>CM038670.1:766114964-768680206 GCA_021605145.1 Aegilops bicornis | reverse complement strand
CTTCAAGAAATATAGTGTTACTTAAATAATTACGCAATAATATTAGTGTTACTAAATAAGTATCTCAGTTTTTTGGCTGAATTTTTGTCAAATCTGGTCAAACTACTTATTCAAGAAATATTAGTTAATACATAATTATTATTTTTTAGAATAATAGTTTCCAAAACTCAAACAAAGAAACGTGGTGACTTCATGCTCAAGCTAAACTCCCGAGGGTTAATAGGATTCACATCTTACTATTGTCGGGAAAACAACAAGTGCAGACTTGGAAGCTATGAGGAGAATAGAACCCGGAAGTTAAGCATGCTCTGGCCGAGTAGTGAGAGGGATAAAGCACTACGAGAAGTTAGATCGATTTGGAATGAGTGATCCACACTCGGCAAAGCAGATGGGCGTATTAGAGACTAAATCATCAAATAATTCCAGAAAATTGAAAATCGAAAAAACACTTTTTTTTCCAAAATTTTCAAAAAATAATTTCAAAAAAATACCTTTTAGTACGGTTGGTAATGACAACTGCATTTAAAGGTCCCCATACCACTGCCATGTAGCTCACGCCACGCAGGTGGGCCTTTGAGTGGCGGTTCGTGCCGAATTCCAGATTAAAGGGGGGAGGCCTTTAGTCTCCACTCTTTAGTGCCGTTGTTGAACCCCAGACTAAAGGCCCTTATGAACCCAGATTAAAGCTCCGCTTTCTACTAGTGCACGTAATGCCTTTTCGTACAGTAAATGAGCTCCACCGCAATTCGCTGCAGTGTGGGCTGGGAAAGAGACGGGAGTACGTGTAATCAAGGTCGTGCACCTCTTCTCTTCGGTAGACGCCCTTCACCCACGTAAGGGTATGTGTGAGAGAGATACAAACCTAGACATACGCGCCATTCATCCCCATGCATCCGCCAAATTCGACTCATACACGGGCCACCACGTCCCGCACCACGCCCACTCCTCCTCACCTTATCTCTCATATTTCTCCCCTCCATTTTTTATATACAAGGGGCCACTATCAAAATTATAATTTGCAAATATACAAGGCCACTAACACTAATCGATGCAATATTAATGGTGTTTGCCTCATGGTACTAGCAAAGGAGGACATTAGTATCCCTTGCATGCATGTGGGAGTTTGTAAAAATGCATGTTGATGTTTCGTGCAATGCACGGGCATCTTGCTAGTCCATGAAAACAAATACATGGCAAAATTCCACGCAGTGAACGAGGGATTTGAATCGGTTGGGAGGGGCTGTTTGGATCTTGCCCGGTAGCCAAAATATTGGTGACTCCTTTTTGTCCACCTATGCCTTTGCCACCGATGAGCGAGGAATGGCTCGGTGCTCATGCTGTCATGCATCCTCCAAAGACGCACGTTGGAGAAAGCTCGCATCAGCTGTGTTTTTTGTCCCATTAACGCCGCCCGAGCCGCCCGCAGACTGGCGGCTACCCGCAAATTAATGCATCGCCAACCGAGAGCCGCAGCACATTATGACGCAACTCAACCAACCGGACGCACATTCACGCAAACACGTAGATAAACTGATATTTCATATAAACAACGACTAAATCATATAAAATACCAGATTTTCACACAAACATGACGGATTTCATTACATTCAAATGAACTACGCTTGCTAGTTACGACAGCACAAGTATATAATACCTGGCCTAAATGGTCGCCTCACGATCGATTTGTGTTCCTCATGTCCTGGCAGCATGATCACCGGACTGCCGGGAGCCCCGGAGGTATATGCTTCAGCGCAAAGGATCGGCTCGCTTCCCCAATCGCCCAACTGATATCATTGGCTGGTGTCAAGATGATGAGTAGGCGGCACCGTTCGAGTTCATCACCGCCACTACTTTGCCATGGCGGCACCGGCCGAGTTCATCCTAACATTCCCCCTTTCGTGGAGCCCATATTGGGGTCGATTTAAGGTCCTCGCAACAAAAGGATCCGCAAGACACCCGCCGTGGTATCGCCAGCCTTCGCCTCCGCGGTGGCCTTCATGGGACCCAAGCGGCCGCGCCTCCCGTGTTCTACTTCTCTCGATGATGGCGGCGAATGGCGAGGCGCTTGGCCATCATCGATTCTCCGCCACAAGACCGCACCTGGCTACCGCCGCTGCTTGCATGGCGCTGGCCACCGGCATGGGAATGTCGACCATTATAGAAACAGGAGACGCGGGTACGAGGCGGCGGCGTGGACGGCAAGAACGACGCTTCGCGGCGCCGCTTCTTCGCCGAAGCTGGCATGGAGAGCGGTGAGTTGATGAACCACACGCCGGCTTGGGGCGGCAAACCTGGCTCCGGGTGAGGGGAGGAGGTGGATCGGCGAAGCTGCATAGTTCGTATCCGCGGGCTACCCAGCCGGCTTGGATGCAGAATAACTACTCTTCAGAAGCCATTATAAGTGGACAAAATGGTGGAGGAGATAGGGGAGCGGCGGAGGGTGTGGCGATTCTTGGTCGGGCGCTTGGCCTCGTTTAAACAGGGAGACTAAATAGACGGGCTGACGGGAGGAGCTCGCCGGGCGCTATGCTTAACGCCAGCCCGTCATGAACGGACGTGTGTCCAGTGGGGTTTCGGCTTCCACACGGGCGTGGTTTCATGGAGGCGCAGAATGCGGCACAGGCGTGTTCAGCCGGGCGTCATGCCGGTGCGCCGACTTCGACTGACCTAGGACACTGTAGGTCGTTCTTCCACCGACGCAGTGGGCTCTTTTGGGTGCATGGCTCGCATGTCGCTGACCCAACGCAGTAGCATGGTGCCAGAGGAACCTTTGGTGAGCCACGGCGGGTCGAAGCGGGCATTTCATAAACCGACTATTGTTCATTGAGTGTGACGTCATCTTTTTCATGTAGTTAAGCCTACTATGTTGATAGCCCATTCGATACATTGTGATTCATAAAGACCGATGCAAACATCAATGTTCTACTTATCACAGATAAGATTGATTAATACCCGTGACAATCCATGTCCTTAACAAAGGGTGCATGCACGTATAGGTTGAGCGTGTGTCTTGCGCCGTGTGTTGTGTGCATGCAAAGCGGTGGCGAGTGTTGCGTATGCAAGGTGCATTTCAGTGTTGCATGCATGGGTGCGTGACGCGTGCGTGTTCGTGGAGTGCATGTGTACGCAGTCGTTGTTGCACGCCAAAGATATGCGGCGCAGTGCAGTACGCGGCGGTGTATGTGCACGTGTCAAGCAGTTGCACGCCTACATGCAAATGGCGTGTCTTCGCGTATGCATGTGTACGCAAGGGTGAGGCTACACGTCGGTCCGACCGATTCTTTTCATCTACATGATCTTGAGATTTTATGAAGTCACCATAGGTGCCTCGTAGTCGAAAGTGGAACGCCTCCTCCCAATCGCATTATCGCCAGTAAAAATACTGAAATTAACACAAGATAAAATGCGAGCACCGGACATTAACCTTGGTGGGCTCGAGAAACCACTGTCTTCAACCATCCAAATCACATGTTGGTTAGCACGACAAAATGTATGTGGTGACCGTGATGAGCTTATTCCAAGTCCAAAGGACTATATCGCGGCTTTCGCTTCAAATACAATGACTGTAAGTGTCGCCAACAAAATAATGGAGCACGCATCAAATGCAAAGTCCGTCGGTGTCATCAACAAAATATGGAGACGATCGTGAGCTAGATACCGCTGTACTATTGTATATACTTATTTTCTTAGTGGCCGATTGCATGTGTGGTGTGGTGGGCACATCATTTCTAGTTGTGGTGGGTCAACATGAAGACTCATGGGTTGGTTCCATCCCGCGCCACATATAGGTTGGACCGAGACGTGTTACCACGGAGACCCATGTGGAGGACTCCGCGTCTGACACAAAGCTACTCGTAGTCAAGTGGGAGGACTCTATCCCCACCGGTGATAAGCCGACTATATATGATTTGTAACCCTAGGCCCTTAGTATGTTATACAAGCTTGGGGCTAGTTCATCGATAGTATACACACACGCACAATGCTCGGTATTCACGTGTACTTTGTACACACTCCTATCACTAATATACAAGATTGGAGTAGGCTCTTTCTTCAACTCGCAAGGGTCCGATCCGAACTAGGGTAAAACTTTGCCTTCAGATACCATCCAGCCTAACAGCCGTGGATATTCAACGAATGATATGATGAAATCATATCCGCTAACTACTATTAGAGAGGTGTGTCGGGGGGCAATGTGTGTGAGAGAGGCCTAAGATAATGTGCGTAAGGGAGACACGAGGGGACATATATGTGCTGGAGTAGAGGGCTAGTAGAGGCCGTGCATGTGTATATATGCATGTGAGAGAAATAGTGTTTTCCAACTGAGATTAGTGAAAAGAGTGGTATATAGTAGTCGGAAGAGAGAGAGAAACAGAGAGAGAGCATGTCGTGAGACACCCCGACACCCCGAGAGAGATTGTGAGCATGTGTGAAAGAGAAATGCCGATGCATATAAAGTGTGTGCACTTATGCGTTAGATAGAGAGATATATAACGTTGCTTGTGAGAACGGGGTGAGGCATAGTGCATCTACGTAAAAGGCGGTTCTACGCATTAAATTAAAATATAAATGGCATTATTATTTTTGATGAGATCATTAATTTTGCAAAATTGTGTATGGACGAAAATCGGTCTATCAGACACCCATACTCTATTGAATTCTAGCATGTGTATGTGTTTATTTCATATTATCGACCCATACAGAGTGAGAGCAGTTTGAAATACAGGCAATGGATGCTTTTGCAATTCATATATAAACATTAATTAGTGCACTCCATGTTGTTAGTGTGAAGCACTTACATTTATCACTTGTACGGATACATTCCAAATTGCTAGCTACGAAATAAAATACATGTCGAATTCAACATAAAGGGGGTTTCGAAGATTCGAATTCATAGGAAGTGCATTCATCTATTTGAACCTGAGATAATGGAATTTGTAAATCAGATGTAAAAGGGGGCATCAATCTTTGTTATGAGTTTGAACATGCTATATATATTCATACGCATATCTAACTTTTTTTTGCAACCAAGGAGATTATACACGAACCATGCATGAACTAAGGTAAGTTGCATATTTTTTAAGATATACTTTCGTGTACAATGTATATTAAAATGTACCTCCATTCCAAAATAATCGTAGCTTTAGGATTTTCAAGGTAAAGATTTGTGAAGTTTGACAAATCCTGAAAGTTCAATTCAAGAGAACCGAAAAGCGTTAATGCTTCTGCCCCTTTAAATATTGAACGAAGCGCCAAATAGGCCTCTGGTCACCCAAACCGTGCGATACTAATGTTTTGGTGGTAGGAAATTGCTGTCTGACTCTGGCCCGTGTAGCCTATCGCCCGATGTCCAAAGGTCTAAACCGGGTAGGTTTGTAACTTCACCAAGACGCCAGTCTCAACCGCCTCGAAGCATTCATACGCCGTGGGAGCCCTAAACACCATGCCCTCGGTCAAATCTATCCGCCCACATTTGGGACACACGACATGTTGTCCTACCCCAACCCATAATATGTCCAAAATTTTAGATGGGGGCAAAGTTTGTAACTTTCCCCAAATTTCAATCAATGGCGTCTCAAACCAAAACATTGTTCCCCCTTAGTTCCCCGCCTCCCTCCGTTTCCCCATTCATACTCACGTGGGCGCTGAACGCCTCTCCACCAGCCGAAACCCAGCCTCCTCCGTCCTCCATCCCATAGCGGCCAATCCACATTGACCTCCTCCATCACGCGGGCCGGTACCCCGACGTCGTCGTCCAGCGCAACCGGAACATAGCGCCCTCAAGGACTTAGCAGGCTGAAGCCGAGGCAGAGCTGCCTCCACGGCGCCAGCCGACGTGCATCTGTACAGAACCACTCCCGACCATACCGTCCTGCGCCTCACTTTGCTGTGGCTCCACTATCGCAACCGTCCACCGCACGTAGGCTGTTCCCGCCACGCGTGATTCGCCGCCTCGGATCTGCTTCCCCTTGGCTGACGGCCACCGCACCACACTCAACAACTTGGCCATGGGTTCGTCCAAGGCCGCACCGTCCTCCACAACTTCTGGTTTCCGTGAACAACAAGATCGTCGGAAAAAACGAATGAGGACACAACTTGCCAAAGCAGAAAGAGGTACTCCTCTTCCCTTATTCGTGCAAATCTTACGTCTCCGCTCACACCGTATTCACCCCACGAAATTTTAAAATCTGGTCCAGTGAGCAGTTTTACACTGCAACCCATTTAAATATTTCTTTCTAGCTTCCACCAAAATTTTGGGATGTCAGTAATAGCAAGCAATTCAACTTTTTGTAGAAACCTAGTGGTGTTCCTTCGGAAAATTGAGTGAAACAACCTCTTTTCTATTCTGGTCCAACATGATGGTTTGTACAGCATCCATATTTTTGCTTGCTCTTTGGCCCTTCATTCTTTCCCCTACTTGTAGCCCTCCCTGCTAAACCTTTAAGTCTAGGAGCATGCATCCATTGAATCACCTTGGGTTCATGAAGTAATGTCATTTACCTTCAAGATCTGAAGTTTTGCAAAACTTGCACTATCAAGTTTCTCCTTTTAGCAAACTAACTTCACCACCCTCCCATGCATCCGTGTGGAGACACTAACTTAGGAGATTTTGGCCACTCCAAGAAATGCCTAAGTGCCCTTGGCATTTTTTCAAACACCTTATGGGCATGATCTGTTTAGACATGAGTTTTTGTTTACACTATGAACTTGATCCTCCTCGACCCAAAGGGCTTGTCCACTAGCATCCCAGTAACCCTAGACTAGACACGCTAATCCCGGCTCCAACCAAGTCGCCCTAGCAGGCCTTGACATTTCGTCCCGGCAGATGGTGGGCGTGCAACTGGCGCGCCAGAAGCGCCGAGGTGGAGCAACGCTGCTTTGCACGTGCCAAGACCGAGCTGCAGCGTCTCGCCTCAAGCACTCTCTCGTTCGTGGCCGACCCCAGCCAAAGACGCCCACATCCCCATCGCTCCCCACGAGCACCACAGCACTCGCCACCTCTCGGCAGGTCAACGGCTAACCGCCAATGCAGCAGGCAGCCCTGCTTTGCGCCGCCCGATCCACGCTTCGCCGCTTCGCCCTTGGAAGCGGTACCCACTCGTCCGCTAGCTATCTGCCGCCATCCCTGCCGCCAGGATTCCTGCTGACTCTGAGAATGTCGGTGCGCCGATGAGCTTCATCCCTTGCCGCGCCATGAACCGGCGTGGGAGCGCTTATATAAGGAGGACCCGAACCCGTTTGAGGCCTTGATCGACCTCGAGCCACCCCATGGCACCCCACAGCCCGCAATCGTCAAGGGAAGACCGCGTCTTCCCCAACTCCGGGTCGGTTCGGCCGCCGCCACGTCCCTGCTCCGTTCACCTCAACCAGGGCCTCCCCCACCCCACTCTCTTCACCAGGAACTCCCCCTTTCTCTCATGATTCCATCCCCCTATTCAATCTTGATCGGGACTCGCCGCGGGCAGAAATGCACTTTGCCCGGCCACCGTCCCGCTGGCAAGCTCGTCAGCCGCAGCTCCGTCCACCCACGAGGCCAAAGCGACCACCTAAGGAACCGTCTTGATCCCTTCGAGCCTGCGAGATGGCCTCAAGTTTTCCGAGCGGTGCCGTCATTCGCGCGCGAAACCTCGCCGAGAGCTCCGCCTCTATTTCGCCGGGAGGAGGCAGCAGCGTGGACTAGTCAAACCTGACTAGTGGGCCACTGGACCCTTGTAAGTGACTCGCGCCCGTCCACGCTGGGATAAGTGGAAGCGTACTTCCCGAATACGCCTTGACGCGTCACGTGTTCATTTGAAACGTTTTCCTTTTCTGTTTTTATTTAAATAACAGATTTGACTAAACTTTGACTGGCTGTAACTTTTAAAATATAGCTCCAAATGATTTGATTCTTTTTCCTACCTCTCTCAAATTTAGTCTAGTTTATTTTTAGATTTTATTTGAAAATTTTCAAAACAACTTTTTGTGCTGTTTTGAGTTTGTGTGTTAATTCAAATTTATTTTCAATAGGACCTTGGAAAGAGAGAAGAAAACTTTCAAAGTTTTGGAGTGCACCTTGCCTCTCCACTCCTTGAAGGCAAGCATTCTAAACCCTGGCATGATATATTTTGGTGTGTTAATTGACGCGTTTATGACACCGGTTTATTTCGAGTACTTATTATTTAATGTGATAGGATCATATGCATGTATGCATATTAGTGATTTCCTTGCTATTGGAAATGAATATACTTGTGATGGTAATCATCCCCTTGTGCCTTGCATGCATGCCGGAAAGGAATCCGGGAGAACCTCTGCCTTGGGTAGGCATGAGTTTGTCGCCGGCCTCCGTCAGGACGGTTATGTCCGGTATGGTATGGTCAGGTATAATGGGTGTTGAATTTGTTGGTTGATAATATTTGTGATACATATCATACAGGGAATTCATAAACCTCTGAGTCGATCAGAGGTCAAGTATTGTCCAAGCAACTCCCATGCTAGCCTTGTACTTCCACTTGTCCCCGCGGGTAGGGTACGATTCGATAAGTTGTCAACCCCTTCGCAGACACACCATTCTGGAGAGGCCACGATGGAAGATACGGTTGTAACGGTGAGGCATGCCATCTCGTCGGGGGCATGGGTGTTTCCGGTTGAGACCGAGAGGAGGACACCCCTTAGAGCGCTGGCGATATAAATTTGATCCCATGCTTTCGCGAGGTTGTAGCCTCCCCACTCGTGAGTTTTGCTTAACAAGTGTCGTGGGTGATTCTGACAGCGGTAAGTTAAGCTTAGTGTGTGCAAGTCGGTGTGTTTTCAATTAAAAGACCGTGAAGCGAAATTAGTCCCGATGGACTAAAGAAATTAAGTTACTCGTGGGTAAGAAGTGCATCCTCTGCAGTGTAAACCTTCTGTAAGCCGTGTCCGTGGTTTAGTATTTCGATGCAGGATGGGTCAAAGTTGGTCCTAGTATCGGTCTTCGGAGGAGACGCGATTAAAAAAATAAGCTCGGATAACGACGAGTGACTTGTGAGGACCATGGTTATCATATTCGGTTATGGACTAATCTCATGATTATTATTTCTGTTATGGACTAACCATTGCATCACTTGATTTAAAAGTTATCTCTGGGATGGTTCTACCTCCGGGATAATTCATCGTTTCAATTTATTTTTATAAGCCCTTTACGTGGTGTCATTTGAGGCGCTTGATCGTAACAATTTATTTTTATAAGCCCTTTTACGTGGTGTCATTTGAGGCCTCGATTGTGTAACAATTTATTTTTTATAAGCCCTTTAGGTGGTGTCATTTGAGGCCTTGACGTAACAATTTATTTCTATAAGCCCTTTAGGTGGTGTCCACGAGGCCTTGCATTTGTGGCAATTTATTTTTATAAGCCCTTTATGTGGCGTCACTCGGGCCTTGATTGTGGCATTTCATTTGTATAAGCCCTTTATGTGGCGTCGCTCAGACGCCCGATTGTGGCAATTCATTTCTATAAGCACTTTATGTGGCGTCGCACAGACGCCCGACTGTGGAATTTCATTTCTATAAGCCCTTTATGTGGTGTCATTTGAGGCGCCTGATCGTGGCATTTCTTTTGCTTACCAACCTTTCGTGGTGTCGCCGCAGGCACCCGATCGATTAATATTATGTTTATTATTTTACATCACCGCATATTCATAAATAAACTGCTTGCATGCATCAGAGTTTTTATTAACTTTTGTGACTGACATCATGAGCATTGGTATTTGTTACAGCATATCATTGTTATGTTATGCCCGTGTTTCCTAATGTTTGCGAGTACATTCAAAGTACTCACTGGCTTGTCCCTAGCTATTGTCTTGGCCAGATTTCTTGTACGGAGAGGAGCGACGCGATGACGGCCCCGGAACCTAAGCAACGGTGATAGCAGCCTCGTGAAGATAGGAGTTAGCCTGGTCAGGTGTTCTTGTGGGAAATGGAGTCCCATAGACATTGATGATTCACAAACCGCTTCCGCCATAAACCTCTAGAAACCATTTGTTGTACTCACAGGCCAGAATGGTCTTGTACTACAAAATTTGTATTTTTGCTTGGATTTTTCTGTACCATGTTGATGCCTCATCGCTAACTTGAGTAATCTGAAATGGTGAGCCTGACGGCCATTTTACGAAATTAATACCCGGAAATCCGGTCGCCACAAGTTGAGCGCTTCTTACTGCATCTTCTTCACGATACTAAATGCACAAGGTTTCCTCCCTATTACTATTTCACCTTTGCTCGAGGTTAGTAGCCCGCCTGGATTTCAATTCAGGGTCAGTCGAACCGCAATTAAAAGAAGCAGCACCCGCTTAGGCGCGCGGAGCACCTAGTCACTTTGTTCCCGGGAAGCGGCACATCGGTGTCTATCATAGGGGTGTGGGGCACAGGGCTGCTGCGCCCGATCTGGAGGTCGGCGGGGCTTGAATAGATGGCCGGGGTGCCAAGCACGGCGGTGCGGTGAGGTCGAGGAGGCGCATGCGAGGGAGGAATCTTGGGCGGTGGTTGGCGTTCGAGGAAGATCGTCAACCTTGTAGCTGGAGGTAGATGAAGAAGCGATCTGCCCGTTCTTTGTACATCGGACGGTGCAGAAAAAATGGACTGACCTATTTGCTTCGATCATTGTTATTTTCATAGAATCCTGTAGTAATTGAGTGTGCCATGCATGTTGTAGAGCTATCATATGTCTCCGTCATTTATTTCTCACCGACCTGCTATACGCTACCTTTACACTTTGTACTAATTGTGCAGACACTTCACCCATACTCACACTATTGTTTTTTATGCATGGGTATTTCAGACTACGGCCTTGGTGTTGATGAATCTGAGAAAGAAAACACGTAAGTCGCTCGAGTGTAATTCGAAGATAAGCACTAAGCGTTTCAGCGCTCTAATGGGTGCGATGTCGTGATTGGAGAACGATAGCGTAGCTCTGCGATTGATGATCTCAATTGACACACACAACCATCCTGGTGCTTGCTTTAACCATACTGTCAAATGTGGTTGCATGTTGCATATGGTGTCTAGCTTGTATTGCTTCCAATTTGGTTAAAGTGCATCAACTTACTTTACACATTATACCTTTGATAATGACATGCCTTCCTGTTTTTGGTACATACTACATATGTCTATTAACCATGGTCATCAAACTAATGCTCTTTTGTATCCCTCATCAATCACTTATTATGAGATAGTCACCCGGGTGGAGTTCTTTGTGAGGCGCCCTACTCGTTTAAAGAGTGCGGTGTCATCCTCCCCACATGATTCTCAAGAAACAGCAAGGCTAAATGTAGATAGTCAACGTAGCTCTCTAGTTGATCACCGCAATTCCCCACACCACCATCACAGGTGCTTGCTCTTACTTGGCGGTGTGATATGTGGTTGCATGTTGCATATGGTGTCTACCTTGTAATGCTTCTAATTAGGGTAAATTGCATCTGCTTAGTTAACACATTATACCTGTGAATATGACATGCCTTCCTGTTTTTGGCACATACTACGTCTTTCTATTAACAATGTTCTTACATCAAACTACTTTTCTTGTGTATCCCTCATCAACGCTCCTAATTTGTTAAATTGCATCTCCTTAGCTTACACATTATACATGTGAATATGACACGCCTTCCTGTTTTTCGTACATACTACATCTGCCTATCACACCATGTTCTTACATCAAACTCTGTTCTTGTGTATCCTGCGTCTATCGCTTATGATGAGAGCGATCCTTGGCGTGGGTTAATATGAGACGCAATACTCTTATAAAGAATGCAATTTCATCCTCTCCACATGATTCTCAAGAAACAGCAAACCTAAATGAAGATACTGAATGTTGCCCTGTACCCGAAGACAGCACTTCCCCTACACCACCATCACAGGTGCTTGCTCCAACTTCGCAGTGTGATATGTGGTTGCATGTTGCATACGGTGTCTAGCTTGTAATGCTTCTAATTAGGGTAAATTGCATCCGCTTAGTTTACACACTATACATGTGAATATGACATGCCTTCCTATTTGTCCTACACACTACATCTATGTGTTAACCTTGTTCTTACATGAAACTACCTCTCTTCTGTATCCTGCATCAATCACTTATGATGAGTCACCTTTATTCGTTGCATATTGCATATTATTTCTAGCCTGTTGCCATGTATTGCTTCTAATTTGGTCAAATACATTTGTTAGGGCACCCTTTTAATTTGGCAAAGTGATATTGGTTTCATCTTTCATATGGTTTCTAGCTTGCATCGATTCTAACAAGTTCAAGCACCTTGTGCTTAGTTTACACTTTATACATCATACATGTCAATATGTCACGCCATCCTGTTTTTCATACATATTCCATCCTCCTATCATGCGGCAGCCCTTACATGAAAGTAGTGTTAAATCGGTATCATGCATCAATAATTTACGAAGAGCAAATTTTATTCCTTTTTCTTGTGGGTTTGACTTGACAAGGCAAAATCAAGAAAGAGGAAGGAAAAGAGTAAGGAAAGGCGATGATGGTGGTCTCTCTGACAATGTAAGCAGAGCATCTATACCGATTCTCCTTGTCTTGATAGTGCATTACATGGTCCAAGTCTCCGCTCCCTACTCCACCATCCAAGGTGCTTGCTCTAACTTGGCGGTGTGATATCTGGTTGCATGTTGCATATGGTGTCTAGCTCGTATTGCTCCTAATTAGTGTAAAGCTTGCATCGCTTAGCTTACACATGATACATGTGAATATGACACGCTTTCCTATTTTTGGTACATACTATATCATCTATCACACCATGTTCTTACATGAAACTACTCTTCTTGTGTATCCTGCATCAGTAACTTACCATGGGACGGCAGTGTGATATTGGTTTGCGTCTTGAATATGATTTCTAGCATGTATAGCTTCTAGTTTGATGAACGCCACCTATGACGAGACAGTTTTAACTTGGCAGAGTGATATTGATTGCACCTTCCATATTGTGTCTTGCAGTGTTTCTAATTTGTTGAAGTGCCTTCTGCTTAGTTACCACATCATAGGTGTGAATATGTCAAGTCGTCCATTTTTTCGTACATATTCCATCCTCGTATCATGACGTTGCCTTTCATCAGAGTAGTGTTTGTCAGTATCATGCATGAATGAGTTCTGAAGAGCGAATGATATTCCTTTTTCTTGTCGGTATGATCTCACAATGCAAAATCAATACAGCTGAAGAAAATTGGCATGGCATTGGATGATGGTGGTCCTTCCGAGCAACTGAAGCGGAGGGTCTCTACAGATTCTACTCTGCCATCCTCCCAACAAGATTCGCAAGACAACGCAAGGCTAGACAGTCAACGTAGCTGTGTAGATGATGAGCACATCTCCCCTACTCCACCATCACAGGTGCTTGCTCTAACTTGGCACTATTATATGTGGTTGCACATTGCGTATGATGTGTAGCTTGTATTGCTTCTAACTTTGTTGAATCGCATCTGCTTACTTTACACATAATGCCTGTGAATATGACATGTGTTCCTGTTTCTACATGAGACTACTATTCTTGCATATCCCGCATCAGTCACTTATGATAAGGCACCTTTAAGTCGGGACTGTGATATTGGTTGTGTCTTGCATATGATTTCTAGCATATACTGCTTCTAATTTGTTGAAACTCCATACAGTTTGAACTTGGCAGAGTGATATTGGTTGCATCTTTCATATGGTGTCTAGTTTGCAGTGCTTCTAATTTGTTGAAATGCCTTCTGCTTAGTTACCACATCATAGGTGTGAATATGTCACACCATTACATTTTCATACATATTCCATCCTCGCATCATGTGTTTGCCTTTCATCCGAGTAGTGTTCGTCAGTATCATGCATGAACAAGTTCTGAATAGCGAATTTTATTACTTTTTCTTATCGGTTTGACTTCACAATGCAAAATCATTACAGCTGAAGGAAATTAGTCCGACAGTGGATGATGGTGGTCCTTCGGAGCAACTCAAATAGGGGGTCTCTACAGATTCTACTCCGCCATCCTCCCAACAAGATTCGCAAGACAACACAAAGTGCAGACCAGTCAACGTAGGCTGTGTAGATGATGAGCACATCTCCCCTACTCCACCATCACAGGTGCTTGCTCTAACTTGACACTATTATATGTGGTTGCATGTTGCGTATGATGTCTAGCTTGTATTGCTTCGACTTGAATTGCATCTGCTTACTTTACACATAATGCATGTGAATATGACACGTGTTCTGCTTTCTAGAACATACATGTACATGATGAGCACATCTCCCCTACTCCAACATCACAGGTGCTTGCTCTTACTTGGAACTGTTATACGTGGTTGCGTTTTCCGTAAGATGTCTAGTTTGTATAACTTCTGATTATGTAGAATTGCATCTGTGTAGCTTACAACTTATACCTGCAACTATCACTTACCCATAAGACATATTTAACTTGGGACTGTGATGTAGGTTGCATCTTGCATTGTCTTCTAGCTTGTACTGCTTCTAATTTCTTGAAATGGCACTTATGACGAGACACTTTTTACCTAATAGAGTGATACTGGTTGCATGTTCATATGGTGCCTAGCTTTCATTTCTTCTAATTTTGTTGAAATGCCTTCCGCTTATTGTTTTCATACATATTCCATCCTCCTATAAATGCGTGTGAATATGAAAGCTGTCTTTTTTTGTATATTCCATCCTCCTATCCTGCGCTTGCCTTACATCAAAGTAGTGTTAAATGCATGTCATGCATCAACCAGATTATGCAGAGCTAATTTTATTCATCTTCTTGTGGTTTTGACTTCATAAGGCAATATCGAGAAAATAGGAAGGGAAAAGAGTAAGTTAGGGGATGTTGGTGGTACTCCTTTTAAGCGCAAACAAAGACTCTCTAGATTTGCCACTCATCGCTAATGAAGTTGAAGTCCCAAGTCTACATGATGAGTTCATCTCCGCACTCCACCATCGCAGTGCTTGCTCTAAGTTGTGATGTGATAATTGGTTTCATGTTGCATATGTTGTCTAGCCTATATTTCTTCTATTTTGATTAAATTGCATCTGCTGAGTTTATACGTTATACATGTGCATATGACATGGCTTTCTGTGTCTAGAATACACTACATCTATCTATCATACCATGTTCTTACATCAAAGTACTGCTGTTGTGTATCCCGCATCAAGAACTCATGATTGGACGCTTTTAACATGGCGGTTTGATAGTGGTTGCATCTTGCATTGATTTCTACGTTGTACTACTTCTAATTTTTCAATTGCCACTTATGACAAGACACTTTTAACTTGGCAGAGTAATATTGGTTGCATCTTTCATATGGTCTCTAGCTTGCATTACTTCTATTTTCTTGAAAAATCCTTCGCTTAGTTTGCACATCGTAGCTGTGAATATGTCATGCCGTCCTATTTTTCTTACATATTCCATCCTCATACGGTTGTCTTACATCAAAGTATTGCTTATGCGTATCATGCATCAATGATTTATGACGAGTGATTTTATTCTTTTGTGTTGTGGGTACAGCTTGACATGGCAAAGTCAAAAAAAGAGCAAGGAAAATAATATAGTAGGGAGTGTTGTTACTCGTCGGGTGAAATGGAAAAGGTTCTGTCGTCGAGATTCTGCTGGTACTTATAGTGCAGTAGAAGGTCCAAGTCCACGGCTAAATCTACAAACACGGTATCACCTGCTCCACCGGTGCAACATCCGCTTCAAGCATTTCCCGGCATCTCAACCCGATTACTCGTTCGTTTGCTCCGGGCGGCGGTTCCCAAGCTGCATTCACACCTAACACTACTTCTGAAGCACTGCTAACACAACAGGACTTGGCAACATCAGATGAACCTCATGAGCATCAACACCAAGACGGTACCTGACCAAGTCAAGTTGCAGTTGCATGCTCCTTTATATGTACTCTCACAGTTTGATGTACACTAACACTTTCATATTCATTGTTGAACTAGCACCACGGTGCAAGCGGAAACAGACATCAGGGATAATGCTTGACAGATTAACAAAGTCTAAAGGAGGAAGAATGGAGATCCATTTTGAGGCAGGTTTAAAAAGGCCACGTGATGCTACAGAGTCAGCCAAATTAGTATCAGAGGCAGCCGTTGCCGTTAGGTGTCATCTTGGCGTATCCTCCCAACGTGGATCCATGCGAGAATGAGAAAAACAATACCCAGTTTAACACCTTCCTTGACCATTTATCCGTAAGTAATGTTATTCATCGCAATTAGTAATATTGTCTTGCTCTGTCCCATAGTTTCTAGCTTCCTCCTAATAAGACTCACATTCTTCTTTCAACAGATGAGGTTCAAGTTGGATCCGAAAGATGATGCAACTAAACAAGCATGCACTCATGTTTTTGATCACGCTCTGCGGCGATGTCGGTACCACCTTAGAAAATCTCACTTTGAAGGCAAGGCTAACAATGAAATCGCCCAAACATCTCGATTGGAATATATTACAGATGAAGGCTGGACAGCCCTCGTTAAACACCCGGTGCGATCCAAAGTATCAGGTAGGCTATATGTATTTGATCAGACCACATATTGAACTTGTATTTATGTATGTGCCTTACAAGTGTATCTTCTTCTAGGCTAACTGTTTGAAGAACAAAACCAACCGTTCTAAAGTGAAATTCCAATAGACAACAGGATCTCGTAGCTATATTGCAGTGCGAGGGCTTTTGTAAATAGCTGCTACTTCCTTCTTTTTTGTGCCATATTATCGTATCTATATTGACTTGTTCCAAATATGAGAGGAAAGCCCGTGCGGACCAAAGAGAACCTGAACCGAATGCAAAGGTGCAAATCTTCAAGGATTGCCACACCGGCAAGATGAAGGGCATGAGCACACCAGTTCTAGCCGCTGTTGTTAGTCCTTACTCCTCCTGCCTTGAACTAATTGGTACTGTGATGTGTTCATTTAACTACTTGGTTTGCAGCCAATGTCAGTTACTGTTCACTTTTATACACAATTGTCTTAACGTATCATTTCACCTTACATGGTTTAAAAGAGATGAAGGATATTCTTTTGGTCTTGATCTGTAATCTAGTTGTTATGTTCACGTGCGCACACAATGATAAAATAGCATGTTTTTTTATATCTGTTTGCCCATGATATGAATGATGTCATACTATGTTCATCCTACTTTAAACCATGTCTCTTTATCCTTAGATGTCAACGAGTGTGAGGAAATAGACAATCTGATGGGCATGCTACATGGACATATGTTCCAAAAGTGATTTTATTATGTAGTTGGCACTACAATACATGCTAATGTATTACAAGAGTTCACCAAAATAAGTTATGTATAAGCGTTTAACCTACTTTGTTTGTTTTTGTCTCATTAGTAACTTATCCGGTACACTAATCTACAAGTTCAAACTTTCGAGGAAGCTATGGAACAAATGATTGAACAGCCACAACCACACGAAGGTGACGAGGCTACTACAGGCACAATGTCACCTCTTCTTTGCGATGCGTCGGTATCTCTCCACTAACAAAGGTGCAAAAAGCACCTTCCCTCGTAATGCGGGTTGGTTGTCAAGGTAACCTCGTCCAAATCGCCCTCTTGAACAAAATCTTCCCGCTAGACAGAGTGATATATTCGTGCTCGGACACAAGTCCAATCCCTAATGGGCGTTGTTTGGAAACAAGAATAGTGGTTGAGAAATGTCGTCAAGATATGAATGGTTTTGAAACCGGACTATCAGGACATTCGCCGTTGTTGAAGAGCAATGGCGGAAAAAAGGTGGAGATCGTCTTTGCTCCATCGATTCTACTGACTGAAACATTAGCACTCAGGTCAAATGATCTGCGTGCTTCTATACATCGATGGTACTTTTTATCCGGAAGGATGTAAACTTTATGCCAACAGGCCTTTTGTTGTATCATTGGAATTTATTTTGTTGTGGTACAACATTTATGATGCTGCCACGAATTTGATAATTCTGACGCTTATTTTTGTATAGTGTAGGTTTATCTTAGTAATGTATCCGGCCGAAAGCTTCAGAGGAGCCCAACATGCCAACATTCGTCGGGCCCATTCCAATTGGGCTAAAAGCGATTCTGGGCGAAATTGGCATGTAGCCCACTAAAAATATCTGGGCTTAAATTAGCATAAGCTTTCAAATTTTTCTGGTAGGCCTGTGCCAATAGTGGGCCTTTAACAGGCCTAAACATAATTTGGGCCGTCAGTAAATATCTCGAGCCCATAAAAAACATGGGCCTTTAATAGACCGAAAGTGAGATTGGGCCCTGATTGTGCCAAATAACCCACTGGACTTAGCAGGCCGAAATGGTGGCCCATTTACGATGCGGATATTTGATGTGCCGAAATTCAGATGGGCCGTAAATGCGCCGACCTAATACACGGGCCTTTAACGGGATGGAACTGGTCGGGCTAGATTATCGTCATTTTATATGGGCCGTTAATGGGCCCGATATGACGTTGGGCCACATATGGCCCATGGTTTACGTCCGGCGTTAACGGACCAAAAATGACAACGGGCGAAAGTGGCCCAAATCTTTAGTGGGCCTCTAACGGGCCGAATGACGAGACATGGCCAAATATGACCGAAATCCTTCACGGTGGTTTATGGGCGAAAGTTTTGATGGCTGTAAATGGGCCCAAATGAAGCCGGACCTTTAACAGGCCGGAAATACACCGGGCCGTAATTCGGCCCAATTACTTAGCGGACTGTTAACGGGCCAGAAGTGACCATGGGACGCATTGATGACAAGTTTAGACCAGGCCGTTGACGGGCCGATTTGACAGAGAATGTTGGGCCTTTAGTCGGGCCGGCCCATTATGATCTGCGAGAATCTTGTGGGCCTTTAAATTTGGGCTGGCCATTGTGGTCTGCAAAATCTTGTGGGCCTTTAATGGGCCGGCCCATTATGGTCCGCTAAATTTTGTGGGCCTTTTAGCTGGGCGGCCCATTATGGTCCGCTAAATCTTATGGGCCTTCGGTTGGGCGGCCCATTTAAACTTTGTGGGCCACTTTTGGGCGGTCCAGCTAAAGGCCCACAAGATTGTGCGAACCATAATGGGCGGCCAGCTAAAGGCCAATGAGAATTTTACACGTGGAAAATCAGTATTGGTCGTGGCTCTTAACGGGTTATCGAATCCAAAATCCGACCCGATAGCTTAATGGCGTTCCGTTACGGTGGATGCCACGTGTCGGTCACCGTTGACGAAAGCACTTCTATGACGCGTGATTTATCGTCATGGAAGTGGACACTTCCGTGATGATAATTTTGGTAATGTCATGGAACACTTCTACTACAGCATAGGTATGACTATCTTGATTCTGTCATAAATTTGTCATGGATGTACATGCATGACAAAAAAAGCGACCTACTGTGACAAACACGTATCATCACGGAAGTGTATTTTTTTTGTAGTGCTGGCCACACAAAGTATTTAAATCATGCACAACCCCGATGACAAGCCAAGCAATTGTTTCATACTTTTGATGTTCTCAAACTTTTTCAATCTTCACGCAATACATGAGCGTGAGCCATGGACATAGCACTATAGGTGGAATAGAATGGTGGTTGTGGAGAAGACAAAAAGGAGAAGATAGTCTCACATCAATAGATATCAATGTGAGTGAGTAGGGATTGCCATGCAACAGATGCGCATCAATAGATATCAACGGGCTATGGAGATGCCCATCAATAGATATCAATGTGAGTGAGTAGGGATTGCCATGCAACAGATGCACTAGAGCTATAAGTGTATGAAAGCTCAACTAAAGTAACTAAGTGGGTGTGCATCCAACTCGGTTGCTCACGAAGACCTAGGGCATTTTGAGGAATCCCATCATTGGAATATACAAGCCAAGTTCTATAATGAAAGATTCCCACTACTATATGAAAGTGACAACATAGGAGACTCTCTATCATGAAAATCATGGTGCTACTTTGAAGCACTTGTGTGGTAAAAGGATAGTAGCATTGCCCCTTCTCTCTTTTTCTCTCTTTTTTTATTTTTTTATTTTTTTATTTTTTTATTTTTTTATTTGGGCCCTTTCTCTTTTTTTATGGCCTCTTTTTTCCTCTCTTTTTTATTTTTCGTACGGAGTCTCGTCCCGACTTGTGGGGGAATCATAGTCTCCATCATCCTTTCCTCACATGGGACAATGCTCTAATAATGATGATCATCACACTTTTATTTACTTACAACTCATGAATTACAACTCGATACTTAGAACAAGATATGACTCTATATGAATGCCTCCGGCGGTGTACTGAGATGTGCAATGAATCAAGAGTGACATGTATGAAAGACTTATAAAGGTGGCTTTGCCACAAATACAATGTCAACTACATGATCATGCAAAGCAATATGACAATGATGGAGCGTGTCATAATAAACGGAACGATTGGAAAGTTGCACGGCAATATATATCGAGAATGGCTAT
Organism: Aegilops bicornis; assembly: GCA_021605145.1. Taxonomy (NCBI): domain Eukaryota; kingdom Viridiplantae; phylum Streptophyta; class Magnoliopsida; order Poales; family Poaceae; genus Aegilops; species Aegilops bicornis. Next base: position 768,659,799 of record CM038670.1, on the reverse strand, counting down.
GGAAATGCCATGATAGGTAGGTATGGTTGGCTGTTTTGAGGAAGGTATATGGTGGGTGTATGATACTGCGTGAAAGGTGCGCGGTATTTAGAGAGGCTAGCAATGGTGGAAGGGTGAGAGTGCGTATAATCCATGGACTCAACATTAGTCATAAAGAACTCACATACTTATTGCAAAAAATCTATTAGTTATCGAAACAAAGTACTACAGCGCATGCTCCTAGGGGGATAGATTGGTAGGAAAAGACTATCGCTCGTCCCCGACCGCCACTCATAAGGAAGACAATCAATAAATAAATCATGCTCCGACTTCATCACATAACGGTTCACCATCGTGCATGCTACGGGAATCACAAACTTTAGAACAAGTATTTCTCAAATTCACAACTACTCAACTAGCATGACTCTAATATCGCCATCTTCATATCTCAAAACAATCATAAAGAATCAAACTTCTCATAGTATTCAATGGACTTATATGAAAGTTTTTATTATATCCCTCTTGGATGCCCATCATATTAGGACTAAATTCATAACCAAAGCAAATTACCATGCTGTTCTAAAGACTCTCAAGATAATATAAGTGAAGCATGAGAGTTCACATATTTCTTCAAAATAAATCCACCGCCGTGCTCTAAAAGATATAAGTGAAGCACTAGAGCAAACAACAAACTACTCCGAAAGATATAAGTGAAGATCAATGAGTAGTCGAATAATTATGCAACTATGTGAAGACTCTCTAACATTTAAGCATTTCAGATCTTGGTATTTTATTCAAACAGCAAGCAAAACAAAAGAAAATAAAATGACGCTCCAAGCAAAACATATATCATGTGGTGAATAAAAATATAGCTCCAAGTAAAGTTACCGATGAACGAAGACGAAAGAGGGGATGCCTTCCGGGGCATCCCCAAGCTTAGGCTTTTGGTTGTCCTTGAATATTACCTTGGGTTGCCTTGGCCATACCCAAGCTGAGGCTCTTTCCACTCCTTATTCCCTAGTCCATCGAATCTTTACCCAAAACTTGAAAACTTCACAACACAAAACTTAACAGAAAACTCGTAAGCTCCGTTAGTATAAGAAAATAAATCACCACTTAGGTACTGTTGTGAACTCATTATAAATTCATATTGGTGTAATATCTACTGTATTCCAACTTATCTATGGTTCATACCCTCCGATACTACTCATAGATTCATCAAAATAAGCAAACAACACATAGAAAACAGAATCTGTCAAAAACAGAACAGTCTGTAGTAATATGTATCAAACTTATACTTATGGAACTCCAAAAATTCTGGAATAAATTGGTGGATCTGAGGAATTTGTCTAGTAATCATCTGCAAAAAGAATCAACTAAATAGCACTCTCCAGTAAAAGGTTTTAGCTAATCTCGTGAGTGCTAAAGTTTCTGTTTTTTTACAGCATGATCATAAAGACTTCACCCAAGTCTTCCCAAAGGTTCTACTTGGCACAAACACTAATTAAAACACAAAACTGTTGGAAATATGCCCTAGAGGCAATAATAAAAGCATTATTATTATATTTCCTTGTTCATGATAATTGTCTTTTATTCATGCTATAATTGTATTATCCGGAAATCGTAATACACGTGTGAATACATAGACCACAATATGTCCCTAGTGAGCCTCTAGTTGACTAGCTCGTTGATCAACAGATAGTCATGGTTTCTGACTATGGACTTTGGATGTCATTGATAACGGGATCACATCATTAGGAGAATGATGTGATGGACAAGACCCAATCCTAAGCATAGCACAAGATCGTGTAGTTCGTTTTGCTAGAGCTTTTCCAATGTCAAGTATCTCTTCCTTAGACCATGAGATCGTGTAACTCCCGGATACCGTAGGAGTGCTTTGGGTGTACCAAACTTCACAACGTAATTGGGTGACTATAAAGGTGCACTACAGGTATCTCCGAAAGTGTCCATTGGGTTGACACGGATCGAGGCGGGATTTGTCACTCCGTATTACGGAGAGGTATCACTGGGCCCACTTTCGGTAGTGCATCATCATAATGAGCTCAAAGTGATCAAGTGTCCGGTCACGGGATCATGCATTGCGGTCTGAGTAAAGTGACTTGCCGATGCTTGAGACTAAACGAGGTATTGGGATACCGACGATCGAGTCTCGGGCAAGTAGCATACCGTCGACAAAGGGAATAGAATACGGGGTTGCTTGAACCCTTGACATCGTGGGTTCATCCGATGACAACATCGAGGAGCATGTGGGAGCCAACATGGGTATCCAGATCCCGCTGTTGGTTATTGACTTGAGGTAGTCTCGGTCATGCGCATGTCTCCCGAACCCGTAGGGTCTACACACTTAAGGTTCGGTGGACGCTTAGGGTTGTATGAATATGAGTATGCAGCAAACCGAATGTTGTTCGGAGTCCGGATGAGATCCGGACATCACGAGGAGTTCCGGAATGGTGGGAGGTAAAGATTTATATATAGGAAGTCTTATTTTGGTCACAGGAAAGTTTGGGCATTATCGGTATTATGCAGGGAGTGCGGAAGGGGTCCGAGGTCCACCGGGGGTCCACCTGCCCCGGGGGGACACATGGGCTGTAGGGGGTGCGCCTTGGCCCAAATGGGCCAAGGGAACCAGCCCCAAGAGGCCCATGTGCCTAGGGATAAGAAAAAGGGGAGAGTTCAAAGGGGGGAAGGCACCTCAGGGGTGCCTTGGGAGGATGGACTCCTCCCCCTCTGGCCGCACCCCTTCCTTGGAGGAAGGGGCAAGGCTGCGCCCTCCCCTCTTTTGCACCTATATAAAGGGAGGGAGGGAGGGGTGGCTGCACCCATAAGCCTTGGAGCCTCCCTCCTCCTGAAACACCTCCTCCTCCTCCCCGTAGTTGCTTAGCGAAGCCTGCTTGGGAGTTCTGCTGCATCCGGCACCACGCCGTCGTGCTGGATCATCATCAACCTCTCCTTCCCCTTGCTGGATCAAGAAGGAGGAGACGTCATCCGCTCCGCACGTGTGTTGAGCAGCGGAGGTGCTGTCCAGATTCGGCACTAGGTCATCGGTGATCTGAATCACGGCGAGTACGACTCCATCAACCCCGTTCCATTGAGCGCTTCCGCACGCGATCTACAAGTGGTATGTAGATGAAATCACTCTCCCATGACTCGTTGCTAGATGAACTCATAGATGGATCTTGGTGAAACCGTAGGAAAAATTTTAATTTTCTGCAACGTAACCCAACAGTGGCATCATGAGCTAGGTCTGTCGTAGTTCTCTTTGCACGAGTAGAACACAATTTTGTTGTGGGCGTGGATCTTGTCAACTTACTTGCCGTTACTAGTCGTATCTTGCTTCCGCGGTATTGTGGGATGAAGCGGCCCGGACCAACCTTACGTGAGACCGGTTCCACCGACTAACATGCACTAGTTGCATAAGGTGGCTGGCGGGTGTCTGTCTCTCCCACTTTAGTTGGAGCGGATTCGATGAACAGGGTCCTTATGAAGGGTAAATAGAAGTTGACAAGATCACGTTGTGGTTATTCGTAGGTAAGAAAACGTTCTTGCTAGAACCCAATTGCAGCCACGTAAAAGATGCAACAACAATTAGAGGACGTCTAACTTGTTTTTGCAGCAATTGTTATGTGATGTGATATGGCCAAGTTGTGATGAATGATGATATATTGTGATGTATGAGATCATGTTCTTGTAATAGGAATCACGACTTGCATGTCGATGAGTATGACAACGGCAGGAGCCATAGGAGTTGTCTTTATTTTGTATGACCTGCGTGTCATTGAAGAACGCCATGTAACTTACTTTATCGCTAAGCGTTAGTCGTAGTAGTAGAAGTAGTCATTGGCGTGACAACTTCATGAAGACACGATGATGGAGATCATGATGATGGAGATCATGGTGTCATGCCGGTGACAGGATGATCATGGAGCCCGAAGATGAAGATCAAAGGAGCTATATGATATTGGCCATATCATGTCACTACTTTATAATTGCATGTGATGTTTATTATGATTATGCATCTTGTTTACCTAGAGCAGCGGTAGTAAATAAGATGATCCCTTAGAACAATTTCAAGAAGTGTTCTCCCCTAAGCTGTGCACTGTTGCTACATTTCGTCGCTTCTAAGCACGACGTGATGATCGTGTGTTATGTATTCTTAGGTTCACATACATCGGGTGTATGACAGATTTACTCACTCAGAAACACTTAGGTTTAACTTAGCGAGCCTAGCATGTACAGACATGGCCTCGGAACACGGAGACCGAAAAGGTCGAACACGAGTCGTATGGAAGATACGATCAACATGAGAATGTTCACCGACGATGACTAGTCCGTCTCACGTGATGATCGGACACGGCCTAGTCGACTCGGATCGTGTAACACTTAGATGACTAGAGGGATGTCTAATCTGAGTGGGAGTTCATTTTAATTCGATTAGATGAACTTAATTATCATGAACTTAGTCTAAAACTTTTGCATAATATGTCTTGTAGATCAAATGGCCAACGCTCATGTCACCATGAACTTCAATGCGTTCCTAGAGAAAAAACCAAGCTGAAAGATGATGGCAGCAATTATACGGACTGGGTCGGAACACGAGGATCATCCTCATAGCTGCCAAGAAACAATATGTCCTAGAAGCACCGCTAGGTGAAGCACCCATCGAGAGAACCAAGACGTTATGAACGCTTGGCAGTCTCGTCTTGATGATTACTCCCTCGTTCGGTGAGGCATGCTTTTACAGCTTAGAACCGGGGCTCCAAAAGCGCTTTTGAGCAACACGGAGCATATGAGATGTTCGAGGAGCTGAAACTAGTTTTCCAAGCTCATGCCCGGTCGAGAGATATGAAGTCTCCGACAAGTTCTACAGTTGTAAGATGGAGGAAAATAGTTACGTCGGTGAGCACATACTCAAAATGTCTGGGTTGCACAACCGCTTTGTCCAATTTGGACATAAACCTCCCGGACGAGGCGGTCATTGACAGAATCCTTGAGTCGCTCCCACCAAGCTACAAGAGCTTTGTGATGAACTACAATATGCGAGGGGATGGAGAAGACCATTCGAAGTATTCTCAATGCTGAAATCAGCGAGAGGTTGAAATCAGGAAAGAACATCAAGTGTTGATGGTCAATAAAACCACTAAGTTCAAGAAGGGCAAGGGCAAGAAGAACTTCAAGAAGGACGGCAAGGAGGTTGCTGCACCGGTAAGCAAGTTACCGGGAAGAAGAAGTCAAAGAATGGACCCAAGCACGAAGACAGAGTGCTTTTTATTGCAAAGGGAAGGGCCTTTGGAAGCGGAACTGCCCCAAATACTTAGCGGAGAAGAAGGCCGACAACACTAAAGGTATATTCGATATACATGTAATTGATGTGTACCTTACCGATTTTCGTAGTAACTCCTGGGTATTTGATACCGGTGCCGTTGCTCATATATGTAACTCACGGCAGGAGCTGCGGAATAAACGGAGGCTGGCGAAGGGCGAGGTGACGATCTTGGCGTCGGGAATGGTTCCAAGGTCGATGTGATCGCCATTTCAAGACGCTACCTCTACATTTACCTACGGGATTAGTTATAAACCTTAATAATTGTTATTTGGTGCCAAGTTTGAGCATGAACATTGTATCTGGATCTCGTTTAATACGAGATGGCTACTCATTTAAATCCGAGAATAATGGTTGTTCTATTTATATGAGAGAAATGTTTTATGGTCATGCTCCGATAGTCAATGGTTTATTCTTAATGAATCTCGAACGTAATGTTACACATGTTCATAGTGTGAATACCAAAAGATGTAAAGTTGATAACGATGGTCCCACATACTTGTGGCACTGCCGCCTTGGTCACATTGGTGTCAAGCGCATGAAGAGGCTCCATGCTGATGGACTTACGGAGTCTCCGGATTATGAATCATTTGACACATGCGAACCATGCCTCATGGGCAAGATGACCAAGACTCCGTTCTTCGGAACAATGGAGCGAGCAACCAACTTATTGGAAATCATACATACCGATGTGTGCGGTCCAATGAGTGTTGAGGCTCATGGAGGATATCGTTATGTTCTCACTCTCACAGATGACTTGAGTACATATGGGTATGTCTACTTGATGAAACACAAGTCTGAAACCTTTGAAAGGTTCAAGGAATTTCAGAATGAGGTAGAGAATCAACGTGACCGAAAGATAAAATTCTTACGATCAGATCGTGGAGGAGAATATTTAAGTCACGAATTTGGCACACACTTAAGAAAATGTGGAATCGTTTCACAACTCACGCCGCTGGAACACCTCGGTAACAGTAACGGTGTGTCCGAACGTCGTAATCGCACTCTATTGGATATGGTGCGATCTATGATGTCTCTTACCGATTTACCGCTATCTTTTGGGGATACGCTCTAGAGACAGCTACATTCACTTTAAATAGGGCACCGTCTAAATCCGTTGAGACGACACCGTATGAATTATGGTTTGGAAAGAAACCCTAAGCTGTCGTTTCTAAAAGTTTGGGGATCCGATGCTTATGTCAAGAAACTTCAACCTGAAAAGCTTCGAACCCAAGTCGGAAAAATGCGTCTTCATAGGATACCCTAAGGAAACCCTTGGGTATACCTTCTACCTTAGATCCGAAGGCAAGATCTTTGTTGCCAAGAATGGATCCTTTCGGAAAAAGAGTTTCTCTCGAAAGGAGTAAGTGGGAGGAAAGTAGAACTTCGATGAAGTACTACCTCTTGAACGGGATTGTGATGCAGCTCGGGAAAATGTTCTGTGATGCCCACACCTGTGAAGAGGGAATTAATGATGATGATCAAGGTACTTCGGATCAAGTTGCTCTTGAACCGTGGGTCCACTAGGACACGTTCCGCACTGCAGTGAATGCGGCAACCCTGTCACGGAAATCATGTTGTTAGACAACGGTGAACCTTGAACTATGAAGAAGCGATGGCGGTCCCAGTTCCAACAAATGGCTCAAGCCATGAAATCCGAGATAGGATCCATGTATGAAAACAAAGTATGGACTTTGACAGACTTGCGATGATCGGCGGCGATAGAAAATAAATGGATCTTGAAGAGGAAGGCGGACGCGGATGGTAATGTCACCATCTATAAAGCTCGACTTGTCGCTAAGGGTTATCGGCAAGTTCAAGGGATTGACTACGATGAGACTTTCTCACCCGTAGCGAAGCTTAAGTCCGCTCGAATCATGTTAGCAATTTCCGCATACTATGATTATGAGATATGGCGGATGGACGTCAAAACAGCGTTCCTTAACGGATATCTTAAGGAAGAGCTGTATATGATGCAGCGGAAGGTTTTGTCGATCCTAAGAATCTTGACAAAGTATGCAAGCTCCGGCGTTCAATTTATGGGCTGGTGCAAGCATCTCGGAGTTGGAACATTCGCTTTGATGAGATGATCAAAGCGTTTGGGTTTATCTTGAGACTTATGGAGAAGCTGCGTTTACATAAGAAAGTGAGTGGGAGCTCAGTAGCATTTCTCATATTATATGTAGATGACATACTTTTGATGGGAAATGATATAGAACTCTTGGACGACATTAAGGCCTACTTGAATAAAAAGTTTTTCAATGAAGGACCTTGGAGAAGCTGCTTATATATTAGGCATCAAGATCTATAGAGATAGATCGAGGCGCCTCATAGGTCTTTCACAAAGCACATACCTTGATAAGATTTTGAAGAAGTTCAAAATGGATCAGTCCAAGAAAGGGTTCTTGCCTGTATTGCAAGGTGTGAGATTGAGCTCAGCTCAATGCCCGACCACGGCAAGAGATAAAGAAGAGATGAGCGTCATCCCCTATGCCTCAGCCATAGGATCTATTATGTATGCCATCTTTGTGTACCGGACCTGATGTAAACCTTGCCGTAAGTTTGGTAGGAAGGTACCAAAGTAATCCCGGCAAGGAACCTTTGGACAGCGGTCAAGAATATCCTAAAGTACCTAAAAAGGACAAAGGACATGTTTCTCGTTTATGGAGGTGACGAAGAGCTCGTCGTAAAGGGTTACGTCGATGCTAGCTTCGACACAGATCTGGATGACTCAAAGTCACAAACCGGATACGTGTTTATGTTGAATGGTGGAGCGATGGCTAGTGCGGCTTGTAAGCAGAGCGTCGTGGCGGGATCTACATGTGAAGCGGAGTACATGGCAGCCTCTGAGGCAGCACATGAAGCAATTTGGGTGAAGGAGTTCATCACCGACCTAGGAGTCATACCCAATGCGTCGGGGCCGATCAAACTCTTCTGTGACAACACTGGGGCTATTGCACTTGCCAAGGAGCCCAGGTTTCACAAGAAGACCCGAGCACATCAAGCGTCGCTTCAACTCCATCCGTGAAAATGTTCAAGATGGAGACATAGAAATTTGTAAAGTGCACACGGATCACGAATGTCGCAGATCCGTTGACTAAACCTCTCATGAAAGCAAAACATGATCAACACGAGGAACTCTATGGGTGTTCGATTTATCACAATGTAACTAGATTATTGACTCTAGTGCAAGTGGGAGACTGTTGAAATATGCCCTAGAGGCAATAATAAAAGCATTATTATTATATTTCCTTGTTCATGATAATTGTCTTTTATTCATGCTATAATTGTATTATCAGGAAATCGTAATACTGCGTGTGAATACATAGACCACAATATGTCCCTAGTGAGCCTCTAGTTGACTAGCTCGTTGATCAACAGATAGTCATGGTTTCCTCGACTATGGACTTTGGATGTCATTGATAACGGGATCACATCATTAGGAGAATGATGTGATGGACAAGACAATCCTAAGCATAGCACAAGATCGTGTAGTTCGTTTTGCTAGAGCTTTTCCAATGTCAAGTATCTCTTCCTTAGACCTTGAGATCGTGTAACTCCCGGATACCGTAGGAGTGCTTTGGGTGTACCAAACGTCTTACGTAACTGGGTGACTATAAAGGTGCACTACAGGTATCTCGAAAGTGTCCATTGGGTTGACACGGATCGAGGCTGGGATTTGTCACTCCGTATTACGGAGAGGTATCCTGGGCCCACTTTCGGTAGTGCATCATCATAATGAGCTCAAAGTGATCAAGTGTCCGGTCACGGGATCATGCATTGCTGATGCGAGTAAAGTGACTTGCCAGAACTTGAGACTAAGCGAGGTATTGGGATACCGACGATCGAGTCTCGGGCAAGTAGCATACCGTCGACAAAGGGAATAGAATACGGGGTTGCTTGAACCCTTGACATCGTGGTTCATCCGATGACAACATCGAGGAGCATGTGGGAGCCAACATGGGTATCCAGATCCCGCTGTTGGTTATTGACTTGAGGTAGTCTCGGTCATATGCGCATGTCTCCCGAACCCGTAGGGTCTACACACTTAAGGTTCGGTGGCGCTAGGGTTGTATGAATATGAGTATGCAGCAAACCGAATGTTGTTCGAGTCCGGATGAGATCCGGGACGTCACGAGGAGTTCGGAATGGTCCGGAGGTAAAGATTTATATATAGGAAGTCTTATTTTGGTCACAGGAAAAGTTTGGGCATTATCGGTATTGTATGGGAGTGCTTGGAAGGGGTCGAGGTCCACCGGGGTCCACCTGCGGGGGCCACATGGGCTGTAGAAGTGCGCCTTGGCCCATATGGGCCAAGGAACCAGCCCCAAGAGGCCCATGCGCCTAGGGATAAGAAAAGGGGAGAGTTCAAAGGGGAAGGCACCTCAGGGGTGCCTTGGAGGATGGACTCCTCCCCTCTTAACCCGCACCCCTTCCTTGGAGGAAGGGGCAAGGCTGCGCCCTCCCCTCTTTTGCACCTATATAAAGGGAGGGAGGGAGGGGTGGCCGCACCCATAAGCCTTGGAGCCTCCCTCCTCCTCAAACACCTCCTCCTCCTCCGTGGTTGCTTAGCGAAGCCTGCTGGAGTTCTGCTGCATCCACCACCACGCCGTCGTTGGCTGGATCATCATCAACCTCTCCTTCCCCTTCTTTGGATCAAGAAGGAGGAGGCGTCATCCGCTCCGTGACGTGTGTTGAGCGCGGAGGTGCTGTCCGTTCGGCACTAGGTCATCGGTGATACGAATCACGTGAAATGCGACTCCATCAACCCCGTTCCATTGAACGCTTCCGCCTGTGATCTACAAGTGGTATGTAGATGAAATCACTCTCCCATGACTCGTTGCTAGATGAACTCATAGATGGATCTTGGTGAAACCGTAGGAAAAATTTTAATTTTCTGCAACGCGTAACCCAACAAAACCACATATAACCGGAAATTTGGATAGATTATTTATTCCTAAGCACCCAAAAAGCAAAGAACTAAAATAAAATTGGGTTTGCCTCCCAACAAGCGCTAACGTTTAACGCCCCTAGCTAGCCATGATGATTTCAATGATGCTCACATAAAAGAGAAGAATTGAAACATAAAGATAGCATCATGAAGAATATGACTAGCACATTTAAGCCTAACCCACTTCCTATGCATAGGGACTTTGTGAGCAAACAACTTATGGGAACCAGAATCAACTTGCATAGGAAGGTAAAACAAGCATAACTTCAAGATTTTAAGCACATAGAGAGGAAACTTGATATTATTGCAATTCCTACAAGCATACATTCCTCCCTCATAATAATTTTCAGTAGCATCATGAATGAACTCAATAATATAACCAGCACCTAAAGCATTCTTTTCATGATCTACTTGCATAGGAATTTTACTACTCTCCTCATAAGCAAAATTATTCTCATTTGGAATAGTGGGAGTATCATAAGAGACTTGAATACTATAAATTATTTCCACATTAAAAGAGTAATGTTCAGAAAAAGGGTAATCATAATCATGATAATTTTTATAAATATAATCCTCACTACTTGAGGGAGTCCTGGATGGCCGGACTATGACCTTTGGCCGGACTCCTGAACTATGAAGATACAAGATTTAAGACTTCGTCCCGTGTCCGGATGGGACTTTCCTTGGCGTGGAAGGCAAGCATGGCGACACGGATATGTAGATCTCCTACCATTGTAACCGAATATGTGTAACCCTAACCCTCTTCGGTGTCTATATAAACCGGAGGGTTTTAGTCCGTAGGATGGACAACAATCATACCATAGGCTAGCTTCTAGGGTTTAGTCTCTCTGATCTCGTGGTAGATCTACTCTTGTACTACCCATATCATCAATATTAATCAAGCAGGAGTAGGGTTTTACCTCCATCGAGAGGGCGAACACAGGTAAAAACATCGTGTCCCTTGTCTCCTGTTACCATCCACCTAGACGCATGATTCGGGACCCCCTACCCGAGATCCGCCCGATTTTGACAATCGACATTGGTGCTTTCATTGAGAGTTCCTATGTGTCGTCATCTTTAGGCCCAATGGCTCCTCCGATCATCAACAACGATGCGCTCCAGGGTGAGACTTTTCAACCCGGACAGATCTTCGTATTCGGCGGCTTTGCACTGCGGGCCAATTCGCTTGGCCATCTGGAGCAGATTGTAAGCTACGCCCTGGCCACCAGGTCAGATTAGGAAGTTTGAACTACGGTACCGACATCCGCGGAGACTTGATCTTGGACGGGTTCGAGCCACATCCCAGCAAGCTTGATGTCATGAGGGCATGATCTAGCTCTGCTTGCGAAGCGATTGTCCTAGAGGCGGCGCCGATGTCGCTCCGACCCTTAGCTTCGGCCCATTGCGCTTATCGAGGACATGTGGTCGACCGCCTCGGGGCTGCAATCTATCTGACGATCGAGGCGAACACCATACCTGTCGCTATGGCTCGTGACTCCAAGGTGCGGACTCCTCTGGACTCCAAGCCTTCCGTGCCCCCGCCAATCGAATCCGATTGGGCGCCGATCATGGAATTCACTGCCGCGGACATCTTTCAGCACTCGCACTTTGGCGACATCCTGAATTCACTAAAGTCTCTCTCTTTATCAGGAGAGCCCTGGCCGGATTATGGTAAGGAAGGTTGGGATGCGGACGATGAAGAAATTCAAAGCCCACCCACCACCCACTTCGTAGCCAGCATTGCCGATGATTTAACCGACATGCTCAACCGACTCCGAAGACATCGACGGTATGGACGACGATGCGAGCGACCAAGAACCAGCGCCACAGAGGGCGCTGGAAGGCCACCTCGTCATACAACATATACATGGTGGACATCCCAAAAGATGGAATGGCGATGGAACAATGGAGGATGACCCCACCAAGAAAGCGACCTAAGCGCCCGGCGTCGGTGGCGCCGCTCTAAATCCTGCCACGCAGCAAAAGCGGTGATTCGGCATGGGAGACAATAAAACCGGAAAGTGCGAAGACAACCCCTCCGGCAGGATTGACAGGAGGATGGAGAAGCCAGCCCTCATGAGAGAGCGAGAAAAGAGAGGTAGAGGATGATAATTACATGCCTCCCTCCAAAGATGAGGCAAGCCTCGACGACGGCGAATTAAATGCGTGCCCGAGGATCCCGTCGAACAAGAGCTGCTTTCAAACGCAGGCTTATGGCCACGGCAAGCGACCTCAAGAAAAAGCGACAACGACTTAGAGCTGACCAAGACTTGCTAGGCGACGGATGGATCAAGTCCTTGCGGCGAAGAGTATGAACTCGAGAGCCCCTCCAAGAGCTACCCAAAACGCAGGGCTGCTACCCGATTAGAGGAGGAAACACCCAAACCTACATCACGCGCGATGATACGGTGACCGGCCACCTCGTGGTCATGACAGAGAGGCCTCTCGACCCTCAACTAGAGCCGCACCCGGCGCCGCTCAAAAATACCAAGGCACGGGAAATCGCGGACCTGCGAGATATATTGGAGGACAAGGCAAGGTAAACAAGATCGATCTACGGATTGCGTGGCGCCCCATGACACGTGGCGATAACCGCCACGCGGATATGGCAACTCCGGCCGGGCGAACCACGATGAACAAAGCTCATTTGAGCTGCGTCGTGATATAGCCCAATACAGAGGCGCCGCACACCCACTATGCTTCACAGATGAAGTGATGGATCATCAAATCCCTAAGGGTTTCAAACCCGTAAACATTGAATCATACGATGGCACAACAGATCCTGCGGTTTGGATCGAGGACTATCTCCTTCACATCCACATGGCCCTTGGTGATGATCTACACGCCATCAAATACCTCCCACTCAAGCTTAAAGGACCAGCCCGGCATTGTCTTAACAGCTTGCGGCCAGAGTCAATTGGTTGTTGGGAAGACACAGAAGCCGCATTCCTCGACAATTTCTGTGGCACATATGTGCGACCACCCGACGCCGATGACCTAAGCCACATAATTCAGCAGCCCGGAGAATTGGCGGACAATTCCGGACACGGTTCCTAACCAAGAAAAATCAAATCGTCGACTATCCGGATGCAGAGGCCCTCGCAGCCTTCAAACACAACATCCATGACGAGTGGCTTGCCCGGCACCTAGGACGGGAAAAGCCGAAATCCATGGCAGCCCTCACAACACTCATGACCCGCTTTGCGCGGGGAGAGGACAACTGGCTGGCTCGTAGTAACAACATGACCAAGAGCCTGGTAATTCAGATACCAAGGACAACAATGGCAGGTCACGCGTCGCAACAAGCACAAAGCGCCACATTAACGGCGATAATCGAGGATACGACGGCCAATGCCGGATTCGAGAGGCTCTAAACCCGGTCGGTGGAAAAAGACATTTAAAAGAAATAGTGCAGGCCCGTCCAATTTGGACCGAATACTTTCGATCACTCGTGCGGATACACGGCACCCCGAAAAACCAGCCAACCCCTGCTTGAGGATTGTTGGGTGTTCAAGCAAGCGAGCAAGTTAAATGCGAAAATAATGACAAGGGGCTGCATAAGCGATGGCGAGGAGGAGCCCCGGCCACGAACAATAGAGACAGAAGGGCTTCCCCACAAGTGCGGACGGTGAACATGATATACGCAACCCACATACCCAAAGGGAGCGGGCGTGCACTAAGGGGCGTATATGCGATGGAGCGAGTCGCCCCCAAAGTTCAACCTTGTGGTCTTCTGCCCGATCACTTTTGATCGAAGGACCACCCACTAGAATCCGCCATGGCGGATTCGCCGCATTGGTTCTAGACCCAATCATTGTGGATTTCACCTCACTAGAGTCCTAATGGACGGCGGCAAGACTTTGAACTGCTTTACCGGGATACGATGCGCCAAAATGGGCATAGACCCATCAAGGATTAAACCCACGAAGAGCGACCTTTAAAGGCGTCATACCAGTGTAGAGGCCAATATGCAGGCTCAGTTACACTTGAAGTGGTCTTGAGATCCCGGATAACTTCCGAAGCAAGGAGTTAATCTTTGACATAGTCCCGTTCATGGCGGCTATCACGCCTGCTTTCGGACGAACCGCATTGCAAAGTTCAATACGGTGCCGCACTACGCATACCTCAAGCTCAAGATGCCGGGCCCTCGAGGAGTCATTACGGTCAATGGAAACACCGAGCGCTCTCTCCAGACGGAGGAGCATACGGCGGCCCTCGCGGCAGAAGTACAAAGCGGCCCGTCAAGGCAATTCTCGATCCGGCCATTAAGCGTCCGGACACCGTCAAAGCGCGCCGGAGTAACCCACAACCGCATCACCGGCACGCTTGCGAGCACGCAGCGTAGCAATGCGGCCTTAACTTGACCATCGCGAAATTGCGAAACCGATGCTGCAGCGTACATAACTCCGCTCTGCAAATACCATGGGCATAGGGGGAGGGGCACGACAACGGCATGCCCAGAATGCGGCTCAACCACACCAGGGGCTCCCGATTGTGTCATTCTTTTCTTTTCTTCTTTCTTTTTACTTTCCGGGACTCCGTTCTCACGAAGCCTGCACGGCAAAGAGAATCGTCGAACACACGATGCAACAGCCAGGGAAGCAGCTACGCCGAGTGTCCGGTGGTCTCTATTACGAGCAAGCGATACTGTTTTACATACCATCCCATAGCTTACCCTCGGAGGGGACATGTTAAAGCCCGTCCCTTGCTTATCGCACTATTTGTATCGTTACGCTCTTCGCACCCTTTTGAATAAACAATACATAGCTTTTTCCTATTATTGAATTCCGTTTATATATATATATATATATATATATATATATATATATATATATATATATATATATATATATATATGTTCGATTATGACATTGTGCAACCGTACATCTTGGTACAGGGCAATACACCGAGGGCTTAAGTACCCCACAATATGGTGTGATAAGTCCGAACACTTACACAAGAGCGGCACCCCGAACTAATAGCATTATATGCATCGGCTCCGAAACATGTCTAGGGTCAATAGTAGGGTTTGCCCGGCTCCCAAGTTTTGGTACCTTATGTTACGTAATATCGGCTAAGGTAGTATTTGGGAGAACCACTGCGATTGTGCCCGGTTGAGCTGGGTTAAGCACCTCAGTGGAGAAAGATAAAACTGACCGTCATGATAGGGCGAGAGCCGGTCGCTGTTCGAGAGGTTTTCGAGTCCCTAAAGACTTATGCCGCTTAGAGCGAGGAGTCGGCATTGTCCGGCCTAGGCGTGGATAGCGCCCCGAACATGGTCTTCCGAATATCAGGGGCTTCGCCGAAATTTAAAATTATAGAATTCTATGGCTAAGTGAGAGTGTTCAAGCATTATAGTCCGGTTGCCTTGTTCGTTGCGTTGAGCGCCTCCCTCGAAGGACCCAAGAATGGGAACAAGAGCGCTCAAGTTTATCGAACACCCCAAAGACTTTCGTGGCATGGGGGTGAAGCCGACGACTTCGCCATCGCTCAAATTTAATAAGCGGCCGCACAAAAGGTAATATTTTAAATTGAAAGTGTTGCTTAAGCGCATATGAACAAGTTTTCAGCGTCTGAGGATAACAAATGCGAGTCTACACAAAAATTACATCTTTGGAGCGTTCACCGCTATAAAGGCGGGCACCCTTGAGACGCCCTCATAATACATTTCAGGCTTGCGATGCTCCTTGCGGTGGTGGTCTGTCCTTCACAAGCTTCTCAGCGTCCATCTTGCCCAGTGCACCTTTGCGGACAAGGCCCTCTGGGAACCTTGATGCGACGGAGGCGCTTGGCGACTTCAACCCATGGACAAAGGCGTCCACCGGCCGCCTCACCGGCCAAGTAGCTCCAGGCATGGCTTCCTTAGGCCTGGCCGAACTATGAGGCCCTTCATGGCCTGTTCGGCCACCTTATGGAGCTCGACCAGCTGCTTCAACTGGTCGCTTAAAGGGCACGGTGTCCGGCCTCGATATCTTGAGACCAGAACACCTTCTCCGTCGAGCTTCCTCCTCGGCTCGGTAGAATGCGGCAAGATCGGACACTGCTTGGGGCAGATCTGCGAATGCTCTGGAGAGCTCCGGATTCGGGTAAGTAACAGATAATTCACTTTCACATGCTTGCTTTGCATAAAGAATGCCTTACCGCTGCTATCTTCTTCATCGCCTCAATTTCCTGGAGGGCTTTTTGGGCTTCGGCCTTAGCGGCTTTAGCGCTCTCAAGGGCCGAGGCGAGCTCGGACTCTCGAGTCTTTGAGTCACGCTCCAAACTCTCGTGTTTTTCCACGAGAGCCTGGAGCTCTTGACGCACCTCCGCCACCCGCGCCTCCTGCTTCTCTCGCTCGGTGCGCTCATGCCGCATTGCTTTCGGCCTAGGACGCCGCTTCCTTCGTGGTCGCCACCTCGTTCGTGGCCCCCGCAGTATTCACGTTATTCCTGTCAGTTTTGCAACCACATCTTTTTAACTACTCCCATAAGGTATTACTTACCTTCCTTATCCTCGAGCTGCTTTTTGGCAATGCCGAGCTTCGTTCTCGGACCGCTCGAGGCTGCCTTCAATGCATCAACCTCCATGATCGGTCTGGCAGAGGGTCGGCAGCGCCTGCATTCCCATATTGACATACTTATGTTAGACTCCTGCGTATATCTTTTAGATCCTCGGTTCGGCTTTTTCTTTCCGAACACCAAACTTTGCATCGAGGCTACATCTGTCTATGCGGTAATATTTTCACATATCTTAAATACATACCTCAAAGCTTTGTTAGAAGGCTGGCACGAGCTTCAGTCAGCCCGCTTCTTGGCGGATGAACTTTCACGGATCACCACACTCATAACAGTGCGGTGCTCCTCGTCGATGGAAGCGCCGTTAAATGCCTCCATCAAATTATCCGGTGCCTCGGTTGGGCGGAGGTCACCGGCGTCATGATCTTGCCCTTCTTACGAAGGGGTCGCTGCCGGACTCGGAACCACTAAAGGTTACGATGCGGAGTCCGACAAAGGGCGGACTTATAGCCCTTGAGGTTTTATCCCCTTTGCCGGAGTCCGGGAGGTCGCCTTCTGGCGCCCCCAGGGCCACCTCCTCCTGGCTGGGCCCCTTTTGGGACTCCACCTCGGCGTCATCCGCAGCGGGAGGAGACGAGGCGGTCGGAAGTGAGGTGCTATTCACATCCGATGAATCCAGGGAGCCGCTCGTCGAAGCGCCGAGCTCGTCCCTGGGCGGGCTGCATGGTTATATTCGGCGTTAGAAGATGCTGTGCGACAAATGGAACGCCATGAGTTATTCTGGTGTCCGGACACTTACGATTTCGCCAGGGGCTTGGTCCTCGGTGGCCACTCCTTTTCGCCGTCGTCGGTGTTGGTGGTGTAGTCCGGAGGAAGGGTCCTACCCTTCTTGGACCCTCCGGCCTCCCCAGTTGGGGCGGCCTTCCTTTTCTTCTCTCCCCCCGCTGGGGGAGAGGCCTCTTTTTCCTCCTCCTCGTCTTCACGGAGGAGTCCGCCTCGGAGTCATCGGACGGTGAGTCCAACACCGCCTGGCGTCACGGAACTCTTCGAGTTCCGTGGCCTGCTTCTTGGCCTTCTTCTCCGGCACCACTTAAGGTGCGGGGCCAAACCCCGTCAAGTGGGCATCCAGCTGGGTCTTCGGCAAGGGAGCCCGGACTAATCTGTCTGGCCATCTTACGCCAATCTGTCAAAGGTAAGGAGTTTAGATCCGCATAGAGTCAAACTATGAAAAAAGAGTCCGTAAAGGGTAAAATAGCTTACCTCGCTGGCTTGATCTTGCGAGCTGAATCCGCGATCTTGAAGGCGGATCACGGGAGCCTCGGCGCCCTTGAACGGCACCTTCCGGGAATCTTAAATGCGTAGTGTCGAAGAGCGGCTCAAGGTTCGGTCTGCATCTTGGGATCAAACTCAAACAAGTTGAAGGCGTTGCTGGCATGGGAGGATCCGGCGGATGAGCATAACACGGACTACGTTGACAAGCTTGAGCTTCTTGTCCACGGAGTTCGGACACGAGTTTGGAGTCGGTCGGCTCTTCCTAATTACCCCACGTCAGGCCCGTCACTTTCCAAGAGGTGAGCCGTGTAGCGAAGCCAGATCTGAATTGGGGCGCTGCCCATTTAGAGTCGCCTTGACTCGGAGATGTAGAACCACCCTATTCCCACCCCTTTATGGTCTCCACGAAGGAGCCCTCGAGCCATGGGGCGTTGGCCATCTTGCCCACCATGGCACCTCCGCACTCCGCTTGGCGGCCGCCCACTACCTTGACGGCTTGACATTGAAGGTCTTGACCATAAGCCGAAGTGGGGCTGGCTGCGAGAAGGAAGGCCTCGCCTGACGATGAACGCCGAGATGTTGAGGATGAAATTCGGGGCCAGATCGTGGGAAATCTAGGCCGTAGTAGAACATGAGCCCCCGGACAAATGGGTGAAGTGGAAAAACTAGTCCGCGGAGGAAGTGGGGGAGGAACACCACCCTGTCATGGGGCCTGGGGATGGGGATGAGCTGCCCTTTCTCGGGGAGCCCGTACTCGATGTCATTACACAAGTATCCGGCCTTCCTCAGCTTCTTGATGTGTCCCTCCGTGACAGAGGAGGCCATCCACTTGCCTCCCGCTCCGGACATAGTTGGAGAAGGTTGAGGTGGGATGTGCGGACTTAGTATTTGGAGCTCAAGTCTTGTGAAATGGATAAGCAAAGGAGGAAGAAGGCGTGTGTGAAAAAGTGGATCCTTATCCCTTATATGGCGGACAAAGCTATGCGTCCCCACCGGCTGATAAAACTAAGCTTATCTCCCAAGCGCCAGTAATCAATGGCGTGGTTGGGTTACCCACGCCCGTATTGATGAGAATCCGGAATAAGGGGACACGATCTACCTTTAACAAGGCGTGCCAAGAAACCGCCTCGCTAAACGCCTTGAGGTGGGGCGGTGAAAGAAAACGATTTGAATAAAGGCTTGGCCATGGTGTGATGTCACTTTGCGGAATACGTCGTGATTGAGTTTGTGTAAATAGTATTCTCTCTCGGTGGTATGTGGAACTTATTTTGCGAGCCGGACACTATCCTTGTGTTCAAAATCTTCTATGAAGAATTCGGAGGAGGAACCCGCTTGCAATGCCGAAGACAATATGCGCGCGGACTCGTCGTCATTGAAGCCTGGTTCGAGGGCTCTTGAGGAGTCTGGATTAGGGGTGTCGAGATGGCGGACTATGACCTTTGGCGGACTCTGGACTATGAAGATACAAGATTTAAGACTTCGTCCCGTGTGCGGATGGGACTTTCCTTGGCGTGGAAGGCAAGCTTGGCGATACTGGATATGTAGATCTCCTACCATTGTAACCGACTACATGTAACCCTAACCCTCTTGATGTCTATATAAACCGGAGGGTTTTAGTCCGTGGGGACGAACAAAAATCATACCATAGGCTAGCTTCTAGGGTTTTAGCCTCTCGATCTCATGGTAGATCTACTCTTGTACTACCCATATCATCAATATTAATCAAGCAGGAGTAGGGTTTTACCTCCATCGAGAGGGCCCAAACACAGGTAAAAACATCGTGTCCCTTGTCTCCTGTTACCATCCGCCTAGACGCACAGTTCGGGACCCCCTACCCAAGATCCGCTGGTTTTGACACCGACACTACTCTTTATAGCATAAGTGTCATCACAATAATCATCGTAAATAGGAGGCATGCTATCATCGTAATAAATTTGCTCATCAAAACTTGGGAGGCTAAAAATATCATCTTCATTAAACATAGCATCCCCAAGCTTGGGACAAACATTAATTGCAGCAAATATATTCTCAAAACATCATCTTCATCAAACATAGCATCCCCAAGCTTGGGCCTTTTCATATCATAAGCATAATCACTCTCATCATTAATAGTATGGATAGCACCAATAGTATAGCAATTATCATTATCACGATGAGTAATAGGAGCAACATCATTTGGGAGAGATACCTTTCTACCTTTGCTTCTCCGTCTTTTCTTTTCTTCTTCACATCATGTGTAGGTTCAATCCTCTTTTGGAGCTCCTTATTAATGAGATTGGTTGAATAGAAGGCTCCTCCTCGTTTCCTGATTCATCATAAGAAATAATAGGAGAATATTGGGAAGTCTCTTCCCTTTCATTAGTATTCTCTTCATCTTCTATTTCTTTTCTTTTCTTTATGTAATTGGCAATATAAGGATTTTCAATGTAATTCACCGCACAATACATATAAATTTCTTCTAGATCAATATCGAGGAATTTCTCAAGGTTATATTCTGGAATAAATTTAGTTTGACGTTTCAATTCTTCATAACCCAAAAGCAGACTAAGTTCATTATGATGTGCAAGGGAAATAAAGTCATCATAATTTTTGGACACGATTCGATCATGAAACAATTTGCATTTGATATTTAAATGACCATGTTCATTGCAAAGTTCACAAGTATGCCTAAGATATTTTAAATTTTCAGCACTAACATTTATACTCTCTTGAAACCATTTAGTTTCTAAGTACTTGTGCCTCTTACAAAATCTATCTTCCCTTTTTGGTATGTATTTGCAAACTCTATGCACTCCACAAAAATGGACATGCTTATAAGAGATATTTTCATCATGACTAGTGCAATCATCATTAGTACCATGGATATTCAAGGAGTTTATACTAACAACATTGCAATCATGCTCATCATTCAAAGATTTAGTGCCAAACATTTTATAGACTTCTTCTTCTAGTACTTGAGCACATTTTTCCTTCCCATCATTCTCACGAAAGATATTAAAAAGATGAAGCGTATGAGACAAACTGAATTCCATTTTTTGTAGTTTTCTTTTATAAACTAAACTAGTGCTAAAACAAGAAACAAAAATATTTGATTGCAAGATCTAAAGATATACCTTCAAGCACTCACCTCCCCGGCAACGGCGCCAGAAAAGAGCTTAGTTGACGGTGTGTGAGTGTCGCTTACCTAGCCTCCCCAGCAACGGCGCCAGAAAAGAGCTTGATGTCTACTATGCAACCTTCTTCTTCTAGACGTTGTTGGGCCTTCAAGTGTAGAGGTTTGTAGGACAGTGAAAATTTCCCTCAAGTGGATGACCTAAGGTTTATCAATCCGTGGGAGGCGTGGGATGAAGATGGTCTCTCTCAAGCAACCCTGCAACCAAATAACAAAGAGTCTCTTGTGTCCCCAATACACCCAATACAATGGTAAATTGTATAAGTGCACTAGTTCGGCGAAGAGATGGTGATACAAGTGCAATATGGATGATAGATATAGGTTTTTGTAATCTGAAAATATAAAAACAGCAAGGTAACTAATGATAAAAGTGAGCACAAATGGTATTTCAATGCTAGGAAACAAGGCCTAGGGTTCATACTTTCACTAATGCAAGTTCTCTCAACAATAATAACATAATTGGATCATATAACAATCCCTCAACGTGCAACAAAGAGTCACTCCAAAGTCACTAATAGAGGAGAACAAACGAAGAGATTATGGTAGGGTACGAAACCACCTCAAAGTTATTCTTTCTTCTCGATCTATTCAAGAGTCCGTAGTAAAATAACACTAAGCTATTCTTTCCGTTCGATCTATCATAGAGTTCATACTAGAATAACACCTTAAGACACAAATCAACCAAAACCCTAATGTCACCTAGATACTCCAATTTCACCTCAAGTATCCGTGGGTATGATTATACGATATGCATCACACAATCTAAGATTCATCTATTAAACCAACACAAAGAACTTCAAAGAGTGCCCCAAAGTTTCTACCGGAGAGTCAAGACGAAAACATGTGCCAACCCCTATGCATAGGTTCATGGGCGGAACCCGCAAGTTGATCACCAAAACATACATCAAGTGGATCACGTGATATCCGATTGTCACCACAGATAAGCACGGCAAGACATACATCAAGTGTTCTCAAATCCTTAAAAGACTCAATCCGATAAGATTACTTCAAAGGAAAACTTCGATCCATTACAAAGAGAGTAGAGGGAGAAACATCATAAGATCCAACTATAATAGCAAAGCTCGCGATACATCAAGATCGTACCACCTCAAGAACACGAGAGAGAGAGAGAGAGAGAGAGAGATCAAACACATAGCTAGTGGTACATATCCTCAGCCAGGGTGAACTACTCCCTCCTCATCATGGAGATCGTAGGGATGATGAAGATGGCCACGGTGAGGATCCCCCCCCTCGGCGGTGCGGGAACAGGGTCCCAATTGGTTTTTGGTGGCTACAGAGGCTTGCGGCGGCGGAACTCCCGATCTATACTGTTCCCCGATGGTTTTAGGGTATATGAATATATATAGGCGGAAGAAATACATCAGGGGAGCCATGAGGGGCCCACAAGGGTGGAGGCGCTTTGAGGGGGTAGTGGCGCCCCCCTCGTGGTTTCCTCGTTGATTCCCTGACGTGTACTCCAAGTCCCCTGGATTGCTTCTGTTCCAAAAATAACTCTCCCAAAGGTTTCATTCTGTTTCGACTCCGTTTGATATTCCTTTTCTGCGAAACACTGAAAAGAGGGAAAAAACAGAAACTAGCACTGGGCTCTGGGTTAATATGTTAGTCCCAAAAATAATATAAAAGTGTTTAATAAAGCCCATAAACATCCAAAACAGATAATATAATAGCATGGAACGATAAAAAATTATAGATACGTTGGAGACGTATCACACAACATTTTTGGTTACATGCATTAACATTTTATTAGTTAAATCAAAGGTCAAAACTTGGCGCCAAAATGCAAAGGGACCAATAAACCGATAAACATCAAAGTTCTCTCGTTTGGCCCCAACTAGAGGTCCGGTGAGATGACTATACTGCACCGCGCAGAGGGACGCCAGCTTCATTGACTTATCGCACCTGCCTTTTTGGGTGTATGACACGTGGGCCCCAACGGGTTCTTTGGTCAACTCACATACGTACCCAAATGCAGGTGCAATAGAGGCGAGGAGTCGATGGCCAACACGCATGCGTGAATTCAACGCGATCTGCACTTCTCATATAAAGGCTCCCGCCCGATCAATCTCCACGTAAATCCTACACACCCACGCACCCAAGGCAAGAGTGATCACTCCAATCACAAGATCGATTGACTAGAAGCTAGACCCATTGAGGCGATGGCGCGAGCATCGGCCGGCTGTGCCGAGATGGTCCTGACGCACCGCCTGTGGCTTGGCACCGAGGAACTTCTCGGTAGTGCTTGAGGCCGCCTGTGGTGAGGGGCCGCTTGGACGACAGCTTCGTCTCCTTGTTCGACGAGGTCCTCGTCGGCTTCCTCGACAAGTTTACCGTCGTCAAGAATCTTGCGGACGACCTTGGCATACGCCTCCAGCCCACGCGCCCAGGCTCTGTGATGCCTGCCACCCTCAACGGCCTCTATGGTGACAACCTCTTCGGCGCACTGGTGGCCGTGCGACTGCCCGCCATCGCGTCGGAGAATGTCCACCTCGAGGTCGCGCTCGCCGATCAGCGCCTGGCGCAGCAAGACACCATCGACACAATCACCCATGTCTATGCGCAAATTGTCCACAAGGACTACTACATGCAAGAGGAGGACGATAGGACGCTGGCCTTCTTGGACCGCAGGGCAACCTTGGATGGCATTGTTCAGAAGCACGTTGAGCTTGCCGCCAACGCCGCTGCTCCTCACACGTCGGTTGGTGACCCGGTGCACTAGGGCGTGAGGATGTCGTTGATGGATCCGTATGTATCTTTATCTTTCGTCAAATCCATGTAGTAGTATATGGTACTACTAGTAATTATATTACCTTTCGCATCAACTTCATAATTTTCCTACGTACTCCATGCATGAACCGCGCCAGAACCAAACTTCTCATTACTCTAGGGAAAATCATTATTTCTATCTATCGGTCGCGCCATGGAGCAGAACCAAATTTTACAAGTTACAAGTTCAAAAGGAAAAGCTTGCCGTGTTCAAGTCGCACCCCATTACATTTGGTCCAGACGCCGCTCAAGGGAATGCGTGCTGTGTTGCATTTTCACTTACAAGTGGGACCGCGGTTGAGTAAACCGACTATCGGCAAACCCCACCCGCCCACCAGCGTGATGGCTGAGAAAAGCAGGAGGGAGAAGAGGCGGCATGTACGGACTCCAAGAAAATTGGTGTCGTATGGGACTCGTGTGGGTAGCGTGTGTTGTACTGCTAGACATGAATGA
This sequence comes from Aegilops bicornis, assembly GCA_021605145.1. Taxonomy (NCBI): domain Eukaryota; kingdom Viridiplantae; phylum Streptophyta; class Magnoliopsida; order Poales; family Poaceae; genus Aegilops; species Aegilops bicornis. Next base: position 768,635,350 of record CM038670.1, on the reverse strand, counting down.
TAGTTATGGCCCATGTCACCCCACTATATCGAGGTGCTGGTTACGTAGAACAAATTTCCTAGAGTCCGTGCTTAGACCTCCTCTATCTCTCTTCTCAGCCAGCCAGCAGACGCGCGGAGCCCATCATCTGTTTGCTCATATATGGTCCACATGTCAGTGAAAACACAAGAGGACCCACTGAACCTCGACGTGATGGTGATGAAAAACAAATCCAATAAAGATCTTCGGTGACCGCTTTTGGAGTTACTCAAGAGTAGTAAGATTCTATTTACAGTTTAACCCAAGATGCACATCATGTGGCTTCAACTACCACTCTATTTTCTTGCATGACACAACCTGGATCTTTGGATGTCCCACGTGTCGGCAAAAGGAGAAAGAACTTCGACCAAATCTTGGTTGTGCTCTCGGATTAGACTAGTTGTGCTAACTTAAAATTTTATTGTGTAGAATGGATGCAAGTTTTGGTATTGGGAAGAAGAGTACAACGATATATTAAGAGAGCACAATTTAGTAGATGTTCTAGCACTTTTAGCTAGCATAGAGGCTAGAGATGAGAGTAGTGCACTTGTTGATAGAATAGAGGATAGACACGTCTAATTCTTTACACTCGAAGAAGAAAGAAGCACGCAAGATCGAGCCTCCGCAGATCAACAATGAATGCATCGAGAAGGCACTAATCCAACTTATAGGAGCAGTTATGGAAGTTGGATATCTTCTAAAATGTATTCTTGTGGTTCTTGTTTTCTTTGGTCTTGCTTTTATATTCAAAAATTTTGTGATGTATTTCCATGTACCAAAAAATCAATGATGAAAAAAAGATATGTGTTTATAAAGAAAAATGTGACGCTGCCGGATGCGTCACAGATTCGGCGCATTATGCGGCCACCGCATCCAGAAATGGTCGGACACGACCCCATTGCCCTACCCAAACAGGCCGTAATCTGGGCAAAACGGAGGTAATTGCATTTGGGGGTCGTGGCATTGAGTTGGCCTTACAAGTGGGACCACAGATTGAGGAAACCAACTATCGGCAAACCCCCACCTCGGCCGTCATAGCGATGGCTGAGTTAGAGAAACGACGAGGTTGAAGAGATTGATGTAGCAACGGACTCCAAGAAATATGGTGTCGGATGGAAGTCGTCTTTGGTGGCGTGTGCCATACTCACCGGGCGTGAATGCTTGTTACGGCCCATGCGACTCCAACTACTCCTACTACTTATAGTAGTAGTATCGAGGATTCGAGGTGCTGGTTACGTACAACGAACACATTAACATATGGCCCACCTCACACTGTGGCCAAATTTCCTGGAGTCTGTGCTAGGTTAAAAAGTGTTCTTTGTGAGGATGGGTGGCTAGTCTCAAGTTTAAAACTTGTTGTATTACGTACGTAGACGTAGAGATAGTGCAGCATGTGAAGCTAGTACAAATAGTGTACTATTGTTGATTGGCCTCATCCAATAACCTATTGCAATGCACGTCCAATTATGAATTAGGAAAATATTTTTTTCCTCGTCAGCATCACCCACTCGTGAGAAAGCGACTGAAAGCGATTCATAAATTTAGTAAGTTTATCACAGGCATATCATTTTATTACATACAACAGGTCATCAACCCACAACGACAACGAGGATACATTATAAATACTAAAGTTTTCATCACACAACAAGTAACAAGCAATGAAATGAAATTCAACTCAACCAATCCTCGGCGTTGGAAATGCTTGCTTTGAACCACAAGTGATTCTCTGAGAAGGGCCAGCTACTGTCAATCTCGAGACCAACGCAGGACTGATCATCCAGGCTGAAGCGGCCTACTATATCACGACCAGGGTAGGGAACCACTGCAATGTCCGACGTATAGATACAATTGCTTCTAATAAATGGTAGTAATGTTGTGTCAACATCAGCTGGATCGCCTTTCACCATCATTGGATAGTTTTGTCCAAGGAAGAGCAAGTTTTCTCCAAGACTATCAATATTGTACCAGGGAGAAGGTGTTGGCGCTAGCACACTAGTATCCATCCCGAATACCATGCAACGGGTGTTGGAATAGGTCCGGAGAGTGCGACCATGGGAGACAGCACCTGCTTCCATAGTAGTAACATCAGCAGTGGGCTGTATACAAACAAGAAGGGGTGATCCATCGGAAGTTGCCAGGAACCACTAAGTTTATGGGCCCTCCTCGTCCTCATGCTCGTGATCATCACCATCGTCATCTCCCCCTTGGTTATAAAAATTTTCAAGTATAGGTGGTGGAATGTTCACAGGACCTTGAAAACACAAGAAGAAGGTTAATTAGTAGAGAAGGGAAACTTGCTAACTCGCATGCATGTGGATTAAACAATTATAATTACGGTGGAAGACAAACGTACCAAAACTACGAGGATCCCATGTAAAAACAGTGCCATGAGTGGTGGCAGCAAACACAAGACCCTCGTATTGAATTGCATCACAGTACACATCCGTGTATAGAAATTTATTTTTGAGCAATATACATCCAGTCGAACCACGAAGGACGGCAACAAGCTTGTCGAAGATAGCAACAACTTCATAGTTCTTGTAATTCCAAGAGCGGTTGGGAACTCAACAAATTGCTATCTTCCATAGACGACAGTCACCATGATTGTATTTGAACGTACGTAGATCATCTGTGTGCTCAACCTCAGGGCACTCTAAGATTTTTGGAATTGGAATCTGCTGACGAGTGTACACATTCACAAGTTCCCACTCGCAATTGTATCCAATCTCCATTTGCGCCAGCCCAGGCCTTACCCTGAAGCGATGGCATCTTGACATCACACATATCATTATCAAGCAGCATAAACTTGCACAAGGCGAGGCCTCCGTCGTCCGCGCCCATGCGAACAGGCTTATAGCAAAGAAGATAAGGGAGATCAAACCTCTCCTGGACCCTTGGGTTCCTTGTAATGATGTATTAGTTGAGTCGAGAATGGTCTTGAACAAACCTGCCATGCTAGCCGAGGTGATGACGTCAAGACCGATCAATGAGTTCCCCACCACGTCATCTTTCGGATCGGGCAAGAATAATGGAGTCGCTCGCTTGTTCCCTCCATGGAGAAGACGATCGAACAATGGCAGAAGGAAGGGTGAAAGGCAAATGGAGGAGGGAGGAAGAGCGTATGACAGCAGATTCCAAATCGAGAGGAAAAGCGAAGAGTCGGTGGGCGGTTGCCGGTTGCCACGGTACACGAAGAGGCGCCCCGGCCTACACGTCCTTCAGGAAATTGTACAAAAGGACTCGCCGCCGTCTCACTGACATGTTGGAACAGGACCACATGTCAATGAAACATGGTGTGTAATTTCTCGTGCAAAATGCGATCTGGCCGCATTGGCCCGAGGTGCCGCATTAGTTATCGACCTTTATTTTTTAACATACAATCTGAGTGGATAGCTCACGTGGTCATCACACGTGAGCGGATATATAGAGTGGGCTAGGTGGGCAAAGGCAACAATCTAAGTGCTAAAAGAGTTGATCTCAAAAAAGAGTTGATCCAATGCTTGGTTTTGTTTGGATTTTCCAACTATGACCATTGGATAGAGTGAATCAATGGCTTACGTTCAAAGTTATTCTCATACTATAGAATGGTATAGGAACATGGAGAGATTTGGTTGATTTTATATCGCTGAATAACATAAAATATTATCAGTGCAGACGCTCCACCCCGAGGTTTGTTGCTCCTTCTCGATCGTCAGGAATCTATGTTCTTCCACTCTTTCGTTTAAGACATGAGCTTTGTTCATCCTTTTTGTCGGAAACCATTGTGGGACATCTATATGCCTCCATTTGAAAAAATCATACTATATATGTCGTGGAAATGTCACGGCAGATGTCCTAGTGTGAGGACTTAGTCGTGAGGCCAACGCATCTATGTAGTAGCTTGAGAGGGGTTGATCGGGACGAGAGACGCAATAGATAAGACAAGGATTTAGGCGACTTGGGCCCCGGAAACATCATCCCAGAATAGCCCTACATCTTTGTTTGTGGCTAGGTCTCATTATGCTCATGAGGGAGGCGTCAGTAAATCCCGGCTCTCCTCTCTTTGTGTCTAGCCTTAATGATTCTTTTCTTGCCCTCCTCTCTTGGGGTGCCCCGCCCCTCCTTATATAAGATGAAGAGGCGGGCTACATGTAGAGTCAAACTCGGATTAGGACTTAACCTATTTTGACGTCTTACCATGGGCTTCTCACCATGGGCTTCTTAACGTCTTGGGCTTCTTAACGTAAGCCGGTTTACAATCCAGCTTACAATCTGGCTTACAATCTGGCTTAACTGTCTGGCTTAACTATCTGGCTTAACTGTCCGGCTTACATGATCGTGGTGCCGGCTTAACTCGCTTAACTGTTCCCGCCGGCTTAACTCGCTAGCTGCTTTCCGCACGGCTTAACTCGCTTTAATCGCTCCCGACGGCTTATAGTCTGCCGGGTCACCATTGAAACATCAAGTCCCAGCCGGGTCATATCTCTGGCCGGGTCACACCGTGGGGTATATCCCCAACATTAGCCCCTAGTTTAATTTGGATTCATCCATGTTAAGCTGATCTTGTAAAACAAACACAATAACAATTTTGACAGATTAGGCTCTGGGTTAAGAACTCTTGTAAGCCGGCACCTGATCATCCTTAATTCCTTGTCATTTCCTTCTTGTGGGAAGTCCGGGTCAATATACTAGACTTCATAATCAATTTCTCGACATTGGTTTCTCACGAAAAATATTGTGAAGAATATTGGCCTTGAAATACTCATCTGATTTTCAATGGCTTGAAGATGTAGATCTCCATTATATTCATATCACTTGTAGCCCCCAAGGGCCGGGTCATTATGCAATAATGACCATGGACTTTGTAAATATGATCATGTAGAATTGAGCAGCAACGTGTAGCCCCCAAGGGCCGGGTCATTATGCAAAAATGAGAAGGGACATTGTAAATATGATCATGTAGACTTGAGCAACAGAACGTAGCCCCCAAGGGCGGCTCAAGAAGATAATACTTGAGCTAGGACTTTGTATATAATTCATTGATAATAACATCATATGATGTAATCTCCACCATGGGGCTTGAACCCACGTCCATAAGGTTAAGAGCTTTGTACTCTACCAACTGAGTAGTGGATCTTTCAATATAATGGACTGAGGCTTGTGTACCTTGAATTTTTGACAAGAGCAATTGGTAGCCCCCAAGGGCCGGCTCATTACAATGGGATGAGTCGGGTCTTCCATAAGTTGATCAAAAAAATGACTTTACATTAGCCCCCAAGTGCCATGGTGCATGCTGGCAGTGACATGCATGGAACTTGCATATTTGATGTAATCTCAATTTGAATAATGTAGCCCCCAAGTGCCGGGCCGTAAGCCTGCAGCGACTCAGGACTATTCCCTCCATTGTAAAAATAAATCATGTCCATTAATAAAATAATAACCATTCTTGGCGAAGCGACTTTGAAGACCTCCAAAGATAATATTGGCTATTGATAACCATAATAAAAAATCCAGCCATGTCGGCTATTAAATATTTGAATAATATAATCCGGTTTGGAAAACCGGTTCCTGTGATATTGAATCATACTGCCGGTTTAGGATACCTGTGCAGTAAGGGTGATAACCCAATCTTTAGAAGCCAAAACTTCCAAATGTTTATGATTGTCATATATGGCGACTTATCATCCAAAGTCAAGCCGGGTTAATCGAAACCACATATATGCTTCAGATATGAACAAAAAGGTCTCAAGACAAAACCAAAGATTGTTTTCAAAAAACTTAAGCCAAACAGAGAAAAAATGAGGCTTCTGATTCGAATACGATCAGTAAACTGGACCAAAAGGGGTTAAGCTAGGATTCGAATCTGATCATGAAGGCCCTAGTGGTTTTGGCGTTATGCAAATCAAGAGGGTACCGACAGCTATGTTCTCTTTGGTTCGAATCGACCTATGTTTGAACAGAAGCGCCCAAATGACCTTGAGAGTTTTTAACGACTCGATTCGAATACGATCAAAGTCGGATCCAAAAGGGGTTAAGCTTATGATTCGAATACGATCAAAGAAGCCCCTAGTGAGTTTGGCATTGTGCCGATCAAGAGGGTACCGACAGCTATGTTCTCTTTGGTTCGAATACGACCTATGTTTGAACAGGAAGCCCCCAAATGACCTTGAGAGTTTTTTAACGACTCTGATTCGAATACGATCAAAGTCGGACCCAAAAGGGGTTAAGCTATGATTCGAATACGATCAAGAAGCCCCCTAGTGGGTTTGGCATTGCGTCGATCAAGAGGGTACCGACAGCTATGTTCTCTTTTGTTCGAATACGACCTATGTTTGAACAGGAAGCCCCCAAATGACCTTGAGACTTTTTTAACGACTCTGATTCGAATACGATCAAAGTTGGACCCAAAAGGGGTTAAGCTAGATTCAAATACAATCAGCCCCCAATGGTCTTTTCAAGCAGGGTACCTATGTTTGAGTTGTGCCTTGCAACAGACACTCTTTGGTCCCTTCAATTTTTCCTGAGAACTCGAGCTTTGCGAGAGATAAATTCTTCTTGAACCGGAATTTTTTCCGGACGGCCTTTAAACTGGCAACATTTATTGAGCTATGTCCATGTAGCCCTCGAGTCTTTAAGACGACTCAATGAGTTGACTTGAGATTCTCCACAGTTGACCGTGATATAGACCGGTTTGAGTCCTTGGTGAAGCTGAAATCAATCACGGCCGAGTCGGCCACGGGAGCAGGTAGATGAGCCGGCCGCGGCGTTGTAAGTTAGCGTGGATGGACGAGTCAATCGCTGGCGCGTTAAGCCGCGCGGACGGGTGAGCCAACCGCGTCGTGTGGATGCAGCGGGGGCGGCGACTTGCATATGTATCCATCGAGCAGCACGGCACGGACAAGCGCTAGGGCAAAACGATGCGGCGCCTCGCCCTTATATGACACCTTTGTAATGAATAATAGTCATGCGTAAAAATATCACAGACCAGAGTGATTGTTCACAGAAAAAATTAATATGTGCTATTAAAGCGGACTGGATGGATAGCACCTGATTTCATTGGACAACATATGTGAAGTGTCCGCCAGAATTTGTCCAGGATGTCTTTGCTGACCGTACTGCGGTTTGAACTTTTCAACAGAGAAAAGTATACTAGTACTTGGCCTTTGTGCAATAGTACATGATTTCCACGTAATTAGGCTTTTGAGCATCCAAAGCCTAGGAACCATCGCCCAAGTCACTTTATGCAAGTGGTAGAAAATTATAACTCTTGGCCTTGTGTGGGCTGTAGCAGTGACAGCAGTTTTCATCGGCCTGGTGGCCGCCCATGGCATATGCACCCGTGTCACTCTGGCTAGATACGCCATCGTGACACATTTTATTTTTGTCTTAATCCAGTCAATGGAACTATAATTTACTCGAGGCAGAATGTATCTCTTTCAACTGATGCCCATTGTGTGTCCGCGTAGAGCATAGCAACTGCCCAGGCGTGTGCTGCTACATTTTCTCCTCAGGAGTAGTCGCCGCCACGAATATATAAAAGACAACAGCAGCAACTTGCGCCTAGTAGATCGATGCATAAGGCTCAGTTGGAAATTTCCTCTGAACTCTTTAAACGCCAGGCAACCACTCGGGCTACAGCGAGACTGTGGCAAGTCAATGAGGCCGCGGCAGGAAATAGGCCCAAAAAATCTATCCTCATCAATACTGAAAAATCCTGGACAAATTCCAACTTGCCCTGGGGAGGCGACTCAACAGAGGTCGGCGACTCAGCCAGGGCGCCTCAAAGGTGGTGATTCTGACGCCGGCCACTGCAGTGATTCAGAGGTGCGGTGCACTTCGGGGGCAACCCGGAGACAGAGCAGAAGCAACAGCTCAACGGGGGATCACAGGCAAAGGCGGAGCAAAGCCAAGTCGGGCCGCAGCAGCAGCTCGGCGGAGGCTGTTGATTTGGCGCGAGGCTGCTCCGATGAAGTAATAGGGCGCCTGAGTGAGCCCGCGGTGGCAATTCAGAGCTCGTCGCGAGGCTGCAGAATCCGGGCTCGAGGCGATACCGGCCCAGGGCAAGATGAGCCATCGCAGTGGCGGGTCAGGTTAGAGTGAAACGAGGCCGGTGACGACGGCTCGAAGCCGCCCGGCGGAGGTGATGGCTTAACGGCCGCGGCCGAGGCCGGGCTTGGAGTGGAGACCAGTGGCCACGAGGGCGGCTCTCGCAGGCGCGGAGGCGGGCCGGCGCCCTACGCGGCGGCTCAGCACAGGACCACAGCAGAGGCGCAGGTGACGCATAAGGCCCGGACGGCGGCTCAAAACCAGGGGCAGCTCGAAGTGGAGGTGGAGGCCTGAATCGAAACGGAGGCGGCGGCTCGGAGTAGAGTTGACCCGGCGAGGCGGCTTCAGGGGTGTCCCCGGCAATAGCGGTTTACCCGTGGCGAGCCACGGCGCTTCAACGGAGCAGGGGAGGCTCAACCACAGTGAAGGCGGAGTGGTAGCTCAACAGAGGAATAGGGCCTGGCCCGAGCGGCTTGCAGGTTTGTTAAGGTAGTCCGGCGGGTCGCTGAAGTGGAAGATGGCGATGCAGTGGGCGGTTTAACGGCGGCCACGGGGCGGCTCTCTGACGGCGCGTCAATAGCAGCTCATGGCCGGGGTGCGTCGATGGTGGAAACTAGGGCGGAAGAACAACAGCAGGGGCGGAGACAAGGGGGGCGAGCAAGGGCTAGACCCCTGCCAATCGCTCGCCCCCCTCAACCTTTTTCAGCGGGCTGTATGTACTGTATTTCGCTAATGGCCGCAGCTAATGGTATAGCCTATATCACTACCAGAAAAACTGGGGTTGCCGACGGCCAAATCTATGCCGACGGCCCCCGTCGGCATCTATTCCGTCGGCATAGACCAGGCCGTCGGGACCGCCCGAGGTACGCCTACGGGGCCCGTCGGCATAGGGCAGGCCGTCGTCATAGCCGTGGCCCACCTGCCCGATCGGCCTTGACCATTTGACGGCGTTGACCCTCGCCGTGAGGCGATAACGGCTTGGCGGCGTCGGCATATCGATGGCGAGAGGTATGCCTACGGTCGAAGCCCGTCGGCATAAACCCATCTCGCCATGCACGTCGGCGATCCGTGTGCCACGCCACGTCAGCGATCCGTGGGACAACCTCCGTGTGTTACCGCAGATATGCAGCGGCCTGGCCGTGCGACATCGTATCTTTACTTTATTTTTTATTTTACTCTGTTTTGTTATTTTTACTTTATTTTAGTTTTGTTTTTGTATAAGATAATTATGCCTTATCTAAAAAACATACCCGATGGTATATCGATTGCCCCGTTACTGACGTCGCTATCGCCGTGTATCCGCGGAGAAAGCTTGATCGACATGGAAGGAATTACGGTTGGTGGGGGATTCGGGTGTAGCTATAGCGCGGAAACATCGCACGGGTCCCGTCACATATGTGAAAGTGTTCATGCATGCGTGAGGCGCGAATCTTAGGCTCCGAGGTGTGCCCCTCCACGGCCAGCCTTCTTGCGTTTGGAGGGAAGCAGACGGCGTCGGGTCTACGGAGGGATCTTCGCGTGGAGTCGAGGCCGGATATGCTCCCGAGTGTTCCTATGGGCTGACCCTAACACAGCCGGGTGGGGAGGTCCTTGGTCAAAGCCCGCCGTCGTGCAAAGTCAAAGGCTAGATCAGCGTGGTCAAAGCCTTCTGAGGGTTAAGCGGAGACGAAACCTTTGAGGGGGGTAGCAATGCCACCCGGAGGCGTCGTGGGCCCTCATACATGCGGGGTGGTGTGGTGGCATGTGCGAAGAAGTGACACAGCGTGTCAAAGTGTGCCCACACCACACAAATCCGCAGACGGCCTTGCCCGGCACCACAGAGAAGCAGACGCGTCGGGTCTACGGAGGGATCTTTACGTAGGAGTGCAGCGGATGTTGCTCAAAGTGTTCCTATGGGCTCACCTAACACAGCGGGTGGAAGGCCCCTTGGTGAAATCCACGTCCAGGTGCAAAGTCAAGGGCTGAATCCGGTGGTCAAGCGCTTTCTGAGGGTTAGGCGGGCCGGGGGCCACAGGGGTAACAATGCCAGGAGGCGTCGCGCTCGGGCCCTCATACATGCGGGGTGGTGTGGTGGCATGTCCGGAAGAGGCGGCCGCAGCATCTCCGGTGTGGCCCCCTCACGGACGGCGATGAGGCGGTAGTAGGCGTTCTGCGAAGCGATGCGGCGTGAATATTATTAAATACTCGGGCCTTGATAAAATCATGAGTTTTCTACATGGCGTGGGCACATGTGCTATAGGACCCGATGGTAATTTTTCACGAGACTTGTGAGGCCGCCCTCGCCAAGATTTGACGGTATGCTGGCCCCGAGGCCGCCGCCCTGCACGGTCGTAGGCAGCGAAGAGCAATCGCGTAGAGGAAGTGTTCGAGATACTTCTCCATCACGAAAATTTATGCGAAAAAATTACCATCGGTCCTATAGCACATGTGCCCGTCATGTAAAAATTCATGATTTTATCACGGCTCCGAGTATTTAATAATATTCACGCGCGCATCGTTTCGCAGAACGCCTACTACCGTGTTATCGCCCCGTCCGTGAGGCCACACCGGTGAGACAGCTGCAAGCCGCCTCTTCGGACATGCACACACCACCCCGCATGTATGAGGCCCGATGTGACGCTTCCGGTGGCATTATACCCCGGGGCCCCGGCCCCGCTTAACCTGTAGCGTTTGACCACCGGATCTAGCCCTTTGACTTTGCACGACGGGATTTGACCCGGTGGGCCTCTCCACCCGGTTGTGTTAGGTGAGCCCATAGGAACACTTTGAGCAACATCGGGCGGACCCACAAAGAAGATCCCTCCGTGTAGACCCGACGCGTCCGTTCCCCCCTCGGTCTTGCGCCGTCAGCGTGAGGGGGCACACCCGAGACAGCGTGCGCCTCTTCGGACATGCCACCACACCACCCGCATGTATGAGGGCCGGTCTGACGCTCGGTGGCATTACTACCCCAGTGCCCCGTCCGCGCCTAACCTGTAGCGTTTGACCACGCGATCTAGCCCTTTGACTTTGCAGACGGGCTTTGACCGATGGACCTACCCACCCGGTTGTGTTAGGTCGACCCATAGGAACACTACGGGCGACATCGGGCACGACCCTGGCAAGATCCCTCCGTGTAGACCCGGCGCGTCCGTTTCCCCCTCCATGTCTTGCGTGGTAGCGTCCGTGAGAGAGCACACCGGAGGCAGCGTGTCGGGCATTTGCAACCGCCACAACACTTCCGGACTTGTGAGAGGCCGCCTCGCCAAGATTTGACGGTATGTTAGCCGGGAGACCGCCCGGCCATAGTCGTGAAGCAGCGAAGAGCAATCCAGCGTAGAGGAAGTGTTGAGATACTTCTCCATCACGAAAAACTATGAAAAATTACCGCCGGTCCTATAGCACATGTGCCCACGTCATGTAAAAACTCATGATTTTATCGCGCTCCGAGTATTTAATAATATTCACGCGCGCATCGTTCATGAGCGTCTACTACCGTGTCATCGCGCCCGTCCGTGAGGGGCCACACCCGGAGGCAGCGTGCGCCTCTTCGGACATGCCACCACACCACCCCGCATGTATGAGGCCCCGATGCGGCAGCTCGGTGGCATTGCTACCCCTAGGGCCCCGTCCGCGCCTAACCTGTAGCGTTTGACCACGGATCTAGCCCTTTGACTTTGCACGACGGGATTTGACGGTGGGCCTCTCCACCGGTTGTGTTAGGTCAGCCCATAGGAACACTTTGGAGGAACATCCGGGCGGACCCACGACAAGATCCCCTCCGTGTAGACCCGGCGTCCGTTTCACCCCTCCAGTGCGGTGGCGGCGCCCGTCCGTGAGGGGCACACCGGACACGCGTGCCGCCTCTTCCAGACATGCCACCACACCACCCCGCATGTATGAGGGCCAGTCTGGCAGACGCTCCGTGGCATTGCTACCCCCAGTGCCCCGTCCGCCTAACCACAGTAGCGTTTGACCACGCGAGATCTAGCCCTTTGACTTCCACAGACGGGCTTTGACCAGTGGACCTCTCCACCCGGTTGTGTTAGGTCAGCCCATAGGAACACTACGGAGCGACATCCGGGCCTGTCCGCGCAAGATCCCCTCCGTGTAGACCCGGCGTCCGTTTCCCCCCTCCGGTCTTGGTGACAGCGCCGTCCGTGAGGGGGCACACCGGAGGCAGCGTGCGGGCATTTGCAACCGCCACAACACTTCCGGACTTGTGAGAGGCCGCCTCGCCAAGATTTGACGGCATGCTGGCCCCGGAGCCGCCCGGCCGGATCGTGAAGCCAGCGAAGAGCAATCCAGCGTAGAGGGAAGTGTTGAGATACTTCTCCATCACGAAAATTATGAAAAATTACCATCGGTCCTATAGCACATGTGCCCGTCATGTAAAAACTCATGATTTTATCGGCGCTCCGGTATTTAATAATATTCACGCGCGCCGTTTTGAAGAGCGTCTACTACCGTGTCATCGCCGCGTCCGTGTGAGGGGGCACACCCCGGAGACGCGTGCCGCCTCTTCGGACATGCCACCACACCACCCCGCATGTATGAGGGCCCGGTACGATGGGCCGGCGGCATTGCTACCCCCCAGGGCCCCCGTCCCGCCTAACCCTGTAGCGTTTGACCACGCGATCTAGCCCTTTGACTTAGCACGGACGGGATTTGACCATTGGGCCTCTCCACCCGGTTGTGTTAGAGTCGGCCCATAGGAACACTTTGGAGCAACATCCGGGCGGACCCACAGCAAGATCCCCTCCGTGTAGACCAGCGGCGTCCGTTTCCCCCCTCCAGTGCCGTGGCGCGCCGTCCGTGAGGGGCACACCGGTTGACGCGTGCACGCCTCTTCTGACATGCCACCACACCACCCGCATGTATGAGGGTGGTGTACGGCGACGCCACGGTGGCATTGCTACCCACGGGAGGCCCGTCCACGTAACCTGGAGCGTTTGACCACGAGATCTAGCCCTTTGACTTTGCACGGAATGAGCTTTGACTAGTGGACCTCTCCACCGGTTGTGTCGATTCGGCCCATAGGGGACACCGGGAGCAACATCGGGCCAAACCCACAACTACATCCACTCCGTGTAGACCCAAGGCGTCCGTTTCCCCCCTCCATATGCGGCGTGGCGCCGTCCGTGAGGGGGCACACCGGAGGCAGCGTGCCGGGCATTTGCAACCGCCACAACACTTCCGGACTTGTGAGAGGCCGCCCTACGCAAGATTTGGCGGTATGCTGGCCGGAGGCCGCGGCCCACAGTCGTGAAGCAGCGAAGAGCAATCCGGCGTAGAGGGAAGTGTTGAATACTTCTCCATCACGAAAAATTATGAAAAATTACCGCCGGTCCTATAGCACATGTGCCCACGTCATGTAAAAACTCATGATTTTATCGGCGCTCACGAGTATTTAATAATATTCACGCCCGAATCGTTTCCGCGAGCGTCTACTACCGTGTCATCGCCGCCCGTCCGTGAGGCCCACACCACAGGCAGCGTTCGCCCTCTTCGGACATGCCAACACACCACCCCGCATGTATGAGGGCCCGATCGCGGCGCTCCGGTGGCATTGCTACCCCCGGCCCGTCCGCGCCCTAACCACTTGTAGCGTTTGACCACCGGATCTAGCCCTTTGACTTTGCAGACGGGATTTGACCGGTGGGCCTCTCCACCCGGTTGTGTTAGGTCAGCCCATAGGAACACTTTGGAGCAACATCCGGGCAGACCCACTGACAAGATCACCTCCGTGTAGACCCGGCCAGCGTCCGTTTCCCCCCCTCCAGTGCTGGCCCGGTGGGCGCGCCGTCCGTGAGGGCGAACCCCGGACAGCGTGCCGCCTCTTCGGACATGCCACCACACCACCCGCATGTATGAGGGCGGTGTGACGCTCGGTGGCATTACCCCCCCTAGGGCCCCGTCCGCCCTAACCACAGAAGCGTTTGACCACGCTGAGATCTAGCCCTTTGACTTCCACGCAGACGGGCTTTGACCCGGTGGACCTCTCCCACGGTTGTGTTAGGTCGATTCGGCCCATAGGAACACCGGAGCAACATCCGGGCCAAACCACAGCTACATCCACTCCGTGTAGACACGGTAGCGTCGTTTCCTCCCTCACGTCTTGCGGCGGCAGCGCCATCCGTGAGGCACACCCGGAGGCGTGTCGGGCATTTGCAACCGCCACAACACTTCCGGACTTGTGAGAGAGGCCGCCTACGCAAGATTTGGCCCGGTATATTGGCCCGGGCCGGAGGCCGCCACAGATCGTAAACGCGAAGAGCAATCCAGCGTAGAGGAAGTGTTGAGATACTTCTCAATCACGAAAAAATACGAAAAATTACCAACGGTCCTAAAGCACATGTCCCCACCTCATGTAAAAAACTCATGATTTTATCACGCTCAGTATTTAATAATATTCACGCGCGCATCGTTTCCTTGAAGCGTCTACTACCGTGTCATCGCCCGTCCGTGAGGGCCACACCCGGAAGGCAGCGTTCCGCCTCTTCGGACATGCCACCACACCACCCCGCATGTATGAGGGGCCCGATGCGACGCTCGGTGGCATTGCTACCCCTAGGGCCCCGTCCGCCCTAACCTGTAGCGTTTGACCACCGAATCTAGCCCTTTGACTTTGCACGGACGGGATTTGACCAGTGGGCCTCTCGACCCGGTTGTGTTAGGGTCAGCCCATAGGAACACTTTGGAGCAACATCCGGGCGGACCCCAGCAAGATCCCCTCCATGTAGACCCGGCCAGCGTCCGTTTCCCCCCCTCGGTGCGGCGGCCGGCGCCGTCCGTGAGGCGAACCCCAGACCGCGTGCCGCCTCTTCGGACATGCCACCACACCACCCGCATGTATGAGGGGCGGTGCGGCAGCTCTGTGGCATTGCTACCCCAGGTGCCCCGTCCGCCTAACCCTAGCGTTTGACCACGCGAGATCTAGCCTTTGACTTTGCAGACGGGCTTTGACGGTGGACCTCTCCACCCGGTTGTGTCGATTCGGCCCATAGGGACACTGGGAGCAACATCCGGGCCAAACCCACAGCTACATCCCCTCCGTGTAGACCCGGCCGCGTTCATTTCCCTCCTCCGGTCTTGCGTGGCCAGCGCCGTCGTGAGGAGGGGCACACCGGAGGCAGCGTGCTTTGGGCATTTGCAACCGCCACAACACTTCCAGACTTGCGAGAGGCCGCCCTCGCAAGATTTGACGGCATGCTAGCCCCGGAGGCCGCCCGGCCACGGTCGTGAAGCAGCGAAGAGCAATCCGGCGTGGGGAAGTGTTGAGATACTTCTCCATCACGAAAAATTATGAAAAATTACCATCGGTCCTATGGCACATGTGCCCACGTCATGTAAAAACTCATGATTTTATCGCGCTCCAAGTATTTAATAATATTCACGCCGCATCGTTTCGCGAGCGTCTACTACCGTGTCATCGCCGTCCGTGAGGGGGGCCACACCCCGGAGACGCGTTCCGCCTCTTCGGACATGCCACCACACCACCCCGCACGTATGAGGGCCCGATGTGACGCTCCGGTGGCATTGCTACCCCCCAGGGCCCCCGTCCTGCCTAACCCTGTAGCGTTTGACCACCGGATATAGCCCTTTGACTTTGCACGGACGGGATTTGACCAGTGGGCCTCTCCACCCGGTTGTGTTAGGTCAGCCCATACGAACACTTTGGAGCAACATCCGGGCGGACCCACAGCAAGATCCCCTCCGTGTAGACCCGGCCGCGTCGTTTCCCCCCTCCGGTCTTGCGTGGCGGCGCCGTCCGTGAGGGGCACACCGGACAGCGTGCCGCCTCTTCGGACATGCCACCACACCATCCCGCATGTATGAGGGCCCGGTCTGACTCGGTGGCATTACTACCCGTGCCCCGTCCCGTAACCAGAGAGAGCGTTTGACCACGAGATCTAGCCCTTTGACTTCCCGCAGACGGGCTTTGACCGATGGACCTCTCCACCGGTTGTGTCGATTCGGCCCATAGGGACACCGGGACCAACATCCGGGCCAAACCCACAGCTACATCCACTCCGTGTAGACCCGGCAGCGTCCGTTTCCCCCCCTCGGTGCGGCGTGGCGCGCCGTCCGTGAGGGGGCACACCGGAGGCAGCGTGCGGGCATTTGCAACCGCCACAACACTTCCGGACTTGTGAGAGGCCGCCCTCGCCATAAGATTTGGCCGGTATACTGGCCGGAGGCCGCGTACGATCGTGAAGCAGCGAAGAGCAATCCAGCGTGGGGAAGTGTTCGGATACTTCTCCATCACGAAAAATTATGAAAATTTACCATCGGTCCTATAGCACATGTGCCCGTCATGTAAAAACTCATGATTTTATCGCGCTCTGGTATTTAATAATATTCACGCCGCGAATCGTTTCGCGAGCGTCTACTACCGTGTCATCGCCGTCCGTGAGGGCCACACCCGAGGCAGCGTTCGCCTCTTCGGACATGCCACCACACCACCCGCATGTATGAGGGCCCGATCACGGCGCTCCGGTGGCATTGCTACTACCCCGAGGGCCCCGTCCGCCCTAACCTGTAGCGTTTGACCACCGGATCTAGCCCTTTGACTTTGCCGCGGAAGGATTTGACCGGTGGGCCTCTCCACCCGGTTGTGTTAGGGTCAGCCCATAGGAACACTTTGGAGCAACATCCGGGCAGACCCGCAGCAAGATCCCTCCGTGTAGACCCGGCGTCCGTTTGCCCCTCCGGTGCGGCGGCGGCGCCGTCCGTGAGGGGGCACACCGGACACGCAGCGTGCGCCTCTTGAGACATGCCACCACACCACCCCGCATGTATGAGGGCCCGATGCAGACGCTCGGTGGCATTGCTACCCCGGTGCCCCGTCCGCCCTAACCACATGGCGTTTGACCACGCGATCTAGCCCTTTGACTTCCATGGACGGGCTTGACCGGTGGACCTCTCCACCCGGTTGTGTCGATTCGGCCCCACAGGGACAGCCGGGAGCAACATCCGGGCCAAACCCATAGCTACATCCACTCCGTGTAGACCCGACCGTCCGTTTCCCCCTCCGGTGCGGCGTGGCGCCGTCCGTGAGGGGCACACCGGAGGCAGCGTGTCGGGCATTTGCAACCGCCACAACACTTCCCGAGACTTGTGAGACGCCGCCTCGCAAGATTTGGCGGTATGCTGGCCCCGGGCCGCCGCCCTGATCGTAGGCAGCGAAGAGCAATCCGCGTAGAAGGAAGTGTTCAGATACTTCTCCATCACGAAAAATTATGAAAAATTTCCATCGGTCCTATAGCACATGTGCCCACGCGTCATGTAAAAACTCATGATTTTATCGCTCCGACTATTTAATAATATTCCACGCCGCATCGTTTCCGTGAGCGTCTACTACCGTGTCGCCGCCGTCCGTGAGGCCACACCCGAGCAGCGTTCCCGCCTCTTCGGACATGCCACCACACCACCCGCGCATGTATGAGGGCCCGATCGCGGCCGGTGGCATTACTACCCCGGGCCCCGTCCGCCCTAACCTGTAGCGTTTGACCACCGGATCTAGCCCTTTGACTTTACCGCAGACGGGATTTGACGGTGGGCCTCTCCACCCGGTTGTGTTAGGGTCAGCCCATAGGAACACTTTGGAGCAACATCCGGGCGGACCCACAAAGAAGATCCCCTCCGTGTAGACCCGGCCGCTCCGTTTCCCCCCCCTCCAGTGCGGTAATGGCGGGCGTCCGTGAGGGCAGAACCCCGTGACAGCGTGCCGCCTCTTGGACATGCCACCACACCACCACCCGCATGTATGAGGGCGGTGCGGCCTCCGTGCAGCATTACTACCCCGGCTGCCCCGTCCCGCCCTAACCTCGAGAGGTTGACAAAGAGATCTAGCCCTTTGACTTCCCGCAGACGAGCTTTGACGATGGACCTCTCCACCCGGTTGTGTCGATTCAGCCCATAGGTACACCTTGGAGCAACATCCGGGCCAAACCCACAGCTACATCCACTCCGTGTAGACCCGACGCGTCCGTTTCCCCCCCTCACGTGCGGCGGTGGCGCTGTCCGTGAGGGGCCACACCAGGAGGCGTCGCGGGGCATTTGCAACCGCCACAACACTTCCAGACTTGTGAGAGGCCGCCCTACGCCAAGATTTGGCGGCATACTGGCCCCGGAGGCCGCCAGCAGTCGTGGCAGCGAAGAGCAATCAGCGTAGAGGGAAATGTTGAGATACTTCTCCATCACAAAAAATTATGAAAATTACCGCCGGTCCTATAGCACATGTGCCCACCTCATATAAAAACTCATGATTTTATCGGCGCTCCGAGTATTTAATAATATTCACGCCGCATCGTTTCGCGAGCGTCTACTACCGTGTCATCGCCCGTCCGTGAGGCCACACCGAGACGCGTTCGCCTCTTCGGACATGCCACCACACCACCCGCATGTATGTGGCCCGATCACGACGCTCGGTGGCATTACTACCCCAGGGCCCCGTCCGCCCTAACCACTGGCGTTTGACCACGGATCTAGCCCTTTGACTTTACGCAGACGGGATTTGACGGTGGGCCTCTCCACCCGGTTGTGTTAAGTCAGCCCATAGGAACACTTTGGAGCAACATCCGGGCAGACCCACAACAAGATCCCTTCCGTGTAGACCCGGCAGCGTCCGTTCCCCCCTCAGTGCGGCGGCGTGGCGCCCGTCCGTGAGGGCAGACCGGAGGCGCGTGCCGCCTCTTCGGACATGCCACCACACCACCTGCATGTATGAGGGGCGGTCACGGCCTTCCGGTGGCATTGCTACCCCCTAGGGCCCCGTCCGCCCTAACCCTAGAGAGGTTGACCACGAGATCTAGCCGCTTTGACTTTACGGGACGGGCTTTGACGGTGGACCTCTCCCACCAGTTGTGTCGATTCGGCCCATAGGGACACCGGAGCAACATCCGGGCCAAACCCACAGCTACATCCGGTCCGTGTAGACCAGCGTTCATTTCCCCCCCTCCATGTGCGTGGCCAGCGTCCGTGAGTGAGGGAGGGCACACCTGGAGGCAGCGTGCTTTGGGCATTTGCAACCGCCACAACACTTCCGGACTTGCGAGAGGCCGCCCTCGCAAGATTTGAGCGGTATGCTAGCCCCGGAGCCGCCCGGCCACACTCGTGAAGCAGCGTAGAGCAATCCTCGTAGAGGAAGTGTTGATACTTCTCCATCACGAAAAATTATGAAAAATTACCATCGGTCCTATAGCACATGTGGCCACGTGATGTAAAAACTCATGATTTTATCGGCGCTCGGTATTTAATAATATTCACGCGATCGTTTCATGAGCGTCTACTACCGTGTCATCGCCCGTGCGTGAGGGCCACACCCGGAGACGCAGCGTTCGCCTCTTGGACATGCCACCACACCACCCGCATGTATGAGGGCCCGATGCGACGCTCACGGTGGCATTGCTACCCCCAGGGCCCTGCCCCGCCTAACCTGTAGCGTTTGACCACGGATCTAGCCCTTTGACTTTGTAACGGACGGGATTTGACGGTGGGCCTATCCACCCGGTTGTGTTAGGTCAGTCCATAGGAACACTTTGGAGCAACATCCGGGCCAGACCCACGGCAAGATCCCCGCCATGTAGACCCGACGCGCCCGTTTCCCCCCTCCAGGTGTCGGCGGCGGCGCCGTCCGTGAGAGGGGGCACACCCCGGAGACGCGTGCCGCCTCGTCGGACATGCCACCACACCACCCCGCATGTATGAGGGCCCGGTGCGACGCTCGGGTGGCATTGCTACGCCGGTGCCCCGTCCGCCCTAACCTGTAGGCGTTTGACCACGCGATCTAGCCGCTGACTTCCCATGGGCGGGCTTGACCGGTGGACCTCTCCACCCGATTGTGCCGATTCGGCCCATAGGGACACCGGGAGCAACATCCGGGCCAAACCCATAACTACATCCACTCCGTGTAGACCCGACCGCGTCCGTTTCCACCCCTCCGGTGCCGTGGCGGCGCCGTCCGTGAGGGGCACACCCGGAGACGCGTGCGGGCATTTGCAACCGCCACAACACTTCCGGACTTGTGAGGCGCCGCCTCGCCAAGATTTGGCGGTATGCTTAGCCCCGGAGGCCGCGAGCCACGCAGTCGTGAAACGCAGCGAAGAAACAATCAGCGTAGAAGGAAGTGTTCGAGATACTTCTCCATCACGAAAAATTATGAAAAATTTCCGCCGGTCCTATAGCACATGTGCCCACGTCATGTAAAAACTCATGATTTTATCGGCGCTCCGACTATTTAATAATATTCACGCCGCATCGTTTCAGAGAAGCGTCTACTACCGTGTCATCGCCCGTCCGTGAGGCCACACCCCAGAGTAGCGTTCCGCCTCTTCGGACATGCCACCACACCACCCCGCATGTATGAGGGCCCGATGCGACGGCAACGGTGGCATTACTACCCCCAGGGCCCGTCCCCGCCTAACCACATGGCGTTTGACCACCGGATCTAGCCCTTGAATTTGCACGCAGACGGGATTTGACGGTGGGCCTCTCCACCCGGTTGTGTTAGGTCGAGGCCATAGGAACACTTTGGAGCAACATCCGGGCCAGACCCGCAACAAGATCCCCTCCGTGTAGACCCGGCAGCGTCGTTTTTTCCCCTCCAGTGCGTATGCGGGCGGCGCCCGTCCGTGAGGGGCCCGAACTCCCCGAGCCAGCGTGCAGCCTCTTCGGACATGCCACCACACCACCTGCATGTATGAGGGGCGGTGCGGCACGCTCGTGGCATTGCTACCTCAAGAGGCCCGTCCCGCCTAACCTGGAGAGGTTGACAAAGAGATCTAGCCTTTGACTTCCCACGGACGGGCTTTGACGATGGACCTCTCCACCCGGTTGTGTCGATTCAGCCCATAGGGACACCGGGAGCAACATCCGGGCCAAACCCACAGCTACATCCACTCCGTGTAGACCCGGCAAGCGTCCGTTTCCCCCCTCCACGTGCGGCGTGGCGCCGTCGTCCGTGAGGGCACACCGGAGGCAGCGTGCGGGCATTTGCAACCGCCACAACACTTCCGGACTTGTGAGAGGCCGCCTCGCCAAGATTTGGCGGCATGCTAGCCCCGGAGGCCAGCCGATGCGTAAACGTAGCGAAGAGCAATCCGCGTAGAGGGAAATGTTCAGATACTTCTCCATCACAAAAAATTATGAAAAATTACCATCGGTCCTATAGCACATGTGCCCACCTCATGTAAAAAACTCATGATTTTATCGCGCTCCGAGTATTTAATAATATTCACGCCGCATCGTTTCCGCGAAGCGTCTACTACCGTGTCATCGCCCGTCCGTGAGGCCACACCCGGAGGCAGCGTTCCGCCTCTTCGGACATGCCACCACACCACCCGCATGTATGAGGGCCCGATCGCGACGCTCGGTGGCATTGCTACCCCAGGGCCCCGTCCGCCCTAACCTGTGGCGTTTGACCACGGATCTAGCCTTTGACTTTGCGCGGACGAGATTTGACGGTGGGCCTCTCCACCCGGTTGTGTTAGGTCAGCCCATAGGAACACTTTGGAGCAACATCCGGGCCAGACCCACAACAAGATCCCTTCCGTGTAGACCCACAGCCTTGTCCGTTTCCCCCCTCCGGGTGCAGGCGGCCCGGCGCGCCGTCCGTGAGGCGAACCCGGAGCAGCGTGCCGCCTCTTCGGACATGCCACCACACCACCCGCATGTATGAGGGGCGGTCACGGCCTTTCGGTGGCATTGCTACCCCCTAGGGCCCCCGTCCCGCCTAACCCTAGAGAGGTTGACCACGAGATCTAGCCCTTTGACTTCCCACGGACGGGCTTTGACCAGTGGACCTCTCCACCCGGTTGTGTCAGTTCGGCCGATAGGGACACCCGGGAGCAACATCCGGGCCAAACCCACAGCTACATCCACTCCGTGTAGACCCAACGCGTTCATTTCCCCCCTCCATGTGCCGGCGGCGGCGCCGTCCGTGAGGGAGGGGGGGCACACCCCGGAGACGCGTGCTGGGCATTTGCAACCGCCACAACACTTCCAGACTTGCGAGAGGCCGCCTACGCAAGATTTGACGGTATGCTAGCCCCCGGAGGCCGCCGGCCACACTCGTAGACGCGCGAAGAGCAATCCTCGTAGAGGGAAGTGTTCAGATACTTCTCCATCACGAAAAATTATGAAAAATTACCATCGGTCCTATAGCACATGTGCCCACGTCATGTAAAAAACTCATGATTTTATCGCTCGGCGCTCGGTATTTAATAATATTCACGCCGCATCGTTTCCGCGAAGCGTCTACTACCGTGTCATCGCCCGTCCGTGAGGCCACACCGAGGCAGCGTTCGCCTCTTCGGACATGCCACCACACCACCCGCATGTATGAGGCCCGATCACGACGCTCGGTGGCATTGCTACCCCCAGGGCCCCGTCCCCGCCTAACCACATAGCGTTTGACCACGGATCTAGCCCTTTGACTTTGCACGGGCGGGATTTGACGGTGGGCCTCTCCACACGGTTGTGTTAGGTCAGCCGCATAGGAACACTTTGGAGCAACATCCGGGCCAGACCCACGGCAAGATCCCTGCCATGTAGACCCGACGCGCCCGTTTCCCCCCTCCGGTCTTGCCGTGGTAGCGCCGTCCGTGAGGGGGCACACCGGACGCGTGCCGCCCCTTCGGACATGCCACCACACCACCCCGCATGTATGAGGGGCCACGGTGCACGGCAGCTCGGTGGCATTGCTACCCCGGGGCCCTCGTCCGCCCTAACCACTGGAGAGGTTGACCACGAGATCTAGCGCTGACTTTGCAGACGGGCTTTGACGGTGGACCTCTCCACCCGGTTGTGTCGATTCGGCCCATAGGGACACCGGGACCAACATCCGGGCCAAACCCGGCTACATCCACTCCGTGTAGACCCGGCCGTCCGTTTCCCCCTCGAGGTGCGGCGGCGGCGCCGTCGGTGAGGAGGGGGGCACACCGGGAGGCAGCGTGCGGGCATTGCAACCGCCACAACACTTCCGGACTTGTGAGAGGCCGCCTACGCCAAGATTTGACGGTATGCTGGCCCCGGAGGCCGCCCGGCCAGTCGTGAAGCAGCGAAGAGCAATCAGCGTAGAGGAAGTGTTGATACTTCTCCATCACGAAAAATTATGAAAAATTACCATCGGTCCTATAGCACATGTGCCCATGTCATGTAAAAAACTCATGATTTTATCGCGCTCGAATATTTAATAATATTCACGCCGCGCCGTTTCCGAAGCGTCTACTACCGTGTCGCCGCCCGTCCGTGAGGGGCCACACCCGGAGGCAGCGTTCGCCTCTTCGGACATGCCACCACACCACCCCGCATGTATGAGGGCCCGATGCGGCGCTCGGTGGCATTGCTACCCCAGGGGCCCGTCCGCCCTAACCTGTAGCGTTTGACCACCGGATCTAGCCCTTTGACTTTGCACGGACGGTATTTGACCAGTGGGCCTCTCCACCCGGTTGTGTTAGGTCAGCACATAGGAACACTTTGGAGCAACATCCGGGCAAGACCCACAGCAAGATCCCCTCCGTGTAGACCCGACGCGTACGTTTCCCCCCTCCAGGTGCCGGCGGCGGCGCCGTCCGTGAGGCGAACCCGGAGGCAGCGTGCGCCTCTTCGGACATGCCACCACACCACCCTGCATGTATGAGGGGCGGTGCGGCCTTCCGGTGGCATTACTACCCAGGGCCCCGTCCGCCCTAACCACGGAGAGGTTGACCACGAGATCTAGCCCTTTGACTTCCCACGGACGGGCTTTGACCAGTGGACCTCTCCACCCGGTTGTGTCAATTCGGCCCATAGGGACACCCGGGACCAACATCCGGGCCAAACCCGGCTACATCCACTCCGTGTAGACCCGGCAGCGTCCGTTTCCCCCTCCATGTGCGGCGGCGGCGCCGTCCGTGAGGGGCACACCCGGAGGCAGCGTGCGGGCATTTGCAACCGCCACAACACTTCCGGACTTGTGAGAGGCCGCCTCGCAAGATTTGACGGTATGCTGGCCCCGGAGGCCGCCCGGCCTGATCGTGAAGCGGCGAAGAAGCAATCGCGTGGGGAAGTGTTCAGATACTTCTCCATCACGAAAAATTATGAAAAATTTCCATCGGTCCTATAGCACATGTGCCCACGTTCATGTAAAAACTCATGATTTTATCGGCGCTCTGAGTATTTAATAATATTCACGCCGCGCCGTTTCCATGAGCGTCTACTACCGTGTCATCGCCCCGTCCGTGAGGGGCCACACCCGGAGGCAGCGTTCCGCCTCTTCGGACATGCCACCACACCACCCCACATGTATGAGGTCCCGATCGGCGCTCGGTGGCATTACTACCCCCAGGGCCCCGTCCCGCCCTAACCTGCCGTTTGACCACGGATCTAGCCCTTTGACTTTGCACGGGACGGGATTTGACGGTGGACCTCTCCACCCGGTTGTGTTAGGTCAGCCCATAGGAACACTTTGGAGCAACATCCGGGCCAAACCCACAGCAAGATCCCCTCCGTGTAGACCCGGCACGTCCGTTTCCCCCTCCGGTGCGCGGCGGCGCGCCGTCCGTGAGGGGCGAACCGGAGGCGCGTGCCGCCTCTTCGGACATGCCACCACACCACCCTGCATGTATGAGGGGCGGTGCGGCCTTCGGTGGCATTACTACCCCAGGGCCCCGTCCGCCCTAACCACAGAGAGGTTGACCACGAGATCTAGCCCTTTGACTTCCCACGGACGGGCTTTGACCCGGTGGACCTCTCCACCCGGTTGTGTCGATTCGGCCCATAGGGACACCGGGACCAACATCCGGGCCAAACCCTGCTACATCCACTCCGTGTAGACCCGGCGCGTCCGTTTCCCCCTCCATGTGCGGCGGTGGCGCCCGTCCGTGAGGGGGCACACCGGAGGCAGCGTGCTTGGGCATTTGCAACCGCCACAACACTTCCGGACTTGTGAGAGGCCGCCTCGCAAGATTTGGCGGTATACTGGCCCGGAGCCGCGGCCACGGTCGTGAAGCAGCGAAGAGCAATCCGGCGTAGAGGAAGTGTTGAGATACTTCTCCATCACGAAAAATTATGAAAAATTACCATCGGTCCTATAGCACATGTGCCCACGTCATGTAAAAACTCATGATTTTATCGCGCTCGGTATTTAATAATATTCACGCCGCGCCGTTTTCGCGAGCGTCTACTACCGTGTCATCGCCCGTCCGTGAGGCCACACACCGAGCAGCGTTAGCCTCTTCGGACATGCCACCACACCACCCGCATGCATGAGTGCCCGATCACGGCGCTCGGTGGCGTTGCGACCCGAGGCCCCGTCGCCCTAACCACTGGCGTTTGACCACGGATCTAGCCCTTTGACTTTGCCGCAGACGGGATTTGACGGTGGGCCTCTCAACCCGGTTGTGTTAGGTCAACCCGTAGGAACACTTTGGAGCAACATCCGGGCGGACCCACGGCAAGATCCCTCCGTGTAGACCCGGCGCGTCCGTTTCCCCCCTCCGGTGCGGCGTGGCGCCGTCCGTGAGGGCGAACCTCGGAGGCGTGTGCGCCTCTTCCGGACATGCCACCACACCACCTGCATGTATGAGGGGCGGTCTGCGGCGCTCGGTGGCATTACTACCCCGAGGCCCCGTCCGCCCTAATCTGGAGAGGTTGACCACGAGATCTAGCCCTGACTTCCACGCAGACGGGCTTTGACCAGTGGACCTCTCCACCCGGTTGTGTCGATTCGGCCCATAGGGACACCGGGAGCAACATCGGGCCAAACCCACAGCTACATCCACTCCGTGTAGACCCGGCGTCCGTTTCCCCCCTCCATGTGCGGCGTGGCGCCGTCCGTGAGGCACACCGGAGGCAGCGTGCCGGGCATTTGCAACCGCCACAACACTTCCGGACTTGTGAGAGGCCGCCTCGCAAGATTTGGCGGTATGCTAGCCCCGGAGGCCGCCGGCCCACGGTCGTGACGCAGCGAAGAGCAATCAGCGTAGAGGAAGTGTTCGATACTTCTCCATCACGAAAAATTATGAAAAATTACCATCGGTCCTATAGCACATGTGCCCACGTCATGTAAAAACTCATGATTTTATCGCGCTCCGGTATTTAATAATATTCACGCCGCGCCGTTTCGCGAGCGTCTACTACCGTGTCGCCGCCCGTCCGTGAGGGGCCACACCCGGAGGCAGCGTTCCGCCTCTTCGGACATGCCACCACACCACCCGCATGTATGAGGCCCCGATGCGGCGCTCCGGTGGCATTGCTACCCCAGGGCCCCGTCCGCCCTAACCTGTAGCGTTTGACCACGGATCTAGCCCTTTGACTTTGCACGGGACGGGATTTGACGGTGGGCCTCTCCACCCGGTTGTGTTAGGGTCAGCCCATAGGAACACTTTGGAGGAACATCCGGGCGGACCCACAGCAAGATCCCTCCGTGTAGACCCGGCAGCGTCCGTTTCACCCTCCGGTGCGGCGGCGCCGTCCGTGAGGGGGGCACACCCCGGACACGCGTGCCGCCTCTTCAGACATGCCACCACACCACCCCGCATGTATGAGGGCCCGGTACGACGCTCCGGTGGCATTGCTACCCCCCAGGGCCCCCGTCCCGCCTAACCCTGGAGAGGTTGACCACGAGATCTAGCCCTTTGACTTCCCACGGACGGGCTTTGACCAGTGGACCTCTCCACCCGGTTGTGTCAGTTCGGCCCATAGGGACACCCGGGACCAACATCCGGGCCAAACCCACAGCTACATCCACTCCGTGTAGACCCGACGCGTCCGTTTCCCCCCTCCAGGTGCCGTGGCGCCGTTCCGTGAGGGGGGGCACACCGGGAGGCAGCGTGCGGGCATTTGCAACCGCCACAACACTTCCGGACTTGTGAGAGGCCGCCTCGCAAGATTTGGCGGTATGCTGGCCCCGGAGGCCGCGGCCCACAGTCGTGAAGCAGCGAAGAGCAATCCGCGTAGAGGGAAGTGTTCGAATACTTCTCCATCACGAAAAATTATGAAAAATTACCATCGGTCCTATAGCACATGTGCCCCGCGTCATGTAAAAACTCATGATTTTATCGCGCTCCGAGTATTTAATAATATTCACGCCGCGCCGTTTTTGAAGAACGTCTACTACCGTGTCATCGCCCGTCCGTGAGGGGCCACACCGAGACGCGTTCCGCCTCTTCGGACATGCCACCACACCACCCGCATGCATGAGTGCCCGATGCGGCGCTCCGGTGGCGTTGCGACCCAGTGGCCCCGTCCCGCCTAACCACATGGCGTTTGACCACGGATCTAGCCCTTTGACTTTGCAGACGGGATTTGACGGTGGGCCTCTCAACCCGGTTGTGTTAGGTCAACCCGTAGGAACACTTTGGAGCAACATCCGGGCGGACCCAGCAAGATCCCCTCCGTGTAGACCCGGCCGTCCGTTTCCCCCTCCAGTGCGGCGTGGCGGCGCCGTCCGTGAGGGGGCCGAACCCCGGAGACGCGTGCCGCCTCTTCGGACATGCCACCACACCACCCTGCATGTATGAGGGGCCGGTGCGACGCTCCGGTGGCATTGCTACCCCGCAGGGCCCCCGTCCCGCCTAACCCTGGAGAGGTTGACAAAGAGATCTAGCCCTTTGACTTCCCACGGACGGGCTTTGACCAGTGGACCTCTCCACCCGGTTGTGTCAGTTCGGCCCATAGGGACACCCGGGAGCAACATCCGGGCCAAACCCACAGCTACATCCACTCCGTGTAGACCCGCCTCTTCGGACATGCCAGCACACCACCCCGCATGTATGAGGGCCCGATGCGACGCTCCGGTGGCATTGCTACCCCCCAGGGCCCCCGTCCCGCCTAACCCTGTAGCGTTTGACCATCGGATCTAGCCCTTTGACTTTGCACGGACGGGATTTGACCAGTGGGCCTCTCCACCCGGTTGTGTTAGGTCAGCCCATAGGAACACTTTGGAGCAACATCCGGGCCAGACCCACGGCAAGATCCCCTCCGTGTAGACCCGACGCGTCCGTTTCCCCCCTCCAGGTGCCGGCGGCGGCGCCGTCCGTGAGGGGGGGCACACTCCGGACACGCGTGCCGCCTCTTCGGACATGCCACCACAACACCCCGCATGTATGAGGGCCCGTGACGGGCTCGGTGGCATTGCTACCCCGGTGCCCCGTCCCGCCTAACCTGTAGCGTTTGACAATGCGATCTAGCCCTTTGACTTCCACCAGACGGGCTTTGACCAGTGGACCTCTCCACCCGGTTGTGTCAGTTCGGCCCATAGGGACACCCGGGAGCAACATCCGGGCCAAACCCACAGCTACATCCACTCCGTGTAGACCCGACGCGTCCGTTTCCCCCCTCTAGGTGCCGGCGGCGGCGCCGTCCGTGAGGGGGGGGGGCACACCCCGGAGACGCAGCGTCTTGCGGGCATTTGCAACCGCCACAACACTTTCAGAGTTGTGAGAGGCCGCCCTACGCAAGATTTGACGGTATGCTAGCCCCGGAGGCCGCCACCCGGTCGTGGTCAGCGCGAAGAGCAATCCGCGTAGAGGAAGTGTTGAGATACTTCTCCCTCAAGAAAAATTATGAAAAATTACCATCGGTCCTATAGCACATGTGCCTACGTCATGTAAAAAACTCATAATTTTATCGGCGCTCCTAGTATTTAATAATATTCACGCCGCGCCGTTCCGCGGAAGCGTCTACTACCGTGTCATCGCCCGTCCGTGAGGCCACACCCGGAGACGCGTTCGCCTCTTCGGACATGCCACCACACCACCCCGCATGTATGAGGGCCCGATCACGGCCTCGGTGGCATTGCTACCCCAGGGCCCCGTCCGCCCTAACCTGTAGCGTTTGACCACCGGATCTAGCCCTTTGACTTTGCACGGACGGAATTTGACTAGTGGGCCTGTCCACTCGGTTGTGTAAGGTCAGCCCGTAGGAACACTTTGGAGCAACATCCGGGCCTGACCCACAGCAAGATCCCCTCCGTGTAGACCCGACGCGTCCGTTTCCCCCCTCCAGGTGCCGGCGGCGGCGCCGTCCGTGAGGGGGGCACACCCCGGACACGCGTGCCGCCTCTTCAGACATGCCACCACACCACCCCGCATGTATGAGGGCCCGGTACGACGCTCCGGTGGCATTGCTACCCCCAGTGCCCCCGTCCTGCCTAACCACAGTAGTGTTTGACCACAGCGATCTAGCCCTTGACTTCCCACGCAGACGGGCTTTGACGATGGACCTCTCCACCCGGTTGTGTCAGTTCGGCCCATCGGGACACCCGGGACCAACATCCGGGCCACCCCCACAGCCACATCCACTCCGTTTAGACCCGACGCGTCCGTTTCCCCCCTCCGGTGCGGCGGCGCGCCGTTCCGTGGGGGCACACCGGGAGGCAGCGTGCGGGCATTTGCAACCGCCACAACACTTCCGGACTTGTGAGAGGCCGCCTACGCAAGATTTGGCGGTATGCTGGCCGGAGGCCGCCGCGATCGTGACGCAGCGAAGAGCAATCCGCGTAGAGGAAGTGTTGAGATACTTCTCCATCACGAAAAATGATGAAAAATTACCATCGGTCCTATAGCACATGTTCACACGTCATGTAAAAAACTCATGATTTTATCGCGCTCCGAGTATTTAATAATATTCACGCCGCATCGTTTTCGAAGAACGTCTACTACCGTGTCATCGCCGTCCGTGAGGGGGGCCACACCCCGGAGACGCGTTCCGCCTCTTCGGACATGCCACCACACCACCCCGCATGCATGAGTGCCCGATGCGACGCTCCGGTGGCGTTGCGACCCCAGGGCCCCCGTCCCGCCTAACCCTGTAGCGTTTGACCACCGGATCTAGCCCTTTGACTTTGCACGGACGGGATTTGACCAGTGGGCCTCTCAACCCGGTTGTGTTAGGTCAACCCGTAGGAACACTTTGGAGCAACATCCGGGCCAGACCCACAGCAAGATCCCCTCCGTGTAGACCCGACGCGTCCGTTTCCCCCTCCAGTCTGCGGCTGGCGGCGCCGTCCGTGAGGGCGAACCCGGAGACGCGTGCCGCCTCTTCGGACATGCCACCACACCACCCTGCATGTATGAGGGGCCGGTGCGACGCTCCGGTGGCATTGCTACCCCCCAGGGCCCCCGTCCCGCCTAACCCTAGAGAGGTTGACCACGAGATCTAGCCCTTTGACTTCCCACGGACGGGCTTTGACCAGTGGACCTCTCCACCCGGTTGTGTCAGTTCGGCCCATAGGGACACCCGGGAGCAACATCCGGGCCAAACCCACAGCTACATCCACTCCGTGTAGACCCGCCTCTTCGGACATGCCAGCACACCACCCCGCATGTATGAGGGCCCGATGCGACGCTCCGGTGGCATTGCTACCCCCCAGGGCCCTGGCCCCGCCCTAACCACAGCGTTTGACCGCCGGATCTAGCCCTTTGACTTTACCTGGACAGGATTTGACCAGTGGGCCTCTCCACCCGGTTGTGTTAGGTCAGCCCATAGGAACACTTTGGAGCAACATCCGGGCCAGACCCACAGCAAGATCCCCTCCGTGTAGACCCGACGCGTCCGTTTCCCCCCTCCAGGTGCCGGCATCGGCGCCGTCCGTGAGGGGAGGCACACCCCGGACACGCGTGCCGCCTCTTGAGACATGCCACCACACAACCCCGCATGTATGAGGGCCCGGTACGACGCTCCGGTGGCATTGCTACCCCGAGTGCCCCGTCCGCTAACCTCAGCGTTTGACAATGCGATCTAGCCCTTTGACTTCCGCAGACGGGCTTTGACGGTGGACCTCTCCACCCGGTTGTGTCAGTTCGGCCCATAGGGACACCCGGGAGCAACATCCGGGCCAAACCCACAGCTACATCCACTCCGTGTAATGCCGACGCGTCCGTTTCCCCCTCTAGGTGCCGGCGGCAGCGCCGTCCGTGAGGGGGGGGGGCACACCCCGGAGACGCGTGCCGGGCATTTGCAACCGCCACAACACTTCCAGACTTGTGAGAGGCCCCCAACCCAAGATTTTACGGTATTCTAGCCCCCCGAGGCCGCCGGCCACAGTCGTAGTCGCGCGAAGAGCAATCCGCGTAGAGGGAAGTGTTCAGATACTTCTCCCTCAAGAAAAATTATGAAAAATTACCATCGGTCCTATAGCACATGTGCCCACGTCATGTAAAAAACTCATAATTTTATCGCGCTCCTAGTATTTAATAATATTCACGCCGCATCGTTTCATGAAGCGTCTACTACCGTGTCATCGCCGTCCGTGAGGGGGCCACACCGGAGGCAGCGTTCGCCTCTTCGGACATGCCACCACACCACCCCGCATGTATGAGGGCCCGATCGGCGACGCCTGGTGGCATTGTTACCCCGGGGCCCGTCCGCCTAACCTGTAGCGTTTGACCACGGATCTAGCCCGCTGACTTTGCAGACGGAATTTGACGGTGGGCCTCTCCACTCGGTTGTGTTAGGTCAGCCCGTAGGAACACTTTGGAGCAACATCCGGGCGACCCACGGCAAGATCCCTTGTAGACCCGGCAGCGTCCGCTTCCCCCTCCGGTGCCGGCGGTAGGCTGCCCCGTGAGGGGGGGGGCACACCGACACGCAGCGTGCGCCTCTTCGGACATGCCACCACACCACCCCGCATGTATGAGGGCCCGTCTGACGCCTCGGTGGCATTGCTACCCCGAGTGCCCCGTCCGCTAACCACGTAGTGTTTGACCACGCGATCTAGCCCTTTGACTTCCCACGGACGGGCTTTGACGGTGGACCTCTCCACCGGTTGTGTCGATTCGGCCCATAGGGACACCGGGAGCAACATCCGGGCCAAACCCACAGGCTACATCCACTCCGTGTAGACCCGACCGTCTGTTTCCCCCCTCCGGTGCGGCGGCGCGGCGCTATCCGTGAGGGGGCACACCGGAGGCAGCGTGCGGGCATTTGCAACCGCCACAACACTTCCGGACTTGTGAGAGGCCGCCACGCAAGATTTGACGGTATGCTGGCCCCGGAGGCCGGGCCACGGTCGTGAAGCGAAGAGCAGCAGCGTAGAGGAAGTGTTCGAGATACTTCTCCATCACGAAAATTATGAAAAATTACCTTCGGTCCTATAGCACATGTGCCCACGTCATGTAAAAAGCGCGCATGATTTTATCGGCGCTGCGGTATTTAATAATATTCACGCCGCATCGTTTCAGAGAACGACTACTACCGTGTCATCGCTGGTCCGTGAGGCCACACCGGAGGCGCGTTCCGCCTCTTTGGACATGCCACCACACCACCCGCATGTATGAGGGCCCCATGCGGCCTCCGGTGGCATTGCTACCCCGAGGGCCCCGTCCGCCCTAACCTGTAGCGTTTGACCACCTGATCTAGCCCTTTGACTTTGCAGGGCGGGATTTGACCCGGTGGGCCTCTCCACTTTCGGTTGTGTTAGGTCAGCCCATAGGAACACTTTGGAGCAACATCCGGGCGGACCCACGGCAAGATCCCCTCCGTGTGGACTCAGCGTCCGTTTCCCTCCGGTGCGGCGGCGGCGCCGTCCGTGAGGGGGGCACACCGGACGCGTGCCGCCTCTTGAGACATGCCACCACACCACCCGCATGTATGAGGGGCCCGGTCTGACGCTCGGTGGCATTGCTACCCCAGTGCCCGTCGCCCCGCCTAACCTGTAGCGTTTGACCACGTGATCTAGCCCTTTAACTTCCCACGGACGGGCTTTGACCAGTGGACCTCTCCACCCGGTTGTGTCAGTTCGGCCCATAGGGACACCCGGGAGCAACATCCGGGCCAAACCCACAGCTACATCCACTCCGTGTAGACCCGACGCGTCCGTTTCCCTCCTCCAGGTGCCGGCGGCGGCGCCGTCCGTGAGGGGGGGGCACACCCCGGAGACGCGTGCCGGGCATTTGCAACCGCCACAACACTTCCAGACTTGTGAGAGGCCGCCTACGCAAGATTTGACGGTATGCTAGCCCGAGAGCCGCCCGCAGTCGTGAACCAGCGCGAAGAGCAATCCGCGTAGAGGGAAGTGTTTAGATACTTCTCCATCACGAAAAATTATGAAAAATTACCATCGGTCCTATAGCACATGTGCCCACATCATGTAAAAAACTCATGATTTTATCGCGCTCCGAGTATTTAATAATATTCACGCGCGCATCGTTTCCGCATGAAGCGTCTACTACCGTGCCATCGCCGTCCGTGAGGCCACACCCGAGACGCGTTCCGCCTCTTCGTACATGCCACCACACCACCCGCATGTATGAGGGGCCGATGCGACGCCCGGTGGCATTACTACCCCAGGGCCCCGTCCGCCCTAACTCTGTAGCGTTTGACCACCGGATCTAGCCCTTTGACTTTGCGGGACGGGATTTGACGGTGGGCCTCTCCACCTGGTTGTGTTAGGTCAGCCCATAGGAACACTTTGGAGCAACATCCGGGCGGACCCACGGCAAAGATCCCCTTCGTGTAGACCCGGCCAGCGTCCGTTTCCCCCCTCCAGGTGCGGCGGTGGCGCCGTCCGTGAGGGGCGAACCCCGAGACGCGTGCGCCTCTTCGGACATGCCACCACACCACCTGCATGTATGAGGGCGGTCGACGGCCTCCCGGTGGCATTACTACCCCAGGGGCCCCGTCCGCCTAACCACAGAGAGGTTGACCACGAGATCTAGCCCTTTGACTTCCCACGGACGGGCTTTGACGGTGGACCTCTCCACCGGTTGTGTCGATTCGGCCCATAGGGACACCGGGAGCAACATCCGGGCCAAACCCACCTACATCCACCCGTGTAGAACCCAGCGTCTGTTTCCCCCCCTCCACGTGCCGGGCGGCGGCGCCGTCCGTGAGGGGCTGGGGGCACACCGGAGGCAGCGTGGTTGGCATTTGCAACCGCCACAACACTTCCGGACTTGTGAGAGGCCGCCTCGTAAGATTTGACGGTATGCTGGCCCCGAGGTCATGCCCACGGTCGTGAAGCAGCGAAGAGCAATCAGCGTAGAGGGAAGTGTTCAGATACTTCTCCATCACGAAAAATTATGAAAAAATACCATCGGTCCTATAGCACATGTGCCCGTCATGTAAAAACTCATGATTTTATTGCGCTCGAGTATTTAATAATATTCACGCCGCATCATTTTCGCAGAGCGTCTACTACCGTGTCATCGCCGCGTCCGGAGGGGGGGGCCACACCGGAGAAGCGTTCCGCCTCTTCGGACATGACACCACACCTCCCCGCATGTATGAGGGCCCGATCACGGCGCTCCGGTGGCATTGCTACCCCAGGGCCCCGTCCCCGCCTAACCACATAGCGTTTGACCACCGGATCTAGCCCTTTGACTTTGCACGGACGGGATTTGACGGTGGGCCTCTCCACCCGGTTGTGTTAGGGTCAGCCCATAGGAACACTTTGGAGCAACATCCGGGCGGACCCGGCAAGATCCCCTCGTGTAGACCCGGCGCGTCCGTTTCCCCCCCTCCGGTGCCGGCGGGCGGCGCCGTCCGTGTGAGGGGCACACCGGAGGCAGCGTGCCGCCTCTTCGGACATGCCACCACAGCATCGACATGTATGAGGTATCACTCTGAAGCGTACTATCACTCTGAAACCTTTAGTGCCCGTCACGGGCGGCTTGCCCGAACGCGAAAGTTTGTGAGTAATTGTCCGTTTTCTTCATATAAGTCTAATGAATACGGAGCTTGTAGCGTGTGGATTAGTGAACTATTTAAACAGGTCAAATTGCTTTCCCCTCGGCGGTGGGACTATTCAAAAAATTTGTGGTTTGCATATATGCCGACGGCCTTGCCGTCGGCGCAAACCTCCACCTATGCCGACGGCTGTCCGTTGGCATATGTGCATGTTATCCACTCCCGGGCTCTTGACATGTGGGGCCCAGGCCTATGCCGACGGCCATGCCGTCGACATAGGGCCAACCTTATCACTTACCGCACCTCACCGCACCCGACCTCCTCCACTCATTTCTCCCTCAACCGCTTTTGACCCGACCCCTACCCCGCCGCCCACCTCCTCCGCCCGCCTGAGCACGCCCGCCCGCCCTGAGCACGCTGGCGCCCGCGCCTCCCGCTCCAACCAGCGCCGCCCACCCGAGCCCACCGTCGCCCGCGCCTCCCTTGACCCGAGCCACCGCTTGACCCAGAGCCGCCCCGCCTCGACCCGCTTGGCCCGCCCGTCAGCCCCCCTCCGGCCTCCCGCCCGCCCGAACCCCGTCGACCTCCCGCCCGACTCCGCGCCTCCCGCCCCAACTCCGGCCCGGCCCTCTCGAAGGTGAAAATTTTATGTATTTTTAGTGTTTTTAGTAATTTTGTAGCTAGTTAGATAGGTATTTAGATAGATATTTAGATAGTTAGATACCTAGTTAGATAGATAGTTATATAGATAGTTAGATAGGTAGATAGTTAGATAGTTAGATAGATAGTGAGATAGTTAGTAGGTAGGTAGTTAGATAGTTAGATAGATAGTGAGATAGGTAGTAAAAAAATTTGGTTAGATGAGATGCTATATGTTGCATATCTTGCAAAAAAATTTGGTTCGATGAGATGAATCAATGATTATGACGAATAGGTGATAATGATGATGATGAATATGTGATGGCGATGAAGAAAATATTGTTAATGTTTTTAGTTTTTTTGCCTAAATGATGCAAAAATAAATTAATGAAAGTTTAAAAGTTTTAAATATGGTCTATGAGTTGTGATGTTCTAAATTTTTTGTCGATGGAATTTGCGAGGCTTTGTGGTGTTGCATTTCATCAAAGTATTTGTCGTCCAGCGTTGTTCCCTAAGCATCCCTCTGTTGTTCGACTCCTTCCCCTACAGCCCGAGGGTGAGCTACAAGTCCATCTCCTCCATTTTTGATGTCACTAGATTTCATTCTCAAGTCATTGGCGTAACCTAAGCGTCTCCCGTCCGAAAGGGTTGCATCGATAAATATGCATTCAATTGCATATTTATCACCGCATAACTGTTTCGGATTGTCAACATTTTCCACACGGACAGCCGAGGATGTGTAGATTGGGTATGTTCTCCATGTTCTACCCGTTCGAGACAGGATTTCGGCGGCGCCTCCCCATTGTTCTCCGGAGCACATTCTCTCGGCTATTTGACGAGGCGTGTATCCGGAGAACAGCGGGAGGTGCTGCTGAAATTTTGTCTCGAGCAGGTAGAATGGAGAACGTACTCAATCTACACATCCTCGGGTGATTAGGACCCATCTTTACCTATTAGAGATGTAGGTGGATTCAACGCGGTAGAAACTGAAAATTTGATGTGATTAATTTAAGTGAATCCTTAATTATGTTGTGTGGTTTGCAAAATAGCAGAGGATGGCAGATAATCAGTGGATGTACGGTGGTTTTATCCGTCGGAATCGAGTAACATCGAGTGGATCGCGAAAACCGATGTGTATTTGAAGGAGATATTCCGTCGTCAATGAGAATTATCCCACCATGCCCTGTGTGAGAAGTGCGGGCGTCACCGTAGAAATCAGGCGGACATGAGTGAGCACCTTCGCGCACGGATATATGCCAAACTTTGACATGCCGCCGATAAACACAGCCCGATCGGGACCGTGGTAGAGAGGAGGTGATGCGACAACGCATCGATGGATATGAGGACGACGAAATTCGGGGACATGCTAGATGATGTCATTGTTGCGAAGCGGCCGTCGACACCTTCGGAGAATGAACCGAGGATCCTGAGGCAACCTCAAAGGCCTTCTTGGATGTCCTCTCCTCGTCGAAGAAAACTCTTTATGCGGGTGAGAAAATATCTCAGCTGGATGCCATCTAAAGCGATTGCAGTCAAGGCTGAGTACGGTTGTAACTAGAAATGCTTGAAGCATTCACAGGAATATGGGCTAACAGCCTCCACGAGGGTCATGAACTGCCGAAAAGCATGTACGATACAAAGAAAATCATGAAGGCACTCTCTATGGATTATGAGAAAATATATGTTTGCCCGAAGAATTGCCTTTTGTTTAGGCACGAGTATGCGGATGACAAGTACTATAGGAAGTGCAGTTCGTCTCGGTACATTGAGGTGGTCGGTGAGGATGGTGAGAAAAAGCAGCTAACCATCCCCGTTAAGGTTCTTCGGTATCTTGATTTTATAAAAAGACTGCAGCGCCTTTTCATCATCACGAAGTCTGCCAAAATGATGAAGTGGCACAAGGAAGGTATAAGGTACAATCCAAAATAATGAAGCATGGAAGTCATTCGATGAAGAATACCCGAGGAAGCTAGAAATTTGGGAATGTCGAATAGCCATATCGGTGATGGGTTGAATCCATATGGTATGTCGTCCAATCCATATAGCTGCTGGCCTGTGTTTGTAATTCCGCTCAATCTTCCTCCCGGTGCCCTAATGCAACGGAAGACCATGTTCTTGTCGCTCATCATTCCGGGGCCTGACTACCCGGGGAAGCAATTGGGTGTGTTTATGCAGCCGCTTGTAGATGCTTTGCACCATTCTTGGTACTTTCCGAGGTTGGCATACGACCGGGATCTGCAGAGAAATTTCTTGATGAAAGTTTGGTTGCACTATTGCATGCATGACTTTCCCGGCTATGCTCTATTCTGCGGATGGTGTACAAGTGGTAAGATGCCATGCCCAGTGTGCATGCAGGCTCTGCCGAATGATTTGGCTGAGTAAGGGTGGCAAGTATGTAGCCTTTGACCTGCATCGACAGCTTCCTCCCTCCATACCATCCAGACAGGGAAGACAAGAAGAACTTCACGAAAGGTCGGGTTGTTCATGAAGTAACCGAGATTCCAATATTTTCGGGGGCAGATGTTCTTGCTCAGCTAAAAGCTCTGAAGCCTAAAGTCAAAGGCAAAGGCAAAGCCAAAGACAAAGGCTTTGAGGGATATGGTGAGACGCACAACTGGACTCGCATTACCCCCTTCTCGCAGCTTCCCTATTTCAAGGACCTCAAACTTCCTTACAATATTGATGTGATGCACACCAAAAAGAATGTGGCAGAGTCCCTTTTCCACACGATCCTCAACATTCCTGATAAGACGAAGGATAATGTAAAAGCTAGAGCCGATCAACGGAGAATTTGTGATAGACCACGCTGAACATGAAGCCTCCCACAGCGGTCGAAAAAACTGGTTCAAGCCGGATCTTGACTTTGTCCTTAAACCGCGGAAAAAGAAGTACTTATCTGGCTGAAACAAATTTTGAAGTTCACCGATGGTTATGCATCGAATATAAGTAAGGGAGTCAATCTTTCAACGGGCAAAGTGACCGGCTGAAGAGTCATGACTACCATGTATGGATTGAGCGGATAATGCGGTGATGGTTCGAGGCTATGTCCCCGAGCATGTCTGGCGAGTGCTTGCCGAGCTTAGCCATTTCTTCCGCACGCCTGTGCTAAAGAAGTAAGTAAAGAGGTGATTGAAAAATTGCATAAGAAGGCACCGGAGTTGATAGTCAAGCTAGAGAAGATCTTTCTGCCGGGCTTCTTTACTCCGATGACACATCTCATTCTGCACCTCATGACGAGGTATTGTTGGGGGCCCTGTGCAAAATCGGTGGCGATGGCATTACGAGAGGCAGAACAAGCATCTCCGACGGAAATGTGGAAACAAAGCTAAGATTGAAGCTTCCATAGCTGAGGCAGTTATCCTAGAGGAGGTGTCAGACCTCAGGACATCATACTATCCAGACCACGTTCCCCATCTTCATAACAAGGTGCCTCGATATAATATAGAAGAGCCCAAGTATCAACCCAGGCTCGATTTATTCAACGCGCAAGGTGGGAGGGCTGGGGCCTCGAAATCTTATAACATGCCACGACAAGAGTGGGAGGACCTCATGTTCTATATCTTGCACAACATCAAGGAAGTTGAGGAAGTGTGGATGAGGTAATACCACTACACCATTCCTTTATGTCTTCCACATCATCATGTTTCATGTTCACTTAGTCCCGGTCTAACACTGCTTATCTTTTTTAGTGATTTCGTTCAAGAGGAATGGACGGGAGTGAATCCTCCTCTTTGAGGCGGAGGCACTTACTCTTCTCCGTCATGGAAACCACGGACGTAAAAATTTTGTTGCTTGGTTCATGGAGAAAGTAAATTTCCACACTCCTATTAAATACCTACTTCAACATTTATTAGTTAACCGAACTAATGCACGCAACAATTTCCATTATACTTGTAGGGAAAAGATCCGAACATATCTATGGATGATGAATTGAGATGGGTTTCCATGGGTTTTGACCTGCCCGTCATGACATGTACAAAGTATGATGTGAATGGGTATCGCTTCCATACAGAGGAGCACCAAAACAGCCGCCCGATCCGAAAACTATAAATACTGGAGTGTACACCCCGGTCAAAATTCAGTAGACTACTACGGAAGGGTACAAAATATATCTGAGGTTAAATTCCGCCAGAGCGTGAGACCCTAAGTCTGCCTATGTTCAAATGCCGATGGTTCGATCCACGGAGGGGGTAAAACATACGCCTTCCATTGGTTTGGTCGAAGTTAAACCATCAACCGTCTATGCCGGAGCCGATCTCTTCATTGCGGCTACCCAAGCTACACAAGTATATTATCCGCCTTACCCATGCGGAAAGTGTATCTAAAGGGTTGGGAAGTTGTGTTCAAGATGTCGCCACATGGTAAGCTACGGACCCGAATGAAGGCGATTACTACAACATTAACCCCATGACATACGAGGGAGTGTTCTATCAAGAGCAACCTGATGATGATGATGATGATGATGTGGTTAGAAAGCGATGACGCTAGACCATTGGGTGATGATGATGTGGACCCAAGCGTCGACGATGCGGAATGATGGTGAGACCATTGTCAATGAAAATGACATACTTGTGCTAGAAAAGTTAAGCGAAGACGCCGGCGAGGAGGAAGAGCCTCCACCTCCGTCCGGACAACGAAGATGATATGATTGATAGTGATGATGAGACGGACCGAGAAAGAGGTTACAACGGTGATGATTCATATGGGTTCTAGCGGATATGTCGTTTCAAGTTTAGGAATATGCCTTTTATGCATTTTTATTAATGTGTTTATTATCATGCCTTTTCTTCATTTCATTAATTTACTAATTGCTTTTTTCTTTTCAATGCAGGTTCGTGGAACATGGGCAAGGGAAGGCCGACGGCGTGGGTTTCCTCGCAAGGTCGTCGGCCTGCCTAGTCGAGTGGTCGAGCACGTAATCCTCCCCTCGGCTACTTGACGATGACTCCTCACAGGAGGTCGAGGGAGAGGTGCCCCTAGAGGAGGAGGGGGCAGGGGAGAGCCTCTAGAGGACGAGGTCTTGGGGGAGAGCCACTCTGAGGGGTCGCGGCCGGAAAGCGCACCCTCACCGACTTAGGGGTGTTGTCTTCGAGGCCCTCCTCTAGTGAGGTACCCTCCTCTAGTGAGGTACACTCTAGGGAGGAGGAGGAGGAGGAGGAGGAGGAGGAGGAGGAGGAGGAGGAGGTGGAGGAGGAGGCACGCGAGGAGGAGGAGGAGGAGGAGGAGGAGGAGGTTGGGGAGGGAGAGGCAGGCGAGGAGGGGGGTGGTGGCGGGGATGATGGTGGTGACGGGAAGGGGGTTGACAACAAGGGATGGCTGCGTGGCAACGCAAAGCTACCAAAGCAGGTTCCTGCTACTGAGGAGCAGAAGTGGCTCATTGAGCCCACGGGAAAAGAGTAAGCGGTTCATTATTTTGCTTGTCACATGCATATTCCGGTTGTTATTTATTTTGCTTGTCACATGCTAATAGTTCATTCTTTTGCAGCAACTGGATATATTCTAAAGGGGTCCGTATTCCCAACGGCCTCATCACCGTCTTGCTGAAGTTATACTGGCCGGGGTTGTACTGTCCGGATCTAGTCAGGCAGCCGTACCGTCGGGTTTTGGCCACGAGCTGGGACCACTGGGAAGCGGCCCTCCACGTGGACCATGAGACCCATGCCAAGGCCGTGACCACTACTTTCTGGGTGAGTTCTCTTCAGAAGCACAAGTCCATTCTAGTTTCATGAATGATTTAACTCATGGCTTCTTCCATTCTTGTTTCATGCATGATTGTAGAAATTCTATCGAGTTCTTAGAACCTGAGGGCTAGAGCGGACCGGATCGTCTTTGCGCCAATGCAAGAAGAAGGCCCGCCAGATGCAGTACGAGGTGCGCTATGTGGCCATCATGACATACTACCACGACGTTCTTGGTGTGAAGATGACCAAGGAAGAAGCGCGGAGGATGGGCCTTACCTTGGAGAGGCACGAGTACTTGGCGGTAAGTATAAAAGATTTTTCATTATGCTTTCATATATTATGCTTTCATTATGCTTTCATTACCATGTGGTACATTTCACCGTTTCATGTTGACATGCCATTATGCTTTTATTATGTAGGTGTGTCCAAATTGGTGTTATGGAAAAGAGCGAGTCTGGGCGGCATTGGTGGATCTTTGGTGTGATGAAATTTGGAGCACAGGCGGCTATGAGAATAAAAAATAAGGCTAACCGAGGGAATGAGGAGTACATGCTCAGGGAAACCGAAACCACTATCTCCACAAGGCAGTTAATGTATGACTAACCCCATTAAACATTCTTCTTCTTCTATATACCATCACTTTCTTATGTATGACTAACATCTGTTTGGTGGTGCAGAGGAGGCAGGCGGCCGCTCTCACACATGCAGGCGTGGGAGATCGCCCATCTGTGAAGGACCCCAAGCCTGGCCAGCCCAAGTACTCTGACAAGAAGACCGCGTGGAGGAAGGAGGCCTACTCATGGCGTGTCTGAAGTTACATCGACACACTGACCCCATTGCGCGGATCACGGACGACAGGCGGTGGTGAGCATGGGGCCCAAGGAGCACGATCGGGAGGCGGTTCTCGATGCACGGTGGTCACTCCGACTATCTCCTACACACAGCTTCGTCCGGATCGACCGAGCTGAGCCGGCGCATGAGCCAGCCGGTGTCCAGTTCACAGTCCCTCTTTCAGAGCAACAATCTGTAAGTATTTTCCCTCTTATCTTCATTTCTCACTTTATTTTCCGCATCTAGTAGTTTTATGAGTTCCATCATGTCATACCGTAGGCCTACCTGGAGTACACATGCCAGGAGACCATGGCGTGGCATCAGAGGCTTCATGAACACCAAGTGCGAGAGGGATCGCCGGTGGAGCAGGCTTTTTCAGAAATGGCGGCGGCGGTGTCCTCGATTGCAGCCGGCACAATGCCCTCGGACAACCAAGGTCTTTTGACCTTTGAGGAGTTTGTGGCGCGAGCGCTGGCCCCTCGCCGGTTAGTTCATCCCCAATCTATTCACCCCAAGCATGTCATGCCTTTCAACACACGATCATATATCCCATTAATATGTCTTTTCAACATCCGAGGAGCAGGTGGATCTACCGTTGGCGGTGGTCTTCAAGCACTCCGGAGACACGGGCCCGACCACTCCGATCCACGCAGGCGGAGGTGGAGGCGGTCTTGGCGGTAGCTGCCGCTAGCGATGTGACACAGGCTTGGCGGTCTTGGCGGTGGCGACCTCCATGGTGCTTTCGGCGTCCTGGCGCTTAAGCCTAGTGTGTGGTGATGATGCTTGAGATGACTTGTGTGTGGTGATGATCATTTAGAGACTTGTGTGTGGTGCTTTTCTATATGCTTATGCTTATGTTGGTTGTGATGATGATCATTTAGAGACTTGTGTGTGTGATGATGCTTATGCTTACGTTCTTTGATATGTGCTGTTATATATGTGCTTTTATTTAAATTGAACTGATTTGAAAACAAACAGAAAAAAGAAAAAAATATCAGAAGCAAACTATGCCGACGGCTATGCCGTCGGCATAGGACTGGCGTGAGCTCCCAGTTGCTGACGCGTGGCACCTATGCCGACGGGGTAGCCGTCGGCATAGCTTTCAAACAAAGCCGACGGCTAAGCCGTCGGCATATGGTGCCACGCGTCAGCAACTGGGAGCTCTATGGCACACCTATGCCGACGGCCTGGCCGTCGGCGTACGTTTTGACTAAGCCGACGGCCGGGTCGGCATAGGTGTGCCACGTGGCGTCCTGCGGTAGCCCTAATCGCCGCCAGTGGCACACCTATGCAACCGGCCGTCGGCGTCACGTTGACTAAGCCGACGGCGGCCGTCGGCATAGGGTGCCACGCGTGGCGAGCCGCCGTTGCTTTCGGCTGATTGTGGCGGCCGCCGTTAAGCGATGGCGTGTCGACGGCCGATGCCGTCGGCATAGATGTCTGACCACCGTCGGGATAGGGTCTATGCCGACGGCCGTTCTCTCGACGGTCATCCTGGCTACGCCGACGGATATGTGGCCGACGGCCCTATGCCGACGGGGGCCGTCGGCATAGGCCTGTCCCGACGGCTAGTCAGGGCTATGCCGACGGCCCTGGCCGTCGGCATAGGGCGCGATTCCTGTAGTGGAGGTGTATCTCCGGCGGATCTCGCGAAAAATACTGACTTCACTGGTCTCAGTCTAGCTATGGAGGTATAACGTCGGCCCTCTTCCATAAGGCATTACGAGAGAGGCACTGTGAGAAGGAGGTGTGCGACATTGCTTCGTAATTGATCTAAAGTTTTCAAGGTAATAGGATGCTTGGAATAAAACCACTGTCATGAAACTCAATCTGTCTATTACTTTTAGAATAGAAATAGAGAAACATTGAGCTAAACACACATGAACTGCTTCATAGTTCATACAGTTTACAAGTGCGTTTACAATGAATGAAATCATCGTTCATTGTGTTGGCTACACCTGTGTTTACAACTGCATCTCTGCATCAACATGAAGCGTTTGCCAGAAAGAATATTTTGCTACAGCGCCTGCACCGTGGGCTTATTGATGACGACCAACTCACACTTGATGGTGAAGCGGTCTCCTCGCAGCTTGGACTTGTGAGCCAGCCGGATATTGCCATAACCAATATTACCCTCCAACGTAAATTTTTGGATCAACAACGGCCCAGCCGGGTGCACCTTGCCGCCTTTCTCCCGCAGGCTTAAGCGGTACCACACCTTGACCCCCGTCTCCGCCGCCGTGGAGATGCAAGAAGGCCGCCACGTGGTCAGGCGCCCAGCGGTCACCGTCAGGGTAGAAGTAGATGCTCCAGTCGTAGCCGCCGACGCTGAAGGTGCTGGAGCTGACGTACCCGTCGGCGCCCGATCCCACGAGCAGCGAGTAGTTCTTGACGACGAACTTGTGCGCTCCGGTGGTGGCCTCCGTCGTGCACACCGACGACGTCCTGCATACAGCCGAGTGCTCTGCCCAGCAAGAGTAGAAATTCCCCATGCTTTAGGTACCTCTCGTTTGCTCTCGATCTCCTGGGTCTTGTGTGGTATGAAGTTTGATGAGAAGCTGGCTGTACTTATAGCTGTTTCCCCGAAGGAAAGCCAACGAAGATACCCACAGTCGGAATAGGAGGAGTAACCCCGAATCTGAAATATTGTTCGCTTCGGACTGGACTTCTTGTTCGCCTCGGATTGGACTTCCGAGTCGGCGAAAAAGGCAAAATTTATCAGAAATGTTAACGTCTACACGTGTGGTGTGTAGCATCCCGCTCACACGCGTCATCTGTCGTTGGATCATTTTGCACGATTTTTGAAGCACTTTATGTTCCACGTCATCCCACAGCCTCGTCTGGGCGTGGACAAACTGTGCCGCACGTCCGGGCCTCGACAAACTATGCCGCACGTCCTCACTCCCGTTCTTTTTTCCCCACTCCGCCTCACCTTCTTCCCCACCTACCCGCACATCACACACAATATGGCCCGG
This sequence comes from Aegilops bicornis, assembly GCA_021605145.1. NCBI lineage: Eukaryota > Viridiplantae > Streptophyta > Magnoliopsida > Poales > Poaceae > Aegilops > Aegilops bicornis. The sequence continues at coordinate 768,590,589 of CM038670.1, read as the reverse complement.
GCGGCGGCGGACGGCAGGCCCGAGTGGGGCGGAGGCCCCTGGCGGTGGCGGGTGGAGGCCCCTGGCGATGGCGGGCGTGGACCCCGAGCGGAGGCGGACGGAGGCCTCTGGCGGCGGCGAGCGGAGGTTCCGAATGGTGGCGGGCGGAGGCCCCTGGCGGCGGCGAATAGGAGGTGGATCCGGCCGACGGCGATGGAAGGCGCAGCGGAGGAGGAAGGGCGCGCTCGCTGCGCGAGGGAGGAGCCGCGACGGGATTGGGCTGCGGCTGGGAGGAGCCACGACGGAGGAGCCGTGGCGGGGAGGAACCGCTGCAGGAAGAGGAATGGCAGCAGCGGCGACGGTGAAGAGGAGCTGCCGCAGGGGAGTGCCTGTGCGCAGCGGGGGAGGAGCTGCAGAGAGAGAGCAATGGTGGCGGCGGCGACGGTGAAGAGGAGCTGCCGCGAGGAGTCTTGGCGTCTTGTGATGGGTTGAGCGGCGGCGGGAGAGGAGCTGCCCATCGAGCTCGAGATGGACCGCAGGAGGAGGAGGCCCGGTAGTGAGTTCTCCTCGGCAACGCCATGGCCGCGTCTGGCGAGGCAGGTGGTGGCAGGGGAGGCCACGGCAGCGGTGAGCAATAGGCCCCACCACACAACGCTGGAGGAGCCTGGCCTCCGCCGATTCCCTTCCTCCGCGTCCATTCTACGACGACGTTCGTCCTCACCGTGGATCCCATCACCGGCGTCACGTCTGGCCACCCCATGGAGGAGGAGGTCGTGGCCATGCCCGTTCTCGCCGGTGAGTCGCTGGTCCATTTGGCTCTTGCTGGGAATAGCAGAATTTGTGTATATGACTAGTCCACATGATGGCAATTTTTGTATAGGATCTTATGGCAATTCACATGAGCTGAAATAGATTATACTAAATGTTTTTGCCATGGCAAATTTCTTTTTCTCATCAATCCAATGTTCAAATTAGCATAACCATGGCAATTTTTCTGTAGCATCACATAGTAAATTCATACATTGTTGAATAGATGCTACAGAATGTGTTTATATGGCAAATTCCATGTATCATGTACAAATTTTTCCCACAATTTGTTTGGTCACATGGCAAATGTAGGATTGCTCTTTATCTGAACACACGACATTTTCGTAAAACATGGCAAATTCTGAAATTTTATACAACATGTCAAACATACTTCAAGTAACATGGCAAACTGAATGTTGGATCAATAGTTGCCATGGCAGTTTTCGTTATGAGTAGTTCTGATGGGGCAGAATTGCTATGAGTTGTTGCCATGGCAAATTTCTGGAGTAATTGCCATGGCAAAATTATATAGTAGTTGCCATGGCCGAATTTGCTACGAATAATTGCCATGGGACAGAGTTGCTATGAGCTTCTGCCATGTCAAAATTCTGGAGTATTTTTCATGACAAAAATATATAGTAGTTGCCATGGCAGAATTGTTTGGAACTCATCCCTCCGCAAATTTTTAGGGAATAACATCACTTGACCAAGCTAATGGAACATGGCAACGTAATTTTATGGACCATGACATTTTTTCTGTTTTGAGTACTCTATTTTTCAATCTTCTTCTACTGTAGTTTTTTAGCGCCTTCTTCTCCACTCAAAGTTGAATGCTATACATGCATTTACCATGGTTAATTACTTTAAGAAACATGGCAATTTTTGAATTATTTTGTTATTTGTGTTACTATTCAAATATGTGGCAATTTGTTTGGTCAAAGGATGGCAATTTTTATAAAAATAGCATGGCAAATTTGAATATGCATTTTCCATGGCAATTTTGAATCATTTTGTTTTTTGTGTTATTATTCACAAACATGGCAATTTTTTTGGTCAAAAATACCAGGGCAAAAATAGAATATTCATTGTTTGCCATAGCAATTTTGATCAAATTTTTTTGCAGCACTTCACATTCACAATTTGTTCTTTCACAAAGCATGGCAAAATTGATAAAAGTAGCATGTTATTTTTGAATATGCACTTGCCATGAAATTTTTGCAAAAAAAAATGTTTTTTGTTTTTCCATACACATACACGGCAAATTTACTATGCAAAATATGACATTTTTTTGATCTTTTTTGTGTTATTTAGCACATATGGCATTTTTTGATCATTTTTACGCTTTTTGTACACTACATGGAAAAATAGTTATTGCATATGGTCTTTTTTGATCATTTTTACGCCATGGCAGAAGTACAAGCATGGTGGCGGCTCGAGGAAGTCCATTCTCCGGCGAATTTCGCCCCCATCGTGCATGAAGCTCCTCCCAGCGCCACCCTCTTCTCATGGGTGTCACCGCTGCATCATTGTGCCACACAGGTCCCCCCATCTCCCATCTCCCCTGCGTTGATTTCCCCTTTTGCTCACCTTTTTCCTACTGAATTTTTTAATTTCCTGCCCCGGTGTGAGAATGGTTGCTTTCACGGCAAATTTTATTATAAAAATGGCTAATTCTACTCATTATCTTTCATATGTATGCATGCTCACAAAAAATTGTAGTTGAAATATGTGTTTTTGTGTGATCTGCCATTTCATACTGATGTTAATGTGTCTACAATTCCACTTCTTATCAATTTGCCATGCTTCTAAATAAATACGTGGCAACTATCCTACTGTTCAGTGCTGAAAATTGCCATGTGTTCTGATATGCCATACGATATGGCAGTTAATGCATTTACATTTGCCCTTTCATCATTTTGCCATTCTACTGAATAAATAGATGGCAACTTGCCCTATGTGTGGAACTGTAAAAACTTGCGTTGTTTGCCATGTTTTTCAAACCACAACACATCCTTTTTTTTCAAATTTCTGAGTAAATACATGGCAAATCCCTCTCTATAAAAGCCTGAAATTTGCCATGTTTCATGTTTGTTATGCCTGTTAACAGGTACCAAGCAATTGGTATGCTACTGTACCAAATGCTTGGCAACTTCATCAGATCCATAACCCATCAATTGCCATGGCTGAACTGTTTTTTTTGCCATGTTTGCCATCTTCATGCCAACCACAACCCATCATTCTGTAATGGTATTAAATATAGACATGGCAACTCCCCCATGTTCAATTAGCCTAATTTTGCCCTGTTCGTTTTCATGGTAGATGGCAACTCACCCATATGTATGTACATTTTCCTACTTAATAATTTGACATGCTACTCACTAAATACAAGGCAATTCAATGTTACTGTCGTGGCAAATTTAATTCATATAACATGGCAAATCTATCTTTTTTTTCATGTACCACAACATTATTACTCCATGTGCCATGGCATTTTGACTTTGCACTTGCCATGGAAATTTGTTTTTGATCATTTTGTTTGTGTTATTTTCACATACACGACAATTTTATTACGTAAAAGATGGCATTTTCGTTGAAACTAACATTGCAAAATGAAATATGCATTTGCCAGGGCAACATTTTATCAATTTTTTATTACTTCACATTCTTGGCAAATTTCATGTAAAATTTGATTAAAAAAATCATGGCAATTTTTGACACAATTCTGCCATGGCAAGTTTCTCGTTCATACTTGATTCCAACTTTTTGTGTTTTTTTACACGGGCTAAATTCATCATAAAAATCACGGCAATTCTTGATACGAGTCTGCCATGGCAATTTTTCTTGTTCATACCTGATTTTGAACTTTGTAAACAGGGCCACAACAATTCTTCTTTTTTTTTACAACATGGCAATTTCTTTTTGAATGGGAGCATGGCAATTTTTTAGTGCATGCATCATGGGAATTATAGTTTATGGATCATGGCATTTTTTAGTCTATGTCTCATACAAATTTTCTATTTTTGAAAGGGACCATGGCAAATTTTCTTTCATGCCAGTTCGTGGAGTATCGCAATTTTTCGTCCTTCTTTGCAACATGGCAAATTTTCTTTTTGAATGGGACCATGGCAAACTTAGTGTATGCATCATGGCAAATGTAGTTTACGGGGCATGGCAAATTTTTAATTATATGAACCATGGCAACTTTTCTTTCTTTTTTGCAACATGGCGAATTTTCTTTTTTCAATGGGACCATGGCAATCTCAGTGCATCTGTCATGGCAACGATAGTTCATGGAGCATGGCAAATTTTCTTCCTTCTTTTCCAACCTTGCAAATTTTTGTTTTCGAACAGGGCCATGGCAAACTTAGTGTGTGTATCATGGCAAATGCAATTATCAGAGCATGGCAATTTTCCAATTTTAATGACCATGGTAAATTTTCTTTCCTTTTTCTGCAACATGGCAAATTTTCTTTTTTGAAGGGACCATGGCAAATTTAACGGGACCATGGCAACATTAGATTTACTCATGTTTCAAAACTAGATACGAACCTGCCATGTTTTGATACGAATCTGCCATGGCAAGTTTCTTGTTCATACTTGAGTTTCCAACTTTTTGTGTTTTTCACACACGATAAATTCATCATACAAAACACGACAATTCTTTGATACCAATCTGCCATGGCAGATCTCTTTGTTCATACTTGATTTTCAACTTTCATGGTAATTTAATTAAAAATGGCATTTGCATTTTTTATCTTTTATTTTGTCCTGTCAAATTTTTGTGTTCACATGAAGTTTTTGACTATTTCGTGTTTTCTCACATGGCAATATTGTTTTTTTTGTCATGGCAGATTTGCCATATTTTCATTGGGGGATTAAATATGTGTTTATAAACCTTTGCCATTGTTAAAAAAACTCGGATGGCAATTTTTTCTGCTATTTTTCAAAGCTGATGTCATTTTTTAGTAGCTGAGCAAAATATGTGCTTTTATTTGTCAAAGAATGAAAACAAAATCTGGGCCTTTTCATTTAATTTGTTGTCAGTGGGCTTTTTGTTTCTTTTTTCACACGGAAAAGGGCCTCGTGCGATGAAGGCGTGCGGGCTGTGTGTCCCCCTAGCGAACGAATTCGTGTGAGGGATCGATCCTCTGGTGCTGAACATGTTTGTGGTAGGGTGCTCTTCGTGCCACACGTGTGGGCAGTTTTAATATTCGCCCACACAGAGTCGTGTGGGCTGCCTGCTGGATATGCCACACAGGGGCGTGTGGGCGGATGTCCATTGTGCCACACGTGTGGCAGTTATCGGGACCCAAATTTATTTGCAATTATATGTCACTATTCACACTATTTTGAATAAAGATTTGTCTTTTTTGAAAAGAAGACAAAGGGCGATTTTTCTTTTGTGAAATTTTTCTCACGAGTACAATGAAAAGTCAAAGTTATTTTAAAAATGTTTTCAGAATTTTTTGACTTTTTATTGAATTACTAATTTATTTTTCATATAGGATGTAGATGTCCTCATAGACCAAACGTCCGCCTCCATGTCGTCCATGCTGGGCTTGCTGTCGAGCAATAGGACCACGGCCGTAGCAGTGCTCTCGACTCGGGAACTCGGGCTACACTGCGTGCTCATGCTCCGCTACAGAGTGCCAAGTTCGGCACACTAGCGGCACTGGTAACTGGTACCGCGGGCTTTATTGGTACAGTTCTCGCACGTGCTTCGCTCCCGTGGAGACGGCAATTTCCGCGGGCGCCAGGAGCTCCATGCCGACCGCGGCGTCTTGCTCCTTAGAACTATCGTGGTTGCCACCGAGGCCTTGCGCTGCCATGAAGCAGTTGAGGTCGTGCGACTGCGGTCATCGTTGAGGAGCAGAGTCGTGCTCTCCCACACAGTGCTGTGCCGCACGGTCGGATGGCCAGAGCCAAGCTCGAGCTCGATCTGCCGAGCCATGGCGGGTGCAGCAAGATGAGAGGTGTAGGGAGAAAGAAGGGAGAAAGGGAGGAGAGATGGGTTGCGAAGCCGTCGTGAGGCCGTAGCGCATGTGCAGGTTGTGGTTGAGGAGAGAGAGCGGTGGAGTGAGTGTATACATGGTGGCCTTTTGTTGGCTAGGCGGATGCCCTCCAGGTTTGCTAACACTTTTGTCGGAATACGGACATACGAACGTGTCCATACTGATAGTTTTGAATGACAAAACGTTGGATTCTCACAAAGAATATGAAGGATTTGAGGGTCAGCATTGAAGATGTCATAACGCCACATTGGCTTTAGATTTTTTAGGGGTCGCCGGAGGAGGAACCCATGATTCTCAGCTGCAAATTGAACAAATAAAGGATGAGGAAAAAGAGCCTCTCAAATCCGAAGAACAACAAACTACAAACTAGTTGTATCATATGAATCATAGGTAATCGTACAAAAAAATTGACATTTTCTTTTGCAAGGAGCAAGACTATTTATTAATCAAGCGGCGTCTAAGTTTACATTACAAAGAGTAAGATAATTTATTAATCAAGCGGCGGCCAAGTTTGCATTACAAAGGTTAGAAACTTCATCCAGTCCTTTGTAATATAGAGTTACACACGCATAGCCGCCGCCTCTTCCTCCATAAAGTTAGGGTTTATCTGCCTCCTACTGACGTCGCCGCCGGTCCACCTCGTCTCCGGTGGCCCTAGGGTAATCGGGCGGGGTGGATCCCAGCCCTTGATAGAGGGAGGGCTTCGATTTTAGATATATTTATTAGTTTTGTTAGGCTTCGTGTCTTGCTCCGGAAGGTGGAACGACAGCGACTCCCCTGTGACGCCCGGATAATTAAGCTACAGTAATCCTACACTAACGAGGCCACATCACCGCTATTCCTGTTGCTAATCTCATCTAGATTCAAAATAGTTCAAATTCAAATTTAAAATTTTAGTAAAAAAATAAACGTTTTCAAATGTTGAAACTAAAATGTGCAAAATGTGGCAAATAATCTTTGGATATTTATCATATAAAAACCACACTTTTATAAAGTGTTTAAATGTCCCAAAATAATTAAAACAGTAGCTAAAACAATTAATTAAATACCTTTTATAATTTCGAAAATGTTAAACTAATTTATTTGTGAGTGAAACTTTTTGTGACATTGGTATAATTAGAAATACTAATTTAGGAACAAATTCTATATTTTATAGAACTCTAATAAATTAAAAGTTGAAAGAAAACAGAGCAGAAAATAAATAATAGAAAAATAAAACCAAACAACAAAAGAAAACAAAACCTCCCTCCCCCTCACTGGGCCTCGGCCCAGCTGGACCGCCAGGCTGGCCCAGGCGCACGCTCCCTCCCCATCTCCCCTGTTCACGTGATCGTGGACACTGGCGATGGCCGCCACGGCAGAGGGCGTCGCCGTGGCGCCCATCCGCCACCCCCTCAACGCCTACTTAACCGACGCCCCCCTCTCCACGCGAACCCTAGCCCCCTCCTCACTTTCCCCCTCGCGCCCCCATCCACTCCTCCTCACCGTGGGCGCCCCGATCCGGAGCCACCGCGCTCAGCACCGTCGCCGTACACTGTCACCTCGACCTCTGCTTCCTCCTCGACCACGGCCTCGAGCAGCCGACCGACTCAACGACGAGATCGACACCGCTCCTCCACGTCGGCCATCACCTTCGTCCGCCACGGTCGCTGTCATCTTCCACGACTCCGGCGCCGCCCTGCAGCTACTAAGCCGCCGAAGGGCCACCTTGTGCCCCCGCGGTGAGCACCGCCCCTTCCCCCTCGATCCCCTTCTTGCGCGTGTCCTCTAGCCATAGATTCCCCGGCCTAAGGTCGCCGCCCGCCATGGCCGGGCCCTCCCGCTCCCTGCACGTGCTTGTCGCTCCTCCTGCGCGTCCGACGCACCCGGCCGTGTCTCCGCGCACGTCCACCTCTGCGTGGCCTCGCCCGTGCTCGCCCGCTGGACGCACCCTCCTCCTCGCGCTGCTGCTTGTAGCCGGGGCCGTCCGTAGCTCCCCCATTGACTGTCCCCGCACGCGCATGCTCGCCCCAGCCCCTGCTGCTGACCGTGCCACCGCGCCGGATGGCTCCGCGCGCTCCTGCGCCCCCTAGCCGAACGACCCTGCAGCCCACGTCCCGGCCTGACGGCTCGGCCGGCCATCGCCGCCAGCGTAGCCAAGTGTCGTCGCCGCCCTCAAACGTCGCTGCCCTCGCCGCAGTTCCTCCCCGGCCACCGTGCTCCCCGCCCACGGTTGTCAGCCCCGCCCGCTTGCGCCGCGCTGTCGCTCGCCGGCGCACGTGCGCCTGTCGGTGTCAAAACCGGCGGATCTCGGGTAGGGGGTCCCGAACTGTGCGTCTAAGGCGGATGGTAACAGGAGGGAGGGGACACGATGTTTACCCAGGTTCGGGCCCTCTCGATGGAGGTAATACCCTACTTCCTGCTTGATTGATCTTGATGATATGAGTATTAGAAGAGTTGATCTACCACGAGATCGTAGAGGCTAAACCCTAGAAGCTAGCCTATGGTATGATTGTTGTTGTCCTACGGACTAAACCCTCCGGTTTATATAGACACCGGAAGGGGCTAGGGTTACAAAGAGTCGGTTACAAGGAGGAGATCTACATATCCAGACGCCAAGCTTGCCTTCCACGCCAAGGAGAGTCCCATCCGGACACGGGACGAAGTCTTCAATCTTGTATCTTCATAGTCCAACAGTCCGGCCAAAGGATATAGTCCAGCTGTCCGAGGACCCCCTAATCCAGGACTCCCTCAGTAGCCCCTGAACCAGGCTTCAATGACGATGAGTCCGGCGCGCGAATTGACTTCAACATTGCAAGGCGGGTTCCTCCTCCGAATATTCCATAGAAGATTTTGAACACAAGGATAGTGTCCGGCTCTGCAAAACAAATTCCACATACCACCGTAGAGAGAATAATATTTCCACAAATCTAATCTCGAAGAGGAGAGGGTGATGCAGCAAAGTGTAGCGTAAGTATTTCCCTCAGTTTTTGAGAACCAAGGTATCAATCCAGTAGGAGGCTCCTCAAAAGTCCCACGCACCTACACAAACAAACTGAGAACTCGCAACCAACACAATAAAGGGGTTGTCAATCCCTTCACGGCCACTTGCAAAAGTGAGATCTAATAAAGATAGTATGATAAGATAAATATATTTTTGGTATTTTATAATATAGATGCAAAAGTAAAGATGCAAATAAAAGTAGATTGGAAACAAGTATGATTAAAGATAGACCCGGGGGCCATAGGTTTCACTAATGGCTTCTCTCAAGATAGCATAAGTATTACGGTGGGTGAACAAATTACTTTTGAGCAATTGATAGAAAAGCGCATAGTTATGAGATTATCTAGGCATGATCATGTATATAGGCATCACGTCCATAACAAGTAGACCGACTCCTGCCTGCATCTACTACTATTACTCCACACATCGACCGCTATCCAGCATGCATCTAGAGTATTAAATTCATAGGAACAGAGTAACACATTAAGCAAGATGACATGATGTAGAGGGATAAACTCATGCAATATGATATAAACCTAATCTTGTTATCCTCGATGGCAACAATACAATACGTGCCTTGCAACCCTTTACATCCTTTGGGTAAGGACACCGCAAGATTGAACCCAAAGCTAAGCACTTCTCTCATGGCAAGAAAGATCAATCTAGTAGGCCAAACCAAACTGATAATTTGAAGAGACTTGCAAAGATAACTTAATCATACATAAAAGAATTCAGAGAAGATTCAAATATTATTCATAGATAAACTTGATCACAAACTCACAATTCATCGGATCTCGACAAACACACCGCAAAAAGAGATTACATCGAATAGATCTCCACAAGAGAGGGGGAGAACATTGTATTGAGATCCAAAAAGAGAGAAGAAGCCATCTAGCAAATAACAATGGACCCGTAACTCAGTGGAAAACTACTCACAACTCATCGGAGTGGCAAGGAGGTTGAAGTACAGGCCGTCAGTGCTTGATTCCCCCTCTGGCAGAGTGTCGTGAAGGCTCCAAGATGGGATCTCGCGGATCTGAAGGTTCTGATGGTGGAAATTGTGTTTCGTGGTGCCCTGGATGTTTTCGGGTACATAGGTATATATAGGAAGAAGAAGTACGTCGGTGGCATTGAGGGCCCACGAGACAGGGGGCGCGCCCTATAGGGGAGGGGCGCCCTCCTATCTCGTGGAGGCTCCGGTTGCTTCTTGACTTGCACTCCAAGTTCTCTGGATCACGTTCGGCGAGAAAATCACGTTCCCGAAGGTTTCATTCCGTTTGGACTCCGTTTGATATTCCTTTTCTTCGAAATACTAAAATAGGCAAAAAAAACAGCAATATGGGTTGGGCCTCCGGTTAACAGGTTAGTCCCAAAAATGATATAGAAGTGGAAAATAAAGCCAAATAAAGCCTAAAACAGTAGATAAAGTAGCATGGAGCAATCAAAAATTATAGATACATTGGAGACGTATCAGCGCCCAATCAGATTCGATAGGCCTGGACGCAGGCGGTTCGGGGCTTGTTGCCGGGGATGAATCCGAGGATCCGACGACACAGGTCTCATAGGAGGTGAAGTCAGTATTTGGCTCTATCGCCACTGAGTGTGTGGCCTCCGAGGCGGGGTCCATCCACCCGTCCTCGGACGGCGTAATCGACTCCAGATCTACGGCCAAAGTAGGCACATGTGTGATCTCCCAAACACCGTCTGGCGGCAGAGCTAAGTCGTGCTCATCGTGACTGTGCGGCGCACCTGACATGTGCTAGAATCCGTCGAAGATCAAGTCTCCGCAGATATCGGGAGTATAGTTCAAGTTTCCCAACCTGACCTGATGGCCAGGGGCGTAGCTCTCTATCTGCTCTAGATGGCCAAGCGAGTTGGCCCGCAGTGCGAAGCCACCGAACACGAAGATCTGTCCGGGGAGGAAAACCTCACCCTGGATCGCATCGTTGCCGATGATCGAAGGGGCCATCAAACCTTGTGGTGATGGCACAGTGGAACTCTCAATGAAAGCACCAATGTCGGTGTCAAAACCGGCGGATCTCGGGTAGGGGGTCCCGAACTGTGCGTCTAAGGCGGATGGTAATAGGAGGCGGGGGACACGATGTTTACCCAGGTTCGGGCCCTCTCGATGGAGGTAATACCCTACTTCCTGCTTGATTGATCTTGATGATATGATAATTACAAGAGTTGATCTACCACGAGATCGTAGAGGCTAAACCCTAGAAGCTAGCCTATGGTATGATTGTTGTTGTCCTACGGACTAAACCCTCCGGTTTATATAGACACCGGAAGGGGCTAGGGTTACACAGAGTAGGTTACAAGGGAGGAGATCTACATATCCGTATTGCCAAGCTTGCCTTCCACGCCAAGGAGAGTCCCATCTGGACACAGGACAAAGTCTTCAATCTTGTATCTTCATAGTCCAACAGTCCGGCCAAAGGATATAGTCCGGCTGTCCGGTGACCCCCTAATCCAGGACTCCCTCAGCGCCAACGACTCCAGTCCCCTCCGACCCGCCGTCCTGTTCCGTCCGGTGTTCGCGTCCGGCTCCCCCTCCCCCCCTCCCCCCGTCGCTCGGGCACGCTATGGCCTCGGGCACGGGCACCGCACCCGCATCCCCATTTAGCCACGCCGGCTAGACCCTGGGCCACTGGCCTATGGGCCCTAGCGCCCAGGCCCCCCCCCAAAAAAGAGAAGATTTTAAAAATAATAATTAATAAATTAGTTAGTTAATTAATTAAAAAGTTAATTAACTTAATTAACTAGCTATTAAATCTGTAGTTAGTTAGATCAGTCAATGACATGTGGACCCACTCCTAATATTCACTAGTTGACTAGTCTCTGTTGACTTGGTCAACTGGCCCCCCTGGCCCCATCTGTCGGCCACATGTGCTTAATGTTGGGTGCACTTCTGTGTACCCATAGCATTTATTATTTAAATGTTTTTCGAATTAAATTAAACCAGTAATTTGGAAATTCTATAAAACTTTGAAAAATCGTAGAAAAATAACCGTAGCTCGGATGAAAGAGTTTTATACATGAAAGTTGCTTAGAACAACGAGACGAATCCGATTAAGCTCCCCGTTCATCTGTCACATGCCCCTAGCATAGCGAACATGGAACTTTTCCCCTCCGGTTTGTCTATCCGAAAATGCCTAACTCCGGGGAAACTTTCCTGGATGTTTTCCCCTTCATCGGTAGCATGTAGTGCCGCGTTAGAGACACGCCTAGCACTGCTTATTGCTTGTCATGCATCTGTTTGCTCTGTATTTACTGTTTCTTCCCCCTCTTCTCTCCGGTAGACCCCGAGACTACCGCTGATCCCGCTGTGATCAACTACGTCGACAACGACCCTTCTTCCCTTTCAGCGGAGCTTCCAGGCAAGCCCCCCCTTTGATCATCCCGATATCGCCCATTCTATACTCTCATGCTTGCATTAGATTTTGCTACTGTTATTGTTTGCTCCTATTATGATGCATAGCTTGCTTTTGTACCTGCTATTGTTACCTACCTGCTTACCCTAAACTGCTTAGTATATGTTGGCTAGTGATCCATCAGTGACCCCCACCTTGTCGTTGTTGCCCCTGCTTCATCATCGATGACTCGATCAACGTGATCGACGACCAGAGCCCGACACCTCACATCACAACACGCCCCTTTTGTTGCTCGACTCTAGAGAGCTACTATCGAGTGCTGAGGGTGATCCCTCATAATGCACTCCTGATGATAATTCTGTAGTGTAGCTATTCGGTCGTGGTCATCGAGGGTGATTTCCTGTTTCACCATTCCTGATACGGCTCTGTCATGCAACACCTCAAGTGTGAACCTCGAGGGTGGTCCCTCTTACGTTCACCTTGATGATTACATCGAGTGGAATCCACCGGAGGTGATTCCTCGGGTTTTCCCCTTGATGTTTGGTTTTTAAGGGGGTAGGTGTTGTGGCACTCCAAAATTTTTGTTTTGGTTTTTAACAAAAACTTGGTTGGTTTTGAAGGAGGTCATTTAAACCCTTCCAAAAATCTCTTTCTCTCAAGAATTTTCCCTTTGACAAAGCATTTTACTTTGGCATCTTCTTCAACTATGGTGTTGGTAATTTAAAAACCTTTCTTCTGATTCTCTCCTTCTCAAATTTATTTTTGGGATTTATTTTTCTTTTAGAAGAAAACCCTAGGAGTTTTGGTTCTTCTATTATTTTTAAAACCACCCATGGTTTTATCTTGCCTCTTGTGGTAAATCTTCCCAAGACCCCTCCTTCCACTTTGGGACAATCCAAATATTCTGACCCAACCAGTCCAACTCACTTTTGGATTTTTATTTCATTTATTTCTTTGCCCAAAAAAATTCTGTCCATATTTTTCAGCCTAGGTGTATTGCAAAGCAAGTACCTTAATGCCTTTGAACTTTGATCTCAAATCAATTCCTCTGGATAGTCCCTAGCACCCACAACCTAGAACCATCAAGATCTACTCTTCTTACATTCAAAATTTTCAAGTTTAAACACGCAAGTTTGGACCAGATTTGTCAAATTTGGTGAAATTCATATCTCCTCTTCTCCAAAAATTCCACCAAAATCCAGGCAACCTCCAGTTGCAATGAGAAGCCACTCCACCAAAAATCAGCTCAAGGAAAAGTCCCCACATGCCAAAAACATTCTGTCGAACACCTAGCATGCACTGTCACTTTGCACTTTCAAAAAAAATCGGACTTTCAGAAATTCAGTTTCGTCAGAGGTTGGTCACTTGTCAACAGTGCACTTGGCGCGTTGCGCATGGCTCCTCCTCCCTGTCCAGAGTGCCGCACGGGCACTTGGCTGGTTCCTAGCATCGGTGACACCATGGCCCGTCCACGCCGGCGTCTTCCGCGGCGTCGGGACCTCCGTGGCGGCCAACGAGGGGCACCTGCGGCACAACGCCGTTCGGCACCGCCCACGCCACTGGGAGCTCCGCGTGGCCGTCTCCTTGCGGCGCCGCGCATGCAACCGTCGCCACGGCACGCACGCCGAAGCGCGCCATCTGCCGCCGACGTGCCGCCGCGGCCGTTCCGTTGGGGACAGGCCGTAACCGCCTTCTCGCTGAGTTAGGCACCGGGATGGACTCAGTGCTCCGTCTAGTCGATGCTCAAGCTCCTAAACCTATCGTCCAGCCAGAGCACCGCCGTAATCGCTCGCCGGACTTATCCCATTCTCGGCAACCGCCTCGGGCCGGCTATATATAGCGCCTCCGAGCTCGCTCTCGACCCCGCACACCTCCACCACCTCACCAGACCCCGCCCGACCCACTGGAAGAGCCTCGAGGGCCCTTCTTCCTCAACTCCGGCCACCTCCGTCCGCTTGGGCTCCGGCAGCGTTCTCGCTGGTGAGAGCTCCTCCACCGCCCTAGGCTTGCCCGTAGCCTCATGGCACCTCTAGGAGACTAACCCCACTCAATTTGACCCCTGGCTCTCTCCGACGAGACCCACGACTTCCCGAACCACCGTCCCACGGAGCAAGGGCCGCCGTCGGCGTGGTGCTGTGGCGACCACCACCACCACCCACCGACGCGGAAGGGTGCGCTGATCCTGAGGTACCCCGATCCCTTGCCTCGCGGTGGATCACTGGCGACCACCATGACTCTCGGGCGCCCACGAGCTCTGCCGCCTCCTTTTGAATATTCAAACCCGGCCAGGTGGGACCCGCCGTCGACCTCTCCTTTCTTTTTTTTCGAACCGTTTTCTGAAAGCGTATTCTGGCAAAGGCGCTTTCTAATCTGAATCGTTTTCTGGACTTTTCTGCTTAGACCCCTGAGAGTTTTCTGTTTCATTACAGAAAGGTCCTTGGACCAAAACTCTTATAACTTTTAAACAGAAAAGGATTTTTGAGTGATTCTTTTTCTGTCCTCTTCAAAATTTTGTCTAGTTTTTTATCAGATTTATTTGAAAAATATTTGGAATATTTTTGAGCACCCCTTGGTATTTACGTTAGTGCGTGTATTTTTGTATACCGTAGATACCGAAGGAGGTGTGAGAACATGAACTTCACCGAGCTAGGCCCGACTACACCGAACCAGGAAAGCATGTTTGAACTTTTGATATGATGAGTGTTTGGGCATGTTTGCATTAATTAGTATCATGGCATGTTCATGAGCATCTCGATGAAAGTTTTATCACGTAAAAAGTTGAGGCAAGTGAGTTTCGGAAATCCATGAGTTGTTGAAATGAGTTGCATGGCCATGAGTTGGCATGAGAATGGGTAAGATGGCAGTGTTGTAGCATGCCAGTCTTATGCCAGACCGCTGATCCAGTGTCAACATAAATCAGTTCAATTCCCGTCCGTCTCCCCTTTCGTACTACCACATGTTTTCCGCAAGGGATACGGCTTAGTAAGTTGCAAACCACTTTCTGGTACACACCAAATCGAGAGGCCGGATGAGGGTTCCATGGCCCACTGGATTAAAGCCTATCATCCGGTCAGGGGGCATGGGTGTTTCCGGTTGGGACCGAGAGGGGGGCACCCCTTAGAGTGCGCGTATATAAATTTGATCCCATGCTATTCGAGATTGTGATCTTCCTGTCTCAAAGTTTTTCTTGAACGCTGTCTAGGGTGATTCCTGGCAACATGAGGTAGGATGGGTGTGTACTGGTTAGCCGTGTTTCCTCCGAAATACCGTAAACGGAACTAATCCCTCGTGACTACGGAAATCCGTTGGCTGTGGATAATTTGGTACAAACTCTGCAGAGTCAAAAATCCTTGAAATCATCTTATTCAGGTCCAAGTGCTGTGTTCATCTTATCTTGTCAAATGTCAGTCCCGGAGACAGAAACTCCTGAGAACCACATGAGTGTTAAAGGTTTATTTCATGTGGATGGACTAACCCGTTCTTGTCTTGTGATGAATATTTTCCGTGAGCACCATTTCTTGTAAGTTATGAATAATGAAGTATAAGCCCTTTCTGCGATGTCGCTTAGACGTCCGACTGTGGCATTGTTATTTACTTATTCTTGATATAAGCCCTTTCTGCGATGTCGCTCAGACATCCGACTGTGGCATTGTTATTTACTTATTTTTGATATAAGCCCTTTCTGCGATGTCGCTCAGACGTCCGGCTGCGGCATTGTTATTTGTTTACTTTTGATATAAGCCCTTTCTGCGATGTCGCTCAGACGTCCGACTGTGGCATTGTTATTTACTTATCTCTGATGTAAGCCCTTTCTGTGATGTCGCTCCGACGTCCGACTGTGGCACGCATGTATTTTCTTTCAGTATAAGCCCGTTATGAGGTGTCGCTTAGACGCCCGACTGTGGCATGCTTTACTTATTTGTTCTCCCTTCGAGGTTTCGCTTCAGATACCCGATCGATTTTTAGTTTATTTTCTTTGGGTTTTCGAGCGGACTACCGCCGATTCCCTTTTTACTTACCTTGTTATACTGATTTGATTGCGCATTGTTAAATTACTCATGACGCATTCACGCATACATTTGTTATATCTTTTGTCCGAACTGTCTTGCGAGTACTTTCAAAGTACTCACCTGGCTTGTTGATTTGGCCAGATCTTGTGAAAGCGATCTCATGGATGAAGAGTTCGATAGCGAGTCCGACGCCTAGAGGAATCCCAGTCAGCCTCGTGCGACCCCTGGATTAGTCACTGTGTTATATCTGCTTCCGCTACCCAAATAAATTCACCAAGCCTCACCTCGACGCTCTATGAGCCGCCAGTGCAGGATTCATATCATCCACTCCACTGTGTTACTCCACTACTTTACCTCGAGTCAGTAGTATGCCACCACTCCACTGTGTCATATCCGCCACTATGTATAATTATTGGCGTGCTTGTAATAATTTGTTGAGCAAGATCAGCTCGACCCTGTAATATATTAAATACTACTGGCTTATTGTATTAAGGTTACATCTACCCGGTGAGGAGGATTTTCCTCACCTTTGGAATTAATAGATCGGTTTCTCAATAAATATTTTTATTGGAAAACTGGTCGTGACAAGCTTGGTACCAGAGCCAGGCTGACTGTAGGAAGCCACTAGGTGCGATTGCTAATCGGTTATTAGCATATAGAGCTATTTCTTCATTTTACAAATGTAGTCAATTTCTGACAGTCAGCATAAATTTATGATTTGACCACTCAGGATTTTTGCCTACTTTTGTAGATGGCTGGCAACGACTGCGAGTCTCAGATGTTCGCCAACATGCCCGATGGGCTCGTCAAGCTTCTCTCCTTCATCGTCCAAGTCGCGATGGGGCCATCTCATGCGCTTGATCTTCTCACTCTCTCGGCACAAGGTCAATGACCGTCTAACCATGCACCAGGTCAGCGGTGCAATTCAAGGGAGGGCGAGTTGGCGTTTCCGGTTCTTGGGGAGAGCCATGCCCACGGAGAAGCATGCACTGCAGATGGCAGCCCGTGAGGCGATAGCTCGTCTCAGGGATATCCTTCCTTTGATGAAGACTCGTCGTTACCGCTACCTTCCATGTCACGTGCCATACACCTGCCACTACGCGTTCTCTTGCCCCAGAGGAGAACGAGACGAGGCTTTTGAGATGCTTATCGAGTATCTCCGGGCTTTGGAGGCAGCCTTGACAACCTGGTGGGCGACTTTGTAGCTGCCGCATGGACTCGATCCATGGCTGTGCCGCCAACAGGAGGGAGCTCCTGCGCACCGCACCGCCACCGACTTTCGTCTCGTCATCATCATCTTTTGCTCCCATCGCTCTCGCCACTACTGCGTCGCTTTGCCTACCACGGAGGAGTTCAACCATGTCATTGCGCCTTCTCGGTTCGTTACGCACCACCCCTTGCGCCCGCTCATGTTCGAGTTGTCCCGCATAGGGCACCTGCTCCACCAACTCAGCGCAGCACTTCACGTTTGGAGCCTATCACCGAAGAGGAGGTTGAGTCCCCAGCCTCACTGCGTCTCACCCTTGGTAGGCCAAGGGAAATCCTTACCATCTCCGACTAAGTACTCTTAGCCGCCATGCGATATACCGACTTGTGCGATATGTTTATATGTACATAGGCTGTGAGAAGTAGCTTGTTTGCGCATCATGTAGGAACTGGAGGAGTGCACTAGCCTAAATAACATGTCAGGAATATGTACGCATATCCTGAGTGATGTATTGTATAATTACTGCTTGCGTGTAAGATATGTAATGAGCAGTCCTTCTCCGTGCGCAACGTTTATTCTCTTGAAAAATCTTGGAGCATTTGAGACTTCTTCCGTCTTCATGAATTTATTGACTTTTGCGACTCAAATTTCTTTTCTTATGAGTTTCACAAAATATGTCCCCAGAGTGATCAATGTCTCGTCCTTGGGCCAGCTCCATGCCAACTCCGCCAGAGCAAAATTATGACACACAACCCAGCAACAATTTCACACAGGGGCAGTCAAGTCAACATGACAGTGAAACAACACTTTCCCAAATGTGCCGTCTTTATGAGCAAAGTCAGCAACAACATCAGGAAATGCTGAACCAAGTCATCAATATGGGAAATCACCGTGGGCAGTTTCAGCAGGAATCTAAGTTATCCGAGCTACAAAAGACGCGTCCCCAAACATTTTCTCACACTGACAAACCTCTTGAAGCCGAGGACTGGCTTCGAGACATGGAAAGAAAATTAATTATTGCCCAGTGTTCAGATCTGGAGAAAGTACTGTATGCACCGCACTATCTCACTGGAGCAGCCGCATCATGGTGGAGAAATTTCCTACACATGCACCCCAACGAAAATAATATAACCTGGGAGGAGTTTAAAGAAGGTTTTCGTGGGGCAAACATTCCTAAGAGTCTTATGAAGATCAAAAAGAGAGAATTTGATGACCTCAAGCAAAGGACAATGATGGTGTCAGAATACAACAGTCAGTTTACTGTGTTGTCTCGCTACGCCAACGAGGAGCGTATGTTGGAAATCAAGAAGATGGAAAAATTCCTAGACGGTCTGACTTCGCGCTTAAATGCCAACTGGTCGTGCACACCTTTCTAGATTTTAAGACGCTGGTGGATAAGGCCATTACCTTGGAAAATGAGAGACGCAGCTTAGAAGATTTCCGCAAGCGAAAAAGGGACCAGACTAATCATGCCCGCAACCACCGCAGCAAGACAGATGTTCAGAAAAGTTGGGCACCCAAACCCACGACAAGCGTCTCACGTCCAATCAAGAATTTTCATGCAAGGGACAAGGAGTTCACATATCGCCCGAGCGTTACCTGTTACGCTTGTGGAGAAGAAGGGCACTATGCCAAGCGGTGCCCCAAGCCAAGGAACTTCGACCCCAAAGGCGAACAACGGAGGAAATAATTGGCGCCAAAGCGCAACAATTTCAACCCAAATAACAACCACAGGAAGGGTCATCTGAACCACGTGACCAAAGAGGAAGCACAGAATGCCCCGGATATCGAACTCAGACGTTTCACATCAACACAATACCTGCCATGGTTTTGTTTGATTCTGGAGCTTCTCACTCATTCATTTCGAAAAGTTTTGCCTTGCAAAATAATTTTTCGATGCTTCCTTTGGAAAATCCTATGATCGTCAAGTCCCCTGGGATTAAGCAAGTTACCCAGAGTTATTGCCAGGGAGTGATTATTGAGTTTGAAGGGTTGAAGTTTCACGCAAATCTTATCGTGTTGGAAAATAAAGGGCTGGATGTCATCCTAGGGATGGATTGGTTAACCACCAACAAAGGTTTTATTGACTGCTTCAACCGGACCGTGATTCTCACCCACCACCACGGGAAGACCATAAAAGTTTCAGCCAAGGAAATAAAAATATCCGGCAACCAAGATTGAACAAGGTGGATATTTCTGAATTAAGCAAGGTTCGATGGTGTGTGAATTTCAGGACGTATTTCCCGAAGAACTACCGGGCATGCCACTGCATCGAGAGATAGAATTCAGCATTGAGCTAGCACCATAACCGCCTCCATATACAAGAAACCATACAGAATGGCACCATCCGAATTGGTAGAACTGAAGAAGCAAATAAAAGAATTCTTGGACAAAGGTTATATCTGAGCCAGCTCCTCACCACAGGGTTCACCAATTTTATTTGCCAAAAGAAGGATGGAACTTGAGATTGTGCAAAGACTATCGAGCGCTTAACATGGTCACAATCAAGAACAAATATCCGATGCCACGGATAAATGATTTATTTGATCAGCTCGCTCAGGCCAAGGTATTCTCAAAAATTGACTTGAGGTTGGGATACCATCAATTAAAAGTGCGAACCGAAGATATTCCCAAGACGGCTTTCACCTCCCGATACGGATTGTATGAGTTCACCGTAATGCCATTCGGACTAACAAACGCCCCCGCATATTTTGTTCACCTCATGAACAAAGTATTTATGAATTTTATGGACAAGTTTGTTGTGGTATTTATCGATGATATTCTGGTATACTCCAAGACACCAGAAGAGCACGCTGAACATCTCCGAATTGTACTAGGGGAACTCAGGAAACATCAATTGTACGATAAATTCAGCAAGTGTGAATTTTGGCTAAGGCAGGTAGGTTTTCTGGGCCACGTACTGACCCAAGAAGGTATTTCCATAGACCCGGAAAAAGTCAAGGCCGTACTTGGCTGGAAGCCACCAGCCAACGTAACGGACGTCATTTAAGTTTCACAGGAATGGCAGGATACTACCGAAGATTTATTGAAGGATTCTCCACCATAGCAAAGCCAATGACGCAGCTACTCAAGAAAGACAAGAAGTTTGAATGGGCGGAAGCTTGCGAAAAAGTTTCCAAGAATTAAAAAGGAAATTAACGACAGCACCGGTATTAATTGTGCGGACATACACAAGAATTTTGAGGTGTATTGTGGCGCATCCGGAAAGGCCTCGGACGGCGTGTTGATGCAAGAAGGCAAGGTAGTCGCATATGTCTCCGGACAACTTCGCAAGCATGAGGAAAATTATCCTACTCATGACCTAGAGTTAGCAGTTATTCATGCACTCAAAGAATGGAGACACTTTTTACTTGGAAATCATTGTGAGATATACACGGACCATAAGAGCCTCAAGTATATTTTCACACAACCGGAACTGAATTTAAGGCAACGACGCTGGTTGGAACTAGTGAAGGATTATGGCGTTGGAATCCACTACCACCGGGAAAAGCAAATGTAGTGGCGGGCGCTCTAAGTCGGAACCCTAGCCCAAACGACGACGACACGCCAAACACGAGACCTGAATTTCGGTAGGAGTTTGCAAAACTCAACTTCTTTGGTAGTCACCGAAGGCAGCATATCAAATTTAGAAATACCGCCTACCCCGATGGAAAGCGATTAAAGAGGCTCAAAGATGGACACCCCACATTGAAGGCATTAAGCGGAAAGTGAGTTTGGGCAAGGCCCCGAATTAGATTATCGATAAGCGGGGAATATTGTGGTACGGAGATAGACTTTGCGTACCAAATATCAAGGAACTTAAACAGCAGATCTTAGTGAAGGCCACACCGCCCGTATTCGATACATCCGGAGGGACAAAATGTACAAGGATATTCAGGAAAAATATTGGTGTACGGTCTAAAGGGACATAGCCACGTTCATCGCATGTTGTGACTCTTGTCAACGCATCAAAGCCGAGCATCAGAAACCGGCCGGACTTTTACAGCCAAATAAAATACCCGAGTGGAAATGGGAAGAGATTGGGATGGATTTTATTGTTGGGCTACCTCGGTCACGACACGGAAATAATGCCATTTGGGTCATCAGCGATAGGTGACTAAAGTAGCACACTTCATCCCGTGAAGACAACCGACACCACTCGAGAAGCTTGCTAGGCTTTATCTTTCCCGTATCGTCTGCTTACATGGAGTCCCAAAAAAAATATCGGACAGAGGCACTCAATTCGTCTCCCGATTTTGGGATCACTTACAACAAGCTCTGGGAACTCAACTGGCGTTCAGTACCGCATACCACCCCCAGACAGATGGACAAACTGAACGCATAAACCAGATTCTAGAAGACATCACGAGAGCATGTGTCCTCACCTATGGGACCAGTTGGGAAGAGAGCTTACCATACACGAGTTCGCATATAACAACAGTTATCGGGCCAGCCTGCAAAATGGCACCATTTGAGGCTCATGCGGGCGGAGATGTCGTACCCGCTAAATTGGTCGAAACCAGGAGACAGCCATATCTTCGGCCCAGACATGCTCAAGGAGGCTGAAGATAAAGTTAAGGTGATTAGGGATCGACTCAAGACAGCCCAAAGTCGACAGAAGAGTTATTACGATCAAAAACATCGGGGAATCAACTTTGAACCCGGTGAATTTGTGTACCTCTGAGTATCCCTATGAGAGGCCTGCATCGATTCAAGATTAAAGGGAAGCTGGAACCAAGATTCATCGTACCATTACGCATAGTGGCACGGAGAGGCACGGTAGCCTACCAGCTAGACTTGCAGAAAGATTTATCCGGCGTCCACGGCGTGTTCCACGTCTACGCAATTGAGGAAGTGCGTGAGCAACCCGGAGAAGCAAGTATACCATGAAAACATTGACGTGCAGCGGACCTCACATATCGAGAGCATCCAATAAAAATCTTGGAGGAGTGCGAAAGGAGGACCCGACAGAAAACCATCAAGTTCTTCAAAGTTCAGTGGAGCAACCACACCGAGGTGAAGCCACTTGGGAAAGAGAGGATTTTCTTCGGACAGAGCACCCACACTTATTTGAGAATCAGCTGAAATCTCGGGACGAGATTTTTCCTAAGGGTAGGTGTTGTGGCACTCCAAAATTTTTGTTTTGGTTTTTAACAAAAACTTGGTTGGTTTTGAAGGAGGTCATTTAAACCCTTCCAAAAATCTCTTTCTCTCAAGAATTTTCCCTTTGACAAAGGATTTTACTTTGGCATCTTCTTCAACTATGGTGTTGGTTATTTAAAAGCCTTTCTTCTGATTCTCTCCTTCTCAAATTTATTTTTGGGATTTATTTTTCTTTTAGAAGAAAACCCTAGGAGTTTTGGTTCTTCTATTATTTTTAAAACCACCCATGGTTTTATCTTGCCTCTTGTGGTAAATCTTCCCAAAACCCCTCCTTCCACTTTGGGACAATCCAAATATTCTGACCCAACCAGTCCAACTCACTTTTGGGTTTTTATTTCATTTATTTCTTTGCCCAAAACAATTCTGTCCATATTTTTCAGCCTAGGTGTATTGCAAAGCAAGTACCTTAATGCCTTTGAACTTTGATCTCAAATCAATTCCTCTGGATAGTCCCTAGCACCCACAACCTAGAACCATCAAGATCTACTCTTCTTCTGTTCAAAATTTTCAAGTTTCAGCTTCTGCAAGTTTGGAACAGATTTGTCAAATTTGGTGAAATTCATATCTCCTCTTCTCCAAAAATTCCACCAAAATTCAGGCAACCTCCAGTTGCAATGAGAAGCCACTCCATCAAAAATCAGCTAAAGGAAAAATCCCCACATGCCAAAAAACATTACTCGAACACCTAGCATGCACTGTCACTTTGCACTTTCAAAAAAATTCAGACTTTCAGAAATTCAGTTTCGTCAGAGGTTGGTCACTTGTCAACAGTGCACTTGGCGCGTTGCGCATGGCTCCTCCTCCCTGCCCAGAGTGCCGCACGGGCACTTGGCTGGTTCCTAGCATCGGTGACACCATGGCCCGTCCACGCCGGCGTCTTCCGCGGCGTCGGGACCTCCCGTGGCGGCCAACAGGGGGCACCCTGCGGCACAACGCCGTTCGGCACCGCCCATGCCACCTGGGAGCTCCGCGTGGCCGTCTCCCTTGCCAGCACACGCATGCAGCACGTCGCCGTGGCCTGGCACGCACGGGGCGCGCCCTCTGCCACCGACGTGCCGCACGGCCGTTCCATTGGGGACAGGCTGTAACCGCCCCTACCTCGCTGAGTTAGGCACCGGGGTGGACTCAGTGCTCCGTCTAGTCGATGCTCAAGCTCCTAAACCTACCGTCTAGCCACATCACCGCCGTAATCCCTCGCCGGACTTATCCCGTTCTCGGCAACCGCCTCGGGCCGGCTATATATAGCGCCTCCGAGCTCGCTCTCGACCCCGCACACCTCCACCACCTCACTAGACCCCGCCCAACCACTGGAAGAGCCTCGAGGGGCCCTTCTTCCTCAACTCCGGCCACCTCCGTCCGCTTCGGGCTCCGGCAGCGTTCTCGCTGGTGAGAGCTCCTCCACCGCCCTAGGCTTGCCCGTAGCCTCATGGCACCTCTAGGAGACTAACCCCCACTCCAATTTGACCCCAGCAGCTCTCTCCGACGAGACCCACGACTTCCCGAACCACCATCCGCCGGAGAAAAGGGCCGCCGTCGACGTGGTGCTCGCCAGCGACCACCACCACCACCCATCGACGCGGAAGGGTGCGCTGATCACAGAGGTACCCCCCGATCCTCTTGCCTCACCGTGGATCGCCGCCGGCGACCACCACAGCTCTCGGGCGCCGACGAGCTCTGCCGCCTCCTTTTGAATATTCAAACCCGATGGGTGGGACCCGCCCGTCAGCCTCTCCTTTCTTTTTTTCGAACCGTTTTCTGAAAGCGTATTCTGGCAAAGGCGCTTTCTAATCTAAATCGTTTTCTGGACTTTTCTGCTTAGACCCCTGAGAGTTTTCTGTTTCATTATAGAAAGGTCCTTGGACCAAAACTCTTATAACTTTTAAATAGAAAAGGATTTTTGAGTGATCCTTTGTCTGTCCTCTTCAAAATTTTGTCTAGTTTGTTATCATATTTATTTGAAAAATATTTGGAATATTTTTGAGCACCCCTTGGTATTTACATTAGTGCGTGTATTTTTGTATACCGTAGATACCGAAGGAGGTGACGGAACCGCGAACTTCACCGAGCTATGCCCCGACTACTCCGAACCAGGCAAGCATGTTTGAACTTTTGATATGATGAGTGTTTGGGCATGTTTGCACTAATTAGTATCATGGCATGTTCATGAGCATCTCGATGAAAGTTTTATCATGTAAAAAGTTGAGGCAAGTGAGTTTCGGAAATCCATGAGTTGTTGGAAACGAGTTGCATGGCCATGAGTTGGCATGAGAATGGGTAAGATGGCGGTGTTGTAGCATGCCGGTCTTATGCTGCACTGCTTGACCCAAAGGTCAACATAAATCAGTCCGATTCCGTCCGTCTCTCCTTTCGTACTACCACATGTTTTCCACAAGGGATACGGCTTAGTAAGTTGCAAACCACTTTACGGTACACACCAAATCGAGAAGCGGGATGAGGGTTCCATGGCCCTGGATTAAAGCCTATCATCCGGTCGAGGGCATTGGTGTTTCGGTTGGGACCGAGAGCGGGCACCCTTAGAGCGCTGTGATATAAATTTGATCCCATGCTATTCGAGATTGTGATCTCCCCGTCAAAAAGTTTTTCTTGAACGCTGTCTAGGGTGATTCCTGGCAACATGAGGTAGGATGGGTGTGTACTGGTTAGCTGTGTTTCCTCCGAAATACCGTAAACGGAACTAGTCCCTCGTGACTACGGAAATCCGTTGGTTGTGGATAATTTGGTACAAACTCTGCAGAGTCAAAAATCCTTGAAATCATCTTATTCAGGACCAAGTGATGTGTTCATCTTATCTTGTCAAATGTCAGTCCTAGAGACAGAAACTCCTGAGAACCACATGAGTGTTAAAGGTTAATTTCCTGTGGATGGACTAACCCGTTTACTGTCTTGTGATGAATATTTTCCGTGAGCACCATTTCTTGTAAGTTATGAATAATGAAGTATAAGCCCTTTCTGTGATGCCGCTTAGAAGTCCGACTGTGGCATTGTTATTTACTTATTCTTGATATAAGCCCTTTACTGCGATGTCGCCGGACATCCGGATCGTAACATTGTTATTTACTTATTTTGATATAAGCCCTTTCTGCGATGTCGCTCAGACGTCCGGCTGCGGCATTGTTATTTGTTTACTTTTGATATAAGCCCTTTCTGCGATGTCGCTCAGACGTCCGACTGTGGCATTGTTATTTACTTATCTCTGATGTAAGCCCTTTCTGTGATGTCGCTCCGACGTCCGACTGTGGCACGCATGTCTTTTCTTTCAGTATAAGCCCTTTATGAGGTGTCGCTTAGACGCCCGACTGTGGCATGCTTTACTTATTTGTTCGCCCTTCGAGGTGTCGCTTCAGACACCCGATCGGTTTTTAGTTTATTTTCTTTGGGTTTTCGAGCGGACTACCGCCGATTCCCTTTTTACTTACCTTGTTATACTGATTTGATTGCGCATTGTTAAATTACTCATGACGCATTCGCGCATACATTTGTTATATCTTTTGTCCGAACTGTCTTGCGAGTACTTTCAAAGTACTACTTTGGCTTATTGATTTGGCGAGATCTTGTGGCGATCTCATGGATGAAGAGTTCGATAGCGAGTCCGACGCCTAGAGGAATCGGTCGGTCTCGTCGACCCTCGGATTAGTCATCGTGTTATATCCGCTTCCGCTACCCAAATAAATTCACCGAGCCTCACCTCGATGCTCGATGAGCCGCCAGATCAGGAGTCATATCATCCACTCCAATCGTGTTATTCCACTACTTTACCTCGAGTCAAGAGTATGCCACCACTCCATCATGTCATATCCGCCACTATGTATAATTATTGGCGTGCTTGTAATAATTTGTTAAGCAAGATCAGCTCGACCTGTAATATATTAAATGCTACTGGCTTATTGTATCAAGGTTTTGTCTACCAGTGAGGAGGATTTTCCTCACACTGGAATTAATAGATCGGTTTCTCAATAAATATTTTTATTGGAAAACCGGTCGTGACAAACGGGCGATGGACCCTGGAGCGCTTAGGATGTAGAATGGCGGGGACCTCTCTGCTGATCCTAGGTAGGGCTGCGACATGTTGATCTTCCGAGGCCGGGCATTGACCCCAGAAAGGTGTGTCCGACCAGAGTGATCGAGCGTGTTGGGTAACGTGGTGCACCCCTGCAAGGAAGATATATATTCGAATACCGTGTCCATGGTAATGGACGTTCAGACCTATATCCTGATCTTATACAACTAGAAATGGATACTTGATATGTGATGGATATGTGGCTCTGGGATTGCTTTCTCGCAGGGAGTCGAGGAAGGATCTCTGGGCATTAATTCTACAACATGCTTGTTAATTATAAACTGCTATTCTTTACTCTTCTACATGCTGCAAGACACTTGGAGCTGCTTGAAGATGCTAGTCTTTGATAGGCTAGGCCTTCCCCTCTATTCTGGCATTCTACAGTTCAGTCCACAGATACATCGCTTCCATTTGATACCAATGCATACTTAGTACAGATCTGATGCTTGCGAGTACTTTGGATGAGTACTCACGGTTGCTTTGCTCCCCCTTTTCCCCCTTCCTTCTTTTTTCTGGTTGTTGCAACCAGATGGTGGACCCCAGGAGTCAGATGTCACCCCCGCCGACTACGACTACCACCCCGAGGGTGCCTACTACTACGTGGAGACCGCCGCTGACTAGGAGTAGTTAGGAGGTCCCAGGCAGGAGGCCTTGCCTCTTCGATCGTTGTTGCTTTTGTGTTTGCCTTCTTAAGGCGTCCTTGTCTAACTTATGTCTGTACTCAGATATTGTTGCTTCCGCTGACGCTTGTGTATCAAGCTTGTATTCGAGCCCTCGAGGCCCCTGGCTTGTAATATGAAGCTTGTATTATTTTATTTGTGTCTAGAGTTGTGTTGTGATATCTTCCCGTGAGTCCCTGATCTTGATCGTACACATTTGCGTGTATGATTAGTGTACGGTCGAATCGGGGGCGTCATAAGTTGGTATAAGAGCCGACTGCCTGTAGGATCCCCCTTTCCAACTCCTTGGCCGAAGTTAAGTCTAGTCTTTGAAAAAACTGTTTTACTAACGTGGCTGTGTGGCTTACGGGCCCACGTCGCCAATGGGTCGTATTAGGATCTTTCACTCCTCGTCTATACTCTGGGACTCTGACCTCTCTTCTATTCGGGTTAAACGATTTTGCTAAATCTAACATTAGGATCTCGTGATCACATCCATCCGGAGGTTTGTGTTACCCATTTCTCGAATTGAGGGCCAGGATCTGCTTCACATGTTCACCGACTGCAGGATCCTCTTATCAAGGGCACCCTGCGTCGTCACTTGCAAATCCCTCGTTCCAGATGTTTTCCCTGATGTTAATGTAGCCTTTGCTATGTCCCGCTATTGTATCCCTCCATCACGTGCATACGTGTCGCCTAGTATGCCTAAGGTTCTTCTCTTGTCCGAACTCATACGAACAACGTGTAATTGGCTCCGTATATGTATCGGTATGTCTTCAATGACTACTACTCTGTACATACTGCACCTTTGCTCATTCTTCAGTTTACATCATGAATGATTCCTTACACTTGCTCCACCCCTTGTTAAACCGCTCCCTGATGTTTTTAGCGGGATGGCTGACAATCCACCATCGCCCGAATTCATGGCCGGAATGATACAACAGTTGATGTTGAATCGCCAGGTCATGGTATGAGTCATGGCTCAGTTCCCATGCCCCAATATGAATCAGCAACCAGCTCCAGTGACTCTGCAAGACTTTGCGTGTCTCAACATTGTCATCTACCGCAGCTTAGCTCAGCCCCTTGATGCTGATGACTGGCTCCGTGACATCACTTTTGAGTTGGAGTCTGCTAATGTAGCCGCTGCCAACTATGTCACCTTCGCAGCTTAGTACCTGAAAGGTCCCTCTACTAAATGGTGGGACCACCACATGCATTAATTCCTTGCCTGTTGGAACCGCCATCACTTGGCCGGAATTGTGAGCTGCATTCTGCGGGCCAATGTCGAACCACCATGGTTAGTCATAACGTCCCCGTTGAAATTGAAGGGTTGGAATTCCATATTTCCTCCACTGTTTTGAAATCTTCCAGATATCATCCTCATTCCGGGAATGGAATGGTTGAAAACACATACCACCGCTATCATTTGCGCCACTAAAACCATCCATCTACTACCTCCTTTAAATGAGATAGTAAGCTACCATGCTCGTCTTGTACGAAATGCCGAAGCACAAAGTTATTCCTTGAATGTGTTAAACGCTTCTCCTCTTGTGAGAATTGAAAACGCTCTAATCGTTTGTGAATTCCAAGATACCTTTCCAAAAGAACTATCCAGTCCCTGACCTTGAACTTGCTGCAGTTAAATTTGCACTAAAGTTGTGGCGACATTTCCTTCTTGGTAATCGTTGTGAGATCTTCACCGATCATCAAAGTCTGGAGTATTTGTTTACTCAGCTAGGTCCGGATCTCCATCAACAACGATGTATGGAAACACTTGCATGCTATGACTATGGTATTCCTTATACCCCTGGCAAGGCTAGTGTCATAGCCAATTCCCTGAGTCGCAAGTATTAATTGCAACAACCACATGGCTTATAAAGCTCAACCCCTGCAAGATGATCTCACTTACAGAGAGCATCTGATCTGCGTTCTTGTTCTAGCTGAACGTCGCACCCGTCTGAGGGTTATCAAACTTATAAAAATTCGAT
Organism: Aegilops bicornis; assembly: GCA_021605145.1. Lineage (NCBI taxonomy): Eukaryota > Viridiplantae > Streptophyta > Magnoliopsida > Poales > Poaceae > Aegilops > Aegilops bicornis. The sequence goes on along the minus strand of CM038670.1, from coordinate 768,561,329 downwards.
GGTCAAATCATTTTGAAGATGAAGCCACTTGGGAACTCAAGGATTGTCTCCGTGATGAATACCCCATTTTGTCTCCTTCTACCTCCTAAAATCTCGGGACGAGATTTCTTGTACTGGAGGAGTGTCGGTGTCAAAACCGGCGGATCTCGGGTAGGGGGTCCCGAACTTTGCGTCTAAGGCGGATGGTAACAGGAGGCGGGGGACACGAAGTTTACCCAGGTTCCGGCCCTCTCGATGGAGTTAATACCCTACTTCCTGCTTGATTGATCTTGATGATATGAGTATTACAAGAGTTGATCTACCACGAGATCGTAGAGGCTAAACCCTAGCAGCTAGCCTATGGTATGATTGTTGTTGTCCTACGAACTAAACCCTCCGGTTTATATAGACAGCAGAGGGGGCTAGGGTTACACAGAGTCGGTTACAAGGGAGGAGATCTACATATCCGTATTGCCAAGCTTGCCTTCCACGCCAAGGAGAGTCCCTTCTGGACACGGGACGAAGTCTTCAATCTTGTATCTTCATAGTCCAACAGTCCGGCCAAAGGATATAGTCCGGCTGTCCGAGGACCCCCTAATCCAGGACTCCCTCAGTAGCCCCTGAACCAGGCTTCAATGACGATGAGTCCGGCGCACATATTTTCTTCGGCATTGCAAGGCGGGTTCCTCCTCCGAATATTCCATAGAAGATTTTGAACACAAGGATAGTGTCCGGCTCTGCAAAACAAATTCCACATACCACCGTAGAGAGAATAATATTTCCACAAATCTAATCTGCTGACACATTCTGCAGCATGACATCATACAACGGCCCGGTCATTATTCGAACCGTTTTTCTGAACCAGCCACTGCACATATTGCGATGCGGTTTTCTCGGCACGTCTTGTCGAAGCAGAGATCGTGTCCCCTTATCACGGGATTTTCATCAATACCGGGTGTGGGTAAACCAACCGCGCCATCAATTATGGCGCTTGGGGAATAAGTGGTTTTACCAGGCAAGTGGGGAGGCGCAGAATCCCTGCTGCCTTTATAAGGGAATAAGGACTCCCATTCGCACCCACGCTTTCTTCTTCCCGATCCATTCCCCTCCGCCCGAGCTCCAGCGCCCAAGCATTCATCTTCTCTGCCCACAAAGGCCATCCGAAAATGTCCGGATCCGGAGAAGAAGGCAAATGGATGGCCTCTACCGTCCGGGAGAAGGATATCAAAAAGCTCCGGGAGGCCGGGTATCTGGAAAAGAAAATCAGCCACCGTCTCCCGACGGCGGGACAGATTGTCCCTACTTCGGAACCCACGAGAGGGTTGTATTCCTCCCTCACTTTGTCCGTGGGCTAGGGTTTCCCCTCCATCCGTTCGTTCGCGGCATCATGTATTACTATGGGACCGATCTTCACGATCTGTCCGCTAATAATTTCTTCCTCAACATCTCGACATTCATTGTCGTGTGCGAGGCTTTTCTCCGCATCTTGCCACATTTCGGCTTATGGTTGTAGATTTTTAATGTGACGCCCAAGGTAGTGGGTGGCGAGCACGCCGAGTGCAGGGGCGCTATGGTGAGCAAGATGCCCAACGTTACATGGCCAACATGCACCTTTAACGATTCCGTCAAGGAGTGGCAACAGCAGTGGTTTTACATCACCGAGCCGCGCGGCACGGAATGGGCCGCTACTCCCGAGTTTTGATCCGGTGCCCCCCTGCGGCTTACATCCTGGGTCAAGAAGGGCCTGAACTGGTCCTCGTCCGACGAATTGTCGATGATCCAGACGCACATTAAAGATATGGAAGACAAGCACAATGAACTTGTCAATGTAGTCTAGGTGATGTTAGTTCGCCGGATCCTGCCTTGTCAACACCAGACTGGCAATCTATGGGAATTCGATCCGTCCAAGCACCAAACCCTGCGAGAGCTTTTCGGCTCCTCGCACAAGGACATCTGGAAGGTGCTTTTCAAGTCCAGCAAATCATGGCCGGATTCCGCCGATGACCGCGGGTACCAACTATCCCGCCCTGCAAGTTCGGTAAGTCATCGTACTTTTTATCCGCATAACCCAAGGGAAGCGCTTAATGTGTTTTCCACAACTCTCCTAGGGCTAGACGAAGAAGGCGGAGCGGATCCATTGTCCGGCCCCGCTGCCCGAAGAACCGGTCGTCCCACTTCTGACGAAGATGCTGGTCCCGGCGCCTTACAAGGTGCCGAAGAAGACGGCCGTGAAGGAGGCCAAAAAGACCCGGGGGGCCTTCGTCGCCGCGGCACTTCGGACACAATATCTGAAGGCTCTGATGCCCATTCCGCCTCTGAAGAGGACGGGGAGGAGGATGATTCCCCTGCGGGGGGAAGAAATAAGAGGTCGGCCTCTGCACACTTGGAGGCCGAGTCGCCTAAGAGGGGAAAAGCTCCTCTTCCGGAGGAGTCCACTGCCGCCCGCAATGACCCGGCGTGGGATCCCAGGGCCTAGCCCCTGGTGAATTCGTGAGTATATTGAATCTGAGTACGTTTATGCGTCCAGACTCATCATGGCATAATATTTTAACCTGAGCCATTTTTTTGGTAGTCCGACAAGGTCCCGTACCAAACAATTCTCATTAGAGGATTCACTGAGCTCGGATGCTATGGAGAGCGGGACGCCCCTGAAGGCCCCTTCCTTCAAACAGGTGAATACCATCGAGGCTTCGTCCCAGAGGGACCCCGGCCAAGGAGGAGAGGAAAAGACCGTGAAGGCGGCGCCTGGAGGTCAAACTTCAGGGGTCGGGCACATGGGAGAGAAAATTCCCATGGGAGCTGACGGCGGGGGCCATCTGGAATTCGGCTCCCAGCCAGATGCAGTTCCGGAGACCAATACGGCTCCAGAATCAGGCAGACAGCCTCTCTCAGCTGGAGGGGACATGCCTGTTCCACCGACAACATATGTCCAACCAGAGGTGTCGGATGCTTTGTTGGTGGCGCTGAAGAGCGCCTCCATCGTCAATGAACACCGTGCCCTTATGGGTGCGGTGATTGAGAAGATTCAGTCTGCTGAGAGTGGACTGAATGGAGCCTGTATCAGCCTTATAAAAGGTTTTGAGGTATGTTTTATGAGGTTTCGAAGAGTGTCATGGTATGGATAGTAGCCCCTGATACACTGTTCGGTGAAAGAAAGAACCGGACAGAGGATCAAATTTATGTTCGCAGGAAGACTCACTGGATGACATCTATTTCTCTTCTGTTATAAGCAGGCATCTGTAGCGGCTGCTGCCTCTCATACTGCAGAGGTCTCCGGATTAAATCAAAGTCTGGAGCGGGCCAAAGAAGAACTTGGCCAGTTGAAAATGCAGTTGGGAGATAAACAAGGTATGCACAAGTCTTGTTCGCGTTTATTGTGAATGAATTTTCAGTATGATGAAATAGGCTTCATGATTTGCGCTAGGGATTGTAACCGAAGTCGAGGCTCTTAAGAAGGCTGTGGCCGAGGCCGAGAAAAAGGCAACCATAGAGCAGGCTCTTTGTGAGAAGTACGAGGCCAGGGTTATTAAAGCTGAGCAAGAGCTGCAAGAGGCCGTGAAGAAATGCGAGACTTTCACTACAAAAAAATACACTTCGTGATGATACATGTTTGTCACAGTAGGTCGCATTTTTTGTCATGCATGTACATCCATGACAAATTTATGACAGAATCAAGATAGTCATACCTGTGCCGTCGTAGAAGTGTTCCATGACATTACTAAAATTATCATCACAGAAGTGTCCACTTCCATGACGATAAATCGCGCATCACAGAAGTGCTTTCGTCAAGGGTGACCGACACGTGGCATCCACCGTAACGGAACGCCGTTAAGCTAGCGGGTCGGGTTTTGGATCCGATAACCCGTTAACAACCACGACCAATGGGGATTTTCCACGTGTAAAATCATCATTGGCTGGAGGAAACACGTGTCGGCTCATCGTTGGGACAGATGTCATCCACTCATTGGACAGAAGGCGCCTATGATACGTCGACACATGGCACGACCCATCAAGTTTAAATGGGCCGGCCCAACTAAAAGGCCCACAAGATTTTGCGGACCATAATGGGCCAGCCCAGCTAAAGGCCCATGAGATTTTGCGGACCATAATGGGCTGGCCCAACTAAAGGCCCACAAGATTTCACGGGCCATAATAGGCCGGCCCAGGTAAAGGCCCACAAGATTTTTGTGTGCCATAATGGGCCGGCCCAGGTAAAGGCCCACAAAATTCTTGCGGATCATAATGGGCCGGCCCAGCTAAAGGCCCACGAGATTTCACCGACATTAATGGGCCGGCCCAGCTGTAGGCCCACAAGATTTTGAGGACCCTAGTAGGCCGGCCCATTAACTGGCTACCATGTTTTGGGCCAAATGTCGGCCCATATTTGATCCGGTCCATTAATGGTCTGCCATGTTCCAGGCCTAATAATGGCCCATATAAGATCCGGCCCGTTAAAAGCCTCCCACTTTCTAGGCCAAATCACGGCCCAGATCAGGTCCGGCCCTTTAAGAGGCTTTGGGCTCAACTATGGCCCATATCAGATTCGGCCCCTTAACTGGACGCTATGCTTTTGGGCCCACTTGCTAAAGGCCCATTTAGTAATTCGGCCTGATATTAGTTTCGGCCTGTTAAAAGCCCGTCATATAGTTGGGCCTAGCCTGCTCGCAACGGATATCTGATTGGGCCAAACAAGGACCGAGACAACTTTGGCCTGTTAAAAGCCCGTGAATTGATTCGCACAATCATGAGCCGGGTCCATTTGGGGCTGCTGCCGGCCCGTGAGCTATCGGCACGTTTCAGGCCCAACCTACTTCTCAGCCTCCTAAAAGCCCAATGAGTTTTCTTGAGAAAAGAGGGCCGGGGGTTACTTGGCCTATTAAAGGCCCGAATCTACTAGTGGGCCAGTTTGACGGGGCCCATGATGCGGATCATACATCGTGATTGCATGACGGCCTGATTATGTACCGTACGGTTTGGCCGGTTTACTGCGAAGACATGATATATATATACAGTAAAATAACTGCAGCATCGTGAATAAGAAAAAAACCTAGACTATACAATAAAGAAATTACGACATATTAATCCACTGGGCATCAAAGTTCGCCACTATGATAATAAAGCACAAGCAGACAACATATTACATACACTTTGGGCATCAAAGATCGCCACCAAAGGCAAATAAACACGCCGACAAAATAATATACAAAATCGATGACACTTCAATAGAGTTCAAGAAAGGTTAGCCTATTTGGGAGCTGCATAATCGGCTGAGCAAGATGATGAGATCAACGCTTGTTCAACACTTATATCTTCCTCACTCTGAAAGATAAACAAGCGAAGACAGATGACATGTTTTGCACATAAAAGTATCGATCTTGACAATTCATCACATTTCTTACTGACGAATAAAGTGACACAGTTTAAAATTGCATTAACACAATATGGTATTGTTCAGGTCAAGACATGGCAGGAAATGACATTGTGAAGGAGTTGGCAGCTTCACGACACCACTTGATTACAGATCAAGAACTCATAAGTATCAATGGTTAGTGTGCTGTCAATTTATCCCATTTCAGATTGGCAAATAAAGAGACGGTTTAAATAATGGTAGAATGATATGACATTGTTCATAGTTATGACATTGCAGAATATGACATTGTGCCGTAGTGGGTAGGTTCACCACACCACTGGATTACGGATGAGGAACAGAAGTATACATGCAGTGCAAAAGAAGATCACTTGCTCTGTATAGTTTAATTTACATGGTATGAAGAAGGAACTTGGTTGTACAACTGAAAACTTAAATTAAGAAGGACAAACTTATGTTTATGTACATAATAAACTTTAAACATGCAATTTGATGCAAACACCAGAAATAAACAGCTGTTGCAGTCATGTCTAACCAAATATACACAACAAAGTTTGAAAGCTTGAGAAGGACAAACTTACATTACTGGTAAAGCCCTTGTCCATGCTGATGGAGGGGGGGGGGGCAATTCAAGAAGTTTAGCACAGAATCTTCTTCATAAGCATTGCCTTTATTCTACATTTTGTTAAGAGTAAATATAGATGTGATAATATACGAAAAAATGGAGAATATTTAAGATAAGATGAAGAGTGATGCTACATGACCAAGTAGCTATAAATGTATGTGCAGCGATACAGCCAAAAGGCACAACCAAGAGCAATGCACAGCTAAACTTGTTCAGTACCAACCTTATGGTAAGAGTAAATATAGATCTGATGTGTAGAAAATGGAGGGCAAATGAAAATAAGCTGCAGAGTGATGGTACATGAACAACTACCTGTCATTATAAGTACCGATAAAGGACAACATGTACTTACAAGAACAATGCAGAGCTAAAAAATTCATTTGCATTGGATATATTCTACACTAATGTAACCATTCATACAGATCAGATAATTTGGAGCGAACAATTGATAAGCAAGCTATCATGCATACTGCTGTCACATAATGATCCAGGTATGTATGCAAGTACAGTGATACAGGACAACAGGTACTAACAAGAGCAAAGCAACGGGCAGCATATTTGCAATATCCTGTCGTTCTTTTCAAATCGGAATTCTTCTTCGAGCAGATTTCCTACAAAAAAGATCCGTAAGGCACATGCTGAAAAGTAGAAGTTCAAATTGTCATGTGATTTCATAGACATTACCTCATCCTGGGAACGAGACCAGTGCATAACAAGGTTTTTCCATTCAATGTCTTCTAAATTTAGCACATGAGACTTCACCGGAAATTCGTTTATAGACTTGCCATCAAAGTGTGATTTCATCAGGTAACACCGATACTGCTGCAATGCTTCATTGAAAAGCACAAGCAAGCTTTACTCATCATGACTATCCAGATTGACCCCCGCCTAGTTACAACAATGTAATGTAAAACATTGATGTGTTCGATCAGCAGAAAACAGGAAAATAATAACCATGAATAATAGCACTTACACGTAAGTTGGACAGGAAGATGTGAAAATGGTGTTTGTCTTCACTATAATCTTCCCATGATGGGAATATATGCACGTAGTCCGTAACAACATTGAAAGCATTGTCTTTTAAACTTGGAATAAATGGAATGGGGTTCCAATCTGTAGGAATTGGCCATCTCTGCAGTTGGGATAGGTCTTCGGCCGTGAACTTCTTTGTACTTTTTCTTTGGAGTGGGATTTTTTACGTGGTACGGCTGGTGCTATGGCAAATGAAATCGGTATACCTTTGCTGGAGTGCAGGTCCTGTGTAGTGGGGCTAGTGGTGTGGCCAGTGAAGTATGGGTACAGTCTGCTGGAGTCGGTCCTATGTTTTGTGTCACTGGTTGTACAACCAATATAAGTGGGGCGCTATCTGATTTCTCCGGCACCACCATGTTTTTCAAGAACTTTGTTGGTGCTCCTTCAAGTTCGGCAATCACCCTCTTCCTTTTTGATGTCTGATGCACAAGAACAACATTTGAGTGGAAAAACATGGTATGATGACAGATGGAATATGTATTGATAATGGATGGGCATGGCATCTCGAGTTATATGATGAGTAAACTAAGCAGATGACGGTGCAACATAGTAGAAGAAATGCAAGACAACATATGCAAGATACGCGCAATCAATAAAACCTTGCCAAATTAGAACAGGCACCTTGATGGGTGAACAGGACAGGCCATCTGCCTTTGACTCCTCGAGGTTCGAATAGTCATTAGGATGATATTCTGAACAAGAATCAACAGGTGGGGACTGTACGAGTTTCATTGCTTCCAGAATTTCACTCAATGCCTTGGTGCCAATTTTGTAAGTCATTGCAGTGTTCCACAATATTCTTCTGATGTGCGGATTCTGATATTCACTGTAATTGCGTATAATATCTGAGAACCATGAAAACAAAAATAGTTGTGAGATTATCTTTGTAATGCAGATGATATTCTAACATAGGGGCGCCCTGTAAACACTTATGTGCTATCCTTTGGATTACGATGAGAGAGCTCATGTGTGCTGTAATATGGTGCATGCATTTATATAATCCGCACAAGTACAAAAAAATAGGCTCCGAAGTAAGGATAGCTGGCGGATGATAGGTTCATAATATCTTGTATAGAGAGTTTATTGCCAAACCATGATAACAAGAGCACACATCAACTAGGCAGATCATAGTGTACATAACAGGGTACACCATAACCACGATATATAAATCAGAAAGTGAAAGCGGCTTGAAAATACGGTGTTGTATTGCCGCTAGTAATTGAAAGCCTATCGATCACGTCTGAGCCAGCTCTATCGAACATGGTAAAGAAGAGCAAGCAGATTTTGGATAATAAAATGTTGGTTGCACAGTGCCCACACATGATGAATCAGAGCGCATTAAGAATGCAACTACCAGCTGTCTCTCGACCATTTCAGGCGGTTGGATGAAGATCCTACGTCTCCTAACCCTTCTTCTTCCTCGTCTCTGATTCTTCCCATATAGAACACCGCACGGGCCGCCGGCCGGACCACCGGCCCCCACCACCCGTGTTCCTCCGCCACCCCCACTTCACACCTGCGCCCCAACCCCCACCCGTGTCGAGTTTTCTTCGTTCGCGAGGCCCCACAACCACCCGAGCCCCTTCGATCGCACCGGCGCACTCCGGCGAGCTCTGAAAAATTGACTGACCCAATTTTAAAATTTAGTCTACTGTGATTTAACTAGTGTGGAATATAAAAGGGGAAAACCATAAGCATTGGGAGTATAGTATTGAGCGTGCCATGGCGGATCTGAAGGTGCAAACCGGACAAAGGCAACTTCGCAACCAAGACAAGAAATCAGAGTAAAGCAGTGGCGATCTATTTTCTTGCTGCGATAAATAAGTTGAGCAGATACGAAAGAGTACCGCCTGTGGTGCGGCGCCGATGTCTTGTCTGCTGAGAATTTGGCGGTGCTCTGCGGTAGCGATAGTGTCGGCGGCGTGGAAGCAGATCTAGGAGGGTAGACGGTGGCGGCGAAGCGGTGGATGAGACGGTCATAGGAGCGGTGCCGGCAAGGTGGACGACGGCGGGGACGAAGCGAGAGGACGGGATGCAAGGATCCCGGTCCGAAGGCGTGGATGAGAGAGGTCGATCTCTTGTAATGGATGGCGGCGTCGGGGTATCAGCTCTGACATGGTGGAGGAGGACGGCGGTGGATGGGGTGGCGGACGGCGGCGGACGGATGAGGGTGGGGTGGAGAAGGTGTTTTGGCGCCCACGGAGTACGAATGGGGAAAAGGGGGGTAGAGAGGAAGGGGGGAACCATGTATTCATGGCGCGCTTGTCTCAAATGCGAGGAAATTTACAAACTTAGCCCCCGTTTCAAATTTCTACTACATTACAACAACATTAGTCGGTTGGGGATAGGACGGTAATCTCGCATACACCGAATATTTGCCGACGAGAGTTTGTTTTTGGCGCCCACCATGTATGAATATGAATCGGGAGGGAGTCGATTTTGGCCGAGGACACACTGTGTTTTGGCGCCCACCGTGTACGAATCCGGGTGAGAGGCGGTTACGTCACGTTTGGGTGAAATTACAAACCTACCCCTATCAAAACCTATAGAAATCCAGCAGATAGGCTTTGCGTGGTAGGGATAGGCAATAGTGATTTCCATCTCGCAGATTTTGGTTCCGTGCAGTTACTGCGACTTTCCCCGCTTCGTTCAAATTTTGCAGAGTGCACGTTTACCGTGCCAACTCAATTCGAATCTCGTTTGTATTCTACTAGCAAGAGGCCCATGCGTTGCATGGAACATCAAGATGCATTTATACGAGTTGTTTATCTTGTGGGAGACGAAGATGAACGAGGGAAGTCCTTATCTGCAAATGTGGAGAGGGGTGCGGCTATCTTTTAGCAAAATTGTCATAGTTTGCTTTCTGCTACGTCTCGAGCTTGCGTTGGATTTCCCCGAAGAGGAGAGGATGATGCAGCACATTAGTGTAAGTATTTCCCTCAGTTTTTGAGAACCAAGGTATCAATCCAGTAGGAGACCACGCGCAAGTCCCTCGTACCTGCACAAAACGATAGCTACTCGCAACCAACGCTTAGGGGTTGTCAATCCCTTCACGGTCACTTACGAGAGTGAGATCTGATAGAGATAATATTTTTGGTATTTTGGTATAAATATGCAAAGTAAAAGTAAAAGCAAAGCAAGTAAATAAAGTGATGGAGATTGATATGATGAGAATAGACCCGGGGGCCATAGGTTTCACTAGTGGCTTCTTTCAAGAGCATAAATATTCTACGGTGGGTGAACAAATTACTGTTGAGAAATTGACAAAATTGAGCATAGTTATGAGGTTATCCAGGCAATGATCATGTATATAGGCATCACGCCCGTGACAAGTAGACCGAAACGATTCTGCATCTACTACTATTACTCCACTCATCGACCGCTATCCAGCATGCATCTAGAGTATTAAGTTCAAAACAGAGTAACGCTTTAAGCAAGATGACATGATGTAGAGGAATAAATTCATGCAATATGATAAATACCCCATCTTGTTATCCTCGATGGCAACAATACAATACGTGCCTTGCAACCCTTTACATCCTTTGGGTAAGGTCACCGCAAGATTCAACCCAAAGCTAAGCACTTCTCCCATTGCAAGAACTACCAATCTAGTTGGCCAAACCAAACGGATAATTCGAAGAGACTTGCAAAGATAACTTAATCATACATAAAAGAATTCAGAGAAGAATCGAATATTTTCCATAGATAAGCTGGATCATAAACCCACAATTCATCGGTCTCAACAAACACACTTCAAAAACAAGATTACATCGAATAGATCTCCACGAGAGAGGGGGAGAACATTGTATTGAGATCCAAAAAGAGAGAAGAAGCCATCTAGCTACTAACTATGGACCCGAAGGTCTGAAGTAAACTACTCACACTTCATCGGAGGGGCTATGGTGATGATGTAGAAGCCCTCCGTGGTGGATGCCCCCTCCGGCGGAGCTCCGAAACAGGCCCAAAGATGGGATCTCGTGGATACAGGAAGGTACGATGGTGGAATTAGGTTTTTGGCTCCGTCCGCGATCTGTTGGGGGTACGTAGGTATATATAGGAGGAAGGAATACGTCGGTGGAGCGCAGGGGGCCCACGAGGCAGGGGGGCGCGCCCAGGGGGGAGGGGCGCGCCCCCACCCTCGTTGGCGCGCCCCCACCCTCGTGACCGCCTCTGGAACTCCTTGGAGTAGGGCCCAAGTCTCCTGGATTACGTTCGGTGAGAAAATCACGTTCTCGAAGGTTTCATTCCGTTTGGACTCCGTTTGATATTCCGTTTCTTTGAAACACTGAAATAGGCAAAAAACAGCAATTCTGGGTTGGGCCTCCGGTTAATAGGTTAGTCCCAAAAATAATATATAAGTGGAAAATAAAGCCCATTATAGTCCAAAACAATAGATAAAGTAGCATGGAGCAATCAAAAATTATAGATACGTTGGAGACGTATCAGGCATCCCCAAGCTTAATTCCTGCTCGTCCTCGAGTAGGTAAATGATAAAAAGAGAACTTTTGATGCGGAGTGATACTTTGGCATAATTCCAATGTAAATCTTCTTAATTGTGATATTAATATTCAGATCCGAAAGACTCAATACAAAATGTGACACTCAAAATTTTTTGTTTGGTTTTCAACAAAAACTTTGTTGGATTTGAAGAAGGTCATTTAAATTCTTCCAAAAACCTCTCTCTCAAAACTTCTCCCTTGGCAAGGATTTCATTTTTGATATCTTCTTCAACGCTGGTGTTTGGTTATTAAAAACCTTTGTTCTGATTGTCCCCTTCTCATATTATTTTTGGGTTTTATTTTTCTTTTAAAAAGAAACCCTAGGAGTTTTGGGACTTCTCTTATATTGAAACCTTCCATGGTTTTACCATGCCTCATGTGGTAAATCTTCCCAAAACCCCTCCTTCCACTTTGGGGCAATCCAAACATTGTGTTCCTACAAGTCCAACCCATGTTTGGATTTTATTTCATTTATTTTATCTCCCAAAACAATTCTGTCCATTATTTTGAGCCTAGATGATTTACAAAGCAAGTACCTAATTCCTTTTGAGTTTCGAACTCAAACCAACTCCTCTTGATAGTCTTTAGCACCCACAACCAAGATCCATCAAGATCCACTCTTCCTCTTTTCAAAATTTTCAAATTTTAACCTCTGCAAGTTTGGACCAGATTTGTCAAATTTGGTGAAATTCATATCTTCTCTTCTCCAAAAATTCTACCAAAATTCAGGCAGCCCCGGATGCAAGTGAGAGGCCACCCCACCAAAAATCAGCCCAAGGAAAATTCCCCACATGCCAAAATCATTTCATCGAACACCTGGCGGCATTGTTCTGTGCACTTTCGTAAAGTTCGAGTTTGAGAGAGATTCAGTGTCGTTTTTCGTCAGAGTATTGTCACCGATCAACAGTGCGCCCTGGCGCGTTGCGCACGGCCTCTCCTCCCTGGCCAGAGCATCGCACGCCCTCTTGGACGGGTGCAGGTGTCGGTGGCGGCGAGCATCGCCAACGCCGGCAGCCTCTGCGGTGGCAAAGCCACCCGTGGCGGCCAGCGAGAGCCCGTGCCAGCTCGCTACGCCATTCTGCGCCGCCGAACGCTCCCTTGCCCTCCGCGTGGCCTCGCGCACGCCAGCACACCCCGCAACACCGTCGCCGTGGCCAGGCAAGCACAGGGCACGCCCTCTGCCGCCGACGGGCCCGCGCCGCCCCGTTCCGTCGAACCCACCCAGAGCACCTAATCCGAACTCGTTTAGCACCTAAACGGAACCAGTGGAACTCCACGTTGACGCCCAACTCCCTAAACTCCCCGACCAAGCTCTGCGCCGCCGTAACCATCGCCGGAGATCTCCGTTCACGGCCACCGCCTCGGATCGCCTATAAAAGGAAGCCCCGAGCTCGTTCTCGAGCACGCACCACCACTGCACCTCACCAACACCCCGCCAGGCCACTAGGAGGACCTCGAGGAGGTCTCCTCCCCCAACTCCGGCCGCCCCGATCCGCCTCGGCCACCATCTCGATCCACTCCGGTGAGACCATCCCCGACGCCCAAACCTCGTCAGTAACCTCCTCAAGCACCCAGTGAGCTAACCCAGGATTGATTTGACCTTCGCAGCCCTCCCCGGCGAGATCCAACTCCTCCGTCGACGTAGTGCTCGCCGGTGACCACCACCACCACTCACCGATGCGGAAGGTCACTCTGAGCACGTAGGTAACGCCCGATCCCCCTGCCTCGCCGTGGATCGCCGCCGGCGACCACCGCAGCTCTCGGGCGCCGACGAGCTCTGTTTTCCCCGTTTGAAAATTTGAACCTGACGGGTGGGACCCGCTCGTCAGCCCCTCTGTTCTTTTTTTCGAACAGTTTTCTGAAAAACGTATTCGGTCAAATACGCTTTCAGTCTGAAACGTTTTTCTGGTCTTTTCTGTTCAGCCCCCTGAGAAGTTTCTGTTTCATTACAGAAAGGTCCCTGGATTAAAACCCTTATAACTTTTAAACAGAAAAGGATTTTTGATTGATTCTTTTTCTGTCCTCTTTAAAATTTTGTCTAGTTTTTTATCAGATTTATTTGAAAAATATTTGGAATATTTTTGTGCACCTCACGGTATTTACGATAGTGCGTGTATTTACGTACCGTAGAATCTGGGAGGAGGTGGCGGAACCATGAACTTCACCGAGCTAGGCTCCGACTACTCGAACCAGGCAAGCATGTTTGAACTTTTGATATGATGAGTGTCTTGGCATGTTTGCATTAAGTAGTTCCATGGCATGTTTTTGGAGCATCTCGATGAAGGTTATATTACATGCAAAGTTGAGGCAAGTGAGTTTCGAAAATCCATAAGTTGTTGGATATGAGTTTGCATGGCCATGAGATGGCATGAGAATGGGTAAGATGGCAGTGTTGTAGCATGCCAGTCTTATGCCGAACCATTTGACCCACTTGTCAACATGAATCAGTCCAGTTCCGTCCGTTTTCCCTTTCCGTACTACCACATGTTTTCCATAAGGGATATGGCTTAGTAAGTTGCAAACCGTTTTCTGGTAGACACCAAATCGAGAGGCGGGATGAGGGTTCCATGGCCCTGGATTAAAGCCTATCATCCGGTCGAGGGCATGGGTGTTTCCGGTTGGGACCGAGAGGGGCCACCCTTAGAGCGCTGCCAGATATAAATTTGATCCCATGCTATTCGAGATTGTGATCTCCCCGTCTCAAAGTTTTTCTTGAATGCTGTCCAGGATGATTCCTGGCATCGTGAGGTGGGATGGGCGTGTACTGGTTAGATGTGTTTCTTCTGAAATACCGTAAACGGAACTAATCCTTCGTGACTACAGAAATCCGTTGGCTGTGGGTAATTTAGTACAAACTCTGCAGAGTCAAAAATCCTTGAAATCATCTTATCCATGTCCAAGTACTGTGTTGATCTGATCTTGTCAAGTGTCAGTCTCGGTGACAGAAACTCCGGAGAACCACATGAGTGTCAAGTCCGGTTAAATGTTTATTCCTATGGATGGACTAACCCGTTTATTATCATGTGTTGAATATTTTTCTATGAGCATTATTCTTGCAAGTTTAACAGATATGAATAATGAATTTAAGCCCTTTCTGCGATGTCGCTCATACGTCCGACCGTGGCACGCTTGTTGTTTACTTTGATATAAGCCCTTTCTGCGATGTCGCTCAGACGTCCGGATCGCGGGTACGCTTTGTTATTTTACCTTGGATATAAGCCCTTTACTGCGATGTCGCTCGACGTCCGATTGTGTACGCTTGTTATTTTACCTTGGATATAAGCCCTTTCTGCGATGTCGCTTAGACGTCCGGATCGTGGCACGCATATCATTTACTTTCAATATAAGCCCTTTCCGTGATGTCGCTCCGACGTTCGACTGTGGCACGTATGTCTATTACTTTCAATATAATCCCTTTATGTGGTGTCGCTTAGACGCTCGATCATGACATGATTTATTTATTTGTTCACCCTTGAGGCGCCGCTTGGACACCCGATCGGTTTTCAGTTATTTGTTGTGGATTTCGGGAGGACTACCGCCTGACTTCCTTATTACTAATAATGTCGTGCAAGTTCATCTTTTGAATGTACATTACTAATTGCTCAAGACGCATTCATGCATGCATTCGTTATATCTTATGTCCGAACTGTCTTGCCAGTACTTTCAAAGTACTCAGCTGGCTTGTTGATTTGGCTAGATGCTGAAGGCGATCTCATGGATGAAGAGTTCAATAGCGAGTCCGACGCCTAGAGGAATCCCAGTCAGTCTCGTGCGACCCCGGTTTTGGTCACTATGTTATATCCTCTTCCGCTACCCAAATAAATTCATCGAGCCTCACCTCGACGCTCAGTGAGCTGCCAGTTTAGGAGTCATATTATCCACTCCACTATGTTATTCCACCACCACTTTCATCTCGAGTCAGTAGTATGCCACCCCACTCCATTGTGTCATATCCGCCATTATGTATAATTATTGGCGTGCTTGTAATAAATTGTTGAGCACCCCAGCTCGACCCTGTAATATATTTTAATGCTACTGGCTTAGTGTATCAAGATTTTGTCTACCAGTCAGGAGGATTTTTCCTAATACTGGTCTCAAAAGGTCGGTTTCTCAATAAGCATTTTATTGGAAAACCGGTCGTGACACAAAAGTTCATATTGACATAAAAATAATAATACTTCAAGCATACTAATCAAAATAATTATGTCATCTTAAAATAACATGGCCAAAGAAAGTTCATCCCTAAAAAATCATATAGTTAGGCTATGATTCATTTTCATCACACAAAGATGTTCCCAACTTCTATACCCCCGATGACAAGCCAAGAAATTGTTTCATACTTAAATAATCTCAAACTTTTTCAACCTTCACGCAATACATGAGCGTGAGCCATGGATATAGCACTATGGGTGGAATAGAATATGATGATGGGGATTGTGTGGAGAAGACAAAAGGAGAAAGTCTCACATTGACGAGGCTAATCAACGGGCTATGGAGATGCCCATCAATTGATGTCAATATGAGGAGTAGGGATTTCCATGCAACGGATGCACTAGAGTTATGAATGCTCAACAAAAGAAAATTAGTGGGTGCATCCAACTTGCTTGCTCATGAAGACCTAGGGCATTTGAGGAAGCCCATCGTAGGAATATACAAGCCAAGTTCTATAATGAAAAATTCCCACTAGTATATGAAAGTGATAACATATGAGACTCACTATATGAAAAACATGGTGCTACTTTAAAGCACAATATATGAGACTCACTACATGAAGAACGAGGTGCTACTTTGAAGCAGAAGTGTGGAAAAACAGATAGTAGCATTGCCCTTTTCTTTTTCTTTTTTTGGGCCTTTCTTTCTTTTTTTGGCCTTTCTGTTTTTTTTATTTGGGCAATGCTCTAATAATGATGATCATCACACTTCTATTGATTACAACATGAGGATTACAACTCGAAACTAGAACAAGGTATGACTCTATATGAATGCCTCCGTGGTGTACCGGGATGGTGCAATGAATCAAGAGTGACATGTATGAAAATAATGCATGGTGGCTTTGCCACAAATACGATGTCAACTACATGATCATGCAATGGCAATATGACAAAAGTAAAGTATGTCATGATGATGATGGTGGAAGTTGCATGGCAATATATCTCGGAATGACTATGGAAATGCCATAATAGGTAGGTATGGTGGCTGTTTTGATGAAGATATAAGGAGGTTTATGTGTGATAGAGCGTATTGTATCACGGGGTTTGGATGCACCGCGAAGTTTACGGTAACTCTCAATGTGAGAAAGGGCAATGCACGGTACCGAATAGGCTAGCAATGGCGGAAAGGTAAGAGTGCGTATAATCCATGGACTCAACATTAGTCAAAAGAACTCATATACTTATTGCAAAAATTAGAAGTCATCAAAAATTCAAGTACTACGCGCATGCTCCTAGGGGGATAGATTGGTAGGAAAAGACCATCGCCGCCCCGACCGCCACTCATAAGGATGCACAAGCCAGGTACACTTCATGCTTCAAATTTGTTACACAACTTTAACCATACGTGCATGCTACGGGACTTACAAACTTCAACACAAGCATTTCTCAAATTCACAACTACTCAACTAGCATGACTTAGATATTCTTACCTCCATATCTCAAAACAATTATCAAGAATCAAACTTATCTTAGTATTCAACGCACTCAAAAGAAAGTTTCACATATCTTGAACACCAAGTATATTAACATTAAGCAAATTACCATGCTATTAACGACTCTCAAAATAATCTAAGTGAAGCATGAGAGATCAAGTTTCTATAAAAAAAATCCACCACCGTGCTCTAAAAGATCTAAGTGAAGCACTAGAGCAAAAATTATCACGCTCAAAAAGATATAAGTGAAGCACTATGAGCAAACTATCAAGCTCAAAAGATATAAGTGAAGCACATAGAGTATTCTATCAAATTCTAATTCATATATGGCTCTCTCAAAAGGTGTGTACATCAAGGATTATTGTGGTAACTAACAAGCAAAGACTCAAATAATACAAGACGCTCCAAGCAAAACACATATCATGTTGGTGAATAAAAATATAGCTCCAAGTAAATTACCGATGGAAGTGGACGAAAGAGGGGATGCCTTCCGGGCATCCCCAAGCCTTGACTTTTGGTGTCCTTGGATTATCTTGGGGGTTCCATGGGGATCCCCAAGCTTAGGCTCTTGCCACTCCTTGTTCCATAATCCATCAAAATAATTCACCCAAAACTTGAAAACTTCACAACACAAAACTCAATAGAAATCTCGTGAGCTCCGTTAGAGAAAGAAAACAAAAGACTACTTTAAGGTACTGTAATGAAATAATTCTTTATTTATATTGGTGTTAAACCTACTGTATTCCAACTTCTCTATGGATCATAAATTATTTTACTAGCCACAGATTCATCAAAATAAGCAAACAACACACGCAAAACAGAATCTGTCAAAAACAGAACAGTCTGTAGTAATCTGTAACTAACGCAAACTTCTGGAACCCAACAAATTCTACCAAAATTAGACGACCTGCACAATTTGTTTATTGATCAGCAACAATTGGAATCACTATTTTATCACGTTCTGGTGATTTTTAACAATTCGGGCACTGAGCACAAAGATTCTGGAAATTACAGCAAGATCAAATAACTATCATCTAAGAAGATCCAATAGGTCCAACTTGGAACAAACACTGATTAAAAGATAAAATCACATCTAAACAGAGTCTAGATGGATTATTTTATTCCTAAACAGAACCAAAAACAAAAAACACAAAATAAAATTGGGTTGCCTCCCAACAAGCGCTATCGTTTAACGTCCCTAGCTACATAAAAGCAAGGATAGATCTAGGTATTGTCATCTTTGGTAGGCAATCCATAAGTGGCTCTCATGATAGATTCATATGGTAATTTTACTTTCTTTCTAGGAAAGTGTTCCATGCCTTTTTTAATGGAAATTGTAATCTAATATTCCCTTCCTTCATATCAATAATTGCACCAATCGTTCTAAGGAAAGGTCTACCAAGAATAATAGGACATGAAGGATTGCAATCTATATCAAGAACGCTAAAATCTACGGGCACATAGTTACTATTTGAAACAATAAGAACATCATTAATTCTTCCCATAGGCTTTTTAATATTGGAATCCGCAAGATGCAAGTTTAGAGAGCAATCATCAAAATCACGGAAATCTAGCAAATCACACAAAGTTTTGGGAATAGTAGAGACACTAGCACCCAAATCACACAAAGCATGAAACTCATAATTTTTAATTTTAATTTTAATAGTAGATTCCCACTCATCATGGAGTTTCCTAGGGATAGAAATTTTCAAATCAAGCTTTTCTTCATAAGATTGCATCAATGCATCAACAATGTGTTCGGTAAAAGCCTTATTTTGACTCTAAGCATGAGGAGAATTTAGCACGGATTGCAACAAGGAAATACAATCAATTAAAGAGAAATTTTCATAATTAAATTCCTTGAGATCCAAAATAGTGGGTTTAGCAACATCTAGATTTCTATTTCTTTCAATCCCACTTTTATCAATTTCATCATTAAGATCTAAAAAATCCGAATTCTTAGAACGTCTTCTAGGTAAAGGAAGATCATATTCAGTTTCATCAAGATTAATATTGCAAAACAAGGATTTAATAGGGGACGTATCAATAAATTTTAGATCTTCATCTTGATTTTCATAGGAATTAGAAGAACACGCTTTAATAAAGGCATCTTTGGAAGCACGCATCCTAGCGGTTCTTTCTTTGCACTCATCAATGGAAATTCTCATAGCTTTGAGAGACTCATTGATATCATGCTTAGGAGGAATAGATCTAAGCTTTAAAGAATCAACATCAAGAGAAATTCTATCAATGTTCCTAGCCAAATCAGCAACTTTAAGTAATTTCTCTTCAAGCAAAGCATTAAAATTCTTTTGCGAATTCATAAACTCTTTAACACTACTCTCAAATTCAGAGGGCATCTTATTAAAATTTCCATAAGAGTTGTTGTAGGAATTTCCATAATTATTAGAAGGATTACTAGGATAAGGCCTAGGATTAAAATTCCCTCTATACGTGTTGTTTCCAAAACTATTCCTACCAACAAAATTCACATCCATAGATTCATTATCATTCTCAATCAAGGTAGATAAAGGCATATTATTGGGATAAGAAGAAACACTCTTAGCAAATAAATTCATAAGTTCATCCATATTTCCACTCAAAACATTGATTTCTTCTATAGCATGCACCTTTTTGTTAGTAGATCTTTCAGTATGCCATTGAGAATAATTAACCATAATATTATCTAGGAGTTTAGTAGCATCTCCTAAAGTGATTTCCATAAAAGTGCCTCCCGCGGCCGAATCTAAAAGATTTCTAGAAGCAAAATTCAATCCGGCATAATTTTTTTGTATAATCATCCATATGTTCAAACCATGAGTAGGACAATTACGTAGCATTAATTTCATTCCCTCCCAAGCTTGTGCAACATGTTCATGATCAAGTTGCTTAAAATTCATAATATCGTTCCTAAGAGAGATAATCTTAGCGGGAGGAAAATACTTAGATATAAAAGCATCTTTGCACTTGTTCCAAGAATCAATACTATTTTTAGGCAAAGATGAAAACCACGCTTTAGCACGATCTCTAAGCGAAAAAGGATATAGCTTCAATTTAACGACATCATTATCGACAACTTTTTTCTTTTGCATATCAGATAGATCGACGAAGCTATTCAGATGAGTAGCGGCATCTTCACTAGGAAGCCGGCGAATTGATCTTTCATAACAAGATTCAACAAAGTAGTATTGATTTCACAAGATTCAGTATTGGCAAGAGGAGCAATCAGAGTGCTAAGGAAATCATTATTATTGGTATTGGTGAAGTCACACAATTTGGTGGCATCTTGAGCCATCACAACGAATAAGCAAACTAAGACATAAGCAAACAAAAGGCAAAGGGAAAAGGCAAAGGGAAAAAGAGGAGGAGATTGGGAAAGAGAGGGAGAATAAAACGGCAAGGGTGAAGTGGGGGAGAGAAAAACGAGAGGCAAATGGCAAATAAGGTAATGCGAGAGATAGGGATTGTGATGGGTACTTGGTATGTTGACTTTTGCGTAAGCCTCCCGACAACGGCGCCAGAAATTCTTCTTGCTACGTCTCGAGCTTGCGTTGGATTTCCCGAAGAGGAGAGGATGAGGCATCACAAGATGGCGTAAGTATTTCCCTCAGTTTTTGAGAACCAAGGTATCAATCCAAGAGGAGACCACGCGCAAGTCCCTCGTACCTGCACAAAAACGATAGCTACTCGCAACCAACGCTTAGGGGTTGTCAATCCCTTCACGGTCACATACGAGAGTGAGATCTGATAGAGATAATATTTTTGGTATTTTTGGTATAAAGATGCAAATTAAAAGTAAAAGAAAAGCAAGTAAATAAAGTGATGGAGATTGATATGATGAGAATAGACCCAGGGGCCATAGGTTTCACTAGTGGCTTCTCTCAAGAGCATAAATATTCTATGGTGGGTGAACAAATTACTGTTGAGCAATTGACAGAATTGAGCATAGTTATGAGGTTATCCAGACAATGATCATGTATATAGGCATCACGTCCGCGACAAGTAGACCGAAACGATTCTGCATCTACTACTATTACTCCACTCATCGACCGCTATCCAGCATGCATCTAGAGTATTAAGTTAAAAACAGAGTAACACTTTAAGCAAGATGACATGATGTAGAGGAATAAATTCATGCAATATGATAAATACCCCATCTTGTTATCCTCGATGGCAACAATACAATACGTGCCTTGCAACCCTTTCTGTCACTGGGTAAGGTCACCGCAAGATTGAACCCAAAGCTAAGCACTTCTCCCATTGCAAGAACTACCAAACGGATAATTCGAAGTGACTTGCAAAGATAAGTTAATCATACATAAAAGAATTCATAGAAGAATCAAATATTTTCCATAGATAAGCTGGATCATAAACCCACAATCATCGGTCTCAACAAACACACCGCAAAAAGAAGATTACATCGAATAGATCTCCACGAGAGAGGGGGAGAACATTGTATTGAGATCCAAAAAGAGAGAAGAAGCCATCTAGCTGCTAACTATGGACCCGAAGGTCTGAAGTAAACTACTCACACGTCATTGGAGGGGCTATGGTGATGATGTAGAAGCCCTCCGTGGTGGATGCCCACTCCGGCGGAGCTCCGAAACATGCCCCAAGATGGGATCTCGTGGATACAGGAAGGTACGGCGGTGGAGTTAGGTTTTTGGCACCGTCCCCGATCTGTTGGGGGTACGTAAATATATATAGGAGGAAGGAGTACGTCGGTGGAGCGTCAGGGGGCCCACGAGGTAGGGGGGCGCGCCCAGGGGGAGGGGCGCGCCCCCCACCCTCGTGACCGCCTCTGGCACTCCTTGGAGTAGGGCCCAAGTCTCCTGGATCACGTTCGATGAGAAAATCACGTTCCCGAAGGTTTCATTCCGTTTGGACTCCGTTTGATATTCCGTTTCTTCGAAACACTGAAATAGGCAAAAAACAACAATTTTGGGCTGGGCCTCCGGTTAATATGTTAGTCCCAAAAATAATATAAAAGTGGAAAATAAAGCCCATTATAGTACAAAACAATAGATAAAGTAGCATGGAGCAATCAAAAATTATAGATACGTTGGAGACGTATAACTTTCTATCCGTCAAATATAGATCAGACGGTCCATATTGCAGGATGGCAGGCACACCATCATCACCAACTCGGTTTTTTATGAGAGTAGAGATTTTTTTTCGGGCGGGATCCATTTTCAATTGGAATTACATTCTATATACATCATTTTTTATATATATACTTTCAAAAGCACAACACCATTTATACATAAATATGGTTTACAAATGGCATGATCTCAGATTCATATGGTTGTATCCATCAATTTGGATTTTCAAATATTTGAAACCGCTTTATGTTGAAATCCAATGTATGCATTCCATCAATTTGGATTTTCAAATATTTTCAAACTTTTTTGTTTGTCATTGAAGAATCTATGGATTACCAATATTGATAAACTATAAAACATTACACGTGTGCCCAAATTCAAATGAATATGCATGTTTGATACACCAATTTGCGTTATGATATTATCGATGTCCTGATCTCCAGTTTAAATATTTGAATCCCCTTTAATCTAGATATTCGTCTCATATAGCTATCACTCATGCTTATATAGGACTATCTCCTTTGGACCTATCTGGCGTTCATCGTCTCTCAGGTATCTCTCGTGCTACCTGTATGTCGAAAATAATCTTTTATCTTCGTAACACACTGACGGTACTCTCCCCCTCAACCTTCATCACTCTATCTCTCTCTAAGTATATCTTGCTCCCTGCTATGTGTCTCTAACTATGATTCTCCATGTGGAATCTCTTTCTCTCACACAAAGACAAAACTTTGTCTCCCGGGGTCTCATTTCTCTCTACTATTCCCATGTGTGCCACTCGCACCCCTCATCTGAGATGTCTTTCGCTCCTTAGATATGAGAACCTCGACTCTTCCTCTTCAATATCTCTTTCTCACACACAAACACAAACTCTGTCTCCTGTGGTCTCATATTTCTCCATTGTTCTCTTGTATGTCGCTCACACACACCCTCTCTCCCTAGAGATATCTTGCGTTCCCTCATATGTCTCTCTAGCTATCACTCTCGTTGTGAAATATCTTTCTCTCTCATGAGACACAAAACTCCGTCTCTCTTGATCTCATTTCTCTACGATATATGTTTGTATGTGACTCACATGCACCCTCTCTCTATCTCTCTCACACCCACACACATAACCCAGCCTTCCGATCCACTCGGACTCCTATCTCTAACGCACACTAGCTAGCATCTTTATCTTTCTATTTATCTGTTTCTCCATCAACCTTCTTTCTCGCCCTCACTCTTGATTCCTATCACGCACACTACATATGTTTATCTCAACATGCAGTCAAGTGCCCTCTCACACACATATATAACTTCACCCTTTGAACCACCCGATGGTCATCTCCAACACCCAAACTAGCGGATGTCCCTCTAGCTAGCATCTCCATCTCTGTATCTATCATGTAGTTTCTCCGTCAACATTTCTTTCTCGCACGGAGTCTTGCTTCCTATCACCCACACTATATATGTCTCTCCATACATATGCATTTATAGGTTGATCTCCTTTGCACAATCGTTGCGCCTCACCCCCTCTGCTCGCCATAGATGCATGCTCCAGCCCACGCCACTATCTCTTAAAGACAAAAACACATGCTCAATTGTCGGGCCTTCTTCCCTGCATTCTCACATGCATGAACATTGTCATACCGATCCGTCTCTCCCATGTCGTTGATCTTATGACTTATGTCTT
The DNA here is from genome assembly GCA_021605145.1 of Aegilops bicornis. Taxonomy (NCBI): domain Eukaryota; kingdom Viridiplantae; phylum Streptophyta; class Magnoliopsida; order Poales; family Poaceae; genus Aegilops; species Aegilops bicornis. The sequence goes on along the minus strand of CM038670.1, from coordinate 768,537,408 downwards.
CTTTCTTTTATCTCGATCATGCGCGCGCGCACACACACACATCCCACGTATACATATATACCTCTCACACATGCACGTTCAAGGTATCTATTTCTCCATACGTAGTTAATTACCCTCAATCCTAACGCCACGTCGAATTGTTATCCTCTTTTGTGCACATAACTTCTGCCTGGATTGGTAAAACACACACTCACACTTAACAATCTCCTTCTAGCTCCCCCCCCCCCCGCCTCTCACTCTTCCACTATATCCCCGAAACCAATAAGACCATCCCTTTGTTTAATTCCCGCCTACATATGCACCATCGATATAAAGTAGTCTTCCTCGGTGTCTCTCGAACAAACACGTTCTCTCGATGCCGACTCCTCTCACGCGCACACACCTTCTCTTCCCTCTCTACGGGCATTTTCTCTCTCGCACCCCATCGTTGGTGGCCTCTGCCATACGCATCACCTCTCTATGATGAAGCCATGCACATACATCCGCCATAGAGGACCCCGCGACACACACACACACACACACACGCGCGCGCACACACACACACACACACACACACGCACGCACGCACATCCCCCCCACACACACTAAGACTCCATCTCTCTCCATCTCTCTCTCTCTCTCTCTCTCACACACACACTACAGGAAACATGAGATTTGCCGTCAGTACAGCTCTTTGCCGTCAGCATTTCGTCGGGGCAGACAGCAAAGACCACTTTTGCCGCTAGCTGCTGACGGCAAAGAATGACTGACGGCAAAGACGTATTTTGTCGTCTGCTTTTTTTACAAACGGCAAAGACATAATATGCCGTCTGCATTTTTTTACAGACGGCAAAGAATGTCTTTGCCGGCTGTGAGAAAAAAGCGGGCGGCAAATTATGTCATTGCCGTCTGTAAAAAAAATTGAAGACAACAAAGTATGTCTTTGCCGTCAGTATTTTATTTATAGGCGGCAAAAAAGAAAACACACCACGCGGATCGAACCCACGGATCGATGACATGGCATCATCTGCTCCACACACACACCCCATCTCTCTCTGTCCCACGCGACCGCACCACTCTCTCTCCCAACCCGCGCTGGCCCCACCACTCTCTCTCCCAACCCAACCCCATCTCTCCCTTATCCCCACCACGATCTCTCTCTCCCAACCCGACCCCATCTCTCCCTCGATACCTTCCTTCTCGGCCTCCCCCTCCCTTCTCTCGATCTACCTCGCTGCCGCACTGGTCGACCCCACCTCACCGCCACCCGAGTTGGAGGCCACCGCGTGATCTTCCATCTCCTCCTCGCCACGGGATCCTCCTTCTCCTCCGTGCCCGTGACCTCGCGCCTCCTCCCTATCCCGAGCTCCCCAGCTCGTCAACCGCCGTCGCCCTTCGATCCGGCCGCGCCACAAGAGCTCGATGCCGCTGGAGCAGGGGGCCACCGCGGCATCCTCTCCCTCCTCCTCGCTGCGGAGTCCTCCTCTTCCTCTCTGCCGCGACCCCACACCTCCCCCTGAGCTCCTCTGCTCGTCAACCGCCGCCGCCCTTCGATCCAGCTGTGCTGCAAGAGCTCGCCGGCGCGCGAGCAGGAGGCCGTCGCTGGATCCTCCTTCTTCTCCCCGGCACAGGATCCTCTCTGACCGCGACCCCGTGCTTCCTCCCGATCTCGAGCTCCCCTGCCCATCAATCATCGCCACCCTTCGACCTGGCCGTGTAGCAGCTTCGTCAAGAGCTCGCCGGAGCTACCCTGCAGCACCCCTTTCTCCTTCCGTCTCCCTTGCCCTCCATCTGCCCCTCTGCCATGGTAAAATTCTCCCAAGACCACCGTCCGCCACCTCGAGCTCGACGCTCACGCTCGGATCTAACCGCTGACAAGGGCCAGCGCGTCCTTTTTTGTGAAATATTGCTGTTTTTACGTGTGCTGATTCGTTCATTTGTTCGTCATGTAAACGGGGAGCTTCATATTGTAAATAGTGTATTTCTGTGTAAATATTCCGATGATGGATATATTGTGCAACTAGAGTATCCGTGTCTTGTAAAGTCCGTTCTGTTGTCATACATTCTTGAACTGTTGATGGTGAAATTGCTGTGATTTTTTTCTAGGCCATTGAGCAACTGCGACCTCTGCACCTTGACTGGTGGTTCATATTTTTTAAATTAAATATTTTTCTTTGTCGTCTGGGGTGTATGAGGCAGACGGCAAAGACAGAGTCTGGCTGACGGCAAAGCTGCCTTTCCTTGCCGTATGCTATTATTTGGTTAACGGCAAAGATTTTGCCGTCTGCCCGACGAAATGTTGACGGCAAAGAATTCTTTGCCGATTTATCTTTGCCGTCTGCTGACTGACGGCAAAATCTTTGCCTTCTGTTTTTAGGCCTTTGCCGTCTGTAATCCACAGACGGCAAATTACTTGATTCCTGTAGTGACACACACCCCCCCACACACACACTTAGACTCCATCTCTCTCTCTCTCTCTGTCTCACACACACACACACACACAAACTAAGACTCCATCTCTCTCTCCTCTCTCTCTCTCTCACACTTACACACACTAAGACTCCATCTCACACACACATGCTCTAGGCGGAGCAATTTTTCCTACCACCCTTCATCCAACCTTACCCGTATGATAAACAATCACCTTTATTTACTTGCATAACATGGACACACTACTAGGGAAAACCTTATACACAGAAATTTAGCAACAGCGCGGGTCAAAAAAGGGCGCTAGTGTTAGATAGCAGTAGCGGTTGAAAAAACCCGCGCTGCAGATACAATTATAGAAGTAGCGCGTGTGGCCGTAAAAGCGCTACTAGTAATATTCCCATTGGTGGAACGATAGGCTACGCATAGCAGTAGCAGGCTTGGAGGAAGCGCGCTACCGCTAGGGCATGAGTAGCAGCGTGTTTCCCAAGAAGACCGCTACTGCTAATGGAAGTAAAATAAAATGAAAAACAAATAGAAAAGTAAATGAAAATGAAAGAAACGGAAAAAGTAGAAATAAAAAATAAAATGTAAAGCAAAATAAATGAAAAAGCGAAAAAACAGAGAAAGGCATAGTTGTAGCGTGTGTTCGTAAGAGGCGCTATAGCTAACGTAGTTGCAGCGCGTTTCCTAGACCCCCGCTATAGAAATACAAAAGGAAATAACAAAAAGGAGAAAATTACATAGCTATAGCAGTAGCACGTTCTCTAAAAAGCGCTATAGCTACATTAGCTATAGCGCGTTTCGCGAAACGCGCTGCCGCTAATTTTGACTTAACCAAAAAACCGTTTTCCCCCGGCCACCACTTGCCCCCAAATCTCTCGACCCACCCTGCCGCCATCTCCCCGGCCGATTCGCCGTCGCCCCACTTCGCCGTCGTCTCCTGCCGACGTCGACGCCCCCGGAGCCACCAGAGCCGTGCGCCGTCGACGCCACCGGAGCCGCCCCCAACGCCACGGAGCCGCGCGGCCTCATCAATGCCACCTGAGCCGCCGTCGACGCCAGCGGATCCTCCCTCGCCGCAACAGCCTCCCTCGCCGTTACCGGAGACTCCCCTGCCTCCTCGCCACCACCGGAGCCATCCTCTGTAAGCCCCCACCCCTCCTCTCTCTCTCTCTCATGCATAGGTTAATTATCTAGGTTATTTAGGCAAAAATTTAGTTAGGGCTTTGACAGAGAACTAGTTAGGTTAACTAGTTTAATTAGGTTAATTATCTAGGTTATTTAGGCAAGTTTTATTTTAAAGATGATCCCTTCCTAGACTTTCGTTGTTGATTATATCTTTTCATTGAAGTGGTCATGTTATATATTTTCATTGAAGTGGTTCGATTGTGCCCAAGTGTCTTTGTTGCTTAAATGAAGCTGAGTGGCCTATATATGTTTTGCCGGAATGTTGATTCATTTCCGTTCCGGCAAATTTCAGGGTCTCGATTTGTCCACTTTCTAGCAAAGGTCATGCCGAAATTTTCCGTGAATTTTGGCATGACTTGTGCTACAAACTAGGACATATCGAGTGCCCGGGATTTGCTGCACCAGGAAGGAGTCAACGTTCCTGCAAAGCAAGAGGCCTTTTATGTCATTATTCATTTTATTAGGTCTAGAATTAATTGACTAGATTTAATCATAGGAAACATGGCTATAGCGATGAAGGACATGGTTACGGTGATTATGACGATGTTCACCGGGCGGCGATTTAATTTTTAGCCTTACCGACGATCAACCGATGTTGTTGTTGGGCCCACCGGTGGCATCGGGGACTGAGACCGACACGCAGGCCGGTGCTGAGACTGAGACCGACGCTGAGACTCAGGCCGGCGTCGAGACCAGCGCTGAGACTGAGACCGGCGCTGCCTCGGGGAGCGTAGAACCGAAAGCAAAGAGGCAGCGGCTTCCTAACAAACTCAGGACTACTAGACTGGTGGTCACGGAGGTGGACGACGGCAATTTTGAGCCAAAGGCGCCCAAGGAAGCGCGTCGATGCTACGGCAATCAAATAGGCTGCATCATACGGACAACCGCCACCATCAACAATGAGAAACTACAGAAGATAGAAAATATGAGGAGCTCCCTCCTAAAGAAGTTTCACCATATATTCTTGTTCCCGGGCCGGAATGAGAAGGATTATTAAGATCCAGACGAGGACCCGGCAATGAAGAAGATAAACAAACACGCCATGACCAAGTTTAGCGACACGTTGGCCGCCTGGAAAACTCGAGTGAAAGCAAAGATCATCGACAAGAAGGAACCCTACTCTGAGATTGTAAAGGATAATCCGACAATCACGGAAGATCAGTTTCAAATATTCAAGGAGGCTTGCGAGACCGAAGCTGCCAAAAAAAGTCTAAGTACATGAAGGGGCTTCAAGAGAGGAACATTGGGAGCCACCACCTCGGAAGCCGTGGTTACGGCGGAAAGAGGTCCAAATGGGCCAAGGAGGATGCGGAAGCCGCGAGTCTGGGCATCCCAGACCCCTTGGCGGATTTCACCGTCCCACAGGAGCGTGACGTCCTGAGGGCCCGGCACCGTTGGGACCTAGTGAAGAAGGTTTACGAGACAACACCGGTCATTACGGAGTTCATGAGACTGCTGGTAATTTTAGTTTTTGATCAATTCGACTGCACACGTTAGTCATATTTGTAAACGATCCTTGTGCCTTTTGCAGAGAGGAGCACCGGATTGCGGCCGAAAGCGACTCGTCGTCTGAGGCATTGGCGAGGCCCAAGTGGGACACTCCATTCAACCGGGCGTTGAACATATTGAAACGGCAACCGGTGGATATTCGACCGTCGTATGGATGCGTGCACGCTGTCGGAGACGGCGCCACGTGGAAGAAGTACTACGGTGAGACCACGGAGGAGAGAAAGGAAAGACGGAGGTTAACTATAGAAAACATCGACAAGAAGGTTGAGATTGCGATTGAGAAGAAATCATCTCAGACAGTCGCAACAGAGGTAGCTGCCGCAAAACAGGTGGTTGCAGATTTGTCTACTTCCTTGGTGACGGGCGTTTTCACTTGGACAAGGCAAAATCCAGAAGCAAATGCAGAGGACTTTCCCCTTGCTGACTTCTTGGGAGCACCTGCTCCTGCACCTGCTCCCGCATCGGCTCCCTTGCCGGACGTGCTCAGCGGTGCTTCGTCTTTGGCTGAGCTCGACGCCCTCACAGTATCTGTCACACCGGCCCCCTTCAATATAAATGTATAATCTCCCGTTTTAGTTGCCTTTCGGATGTCTCATGTCACAGACTTTTCTTTGCAGGCCGACGAAACCCCGTGAACCATATTGTACACCATCGGCGACCAGAAGGTGGACGTGGGGAAGGCGACAATAATGGAGCCGAAGGAACCATCGTTCCATAGCCGGTCGATCCCCCTGAATGTCTTCAAGGTTTCCGTGGCCAGTGTCGAACCGGGCCACGAGAATTTGCCTCCTCCAATACTACTGGTGGATGACGAGGAGACACCGCGGCGGCTTGGTGATTGTTGCAATGGGTGGATCCTGTTGTGGCCAAAGAGTCTCGCTTGCCGTCGAGGCGGTCGGGAGCACACCCACGAGCACGCAACCTCGGCAAAGGTATGAACATCAACACCCCACCTACCCAATTAGCGTCGGGTGTCGGGTTGGGTGATAGCGGACGGGGTAAGGAGGAGGCTCCATTAGTCGGCGATAGCGTTGCCATGGATGAGGATGAGGACGACGGTGGCGCTGAACAAGATATGTCTATCTGGCGCCTCCTCGTGGTTTGAGCGTCATGAGTCGGTGCTGAATTGCTGGTAGTAAAGAAGTCTAGGAAGAGAGCGAGGAAAGGCAAAAAAGCTGATTCTATGATCCAGCCGCCTCAGCAGCCTCGGCTTCAGGACCGTATAGATATCCCCGATGCGGATAAATGGCATTTCCCGAGTCAACCAATCGTACCTGCAAGAGCGCTAGGGGCCAGATTCGGCGATCTAAGGAGACTTCATGACGATGTGCTGCGGGTGGAGAAAGGCCTCATCGCCTCGACAGATCCAGGATACCGACTCTACGTGGTTAACGTTCCGCGGCAAATGTCGTACGTCGACAGCTTCCCCGCGGATAAGTTCTTCCTCCAATTCGATTGAATATTCGACATGTTTCACGTGAAGAAGCTGGATTTTACGTTTGTCCGCCTTTATGCCTTGCACATGAACTACATCATCGGGTTTGAGCAGATATCTCATATACGTATTTGCTGACCCGATACTACATGCACGAGGGCTTCTTGGGAGTCTGCGCAGAGCACCGTGTATCTGTGAGGAATACATCGTCAATTTCATGCTCGGCAATAAGGACAAGGAGGCGATTCTCATGCCTTATCATCCCGTGTAAGTCATCCGCGCTGCTATCCTTCCTTTGATTTTAATCATTCATTTGCACGGTGGAGGCTAAGTAATTTGAGGTGTACTTATTACCCCCGATTCTCCGACGCTCTTTACTTGGACTCGTCGAAGAACATTCACAAAAAGGATTACACCCACATCAAGGATGTTCTCGACAGTGCTATATTTTACTGCCAAGCAAGGGGTGGAGAGGTTAGGGACAAGAAGAGAAGCGGCGGGCTCGCCTTGACCATAAGGCCGACTGCTGCATCCAGAACCGAGCGATTCTCTTAATGATGGATTCTATGTCCTACACCACATGCCGGAGTGCAGACGGGATCACGGAACCTTCACATGTCACCTACATCTGGCGATGCCCATATTCTGCAATGGGCAAAGAACGTAGGAGATACCGAGGATCATCGACTTCGAGCCGAGTTCTATCACATCCAGCGTGAACTTGCCCAAATCATCATGAAGGAGGTCGTCGGAAAAATATAGATGTTCTACGAAGAAGGACAAATGTTGCGGGAACACGTCCGAACACGGGTAGCCGCTCAGCGTCTCGACCTGAAGCCTTTCACTAGGCTCGGGGACTATCTCCCTGACATGGATGGATGGAACAACATGTTGGAGTGATTGTCGATATATGACAATGTGTCCGTTTAGTCCATACTTTCTGTATGACAAAACTTTGAGTTATGCGAGGTGAAACTTTATTTGTGATGTAATTAAACCGTCCTCCTCCTCGACTAGCAAAAATCACTCTAGTTAGGGCATTTTGGGGTATGATGAGCTTTGTTATTTATGCTTATGATATGTTGTTTCTATTTTGCCAAGTCATCTCTTTCTGTTGCTCAACTATATATATATATGTTGCATATCATCGACTCATGTGACGATGTAGGTGCATAGATCATCGATGGTGAATAAGTGCTACGCCAGGAGTATATATACGACAAGTGGCTGGAGTGTCAGGCCCAGGTGTAGCGGTTTCCAGTTTCCGAGCGACAGGAAGTAGTTAGTTTAGGTTCACGCTAATGCAAGAGAGGGATACGAACTCATGTACTCAAAGTGATAGCTCTTCTCGCGTATATCATTGTTAAGATGGATGACGATGTATTTGCAAGTAATCGAGACTTGTATCGCTATTTTTGAGATGATGACGAGAGACCACTTTGTGTTGGACGATGATTATGATAAGACTATTTGTTGTATATGCTATGATTACATTTGTGGTCTCGTAGGCATTTCTACGTGTATCATGATGACATTTGTATGTGCTAAAGATTCTTCTATAAAGCCTGTTCAAATACAAAACATATATGCCGGAAAAAAACAAAAAAATACTAAAATTAGCAGTAGCGAGTGTATGAAAGTTAGCAGCAGCGCCGCGATAGTAGTAGCGCGTCCAGCCAGAGCGCGCTAGAGCTACTAGCAGTAGCGATCTTACACTAAGCGCCGCTGCTACACTTGTGTAGCAAGATGGCTGGTGAGCACGCCTCTTGCTATGTGTTAGCTGTAGCGCCTTATTAGTAGCGCCACTCCCCGCGCTACTGATACACCTAAAACCCGCGCTTCTGCTAGCCTTTTCCCTAGTAGTGACAAATTCCACTTTACTTTAGTAGTCAACAAACTTATTATCTGTACCCTTATAAAAAAAACGAGTTGGCGATGATGGTGTGCCCGCCATCTTGTAATACAGACCGTATGCTCTATATCTGACGGATAGAAATCAAACTATGATAATTTACAAAAGATACCCGCACCTCTCTCCACATCATTATCTCCATAACCTCATTGCTCAGCAATTAAAAAAGGAATAAGTCTCTGGAACAATCTAGCATGCATGGTGGCGGCTGCACGCCGACGCGCTATCCATCCCCATGCCTCCGCCCATTCCGACCACCGGTCACCACCACGCTCCACTCCTCCTCGCCTTATCTCTCATCTTTCATTTTTTCGATGACATTCTCGAGATACCAGTTTTACGATAAAATTCTCGAGATATCATTAGTTTTACACATGGGATTACTCCTGCATGGGTCAATCACAACAGGTGTTTTGTAAAAAATGCATATTGATGTTCCGTGCAATGCACGAGAATCTTGCTTGTAATTATATAACGCATAAATCACGGTAGGAAGTGACATTTTTTGACACAACCACGTTAACATGGCCACGTAAATCACTAGCTAAAGTAAATACCATTATACTTATATCCCGATGCAAAAGGTTGAGTACATGTCCGAAGAGTAGAGTCGCACACGCGCACTCTGTCTCTCAGAATCTCACACACACTAGTTACGTGGCCTTGATTAAGCGGAACCACGAGTATGTTAAAATTTGTGCACCCGCGGGTACACGTGATGCTGCGCATTTATTTAAGCCGGAAGGCGAACCCAAACAGTAGCTGCATTCATTCCCCTCCCACCGCCTCTTCTCTGGTCACCGTCACATGGTAGCCATGGGCCGGTCGAAGGTAACAACATACGCCATACTCCCGCCGGAGCGGCGCTTTAATATGGAAATTTTAGTGTTCATGCATGCATCTTTTTGTGCTAGCACTCCTATATAAGGGTTGACCGGTCGCTTCCGCAGACGTGCTGTGAAGCGGTGGAAGAGGAAGGAGAAGGGAAGCGGGCTGTGGAGTAACGTTTTTACCACAATTTCTTAGGAAATTGAGTGCAATAATTGAGTAGTTTTGCAAACTACCTACACCTGAAACGGTTCAAACCTATACTCCCTTGCCAGTGCGTGCTTCCCGCGTGAAATGGTCAGCGTCGCCCTCGAGCGTCATTGCCGCATTAATGCCCGATCAGAGCGGAGGTGACCTCTCACTGGCGCCGGCTTTGAAGTGGCGCGACGGCCGAGAGAGCGCCGCTTCCCGGGGCACGCGACTGCTCCGCGTCGAGACTGGCCATAGGCTCTGTTTGGATCCATGGGTTAGAGTTAGTTTGAGCTAGTTGGGGCTCAAATAGCCCTAAAGTATCCAAGCATGAGGGTTTAAATTGGAGCAAGTTGCACCGAACCCACCAAAAATACTATCCCACCCAAGAGGTGCTAACTGGAGATAGTTCTCATTAGGACCACTGAAAAATCACTTTTCTCTCTCCATGAAGTGCACGTATTGTCAATCTAACCCTGTCACCCAAACACCTCTTTGGCTACAGTTAGTTTAGGGTTAGTCATGAGTTAGTCTAACCTCTAGCTAAGTTAGAGTATCAAGCAGAGCGATATAGGACATGCAAGTTGCTCAAAGCATACGAGCAAATTAAATGCGTGAAAGGAATTTTTTCTTTTTGAAAACGGAATGTGAAAGGAATTTTTTTAGAATGCTCTTGGCATGTTGCTAACATGTGATAGTTAACCGACCTCAATAGACGGCAGGAATGCCAGCCCGCCGCACTTTGATAGGGACGAGGAGGGAGAAGCGATACATGCTGCTGGATTACTAGAGATAGGTGTCGCACGAAAGCCAAGAAATATGGTGATAGCATGGGTTATCCATGTACTAGTATGATGTAACTACACTGGGCTGCCGTGTTTCGTACTCTTCCAGTCCACTGTGGAGATTATTGGTTAATTTTATATAGCTGAATAATATTAAATATTATGAGTGCAGACACTCCACCACGAGGTTCCTTGCTCCTTCTCGGTCGTCCAGAATCTATGTTCTTCCACTCTATTTTTTTACGTGAGCTTTGTTCATCCTTTTGCCAACACGAGAGACATCAAGGTGCACGTGTTATGCAAGGATCATTCCATCTATATGAAGAACATGTGGGACTGGAACTACGAGATGGACATGTACCCAGGAGTGGACGTACAAACCTGAGTAATGTAGCGCAGTAAGTGAAGTAGAAAGGCACAAATAGTATGAACATGCATGGCATATAGGGTGTGTTTGGTTGCGTTCTTGAATCAGCATAGTTGTTCCCTCTTCATGCATGCTCAACTCAACACCCCTCTTCATGCATGCTCTCTCCATGCATGCTTCTAGTGTATTTGTGCTAAACTAGTGTGGACTCATGCACCCTCCATACACTCTACCAAACACCCAAAAGTAGGTCGAGAAGGGAACTCTTAGGCGGCATTTGTCTCTTACTATGTACTACCACTAAATGTTGTACGTGCCATGCACGGTGATGTTATAGATGCGTGCCTAAGTACTCTACTACTACTATATTAGTTGGAGGCACATATTAACTTTTTATTTGTTTACGTGTATGCCCCGAGACCTTCGAACTAGATGTGTCTTTCTCTCCAGGTCGCACTTTTTATCGTTGATACCACTAAGTACTACTATGTGTGGTCTCCGACCCAGAAGTGGAAGAAGTGGAGACGCTCTACCACACTGTTTTTTTTACGTTGGGCTCTACCACGCTGTTTTTTTCGCTGACGTGTGGGACATCCAGCACGTGCCTTGTTTGGCACCCTTCGTCGTAAGAGTTGAAACCCTAGCATTCATCAGAAATAAAAAATAATTATAAATTGGCAGTGATACTATTTTTTTGCGAACCAATCAGCAGTGATACTATACCACGCGGTTTCCTTGCTCCTCGATATCGGAAAGAATACTTCCGTTCGCCAACATGTGGGATGTCGACCATCCTGGTCCACTTGCCATGCACGCAGAACTCCAAGGGAGTCACCCAGGTCATCGCGCCGCAGTAACAATGACTAATGAGCCGTCAAATCACAGGCCCACTTCCCACTTTGAAGTTGCTCGGACAAAGGAACCATCATGACTTCGTTGAATTCTGCTTCTTGAAGAAAACTACCGTACCAGCGATCGCTAGCTACGATGAGTTACTCCAACAGAGGCCTCCTTTCATTCATAGGATAGGAATAAGAAAATCATAGGAAGTGAGATGACATGCATCTCAATTCCTATAGAGAAAGAGATGACATTTGATGCTTAGGATAGGAATTTTTCCATTTAGTCTAGGCTAATGTACTGGTAATTTGCTCTAAAAACTACAGTAGTAACTAGTACTAGTATTGGTACATGCTCGTACTCAGACACAGACACACACACTAACTACTAGTACTACTACTTCTCACATGCTGGCCAGACGCCGTCGTTCTCCTTCCCGGCTTTGTCGGCGACACCCCACCGTGCTTGGATCTCCGCTGACCTATCCGCAGCAGCGCATGCGTCCTTTTCTTTCTTGCGGCGGCAGGCCTCTCTTGTCTTGAGTGCTTTCTAACTTTTCCGCTCCCTTTGTGCGGCTTTGGACGCCTCTTGCTCTACCGCCCATTCGGCCTTGGCATCTTCAAATTCCTCCCACATAGTTGTGAGGTCGCGAGCGGCGATGAACTCGGCACGGCGGGATGCCATCGCTTCCCTAACATTTTGTGTGCGATCATGGGCGGCGAGGAACTTCGCGGCGGGGATGCCATCGCTGCTTTACCGGTTAGTGTGCGGTAGCGGTGGCATGAAAGACGCTTGGTGAGAGCTACGGGGTGGAGTGGCGGACAACCGTATAGTGCATTGGTTTGTCAAGAGCTCAAGGACAGAAGACGAAGCAAATTTGGATTCCCCTTCAATCCTGGTCATTTATTACCGAGTAAAATGCATTGACGGTCATCGAACTTGTCTTGATAGCTCACTTTGATCATTGTATACTAGATATGGTGATTATACGGTCACTGGCTCAGCGTATAGCTCCGTATTTGTCCGGTTGACCAGTCAAACAGTCCGCATGCGCCTCATCAGCTCGTGTTCTTTATCTATCTATCTATGCGGGCCTACACTGCCGGTGAAGAAAGAAATAAAAACCAAAATTATGCGTATGTGACATTACTGTTTAGACATTTGCTGGAGGCCTCCGCGAACACCAAGCATGTATTCACCTGGCTCAACACCAACGGTCATACTCGTGACTCGACGCCTTGCTCATGTATATCGTCCATCACAACGACAATCTATAAAACAGCCTAGCTAGAGAGGGTACTATGGTGCGGAGTATGTACTATCGTGAGCAACCGATCATAGTGCCACTCCACACGAGTGTGTGTCTAATCGATTCGTCCATTCATAAGTTATGTATGGTTGTGTGGTGTCTAATGGTGGTCATCGAATGCTAGCTGGCGACAAGAGCGGTTGCATGGACGCCTGGTTGTCAATACGTGCCGCATACGCTTCAAAGGCTCGTCATCCATGAGTTCACATTTTACCACCACGCCAGCATCTGACCGCCCTGGCCTACCGAAACCCCTTCCATCGCTAGCGAGCGCTTCCCGCCTGAAACGATCACCGTCTCTCCAGAACGTCAATGCCGCATTCACCATCCTTAGCTGCAGGTGCAGTTGGTGTGTCACTGACATGCGGGCCTGATGCCCGTTGGGCCCACATGTTAGTGAGACAACGCACCTGCGGTTAAGTCACTGAAGCAGCGTCCGCATTCACGCCCGACGCGACCTCTCACTGGCGCCGGCATTGCAGCAGCGCGCCGGCCGAGAGAGCGCCACCCGTGCGGCATCCTGGTGCAAGCGATTGCTCCGCGTTAATGACACCACGGCTGCCGACAAACCTACTCTGCTGCCAGCCGTCCATCCGTCTGCCGCGGCACATTGCCATTCGCCCGCTATATTAACTTGAGCCCCAGCTCCCATCCATAGCCAAAGACCCACATTCATTCTCCTCTGGGCCCTTCCTTTTGTTGGCACCACTCAACCATGGCCTCCGGGCACTCCAAAGATCTCTTGGACGTACTGTCGTAGGAGCAGACGAAGGACATCAGTGGCTCCATTCTGGGCGTGCTCCAAATCTCTCTTGGACGTACTCTCGCAGGAGGAGATGAAGGAGATCGCCGGCTCCCCCCCGTCCGCCCTCCGCCGCAACGACCACGAAGCCGGCACGCGTGCGCGGGTGCAGCCGGCAGCGAGGAAGAGTAGTACACGGTAGGTCGCCATCGCTCCTCCACTCAGTCGACGACAAGCTTGGTGGGATAAAAATCGGTGGCTGATTAGCCGCTTGATGGCGACGTGGAGGCGGAAATCTTCATAACCTTGTGCTCCGGAGGAGGAGGTTATCGAGGCGGATAAGGAGGAGGTAAAGGCAATGGCCGGCTTTCTCGGGTTCATGGCCGGACATGGTGGTCGGGGCCAGCGATCGTTTAGATTAGGTTCTGATGGGTTTTAGTATGGTTTGTGCGAAATATGTAATGAATTTCATCCAGTTTATAGGAAAAGTTATCGAAATGTAATGAATTTCATCCGGTCAATTTGAAATTTGCTTTGTTTGCACGAATTTCATCCGGTTAGTTCATATAGTTGTCGAAAGGTATGCGGGAAGCACCAGATGGCATCCATCAGTGTCCTCAGACAGATGCCGGTGTAAATTTGTGGGCCAGCGCTGGAGATTCCCTAACTATCATGCTATAATCGCTAACAATCCTCCATTATTTGGCAGGGAACAGTTATCCCTCGATCAAAATCAGATCTGCGGTGTTTCACACTCCTCCCGCATAAGAGTGTTAACTCTTGCTTACATAAAAATGGAGCAAGTGGACGGCACTGTAGCACGTCATATCACTCGAACTAGCCCGCCTAACGAGCGGGAAAGCACCGCCCTCGTCATTTTGTACTGGATTTCTATCGATCGATCACGCGAAAATGTTACGCTTCCCAAATTCTAAAGGAAAAGGCGGCACACTTATGACTCATACGAGTCGCAACCCCGACAGTCCGGCTCGCACGCCGCTCACCAGAGGGGACACGTGTTGTCTTGCAATTTCACTGACATGTGGGACCGTAATTGAATAAACTGTCGATAGCCGAAATCTAATCGCTCGGCGGGCGTCGGCTGAGAAGAGAGAAACGGGGGAGGGAGAAGAGATCACCCGCCCGCCGCGCACGGACACCAAGAAATATATGGTGATAATGTGAGGTGGGCCATCTTTGGAGTCGGACCGCTTCCGGAGCCCGCTCTCACCGCCCTGGCCCCTCAAGACGCCAGCTGACCGCCGCATGCATGCATAGCAAGTAGTACTCCTTATGTGGAGGAGAGAGAGGCATTAACTGTTGGAAATATGCCCTAGAGGCAATAATAAATTAGTTATTATTATATTTCCTTGTTCACGATAATCGTTTATTATCCATGCTATAATTGTATTGATAGGAAACTCAGATACATGTGTGGATACATAGACAACACCATGTCCCTAGTAAGCCTCTATTGACTAGCTCGTTGATCAACAGATGGTTACGGTTTCCTAACCATGGACATTGGATGTCATTGATAACGGGATCACATCATTAGTAGAATGATGTGATGGACAAGACCCAATACTAAGCCTAGCACAAAGATCGTAGTTCGTATGCTAAAGCTTTTCTAATGTCAAGTATCTTTTCCTTAGACCATGAGATTGTGCAACTCCCGGATACCGTAGGAATGCTTTGGGTGTACCAAACGTCACAACGTAACTGGGTGACTATAAAGGTGCACTACAGGTATCTCCAAAAGTGTCTGTTGGGTTGGCACGAATCAAGACTGGGATTTGTCACTCCGTGTAAACGGAGAGGTATCTCTGGGCCCACTCGGTAGGACATCATCATAATGTGCACAATGTGACCAAGGGGTTGATCACGGGATGATGTGTTACGGAACGAGTAAAGAGACTTGCCGGAAACGAGATTGAACAAGGTATCGGGATACCGGCGATCGAATCTCGGGCAAGTTCAATACCGCTAGAGAAAGGGAATTGTATCACGGGATCGATTGAGTCCTTGACATCGTGGTTCATCCGATGAGATCATCGTGGAACATGTGGGAGCCAACATGGGTATCCAGATCCCGCTGTTGGTTATTGACCGGAGAACGTCTCGGTCATGTCTACATGTCTCCCGAACCCATAGGGTCTACACACTTAAGGTTCGATGAGGCTAGGGTTATAAAGGAAGTTTGTATGTGGTTACTGAATGTTGTTCGAGTCCTGGATGAGATCCCGGACGTCACGAGGAGTTCCGGAATGGTCCGGAGGTAAAGATTTATATATGGAAAGTTGTTGTTCGGGTTAGGAAAAATGCGGGTTTTTTCGGTATTGTACCGGAAGCTTCGAGAAGGTTCGGAGGATTCGGAGGGTCGGAGGTCCGAAATTGTTCCACCACGTCCAATACAGTAGCATGGGCTGTGGGGGCGCCCTAGCCATAATGGGCCAAGGGCACCAGCCCCCAAGGCCCATGCGCATGGGAAGGGGAAACCCTAAGGGAGGGCCTCCACTTGACTTGGGAGGCACTCCTCCCCTCTTGGCCGCCCCAAGTCCCATCTAGGGCTGGCCGCACCCCTTGGGGTGGGAAACCCTAAAGGGGCGCAGCCCTCTTTCCCTATATATACTTGAGGTTTTGGGCTGCCCAACACACATGAGTTCTCTCCCTCTTGGTGCAGCCTGCCTCTCCTCCTCCTCCTCTCCCTTGGTGCTTGGCGAAGCCTCAGGATTGCCACGCTCCTCCATCACCACCAAGCCGTTGTGCTGCTGCTGGATGGAGTCTTCCTCAACCTCTCCCTCTCTCCTTGCTGGATCAAGGCATGGGAGACGTCACCGGGCTGTACGTGTGTTGAAGGCGGAGGTGCCGTCCGTTCGGCACTAGGATCTCCGGTGATTTGGATCACGACGAGTACGACTTCTTCAACCCCGTTCTCTTGAACGCTTCCGCTTAGCGATCTACAAGGGTATGTAGATGCACTCTCCTTCCCTCGTTGCTAGTTTCTCCATAGATAGATCTTGGTGACACGTAGGAAAATTTTGAATTTCTGCTCCGTTCCCCAACAGTGGCATCATGAGCTAGGTCTATTGCGTAGATTCTTTGCGAGTAGAACACAAAGTAGTTGTGGGCGTTGATTTTGTTCAATATGCTTACCGTTACTAGTCCAATCTTGTTTCGACGGTATTGTGGGATGAAGCGGCCGGACCGACCTTACACGTGTACTCTTACGTGAGACGAGTTCCACCGACCGACATGCACTTGGTGCATAAGGTGGCTAGCGGGTGCCGATCTCTCCCACTTTAGTCGGAACGGATTCGATGAAAAGGGTCCTTATGAAGGGTAAATAGCAATTGGCATATCACGTTGTGGTTTTGCGTAGGTAAGAAACGCGTTCTTGCTAGAAACCCAAAGCAGCCACGTAAAACATGCAAACAACAATTAGAGGACATCTAACTTGTTTTTGCAGGGTATGCTATGTGATGTGATATGGCCAAGAAGAATGTGATGAATGATATGTGATGTATGAGATTGATCATGTTCTTGTAATAGGACTCACGACTTGCATGTCGATGAGTATGACAACCGGCAGGAGCCATAGGAGTTGTCTTTATTTATTGTATGACCTGCGTGTCATTAAACAACGCCATGTAATTACTTTACTTTATTGCTAACCGGTAGCCATAGTAGTAGAAGTAATAGTTGGTGAGACAACTTCATGAAGACACGATGATGGAGATCATGATGATGGAGATCATGGTGTCATGCGGTGACGATGATGATCATGGAGCCCGAAGATGGAGATCAATGGAGCTATATGATATTGGCCATATCATGTCACTACTATATAATTGCATGTGATGTTTATTATGTTTATGCATCTTGTTTACTTAGAACGACGGTAGTAAACAAGATGATCCCTTACAACAATTTCAAGAAGTGTTCTCCCTAAGCGTGCACCATTGCCAAAAGTTCGTCGCTTCTAAGCACCACGTGATGATCGGGTGTGATGGATTCTTACGTTCACATACAACGGGTGTTGACGAGCCTAGCATGTACAGACATGGCCTCGGAACACACGCAATACACTTAGGGTTAACTTGACGAGCCTAGCATGTCAGGACCCCGATCCTAAGTCACACCGATCTAGCATGTAACACATCATATCACTTTGCGGCCTCACGCACGGTATTCCCACGGTGTCGCCTTACCATGGCCCGGGACCGTTTGCGTCTTTTGGCTCACGTATATGATAGTGTCGCTAGCATCCATATGACAAAGAACCCGGGCCGACATGGCTAGTCGTGAACCCAAAGCGGCGCTAACCTATGGGGACAGGCAGACATGAATCACATCGAACATGTCGGTCATCAACGGATATATTCGGGCTGTAGCACTGGGCTAACAGGACTCCGGTATCCCGGGCTGTAGCAGGCTAGGCAGGACTCCGAATAACACCGCGTGACATTTCCCCGAAGGGACAGACATAGGAACGAAGTGAAACACATGCCGCCGATCAAGTGTCCAAGCGGTAGTCTTTGGGCTAGCGAGACTCGGTGAACCGGCAGAAGCGGACTACTATCGCTCAGAAGCACGAGACTACATTTCCCCATATGAGAGGCTGCCAAGGATAAACAACTAGTTTGTCGGATCCCACACATATCAAGCATTTCAGACATACACACATTATGCTCGATATGCGTAGATACAACATGGCATCACAACATAACTCTACGACTCAAATATTTATCAATAGGCTCCGAGGAGCGAGATATTACAAACATGGGTCTCATGACCCAACACTCGAAAGCATACAAGTCAAAGCACAAGCGGAAGCTAATCATGTGCGAGTACAGACAATTATAAATGAAAAAGGCTGAGAAGCGACTATCTACCGAGATCTGCCGAGGGCACAAGATCGTGGCTGAGGTAACAAGCTAAGCGTCAAGTCCAAGCGGAGCGACTAAGCGAGGCCAGCGTCTCTCGCAAAACATAAAATAAGCAAGCGTGAGTACAATTGTACTCAGCAAGACTTACATCGAGAACTAACTACATATGCATCATTATCAAAGGGGTGGTGGAGTTTGACCGCAGCAAGCCGACTTTGACTCGGTGGCTATCCTGAACTACAACTGCAAGTAACTCTTTGAGGTGGCGCACACGAGTCCACATATTCACCATATCAATACACCACTATGGACCCGCTCCCGTCTTCCTACGAGAACGCCATCCATAGCACTCACGCTTATCTTGCGCATTTTAGGGTATCCACTTTCACTTGTCTATGAACTGATATAGGCAACGAAGTCCTTCTCCGTGGACACGGCTATTCGAATAGATCATATTAAACCCTGCAGGGGTGTACTTCTTCACACGCCCTCACCACTTACCGCCGTTTACGACATGTACTCGGCAACCTTCAAGCGGAAGCCCAACGTGGGTGTCGGCCACGGCCTACCTAAACACTCTAGTCCCTAGTCCAGGTTTATCGCCTATTCGGGTTCCATCCGTAGGGAGTCCGGCCGTGGTTTCCCATACAGCCCCGAGCGATGTGTGCGGGGTTCCCGAGATACCAAACGGGCACTTTCGGTACATCAGACCACGGTGCCTACCGCAACACAACCCACCCCTAAGGTCAGCGTTGCGCGGCCCCCAACATGCTACAAACACCGAAACTACTTGCAACTCCCGGATGAGGACAAGGGTGGTCAAGAAGCCGAGAGGGTCCATTGGTTTGGGCCCAATGCGTGGTAGTAAGCTGTATCATGTATCACAAACACAGAACTCAGTTCAAGAGGACGGCTGCAATGAGACAACCCACCATGTACTCCTACATGGCCTCTCACCGCTACCTTTACCAAATCGTGTTCACACACTTAGCTTACACGCAATAGGGCATGTTCATAACAATTCCAATCCATTCCCGATGAATCAGACCCGACTCAACTCTAAGCGATAGCAGGCATGACAACAAGCATAAATGAGTAGGCACAACATGGCTCAAACAACTCCTACTCATGCTAGTGGGTTTCATCTAATTCTTGTGGAATGACGAGGTCATGCAAAGGATCAAGGGGTTCAGCTACATGAGCAAGTAATACATGAGTCGTTGTTGTCCTAATGCAATAAAATAGAGCAGGAGCGAGAGAGTGGGATTATATCGGAATGAACAAGGGGTTTTGCTTGCCTGGCACTTCTGAAGATAATATAGCTCTTCATCGGTGTCATCGAACAATCGTCGGAACATCGTCTACCGGGAGGGGACAATTACCGGCAAACAAGAGAGAACACAATCAATGCAATGCACATTCACATGAATGACATGTCATATTAAGGTACTGAATTCACCTAATGCAATAATAACCCAAGTTAGTTGAAGTGGAATTCAAACAAGGTTGAACTCCAACTCCAAATGCTAGTTCATAAATTACCCTAATCATGATTCATCCTATTCAGTGAGGTTAACTTGTTCAAACATGCATGATCATGGCATAAACAGATTCTTCATATTTTTCTGATCATTTTCATATATAAATTATTTCCATCCGAGTTACGGTTGAATTTATATGATTTTTAGAAGTTTAGAGTATTTTACGGAATTTCCTGAATTAAATAAATCCAGAAAAGAATATTGCGCCAACATTGCGTCACTATGGCGTCGGCGGTCAACCGCGGCCCAGGTCAAATCCTGACCGGTGGGTCCCGAGTGTCGATGTCTAACTAACTAACCTAACTTAGTTAATACTAATCTAACTTAATTAGCCGAGCGGGGCCGCATGTCGGTGAGGAGAGGGGAGGTCAAACCAGGCGGTGGGTCAACCCATGCCGGTCGGTGGGCAGACGCCCGTTTAGCGTTGCCGGCGAGCCAGCGGCGGCGAGAGTGATTTTGCCATTCAGCGACCAAATGGGTCATGAAGGCACCTAAAATGGCTGGGGAGGCAGAAGCTCTTGGTGGGGTTAGCCGGGTCGGGGTGGCGGGATCGGCGGCGAGCTCCAAGCGGCCGGCCGGAGTTCGAGTTTGGTCGTGCTGAGAGCTAGAGCTCATGGCGAGGGAGCTGAGCGGGCAGCGAGGAGGAGGTGCTCGAGGAGCATGCCGGAGCTACTAAGCGAGGCAGAGGTGCTCGAGCACGGAGCTCGCCAGCCATGGCGACGGCGGCCGGGTGCAGCGAGGGCGGCGGCTTCTGGCGCGAGAGAGGGATGAGGGGAAGCGACGGCAAGCTCACCGCGAATCCAGCAGAGAGGCAACGGCGAGGTCGGGAGGGTATGGAGCTCGCGAATCCACGGCGAGGTTGCAGCGGCGGAGATTGAAGACGAGGTCGGGGCGAAGGCTGAGGCGCTTCCATCGCGTGGCTTGGCGGGGACGGCGTGAGGTCAATGGCGGAGCTCGGGGGCATGTCGTGGAGGCTCGGGGGCCAGGCTGTGGCATGGATGCAGCGGTCGGCGTCGGGCGGACGCGTTCGGTGGCGTCGTGGGGAGAGAAGCGGGGAGGAGATGGTCCAGGAGAGAGGAAAGAGGACGAGGGGTTCGGGAGGCGTGGCGTCTCCGGCGTCGAGGGGTAGCAGGCGGCGAGGGAGGAGGTGGCGAGCTCGGCTGGCGATCGCCGTGTCCCTCCTACGCCTCTTGGCAGAGGTAGGCGGCAGCGGCGTGGCGGTTGGTGGGCTGGAGCCTGGCCACCAGGGCCAGCGAGGGAGGAGAAGGCTGGGCGGTTGGGCGCCGGGTAGGTCGGTGAGTTCTGCTCCTTTTATTGTTTTACATTTTCTATTTTACATTTTGTTTTGGTTTAGTAAAATACTAAACCATTTTATAAAATCCTGAAAATAGTTATGTGGCTAGAACTAAAATATACCAAACCACATAAAATGTTCCAGAATTATTGGACATATATTATTTATATATCAAATATATATCCAATGCAAGTAGTTATTGAATTAATTCAAAGGCCCAAAATAAAATGTTTGATCACTCCAAAAATATTGGTTTGAATTTTATTCTTGCCAATATTTTTTAAAAGCTGAAAAGGAACATTTCCTTGGAACATTTGAAGCAATTTTTAAATGTTGATCATTTATTTTAAATGATTCCTGGGCTCTCAATTCCCCAATTCAAATTTAAAGGAAATTTTGACATGATGCATGGATGCAAGAAAATCAAGCTAGGGCTGATGCAGGGGCTGTGACAGCTCACCCCACTAAACAAGAATCTCGCGAGATTCAAGGCGTGAGGTAAGAGGAAAAGGGAAGTCACAAACTATCACAATCTTCATGATCCATTTGCCCTTCTCGAAGATGTTGATTTACTCGATCATGTTGTTCTTGTCGTCTTTGCTTTCAAGATCTTCACTCGACACGACAATAGAAAGAAAGGGGAAAACCCTGCATGATTCGATCTTCACGGAGATCAAGCAAATATGATCGACTCACGGACTGAGACGGTGACACATCTCGAGTTGAGACACAAAACACATCGAGAGGGATGGAAGAACAAAGGACGGGGTTTGATTGGTGGCAACAATTCCACGCTTAGAGAGATGGTGGATGGTGTCAAGGTGGCGAGGAAATCTTTATCATGATTCAACAACGGGCACCTCGAAAAGGTGACGCAAAGAACTATTCCCTTAAGTGGCAAAAAGAATTACTTTTGATACAGGGATCATTGAAACTCTTTAAACCAGCCTAAGGCAATTCACAAGCGATCATTTGGTGGAATGCAAGGAATGGTACACCGGACTAGAATGGATGATGTAGACTACCTTGTTGAAGACAACGCAATGGATGATTTTTGCTTGTCGTCGGAGGTGGAGGGACCCATGGTAAGTCCACTTTTGAGGATGATCCTAGACATCAATTAATGAGAGGGCAGCCCATGGAAATTGGCACAATGGGGTGCAAGCTGGGAACGAGATACAACTGTTGAATGTTCCAACCATCATATCTGCACGAGATTCAGATCTGGTTGAGGTTAGGATATTTCAGACTCATCATGTGCGAAAAGGAAGGGTTGCAACACAATTCGACGAGATGGCGTTGCGAGATTCTCGGGATATGAACTACGATAGCAAGCTCCAAAACATGAGCTGGTTTTGCTACAAACATGTGAACACGTTGTCCTAGACAAGCATGACCACATGGTAGTCTTATAATAAAACACTACCGAGTTCGGGTGGGGGAAACATCATCGAGGATATCGGAGTTTTAACATAAGTCATGATTAGCTCTTATGAAAGAACTCCTTTCCTTGAACAAATCAGTCAGTGGCTTGGTGTGCTAGGGATACATACGGAATGAAGATGATCAGTCTATCAGACCATAGAATACTTATGCGTGCATGGTGACTTGGGATGATTCCAAGGAACAAAACAAACCTTTCTCAAATTCATGGCGGCAACTTACACGGATGCACATGAATTAGAGGAAGTCACTTCAACCATCCAAGCATAAGCTTCATGAGCGGCACACAAAGAAATACTTACACAAATTTCCAACACTAGGTTGATGTTCAACATGACTCATGGGGAGACAAAATGCTCTTGATGGGCTCAACAGCAGCTCATCGAAATTCCCATATCCTTTGGACTTCCACCATCATGTGAACACGGTGATAGCATTGGTCGGGACCAAAAGACATAATGGTGTATGCTCGAGGGATCAACCACGAGTAAGACAACATCACGAACATCGTTGGTTACGATTTGACTCGACAATGGCCCATACTCGAATCAAAGAGTTAATAAGACAATAGGTCCAGCAACTGATCACGAGGACCAATCGATGAAGATATCATCTTTCTTCAACACACACTACACAAGAATATCCCATTGGATCGAACTAGGTTAGGCAAGATTTTATCTTCCAACTCTCCAAGTTGTTGTTTGGCTTGACCAACTAGCTCAGGGGTATCCAACACAGATTCTTGGAGAAAGGGTGGTTCACAAGAAACCGACTTGATCACGGGCTCAACATAACAGTCAGGGAACAACCCGGTAACACTTCCAAGAAGATATTTGGAAAGTCACGAACCACCGGTATGTTACTAAGCTCGAGAGCAATCTTGCTTTTGAGGGCAAGACGATATTATCAAATGAGTGAGGACTTGGCACAATCCTAACTCATCAATCGAGGTGCACCAGAAGTAAGGACTAGGTAGCACGATCAATCTCAGGATGATGATTTAATAACCAACACGCTAAGAATGAGGATAATGTCCATTAGCTGCCAAGCAACGAATTGCTCGGAGTATTGATGTCACACATCACAAGTCACTTGTCGGCTTTCCGGTTGCATCAACACGGAACCGAGGAATGAACGATGATGGCGAGAGTATCACTACATCAAGAATTCATAAGAGAAGGTGCAATTCTTATGACATTATTGACATAAAGATGGTAACACTCCAGGTGGAACAGAATCAAAAGCTGAATTGGCGTTTTGATCTGCGGGATACAACTACTTTGACCCAATCCTGGGTATGGATGAGGTACTGGAGTTTGTTTCTCCTAGTCATTCCGGAATAGAATGGCTTGACGGATCACCGGGACAGAATGCATCGATGAACACAAATGCACACATACCCTTGGCTATCAATTGATAGATGAAGGTCAGAAGGCATCTAAGAGAACAACTCAAAGGAACATATAATTTTCTGAGTTGTGGATGCACAGATTAGTATGTCGAGCAAGCTCAACATTTCTTCGGATAACCCATGCAGAAAGGTAGAATTGGCAGATTCACAATTATGAATGGAGAACTCCTCAAGAGCACTCTTATTGTGATCTTTTGGCTCAAAAGAACTTACGCCATAAGCGGTTCGTAGTATTTGAAAGAAGGAAATACCACGGACCTCGAGGACTATCGCATAAAGGTTACTAATATTCTAAAGGCACTAGCAAATACTAACAACATGAAGTAGGATGAATCTCGGATTGACAACCCAGAGTAGAATGCCTACTACTAAATGGCATCACGGGATGCTTTCAAAGTGATGGCGAGAATCATCACCTTGGGGATACAAAAGCATTGCTAAATTGCTAGGTGACTCCCTAAACACCTAGGGTCATAATAATAACTCCACATATATGTCGAGGCAATGGGGTACCTCATTGTTGGTTGGTAATTAATTAATCGGCCCCAAAAGGACATCGGAAAGCGGAAGGGAAGGACTTGCAAATGCATCGGACTATCTAGAGACACAGGATGACTCGGACAGCATAACGGCTGTAAATGCTCAAAATGATTTGAGACATCCTGCAAAAATGGTGGCATGACCACTCAACGACATCATAACAAGATTACGAGATCATGGTTATCATACGAGAATAGTAAGAACTGAACTGGGGATTAAAACCAACAATCTTAAAAGTCTAGGGATTAGTAACACGTCATCACGATAGATAGGTGAGAAGCCTAGTTCTTAAACCCGTAGAAGAGAAGAGGATGACTCAGATCGGAAGGCCATGAGGTATAAGGAGTAAAAAGAGCCTTACGTTCCCTTCCACAATCAATTCCCTTACATAACTAAAGCATTTCTAGACACAACTTGACCAGTTTGGCTTGGTAATCCTCTGAGCGATCGGGCTCACGATACCAACGCTTTCGGGACCCGATCCTAAGTCACACCGATCTAGCATGTAACACATCATATCACTTTGCGGCCTCACGCACGGTATTCCCACTGGTGTCGCCTTACCATGGCCCGGGACCGTTTGCGTCTTTTGGCTCACGTATATGATAGTGTCGCTAGCATCCATATGACAAAGAACCCGGCCGACATGGCTAGTCGTGAACCCAAAGCGGCGCTAACCTATGGGGACAGGCATACATGAATCACATCGAACATGTCGGTCATCAACGGATATATTCGGGCTGTAACCTTTGGGCTATGAGGACTCCGGTATCCCGGGCTGTAGCGAGCTAAGCAGGACTCGAATAACACCGCGTGACATTTCCCGAAGGAACGGACATAAGGCGAAGTGAAACACATGCCCGGCCGATCAAGTGTCCAAGCGGTAGTCTTTGGGCTAGCGAGGACTCCGTGAACCGGGCTGTAGCGGACTACTATCGCTCGAAGCACGAGACTACATTTCCCCATATGAGAGGCTACCAAGGATAAACAACTAGTTTGTGGATCCCACACATATCAAGCATTTCAGACATACACACATTATGCTCGATATGCGTAGATACAACATGGCATCACAACATAACTCTACGACTCAAATATTTATCAATAGGCTCCGAGGAGTGAGATATTACAAACATGGGTCTCATGACCCAACACTCAGAGCATACAAGTCAAAGCACAAGCGGAAGCTAATCATGTACGAAAGTGAGACAATTATAAATGAAAAAATTTGAGAAGCGACTATCTACCAGATCTGCCGAGGGCACAAGATCGTAGCTGAGGTAACAAGCTAAGCGTCAAGTCAAAGCGGAGCGACTAAGCGAGGCCAGCGTCTCTCGCAAAACATAAAATAAGCAAACGTGAGTACAATTGTACTCAGCAAGACTTACATCGAACTAACTACATATGCATCATTATCAAAGGGGTGGTGGAGTTTGACCGCAAGCCAGCTTTGACTCGGTGGCTATCCCGAACTACATCGCAAGTAACTCTTTGAGGTGGCGCACACGAGTCCACATATTCACCATATCAATACACCACTATGGACCCGCTCCCGTCTTCCTATGGGAACGCCATCCATAGCACTCACGCTTATCTTGCGCATTTTAGGGTATCCACTTTCACTTGTCTATGAACTGATATAGGCAACCCAGAAGTCCTTCTCCGTGGACACGGCTATTCGAATAGATCATATTAAACCCTGCAGGGGTGTACTTCTTCACACACGCCCTCACCACTTACCGCCGTTTACACGACATGTACTCGGCAACCTTCAAGCGGAAGCCCAACGTGGGTGTCGGCCACGGCCTACCTAAACACTCAAGTCCCTAGTCCAGGTTTATCGCCTATTCAAGTTCCATCCATGAGAGTCCGCCGAGGTTTCCCATACAGCCCCGAGCGATGTGTGCGGGGTTCCCGAGATACCAAGCGGGCACTTTCGGTACATCAGACCCACGGTGCCTACCGCAACACAACCCACCCCTAAGGTCAGCGTTAAATGCGGCCCCAAGACATGCTACAAACACCAGAAACTACTTGCAACTCCCGGACTGAGGACAAGGGTGGTCAAGAAGCCGAGAGGGTCCATTGGTTTCGGGCGGGGCCCAATGCGTGGTAGTGACTGTATCATGGATCACAAACACAGAACTCAGTTCCTGAGGACGGCTGCAATGAGACAACCCACCATGTACTCCTACATGGCCTCTCACCGCTACCTTTACCAAATCGTGTTCACACACTTAGCTTACACGCAATAGGGCATGTTCATAACAATTCCAATCCATTCCCGATGAATCAGACCCGACTCAACTCTAAGCAGTAGCAGGCATGACAACAAGCATAAATGAGTAGGCACAACATGGCTCAAACAACTCCTACTCATGCTAGTGGGTTTCATCTAATTACTGTGGAATGACAGGTCATGCAAAGGATCAAGGGGTTCAGCTACTGCAGCAAGTAATACATGAGTCGTTGTTGTCCTAATGCAATAAAATAGAGCAGGAGCGAGAGAGTGTGATTATATCGGAATGAACAAGGGGTTTTGCTTGCAGCACTTCGAAGATAATATAGCTCTTCATCGGTGTCATCGAACAATCGTCGGAACATCGTCTCACCGGAGGGACAATTACCGGCAAACAAGAGAGAACACAATCAATGCAATGCACATTCACATGAATGACATGTCATATTAAGGTACTGAATTCACCTAATGCAATAATAACCCAAGTTAGTTGAAGTGGAATTCAAACAAGGTTGAACTCCAACTCCAAATGCTAGTTCATAAATTACCCTAATCATGATTCATCCTATTCAGTGAGGTTAACTTGTTCAAACATGCATGATCATGGCATAAACAGATTCTTCATATTTTTTTGATCATTTTTCATATATAAATTATTTCCATCCGAGTTACGGTTGAATTTATATGATTTTTAGAAGTTTAGAGTATTTTACGGAATTTCCTGAATTAAATAAATCCGGAAAAAGAATATTGCGCTTGACATTGCGTCACTATGACGTCAGCGGTCAGCTGCGGCCCAGGTCAAATCCTGACCGGTGGGTCCCAGTGTCGATGTCTAACTAACTAACCTAGCTTAGTTAATAGTAATCTAACTTAATTAGCCGGGCGGGGCCCGCATGTCAGTGAGGGAGAGGGGGGGAGGTCAAACCGGGCAGTGGGTCAACCCACGCCGGTCAGGTCACGTGACGCTGGCGTTTAGTCGCCGGGCGAGCGACGCTGGCCGAGAGTGATTTTGCCATTCCGGCGACCAAATGGGTCATGGAAGGCACCTAGGAGTAGCCGGGGAGGAGCCAAGCTCTTGGTGGGGTTAGCCGGGTCGGGTGGCCGGGATCGGCGGCGAGCTCCAAGCGGCGGCCGGAGTTCGGTTTGGTCGTCTGTGAGGCTAGAGCTCATGGGCGAGGGAGCTGAGAGGGCAGCGAGGAGGAGGTGCTCAAGAGCATGCCGGAGCTACTAAGCGAGGCAGAGGTGCTCGGGGGCACGGAGCTCGCCGGCCATGGCGGACGGCGGCTTCGGGTGCTCATGGGCGGCGGGCTCTGGTATGCCTTGAGAGAGGGGATGAGGGGAACGACGGCAAGCTCACATGAATCCAGCAGAGGCAACGTCGAGGTCGGGAGGGTATGGAGCTCGCGAATCCACGGGCGAGGTTGCCGGGCGGCCGGAGATTGAAGACGAGGTCGGGACGGCTGAGGCGCTTCCGCTCGCGTGGCTTGGCGGGGACGGCGTGAGGTCAATGGCGGAGCTCGGGGCATGTCGTGGAGGCTCGGGACGGCCAGGCTGCTTGGTCTGGCGGTCGGCGTCGGCGGCCGCGTTCGTGGCGTCGTGGGGAGAGAGAGCGGGGAGGGAGATGGTCCAGGAGAGAGGAAAGAGGACGAGGGGTTCGGGAGGCGCGTGGGCGTCTCCGGGCGTCGAGGGGGAGCCAGGCAGGCGAGCAGGGAGGAGGTGGCGAGCTCGGCGCGGTCGCCGTCCCTCCTCCGCCCTCTTGGCAGAGAGGTAGGCGGCAGCGGCGTGGCGGTTGAGGCTGGGCCACCAACCGGGCCAATGAGGGAGGGAGAAGGCTGGGCGGTTAGGCGCCGGGTAGGTCGGTGAGTTCTGCTCCTTTTATTGTTTTCTGTTTTCTATTTTCTGTTTTGTTTTAGTTTAGTAAAATACTAAACCATTTTATAAAATCCTGAAAATAGTTATGTGGCTAGAACTAAAATATACCAAACCACATAAAATGTTCGAATTATTGGACATATATTATTTATATATCAAATATATATCCAATGCAAGTAGTTATTGAATTAATTCAAAGGCCCAAAATAAAATGTTTGATCACTCCAAAAATATTGGTTTGAATTTTATTCTTGCCAATATTTTTTTAAAGCTGAAAAGGAACATTTCCTTGGAACATTTGAAGCAATTTTTAAATGTTGATCATTTATTTTAAATGATTCCTGGGGCTCTCCAATTCCCCAATTCAAATTTAAAGGAAATTTTGACATGATGCATGGATGCAAGAAAATCAAGCTAGGGCTGATCTGGGGCTGTGACATAGCATGTACAGACATGGCCTCGGAACACAGAGACCGAAAGGTCGAGCATGAGTCGTATGGTAGATACGATCAACATGAAGATGTTCACCGATGATGACTAGTCCGTCTCACGTGATGATCGGACACGGCTTAGTTGACTCGGATCATGTAATCACTTAGATGACAAGAGGGATGTCTATTCGAGTGGGAGTTCATAAGATGAACTTAATTATCTTGAACATAGTCAAAAGACCTTTTGCAAATTATGTAAATGGCTCGCGCTTTAGTTCCACTGTTTAGATATGTTCCTAGAGAAATATAGTTGAAAGTTGATGAGTAGAGATTATGCGGACAGTAGATAGCTTATGTCCTTAATGCACCGCTCGATGTCTGAACCCCAAACATCGCCCTGTGGATGTTGCGAACATCGGACATACACGTTTTGATAACTACGTGATAGTTCGGTTAAACAGTTTAGAGTTGAGGCACCAAAGGCGTTTTGAAGCGTCGCGGAACATATGAGATGTTTCAAGGGCTGAAATTGGGATTTCAGGCTCGTGCCCACGTCAAGAGGTATAAGACCTCCGGCGATTTTCTTAGCACGCAAACTCGGGAGAAAAGCTCAATCCTTGAGCTTGTGCTCAGATTGTCCGAGTGCAACAATCACTTGAATCGAGTGGGAGTTAATCTTCCGGATGAGATAGTGATGTTTCTCCAAAGTCATTGCCACCAAGCTGCTAGAGCCTCGTGATGAACTATAACATATCAGGGGATAGATATGATGATCCTTGAGGTATTCGTGATGTTTGACACATGAAAGTAGAAATCAAGAAGGAGCATCAATTGTTGATGGTTGGTAAAACCACTAGTTTCAAGAAGGGCAAGGGCAACAAGGGATACTTCATGAAGCGGCAAAACAGTTCTTTGCTCTAGTGAAGAAACCCAAGGTTGAACCCAAACCCGAGACTAAGTGCTTCAGTAATGAGAGGAACGGACCTTTGAAGTGGAACCACCCTAGATACTTGGTAGATGAGAAGGCTGGCAAGGTCGATAGAAGTATATTGGATATACATTATGTTAATGTGTACTTTACTAGTACTCCTAGTAGCACCAGGGTATTAGATACCGGTTCGGTTGCTAAGTCATAGTAACTCGAAATAAAAGCTACGGAATAAACGGAGACTAGCTAAAGGTGAGCTGACGATATGTGTTGGAAGTTTTTCCAAGCTTGATGTGATCAAGCATCGCACGCTCCCTCTACAAACGAGATTGGTGATAAACATAAATAATTGCATATGGTGTTTGCGTTGAGCAAAGACATGATTGGATTATGTCTATCATAATCTGATTATTCATTTAAGGAGAATAATGGTTACTCTGTTTATTTGAATAATACCTTCAATGGTCTTGCACCTAAAGGAATGGCTTATTGAATCTCGATCGTAGTGATACACATTTTCATGCCAAAAGATATAAGATAGTAATGATAATACCACTTACTTGTGGCACTGCCATGTGAGTCATATTGGTATAAAACGCATGAAGAAGCTCCATGTTGATGGATCTTTGGACTCACTCGTTTTGAAAAGTTTGAGACATGCAAACCATGTCTATTGGTGCATACGCATGAAGAAACTCCATGCAGATGGATCGTTTAGACTCACTTGATTTTCAATCACTTGAGATATGCAAATCATACCACATGGACAAGATGACTGAAAAGCCTCGGTTTGATGAAGATGGAACTACATAGCAACTTGTTGGAAGTAACACATTTTGATGTGTGCAGTCCAATAAGTGCCGAGGCATCTTGATGAATATCGTTATGTTCTTACTTCACAGATGATTCGGGTAGATGTTGAGTATATTTACTTGATGAAACACAAGTCTGAATTATTGAATGGTTCAAGTAATTTCAGAGTGAAGTTTAAGATCTTCGTGACAAGAGGATAGAATGTCTATGATATGATCATAGAGATGAATATCTGAGTTCTGAGTTTTGGCACACAATTAAGACATTGTGCAAATTGTTTCACAATTAATACCGCCTGGAACACCATAGTGTGATCGTGTGTCCGAACATCATAGTTGCACCTTATTGGATATGGTGCGTACCATGATGTCTCTTATCGAATTTCCACTATCGTTCATGGGTTAGGCATTAGAGACAACCGCACTCACTTTAATGGGGCACCACGTAATTCCGTTGAGACGACACCGTTTGGAGAAACCTAAGTTGTCGTTTCTTAAAAGTTTGGGGCTATGACGCTTATGTGAAAAAGTTTCAGGTTGATAAGCTCGAACCCAAAGCGGATAAAATGCATCTTCATAGGATACCCAAAACAGTTGGGTATACCTCCTAATTCAGATCCGAAAGCAATAGGGATTGTTTCTTGAATCGAGTCGTTTCTCGAGGAAAAGTTTGTCTCGGAAAGTTGAGTGGGAGGATGGTGGAGACTTGATGAGGTTATTGAACCATCACTTCAACTAGTGTGTAGCAGGGCACGTGAAGTTGTTCAGTGGCACCTACACCAATTGAAGTGGAAGCTTATGATAGTGATCATGAAGCTTGGATCAAGTCACTACCGAACCTCGTGGGGCGACAAGGACGCGTCTTTGCTTGAGTGAATGCGGTGATCCTGTCTTGATAAACCTACGAGCTATGGGGAAGCGATGGTGGGCCCAAATTCCGACAAATGGTTAGAAGCCATGAAATCCGAGATAGGATCCATGTATCATAACAAAGCATGGACTTTGGTGGACTTGCCCGATGATTGGCAAGCCATTGCAATAAATGGATCTTTAAGAAGAAGACAGACGTGGACGGTAATGTCACCTTCTATGAAGCTCGACTTGTGGCGAAGAGTTTTTCACAAGTTCAAGGAGTTGACTACGATGAGTTTTTCTCATCCGTAGCGATGCTTAAGTCCGTCGGAATCATGTTAGCATAAGCTGCATTTATGAAATCTGGCGAGATGGATGTCAAAATGAGTTTCCTTACCAGTTTTCGTAAGGAAAGGTTGTATGTGATACAATCGAGAAAGTTTTGTCGATCCTAAGGATGCTAAAAGGTATCTTTGGCTCCAATGATCCTTTCTAAGGACCGGAGTAAGCATCTCGGAGTTGGAATGTGCGCTTTGATGAGATGATCAAAGATTTTGGGTTTATACAAAGTTTATGAGAAACTTGTATTTCCAAAGAAGTGAGTGGGAGCACTATAGAATTTACCGATGAGTATATGTTGTTGACATATTGATGATCGAAATGATGTAGAATTTCTGGAAAGCATATAGGGTTATTTGAAAGATGATTTTCAATAGAAAACCTGGATTAGGCTACTTGAGCAATAAGCATCAAGATCTATAAGATAGATCAAAATGTTTAATAATACTTTCAAATGAGCACATACCTTGACATAATCTTGAAAGTGTTCAAGATGGATCAGTCAAAGAAGGAGTTCTTGCTTGAGTTGTAAGGTATGAAGTTAAGAGTTAAAAGCTTGACCACGACAGAAAAGAGAGAAAGGATGAAGGTCGTCCCCTGTGCTTCAGACATAGGCTCTATAGTATGCTATGCTGTGTACCGCACCGGAAGTGTGCCTTGTCATGAGTCAGTCAAGGGGTACAAGAATGATCCAGGAATGGATCATTGGACAATGATCAAAATTGTCCTTGGAGTAAATAAGGACATGTTTCTCGATTATGGAGTTGATAAAGAGTTCGGCGTAAAGGGTTACGTCGATGCAAGCTTTAACACCTATCCGAATGAATCTAAGTAGCAAACCGGATAAGAATAGTGGATCAACCATTTGGAATAGCTCCAAGTTGAGAGTGGAAGCAGCATTTATATTATGACCTAGAAATTTGCAAAGCACACACACGGATCTGAAAGGTTCAGACCCGTTGACTAAAAACCCGTTGACTAAAACCTCTCTCACAAGCAAAACATGATCAAACCTCAGAACTCATTGAGCCTAAATCACATGATGATGTGAACTAGTTCTGAGACACTAGTGAACTCTTTGGGTGTTGGTCACATGGCGATGTGACCTATCGATGTTAATCACATGACGATGTGAACTAGATTATTGACTCTAGTGCAAGTGGGAGACTGTTGGAAATATGCCCTAGAGGCAATAATAAATTAGTTATTATTATATTTCCTTGTTCACGATAATCGTTTATTATCCATGCTATAATTGTATTGATAGGAAACTCAGATACATGTGTGGATACATAGACAACACCATGTCCCTAGTAAGCCTCTATTGACTAGCTCGTTGATCAACAGATGGTTACGGTTTCCTAACCATGGACATTGGATGTCATTGATAACGGGATCACATCATTAGTAGAATGATGTGATGGACAAGACCCAATACTAAGCCTAGCACAAAGATCGTAGTTCGTATGCTAAAGCTTTTCTAATGTCAAGTATCTTTTCCTTAGACCATGAGATTGTGCAACTCCGGATACCGTAGGAATGCTTTGGGTGTACCAAAGCGTCCTGGCGAATCTGGGTGACTATAAAGGTGCACTACAGGTATCTCCAAAAGTGTACATTGGGTTGGCACGAATCGAGATCGGATTTGTCACTCCGTATAAGCGGAGAGGTATCTCTGGGCCCACTCGGTAGGACATCATCATAATGTGCACAATGTGACCAAGGGGTTGATCACGGGATGATGTGTTACGAACGAGTAAAGAGACTTGCCGGAAACGAGATTGAACAAGGTATCGGGATACCGACGATCGAATCTCGGGCAAGTACAATACCGCTAGAGAAAGGGAATTGTATACGGGATCGATTGAGTCCTTGACATCGTGGTTCATCCGATGAGATCATCGTGGAACATGTGGGAGCCAACATGGGTATCCAGATCCCGCTGTTGGTTATTGACCGGAGAACGTCTCGGTCATGTCTACATGTCTCCGAACCCGTAGGGTCTACACACTTAAGGTTCGATGGCGCTTAGGGTTATAAAGGAAGTTTGTATGTGGTTGCGAATGTTGTTCGAGTCCTGGATGAGATCCCGGACGTCACGAGGAGTTCCGGAATGGTCCGGAGGTAAAGATTTATATATGGAAAGTTGTTGTTCGGGTTAGGAAAAAGTTCGGGTTTTTCGGTATTGTACCGGAAGCTTCGAGAAGGTTCGGAGGATTCGGAGGGGTCGGAGGTCCGGAAATTGTTCCACCACGTCCAATACAGTAGCATGGGCTGTAGGGGCGCCCTAGCCATAATGGGCCAAGGGCACCAGCCCCCAAGGCCCATGCGCATGGGAAGGGGAAACCCTAAGGGGAGGGCCTCCACTTGACTTGGGAGGCACTCCTCCCCTCTTAGCCGCCCCCAAGTCCCATCTAGGGCTGGCCGCACCCCTTGGGGTGGGAAACCCTAAAGGGGCGCAGCCCCTCTTTCCCCTATATATACTTGAGGTTTTGGGCTGCCCAACACACATGAGTTCTCTCCCTCTTGGTGCAGCCTGCCTCTCCTCCTCCTCCTCTCCCTTGGTGCTTGGCGAAGCCTGGGGATTGCCACGCTCCTCCATCACCACCAAACCGTTGTGCTGCTGCTGGATGGAGTCTTCCTCAACCTCTCCCTCTCTCCTTTCTGGATCAAGGCATGGGAGACGTCACCGGGCTGTACGTGTGTTGAACGCGGAGGTGCCGTCCGTTCGGCACTAGGATCTCCGGTGATTTGGATCACGACGAGTACGACTCCTTCAACCCCGTTCTCTTGAACGCTTCCGCTTAGCGATCTACAAGGGTATGTAGATGCACTCTCCTTCCCTCGTTGCTAGTTTCTCCATAGATAGATCTTGGTGACACGTAGGAAAATTTTGAATTTCTGCTACGTTCCCCAACATTAACAAAGCCAAGGAGTGGGCTCTGCAAGAGCCCGTCTCTACACGTGCTCCTAGGTATAAAAACATAATTCTAAAAAAGGCATAAAAACAATTGTGTCTTAAAAAAAGAAAGGTAAAAAAACATTTGAGAGGAATAGATAGAGAGAAAGTGAGAAAAAGTTGTAACCTGGGCATTACATGAGGAAGGAGGGAGTGGTGCACATGCCAAGTTCATTGGGCTGCCGTGTTTCACACTCCTCCGTCATAACAGTGGAGACAATAGCTTTCATCAAAAATAAAAAATAAATACTCGTTACTCGTCCTCTATATCGGAAAGAATACTTTCATTCGCCGACATGTGGGACGTCGACCATCCTGGTCCACCTGCCATGCACAAAATTATCCTGGTCTACCCCGGTCGTATCGCAGGCCGAACCTTTCCCACTGTAAGTTGTTCAGACGAAGGAACCATCATGACTTCGTTGAATTCTGCTTCTCCAAGAAAACTTACTGTACCCGCATGTTGGAAATATGCCCTAGAGGCAATAATAAATTAGTTATTATTATATTTCCTTGTTCATGATAATCATTTATTATCCATGCTAGAATTTTATTGATAGGAAACTCAGATACATGTGTGGATACATAGACAACACCATGTCCCTAGTAAGCCTCTAGTTGACTAGCTCGTTGATCAATAGATGGTTACGGTTTCCTAACCATGGACATTGGATGTCGTTGATAACAGGATCACATCATTAGGAGAATGATGTGATGGACAAGACCCAATCCTAAGCATAGCACAAGATCGTGTAGTTAAATCTGCTAGAGCTTTTCTAATGTCAAGTATCATTTCCTTAGACCATGAGATTGTGCAACTCCCGGATACCGTAGGAGTGCTTTGGGTGTGCCAAACGTCACAACATAACTGGGTGGCTATAAAGGTGCACTACAGGTATCTCCGAAAGTGTCTGTTGGGTTGGCACGAATCGAGACTGGGATTTGTCACTCCATGTGACGGAGAGGTATCTCTAGGCCCACTCGGCAGGACATCATCATGGAGTTGATCACGGGATGATGTGTTACGGAACGATTAAAGAGACTTGCCGGTGACGAGATTGAACAAGGTATCGGGATACCGACGATCGAATCTCGGGCAAGTAATATACCGGTAGACAAAGGGAATTGTATACGGGATTGATTGAATCCTTGACATCGTGGTTCATCCGATGAGATCATCGTGGAACATGTGGGAGCCAACATGGGTATCCAGATCCGGCTGTTGTTATTGGCCGGAGAGTTGTCTCGGTCATGTCTACATGGTTCCCGAACCCATAGGGTCTACACACTTAAGGTTCGATGACGCTAGGGTTATTAGGAAGACTTGTATGTGATTACCGAATGTTGTTCGGAGTCCCGGATGAGATCCCAGACATCATGAGGAGTTCCGGAATGGTCCGGAGGTAAAGATTTATATATGGGAAGTCCTATTTTGGCCACCGGAAAATGTTTGGGATTTTTGGTATTGTACCGGGAAGATTCTAGAAGGTTCCAGAGTGGGGCCCACCTGCATGTGGGGACCCACATGAACGTGGGTAGTGGGGGCAAGGCCCCACACCTCTGGTCAAGGCGCACCAAGATTCCCCTTAAGATCATATCCCAAAGGGATAAGATCAAGTTCCCTAAAAAAGGGGGATAACAATCGGTGGGGAAGGGAAATGATGGGATTTCTTTCCCCCACCTTTGCCAACGCCCCAATGGACTTGGAGGGCAAGAAACCAGCCCCCTCCACCCCTATATATAGTGGGGAGGCACATGGGAGCCGCACCCCTTCCCAAGCCGCAGCCCCTCCCATCCCCAACACCTCTCCTCCTCCGTTAAGAGCTTGGCGAAGCCCTGCCGGAGTACTGCTGCTCCACCACCACCACACCGTCGTGCTGCTGTTGGAGCTTTCTTCCTCAACCTCTCCCTCCTCCTTGATGGATCAAGGCGCGGGAGGCGATCCTCGCTAAAATGCGTGTGTTGAACACGGAGGTGCCGTCCGTTCGGCGCTAGGATCATCGGTGATTTGGATCACGACGAGTACGACTCCATCAACCCCGTTCTCTTGAACGCTTCCGCTCGCGATCTACAAGGGTACGTAGATGCACTCCTCTCCCTCTCGTTGCTAGAAGACTCCATAGATTGATCTTGGTGACACGTAGGAAAATTTTGAATTTCCTCTATGTTCCCCAACAGTGGCATCATGAGCTAGGTCGATGCGTAGATTCTATGCACGAGTAGAACACAAAGTAGTTGTGGGCGATGATTTGTTCAATTTTCTTGCCATTAATAGTGTTAACTTGATTCGGTGGCATTGTGGGCTAAAGCGGCCCGGACCGACCTTACACGTACTCTTACGTGAGACAGGTTCCACCGACTGACATGCACTTGATGCATAAGGTGGCTAGCGGGTGTCTGTCTCTCCCACTTTAGTCGGATCGCATTCGATGAAGAGGGTCCCTATGAAAGTTAAATAGAAATTGGCATATCACCGTTGTGGTTTTTGCGTAGGTAAGATGCGTTCTTGCTCGAAACCCATAGCAGCCACGTAAAACATGCAACAACAATTAGAGGACGTCTAGCTTGTTTTTGCAGGGTATGCTATGTGATGTGATATGGCCAAAAAAGAATTTGATGAATGATATGTGATGTATGAGATTGATCATGTTCTTGTAATAGGAATCACGACTTGCATGTCGATGAGTATGACAACCGGCAGGAGCAATAGGAGTTGTCTTTATTTATTGTATGACCTGCGTAACGCCATGTAATTACTTTACTTCATTGCTAAACCGTTAGCCATAGTAGTAGAAGTAATAGTTGGCGAGACAACTTCATGGAGACACGATGATGGAGATCATGATGATGGAGATCATGGTGTCATGCCGGTGACGATGATGATCATGGATCCTAGTTGATGGAGATCAAAAGGAGCAAAATGATATTGGCCTTATCATGTCACTATTTGATTGCATGTGATGTTTATCATGTTTATGCATCTTATTTGCTTCGAATGACGGTAGTAAATAAGATGATCCCTCATAATAATTTCAAGAAAGTGTTCCCCTAACTGCACCGCTATGAAAGTTCGTTGTTTTGAAGCACCACGTGATGATCGGGTGTGATAGATTCTAACGTTCACATACAACGGGTGTAAGCCAGATTTACACACGCGAAACACTTAGGTTGACTTGACGAGCCTAGCATGTACAGACATGGCCTCGGAACACAAGAGACCGAAAGGTCGAACATGAGTCGTATAGTGGATACGATCAACATGAAGATGTTCACCGATGATAACTAGTCCGTCCCACGTGATGATCGGACACAGCCTAGTTGACTTGGATCATGTATCACTTAGATGACTAGAGGGATGTCTATCTAAGTGGGAGTTCATTAAATAACCAGATGAAATTAATTATCATGAACATAGTCAAAAGGTCTTTGCAAATTATGTCGTAGCTTACGCTTTAGTTCTACTCTTTAGATATGTTCCTAGAGAAAATACAGTTGAAAGTTGATAGTAGAAAATATGCGGACTGGGTCCGTAAACTGAGGATTGTCCTCATTGCTGCGCAGAAGGCTTATGTCCTTAATACACCGCTCGGTGTGCTGAACCTCGAACATCGTCTGTGGATGTTGTGAACATCTGAATACATGTTTTGATGACTACATGATAGTTCAGTAATGCTAAACGGTTTAGAATTGTGGCGCCGAAGACATTTTGAAACATCGCGGAACATATGAGATGTTCCAAGGGCTGAAATTGGGATTTCAGGCTCGTGCCCACGTCAAGAGGTATGAGACCTCCAATGAGTTTCTTAGCCTACAAACTAAGGGAGAAAAGCTCAATCATTGAGCTTGTACTCAGATTGTATGGGTACGACAATCACTTGAATCGATTGGGAGTTATCTTCCAGATGAGATAGTGATGGTTCTCCAAAGTCACTGCCACCAAGCTACTAGAGCTTCGTGATGAACTATAACATATCACGGATAGACATGATGATCCTTGAGCAATTCACGATGTTTGACACCGCGAAAGTAGAAATCAACAAGGAGCATCAATTGTTGATGGTTAGTGAAACCACTAGTTTCAAGAAGGGCAAAGGCAAGAAGGGATACTTCATGAAAGGCAAATCAGTTGCTGCTCTAGTGGAGAAGCCCGAGGGTTGAACCCAAAACCCAAGACTAAGTGCTTCTGTATTGAGGGGAACAGTCAGTGAAGCGGAACTACCCTAGATACTTGGTAGATGAGAAGGCTGGCAAGGTTGACAGAAGTATATATAGGATATACATTATATTAAATGTGTACTTTACTAGTACTCCTTGTAGCACCAGGGTATTAAGATACCGGTTCGGTTGCTAAGTGTTAGTAACACGAAATAAAAAGCTATGGAAAAACGGAGACTAGCTAAAGGTGAGATGACGATATATGTTGGAAGTGTTTCCAAGGTTGATGTGATCAAACATCGCCTGCTCCCTCTACCATCGAGATTAGTGTTAAACCTAAATAATTGTTATTTGGTGTTTGCGTCGAGCATAGACATGATTGGATTATGTTTATCGCAAATACGATTATTCATTTAAGGAGAATAATGGTTACTCTGTTTATTTGAATAATACCTTCAACAGTCTTGCACCTAAAATAAATGGTTTATTAAATCTCGATCGTAGTGATACACATGTTCATGCCAAAAGATATAAGATAGTAATGATAGTACCACATACTTGTGGCACTGCCAATTGAGTCATGTTGGTGTAAAACGCATGAAGAAGCTCCATGTTGATGGATCTTTGGACTCACTCGTTTTTGAAAAGATTGAGACATGCGAACCATATGCATTGGTAGATATGCATGAAGAAACTCCATACAGATGGATCGTTTGGACTCACTTGATTTTGAATCACTTGAGACATGCAAATCACACCACATGGGCAAGATGACTGAAAGGCCTCGTTTTTCTGTAAGATGGAATAAGAAAGCAACTTGTTGGAAGTAATACATTTTGATGTGTGCAGTCCAATGAGTCTTTGAGGCCTTATGATGGATATCGTTATGTTCTTACTTCACAGATGATTTGAGTAGATGTTGAGTATATTTACTTGATGAAACACAAGTCTGAATTATTGAAAGGTTCAAGTAATTTCAGAGTGAAGTTGAAGTTCATCGTGACAAAATGATAAAATGTCTATGATATGATCATAAAGATGAATATCTGAGTTACGAGGTTGGCACACAATTAAGACATTGTGGAAATTGTTTCACAACTAATACCACCTGGAACACCATAGTGTGATGGTGTGTTCGAACATCATAACTGCACCCTCATTGGATATGGTGCATACCATGATGTTTCTTATCGAATTACCACTATCATTTATGGGTTAGGCATTAGAGACAACCGCATTCACTTTAAATAGGGCACCACACAATTCCGTTGAGACGACACCATATGGTTTAGAGAAACCTAAGCTATCGTTTCTTAAATGTTTGGGGCTACGACGCTTATGTGAAAAAGTTTCAGGCTGATAAGCTCGAACCCAAAGCGGATGAATGCATCTTCATAGAATACCCAAAACAGTTGGGTATACCTCCTGTCTCAGATCCGAAAGCAATAGGGATTGTTTCTAGAATCGGGTCCTTTCTCGAGGAAAAGTTTCTCTCGAAAGAATTGAGTGGGAGGATGGTGGAGACTTGATGAGGTTATTGAACCGTCACTTCAACTAGTGTATAGCAGGGCACAAAGAGTTGTTCCTGTGGCACCTACACCAATTGAAGTGGAAGCTTATGATAGTGATCATGAGACTTCGGATCAAGTCACTCCCAAACCTCGTAGGACGACAAGGATGCATACTACTTTAGAGTGGTACGTAATCCTGTATTGGAAGTCATGTTGCTAGACAACAATGAACCTACGAGCTATGGAGAAGCGATGGTGGGCCCGGATTCCGACGAATGGCTCGAGGCCATAAAATCCGAGAGAGGATCCATGTATGAAAACAAAGTGTAGACTTTGAAAGAACTACTTGATGGTCGTAAGGCTGTTGGGTGTAGATGGATTTTAAAAGGAAGACGAACAATGATGGTAAATGTCACCATTAAGAAAGTTCGACTTGTCGTTATGATGTTTCCCGACAAGTTCAAGGAGTTGACTATGATGAGACTTTCTCACTCGTAGCGATGCTAGGAGTCTGTTGGAATTATATTAGCAGTCACTGCATTATTTATGAAATCTTGCAGATAGGATGTCAAAACATTGTTTCCTCACGCTTTTCTTGAGGAAAGGTTGTATGTGATACAACCAGAAGGTTTTAACAATCCTGAAAGATGCTAACAAGCTTGCAAAGCTCCAGCAATCCTTCTAAGGATAGGAGTAAGCATCTTGGAGTTGGAATATAGGCTTTGATGATGATCAAAGATTTTGGGTTTATACAAAGTTTATGAGAAACTTGTATTTCTAAAGAAGTGAGTGGGAGCACTATAGAATTTCTGATGAGTATATGTTGTTGACATATTGTTGATCGGAAATGATGTAGAATTTCTGGAAAGCATGCAGAGTTATTTGAAAAGTGTTTTTCAATGGAAAACCTGGATTAAGCTACTTGAGTATTGAGCATTAAGATCTATAAGGATAGATCAAAACGCTTAATAATACTTTCAAATGAAAACATACCGTGACAATATTTTGAAGGAGTTCAAAATAGATCAGCAAAGAAGGAGTTCTTGGCTGTATTACAAGGTGTGAGTATTGAGTAAGACTCAAGACCTGACCACGGCAGAAGAGAGAGAAAGGACGAAGGTCATCCCCTATGCTTTAGACATAGGCTCTACAGTATGCTATGCTGTGTAACGCACCTGAAGTGTGCCTTGCCATGAGTCAGTCAAGGGGTACAAGAGTGATCCAGGAATGGATCACATGACAGCGGTCGAACTTATCCTTAGTAACTAACAGACTAAGGTTTTTTCTCGATTATGGAGGTGGTAAAAGAGTTCGTCGTAAAGGGTTACACCGATGCAATCTTTGACACTAATCTAGATGATTCTGAGTAGTAAACCGGATTCGTATAGTAGAACAGTTATTTGGAATAGCTCCAAATAGAGCGTGGTAGCTGCATCTACTAGATGACATAGAGATTTGCAAAGCACACATGGATCTGAAAGGTTCAGACCCATTGACTAATAAACCTCTCTCTCAAGCAAGATATGAACAAACCCTATGGGTGTTGAATTCATTGCAATCACATAGCAATGTGAACTGGATTATTGACTCTAGTGCAAGTGGGAGACTGTTGGAAATATGCCCTAGAGGCAATAATAAATTAGTTATTATTATATTTACTTGTTCATGATAATCGTTTATTATCCATGCTAGAATTGTATTGATAGGAAACTCAGATAGATGTGTGGATACATAGACAACACATGTCCCTAGTAATCCTCTAGTTGACTAGCTCGTTGATCAATAGATGGTTACGATTTCCTGACCATGGACATTGGATGTCGTTGATAACGGGATCACATCATTAGGAGAATGATGTGATGGACAAGACCCAATCCTAAGCATAGCACAAGATCGTGTAGTTCGTCTGCTAGAGCTTTTCTAATGTCAAGTATCATTTCCTTAGACCATGAGATTGTGCAACTCCCGGATACCGTAGGAGTGCTTTGGGTGTGCCAAACATCAAAACGTAACTGGGTGGCTATAAAGGTGCACTACGGGTATCT
This sequence comes from Aegilops bicornis, assembly GCA_021605145.1. Classification (NCBI taxonomy): domain Eukaryota; kingdom Viridiplantae; phylum Streptophyta; class Magnoliopsida; order Poales; family Poaceae; genus Aegilops; species Aegilops bicornis. The sequence goes on along the minus strand of CM038670.1, from coordinate 768,494,631 downwards.
CCGAAAGTGTCTCATTGGGTTGTACGAATCAAGACTGGGATTTGTCACTCTGTGTGATGGAGAGGTATCTCTGGGCCCACTCGGTAGGACATCATCATAATGTGCACAATGTGACCAAGGAGTTGATCACGGGATGATGTGTTACGGAACGAGTAAAGAGACTTGCCGGTAATGGGATTGAACAAGGTATCGGGATACCGACGATCGAATCTCGAGCAAGTAATATACCGGTAGACAAAGGGAATTGTATACGGGATTGATTGAATCCTTGACATCGTGGTTCATCCGATGAGATCATCGCGGAACATGTGGGAGCCAACATGGGTATCCAGATCCCGCTGTTGGTTATTGGCCGGAGAGTTGTCTTGGTCATGTCTACACGGTTCCTGAACCCGTAGGGTCTACACACTTAAGGTTCGATGACGCTAGGGTTATTAGGAAGACTTGTATGTGATTACCGAATGTTGTTCAGAGTTCCGGATGAGATCCCAAGCGTCACGAGGAGTTCCGTAATGGTTCGGAGGTAAAGATTTATATATGGAAAGTCCTATTTTGGCCACGGGAAAATGTTCGGGATTTTTTGGCATTGTACCGGGAAGATTCTAGAAGGTTCTGGAGTGGGGCCCACCTGCATGTGGGGACCCACATGAACGTGGGGAGTGGGGGCAAGGCCCCACACCCCTGGTCAAGGCGCACCAAGATCCCCCTTAGAAGGAATAAGATCATATCCCAAAGGGATAAGATCAAGATCCCTAAAAAGGGGGGATACCAATCGGTGGGGAAGGGAAATGATGGGATTTCTTTCCCCCACCTTTGCCAACGCCCCAATGGACTTGGAGGGCAAGAAACCAGCCCCCTCCACCCCTATATATAGTGGGGAGGCACATGGGAGCCGCACCCCTTCCCAAGGCGCAGCCCCTCCCCTCCCCAACACCTCTCCTCCTCTGTTAAGAGCTTGGCGAAGCCCTGCCGGAGTATTGCTGCTCCACCACCACCATGCCGTCGTGCTGCTGTTGGAGCTTTCTTCCTCAACCTCTCCCTCCTCCTTGCTGGATCAAGGCGCGGGAGACGTCCTCGCTCCGTACGTGTGTTGAACACGGAGGTGCCGTCCGTTCAGCGCTAGGATCATCGATGATTTGGATCACGATGAGTACGACTCCATCAACCCCGTTCTCTTGAACGCTTCCGCTCGCGATCTACAAGGGTATGTAGATGCACTCCTCTCCCTCTCGTTGCTAGAAGACTCCATAGATTGATCTTGGTGACACATAGGAAAATTTTGAATTTCCGCTACGTTCCCCAACACCGCAATACTGCTACGACACGCGAAGACTGGACGGCACTGTACCACGTCATATCACTGAAACCCACTAGGCCAAACTAGCCCGCCTAGGTCATCTATTTTGGAACGGAGAATGCGTGCATGCCTTTGCTATGATTTTGTGTTGCATGTTCTCGTACTTTTGCTACGATTTTCCTACCCTATGAACCAAATGAGGCCTGAATGTATGTTGACTATTATGCGATCGATCGCTAAGCCTACAATTTTAGGAGCTAGGGATATTGGTCGATCGACAAGGGATAAGTATAAGCGTACCACGAGCTCATCAGCCCCAACGTTTCTCTTTGGTGAGTGTTTTGCAAGTACTATAGCTCACACAGTAGCTAGCCTACTAACACCAAGAATCATCAAACAAGCCCTGCTGATATGATAAACAGTTCAAACTTACATCTAAGCATGCCATATATTACATCAAAAGCTGGTGAGGATACATATGTTTCCATAACATGGAGAGGGTTCGCATGATTCATTATCAAACAAAAGTAGCAAGATCCGCCCACACAAGACAGTGCACTAGGCCTAAGATGGTTTGATAACACGCATCGTTCTGGTAATTAAACACAGGGCAATGCAAACTACCCTGAAGGATTGGCGCGACCAACTATTTCTTGTCATCGATCTCTCGGGCAATGACCACAGCACGGACAGCGGCATGGGAATCGATTTCTGCGGCGATGTCCGCAGGACTGACCGCGACATCGAAATCGATCTCTGGGGTGATGTCCACAGGATGGACAGCAGCATCGGAATCGATCTCCGGGGCGATGCCAACAGGACGGGCCACGACATCCAAATCATCAAGGACGTCCACCGGCACCTGCACAACCCTAACATATTAGCAAGCACATTGCAAATAATCAAAACCCATAACTATGGTAATAAGCCATTATTTTTTACCTTGTGCAGCTCACGGGGATCTCATCCCTCCGGGCATCTCCTAAATCCTCGATGGGGGCCATCACCTTGCCGGGGAATACCGCTTCTCATGGCGACTATCTCCTCAAACTCGGTCTTGAGCCTCACATAGGTGGCAATCAGAGTTCCTGGGGTAGGCACGGTGGGGCCCTTGCTGTTCTTCCAACTTTCTTTGAGGAGTTTGTCCGCCAACGTCCTCAACTCTTGGGCCAGTGCTTGTTTCTTGGAGTTCTTCGTCTCCATGGGTTGGTCCGCCAACATGGTCAACTCGTTGGTCGGTGCTCGCTTCCTGGAGAACACTGTCTCCAGTGGGTTGTCCATCGGCAACTCTTTGCCTAGTGCTCCAGGATCCATCAATGAACTGACAAACAAAAAGCAATCGAAAGGAAACCACAATCGCAATGAAAACGGGAAAAGAATAGGATGTGAGAATCGGTCGGTGCTTCGCAAAAAGAAGATTCTTGGAATAAAAATATAGCAGCATAACTGATTCGCCCACCTTTCCTTCGTTGGTACAGAAGAAAAATGGCAGAACTGAGTAGCACAGGTGAGGTTTTCTTCAAGAAAGGGAAGAAAGGGCTTGAACGAGCGTTCCAGTGAAATGATGGTTGCTCCGTCCAGTCCAACTTGGAGGCCACCTTACCACTGCTGGTAAAGGTGTGGGTTTTGTGATATGACGGGTCATGACGGCCACACTTGGGTGACAGGTGAGTCTCGACTATAGCACCTCGCTGTGATTTGGTGGATGGCACGCGGGCCTGGATGCTTTGAAATGTCCCGCATGTAGATAGAGCGGCTAGTCATATAGGAGTGCTCAATATTGTGCACATGACCAAGGCAGAGAGGAAAATGAGAGAACTACATAATTAATGCATGAGTTTAATTAGGGTAGTTTTGTAAAGTACGAGATACATTTCTCCAATCGCAAAATGCCTTGGTTCATGAGATTTGAGATTTGAGCCCTATAAACTGGAAGGGAGGGGATACTGCACACGGTGTAGTCTAGTCACTTGTTGAAATCTCTAGAAAGGAAAATAGTCCTTTCCGGTTACAGGTCTATACTACTCCCTCCATCTAGGTGTGTAAGTCATCTTACGAAAACAAAATAGTCCCAAAACACTTAGGCGCGGTGCATTAACTTCTACCTTGTTTCTTGTTTCTTGACATATCAACCAATAAGAGATGAGAGGTGTGCATGGTTTTAATGACTTGCAATGGATAGTTCATTGCATGCAATGCTATTAATTAGCAAATAAACATTGGTGACCCCAGGAGGAAACGGTGCTAAGTAGCGTGGACCTATGCAGAATGAGTATCAACCAATGGATAATGGAGTTTAATTGTTAAACAATACTCCCTCCTTTCCGGTTTATAGGGCTTATCTCAAAATTTTATGTTTTCCATTTTATGAGGCTCAATTTGGTTGTTTTCCATCACATTTTCAGATTCCAAGGTGCATTAAATCATTGCATGCAAGTATTAAGAGAAATTTGACCAATGCATGTACTTTATGCATGCATGCATTGCAATTAATGCATTGATAAACATATTTTTTTGAGGAAAACAAGAGCATTAATTAGGTGCTTTTGCAAAACTACAAACTGTATTCCACCACTCACCATCTACATTGATTGGTGAGATTTTTTAATTGAGCACTATAAACCGGAAAGGAGGGAGTAGCAATTTTGTCTCATGCAAGAGCCTGGCTAGTATATGCGTGAGGAACCGCACCACGCGAGCGTTCGCAACTGCCACGTTCAGGTTGCGCTTGGCTCTTCGCCTCTTCGAGAAGACAAACAATGATGCCACTCCTACTTCTACAGTATCAAATCCACTTCTGCATGTCCGTCCACCTCGTGCGGGAGGGATAGCGTGTAGCGAAAGCTTCTACTTACTGCTCCTGCCTTTGCATCTATGACAGGTGGGCCCAACAGGTGGTTGGCCCTCCTGTCATGCAGCCAAAGGCAGGTGCAGTTAAGGCACCAGAGCTCAGTCCGCGAGGGAGAGGGTGTCGTAGTAACCAAAGTTCTCGGTCTTGTACAAGTTGACGCTGACACATCAAAGCACTTTTCGATAAAAGTCTTTTACACATTTCAAATGGACTACTTCGTATGTAGGAGTAGACATATTACGCTTCGTATGTAGTCACTTGTTGCAATATCTAAAAAGACTTATATTTGGAAACGGAGGGAGTAGAATGCATGCATGCATGTTGTGACTTCCCTTTTGATACTTGCATGTGTTGATTTGATGCACCTTGCCAAATTTTGACTATAAATTTAACTAACCAAATTTTCATGCATGTCACAAAAAATTACGGGGCTGTTTGGATTGTGACTATGTTTGTCTTATGTTGCCACATTATTTTTCCCACACTTGCCACACTTGCCTAACCTGAGTTGCTCAAATTGTTAGACACACTTTGGCTTGCCTAAGGGAATCTTGCCACAATTTTTGTGTCTATGACATGTGGGGTTCACTGCTAATAAAAAAATTCTTGTCTTAGGTGTGGCTAATAAAAAGACTTACATTTAGGAACGGAGGGAGTATAAAATATATATAATAATGCATGTTGGGGCAACCCACGTTTCCGCTAATTTTAGCCGTGGGCTTGTTCACAATTTTTACGAGGGGTGGTTATTCATTTAATGGAGGGACTTGTAGTACGGACTTGAGCGATACAAAGTGCGACTGTACGCCCGTAACACCACTTGGAACAAGCGGGTAGCTATCTCAAAAACAATCAACAACTAAAAAACCGCGACTGGCATGTAGTAGTACACAATTTTAAGCGATTGTTTTGATGGAGTGAAAAGGAAAACTACCCCACTACTTATATATAGGCCGGAGCCTCCGCTTGCTTGCTAGGGTTGCTCTATTCACATACTCTCATCCTCTCCAGATCTAAACAAGATAGGGGTAGTAACACTGTCTTTCTCCCTTCAAAAAACACTGGCTTTCTATCCTCACCGCTGGTTACAGATCCGGACGTATCCCCCTCCGCCGGTGAAGGGGAGGAGGGGGCAGCGTTTAGGCCGTCGTCGACAGCGAGGGAGGAGACCCACTGCCGGCCGCACTGTTATCTCTGGCCGAGCGCCAGCACGGGAGGTCCTCTGATCCCTTCGTCGTTGCCTGTGGGCGGATCCGGCCTCCCGCCGCCCACCTATCCACATCCTGATGACCTTCAGGTATATCTTTGTTCAAAACCGCCTTAGCTCTACTTCCCCAGCTCGCTACATCGCTGCATGTGCATCATTTTCTACCTCCCAGCCCCTCTCGATCGGATGGTCCAACGTCACCTTTTTTTTCTTCTATTGTTAGAGGTAAAGCTACTTCATGGAGTCGAATCTTGTACTCCCTCCATCCGAAAATACTTGTCATTGAGATGGATGTATCTATATGTATTTTAGTTGTAGACACATCCATTTTGATGACAAGTAATTCCGGACGGAGGGAGTACTTGGTTCAAACAAGAAATAAAGTGGGGGTGGGGGAATTTAGTATGTACATCGGACTTGGTACAAACAGGAAGGAAAGGGGGTGAAAGTAATACAGATTGGTCATCCAACCGGTCTCTTGGTCGAAAAGGGAAATATAGGGGTAACGCTGTACATAGTGGTATGACCAGGACTAGATTTGCTATCCACACATAGGTGTAGGTGGCTAGAGTGAACAAAAATGGGACCAACCCAGATATGTTTCTCGGATGTTTGTTTCTCGGGGCAACAAACTATGAATCACCACTTTATGCCCCTATTTACGTACATGGTGTTGTACTGCTGGTGCACCCACTGTCCCATGCCCTTATACCAAATATTTAGGGTCCGGTCTGAATAAAGGGGCAGAAAACATAGATCTCGATGAAAATAGAGGAATAGGAAAGGAATGTAGGTATAAAACTATGGAACAACGAACCGGAGGAAACTCTCAAGAGAATGTGTTCGGATGGACTACGAAATGTACAGATTTGTTTTTTTAGAGTAGCATGCTTGGCAGTATGAGATGATATTTGTTTATTCAGCTGCACAGTGACTACTCTTGTCCTCACCTCACGTGCCACACCTAGGTTGATTTTTTTATTCCGGCAAACACAGCACATCAACATGTCTAACGCATGGCAGCGAGCGCCTGCCTCGGGCTTCCGCTAAAAAAATGAGCAGCGCATTGATGTTTCTAATCCTATGGAATCAGTACTACCAGACCAGCTTTCCTATGAAACACTATTCACCTTTCCCGTGTTCTGAATGGTTGGAAGGGAAAGAATACCGTAGGAATTGTGTTCCTACAAAAATCCAGCACCCAAACTGTGAACCGAACGCAGCCTTAGCTGTTCTTAATATAATGTCCCTGGTAAAAATGAAGCCATGCCACTGTTTTTTCCTGTAATTGTTTGAGACTCTGACAAGTTTAGCCAAATGTTTTTGCCTGTAATTGTTTGAGACTCTGACTGTTTCCTCTGTGCCTTTTTGTGCAAACAGGGATATCCAATTCACCTGGTTGCTGTTGTGACCTTTAGGTGCACTGCACAAAACTCTTCTTAAAAGAAGTGACTTTTGTGCTGTTTAACTGGAATGTCAGAATGGAACAGTTGGTTCATTTTGGTGGAACTGCACAAAGGGAGATCTGTGTTCCAATCCTCATCATCCATATTGGCGCCATAACCTTCCTTTAGGTAAGAATGATATTTAATGCATGTGTTCATCTCTATTTTCCGACTGCCATGAGAAAATAATGCTGTTTTTACTAGTACACTTGTACGCCCTCACTGACAAAACCAATTCCGAATTAGAAGGCCAATCATGTACTTGGTTTCACCAACTGGTGAGGAGAAAGAAAAACAGAGCATGAAGAGGAAGAAGAAGAAGAATAAACAGTGCCAAGGCGATCTTGCTGAAGCCAGAGGCCTCAGTCGAGGCCATTCAAGGGCTCCGGCAACGACTACCTTACATGTGAGACGATCATCCAGGGATCCCTTCCACTTCTGCTGTCTCACTTAATTAATTAGGAGTACTTAAGTACCACTAATTTATTACTGCCTAATTTTCCTATTGGAGTTGAACAAATCTTTAGTAGGACCCTATGCGGAATCATGTACGTGTGAATGTTTGTCTATGGAGGTGAATCATGTGGTGGAGCAGGGAGGGGATATTATTAGTGTCATGACATAATAGTGCTATTGTTTTGCATGTCAATTTATTGCCATTGGTTCAATGAGGCAATGTTTTGCGTATTGTCCATCATGAATTTGATGCTCTTGTTTGAGTAATATGCTAATGTCTTCCTATCCTTTCTCCTTTGAGCTAATGAAGTTTTCACCTTGTTCCTACTTGTGCAAACAGGGATCATGTTGTGCCAATCATACATTTTAGTGGAACTACACAAGACAATATAATGAACTGTATCCCAGCCAGTGCTTTAACTCTGCTGGAAGTTCTTGATAATCTTTCGATATAATCTCAGCACTGGTAAACAAGAGTGATTTCAACCATACATTTGAAGTGCACAAAAATATATACTATTGTGTGATTCCAGTGAGTGCTTTATCATCTTTTATGGGACTACATGAATAAGCTTTTTTTCTCATGTTGGTATGGGCCTAAGGTGTCACAGCCCTAGAATTGTTTGCAACTAATGGCATTGCATCCATGCATCATGTTTAAATTTCATGAAATTTGAAATGGGGATTGATCAAACCCCTAGTACCGAAACAGTGCAAATAGGTTCAACTTCAAAATATTTTCAAAGAACCCAAATTGGTTTGCCAAAATGTTCATGATTAATGGAAAAGGGTGAAAACCATATCCAGAGACGATGGATATTTTTCCAAGACAATTTTGGTATTTGAATTAATCCATATTGTATTTGAATTGGGGCACTTAAATTCTATAAATAATTTTAAATGCTCCAACATATTCTGAAAATAGCTAAGGGTCTCTGTAATATTTCAGTTAATGCCCAAAATTATTTTCAGGATTTATGAAAATGATTTAGTTTCTAAAACTAAATCAAAAAAAATTACAGAAAATAGCAAAACAGAAAGAAATTAGAAAGGACACAGAGAGAGAGAGAGAGAGAGAGTCTACCTGTGCAGCCCACCTGGAGGCCCACTTACCTGGCCCAGCCCACCCGAGCCGCCACCGTCTTCCACCTCGCGCCAGAAGGACGCGAGGCGTGTGGCCACCGCACGCCGGCACGCGCCCGAGCCACCTCCTGCTTCCGCCGCTTCCCCGTCGCGGTTGTGAGCGCCACGCACGTCTCCGAACCCAACCGCTCACTCCAATCCTCTCTCCCCTCCTCTGTTTCTCTCCCACACGACCACCGAGCAGGTTCGCCGCCGCCGTTCATCACCACCGCGGCCACCGGCCAGCACTAGACCCATGGACCAGCCCCTGAGCTCCGACGTGACACCGTCGTCCTCTTCGTCAGCTCACATGTCCGGAAGAGCTCCAACGCGCCATCCCCGGCCACTTCTTCATCGTCGGCCGCCGAAGGATCTCCATCGCCGACTCGCCGTCGTCCGAGCTTCCCCGAGCACGCTGAGGCCATCACTGCACTCCACGTGAGCTCCTGATCATCCTCCCCCTCTCCGTTTTCTCTCTAGCATGCCGTAGCCGCCGCGCCTCTCTCACCTGACAGCGCCGCCGCCAAAGCTCGTGGCGATGACGCTCCGTGACCATTTGGTCCCGGGCATGCGTCAACGTCCTCGCCGCGCAGCGTAGACGCCGTGGGTGTTAACCCCGCATCGCAAGGCCACTTTGTTGCCTCGACCCGAGCTTCGCCCGAGCTCCGGCCGCCGCTCGGGCTCCACTCCATGAACCCGGCCACCCGCACCTCCCTTGGTCTCCCTAGATGCGCGCGGTCATGGGTTACCTCTGGTGCTCTTGCGCGTCCAACCGCAGCCCATAAGCGCCACTCCGTGAGCCACCGCCATACAGGTGCGTCGCCGTCGTCTAACTCCGTGAGGCCGACATGGCTGCCATTAGCGCTAATTACCGCCCTAAACCACCCTTAGACAGCGACGGGCCCCACACGGGTCAAAGCCCAGTCAACGCGGGATTAGTGTATGTCTCATCGACCAATGGACCCCACGGGTCGGGTTTGACCTGGGCGCCAGTTGACCTGCTGACCTCAGGGTGATGTCATGCTGACGCAATAACCCATTTTCTGGATTTATTATTATTCAGGAAATTCTAGAAAATTGCCTAAACTTCTAAAAATCATAGTAATTCAACCGTAACTCCAAATGAGATAAATTATATATATGAAAAATGATCAGAAAAATCCAATCTATCCATCTGAACCATTTTCATGCATGTTAGAACAACTTATAGCTGCTGTTTAGCACAAAGCATATAAATGGCAATTTAATATCCATATATGGAGTTTGAATTTGAACCTTGGGTTCAAACCAACTTCATTTAACATGTTGCTAGTTGCATTAGCTCAAAATACAGCATATTGACATGTCATGGTCATGCATCATATTGTTGCATCGCATTGATTGTGTTCTTTCTTTGTTGCCGGTGATTGTCCCCTCTCGGTAGACGACGTTCCAACGACGTGTTCGATGACACCAATGAAGAACTATATTATCTTCAGAAGTGCCAGGCAAGCAAAACCCCCTTGTTCATTTCGATACAATCCCACTCTCTCGCTCCTGCTCTCTTTTACTGCATTAAGACGACAACGATTCACCTGTTACTTGCTGCGGTAGCTGAACCCCTTTATCCCCTGCATGACCTGTCATTCCACAGTAATTAGATGAAACCCACTAGCATGAGTAGGAGTTGTTTGAGCCCTGCTGTGCCTACTCATTCATGCTTGTTTGTCATGCACTCTTGCTTAGAGTTGAGTCAGGTGCGATTCATCGGGAATGAATTGGAATGGTGTGTGAACATGTCCCTCTTGTGTGTGAGCTAAGTGTGTGAACACGATTTGGTAAAGGTAGCGGTGAGAGGCCATGTAGGAGTACATGGTGGGTTGTCTCATTGCAGCCGTCCTCGAGGAACTGAGTTACGTGTTTGTGATCCATGAAACAGTTACTACCACACATTGGGATCCTTAATTGACTCTCTCGGCTTCTTAACCACCCTTGTCCTCTGTCCAGGAGTTGCAACTAGTTTCTGGTGTTTGTAGGATATGTGTTGGAGGCCGTGCATAGCGCTGACCCTAGGGGTGGGCTATGATGCGGTAGATACACCGTGGCCCGGTGTGCGAATGCCCGTTTGGTATCTCGGGAACCCTGCACACATCGTTCGGGGCCGTTAGTGAAAACCTCGGCGGACTCCTGCGGATGGAACCCGAATAGGCGATAAACCTGGACTAGGGACTTGAGTGTTTAGGTAGGTCGTGGCCGACACCCACGTTGGGCTTCCGCTTGAAGGTTGCCGAGTACATGTCGTGTAAACGGCGGTAAGTGGTGAGAACGTGTGTGAAGAAGTACACCCCTGCAGTGGTTAATATGATCTATTCGAATAGCCGTGTCCATGGAGAAGGACTTCTGGGTTGCCTATATCAGTTCATAGACAAGTGAAAGTGGATACTCTAAAATCGCATAAGATAAGCGTGAGTGCTATGGATGGTGTTCTCGTGGGAAGGCGGAGGCGGGTCCATAGTGGTGTATTGATATGGTGAATATGTGGACTCGTGTGCCACCTCAAAAGAGTTGCTTGCGGTCGTAGTTCAGGATAGCCACCGAGTCAAAGCTGGCTTCTTGCGGTCAAACTCCACCACCCCTTTGTTGATAATGATGCATATGTAGTTAGTTACGATGTAAGTCTTGCTGAAATGCGTTTGTACTCACGTTTGCTTATTTTATGTTTTGCGAGAGAGGCGTCGGTCTACGCTAGTAGTTCCGCTTGGACTTGACGTTTAGTTTGTTACCTCAGCTACGATCTTGCGCCCTCGGCGAGATCTGGTAGATAGTCAGGCTTCTCGGCCTTTTTCATTTGTAGATGGCTGTACTCGGACATGTTAAGCTTCCGCTTGTGCTTTGACTTGTATGCTCACGAGTGTTGGGTCATGAGACCCATGTTTGTAATATCTCGCTCCTCGGAGCCTAATGAATAAATATTTGAGTCGTAGAGTTATGTTGTGATGCCATGTTGTATTTACACATATTGAGCATATTGTGTGTATGTTTGAAATGCTTGGTATGTGTGGGATCCGACAATCTAGTTGTTTATCCTTGGCAGCCTCTCATATGGGGAAATGTAGTCTAGTGCTTCTTGAGCGATAGTAGTCCGCTTCTGACCGGTTCACCGGAGTCCTGCTAGCCCGGCACTACTGCTTTGGACACTTGACTGGCGGCATGTGTTTCACTTCGCCGTTCCTATATACATCGCCTTGAGGAAATGTCACGCGATGATATTGAGTCCTGCCTAGCCTGCTACAGCCGAGATACGGAGTCTTGTTAGCCCAGTGCTACAGCCCGAATTCATACGTTGATGACCGACATGCTCGATGTGATTCATGTATGCTGTCCCCATGGGTTAAGCGCCGCTTTGGGTTCACGACTAGCCATGTCGGCCCGGGTTCTCTGTCATATGGATGCTAGCGACACTATCATATGCGTGAGCCAAAAGCGCATAAGCGGTCCCGGGCCATGGTAAGGCGACACCCGTGGGAATACCGTGCGTGAGGCCGCAAAGTGATATGAGGTGTTCTTGGCTAGATCGATGTGACTTGGAATCGGGGTCTGACAGCGTTGGTATCGAGCTGACTGCTGTGGGATTACCAAGCCAAACCGGTCGAAGTTGAGTCTAGAAATGCTTTAGTTATGTAAGGGAATTGATTGTGGAAGGAACGTAAGGCTCTTTTTACTCCTTATATCTCATGGCCTTACGATCTGAGTCATCCTCTTCTCTTCTACGGGATTAAGAACTAGGCCTTCTCATCTATCTATCGAGGATGACGTGTTACTAATCCATAGACCTTTAAGATTGTTGGTTTTAAGCCCGATGCAGTTCCTATTATTTACGTATGATAATTGTTGATCTCGGAACCTTGATATTGTGATGTTGAGTGGTTATGCCACCATTTTTGCAGGATGTCTCAAATCATTTTGAGCATTTACTGACCGTTATCTTTGTCCGAGTCATCGAGGTCTCTAAATAGTCGATGCATTTGCAAATCCTTTCCTTCCGTTCGATGTCCTTTTGGTCGAGAATAAGCACACTAACCGGTGCGTTGAGGTAATTTATTGCCTTGACATATATGTTGGAACTATTATTATGACCCTAGGTGTTTTAGGAAGTCACCTAGTAAACTAGCCATGTTTTGTGTTCCCCGTGTGATGATTCTGGCCATCATTCTCGAAAGCATCCCGTGATGCAATTTTGTTAGTAGGCATTCTATTCCTGGGTTCTCAAACCCGAGATTCACCCTACTTCATGTTGTTAGTATTTGCTAGTTCCTTTAGGATGTTAGTAACCTTGCGATAGTCCTCGAGGTCCGTGGTATCTCATTCTTCCACATACCATGAACCATCCTTGGCAGGAGTTCCTTTGAACCAAAAGGTCACAACAAGAGTGCTCTCGATGAGTTCCCCATTCTATATTGTGACTCTGCGGTTCTATCTTTCCGCATGGGTTATCCGGAAGAAATGTTGAGCTTCGCTCGACATACTAATCCATGACTCTGCAACTCGAAAAGTTATATGTTCCTCGAGTTGTTCCTCCTTAGTTGTATTCCGATCCCCATCTATCAGTTGATAGTCAGGAGTAGCCGTGCACTCGTGCTCATCGATGCCCATTATTCTTGTGGTCCATCAAGCCATTCTGTTCTGGAATGACTAGGAGAAACAAACTCCAGTACCTGATCCATTTCTAGGATTGGGTCAAAGTAGTTGTATTCCGCAGATCAAATGCCAATCCAGCTTTTGATTATGTTCTATCCTGAAGTATTACCCACTTTATGTCAGGAGTGTCATGAGAATTGCACCTTCTCTTATGAATTCTTGACGCAGTGATACTTCTCGCCATCATTATTCATTCCTCGGTTCCGAGTTGTTGTAACCGGAATGCCGATAAGTGAATTGTGATGTGTGAAATCAATACTCCTAGCAACTCGTTGCTTCGTAGCTAATGGACAATATCCTCATTCTTAGCGTGTTGGTTATTAAATCATCATCCTAAGATTGATCGTGCTACCTAGTCCTTATTTACGGTGCACACTTGATTGATGAGTTAGGATCTTGTCAAGTCCTCGCTCATTTGATCATATCGTCTTGCCTCAAAAGCAAGATTGTTCTCGAGCTTAGTAACATACCGGTGGTTCGTGACTTTCCAAATATCTTCTTGGAAGTGTTACCGGGTTGTTTCCTGATTGTTATGTTGAGCTCGTGATCAAGTTGGTTTCTTGTGAACCACCCTTTCTCCAAGAATACGTGTTGGATATCCTGAGCTAGTTGGTTAGGCTAGATAACAACTTGGAGAGTTGGAAGATAAAAGCTTGCCTAACTTAGTTTGTTCCAAAGGGATATTCTTGTGTAGTGTGTGTTGAAGAAAGATGATATCTTCATCGATTGGTCCTCGTGATCGATTGCTGGACCTATTGTCTTATCAATCCTTTGATTTGAGTGTGGGCTATCGTCAAATCAAATCGGAACCAACGATGCTCGTAATGTTGTCTTACTCGTGGTTGATCCCTCGAGCATACACCATTACATCTTTTGGTCGACCAATACTATCACCGTGTTCACATGATGGCGGAAGTCCGGTGATATGGAAATTTCGATGAGTTGTTGTTGAGCCCATCGGCTGACATTTTGTCTCCCCCGTGATTCATGTTGAACATCAACCTAGTGTTGAAACTTTGTAAGCAATGCCTTCGTGATCCGTTCATGAAGCCTATGCTTGGATGAAAGAAGTGACTTCCTCGAACTCACGTGCATTTGATGTAAGTTGTCGCCGTGGATTCGAGAAAGCTTGTTTGCTTCTGTGGAATCATCCCAAGTCGATCACGCATGTGCGAAGTATTCTGTGGTTTGATAGACTGATCATCTTCATTCCATATGCAATTCCTAGCACACCAAGCCACTGATTGATTTGTTCAAGGAAAAGGAGTTGATGTGCGAATACTAGTTCATGCACATGACTTCGATATCCTTGTTGATGGTGCCCCACCTGAACTCGGTAGTGTTGTATTATAAGACTACTACGTGGTCATGCTTATGCGGGACAGCGTGTTCACTTGTTTGTAGCAGAACCAGCTCATCTTTTGGAGCTTGCTATCGTAGTTCATTCGAGAATCTCGCAACATCTTTTAAATCGATTTGTGTTGCAAACTTTCATTTTTCTTTCTAGACTCGATGAGTCTGGAATATCCTAACACCAACCAGATCTGAATCTCAGGCAGATATGATGGTTGGAACCTTCCCAACATTTGCATTTTGTTCCCAGCTTGCATCCCATCGTGCCAATTTTCCATGGGCTGCTCTTCTCAGTAATTGATGTCTAGGATCATCCTCAAAAGTGGACTTACCATGGGTCCCATCCATTTCCGATGATAAGCAAATCATCCATTGTGTTGTCTTCAACAAGGTAGTCCACATCATCCATTCTAGTCCGAGTATGTCATTCTTTTGAACTCCTTCAAATGATCGATTGTGATTGCCTTAGGCTAGAATGAAGAGTTTCAATGATCTCTGAATCAAAAGTAATTCTTTTTGCCACTTAAGGGAATAGTTCTTTGCGTCACCTCCCCTAAGGTGCCCCGTTTTGGAATCATGGCAACTTCCCTCGCTATTTTGAAACACTCGTAAAATTGTTTCCTCCGTCCTTACTAATGCATGTCTTACCTCTCCGCTCCAGAAATGTTTTTTTTATGTCTCATCCCGTGAGTTGATCTTGTGATCATTAAGATGATCGTAAATTGTTCGAACCTCAAGAAGATCGATTCTTCTAAAATCTCCTCCTTTCTTCTCGTTGCCATGTTGGATGTAGTTCCCAAGGCAAGACGTCGAGACAATGATGGTGATCATGTCAACGTTCTTATTAAGTGCTACCTGAATCGTGAAGACCGTGATAGTTTGTGCCCCCTCTGTCTTCTTACCTCACGTCTTGAATCTCGGGACGAGATTCTTGTTTAGTGGGGGTGAGTTGTCACAGCCCTAGAATTGTTTGCAACTAATGGCATTGCATCCATGCATCATGTTTAAATTTCATGAAATTTGAAATGGGGATTGATCAAACCCCTAGTACCGAAACAGTGCAAATAGGTTCAACTTCAAAATATTTTCAAAGAACCCAAATTGGTTTGCAAAAATGTTCATGATTAATGGAAAAGGGTGAAAACCATATCCAGAGATGATGGATATTTTTCCAAGACAATTTTGGTATTTGAATTAATCCATATTGTATTTGAATTGGGGCACTTAAATTCTATAAATAATTTTAAATGCTCCAACATATTCTGAAAATAGCTAAGGGTCTCTGTAATATTTCAGTTAATGCCCAAAATTATTTTCAGGATTTATGAAAATGATTTAGTTTCTAAAACTAAATCAAAACAAATCTGAAAATAGCAAAACAGAAAGAAATTAGAAAGGACACGGGGAGAGAGAGAGTTTACCTGTGCAGCCCACCTCGAGGCCCACTAACCAGGCCCAGCCCACCCGAGCCGCCACCGTCATCCACCACGCGCGGAAAGGGACGCGAGGCGTCCCACTGCACGCCCGGCACGCGCCGAGCCACCTCCTGCTTCCGCCGCTTCCCGACGCTGGCTGTGAGCGCCACGCATCCCAGACAACCCAACCGCTCACTCCAATCCTCTCTCCTCCTCTGTTTCTCTCCCACACGACCACCGGCGGGTTCGCCGCCGCGCCGTTAAATCACCACGCCACCGGCCAGCACTAGACCCATGGACCAGCCCCTGAGCTCCGCCGTGACACCCTCGTCCTCTCCGTCAGCTCACATGGCCGGAAGAGCTCCAACGCGCCGTCCCCGGCCACTTCTTCATCGTCGGCCGCCGCGGATCTCCATCGCCGACTCGCCGTCGTCCGAGCTTCCCCGAGCACGCTGAGGCCATCACTGCACTCCACGTGAGCTCCTGATCATCCTCCCCCTCTCCGTTTTCTCTCTAGCATGCCGTAGCCGCCGCGCCTCTCTCACCCGACAGCGCCGCCGCCAAAGCTACTTGGCGATGACGCTCCGATGACCATTTGGTCCCGGGCATGCGTCCAACGTCCTCACCGCACCGCGTAGACGCCGTAGGTGTTAACCCCGCATCGCAAGGCCGCTGTGGCCTCGACCCCGAGCTCGCCCGAGCTCCGGCCGCCGCCTCGGGCTCCACTCCGGCGAACCCCGGCCACCCCCGCACCTCCCCTTGGTCTCCCTAGATGCGCGCGGTCATGGGTTACCCCTGGTGCTCTTCGCGCGTCCAACCGCAGCCCATAGCGCCACTCCGTGAAACCACCGCCGCCTGGTCGTCGCCGTCGTCTAACTCCGGCGAGGCCGGCGTGGCTGCCATTAACGCTAATTACCGCCGGCTAAACCACCCTTAGACAACGGCGGCGGGCCCTTGCGGGTCAAAGCCCGAGTCAACGCGGGATTAGTGTATGTCTCACTGACCAATGGACCCCACGGGTCAGGTTTGACCTGGGGCGCCCAGTTGACCTGCTGACCTCAGGGTGATGTCATGCTGACGCAATAACCCATTTTCTGGATTTATTATTATTCAGGAAATTCCAGAAAATTGCCTAAACTTCTAAAAATCATAGTAATTCAACCGTAACTCCAAATGAGATAAATTATATATGAAAAATGACCAGAAAAATCCAATCTATCCATCTGTACCATTTTCATGCATGTTAGAACAAATTATAGCTTCTGTTTAGCACAAAGCATATAAATGGCAATTTAATATCCATATATGGAGTTTGAATTTTAACCTTGGGTTCAAACCAACTTCATTTAACATGTTGCTAGTTGCATTAGCTCAAAATACAGCATATTGACATGTCATGGTCATGCATCATATTGTTGCATCGCATTGATTGTGTTCTTTCTTTGTTGCCGATGATTGTCCCCTCTCGGTAGACGATGTTCCGACGACGTGTTCGACGACACCAATGAAGAACTATATTATCTTCAGAAGTGCCAGGCAAGCAAAACCCCCTTGTTCATTCCGATACAATCCCACTCTCTCGCTCCTGCTCTCTTTTACTGCATTAAGACGACAACGATTCACCTGTTACTTGCTGCGGTAGCTGAACCCCTTTATCCCTGCATGACTGTCATTCCACGATGAATTAGATGAAACCCACTAGCATGAGTAGGAGTTGTTTGAGCCCTGTTGTGCCTACTCATTCATGCTTGTTTGTCATGCCTGCTCTTGCTTAGAGTTGAGTCAGGTCGATTCATCGGAATGAATTGGAATGGTGTGTGAACATGTCCTCTTGTGTGTGAGCTAAGTGTGTGAACACGATTTGGTAAAGGTAGCGGTGAGAGGCCATGTAGGAGTACATGGTGGGTTGTCTCATTGCAGCCGTCCTCGAGAACTGAGTTACGTGTTTGTGATCCATGAAACAGTTACTACCACACATTGGGATCCTTAATTGACTCTCTCGGCTTCTTAACCACCCTTGTCCTCTGTCCGGGAGTTGCAACTAGTTTACGGTGTTTGTAGGATATGTGTTGGAGGCCGTGCGTGTATTGACCCTAGGGGTGGGCTATGATGCGGTAGATACACCGTGGCCGGTGTACCGAATGCCCGTTTGGTATCTCGGGAACCCTGCACACATCGTTCGGGGCCGTTAGTGGAAACCTCGGCGGACTCCCTGCGGATGGAACCCGAATAGGCGATAAACCTGGACTAGGGACTTGAGTGTTTAGGTAGGCCGTGGCCGACACCCACGTTGGACTTCCGCTTGAAGGTTGCCGAGTACATGTCGTGTAAACGGCGGTAAGTGGTGAGACCGTGTGTGAAGAAGTACACCCCTGCAGGGTTAATATGATCTATTCGAATAGCCGTGTCCGAGGAGAAGGACTTCTGGGTTGCCTATAACAGTTCATAGACAAGTGAAAGTGGATACTCTAAATGCGCAAGATAAGCGTGCGTGCTATGGATGGCGTTCTCGTAGGAAGACGGGAGCGGGTCCATAGTGGTGTATTGATATGGTGAATATGTGGACTCGTGTGCGCCACCTCAAAAGAGTTACTTGCAGTCGTAGTTCAGGATAGCCACCTAGTCAAAGCTGGCTTGCTGCAGTCAAACTCCACCACCCCTTTGTTGATAATGATGCATATGTAGTTAGTTACGATGTAAGTCTTGCTGAGTACGTTTGTACTCACGTTTGCTTATTTTATGTTTTGCAGAGAGACGTCAGTCTCGCTAGTAGTTCCGCTTGGACTTCGACGTTTAGTTTGTTACCTCAGCTACCATCTTGTGCCCTCGGCAGGATCTGGTAGATAGTCAGGCTTCTCAGCCTTTTTCATTTGTAGATGTTTGTACTCAGACATGTTAGCTTCCGCTTGTGCTTTGACTTGTATGCTCTGAGTGTTGGGTCATGAGACCCATGTTTGTAATATCTCGCTCCTCGGAGCCTAATGAATAAATATTTGAGTCGTAGAGTTATGTTGTGATGCCATGTTGTATTCTGAGATATTGAGCATATTGTGTGTATGATTGAAATGCTTGGTCTGTGTGGGATCCGACAATATAGTTGTATATACTTGGCAGCCTCTCTTATGGGGAAATGTAGTCTAGTGCTTCCTTGAGCCATAGTAGTCCGCTACAGCCCGGTTCACCGGAGTCCTGCTAGCCCAGCACTACTGCTTTGGACACTTGACTGGCCGGCATGTGTTTCACTTCGTTCCTATGTCTGTCCCTTCGGGGAAATGTCACGCGGTGATATTCGGAGTCCGGCCTAGCCTGCTACAGCCCGGGATACCGGAGTCCTGTTAGCCCAGTGCTACAGCCCGAATTCATACGTTGATGACCGACATGCTCGATGTGATTCATGTATGCCTGTCCCCATGGGTTAAGCGCCGCTTTGGGTTCACGACTAGCCATGTCGGCCGGGTTCTCTATCATATGGATGCTAGCGACACTATCATATCGTGAGCCAAAAGGCATAAACGGTCCCGGGCCATGGTAAGGCGACACCCGTGGGAATACCGTGCGTGAGGCCGCAAAGTGATATGAGGTGTTACCGGCTAGATCGATGTGACTTGGAATCGGGGTCCTGACATAAGGCCTTCATCCATATTAGTTTGTTGTCATCTCTATTTGTATCGTGCTACTGTCATGAGAAACTCCTTTATCTTTGCACTTTTAAGTTTTGCAACCTATGATAAATGGCAATGCTTTGAGTGTTGAGTTGAGCTAATTGGCACTGATTAAATAAACTAATACCTCTCTTTAAGCAAGACTACTATGTTGCTAACTTTACCCATTAAGATAATGAGGGTGCTTCTATTTGTTAGTGTATGTTTCATCAACTAGTCCCTCTATTACAGTAAACTCACTCTCTCAATATATGTGCCAACAGGGATGCTCGATTTTGGTGGAACTACACAAAAACTTTGGGTGCTTCATTGCCTCGACAGCTTTCGTCCTTTCACATCGATCGCTAATATCCGCTTGCTTTCTTCCTTTCTTTGTCGATCGCTTGGCTTATCTCGGCTTCCAAATAAAGGAAATAGTAATCGATATGCTACCTCACACAGGTTGGTACTGGTCTTTATCCTGATTATTGTGCCTTTTATATGTATTGGTAATTTGGTATTGTGCTACTGTTTGTCGATTTCATAAAGGAGTAATTTGGAGCCTGAACTCGCAGGCAAATCATTACATCGGGTGATTTTAGTAGAACTACACAAAATGATCAGATGGACAGGTACTTATGCTGCTGCTATGTACTCCAAAGTTCACTCAGACAAGCATCGATGTTAACAAGAAGTGCATATATTCATTCGAGTATCAACCGGCGTCAATCAATTGTCAAACTCCAAGTATTAGGAGAGTGAACGCCAAAAATATTGCTTGGTGCATAGCCCAGAAAAACACAGTCCAGTCTATGGTCCCAACTTGTGCCTTTTGGTTATCGACACATATGGTAGGGAACTATATGGCATGGAGTCTAAAGATTCCAGACAAGTTGGTTGACGCGTATCTTCATCGGCACTTAATCGATTACACTTGCGCCAAGGATGCTCCATTTCAGTTGAACTGCACAAAAAAATTGGGTGGTTCATTTTCTCAACCGCCTCCTTTCTAGTGCGCAATGTAGTATTTTGGCGAGATACAGGACCAAGATGAGCGATAAACTAGTTGGATGAAAGTAGTGGCCAAGTTGCTCAAACCTCCCTCGGCACGAGGCCACTATTTAATGGATAAACCTACAAGCAAAGTTCAGATTATGCATGCTGCCTCTTATTTACTCAAAAGTACACTCTTACAAGAACTAATTTTAGCAAGAAGTACCTCCGATTGAACACCATTTACCAGTCTGTACCCTAGGTAATTAAAGTTCGTCCATGGATCATATTGGCTGTGATCTCAATCATTTGGATGCATAAACATACTGAACATGTGTATATCTGAATCTTTTTGTACATTTATGTATGAATATTGTCGTGTGATCTATCAATCATTTGGATGCATAGATATGTTGAGCTTGTGTATATATGAATCTTTTGAGTTGTTGATAGTGAATGGTGGCTATGAATATGAACGTGTCCTGTGAACCTGAGTTTGATATGAATGTTTACCTTTTCTGTTGTATTTGTGTGTGAACTTGTTAGTATGCCCTCTTTGTGGGGTATAAAAGCATGAGTCTCTTATAAAAGTAATGTTGTGTCCAATTTATGTTTTCCCTTCTAACCACATATATATTTATATTATTACTATTATCGTATATTTTATAGAGACTTATATATACATTATAAAAACATCCCACTGATTATTAACTTATAAAAGTAAATGTTTAACGAAAAATCCTAGTTGTTTTTGACTCACAGGCAAGGAAAATCCTGGTGATTGCGTACAAAAGCTTGCGAAGATTTTGAAGGACCAATTTAATAATAACGCGCTCATTTTATTTTGAGCAATAACTCGCTAATTTCTTAATTACATATATATATATATATATATATATATAATGTGCCTCTTCGGTTTATTCTTTGATATTAATTGCTCCTTCTAACATAACATTATATATATAACGAGACCACCTAATACGTGTATTTCAAGGAAGTGCAAATGGGCTGGGATTTCTTAGAAAATAAAATGGGCCTGATTGACGCGAAATTATTTGTTCACCCAGCCCAGCAAATGGACTGTACATTCTAGAAAACATGGGTTAAATATATGCCATATTTTTGCAGGCTGACATATGGGCCAATAGGTCGAAGCCTACGCAGGGCGTTGTCAACTTGGTTAACAAATGATTGTGTCATCCGCAGCCATTGGATTTATATCCAACGGCCGGCATGCACCTTCAATCTCTCGTCTTCTTCCTCCAGCATCGCCGGGACCGCCTTTGGTCCGGCCTCCGTGACTAAGCGGCTCTGCTTAGCACGCATCGCTGCGAAGCGCTACCCCACCGCCGGCCAGGCTATCCCTCCACCCCTCGACACCTCCTGTTATTCTCCACAGACTACAGCCCCACACCGCAACAGAACCAGTTATAACCCTTCTCCTCCTCTCAATCTGCGACTCCACTGCCGCGTTTTCCCATCTCCGAGTCATTCCCGTCCGGGGCCTCGCCGTCGTCCACCGCCTCGCTGTGTTCGGTGCGGCGTGGTCAACAAACAAGAGTCATTGGAGGAGGACTTACGTGGAGAGCCTGACGGCTGGGACCCACGAGGTCCATGGTCGCACGCAAGGAAAGTTCCTCCTTATTAAGCTGAAAAAAATGTTTCCTCCACCTGACAGCTGGGACCCGCCGGCTGTATCTTCGCACGGAAGGAAGTGCCTCCTTGTTTTGCGAAAAAATTATTCATCCGTTGCTGATTTGGGACCCGTCGATTTGGTGGTGACTTGTGGGCCTACTAAGCGGGGCGGTACGCGCGGCTTTGTCAACTTAATCAACAAATGATTCTAGCAGCTGGACCGTTGGATGTTAATCCAACAGCCGTGCTCCTTCTTCAACCTCTGTTCTTGCTCCTGTCTCCCGTGGGCGGCACCGCGGCTGTGCTGCCGCGCACCCGAACCAGTGAAGTTTCCCACTCCTCTCCATCTGTGACTCCACGGCCCCGTCTTCCCGTCTCCGGTCGTTCCATCTGAGTGCGCCGACGCAGTGTGGTCAACGTGGTCAACATCCAAGAGTCATCGGAAGATGACTATACGTGAGAGGCTGACAGTGGGGACGCACCACGCCCATGGACACATGCATGCAACGGAACGCGGCGAGGTCAATGTGGTCAAGGAATGACTTCCATCGGAAGTATCTTTGTCGTGGAGAGTCTCGGTGGGTCCACGGCATGACAAGTAAGTGCCTCCTTATTACGCAGAAAATAATGATTCCTCCAAGCGGCGAGGGACCCACCGGACGGGTCACCGTATTTCTGAAAAAATGTTTGCCCCACATTGCTGGGACCCACTGACGGGCCACCGTATTTCAAAAAAACGTTCCCCATTGTCATTTCGGACCCACCGGAAGTGCCTCCTTATTATGCACAAAAATGAATACTCCCTGCTAGCTAGGACCCACCTTGGTGGGAGGCTGACTTAATGGGCCTACTAAGTTGACGGGACGAAGGGCTTTGTCAACTTAGTCAATATGAACGATTCTAGCTCCAGTGACCGTACAATGTCCATCCAACGGCCGTAGTGCTTCTTCAACCTCTGGTCTTCTTGCTCCAGCCGCCCAAACCAGCGCCGTTCGTGCCTCATGCTCCTGCCTCCTGTGGCCGGCTGTGCTGCCGTGGAGGCCTCACCGCCCCCTACTATTCCCACCGCTGGCCAGGCCCTGCGGCGACGGCAGCCCCACACCGTAGCCGAACCAGAGAACCCTCGTACTCCTCTCCACGCGGGCTTCCACTGCCGCGTCTTCCCCGGCTCTGTGTCATCCCCTTCCTAGGCCTCGCCGTCGTCCACCGCCGTGGTGCTCTCCGTGCGGCGTGGTCAACGTGGTCAAGGAATGACTTCCATCGAAAGAGTACTGTACGTGGAGAGGCTGATAGCTGGGTCCACGGCCACAGCCCAAATTTTTTGTGATTTGCCAACTAAGTCGCTTTGTCAGGCCTGTTGGGCTGCAAATCTTTCAAGACGAGGAGAGCTTTCATTAATTTGGCCGAGAAAATGGCCCATCAAGAATGAGAAATGGGTTGTACAATTTTAAAACACATCAAACCGGCAATTAGTTTCAAATATCTTTTTTTTTCATTTCTAGATTTTATATTACATTAATTTTCATGCGTGGAGAATTTGTTGGATTTTATATTGATATACATTTATTTTTAAAATCAGTTTGAATGTGAGTCAAAATTTCGGAATTAAAAACAGTTCGGACCGCACCAAAATATGCAAAATTTTGTATAATTTTTTAACCGTGGCCACAATATGGGCTGTAATGCTAACAAAAAGAATATGGGCTCCAAAAACCTTAAGAATTAGCAAATGGGCTGTAAATTATTAGAAATAATGGCAGATGGGCTGTATCTTGTTTTCCACAGATTTGAGGCTTTCCTAAAAAAGGTTGGCCTTTAAGCGGTGTTGTTGGATGGCCATCCAATGGCCGTCGTGCTTCTTCAATCTCTGCTCTTCCTGCTCTAGCCGCTCAAACAAGCGCCTACGGGACTGCCTGCTCCCTCCTCCCCGCGGCCGGCTCTGCTGCCACGCAGGCCTCACCGCCCCACCGTACACCCATCGTTGGCCTAGCCATCCCTCTAGTCACCCACACCAGCTGTTATTGTCCGGCGACGGCAGAAGAACCAGTAAACCCTCGTACAGTCGTACTCCCCTCCGCGTGGGAAACAACTGCCGAGTCTTCCCTGCCTCCGTGTCGTTCCCTTCCTAGGCCTCGCCGTCGTCCACCGCCCTGGTGCTCTCCACGCGGCCTGGTCAACGTGGTCAACGACCGACATGCATCTGAAGTGGACTATACGTGGAGAGGCCGACAGCTGGGTCCACGGCTGCACGCAAGGAAATGCTCCTTATTACGTGCAAAATAATGATTCCTCCACCTGACATCAGGGACCCACCGAAAGGGCCTCTGTATTTCACAAAAAAAAACATTACCGCCGCTGACAGCTCGGACCCACCAGCTATATCTTCGCACGCAAGGAAGTGAATCCTTATTACGCACAAAAAAATGAATACTCCGCCTGTTAGCTAGGACCCAGTATAGTGGCAGGCTGACTTGTGGGCCTACTAAGTTGACGGGGACGGAGGGATTTGTCAACTTAGTCAATATGCATGATTCTAGCTCCAGTGACCGTACGATGTCCATCCAACGGCCGTAGTGCTTCTTCAACCTCTGGTCTTCTTGCTCCAGCCGCCCAAACCAGCGCCGGTCGTGCCTCATGCTCCTGCCTCCCGTGGCCGGCTGCGATGCGGTGGAGGCCTCACCACCCCCTACTACTCCCACCGCTGGCCAGGCCATCCCTCTACTCACCCACACCCATTGTTATAATGCGGCGACGACAGCCTCACCCTCGTACTCCTCTTCGCGTGGGCATCCACTGCTGCGTCTTCCCCGGCTCCGCGTCGTCCCCTTCCTAGGCCTCGCCGTCGTCCACCGCCGTGGTGCTCTCGGCGCGGCGTGGTCAATGTGGTCAACGACCGACTTCCATCAGAAGAGTACTGTGCGTGGAGAGGCTGACAGCTGGGTCCACGGCGGCCGCAAGGAAGTGCCTCCTTATTACGTGCAAAATAATTATTCCTCCACCTGACAGCAGGGACCCACCGGACGGGCCACCGTATTTCGCGAAAAAAATGTTTCCCCCCTGACTGCTGGGACCCACCAGCTACATCTTCGCACGCAAGGAAGTGCGTCCGGGCCAAAAAAAAACAAACGATTTGCCCCCCTGACTGCTGGGACCCACCAGCTACATCTTCGCAGGCAAGGAAGTGCCTGACAGTCGGGACCCACCTGGTCGAAGCGTACGTAGCATTGTCATTCTGGTCACGAACGTGTACGTACATATATACTGGTCGATGTAGAGGCGCGCACGTGTCGTAGTAGAGGCGCGCACGTAGCATGTACACGTACGTACAGCGGCCAGGGTGCAAGAAAGAAAATACGGCCACGTATGTGTACATACAGGCGGGGTCTCGAACGCCTACTCGCGCATACGTACATGGCTGGGTCGGAACGGAGAAACAGCGTCGTCGTCGTGTTCATGGGGAGCCAACCGGCTGGGTCGGAACGGAATGTGTGGTCGTGTTCATCAGGAGGGCTTGGACGGAACAAGCGATGGAAACAAGGCCTAGCGTACCGCACAATGGAGGAAACGGACCTCCTACATTCGGAACGGGGTCCTGTTGATCGGGAGGGGTGTGGCGTACCGCAAAACGGAGGAAACGGACCTCCTAACATCAAAACGGTGGTCCTATTGATCGGGAGGGTCCAGCGCATCATAAAACGGATTTAAACGGACCTCCTACGGTCGAACCGGGGTCTGTTGAGCAGGAGGGTGTGGCATAAAACGGACGAAACGGACTTGTTTTGGAGCCCTAAGGTCGAAACGGGGTCCTGTTCATCGGGAGGGGTGTGGCGTACCGCAAAATGGGACTCCACGGGATAATGTTCATCTCCACCGTCGACCTCCTCCAGCCTCCACGGGCTACAGTCGACCTCCTCCAGCCTCCACGGGCTCCTGTTCATCCATGTAGGATCTTTGAGAAGAGGTGTCTAGAGGGGGGTGATTAGACACTAAGTACCAAAGTTGCGGTTTTTAACTTCTTTAGGTTTAAATGGAGTTTAGGAACAAGTTTAACATTCACAATACATAACAAGCAAGCAAGCATGCAAAGAGTATGTGAGCAGCAGAAAGTAAAGCATGCAACTTGCAAGAAAGTAAAGGGAAGGGTTTGGAGAATTCAAACGCAATTGGAGACACGGATGTTTTTGTCGTGGTTCCGATAGGTGGTGCTATCATACATCCACGTTGATGGAGACTTCAACCCACGAAGGGTAGCAGTTGCTTGAGTCCACGGAGGGCTCCACCCACGAAGGGTCCACGAAGAAGCAACCTTGTCTATCCCACCATGGCCGTCGCCCACGAAGGACTTGCCTCACTAGCGGTAGATCTTCACGAAGTAGGCGATCTCCTTGCCCTTACAAACTCCTTGGTTCAACTCCACAATCTTGTGTTAGGCTCCCAAGTGACACCTAGCCAATCTAGGAGACACCACTCTCCAAGAAGTAACAAATGGTGTGTTGATGATGAACTCCTTGCTCTTGTGCTTCAAATGATAGTCTCCCCAACACTCAACTCTCTCTCACAGGATTTGGATCTGGTGGAAAGAAGATTTGAGTGGAAAGCAACTTGGGAAAGGCTAGAGATCAAGATTCATATGGTAGGAATGGAATATCTTGGCCTCAACACATGAGTAGGTGGTTCTCTCTCAGAACTGATATGTTGGAAGTGTAGGCTTGTTCTGATGGCTCTCTCCATGAATGAATAGGAGATGGAGGGGTATATATAGCCTCCACACGAAATCTAACAGTTACACACAATTTACCAAACTCGGTGGGACCGAATCAACAAACTCGATCTGACCGATTTAGTAAACCTAGTGACCGTTAGAGTTCGGTGGGACCGAAATGCAACTCGGTAGGACCGATATGGTTAGGGTTAGGGCATAACGTAATTTCGGTGAGACCGATTACACAAACTCGTGGGACCGATTTTGGTAATTAGCTAACCAGAGAGTTGGTCAGGCAAACTCGATGGGACCGATTACTCAAACTCGGTGGGACCGATTTTGGTAATAAGTTAACCAGAGAGTTTGCATTGTAATCTCGGTAGTACCGATTGCACAAACTCGATGAGACCAATTTTGGTAATGGACATACACAGAGAGATTACAATCCCATCTCGGTGAGACCGAGATCCCTATCGATGAAACTGATTTGCCTAGGGTTTGTGGCAGTGGCTATGACAATTGAACTCGGTGGCGCCGGATAGAAAGAATCGGTGGGGCCAAGTTTGACTTTAGGTTTAGGTCAAATGTGTGGAAGTGGGAAACTAGTTGAGGGTTTTGGAGCATATCACTAAGCACATGAAGCAAGAGGCTCATTAAGCAACACCTCATCCCTCCTTGATAGTATTGGCTTTTCCTATAGACTCAATGTGATATTGGATCACTTAAACATAAAATGAAGAGTCTTGAGTTTGAAGCTTGAGCCAATCCTTTGTCCTTAGCATCTTGAAGGAGTTCCCACATCCTTTAGTCCATGCCACTCCATTGTTGAACTTATCTGAAATGTACTAGATAAAAGTGTTAGTCCAACAAGAGATATGTTGACATTAATTACCAAAACCACCTAGGGAGCACTTGTGCTTTCAATATCCCCCTTTTTGGTAATTGATGGCAACATACATCAAAGCTTTAGATAAAGATATAAAGAATAGCAAGTAAAGCTTCGGAAAGACATGTAACAAGCATAGGCTACCCCTACATGTATGCAATCATGTGAATATGGAATATAGAAGCATGTGAGAGCAAAACCATGATAGAGTAGGCAATGTGTTACATGTATCTTGGCCATATGCATCGAGCAAAGAATATTAAAGAAAATACCTTCATGCTCATGAGTCCTTCTTGCAAACAAGATATGATCAAGAAGAATTCCTCATACACATGAGTGTGATGCATATACTTACCTTGTAGTCTTGAGTTGGCTTGGGATGGAATGAACCTGCATAAACAGGGTTAGATAACACAGGTACACCTACTAGCCAGAGCAAACAGAAGAAACCACGAGAATACCAAGACTGGGATGACATGTAAAGAGTGAGTACTAAGTACCACATTGGATTAGACATGTCCCCAAGGGTAAAGATATGCAATGAATTTAAATGATTCCTTTCCCTTAGGTGTCTTGCTCCCCCTGAATCTAGCATGGGATACTGGAAGAAGATAGGGAACAGAACATCAGGGCTGAAAAATATAAAGAACAGAGCAAATGCAACTAAGCACATATGAACATGTATTTCCCCCAAGAAGACATGTGGCATCTCTCCTCTTGAACATCAAGCATCTGGGATCCTTGAGAAATACTTTCTACTTGAGTATTCTCTCCCCTTGAGATCTCTTTCTCCCCGTGGAAGTAATACTCTCTCCTTTTGGAAGTGATAAGCTTTGATGTGATCTCTCTCTCCCCCTTCGACATCAATTTCCAAGAAGGGTTTTCTGGAATTTGTTGTGAATGGGTTTGGTCCTTGAGTCACAACACAAAGCACTGGATAAAATTGTGATGCTTGTAGAGAACAAGATTCATTGAGTGGAGCTGGATCAGAAGAAACACATAATAAGTGGCAAACTATTTTTCCTGTTGTGAAATCGGTGGCACCGAGTGGTATGCTTCGGTTGTACTGAAAGGATTCGGTTGGACCGAAAACAACAAATCGGTGAAACCGAGTTCATCACAGAGAAAACACTTGTCACCTCAGCTCACTAGACTAGTAAGATCTCACAAAGATTTGCAAGGAATTATCTGAATGATATGCAATGAATTGGATGCAGGAAATGCAGAGCAACAGAAAAGAAAAGAAAGAAATCTAGATGAAGTTTTTTTTGAAAGGGTAAACAAATATGCATGAGACAAATGCAAAAACTCAGAAAAGAACACGAGAGAACTTCATGTAGAGATGGTCGGCGACAATGTCACCTATGTTAGAGTATATTGACTTAGGAGTCAAGTGAGATCACTTGATCATAGGTCATACTCATTGTTTAAGCTCAAAATGGGGTTACCATTTTTCGTTTAAGCATCTTGATGTATTCACATCTTGTCGAGTTGCTTTAGCTCATGACTCGGAGTAAAGCTTCTCTAAGATGGAATAACATACCTTGGTTGGTGGTGTTGACCATGTAGTTGAACTTGTGTGGGTTGCTCAAGGTTGATGTAGCTCAACAAGAGTTGGGAGCACCACTTGGAATTTGAGTCCATCTACCTACATGGGTTAGTTCTTGCAAGGAGTAGCACTTGTGTATCCAAGAATGATAATCATGAAGCTCAACATAGAGTTTGTCAAAGGATATGTTTGAATGATTCCATGCTTCCTTGTCTTCAACCACCATAGTGTATAGACTTGGTGATGTAGAGATTGCTCAAGATGTGAGTAGATTACAATCTCATGGAAATTGTCTCAACCAAGTACCTACATGGATTAGATAACATGCAAGATGCAAATGTATCCAGGATATAATATTTCCATCAAAAGAGAGATATCATGGATTAGTCATAAGCTCATGTCTTGCATGTATCCAATGGAGTTTCTACTCCAAGTTTGAAGCATCAATGATGTTCAATTCTCCTCTCAACCTGCAAAACACTTTCTCATCAAGGGGTTTAGTAAATATATTCGCTAATTGCTTTTCGGTGCGAACATGCTTAAGATTAATGTCACCCTTAGCAACATGATCTCGAATGAAATGATGACGAACTTCAATATGCTTAGTTCGAGAATGTTGTACGGGATTATGACCAATTTTGATAGCACTTTCATTGTCACAAATCAATGGAACATGTTTCACATATATCCCATAATCTTTAAGAGTTTGGGTCATCCAAAGTAATTGAGCACAACATGAACCAGCGGCAATGTACTCCGCTTCGGCGGTAGATAAGGATACCGAAGTTTTGTTTCTTGGAGGACCAAGACACAAGAGATCTACCAAGAAATTGACAAGTACCAAGTGGACTTTCTATCAACCTTGTCTCCGGCATAGTCCTAGTCGGAGTAGCCAACAAGATCGAAAGAGGCCCTCTTAGGATACCAAATGCCAAAATTTGGTGTATGAATTAAGTATCTCACTATCCTTTTTACGGCCTTAAGATGACATTCTTTAGGAGCAGCTTGATATCTTGCACACATGCACACACTTAGCATAATATCGGTACGTGAAGCACATAGGTATAACAGTGAACCAATCATAGAGCAATAAACCTTTTGGTCAACTGGTTTACCATCTTTGGTCAAATCAAGATGTCCACTAGTAGGCGTGGGTGTAGACATACCTTTGCACTCTTGCATATTGAACTTCTTGAATAAGTCCTTAGTGTACTTTGTTTGAGAAACAAATGTACCTTCCTTAGTTTGCTTGATTTGCAACCCAAGAAAGAATTTGAGTTCACTCATCATTGACATCTCAAACTTCTCCGACATTAGCTTTCCAAACTTTTCACTAAAATGAGGGTTAGTTGAACCAAATATAATATCATCAACATAAATTTGGCATACAAACAATTGTCCATTAACCCTTTTAGTAAAAAGTGTGGAATAAATTTTCCCAATTTCAAATCCCGTTTCAAGAAGAAACTTGGTCAAGCATTTATACCAAGCTCTAGGAGCTTGTTTAAGACCATAAATGGCTTTGTGAAGTTTGTAAACATGATTTGGTTTCTTAGGATTGACAAAGCCGGGACGTTGTTTAACATAAACTTCCTCCTCTATTTCACCATTTAGAAAAGCACTTTTAATGTCCATTTTGTACAAGGTGATATCATGGTGATTAGCATAGGCAAGTAAGATGCGAATGGACTCAAGTCTAGCAACGGGAGCGTAAGTCTCACCATAGTCCATACCTTCGACTTGTGTGTAGCCTTGGGCGATGAGACATGCTTTGTTGCGAACTACTTGTCCATCTTAATCTTGCTTGTTGCGAAACACCCATTTGGTACCGATGATGTTGTGGTTGTTGTCGGGCTTCTCAACCAATGTCCAAACTTGGTTTCTCTCAAAGTTGTGTAGCTCTTCATGCATAGCATTTATCCAATCCGGATCTTCCAATGCTTCTTCGACCTTCATAGGTTCAATGCTAGAGATGAAACAATAATTTTCACAAAAGTTAGCTAAACGAGTTTTAGAGCGAGTGATTCTCCCGGTTTGAATATCATTGTAAAGTTTCTCCACGGGATGGTCTTTAGCAATTCTTGCTCGAACTCGTGAAAGCTTTTGCTTGGGTTTTGGTTGAACATCTTCTTCATCTTGTTCTTCTTCTTGGCCTTCTTCATTGTTAGCGTTGTCGTTCTCTTGTCGTGGTGGAGAAGGAGGTTGTTGACGTTCGTGGTGTTCTTCCTCGTTTTCTTCATCTTCGTGTGTTCCACTTGTGGATGCTTCCGTATCAACTATTGGTTCACCTTGTCGTGAAGTAGAAGCTTCCACTTGGACGGACGAGGTACTCTCCTTCACCTCCGTTGGACGGACCTTTCCAATAGACAAGTCTTGGATTGCTTCCGAAGGGTCTTTGTCTCCTACATCAATTGGCAATTGCTCTACTTGAGAGCCGTTAGATTCATCAAACTTCACATCTAGTGTCTCTTCAACCTTTCGGGTGAAATTGTTGTAGACACGGTAAGTGTGAGAGTTTGGGCCATAACCTAGTGGGAAACCTTCATGAGACATTGGAGCAAATTTTGAACGACGATGCTTATCAAGAATGTAGCACTTTGAGCCGAATACTCGAAAGTATCCAACTTGAGGTTTGTTACCGGTGAGGAGCTCGTATGCCGTCTTGCCGAGTAGCTTGTGAAGATACAAGCGATTTGTTGCATGACAAGCTGTCTCAACCGCTTCGCCTAAAAGTGCTTTGGCGTCCTGTACTCATCAAGCATCGTTCTCGCCATTTCGATGAGCGTCCGGTTCTTCCTCTCAACAACTCCATTTTGTTGAGGTGTGTACGTAGCCGAGAACTCATGTGAAATCCCTTCTTCGTCAAGAAAGGTGTCCACATTTGTGTTCTTGAACTCCTTTCCGTTGTCGCTGCGAACCTTCTTGATCTTCACTTCAAACTAATTTTGGGCCTTCCTAGCGAAGTTTTTGAAGATCTTTTGGACCTGCGATTTATCATCGAGAAAGAACACCCACGTAAATCTTGAAAAATCATCAACTATAACTAGACCAAAAGAATTTCCACCGAGGCTTTTGTAAGCGTTGGGACCAAAGAGATCCATATGAAGTAGCTCGAGTGGCCTTCTTGTGGTCATGATGTTCTTCACGGGATGCCTTCCTCCAACCTGTTTACCTGCCTGACAAGCGCTGCAAAGTCTATCCTTATCAAATATGATATCGTTAACTCCAAGGATATGATTTCCTTTAATAAGGTTGTCAAGGTTTCTCATGCCAACGTGACCTAGTCGTCTATGCCATAACCAGCCTTTTGAAGATTTAGCAATGAAGCAAGTTTTAGGTTGTGCCTTTTTAGAGAAATCAACAATTTAAAGATCACCTCTACGTATATCGGTAAAGACCATTTTATGATTGTCTCGACGAAACACTTGGCAGTCTACTTCAGTAAATAGGACATTGAAACCGAAATCAGCAAGTCTAGATAATCGAAAGTAAGTTGTAGCCAAGAGATTCAACGAGCATGACATTCTGAATAGAGCTATCATGTGAGATGGCCACCTTACCGAGGCCAACCACCTTACCCTTTGAGTTGTCATGGAAAGTGACATACTTTCGAGGACTATCATTTTCAGCAAGCTCACGAAACATGTCTTTATCTCCGGTCATGTGATCGGTACATCCACTGTCAAGAACCCATTCCTTTCCTCCTGACACATATCCCTGAAGATTTGCCATAAGACCAAAATGTCTCATTGCATCATCAAGATCGAAGTCACTATCATCATCCTCATCATAGTATCCATGTTCAACATCGTCATGTGGTGGATCAAGTCCTAGAGAGGGTAATTCGTTAGAGTGAGTTTGACAATGATATCGGAAATAATTATAGCTTCGGAAATAATATCACCAATAATTCCAACATCTCCTTTGGCACGCATAAGGTCTGTAAGTTCAAATAGACGATCACCAAACATAGGATCACTAGTATTTATCTTACTCAAGGCAATAGACATATGGAGAATCTCATCTAGATTTTTCAAGGAATAATTTGGAAAGCGTTCCTCAAGGAATTTCCATATAGTGTAGGCACACTCAAGAGTAGGCAAGTTTCTAATTAAGTTTCTAGGCAAGCCTCTAGTGATAAGATTAACAGCCTGAGGTTCCTAATCATGTCAATAGATTCATCAAGGGTAGGATGCATAGGATCAACATGAGGTGCACAAGGGCTAGCAATGTACTTGTTCAAGTGATATTGATTGAAAATTACAAGCATCTCATTTTTCCACTCATGAAAATACCCTCCATCAAGAATAGGCACTCTATGTCTAAGACTCCCCAAAGTAGACTCATCCATCTTCCTCCAATGGTGATTAAACCAAGGCAATGGAGACCAAAGCTCGATACCACTTGTAGGATCTTGAGAAGAGGTCTCTAGAGGGGGGTGATTAGACACTAAGTACCAAAGTTGCAGTTTTTAACTTCTTTAGGTTTAAGTGGAGTTTAGGCACAAGTTTAACATTCACAATACATAACAAGCAAGCAAGCATGCAAAGAGTATGTGAGCAGCGGAAAGTAAAGCATGCAACATGCAAGAAAGTAAAGGCAAGGGTTTGGAGAATTCAAACGCAATTGGAGACACGGATGTTTTTGTCATGGTTCCGATAGGTGGTGCTATCGTATATCCACGTTGATGGAGACTTCAACCCACGAAGGGTAACGGTTGCGCGATTCCACGGAGGGCTCCACCCATGAAGGGTCCACGAAGAAGCAACCTTGTCTATCCCACCATGGTCGTCGCCCACGAAGGACTTGCCTCACTAGCAGTAGATCTTCACGAAGTAGGCGATCTCCTTGCCCTTACAAACTCCTTGGTTCAACTCCACAACCTTGTCGGAGGCTCCCAAGTGACACCTAGCCAATCTAGGAGACACCACTCTCCAAGAAGTAACAAATGGTGTGTTGATGATGAACTCCTTGCTCTTGTGCTTCAAATGATAGTCTCCCCAACACTCAACTCTCTCTCACAGTGATTTGGATCTGGTGGAAAGAAGATTTGAGTGGAAAGCAACTTGGGAAAGGCTAGAGATCAAGATTCATATGGTAGGAATGGAATATCTTGGCCTCAACACATGAGTAGGTGGTTCTCTCTCAGAACTGATAAGTTGGAAGTGTAGGCTTGTTCTGATGGCTCTCTCCACGAATGAAGAGGAGGTGGAGGGGTATATATAGCCTCCACACGAAATCTAACCGTTACACACAATTTACCAAACTCGGTGGGACCGAATCAACAAACTCGGTCTGACCGATTTAGTAAACCTAGTGACCATTAGGGTTTTTGGTGGGACCGAAATGCAACTCGGTAGGACCGATATGGTTAGGGTTAGGGAATAACGTAATCTCGGTGAGACCGATTACACAAACTCGGTGGGACTGATTTTGGTAATTAGCTAACCAGAGAGTTGGTCAGGCAAACTCGGTGGGACCGATTACTCAAACTCGGTGGGACCGATTTTGGTAATAAATTAACCAGAGAGTTTGCATTGTAATCTCGGTAGTACCGATTGCACAAACTCGGTGAGACCGATTTTGGTAATGGACATACATAGAGAGATTACAATCCCATCTCGGTGAGACCGAGATCCCTATCGGTGAAACCGATTTGCATAGGGTTTGTGACAGTGGCTATGACAATTGAACTCGGTGGCGCCAGATAGAAAGAATCGGTGGGGGCGAGTTTGACTTTAGGTTTGGGTCAAATGTGTGGAAGTGGGAAAGTAGTTGAGGGTTTTGGAGCATATCACTAAGCACATGAAGCAAGAGGCTCATTAAGCAACACCTCATCCCTCCTTGATAGTATTGGCTTTTCCTATAGACTCGATGTGATCTTGGATCACTAAAACGTAAAATGAAGAGTCTTGAGCTTGAAGCTTGAGTCAATCCTTTGTCCTTAGCATCTTGAAGGAGTTCCCACATCCTTTAGTCCATGCCACTCCATTGTTGAACTTATCTGAAATGTACTAGATAAAACTGTTAGTCCAACAAGAGATATGTTGACATTAATTACCAAAACCACCTAGGGAGCACTTGTGCTATCAATCCAGCCTCCACCGCGCGCTACTCCACCGGCTACTGTTCAACCACCCCTCCACCGTCTACTATTCATCCAGCCCTCCACACCAACGGGTCCTGTTCAACCACCCCTCCACGGGCACCC
The DNA here is from genome assembly GCA_021605145.1 of Aegilops bicornis. Taxonomy (NCBI): domain Eukaryota; kingdom Viridiplantae; phylum Streptophyta; class Magnoliopsida; order Poales; family Poaceae; genus Aegilops; species Aegilops bicornis. Next base: position 768,459,191 of record CM038670.1, on the reverse strand, counting down.
CTCCACCGTCTACTGTTCATCCAGCCCTCCACACCACGGGTTCCTGTTCAACCACCCCTCCACGGGCACCCCTCCACCGTCTACTGTTCATCCAGCCCTCCACCACACCACGGGGTCCTGTTCATCCAAAGGCAACGCCACCGCTCACTGTTCATCCAAACCCCCACCCCCGCAACGCCATCGCTCATCCTGCAGAGGCAGCATCGATCGGCTTGATTAGCGGCGATGGCGAAGGAATCGCTCGATCGGGTTCGATTAACGACCATCGATCGATCGCCGGGTTTAATGTAACGTAACTGCATTGCAATCACTGGGTCGATTAGAGCCCAACGCCTCGCTTTCGGGTTCGATTAGAGCCAACGCCGCACGCACACGTGCGTGTATGAGAGAAACGCGCATCGCTCGGCCCGCGACCTCCCACCGTAACCGGGAACTCCCAAAATTTTCTCCCCCTCGCTTCTACCACGGTTTTTTCCGTCATAGACGGCCCAAAGAATGTCATGCAGCTGCGTCTCCGGCCCGCCCAGGACGAAAAGCCCATTTTTTGTCATGATTTTTTGTCATAGAAGTAGGATCCCATCACATCTATGATGATACCGGGTTTTGTCACAATTATCGTCATAGAAGTGTCATATGTATGATAGAAAAAAATTTCGTTCGGCCCAGATGTGTCTTTTTTTTGTAGTGCTTGGAGCAGAGTTTAACGGGGAAAGAATATGAACTCACCAAGGCGCATCAGGCCACGAGCAATGCCCGGGGGGAAACCCAAAGTGCCCTGCAGGGTATCCAAGAGGCGAAGAAGATCGCGGCGGGTAAGGCTTTTGCCATGTAAAGCAAATATTTGAGGAGAAAATTCTGTTTCTAATTTTCAATTCGGATTTCTCAGGTGTATTTGCCGAGCTGCCCTGCAGCATATCGGATGATGCCCAATTCTATCGAGCCGAACAAAGGAACACTGCAGATAAGCTCTTCTGGATGCAGTATTTGGTACCGAATTATCCGCTGCCCTTTGTCGATCAACCGAAATAGCTGATCGAACTGCATAAGGCGGCGGAACTGGCCATGAAGGATCTAATTATCCGGCTATGGCCCGCCGAGCCGATTCCAAGCAGCTACTTCGGGCTCGTGAAGCGGCTTGTGAGTGCCTGCCCTCGACTTGATGTCATCAAGCGGTCGGTCTGTATAGAGGGTGCGCGAATGGCCTTCGCCCGCGCGAAGGTGCACCGGGGGAAGATGGATGCTAGAAAGCTGATGACCGAAGGACCGCCAGAGGGGAAGGAGCACCGCAAGCCCGAATTATATTATGAGAGTGTCCTGAAAGGATCCTACCTTGCAGCGGAGCTATGTACCAAGGACATTACATTTCCATGAATGCAAATCATGTTGTCCTTTGTAATGTCTGAACAAGGTCATTTACATTATTTATTGCCTATTATATAAAAGTTTATCCTCATGCGCGGCCGTTTTATATATTAATCCACGAGAGTTGGCCATTCGTCGCCCCTTTACGTAAGGAATGCGGGGTGTTCGGGATAGACCTGATCACTCTTTATCCCAGTTTTGGGTCCTTCGAAGGAGGTGTTCAGCACAACGAACTAGGCAATCGGACTATAGGGCTTAATCGCTCTCACTTAGCCATAGGAGCTTTAGGAAGGTTGGCGCTGCCCCTAGTGTTCGGAAGACCGCACGAGGGGCTCTATAAGCACCTGATCAGAAGAAAAACCCGATCCATCGCACGTTGCATTGGTTATGGCATTATGCAGGAGAAATCCTTAAAGATTTTACAACCTCTCGAACAGCCGACCAGCTCTCGCCGTATCATGATAGTCAGTTTTCGGCTTTCTCTACTGAGGTGCTCCTCCGGAAGAACCAGGACACAATGCAGTAGTTCTCCCAGTGCTACCTTAGCCGATATAGCGGAACGTAAGGTACCAAAACGTGGGAGCCGGGCAAACCCAACTATTGACCCAAGACATGACTCGGAGCTGATGCATATAATGCTATAGGTTTGGGGTGCCGAACTTCCGCGAAGGTGTTCGGGCTTTATTGCCGTATTATGGGTAAATCGAAGCCCCTGGTGAAAGATCGTGGATGTCGCCTAGAGGGGGGATGAATAGGCGTTTTAAAATAATTACGGTTTAGGCTTGAACAAATGCGGAATAAACCTAGCGGTTAATTTGTCAAGCACAAAACCTACAACAACTAGGCTCACCTATGTGCACCAACAACTTATGCTAAGCAAGATAAACTACTAGGTGATAGCAAGATATATGACCAGAACTAATATGGCTATCACAAGGTAAAGTGCATAAGTAAAGAGCTCGGGTAAGAGATAACCGAGGCACGCGGAGATGACGATGTATCCCGAAGTTCACACCCTTGCGGATGCTAATCTCCGTTTGGAGCGGTGTGGAGGCACAATGATCCCCAAGAAGCCACTAGGGCCACCGTAATCTCCTCACGCCCTCGCACAATGCAAGATGCCGTGATTCCACTAAGTGAACCTTGAGGGCGGTCACCAACCTGCATACAAAATGGCAACCCTTGGGGGCGGTCACCGAACCCGTACACTTTGGCAACCCTTGGGGCGGTCGCGGAACTCCGTCAAATTGCTCGGGGCGATCTCCACAACCTAATTGGAGACCCCGATGCTTGCCCGGAGCTTTACACCACAATGATTGAGCTCCGAACACCACCAACCGACTAGGGCGCCCAAGCACCCAAGAGGAACAAGCTCAAGGGCACCAAACACCCAAGAGTAATAAGCTTGTCAACTTATAACTTCCACGTATCACGTGGAGAACTCAAACCGATGCACCAAATGCAATGGCAAGGGCACATGGAGTGCCCAAGTCCTTCTCTCCCAAATCCCACCAAAGCAACTAATGCTAGGGAGGAAAATGAGAGGAAGAACGAAAGAAGAACACGAAGAACTCCAAGATCTAGATCCACGGGGTTCCCCTCACTAAGAGGAGAAAGTGATTGGTGGAAACGTGGATCTAGATCTCCTCTCTCTTTTCCCTCAAGAACTAGCAAGAATCATTGGAGGGATTGAGAGATAGCAAGCTCGAAGAAGGTCAACAATGGGGGAAGAACACGAGCTCAAAGGATTAGATCTCAATGGGGAAGAAGACCCCCTTTTATAGGTGGGGAGAAAATCCAACCGTTATCCCCTCACTCAGCCCGCACGACGCGGTACTACCGCATGGAGCTGCGGTACTACCGCGGTCGGCTGCGGTACTACCGCTGCAGGTTGCGGTACTACCGCAAGTGCAGTACTGGCCAGATGAAGGCATGTTGCACAGGGCAACGAACGGTAGAACCGCCGGAGCGGTACTACCGCGCGCCCCTACGGTACTACCGTAAGGCAGGCAACACTAGCCGCAGAGAAAGCACGGAAGTAAAAAATTACTTCCGTACCTACTTCCGCCGAGGAGGACTGCGCCAAAAATCCGCACGCGTTACTACCGCACACGAAGAGCGGTACTATCACAGAGGGCGCGGATGTAAAAATTACATCCGCCCCTACTTCCGCTCATGCTGCTAAGCTGGCGAGCCCACGGTACTACGGCGCCGCGGCTGATTATCAAGCATAGGACGCGGATGTAAAAAATTACATCCGCCCCTACTACCGCTCGAGCAGCTGCGCCTGGCCAGATGCCACGGTACTACCGCTCCCACAGAGCAGTACTACCGTGAGCACCTGCAGTACTACCGCAGGGGACTGCGGTACTACCGCTCCGGAGAGCAGTACTACCGCATGCCCCAGATTAGCAACACTAGGAGTCCTTCATTTTGAAGAGAAGGCAACAGAGGGAAACAATAAAACCAGAACTGCCATAACTTCTACAAATGAGCTCCGGATTGAGCAAACTCAAGCTTGTTGGAAACAAGACAACGAGTAGCATCGAAACAACGAAGAAGAGGCAGGGGAGGTATGCCTAACAAGCAAAGGAGTGAAACTCCAACAGAGAAGAACCGGCATACCCTCCAACATCGAAAACATCATAGAAGACGCATGTGAACTCCGTTTTCAATGAACTCGAGCTTGTCATAAAAATGACCATAAGCTCCAAAACTCGCAAGGAGAAGAACCAAACAAGAACCAATAAAGATGATACAAGGATGCAATGGTTTGAGCTCTCTACGAATGATACGATCAAGCAACTCATCGAGAGCACCCCTTGATAGTACGGCAATTGATCCTATAACCCGGTCTCCCACAACTACCATGAGACCGGTAAAATAGAAAACCTATCAAGGGCAAACCTTTGCCTTGCACAAAGTTCACTTGAGCTAGATGATGACGATCTTGACTCCCTCAAGTTGGACCACCTTTCTTGATTGCGTTGGCTCGATGAAGACTAGTTGATTGCTCCCCATACTCCACTATGGGTGAGCCACTCTTCCGCTCATCTTCACAAGTCCATTGTCACCACAATGGACGGCAAGCTTCAAGCACTTGATCTCTTTGTTATGCACCACTTGAACTTGCACTCCACAACCTAACCCCACAAAGAACTCTCACGAAGACCATGTGTTAGCACACAAAGCATAATGGACAATGCTTACCATACCATGGGATCACTTGATCCCTCGGTACATCTTGTGCGCTTTGTGTGTTGAATCTTCCCAACTCTCTTCATTTGGATGATGTCTTGAAGGTGGACATGAATGATCACACAATCTTATTCTTCAAGACATGCTTGCAATAAGCTCAACACTCACATGACCGGTCTTTGGATAATTCCTTAATAGCACCATGATCATCACAAACTCTCCTTGAAACCAACAAATGGACTCCAAGAAAAGCCTATGGACAAACCCTTCAAATATAACTCAAGGCAACCATTAGTCCATAGAGATTGTCATCAATTACCAAAACCAAACATGGGGGCACCGCATGTTCTTTCACCTGGTATATTTGAAGGCATATCGTGGTGTACGGATGCCACTTGATAAAAGAATTTTAATAAGAAATAACGGCAGATAAGCATCATATGAATTCATAAGTTGTATTTGAATAGTACGTCGATGCGTATAAGTACAGGTAATGTGATAAAAAGGAAATATGACTGTGGAACCTGCTGAGACCAGGGGGGAAGAGGCTGTGTGCGGATCCGGAGTATAGTCGGATGGTCATCGCGGGGAATGTCTAAGGATTCCCTTGCGCGTTCGAGCTACCTCCGTATCGCCCGTCCTGGTCGGCGCAAAGGTGAACCTGCGAAGGAAATGTAAGAAATGTTTGCGTGCCTGAGAGTGGTTGAGCCGCTGACTGCGGCCTGTCTTGGCCTTCGCCAGAGTGTTTAATTGAGCTCTGGACGGGCCGGCCTTTCCTTTCGCGAAGTAGTTCGGAGTCCTTTGACGGTGTCCGGGAGCCTGGCCGTTGACTCGAGGTTCGGCTGCAATGTGCTGCTCATTGCTTCTGCTGTTAAGGCAGCGGTGTACTCGTTGATGCCGAATTAAAGTTCGTCCTTGCTATTAACCGTGATGACGCCGCGTGGACCGGGCATTTTGAGCTTACGGTAGGCATAATGTGGCACCACATTGAATCGAGCGAACGCGGTTCGTCCGAGCAGTGCCTGATAATCACTGCGGAAAGGGACGATTTCGAAGATTAACTCTTCGGTACGGTAATTGTCGGGTGATCCGAAGACTACCTCAAGGGCGATGGAGCACATGTACTGGCTTCCACACCTGGTATAATGCCTCTGAAAGTGGCTTTGGTGGGTTTGATCACCGAATGATTGATGCCCATCTTGCGCACTATGTCCTGGTAAAGCAGGTTTAAACTGCTGCCTCCGTCCATAATAACTCGTGTGAGGTGGAACCCGTCGATTATTGGGTCGAGGACTAGTGCGGCTGGGTTGCCCTGATTGGCATTAATCGGATGATCCGTGCGGTTGAAGGTGACCGGCCCTAGTTTATATTGTGGGACGACTAGTTTCGTTAAGTCTGCATCCCTAAGGGTGCGTGTCCGGTCCGGGTTGGGAATTTGGGTGGTGTTTACCACGTTCGCTGTTTGGATTCGCGGGGGAAATTTCTTTTGCCCTCCTGTGTTCGGTGATCTTGGCTCTTCGTCACCATCATCGCTTTCAGACCCCCCTTCTCTGTTTTTGGTGCCTGCCATGCCGGCTTGTTTGAAGACCCAGCATTCTCTATTGGTATGGGTGGCTGGCGTCCCTAGGGTGCCATGAATTTGGCATTGGCGATCGAGTGTGCGGTCCAGACTGGATGGACCCGAATTGTTATTTTTGAGTGGCCCTTTCCGCTGACCGGACTTTGAGCGACTAAACCCGGCATTAACTATCGTCTCTTCAGCGTTTTCACCATATTTGCGGCGCTTGTGTTTGTTGCGTCGTGGTTTGCCATTGCTATCCCAGGCCTATGATGTGCCAGGTTTGCTTGTTGTGTTGTTACTACGAGCCAACCAGCTATCCTCGCCTGCGCAAAAGCAGGTCATAAGTGTCGTGAGGGCTGCCATGGATTTTGGCTTCTCTTGGCCGAGGTGCCGGGTGAGCCACTCGTCACGGATGTTATGCTTAAATGCCGCTAAGGCCTCTGCATCCGGACAGTCGACAATTTGGTTTTTCTTAGTTAGGAACCGGGTCCAGAATTTCCTGGCCGATTCCCCTGGCTGCTGAGTTATATGACTTAAATCGTCAGCATCCGGAGGTCGCACATAAGTGCCCTGGAAATTGTCCAGGAATGCGTCTGCCAGGATCTCCCAACTTCCGATGGAGTTTGCCGGCAAGCTATTCAGCCAATGTCGAGCCGGCCCTTTGAGATTTAGCGGGAGATACTTGATGGCGTGTAGGTCATCCCCGCGGGCCATGTGAATGTGGAGGAACAAGTCTTCTATCCATACCGTGGGGTCTGTAGTACCATCATATGATTCTATGTTTACGGGTTTAAACCCTTCTGGGAATTTGTGATCCATTACTTCATCAGTGACGCATAGGGGGTGTGCGGCACCTCTGTGTCGGGCTATGTCGCGACGCAGTTCATACGAGTCTTGTCTGCTGTATTCGGCCCGGCCGGATTTGCTTTTAGTGTATCCGGCGTGACGATCATCGTCACGCGTTGGGGCGCGACCCCGTAATCCGTAGATCAATCTTGTATGTCCTGCTTTGTTTTCCAATGCGTTTTGGAGGTCCTGCATGTTGCCCCGGGCCTTGGTATTTTTGTTTGAATGGCGGCGGGGTGCGGGCTGGACTTCGAGCTGATATGCCCCTCTGTCTCGGCCACGAGGTGGCCGATCAGCCGCATCATACGCTGGTAATGTAGGTTTTAATGCTTCCTCCTCGAGTTGGAGTAGCAACCTGCGCTTTGGGTAACTCTTGGTTGGGCGCTCGAGTTCGTATACCTCGGCCGCCAGGACTTCAGTCCATCTATCCGCTAGCAGATCTTGATCAGCTTGAAGCACTCCTGCTCGACGGGCCCTCAGGCACGATAAATTATTCATCACCAAGGCTCACCTCGTCTTCGGTGAGAGGCATGTAATTGTCATCCTCTGATTCTCCGTCTGCTGCCTGTTCTGGAGGGCTAGCTTGTTCATCCTCCCGCTCGAGGTCTGGCTGGAGGGGATTGTCGTCGTGTTCGGCACTATCCGAAGCGTTATTGTCTCTTGTGCCGGTATCGCTACTTTTGCTATCGCGGGCCTTAGAGCGGCGTCGCTGACGTCGGTGCTTGGATTGCTTCTTGGAGGGATTATCCTCCGTTGCCTTATCGCCATCGCCTTCTTTGGTGGTGTCCACCATGTATATATCATATGATGAGGTGGCAGTCCAGCGCCCTGTGGACGGTTGTTCCTGTTCGTCTCCTGCATCGTCGTCCATACCGTCGATGTCTTCGGAGCCGAAATCGAGCATGTCGGTTAAATCGTCGACAGTGGCTACTAAGTGGGTGGTGGGTGGGCAGCGAATTTCTTCGTCGTCCTCATCCAACTCTAGCCGGACATAGTTCGGCCAAGGGTCTCCTGACAAGGAGAGAGACCTCGATGAGTTTAGAACGTCACCCAGTGGTGAGTGCTAAAAGATATCCGCGGAAACTCCATGATCGGTGCCCAATCGGATTCGATAGGCACGGACGCAGGCGGTTCGGAGCCCGTGGCCGGGGACGAATCCAAGTGTCCGGCAACACGGGTCTCATAGGAAGTAAAGTCAGCGTTCGGCTCTATCGCCAGTGCGTGCGCGGCCTCCGTGGCGGGGTCTATCCACCCGTCCTCGGACGGCACGATCTGCTCCGAATTGAGGGCCGGAGTAGTTGTAGGTGTGATCTCCCGAACACTGTCCGACAGCAGAGCTAAGTCATGCTCGTCGTGGTTGTGCGGCGCACCTGACAAGGGCTTGAATCCGTCGAAGATCAAGTCTCCGCAGATGTCGGCAGTATAGTTCAAGTTTCCAAACCTGACTTGATGGCCAGGGGTGTAGCTCGCGATCTTCTCCAGATGGCCAAGCGAGTTGGCCCGCAGTACGAAGCCGCCAAATACGAAGATCTGTCCGGGGAGGAAAGCCTCGCCCTGGATCACATCGTTGTCGATGATCGAAGGAGCCATCATGCCTTTATCACGACGAAATAGTGGAACTCTCAATGAAAGCACCAATGTCGGTGTCAAAACCGGCGGATCTCGGGTAGGGGGTCCAGGCGGATGGTAACAGGAGGTGGGGGACACGATGTTTACCCAGGTTCAGGCCCTCTCGATGGAGGTAATACCCTACTTCCTGGTTGATTGATCTTGATGATATGACTATTACAAGAGTTGATCTACCACGAGATCGTAGAGGCTAAACCCTAGAAGCTAGCCTATGGTATGATTGTTGTTGTCCTACGAACTAAACCCTCCGGTTTATATAGACACCGGAGGAGGCTAGGGTTACACAGAGTCGGTTACAAGGAAGGAGATCTACATATCCGTATTGCCAAGCTTGCCTTCCACGCCAAGGAGAGTCCCATCCGGACACGGGACGAAGTCTTCAATCTTGTATCTTCATAGTCCAACAGTCCGGCCAAAGGATATAGTCCGGATGTCCGAGGACCCCCTAATCCAGGACTCCCTCAAGGAGAATTGTGACGCCCGGATAATTAAGCTACAGTAATCCTACACTAACGAGGCCACGTCACCGCTATTACTGTTGCTAATCTCATCTAGATTCAAAACGGTTCAAATTCAAATTTAAAACTTAAGTAAAAATTTAACTTTTTCAAATGTTGAAACTAAAATGTGCGAAGTGTGGCAAATAATCTTTGGATATTTATCATATAGAAACCACACTTTTATAAAGTGTTTAAATGTCCCAAAATATTTAAAATAGTAGCTAAAACAATTAATTAAATACCTTTTATAATTTCGAAAATGTTAAACTAATTTATTTGTGAGTGAAACTTTTTGTGACATTGGTATAATTAGGAATACTAATTTAGGAACAAATTCTAAATTTCATAGAACTCTAATAAATTAAAAATTGAATGAAAATAGAGCAGAAAATAAATAATAGAAAAATAAAACCAAACAACAAAAGAAAACAAAACCTCCCTCCCCCTCACTGGGCCTCGGCCCAGCTGGACCACCAGGCTGGCCCAGGCGCACGCTCCCTTCCCATCTCCCCTGTTCACATGATCGTGGACACTGGCGATGGCCGCCACGGCAGAGGGCGTCGCCGTGGCGCCCATCCGCCACCCCCTCGGCGCCTACTTAACCGACGCCCCCCTCTCCACTCGAACCCTAGCCTCCTCCTCAATTTCCCCCTCGCGCCCCCATCCACTCCGATCCGGAGCAACCGCGCTTGTCACCGTCGTCGTACACTGTCACCTCGACCTCTGCTTCCTCCTTGACCACGGCCTCGAGCAGCCGACCGCCTCAACGACGAGATCGACATCGCTCCTCCACGTCGGCCATCACCTTCATCCGCCACGGTCACTGCCGTCTTCCACGACTCCGGCGCCGCCCTGCAACTACTAAGCCGCCGAAGGGCCACCTTGTGCCCCCGCGGTGAGCACCGCCCCTTCCCCCTCGATCCCCTTCTTGCGCGCGTCCTCTAGCAGTAGATTCCCCGACCTAAGGTCGCCGGCCGCCATGGCCGGGCCCTCCCGCTCCCTGCACGTGCCATGTCTCCGCGCACGTCCACCTCTGCGTGGCCTCGCCAGGTTTCGCCTTGCACAGACGCATTCTCCTCAAGGCCGCTTGCTTGTAGCCGGGCCGTCGTAGCTCCCCATTGATCGCCCTCAAGACGCAAGATGCTCGCCCCAGCCTCGCTGATCAGTGCCACTGGCCGGATGGCTCACAAGGCCTCCTGGGCCCCTAGCCGAACGACCCTGCAGCCCACGTCCCAGCCCTGCACGGCTTCGGTGTGACACTCCAAAAAAAAATTTATTTGGTTTTCAGGAAAAACTTTGTTGGTTTTGAAGAAGGTCATTTAAACCCTTCCAAAAACCTCTCTCTCAAAACTTCTCCCTTGGGAAGGATTTTATTTTTGATATCTTCTTCAACCTTGGTGTTTGGTTATTAAAAAAACTTTCTTCTGATTGTCACCTTCTCAAATTTATTTTTGGGATTTATTTTTTTTTTAAAAAGAAACCCTAGGAGTTTTGGGACTTCTCTTATATTGAAACCATCCATGGTTTTTACCATGCCTCATGCGGTAAATCTTCCCAAAACCCCTCCTTCCACTTTGGGGCAATCCAAACTTTCTGTTCCAACAAGTCCAACCCATTTTTGGATTTTATTTCATTGATTTTATCTCCCAAAACAATTTTGTCCATTATTTCGAGCCTAGATGATTTACAAAGCAAGTACCTAATTCCCTTTGAGTTTTGATCTAAAACCAACCCCTCTGGATAATCTTTAGCACCCACAACCTAGATCCATCAAGATCCACTCTTCCTCTTTTCAAAATTTTCAAATCTTAACCTCTGCAAGTTTGGACCAGATTTGTCAAATTTGGTGAAATTCATATCTTCTCTTCTCCAAAAAATTTACCAAAATTCAGGCAGCCCCCAGATGCAGTGAGAGGCCACCCCACCAAAAATCAGCTCAAGGAAAATTTCCCACATACCAAAATCAATTCGTCGAACACTTGGCCGGCACTGTTACTGTGCACTTTCAGAAAGTTCAGAGTTTCAGAGAAGTTCAGTGTCGTTTTTCGTCAGAGTGTTGTCACCGATCAACAGTGCGCCCTGGCGCGTTGCGCACGGCCTCTCCTCCCTGGCCAGAGCACCGCACGCCCTCTTGGACGGGTGCAGGTGTCGGTGGCGGCGAGCATCGCCGACGCCGGCAGCTTCTGCGGTGGCAGAGCCACCCGTGGCGGCCAACAGAGCCAGCGCCGGCTCGCATGCCGTTCTGCGCCGCCGAACGCTCCCTTGCCCTCCGCGTGGCCTCACGCACGCCAGCGCACCCCGCAGCACCGTCGCCGTGGCCCGGCAAGCACAGGCGCGCCGCCGACGGGCTCAAGGCCGCGCCCGTTCCGTCGAACCCACCAGAGCACCTAATCCGAACTGGTTTAGCGCCTAAACGGAACCAGTGGAACTCCACGTTAACGCCCAACTCCCTAAACCCCCCGACCAGGCTCTGCGCCGCCGTAACCATCGCCGGAGTTCTCCGTTCACGGCCACCGCCTCGGATCGCCTACAAAAGGAAGCCCCGAGCTCGTTCTCGAGCATGCACCACCACTGCACCTCACCAACACCCCGCCAGGCCACTAGGAGGACCTCGAGGAGGTCTCCTCCCCCAACTCCGGCCGCCCCGATCCGCCTTGGCCACCATCTCGATCCACTCCGGTGAGACCATCCCCGATGGCCAAACCTCGTCAGTAACCTCCTCGAGCACCCAGTGAGCTAACCCAAGATTCGATTTGACCTTCGCAGCCCTTCCCGACGAGATCCAACTCCACCCGAGCCGCCGTCCGCCGGAGCCAGGGCCATCGTCGACGTATTGCTCGCCGGTGACCACCACCACCACTCATCGACGCGGAAGTTCACGCTGAGCACGTAGGTAACGCCCGATCCCCCAGCCTCGTCGTGGATCGCCGCCGGCGACCACCGCAGCTCTCGGGCGCCGACGAGCTCTGTTTTCCCCGTTTGAAAATTCAAACCTGACGGGTGGGACCCGCCCGTCGACCTCTCTATTCTTTTTAAACCGTTTTCTGAAAACGTATTCGCAAATACGCTTTCGACAAAACGTTTTTCTGGTCTTTTCTGTTCAGCCCCCTGAGAAGTTTCTGTTGCATTACAGAAAGGTCCCTGGATTAAAACCCTTATAACTTTTAAACAGAAAATGATGTTTGATTGATTCTTTTTCTGTCCTCTTTAAAATTTTGTCTAGCTTTTTATCAGATATATTTGAAAAATATTTGGAATAGTTTTGTGCACCTCACGGTATTTACGATAGTGCGTGTATTTCTGGATACCGTAGATACCGGAGGAGGTGACGGAACCGCGAACTTCACCGAGCTAGGCTCCGACTACTCCGAACCAGGCAAGCATGTTTGAGATTTTGATATGATGAGTGTCTTTGGCATGTTTGCATTAAGTAGTTCCATGGCATCTTTATGAACATCTCGATGAGGGTTATGTTCCATGCAAAGTTGAGGCAAGTGAGTTTCGAAAATCCATAAGTTGTTGGATATGAGTTTGCATGGCCATGAGATGGCATGAGAATGGGTAAGATGGCAGTGTTGTAGCATGCCAGTCTTATGCCAGACCATTTGACCCAGTGTCAACATGAATCAGTCTAGTTCCCGTCCGTATTCCCTTTCCGTACTACCACATGTTTTCCGCAAGGGATATGGCTTAGTAAGTTGCAAACCGCTTTCCTGGTACACACCAAATCGAGAGGCCGGGATACGGGTTCCATGGTCCTGGATTAAAGCCTATCATTCGGTCAGGGGGCATGGGTGTTTCCGGTTGGGACCGAGAGGGGGGCACCCCTTAGAGCTGCCACAGATATAAATTTGATCCCATGCTATTCGAGATTGTGATCTCCCCGTCTCAAAGTTTTTCTTGAACGCTGTCTGGGATGATTCCTGGCATCATGAGGTGGGATGGGTGTGTACTGGTTAGATGTGTTTCCTCCGAAATACCGTAAACGGAACTAGTCCTTTGTGACTACGGAAATCCGTTGGCTGTGGGTAATTTAGTACAAACTCTACAGAGTCAAAAATCCTTGAAATCATCTTATCCATGTCCAAGTACTGTGTTCATCTTATCTTGTCAAGTGTCAGTCTCGGTGACAGAAACTCCGGAGAACCACATGAGTGTTAAGTCCGGTTAAATGTTTATTCCTATGGATAGACTAACCCGTTTATTATCAGGTGTTGAATATTTTTTCTATGAGCATTATTCTTGCAAGTTTCACATATATGAATAATTGATATAAGCCCTTTCTGCGATGTCGCTCGGACGTCCGACTGTGGCACGCTTGTTATTTTACCTTGGATATAAGCCCTTTCTGCGATGTCGCTCAGATGTCCGACTGTGGCACACTGGTTATTTACTTTGATATAAGCCCTTTCTGCGATGTCGCTCAGACGTCCGACTGTGGCACGCTTGTTATTTTACCTTGGATATTAGCCCTTTCTGCGATGTCGCTCAGATGTCCGACTGTGGCACACTTTGTTATTTACTTTGATATAAGCCCTTTCTGCGATGTCGCTCAGACATCCGACTGTGGCACGCATATTATTTACTTTCAATATAATCCCTTTCTGTGATGTCGCTCCGACGTCCGACTGTGGCACGTATGTCTATTACTTCCAATGTAAGCCCTTTATGTGGTGTCGCTTAGACGCCCGACTGCGGCATGAATAATTTATTTGTTCACCCTTCGAGGCGCCGCTCGGACACCCGATCGGTTTTCGATTATTTTTGTGGATTTCGGGAGGACTACCGCCTGACTTCCTTATTACTAAATAATGTCGTGCAAGTTCATCATTTGAATGTACATTACTAATTGCTCATGACGCATTCATGCAAGCATTTGTTATATCTTATGTCCGAACTGTCTTGCGAGTACTTTCAAAGTACTCACCTGGCTTGTTGATTTGGCCAGATGTTGACGAAGGCGATCTCATGGATGAAGAGTTCAATAGCGAGTCCAACGCCTAGAGGAGTCCCAGTCAGTCTCGTGCGAGCCTGGATTTGGTCACTGTGTTATATCCGCTTCCGCTACCCAAATAAATTCATCGAGCCTCACCTCGGCCTTTCGATGAGCCGCCAGTTTAGGAGTCATATTATCTACTCCACTGTCTTATTCCACCATCACTTTCATCTCGAGTCAGTAGTATGCCACCCCACACCATTGTGTCATATCCGCCATTATGTATAATTATTGGCGTGCTTGTAGTAAATTGTTGAGCACCCCCAGCTCGACCCTGTAATATATTTAATACTACTGGCTTACTGTAGCAAGATTTTGTCTACCAGTCAGGAGGATTTTCCTTGTACTGGACTCAAAAGGTCGGTTTCTCAATAAGCATTTTATTGAAAAACCGATCGTGACAAGCTTGGTACCAGAGCCAGGCTGACTGTAAGAAGCCACTAGGTGCGATCGCTAATCGGTTGTTAGCATAATAGAGCTAATTCATATTTTTGCAAATGTAGTCATTTTCTCGACAACAAGATAAATTTATGATCTGACCACTCAGAAGTTTTGCCTACTTTTGTAGATGGCCGGCAACGATTGCGAGTCACAGATGTTCGCCAACGTGCCCGATGGGTTCGTCAAGCTCCTCTCCTTCATCGTTCAGGTCGCGATGGGGCCATCTATGCGCCCAGTCTTCACACTCTACCAGCACAAGGTCAACGACAGTCTGACCATGCACCAGGCCGCGGTGCAATTCAAATGAGGGCGAGTTGAGTTACGCCGCTTCCGGTTCTTGGGGAGAGCCATGCCTACGGAGAAGCATGCGATGCAGATGGCAGCCCGTGAGGCGATAGCTCGTCTCAGGGATGTCCTTCCTTCGATGAAGACTCGTCGTTACCGCTACCTTCCATGCCACGTGCCATACACCTGTCACTACGCGTTCTCTTGCCCCAGAGGAGAACGAGACGAGGCTTTTGAGATGCTTATCGAGTATCTCCGGGCTCTGGAGGCAGCCTTCGACAACCTGGTGGACGACCTTGTGGCTTCCAGCATGGACTCCGTCCATGGTTGTGCCGCCAACAGGAGGGAGCTCCTGCACACCGCACCGCCACTGACTTTCGTCTCGTCATCGGCATCTTTTGCACCTACTACTCTCGCCACTGCTCGTCGCCTGCCTACCACCGAGGAGTTCAACCAAGTCATTGCGCCCACTCCAGTTCGTTCTGCACCACCCTTTGCGCCCACTCCAGTTCGTTCTGCACCACCCTTTGCGCCCACTCATGTTCGTGTTGTTCCGCATAGGGCGCCCGCTCCATCAACTCAACGCAGCACTTCACGTCTGGAGCCTATTAGCGAGGAGGAGGTTGAGTCCCCAGCCTCACTGCGCCTCACCCTCGGCAGGCCAAGGGAAATCTTTACCATCTCCGACTGAGTACGCTTAGCCGCCATGCGATGTACCGACTTGTAAGATATGTTTATATGTACATAGGTTGTGAGAAGTAGCTTGTTTGCGCATCATGTAGGAACTAGGAGAAGTGCACTAGTCTAAATAACATGTCAGGATTATGTACGCATATCCTGAGTGATGTATTGTATAATTACTGCTTGCGTCTAAGATATGTAATGAGCAGTCCTTCTCCGTGCGCAAACGTTTATTCTCTTGAAAAATCTTGGAGCATTTAAATTTTCCCGTCTTCATGAATTTATTGACTTTTGCGACTCAATTTCTTTTCTGATGAGTTTTACAAAATATATTCCCAGAGTGAAAAATGTCTCGTCCTTGGACGCGCTCCATGCCAACTCCGCCAGAGCAAAATTATGGCACACAACCAAGCAACAATTTTACACAAGGGCAGTCAAGTCAACAGGACAGTGAAACAGCACTTTCCCAAATGTGCCGTCTTTATGAGCAAAGTCAACAACAACATCAGGAAATGATGAACCAAGTCATCAATATGGGAAATCACCGTGGCGATATCAGCAGCAATCCAAGTTATCTCGAGCTATGTAAGACGCCATTCCCCAAATATTTTCTCATCTTGACAAACCTCTTGAGGCCGAGGACTGGCTTCGAGACATGGAAAGAAAATTAATTATTGCACAGTGTTCACATCTTGAGAAAGTGCTATATGCACCGCTCTATCTCACTGGAGCAGCTGCATCGTGGTGGGAAAATTTCCTACACATGCACCCCAACAAAAATAATATAACCTGGGAGGAGCTCAAAGAAGGTTTTCGTGGGGCGCATATTCCTAAAAGTCTTATGAAGATCAAGAAGAGAGAATTTGATGACCTCAAGCAAAGGACCATGACGGTGTCAGAATACAACAGTCAGTTTACTCGTTGTCTCGCTTCACGCCAACGAGGAGCGTATGACTGAAAAGCAAGAAGATGGAAAAATTTCTAGACGGTCTGGCGCCCGCGCTTAAATGCCAGCTGGTTGTGCAAACCTTCCCAGATTTTAAAACGCTGGTGGATAAGGCCATTACCTTGGAAAATGAGAGACGTAGCTTGGAAGATTTCCGCAAGCGAAAAAGGGACCAGACTAATCATGCTCGCAACCACCGAAGCAAGACAGATTTTCAGAAAGGTGGGACACACAAACCCACGACAAACGTCTCACGCCCAATCAAGAATTTCCATGCAAGGGACAAGGAGTTCACATATCGCCCAGGCGTTACTTGCTACGCTTGTGGAGAAGAAGGGCACTATGCCAAGCAGTGCCCCAAGCCAAGGAACTCGACCCCAAAGCCGAACAACGGTGGCAATAATTCAGCGCCAAAGCGCAACAATTTCAACCCCAATAACAACCGCAGAAGGGTCATCTGAACCACGTGACGGAGAAGAAGCACAGAATGCCCCGGATATCGTGACTGCACGTTCCCTATCAACACAATACCTGCCATGGTTTTGTTTGATTCTCGAGCTTCCACTCATTCATTTCAAAAGTTTTGCCTTGCAAAATAATTTTTCGATGCTTCCCTTGGAAAATCCATGATCGTCAAGTCCACAGGATTAAGCAAGTTACCCAGAGTTATTGCCAAGGTGTGGTTATTGAGTTTGAAGGATCGAAGTTTCATGCTAACCTTATTGTATTCGAAAATAAAGGACTGGATGTCATCTTAGGGATGGATTGGTTAACCACCAACAAAGGTTTTATTGACTGCTTCAACCGGACCGTAATTCTCATCCACCACCACGGGAAGACAATAAAAGTTTCAGCCAAAGAAAGAAAAATATCCCGGCAACCGAGATTGAACAAGGTGGATATTTCTGAATTAAGCAAGGTTCCAGTAGTGTGTGAATTTCCAGACGTATTTCCCGAAGAGCTACCAGGAATGCCACCAGACCGAGAGATAGAATTCAGCATTGAGCTAGCACCCGGAACCGCCCCCATTTATAATAAACCATACAGAATGGCACCATCCGAATTGGTAGAATTGAAGAAGCAAATAAAAGAATTACTGGACAAAGGATATATTCAAGCCAGCTCCTCACCTTGGGGTTCACCAATTTTATTTGCCAAAAAGAAGGATGGAACACTGAGATTGTGTATAGACTATCGAGCACTTAACATGGTCACAATCAAGAACAAATACCCGATGCCACAGATAAATGATTTATTTGATCAGCTCGCTCAGGCCAATTCTCAAAAATTGACTTAAGGTCGGGATACCATCAATTAAAAGTACGAACAGAAGATATCCCCAAGACGGCATTCACCTCCAGATACGGATTGTATGAGTTCACAGTAATGCCATTTGGACCCATTTAACGCTTCGCATATTTTGTTCACCTCATGAACAAAGTATTTATGAAGTTTATGGACAAGTTTATTGTGGTATTTATCAATGATATTCTGATATACTCCAAGACACCAGAAGAGCACGCTGAACATCTCCGAATTGTACTAGGAGAACTCAGGAAACATCAATTGTACGCTAAATTCAGCAAGTGTGAATTTTGGCTAAGGCAGGTATGTTTTCTGGGCCACGTACTGACCCAAGAAGGTATTGCCGTCGACCCGGAAAAAGTCAAGGCCGTACTTGGCTGGAAACCACCAGCCAGCGTAACGGACGTACGAAGTTTCCTGGGAATGGCAGGTTACTACCAAAGATTTATTGAAGGATTTTCCACTATAGCAAAGCCAATGACGCAGCTACTCAAGAAAGACAAGAAGTTTGAATGGACGGAAGCTTAGAAAAGTTTCCAAGAACTAAAAAGGAAATTAACGAAAGCACCAGTATTAATTGTGCCAGACATACACAAGAATTTTGAGGTGTATTGTGACGCATCCCGGAAGGGCCTCGAATGCGTGTTGATGCAAGAAGGCAAGGTAGTCGCGTATGTTTCCAGACAACTTCGCAAGCATGAGGAAAATTATCCTACTCATGACTTGGAGTTAGCAGCAGTTATTCATGCACTGAAGGAATGGAGACACTTTTTACTTGGAAATCATTGTGAAATATACACGGACCATAAGAGCCTCAAGTATATTTTCACACAACCGGAACTGAATTTACGGCAACGACGCTGGTTGGAATTAGTGAAGGATTATGATGTTGGAATCCACTACCATCCAGGAAAAGCAAATGTAGTGGTAGATGCTTTAAGTCGAAACCCCAGTCTGAACAACGACAGCCTACCAAACCTGAGACCTGAATTTTGGCAGGAGTTTGCTAAGCTCAACTTGATGGTGGTCACCGAAGGCAGTGTATCAAATTTAGAAATACAGCCTACCCTGATAGGAAAGGTTAAAGAGGCTCAGCATGGGCACCCCAGCATTGAAGGCATTAAACGGAAAGTGAGTTTGGGCAAGGCCTCAAAATTCGTTATCGATGAGCAGGGAATATTATGGTACGGAAGTAGACTTTGCGTACCAAATATCAAGGACCTTAAACAACAAATCTTAGCTGAAGGCCACACCGCTCCGTATTCAATCCATCCTGGAGGAACAAAAATGTACAATGATCTTCAGGAAACATTTTGCTGGCACAGTATAAAAAGGGGCATAGTCACGTTCATTGCGTGTTGTGACTCATGTCAACGCATCAAGGCCAAGCACCAGAAACCGGCCGGACTATTACAACCGAATAAAATACCCGAGTGGAAATGGGACGAGATTGGAATGGATTTTATTGTTGGGCTACCTCGGTCATGACACGGAAATGATGCCATATGGGTCATCACAGATAGACTGACTAAAGTAGCACACTTCATCCCCGTGAAGACAACCCACACCACTCAGAAGCTTGCCAGGCTTTATCTTTCCCGTATCGATGCGCTTACATGGAGTTCCAAAGACTATAATATCGGCGAGGGGCACACAATTCATCTCCAGATTTTGGGATCACCTGCAACAGGCTCTGGGAAGTCAACTAGCTTTCAGTACAGCATACCACCCCCAGACTGACGGACAAACTGAACGAGTAAACCAAATTCTAGGAGACATGCTGAGAGCATGTGTCCTCACTTATGGAACCAGTTGGGAGGAAAGCTTGCCATACGCAGAGTTCGCATACAACAACAGTTACCAGGCCAGCCTGCAAATGGCACCATTTGAAGCCTTGTATGGGCGGAGATGGCGTACCCCGCTAAATTGGTCAGAGACCAAAGACAGCCGTATCTTCGGCCCAGACATGCTCAAAGAAGCCGAGGAAAAGGTCAAGCTAATCAAGGACCGACTCAAGACAGCTCAAAGCCGGCAGAAGAGTTATTACGATCGGAAACATCGTGCAGTCAGATTCAAACCCGGTGAATTTGTGTATCTACGAGTATCTCCTATGAGGGGCCTACAACGATTCAAGATTAAGGGGAAGCTAGCACCAAGATTCATCGGACCATTCTGCATAGTGGCACGAAGAGGCACGGTAGCCTACCAGCTAGACTTACCCGAAGAATTATCCGATATCCACGACGTGTTCCACGTCTCGCAGTTGAGGAAGTGCATAAGCAACCCAGAGAAGCAAGTATCCCATGAGAACATTGACGTGCAACCAGGCCTCACCTATGAGGAACATCCAGTAAAAATATTGGAGGAGTCTGAAAGGAGGACCCGACAGAAAACCATCAAGTTTTTCAGAGTTCAGTGGAGCAATCACACCGAGAGTGAAGCCACTTGGGAAAGAGAGGATTTTCTTCAGACACAGCACCCACACTAATTTGAGGATCAGCTGAAATCTCGGGGACGAGATTTTTCCTAAGGGGGTAGGTGTTGTGACACTCCAAATTTTTTTTATTTGGTTTTCAGCAAAAACTTTGTTGGTTTTGAAGAAGGTCATTTAAACCCTTCCAAAAACCTCTCTCTCAAAACTTCTCCCTTGGCAAGGATTTTATTTTTGATATCTTCTTCAACCCTGGTGTTTGGTTATTAAAAAAACTTTCTTCTGATTGTCCCCTTCTAAAATTTATTTTTGGGATTTATTTTCTTTTAAAAAAACCCTAGGAGTTTTGGGACTTCTCTTATATTGAAACCATCCATGGTTTTTAGCATGCCTCATGTGGTAAATCTTCCCAAAACCCCTCCTTCCACTTTGGGGCAATCCAAACTTTCTGTTACAACAAGTCCAACCCATTTTTGGATTTTATTTCATTTATTTTATCTCCCAAAACAATTATGTCCATTATTTTGAGCCTAGATGATTTACAAAGCAAATACCTAATTCCCTTTGAGTTTTGATCTCAAACCAACGCCTCTGGATAATCTTTAGCACCCACAACCTAGATCCATCAAGATCCACTCTTCCTCTTTTCAAAATTTTCAAATCTTAACCTCTGCAAGTTTGGACCAGATTTGTCAAATTTGGTCATATCTTCTCTTCTCCAAAAATTCTACCAAAATTCAGGCAGCCCCTAGATGCAGTGAGAGGCCACCCCACGAAAGATCAGCTCAAAGAAAATTTCCCACATACCAAAATCAATTCATCGAACACTTGGCCGGCACTGTTACTGTGCACTTTCAGAAAGTTCAGAGTTTCAGAGAATTTCAGTGTTGTTTTTCGTCAGAGTGTTGTCACCGATCAACAGTGCGCCCTGGCGCATTGCGCACGGCCTCTCCTCCCTGGCCAGAGCACCGCACGCCCTCTTGGACGGGTGCAGTGTCGGTGGCGGCGAGCATCGCTGACGCCGGCAGCTTCTGCGGTGGCAGAGCCACCGGGTGGCGGCCAACGGAGCCAGCGCCGGCTCGCTACGCCGTTCTGCGCCGCCCAACGCTCCCTTGCCCTCCGCGTGGCCTCACGCACGCCAGCGCACCCCGCAGCACCGTCGCCGTGGCCCGGCAAGCACAGGGCGCGCGCCGCCCTGTTCCGTCGAACCCACCCAGAGCACCTAATCCGAACTCGTTTAGCGCCTAAACGGAACCAGTGGAACTCCACGTTGACGCCCAACTCCCTAAACCCCCCGACCAAGCTCTGCGCCGCCGTAACCATCGCCGGAGATCTCCGTTCACGGCCACCACCTCGGATCGCCTATAAAAGGAAACCCCGAGCTCGTTCTCGAGCACGCACCACCACTGCACCTCACCAACAACCCGCTAGGCCACTAGGAGGACCTCGAGGTGGTCTCCTCCCCCAACTCCGGCCGCCCCGATCCGCCTCAACCACCATCTCGATCCACTCCGGTGAGACCATCCCCGACGCCCAAACCTCGTCAGTAACCTCCTCGAGCACCCAGTGAGCTAACCCAAGATTCGATTTGACCTTCGCAGCCCTCCCCGACGAGATCCAGCTCCACCCGAGCCGCCGTCCGCCGGAGCCAGGGCCGCCGTCGACGTACTGCTCGCCGACGACCACCACCACCACTCACCGATGTGGAAGGTCACGCTGAGCACGTAGGTAACGCCCGATCCTCCTGCCTCGTCGTGGATCGCCGCCGGCGACCACCGCAGCTCTCGGGCGCCGACGAGCTCTGTTTTCCCCGTTTGAAAATTCAAACCTGACGGGTGGGACCCGCCCGTCAGCCTCTCTGTTCTTTTTTTCGAACCGTTTTCTGAAAACGTATTCGGGCAAATACGCTTCGATGCAAACGTTTTTCTGGTCTTTTCTGTTCAACCCCCTGAGAAGTTTCTGTTGCATTACAAAAAGGTCCCTGGATTAAAACCCTTATAACTTTTAAACAGAAAAGGATTTTTGATTGATTCTTTTTCTGTCCTCTTTAAAATTTTGTCTAGTTTTTAATCAGATTTATTTGAAAAATATTTGGAATAGTTTTGTGCACCTCACGGTATTTACGATAGTGCGTGTATTTCAGATACCGTGAATCTGGGAGGAGGTTTGAACCATGAACTTCACCGAGCTAGGCTCCGACTACTCCGAACCAGGCAAGAATGTTTGAAATTTTGATATGATGAGTGTCTTTGGCATGTTTGCATTAAGTAGTTCCATGGCATGTTTATGAACATCTCGATGAGGGTTATATTCCATGCAAAGTTGAGGCAAGTGAGTTTCGAAAATCCATAAGTTGTTGGATATGAGTTTGCATGGCCATGAGATGGCATGAGAATGGGTAAGATGGCAGTGTTGTAGCATGCCAGTCTTATGCCAGACCATTTGACCCAATGTCAACATGAATCAGTCCAGTTCCCGTCCGTATTCCCTTTCCGTACTACCACATGTTTTCCGCAAGGGATATGGCTTAGTAAGTTGCAAACCGTTTTCCGGGTAGACACCAAATCGAGAGGCAGGGATGAGGGTTCCATGGCCCTGGATTAAAGCATATCATCCGGTCAGGGGGCATGGGTGTTTCCGGTTGGGACCGAGAGGGGGGCACCCCTTAGAGCGCGCGTATATAAATTTGATCACATGTTATTCGAGATTGTGATCTCCCCGTCTCAAAGTTTTTCTTGAACGTTGTCTAGGGTGATTCCTGGCATCGTGAGGTGGGATGGGTGTGTACTGGTTAGATGTGTTTCCTCCGAAATACCGTAAACGGAACTAGTCCTCCGTGACTACGGAAATCCGTTGGCTGTGGGTAATTTAGTACAAACTCTGCAGAGTCTAAATCCTTGAAATCATCTTATACATGTCCTAGTACTGTGTTCATCTTATCTTGTCAAGTGTCAGTGTCGGTGACTTAAACTCCGGAGAACCACTTGAGTGTTATGTCCGGTTAAATGTTTATTCCTGTGGATGGACTAACCCGCTTATTTTCAGGTGTTGAATATTTTTTCTATGAGCATTATTCTTGCAAGTTTAACAGATATGAATAATTGATATAAGCCCTTTCTGCGATGTCGCTCAGACGTCCGACTGTGGCACGCTTGTTATTTTACCTTGGATATAAGCCCTTTCAGCGATGTCGCTCAAACGTCCGACTGTGGCACACAGGTTATTTACTTTGATATAAGCTCTTTCTGCGATGTCGCTCAGACGTCCGACTGTGGCACGCTTGTTATTTTACCTTGGATATAAGCCCTTTCTGCGATGTCGCTCAGACGTCCGACTGTGGCACACTTGTTATTTACTTTGATATAAGCCCTTTCTGCGATGTCGCTCAGACGTCCGACTGTGGCACGCATACTATTTACTTTCAATATAAGCCCTTTCTGTGATGTCGCTCCGACGTCCGACTGTGGCACGTATGTCTATTACTTTCAATGTAAGCCCTTTATGTGGTGTCGCTTAGACGCCCGACTGCGGCATGATTTATTTATTTGTTCACCCTTCGAGGCGTCGCTTCAGACACCCGATCGGTTTTCAGTTATTTTTGTGGATTTCGGGAGGACTACCGCCTGACTTCCTTATTACTAAATAATGTCGTGCAAGTTCATCATTTGAATGTACATTACTAATTGCTCATGACGCATTCATGCATGCATTTGTTATATCTTATATCCGAACTGTCTTGCGAGTACTTTCAAAGTACTCACCTGGCTTGTTGATTTGGCCAGATCTTTGTGAAGGCGATCTCATGGATGAAGAGTTCAATAGCGAGTCCGACGCCTAGAGGAGTCCCAGTCAGTCTCGTGCGACCCTGGATTTGGTCACTGTGTTATATCCGCTTCCGCTACCCAAATAAATTCATCGAGCCTCACCTCGACGCTCGATGAGCCGCCAGTTTAGGAGTCATATTATCTACTCCACTGTGTTATTCCACCATCACTTTCATCTCGAGTCAGTAGTATGCCACCCCACACCATTGTGTCATATCCGCCATTATGTATAATTATTGGCGTGCTTGTAATAAATTATTGAGCACCCCCAGCTCGACCCTGTAATATATTTAATACTATCGCTTCTTGTATCAAGATTTTGTCTACCAGTCAGGAGGATTTTCCTCGTACTGGACTCAAAAGGTCGGTTTCTCAATAAGCATTTTATTGAAAAACCGGTCGTGACATCCGGCCGGCCGCTGTCGCCGCCTGCGTCGCCAAGTGTCGTCGCCGCCCTCAAACTCCGCTGCCCTCGCCGCAGTTCCTCCGCGGCCACCGCGCTCCCGCCTCATGATTGTCAGCTCAGCCGCGACTCCGGTCCCCTCCGACCCGCCGTCCTGTTCCGGCTGGCGCCCGCACGGCCCCTGGCCGCCGGTGTTCACGCCCGGCTCCCCCCCACGTCGCCCGGGCAGGCTATGGCCTCGGGCACGGGCGCCGCACCCGCATCCCTGTTTAGCCACGCCTGCTAGACCCTGGGCCACTGGCCTATGGGGCCCAGCGCCCAGGCCCCCCCAAAAAAAGAGAAGATTTTAAAAATAATAATTAATAAATTAGTTAGTTAATTAATTGAAAAGTTAATGAACTTAATTAACTAGCTATTAAATCTGTAGTTAGTTAGATCAATCAATGACATGTGGACCCACTCCTACTATTCACTAGTTGACTAGTCTCTGTTGACTTGGTCAACTGGCCCCCCTGGCCCCATCTTTCGGCCACATGTGCTTAATGCTGGGTATACTTCTGTGTACCCATAGCATTTATTATTTAAATGTTTTTAGAATTAAATTAAATCTAGTAATTTGCTTGTCATGCATGTGTTTGCTCTGTATTTACTGTTTCTTCCACCTCTTCTCTCCGGTAGACCCCGAGACTGCCGCTGATGCCGATGTGATCAACTACGTCGACGACGACCCTTCTTCCCTTTCAGCGGAGCTTCCAGGAAAGCCCCCCCTTTGATCATCCCGATATCGCCCATTCTATACTCTCATGCTTGCAGTAGGTTTTGCTACTGTTATTGTTTGCTCCTATTCTGATGCATAGCTTGCTTTTGTACCTGCTATTGTTACCTACCTGCTTACCCTAAACTGCTTAGTATAGGTTGGCTAGTGATCCATCAGTGACCCCCACTTTGTCGTTGTTGCCCTTGCTTCATCATCGACGACTCGATCAACGTGATCGACGACCAGAGCCCAACACCTCACATCACATCACGCCCCTTTTGTTGCCCGACTCTGCAGAGCTACTATCGAGTGCCGAGGGTGATCCCTCATAACGCACTCCTGATGATAATTCTGTAGTGTAGCTATTCGGTCGTGGTCATCGAGGGTGATTTCCTCTTTCACCATTCCTGATACGGCTGCGTCGTTGCAACACCTCAAGTGTGAACCTCGAGGGTGGTCCCTCTTACGTTCACCTTGATGATTATATTGAGTGGAATCCACCGGGGGGGATTCCTCGGGTTTTCCCCTTGATGTTTGGACACACGGTTACCTTGACTTTACTTGAGACATTGGTGAAAGTCAGGAGGGTGCGGAGAGCACCCGAGGAGTTGTTACGGTGGCGGCTGGCTGTTTAGCGGTATCACCCAGGAGAGGGTGATAGCTCCGGACTTGTCCCGATAGCCGTCACTACTTTAACTGTTAATGCACTAACAGGTTTGGTTATTTGTTCTGAGTTGGCCTCTGGCCTTTACGCACTAACCACCACGCGAGAATAGATATGGGCCTCGACGTCGTGGTATCAGCCGAAGCTTTGTCAGACGTCCAGTTCAGCATTGCGGCACGGCCTGGTCGGCGCCCCAGTGGAGGTGGCCTGTATCGCCCTACGCGCAACGATCCGGAGTGCAACGGGCGATGGGCCCAGACCCTGGAGCGCTTAGGATGTAGACCGGCGGGGACCTCTCTGCTGAGCCTAGGTAGGGCTGCGATGTGTTGATCTTCCTAGGCCGGGCATTGACCCCAGAAAGGTGTGTCCGGCCAGAGTGATCGAGCGTGTTGGGTAACGTGGTGCACCCCTGCAGGGAAGATATATATATTCGAATACCGTGTCCACGGTAATGGACGTTCAGACCTATATCCTGATCTTATACAACTAGAAATGGATACTTGATATGTGATGGATATGTGGCTCCGGGATTGCTTTCACGCAGGGAGTCGAGGAAGGATCTCTGGGCATTAATTCTACAACATGCTTGTTAATTATAAACTGCTATTCTTTACTCTTCTACATGCTGCAAGACACTTGGAGCTGCTTGAATATGCTAGTCTTCGATAGGCTAGGCCTTCCCCTCTATTCTGGCATTCTGCAGTTCAGTCCACATATACATCCATTCCATTTGATACCAATGCATACTTAGTATAGATCTGATGCTTGCGAGTACTTTGGATGAATACTCACGGTTGCTTTGCTCCCCCTTTTCTCCCTTCCTTCTTCTTTCTGGTTGTTGCAACCAGATGGTGGACCCCAGGAGTCAGATGTCACCCCCGCCGACTACGACTACCACCCCGAGGGTGCCTACTACTACATGGAGACCGCCGATGACTAGGAGTAGTTAGGAGGTCCCAGGCAGGAGGCCTTGCCTCTTCGATCATTGTTTCTTTTGTGTTTGGCTTCTTAAGGCGTCCCTGTCTAACTTATGTATGTACTCAGATATTGTTGCTTCCGCTGACGCTTGTGTGTCAAGCTTGTATTCAAGCCCTCGAGGCCCCTGGCTTGTAATATGAAGCTTGTATTATTTTATTTGTGTCTAGAGTTGTGTTGTGATATCTTCCCGTGAGTCCCTGATCTTGATCGTACACATTTGCGTGTATGATTAGTGTACGGTCGAATCGGGGGAGTCACATCCCCGAAGATCGAATAAGGTTCTCCCCGCCCAGACTAGTTACGGTGGTGCATCTAGCATCGTTGGTGGGCGTGTGGAAGTGTGTCTCCGGTGGATCTCGAAGATTCGATCGGTGGTTGTCTTTGGTGGATCTACTTCGTTTTGTCTACATTTTTGTGTCTTCTGATTGGATCCTTCTGATCCACACGTCTCTTCATCAACGACGGTTATTGTTCTGGTGCGCTAGTCCTATGGGACCTTAGCACGAGGACTTCTCGATTGTATACTTCAACAGGTTTTCCTGACTCTCGCGAGGGAGGGGTGATGATGGCGGCGCGCTTTGGCTCGCTTCAATGAATGTTGTCGTCGCTAGATGGTCTACGGATCTATGCGGATTTTTTATTATTTCGAGTGCTCGTTGTACTACCATGATTGAAGATGAGTAGATTGAAATTTTCCTTAAAAAATAATAAAGACTTCAACGTTCTCACTCTAGCTATGGAGGTATAACGCTGGCGCTCTTCCACAAGGCATTACTAGAAAGGCATTGTGAGAAGGAGCTGTGCGAAATTGCTCCGTAATTGATCTAAAAAATTTCAAGGAAATAGGCTGTTTGGAATAAAACCACTGTCATGCATGAAACTCAATCTGTCTATTACTTTCGGAATAGAAAAACATTGAGCTAAACACACATGAACTACTACATGCAGTAGTTCATACAGCTTACAACTGCGTTTACAATGTTGGCATACAACTTCATCTTCTGCATCAACTTGAAGAGTTTGCCAAAAAGAAAGGGAAATTGCTACATGGCCTGCACTGTGGGTTTATTGATGACGACCAACTCACACTTGATGGTGAAGCGATCTCCTCGCAGCTTGGACTTGTGAGCCAGCCGGATATTGCCATAACCAATATTACCCTCCGACGTAAATTTTTGGATCAGCAACGGCCCAGCCGGGTGCACCTTGCCGCCTTTCTCCCGCAGGCTTAAGCGGTACCACACCTTGACCCCTGTCTCCGCTGCCGCGCCACCGCGGAGATGCAAGAAGGCCGCCACATGGTCAGGCGCCCGGCGGTCACCATCAGGGTAGAAGTAGATGTTCCAGTCGTAGCCCCCGACGCTGAAGGTGCTGGAGCTGACGTACTCGTCGGCGCCCGATCCCACGAGCAGCGAGTAGTTCTTGATGACGAACTTGTGAGCCGCCGTGGTGGCCTCCGTCGTGCACACCGACGACGTCCTGCATACCGCGGCGTGCTCTCCCCAGCAAGAGTAGAAGTTCCCCATGCTGGCAAATTCCCGCGACGTCTGGAGATTCTCGGATGGTATGAAGGTTTAACGAGGACCTGGCTGTATTTGTAAGTTGTCCCCCCTAGGAAACGGAGGAGGATCCCCAGTCGGAGTAGGATAGCTGACCATCACCTAATAGTACTTGCATGTACGTGACCGAGTAGGAGTAGTTTTAGTCACCGAGTCGGTTTGATGCTATCTAGTCTTTTGTGCGATCAACTCGGCGTCTCCTGTGCGTAGTCTCACGTGTGTTACGGCGGCAATAGAATCGATCCACCTGCTAGCCTGCCTGCTAGCTAGCTTTGTGTACGCGGGCGTTGCACACTTCGTCGACTGACAGCTCGGAAGATAGTCGAGTTAGCTGTGTCGCTGCGTATATCCGGAGAGTAGTTGCCGTCGTTAAGGTCGGGACCTGTGCCAACATAATTCGGACTTGCGCATGGTCTATAAATCCTATCTTCAGGTGGGGTTGTTCATAGAGTTCGTTCGTCCAGAGCTGCTTCTTATTTCCATATAAGTCGTGTAATATTCCATCGACGTGCGAACACATCCATCGTGTAGCAAAGACCAAAGGCTTGTACGCCTACGATGGCCGCGTCAGCCAAAGTGCTTCACCCGCCAATGTCGGACCTCGCCGTGCAGCATCTCTGCGCCGGCGGCGTTGGCCATGACGATTCGGCGGGACTGCCCTTGCCTCCGCGGCCGCCGATCCCCAGGGAGCTGATGGACGATTTGGGCATCGGTTTGGACACCGGTGACGTGGGCGAGAACGCGGACCTGTTCAGGCAGTTCATGTCCCTGGAGAAGGAGCTCGGCCTGCTTGAGTGCGAGGAGGAGGACCTGCGGATCGAGATCGCGGACCTGCTGCCCGTGGTTCGGCTCATGGAGGCAGAGCACGAGTATCAGCACGAGACCAAGTGCGGCGGCGCCCTCATCGTCGGCTACGTCGTCGAGTTGGTCGACGAGGGCCACGCCGTCGTGACCACCAGCGCCAGGCCCTTCGCCTTCTGCGTGCCCGTCCTCGGCGACGTGGACCGCGCGCTCCTCAAGCCATCGGCCAACGTCGCGCTGTCCATGTCGAACCTCGCGGTCGTCCAAGTTCTGCCGGCGGACTCTGGCTGGACCGTGCCCCTCGTCAAGGCCACCGAAAGGCCGAGCGTCACCTACGCGGACGTGGTCGGGTGCGACGAGCAGAAGCGGGAGGTCCTCGAGGCCGTGGAGCTGCCGCTCACGGACCCGGAGCTGTTCGCCCGCGCCGGCGTGGAGGCTCCGCGCGGCGTGCTCTTGCACGGCCCGCCGGGCACCGGCAAGACCATGCTGGCCAAAGCCGTCGCGCATCACACCTCGGCGGCCTTCATCCGCGTGAGCGGCTCGGAGTTCGTGAACAGGCACCCGGGCGATGGGCCCAGGATGGTGCGTGAGGTGTTCCAGGCCGCCCGAGACAACGCGCCGGCCATCATCTTCTTCGACGAGGTGGACGCCATCGCGTCGGCGCGGACCGACTCCGACGACGCCTCGGCCGCCGACCGCGAGGTGTACAGGGTACTGCTGGAGCTCCTCGCGCAGATGGACGGCTTTGACCAGTGCCCCGACGTGCGGGTGATCATGGCGACCAACCGCGCCGACGCGCTGGACCCGGCGCTGCTGCGGCCGGGGCGCCTCGACCGCGGGGTGGAGTTCCCGCTGCCGGGGAGGGCGCAGAAGCGGAGGCTGTTCCAGGCGTGCACGGCGGGGATGAGCCTGGACGCGAGCCGCCGCGCCCAGGGGCAAGGGCCGGCCGCCGCGAGCCGCCCCCAGGAGCAAAGGCCGCCGCGAGCCGCCGCGCCCAGGGGCAAGGGCCGGCCGCCGCGAGCCGCCCCCAGGAGCAAAGGCCGCCGCGAGCCGCCGCGCCCAGGGGCAAGGGCCGGCCGCCGCGAGCCGCTCCCAGGATCAAAGGCCGCCGCGAGCCGCCGCGCCCAGGGAGCAAGGGCCGGCCGCGAGCCGCCGCGCCCCGGAGCAAGGGCCGGCCGCCGCGAGCCGCCCCCAAGAGCAAAGGCCGCCGCGAGCCGCCGCGCCCAGGAGCAAGGGCCGGCCGCCGCGAGCCGCCCCCAGGAGCAAAGGCCGCCGCGAGCCGCCGCGCCCAGGGGCAAGGGCCGGCCGCCGCGAGCCGCTCCCAGGATCAAAGGCCGCCGCGAGCCGCCGCGCCCAGGAGCAAGGGCCGGCCGCCGCGAGCCGCCGCGCCCAGGGGCAAGGGCCGCCGCGCCCAGGAGCACAGGCTGCCGCGAGCCACGCCCAAGAGAAGCGGCAGCGGCGGACAATGAGCTCCTCCTGGACCCAGCCCGTCGAGCCGCCTCCTTCCGCCTGGCCCGCAACCTGGCTCCACGCTCGCCCTGGACGGAAGGGAGCTCCACGGCGGTGCCATGGCTGCTGGCCGGCGACCCTCACGCCGGCTGCTGGCGCACGGCCACGAGGACGGACCCGATTGCGTTTTGAAAAGTTTGCAGGGACCCGATTGCGTTTTGAAAAGTTTGCAGGGACTTGATGGCATTTTTGAAAAGTTTACAGGCACTGACATGTGGGACCCACATGTCAATTAACGGTCAAACACACGGTCAAATAGATGGATCGTTTAGGTGCGGGCCCGACCTATCATAAACCTGTTTAATTTTTCAACAACGAAGATTTTGGGATTTTTGAAACAGCTGACCACCCATTTGGTAGTTATCTGAGAAAAATTAAAAATCGGTAGTTTTTTAAAACCCTATCCTGTAAAGTAATAGTTTTATGCTATTTACTCCTGTCCAGGTTAGAATAAGTATTTGAATATTGTATTTAAACATAATTTTCTCTGTTTTCTCAACCTGGCACCAGGAAGCTGGTGGCCGAAGGATTTAACTAAAATACGTACGTGTTGATATCACAGGACATGAGCAGTGTCCACCTGAGGGGAAGCTTCTTGGTTAGAAATTTTGTTCGATCGATGCACATTCCAGTTCGTTGTCCTCTGCATACAAAACAAATAAAGCGGCAGGAGAACTGTAGTCAATCTTGCAAATCCTTGGTATGAACAAATGAAAATACATATAAACCAAATAAATGGGGACGAGAGTGGGGGGAGGGAGGGAGGAAATCAACATTCC
Source organism: Aegilops bicornis (assembly GCA_021605145.1). Taxonomy (NCBI): domain Eukaryota; kingdom Viridiplantae; phylum Streptophyta; class Magnoliopsida; order Poales; family Poaceae; genus Aegilops; species Aegilops bicornis. Next base: position 768,427,736 of record CM038670.1, on the reverse strand, counting down.
AACTCACGGAATCCTCCAAATACTAACCTCTCCAGCAATGTCGCCGGGCATGCGACAGTGGCGAGAAGACCACCTGGTGGATCCATGGCGAGGTGATTGTATGCTATGCAAGGCGAATCAATTTTCCACTTGTGAGGAAGGTGAAGGTAGTACTAACCTGCAATCATGATGTGGGGCGAGGAATGTAGTCCCTCCGTCCCATAATGTAAGGGAGTAGAAGGGAGGACGCCGCTTATGCCTGCCGATCAACCGATCACAAAAACAGAGCAATTCGGCCGCTCGATTGCCTTCGGGCTTAGTATTTATGGTGGAGGGCTCGAGAGCACCATCTCCTGGAGCGCGATCTTGTCGAGGCAGATTGCGCACACCCCCGCAGTCCCCGGCCTCCTGGTTGCCGCCACCCCCGCCGCCCATGGGCACTGCCTGACAGGAACAGAGAAGCCAAACCAGATTAGATCGCCATATACCCAAAGAAGGAGCAAATACAATCGAGAAGATCCAAGGAGTACCCACCTTGTCGTTGAGGGAGAGTGGATCCGGGAGGGAGGCGCCGGCAGTAGCCATGTCGGTCAGCGGTCGGGGAACCGAGGTGGAGGCTACGGGAAAAGAACGAACCTGATGTTTGAAGGGGAGAACAGATCCATCCCTTTAACTCTTGCATTAGTTGATAGTAGGGGAAGAGGATCAGGTGCAGAAGATGAAGATGGAGATGAAATCAATCGATGGGGAAGTAATTGAGGAGACGGTCGGGCTGCAGTGCCGCGTATGTAGCTTTGAATTTGTGGCGCCCAACCCATCGTCTGCGGGCAGGCTGTGTCGTGTGTCGTAAAACAGGCTAACATCAGTAACTGAGGCCAACGCTCGTAAGCTTCTGACTAAATGCCGATGTGGCAATACAGCTGACGTGGATAGACTGCATGTGAAGAAAAATAGGTTAGTGGGGATGAACTATTTAGGTATTATAGATTCGGTCTCCTCTCATATTTTTAGTCAAATTTTGGTTATATATATAACGAGATTGCTAAATTTCGACTTCTCATTCCATTGAGACTTGAGTGTCGATGCTTTATTCATGAGATTCTTAAGTGAAGATCAGTGTAATTAAAAAAAATTATGTTTTGTGACTTGACTGAGACTTGGTTACATGTAGATTATATTTTTTTGGGACCGGCTACTGATCAGGTGACTGACTTTTAATTTGGGGTCAGTCACTTTTTTTAATAGTATCGCCTCCTGTACGTCTCGTTGCATGGCCTGATACACGCATGCATGCTCATCAACCGGCTACGTCTCGTCCGCGTGAACATGTTGAATGGTCTGATACATGCATGCCGATGGCTTCTCTTTTAATTTTTGCATCAGGTGAATGCAATTGATGAGCGTGTATGCATGGATGGGTCGCATGTGCATGTCCACCCACCTGAGCTTTCCTGGATGAATTGATAGGACTATAGGACTACATGCATATCGCATGCACACATATGCAAAAATGCAAGGTTTAAAAAATAAATTAATCGCACTCGCTTAATCCCTAAAATAAAAACATATTCGAGAAAATCCCTAAAATAAAAACTAAAAATCTAAACATTTAAGTATTACCCTTCAAGAAGAAAAAAAATAAAAAAGAAAGAATAACAAAAATTGCACATACTTTACACAGAAATTACGCATTTCTATTACACATTTAAGTACTAGTAGAAAAACCCCCCATTCGTCCTGGTTGGTTAGGGCCTTTTGTCCCGGTTCTTGAACCGGGACTAAAGGGTCGTTACTAATGCCCTAGACCTTTAGTCCCGGTTCAAACACGAACTGGGAGAGATGGCAGGAGGGCCTTTGGTCCCGGTTGGTGGCATCAACCGGGACCAAAAGGCATCCACGCGTCAGCATTTCAGGGGCTGGGGTTTTTGCTTTTTTTTAAAAGGGGGGGAGGGGGTTGGTGGTTTTGGAGGGTTAATTTCCTCTCTTATGTCCGTGCTTGGTCGACGCTACGTACTATACATAGAGAGGCCCTCGACACGCTAGCTAGTAAAAAAGAAGGAAACTATTAAGTACAGAAGTTCGTCATGCATACCGAGAAAAGTGATCGATCGACCTCTCCTTCTCCGAGAGATTGGTCGAACAACAAGTTTTCGTATTATCTATCCGACGCTACTGGCTACATACATATACAATATGTAAGATCTCTTACAACCCCTAGCATTTGAAATCAACTTCCACATGGTATTCTCCAGCTTTATTGATGACGTGGTCAAGAAAGAATCCCGCCAATTCCTCTTGAATTGCTTTAATGCGATCTTGTGGTAGGAGTTCATTCTGCATCTGCCACGTCTAATTTGAAGAAGGGGGTTAATACATATATATGAATGAAACTCAACAGAAATGGTGGTGTAATAAAATAAAATTGTGAATATTATTGCTTACGCACTTCATATTGTCTTTTAGAGTAGCCCCGCTTATTTTTCAAAGTCGCGTTGTAGATGAACTCGCACACGTAGTATCCACAGTAATTATTCCCTTGTTCCTGTCACAAGCACTTTACGAGAAATAGAGGTCAATGGAACTGATAATGAAGCATTATAAATGGCATTTATGAAAGTATAGCTATAGAATCAACGGGAGATGCGCGCACCTAGCTAGCTAGTAGTACTTACTTTCGGGTATGTATATCGCAGCTCCTTCGGCAGTCCCGGATCTTCTGCGGTGAAATATTTCCAAACCCTGCAAGAAAAAGAAAATAATTATTATTACTTGAGATATCAGGAAATGAACAAAAAGTTACCGATATGGTGCGATAATGATCGATTGAACTTACTTGTTGAGCATTTTAGTCATGTCCGCATACGTTTTGGGATCTTTTCGTCTCGAGTCTAAGACGGTTACTAGTCCCCGCTCAAGCTTAATCTCCAGAAGAACATAGTGAAAGCTGCGCACGCATGCATAACTCATCAATTACATTACTATAACCTCGCTCGAGTAATAAGGGAAACCAAATATGCACACGACAGTAACACTCACTCGAACTTGTAAGGAAAGAGTATTAAATCTTTGTTTTGATTTTTGATCAACGATTGTAGCAAGTAGGCCTCGGCCTCTTCGGCGTCCCTTGTAACCAGAAATTCATCTATGATATTTGTGTTAATGAACCCAATATCATACATTTCTTGTTTTCTGCACTCGACGATCTTTAATCTGCATAATATAGTGAGGATAATTAATTATAAATACATGCAATGAAAGAGCTGAGCTATATATATAGAGACTTAATGACAGAAATAGTACTTACAGACAGTAGCAAAAGACTGTTAATTTATCGAGGGCCTTTTGATTGAAGAATTCGAAGAACTCCTCAAATGGAACAGGCAACTGATCATTTCCAACGAGGTCGTGCTCCTCTTTAATTCTCATATACAAAGTATTCGTCCGTCCAGACTCTCTGCAGGTTTTCATGTACCAATTATGGAATCTTCGCATCATCATTGTTAGAGATTTTTCATCTTTGACGAGAGGCTTCCCCTACTCGTATATGTGTTCGTCCACCTCCAAGAAATCAAAATTTACATCGTCAGGCAGGTAATCTCAAAGATTGCTATAACCGGGCACCGTCCCCGGAGCATTAGCGACGATGTCGCTAGACACATTGAGCGGGGGGCACGATTGCTTTGCTTGTTCGCCAAGATGGGCAATTTTTTTCCCAGCTGCTCGTTCTTTTAACCTTTGATCACTGACAGTACTTCTCGACCGCTCCGCTTCGAGATATGCCTTTTCAGTAATGCGCTCATAGTTGGTTTTCGGCGGAGACTTTGGTGGTTTCCTCAGGGCATCGATAGTGCGTTTTGCTTTCACCGGATCTACCTTCTCCTCTGGAGGTGGATGTCTATTTGCTTTCAACCCTTCAAAGAAGTCCTTTACTTCGGTCCGCACGATCTTCGTGTTTTCTTCCTCGGTCCTCTCGTACGGTAACTTCTCTAGAGGCTTGAGAGGTGGACCGTATCTGTATTGCCTCCCGCCTCTGGCTATACTGCTAGACGCTGGAGCAGACGGAGCGGCTGCGGCTGTCTTCTTTCGTGCTTGCTTACGAGGCGGAGGAGAAGGACTACGACGCACCGGAGCAGCCGGGGCAGCGGCGGGTCTCTTACGCCCTTGCTGGTGAGGCGGAGAAGAAGGAGGCTGCTGGCTGCTCGGGCGTGCCGACGCAGGCGGAGAAGGAGGCGGAGTGCCGCCACGCGCCGGAGATGGAGGCTGAGTGCCCTGATCGTCACTCGCCGAAGGAGGAGGCGGAGTGCCCTGACTCGCCGGAGGAGGAGGAGGCGGACGCGTCCAGTTCGGAAGGTTGATGAACTCCTTCTGCCATAGGCATGGAGTCTTCAGAGCAGAACCCAGCCAAGTCTCCCCTTCACCGGTAGGGTGGTCAAGCTGGAGGTCCTCAAATCCCTCCGTTATTTCGTCCACCGCCACCCTAGCATATCCTTCTAGAATCGGACGACCGTGAAAAGTTGCGCCGGGTTCAGAAGGTCGAACAGAGTCGACAGCCGCCTTGACTTTTAAGTTCTGCCATTGCGTCATAAGTTGGCAATTTTGAGACTCCATGATAGCATCCACGGGGTAGCTAGCAGGAGCCGTCAAGACATGCTCCGGCTGAAGCAGCTCGGTGGAAGCCACGCTGCTTCTCCGTTGAGATGGCGAGGTAGCTTCGGGGGAAGTTTGGCAGTTCGTTTGCTGCGATTTGCTTCTCGTTCCTCTATCGCTTGTACCCTTGCGTGCAGCGCCTGCAGTTCGGTCTGCTGCACTTTCTTCCTCCTCTCCTGGCATTTGTAACCGCCTGCGTCCGGAAAACCAGCCTTCCACGGAACGGAGCTGGCGTGCCTCGTGTCCGTCCTGTGGTGCTCGAGATTCGAGGGCCATTGTGAGATCGTCGTTCTCTCTGTATGGAACGAACGTCCCTTGCTGCGCTGCATCGATATAGTGCTGAAGCCTCTTGACTGGTATTTTCATTTGCTCGTCCGTCCAAAGGCACTTCCACGACACAGGTCCAAGGTTCCGCCAGCCTCAAGAACCAAGTCCGGCAACGGTCTAGCCAGTTCATTGTCTCTGGTTCGATCCCTTTATCAAGCAGATCATTCTCAACCTTGGCCCACTTAGGCCGGGCTTTGAGGTAGCCACCTGACCCCGTGTGTCGTGGAATTGTCACGGCAGATGTCCTCTTGCAAGGACTTAGTCGTGGAGCCATCGCAACTAGGAAGCTTAAAGGGGTTAATCGGGACAAAGGACACGAGAGTTTTTATACTAGTTCGGCCCCTTACGGTGAAGGTAAAGCCTACGTCTAGTTGGGTTGGTATTGCTTGAGGTTTCGATGACCAGGGAGCGAGATACGCTATGCCCGGTTTTCGATTGGTTGTTTCTTGCCCTAAGCCGCCAACAGGTCGTCCCTTATATACACGGGTTGACGCATACAGGGTTCTGAGTCCCGCCGGCTTATAAACAATGTCCGCTCGGTGACTAGTTAAGTCTACCTTATGATACAAGTCATGCCATTATGGCGGTTTACTACAACGGGCCTTAAGTCGCCTGTGGGCCTTAGGCCCTTTGTTGAGACGCCATCTTCATGCTTGGACTTGGGCTTCGTTCGGTAATCTCTTTACGTAACCCGGCCTCTCCTGGGCGGCTTACACAAATAGTTATATCCCCAACATTAGGCCACAGATTGATTTGAACCTATTCATGTCAATCTTAAAATAACTTAAAACATAATTCTTCAGTCTTTTGACTGCGCAAAAAGACTTTCTTTAACTCGCCGTGACGTCATTCCTTGGATCCGTGTAACCCGTCATGACGTCATCTTTCCTTTTTATTCCGCCGTATCGCCCAACGAATCTCTGTCTTTATTGTCCGTTTTGGAAATCGAGGCGTCGGGGCCGCTGGATAATAATTCTTATCTCCTCGCTTCCGCTACCGCCTCGCTTATGCTCTCCTTCTAAATAGGCGCGACCTAGGTTTCATTTTCACCCTTCCAGTCGTCGTCTTCCTCTTGCCTCCTCTCGAGCTCCGCCGCCGCCGCCGTCAAGCTTCTCGTCTTCACCGACCCAGGCCGCCGCATCAACGTGAATCGGACCAGAAAAACGTCGGCGAACCTCCGCAGCTTCTCCAGATCCGTAAGTTTCCTTTCCCTCGCTGCTTAGATCTGCATTAGAGCTTCTTCGAGTTCATCGTAGTTCATCACCATTAGAGCCATCTTCTTGTTAGTTTTTTCTCCTAGATACCACTTCCGATCCGAGAATGATATAAAACAGTTGCGGTAGTTGTTTCCGCCCTTATCTTGGATACGAAACAGATATCTTTCTCTGTATGAAGGCCTTCTTCGAGCCTATGAACGCATCTACGTCGGTTTTTAGGTCTAGAAAAACTTTCTTATCATAACAGACCTTTGATCTCAAATCATAGCAGAAGATTATGAAACCTGTTTTTATCACCCGGAAAACTTCTTATGTTAAATGCCTTTAACATAACTGTCCACGTATCCGGTTTAAATGCATTCCACTTGATATGTGAACCTTGGCGCCTTCTCAGGTCTTTAAAACTTTTGAACTGTTGCTAACACTTGTAGCGGCTCAAATAATGTTGCTCAATTATCCTTATGTCATTAGGCCCCTTTAAGCCGCTACCTTCAGTAATTTGGATATTTTCTTTCGGGTTAACATTTAAACCGAAACTTCTTATTTTGTAATAGGCCAATCTGTTGTCATGGCGCCTAAGTCGACCAAAGCTCCTGTAACCTGCAACTGGGTCCCATCCACAATTACTAAGAGCAAACTAGCTGAATTTGTGAAGTCTGGCCATTTGCCAAAAAAGGAGGTCATGTCTTATCGCGTCCCTGACCCATCTGAAGAGAAGCCTCAACCCAAAGAAGGGGAGGTAATAGTTTTCACAGATCACATTTGCCGGGGATTTGCCCCTCCCGGCTCAAAGTTCTTCAGAGAAGTTTTGAATTTCTTTGACCTGAGACCTCAAGACATTGGACCCAATTCCATGTCCAATCTTTGCAATTTCCAAGTCTTCGGTGAGGTGTACCTGGGAGAGGAGCCAAGCCTGCTCTTGTTCAGAGAACTTTTTTACTTGAACCGGCAGAATGAGCGTGCCAACGGGCCGAGTCTTGAACTCGGCGGTATCTCGATCCAATGACGGAGAGATCTCTGCATTTCCTTATGCCGAGCTGCCGAGTCACCCCAAATATTGGAACCAGTCATGGTTCTACTGTCAGGATACTTCTCCGGCTGATGAGAAGCCTCTGCCCGTCTTTCGCGCCCTGCGCCATGAGTCCAACCATCCGCTAGCGGATAAACTGACCGCTTTTGAACGTCTGCCGCTTAACCCCACCATCAAGAAGATTAAAGCTCTTCTGGGAAATGGTTTAAATGGCATCGACTTGGTCCGGGTCTGGGTCACTTGGCGAATACTCCCATTTAGCCGCCGCCCCAACTTAATGTGTACCTATACAGGCGAACAGAACGGCCCAATGTGCCACAGTTGTGACGACTTACCAGATGATGTGGCAGATGCTACAACCCGATCCATCTTTGAAGGAGGGTAATGCATTATCAACAATACCTTCGGGTTACTTCCTTACGCAAAAAGAACCCGCCCCGCAAAGAAGTTACCAATCTTAATAAATACTCTTTAACATGTTTACCTCTTACGTACTTATAATTCCTTATCTTTTCCACAGGCGGTGATGATTTACGGAAAGTCAGATATGACCACGAGGCCGCCCAACAAGCCAGAGCAGCCAAGAAAAATGAAAGGAAAAACGCCAAGACGGGGACTTCAAAAAAGAAGAAACCCAGCGCCTCTGAATTGCTCAAACTGGATGACTCTTCTTCAGATGAGGAAGAGGTAATCCCTTATTCCCTTAACTCCTTGGTTAATATTTTATTGATATTTCCGCCTTTCAGGAATACACTGGAAACAGCCAAGCTCATGGCGAAGAGGTAACTATAATCTCCTCCGACTCAGAGCCTTTGCCAAAGCACAAAACCCGGCGGGTGACCCGGAAAGTAAGATTTTCACATCCCTTAGCTTATCAAGATCCTCAATTTCTTTTGAAGCAACAGCAGCTTGAGAGCCGGAGGCAAACCCGGACAAGTAAGGATGTAGAGCTCTCTTCCGGCTTACCCGACGTGAGCAGGAAGCGTCGAACTGAGGTCATCTCCGCTTTGCGTTCTGTTTATCCTTTGGCGGGTTTAATTAAATCGACCTCTCAATTCATCTGACTCCAATTATCAGGATACTTCTCCTTCCTCTGGCGAGTCTATGCAATCCAACATGCCGGCCTTCAAGACTGCCCCTGGGTAATGTACCTTTGTTATCCTCATGCTTTGTCTTACTCATATTTTGTACTCATCCCTTTGTTTTGTCCACGAGTGTGCGGTGAAGCCCAAAGAAGAGGGCAAAAAGAATAAGCCGATCAAGACCCGGTAGCAACCGAGCCGAGCTCGGAACAACCGCCTCAAGCTTCTACCCATCAACCTCCTCCCGAGCCGGCCTATGAAATTCCAACACCATCTTCCGACCCGCTTGTCAAGCCACTTTAAACAGCTCCGATAATCCGGAAATTCCTAGCCCGGTCAAGACAGCTGAGCCGGAAGTTGAAATCTTGAAGAGCCAGTATGTTGAACCGGGGCGGCCTACTGTCCCTGCCAGATGTACAGTCAAGGAAGAACTTGTCAAACACCGGAAGACCAAACAGGACATCGCTGATTATACTCACTTAAGCATTGGCGATATAGTCTCAGGCTATCTGAATCAAGTGCATAACAGCCGTGACCTGGAAATTGACATGGTGAAACTAATACAGCATAAATCTGAGGTATAACTTAAAATATTTCTCCTGAATCTTACTTCCTGTACCAGCCCCCAAGTCTACTGCTTATAAGTAAATATGCCATAGACTTAGATACCTGCTTATTGTTAGTTCATCCGGTTTACAAGAAAGGATTTTTAATCCGGCCATAATATAGCAACTTTAAAACGTGCGATACACATTAGCCCCCAAGTGTCAAGTATCTTTACTTGTAAAGTGCTTGAGACTTTAATATGCATAATCTGGCCTTATAAAGTAAAATTTTCTTCAGCATACATTAGCCCCCAAGTGTCAAGTGTCTTTACTTGTAAAATGCTTGAGTCTTTAATAATATCTTACCATAACCTTACTTGTAACCCGACATCAATGCAGGTCTCCACCAGTCAATTTGAATTGGAGATTGCTGACCTGAAGACCCGGCTGGCGGCCCAAGACCTTGAGATTCAAAAAGCCGACTCCATATTCGCCTTCAGCGTCTCTGATCAAGAAAAGCTGAAGAAGGATTTTGCCGCGGAGAAGAAGACCTGGGCAGATGAAAAAACTTCACTTGTGACCCGGGCCGAGACAATGAAGCAGCTCTTGTCAAGCAATCGCCGAACTGTCCGGCTTAAAGCACCAGATATCCCAAATGGTCTCAGCAATTTTCGGTAAGTTACTATGTGTAACTTTTGAACATCACCATGGTTTATTTAATAACTATTTCAGATATTATCTCCGACTTAATCTTATATGTATAAACGCAGCCCTGTGAGTACCAACACGAAGCGAGAATATCTTGATCAAGCTTAAGGCGGTGTACACTCTAGTGGAACAAAGTACACCGGTCACAACGTGCTTTGGCCGTTGTGGCTTTATCAAATGATACTCCTTATCTCCTGCAGGATGTGCTCAAACGGCTTGCCGTGTTACCTCAACGGATTCAGGAGCTAAGGCGGGCATCTGGTAGAGCCGGGGCCATAGCCGCCTTAAGCCGGGCCAAAGCGTTCGTTCCAGAGCTAGACTTAGCCGATGTTGCTCTTGGATATCCTAGCTTGAAGGAGGACGGCTCTGCATTCAATGAATCAGACTTCACCACCTGTGTGAGAGTCGTACGTCCTGTGGCCACCATCATCGGCAATGATATTGATCTTACGAAGTATCAGCCGGGTTATGACAACGAGAACCGGAGGATTCCAACTCCGCATTATGATGATGTCAGCCTGATCCCTCCAACTCGTAAGCATACCTTTGCTCCTGAAGTTGACCCGACAAATTTAATAGATGATGAAGCTGAATTTGAAGCCTTAAGCGGCATTGACTGGACCTCGTCAACCTTCCAGGACAAAACAGTAGACGAAGAGGCGGAGAAGGATAACCCGGAGTCTTCAAGTCCACCAAAGGAGTAACCCGCTTGGCACTAAGTCTTTGAAAAAAAAATAATGCTTCATTATTCAGACTCGGGGAGTCTTGTAATAGGGTAGAAAAACTTCTTAACTCTGTCATGCCTTCGCGCATGTTTGTGGTGCTTAACAATGTCACAAGCCGCTATCATTGTCTACTACCGGCTTACATGAATTGCTTCTTGACATCCAAAAGCTTTTTGCTTTACCCTGTGTATAAAAAACAAAAAATTCCTTTGGCGTCTTACCACATCCGGGGTCATGTAAAATAATGTTAACCCGGAGTATGAACCAAAACATCATAAGTATCATCCGGTTCATGATCATGACCATAATAATATACCTGTTATCTTATTGAAGCGTACATTATCGGCTTACGTGATCCCAAAAAGCAGACAATTAAACTTAACTTCTGAAAATTGGCACATATAATGTTTACCTGGCCCTTAATATTATTTACTCTTATAGAATAAAGTAAACCTAATTTTCAAAGGCCTCTGATTCGAATACGATCAATAGAACCGTTCCAAAGGGGTTAAGCTAAGATTCGGATACGATCATATAGCCCCCAATGGCTTTGGCGATGCCGATCAAGTGGGTATCGACAGCTATGTTCTCTTTGGTTCGAATACGACCTATGTTTGAACAGGAAGCCCCCAAGTGACCATGAGAGTTGTTTAATGACGCTGATTCGAATACGATCCATGTCAGACCCAAAGGGGTTAAGCTATGATTCAAATATGATCAAGAAGCCCCCAAGTGGGTTTGGCAGTGTGCCGATCAATTGGGTATCGACAGCTATGTTCTCTTTGGTTCGAATACGACCTATGTTTGAACAGGAAGCCCCCAAGTCACCATGGCTAGATTCAGATATGATCATAATCCGGACCAAAGGGAAAACCGGATTCAGATATGATCCGCTCCCTGTTAGTTGTTTCCACCACCTGGTAAAGAAGACACATAAACCTTGTATGATGGAAAGGAAAGAGGTCCTGCTTTATTACTTTATATAATATATACATTGCTAAAAAAGAAAAAACAAATATACTCTGAGAGCCGGTGGCTTAAGTATAGTAGGGCCGGAGATGCGCTATGTTCCACGGCCGGCGGGTCTCCTCCTCCGACTTACGTTAGTCTTTGTGCTCTCGAACATCGATGAGGTAATATAACCCGTTGTTGAGATTCTTGCTGACCACAAAAGGTCCTTCCCAAGGAGGGGACAACTTGTGCATATCAGATTGATCCTGGATGAGCCGGAGCACTAAATCACCTTCCTGGAAAGTTCTGCTTCTAACCCGGCGGCTGTGATAACGGCGCATGTCTTGCTGGTAAATCGCCGAGCGGGCTATTGCCAAGTCTCTCTCTTCATCCAACAAGTCAAGTGCATCCTGAGGAGCTTTTTCATTATCAGCCTCAACGTAAGCCGCCACCCGGGGTGAATCATGCCGGATATCACTTGGCGTAACCGCCTGCACTCCGTACACCATGAAGAAAGGTGTATAACCAGTAGACCTGTTAGGCGTTGTGTTGATGCTCCATATCACAGAGGGTAACTCCTCCACCCAACAACCCGGAGTTCGCTGTAATGGAACTAAGAGCCGGGGTTTGATACCTTTCAAGATCTCTTGATTAGCTCTTTCTACTTGACCATTAGACTGGGGGTGAGCAACAGCCGAAACATCAAGCCGGATGTGCTCTTGTTGACAGAACTCTTCCATGGCACCCTTGGAAAGATTAGTACCATTATCAGTTATAATGCTGTGCGGAAAACCAAAACGAAAGATCACCTTTTTGATGAACTGAACCACCGTGGCTGCATCACACTTACTGACCGGCTCTGCTTCAACCCACTTGGTGAATTTATCCACTGCCACTAACATGTGTGTCTTCTTATCCTTAGACCTTTTGAAAGGTCCAACCATGTCAAGCCCCTGCATCGCAAACGACCAAGTAATCGGAATCATCCTCAATTCTTGAGCCGGCACATGAGCTCGTCGTGAGAATTTTTGACATCCATCACATTTGCTGACCAGATCCTCCGCATCAGCATGAGCCGTCAACCAATAAAAACCATGACGAAAAGCCTTGGCTACCAGAGACTTTGAACCAGCATGATGACCACAATCACCTTCATGAATCTCACGAAGTATCTCCTGACCCTCCATAGGCGATACACAACGTTGAAACGCACCAGTGACGTTGCGGTGATGCAACTCGCCATGAACAATCGTCATGGATTTGGACCGCCTGATGATTTTTCTTGCCAAGGTCTCGTCCTCAGGCAACTCTCCCCGGGTCATATAGGCCAAATATGGGACCGTCCAATCCGGGATGGCATGGAGAGCCGCCACTAGCTGCGCCCGGTGCAGCATCGCAAGCTCTTCCTCTGTGGGCACTCTGACAGAAGGGTTATGCAAAACGTCAAGGAAAGTATTAGGCGGCACCGGCTTACGCTGAGACCCCAGCCGGCTTAAAGCATCAGTCGCCTCATTCTTCCTTCGATCAATGTGCTCTACTTGATAAACTTTGAAGTGCCCAGCCACCGCATCAACTTCACGACGATAAGCCGCCATAAGGGGATCCTTGGAATCCCACGTGCCTGACACCTGTTGAGCGACGAGGTCTGAATCGCCCAAGCACCTCAAATTCATCTCTTTGGCCATCTGGAGGCCATGGAGTAAAGCTTCGTATTCAGCTGCATTGTTAGTACAGGGAAACATAAGCCGGAGCACATAACAAAATTTGACACCTGGGGGGATTTAAAAACGACTCCAGCCCCCGAGCCTTCCAGCTGTCTGGATCCATCAAAGTGAATAGTCCAATATGTGTTATCTGGCTTCTCCTCCGTGCCCGCAACTCCGTCCAATCATTGATAAAGTCCACTAGGGCTTGAGACTTGATAGCTGTGCGCGACATATACTTCAAACCGTGAGGCCCAAGCTCGATGGCCCACTTGGCAACTCGCCCTGTGGCTTCTCTGTTCTGGATGATGTCCCCCAAGGGGGCTGAACTTACCACAGTTATAGGATGACCCAGGAAATACTGCTTTAGCTTGCGGCTCGCCATGAACACCCCATAAACAACTTTCTGCCAATGCGGATACCTCTGCTTGGTATCTATGAGCACCTCACTGATGTAATAAACCGGCCATTGAACTGCATGCTCCTTGCCAGTCTCCTTACGCTCCACCACAATGGCCACACTAACAACACGTGAGTTAGCGGCAACATACAACAGCAATGGCTCTTTATCAATTGGAGCCGCGAGAACCGGCGGCTCAGACAACTGTCTCTTTAAATCTTCAAAGGCAGCATCAGCAGCCTCACTCCAGACAAAAGTGTCTGTTTTCTTCATCATCTGATACAGCGGTAGAGCCTTCTCACCTAGCCGGCTTATGAATCGGCTTAAAGCAGCAACGCGACCCGCCAGTCGCTGAACATCATTGATGCACACCGGTTTAGCCAGAGAGGTAATCGCCTTGATCTTCTCCGGGTTAGCTTCAATGCCGCTGTTTGAGACCAAGAATCCCAAAAGTTTGCCTGCAGGTACACCAAATACACACTTGTCCGGGTTAAGCATCATCTTGTAGACCCGGATATTATCAAAGGTTTCCTTTAAGTCGGATATCAAGGTTTCCTTCTCTCTAGACTTCACCACAATGTCATCCACATAAGCATGAACATTGCGCCCAATCTGATTGTGGAGGCAATTCTGCACACACACCGCTGATAAGTCGCCTGGGCACTCTTGAGCCCAAACGGCATAGATACATAGCAGAAGGCTCCAAACGGAGTAATGAAAGCCGTCTTCTCCTGGTCCTTAACTGCCATCTTGATCTGATGATAACCAGAGTAAGCATCCAAAAACTCAAACGCCGCAACCCATTGTAGCATCGATGATTTGATCAATGCGGGGGAGAGCAAAGGGATCAGCCGGACAAGCTTTATTCAAGTCCGTGTAGTCCACACACATCCGCCAGGTGCCGTTCTTCTTGAGCACAAGCACCGGGTTAGCCAACCATTCTGGGTGAAAGACTTCCACGATGAACCCGGCCGCTAAGAGCCGAGCGACCTCCTCCCCTATAGCTTTTCGCCTTTCCTCATTGAATCGCCGGAGAAACCGCTCGACCGCTTATACTTTGGATCAATATTAAGAGTGTGCTCAGCGAGTTCTCTCGGGACACCCGGCATGTCAGAAGGTTTCCATGCAAAGATGTCCCGGTTCTCAAGGATGAACTCGATGAGCGCGCTTTCCTATTTGGGATCCAAATTGGCACTGATACTGAACTGCTTAGAAGAGTCGCCTGGAGTGAAGTCAACCAGTTTTGTCTCGGCGACCGACTTAAATTTCAACGCCGAGTCTTTCTCTGTGGTTGGCTTCTTCAAAGAGGTCATATCCGCCGGGTCAACATTAGTTTGATAAAACTTCAGCTCCTCTTCAGCGCAAACAGATTCAGCATAAGCCGCATCGCCTTCCTCGCATTCCAAGGCTACCTTTTGACTCCCATGCACAGTGATGGTGCCCTTGTAACCTGACATCTTGAGCTGTAGATAAACATAACATGGCCGTGCCATAAACTTGGCATAAGCCGGCCGTCCAAACAGAGTGTGATATGGGCTCCTGATTTTGACTACCTCAAACGCGTCGACTTTTCAGCCTCGAATCATATTCATCTCCAAAAGCTACTTCCAGCTCGATCTTTCCAACTGGATATGCCGACTTACCGTGTACCACCCCATGAAAATAAAGTGTTAGACGTCCTCACGTCCTTATCACCAAACCCATGCGGCGTAAAGGTCTCATAATAGAGAATATTGATGCTACTTCCTCCGTCGATGAGCACCTTAGTGAATTTATATCCACCGACCTGAGGGGCCACCACCAAGGCCAACTGACCCGGGTTATCAACCCGGAGGGGGTGATCTTCTCTACTCCAAATGATAGGCTGCTCTAACCACCTCAGATAACGGGGAACCGCCGGCTCAACCGAATTTTCACAGCCCTTTTATGAACCTTCTGGTCACGTCTGCACAAGTTAGTGGTAAACACATGGTATTGCCAACCGTTCAACTGTTTTGGATGGCTCTGATAACCTGACTGCTGCTGCTGCTGTCCTCCTTGACCAGACTGCTGCTGATTATAGCCACCTTGACCGCCCTGAAAACCGGAACTTGAGTCGCCACCCGGGCCATGGAAACCACCTGCTCCTGAACCGCACCGATCCGTGATTGCCATCAAACATGTTTGAATTCTTGAAATCCTTCATGATCGCGCAGTCCTTCCATAAGTGGGTGGCAGGATTTTCCCGAGTACCGTGTCTTGGACAAGGCTCATTCAGAAGCTGCTCAAGAGATGGACCTGAGCCACCAGATTGAGGGGGTGCTCTCCCCTTACGCTTCTTGTTATTACCTTGGGCATTAGCATTGGCCCAGGGCCGGCCCTGGGGAGGGGCAGGGGGGGCGGCCGCCCCGGGCCCCCCAAATCCAGGACCCCCCTCCCGGTTCACAGGTAGCCTAGGCGATGCAGGGATGCAAAAACGTACTAGTACATTCAGATTACCTTTCAGTCAACAGGTAGCCATGCACGTAGTAGCCCACGAGGCCACGACCAGTGCTCTTTTTCTCGTGATTGTAGGGGCCAAGGGGCCCTCGGGTGTAGCTGACAAAGATATTGGGCCTAGCCCAGCGCACGAGGGGTATGTTGTAGAACACGACGCCCACGCCAAACTCCAGCCCTAACGCATCAAGACCATCGCCTTTATGCGGTCGCGGCGGCGGCGACCATGGAGAAGGAGCAGGCATGTGGACTCACATCGTGGGGCTGTGGTAAGAATTGGATCGCCCTTTTTTGATCGAATCCAATGAGGTTCTATGCAGTCCCTGCCCCTGGTTGTATGGATTTTGAGATTTGTCGTTCCTTGCTCCCGGCCGGAAAAGTTGTAGTCACTATGAGCAGAATCCTTTACTTGGTATTACAAAATTAGGAGCCGTGTCGTTATTGTTTGATTATGAATTAGTTGTTGTCGCTGTTGAATCGAATAGCAAGTCAAGTAAGTACCTTAACCAATATGTTGTGTTTACGCAAGGCACAGTTTATTGTTATAACTCGGTTATGATTGACACTTATGATTTAGTGTAGAAAATGTTAGTCGCACAAAGTAGGTCCGAAGCACATGTTGGATTTTGAGTAATAAACATTATGTATACTTTGTAATTCAGAAGCTGGAAAAATTGGTAAATGAAGTAAATGTGGTGGAGGATATAATAGCTACCGAATCTGAAGTGAGATGGATATTCTGCATAGCCATGTTCCTTGATTATGAGACGATGTATACTGAAAGAAGATTAACCACTAAGGTGCGTCAAATTCTCTAAGAACTCGCTGTTTAACCTGATGATCAATTCTATGATTTTATAGCGCTGCTGCAAAAACTTTTCTGAAAGCATTCATATGGTTCCTTCCCTGTGAAAGATTTAAACTTAAATCTCCAATATGAAAGTGGATACAAAATATGTATATTGTATATTATTTTGAAACTTCTATCAAGGGGCCCCGAATTTTAGTTTCGCCCCGGGCCCCCAAACTCTCAGGACCGGCCTTGCATTGGCCACAAACTCCGGGTTACCCTCCGGCTTACGCTTGTTGCCTCCTTGACTTACCGGGTGATGCTGCTGACCCTTTCCATTGCCGTTCTTCTTTCCTTTCCCTGTCTTTTCCTCCTCAGACGCGGGATCATTGGTAGTATCAGAATCGGCATATTTAACAAAAGCCGCCATCAGCGTACCCATGTCATTGCAATCACGCTTAAGGCGCCTCTACCGCTTCAGCCGTTCAAAATGACAATTCGATGGAGCATAAGTACCAAGAGAGCCGGCGTCCATCTTATCAGATGAGTGTATTATTTCCTTGACCCGGCGCACCCAATGAGTTGTGGACTCACCCTCCTCCTGCTTACAATTGGTCAAATCCACAATTGACATAGATTGCTTGCAAGTATCCTTGAAGTTCTGGATAAATCGGGCCTTTAGCTCTGCCCATAAACTGATGGAATTGGGAGGCAAACTTTTCAACCAAGATCGGGCCGTTCCATCTAACATCATGGTGAAATACTTAGCCATTGCCGCGTCACTGACCTTCAATAACTCCATGGCCATCTCGTAACTTTCAATCCATGCCCCTGGCTGTAAGTCGGTCATGTAATTCAGCACCTTTCGAGGTCCCTTGAAATCCTTGGGCAGACGCAAATCCCGCAGAGCCGGCACCAGACAAGGGACACCACCGGTTCTAGTGGCCACTCCGGCTCCGACAGAAGTTGTTGGATACTCTGGGAGACCATCATATGCCGTCTGCTGAGCCGCTAATTGAGCCGCCCGTTCATCCTCCTGACGCAATCGATCCTCAGACCGGGTTATAGCCACCGGGTTGGTTACGACGCTGGGCATTGCTTGATAAAGCTTACGACTCCACGCGGCTCGTGAACTCGGACTCCGGTTTGGACGAGGTGCTATCCAAGGCTGAGGAGTGGAATGAATCATGTCCCTGCTGTAAGAATAGGTCTCTTGCTGTGCCAAGGCCGTCTGAAGAAGATCCCTAACCCTCCGGGTTTCCACCGCCGTTGGGTCATCACCATCCACTGGAAGAGCCGCAGACGTGCCGACGCTGCTATCAAGTTCTCCATGGGGTTGGAGAAGTGGCCCGGCGGTGTCGTTATATATTGGGGCGGGGCCATGCTCCCATGAGGAGGTGCCATCTCTCGAGGCTGAACCGGCCCTCCAGCTCCGGGTGTCATAAACTGATTGGCTTCAGGCAGATTGCTAGGACCAGCTCCGGGTGTCGTGAAAAGATTCCGAGGATCGTAAACCGGAGGCAGACGGGACTGGGTCTTCTGATGTCTCCTTCTCATCACCTCATTGGACGCATTCAGACTCATGTTAAGCTGGAAAGCCTCGATCGGAGTCGCTGCGCCCGTGCATCCAAAGCCGCTCCGCAGCTAGCCTGGTGTCCTCAGCCGCCAAGGCCTCCTTGGCCAGGGCTATCTCCGCACGCACCTTTGCCACCTCCGCGTTATGCTCATCTGAATTTGCAGGAATAACCGTGGTGGTTAACAGGGCCGTCAACTTGTCCATAAGATCTATCAGCACCTGAGCCGGCGGGTGCGCGGGGCCTCCTGCCCCGGCCGCTCCTGCCCCGGACGTTATTTCTTTCGCAGCCGTCGAGTTTTGGCCGGGTTGGATACCAGCCATAAAGACCCCTTCCCAGCTTGGCGGCTCATAGAAATCTGGAATGCTAGAGTCGTCAGAACAGCCCCCAAGCATGCCCTCTTGGACCTGATACAGAGAATCTGTTGAACCGGAGGACAAATCGTCATCCGATGGGATGGCCGCCTCTCCGCCATCTTTAGATCCTTCAGAAAGTGCCTCTCCGTGAACACAGCCCACAAAGGCACGCTTCATGGCAGGTTGAACCCGGGCGGGTCTCGCATGCTGAGCCGTCTCAATCAGGTCAGTGCAGCTGTCCGGCTCTAGGCCCGGCTCACCGATCCGGCTGATGAAGACGTGGATTCCGCCAAAGGGGACCCGGTACCCGTACTCAACTGAGTCGGCCTCGGGGCCCCAGCCTTCATTGTCGATGTAGATCTTGCCGCGACGACTCTTGGTCACCCGCCCAATGCGTATCCCTTGAGCCCTTCGAAGCTGCCCTTCAAGAACTCAAATCCACTGTGCGCTGGCCCCACGGTGGGCGCCAACTGTCGTGGAATTGTCATGGCAGATGTCCTCTTGCAAGGACTTAGTCGTGGAGCCATCGCAACTAGGAAGCTTAAAGGGGTTAATCGGGACAAAGGACACGAGAGTTTTTATACTAGTTCGGCCCTTTACGGTGAAGGTAAAGCCTACGTCTAGTTGGGTTGGTATTGCTTGAGGTTTCGATGACCAGGGAGCGAGATACGCTATGCCCGGTTCTCGATTGGTTGTTTCTTGCCCTAAGCCGCCAACAGGTCGTCCCCTTATATACACGGGTTGACGCCCTGTGGCCTACAGAGTCCCGGCCGGCTTATAAACAATGTCCGGCTCGGTGACTAGTTAAGTCTACCTTATGATACAAGTCATGCCATTATGGCGGTTTACTACAACGGGCCTTAAGTCGCCTGTGGGCCTTAGGCCCTTTGTTGAGACGCCATCTTCATGCTTGGACTTGGGCTTCTGTCTGGTAATCTCTTTACGTAACTCGGCCCCTCCTGGGCGGCTTACACAAATAGTTATATCCCCAACACCGTGCGATGGTGAAATTTCTTCTTCGCAGCATTTTGCTTGTTTGTCGCCGACATCTTCTTACTCTTTTCCGATGTCTTGTGGGCCACAAATGCGGGCCAGTGATCACTGATCTTCTCATATTTTTCGATGAATTCTGGTGTCTCTTCTTTGTCGACAAACCTTTTCAGCTCATTCTTCCACCTCCTGAATAGGTCTGCCATCTTCTTAAGAGCAAAAGACTTGATTAAATTTCTCTTTAACTGGCTTCTCCGGATCCTCCTCTGGCGGTAGGGTGAAATTTGACTTCAGCTCAGTCCAAAGATCATCTTTCTGCATATCATTGACATAAGACACCTCAGGGTCTTCGTTCTTAGGCTTATACCATTGGTGGATGCTGATCGGGATCTTGTCCCTAACAAGAACCCCGCACTGAGCAGAAAATGCATCTTTTGTCTGGATGGGTTCAATCGGTTGGCCGTCGCCTTGATTGCTTTGTGATCTCAAACCTTTCATCCGAGCGCAACTTTTTCTTCGGCCTCGCCTCTTTACCGAAGTTGTGCTCAATCCGGTGGGCTAGAAAAAAGAAGAAAGACGAGAGTTAATTAATATGTGTACATACCAAAACAATGAATGCATCAATTAGCTAGTCAGCACAGGCTTAACTAATATATATACATGGCCAGACTCGGTTCGGTCACCGGAGCCGTCATCACGGTCTCCTTCTTGCACCGTCATTGGGTCACCGGAGCCATCCTCACGGTCTCCTTCTTGCACCGGCATTGGGTCAAAGGTATTGGGGAACGTTGCAGAAAATAAAAAAATTCTATGCTTCACCAAGATCAATCTATGAGTTCATCTGGCAACGAGAGAGAGGAGTGCATCTACATACCCTTGTAGATCGCGAGCGGAAGCGTTCAAGAGAACGGGGTTGAGGGAGTCGTACTTGTCATGATCCAAATCACCGATGATCCTAGTGCTGAACGGACAGCACCTCCGCGTTCAACACACGTACGGTTGGGAAGACGTCTCCTCCTTCTTGATCCAGCAAGAGGGAAGGAGAGGTTGATGAAGATCCAGCAGCACGACGGTGTGGTTGTGGATGCAGCTGCGATCTCGGCAGGGCTTCGCCAAGCGTCTGAGAGAGGGAGAGGTGTAGCAAGGGGAGAGGGAGGCGCCAAGAGCATGAGTGCGGCTGCCCTCCCTCCCCCCTCTTTATATAGGCCCCCTAGGGGGCGCCGCCCCGGGAGATGGGATCTCCTAGGGGCATGCGGCTGGGGGTGGCTTGCCCCTGCTGGTGGAGGCGCCCCCACCCATAGGGTTTCCCAACCCTAGGCGCAGGGGACCCAAGGGGGGGCACACCAGCCCATCAAGGGCTGGTTCCCCTCCCACTTCAGCCCATGGGGCCGTCCGGGATAGGTGGCCCCACCCGGTGGACTCCCGGGACCCTTCCGGTGGTCCCGGTACAATACCGGTGACCCCAGAAACTTTCCCGATGGCCGAACCTGACTTCCTATATATAATCCTTTACCTACGGACCATTCCGGAACTCCTCGTGACGTCCGGGATCTCATCCGGGACTCCGAAAAACTTTCGGGTTACTGCATATTCATATCTCTACAACCCTAGCGGTACCGAACCTTAAGTGTGTAGACCCTACGGGTTCGGGAGACATGTAGACATGACCGAGACGCCTCTCCGGTCAATAACCAACAGCGGGATCTGGATACCCATGTTGGCTCCCACATGCTCCTCGATGATCTCATCGGATGAACCACAATGTCGAGGATTCAAGTAACCCCGTATACAATTCCCTTTGTCAATCGGTACGTTACTTGCCCGAGATTCGATCGTGGGTATCCCAATACCTCGTTTAATCTCGTTACTGGCAGGTCACTTTACTCATACTGTAATGCATGATCCCGTGACCATACACTTGGTCACATTGAGCTCATTATGATGATGCATTACCGAGTGGGCCCAGAGATACCTCTCCGTCATACGGAGTGACAAATCTCAGTTTTGATTCGTGCCAACCCAACAGACGCTTTTGGAGATACCCGTAGTGTACCTTTATAGTCACCCAATTATGTTGTGACGTTTGGCACAACCAAAGCACTCCTACGGTATCCGGGAGTTGCACAATCTCATGGTCTAAGGAAATGATACTTGACATTTGGAAAAGCTCTAGCTAAACAAACTACACGATCTTTGAGCTATGCTTAGGATTGGGTCTTGTCCATCACATCATTCTCCCAATGATGTGATCCCGTTATCAATGACATCCAATGTCCATAGTCAGGAAACCATGACTATCTGTTGATCAACGAGCTAGTCAACTAGAGGCTCACTAGGGACACGTTGGGGTCTATGTATTCACACGTGTATTACGATTTCCGAATAACACAATTATAGCATGAATAATGCACAATTATCATGAACAAAGAAATATAATAATAACCATTTTATTATTGCCTCTAGGGCATATTTCCAACAGTCTCCCACTTGCACTAGAGTTCAATAATCTAGTTACATTGTGATGAATCGAACACCCATGGAATTCTGGTGTTGATCATGTTTTGCTCTAGGGAGAGGTTTAGTCAACGGATCTGCTACATTCAGGTTCGTATGCACTTTACAAATATCTATGTCTCCATCTTGAACATTTTCACGAATAGAGTTGAAGCGTCGCTTGATGTGCCTGGTCTTCTTGTGAAACCTGGGCTCCTTGGCAAGTGCAATAGCTCCAGTGTTGTCACAGAAGAGTTTGATTGGCCCCGACGCATTGGGTATGACTCCTAGGTCGGTGATGAAATCCTTCACCCAGATTGCTTCATGCGCTGCCTCCGAGGCTGCCATGTACTCTGCTTCACATGTAGATCCCGCCACGATGCTTTGCTTGCAACTGCACTACCATCGCCCCACCATTCAAAATATACACGTATCGGTTTGTGACTTAGAGTCATCCAGATCTGTGTCAAAGCTAGCGTCGACGTAACCCTTTACGAAGAGCTCTTCATCATAACCATAGACGAGAAACATGTCCTTTGTCCTTTTCAGGTACTTCAGGATATTCTTGACCGCTGTCCAGTGTTCCTTGCCGGGATTACTTTGGTACCTTCCTACCAAACTTACGGCAAGGTTTACATCAGGTCTGGTACACACATGGCATACATAATAGATCCTATGGCTGAGGCATAGGGGATGACACTCATCTCTTCTTTATCTTACGCCTTGGTCGGGCATTGAGCTGAGCTCAATCTCACACCTTGTCTGAGTGCAAGAACCCTTTCTTGGACTGATCCATATTGAAATTCTTCAATATCTTATCAAGGTATGTGCTTTATGAAAGACCTATGAGGCGTCTTGATCTATCCCTATAGATCTTGATGCCTAATATTTAAGCAGCTTCTCCAAGGTCCTTCATTGAAAAACACTTATTCAAGTAGGCCTTAATGCTGTCTAAAAGTTCTATATCATTTCCCATCAAAAGTATGTCATCTACATATAATATGAGAAATGCTACAGAGCTCCCACTCACTTTCTTGTAAATGCAGGCTTCTCCATAAGTCTCAAGATAAACCCAAACGCTTTGATCATCTCATCAAAGCGAATGTTCCAACTCCGAGATGCTTGCACCAGCCCATAAATGGATCGCTGGAGCTTGCATACCTTGTTAGCATTCTCGGGATCGACAAAACCTTTCAGCTGCATCATATACAGTTCTTCCTTAAGATAGCCGTTAAGGAATGCCGTTTTGACGTCCATCTGCCATATCTCATAATCATAGTATGCGGCAATTGCTAACATGATTCGGACGGACTTCAGCTTCGCTACGGGAGAGAAAGTCTCATCGTAGTCAACCCCTTGAACTTGCCGGTAACCCTTAGCGACAAGTCGAGCTTTATAAATGGTAACATTTCCATCCGCGTCCATCTTCTTCTTAAAGATCCATTTGTTTTCTATCGCTCGCCGATCATCAAGCAAATCTGTCAAAGTCCATACTTTGTTTTCATACATGGATCCTATCTCGGATTGCATGGCTTCAAGCCATTTGTTGGAATCTGGGCCCGCCATCGCTTCTTCATAGTTCTAAGGTTCATCGTTGTCTAACAACATGATTTCCAGGACAGGGTTGCCATACCACTCTGGTGTGGAACGTGTCCTCGTGGACCTACGAAGTTTAGTAGTAACTTGATCCGAGGTACCTTGATCATCATCATTAACTTCCTCTTCAGTTGGTGCTGGCACCACAGAAACATCTTCCTGAGCTGCGCTACTCACCGGTTCAATAGGTAGTACTTCATCAAGTTCCACTTTCCTACCACTTACTTCTCTCGAGAGAAACTCTTTCTCCAGAAAGGACCCATTCTTGGCAACAAAGATCTTGCCTTCGGATCTGAGGTAGAAGGTATACCCAATGGTTTCCTTAGGGTATCCTATGAAGACGCATTTTTCCGACTTGGATTTGAGCTTTTTAGGTTGAAGTTTATTGACATAAGCATCGCATCCCCAAACTTTTAGAAACGACAGCTTAGGTTTCTTCCCAAACCATAATTCATACGGTGTCGTCTCAACGGATTTAGACGGTGCCCTATTTAAAGTGAATGTAGCTGTCTCTAGAGCGTATCCCCAAAATGATAGCGGTAAATCGGTAAGAGACATCATAGATCGCACCATATCCAATAAAGTGCGACATAACGCTCGGACACACCGCTATTACGCTTGAGGTGTTCCAGCGGCGTGAGTTGTGAAACGATTCCACATTTCCTTAAGTGCGTACCAAATTCATGACTTAAGTATTCTCCTCCATGATCTGATCATAAGAACTTTATCTTTCGGTCACGTTGATTCTCTACCTCATTCTGAAATTCCTTGAACTTTTCAAAGGTCTCAGACTTGTGTTTCATCAAGTAGACATACCCATATCTACTCAAGTCGCCGCGAGAGTGAGAACATAACGATATCCTCCATGAGCCTCAACGCTCATTAGACCGCACACATCGGTATGTATGATTTCCAATAAGTTGGTTGCTCGCTCCATTGTTCCGAGAACGGAGTCTTGGTCATTTTGCCCATGAGGCATGGTTCGCATGTGTCAAATGATTCATAATCGAGACTCTAAAAGTCCATCAGCATGGAGCTTCTTCATGCGCTTGACACCAATGTGACCAAGGCGGCAGTGCCACAAGTATGTGGGACTATCGTTATCAACTTTACATCTTTTGGTATTCACACTATGAATATGTGTAACATCACGTTCGAGATTCATTAATAATAAACCATTGATCATCGGGGCATGACCATAAAACATATCTCTCATATAAATAGAACAACCATTATTCTCGGATTTAAATGAGTAGCCATCTCGTATTAAACGAGATCCAGATACAATGTTCATGCTCAAAGCTGGCACTAAATAACAATTATTGAGGTTTACAACTAATCCCGTAGGTAAATGTAGAGGTAGCGTGCCGACGGTGATCACATCGACCTTGGAACCATTCCCGACGCGCATCGTCACCTCATCCTTCGCCAGTCTCTGCTTATTCCCCAGCCTCACCGCTTTGAGTTACAAATATGAGCAACGACACCGTATCAAATACCTGTGAGCTACTACAGTAATCGGTAAGGTACACATCAATTACATGTATATCACATATACCTTCTTGTTGCCGGCCTTCTTGTCCGCTAAGTATTTGGGGCAGTTCCGCTTCCAGTGTCCGCTTCCCTTGCAACAAAAGCACTCATTTTCAGGCTTGGGTCCATTCTTTGACTTCTTCCCGGCAACTGTCTTCTGATCGGGCGGCAACTCCCTTGCCGTCCTTCTTGAAGTTCTTCTTACCCTTGCCTTTCTTGAACTTAGTGGTTTTATTCACCATCAACACTTGATGTTCCTTCTTAATCTCTACCTCCGCTGATTACAGCATTGAATATACCTCATGAATGGTCTTTTCCATCCCCTGCATATTGAAGTTCATCACAAAGCTCTTGTAGCACGGTGGAAGCGACTGAAGGATTCTTTCAATAACCGTGTCATCCGGGAGATTAACTCCCAGCTGAGTTAAGCGGTTGTGCAACCCAGACATTTTGAGTATGTGCTCACTGACATAACTATTTTCCTCCATCTTACAGCTAAAGAACTTGTCGGGGACTTCATATCTCTCGACCCGGGCATGAGCTTGGAAAACCATTTTCAGCTCTTTGAAC
Organism: Aegilops bicornis; assembly: GCA_021605145.1. Taxonomy (NCBI): domain Eukaryota; kingdom Viridiplantae; phylum Streptophyta; class Magnoliopsida; order Poales; family Poaceae; genus Aegilops; species Aegilops bicornis. Next base: position 768,402,045 of record CM038670.1, on the reverse strand, counting down.
ATCTCATATGCTCCGTGTTGCTCAAAACGCTTTTGGGCCCCGGTTCTAAACTGTAAAGCATGCCGCACTGAACAAGGGAGTAATCATCAGCACAAGAATGCCAAGCGTTCATAACGTATTGGTTCTCTGGGATGTGATCTTCACCTAGCGGTGCTTCTAGGACATAATCTTTCTTTGCAGCCATGAGGATGATCCTCAGGTTCCGGACCCAGTCCGTATAGTTGCTGCCATCATCTTTTAGCTTGGTTTTCTCTAGGAACGCGTTGAAGTTGAGGTGGACATGAGCGTTGGCCATTTGATCTACAAGACATATTTGCAAAGGTTTTTAGACGAAGTTCATGATAATTAAGTTCATCTAATCAAATTATTTAATGAACTCCCACTCAGATTAGACATCCCTCTAGTCATCTAAGTGATACATGATCCGAGTCGACTAGGCCGTGTCTGATCATCACGTGAGACGGACTAGTCATCATCGGTGAACATCTCCGTGTTGATCGCATCTTCCATACGACTCATGTTCGACCTTTCAGTCTCTTGTGTTCCGATGCCATGTCTGTACATGCTAGGTTCGTCAAGTTAACCTAAGTGTTTATGCATGTGTAAATCTGTCTTACACCCGTTGTATGTGAACGTTAGAATCTATCACACCCGATCATCACGTGGTGCTTCGAAACAACGAACTTTCGCAACGGCGCACAGTTAGGGGGAACACTTTCTTGAAATTATTATGAGGGATCATCTTATTTACTACCGTCGTTCTAAGTAAACAAGATGCAAAACATGATAAACATCACATGCAATCAAATAGTAGTGACATGATATGGCCAATATCATATAGCTCCTTTGATCTCCATCTTCGGGCTCCATGATCATCTTTGTCACCGCATGACACCATGATCTCCATCATCGTGTCTCCATGAAGTTGTTTCACCAACTATTACTTCTACTACTATGGCTAACAGTTTAGCAATAAAGTAAAGTAATTACATGGCGTTAAATCATTGACACGCAGGTCATACAATAATTAAGACAACTCCTATGGCTCCTGCCGTTGTCATACTCATCGACATGCAAGTCGTGATTCCTATTACAAGAACATGATCTCATACATCACATATATATCATTCATCACAACTTTTGGCCATATCACATCACAAAGCAATTGCTGCAAAAACAAGTTAGACGTCCTCGAATTGTTGTTGCATCTTTTACGTGGCTGCAAAAGGGTTCTAGCAAGAACGTTTTCTTACGTACGAAAAAGCCACAACGTGATTTTCCAACTTCTATTTACCCTTAATAAGGACCCTTTTCATCGAATCCGCTCCGACTAAAGTGGGAGAGACAGACACCCGCTGGCCACCTTATGTAACTAGTGCATGTCAGTCGGTGGAACCTGTCTCACGTAAGCGTACGTGTAAGGTCGGTCCGGGCCGCTTCATCCCACAATACCGCTGGAGCAAAATAAGACTAGTAGTGGCAAGAAAGTGGACAACATCTACGCCCACAACAAGTTTGTGTTCTACTCGTGCAAAGAGAACTACGCATAGACCTAGCTCATGATGCCACTGTTGGGGAACGTTGCAGAAATAAAAAATTTCTACGCTTCACCAAGATCAATCTATGAGTTCATCTAGCAACTAGAGAGAGGAGTGCATCTACATACCCTTGTAGATCGCGAGCGGAAGCGTTCAAGACAACGGGGTTGAGGGAGTCGTACTCGTCGTGATCCAAATCACCGATGATCCTAGTGCTGAATGGACAACACCTCTGCGTTCAACACACGTACGGTTGGGAAGACGTCTCCTCCTTATTGATCCAGCAAGGGGGAAGGAGAGGTTGATGAAGATCCAGCAGCACGACGGTGTGGTGGTGGATGCAGCGGCGATCTCGGCAGGGCTTCGCCAAGCGTCTGCGAGAGGGAGAGGTGTAGCAAGGGGAGAGGGAGGCGCCAAGAGCATGGGTGCGGCTGCCCTCCCTCCCCCCTCTTTATATAGGCCCCCTAGGGGGGGGCGCCGGCCCTGGGAGATGGGATCTCCTAGGGGGGGCGCGGCGGCCAGGGGGTGGCTTGCCCCCCAAGCCAGGTGGAGGCGCCCCCACCCCTAGGGTTTCCCAACCCTAGGCGCAGGGGGCCCAAGGGGGGGCGCACCAACCCACCAGGGGCTGGTTCCCATCACACTTCAGCCCATGGGGTCCTCCGGGATAGGTGGCCCCACCCGATGGATTCCCGGGACCCTTCAGGTGGTCCCGGTACAATACCGGTGACCCCCGAAACTTTCCCGATGGCCGAAACCTGACTTCCTATATATAATTCTTTACCTCCGGACCATTCTGGAACTCCTCGTGACGTACGAGATCTCATCCGGGACTCCGAACAACTTTCGGGTTACTACATACTCATATCTCTACAACCCTAGCGTCACTGAACCTTAAGTGTGTAGACCCTACGGGTTCGGGAGACATGCAGACATGACCGAGACGCCTCTCCGGTCAATAACCAACAGCAGGATCTGGATACCCATGTTGGCTCTACATGCTCCTCGATGATCTCATCGGATGAACCATGATGTCGAGGATTCAAGTAACCCAGATACAATTCCCTTTGTCAAACGATGCGTTACTTTCCCGAGATTCGATCGTCGGTATCCCAATACCTTGTTTAATCTCGCTATCGGCAAGTCACTTTACTGCATCGTAATGCATGATCCCGTGACCAGACACTTGGTCACATTGAGCTCATTATGATGATGCATTACCGAGTGGGCCCAGAGATACCTCTCCGTCATACGGAGTGACAAATCCCAGTCTTGATTCGTGCCAACCCAACAGACACTTTCGGAGATACCCGTAGTGTACCTTTATAGTCACCCAGTTACGTTGTGACGTTTGGCACACCCAAAGCACTCCTACGGTATCCGGGAGTTGCACAATCTCATGGTCTAAGGAAATGATACTTGACATTTGGAAAAGCTCTAGCTAAACGAACTACACGATCTTTGAGCTATGCTTAGGATTGGGTCTTGTCCATCACATCATTCTCCCAATGATGTGATCCCGTTATCAATGACATCCAATGTCCATAGTTATGAAACCATGACTATCTGTTGATCAACGAGCTAGTCAACTAGAGGCTCACTAGGGACACGTTGTGGTCTATGTATTCACACGTGTATTACGATTTCCGAATAACACAATTATAGCATGAATAACAGACAATTATCATCAACAAAGAAATATAATAATAACCATTTTATTATTGCCTCTAGGGCATATTTCCAACAAAAGGAGCCATCATAATCATAGCCTGCTTCTTCACCCTGTCCTTCCAGACCATCGGTGTCGTTGAGAAACGAGAAGACAGCATCACTTCCTTGTGCGATTATGTCCCCCAACACCGCTACATTGTTTTGCCGTCTGGGGTGTCCATAGTTTCTACAAATATTTACAACATGGCAATTATTATTCAAGCATGACAGATGGATATATTAGTGGCAAACGTAGAACTAGCTAGCTAATCACAGTAAGGAATCGTATTAATTAGTGGCCTTGACGCTGCTTCTCTAGGGTTTGGGGTGGCCTCGACAATGCTTCAAGGGTTTGGGGTGGCCTCGAGAGAGTTTGTCGGGTAGGGGCGCGGCGGGAGGGGGTAGGAGACCGACATCGTTTTTTTCTAGGGTTTGGGTGTCCTCGAGAGTTTTGGTCGAGCGAGAGGGTCGGGGGGTGCTCCCGCGGTATAAGTTATCACAGTCGAGAAGGGGGTATATATATCGACCGCCACTCATGTCGAAGTTATCCGGGAGGGGGTAGTATCGACAACGATGACATACATACACGGGAAAATAATGTTATCGGGGAGGGGGTATATCGAATTTCCCACGTGTTGAAGTTATCGGGAGGGGTTATATCGACAACCCATTTACATACGTACATGGGAAAATAATATTATCGGGGAGGCGGTATATCGACCCCCCCCCCTCGTGTTGAAGTTATCGGGAGGGGTATATCAACGACAGACCCGATAAAACATAAGAAAACAAAGAAGAAATAAAAAGAGGTGAAGAAGAAAGGAATAGAGGAGAAGATCGAAGAAAAAAAAGAAGGAAAAAAAGGAGAAGAAGAAAGGAATAGAGGAGATTTTCTATTTTTTCTTCTTCTCCTCTATTCCTTTCTTCTTCTCCTCTTCCTTTTCTTCCTCTCCTCTTCTTCTCCTCTTCCTTTTCTTCCTCTCCTCTTCTTCTCTTTTTCCTATTTTTATTTTCCTTTTTCCTCTCCTAAATATATAAAACTTTTCTAAAAATGAAACTAACCTAAAATGTACTAAATCAGAGAACATATATAGATAATCCTTTTCTAAATATATAAATCTAACTTTTAGTGATATGAACATATATACACAGAGAACATACAAACATATATACATTTTTATAAAAAGCAAAATACAAATCATCATATATATGAACAAAAATCTAAAAAGAAGGCGTATATCATATATACACAATACATATACTCACATATATACATATATATATAATCTGAAAAAACACAAGCATATAATATATGAAAAAAACAAGGATTAGAGGGGCGCCACGGACCACGGTGCGGTGGGGCCGGGGCACGGGTTCGGCGGCGAGGCCGGGGAGGGGGCCGGGGGCGCGCGTTCGGCCGCGCGGCCGGCGACTGGGCTGGGGCGACGGCCGGCAGGAAGGGGCGGGGCAGGCGAACGACGACGGGCGGGCTGGCGCGACGCCAAGATCGGGCAGTGGCGGCGAGCGGTGACGGTCGGGCGAGGGCACGGGCGACGGCGAGCGGCGGCAACAGCGACCCTGTGTGGCTCGGAGGCGACGGCGACGTCGGGGCAGGGGCCGGCGTCGAGGAGCAGAAGCAACCTGGCGGCGTTCGAGAGAAGAATGGCGGGTGGGGGAAATTTCCTAAGTATTTGGTTATATAGAAAAGGCTTTGGTCCCGGTTCGTGGCATCAACCGGGACCAATACTCTTTAGTCCCGGGTTGGTGCCATCAACCGGGACCAAAGGCCTCTTTTCAAAGAGCCCAAAGGGGCGGGAAGCGGTTTTTTCGCCCTCGGTTGGTGCTACCAACCGGGACCAAAGGCCTTATACCAAGGCAGGGTGAGATGTTTAGTCCCACCTCGCTAGTTGAGAGAGCTGGAGAGTGGTTTATAAGCGCTGTTGCGCCCACCCTCTCGAGCTCCTCTCAATTGTAGGCTTTCGGGCCCTAGCAAATGCGTTGTGTGCTGTGGGCCCTCTTGGGCCTCCTGCGGGCTGAATCACGGCCCATGGTAGGGTTTCTAGTCGTATTCAGCCAGGGGCCTGTGAGGTGGCACTTTTTTTGATTTTTGTTTTCTTTGTTGCTTTATTTATTTTATTTTGTTTCTACTTACAACAAAATACGTATTGTTGCTATTTTTATTTATTTTATTAAAGTTTATTTTTAATTATTTTTCTTTTAGGTCACAAAAATTATGAACTTTCTCTTAGTGCCATTAGTTTTCAAATTTGAATAGTTAAAATTACTGTGTTTAATATTACTATGTTTAAAATTCAAAGTTTTTTTCCAGTTTTTTTGTTTTGTTTTTTGCATTATTTATTTTCTTTTGTTTTTTACTTTATTTTTTAATTCTTTTTGCTTTTAAGTCAGCAAAATTATAAACTTTATGTTAGTGCCATTAGTTTTAGAAAAGTTATTTTGTTTTTTGTTTTCTTTGTTGCTTTATTTATTTTATTTTGTTTCTACTTACAACAAAATACTTATTGTTGCTATTTTTATTTATGTTATTAAAGTTTATTTTTAATTATCTTTCTTTTAGGTCACAAAAATTATAAACTTTCTGTTAGTGCCATTAGTTTTCAAATTTGAATAGTTAAAATTACTGTGTTTAAAATTTGAAGTTTTTTTTCCAGTTTTTTTGTTTTGTTTTTTGCATTATTTATTTTCTTTTGTTTTTTGCTTTATTTTTTAATTCTTTTTTGCTTTTAGGTCAGCAAAATTATAAACTTTCTGTTAGTGCCATTAGTTTTACAAAAATTATAAACTTTCTGTTAGTGCCATTAGTTTTCAAATTTGAATTCTTTGAAATTTGTGTAAATCACATGTTTGTGATTAACTTTACTAAAAAAATGAGCATAGATGCGCCTATAGAGAAAATTCAACCTAAATTCATAATAAATTTCAATGAATTTCAGAGAAATTCAGTATGAATTTAGGTCAAATTCCCTGTATAAGGGCGTCTATTTTCACTTTGAGAGGAGCTCAAAAGGTTGAAAGTTGTCATGGTATCATAATTTCAACCACATAGCATGTGCATGTACAAAACGAACAATTATATCATACTCATCTGTTACAAAGTTGGCATGGTATCATCATAATAGTTGCGGGAGAAAGTCTTCACTTTTTCTTCGCTTGTGTCATTTTCTTATTGTGCCGTAACCATGGATAATCTTCATCGTTTATCAGGATGCTTGGGTCAGCCTTGACTTTGAAGGGAGGAATTTCATGAAACTTTTCATAATCTTCAGACATGTCTGTCTTGCCCTCCACTCCCACGATGTCCCTTTTTCCTGAAAGAACTATGTGGCGCTTTGACTCATCGTATGATGTATTCGCTTCCTTATCTTTTCTTTTTCTCGGTTTGGTAGACATGTCCTTCACATAGATAACCTGTGCCACATCATTGGCTAGGACGAACGTTTCGTCAGTGTACCCAAGATTTTTCAGATCCACTGTTGTCATTCCGTACTGTGGGTCTACTTGTACCCCGCCTCCTGACAGATTCACCCATTTGCACTTAAAAAAATGGACCTTAAAATCATGTCCGTAGTCAAGTTCCCATATGTCCACTATGTAACCATAATATGTGTCCTTTCCCCTCTCCGTTGCTGCATCAAAGCGGACACCGCTGTTTTGGTTGGTGCTCTTTTGATCTTGTTCAATCGTAAAATGTATTCCCATTTATCTCGTATCCTTTGTAAATCAATACAGTCAAAGATGGTCCCTGGACAACAAGTACAGCTCATCACAAGCAGTGTTGTCACCTCTCAGACGTGTTTCCAACCAACTGTTGGAAGTCCTGATGTGTTCACATGTAGTCCAATCGTCGCACTGCTCCGGGTGTTTGGAGCACAAACTGTTCTTGTGTTCATCGACATACGGGGTCACCCAGGTAGAGTTCTGTAGAACTGTGTAGTGTGCTTGAGACCAAGAATATCTGTCCCTCCATATTATTGAGTCCCTCCAAGCGTGCCTTTTCCAGTCAGTCTCCCCACATACCGCGATTTAGGGAGACCTATCTTCTTAAGGCCAGGAACGAAGTCAACACAAAACCCAATGACATCCTCTCGTTTGATGGCCCATGGAGATGCTTCCTTCGGCCTAGCACATTCTGAGACATATTTCTTTAGGACTCCCATGAACCTCTCAAAGAGGAACGTATTGTGTAGAAATACGGGCCCCGTAATGACAATCTCGCCGACTAGATGAACTAGGACGTGCGTCATGATATTGAAGAAGGATGGTGGGAACACCAGCTCTAAACCGACAAGACATTGCACCACATCACTCCTTAGCCTTGGTACGATTTCTGGATCGATCACCTCCTGAGATATTGCATTGAGGAATGCACATAGCTTCACAATGGCTAATCGGACGTTTTCCGGTAGAAGCTCCCTCAATGCAACCGGAAGCAGTTGCGTCATAATCACGTGATAGTCATGCGACTTTAGGTTCTGGAACTTTTTCTCTGGCATATTTATTATTCCCTTTATATTCGACGAGAAGCCAGTCGGGACCTTCATCTTGAAAGCGGACATTCAAAGAAGATTTATTTCTCTTCTTTCGTAAGAGCGTAGTTGGCAGGACCTCCATACTGCTTCGGAGGCATGCCGTCTTTTTCGTGCAAGCGTTGCAGGTCCTCCCGTGCCTCAGGTGTATCTTTTGTCTTCCCATACACGCCCAAGAAGCCTACTACAACAGGACATGGCTTTAGTAACATGGTGTTGTGTTACTATAGGCCCAAAACAGTGTTACTAGGTCACATAGTAACACAGTTTGAAATGTGTTCCATTAGACCGTGTTACTAAGTGGTGTCCACTATCACATATAGTAAATGTTACCATATATTAAAAAATGAGTTACAGCTACATTATAGTAACATGCATATTATGTGTTACTAAACACTTTAGTAACACAAATTTATAACTATAGTAACACTCATGGTAACATATTTTTGTAGAAGTAAAACATTGTCGTAACATGTTTTTGTAACTATGGTAACACAATTTGTAACATAAAATCCAAATACCATAACACTATAATCAACTATCTTAGTAACACATTTTGTAACTATAGTAACACAATCAGTAACACTACTATATTATTATGGCAACATAATTAATGTATTTATTTTTAAATTAACCACAAAAGTAGGTACCCATTTTATGGAATATACATTTATTTAATAAATCACTACAACTACTGAAATAGTTCATTATTTTACTTTGATGCTTAGCACCATTAAAATGATAGAGAAATTGAAGTGCAACAGATAGACAAATTAAAAATATCAAAGGTATTTATTATGAATATACAAGAGTGCGGGATACATATGCATTACAATAAATAAATACCAATGTTATTGGTGCAACAACATATCATTCGTATCAGTTTGACTATAAGAACACACCTATGAAGAATATTACACCATAGCATTTACATCAATTCGACCAAAGAAAAAGGTCTTGTGAATGGCATTACATTTTTCAATCTATAAATGTAAACTATGGTTATTGCAAGTAAAATCTTCTAGTTTTATATGCTTCATCCAATCGGAGAACTCAGCTGCAAACTCAATTATCCTTCTTTTGGATCTGTAAAAGAAAACTGGACCTTAGTGTTATGTGATTAAATGTACACAAATATAATTTTAGAATCTGGAAGAAAAGACTTCAACTTACAAAAGCTCAAGGCCAGGCAATTAAGTATCCTAAAGCAAAAGCAACAACAATTCTCTTGCAATCATAAACTTACCTTACTAACTCCTCGTTATCCGGAATAGGCTCATCCATGCACACAAGTGCAAATTCGGGACTTAAGTCAATAGCACCAACCTTAGTTTCTAGATCACCACTCCAAATAGTAGCATATGCAACATTACATTAGTTTGAATATGTTAAATTCTTTAAAACTACTCTCTCTGTAAAAAATATAAGAGCGTTTAGATCACTACTTCAACGCTCTTATATTTTTACACAGGAGTACTTTTGGAACTAACCTATATTATGATCAATATTATCATTCAACGGCAATGACAATAGAATTTGCATGAACAATGTGCCAATGGTGCACATGGTCATAGTTCAAGAAAATTGTGATGACCATTCAGTTCGCTAGGTATACACATTCAAGCGGCAAGTGGGACTAATAGAGGGATGCCCACATTGCACTCATCTGTTAAGCGGGTGTTCGTGGGCAGCCGGCAATAAACTTGTTGTCTTTGCTTGCCCACATAATCCCATTTAATACCACATAGTAATAAAATGATCCGCTATTGTAATAAAGAGTATAATAGTCACCACGCGGCATATGTGTGGTAAGCAACCACAAAAAAATGAGTTCGGACAATTCTACTTAGCTCATGTACAAATCAATACTAACTTATTGTATCTGGACATTAGTTGAACACGGCAACACAAACAACTATCAATCAGGTCACTACATGAGCAAGCACATGCAAAGTGGCCCCCAGTGCAAAAATTTCAGAGTGGCAAAGCATAAGCATACTATTGACAAATCAGGAGCAGAGCATCTGCGTAGTGTTGTATGTGAGTGCTTGTTGTTGTGTTGGGCATGTGTGTGTATGTGCTTTCTAGTACCTAACCAAAGTACTGCAAGATGTTTTCTAACAGCAGACATTCTATGGCAAAGTTATAAAGAATATAAACATTCTATGTGAATTATCAATGAGCGTCCCATATGACTACATAAACAAATATCTGGAACCAGTAGCCATCATTACAGTGGCTTTAAGCAACATGGAACTGAATGCATAAACCCTTGAGGTGTCGACACTAACCAAGCTCCCCACAAACATTTTGTAAGAGTAAAATGATAAATAACATAAGATGGAAATAGATGTACAGCCAAGAGCTACAGACTATAAGCACGCAGTGAAACATATATTCAACAAATTTGGAATTAAATGTATAACCTTTTTTGCGCATAATGTAACCAGGATGGATACTTGGTGAAAGGTGGAGTCTTACATTTAACTAAATAAAAAGGTAACCCTGATGGGTACTTGGTAAAAAGTGATGCCATCACCCATTGGATTATATCAAACTAGCATATGAGATTGAGACACAAGAAATATAATAATTAAAGTGAAATAAACAGACAAGCTTCTACTGTATTATCATAGTGATAATTGGGATATACTACACTAAAATAATCATACATTACTAGAACCCTTACCATGAAAAGCACTATGTATTACACCTACATTCCCTGTCAGTAAAGTACATGTTGGTGTTGCTCTTCACAATTTCTACTACCCAATTTGACACTCGGTAGACATACTTAGTTGAATTAAAAAACCGCACAGGTATTCGGGTATATATGTATATGTGCCAGTTTGAGACTATGCGAGTATGTATGGATATGTGATGGGTATTCGGGTATGTACATCTCGACCATGGGCAGGAACACGTACGTACTATTATTATTAGCAGGAGAATCAATTAGCAGCGGGCTGTACCCTCAATGTCGTCCTCGCATCTTGCTCCTCTTGGCACTAGTACACAAACAAGCAAGCAGCCTGCTGGATGGATTATTGTGGAAGGTAGCTTACATATGGATGGATTCCTCGTGGATGATAGCAGATGGCGAGGACCGGTGGCTCCTAGGCGGGAGGTGCGCATGGTCCATGCGCTAGTTCTGCTCAAGCCGCTTCAATTCTTCATGGCCGCCGGAGGAAGGGATGGCTAGCTGCCGACGGCCCCGGCTAGATCTGCCCAGGACTCCGGCTGCGCGCCTCCTCATGGCCGCCTCCTCGGGCCTCCTCGAGCCTGGTGGGGAGGAGGAGCGACCACAGGGCCGAGGTTGCGTTGGCGACCTCTGAGAAAGAAAGGCGGCGGCTGCGGCATGAGGCCTTCAGGCGACTTGCGGCGGCGGCTTGCGGCGTGGTATGCGGTGGCTTCGATGGGTAGGCTGCGTGTGAAGGGATAAGGAGAGAGGAGATAAAAGGATAGGGCATCCATCGGGCCGCAGCCGTTAGATCTAAGCAAATCCAGCAGTTCTGACGTGTGATCCGTGGGAGGGACACATTGACCAATCAAAACACAATCTTTTTAGTGTAATATTTTTACACTCGGTAAAATTTTAATCTTTTTTCCTTTTTTCTCCACATATCTTTTCTTTCTTCTTTTTAAGGCCTATTAAAAGATATAAATAGGATTTTTTAAACCAAAATTTTGCCAATATTTTTATGCACTTGTGATTTAAATTTGAATTATATGAATATATGACTAGAAATGCATTAAATGTACTTGCTTCACAAAAATACCCATTTTTACACTGTGAAAATAGATTTGTTTTTAACAAAAGGTTAGAAACTCTATTTGTCAACATTGTTTTATGTTTGTTTTTTGCTTTGATGTTTGTGAACATTGTTTGTAATGGCAAGATGCACCTATGTGCCCAATTTGGGCACATTATCATAAACTATGCAATGAATGTGGCCATCGCCTAGAAAATGAATGTTCATACATGACACCTTGTTTTGACAAGGTTTTTTTTTCAAAATGATCATATTCCAAGTTTAGTATTTTTTTTCCTCGCAACTAGTACCATAAAAGGACTCGATGCGAAAGGATTGCATTTATTGAATTTATATTCTTTTCTTTCATTTTTTCCACAATGGGGACATCAAAGCGGGAGCTCGGAGGGATAAGGATGGATGTGCTATGTGAGAGATTCATCAATTATGAAAGATAGGTTTCCCGTAATCGCGGGATCATCGATCTATCGTATCCCTCGGACATAGGAAGCTACCAAGCCATGCGTAATCGTGTAAGAGACCGTGTTGAGGCTTCATCAAAGGGAGGACATTCGACCTAGAGGATCCTGCCATGTCCTCTAGCTCAAAGTAGATTGATGCAACACTATTTATTACCCACGTCAAACGACAAGGACAGGGGCTACTGGCTTCGTTAGTGACATAGGAAATGGGGTGTCCCGAGCACACTATAATCGAGTAACCTAGCAAGCAAGGGATCATATCATAAGTTTAATTGTGATGAGTCATGGCCAATGTGCTTTACTATACGTGTGACATTATGATCTAGTACTAGTTAACACCGGAAAAGCATTAAGGTTGAAGACGACTCGCCGGAACCATTTGCGCCCTTGATCTGCTATCCCGGGGGCCAAATGTAGCATGCTTCTCTACCTCACGAGAGCTAAGCGTCTTTGATGCATTATCCTGTCTGGTTTAACTCCGACCTTCCTTCACTCAAGTACAGTGCCGACCATAAGTCCATTCGGTTGACCAGTCTAGGAGCAGCCAGAAGGACGACCAGGACACCTGACAGTCACCTCCAGACCTCCCTTCGCTTTGGACCAGGATGCTCGGCCGATGCTAGTAAGATCTTTCTTGCTCTTTAGTGCCTTCCCATTCTTCTACCAAAATGGATTTTGTAGGGTCCTGGAAATGTGCCCCCAAATCCCGTACATATACCACTCCAAGGAGGACAATTTTAGGTTTCCAGTAAAAAAAAGCAGGTCGGGCCATTATACGGGATCTACTAGTCATTTTTTGGCCCATAAACCGCATATAGGTCCGATTTTTGGGGATCGGGCCAATACGTGGGATCTGTTAGAGTTGCTCTTAGCACGGTGTACAAGGGATAACCTCTAGATTGCCCCGGAGCTGAGCATAACAGTTACTTTCGTGGTTACCTATTTAAAGGCTCCTTCTTCCCAATAATTTCCCTACTTTCACATCTCATATCAAACGAAACATCGCATACAAGAAATATTTATATCTCATCACGAGAAAAAAATATATAATTTTAGACAATTTGAATTTGTATGCAAGACTAATGGAAAATTATTGATTTAATGACGTGCTCCAACAAATTTGAATTTGTGCATTGTTTGATTTGGATGTGTTTAATTTTTAGTGTTATAGCATATTAAAACACGGAGAGCGCCTATAAAGCGCTTGTGGCGCAAGCAACGCAGTGCCGCGCGCCCTGGGCCGACCCAGCTAAGTGAGGTCGCTCTCCCAAGCTTGCTCGCTCGGCTGTTTCGACCGGTTCACCATGTTGACTGGTCGACTGGTTCACCGTTGACCCATGGCATAGTTGATTGTACACTTCTATAACCAGTTTAGAATTTAAAAAGCTTTTTGAGTTTGAAAAAAAGTTTGTGGCCTCAAGAAAAGCTCACAAAATTGAAAAAAGCTCAAGAATTTTAAAGAAATATTTGTCAATTCTAAAAAAGGTAACTAATTCAATAAATGTTTACAGACTAAAAAAAGATTCACAAATTTGATTTTTAATATATTTTAGAAAAAGTTCGTAAATTCTAAAAAATGTTTGCGAACACGAAAAAAGTTACCATATTCAAAATAAGTTTCCATATTTGAAAAAATCCCACGAATTTGGCAAAAATCGTGGCATGAAAAGATATTGGCGAAAATGAAAATGTTCAGTGGCTCAAAAAAAAGTTTGTAAATTTTAAAAAAGAATCATGGTTCCAAAAAATTCACGAATTTAAAAAGTTGCCAAGTTTAACAAAAAGAATTCACGAATTTTAATAAGTTGGTCAATTTGAAAATTGTTGGGTTTTTTTTTAAAATACAAGATTTTCAAGAAAAAACTTACTGAATTATTTTAAAAAAGAAATTGAAACTAAGAGTAAAAAAATCAGGAAAAGGAAACAGAAAAACCATATCGAAAACAGGAAGGAAAACAAACAAAAATTTGATGATTAAACAAAGAAAAACTAGGTGAAAGCTTCCAGAAGCAAAACCGGCCCAAAGTCACGGAATCGCAGCCGACACCTATCTTTCTATTGGGCCTTGGCCCAGTCGTTCATAATATTTAAGAACAAGGCCAATTTATTGAAAATTACTGTACTGGTGGTGGTAGCCTGTTGGTACGCACTTGTTTCCACAAGTAGGATGCTGCAAGTTCGATTCTTGGTATAGTTCATTTCTTTTTCTTCATGCATGTCAAATTGCCCCTTTTATTTTGTTCACGGGCCCACATGTTCTAATTTTCTTATAGGAAGAATATTTATATATAATATGCTCTCATGCTAATATCTATAATTTTGAGAACAAATTTTTAAATGTATTCTTTATTTTCAATAGGTTAAGTGAATGAATTTATGCGTACATATCGAAAGTAATTCTAGTTTGAGTCATATATGTATCTCAATTAAGGTTCACATGTTCTAATTTTCTTATAGGAAGAATATTTATATATAATATACTCTCATGCTAATATCTATAATTTTGAGAACAAATTTTTAAATGTATTCTTTATTTTCAATAGGTTAAGTGAATGAATTTATGCGTACATATCGAAAGTAATTCCAGTTTGAGTCATATATGTATCTCAATTAAGGTTCAAGTAATACAGAAAAAAAAGCTCAAGACTATGTACAAGCTTATGCCACAGACAAAGATTGTTGACAAAATCAATTGAGTGAAAAAACTGAACTTGTGTTTGTAAGCATTGTGGCACCACTCCTTTTTATTAAAATATAATTTACACTATTCCATTTTTCTCTAAAGTTATATAGCTTGTAACAGTATGCATCAACACATGATATTAGTTATTCTATCAATAGGTGTAACACACCAGGAGCAACACAAACTTATATGTTACTGGTAATGTGCCGGTAACACATTTTCGAATCTTGTCAACCATGTGTTACTCTCTGTGCTGTAACACACATGATACGTTACAGATATTTTGCTATGTAACACATTTTTCTACATGTTACAACATTGTGTTACTTAATCTATGTTTTGTTGCTAGCAGGTTCACGCAAAGGTTCTTCATCACGTGCATCACGTCGATTGAAGAGCGGACCTCTAGGTCTTTCCAGTAGGGTAGGTCCCAAAATATAGATTTCTTCTTCCACATGGGTGCGTGTCCCTTAGCGTCATTCGGAACAGCTAGTCCGCCGGGACCCTTTCCAAAGATTACGTGTAAATCATTGACCATAGCAAGTACGTGATCACTGGTACGCATTACGGGCTTCTTCCGGTGATCTGCCTCACCTTTGAAATGCTTGCCTTTCTTTCGATATTGATGGTTGGTCGGAAGAAATCGACGACGGCCCAGGTACACATTGTTCCTGCATTTGTCCAGGTATATACTTTCAGTGTCATCTAAATAGTGCATGCATGCGTGGTATCCCTTGCTTGTCTGTCCTGAAAGGTTACTGAGAGCGGGCCAATCGTTAATGGTCACGAACAACAATGCCTTTAGGTCAAATTCCTCCTGTTTGTGCTTATCCCATGTACGTACACCGTTTCTATTCCACAGCTGTAAAAGTTCTTCAACTAATGGCCTTAGGTACACATCAATGTCGTTGCCGGGTTGCTTAGGGCCTTGGATGAGAACTGGCATCATAATGAACTTTCGCTTCATGCACATCCAAGGAGGAAAGTTATACATACATAGAGTTATGGGCCAGGTGCTGTGATTGCTGCTCGCTCCTGAAAGGATTAATGCCATCCGCTTAAAGCAAACCATACATTCCTTGGGTCACTTGCAAACTCATCCCGGTACTTTCTCTCGATTTTTCTCCATGCGACCCGTCGTGGTGCTCTCAACTTCCGTCTTTCTTACTATCCTCAACGTGCCATCGCATCAACTTGGCATGCTCTCCGCTTTACGAACAGACGCGTTTCAACCGTGGTATTATAGGAGCATACCACATCACCTTCAGAGGAACCCTCTTCTGGGGGCTCGCCGTCAACATCACCAGGGTCATCTTGTCCGATCTTATACCGTAATGCACCGCATACCGGGCATGCGTTCAGATCCTTGTACACCATGTAGAGGATGCAGCCATTAGGGCATGCACGTATCCTCTGCACCTCCAATCCTAGAGGGCATACGACCTTCTTTGATGCGTATGTACTGTCGGGCAATTCGTTATCCTTTGGAAGCTTCTTCTTCAATATTTTCAGTAGCTTCTCAAATCCTTTGTGAGGCACAGCATTCTCTGCGTTCCACTGCAGCAATTCCAGTACGGTACCGAGCTTTGTGTTGCCGTCTTCGCAATTGGGGTACAACCCTTTTTTGTGATCCTCTAACATGCGATCGAACTTCAGCTTCTCCTTTTGACTTTCGCATTGCGTCCTTGCATCGACAATGACCCGGCGGAGATCATCATCATCGGGCACATCGTGTGGTTCCTCTTGATCTTCAGCAGCTTCCCTCGTTGCAGCATCACCGCATTCAGGGGGCACATCGTTTGGTTCCTCTTGATCTTCAGCAGCTTCCCCGTTGCAGCATCACCGTATTTAGGGGACACATAGTTGTCATCGTCCTCTTCTTCTTCGCCGTCTTCCATCATAACCCCTATTTTTCCATGCCTCGTCCAAACATTATAGTGTGGCATGAAACCATTGTAAAGCAGGTGGGTCTGAAGGACTTTCCGGTCAGAGTAAGACTTAGTATTCCCACATTTAGGACATGGACAACACATAAAACCATTCTGGTTGTTTGCCTCGGCCACTTCGAGAAAATCATGCACGCCCTTAATGTACTCGGAGGTGTGTCTGTCACCATACATCCATTGCCGGTTCATTTGCGTGCATTATATATAATTAAGTTTGTCAAAACCAAATTAATAGAAGTTCATCCTCACATTAAAACCAAAGTACATACATAGTTCTCATCTAACAACATAAAGCTCTCCAGAGCATCTAACTTAATTAAATCATACATTGAAACTATGTAAAACATTTCAATGCGAAAACAAATGCGATCATAATCGCAACCAAGGTAACAATTGATCCAACGGCATAATGATACCAAGCCTCGGTATGAATGGCATATTTTCTAATCTTTCTAATCTTCAAGCGCATTGCATCCATCTTGATCTTGTGATCATCGACGACATCCGCAACATGCAACTCCAATATCATCTTGTCCTCCTCATTTTTTTTATTTTTTCCTTCAAGAAATAGTTTTCTTCTTCAACTAAATTTAACCTCTCGACAATAGGGTCGGTTGGAATTTCCGGTTCACATACCTCCTAGATAAATAAAATCTATGTCACGTTGGTCGGCATAAATTTCATAAACAATAAATGAACCAATAGTTATAAAGATAATATATACCACATCCGAATCATAGACAGGACGAGGGCCGACGGGGGCAGATACCAAAACCATGGCACTATATAATAACAAGCAATAAAATAGTAAGAAAATTAGTCAAGTATCTATCTAAAGCAAGAATTTTTTCTTTCAGAAATAAGATAAGAACAAGAGACTCACCACGGTGGTGCCGGCGACGAGATCGGCGCGGACGATCGAAGACAGTGAAGACGGGGACGGGGCGTGACGGGCGGCTAATATAAACCTAGAAAAATCTCAGGAAAAATAGAGTTCGGAGGTCGTGCTTCGTGAGGAGAAAGCTTAACTAGTGTGGCTCGGGCATTTCATAGAACGCCTCATGTGCATAGAAGGTGAGCTAGAGCACCACAAAGCCCTCCCCTCGCCGGCCAGAGAAAATCAGAGCACTGGAGTGCTCTGCTCGCAGGCGAGGGGTATATATAGGCACCTCAATGGTCCCGGTTCGTGGCACGAACCGGGACTAAATGGCAGCCTGTTGTCCCGGTTCAAGCCACAAACCGGGACCAATGATGGTGGGCCAGGAGCCAGGCCCATTGGTCCCGGTTCGTCCCACCAACCGGGACCGAAAGGTCCAGACGAACTAGGCCAATGGCCCACGTGGCCCGACCGGCCCCCTGGGCTCACGAACCGGGACCAATGCCCCCATGGGTCCCGGTTCTGGACTGAACCGGGACTAATGGGCTGACCCGGCCTGAACCAAAGCCCTCTTGTCGTTGAGGGAGAGTGGATCCGGGAGGGAGGCGCCGGCGGCAGCCATGTCGGTCAGCGGTCGGGGAAAGAACGAACCTGATGTTTGAAGGGGAGAACAGATCCATCCCTTTAACTCTTGCATTAGTTGTTAGTGGGGGAAGAGGATCAGGTGCAGAAGATGAAGAGGGAGATGAAATCAATCGATGGGGAAGTAATTGAGGAGACGGTCGGGTTGCAGTGCCGCGTATGTATCTTTGACTTTGTGGCGCCCAACCCATCGTCCGCGGGCAGGCTGTGTCGTGGGTCGTAAAACAGGCTAACATCAGTAACTGAAGCCAACGCTTGTAAGCTTCTGACTAAATGCTGATGTGGCAATGCTGCTGACGTGGATAGACTGTATGTGAAGAGAAATAGGTTAGTGGAGATGAACTATTTAGGTATTATAGATTCGGTCTCCTCTCATATTTTTAGTCAAATTTTGGTTATGTATATAACGAGATTGCTAAATTTCGACTTCTCAGTCCATTGAGACTTTAGTGTCGATGCTTTATTTTTTGAGATTCTTAAGTGAAAATCAGTGTAATTAAAAAAAATTATGTTTTGTGACTTGACTGAGACTTGGTTACATGTAGATTATATTTTCTTGGGACCGGCTACTGATCAGGTGACTGACTTCTAATTTGGGGTCAGTCACTTTTTTTAATAGTATATCGCCTCCTGTACGTCTCGTTGCATGGCCTGATACACGCATGCATGCTCATCAACCGGCTACGTCTCGTCCGCGTGAACATGTTGCATGGTCTGATACATGCATGCCGATGGCTTCTCTTTTTAATTTTTGCATCAGGTGAATGCAATTGATGAGCGTGTATGCATGGATGGGTCGCATGTGCATGTCCACTCACCTGAGCTTTCCTGGATGAATTGATAGGACTATAGGACTACATGCATATCGCATGCACACATATGCAAAAATGCAAGGTTTAAAAAATAAATTAATCGCACTCGCTTAATCCCTAAAATAAAAACATATTCGAGAAAATCCCTAAAATAAAAACTAAAAATCTAAACATTTAAGTATTACCCTTCAAGAAGAAAAAAAGTAAAAAAGTAAGAATAACAAAAATTGCACATACTTTACACAGAAATTACGCATTTCTATTACACATTTAAGTACTAGTAGCATATAATAATATAATTTTCACAAAAACAAAGTTTCCTAAGAAGGAATGAATCAGTGGCATTGGTATTACTATTAGAGAAGAAAGAAAATAAAAATAGCAAAGTTGCTAAGAAAGAATGAATTTGTGGCATTGATACTTTTAAGAAAAATAAAATAAGCAAAACAAACAATGACAAAATTTGCATACTATTTCAAAGAAATTGCACTTTTTATAATATGCAAGAACAAACATATAATAGTGGCATTTTCGCAAAAGAATGTTTCCCACAAACGAATGAATTAGTGGCATTTGTAGTACCCTTAAAGATGAAATAAAACAAATTAAAGAAAAAGTAGAATCAAAATAATTAATTTTTCTATGGAAGAATGAATTTGTGGCATTGACATTGCACTTTAAGAAGAAAGTAATGAAAAAAACTAAAAACAAATCAAAATAATGAAGTTTTCTATGGAAAAATGAATTAGTGGCATTAGTATTACCCTATAAGAAGAAATAAAATGAAATAAAAACGAAAATAAAATAAAAAACATTCCAAAAAGAATGAATTAGTGGCCATACTATTGCCCTTCAAGGAAAAAATGAAAAAAAAACTAAAACAAACATGAGAAAATTTGCATACAATTTACATAGAAATTGCATTTTCGTATAATATGCAAGAATAAACGTATAATAGTGAAAGTTTTGTAAGAAGGAATGAATTAGTCACATTGGTATTACCCGTACAGATGAAATAAAATAAAATAAAAGCAAAACGAAAATCAATATAATGAATTTTTGTAAGAAGAATGAATTTGTCGCATTGATATTACCCTTTAGAAAGAAAGAAATTGATAAAAAATACTAAAACAAAATCAGAATAATAAAGTTTTCTAAGAAAGAATGGTTTTTTTAGGTATTACCCTTTTAGATGAAAGAAAACGAAATAAATCTAAAATAAACAATGAAATAATTTACACACGATCTACACAAAAAAGAGTTTCCTAAGAACGAAATATTGGCATTGGTACTACTCTTAAAGGAAGTAGAAATTAAAACTAAAACTAAAACTAGATCAAAACGGTGAAGTTTTATAAGGAAGAATGAAATAGTGACGTTGGTGTTACCCTCTAAGAACAAATAAAATATTTTAGTAAACTTGCACACAAATTTGCATTGAAATTGCACTCTTTGGTATGCAAAATAATAATCATATAATATTGCAATTTTTGCACATATTGTATAGTGCTTGTGCGTATATATTTAAACTCACCTAACATTCCAAAAATAACCTGAAAATAGAAATAAAAATATACTAATAAAGAAAAACAGAAAACAAAGACAAAAAAACACATAAAATCAGAAAACCGAAAAAACAAAGGGAGAGAGGGAGGGCCTGGTCATCAGATGGGCTACATAGAGCATGTTGGGTTGCACAGCTTAATGGGCCAGCCTGTTAAGGAATTGACAGACCCAAAATAAAGGGGCCAATAAAAAAGTTCCAGCCCAAAACAAGACATATCACATAGCAGAAAAAAGCACGAATCTTGAAGCATCAACCAACGGTCACAAAAGTTGACTGACACAAATTTAATTTTCAGGCAACTTACATCTAGCTAACGTGTATTTTCTTAGTAATAAAAAATTATGATGCAATAAACCCGGAGGAAGAGATTAGTCATTAACTCTTGTATCAGATTATATAGTCATTTGTTGATAGGATTATATAGTCATTAATGGGTCAATCAGTTTTTAAATTAAGAAATTTATTTATTGAAGAGAGCTCAACATCAGCCACCTTAGAAAAATCACAGGCATAATGCGTATTGGCCAATAAGTGATGGTGAAATTTGATATAAAACGATACTGAATTGTGAAAAGAGGCTACGCTAGCATGTTTTATTCCAAGTTCCTGATTCTCATCGTCGAGTGTGACCACAAGGGTGAACAACAACAGAGAACAAGGCGGCTCCCGCAACGCTCGCTAGGGAGACTCGGGCGGTAACCCAACACCGTCACCACAACGCCTCCCACGACCTTTACCTTCTCGGCGCCGGCGGTTGACGTTACCATCTGCGGAGAGCGGTGGCAAGCCTTTTTCTCTCCTATCGTGCTTTACCCCAGCTCATGTAATGCAATACTAAGACCCCCAGCTCATTCTAACCTATAAGGTGATTGGGAGACTCGGCTCCAGGAGGCGCGCTCGATCTCCTTCTATTTGACCCGTCGAATGCTGGTCAAACGGGTCGTTTCTATGTTGTTTGACGTTGGATCATCGCGGTTGGTTTTGACCTCGCGGTGCACACGCGATTGGGAGATCACGCCCTTTGGTCCCCATCACATCTTTTATGTTTTGCATTTCGACCTGAATAAAATGCTGGCGCGCACATGGGATGCGAGACACATGACCGACGCCGAAGCTCCCCGGCTCACCGCCCTCATTCCCGGGTAGCCACACTGACCGTCGTGGCCAGCCGCGACCACGGTCGACCGTCGCTTGTAGTTGTAATAAAACGTAAGACCGATTCTAGCTCTTGGTCGCCGGCGGGGTCTCGGTCTTCAACTCCGGTGTCGCCCTAGGTTGCAGCACATGTCGTTTCCGGTTGTAGCTCCTGCCGTGGACCCTTCTAGCTTGCTGCACCCGCACGGTCCCGCTGCTGGTCTTCAACCTCCGACAAAAATGCCCCCCGTGGCCGCCGTGGTCGGTTGCAGCAAAATCCGTGGCCGTTTGTAGCACCATTGATGTCGGTTCTAGTAAAAAAACTCGTTGCACCAAAAATCGCCACCTCGTTGTAGCACCGTGTTCCAGCCGGTTCCAACATCCCCTCGCCATGATTCCAACATCCCCTCGCCATGATTCCAACATTTTGCCACCTTGGTTGCAGCAAACGTCGGCGTGGTCACCGTCGGAAGTTGCGGCTTCCAGCATCTCCTGCCCATGGTTCCAACGTCTGCGCCGTGGATCTAGTATCCGCACTCCACTATTGCAGCACCACTATCCCCATGTGGTTACCATGGAAGCTCGGACACTACTCATGGTCGCGGGAATTGCCAGATGCAGTTCCAGCATCTGGGCATGGTAGTGCCAACATGTTAGGTGCATGGTTGCAGCACGTGGCCCCGTGCGAAGATGCAGCTGTGAATGGCCCTTGGCGTCAATGGTGGAGAAGGAGGGGAAAAGGGGAAAGGCTCGCCAAAGAGGTAGAAAAGTAGCAGAGGGGATTCACCGGTGGTGGGGCTCATCGGAGCTTGGATGCGGCGGTGCAAGCAAGAGGTGAGGAGGCGAGGCAAGAGGACGGGCGCTCTTGGGGAAAAGAAAGAAAGTTGAAGAAAGTGGGAAGGATGGGCGTGAATTGTGTGGATGAGCGGTACAGGGATAAGAACGTGTGTGGTGCGTGCGCGACCCACAAACGCAGGGTGTGCGTGCATGTGTGCGAGAGAAAAAGAGCGGGCGCCACCGGACGATTGAAACATTTCCTAAATTTTTTAACTAATTATCTCTCTTCATTATTGGTCTCCCCTAGCTACAAGGGCGTGACTAGGTCTCAGTTAACTAAGACTTAACCAAGTGTCAGTCAAGTGATATAATATGTAAGAAAAAAATTCTGAGAAGAAAAATTTACACCGATGTCAATGTAAGATCTCATGAATATAGCATCGACTAAGACATAACAAAGTCCCAGCTGAATAAGATTTAGCAACACTATTACAACAATGCATCAACCTCCACCATGCTCCGATGCATCCTTTTATTTTTGAGAAAATATGTTATATATAACACTGTTTTAAATATTGTTTCCTTATTTGACACTGCAAAACTTTTAATTCCCTATCTAACATCGTGTCTAAATTTTATGTTTTTTATGACACTTCCATCCATTTTAAGCCTTAACGGTGTCAAATGATACCTGAAAAGATCTATTTGCCCCTTGCTGGTTTGTGACCAAAATTTTGGGTGGTAGTTTAGCTTTAGCATGTGACTCTATCTAGATGGTGTTCGACACAATTTTGTACCAAACAGAAATTAATTACTGAATTTTTTTCTTGAATGCGGAATATATAGGGAAGGAAACATGCCTTAGTACATGCATCCAACGGTCAGCCGAGGCCGAGGCACAACCTCGAGCCCGGTGTTTGTCAATGTGGTCGACTGCATGAACTCTGGCCCGCCAGCCACCATCATGACAACCGCGACGCTCCACACAAGTTGTCTGAAAGTGTTTGTTCCCTGTATGGCTGAATACACGTAAAATTGCGGCCATATATCACATGAGGGGCCAATAGTTTTTTTTTCAGGTGTCATTTAACACCGTTAAGACTCTAAATGGATGGAAGTGTTATAAAAAAAATTCAGTGTTAAATAAGACAACAAATTTTAAGACAGTGTTAAATAAGAAATTCTCTCTTTATTTTTCATCCGGGCTTTTTGTTTCGAAAAGGAGGGACAAGAAACCTGGCTTATTTTTCAGTTTAGGAATTTTCTAGGGCTGTTTAATACTATAGTTTGTTTAATTCATATCTAGATGTTTTTTAAGAATGTCACATCTAATCTTTCACAAATAACGTAGCAACAAGGAACAAAAACAAAGTTGGAAAAAAAACATACCACAAACATAATGAACATCATATTAGATGTGACATAATTATGTCACATCTAGGTCTGTCCTAAACAGACCCTACTATACTCTCCTTGAGCAAGCTCTGGATCTCCGCCGTGAACTTCTCCATGGCCATCGTTGGCAGTGCGACCGGCACTGCCACCGCATCCACCCCGTCGCTGTTCTTGACTGCCACAAAGAAGGCGCTCCCGAACTTGATGCCAGAGGGCCCGCTGTACACCGGCTCGCCCCACCCGAAGTCCACACGTTGGAACCCAACGTGCCGGAGGTCAGACAGAAGGAACATATTTGCCCTGGCCAAAGGCGGCCGCCCACGGAGCACCAGAAGGTCCGCCGTGGAGCGCATATGCTCGGGGGTCACCGACGCCTTGGCCTACCGTACCTGCTCTACCATGTCCGCCAATGAGCAGCTGAGCAGCGTGCCGGCGGCCATCACCACGGTGACGTACGCGCAAGCGAGGCCGTAGTAGCCGGCGGGGAGGCGCGGGGCGGTGCTGTGCCTCCTCACGCTGACGACGGTCACCAGCCGTGCCTCCTCGTCCGACCAGAGCGTCGGCAACACCGCCGTGCGGGCGCGCCACAGCACCGCTGCGAGCACCTCGAAGCTCGTTGCCCTGTCTCGGAGGTGAGGCGGCAGGCATTTCTTGATCGCGGCGATGTTCGAAGGGCCGAACACGAAGGCGCGCCTTACAATGTCGTCCTCGGTTGGTGTCGGCGTCCGGGGCACTGGGTCGTACTCCGGGTGCGGGAATGAGGGCGTTGGGGGCCTTCGTGCGTCAAGCGACTCGCGAGACCAGGCAGGCGCGACGGTCCGCGCAGAGAGACCTAGAGCGAGCTCGGCGACGGCGTTGAGGAACTGATGAACCCCGCGGCGTCGCACATGGTGTGGTTGAAGCTATGCCACACGGCGAAGCCGCCGCATAGGAACCGCATCACCTGACCATCGGGAAGAAAAGAGTTCATTGTAGGGAAGTACCACATTTGGGGCAGTTGTAACGGTCAGTACCACTATTCAGGTTTTTTACAAGTTAGTACCACATTTGAGGCTGGTCGTTGCAATACGGGCTAAATCGCGTATAACTCTGTATTGACGCTGTATCTGACAACAAGGTGAAGGAAATATGCCCTATAGGCAATAATAAAGTTATTATTTATTTACTTATTTCATGATAAATGTTTATTATTCATGCTAGAATTGTATTAACCGGAAAGTTGATACATGTGTGAATACATAGACAAACATAGTGTCACTAGTATGCCTCTACTTGACTAGCTCGTGAATCAAAGATGATTAAGTTTCCTAGCCATGGACATGAGTTGACATTTGATTAACGGGGTCACATCATTAGGAGAATGATGTGATTGACTTGACCCATTCCGTTAGCTTAGCACTTGATAGTTTAGTATGTTGCTATTGCTTTCTTCATGACTTATATATGTTCCTATGACTATGAGATTATGCAACTCCTGCCATCGGAGGAACACTTTGTGTGCTACCAAACGTCACAACGTAACTGGGTGATTATAAAGGAGGTCTACAGGTGTCTCCGAAGGTACTTGTTGAGTTGGCGTATTTCGAGATTAGGATTTGTCACTCCGATTGTCTGAGAGGTATCTCCGGGCCCTCTCGGTAATGCACATCACTATAAGCCTTGCAAGCAATATAGCTAATGAGTTAGTTACTGAATGATGCATTATGTAACGAGTAAAGAGACTTGCCGGTAACGAGATTGAACTAGTTATTGAGATACCGATGATCGAATCTCGGGCAAGTAACATACCGATGACAAAGGGAACAACGTATGTTGTTATGCGGTTTGACCGATAAAGATCTTTGTAGAATATGTAGGAGCCAATATGAGCATCCAGGTTCCGCTATTGGTTATTGACTCGGAATGGTTCTCGGTCATGTCTACATAGTTCTTGAACTCGTAGGGTCCGCACGCTTAAGGTTTCAATGGCAGTTATATTATGAGTTTATGAGTTTTGATGTACCGAAGTTTGTTCAGAGTCCCGGATGTGATCACGGACACGACGAGGAGTCTCTAAATGGTCGAGACATGAAGATTGATATATTGGATGACTATATTCGGACACTGGAAGTGTTCCGGAGAAGTTTCAGATAAAAACGGAGTGCCGGAGGGTTATCGGAACCCCCGGGGGAACTAATGGGCCTCGATGGGCCTTAGTGGAGAGAGAAAGGGGCAGCCAGGGCAGGCCGCACGCCCCTCCCCCTCTGGTCCGAATTGGACTAGGAGAGGGGGGGGGGGCGCCCCCTTTGCTTCTCCCTCTCCCTCTCCTTCCTTCTCCCTCTCTCCCTTTAGGTGGAAACCTACTAGGACTTGAAGTCCTAGTAGGATTTCCCTCTTGGGGGCGCGCCATAGAGGGCCGGCTGGCCTCCCCCTTGCTCCTTTATATACGGGGGCAGGGGGGCACCCCAAAGACAGAACAATTGATCTCTTGATCTCTTAGCCGTGTGCGGTGCCCCCCTCCACCATAGTCCTTGATAATATTGTAGCAGTGCTTAGGCGAAGCCCTGTGACTGTAGAACATCAAGATCGTCACCACGCAGTCGTGCTGACGAAACTCTTCCCTGACATTCTGCTGGATCGGAGTCCAGGGATCGTCATCGAGCTGAACGTGTGCTAGAACTCGGAGGTGTCATAGTTTCGGTGCTTGATCGGTCAGGCCATGAAGACGTACGACTACATCAACCGCGTTGTTCTAACGCTTCCGCTTTCGGTCTACGAGGGTATGTGGACAACACTCTCCCCTCTCGTTGCTATGCATCACCATGATCTTGTGTGTGCGTAGGAAATTTTTTGAAATTACTACGTTCCCCAACAGTGGCATCCGAGCCAGGTTTTATGCGTAGATGTTATATGCACGAGTAGAACACAAGTGCGTTGTGGGGGATACAAGTCATACTGCTTACCAGCATGTCATACTTTGGTTCGGCGGTATTGTTGGATGAAGCGGCCCGGACCGACATTACACGTGACGCCACGCGAGACCGGTTCTCCCGACGCATTTTGCACAGAGGTGGCTAGCGGGTGTCAGTTTCTCCAACTTTAGTTGAACCGAGTGTGGCTACGCCCCGTCCGTGCGAAGGTTCAAACATCACTCCCTTGACGAACTATCATTGTGGTTTTGATGCGGAGGTAAGAACGGGTCTTGCTCAGCCCGTAGCAGCCACGTAACATTTGCAACAACAAAGTAGAGGACGACTTACTTGTTTTTGCAAAGGTGCATGTTGTGATGTGATATGGTCAATACGTGATGCTATATTTTTTGTATGAGATGATCATGTTCTCAGAATCGAAGTTATCGGCAACTGGCAGGAGCCATATGGTTGTCGCTTTATTGTATGAAATGCAAGCGCTTTGTAATTGCTTTACTTTATCACTAAGCGGTAGCGATAGTCATAGAAGCAATAGGTGGCGAGACGACAATGATGCTACGATGGAGATCAAGGTGTCGCACCGGTGACGATGGCGATCACGACGGTGCTTCGGAGATGGAGATCACAAGCACAAGATGATGATGGCCATATAATATCACTTATATTGATTGCATGTGATGTTTATCCTTTATGCATCTTATTTTGCTTTGATTGACGGTAGCATTACAAGATGATCTCTCACTAATTATCAAGAAGTGTTCTCCCTGAGTATGCACCGTTGCGAAAGTTCTTCGTGCTGAGATACCACGTGATGATCGGGTGTGATAGGCTCTATTTTCAAATACAACGGGTGCAAAACAGTTGCACACGCGGAATACTCAAGTTAAACTTGACAAGCCTAGCATATACAGATATGGCCTCGGAACACGGAGACCGAAAGGTCGAGCGTGAATCATATAGTAGATATGATCAACATAGTGATGTTCACCATTGAAAACTACTCCATCTCACGTGATGATCGGACATGGTTTAGTTGATTTGGATCACGTGATCACTTAGATGACTAAAGACATGTCTGTCTAAGTGGGAGTTCTTAAGTAATATGATTAATTGAACTTAAATTTATCATGAACTTAGTCCTGGTAGTATTTTTCAAATTATGTTGTAGATCAATAGCTCGCGTTGTTGCTTTCATATGTTTATTTTGATATGTTCCTAGAGAATATTGTCTTGAAAGATGTTAGTAGCAATGATGCGGATTGGATCCGTGATCTGAGGTTTATCCTCATTGCCGCCTGTAAGAATTATGTCCTTAATGCACCGCTAGGTGACAGACCTATTGCAGGAGCAGATGTAGACGTTATGAACTTTTGGCTAGGTCAATATGATGACTACTTGATAGTTTAGTGCACCATGCTTAACGGCTTAGAATCGGGACTACTTCAAAGACGTTTTGAACGTCATGGACCATATGAGATGTTCCAGGAATTGAAGTTAATATTTCAAGCAAATACCCGAGTTGAGAGATAGGAAATCTCCAACAAGTTCTATAGCTACAAGATGGAGGAGAATCGCTCAACTAGTGAGCATGTGCTCAGATTGTCTGGGTACTACAATCACTTGAATCAAGTGGGAGTTAATCTTCCAGATAAGATAGTGATTGACCGAGTTCTCTAGTCACCATCACCAAGTTACTAGAACTTCGTGATGAACTATAGTATGCAAAGGATGAAGGAAATGATTCCCGAGCTCTTCGTGATGTTGAAATCGACGAAGGTAGAAATCAAGAAAGAGCATCAAGTGTTGATGATTGAAAAGACCACTAGTTTCAAGAAAAGGGCAAAGGGAAAGAAAGGGAAATTCAAGTAGAATGACAAGCAAGTTGTCACTCCCGCGAAGACGCCCAAAGCTGGACCAAAGCCTGAAACTGAGTGCTTACACTGCAAAGGAAATGGTCCTTTGAAGCGGAAATACCCTGAATATTTGGTGGACAAGAAGGATGGCAAAGTGAACAAGGGTATATTTGATATACAAGTTATTGATGTGTGCCTTACTAGTGTTTATAGCAGCCCCTGAGTATTTGATACTTGTTCGGTTGCTAAGATTAGTAACTCAAAACAGGAGTTACTGAATAAATGAAAACTAGTTGAGGGGGAAGTGATGACGAGTGTTGGAAGTAGTTCCAAGATTGATATGATCATCATCACACACTCCCTATATTTTTGAGATTAGTGTTAAACCTAAATAAATGTTATTTGGTGTTTGTGTTGAGCATAAATATGATAAGATCATGTTTATTGCGATACGATTATTCATCTAAGATAGAGAATAAATTGTTATTCTGTTTACATGAATAAAACCTTCTATGGTCATACACCCAATGGTGACAGTTTATTGAATCTTGATCATAGTGATACACATATTCATAATGTTGTTGCCAAAAGATGCAAAGTTAATAATGATAGTGCAATTTATTTGTGGCACTGCCGTTTGGGTCATATCGGTGTAAAGCGCATGAAGAAACTCCATAAATATGGATTTTCGGAATCACTTGGTTATGAATCATTTGATGCTTGCGAACCGTGCCTTTTTGGGCAAGATGACTAAAACTCCGTTCTCGGAACAATTGAACGAGCTACTAACTTGTTGGAAATAATACATACCGATGTATGCGGTCCAATGAGTGTTGATGCTCGTGGCGGGTATCATTATTTTCTGTCCTTCACAAATGATTTGAGCAGATATGCGTATATCTACTTAAGAAGCACAAGTCTGAAACATTTGGAAAGTTCAAAGAATTTCAGAGTAAAGTGGAGAATCATCGTAACAAGAAAATAAAGTTTCTACAATCTGATCATAGAAAATAATATTTGAGTTACGAGTTTGGCCTTCATTTTTAAACAATGTGGAATAGTTTCACAGCTCACGCCACATGGAACACCACAGCATAATGGTGTGTCCAAACGTCGTAACCGCACTTTATTGGATATGGTGCGATCTATGATGTATCTTACAGATTTACCACTATCATTTTGGGGTTATGCATTAGAGATAGTTGCATTCACTTTAATAGGGAACAATCTAAATCCGTTGAGACGACACCGTATGAACTATGGTTTAGTAGTAAACCTAAGCTGTCATTTCTTAAAGTTTGGAGTTGCGATGCTTATGTGAAAAAGGTTTTCAACCTGATAAGCTCGAACCCAAATCGGAGAAGTGCGTCTTCATAGAATACCCAAAGGAAACCGTTGGGTACACCTTCTATCACAGATCCGAAGGAAAAACATTCATTGCTAAGAATGGATCCTTTCTAGAGAAGGAGTTTCTCTCGTAAGAAGTGAGTGGGAGGAAAGTAGAGCTTGATAAGGTAATTTGTACTTTCTCCCGAATTGGAAAGTAGTTCATCACAGAAATCAGTTCCAGTGATTCCTACACCAATTAGTGAGGAAGCTAATGATGATGATCACGAAACTTTAGATTAAGTTACTACAAAACCTCGTAGGTCTTGCAAAGTACAGTCCGCACCAGAGTGGTATGGTAATCATGTTCTGGAAGTCATGTTACTAGACCATGATGAACCTACGAACTATGAGGAAGTGATGATGAGCCCAAATTCCGCGAAATGTCTTAAGGCCATGAAATCTGAGATGGGATCCATGTATGAGAACAAAGTATGGACTTTGGTGGAGTTGCCCAATGATCGGCAAGCCATATTGTATAAACGTATCTTCAAGAGGAAGACAGATGCTGATAGTAGTGTTACTATCTACAAAGCTTGACTTGTCATAAAAAGGTTTTCGACAAGTTCAAGGTGTTGACTACAATGAGATTTTCTCAACTGTAGCGATGCTTAAGTCTGTCCGAATCATGTTAGCAATTGCCACATTTTATGAAATTTGACAAATGGATGTCAAAACTGCATTCCTTAATGGTTTTCTTAAAGAAGAGTTGTATATGATGCAACCAGAAGGTTTTGTCAATCCTAAAGGTGCTAGCAAAATGTGCAAGCTCCAGCGATCCATCTATGGACTGGTGCAAGCATCTCAGAGTTGGAATATACGCTTTGATAAGTTGATCAAAGCATATAGTTTTATACAGACTTGCGGTGTAGCCTGTATTTACAATAAAGTGAGTGGGAGCACTACCGCCTTTCTGATAAATATATGTGAGTAACATATTGTTGATCGGAAATGATGTAGAATTTTTTTCTGGAAAGCATAAAGGAGTATTTGAAAGGAGTTCTTTAAAAGAAAGACCTCAGTAAAGCTACTTACATATTGAGCATCAAGATCTATTGAGATAGATCAAGACGCTTAATAAGTTTTTCAAAAAGTACATACCTTGTCAAGATTTTGAAGTAGTTCAAAATGGAACAGTCAAAGAAAGAGTTCTTGCCTGTGTTGCAAAGGTGTGAAAATTGAGTAAGAATCAAATTCTGACCACGGCAGAAAATAGAAAAGAGAATGAAAGTCATTCCCTATGCCTCAGTTATAGGTTCTATAAAGTATGCTATGCTATGTACCAGACCTATTGTATACCTTGCTCTGAATTTGGCAAGGGAGTACAATAGTGATCTAGGAGTAGATCACTGGACATTGGTCAAGAATATCCTTAGTGAGGACTCAGGAAATATTTCTCGATTATGGAGGTGATAAAAGAGCCCGTCGTAAAGAGTTACATGGGTGCAAGCTTTTACACCGATCCAGATGACTCTAAGTCTCAATCTGGATACATATTGAAAGTGGGAGCAATTAGCTAGAGTAGCTCCGTGCAGAGCATTGTAGACATATAGAATATTTGCAAAATACATACGGCTCTGAATGTGACAGACCCGTTGACTAAGCTTCTCTCACGAGCAAAACATGATCACACCTTAGTACTCTTTTGATGTTAATCACATTGCAATGTGAACTAGATTATTGACTCTAGTAAACCCTTTTGGTGTTGGTCACATGACGATGTGAACTATGGGTGTTAATCTACAGATATGAATATTGGTGTTAAATCACATGGCGATGTGAACTAGATTATTGACTCTAGTGCAAGTGGGAGACTGAAGGAAATATGCCCTAGAGGCAATAATAAAGTTATTATTTATTTCCTTATTTCATGATAAATGTTTATTATTCATCCTAGAATTGTATTAACCGGAAACTTGATACATGTGTGAATACATAGACAAACATAGTGTCGCTAGTATGCCTCTATTTGACTAGCTCGTGAATCAAAGATGGTTAAGTTTCCTAGCCATGGACATGAGTTGTCATTTGATTAACGGGGTCATATCATTAGGAGAATGATGTGATTGACATGACCCATTCCGTTAGCTTAGCAATTGATCGTTTAGTATGTTGTTATTGCGTCTTCATGACTTATACATGTTCCTATGACTATGAGATTATGCAACTCCCGTTTACCGGAAGAACACTTTGTGTGCTACCAAACGTCACAACGTAACTGGGTGATTATAAAGGAGCTCTACAGGTGTCTCCGAAGGTACTTGTTGAGTTGGCGTATTTCGAGATTAGGATTAGTCACTCCGATTGTCGGAGAGGTATCTCTGGGCCCTCTCGGAAATGCACATCACTATAAGCCTTGCAAGCAATATAGCTAATGAGTTAGTTACGGAAGATGCATTACGTAACGAGTAAAGAGACTTGCCGGTAACGAGATTGAACTAGGTATTGAGATACCGACGGTCGAATCTCGGGCAAGTAACATACCGATGACAAAGGGAACAACGTATGTTGTTATGCGGTTTGACCGATAAAGATATTCGTAGAATATGTAGGAGACAATATGAGCATCCAGGTTCCGCTATTGGTTATTGACTCGGAATGGTTCTCGGTTATGTCTACATAGTTCTCGAACCCGTAGGGTCCGCACGCTTAATGTTTCAATGACAGTTATATTACGAGTTTATGAGTTTTGATGTACTGAAGTTTGTTCAGAGTCCCGGATGTGATCACGGACATGATGAGGAGTCTCGAAATGGTCGAGACATGAAGATTGTTATATTGGACGAGTATATTCGGACACCGGAAGTGTTCCGGAGAAGTTTCGGATAAACGGGAGTGCTGGAGGGTGGTTATCGGAACCCCCGGGGGAACTAATGGGCCTCGATGGGCCTTAGTGGAGAGAGAGAGGGGTGGCCAGGGCAGGCCGCGCTCCCCTCCCTCTCTGGTCCGAATTGGACTAGGAGAGGGGGTGCGGCGCCCCCCTTTCCTTCTCCCTCTCCCTCTCCTTGCTTCCCCCTCTCTCCCTTTAGGTGGAAACCTACTAGGACTTGGAGTCGTAGTAGGATTTCCCTCTTGGGGGCGCGCCATAGAGGGTCGGCCGGCCTCCCCCTTGCTCCTTTATATACGAGGGAAGGGGGGCACCCCAAAGACAGAACAATTGATCTCTTAATCTCTTAGCCGTGTGCGGTGCCCCCTCCACCATAGTCCTTGATAATATTGTAGCAGTGCTTAGGAGAACCCTTGCGACGGTAGAACATCAAGATCGTCACCATGCCGTCGTGCTGACGAAACTCTTCCTCGACATTCTTCTGGATCGGAGTCCGGGGATCGTCATCGAGCTGAACGTGTGCTAGAACTCGGAGATGTCGTAGTTTCGGTGCTTGATCGGTCGGGCCGTGAAGACGTACGACTACATCAACCGCGTTGTTCTAACGCTTCCGCTTTCGGTCTACGAGGGTATGTGGACAACACTCTCCCCTCTCGTTGCTATGCATCACCATGATCTTGCGTGTGCGTAGGATTTTTTTTTGAAATTACTACGTTCCCCAAAACCCGGCCCCACCAGTCAGTTCACAAGCCGCCGAACCGGCTCGGCCGGTCTACCTGGTCGAACCCAACTCCCTCGAGCCCAACTCACTAACTCCCCACGAACCCTAGCCCTCGCTCCGCTCGAGCTCTCGCCCGCCGATTCGCCTGCGACCACCGACCGCCGCGCATTCCCCCGCTGCCACCGCGCCATGGTTCACGAGGATGAGAGCAGCGACGACTACTCTAGCCTGCAGTACATGAACTCCTCCGACGACGACAACATGTTGTACCGGGTGAGTGGTGTAGCTAGGGTTAGGGTTAGGGTTCCTTCTTTGGGGATTTGACTTTGATTTGGGGGGTTTTGGTTCATTTTGCTCCCGCAGATCCCTGCCAGCATTGAATACCAAGACTACATGGGCATTGAGACTGGAACCATTGTTCCCTGCGAGCAGCATGGGCTTCCATATGAGAGGCGTGTATCCTTTGAGGGATTTGAGACGGGCTGGAGCTTCTTAGCCTGTCCTCTTAAAGTAAGATTCTGCACTTTCTATGTCTTCGTATTAAAATGAGTTAGTAGTAGCCCCCCAAGTAAGATTTTGTTCTTGTGATTGCCATTCTTTATCCAATTAGTAGTATGATACGTCTCCAACGTATCTATAATTTTTTATTGCTCCATGTTATATTATCTACTATTTTGGACCATATTGGGCATTATTTTACACTTTTATATTACTTTTGGGACTAACCTATTAACCGGAGGCCCAGCCCACATTTGCTGTTTTTTGCCTATTTCAGTGTTTAGAAGAAACGTAATATCAAACGGAGTCCAAACGGAATGAAACCTTAGGGAACGTGATTTTCTCACCGAATATGATCTAGGAGACTTGGACCCCCGTCAAGAAAGAAAGGAGGCGGCCATGAGGGTGGAGGGAGCCCCCCTAGGGCGCACCCCCTGCCTCGTGGGCCCCATTTGCTCCATCGACGTACTCCTTCCTCCTATATATACCTACGTACCCCCGAACGATCAGATACGGAGCCAAAAACCTAATTCCACCGCCGCAACTTTCTGTATCCACGAGATCCCATCTTGGGGTCTGTTAGGAACTTCATGGGAAGGAATCCATCACGGAGGGCTTCTACATCATCATAGCCTCTCCGATGAAGTGTGAGTAGTTTACCTCAGACCTTCGGGTCCATAGTTAGTAGCTAGATGGCTTCTTCTCTCTTTTTGAATTTCAATACAATGTTCTCCCCCTTTCTTGTGGAGATCTATTCGATGTAATCTTGTTTTTGCGGTGTGTTTGTTGAGATCGATGAATTGTGGGTTTATGATCAAGACTATCTATGAGCAATATTTGAATATTCTCTGAATTCTTTTATGTATGATTGGTTATCTTTTCAAGTCGCTTCGAATTATCCGCTTGGTTTGGCCAACTAGATTGGTAGTTCTTGCAATGGGAGAAGTGCTTGGCTTTGGGTTCAATCTTGCGGTGTCCTTTCCCAAAGGATGTATAAGGGCAGCAAGGCACGTATTGTATTGTTGCCATCGAGGATAATAAGATGGGGTTTTTATCATATTGCATGAATTTATCCTCTACATCATTCATCTTTCTTTAGGAGTTACTCTGTTTTCATTAACTTAATACTCTAGATGAATGCTGGATAGCGGTCGATGAGTGGAGTAATAGTAGTAGATGCAGGCAGGAGTCGGTCCACTTGTCTCGGACGTGATGCCTATATACATGATCATACCTAGATACTCTTATAACTATGCTCAGTTCTGTCAATTGCTTAACAGTAATTCGTTCACCCACCGTAAAATACTTATGCTCTTGAGAGAAGCCACTAGTGAAATCTATGGCCCCCGGGTCTAGTCTCTATCATATCAATCTTCCATCACTTTATTATTGCTTTTCTTTTTTACTTTGCTTTTTATTTTACTTTGCATCTTTATACCAAAAATATTATCTATCATCTCTATCAGATCTCACTCTCGTAAGTGACCGTGAAGGGATTGACAACCCCTAATCGTGTTGGTTGCGTTGAGCTATTTGTTTTGTGTAGGTACGAGGGACTTGGGCGTGGCCTCCTACTGGGTTGATACCTTGGTTCTCAAAAACTGAGGGAAATACTTACGCTACTCTGCTGCATTATCCTCTCCTCTTCGGGGAAATCCAACGCAAGCTCAAGAGGTAGCAAGAAGAATTTCTGGCGCCGTTGCCGGGGAGTCTACGCAAAAGTCAACATACCAAGTACCCATCACAGTCCCTTATCTCTCGCATTACATTGTTTGCCATTTGCCTCTCGTTTTCCTCTCCCCCACTTCACCCTTGCCGTTTTATTCGCCCTCTCTTTTTCGTTTGATTTCTTTCTTGGCTCGTTTTCTCGCTTGGTTGAAATAGTTGAGTATTGATTCCTAAACAGCGAAGCTAATATCTATGTATCCTCATCCATTTGCCAATATTTTTAAGAGATCCAATTATGATGAACCAATTCCTAGTGATTTGGATGCATTAGATTATCTTTATAAGCTTTTGCCTGAAATCCGTAAATCTGAAAATTGTGATGAAGTGCTTCACGATAGATCTTTGAATAAAAAGCATGATTGCAATGATTTTATTATAAATTCTATCGATGTAAATTATGCTAATAATATGCAAAACCCTAAGCTTGGGGATGCTAGTTTTGCTGTGTCCAATAGTCATGATTGGGGAGATTCTTCTTATGATCTTGAAATTTTATTTAAGCCCCATGATGAATATAAGATTGATAATAGTGTTTGCAATAATATTGAAAGTAGGTTTGGAAGAGTTTCAACTTTAGATCCCACATATTTGGATAACATTCAATCTTATGAAATTTTCGACAAAAGTGGGCTTGGAGAAATCATGACTTTAGTTAATGATAATCCAACTATTTTCGAAGAGTGTCAACTTTGCATGCATGTGGACCGTGTTGAGAATATGTTATGTGATAGCTATATTGTTGAATTTTCTTATGATCCTACATGTAATTATTATGAGAGAGTAAAATATGGTTGTAGAAATTTTCCTGTTACTAAATTACCTCTCTTTATGTTGAGATTGCTATTGTTTCTTTCCGCTTCCTTGCATATGCTAGTTTTTGCTTGCCTTGATAATTTGTTTGCCTATAAGATCCCTATGCATAGGAAGTATGTTAGACTTAGATGTGTTTGTCACGTGTTTTATGATGCTCTCTTTGTGCTTCAATTCTTGTCTTTCTTGTGAGCATCATTAAAATTATCAATGCCTAGCTAAAAGGCTTTAAAGAAAAGCGCTTGTTGGGAGACAACCCAATATTTATCCTTCCTGTTTAGAAAATAAATATTTGTTGTAGCCTCTGGTTAGATGTGTTTTTATGTTTTAGTTAGTGTTTGAGCCAAGTTAAACCTATAGGATCTTCTTGGATAATAGTTGTTTGATCTTGCTGTAATTTCCAGAAACTCTCTGTTCATGAAAACAATTGTTAAAAATAACCAGAACGTGATAAAATAGTGATTACAATTGCTGCTGATCAATAAACAAATTTCCTAGGTCTTCCTATTTTGGCTGAATTTTTGGAGTTCCAGAAGTTTGCGTTAGTTACAGATTGCTACAGACTGTTCTGTTTTTGACAGATTCTGTTTTTGTGTGTTGTTTGCTTATTTTCATGAATCTATGGCTAGTAAAATAGTTCATAATCCATAGAGAAGTTGGAATACACTAGGTTTAACACCAATATAAATAAAGAATGAGTTCATTACAGTATCTTGAAGTGGTCTTTTGTTTTCTTTCGCTAACGGAGCTCACGAGATTTCTGTTGAGTTTTGTGTTGTGAAGTTTTCAAGTTTTGGGTGAAATATTTTTGATGGATTATGGAACAAGGAGTGGCAAGAGCCTAAGCTTGGGATGCCCATGGCACCCACAAGATAATCTAAGGACACCAAAAAGTCAAAGCTTGGGGATGCCCCCGGAAGGCATCCCCTCTTTCGTCCACTTCCATCGGTAACTTTACTTGGAGCTATATTTGTATTCACCACATGATATGTGTTTTGCTTGGAGCGTTTTGTATGATTTGAGTCTTTGCTTTTTAGTTTACCACAATCATCCTTGCTGTACACACCTTTTGGGAGAGCCATACATGAATTGGAATTTGATAGAATACTTTATGTGCTTCACTTATATCTTTTGAGCTATATAGTTTTACTCTAGTGCTTCACTTATATCTTTTAGAGCACGGTGGTGGATTTGTTTTATAGAAACTATTGATATCTCATGCTTCACTTAGATTATTTTGTGAGTCTTAAATAACATGGTAATTTGCTTAAATAATTTTAATATGCTAGGTATACAAGAATAATAAAATCTTTCTTATGAGTGTGTTGAATACTAAGAAAAGTTTGATGCTTGATAATTGTTTTGAGATATGAAGATGGTGATATTAGAGTCATGCTAGTTGAGTAGTTGTGAATTTGAGAAATACTTGTGTTAAAGTTTGTGATTTCCATAGCATGCACGTATGGTGAACCGTTATGTGATGAAGTCAGAGCATGATTTATTTATTGATTGTCTTCTTTATGAGTGGCGGTCGGGGACGAGGGATGGTATTTTCCTACCAATCTATCCCCCTAGGAGCATGCGCGTAATACTTTGCTTTGATAACTTGTAGATTTTTGCAATAAGTATATGAGTTCTTTATGACTAATGTTGAGTCCATGGATTATACGCACTTTTCATCCTTCCACCATTGCTAGCCTCTCTAATACTGCACACTTTTCGCCTGTATCATACACCCACCATATACCTTCCTCAAAACAGCCACCATACCTACCTATCATGGCATTTCCATAGCCATTCCGAGATATATTGCCATGCAACTTTCCACCGTTCCGGCTATTATGACACGCTCCATCATTGTCATATTGCTAGCATGATCATGTAGTTGACATCGTATTTGTGGAAAAGCCACCGTTCATAATTCTTTCATACATGTCACTCTTGATTCATTGCATATCCCGCACATCACCGGAGGCATACATATAGAGTCATATTTTGTTCTAAGTATCGAGTTGTAATTGTTGAGTTGTAAGAAAATAAAAGTGTGATGATCATCATTTTTAGAGCATTGTCCCAAGTGAGGAAAGGATGATGGAGACTATGATTCCCCCACAAGTCGGGATGAGACTCCGGACGAAAAATAAAAAAAAGGGAAAAGAGGCCATAAAAAAAGAGAAAAGGCCCAAATAAAAAAATGAGAAAAAGAGAGAAGGGACAATGTTACTATCCTTTTACCACACTTGTGCTTCAAAGTAGCACCATGATCTTCATGATATATAGAGAGTCTCTCATTTTGTCACTTTCATATACTAGTGGGAATTTTTCATTATAGAACTTGGCTTGTATATTCCAATGATGGGCTTCCTCAAAATGCCTTAGGTCTTCGTGAGCAAGCGAGTTGGATGCACACCAACTTAGTTTCTTTTGTTGAGCTTTCATATACTTATAGCTCTAGTGCATCCATTGCATGGCAATCCCTACTCACTCATATTGATATCTATTGATGGGCATCTCCATAGCCCGTTGATACGCCTAGTTGATGTGAGACTATCTTCCCATCTTTTTGTCTTCTCCATAACCACCATTCTATTCCACATATAGTGCTATATCCATGTCTCATGCTCATGTATTGCGTGAAGATTGAAAAAGTTTTAAAAATATCAAAAGTATGAAACCATTGCTTGGCTTGTCATCGGGGTTGTGCATGATTTAAATACTTTGTGTGGTGAAGATAGAGCATAGCCAGACTATATGATTTTGTAGGGATAACTTTCTTTGGCCATGTTATTTTGAGAAGACATAATTGCTTAGTTAGTATGCTTGAAGTATTATTATTTTTATGTCAATATGAACTTTTGTCTTGAATCTTTCGGATCTGAATATTCATACCACAATTAAGAAGAGTTACATTGAAATTATGCCAAGTAGCACTCCGCATCAAAAATTATTTTTTATCATTTACCTACTCGAGGACGAGCAGGAATTAAGCTTGGGGATGCCTGATACGTCTCCAACGTATCTATAATTTTTGATTGCTCCATGCTATATTATCTACTGTTTTGGACCATATTGGGCTTTATTTTACACTTTTATATTACATTTGGGACTAACCTATTAACCGGAGGCCCAACCCAGATTTGCTGTTTTTTTGCCTATTTCAGTGTTTCGAAGAAACATAATATCAAACGGAGTCCAAACGGAATGAAACCTTCGGGAACGTGATTTTCTCACCGAATATGATCCAGGAGACTTGGACCCCCCGTCAAGAAAGAAAGGAGGCGGCCACGAGGGTGGAGGGAGCCCCCCCTAGGGCATGCCCCCCTGCCTCGTGGGCCCCCCTTTGCTCCACCGATGTACTCCTTCCTCCTATATATACCTACGTACCCCTGAACGATCAGATACGGAGCCAAAAACCTAATTCCACCGCCGCAACTTTCTGTATCCACGAGATCCCATCTTGGGGCCTGTTCCGGAGCTCCGCCGGAAGGGGAATCCATCACTGAGGGCTTCTACATCATCATACCCTCTCCCATGAAGTGTGAGTAGTTTACCTCAGACCTTCTTTTTGCGGTGTGTTTGTTGAGATCGATGAATTGTGGGTTTATGATCAAGATTATCTATGAGCAATATTTGAATCTTCTCTGAATTCTTTTATGTATGATTGGT
Organism: Aegilops bicornis; assembly: GCA_021605145.1. NCBI lineage: Eukaryota > Viridiplantae > Streptophyta > Magnoliopsida > Poales > Poaceae > Aegilops > Aegilops bicornis. The sequence continues at coordinate 768,361,788 of CM038670.1, read as the reverse complement.
TATCTTTGCAAGTCTCTCCGAATTATCCGTTTGGTTTGGCCAACTAGATTGGTAGTTCTTGCAATGGGAGAAGTTCTTGGCTTTGGGTTCAATCTTGCGGTGTCCTTTCCCAGTGACAGAAGGGACAGCAAGGCACGTATTGTATTGTTGCCATTGAGGATAACAAGATGGAGTTTTTATCATATTGCATGAATTTATCCCTCTACATCATGTCATCTTGCTTAAGGCGTTACTCTGTTTTCATTGACTTAATACTCTAGATGCATGCTGGATAGCGGTCGATGAGTGGAGTAATAGTAGTAGATGCAGGCAGGAGTCGGTCTACTTGTCTCGGACGTGATGCCTATATACATGATCATACCTATATACTCTCATAACTATGCTCAATTTTGTCAATTGCTCAACAGTAATTCGTTCACCCACCGTAAAATACTTATGCTCTTGAGAGAAGCCACTAGTGAAATCTATGGCCCCCGGATCTATTCTCTGTCATATCAATCTTCCATCACTTTATTATTGCTTTGCTTTTTATTTTAGTTTGCATATTTATACCAAAAATACCAAAAATATCATCTATCATCTCTATCAGATCTCACTCTCGTAAGTGACCGTGAAGGGATTGACAACCCCTAATCGCGTTGGTTGCGTTGAGCTATTTGTTTTGTGTAGGTACGAGGGACTTGCGCGTGGCCTCCTACTGGATTGATACCTTGGTTCTCAAAAACCGAGGGAAATACTTACGCTACTCTACTGCATTATCCTCTCCTCTTCGGGGAAATCCAACGCAAGCTCAAGAGGTAGCATAGTACTTATGCACTAATGCTGATCATTGGAGTAGGCATATGTTAATTTTATATGTGTCCAAGAGCTTAGTTTCAAGTGCACAACATTGTTTAAGCTTTGATCCTGCTAGTTTAGTGCTTTATGAGTGCTTTATAGTTGTTGTACTTTTTGTAATGATTAAATAAAATGGATATTTAATTGGGTTGCAGTGCACATGTTGTGTTGTCCTTTAGGTCATTGATTTTGTAGTATATTATTGAAATACAGTTAGTTAGCTATGTTGTTCTTTAGTTCTTCAGTTCTTTATTTAAGATCATATTACTCTATTCTTTAACAAACATAGGTGCTGGATATATTGCAGGAAGGTCAGAACTGTGGTTCTGTTCAATGGGTTGACCCAGCACTACTAGGGAAAACCTTGTACACAGAACTTTAGCAGTAGCGTGGGTCAAAAAAGGACGCTGGTGCTAAGTAGCAGTAGCGCGCCTGTGCAAACCGCGCTGCAGATAAAGTTCTAGCAGTAGTGCGCCTTGTTCTAAACACGTTACTACTAAAATTCCCACGGCTTAGCCGATAGGCTACAGATAGTAGTAGCGACCTATATCGAACCGCGCTACCGCTACTTTCTTTGTAGCAACGCATTTTAATCTAAACTCGCTACTGCTAAAGGATATAAAATTAAATGGAAAGCAAATAGAAAGGTAATTGAAAATGAAAGAAATAGAATAAGGTGAAAGTTAATTAATAAAATGTGACGAAAACTATATGAAAAAGGGTAAAATAGAGAAAGGAGTATCAGTAGCGTGTTTCCCAGAACACGCTGTAGCTAACGTAGCGATGGCGCTTTACGTAACGCAGCCACTGCTACTTCGACTTAACCACGGGTTCGTCCTTCCCCACGGCCACTTCCCCAAATCCAACTCTCCACTCTCGCCGCCTGTCTCCGACACCCTCACGCCGCCTCGACCCTGATTCAACGCCGCCTGACGCCGCCTGACCTCGACCTCGACGCCGCCATCCGCCAAGGCCCGAGCCCCGACCCCGACCTCGACGCCGCCTTCCCTCCTCGTCGCGAGGCACCCGAGGTGAGCACGCCTGCTCCTCCCTCTCCCCTACCTCTACCTAGGGTTTCTTTATATTTTAGTGGCATCAAATTAGTTAGGGTTCATGTAAGGGTGGAAACGAATCGGATGTGGATGCGGCTCAAATGAGTTAGGGTTCATGTAAGGGTGGAAACGAATCAAATTTCTAAGATGAATCATAAAACGAGTAAAATTTGACCACTTATTTCACTTTATAGTTGGATAATTGGAATATCCGCTACCACTTTCCACCCCTAGGTTCATCAAATTAGATGGTAATTAGGGCAGTAGTTCCTAGGTACTAATTAGTTAGTAAGAACTAGGTACTAATTAGGTAGTAGTTTATTTTTATTTATAGTAAGTTTATTGTTAGTAAGAACTAATTGAATTAATAGAACTAGTTAGTAAGAACTTGTTGCTATCTTTTTAGTTAAAGAAATTTTTCCCGCATTGACGTGGACCATGCCTATCCCGCATCCTCGTCGTCGAGTAGGCGGAGGACGACACCTGCTTGACCAGATGGGCCATGTCCGGGACTGGTCTCCGCCGGGGTGGTACTGGGAGGCGTTACCTACCGGGGGGCGGAGGTTGGTGAGGAGCTAGCCTGTCATTGACCCGAACCTTCTTTGGTGGCGGTCGCGTGGGCCAGTGACGGTCCAGAGGCTCGAGGACCCCGCGGAGGTGGTGCGTCACCGTGTCAGTGAGGAGGACGCGCACGTCCGTCGCTACTTGTTTGCGTTGGAGCACAGGTTCTCCAATACCTGGCAGGTTCTCCAGGGATCTCACTGGAGCTATGATCCCGTGATGGTTCCTTCTCTGTGGGTGTCCACTGCCCGCGCCGATACCCGTCGTGTGCTAGGGTTTTAGTTGTATTAGTGATGTTATATGTATGACACTATTCGGGATGTATTAGTGATAATATTCGATGATGTACGGACGCATGAGATGATTTACTTTTGCTTATTGAATGCATGCTAATTTGAGTCCTATAAGATATTTTGAAATGTATATCTTGTGTTGCTCAAATAGGATATGTGCTTGCCCAAGTGTTCGGTCATGTTTTCAGGTTACACCTCCGAGTGGCCCATGTTTTGCCGGAGTGTTGATTCATTTCCGTTCCGGCAAATTTCAGGCGCTCGATATGTACTATTTTAGCAAAGGTCATGCCGAATTTTTCCGTGAATTTTGGCATGACTTGTCCAGAATATGTAGGAAATATCGAGTGCCCCGGATTTGTGTGTGAGTATCCTGGTAGTTGTCTTCGATCGATTTTCAATTAATGGTTTAACTATGAACATAGGAAATATCTGACGACGAAAAGGATTTCGGTATTTGCAAATACTGCGAAGACGAGCGCGGCCTGTGCGATGGAATCTTCCTAGATGATGATAGGCGCTTGACATCAAGCTGGACGAGGACTTCAAGTGGATATGATGAAGTCACAACGACAAGTCTTTTTTTCGTAATTAAGCATGACATCTGCTTCATTTGCTTCAACTTATAATTTTTACTATTCTACTAGCGTATCCCTGCCATGCAAGAGTTTTTGTATTGGATAAGATAGGTTTCAGTCATACTATGGAGGTAAAGAAAGTTTACTTGAAGACCGAGCATGGTTATATTTTCCATGCAAAATTATACAATTCAGACGACTACACCTATTTTGGATGCAAAACATGGCGAGCACTATGCAAGACTTATGCATTTGAGCCTGATATGGTTATCACCTTTGATATTAAATGCGGAAGATGATATTGAAGGTAATACCGACATCCGGGTCAATGTGCGACGCCTCGATTATACCATTCTGTAAGTTTCTCAACCATATTTATGTCTTTGATATTGTTTATTCAAAAATAGTTGACAACTAATTTGTATTGTCAGCTTATTTCGGTGCAAGCAAAAATGTCCAGCGCTTGGTAGACAGGACCGTATACTATGCCGGGGCTGAACTCAACTGCGAGGAGCTCAGTCATTATGTTTCATGGCTTGCGGATCTTGATACTGTCAAGAAAACGTGCGACCAATAGTGTTCGTAATGAACTACGGTCACATCTATTTAGGAAGGATGGTAAGATTTTTACTATTTGTCCTCAGTGCATCTTTTCCATACATTATTTTTGAAGCTAAACTTCATTTCTTAGTATGTTACCATACGATGTTCTTCAACAGGGACTCAGATGAATGTTGTGCCTTATGGGATCGAGACTAAAGGTACCATGAGTATTATTATCTTACGGCCAAGATATCCTACAGATTACTTTAGTGCATTCAAGATTAGCGACGGATTCTTCATAGTGCAAGACTGGACCAAATATGTGATGAAGGAGCGCAGAGAAGTACTAGGGGGCAGCAAACAGATGCGATACCCACGATTAGGAGACAGGTTCATCTGCATGCTCCAACTTGATCAAGGAGGAGAGCTATACATGTTTTATGTTATTTTACCTAAGAGAGAGCAGCAGGAGTGATTAGCTAGCTAGAAATGAGTTTGAAGATGATAATGTGCTACACTATTACTATGATGATAAAATAGCTAGTGTTGGTGGTAATGACTATGATGATTATTATTAGCTACTGTAAGTGGTGATTAAATAAATACTGTTGGTGGTAATGACTATGATGATGATTAAATAGCTTGTCTTTGGCGGATTAGATTCAAGTGGAGGCATCATGTGGTGCACATCGAAGTACTACTAGTCCAAACTAGATCAAGTTTGGATTAGTAGTATACTTTTGACATGCACCACATATTGCCTCCACTTGAACCTAATCCACCTTCATTTGACACACTGTTATGGACATAATGATGTAAACCTCATAACTGGTATTGTACCAATATTTGTACTATGGCGCATAAATACACTAAAAATAAAAAAAATAAAAAGAATACTAGTAGCCATGGAGAGAAAACACGCTGCCACTAGTTACATTAGCAGTAGCGTGGGAGTGAACAAACGTTGTAGCTATTTGTCCTAGCGATGGCGGCGTGCGAACGCAGCATCGCTAAGCAATAGTTGTAGCGCCTATTAGTAGCGCCCTCCCGCGCTACTAGTGAGCACAAAACCAGTGCTACTGCTAGGGTTTTCCCTAGTAGTGCAGAGTGGCCTCCTACAATGCAAAATGCACTGTTGAAGCTATGGGAAATGTATCAAGACAGCAAGAGTGATAGGAGGAAAGATAACCTGGAGAGTTCACTCACTATTCACCATTTAACAGAAGAAAAAAATAAACTGGAGGCCAACTATGACAAATTAGTTGAAGATGTTCATGAACTTTTGAATGCCCAAGAGGATAGGGTGCTGGATTTCAGATATTTGCAGTCTAAGAGTGCAGAGGAGAGGAATGCTGAGGTGACCAACTCAGTTGTCTCAGATATGAAGACAGAGATGGAGAAGAAAGAGGCAGAGATCTTCAAGCTGCAAGGGAAGTATGAAGTCCTTATGAACCTGACAAAAGCCCAAGGCACTGTCATCAGGAACCTGAAGTTTAACCATTTGAAAGAGAAGGAAGTGCTTAGTGCAGACATGAGGAACTTGCAGTTCCAGGTTGCTGAACTAACTAAGTCTGTGGAGAAGCTAACCCAAGAAAATCTCAAGTTGAAGCAGGATGCTGAACTCACCCAGTCTCAGGAAAAGCTTACCCAAGAGAATCTCCAGCTGAAGGATCACATTGGTGATATGAAAAAGGGACATGATAAGCTCATCCAAGAGAATCTCCAGTTGAAGGATCACATGGGTGATCTGAAAAAGGGCCATGACAAGCTCACTAAAGATAGGGCTCAGCTCAAGCTTCAGATTGCTAATATATTGAAGGCAAAGGAGAAGAACAAGCAGAAGATGAAGGGGATCAAAGCCATCTTGGATGAATGAACAAGATGAAGAGGCTGCTAAGCTGACCTTTTTGGGAAGTAGTATCAATGGATCTGTTCTGTATGTCTGTATGGATCTGTTAGTTTGAATTATGGTTCTGTAAGAAACTATTAAGTATGTTGCTTTAAGTTATGAACTATGTTGAACTCCAATATGTTCCTGTAAGAATCTATTATGGCTATGTTATGTATGGATCTTTTAGTTGGAATTATCTTGCTTGCGTAGATGCTTCATGGAATGGTAAAGTTATGAAGTTTTATCATCTAGGCTTTCATAGATGGATGCAGTTAGATAGATTTTGGGTTCTGTCGATGTCGACAGCCCCTAAAGACTAAAACTTTGGCTATGTTGGGTTTCATCGACGTCGACAACCCCTAAAGACTAAAAATTTGGTTATCTAGGGTTCCGTCGACATCGACAACCCCTAAAGACTAAAACTTTGGTTATGTTGGGTTCCGTCGACATCGACAACCCCTAAAGACTAAAACTTTGGCTATTTTGGGTTCCATCGATGTCGACAACCCCTAAAGACTAAAACTTTGGCTATTTTGGGTTCCGTCGACATCGACAACCCCGAAAGACTAAAACTTTGGCTATTTTGGGTTCCGTCGACGTCGACAACCCCTAAGGCCTTGTTTGATAGGAAGGGATTGTAGATGTTTTAGGAGGGGGGATTTCAGGGGATTTGGTGAATCCCCCTCTTCCACCCAATCCCCTCAAAACCCCTTGAATCCTCAAAACCCTTCCTTTCACAATCCTTTTTGTTTAAAACTTCTATTTGGTAGAAAGGGTTTGTCAGTTGACATAACATGGTGTAGAACATATAAAAATCGAATCTTTACAATGTAAAAAACTCCCCTTATATCCTTGCTATATAATTGTAAAGGTCACCTGATTAAATTGACTTGAAATCAATATCTCATAATTTAGCAGCAGTTTTCCCAAGACAACATAATTTTGCATGACTTGATATCAATATCTCATCACAACAACAACATAATTTATCATAACAACATGACTTTGAATCCCAAATCCCAGCATTCCTAATTTATCATAACATAATCTTTCGCGGCAAACAGTTCTTCACAGCCACAACATCATTTCGCAACAAAGATAATGCAGACAAATGTATCCATCTTTTGGTGTCATGGTCATCTAGCATTGAGAACCTGCGAGAAATTTATCCATCCGATTTATTTATTGTGGCTTCTATTGGTGCTTGAGAACCTAATGAAACAAAAAGAGATGAACATTAGAGTGCCTTGATAAAAACTATTACAACAAATAGCTTTGCTAGATGAACATTAGTTCTATTCACAGAGGGAGTAATACATATGAAAGTATAATAGTAGATTTCGTCAAGTATCGCCGGAACATAATAAGCAACTAAGCATAATACAGAGGGAGTAGATAGCACAAGGCCATTATTCAGTTTTGAGTCAAGTTGTGCCTCAAACGGAAAGCATCAGCCATTAGGATAATCAAAAAAATAGGAGAAAAATAAATGAAAAAACTGATACAAACTAGTAAATCATGAATTACTTCCACAGCAGTTGGTATCTTCAAACAAAGATACTGCATGTCTGATACAAAATTTGGGTAGGGTTCAACTAATCAGCAAACAATTGATTTTTAAAGCAGGATAGCATCTTTCGGGATGTCCTTTATACTCCAGTTTGATGTTCTTTCATGGAAGTATGTTAAAAAATCAAATAACATACTTAAACAGCCGTCAAACTGCTCAAATTTTTGGCACTTAAAAGAATTAGTAAGAATGATTCGTTAAGAGTTGCTATTGTTTCCTTGTGCCGATAACTTGTAAGCTAAGAAATATTTGTCTCAACTAATTGAATCAACTTCATTTTATTTTTAGATGAATTTCAGTTTGCTACAATAGGAACATTGACACATACTGTATGATGGAAACTTTTTTTTGTCGATATGGAAGCAACCTCTCAAGTTGACAGCACACATCTCACTACAGCTCACCTCTTTAGACAAGGAGAGGAAGAGGAACACACACAGCTAGCTACAAAACACCCAGCTAGCTACGTAACAATTATTAGCCAATAGATGATGCATAATAAAATTGAATTCTCTGAAATACTGCGCTTATGTTGCTTCCCAAGATAAATCGAGATCATGGATGAGATTTTAGCATGATTATCATAAGAAAAAACAGGCTCAATTTCTTTTGTCGCCGAGATGGTTACAAAAATTGCTAAGTTAACATGTGTGCTAGTACTCCCTCCGTAAACTAATATAAGAGTGTTTAGATCACTACTTTAGTAATCTAAACGCTCTTATATTAGTTTACAGAGGGAGTAGTTCAGAATTTCTGAAGTGGTAATGATTAAGTGAACAGATTCGGTTCGGTACTGCTATCCATATCCAAAACTATACATACTATGGTGGCGAGTCATAGAAATTTCAATTCCTTGATATAATCTGAGACATTTCACATTCCATTTGAAATCCAGCCTCTACAGACGAGTCAAATATTACTGGTCCATGATACTGGCACACCAAGTCAGCCAACTACAAGTATCAGACCATTGCTAGACTAGATTCACCAACCATGCATAAAAATGAGAGTCCAGATCACCCCTTTTGCATTGGAACTGTGAAACTTGACAATTTAAAATAGTGACAACATTACAGTTTAACAATAGTGACAACAAGGCACTCCAAACAGGCTGAATAGCTGATACTGATTGATTATATATGCTAACTTCTAGCGTCACAGACCAAAGCACGAACGAGGCAATAAAGGCATAACAAGGCAATTCATGGTGTTGATGTTGTTCTTTGTCATCACCTTGACAGGATCACAGCAGTACAACAAGGTGGTGCACCCTTCTACTACCAGCCAATGACGCTAAACCTATGGGACACTGTCTTCTCAACTATTGAAACCAATCCAAGAAGTTTGAGAGGCCTGAAACCTAACACTAATAAAATGGCCAAGACACGCATACGCTCGTTCATAAGAGCGTAAAAGCAAACAACATTCAGATCATCACTCATGAAAGTACCACTATCGCAACATTACCATTCTAAATCTACTGCTTGCCAAAAGCAGCACTACTCATAAGCACAAATCCCATCCAGCACTAACACGACTATTACTTGGCGACAACCAGAGTGAACAACCAAATTTGCAACTAGATACATGCAGTGCAGTCTAAGAGGAGGAGAACTTGGTGACGGCCTTGGAGCCCTCGGAGACGGCGACGACGTGCTTGGCGAGCTAGCCGGGGAGGACGAGGCTGTAGCCATGGCTGGGCGGATGGAAGAAATTAGCTAAGGAGGGGAAAGGGAGGAGGTGAGGCGAGGGGAGATGATGACTTACCGCCGGGGTACACCAGAGGAGTACGCCGGCGTCGAGGCGTCGGGCCGTGGCGTCTTGAGAACGACGATTCGGGCGGCGGCGTCTTGACGAGTCGGGTGGCGGCTTCTCCTCCAAATCCCCGAGGCCCCCCTCGAGGGTTCTGAAGCGCGTGGAAAGGAGTGGATCGGAGGGGTATCGACAGGGGTTGGCCCATGAAACCTCGCGCATCAAACGGGCCGTCGGGGATTTTAGAGGTTTTTGGGCCCCTCGAGGATTATCCTCTGAAATCCCCTCGGATCCTCCTGTACCAAACGAGGCCTAAAGACTAAAACTTTGGCTATTTTGGGTTCCATCGACGTTGACAACCCCTAAAGACTAAAACTTTGGCTATTTTGGGTTCCGTCGACGTCGACAACCCCGAAAGACTAAAACTTTGGCTATTTTGGGTTCCGTCGACGTCGACAACCCCTAAAGACTAAAACTTTGGCTATTTTTGGTTCCGTCGACGACGACAACCCCTAAAGACTAAAACTTTGGCTTTGGGTTCCGTCGACATCGACAACCCCTAAAGACTAAAACTTTGGCTATTTTGGGTTCCGTCGATGTCGACAACCCCGAAATACTAAAACATTGGCTTTGGGTTCCGTCGACGTCGACAACCCCTAAAGACTAAAACTTTGGCTTTGGATTCCGTCGACGTCGACGACCCCTAAATACTAAAACTTTGGCTTTGGGTTCCGTCAACGTCGACAACCCCTAAAGACTAAAACTTTGGCTATTTTGGGTTCCGTCGACGTCGACAACCCCTAAAGACTAAAACTTTGGCTATTTTGGGTTCCATCATCGTTGACAACCCCTAAAGACTAAAACTTTGGCTTTGGGTTCCGTCGACAACCCCTAAAGATTAAAACTTTGGCTATTTTGGGTTCCGTCGATGCTAACAACCCCTAAAGACTAAAACTTTGGCTTTGGGTTCCTGCGACGTCGAACCCCTAAAGACTAAAACTTTGGCTAATTTTGGTTCCGTCGACGTCGACAACCCCTAAATACTAAAACTTTGGCTATTTTGGGTTCCATTGTCGTCGACAACCCTTAAAGACTAAACCTTTGGCTATGTTGGGTTCCGTCGACGTCGACAGCCCCTAAAGACCAAAATAATAGAAAGAGTACACACATAACCCCCTCATCTCTTGGGGCATAATTGACATAGTTTAGATTCATGACTAATAACAGAAAGAGTACTCTAACAGATAGCATGTCAAACCAAAATAATAATTGTTTTGAAACAGACTTAACTTTCCCCTCATCTCTTGGGGCATCACTGACATAGTTTAGAAACATGCCTCATACATAGTAGAAAGAGTACTCCACCAGATAGCATGTCAACCCAAAATGATAACTAGTTTGAAACATACATAACTTACCCCCTCATCTCTTGGGCATAACTGCCATAGTTTAGAAACATGACACATGACACTCAGGTATTTCCACTTGCAGTAAAAAAGGACATCCATCCAGTATGAGTTGTAGGGCCAGCAGAAGTGGAAGCACCAGAAGTGGAAGCCCCAGCAGCAGCTCTTGGTGCAGAGAAAGGCCTTGAATGCCTTGCAGCACCATGCCTTGCACCAGCTCTTGGTGCAGCCTGTGCTCTTGGTGCATCCTCTCCTCTTGCTGGTGCAGCCTGTGCCCTTGCTGGTGCAGCTTCTCCTCTTGCTGGTGTAGTCTGTGCTTCATCAACATTCCTTGATCTTCTAGATGCCTTGCAAAAATGAAGGAAACATTAAGATAAGGAAACATACAATAAATACAAAACATAGTACTAGTTAACAAGGTGCTTACCACATGCTTATTTTTTCTCAAAGCCAACTCCGGTTTCAATTGTTTGCTGCAGCTGGTGTATCTATGGCCTTGCATCCCACAGTTGCTGCATGTTATAGTGGTCATTCTTGAACTCTCCTTTGGCTTTGGAACCTCAAATCTGCCCTTTATCCTCTTTTCTTTCTTTCTTCCCTTCTTCACATGAAATTTAGGTGGCTCTATGTATGGTCCTGCTGTCTTTGTCCAATCATGTTCACCAGGAACAAGATATATCATTGGTTCATAAGCTACTAGGTAAAATGGTTTTTTGAAGAATTTGCAAAGATAGTCCTCTAGAAACCTTTTTGCCTTGTTAATTGCTAATATTGCATGGTTGCATGGTGTCCCACTCAGGTCCCACTTTCTGCAACCACATGTATGAAGTGCCAAGTTGACAGCATGTGTTTGCTGCCCACTGGTTACTTGCCATAGATTAACACCAGCTTGGTTTACAAAATCTGGCCCTTTCATTTTCCACCTCTAACTTATCAGCATAATGGGGTGTGATCTCCCACAGAGCTGCCTTTCCACTCTCTCTATTCCTATGCCACCTCACCATCTGCTTATTCTTAATACCATCAATCATAGTCCTATTAGGTTTTTTCCTAAAATCAAGGATGTACTTGTTGAACACCTCAGATAGGTTGTTAACAACCAAGTCTGTCTTACAGTTTGTGTCAAAAGCATGCCTAGCCCAGAATCTTGCAGGTATTCCACTCAGCCACTTCCAAGCTTCCTCACTCTCATTTTTTAGATCATACATTGCAATGTCAAACTTGTATTGGTTATAAGCATAACTAGCATTATTCATGCATTTCTTAAGATCTTATCCCCTAAACCCAGCATTCTGGAAGTTTGCATACAAGTGTCTAAGGCAAAATCTTTGGTGGCAGTTGGGAAATACTTGATTAATTGCATTTAGTAGGCCATGTTGACATAGCATATCATACTAAGCTACTGACATCATAGTATAAGGACCAAATTAGCATTAATATAAACAAGAGGATGCATTCATACCTTCTGTCTATCAGACATGATAGTATAAGGACCAAATTGTCCAACTTCTCCTCCTAGACATATCTTCAGTTGGTGCAGAAACCAACACCAATTTGCTGTATCCTCTTGTCCAACAATACCAAATGCCAGTGGGAAAATGTTGTTGTTGCCATCTCTGCCAGTGGCAGCAAGTATTTGAGCTCCAGTGGTGAGCTTAATAAAGCAGCCATCAACACCTATATTGCATTTGTAAAATCAAATTCAGTAACTGTATGAAACTATCAAACTATTCTATATATGCCATCTAGAAAAATTTATACACAATTCTATATATGTCATATAAAAGCAAGGAGCTATTTTATTCACTATATAACACTACTAACCTACTAAATAAAGCACTAAAATAAAGCATATACATCATATAAAACAGGTCACTAACCTATGAATGGTCTGCATGCACTGAGAAAGCCCTCCCTTGCTCCATTGATGCAGAAGAACATAGCATGAAACCTTGGTCCTGGATGTGGTATTTTTGTAGTAGGTTTTGGAGTTACAGTTGTAACTATAACTATACTCCCAGGATTTGTATTCATGATTGTTTGAGCATGGTCTCTCAGCTTGGGATACTTTTTCTTGTGCTCTCCTAAAACAGCCTCTACAACAAGGTTTTTGGCCCTATAGGCCATGTGCCTGGGCACATCAACACCATACTTCTCATTGCAGTTGTCAATCAGAGTCAAAATACTTGTGTTTGGATCAGACCTGAACAGGGACTCATATGTCTGTGCAAGCCACTTTGCACTAACCCTTGATGTCTTTGTAGTGCTAGGGCAAGTGTGTTGTAGCCTCATTTTTTATTGTAAATGTCTTCTCCCCTTTGATAACTGCTGCAACTATGAAGAACTGACAATGCTCATGTTCGCATTCAACAATTATCCTTTTGTCTGAGTTTCTATGATACCTAAAATTTCTGGCCTGTGTAATGTGCAAGCTCAACAGAGCATCTCTGAATTGCTGTTGGTTTGTGAAACACATGTGCATACATAGCTGTTGCTGTGGTTGCTCCAGTTTTTCATTGTACCATATCCTTGCTGGCCTTTTCATGGCCCTACTCTTCCTTCCTTTTGGTAGGACAAATGCTAGTGGCTCAAATTGATCATCTTCACTATCCAATAGCAACCCAGTATCTTCTTCATCTGATGATGGCCTGAAATCTGGTTTCAAGTCCTCTAACACATTAGAATGTGTCCTAGTGGTGGGCCCTCTCTTAACTGGCAGCTTTTGCCTCTTTTTACCAACTGCTTTCATGGGTGGTTCCTTCTCCTTCTTAGAATCTTCCTCCTCATCCTCCTCAATATCAAACAACTCCTCAACCTCAGTGTCACCCTCATAGTGTAGCTGTTCCTTATCTGAATCTTCATCTGAATCTGCATCCTCTTCTAGTTCTGCATCTGCTAGCCTCTTTCCCTCTATTATCTCTGTGTCTTTAGCAATCCTATACTTCTTCATGTAGAAAGGGTTGTTTTCATTGTCATATGGCCCTTGAGAGTCATCATTACTCTTATATCCCTCCTCTTCCTCTTCTTCCATCATAGATTTGAGCTTCCTCTTGCTGACATTTCTGCTCTGTTGTGTGCACATACCAGCAAGTTGTACTACTGCACTACTGTTGCTGCTTTGACTCTCATAAACAACACCGTGATCATTAACAGCAAGCACAGAAGGATCTCTCAGATCATACACAACAGGTTCTTCATATAAAACTGTGGCTAATTTTTCCTCACTAACATGAGATGCAGTATTGACAAATGTTGTGGCCCTGACTAACAAGTTCTGAACTAAACTGTCCTCATTCTGCTTCTTAATTTGCTGCAACTTGATGTTTGTGTCTATCAAATCTAGGGCATGCTCTCTCTGCACTCCTATGCCTGTATTCCCCATGCGGTACAATTCATCACTGAAGTTAAATCCTTGTGTTTGCATCAGTGCATACAAATTCAAATATGTGACATCTGAGTTGCATATCTTCCTATCCAAATTATGCTGAGCATCAAAGTGAATCCTAACATCCCAAACAGCATCATCCAAACTACAATGGACAACAAAATTTCAGTAAACCTAACCCTAGCCCGAATCATGGCACAAATGAGAGAGTAGAGAGGGAGAGGACAGAGCACTTACAGTACGCCACCCAATCCATGGCTCCAGTGATGGCTCGTGGTAGGGTTGGCCACCCAGATCTCAGCCAGCCGCTACCGCTGCTCCAGGACAGCGGCACCTCCATGCCCTCGTCGTCGTTGCTGTAGTAGGCAGACGAACTGGACTCCTCGCCGTCAACTTCGATTCCTCTGTGCGCATCGCTCCCGAATCTGGGGAGGTCTCCGTAACCGCCCACAACGCCACCGCTGCTCCGGCCACCACGACCGCCGCCGCCCGGACTAGCCATCATGATGAGAGGAAGAGGGAGAGGGAGAGGAGAGAACTGCTAGGGTTAGACCGAGCCAAGACCGACCGAGCCGGGTCCGTCCTAGCCACCCGAGCGACGCACCGGTTCGGCGGCTTGTGAACTGACTGGTGGGGCCGGGTTGTCAGATACAGCGTCAATACAGAGTTATACGCGGTTTAGCCCGTATTGCAACGGCCAGTCTCAAACGTGGTACTGACTTGTAAAAAATCTGAATAGTGGTACTGATCCGTTACAACTGCCCCAAGTGTGGTACTTCCCTGAAATTAACTCTGAAGAAAAGTTGTTAGCCTCAAACTGTGCGTGGATAATGTGTCATGTGTGTGCTCACGTGCAAATGTGAAATGCTTAACTGAATGATCACCAGGGGGCAGTTGAGCAGAGCGCTGGAGCCTTCCACCTCGAAGCAGAGCTCCTCATCCGCGGGAATTGCGGCATTAGCCCAGGCACGTCGGCCTCGAGATCCGCCAGTCGCACGTCGGCGTCCGCCTCGACGAACGTCACCCCTTCGCCGGTGCAGTCGACGGCGAGTTTCCGGTTCTCCACCTCCAGGAACCGTCCGGCGAGTGGGTAGTTGCTACGTCTTGAGCTTGCGTTGGTTTTAACCGAATAGGAGAGGATGATGCAGCAGAGTAGCGTAAGTATTTCCCTTAGTTTTTGAGAACCAAGGTATCAATCCAGTAGGAGGCCACGCGCAAGTCCCTCGTACCTACACAAAGCAAATAACTCCTCGCAACCAACGCGAATAGGGGTTGTCAATCCCTTCACGGTCACTTACGAGAGTGAGATCCGATAGAGATGATAGATAATATTTTGGTATTTTTGGTATAAAGATGCAAAGTAAAATAAAAGGCAAAGTAAAGAGCAAAGCAATAAAAAAGCATAGGAAGATAAATATGATGAAAAAAGACCCGGGGGCAATAGATTTCACTAGTGGCTTATCTCAACAGAATAAGTAATTTACGGTGGGTGAACGAATTACTGTTGAGCAATTGATGAATTGAGCATAGTTATGAGAGTATCTAGGTATGATCATGTATATAGGAATCACGTCCGAGACAAGTAGACCGACTCCTGCCTGCATCTACTACTATTACTCCACTCATCGACCGCTATCCAAAGATGCATCTAGAGTATTAAGTTAATGAAAACAGAGTAACGCCTTAAGCAAGATGACATAATGTAGAGGAATAAATTCATGCAATATGATAAATACCCCATATTGTTATCCTCGATGGCAACAATACAATACGTGCCTTGCAACCCTTTCTGTCACAAGGTAAGGACACTTCAAGATTGAACCCAAAGCTAAGCACTTCTCCCATTGCAAGAACTACCAATCTAGTTGGCCAAACCAAACGGATAATTCGAAGATACTTGCAAAGATAACTCAATCATACATAAAAGAATTCAGAGAAGATTCAAATATTGCTCATAGATAATCTTGATCATAAACCCACAATTCATCGGTCTCAACAAACACACCGCAAAAATAAGATTACATCGAATAGATCTCCACAAGAGAGGGGGAGAACATTGTATTGAGATCCAAAAAGAGAGAAGAAGCCATCTAGCTACTAACTATGGACCCGAAGGTCTGAAGTAAACTACTCACCCTTCATCGGAGAGGCTATGATGATGATGTAGAAGCCCTCCGTGGTGGAATCCCCTTCCGGCGGAGCTCTGGAACAGGCCCCAAGATGGGATCTCGTGGATACAGAAAGTTGCGGCAGTGGAATTAGGTTTTTGGCTCCGTATCTGATCTGTCGGGGGTACGTAGGTATATATAGGAGGAAGGAGTACGTCGGTGGAGCTTCGAGGGCCCACGAGGCAGGGGCGCGCCCTTCACCCTCATGGCCGCCTCCCTCCTTTCTTGACCAAGGGTCCAAGTCTCCTGGATCTTATCTGATGAGAAAATCACGTTCCCAAAGATTTCATCCCGTTTGGACTTTGTTTCATATTCCGTTTCTTTGAAACACTGAAATAGGCAAAAAAAAACAGCAATTCTGGGCTGGGCCTCCCACTACAGGAATCCAGTATTTTGCCGTCCGCCACGGCGGACGACAAAGGCACGTACGGCGGACGGTAAAGAGCTTTGTCCTCAGCGGCGGACGTCAAAGAGGGACGGCAAAGAGGGACGGCAAAGACATGGTCGGCAAACAGGTCCTTTGCCGTCTGCTTATTATGGCATACAGCAAAGAGTCCTTTGCCTACAGCGGCAGACGGCAAAGAGGAGGGATGGAAAAATACTGGACGTCCGTCAGCGTTAGTCCGTTAGGCGGCTAACGGCGGCCTTTTGCCGTCGGCCAATGACGGCAAATTTGAGCGCCTCTTTGCCGTCCGCCCGACGTCGGCAAGAATGCGTCGGCGCCGCTGTTTTGTCGTCTGCCACGGCGGACGGCAAAGGCAAAGTCTTTGTCATCAGCTTAGCTTTGCCGTCCGCCACGGTAGGCAAATTTGCCAAATGGCCCATCTCTCAGGAATCACAGGTGGGCGCCACGTGCCGCTTTTGCCGTCTGCCACCGACGGCAAAGGGGTCTTTGCCGTCTGCCGCGGACGGCAAAGAGCCTGCACTGCCACTTTTTTATTTTGTTTTTCTTATATCCAACAATTATCACAGCAAATATATCACAGGACTCTTTCACAATAAATATCCAGCACATATATATCCAACATAATAAATATCCATCACATATATATCCATCCATACATACATAGTAGGTTGCACATAGTTCCATCGATCCATAGATATTACAATATGCAACGTTTCATCATAGCAATCTAGTTTCATCATAGCAAGTTAATTCCATCATAGCAAGTGAGCAGAATACAAGAAGTGCATCAAAGGAAAAAACAAGCAATCCATCATAGGAAGTCAAGCTTCCGTGAAGTGAATGAAACCTGCAAAATGACAAATAAGAAAGTTAGAAAAAGAAGACTAGAAGAAGAATTAGACTAGAAGAAAAAGAATAGAAGAAGAAGAAGAAGAAGACTAGAGGAAGAAGTATATGCCATTTATTAGCTAACTTAGGTGAACTGGATCATTTATGAGCTAAATTAGTTGAAATGGATCGTTTATGAGCTAACGTAGGTGAAATGGATCGTTTATTAGCTAACCTAGGTGCAATGGATCGTTTATGAGCTATCTTAGGTGAAATGGATCGTTTATGAGCTAAGTTAGGTGAAATGGATCGTTTATGAGCTAACCTAGGTGAAATGCATCGTTTATGAGCTAACCTAGGTGAAATGGCTCGTTTATGAGCTAACCTAGGTGAAATAGGTCGTTTATGAGCTAACCTAGGTGAAATGGCTCGTTTATGAGATAACCTAGGTGAAATGGGTCGTTTATGAGCTAACCTAGGTGAAATGGGTCGTTTATGAGCTAACCAAGGTGAAATGGGTCGTTTATGAGCTAACCTAGGTGAAATGGATTATTTTGGAGCTAAGTTAGGTGAAATGGATCGTTTATGAGCTAACCTAGGTGAAATGGATCGTTTATGAGCTAGCCTAGGAGAAATGGGTCGTTTATGAGCTAACCTAGGTGAAATAGGTCATTTATGAGCTAACCTAGGTGAAATGGGTCGTTTATGAGCTAACCTAGGTGAAATGGGTCGTTTATGAGCCAACCTAGGTGAAATGGGTCATTTATGAGCTAACCTAGGTGAAATGGATCGTTTTGGAGCTAACTTAGTTGAAATGGGTCGTTTATGAGCTAACTAAGGTGAAATGCCACATTTTTTAGCTAACTAAGGTGAAATGGATCGTTTTTGAGCTAACTTAGGTGAAATGGGTCATTTTGGAGCTAACCTTGGTGAAATGGGTCATTTGGAGCTAACCTAGGTGAAATGGGTCATTTTAAATCTAACGTAGGTGAAATGGATCATTTAGGAGCTAATCTACGTAAAATGGGTCATTTTAGAGCTAACTTGGATAAATTGGATGACTTGTAAGCTAACTAAGGTAAAATGAGTCATTTTAGAGCTAACTTAGGTAAAATGGATCGTTTATGAGCTAACTAAGCTAATTATGCAATTTTTGACATAAGTAAGCTAAGTACATATCGCTTTTAGAGCTAACTTAGGTAAAATGGATGGTTTATGAGGTCAAGAAGCTTATTAAGTCATTTTGGAGGAAAAGAAGCTAACTCTAGGTCATTATGGTAAGCATATTGGAGGAAATAAAGCTAAGTCTAGGTCTTTATGCATTTGTTAAGCAAAACACTAGAGAAACTTACCGTGATCAGGGAGGTGTAGGAGCGGGCTGGCTCGTGCCGGTAGCTGGAGAAGGATCGTGCGATGCGTTTCTGGAGTTAAGCTGCACCAAAGATCATTTCCAATGTCTCGTTAGCATTATGACACTCAAATGTTAAGACTAGCAAGTAATGTCCATTCAAATTAAACTCACCGTGCTCCTGTGAGCAATCATCGGCATCAAGTGAGCGGCCTGACCGGACTTCTCGCACATAGACTTCACATTTGGTTTTCACAACAGAGTCATACTAGTTAGTAATAAGACTCAAATGTTAAGACTAGCAAGTAATCTGCAGAAGAAACTTACCACAAGGAGCTCGTACATGGCCCTTGCCTGCATGTCATTCCATGCCCTCTCCTCCACCAACATCTTTGTCGTCCTCTCCTCCAACTCCCGCTGCCTCTCCGCCGCCTCCACCAGAAGTTTCTCCGTTCTATCTCTCTCACTCTGTATAGCAGCCTACAACACCACTAACATGACCATTTGTAATCATTGATGGAAGCGCACACAATGTAATGGAGAAAGATAGCTGAGTACGTATAACTAACCTTGAAGGCGAGTTGGACTGGCCATTCACGAGGCCTTATCTCAGGAGCGGAGCTCGACTGGCGTGCCTTGATCTCCGGGAGAGTGCTAGGACAACGGATAAGTCCATCTCCCATGGTTATGGAGCCATGGGACCTCCTGCCACCAGATATCATCAAGAGCTCAGATCAATGGGACCTCGGCTCGGGTTAAAGTCCTCCCTTTCCTCGCCTTCCCCGATCTCTATATTGCACGAGCTTGTCGTGGGCGGAGATGTTGGTGAAGTTCTTTGGATCATCGAGGTCGACGCAGAGAATGCCTTGACTTTCTTGTAAGGGCGGTGTGGTCCATGGCATACAGGTCGTACACCTCGCACCTTATCCTCTTTATTGTAGCGTGCGAAAGAGAGAAACAAAGTAAATTAGTAATTAAAGGGCTAAAGCTAGCATGATGAATGAATTGCATGAATCATGAAGCAAACCACATACCCGGCCCGCCTGCATCGAAATAAGTTGGAGCTACCTTGGTGGTGTGGCACACCTTCCATTTGGGCACATTTGTCCTTGGCCTCGTTGTGGGTGGCCCGCCATTCTTTTGAGCACCACGCATTGACCAACACCTCCCAACAATCCATCCGATCCGCACACCATCTCGGAGGGGCCTAAGTTAGCAAATAGAAACTTCAGCGCTACGGCTATGAATTACTAAATGAAGGAAGTAAGTACAAGGCCTTAATAATTACCTTCATGTACTGCTCCTTACTCAAGAACTTATCGCGGCACTCCTGCTTGGGCTTCTTGATACCACGCCCGGCGTAGTAGTCTCGAATAGCCTGCACCCGAACCTCATGTCGTAAGTTCTGAAGTAGGCGCTTGCACTCCTTGTCGATAGCATCTGCAGCCTCCTCCTCGTATCCCTACTCACACCTGTAGAATGTCTGCAATCAAATGAGACAATATTGATTAGTACAATTAATAACTAGCTAGTTGAAGATTTTTAATTGTGTAAAGGAGAAATTACTCGTAACTTTCTCGATCACCACGCCCCGCCTCGTCTTGCACAAGACACCGCCGATAATCTCACCCGGCAGAGCCGGGCAGCCAAGTAGTGCTCCCAACTCAATCCAACCTCTTGATGCCGTCCCCCAACTGTCAACGTGACAAACCCCGGGAAGTTTTGCCGAATCAGAACTCCAAGGACGGAGTTGGGCCGGCGGACACTTTCATGGTGGTCCCAACCCCTGCAGCATGACAAGGCCAACGCATTATTTATTTGAAAAAACGTGAATGCAGAAGGTACAAAAAGATTAAATGCACTTACCTCTCCCCATCAGGGAAAATCAACCACCTCTGCTCGCGGGTCGCCGACACGGACTGGAGCCGTGTAGCACCACGCTGGTAGACGTTGCCCCCTCCTCCCCCTCCTCTTCAAAATCAGTTGGCTCCCCGCCATCATCAGCATGGCCACTCGGCTCCCCGCCATCATCAGCATGGCCACTCGGCTCCTCAGGCTGACCCGACCAAGTACCCCATCCAGACGTGTGCTCCTCCGGTCTCAGGGTCAAGGCCCGTCGACCCGAGGCTCATGGGTCAAGACCCGTGGACCGGAGGCTCGTGGACCGGAGTCCGTAGCCTCCTCCTCAGACGAGTCCACCCTAGCAACACGTGCTCGGGTGAAACAAATTGGGCGGCGGCGAGGAAGGCGCCGTAAGAGTCACCCTACCTCCTCTCCCGCGACCACGTGCTCCACCTCCTCTCTTCTTCTTACCTCGTCCCCTACTGGGCACCGCGGTCGATGAAGAAGGGTCTGGCGGTGTCGCCATACTGTCCAGCAACACTCGGCGGAGAGGTGCGTGTGGAATGGAAGACCTCGCACCACGCGCTGACGAAGAAGGGGCCTCGGCGCGCTCCCGACCAGCGCCCACCATCTTTCAACACCTGCCATGATAAAGAATAAACGAAATTAGTACAACATAAAAAAAGTACCGACATGAATAATAATATGTATATCACTTAAGTGTATCATCATCAAGTACAACATAAAAAATTGAATACCTGACACTACTAATAATCTCGATCAGTATCATCAATAAATGCATAATCATCATCATCACTATAATCAATGATGGGCTCATAGGGTTCATTGGCATCAAGATGTGCAAGGCCACCTTGACGTAATCGGTCAAGCATTGACAGGTCATCCGCAGCAAGAACCTCTTCTTGTTCCGGCTCTTCTTGTTCCTCCTCCGGGTGATGTCGGATTCACCGTCAGCCGCTGTCTACTTCAATGTTTTGGGGTGAAGTATAGCGGTTCTTGAAACGCTTTTGGAAAGACGTGTCTCTTGGAAGAATTCTCCTTCATATGTGTCTGGGTTAATGTGAGGTTCATAATCCTCTTCCTTTGGGGGAGAAAGTCTAGCACGTGGCGGCACTTCATAAACAACATCCCAACCTTTCAGATTTGGATTAGTTTGGCAGGCCCACGGTAGATAGAATACTTGGGTCGCTTTGTTGAGTCAGAATATAGACATCGTGAACATCTAAATGGGTGCTTTGGTTGATTTCAACTAGCCCTATATGTTCATGAGTCCTTCTAGTCTCCTTCGCTGAAACCAATAACATTTGAAGACTACGACATTCGGTCGGTTTTCACCATAGAACAGAAGTTCATAAATTGCTTCAACTCTCCCGTAATACTTGCACCTCCTTCGCCGATAGCAGATACACAACAATTTGTAGACTTTCGGCCATAGATAGCTCTTTGCCATAGGTACGAAAGCGATACTCGTTGATGTCGCATTTGTCAAAATGAACGGACCTTATAGTCAAAACCATTAGTGACTTGTCTCAATTCGCGTCCATAGACTCTGAATTAGCCTACAAGTTTAATATGAAAGGATTGTTGCATTACGCACAAATTAGCGAATGAAATGAAATTGTCTAATAGAAATTACCGCTTTGTTTGAACCAAGAGATGAAACCGGATAGCCGCCTCCTTGCTTTGCGAGAAGCTAATACTCTTCGACGGAATCCTTTTGGATCTCCGCTCCATACGAGAATATGGCGACGTATCGACTGTATGACATATCCAGGAATAAGAGCAGTTCAAAGGAAATAGAAGTTGTGAAACAATGTACCGAGAACTTACTCGATGTACGGCCGCACTTCTATCAGGTTGTTGAAGATATACAATGAAATGGTCCGCCATTCTTCTTTATCCAAAGATATTGGATGTGAAACACTAGCTGGTGCGAGATTCCCTTTGAATAGGCTGAGGTTGGATCCACCCTTTTTAGGGTCGTCAGCATTGTACCGAGGCTTTGGATTATGCATTGGATTAAAGAAGCCCGGTGGAAAGATCTTCTCTAACTTGCAGATCAACTCCGGCGACAACTCTTCCATTTCTTCTAGCACGCCAGGCGATAATTCTTTCGCACAAAGAACACGGAAGAAATAGCTGAGTTCTGCCAAGATTAGCCATTCATCCTCGTGGATGAAGCCACGCAACATCACCGGCATTACCCGCTCAATCCATATGTGCCAATCATGACTCTTGAGACCAAATATCTTCAATTAATCAAGATTCGCTCCCCTCTTTAGATTCGTTGCATACCCATCGGGGAACATCAACTGCTGTTGCACCCACAAGATAATTTCCCCCATAGCTGGCCTTCCAAGATTGAACCATGCCTTTGGCTTCGCCCAGTTCTGCTTTCCTTTCGGTTCTTTCATGTTTTGTAACGGCCTATCACATAGTGCCTCCAGATCGACTCTAGCCTTAGTATTATCCTTTGACTTCCCATCTATGCCGAACAATGTACCAAAAAGTGCCTCGGCGATATTCTTCTCGATGTGCATCACGTCGATGTTGTGTGGGCAAAGGAGGTCTTTGAAGTAAGGCAGATCCCATAATCATGGTTTGTGAGTCCAGCGTGCTTAGTATTATACCCCTTGAAGTACCCTGGACGCTGTGGATCTGGCTCGAGAGCGTTTAATCGATCCAGTGGTCTGCTATCATCAATGCAGGTGGTGCAGAGTTTTTGACAACTCTACCTATGATGAAGTTCTTCTTGTCTTTCCTGAACTTATGGCGAGGATCCGTGAACTGTCTATGCATGTCGAGGCAAGAAAACTTGCGATCGCCGGAAGCCAACGAAACTCAAGAGCTCCCTTGCATGTGGGGCACGGAACCTTCCATGCACACACCAGCCAACGATAAGCGCATACGCCGGAAAGTCATGCGTCGAGTACATGTACCGCATACACGCATTATGAAGTTCCGTTTGCTATAGGCGTCAGTATTTCTTGAACCCATTATCCCAGGCTTCTTGCAATTCGCCCTTAAGCGGCTGCATGTACACATTCATATTTTTCCCGGATAGTTGGGCCCTGGAATTATCAACGTCAGGAAATGTTCTTTCCTTGCATAATCTGTCCGGGGGGAAGATTGAGTGGAAAGACAAATACGGGCCAACAACTATATTGGGCTGCCGTCAGACCAAACACATCGAAACCATCCGGCCGATGCCGACTCGAGGATGCCTCGGATCTGCCGCTTTGTCAAGATGTAATTCATCAAACTTTTTCCACGCAACACCATCCGATGTGTGTACCATCATCGATTCCCATCCGTATCTAGTTCGGTTCTTTTCCCTGTTTTGTGCTATGTCATCCGTCCGCCGCCTCTTCAACCATGAAAAGACGTTGAAGTCTTGGTACAATTGGCATATACCAAGAACACTAACGGGATTTTGGTGCAGGTCTTCTCACCCATACCGTTGTCTACCACAATATACCTAGAAGACTTGCAAATGGGACAATAGTTCAAGTCCGCATAGTCAAGCCTAAATAAGGCACATCCTTTCTCACATGCATGAATCTTCTCATAGGGCATCTTCAGTGCACGGAGGATTTTGTCTGACTGGTACAGGTTTGCAGGCATTACATGGCCTTTGGGTAGAAAGCGTCCAAATACTGTCATAATTGCGTCATAGCATTCTCTGCCCAAGTTGAATTGAGCCTTCAGAGCCATTACTTGTGAGATGGCATCCAACTGACAAAGCTCAGTGTGCTCGTGGAGCAGATGTTTTGAAGACTCCCACATTTCATTGAAGGCCTTTGCAGATTCCTCCATCTCCTCGTCCGAATCCCGAGCATCATCATAGTCTTGCACCATGTTTTCCATCCTGGTACCATGCTCGTCGGTGCGACGATGATCCACCTCAGCTCGGTCACGTTGGGCAGACTCACCACGAAATGTCCACACCGTATAATCGAGCGTAAAACCACACTTCTGCAGGTGTTTGCCCATTTCAGCCTCTGTCCTCTTTTCCCAATTGCCGACCGAAACAGGGGCACCAGGTTTTCTTCCGCCATTTGCAATGCGGCTTGCACAAACCCCTTGGTTTTGTGAACCATTCAGCGCTCCATTTGTTCCGACCCGGTGTGACCGGTATACATCCACGCATGATCACTCATCTTGACTGTTAGAGCTACTGGACATACAACAATTATATATGTAATTCACCATGTATATATTCATCAGTTGATCTACTTTGTCAATTTTATTACGTCCATGCAACCTACACTCTAATAGGTAATGGTAGGTCCTAATCTCATTAGTATGTGTAGATTGGGTTCATTTTGCCATGCTATGCTCGGATCCGACGTTAAAATTTCGGTAGCACCTCCCGCTGTTCTCTCGATACACGCCTCTCGCAATAAACAGAGAGGATGTGTACCCGGAGAACAACAGGGGAGGTAATCGACTAAATTTATGCGTCGGATCCGAGCAAAGTATATGGGAAAACGAACCCAATCTACACATACTGGCTGTCCATGGATAGCGTTGGACAATTCAAAGAATCAAGGTTATAAATATGCAAATGCATGCATATTTATAACTATGACGCTTTCGAACGGGAGACACATATTGGTTACGCATACTAATGATTCAAGACACATATATAGCTAGCTATCAAGTTTCATCGGAATAGATTAAATAATTAATGGGGGAGGAGGACATGTCATTTGTGCTCACCCACGAACGAAGGGGCAGAGCTCGTCAAACTCACGGCGAGGTCGTCGAACACCAAACCTCGCAGCGATGAAACAACTACACATTTAAAAGTACCCGATCAACACAATTATATATGATGTTTTTCATAACAAAATCGAAAAATATATGACCTAACTAATAATTCACAAATATATGACCCGCCGGCCTCGAAGGCCAAAGAACTCCTTTCCGGGAGGTGTCGGGGTGTCGTGTCGGTGTTGGGGTGCGGTGTCGGGTCGGGGTCGGGGTCTCGGGGTGGGGTGTCGAATTGAGGGTGCCGGGTCGGGTGCCGTGTCGAGGTCGGGGTGTCGGGGTCAGGCTCGGGGTCGGGTGTCGGGTCGGGGTCGGGTCGGGGTTGGGGTGTCGGGGTCGGGGTCTCGGAGTCGGGTGTCGTGGTCGGGTGCTGGAGTCGGGTCTGCCGTGTCGGGTCGGGTTTTTTTCCTCTTTTTTCCTTTTCTTCTTCTTCCTTTTCTTCCTTTTCTTCCTTTTCTTCCTTTTCTTCCTCTTTTCCTTCTTCTTCTTCTTCTTCTTCTTCTTCTTCTTCTTCTTCTTCCTCCTTTCCTTTTTCCTCTTCTTCTTCTCCTCCTCTCCTCTTTTTTCTTCTTCTTCTTCCTCTTCTTCTTTTTTCTTCTCCTCCTCCTCTTATTCTTCTTCCTTTCCTTTTCCTCTTCTTCTTCTCCTCCTCTCCTCTTTTTTTTCTTCTTCTTCTTCTTTCCTAAAACTAAACTAAACCTAAAACTAAACCTAAAACTAAACCTAAAACTAAACCTAAAACTAAAACTAAAACTAAAACTAAAACTAAATCTAAACTAAACATAAACATAAAACTAAAAAAACAGAAAAAAGGAAAAACTAAATCTAAACCTAAAACTAAACTAAAGCTAAACCTAAACCTAAAACTAAACCTAAAACTAAAATTAAAACTAAATCTAAACTAAACATAAACCTAAAACTAAAAAACAGAAAAAAAAGGAAAAAAAGAGGAGGTAGAGCTCACAGGGCAGGGCGGTGGAGGAGGTGGCCGGTGGAGGAGGGGGCAGGGCGGCTGAGGCGCGCCGGCCCGAGGCGGGGGGCGAGGGGGCTGTGGCACGGCGGCGCCGAGACGGCAAGGGCGGCGGGCGGCGGGTGGGGCTGGGCTGGTGGTAGGGCGACGGGCGCTGGCCTGGGCGGTTACAAGACGGAGGGCTGGGGACTGGAGCGGCGGGCGCCGAGATGGCAGATGGCGGCGGGGCGAGGAGGGCGGTGGGGCACCGGTGGTGGAAGACGGCGCCGGGCGGCAGGGCGACGGGCGGGGGCGGGGGTGGTGGGGGCGATCGGGCGGCGGCTAGTGGTGGGGCGGCGCGCGTGTGAAGAGCAGGGAGAGAAACAGAGAGAGAGGGGCGGGGTGGGGCGCGGCCGTTAGATATGTTAAATCTTTGTCGTCCGCCCCCTTTGTCGTCCGCTTTTTTGCTCTTTGTCGTCTGCTAGTAGATGGCACAGAGGGGGGCCGTTAAGTTTTTTTAAGCAGCTCGTCAGTGGGGCACCCCTCCCTCTTTGCCGTGTGCTAGCTGACGGCAAAGAATCTTTGCCGTCTGCTAGCGGACGGCAAAGAACTGGCTGTCTTTGCCATCAGCCAGTTCTTCGTCGTCTGCTTCTGGGTAGCTGATGGCAAAGAGCTTCTTTGCCGTCTGCTAGCTGACGGCAAAGAGCTGGCAGATGGCAAAGTAGCTGATTCCAGTAGTGTCCGGTTAATAGGTTAGTCCCAAAAGTAATATAAAAGTGGAAAATAAAGCCCAATATGGTCCAAAACAGTAGATAATATAGCATGGATCAATCAAAATTATAGATACGTTGGAGACGTATCAGGCATCCCCAAGCTTAATTCCTGCTCGTCCTCGAGTAGGTAAATGATAAAAAGAGAATTTTTTATGCGGAGTGCTATTGGCATAATTTCAATGTAACTCTTCTTAATTGTGGTATGAATATTCAGATCTGAAAGATTCAAGACAAAAGTTCATATTGACATAAAAATAATAATACTTCAAGCATACTAACTAAGTAATTATGTCTTCTCAAAATAACATGGCCAAAGAAAGTTCATCCCTACAAAATCATATAGTTTAGTCATGCTCCATTTTCGTCACACAAGAATGCTCTCATCATGCACAACCCCAATGACAAGCCAAGCAATTGTTTCATACTTTAGTAATCTCAAACCTATAAACTTTCACGCAATATATGAGCGCAAGCCATGGACATAGCACTATGGGTGGAATAGAATATAATTATGGGGGTTATGTGGAGAAGACAAAAAAGGAGAAGGTCTCACATCAATGAGGCTAATCAACGAGCTATGGAGATGCCCATCAATTGATGTTAATGCAAGGAGTAGGGATTGCCATGCATGCAACGGATGTACTAGAGCTATAAATGTATGAAAGCTCAAAAAAACAAACTAAGTGGGTGTGCATCCAACTTGCTTGCTCACGAAGACCTAGGGCATTTGAGGAAGCCCATCGTTGGAATCTAAAAGCCAAGTTCTATAATGAAAAATTCCCACTAGTATATGAAAGTGACAAAACGAGAGACTCTCTATTATGAAGATCATGGTGCTACTTTGAAGCACAAGTGTGGTAAAAGGATAGTAACATTGTCCCTTCTCTCTTTTTCTCTCATTTTTTTGGTGGGCTCTTTGTCCTCTTTTTTTTTGACCTCACATGGGACAATGTTCTAATAATGATGATCATCACACTTCTATTTATTTACAACTCAATGATTGCAACTCGATAGTAGAACAAATTATGACTCTAGATGAATGCCTCCAGCGGTGTATCGGGATATGCAATGAATCAAGAGTGACATGTATGAAAAAATTATGAACGGTGGCTTTACCACAAATACTATGCCAACTACATGATCATACTAAGCAATATGACAATGATAAATGTGTCATGAAGAACGATATGGTGGGAAGTTGCATGGCAATATATCTCGGAATGGCTACGGAAATGCCATAATAGATAGGTATGGTGGCTGTTTTGAGGAAGATATAAGGAGGTTTATGTGTGAAAGAGCGTATCATATCACGGGGTTTGGATGCACCGCTAAGTTTGCACCAACTCTCAATGTGAGAAAGGGCAATGCACGGTAATCAAGAGGCTAGCAATGATGGAAGGGTGAGAGTGCGTATAATCCATGGACTCAACATTAGTCATAAAGAACTCACATACTTATTGCAAAAATCTACAAGTCATCAAAAACCAAGCACTACGTGCATGCTCCTAGGGGGATAGATTGGTAGGAAAAGACCATCGCTCGTCCCCGGCCGCCACTCATAAGGAGGACAATCAAATAACACCTCATGTTTCAAATTTGTTACATAACGCTTACCATACGTGCATGCTACGGGACTTGGAAACTTCAACATAAGCATTTCTCAAATTCACAACTACTCAACTAGCACGACTTTGATATTATCACCTCCATATCTCAAAACAATTATCAAGCATCAAACTTTTCTTAGTATTCAACGCACTCAAAAGAAAGTTTTACAAATCTTGAATACCAAGCATATTATTATTTTAAGCAAATTACCATGCTATTTAAGACTCTCAAAATAATCTAAGTGAAGCATGAGAGATCAATAGTTTCTTTAAAACAAATCCACCACCGTGCTCTAAAAGATATAAGTGAAGTACTAGAGCAAAACTATAAAGCTCAAAAGATATAAGTGAAGCACATAGAGTATTATAACAAATTCCAATTCATGTATGGCTCTCTCAAAAGGTGTGTACAACAAGGGTGATTGTTGTAAACTAACAAGCAAAGACGCAAATAATACAAGACGCTCGAAGCAAAACACATATCATGTGGTGAATAAAAATATAGCTCCAAATAAAGTTACCGATGGAAGTGGACGAAAGAGGGGATGCCTTCTGGGGGATCCCCAAGTTTTGACTTTTTGGTGTCCTTGGATTATCTTGGGGGTGCCATGGGCATCGCAGAGCTTAGGCTCTTGCCACTCCTTGTTCCATAATCCATCAAAAAAAATTCACCCAAAACTTGAAAACTTCACAACACAAAACTCAACAGAAATCTCGTGAGCTCCGTTACCGAAAGAAAACAAAAGACCACTTCAAGGTACTGTAATGAACTCATTCTTTATTTCTTTTGGTGTTAAACCTACTGTATTCCAACTTCTATATGGATTATAAAATATTTTACAAGCCATAGATTCATGAAAATAAGCAAACAACACACGAAAAACAGAATCTGTCAAAAACAGAACAGTCTGTAGTAATCTGTAACTAACGCAAACTTCTGGAACTCCACAAATTCAGCCAAAATAGGAAGACCTAGGAAATTTGTTTATTGATCAGCAGAAATTGGAATCACTATTTTATAACGTTCTGGTGATTTTTAACAATTGTTTTCGTGAACAGAAAGTTTCTGGAAATTACAGCAAGATCAAATAACTATTATCCAAGAAGATCCTATAGGTTTAACTTGGCACAAACACTAATTAAAACATAAAACCACATCTAAACAGAAGTTAGATGTATTATTTATTCCTAAACATAAACAAAAACAAAAAACTAAAAATAAAATTGGGTTGCCTCCCAACAAGCGCTATCGTTTAACGCCCCTAGCTAGGCATAGAAGCAAGGATAGATCTAGGTATTGCCATCTTTGGTGGGCAATCCATAGGTGGCTATCATAATAGATTCATATGGTTATTTTATCTTCTTCCTAGGAAAGTGTTCCATGCCTTTCTTTAATGGGAATTGGAATCTAATATTCCCTTCCTTCACACTAATAATTGCACCAGTCGTTCTAAGGAAAGGTCTACCAAGAATAATAGGACATGAAGGATTGCAATCTATATCAAGAACGATAAAGTCTACGGGCACATAATTCCTATTTGCAACAATAAGAACATCATTAATTCTTCCCATAGGTTTCTTAATAGTGGAATCCGCAAGGTGCAAGTTTAGAGAGCAATCATCAAAATCACGGAAATCTAGCAAATCACACAAAGTTTTGGGAATAGTAGAAACACTAGCACCCAAATCACATAAAGCATAAAATTCATGATCCTTAATCTTAATCTTAATAGTTGGTTCCCACTCATCATAAAGTTTTCTAGGGATGGAGACTTCCAACTCAAGTTTTTCCTCATAAGATTGCATCAAGGCATTAACGATATGTTTGGTAAACACTTTATTTTGACTATAAGCATGCGGAGAATTTAGCACGGATTGTAACAAGGAAATACAATCAATTAAAGAGCAAATTTCATAATCAAA
The DNA here is from genome assembly GCA_021605145.1 of Aegilops bicornis. Taxonomy (NCBI): domain Eukaryota; kingdom Viridiplantae; phylum Streptophyta; class Magnoliopsida; order Poales; family Poaceae; genus Aegilops; species Aegilops bicornis. The sequence goes on along the minus strand of CM038670.1, from coordinate 768,331,285 downwards.
TTCCTTGAAATCCAAAATAGTGGGTTTAGCAACATCTAGGGTTTTACTTTCTTCAATCCCACTTTTATCAATTTTAGCATCATACTCTAAAAGCTACGACTTTTTAGAACGCCTTCTAGGTAAAGGTGTCTCATATTCAATCTCATCATTATCAAGATTCATATTGAAAAACAAGGATTTTATAGGGGACACATCAATAACTTTTAGATCTTCATCTTTATTTTCATGGAAATTGGAAGAACACGCTTTAATAAAGGCATCTTTCATAGCACGCATCCTAGCGGTTGTTTCCTTGCACTCATCAATGGAAATTCTCATGGCTTTGAGAGACTCATTGATATCATGGTTAGGAGGAATAGATCTAAGCTTTAAAGAATCAACATCAAGAGAAATTCTATCAACGTTCCTAGCCAATTCATCAACTTTAAGTAATTTCTCTTCAAGCAAAGCATTAAAATTCTTTTGTGAATTCATAAACTCTTTAACACTATTCTCAAATTCAGAGGGCATCTTATTAAAATTTCCATAAGAGTTGTTGTAGGAATTTCCATAATTATTAGAAGGATTACTAGGATAGGGCCTAGGATTAAAATTCCTCTATATGCGTTGTTACCAAAATTATTCCTACCAACAAAATTCACATCCATAGATTCATTATTATTCTCAATCAAAGTAGACAAGGGCATATCATTAGGATCAGAAGAAACACTCTTAGTAGCAAATAATTTCATAAGTTCATCTATCTTTCCACTCAAAACATTGATTTCTTCTATCGCATGCATTTTTTTGTTAGTAGATCTTTCAGTGTGCCATTGAGAATAATTAACCATAATATTATCTAGGAGTTTAGTAGCATCTCCGAAAGTGATTTCCATAAAAGTGCCTCCCGCGGCCGAATCTAAAAGATTTCTAGAAGCAAAATTCAATCCGCATAAATTTTTTGTATAATCATCCACAAATTCAAACCATGAGTAGGGCAATTGCGTATCATTAATTTCATTCTCTCCCAAGCTTGTGCAACATGTTCATGATCAAGTTGCTTAAAATTTATAATATCGTTCCTAAGAGAGATAATCTTAGCGGGAGGAAAATACTTAGAGATAAAAGCATCTTTGCACTTGTTCCAAGAATCAATACTATTTTTAGGCAAAGACGAAAACCAAGCTTTAGCACGATCTCTAAGCGAAAAAGGAAATAGCTTCAATTTAACAACATCATTGTCAACATCTTTCTTCTTTTGCATATCACACAAATCTACGAAGCTATTTAAATGAGTAACGACATCTTCACTAGGAAGGCCGGCGAATTGATCTTTCATAATGAGATTCAATAAAGCAACATTGATTTCACAAGATTCAGTATTGGCAAGAGGAGCAATCGGAGTGCCAAGGAAATCATTATTGTTGGTATTGGTAAAGTCACACAATTTGGTATTATCTTGAGCCATAGTGACAAGCAAGCAATCCAACACACGAGCAAACAAGTTTAACGAGAAAAAGGAAAACGGAAAAGAGAGGGCGAATAAAACAGCAAGGGTGAAGTGGGGAGAGGAAAACGAGAGGCAAATGGCAAATAATGTAATGCGAGAGATAAGGGATTGTGATGGGTACTTGGTATGTTGACTTTGCGTAGACTCCCGACAACGGCGCCAGAAATCCTTCTTGCTACGTCTTGAGCTTGCATTGGTTTTCCCCGAAGAGGAGACGATGATGCAGCAGAGTAGCATAAGTATTTCCCTCATTTTTTGAGAACCAAGGCATCAATCCCGTAGGAGGCCACGCGCAAGTCCCTCGTACCTACACAAAGCAAATAACTCCTCGCAACGAACGCGAATAGGGGTTGTCAATCCCTTCACGGTCACTTACGAGAGTGAGATCTGATAGAGATGATAGATAATATTTTTGGTATTTTTGGTATAAAGATGCAAAGTAAAATAAAAAGGCAAAGTAAAGAGCAAAGCAATAATAAAGCGTAGGAAGATTAATATGATGAAAATAGACCCGGGGCCATAGATTTCACTAGTGGCTTCTCTCAAGAGCATAAGTATTTTACGGTGGGTGAACGAACTACTGTTGAGCAATGACAAAATTGAGCATAGTTATGAGAGTATCTAGGTATGATCATGTATATAGGCATCACGTCCGAGACAAGTAGATCGACTCCTGCCTGCATCTACTACTATTACTCCACTCATCGACCGCTATCCAGCATGCATCTAGAGTATTAAGTTAATGAAAACAGAGTAACGCCTTAAGCAAGATGACATAATGTAGAGGAATAAATTCATGCAATATGATAAATACCCCATCTTGTTATCCTCGATGGCAACAACACAATACGTGCCTTGCAACCCTTTCTGTCACTTGGTAAGGACACCGCAAGATTGAACCCAAAGCTAAGCACTTCTCCCATTGCAAGAACTACCAATCTAGTTGTCCAAACCAAACGGATAATTCGGAGAGACTTGCAAAGATAACTCAATCATACATAAAAGAATTTAGAGAAGATTGAAATATTGCTCATAGATAATCTTGATCATAAACCCACAATTCATCGGTCTCAACAAACACACCGCAAAAAGAAGATTATATCGAATAGATCTCCACGAGAGAGGGGGAGAACATTGTATTGAGATCCAAAAAGAGAGAAGAAGCCATCTAGCTACTGACTATGGACCCGAAGGTCTCAAGTAAACTACTCACACTTCATCGGAGAGGCTATGATGATGATGTAGAAGCCCTCCATGGTGGAATCCCCTTCCGGCGGAGCTCCGGAACTGGCCCCAAGATGGGATCTCGTGGATACAGAAAGTTGTGGCGGTGGAATTAGGTTTTTGGCTCCGTATCTGATCTGTCGGGGGTACGTAGGTATATATAGGAGGAAGGAGTATGTCGGTGGAGCTTCGGGGGGCCCATGAGGCAGGGGGGCGCGCCCTCCACCTCGTGGCCGCCTCCCTCCTTTCTTGACTGAGGGTCCAAGTCTCCTGGATCTTATCTGATGAGAAAATCACGTTCCCGAAGATTTCATTCCGTTTAGACTCCGTTTGATATTCCGTTTCTTCGAAAGACTGAAATAGGCAAAAAAACAACAATTCTGGGCTGGGCCTCCGGTTAATAGGTTAGTCCCGAAAGTAATATAAAAGTCGAAAACAAAGCCCAATATGGTCCAAAACAGTAGATAATATAGCATGGAGCAATAAAAAATTATAGATACGTTGGAGACGTATCAGTAGTAGTGCACCAGCGCCTCGGACAAGGCTCGGCGGATGATGTCCACGGGGTCGCCGCGTGCGAGCCCGCCACCGCGGTAGAAGAAGATGCCGCGTATGTGCGACCGCAGCTCGTCTTGATCGTCGATGTCGGAGAGGCACTTCCTCTCCCGCGATGTCGTCGGCGAGGCTGGGCCGATGAGAACGGGCTCTCTCCGGAGCACGGTGAAGCTGAGCGTGGACATGATGGTGTGTTCTAATTTTGTTCGATTGTCTCTGCATGCAAAATGTATCAAGTGTCCGGAGTCTTGTGCCAATGTACTGTTACACACACGCCGCTCGTTCCTAATCCATTACTGTACTGTTACACCTTTGCCAAATGCCTCGGACCAATGATTCCTGAAAGTGCTAGTTATCGACTAGAGTGGGGGTGAATAGGCAATTTTTATGGAAGTCTTCAAAACGTGGAAGTTTCAAAGAAAAACAATAGAAATGACCTAATTGATATGCAGCGGAAGATGAACTACAACAAGCAAACCATAGTCAAGTATGCAGTAATGTGAAAGTACAAAGACTAATAGCAGCTTAGTAGTAAGGATCGGGATGGAAGATAGTAAGAAGCCAACCAACGATAGTAGTCAAGCAATGAAGTCAAACAGGTACGACAAATAGGCAATGACTTCACGAAGACAAACTCTAAGTAAAGGGAGGGAGAGGATAGAACCAATCACTTGTTGAAGACACATGATTTGTTGGACCAGTTCGATTCTTTGTGACAACTGTGACGCCCAGTTAGGGAGGCTGAGATTCAACTTTCGAGAAGACCGGCGTCTTCACCTTATTCCCCTTGAGCTAAGGACACACAGTCCTCGCCCAATCACTCTGGTAAGTCTTCAAGGTAGACTTCCGAACCTTCACAAACTTCGTTCACCGGCAATCCACAATGACTCTTGGATGCTCAGAACGCGACGCCAAACGGCTGGAGGATTCACAGTCCTCAAGTGTAATAAGTCTTCAGGTCACGTAGACAAAAAGACTTCAGTGATGCCTAACACTCTTTGGCCCTGGGTGTTTGGGCTTTGTCCTCGCAAGGATTTCTCTCTCTCAAAGGCTTCAAGGTGGGTTGCTCTCAAACGACAAAAGCCGTGCACTAACTCCGAGCAGCCACCAATTTATGGTGTAGGGGGTGGGCTATTTATAGTCACTAGGCAACCCGACCTGATATGTCCGAATGACCACGGGTCACTAGGGAACCGACACGTGTTCCAACGGTCGATTTCAAACACACACGGCAACTTTACTTGGGCTACAAGCAAAGCTGACTCATCCAGCTCTAGATAAGATTTGCTCTCATTGTCTTCGTCAAGACATAGGATTTGGGTTGAGCATCACTTCAGTCATTCTGACTTTGTTCACTTGGACCCCACTTAACAGTACGGTGGTTCCTATGACTCAACAAAGAAGAAAAAGGAAACAACAAAACGACATAGTCTTCGTGCTCCATAGTCTTCACCAAATTTGTCTTCTCATGTCATAGTCTTCAATATGAATATCTTCACATACCACCATTGTCGTCAATGTCTTCATACATTTTTAGGGGTCATCTCCGGTAGGTAAACCGAATCAATGAGGGACACTACCTGTGTTATCCTGCAATTCTCACAAACGCATTAGTTCCTCGACCAAATTTGTCGTCAATACTCCAAAACCAACTAGGGGTGGCACTAGATGCACTTACAATCTCCCCCTTTTTGGTGATTGATGACAAACTGGTTGAAGTTTTCTACGGTGATTAAGTATGTGAAATTGTAAAGGATAGGGTATTGTCTTCATAAGTGGCAAAGGCTCCCCCTGAAGATGTGCATATAAGTAATTTGCTTTTGGAATGCAAATGCTCATGGCAGGTTGTACTTGTGGAGATCCTCTTCAACTTGATAATTCATCATGCATGAAATGATATAACTAAGAGAATGACATGCATAATGAAAAATGGACGTCTGCAGAATGATCTAAGTGCGGAAGTTATCATCGCACATGCGGAATTTATCATCGCATCACAGAAAGGCAAATAAGTAGCAGACGACCATCGAGTTTAAGTGTTACAACTCAAAGAACCAAATGTATCAAAAGCGAGAGTTGTAAACACTAGGCAAAATATAAAGCAACCGCCCATATGAACCCGCTTGAAGACTATCAAGCTCATATGCGTCTCCCCCTTTTTCAAGAAGGACCAAAAGGTTTGAAGACATAGAGCATCTACTCGTTCCCATGAGGAGTAGGTGAAGCAGCAGGGTTGTCGTTGTTGTTTGGCGGCGCAGAAGAACTTGGTGCAGTGTTGATTCGTGCAGAAGTAGGGGGCGGTGAAGTAGCATCGTCTTCATCATCGATCACTTTGGTATTCACAGTTGCCGCAGAGGAAGAATATTCAGAGTCTTCAAGGGATGGAGTTCGACGTAGGACAGCATTCTGTGGAGGAGTGGAGTCAAACTTGAATCTTTCAGTGAAGCCATCGTCTTGAAGATCTCGCTTCAAAGATCGAGCAGCGTCAAACTCTTCCATGATCGTCGACAGGTCTCGTGAGTGACAAAAGCATTCTTGGTGGCAAGATTTCGAATGCGATTGACGTCCACCAAGAGACTTTGCATCTGTCGCTTGAGCCAGAAGTGATGCTTGTCTTGTTTCTGATGCAGTGCCACAAGAAGTTCTCGGTCATTTAGGACGCAAGAGCGCTTCTTAGGCCTTTGGGCAATTGTGCTCTCAGTAGCTTCAGTTTGCGCACGATGAGGCAGACGAGTGTTCCCAGCCATTGGATAGACACGAGTTACTGCTTGGACTCCTTCCATGGGTTGAGTGAAGCTTTGGTGATCAGCATTTTGAAGACAAAGAGGCTTCTTGGCAGGCTCAGGGTATATGGCTTCAACTGACATATCAACCTCTGGTAGAAAGATCAGATGATTGCGAGCAGAGGGGCTGATAGTTGATAGCAGAGTGTAGCTTGATGAGGTGCATGACCCATGGAGCATAGAATTTCAGTCCAAAAAGGTCAGATCCAGACGCAGCCAGTTGCCGGATGAAGAATTCTTGTGTATTGAAGCTGATGCCATTGAGGATGTAAAAGACCAATGTCTTCATGACTCCTTCAAGTTTTGCAGATGATGAATGCCCTTTGATAGGCCATAGAGTTCGCCTGATGATGTGATATATTGTCCGAGGCAGATACTCAAGGTCATCAACAAAGAACTCCTTTCGGTATTCAGCGTCAGGTGGCAGAGGCTTCATCATGCTCAACATCTGGCTCATGTTGGGCTCACGGCTTATGGAAGATGCTCTCCAGTGCATTGCGGTGGAGTTGACAATCAGGTTCGAACAGCTCTCCGGGAGTGGGTAGGCATGTAAGCTCAATGACATCAAGAGCTTTGGCTTCATGATGAACATTTCCTATCATCCACTCGAGAACCCATGTCTTTGTATCCCTGTAGTAGCCGCGAATGTGGAGGGTAGCATAGAATTGAAGCAAAAGTTCCTAATTCCAATGTTCTTTGTCTGTCACAAAGCTGAGCAGACCTGCATCACGAAAACAGTCAAGTGCTTCTTCTAAGCATGGCAGTCCAACAATGGCTTCAGTGTCGAGCCGCATATGAGGGAAAATGCGCCCTTGATCATACAGAACGCAGGAGTAATAATTTCGCTGCTGATAGCTCCAGAAACGATCTGATGATATTCTTGGCCTTGAGTAGGGGTTCTTTGCTCTGTCAAAGAAGGTGTTGTGGGCTTTGAAGCCATTTGCATTGAAGGACCTCAGAGAGATGGCGATTACACTGGGAACCTTGGCAGTCTTGGCTTTGGTTTCTCGGACCGAGGCCTATGCTCAACATGATAATCAAACCGAGGACCAGAGGCATTAGGCGGAGGGACGAGAATGTGCCATTTGATGGTGATCACCGACCATAGTTGTATGCTTGCTCAATTGTATGGGGCCTTGGTGGCGGAACAGGAGCAGTGGCAACAATAGAGGCGTCAGGCTGCACAACAGATGCTTCAGGAGCAGTTGCATCATTGGCTTCTGGCACATTGGTTGGTGCAGGCTCCACATTTGCTTCAGCCATGACTACGTCGTTGGCTTCATTTGTGTTGGTGGTGGCAGCCTCAAGATTTTCAACCTCCACTTGATGAGCTGGAGGGTCGGGCACTGGCACATTCACTTTAGGAACAACTTCTTCAGTAATGGGGGGAGTATGGACACGTTCTTCTTCTTGGTTGTCATCGGCCGATGAATGGATTGTCTTCAGCAGCTTTGGCTTCAGACACGGAGACATTCACAGTCGGAGTGGCTTCTGGAAACACTTGACGTGCAACAGACTGGTGGTGCACTTCTCGTTCTGGAACGCTCGAAAGAGGGACTTGAGGCCTTGGTCCGTTGCGAAGCCTGCGTAATGCTGGCGACGCCTTTGGAGATAGAGTTGGCTGGGCCTCAAAGTCAGCCTCTTCTTCTTGCACAGGTGGTGTGACTTGTTGTTTTTGGGGAGTACTCGGGGAGTCTTGTTGTTCTGGGTGATCAGCCCATGATGCATCCTGAGCAAGTGGCATCAGAGGACGACCAATGCTGATGAGTTTGCTGTTCGTGAGAACAGGCGATGATACCAAGTTGTGTTCGATCTGAGGAAGAACTACATCATCTTCAACATTGTCATTATGACCAATGTCTTCAGCAGCAGTGGGATCAACTGCTGGAATGTCTTCAGCTTCATGAGCCTTTGTGGAAGCAGGCTCATGAACTATCATCCATCGTTCTTGGTGTTCAGATGCAGGGCGAACCATTGAGATAGGTTCAACAACTAAGGGCTCTGTGGGAGCAGCCCGATCCTTCTTGGTTTTGCGCTTCTTCTTGGAGGGAGCAACATCGAGGCTTCAGGATTTTTCCTTTTCTAGCTTTAGCCTCGGCAGTCCTCGTCTTCTTCGGGCCTCAAGCGGTTGACCTGACCTTTGGCTTCGAGCCACCATGCTACTTGGGAAGACTATGCGAGGTTCTTCCCGCCTTTGAAGGTCCAGATTGGTCGATTGATGGCTTCTTCTTCTTTGCAGCCATTCTGGGGTCAATGCCAGGACGACCAAGAGCCTTGCGCTTCTCAGACTCATTGTAGGCTTGCACACACTTGTCAGCCAGACTCTTCATGCGCACACGAGAGCCTTTAGCTTCGTCGCGCTTCTTGAGAAAGGCTTCTTCGAGCTCGTGCAGCATGATCTTGAAGTTTTTGACATCTTGCACGCTGAGCTCTGCGTCATGCTTCTTGAACTGAGCTTTCTCATAGTCGATCTTGTGCTTCAGTTCAACAATGCTCTGAGCAAGAGCTAGCTCAGAAGCAATGGCGCCATTGAAGGAGACGTTGAGGCCAATGGGAAGTTGCAGATCTTCAAAGCAGAGATTTGGGGTGTCAAACCACTCATCAATGAAGTTATGGATGATTGCTACATCAAAGAGAGGCAAGTCATTGAAGATCTCTGCTTCTTCCTTGGTCTTGATCAGTTGCTCAAGAGCATCATCTGCAAGATCTTCATCGCTGGATAGATCAATGTGCTCTTCTCGCATAATGGCAGCAGGAGTCAATGTCTGATCAGTATTTTTGACGATTTTCTTTTTATTCTCCGTCTTCTTGGAGATACGTGATAGATCTTCGATCGCATTTCGTCTTCGAGGAGGTGAAGTGGCCGATGGCTTCGCGACGTGAAGCTTTTGGAGGAGCGGTGATCTTGAAGCCTTAGCCTTCTTTGTCTTCTGCGGCTTTGGAGTAGGAACGGGGCTTCATCGATGTCGATTATCATCGTAATGATCCACTTTGGCACCTTGGACTGAGATGTGAGTGATGAGGCCATCAAGGTTGTAGAAAGGACCGATGACATTGGGTTATGCATCACGTGAGCCGTCAGCACGGGGAGCAGAGGGACCATGGTTGAAGTCTAATCCCAATGACTTCTTATTTTCCTTGGCCGATGCCTTTGCGTGCTGGAAGTTTTGCTTGAAGAGATATCGTCACGACACCAGAGCAATGACGATGGGTCGGCATTTTCAGGCTGAGGTCCACGGACCATACAAGGATAGAAACCCTGTGCAATAGCTTCAGCTCTGTTCTTGGGTGGAAGGCCTCGAAAGAGAATATCACTCCAAGGACTTTTGTTAGCATTCTTCTCAGTGTATTCCTGGGTCATGAACTTGTATTTGAACCATTGTTCAGCCCAATATCGTCGAATCCATTGGATTCGTGTCTTGTGCTGATTATAATCCTCTTCAGGATCTGTCTTGTAAAGCTCTAAGAGGTCATCAGGAAAATCTCTTGATGTTCCCCCACGATGCTGTCTGCCACCCTTCCTTACTGATTTCTCTGCAGCCATGAACTTCAAACTAAATGGCTTCAACACGTTCGAAGGCTTCAAAGGCTTTCGCTTCCTGGACAAACATGAATTGGCTTCGGGAGAGTTAATGTGATGCTATAAGAATTCTGCAAACGAATGCAGACTATGAGAACCAAGGGATTCTCCCACGGACATGTACCTGTGACAGCATTAGAGATGCGAGGGAAGGGGAAGACGTCATATGCATTCTCAGAAGATTTTGAAGATAAGTCAGTTTGAAGACATTGACATCATGATGCGAAGACATTCACTTATATGTTGAGAGTTGGTTCCAGATTTGTATGAATCCGTGAATAAGTACAAGCGAGGAATCTAACTAGATATGAAGCTTAAGTGAATATACTAGGCAGTCTGAGATGCAGATAGAATAGATCTAACATTGTATAGGCAGAAACCAATTTTGGTAAATAGGATGAATCTTTGAGGATCAAAAAGATGGTAAAAATAGAGTTGTATTTACCACACGAAGAACTGCTAGATGGAATAAGTAGGAGACCGAGCAGTTCAATCCACCGTGCCCTAACTTGGCGACGGAGGACACCTACGGCGGCGGAGAGGACGATGTCCGGTGGGCGTGAGGACGGCGGCCGGAGAAGTCATGATAGCTAAGCGCCTGTCACGCGGCCGCCGAGAGCTAGTGGTGGCGCTAAGGTTTTGACGAGGTGGAGAGGTGGACGAAGGTTTTGTTTACCGCAGGGGACATGTATTTATAAGGAAGTGTGCGGCACAACACAATTACGCAGGTGCCCCTGGCGGATCACATCTGAGGGGCACGTGGCAAGCATGCAACATACTCAGAGTTGTCCCATGTTCCCACGCCCGCCAGGTTTGTCGGATGGTCGTTCCGGCTTCTCCGGATTTCAAACAATAAGGATGAATCATTTAAAACAGACTTAATGTTTGTCTACGTGTCTTCTGGCGACAAGGACGCAGAGAAGACATTCGACGATTTCAATAGAATGCATATGACTTGGACAGATAGAGTTTGAGATAGAAAGCATAGAGAGATTAGGGTCCGATCACATTCACTTAGTTCAAAAGATTCAACTAGGAAGACATAGCTATAAGTGAATGTCAGAGAGGACAGAACACTAGTATATATATCAGAAAGCAATCAAATCAACATAGTGAAGAAAATCATGAAGATAAGTTGAAATTTGAAGACAAACCAAATGTGAAGACATAGCAAAAATAACGCCATGAGTGAAACACTTCAAACAGAGAAATTTGGTGGTGGCGTTACCCACCGTATAGGAAGTATTAGACCAGACACGGCGCACAATTATCGTGGCGCTCCGAAGTCAAATTCCACATTAATATATTCACACTCAGAATGTAAGTCTTCATTGATTGAAGATATACTTTACTTCGTGTGTTGCATATCTAAGTCATCAACATGCATAAGTGTTAGGATGTGTGCACGATCACCGGACATTTGAGGATTCCAAGATATTTAGCTCACACCGTAACTTGCAAAAGCTTTTCTCATCCAAGGGCTTTGTGAAGATATCTGCCAGCTTGCTCTTCGGTTGTTGACGTGAATGATGTCAATATCTTTCTTCATGACATGATCTCCGAGAAAGTGATGACGAATTTCAGTGTGCTTTGTCTTCGAGTCTTTGGACTGGATTGTTGGCAATCTTGATGGCGCTTTCGTTGTCGCAGAAGAGAGGTACTTGTTTCAGATTGATGCCATAGTCCTTGAGAGTTTGCTTCATCCATAGAAGCTGAGCGCAAAGAAGATCCAAAGCAATGTATTCAGATTCAACAGTCGAGAGTGATACACCGTTCTGCTTCTTTGAAGACCAACAGACAAGTGATCGTGCCAGAAAGTGACATGTGCCTGATGTAGACTTGCGATCCACCTTGTCACCAGCATAATTAGCATCCGAGAATCCAACCAGATCAAATTCTGAGCCCTTTGGATACCATAATCCGAGTGTTGGGGTGTGAGCCAAATGTCGAAGAATTTGCTTCACAGCTAAGTGATGCGATTCCTTTGGTGCCGCTTGGAATCGAGCACACATGCAAACACTAAGCATAATATCTGGCCTAGATGCACATAGGTAAAGTAAGGAACCAATCATGGAGCGGTATACCTTTTGATCAAATTCTTTACCATTGTCGTCGGGACCCGAGATGGTGTTTATTGGCATTGGCGTCGTGTAACCTTTGCAATCTTGCATTCCAAACTTCTTCCGACAATCTTTGAGGTATTTTTCTTGAGATATGAAGATGCCATTCCTTTCCCCGATTTAATTTGAAGACCAAGGAAGAACTTCAGCTCACCCATCATGGACATCTGATATTGCTCTTGCATCATGTATCCAAACTCATTACTATACTTCTGGTTGGTGCAGCCGAAGATAATGTCATCCACATATATTTGGCACACAAACAGTTCACCATCATATGTCTTCATGAAGAGTGTGGGATCGAGGGATCCAGGTTTGAAGCCTTTGCTCTTCAGGAACTCTTTGATCGTATCATACCAAGCGCGAGGAGCTTGTTTGAGGCCATACAGTGCTTTGTTTAGCTTGTACACCATATCTGGATGTTTTGGATCTTCAAAGCCAGGTGGATGAGCGACGTATACTTCTTCTTCAATCTTACCATTGAGAAATGCATTCTTCACATCCATTTGATATAGCAAGATGTTGTGGTGGTTAGCATAGGCTAGCAGTATGCGAATAGCTTCAAGCCTAGCCACAGGAGAAAATGTTTCATCGAAGTCAATTCCTTCAACTTGAGTATATCCTTGAGCCACAAGACGTGCTTTGTTTCTGACGACTTGACCATGCTCATATTGCTTGTTTTTATATATCCATTTTGTGCCAATAATGTTATGCTTGCGAGGGTCAGGACGCTTGACAAGTTCCCAAACATTGTTCAGCTTGAACTGTTGAAGTTCTTCTTGCATAGCTTGTATCCATTCAGGTTCCATAAAGGCTTCAGCTACTTTCTTGGGTTACGATATTGACACAAAAGAAAAGGTCCCCAGTAAATTTGCTAACTGTGTTGCTCTTGAGCGAGTAAGTGGACCAGTGCATTGATGCTATCAATTATCTTCTCAATTTGTACTTCATTTGCAACTCGAGGATGAACTAGACGAAGACCTTGCTCTTGCTGATCATTGTCATCATTGGGAGGATTGTCTTCAGTCTGAGCATTGTCTTCAGGTTGGTTAGGTGCAGAAATGATAAGTTCCTCTTCAGGCTGTGCTTCAGAAGGCATGATATCACCAGTTCCCATCAGCTTGATAGATTCGCTGGGCGGAGCTTCGTCTAGTGTACTTGGTAGGAGCTCTCTTTGTGAACGATTGGTTTCATCAAATCACACGTCCACAGTTTCGAAGATTTTGTAGAGATAGAGGTTGAAGACTCTGTAAGAGTGCGAGTCCTTTTCATAACCGAGCATGAAGCCTTCGTGAGCTTTAGGTGCAAATTTTGACTTGTGATGGGGATCCTTGATCCAGCACCTAGCTCCAAATACTCTGAAGTAGGCGACATTTGGCTTCTTGCCAAGAAGGAGCTCATAGGATGTTTTGTTCGAGAAGCTTATGGATGTAAACACGGTTGATGACGTGACATCTTTGTATCAATAGCTTCGTGCCGTAACTTTCTTGGTGTCTTGTACTCGTCGAGCATTGTTCGAGCCATCTCAATGAGGGTTCTGTTCTTGCGCTCTACGATGCCATTTTGCTGAGGTGTGTATGGAGCAGAGAACTCATGAGTGATTCCATTGTATCTAGATAAAGATCAAGTCTGGTGTTCTTGAACTCAGTGCCGTTGTCACTTCTGATATGCTTGATCTTGACGCCATAATTGTTCATGGCTCGATTGGCGAAGCGTCTGAAGACATCTTGAACTTCAGTCTTGTAGAGAATTATGTGCACCCATGTATATCTTGAGTAGTCATCAACAATGACGAAGCCATAGAGACAAGAAGTTGTTGTGAGGGTAGAGTAGTGAGTAGGGTCAAATAAGTCCATGTGTAACAGCTCGAAGGGTTGAGATGTCGTCATGATTGTCTTCGAGGGGTGCTTTGCCCTAGTCATCTTTCCAGCTTCGCAGGCACCACACAAATGATCCTTCTTGAACTTTACACCCTCGATGCCTATGACATGCTTCTTCTTGGCGAGTGTGTAAGTTCCTCATGCCAAGATGCCCCAGCCCTCCGATGCGAGCCAAAGATTCTCAAGCTTTTGCAAGAAGACATACTGACAAGCTGTGGACCTGCCGAGAAATCTACCATGTATAGATCATCTTTCCGATACCCTTCAAAGATTAGAGACTTGTCGATTCCATTAGTGCAAGGCAGCGATATTTTCCGAATAGCACAATCATGTTCAAGTCACAAAGCATCGAGACAGACATTAAGTTGAAACCAAGGGATTCAACAAGCATCACTTTATCCATGTGTTGATACTTTGAGATTGCAACTCTACCTAGACCCAATACCTTGCTTTTACCAGTTTCAGCAAATGTGATGTGACTCTTGTCTGATGGACGTAAGGTTGAGTCCATGAGAAGACTTCGATCACCAGTCATATGATTAGTGCATCCGCTGTCCATAATCCATTCTGAAGCATGAGGTGTCATACCCTCTGATGCAGTTAGGGGGATAGGCTTCACCAAGAGTATTGTGAAGCATAAACATTTGACGGGCAAGAGGATTATTGAAGCTCGGATCAAGATTAGGACTGATAGGATGAATGGCAAACAATTCATGAACAAAATACATAGTGAGACCATTTGGGCACTTGATCTTGCACCCTACAAGATGTTTTAGGTCCCCAGCAATAGCATCAGACGCCTTTGATTGTTGGCTGGAGACCCTTCCCTGCAAAAGAAAGTTAATTCTTCTTAACCAACCACATCTTCAAGGGTGGCTTAGAAGCAATGAGTCTAAGTGCAGCATCTGAGAACTTCGGCTTTGGAGCCCTAGCAAATAACCTTGCAGGAGATGAATGATACTCATATGAATAAGCAGAAAAGTTCTTAGTTCTATGAACATAGCGGTTTGAAGACACACGCTCATATTCACAAGTTTGAGTATGGTTTCCCTGCAAAACATTGGCGTTAGGGTGACTGTGTGAGTCCTCTGTCTGTTTGAAGCCTTTGGACCATATGACGCCTTAGGTCTAGGGTTTGTCTTCATCCCAGGTGGTGTCATGATCACATTCACTGGAAGATTCTCAAGACAACTTTTGGGAACCCAGATCTTCTTCATAGGTTGTCCATTCCTGCAGTTAGTACCAATATACCTGGCAAACACTTCACCATTCTGATTCTTGAACAACTTATAGTTTGCATGAAGGGATTCATCAATGATAATAGGATTAGCACAGGGTAAAGCCAGATAAGGTGGATGGATCCACTGAAGGTCCCTTTGTAGCAACCCATGTGGTTTTGGGATACTGCTCAGGCTTCCAGTAGGAACCATCAACATTCATTTTCCTCTCGAACCCAACACCCTCTTTCCTAGGGTTTCGGTTCAGAATCTGCTTTTTGAGGACATCGCAAAGTGTCTGATGTCCTTTCAGACTTTTATACATCCCTGTTTCAAGCAATGTCTTCAACCTAGCATTTTCATCAGCAATAGTAGTGGTATCCTCCGCGGAGGGGTTAGTTACCACATCCGTAGTTGAAGACAATGCAACAGTAGCAGCAGTGGAACATTCAGCAACAGAGGTAGTGTTATCACGCTCAAGGCATTTTAGACATGGTGGTTCAAATCCATCTGGCGGGACTGATACATTGAGCCTTGAAGTGACTCATTCTCTTTTGAAGATCTTCATGAGCCGCTCTCAATTTCTCAAGCTCTTGCTTCCTTTGAAGATAATCATAGGAGAGCTTTTCATGAGTGGTTGAGAGCGTTTCATGACGACTTTCAAGTTCTTGGAACTTAGCATGAAGATTTTTTATGTCTTCAACTAAGGACTGTGAACGTGTCATTTCCGCGTCCAATAGGTCATCGCTTTTGTCTAACAGTTTTTGAGTATGTTCCATAGCTTTTTGTTGTTCAGTTGCAATTTTAGCAAGTGTTTTCTAGCTGGGCTTGGATTCACAATCAGAGTCATCTTCACTTGATGTTTGAAAGTAAGCATCACGTGATTTTACCTTGGCACCACGTGCCATGAAGCAGTAGGTGGGAGCAGGGTCGTCCTTGTCATCAGCTTCAGCGTTGGTGTGGAAGTCATTGTCTTCAGTGTTGAAGATGGACTTGGCAACATAGGCTGTGGCTAGAGCCAGACTTGCAACGCCAGGGTCGAACTCCTCTTCAGACTCCACCTCCGCCTCCTCAGAAGCAGACTCCTCCTCTGAATCCATTTCCTTGCCAACAAAAGCACGAGCCTTGCCAGATGAGCTCTTCCTATGAGATGAAGACTTTGATGAGGACTTGGAAGAAGACTTTGAAGATTTCTTCTTCTTCTTGTCATCAGAATCATATTCCTTGCTCTTCTTCTTCTTCTTCTCATTGTCCCACTGTGGACACTCAGAGATATAGTGTCCAGGTTTCTTGCACTTGTGACATGTTCTCTTCTTGTAGTCATGAGTGGAAGCTTCATCATTTCTTGTAACACCCCAAAAATTTTAGCCTTGTTTTATTAATTAAAATTTTGCCAGGAACTTAAACTTTGGTTTTCTGGATTTTCTATTGATTTCAGAACCTTTCTTCCCTTTATCTTTATGGAGTTTTTACCTCAACTGAAAAACTTCCCAATTTTTAATGGACTCTTTTATCCTCTCAAATAAAACAATTCTTTTATCAGTGGGAATTATTTATATAATTATTTTTTCCCTGAGCTTTATCTCTCTAATTTGGTTTTTCATAAGTTTAGGGTCCCATTTGCACTGCAATCCTTTTATAAAGTCATTCAAAAATTCCACCAAAATTTGGAGATGTCATGTGATGTCACCAAACCACTTTTATGCAAAAAGATATTTCATTCCTTGGATATTTTGAGCTCTACATCATATTTTCAAATCTGATCCACTGGGCATTTTCGCACTACAACCTATTTAAATATTTCTTTAAATCTTCTACCAAAATTTTGGGATGTCAGTAGGAGCATATTATTCAGCTTTATGCAAAAGCCCAGTTATGTTCTTTGAAAAATTTGAGTGAATCATCCTCATTTCCATTCAGGTCCAACTTGATGATTTGTACTACAACTATATTTTGACTTGCTCCTTTTGCTGTGATTCCTTTTCCTACTTGTAGTCCTCCCTGCAAAACCCTTTAGACCAGGAGCATGAGCCCATTGGGAGATTTTTGACCCATGAGGTGACAGCCTCCAGTTTCTGCCAAAATCTGTTTTTCTCAAATTATTGCACTAACAAGTTTCTTCTTTTGGCAAACTAACCTCACCACCCTCTCATTCATCTAAAGAGACCACACACTGGAAGATTTGACCACTCCAAGAAATGCCTAGGTGCATGTGGCATTCTGTCAAACACTTTATGGGCATGACCAATTTTGACATGAGTTTTAGTTTGCACTATGAACTTGCTCCCCTTGCCTAACCACCTTGTCCAATAAACTCCCAGTTACTCCTAACCTAGGTCTGTTAAACCCCAACCTCACCCGAGACCTCTAGCACGCCCTGGCATTTCTTCGAGCACGTCCCGTGCGTGCTCTGGGCGCGAGCAGAGCACGCGTTTTGCACATGCCGCGCCCGAGCCGCCGCGTCACGCCCCTGGTTTTGCCCACTCTGCAGAGTCTCGCCACTCACTCGGCTGCTCATCGCATCACGCCAAGCAGCCCTGGTGCCCTGCAGCACCGCCGTTAGAGCCCTTGGCGGCACGCCGGCGTCCGCAGCCAGCCCCTGCTCAGGTCGGCGCCGCCCGAGCCTCTCCCGCTCGCCACCTGTCCCTGGGGCAGCTCAGCCTCATCCACAAGCGCGTCCTCTAGCGCTCGTAGCCGCCACGTACTCCGCAGCAACAGGGAGGCGGTTCGCCGGTGAACCTATCCCCGGCCGCCGCAAACCGACCTTGTTGCACTATAAGAAGAGGCCTCCGAGCACGTCCCGTTCCCCAGGCAGCCTCAAAACGCTCCCCTAATTCCCCCGTGGCAGCCCATCAACCCGGGGAGGTCTTCTTCCCCATCTCCGGCAACCGCAGCCGCCGCCACTGTCCCGGCCATTCCGGCGCCACCAGAGCCTCCCCGTCTCCACTCTCTTCACCAGGAGCTCCCTCTCCCCCTCGTGAGTCCATCCCCCTGCTCAATTTTGATCGGGACTCGCCGCGGGAGAAAACCCACTCTGCCCGACGGCCACCATCCGCTGCAGGGCTCTCCGCCGGCAGCTCCGTCCACCCCAAAGACCAAAGCGACTACCGGAGGGACCGCCTCGACCCCCTGAGCCCGCGGATGGCCTCGGTTTCCCGAACGGTGCCGTCGATCGCCGGCGAGCATCGCCGGAGTCCCGCCTCCGCTCGGGCAGAGGAAGAAGGAGGGGAGGTCGACTAGTCAAACCTGACCAGTGGGCCAGGCGGGCCCACTGTCAGTGACCCACGCGCCGTCCACGCTGGAGTAAGTGGAAGCGTAAATTCAAAATACGCCTTCGACGTGGTCAGTTCGAATCGTTTTTTTTTGTTGTTTTATTTTTTTTTGTTTAAAACAGATTTTGACCACAACTTTGACTGCCTATAACTTTTTAATGATAACTCCAAATGGATTGATTCTTTTTCCTACCTCTCTCAAATTTAATCTAGTTTATTTTAAGATTTATTTGAAAAAATTTCAAACAATTTGTTTGTGCTGTTTTGAAATTGTGTGTTAATTCAAATTTATTTAAAATAGGACCTTGGAGAGAGAGAAGCAAACTTTCAAAAGGTTTTGGAGTGCACCCTGCCTTTCCACACCTTGAAGGCAAGCATTCTGAACCCTGGCATAATATTTTGCATGCATTGTTTGACACGATTATGGCACCACCTCAATACGTGGAACTCGTTATTTTATGTGGTGATGTGATCGTTTGCATAAATGCTTATTTGAAATTTCCTTGCTGTTGGAAATGGACATGCTTGTGATAATGATCATCCTCGAATGCCTTTCGTGCCTACCGGAAGGAAAACGGGAAAGTCTCTATCTTGGGTAGACCCGAGCTTGTCCCTAGTTCCTCGTCGAGACGAGTGTGTCCGACATGGCATGAGGGGTATGATGAGTGGTGATTCTATCTGTTGGATGAAATATATTCGTTATGCTAATCATGCAGGGAATACTTAAACCTCCTGAGTCGACCATAGATCGAGTCTTGTTCCAAAGAACTCCCCATACTTGTTTTGTACTACCACTTGGCTCTACAACAAGTAGGGTACGGTTCAGTAAGTCGTCAACCCCTTTCTAGCACACACCGTACAGAGAGGCCATGGTGGAAGATACCGGTTGTAGCTGGTAGGCAGGCCACCTGGTCCGGGGGCATGGGTGTTTCCGGTTGAGACCGAGAGGGGAGGCCACCCCTTAGAGCGCGCGATATAAATTTGATCCCATGCTATGCGAGGTTGTAGCCTCCCCACTTAGAGTTTTTCTTAACATGCGTCGTGGGTGATTCCAGACACCGGTAAGTTAAGCTGGTGTGTGCAAGTTAGGTGTGTTTTCAACTAAAAGGCCGTGAAGCGGAATTAGTCCCGATGGACTAAAGGAATCCGTTACTCGTGGATAAAGAGTACACCCTCTGCAGAGTTTAAACCTATTAGAATAGCCGTGTCCATGGTTAAGGATTACGATGCAGGATGGGTCAAGTATTGGTCTTAGTGTTGGTCTTTGGAGCAAAAGCTGTTAAACCGGAACTAGGATCATGACTTGTGACTTGTGAGGACCATGATTATTATTTTGTTATGGACTAACCCGTTATATTTTTTTATTGAGTATCCCTGGATGGTTCTACCTCCTGGATATTCACTGTGTTATTTATAAGCCCTTTATGTGGTGTCGCTGAGACGCCCGACTGTGGCATGCTTGATATTTATTTTACTTTATAAGCCCTTTATGTGGTGTCGCTGAGACGCCCGACTGTGGCATGCTTGTTATTCATTTACTTTATAAGCCCTTTATGTGGTGTCGTGAGACGCCTGATCGTGGCATGCTTGTTATTCATTTACTTTATAAGCCCTTTATGTGGTGTCATTTGAGACGCCTCGAATTAACATGCTTGTTATCCATTTACTTTAAAACCCCTTATGTGGTGTCGCTGGGACGCCCGACTGTGGCATGCTTGATATTTATTTTACTTTATAAGCCCTTTATGTGGTGTTGCTCAGACGCCCGACTGAGGCATGCTTGTTATTTACCATCATTTCGAGACGTCGCTTCAGACATCCGAATGGTGCATTTTATTCCTACTCTGTCATTACATATTCATTGTTACATATTAATAACCTGCTTGCATGCATCAAGGATTTTAGCTTATGACTGACGTTGTGATCGTAGAATATTTTCAAAGCATGATTATCGGTTGTTATATTATACTTGTGTTCATAATGTTTGCGAGTACATTCAAAGTACTCACTGGCATGTCCCTGGCTATGGTCTTGGCCAGATTTCTTGTGTGGAGAGGATCGTTGCGATGACAGCCCGGAAACCTACGCAATGGTGATAGCAGCCTCGCGAAGATAGGAGTTAACCTGGTCAGCTGTTCCTGTGGGAAATGGAGTCCCATAGACGCTGATGATCCACAAACCGCTTCCGCCATCAACCACTAGAAACCATTTGTTGTACTCACAGACCAGAATGGTCTTGTACCACATATTTTTTATTTTGCTTGGAATTTCTATATCAAGTTGGTGCCTCATCAGCTAACAGTAATCCTGGGGCTGGTGAGCACAACAGCCATTTTCTGGAATTTATTACCCGGAAAACCGGTCGCGACAAACTTGGTATCAGAGCCAGGCTAACCATTGGCTAATCCTATCTTAGCCGGGTCAATAAACCTAGGTAAGCCAAAACACCAGACCTTAACCCAAACCCAGCCAAGCTTCTCATGCAAGACAGCCACACAGTGACCCCGACACTTTTGGCAGTCAGTGCCCAACCTATCAACCTAGCCTGTCGATCATGCGCCAGTGACCGACGCCTATTATGTCTCATTCACAAGCATACGAAGGAAGACTTCGTCCCCTTTTTCTATAAAAAGGGCACGCTCGCCTCAACCCAACACAGCACAGCCTCTACCCCAAACCGAGCCATAATGCCTGGCCCCGTCGTGCACAATGAGACCACAGCAACCAACCTTGGAGGTTTTGTGACCATACTCGCAAACCTCACCCGTCGTGCCTATGCGTTAGAAGAGCCCCCAGAATATGTTGTGTACCAAGGATCCATGAGTGGTGAGAGCCGTCAATGCAGGCCACTATGCACATCTATGGTAGGGTGCATCGCGAACGCCCTACAGGTTCACCGGAAGGACAACTTCCTTCGAGCCACAAACCATCCAGCTAGTTGCTCGAGAGACTATAGTTCAACTCCGGCAGTTGTCGCCCAGAGTTAACTGTCGCTCGTTTTACTTCTACCCCAGACGTGAAGGGTATGGTAGATCACCCGAGGTTGCCAACGGAGATCACGAGACGGATCCTGTGTTGTTGCACCTAGTGCGCTATGTAGGTGCACTAGAGGAACTATTCGATCAAATCACCATTGATCTAATCGCAGCTCGTGGAGAGCTGGTTCGTCCAGCCCCGACGAGAGGAGAAGACGAGCCCGACGCCGACAGCCCAGTCGTGCTGTTCGGACAAGCAATCGAGACCTTGAGGTCCTCCCCAGCCATCAACCAAGGCGCTTTGATGACCCCAGAAGTGCTTCGTCGCCTTTTGGGAGCACACTCCAACGGGATTGTGGCCAACAATCCCCGCGATGGTCATCATCGCTACCCGACCCTACAGTCCCTCAACCTCCTCCAGCTAATCCCGACGGTGAGACCCGTGGAGAAGCCTCGACATCCTCAAGGCAGGCTCGTTTAGATGTAAACGAGGTAGACTAAGTCACCGAGTAATGCCGAGTCTTAGTGTATCCTCGCATTGTAATCGTGTGACCTTGTAAATTAACGCAGCCTGTTGTTGTGCCTCTGTTTTATTAGTAACCTTGCATAATTATGTCAGCATGCAGTGCGTATTTTTTACGGGCACAGCTACCAAACCACCCCGACAACACCCACAGTGATACGTCACCTTGGTGAGATATGTATCTGTGGCTTTGACACGACCCTTGGAACTGAGCTGGCAAATTAATTACCTTTCACCACGGTAAAATGACCCAGCTCCAGTGCTATAAAAAGGCCACCTCGTGACCTTGCCAAGCACCCCTCACCTTGTGCACCATCCTCACAAACATTTCTTGCCATGCCAAGCCCCAGTATTTATCTGAGAACCCCAGATGCAACCCCGGGTAGTTTTGTCAAAATATTGTGGGATTTTACCTGCAGTACCATGGGTTCTACCCAGCCACCCCAGTACGAGCTGTTCAAATCGAGAATCACCCCTTCCACCTCGAAATATTGGGCAGCAATACACATCCCTCCCGTAAACCCAAACCAAGACCCAACGGAAGTTTCCTTCATGGGGAAATCTATGTCAGCTCCACTAATGGCCATAAAAGCGGCTGCACACGAAGCACTTGCTCGCCTTTGATTCGTGGTACCCTATCCCAGTGAAAGAGGATATTATTACTTTCCGAGCCGTGCAGCACCCGGAGGAGTAACATCTTTTCCCGGTAGACGGATTGAGAGAGACCCCGTACTGGCCAACCTGGTCCAGTACGTCATCGCTCAAGAACGTTTGACCCAGCGAGTAATGGGTTATCTCCAGAGTCTCATGGATTTAAATCCTCATATCGCCATCGGTAGACCACTGAGGCCCGACCAGGAGAGACACATTCATCGGCTGGTCAATTCGCTTCCCCCGATAGAAGAGGAGTGCATCCCAGTACCAGAGATGTTTTCTCGGGACCCCGTCCAGCTACCGTTTGCATTATAGATGTCACTGCTGTGTTTATTATCGCAACATTTAATTATGCATAGTAACTTATGCGTGGTACCCCGAGTTTGTGCGGCAACTAAATTATTTAGTTTCTATTAATTTGAGTAGTTTTGTTGCGGTATTCTCTTAATTTACTGATTATCTTGGAGTGAGATTTCTTTTCCTTGAGTTGCTGCATCATATATCTTCTCACGACATGGATTATTTTTATTCACGCAACACCACCACCACTCGAGCACATACACTGCTTGCAAAACAAAACACGTAACCGTGGAGTATTTGTTTTTCGAAACAGCTCTTAACAAATCTCGAGGAAAAGATTTTTCCTTAAGGGGGGTAGTGTTGTAACACCCCAAAAATTTTAGCCTTGTTTTATTAATTAAAATTTTGCCAGGAACTTAAACTTTGGTTTTCTGGATTTTCTATTGATTTCAGAACCTTTCTTCCCTTTATCTTTATGGAGTTTTTACCTCAAGCGAAAAACTTCCCAATTTTTAATTGACTCTTTTATCCTCTCAAATAAAACAATTCTTTTATCGGTGGGAATTATTTATATAATTATTTTTTCCTTGAGCTTTATCTCTCTAATTTGGTTTTTCATAAGTTTAGGGTCCCATTTGCACTGCAATCCTTTTATAAAGTCATTCAAAAATTCCACCAAAATTTGGAGATGTCATGTGATGTCACCAAACCACTTTTATGCAAAAAGATATTTCATTCCTTGGATATTTTGAGCTCTACATCATATTTTCAAATCTGGTCCAGTGGGCAGTTTTGCACTACAACCTATTTAAATATTTCTTTAAATCTTCTACCAAAATTTTGGGATGTCAGTAGGAGCATATTATTCAGCTTTATGCAAAAACCCAATTATGTTCTTTGAAAAATTTGAGTGAATCATCATCATTTCCATTCAGGTCCAACTTGATGATTTGTACTACAACTATATTTTGACTAGCTCCTTTTGTTGTGATTCCTTTTCCTACTTGTAGTCCTCCCTACAAAACCCTTTAGACCAGGAGCATGAGCCCATTGGGAGATTTTTGACCCATGGGTGACAGCCTCCAGTTTCTGCCAAAATCTGTTTTTCTCAAATTATTGCACTAACAAGTTTCTTCTTTTGGCAAACTAACCTCACCACCCTCTCATTCATCTAAAGAGACCACACTCTGGAAGATTTGACCACTCCAAGAAATGCCTAGGTGCATGTGGCATTCTGTCAAACACTTTATGGGCATGACCAGTTTTGACATGAGTTTTAGTTTACACTATGAACTTGCTCCGCTTGCCTAACCACCTTGTCCAATAAACTCCCAGTTACTCCTAACCTAGGTTTGTTAAACCCCACCCTCACCCGAGACCTCTAGCACGCCCTGGCATTTCGTCGAGCACATCCCGTGCGTGCTCGAGCGAGCGAAACGCAGCGTTTTGCACGTGCCGCGCCCGAGCCGCCGCGTCGCGCCCCTGGTTTTGCCCACTCCGCAGAGCCGCGCCACTCACTCGGCTGCTCACCGCATCACGCCAAGCAGCCCTGGTGCCCTGCAGCACCGCCGTCAGAGCCCTTGGCGGCACGCCGGCATCCGCAGCCAGCCCCTACTCAGGTCGGTGCCGCCCGAGCCTCTCCCGCTCGCCACCTGCCCCTGGGGCAGCTCAGCCTCATCCACAAGCGCGTCCTTTAGCGCTCGTAGCCGCCACATACTCCGCAGCAACAGGGAGGCAGTTCGCCGGTGAACCTATCCACGGCCGCCGCAAACCGACCTCGTTGAACTATAAGAAGAGGCCCCCGAGCACGTCCCGTTCCCCAGGCAGCCTCAAAGCGCTCCCCTAGTTCCCCCGTGGCAGCCCATCGACCCGGGGAGGTCTTCTTCCCCATCTCCGGCAACCGCAGCCGCAACCACTGTCCCGGCCATTCCGGCGCCACCAGAGCCTCCCCCTCTCCACTCTCTTCACCATGAGCTCCCTCTCCCCCTCGTGAGTCCACCCCCCTGCTCAATTTTGATCGGAACTCGCCGCGGGAGAAAACCCACTCTGCCCGACGGCCACCATCCGCTGCAGGGCTCGCCGCCGGCAGCTCCGTCCACCCCAGAGACCAAAGTGACTACCAGAGGGACCGTCTCGACCCCCTGAGCCCGCGGATGGCCTCGGTTTCCCGAACGGTGCCGCCGTTCACCGGCGAGCATCGCCGGGGTCCCGCCTCCGCTCGGGCAGAGGAAGGAGGGGAGGTCGACTAGTCAAACCTGACCAGTGGGCCAGGCGGGCCCACTGTCAGTGACCCACGCGCCGTCCACGCTGGAGTAAGTGGAAGCGTAAATTCAAAATACGCCTTCGACGTGGTCAGTTCGAATCGTTTTTCTTTTGTTGTTTTATTTTTTTGTTTAAAACAGATTTTGACCACAACTTTGACTGCCTATAACTTTTTGATGATAACTCCAAATGAATTCATTCTTTTTCCTAACTCTCTCAAATTTAATCTAGTTTATTTTTAGATTTATTTGAAAAAGTTTCAAACAATTTTTTGTGCTGTTTTGAAATTGTGTGTTAATTCAAATTTATTTAAAATAGGACCTTGGAGAGAGAGAAGCAAACTTTCAAAAGGTTTTGGAGTGCACCCTGCCTTTCCACACCTTGAAGGCAAGCATTCTGAACCCTGGCATAATATTTTGCATGCATTGTTTGACACGATTATGGCACCACCTCAATACGTGGAACTTCGTTATTTTATGTGGTGATGTGATCGCTTGCATAAATCTTATTTGAAATTTCCTTGCTGTTGGAAATGGACATGCTTGTGATAATGATCATCCTCGAATGCCTTTCGTGCCTACGGAAGGAAAACGGAAAGTCTCTATCTTGGGTAGACCCGAGCTTGTCCCTAGTTCCTCGTCGAGACGAGTGTGTCCGACATGGCATGAGGGGTATGATGAGTGGTGATTCTATCTGTTGGATGAAATATATTCGTTATGCTAATCATGCAGGGAATACTTAAACCTCCTGAGTCGACCATAGATCGAGTCTTGTTCCAGTAACCCCCATACTTGTTTCGTACTACCACTTGGCTCTACAACAAGTAGGGTACGGTTCAGTAAGTCGTCAACCCCTTTCTAGCACACACCGTACAGAGAGGCCATGGTGGAAGATACCGGTTGTAGCTGGTAGGCAGGCCACCTGGTCCGGGGGCATGGGTGTTTCCGGTTGAGACCGAGAGGGGAGGCCACCCCTTAGAGCGCGCGATATAAATTTGATCCCATGCTATGCGAGGTTGTAGCCTCCCCACTTAGAGTTTTTCTTAACATGCGTCGTGGGTGATTCCAGACACCGGTAAGTTAAGCTGGTGTGTGCAAGTTAGGTGTGTTTTCAACTAAAAGGCCGTAGACGGAATTAGTCCCGATGGACTAAAGGAATCCGTTACTCGTGGATAAAGAGTACACCCTCTGCAGAGTTTAAACCTATTCGAATAGCCGTGTCCATGGTTAAGGATTACAGTCTGGGATGGGTCAAGTATTGGTCTTAGTGTTGGTCTTTGGAGCAAAAGCTGTTAAACCGGAACTAGGATCATGACTTGTGACTTGTGAGGACCATGATTATTATTTTGTTATGGACTAACCCATTATATTTTTTTATCGAGTATCCCTGGATGGTTCTATCTCCTGGATATTCATTGTGTTATTTATAAGCCCTTTATGTGGTGTTGCTGAGACGCCCGACTGTGGCATGCTTGATATATATTTTACTTTATAAGCCCTTTATGTGGTGTCATTTGAGACGCCTGATCGTAACATGCTTGTTATTCATTTACTTTAGAAGCCCTTTATGTGGTGTCGCTCAGACGCCCGACTGTGGCATGCTTGTTATTCATTGACTTTATAAGCCCTTTATGTGGTGTCGCTTAGACGCCCGACTGTGGCATGCTTGTTATCCATTTACTTTAAAAGCCCTTTATGTGGTGTCGCTGAGACGCCCGTCTGTGGCATGCTTGATATTTATTTTACTTTATAAGCCCTTTATGTGGTGTCGCTCAGACGCCCGACTGAGGCATGCTTGTTATTTACCATCAATTCGAGACGTCGCTTCAGACATCCGAATGGTGCATTTTTATTCCTACTCTGTCATTACATATTCATTGTTACATATTAATAACCTGCTTGCATGCATCAAGGATTTTAGCTTATGACTGACGTTGTGATCATAGAATATTTTCAAAGCATGATTATCGGTTGTTTTATTATACCTGTGTTCATAATGTTTGCGAGTACATTCAAAGTACTCACTGGCTTGTCCCTTGTATGGAGAGGAGCGTTGTGATGACAGGCCGGAAACCTACGCAATGGTGATAGCACCCTCGCGAAGATAGGAATTAACCTGGTCAGTTGTTCCTGTGGGAAATGGAGTCCCATAGACGCTGATGATCCACAAACCGCTTCCGCCATCAACCACTAGAAACCATTTGTTGTACTCACAGACTGAATGGTCTTGTACCACATATTTTGTATTTTGCTTGGAATTTCTGTATCAAGTTGGTGCCTCATCAGCTAACAGTAATCCTGGGGCTGGTGAGCACAACGGCCATTTTCTTGAATTTATTACCCGGAAAACCGGTTGCGACATTTCTTGAGCTAGATCGTGAAGACTTTCTTAAGCCCTTCTTCTTACTGAACTTCTGGAACTTCTTCACAAGCATAGCAAGTTCCTTTCCAATGTCTTCAGGATCATAAGAACTGTAGTCAGATTCTTCTTCAGATGAGGAAACAACTTTTGCCTTCAAAGTGCGAGTTCGGCCATAGTTGGGACCATAGATATCTCTTTTCTCAGAAAGCTGGAACTCATGTGTGTTAAGCCTCTCAAGTATATCAGACGGATCGAGTGTCTTGAAGTCAGGGCGTTCTTGTATCATCAGGGCAAGGGTGTCAAAGGAGCTGTCAAGTGATCTCAGTAGTGTCTTGATGATTTCATGCTTGGTAATCTCAGTGGCGCCGAGAGCACGAAGCTCAATTGTGATATCGGTGACGCGATCAAACGTGAGCTGGACATTTTCATTGTCGTTTCTCTTGAAGCGGTTGAAGAGGTTGCGAAGAACACTGATCCTTTGATCTCTCTGGGTTGAGACGCCTTCGTTGACCTTGGATAGCCAGTCCCAGACTAGCTTCGACGTTTCCAGAGCACTCGCACGGCCATACTGTCCTTTGGTCAGATGACCACAGATGATGTTCTTTGCAAGAGAGTCGATTGAATGAACTTCTTGACATCGGCAGGGTGACACCTTCACGGTTTTGGGAACGCCGTTCTTGACGACATACCGCAGGTCGACATCAATGGCTTCAAGATGCATGCGCATCTTATTCTTCCAAAGAGGGATATTCAGTTCCATCGAACACGGGCAAGCAGCGGAGACTTTGATTATCCCTGCAGTCGACATAGCTAAAACTCCAGGTGGTTAAACCGAATCACACAGAACAAGGGAGTACCTTGCTCTGATACCAATTGAAAGTGCTAGTTATCGACTAGAGGGGGGTGAACAGGCAATTTTTATGAAAGTCTTCAAAACGTGGAAGTTTCGAAGACAAAAAATAGAAATGACCTAATTGATATGCAGCGGAAGATGAACTACAACAAGCAAACCATAGTCAAGTATGCAGTAATGTGAAAGTGCAAAGACTAATAGCAGCTTAGTAGTAAGGATCAGGATGGAAGATAGTATGAAGCCAACCAACGATAGTAGTCAAGCAATGAAGTCAATCAGGTACGACAAATAGGCAATGACTTCACGAAGACAAACTCTAAGTAAACGGGGGGAGAGGATAGAACCAGTCACTTGTTTAAGACACATGATTTGTTGGACCAGTTCCAGTTGCTGTGACAACTGTACGTCTGGTTAGGGAGGCTGAGATTCAACTCAGAAGACCGCGTCTTCACCTTATTCCCCTTGAGCTAAGGACACACAGTCCTCGCCCAATCACTCTGGTAAGTCTTCAAGGTAGACTTCCGAACCTTCACAAACTTCGTTCACCGGCGATCCACAATGACTCTTGGATGCTCAGAACGCGACGCCAAACCGGCTGGAGGATTCACAGTCCTCAAGTGTAATAAGTCTTGAGTCACCTT
This sequence comes from Aegilops bicornis, assembly GCA_021605145.1. Classification (NCBI taxonomy): domain Eukaryota; kingdom Viridiplantae; phylum Streptophyta; class Magnoliopsida; order Poales; family Poaceae; genus Aegilops; species Aegilops bicornis. The sequence continues at coordinate 768,302,596 of CM038670.1, read as the reverse complement.
GAGCAGAAAAGACTTGATGATGCCTAACACTCTTTGGCTCACGGGTGTTTGGGCTTTGTCCTCGCAAGGATTTCTCTCTCTCAAAGGCTTCGAGGTGGGTTGCTCTCAAACGACAAAAGCTGTGCACTAACTCTGAGCAGCCACCAATTTATGGTGTAGGGGGTGGGCTATTTATAGCCACTAGGCAACCCGACCTGATATGTCCGAAATGACCCTGGGTCATTAAGGAACTGACACGTGTTCCAACGGTCAGATTTCAAACACACACGGCAACTTTACTTGGGCTACAAGCGAAGCTGACTCATCCAGCTCTGGATAAGATTTGCTCTCATTGTCTTCGCTTGAAGACATAGGATTTGGGTTGAGCATCACTTCAGTCATTCTGACTTTGTTCACTTGGACCCCACTTAACAGTGCGGTGGTTCCTATGACTCAACAAAGAAGAAAAAGGAAACAACGAAACGACACAGTCTTCGCCCTCCATAGTCTTCACCAAATTTGTTTTCTCATGTCATAGTCTTCAATATGAATATCTTCACATACCACCATTGTCGTCAATGTCTTCATACATTTTTAGGGGTCATCTCCGGTAGGTAAACCGAATCAATGAGGGACACTACCTGTGTTATCCTACAATTCTCACAAACGCATTAGTCCCTCAACCAAATTTGTCGTCAATACTCCAAAACCAACTAGGGGTGGCACTAGATGCACTTACAGTTCCTAATCCATGTGCTGTACTGTTACACCCCTTCACCCTTGGGTACGTGTAGGCTCAGGTCATGGGTGTTGTAATCATCAAAACATTCTCATCAAGATAACAAATAACAATAATGCTAGACCTACAGAGAATATATAAACGATTTACTTGATTTTTCAAACTAAATTCTCTCTCTCGCACCTAAATATAACTGGAGTGGGCTCATTGCCCTTATTACCAATCATAACTTCACATCAACTTGCCTATTAAAAATTTAACTTATATTTTGTAGATGTAGCATTACTCTAACGGATAATCATGTTCCTTGGATCCATGTAAATAAGCAGATCAAATCAACCCCAATAACTGGCGGATGTTCTTTGTGGACCATTTGAGTGGCAGATTTAATGTAGAGGGGTGGCAACTTAAGTTGTAGGGGTTTGCAGTTTTCTTTTAAAAGATATTCTTCACAAAAGTGCCATCATTCGATCGCAATCAAGCCGCCGTGCAGGCGTTCACTAGGGCCTCCTTCCAGCAAGCATTCGTCAATTAACATTATCATATCTCAAACTATGTATAGCTGAGGGTGGTGGTTGATGTTATTGTTATGTGCAGTTGAGCGGTACGACATGACTGTTGATTGTCTTGTTTGATTTTACTACTTATTAATAATTTGATTATTTGCATCATTGATGTCTCTTTGGCATCATTATATTTTTACAGATACCATGTTGATATTAATATATCGAAAATGATATTTGGTTGACGTTCCCTCGCAACATCAGCCCAGCAAACGACCTTTCAACTGCCCGTTCCTTTGCATGAATCACGGACCAGAGGAGAGGAAACACGAACGTTTCGAGCCGGCAGGCCGGCCGAAGCTTTCGGCCGGTCTCACGCGAGTCGCTCGATCAAAACGGAATCCTGCGGCTCCTCGCACGCGCACGCTTTTATTAAGTGGACCCCATGCGCTGCTGAACCATTGAAATCTTATCTCTTCCTCGAGCTGCACTTTATCCTCTCAATCTTGCTTTCTCCTCCGTCTTTCTCTCCCCGCAATAGACATGGCCTTGGCTGCTCCATCGCAAGTTCGCTGCCATGGAATAGCTCCAAGCCCGCTGCTGCGAGCACCTCCATAGCCACCTCAAAAACATGAGCTCACTGCTGGGCACTGAAGGAAATATGCCCTAGAGGCAAAAATAAAGTTGTTATTTATATTTCTGTATATTATGATAAATGTTTATTATTCATGCTAGAATTGTATTAACCGGAAACTTAGTACATGTGTGAATACATAGACAAACAAAGTGTCACTAGTATGCCTCCACTTGACTAGCTCGTTGAATCAAAGATGGTTAAGTTTCCTAGCTATAGACATGAGCTGTCATTTGATTAACAGGATCACATCATTAGAGAATGATGTGATTGACTTGACCCATTCCGTTATCTTAGCACTTGATCGTTTAGTATGTTGCTGTTGCTTTCTTCATGACTTATACATGTTCCTATGACTATGAGATTATGCAACTCCCGAATATCGGAGGAACGCTTAGTGTGCTACCAAACGTCACAACGTAACTGGGTGATTATGAAGGTGCTCTACAGGTGTCTCCGATGGTGTTTGTTAAGTTGGCATAGATTGAGATTAGGATTTGTCACTCCGATTGTCGGAGAGGTACCTCCGGGCCCTCTCGGTAATGCACATCACTATATGCCTTGCAAGCAATGTGACTAATGAGTTAGTTGCGGAATGATGCATTACGAAACGAGTAAAGAGACTTGCCAGTAAAAAGATTGAACTAGGTATTGAGATACCAACGATCGAATCTCGGGCAAGTAAACATATCGATGACAAAGGGAACTACGTATGTTGTTATGCGGTTTGACCGATAAAGATCTTCGTAGAATATGTGCGAGACAATATGAACATCCAGGTTCTGATATTGGTTATTAACCGGAGACATGTCTCAGTCATGTCTACATAGTTCTCGAACCCGTAGGGTCTGCACGCTTAACATTCGGTGACGATCGGTATTATGAGTATATGTGTTTTGATGTACCGAAGGTACTTCAGAGTCCCGGATGTGATCACGGACATGACGAGGAGTCTCGAAATGGTTGAGACATAAAGATTGATATATTGGACGACTATATTCAGACACCGGAAGTGTTCCGGGTGGTTTCGGAGAAAACCGGAGTGCCTGAGGGTTACCGGAACCCTCCCCCCCCCCCCCCCCGGGGAAAGTTGGGCCTACATGGGCCATAGGGAAGAGGGGCAGCCGCGCCCCCTCCCTATAGGGAGTCCGAATTGGACTAGGGAGGGGGCGCCCCCCTTTCCTTCTCCTCTTCCTCTCCCTTCCTTCTTCCCCCTTCCTCCTAGTTGGACTAGGAAAGGGGGAGTCCTACTCCTACTAGGAGGAGGCCTCCTCCCCTCCTTGGCGCGCCCCAAGGGCCGGCCAGACTCCCCCTTGCTCCTTTATATACGGGGGCAGGGGGCACCCTAGAACACAACAACAGACATTGTCTTAGCCGTGTGCGGTGCCCCCCTCAAACCACAATCCACCTCGGACATATCGTTGCAGTGCTTTGGCGAAGCACTACGCCGGTAGCTTCATCATCACCGTCATCATGCCGTCGTGCCGACGAAGCTCTCCCTCGACACTCAGCTGGATCAAGAGTTCGTGGGACGTCACCAAGCTGAACGTGTGCAGATCACGGAGGTGTAGTACTTTTGTTACTAGGATCGGTCGGATCGTGAAGATGTACGACTACATCAACCGCGTTGTCATAACGCTTCCGCTTTCGGTCTACGAGGGTACGTGGACAACACTCTCCCCTCTCGTTGCTATGCATCACCATGATCTTGCGTGTGCGTAGGAATTTTTTTGAAATTACTACGTCCCCCAACAATGGTATCGAAGCCAGGTTTATGCGTAGATGTTATATGCACGAGTAAAACACAAGTGAGTTGTGGGCGATAATAGTCATACTGCTTACCAGCATGTCATACTTTGATTCGGCGGTATTGTAGGATGAAGCGGCTCGGACCGATATTACTCGTACGCTTACGCGAGACTGGTTCTACCGACGTGCTTTGCACACAGGTGACTGGCGGGTGTCAGTTTCTCCAACTTTAGTTGAACCGGGTGTGGCTACGCCCGATCCTTGTTGAAGGTTAAAACAGCACATACTTGATGAAAAATCATTGTGGTTTTGATGCGTAGGTAAGAACAGTTCTTGCTCAGCCCGTAGCAGCCACGTAAAACTTGCAACAACAAAGTAGAGGACGTCTAACTTGTTTTTGCAGGGCATGTTGTGATGTGATATGGTTAAGACATGATGCTATTCATTGTATGAGATGATCATGTTTTTTAACGGAGTTATCGGCAACTGGCAGGAGCCATATGGTTGTCGCTTTATTGTATGAAATGCAATCGCCATGTAATTGCTTTACTTTATCACTAAGCGGTAGCGATAGTCATAGAAGCAATAGTTGGAGAGACGACAACCATGCTATGGTGGAGATCAAGGTGTCACGCCGGTGATGATGGTGATCATGACGGTGCTTTGGAGATGGAGATCAAAGGCACAAGATGATGATGGCCATATCATATCACTTATAATTTGATTGCATGTGATGTTTATCCTTTATGCATCTTATTTTGCTTAGTTCGGCGGTAGCATTATAAGATGATCTCTCACTAAATTTCAAGGTATAAGTGTTCTCCCTGAGTATGCACCATTGCGACAGTTCGTCGTGCCGAGACACCACGTGATGATCAGGTGTGATAAGATCTACGTTCACATACAACGGGTGCAAGCTAGTTTTGCACACGCGGAATTCTCGGGTTAAACTTGACGAGCCTAGCATATGCAGATATGGCCTCGGAACACTGGAGACCGAAAGGTCAAGCGTCAATCATATAGTAGATATGATCAACATAGTGATGTTCACCATTGCAAACTACTCCATCTCACGTGATGATCGGACATGGGTTAGTTCATTTGGATCATGTGATCATTTAGATGACTAGAGGGATGTCTATCTAAGTGGGAATTCTTAAGTAATATGATTAATTGAACTTTAATTTATCACGAACTTAGTCCTGATAGTATTTGCATATCTATGTTATAGATCAATAGCTCGCGATGTAGTTTCCCTTTTATTTTTGATATGTTTGTAGAGAAAGATAAGTTGAAAAATGTTAGTAGCAATGATGCGGACTAGCTCCGTGATCTGAGTATTATCCTCATTGATGCACAGAAGTATTATGTCCTTGATGCACCGTTAGGTGACATACCTATTGTAGGAGCAGATGCAGACGTTATGAACGTTTGACAATGCTCAGCATGATGACTACTTGATATAGTGCACCATGCTTTACGGCTTAGAACCGGGACTTCAAAAATATTTTGAACGACATGGAGCATACACTACTAGGGTAAACCCTAGTAGTAGCGTAGGTTTAATGCCCACTAGTAGCGCGGGTTGCCGCGCTACTAATAAGGCGCTACTGCTATTACTTAGCAGTAGCACGTGCGACACGCGCTACTGCTAATTAAGACACATAGCCGCATCGCTTGTTCTCTCCCGTGCTGCTGCTAATCTAGCTAGTAGCAGCGTGTTTACTATCCATCGCTACTAGTATCCTTTTTTTCTTTTTTTTATTTTTAGTGTATTTATACGCCGTTATACAAATTTTGGTACAATACCAATTATGAGGTTTATATCATTATGTCCATAACAGTGTGTCAAATGAAGGTGGATTAGGTTCAAGTGGAGGCAATATGTGGTGCATGTCAAAAGTATACTACTAATCCAAACTTGATCTAGTTTGGACTAGTAGTACTAGTACTTTCGATGTGCACCACATGTTGCCTCCACTTGAATCTAATCCACCAGCACAAGCTATTTAATCATCATCATAGTCATTACCACCAACAGTATTTATTTAATCACCATAGTCATAGTGTAGCACATCATCATCTCCAAACTCATTCAAGCTAGCTAATCACCACCAACACTAGATGCGGTAGCTATCTAATCACCACCAACACTAGCTAATAATAATCATCATAGTCATTACCACCAACACTAGCTATTTAATCATCATAGTCATAGTGTAGCACATCATCATCTTCAAACTCATTTCTAGCTAGCTAATCACTCCTGCTGCTCTCTCTGGTAAAATAACATAAAACATGTGTAGCACTCCTCCTTCATCATCAAGTGGAGCATGCAGATGAACCTGTCTCCTAATCATGGGCTGCACTTCTGATTCCTGCCCCCTAGTACTTCTCTGCACTCCTCCTTCACAAATTTGGTCCAGTCTTTCACTATTAAGCATTCCTCGCTATTAGAAATCCTGAATGCACTAAAGTTCATTGTAGGATATCTTGGCCGTAAGCTAACAATACTCATGGTACCTTTAGTCTCGATCCCATGAGGCACAACATTCATCGGGAGTCCCTATTGAAGAACATCGTATAGTAACATACTTAGCAATGAAGTTTAGCTTAAAAAATAATGTATGCAAAAGATACACTGAGGACAAATAGTAAAAATCTTACCATCTTTCCTAAATAGATGTGACCATAGTTCAGTATGAACACTATTGGTCGCACGTTTTGAGTACTAACATTTCTAAGTGCAGGAAGAAAATTTGTCTTGACAGTATGAAGATCCTCAAGCCATGAAATATAATGACTTATCTCCTCGCAGTTTAGTTCAGCCCCGGGACAGTAGTAGGTCATGTCTACCAAGCGCTGGACATGTTTGCTTGAACGGAAATAAGCTGACAATAGAAATTAGTTGTCAACTATTTTTGAATAAACAATATCAAAGACATAAATATGGTTGAGAAACTGGTATAACTGGAGGCGTCTGCACATCGACCCAGTTGCCGATATTACATTCAATATCATCTTCCGGACGAATATCAAAGGTGATAACCATATCAGGCTCAAATGCATAAGTCTTGCATAGTGCTCGCCAAGTTTTGCATCCAAAATAGGTGTAGTCGTCTGCGTTGTATAATTTTGTGTGGAAAATACAACCATGCTCGGTCTTCAAGTAAACTTTCTTTACCTCCATAGTACGACTGAAACCTATCTTATCCAAGACAAAAACTCCTGCATGGCAGGGGATACGCTAGTAGAATAGTAAAAAAATTAAATTATAAGTTGAAGCAAATAAAGCAAATGTCATGCTTAATTATGAAAAAAGACTTGTCGTTGTGACTTACTGTATCCACTTCGAAGTTCTCGTCTAGCTTGATGCTGAAGCGCCTATCATCATCTAGGAAGATTCCATCACACAGGCCGCGCTCGTCTTCGCAGTATTTGCAAATACCGAAATCCTTTTCATCGTCAGACATTTCCTATGTTCATAGTTGAAACATTAATTGAAAACCGATCGAAGAGAACTACCAGGATACTCAACACACAAATCCGGGGCACTCGATATTTCCTACATATTCTGGCACAAGTAATGCCAAATTCACGGAAAAATCCGGCATGACCTTTGCTAAAATTGGACATATCGAGCGCCTGAAATTTGCCAGAACGGAAATGAATCAACACTCCGGCAAAACATAGGCCACTCGGAGGTGTAACCTGCAAACATGACCGGCCACTTGGGCAAGCACATATCCTATTTGAGCAACACAAGATATATATTTCAAAATATCTTATAGGACTCATATTGACATGAGCATTTAATAAGCAAAACAAAATCGTAAAATAAATAAGTATTCAAATTAGCGGATATTCCAATTATCCAACTTAAAAGTGAAATAAGTGGTCAAATTTTACTCGTTTTATTATGCATTACAATAGTGTTTATTCATCATCTAAGAAAACATCCGAGCCGCATCCGTATCCGATTCATTTCCACCCATAGATGAACCCTAACTAATTTGATGCAACTAAAATTTGAAGAACCCTAGCTAGGCAGAGGTAGGGGAGGGGGAGGAGCAGGCGTGCTCACCTCGGGTGCCTGCGGCGAGGGAGGGGCAGGCGGCGTCGAGGTCCAGGTCAGGGCACGGGCGCGCGGCGGAGGGATGTGTCAAGGACGGGGTCGGGGGCGGCGTCGAGGTCGAGGTCGGGGCGGCGTCGAATCCGTGGTCGGGGGCAGCGTCGAGGGTGTGCGGAGAGCGATGGGAGAGCGCGCGGTGGCCGACGGGCGACGGTGGCGGCGACAGCGGAGGAGTTGGATTTGGGGGAAGTGGTCGTGGGGAAGAACGACCGCGCGGTTATGTCAGAAGTAGCAGTAGCGCGTTCCAGGAAGTGCGCTACTACTAAGCTAGCTACAACATTTTCCTCGATACGTGCTACTGCTATTCCTTTCTCTTTTTTCCGCTTTTTCATTTATTTTTCTTCACATTTTATTTTTTTCCTTTCACCTTTTCTATTCTATCATTTTCATTTACTTTTCTATTTGCTTTCCATTTAATTTTATTTCCTTTAGCAGTAGCGCATTTCATCTAAACGCGCTGCTACAAAGCAAGTAGCGGTAGCGCGGTTCTACGTAGATCGCTACTACTATGTGTAGCCTATCAGCTAAGCCGCTACTACTATGTTTAGCCTATCGGCTAAGCCGTGGGAATTTTAGTAGTAGCGCTTTTATCTTCAGGCGCGCTACTGCTACAATTGTATCTGTAGCGCCGTTTACACCAGCGCGCTACTGCTACTTAGCACCAGCGTGCTTTTTTAACACGCGCTACAGCTAAAGTTCTGTGTATAAGGTTTTCCCTAGTAGTGATATGATATGTTCCAAGAGTTGAAATTGGTATTCCATACTCATGCCCATGTCAAGAGGTATGTGACCTCTGACAGTACTTTGCCTACAAGATGGAGGAGACTAGCTCAACCAGTGAGCATGTGCTCAGATTGTCTGGGTACTACAATTGCTTGAATCAAGTGGGAGTTAATCTTCCCTATAAGATAGTAATTGACAAATTTCTCTAGTCACTATCACCAAGTTAGTAGAACTTCATGATGAAATATAAGATGCAAGGGATGACGAAAGTAATTCCCGAGCTCTCCGCGATGCTGAAATTGGCGAAGGTAGAAATCAAGAAAGAGCATCAAGTATTGATGGTTAACAAGACCACTAGTTTCAAGAAAAGGTCAAAGGGATAGAAAGGGAACTTCAATAAGAATGACAAGCAAGTTGTCACTTCCATGAAGAAGCCCAAAGCTAGACCCAAGCCTGAAACTGAGTGCTTCTAACAAGAAAGGAAATGGTCACTGGAAGTGGAACTGCCCTAGATACTTGGTGGATAAGAAGGATGGCAAAGTAAACAAAGGTATATTGGATATACATGTTATTGATGTGTACTTTACTAGTGTTTATAGCAACCCCTCGGTATTTGATACTGGTTCAGTTGCTAAGAGTAGTAACTCGAAACGGGAGTTGCAAAATAATCAGAGACTAGTTAAGGGCGAGGTAATGATGTGTGTTGGAAGTGATTCCAAGGTTGATCAGATCACCATCGCACACTCCCTTTACCTTCAGGATTAGTGTTGAACCTAAAATAAATGTCATTTGGTGTTTGCGTTGAGCATAATATGATTGGATCATGTTTATAGCAATACGGTTATTCATTTAAGTCAAAGAATAGTTGTTATTCTGTTTACGTGAATAAAACCTTGTGTGGTCATACACCCAAGGTGAATGGTTTATTGAATCTTGATCATAGTGATACACATATTCATAATATTGAAGCCAAAATATGCAAAGTTAATAATAATAGTGCAACTTATTTGTGGCACTGCCGTTTAGGTCATATTGGTGTAAAGAGCATGAAGAAAATCCATGTTGATTGGCTTTTGGAATCACTTGATTATGAATCAGTTGATGCTTGCGAACCATGCCTCATGGGCAAGATGACTAAGAGTCCGTTCTCCGGAACAATGGAGTGAGCAACAGACTTGTTGGAAATAATACATACTGATGTATGCAGTCCGATGAGTGTTGAGGTTCGCGCTGGGTATCATTATTTCCTGACCTTCATAGATGATTTGCGAAGATATGGGTATATCTACTTGATGAAACATAAGTCTGAAACATTTGAAAAGTTCAAAGAATTTTAGAGTGAAGTGGAAAATCATCGTAACAAGAAAATAAAGTTTCTACGATCTGATCGTGGAGGAGAATATTTGAGTTACGAGTTTGGTCTTCATTTGAAACAATGCGGAATAGTTTCGCAACTCACGCCACCCGGAACACCACAACATAATGGTATGTTCGAACGTCATAACCGTACTTTATTGGATATAGTGCAATCTATGATGTCTCTTACCGATTTACCACCATCATTTTTGGGGTTATGCATTAGAGACAGCTACATTCACGTTAAATAGGGCACCGTCTAAATCCGTTGAGATGACACCGTATGAACTATGGTTTGGCAAGAAACCTAAGTTGTCGTTTCTTAAAGTTTGGGGCTGTGATGCTTATGTGAAAAAGCTTCAACCTGATAAGCTCGAACCCAAATCGAAGAAATGTGTCTATAGGGTACCCAAAGAAGACTGTTGGGTACACCTTCTATCACAGATCTGAAGGCAAGACATTTGTTGCTAAGAATGGATCCTTTCTAGAGAAGGAGTTTCTCTCGAAAGAAGTGAGTGGGAGGAAAGTAGAACTTGATAAGGTAACTGTACTTGCTCCCTTACTCGAAAGTAGTTCATTACAGAAATCTGTTCCTGTGACTCCTACACCAATTAGTGAGGAAGCTAATGATGATGATCATGTAACTTCAGATCAAGTTACTACCGAACCTTGTAGGTCAACCAGAGTAAGATCCGCACCAGAGTGGTACGCTAATCCTGTTCTTGAGGTCATGTTACTTGACCATGACGAACCTACGAACTATGAGGAAGCGATGATGAGCCCATATTTCGCAAAATGGATTGAGGCCATGAAATCTGAGATGGGATCCATGTATGAGAACAAAGTGTGGACTTTGATTGACTTGCCGATGATCGGCGAGCCATTGAGATTAAATGGATCTTCAAGAGGAAGACGAACGCTGATAGTAGTGTTACTATCTACAAAGCTAGAATTGTCGCAAAAAGTTTTCGACAAGTTCAAGGTGTTGACTACGATGAGAGTTTCTCACTCGTATCTATGCTTAAAGTCTATCTGAATCATGTTAGCAATTGTTGCATTTTATGAAATTTGGCAAATGGATGTCAAAACTGCATTCCTTAATGGAATTCTTAAAGAAGAGTTGTATATGATGCAACCAGAAGGTTTTGTCAATCCGAAAGATGCTAACAAAGTGTGTAAGCACCAGTGATCCATTTATGGACTGGTGGCATCTCAGAGTTGGAATGTACGCTTTGATAGTGTGATCAAAGCATATAGTTTTATAGAGACTTGCGGTGAAGCCTATATTTACAAGAAAGTGAGTGGGAGCACTACAACCTTTCTGATAAGTATATGTGAATGACATATTGTTGATCGGAAATGATGTAGAATTTTCTGGAAAGCATAAAGGAGGTTTTGAAAGGAGTTTTTCAAAGAAAGACCTCGGTGAAGCTACTTACATATTGAGCATCAAAGATCTATAGAGATAGGTCAAGACGCTTGATAAGTTTTTTTTCTATGAGTACATACCTTGACAAGTTTTTTAAGTAAGTTCAAAATGGAACAGTCAAAGAAGGAGTTCTTGCCTGTATTGCAAAGTGTGAAGTTGAGTAAGACTCAAAGCCCGACCACGACAGAAGATAGGGAGAGAATGAAAGTCATTCCCTATGCCTCAGCCATATGTTCTATAAAGTATGTCATGCTATGTACCAAACCTATTGTATACCCTGCCCTGAGTTTGGCAAAGGAGTACAATAGTGATCTAGGAGTAGATCACTAGAAAGCGGTCAAAATTATGCTTAGAAGACTAATGAAATATTTCTCGGTTATAGAGGTGATAAAGATTTTGTCGTAAAGAGTTACGTCGATGAAAGCTTTGACACCGATCTGGATGACTCTAAGTCACAATACGGATACATATTGAAAGTGGGAGCAAATTAGCTAGAGTAGCTCCGTTCAGAGCGTTGTACACATAGAAATTTGGAAAATACATACGGATCTGAATGTGTTAGACCCGTTGACTAAACTTCTCTCACAAGCAAAACATGATCACATCTTAGTACTCTTTGGGTGTTAATCACATGGCGATGTGAACTAGATTACTCACTCTAGTAAATGGAAGTTGTTCACATAGCAATGTGAACTATGGGAGTTAATGACATGGTGATGTGAACTATTGATGTTAAATCACATGGCGATGTGAACTAGATTATTGACTCTAGTGCAAGTGGGAGACTGAAGGAAATATGCCCTAGAGGAAATAATAAAGTTGTTATTTATATTTCCTTATATCATGATAAATGTTTATTATTCATGCTAGAATTGTATTAACCGGAAACTTAGTACATGTGTGAATACATAGACAAACAAAGTGTCACTAGTATGCCTCTACTTAACTAGCTCGTTGAATCAAAGATGGTTAAGTTTCCTAGCAATAGACTTGACCCATTCCGTTAGCTTAGCACTTGATCGTTTAGAATGTTGCTATTGCTTTCTTCATGACTTATACATGTTCCTATGACTATGAGATTATGCAACTCCCGAAAACGGAGGAACACTTAGTGTGCTACCAAACGTCAAAATGTAACTGGGTGATTATAAAGGTGCTCTACAGGTGTCTCCGATGGTGTTTGTTGAGTTGGCATAGATCGAGATTAGGATTTGTCACTCCGATTGTCGGAGAGGTATCTCTGGGCCCTCTCGGTAGTGCACATCACTATAAGCCTTGCAAGCAATGTGACTAATGAGTTAGTTGTGGAATGATGCATTACGGAACGAGTAAAGAGACTTGCCGGTAACGATATTGAACTAGGTATTGCGATACCAAAGATCGAATCTCGGGCAAGTAAACATACCGATGACAAAAGGAACTACGTATGTTGTTATGCGGTTTGACCGATAAAGATCTTCGTAGAATATGTGGGAGCCAATATGAAAATCCAGGTTCCGCTATTTGTTATTAACCGGAGACATGTCTCGGTCATGTCTACATAGTTCTCGAACTCGTAGGGTCCGCACGCTTAACGTTCGGTGACGATTGGTATTATGAGTTTATGTGTGATACGTCTCCAACGTATCTATAATTTTTGATTGCTCCATGCTATATTATCTACTGCTTTGGGTAATATTGGGCTTTATTTTCCACTTTTATATTACTTTTGGGACTAACCTATTAACCGGAGGCCCAACCCAGATTTGCTGTTTTTTGCCTATTTCAGTATTTCGAGGAAAAGGAATATCCAACGGAGTCAAAACGGAACGAAATCAACTAGAGAAGTTATTTTTGGAAGGAAAGCCACCCGATGGACTTGGAGTGCACGTCAGGAAAGAAGGGAGGTGCTCACGAGGGTGGGGGGCGCGCCCACCCCCCTAGGGCGCGCCCCCTGCCTCGTGGCCCCCCTTCGGTCCACCGACGTACTTCTTTCACCCATATATACCTATGTATCGTAAAACTTCCAGAACATAAGGTAGATCGGGAGTTCCGCCGCCGCAAGCCTCTGTAGCCACCAAAAACCTCTCGGGAGCCTGTTCCGGCACCCTGCCGGAGGGGGAACCCGTCACAGGTGGCCATCTTCATCATCCCGGCGCTCTCCATGACGAGGAGGGAGTAGTTCACCCTCGGGGCTGAGGGTATGTACCAGTAGCTATGTGTTTGATCTCTCTCTCTCTCGTGTTCTTGATTTGGCACGATCTTGATGTATCACGAGCTTTGCTATTATAGTTGGATCTTATGTTTCTTCTCCCCCTCTACTCTCTTGTAATGGATTGAGTTTTCCCCTTGCTTATCGGATTGAATCTTTAAAGATTTGAGAACACTTGATGTATGTCTCATTGCATGTATCTGTGGTGACAATGGGATATCACATGATTCACTTGATGTATGTTTTGGTGATCAACTTGCGGGTTCCGCCCATGAACCTATGCATAGGGGTTGGCACACGTTTTCGTCATGATTCTCGAGTAGAAACTTTGGGGCACTCTTTGAGGTTCTATGTGTTGGTTTGAATAGATGAATTGAGATTGTGTGATGCATATCCTATAATCATGCCCACGGATACTTGAGGTGACATTGGAGTATCTAGGTGACATTAGGGTTTTGGTTGATTTGTATCTTAAGGTGTTATTCTAGTACGAACTCTAGGGCTGTTTGTGATACTTATAGGAATAGCCCAACAAATTGTTTGGAAAGAATAACTTTGAGGTGGTTTCGTACCCTACCATAATCTCTTCGTTTGTTCTCAACTATTAGTGACTTTGGAGTGACTCTTTGTTGCATGTTGAGGGATAGCTATATGATCCAACTATGTTATTATTGTTGAGAGAACTTGCACTAGTGAAACTATGAACCCTAGGCCTTGTTTCCTATCATTGCAATACCGTTTACGCTCACTTTTATCATTAGTTACCTTGCTTTTTTTATATTTTCAGATTACAAAAACCTTTATCTACTATCCATATTGCACTTGTATCACCATATCTTCCCGAACAAGTGCACCTATACAATTTACCATTGTATTGGGTGTGTTGGGGACACAAGAGACTCTTTGTTATTTGGTTTCAGGGTTGTTTGAGAGAGACCATCTTCATCCTACGCCTCCTACGGATTGATAAACCTTAGGTCATCCACTTGAGGGAAATTTGCTACTGCCCTACAAACCTGTGCACTTGCAGGCCCAACAACGTCTACAAGAAGAAGGTTGTGTAGTAGACATCAAGCTCTTTTCTGGCGCCGTTGTCGGGGAGGCTAGGTAAGTGAAGGTATATCTTTAGATCTTGCAATCGAATCTTTTTGTTTCTTGTTTTAGCACTGGTTAGTCTATAAAACAAAATTACAAGAAAAATGGAATTGAGTTTGTCTCATACGCTTCACCTTTTAATATCTTTCGTGAGAATGATCGAAAGGAAAATTGTGCCAAAGTGTTAGAAGAAGAATGCATTAAATTGTTTGGCACTAAATCTTTGAATGATGAGCATGATTGCAATGTTGTTAGTATGAACTCCTTGAATATCCATAGTACTAATGATGATTGCACTAGTTATGATGAAAATGCCTCCTATAAACATGTCAATTTTTGTGGAGTGCATTGGGTTTGTAAGTACACACCAAATAGGGAAGATAGATATATAAGAGGCATAAGTACTTAGAAACCAAATTGTTGCAAGAAGAGCTAGATGAATGTGCTAAAAGATTCAATATTTTTCGTGCCCCTTGTGAACTTTGCAATGAACATGGTCATTTAAAGCTCCAATGCTATTTGTTTCATGATCAAGTTGTGTCCAAATATTGTGATAATTTGATTACCCTTGAGCATTATGAAGAGCTTAGTCTTATTTTGGGTTATGAAGAAATGAAACGTATAACTAAGGGTATTCCAAAATTTAATCTCGATAAATTTCTTGATTTTGATCTAGAGAAGATGTATATGTATTGTGCGGTGAATTGCATTGAAGATCCTTATATTGCCAATTACATAAAGAAAAGAAAACAAATATAAGATGAAAAAAATGCTAACGAAAGGGAAGAGACTTCCCAATATCCTCCTATTATTTCTTATGATGAATCAGGTAACGAGGAGGAGCCTTCTATTCAACCAATCTCATTAATAAGGAGCTCCAAAAAGAGGATTGAACCCACACATGATGCGGTGAAGAAGAAGAAAAGAAAAATTAAGAGAGGTAAAAAGGTATCTCTCCCAAATAAAGTTGCTCCTATTATTGTTGCGCCTCATGAAAATGAAGGTGATACACTTGATGATGATGTCGTTATGCCTATTGCTTGTTGTGATGATTATGATTGGGAAGATAATGATACTTCTTATGATCTTGAAAATCTTTTGGCACTTGCTTGGAAGAATATAAAAATTGCTATACTATTGGTGCTATCCATACTATTAATGATGAGAGTGATTATGCTTATGATATGAAAAGGCCCAAGATTGGGGAAGCTATGTTTGATGAGGATGAAATATTTGAGAATATATTTGCTGCAATTAATGTTTGTCCCAAGATTGGGGATGCTATGTTTAATAATGAAGATATTTTTAGCCTCTCAAGTTTTGATATGCAAAGTTGTTATGATGATAGCATGCCTTCTACCTATTATGATTATATTGATGAAAGTGGGTTTGGAAGAGTGTCAACTTTAGGAAGTAATGATCCCACTATTTTGGAGTATGTTGAATCTTATAATATTTATGAAAGTGGATTTGGAGAGGTCATGACTTTATTTAGTGATGTATCCACTATTTCGGAAGAGGTTTCAATCGATTGTGATGAGAACAAAGTTGCTACTTGTGATGATTATGGTGATAGAACTTATGCTATAAAAATTAATGATGATTATATGTATAAAACTTGTCATGATTATGATTACCCTTTTCCTGAACATTATTCTTTTATTGTGGAAACAATTTATAGTATTCAAGTCTCTTATGATACTCCCACTATTCGAATAAGAAGAATTTTTCTTATGTGGAGAGTAATAAAATTTCTATGCTTGTAGATCATGAAAAGAATGTTTTAGGTGCTGGTTATATTGTTGAATTAATTCATGATGCTACTGAAAATTATTATGAGGGAGGAATATAAGCTTGTAGGAATTGCAATAATATCAAGTTTCCTCTCGATGTGCTTAAATTTTGAAGTTATGCTTGTTTTGTCTTCCTATGCTAGTTGATTATTGTTCCCATAAGTTGTTTGCTCACAAAATCCCTATGCATAGGAAGTGGGTTAGACTTAAATGTGCTAGTCATATTCTTCATGATGCTCTCTTTATGTTTCAATTCCTATCTTTTATGTGAGCATCATTGAAACCATCATGCCTAGCTAGGGGCGTTAAACGTTAGCGCTTGTTGGGAGGCAACCCAATTTTATTTTAGTTTCTTGATTTTTGGTTCTGTTTAGGAATAAATAATCCATCTAGCTTCTGTTTAGATGTGGTTTTATGTTTTAATTAGTGTTTGTGCCAAGTAGAACCTTTGGGAAGACATGGGTGAAGTCTTTATGATCATGCTGTAAAAAACAGAAACTTTAGCGCTCACGAGATTACCTAGAAATTTTTACTGGAGAGTGATATTTAGTTGATTCTTTTTGAAGATGATTACTAGACAAATTCCTCAGGTCCACCAATTTATTTTAGAATTTTGGAGTTCCATAAGTTTAAGTTAGTTACAGATTACTACAGACTGTTCTGTTTTTGACAGATTCTGTTTTTCGTGTGTTGTTTGCTTATTTTGATGAATCTATGGCTAGTAAAATAGTTTATAATCCATAGAGAAGTTGGAATAAAGTAGGTTTAACACCAATATAAATAAATAATGAGTTCATTACAGTACCTTGAAGTGGTGTTTTGTTTTCTTTCGCTAACGGAGCTCACGAGTTTTCTGTTAAGTTTTGTGTTGTGAAGTTTTCAAGTTTTGGGTAAAGATTCGATGGATTATGGAACAAGGAGTGGCAAGAGCCTAAGCTTGGGGATGCCCAAGGCACCACAAGGTAATATTCAAGGATAATCAAGAGCCTAAGCTTGGGGATGCCCCGGGTGGCATCCCCTCTTTCGTCTTCGGTCATCGGTAACTTTACTTGGAGCTATATTTTTATTCACCACATGATATGTGTTTTGCTTGGAGCGTCATTCTATTTTCTTTAGCTTTGCTTGCTGTTTGAATAAAGTATCAAGATCTGAAATTCTTAAATGTTAGAGAGTCGCACAATCATTCGACTACTCATTGATCTTCACTCATATCTTTTTGGAGTAGTTTGTCATTTGCTCTAGTGCTTCACTTATATCTTTTAGAGCACGATGGCAGTCTTATTTTGAAGAAATATATGAACTCTCATGCTTCCCTTATATTATTTTGAGAGTATTAAATATCATGGTAATTTGCTTAAATAATCATAATATGCTAAGCATACAAGATTTGTAAGAATTCTTATGAGCGTGTTGAATACTAAGAGAAGTTTGATACTTGAAAATTGTTTTGAGATATGGAGGTAGTGATATTAAAGTCATGCTAGTTGGGTGATTATGAATTTAAAGGATGCTTGTGTTGAAGTTAGCAAGTCCCGTAGCATGCACGTATGGTTAAAGTTGTGTAACAAATTTGAAACATGAAGTGTACCTGGCTTGTGCATCCTTATGAGTGGCGGTCGGGGACGAGCGATGGTCTTTTCCTACCAATCTATCCCCCTAGGAGCATGTGCGTAGTACTTGATTTTTGATGACTTATAAATTTTTGCAATAATTATATGAGTTCTTTTGACTAATGTTGAGTCCATGGATTATACACACTTTTACCTTTCCGCCTTTGCTAGCCTCTTCGGTACCGTGCATTGCCCTTTCTCACATTGAGAGTGGTGCAAACTTCACGGTGCATCCAAACCCGTGATATGATACGCTCTATCACACATAAACCTCCTTATATCTTCCTCAAAACAGCCACCGTACCTACCTATTATGGCATTTCCATAGCCATTCCGAGATATATTGCCATGCAACTTTCCACCGTTCCGTTCATCATCATCATGACTTACTTTACTTTTGTCATATTGCCATTGCATGATCATGTAGTTGACATCGTATTTGTGGCAAAGCCACCATGCATTATTTTTCATACATGTCACTCTTGATTCATTGCACCATCCCGGTACACCGCCAGAGGCATTCATATAGAGTCATATCTTGTTCTAGTTTCGAGTTGTAATCCTTATGTTGTAATCAATAGAAGTGTGATGATCATCATTATTAGAGCATTGCCCAATCAAAAACAAGAAAAAAAGAGAAAGGCCAAAAAAAGAAAGGCCCAAAAAAAGAGAAAATAAATAAAAAGGGCAATTCTCCTATCTCTTTTTCCACACTTGTGCTTCAAAGTAGCACCTTATTCTTCATGTAGTGAGTCTCATATATTGTGCTTCAAAGTAGCACCATGTTTTTCATATAGTGAGTCTCATAAGTTGTCTTTTTATACTAGTGGGAATTTTTCATTATAGAACTTGCCTTGTATATTCCTACGATGGGCTTCCTCAAATGCCCTAGGTCTTCATGAGCAACCAAGTTGGATGCACACCCACTAGTTTTCTTTTGTTGAGCATTCATAGCTCTAGTGCATCCGTTGCATGGCAATTCCTACTCCTCATATTTACATCAATTGATGGGCATCTCCATAGCCCGTTGATTATCCTCGTCAATGTGAGACTTTCTCCTTTTTTGTCTTCTCCACACAATCCCCATCATCATATTCTATTCCACCCATAGTGCTATATCCATGGATCACGCTCATGTATTGCGTGAAGGTTGAAAAAGTTTGAGATTATTTAAGTATGAAACAATTGCTTGGCTTGTCATCGGGGGTATAGAAGTTGGGAACATCTTTGTGTGACGAAAATGAAGCATAGCCTAACTATATGATTTTGTAGGGATGAACTTTCTTTTGCCATGTTATTTTGAGAAGACATGTTTACTTTGATTAGTATGCTTGAAGTATTACTATTTCTTTTATCAATATGAACCTTTATTTTGTATTAATTTGGATCTAAATATTTATATCACAAGTAAGAAGAATTACATTGAAATTATGCCAACTAGCATTCCACATCAAAAATTATCTTTTTATCATTTACCTACTCGAGGACGAGCAGGAATTAAGCTTGGGGATGCTTGATACGTCTCCAACGTATCTATAATTTTTGATTGCTCCATGCTATATTATCTACTGCTTTGGGCAATATTGGGCTTTATTTTCCACTTTTATATTACTTTTGGGACTAACCTATTAACCGGAGGCCCAGCCCAGATTTGCTGTTTTTTTTTCCTATTTCAGTATTTCGAGGAAAAGGAATATCAAACGGAGTCAAAACGGAACGAAATCAACTAGAGAAGTTATTTTTGGAAGGAAAGCCATCCGATGGACTTGGAGTGCACGTCTGGAAAGAAGGGAGGTGCTCACGAGGGTGGGGGCATGCACACCCCCCTAGGGCACGCCCCCCTGCCTCGTGGCCCCCCTCGGTCCACCGACGTACTTCTTTCACCCATATATACCTACGTATCGTAAAACTTCCAGAACAGAAGATAGATCGGGAGTTCTGGCGCCGCAAGCCTCTGTAGCCACCAAAAACCTCTCGGGAGCCCGTTCCGGCAACTTGTCAGAGGGGGAACCCATCGCCGGTGGCCATCTTCATCATCCCGGCGCTCTCCATGACGAGGAGGGAGTAGTTCACCCTCGGGGCTGAGGGTATGTACCAGTAGCTATGTGTTTGATCTCTCTCTCTCTCATGTTCTCTATTTGGCACGATCTTGATGTATCGCGAGCTTTTCTATTATAGTTGGATCTTATGTTTCTTCTCCCCCTCTACTCTCTTGTAATGGATTGAGTTTTCCCCTTGAAGTAATCTTATCGGATTGAGTCTTTAAAGATTTAAGAACACTTGATGTATGTCTTGCCGTGCGTATCTGTGGTGACAATGGGATATCACGTGATTCACTTGATGTATGTTTTGGTGATCAACTTGCGGGTTTCGCCAATGAACCTATGCATAGGGGTTGGCACACGTTTCGCCGTGATTCTCGGTAGAAACTTTGGGGCACTCTTTGAGGTTCTATGTGTTGGTTTGAATAGATGAATTGAGATTGTGTGATACATATCATATAATCATGCCCACGGATACTTTAGGTGACATTGGAGAATCTAGGTGACATTAGGGTTTTGGTTGATTTGTATCTTAAGGTGTTATTCTAGTACGAACTCTAGGGCTGTTTGTGATACTTATAGGAATAGCCCAACGGATTGATTGGAAAGAATAACTTTGAGGTGGTTTCATACCCTACCATAATCTCTTTGTTTGTTCTCAACTATTAGTGACTTTGGAGTGACTCTTTGTTGCATGTTGAGGGATAGTTATATGATCCAATTATGTTATTATTGTTGAGAGAACTTGCACTAGTGAAAGTATGAACCCTAGGCCTTGTTTCCTATCATTGCAATACCGTTTACGCTCACTTTTATCATTAGTTACCTTGCTTTTTATATTTTCAGATTACAAAAACCTTTATCTACTATCCATATTGCACTTGTATCACCATCTCTTCGCCGAACTAGTGCACCTGTACAATTTACCATTGTATTGGGTGTGTTGGGGACACAAGAGACTCTTTGTTATTTGGTTTCAGGGTTGTTTGACAGAGACCATCTTCATCCTACGCCTCCTACGGATTGATAAACTTTAGGTCATCCACTTGAGGGAAATTTGCTACTGTCCTACAAACCTGTGCACTTGCAAGCCCAACAACGTCTACAAGAAGAAGGTTGTGTAGTAGACATCAATGTGTTTTGATGTACCAAAGGTAGTTTGGAGTCCCTGATGTGATCACGGACACGACGAGAAGTCTCTAAATGGTCGAGACATAAAGATTGGTATATTGGACGACTATATTCAGACATCGGAAGTGTTCGGGTGGTTTCGGAGAAAACGGAGTGCCGGGAGGTTACGGAACCCCGGGGAAAGTTGGGCCTACATGGGCCATAGGGAAGAGAGGAGTGCTACCTCTTGAGCACTGCGTTGGTGTTCCCTTGAAGAGGAAAGTGTGATGCAGCAAAGTAGCATAAGTATTTCCCTCAGTTTATAAGAACCAAGGTATCAATCCAGCAGGAGGCTACGCGCGACTCCCTCGCACCTACACAAACAAATAAATCCTCGCAACCAACGCGATAAGGGGTTGTCAATCCCTACACGGTCACTTACGAGAGTGAGATCTGATAGATATAATAAGATAATATTGTTGATATTTTTGTGATAAAGATGCAAAGTAAAGAAAGTAATAAAAACGGCATCAGAAATAGCTTGTTGTCGGGAGATTAATATGATGGAAAATAGACCCGGGGGCCATAGGTTTCACTAGTGTCCTCTCTCAAGAGCATAAGTATTTTACGGTGGGTGAACAAATTACTGTTGAGCGATTGACAGAATTGAGCATATTATGAGAATATCTAGGTATGATCATGTATATAGGCATCACGTCCGAGACAAGTAGACCGACTCCTGCCTGCATCTACTACTATTACTCCACACATCGACCGCTATCCGGCATGCATCTAGTGTATTAAGTTCATAAGAACAGAGTAACGCTTTAAGCAAGATGACATGATGTAGAGGGATAAATTCATGCAATATGATAAAAACCCCATCTTGTTATCCTCGATGGCAACAATACAACACGTGCATTGCTGCCCCTACTGTTACTGGGAAAGGACACCGCAAGATTGAACCCAGAGCTAAGAACTTTTCCCAATGCAAGAAAGATCAATCTAGTAGGCCAAACCAAACTGATAATTCGAAGAGACTTGCAAAGATAACCAATCATACATAAAAGAATTCAGAAGATTCAAATATTGTTCATAGATAAACTTGATCATAAACCCACAATTCATCGGTCTCAACAAACACACCGCAAAAGAAGATTACATTGAATAGACCTCCACAAGAGAGGGGGAGAACATTGTATTGAGATCCAAAAATAGAGAAGAAGCCATCTAGCTAATAACTATGGACCCGAAGGTCTGAGGTAAACTACTCACACTTCATCGGAGAAGCTACGGTGTTGATGTAGAAGCCCTCCATGATCGATGCCCCTTCCGGCGGAGCTCCGGAACAGGCCCCAAGATGGGATCTCACGGGTACAGAAGGTTGCGGCGGTGGAATTAGGTTTTTGGCTCCGTCTCCGATCATTTGGGGGTACGTAGGTATATATAGGAGGAAGGAGTACGTCGGTGGAGCAACGTGAGGCCCACGAGGGTGGAGGGCGCGCCTGGGGGAGGGGGGGTAGGCGCGCCCCCCTACCTCGTGGCTTCCTGTTGATTTCTTGACGTAGGGTCCAAGTCCTACGAATCATGTTTGTTCCGAAAATCACGTTCCCGAAGGTTTCATTCCGTTTGGACTCCGTTTGATATTCTTTTTCTGCGGAACTCTGAAATAGGCAAAAAATAGCAATTCTAGGCTGGGCCTCCGGTTAATAGTTTAGTCCCAAAAATAATATAAAAGTGAATAATAAAGCCCAATAATTTCCAAAATAGAAGATAATATAGCATGGAGCAATCAAAAATTATAGATACGTTGGAGACATATCAAGCATCCCCAAGCTTAATTCCTGCTCGTCCTCGAGTAGGTAAATGATAAAAACAGAATTTTTGATGTGGAATGCTACTTGGCATAATTTCAATGTAATTCTTCTTAATTGTGGTATGAATATTCAGATTCGAAAGATTCAAGATAAAAGTTCAATATTGACATAAAATAATAATACTTCAAGGATACTAACTAAGCAATTATGTCCTCTCAAAATAACATAGCCAAAGAAAGTTCATCCCTACAAAATCATATAGTTTAGTCATGCTCCATTTGCGTCACACAAGAATGCTCTCATCATGCACAACCCCGATGACAAGCAAGCAATTGTTTCATACTTTAGTAATCTCAAACTTTTTCAACCTTCACTTAATACATGAGTGTGAGCCATGGACATAGCACTATGGGTGGAATAGAATATGATGATGGGGGTTATGTGGAGAAGACAAAAAAGGAGAAAGTCTTACATCAACGAGGCTAATCAATGGGCTATGGAGATGCCCATCGATTTATGTTAATGCAACGAGTAGGGATTGCCATGCAACGGATGCACTAGAGCTATAAATATATGAAAGCTCAACAAAAGAAACTAAGTGGGTGTGCCTCCAACTTGCTTGCTCACGAAGACCTAGGGCACTTGAGGAGGCCCATTGTTGGAATATACAAGCCAATTTATATAATGAAAAATTCCCACTAGTATATGAAAGTGACAAAACAAGAGACTCTCTATCATGAAGATTATGGTGCTACTTTGAAGCACAAGTGTGGTAAAAGGATAGTAACATTGTCCCTTCTCTCTTTTTCTCTCATTTTTTGGGCCTTCCCTTTTTTTTACGGCCTTTCTCTCTTTTTTTTATATTCCTCACTTAGGACAATGCTCTAGAATGATGATCATCACACTTCTATTTATTTACAACTCAATGATTACAACTCGATACTAGAACAAACTATGACTCTATATGAATGCCTCCTGCGGTGTATCGGGATATGCAATGAACCAAGAGTGACATGTATGAAAGAATTATGGATGGTGGCTTTGCCACAAATACTATGTCAACTACATGATCATGCAAAGCAATATGACAATGATGAATGTGTCATGATAAACGGAACGGTGGAAAGTTGCATGGCAATATATCTCGGAATGGCTATGGAAATGCCGTAATAGGTAGGTATGGTGACTGTTTTGAGGAAGATATAAGGAGGTTTATGTGTGAAAGAGCGTATCATATCACGGGTTTGGATGCACCGGCAAAATTTGCACCAACTCTTAATGTGAGAAAGGGCAATGCACGGTACCGACGAGGCTAGCAATGATGGAAAGGCGAGAGTGCGTATAATCCTTGGACTCAACATTAGTCATAAAGAACTCACATACTTATTGCAAAAATCTACAAGTCATCAAAAACCAAGCACTACGCGCATGCTCGTAGGGGGATAGATTGGTAGGAAAAGATCATCGCTCGTCCCCGACCGCCACTCATAAGGACGACAATCAAAGAACACCTCATGTTTCAAATTTGTTACATAACGTTTACCATACGTGCATGCTACGGGACTTGCAAACTTCAACACAAGTATTTCTCAATTTCACAACTACTCAACTATCACAACTTCAATATCACTACCTCCATGTCTCAAAACGATCATCAAGCATCAAACTTCTCTTAGTATTCAAAACACTCATAAGAAAGTTTTTACTATTCTTGAATACCTAGCATATTAGGATTATTTAACTAAATTACCATGCTATTTAAGACTCTCAAAATAATATAAGTGAAGAATGAGAGAATAATATTTTCTATAAAGCAAATCCACCACCATGCTCTAAAAGATATAAGTGAAGTACTAGAGCAAAAACTATATAACTCAAAAGATATAAGTGAAGCACATAGAGTATTCTAATAATTTCCGAATCATGTGTGTCTCTCTCAAAAGGTGTGTACAGCAAAGGTGATTGTGTTAAACTAAAAATAAAAGACTCAAATCATACAAGACGCTCCAAGCAAAACACATATCATGTGGTGAATAAAAATATAGCTCCAAGTAAAGTTACCGATGGAAGTAGACGAAAGAGGGGATGCCTTCCGGGGCATCCCCAAGCTTTGACTTTTAGGTGTCCTTAGATTATTTTGGGGGTGCCATGGGCATCCCCAAGCTTAGGCTCTTGCCACTCCTTGTTCCATAATCCATCAAATCTTTCACCCAAAACTTGAAAACTTCACAACACAAAACTCAGCAGAAAATCTCGTGAGCTCCGTTAGCGAAAGAAAACAAAAGACCACTTCAAGGTACTGTAATGAACTCATTCTTTATTTATATTGGTGTTAAACCTACTGTATTCCAACTTCTCTATGGTTTATAAACTCTTTTACTAGCCATAGATTCATCAAAATAAGCAAACAACACACGAAAAACAGAATCTCTCAAAAACAGAACAGTCTGTAGTAATCTGTAACTAACGCAAACTTATGGAACTCCAAATAATCAGACAAAGTAGGACGTCCTAGGCAATTTGTTTATTGATCAGCAGCAATTGGAATAAATATTTTATCACGTTCTGGTGATTTTTAACAATTATTTTCGCGAACAGAAAGTTTCTGCAAATTTCTGCAAGATCAAATAACTATCATCCAAGAAGATCCTATAGGTTTAACTTGGAACAAACACTAACTAAAACATAAAAACACATCTAACCAGAGGATAGAACAGATATTTATTCCTAAACAGAAGCAAAAAGAAAAAACTAAAAATAAAATTGGGTTGCCTCCCAACAAGCGCTATCGTTTAACGCCCCTAGCTAGGCATACAAGCAAGGATAGATCTAGGTATTGCCATCTTTGGTTTTCAAATTTTTAGTGGAATCAAGCTCTAATCCGGGAGGTTCTTTACGTTTCCCTTCATATTCTGAAATTTTTAGATCTAAAGAATCCTACCGCTTATTGCAAAGAGTAATCAACATATTCATGCGGTGTATATTTCCGCTAAATTTTGTTGAGGTAGTGTTCCCACTATTCCTTCTATAACTTCATGCGCAATATGTGAATCAATTTCAATAAAATTGCCTTTGGCAACGCAATCCAAGAGTTGTCTATGAGACATATTTAATCCAACATAGAAATTGCGAAGCAAAATTCTCAGGTTCACTTCAAAAGTATAATTATGGTAAGACTCCATTATTCTCAACCAGGCATCTTTTAAGTTTTCTCCTAGTCTTTGTTTGAAGTGAAAGACTTCAAACTCAGGGGACAGTGGGGTTGTTAAGGGACTAGCCATGACGGCAAGGAAAGCAAAAGAAAAAGAGGTGAACAGAAAAGAGACGGCGAATAAAACGGCAAGGGTGAAGTGGGGGAGAGGAAAATGAGAGGCAAATGGCAAATAATGTAATGCGGGAGATAAGGGTTTGTGATTACTTGGTATGTTGACTTTTGCGTAGACCTCCCCGGCAACGGCGCCAGAAATCCTTCTTGCTACCTCTTGAGCACTGTGTTGGTTTTCCCTTGAAGAGGAAAATGTGATGCAGCGAAGTAGCGTAAGTATTTCCGTAAGTTTTTGAGAACCAAGGTATCAATCCAGCAGGAGGCTACGCGCGAGTCCCTCGCACCTATACAAACAAATAAATCCTCGCAACCAACGCGATAAGGGGTTGTCAATCCCTACACGGTCACTTCGAGAGTGAGATCTGATAGATATGATAAGATAATATTTTTGGTATTTTTGTGATAAAGATGCAAAGTAAAGAAAGTAATAAAAACAGCGTCAGAAATAGCTTGTTGTCGGGAGATTAATATGATGGAAAATAGACCCGGGGGCCATAGGTTTCACTAGTGGCCTCTCTCAAGAGCATAAGTATTTTACGAGGGGTGAACAAATTACTGTTGAGCAATTGACAGAATTGAGCATAGTCATGAGAATATCTAGGTATGATCATGTATATAGGCATCACGTTTGAGACAAGTAGACCGACTCCTGTCTGCATCTACTACTATTACTCCACACATCGACCGCTATCCAGCATGCATCTAGAGTATTGAACAGAGTAACGCTTTAAGCAAGATGACATGATGTAGAGGGATAAATTCATGCAATATGATAAAACCCCCATCTTGTTATCGTCGATGGCAACAATACAATACGTGCCTTGCTGCCCCTACTGTCACTGGGAAAGGACACCGCAAGATTGAACCCAAAGCTAAGAACTTCTCCCAATGCAAGAAAGATCAATCTAGTAGGCCAAACCAAAATTCAGAAGAGACTTGCAAAGATAACCAATCATACATAAAAGAATTCAGAAGATTCAAATATTGTTCATAGATAAACTTGATCATAAACCCACAATTCATCGGTCTCAACAAACACACCGCAAAAGAAGATTACATCGCTCCACAAGAGAGGGGGAGAACATTGTATTGAGATCCAAAAAGAGAGAAGAAGCCATCTAGCTAATAACTATGGACCCGAAGGTCTGAGGTAAACTACTCACACTTCATCGGAGAAGCTATGGTGTTGATGTAGAAGCCCTCCGTGATCGATGCCCCTTCCGGCGGAGCTCCGGAACAGGCCCCAAGATGGGATCTCACGGGTACAGAAGGTTGCGGCGGTGAAATTAGGTTTTTGGCTCCGTCTCTGATCGTTTGGGGGTACGTAGGTATATATAGGAGGAAAGGAGTACGTCGGTGGAGCAACATGGGGCCCACAAGGGTGGAGGGCGCGCCTGGGGGGGTAGGCGCGCCCCCCTACCTCGTGGCTTCCTGTTTGATTTCTTGACATAGGGACCAAGTCCTGCGGATCATGTTCGTTCCGAAAATCACGTTCCCGAAGGTTTCATTCCGTTTGGACTCCGTTTGATATTCTTTTTCTGCGAAACTCTGAAATAGGCAAAAAAACAGCAATTCTGGGTTGGGCCTCCGGTTAATAGGTTAGTCCCAAAAATAATATAAAAGTGAATAATAAAGCCCAATAATGTCCAAAACAGAAGATAATATAGCATGGAGCAATAAAAAATTATAGATATGTTGGAGAAGTATCATGGAGGCAGCCCACAAGGGGCAGCCGCGCCCCCTCCCTATAGGGAGTCCGAATTGGACTAGGGAGGGGCGCGCGCCCCCCTTTCCTTCTCCTCTTCCTCTCCCTTCCTTCTTCCCCCTTCCTCCTAGTTGGACTAGGAAAGGGGGAGTCCTACTCCTACTAGGAGGAGGACTCCTCCCCTCCTTGGCGCGCCCAAGGGCCGGCCAGCCTCCCCCGTTGCTCCTTTATATACGGGGGCAGGGGCACCCTAGAACACAACAACAGACATTGTCTTAGCCGTGTGCGGTGCCCCCTCCACCATAATCCACCTCGGTCATATCGTTGCAGTGCTTAGCCGAAGCCCTGCGCCGGTAGCTTCATCATCACCGTCACCATGCCATCATGCTGACGAAGCTCTCCCTCGACACTCAGCTGGATCAAGAGTTCGTGGGACGTCACCGAGCTGAACGTGTGCAGGTCGCGGAGGTGCCGTACTTTCGGTACTTGGATCGGTCGGATCGTGAAGACGTACAACTACATCAACCGCATTGTCATAACACTTCTGCTTTCGCTTTACGAGGGTACATGGACAACACTCTCCCCTCTCGTTGCTATGCATCACCATGATCTTGCGTGTGCGTAGGAATGTTTTGAAATTAGTACATCCCCCAATAGGCATGGCCCCCTTTTGCAACTCCGGCGACCCTCCTCGGCCCCTCCCTCACGCAGCAGCCATGGCTGGTGGAAATTCTGGCCAATTTTTTATGCCAACCGGTTGTACCATTTTGGATCGCCGGTAGTAGCTTCTGCTAAACTGGTTGCATCTTTTTTATATCATTTCGTTCATGCTTTTTCTTCAAAAATCTGTTTCTTGCATCTTTTTTCCTAAAATCATTTGTTCCAGCTTAAAAAATCACTGGTTGCACATTTTGTTCAGCTGGTTGTAGCATTCCGTTCAAGTGCAGCGATGCTTTTTGCAACAACTGTAGCCTATTTTGCTACCATCGGTTAATTTTTTTTCTACATGTATGCACGGCGGTTGGTCGACGGCGACGATGCCTTTTTTTTGCTGCAACTGTTTTGGAGTTTGCTGCCCAAATTTGCTACCACATGCCTTTTGGGTTTTCTGGAAGGAACCGCCCAAAATGCTTCCACCAGATTTGGTTTTGCTGGAGCCTGCTCCAGAAATTGCTACTACTGGCTTTTTGGCTGCGAGCATGCCATCGCCTACCATTGGTGCCACAACCGGTAGTGGTGCGGTCGGCGTCCAGAGTGCGATGAGCCACAACCGAGGGTCTGCGTTAATTTTTGTTGACAGAGTCTGTGGAAAAGCTTCAAACCCCATGGAAAAGCTTCAGCCTGGCGGTGTAGGGAAAGCTTCAACCGAGGACAGAGTCTGTGCCCACACAAGCGGCGATGACAACGAGCGGCGAACGGCGAGGGGGAGAGGACGTGGGTGCTGCGACGAGCAGCGACGCCGTGGGAGAGGACCTGGGTGCTTTCGCATCTCACCGGAGTGCACGCACAGCGGTGGCCGGGGCAGGAACTTTGCGCTGAAAACGGATTTGATGTGGGGCAGGAAGAAAGATGATGCCGTGAGGAGCGAGGATCGAACGGCTCATGTCTGCTGGGATTGCACGGCTGCGGTGCGGCCGGCGCCTATGGTGCCCTAGTTTTTTTACTCGTTCGTTACAAACTAAGCTGCGTGCCAAGTTTGTTTACATATACTGGCTTGCTAGCGACCGTTTGAATTGCAGCAAATATTTTGGATCACATCCAATATATTGGTAACCTGTTCTGGTTCTTTGTATGTGAGCTGGCGAGTTTTTGGCGACGAATTGCCTCGTCAATATTTTGGCACGCCCCCATTTTGATTAGGTTTGTTTGGGCACCATTGAAAAATTGTGTAAGACCATCTCTAACTGATCCCCTTAAATGCATTAGAGGAGTAAAATTTTGGTCTTTCTTCTCTAAACCGCAAATAACCGATCTCCTATATCGTTAGAGTAAAAAAAAATACTTTATGGCCACCGGAACTCTTAAATATACTCGACTGCACACCGCTGGAGTAACAATTTCTCCCCACCACCGTTCGACGTCATCCATTCCAGCGCCACCCAAGCACCTCGCATCCCTGCCGGCGCGCCCCTACATCCACTCCGGTTCAGCCCCGCTGCCTAAATGGTCGGATCCAGCTAGCACTGGTCCCCATCGCCAATCAGAAGCGTCGATCCACGCCGCCACGTGCAGCCGTCCTGAGCCTATTGCGGTAATTCCTCCTAAAGCAGCGTGTCCTCATCTTGGTTCCCTGACCTGCCATCACCGCCGGTGCCACGTAGGAGGCAGTGGCGGAGCTAGGTTTACGAAAATGGGTGTACAGGGTGCAAGATTCTATAAATTTTCTAGATTTTTTGAATATATACTTATTTTATCTATTTAGTTTGTGCTGTCTTTCCAGAATTAATGGGTGTACAAATGTACACCCATGTACCCTTCTGACTCCGCCCATGGGAGGAGGTACCTCGGCGTGCGGCATCAGTCATGGGGGTGTGGGTGGCCAAGATCACGCACCACGAAACCCACCGACGCATCTAGATTGGCTCCTGTCAATCTGCAGCGTAGGCAAAGTGTGTGCGTAGGCCATCCAGTCGGTGCGCCTCCATGGCGTGGCGGCATGGCTCAACTTCCCCTTCAGATCCGCCATGTCGGATCTGGTCCCCGTCAACTCCGAGTGGCCTTCCCACACGAGCTACGGGAGGACCGGGAGGCTTGAGAGTGCCTCGAGGCAGAGCACGCAGACGAGGAGTACATAGCGGAGCTCCATCGCCCGTTCAAGCTCTACAAGTTGGGGAGACCGATGGAGCCGGGTCGTCCATTGCGACGGTCATCGACCTTTGTTCTAGTGATGGCGACGACTCTGGGTTTGACGGCAGCGGCAATGATAAGGACGTCAACGGCGAGCCAAATTGGGAGAAACTCATGGCTGAGGTCGACTAGATTTCTTTCGTTTTTATGCAATTTTATTACGTTTAAATTTATGTAATACAGTTTATGCTACTAGTTTGAATCGAGTCCGATGGACTAGTTTAAATCAAATTTGCATGAATTTGTGTTAATTTTTTAAGGGGTTAAACTCTAGGGGTACGGTTAGAATCCGTAATTTTATAGAGGAACAAATTTGAGGTTAAAGAGGCCGTTTGCTCCTCTAATTATAAGGAATCTGTTAGACAGGCTCTAGTTGTTCGCCTTTAGAATTTTTTGGGGGTTAATTGATTGACCAGGTGTCTACTTGAATTACAGCTAATATTTTGGTCACCCGTTCTAATTCTCTGTACGCGTGCTGGTTAGTTTTCTGGCGGAGAATTCCCTCCCTAATATTTTGGCACGCCACCGTTTTGATCAGGCTGGGGCGGGCACCATCCAAACAGCCTCCTTGAACTCAAACTACTCTGCCGGACGAGCGTCGCGGTACCATGCACCAAAAGTCCAGATGAGAAAGCATTTTTCGCTTTGTGAACAACTGTTTTCAGTTTTGATCATTAACAATTCTGTTTTTTAGAAAGTCGATAACGATCCTACTCGGTATCCTATATTACGTCAAACAAACTGTCAAAGGACCCTTAATCTCAGGCACGCACACAAAAGGGCGACGTTTCCTTGGGGAGAGACCAACCCACGCGCCCGCAGGCCGTGTTGCGCTTGCCATGGGGAACAACATCACCACTTGTCTGGGCAAGCCGCCAGCCGAGACGTCGTCGAGGTGCGTGACGCCGACGGCCACAACGGCGCACAACTTCATGGTGGACAACTACTCGCTGCTCAGCGGCGCCATCGGCGTTGACAAGTTCGTGAGCTCGACGATGTTCAGCGCCGGCGGCCGCAGCTGGAACATCAGATTCTACCCCGACGGGGACAGCCGGAGACCTGGCTATGCGGCGGCGTTCTTGCATCTCGTAGGAGGGGCAAAGGCGACGAGCGTGAAGGCCAAGTTCACTCTGAGCTTGCTGGGGAAAGATGGCAAAGTGCTCGGAGATTCGAAACCTGTGAGCATAGCGCAAACCTTCGAGTCGGAGGGTGTCAAGAGTTGTTGGGGCGCTATCAAGTTTGTCGAGCAAACCACGCTGCAAGATGCAGGCTGCTTCACGGTCAGGTGCGATTTGACCATCGTCAAGGATGTCGTCGTGCACAAGATTATTAATAATTAGCTTATTCATGGTGGCCATTAATTTGCTTGTAAACGATGCTATTTTAGAAGTACTCCTCAATCCTAAAATATAGTGCATATTACATTTGTCCTCAGTCAAACTTTGTGAGGTTTGACCAAATATGAGAGAATGTATGAATATTTACAAATAACAAATATATATGAGATGAAAATAATTTTCATTATAAATCTTTTTTTAGTTGGGTTTCATCAGGTTGTAGTTTTCGTGATAAATCTAATGATATAGATTAGGTACTAGAAGGAAACATGCACCTTGCCGCGCTATTTTCCTCTTTGATGCCTTACCCTATGATAGTCTGTGTCGCTAATCTACCATTATCCTGACAAGTTTTATAGTATTTTTCTTCAAGAAGAGCTATATACTTTTCATCTTTTCAGGGATCGCTACACAGCCGGCTTAGTTCATAAGTGGAACAATGAAGGAAGGTTTAATATCTAGAGGCCACCATGGTTTGGCAGTGCTACCATAATCGTGTTTGCTATTCGCTGGCAGAGATAGAACGAACGAGCAACACAGATCATCCAGGACTACAATCCTATCTTTTTCTCGAAAAAACAAATTTTCTAAGGCATCGTATGCAATATTCCTAAAATGTGAAATCGAGTAGCTTATAAGCAGAAAATCAAAGAAATGTCATGGCAACGTAAAAAGTGTGGTAGAACGAAGATGACTAAAATCTTTTTTTTAGAAAAGGAGGATGACTTCCGGCCTCTGCATTTGGGAGATGCATGCGGCCATTTTATCGATTATTCTCGAGGATCTTACAAAGTATTACAACAATATGACCGAATCCATCATCTTGGCTATATAAGCCACTACTCCTATCCATATGATGAAGGGGTGCTAGCTAGGCCAAATACCCAGACCACTCACCTAAGCCTATCATCAAAAGCCAGAAGCTCCAGCCGAGCCACATACCGGTGCTGGGCATAAACTGGTCTGACGCACTCACAAGTGTCGCCACCGCCATCCTCCACAAGTCCGTCTTCGAGCAGATATTGAGGCTTCTACCTTATCAGGCCACTCTGTCATTGATGCCACCATGACGTAAAGAACTACCTCCTCCCGCGCTGAGTCCATCATCACAAGATCGGGCCCCGAAGTCTCCACTGCGCCACGCCGCCGAGATCCGCCGTCATTAATGTGTAGGATGAAGCACCGCACCATCAAAAAGCCGCCCACTGGTCCCTCGATCCGTGTCGCCTCCAAGAATGACGCCCTAAGGAGGAAACGACACTAACGCGTCGCCGTCATCCAATCTACTAATCTAGGGTTTCCCCCGGAGGTAGCAGATAGAGGTCTGGAGCTTCTCCGCGGCGATGCCTTCAAGAAGGTAATGACACAAAAGAGTACCGCCAACGCCGGTCTTGGCATCAAGCCGAGAACAAGATTTTCACCTGGATCCGCTCGAAGAACCTCCATCAAGCATCATGTGCACGGGTCGCCGCCGATCTGAGCTGCCGCACATCGAGCAAGCCGCACCGTGCAGATCAGATCTGTCCGAAGGGCAAACCACGCATGGCGCCGACCCAACCACCAGGCCCTCCATACCGCCACCGCCGATCCGAGGTCAGATGGTCCGTCGCTGCAAATCCGGCCGCTGCCGTCGAACGCAGCCAAGGCCGCTGCCCGCCGCAGGGTCGGCCACTGCACCCGCCACCACCACCGCCCTAGGACGAGGCAGCCGCCGCGCCGCCGCCGGTCAAGGCAGACCCGCCACGCCACGAAGGCCAGATCGGCCGTGCCACCACACGCCGCGGGGCTCCGCACCGCCCCCATGGCGCGGGAGAGAGAGAAGGCCCCCACCACCGCCGTCAGCCCCCGGGCTATAGGCCGGCGGCGTCCTTCGGCGGCGGCGGAGGGAGGGATGGAAGGACCACTGCTTGGAAAAGGCCTACTAATGGCGCACCGGTTTTGCCTACTAATGGCGCACTACCGGTGTGCCATTACTATCACACCACTAGTATTTTTTACTAATGGCGCACCACACAGAAGTGCGCCATTAGTAACATTTTTTTCAAAAAAAAATTTCAGAAATTTTTTATTTTTTTTTCAATTTTTTCTTAATCTTAGGTCACTATAGCTTAATCTTGGGTCAATATGCTTAAACTCAGGTCAAATCGCACTCCGTGGTCAAACTTCCTGAAAGGTCCCCCATCCTCACACTACTCCAGCCCAAGCACGCTTAACTTCAGAGTTCTATCCAACCCTAGCAACAACTCACTTCTGGGCACTTGTTGATATATCTAGCATATCAATCCTATTATACCTTGTGGATGTCTAGGACTTTGTTCATGTTCATGACTATGATGAAATTTTGAAAAATATTTCAAACTTCCCGGTCATATTACGTATCATTTTTTGAAAAACAATTCAAAAAAAATTCAAAATCAAGTTTTTTTGAATTTTTTTGCCTCCAGATCTTAAAAGCTCCGTAACTTTTTTCTGTTAGGTTTTTGAGGATTTTGAAAATGTTTAACGGGGTTCCCCCGATTAAATTTGGATGTAACTTTTCGAGTAAATGATTTTTCATATATAAAACTTTTTAATCCGAGTTCGTATGCAAAAGTTATGCCCACTTTACAAATTTCCAGAGAGATTTTGCAAATAAAATCGAAATTTATATTTGTAAATTTTCCCAACAACTAGACCACATATCACATGAGAAACTTATTTTCTTTTATTTTTTTTGACATTTTTATCATTTTTTTTATTTTTTTTAAAACTGAAAAGGCGGTCAGGGGGTGCATTCGGTGGAAGTTGGGCAAACTAGTAATGACGCACCGTGTGGTGGTGCGCCATTAGTAGTTAAACTAGTAATGGTGCACCACACCCACGGTGCGCCATTACTTGTTTTGAAAAAAAAAATTGAATTTTTTTATTTATTTTTTTGAAAAAAACTTAGTAATGGCGCACCAGTGGACAGTGCGCCATTACTAGTTAAAACTAGTAATGGCGCACTGTCCACAGGTGCGCCATTACTAACAAGTTTTATTTTTTTATTTTTTTCAAAACTACTAATGGCGCACGATGGGTGTGGTGCGCCATTACTATGTCAACTAGTAATGGTGCACCACTCCCACGGTGCGCCGTTAGTAGTTTTGAAAAAAATTATTTTTTTTTACTAATGACGCATCATGGGATGTGGTGCGCCATTAGTA
The DNA here is from genome assembly GCA_021605145.1 of Aegilops bicornis. Lineage (NCBI taxonomy): Eukaryota > Viridiplantae > Streptophyta > Magnoliopsida > Poales > Poaceae > Aegilops > Aegilops bicornis. Next base: position 768,267,295 of record CM038670.1, on the reverse strand, counting down.
TTTGCACACTAATGGCACACCAACACATGGTGCGCCATTAGTATTTAGTAATGGTGCACTACATGTACGGTGCGCCATTAGTGTCCATTCCATCTATAGCCCTTTTCCTAGTAGTGGACGGGGAGCCCCCGGCGGCTAGGGTTGGGATACCGCCCGAGTCGCCCGAGCGGAGGCGACGCGGGGGGAGCGGGGGCTTTGTATAGAGAGTACGAAGATGACTAAAATCTAACATGGTCGGTACATGACTGCATAATATTTTGCCTGCTCGGTGTGAGTAGTCACCTCACATCCTAGGTGCATGACACCCCTTTCAGTATATCCTCCATGAGCAAAGGACAACTAGCTACGAGTTGCTTGAATCCATTAATTGCCATGACAACACGTAGTTTGTCCCGTGGTGAACTCATAAACTGAATGCAAGCTTCCACTAGTAGAAAAGGGGTCTATTGACCCGGTTGGTGAGGGCCTTTAGTCATGAACCGGGACTAAAGGGTCGGTACTAATACTCTGGCCCTTTAGTCTCGGTTCAATCCAGAACCGGGACTGATGGCCCTCCACGTGGCCTGTCCGCTGAGCCCAGGCAGGAGGGCCTTTGGTCCCGGTTGGTGGCACCAACCGGGACCAATTGGCATCCACGTCCACAAGACATTTCTATGGCTGTGGTTTTGTTTTTTTTTTTTTGAAAGGGGGGGTGTTTGGGGGGTTTTGGGGGTTAATTTAGGTGTTTCATATATTGTGCTATAGCTAGCTAATTAATAGAGAAAAGTGTCCTCTCTTTTGTCCGTGCTTGGTCGACGGTACGTACTATACATACGTATAGAGAGGACTAGCTAGACACGCTTAGCTAGCTAGTAATTAAGCAAACAGAAGATCGTCATGAACATATATGCATACAGAGAGAAGTGATATCGACCACCTCTCCTTCTCCGAGAGATTGGTCGAACAACAAGTTCTCGTATATCTATCCGACACTACCGGCTACATATATACAATAATTATCTTTTACAATACGGACGCGTGGTCCACATAGTATTCTCCGTCTTCAACGATCATGTGGTCAAGAAAGAATGCCGCCAATTCCTCTTGAATTGCTCGCAGGCGATCTGGTGCTAGTAGTTCATCCCGCATCCGAAACATCTAATTTTAAGAAGGGGTCAATACATATATATATGAATGAATGAAACTCAACACAAATGATGGTAATAAAATGAAATTGTGAATATTTTATTTACGCACTTCATATTGTTTGTCGAGTAGCCCCTCTCACAGGTCGTGTGGCGGATGGACTCGCAAACGTAGTATCCACATAAATCATTCCCTTGTTCCTGCCACAACCACTTTACAAGAAACAGAGGTCAATCAAACTGATAATTAGCAAGCATTCTACATGGTATTGATGAAACTAGCGCTTGAATCACTAGGAGATCTTGCGTGGAATATGCTACTATATAGTACTTACTTTGGGTGTCTAAATTGCAGCTTCTTCGGTAGTCCCGAGCTTTTTGGTGAATTTTCCCCAAGCCCTGCCATACAAAGAAAACAATTACTTGATATCAGAAATGAACAAAGTTGCTGATATGGTGGATAATGATCGATTTAACTTACTTCTCGAGCATTTCAGTCATGTCCGCATACTCCTTGGGATCTTTTCGTCTCGAGTCTAAGACAGTTACTACTCCCTGCTCAAGCTTAATCTCTAGGAGAATATAGTGGTAGCTGCGCACGCATGCATAACTCATCAATATTACATTACTATAACCTGGACTAATAAGGAAACTGAATATGCCACAAGACAGTAACACTCACTTGAAGTTGTAAGGAAAGAGTATTATATCTTTGTGTTCATTTATTACCAACGATTGTAGCAAGTTGGCCTCGGTATCTTGGGCACGAAATTGAACCTCAGTTGCATCTATGAGATATGTGTTAATGAACCCAATATCACCCACTTGTCTTTTCTTCAATTCGCGATCTTCAATCTGCATAATATAGTGAGGATATTTATAAATACATGCAATGAAAGGGCTGAGTTATATAGAGATACTTAATGACAGAAGTAGTACTACTTACAGACGATGGCAGGTGACCGTTGTTTATCGAGGGCCAATTGATTGAAAAACTGATAGAACTCCTCAAATGGAATAGGCAACAGTTCAATTCCAAGGAGGTCATGCTCCTTTTAACTCTCACATACAAAGTACTCCTCCCCTCGGACTCTTTGCAGGTTTTCATGTACCAATCATGCAATCTTCGCATCATCGTTGATAGAGAGCTTTCATCTTTGACGAGAGGCTTCCGCAGACTCGTATCTTTGTATCTGCACCTCCAAGAAATCATAATGTACATCGTCGGGCAGGTAATCTGCAGGATTGCCATAACCGAGCACCATCCTCGGATCGACGATGTCGCTAGCAGGCACCTTGAGCGGGGGGCACGATTGCTTCGCTTGTTCGCCGAGCTGGGCAATTTGTTTCCCAGCTCGTCGTTCTTTCATCCTTTGATCACTCACAGTACTTCCCGACCTCTCCGCTTTGGCAAATGCCTTTCCAATAATGCGCTCATAGTTGCCTTTCGGCGGAGACTTGGGTGGTTTTGTCAGGGCAGCCAGAGTGCGCTTCGCTTTGGCTGATCTACCTTCTCCTCCGGAGGTGGATGTCTCTTTGCTTTCTACCCTTTAAACCAGTCATCCACTTCGGTCTGCGCGATCTTCGCGTTTTCCTCCTCGCTCCTCTCGTACGGTAACTTCTCCGGAGTCTTTAGAGAAGGACCGAATCTGTATCTCCTCCCGCCTTTGGCTGTACTGCTAGACGCCGGCAGAGCAGACGGAGCGGATGTCTTCTTTCCTTGCTTACGAGGCGGAGGAGAAGGACTACGACGTGCCGGAGCAGCCGGAGCGGCGGCAGGTCTCTTCCGCCCTTGCTGACGAGGCGGAGAAGGAGGAGGCTGGCTGCTCGGGCGCGCCGGTGCAGACGGAGAAGGAGGCGGAGTGCCGCCACGCGCCGGAGGAGGAGCCGGCCGAGTGCCTTGATCGTCACTCGCCGGAGGAGCAGGCGGTGGAGGAGGCGGAGTGCCTTGACTCGCCGGAGGAGGAGGAGGAGGCGGAGGCGTCCAGTTCGGAAGGTTGATGAGATCCTTCCGCCATAGGCATTGAGTCTTCAGAGCAGAACCCAGCCGATACTCCCCTTCACCGGTAGGGTGGTCAAGCCGGAGGTCCTCAAATCCCTCCGTTATTTCATCGACCATCACCTTAGCATATCCTTCTGGAATCGGCCGGCGGTGAACAGTTGAGTCGGGTTTAGTAGGATAACAGAGCCAACAGCCGCCTTGACCTTCAAATTGCTCCATTGCGCCATAAGGTGGCAATTTTAGCATCCGTGATAGCATCCACGGGATAGCTGGCGAGAGCCGTCAAGGCATGTTGCTCTGGCTGAAGCAGCTCGGTGGAAGCCACGCTGCTTCTCCGCCGAGATGGCGGGGTAACTTCGGGGAAGCTTCAGGTCGTTTGTTGTGATCAGCTGCTTCTCGTTCCTCTTCTCGTTCCTCTAGCCCCATTACCCTTTCGTGCAGCGCTGCATTAGGCTCTGCTCCGCTTCTTCCTCCTCTCATGGGTTTTGTAACCCCCTGCGTCAAAATCCAGCCTTCCACGAAGCGGAGCTCGACGGGCCTCGTGTCCGTCCGAGGTGCTCGAGATTCCCGAGGGCCATTGTGAGCTCGTCCTTCTCCCCGTCTCGAACGAACTTCCCTTGCTGCGCTGCTTCGATATAATGCTTAAGCCTCTTGACTGGTATGTCCAATTGTTCGTCCGTCCAAATGCACTTCCCTGTTATAGGGTCCAAGGATCCGCCGGCCCCGAAGAACCAAGTCCGGCAACGGTCTGGTCAGTTCATTGTCTCTGGTTCGTTCCCTTTATGAAGCAGATCAATCTCAGCCTTGGCCCACTTAGGTCGGGCTCTGAGGTAGCCACGACCCCGTCGCGATGGTGAAGCTTCTTCTTCGCAGCATTTCTCTTGTTTGTCGCTGACATCTTTTACTCTTTTCCGATGTCTTGTAGGCCACAAATGCGGGCAGTCATCTCTGATCTTCTCATATTTGCCCTTGAATTCTGGTGTCTCATTTTTTCGACATACGTATTGAGTTCTTTCTTCCAATTCCTGAATAGTTCTGCCATCTTCTTAAGAGCAAAAGACTTGATTAATGGCTCTATTACTGGCTTCTCCGGATCATCCTCTAGCGGTAGGGTAAAATTTGACTTCAGCTCGGTCCAAAGATCATTTTTCGCATATCATTGACACAAGACACCTCGGGGTCTTCGTTCTTAGGCTTATACCATTGGTGGATGCTGATCGGGATCTTGTCCCTATCCGTAACCCTTGACCGAGCAACAAATGCCTTCTTTGTCCGGTAGGGTTCAATCGGTTGGCCGTCGCGCGATTTCTATGATCTCAAACTTTTCATCCGAGCTCAACTTTTTCTTCGGGCCTCGTCTCTTTACCGAAGTTGTGCTCGATCCGGAGGGCTAGAAAAAAGAACAAAGACGAGAGTTAATTAATATGTGTACATACCAAAACAAAGACGAGAGCTAGTCAGCACAGGCTTAACTAATATATATACCTGGACGGACTCGGTTTGGTGATCACCATAGCCGTCCTCACGGTCTACTTCTTCACCCTCTCCTTCTTGCACCGGCATTGGGTCATCGGAGCCATGTAAATCATAGCCAGCTGCTTCTTCACCCTCTTCTTCCAGACCATCGTTGTCGTTGACAAACATCATCGAGGAGACGGCATCACTTCCGTGTCGATTATGTCCCTCAACAACGCTTCTTGTGCTTTGTCTCGGGTGGTGTCCATAGTTTCTACAAATTTTTACAACATGGCAATTATTATTCAAACATGACAGATATGGATATATTAGTGGCAAACGTAGAACTAGCTAGCTAATCACAATAAGGAATCATATTAGTGGCCTCGACGCTGCTTCTCTAGGGTTTGGGGTGGCCTCGACAACGCTTCAAGGGTTAGGGGTGGCCTCGAGAACGCTTCAAGCTAGGAGGGGGTAATATCGCCCCCCCCCCCACGTGTTGAAGCTATCGGGAGGGGGTCGGCGTTGACACTACATCTATGTCCCACAAGTGATGTGGGCATCGACGCCCGCGGTAGGGTAGAGGGTCGTGGATCGCCGAGCGGTCGAGGGTCAAAGGGTGGAGGATCGCCGAGGGGTCGGGAGGTTGCCTAGTGTCAAAGGATTCAACAAAACCATGTCTTCATCATTAGGCGAAAATGTGAGGTGCATGCCGATGCGAAGCTCTCAAAGATATTTTGGAGCGGAGTCCCAGATAGGATAATTCACTTTACGGTACAAAGTTCAGCAAGAACCTTCGAATATCGTTATTTGAAAGCCCTTTGCTGAGATTAAATGCGAAAGGCAAATTATCCTATCCGGGACTCCATTCCAAAACAACTTTGGAGGACTTCGTACCATCATGCCATGGTTACTTCGGCTAATGATGAAGCCATGGATTTCTTCAATACTTTGACAATAGGCAACCTCTCGACCTTCGGTGATCCTCGACCCCGACGACCTCGACCCTCGAATCCTCGGCCCTCGGCGACCCTTGAACCCTCGAACCATCGACCCTAGAACCCTCGAACTCTCGACCCCTCGACCCTCGAACCCTCGGCCCCTCGATGACCCTCGACCCTTGAACCCTAGAACCCTCGAACCCTCGAACCCTCGATGACCCTCGAACCCTAGAACCCTCGAACCCTCGAACCCTCAAACCCTCGACCCTAGAACCCTCGAACCCTCGACCCTCAAAACATTGACCCTCGACCGGCCTCGACGACCCTCGACCCCGCTGTGACCCTCGCGACCCTCTAGCCTAGTTCCCGACCGTCGACCCCTCAGCGATCCTCGACTCCCTCGTTGCCGATAATAAGAAGAAGAAGAAGAAGAATAATAAGAAGAAGAAGAAGAAGAAGAAGAAGAAGAAGAAGAAGAAGAAGAAGAAGAAGAAGAAGAAGAAGAAGAAGAAGAAGAAGAAGAAGAAGAAGAAGAAGAAGAAGAAGAAGAAGAAGAAGAAGAAGAAGAAGAAGAAGAAGAAGAAGAAGAAGAAGAAGAAGAAGAAGAAAATAGGAAAAAAAGAGAGAGAAGAAGAAGGAATAGAGAAGAAGAAAAATATTCTATTTTTCTTCTTCGACTCTATTCCTTCTTCTTCTCCTTTTTTCTTCTACTTCCTCTTCTTATTTTTCTCCTCTTCTTCTCCTTCTTCTTCTCCTTCTTCCTTCTTCCTCTTTATTCTTTTTCCTTATTTTCCTTCTTCCTCGGCGACCCTAACTCTAAACAGTATAACTTCCTCGACGTCCCGCCTCTCTCATGAACAAAATAAAATCTATGAATAAAAAAACATCATATTCTATGAACAAAAAACATCATATATATTCCATCCACATCGATCCATGCATACATCATATATATGATCATATCTATGAACAAAAAATTCATATGATCATCTATGAACAAAAAACATCACATATATATGCGTAAGAAAAACATTAGATCAACACATATGCAAAAAGCATCATACATATATCCGTACATCAATATATATACATGAACATTTATGAAAAGAAGCATCACATCTATAAACAAAAAACATCATACGGTGGCGGCGGGCGGGGGCAGGGCAGCGCTGGGGCTCACTTGTGGCGGCGTCGGCAACGGCGATGTCGGGGCCGCCTGATGCAGAGGTGGCGGGGCAAGGGCAGGGGCTGACGCGAGGAGGCGAATGCGAGGTCGGGAGGCGGAGGCGACGGCGAGGTCGGGAGGCATTGACGACGGCGAGGTCGCAGAGGTAGGGCGGCGACGGCGAGGGCGCTGGCGACGGGGCGGGACGGCGACGACGAGGCAGGGCGACGGCGTTGGGGCAGATGCGGTGCGGCGACGACCGCGGGGGCAGACGCGGCGACGACGCGGGCGACAGCGATGGTGACGACGGGCGTGGCGACGGCGACGGGCGGCGGCGGCGTTGGGCAGCCCTGGCGGCGTCGGGAGGTTGGGGCAGTCGGGGCAAATGCGCCGATGAAACTGAAAATTTTCACAAGTGTTGCTTATATACCGAGCATTAGTCCCGGTTCGTGCCACGACCGGGACTAATGCCCCTTTAGTCGGTTGGTGCCACCAACCGGGACCAAAGGCCAAATTTCAGCAGCCCAAAGGGCGGGAAGCGGACCTTTGGTCCCGGTTGGCACCAACCGGGACTAAAGGGGGGCATTGGTCCCGGTACGTGGCATCAACCGGGACCAATGCCCCCTTTAGTCCCGGTTGGCGCCACCAACCGGGACCAAAGGCCTTGTGCTGCCCCGCCCCGAAAAGTTTAGTCCCACCTCGCTAGTTGAGAGAGCTCGAGAGTGGTTTATAAGCGCTGCTGCGCCCACCCTCTCGAGCTCCTCTCAACTGCAGGCTTTCGGGCCTAACCTTGCCATCTCTGTCTGTGGGCCTAATGGGCCTCCATGAACTGAATCCTGGCCCATGGTAGGGTTTCTAGTCATATTCATTTGTGGGGGCCAAGTAGGTGGCACTTTTTTTTGTTTATTTGTTTTCTTTGTTGCTTTATTTATTTTATTTTGTTTCTACTTACAACAAAATACTTATTGTTGCTATTTTTATTTTTTTCCTTTTTTTGGTTTTGCTTTCTGCATTATTTATTTTTTATTGTTTTTGCTTTATTTTTTAATTCTTTTTGCTTTTAGTTTTAGAAAAATTATAAACTTTCTGTTAGTGCCATTAGTTTTCAAATTTGAAAACACTTTTTTTTCTTTGTTGCTTTATATATTTTATTTTGTTTGTACTTACAACAAAATACTTATTGTTGCTATTTTTATTATTTTCAGTTTTTTGTTATGTTTTCTGCATTATATTTTTTGTTGTTTTTGCTTTATATTTTAATTCTTTTTGCTTTTAGTTTTAGAAAAATTATAAACTTTCTGTTAGTGCCATTAGTTTTCAAATTTGAAAACACTTTTTTGCTTTATTTATTTATTTTATTTTGTTTCTACTTACAACAAAATACTTATTGTTGCTATTTTTATTTTTTTCAAGTTTTTTGTTTTGTTTTCTGCATTATTTATTTTCTTTTGGTTTTTGCTTTATTTTTAATTCCTTTTGCTTTTAGGTCAGCAAAATTATAAACTTTCTGTTTGTGCCATTTGTTTTCTTTGAAATTTGTGTGAATCACAAGTTTGTGAGCTCAACAAGGCGTGTAGAGGGACGGGCTTATAAACCGGTGTGAGTACAAAGCGGACAATGGTATCATACTAAATGCATTACAAAGTTGGCATGGTATCATCATAATAGTTGCGGGAGAAAGTCTTCACTTTTTCTTCGCTTGTGTCGTTTGCTTATTACGCCGTAACCATGGATAATCTTCACCGTTTATCAAGATGCTTGGGTCAGCCTTGACTTTGAAGGGGGGAATTTCATGAAACTTTTCATACTCTTCAGACATGTCTGTCTTGCCCTCCACTCCCAGGATGTCCCTTTTTACTGAAAGAACTATGTGGCGCTTTGGCTCATTGTATGATGTATTCGCTTCCTTATCTTTTCTTTTCCTCGGTCTGGTAGACATGTCCTTCACATAGATAACCTGTGCCACATCATTGGCTAGGACGAACGGTTCGTCAGTGTACCCAAGATTTTTCAGATCCATTATTGTCATTCCGTACTGTGGGTCTACCTGTACCCCGCCTCCTGACAGATTGACCCACTTGCACTTAAACAAAGGGACCTTAAAATCTACTCCGTAGTCAAGTTCCCATATGTCTACTATGTAACCATAATATGTGTCATTTCCCTTGTCGGTTGCTGCATCAAAGCAGACCACGCTGTTTTGGTTGGTGCTCTTTTCATCTTGGTCAATCGTGTAAAATGTATTCCCATTTATCTAGTATCCTTTCCAAATCATTACAGTCGAAGATGGTCCCCTGGACAACAAGTACAGCTCATCACAAACAGTGTTGTCACCTCTGAGACGTGTTTCCAACCAACTGCTAAAAGTCCTGATGTGTTCACATGTAATCCAGTCGTCGCACTGCTCCGGGTGTTTGGAGCGCAGACTGTTCTTGTGTTCATCGACATACGGGGTCACCAAGGTAGAGTTCTGTAGAACTGTATAGTGTGCTTGAGACCAAGAATATCCGTCCCTGCATATTATTGAGTCTCTTCCAAGCGTGCCTTTTCCAGTCAGTCTCTCCTCATACCGCGATTAAGGGAGACCTATCTTCTTAAGGCCAGGAATGAAGTCAACACAAAACCCGATGACATCTTATGTTTGATGGCCCATGGAGATGCTTCCTTCTGGCCTAGCGCGGTTACGAACATATTTCTTTAGGACTCCCATGAACCTCTCAAAGGGTTACATATTGTATAGAAATACGGGCCCTAGAATGACAATCTCGTCGACTAGATGAACTAGGACGTGCGTCATGATATTGAAGAAGGATGGTGGGAACACCAGCTCGAAAGCCCGACAAGACATTGCGCCACATCACTCCTTAAGCGTTGGTACGATTTCTGGATCGATCACCTTACGAGATATTGCATTGAGGAATGCACATAGCTTCACAATGGCTAATCGGACGTTTTCGGTAGAAGCCCCTCAATGCAACCGGAAGTAGTTGCGTCATAATCACGTGGCAGTCATGAGACTTTAGGTTCGGAACTTTTTCTCCGGCATATTCATTATTCCCTTTATATTCGACGAGAAGCCAGTCGGGACCTTCATCTTGAGCAGGCATTGAAAGAATATTTCTTTCTCTTCTTTCGTAGAGCGTAGCTGGCGGGACCTTCATCTCGCTTCGGAGGCATGCCCTCTTTTTCGTGCAACCGTTGTAGGTCCTCTCGTGCCTCAGGTGTATCTTTTGTCTTCCCATACACGCCCAAGAAGCCTAGGAGGTTCACGCAAAGGTTCTTCGTCACGTGCATCACGTTGATCGAAGAGCGGACCTCTAGGTCTTTCCGAGGGTAGGTCCCAAAATATAGATTTCTTCTTCCACATGGGTGCGTGATTCTCGGCGTCATTCGGAACAGCTAGTCCGCGGGACCCTTTCCAAAGATTACGTGTAATCATTGACCATAGCAAATGCGTGATCACCGATGCGCATGGCGGGTTTCTTCCGGTGATCTGCCTCGCCTTTGAAATGCTTGCCTTTCTTTCGACATTGATGGTTGGTCGGAAGAAATCGACGATGGCCTGTACACATTCTTCCTGCAGCTTCGGTATATACTATCGGTGTCAAGTAAACAGTGCGTGCATGCGTGGTATCCCTTGTTTGCCTGTCCTGAAAGGTTACTGAGAGCGGGCCAATCGTTGATGGTCATGAACAGCAACGCCTTTAGGTCAAATTCCTCCTTTTTGTGCTCATCCCACGTCGTACACCGTTTCCATTCCACAGCTGTAAAAGTTCTTCAACTAATGGCCTTAGGTACACATCAATGTCGTTGCCGGGTTGCTTAGGGCCTTGGATGAGAACTGGCATCATAATGAACTTCCGCTTCATGCACATCCAAGGAGGAAGGTTATACATACATAGAGTCACGGGCCAGTGCTGTGATTGCTGCTCTGCTCCCGAAAGGATTAATGCCATCCGTGCTTAAAGCAAACCATACGTTCCTTGGGTCCTTTGCAAACTCATCCCAGTACTTTCTCTCGATTTTTCTCCACTGCGACCCGTCGTGGTGCTCTCAACTTCCCGTCTTTCTTACGGTCCTCACCGTGCCATCGCATCAACTTGGCATGCTCTCCGTTTACGAGCAGACGTTTCAACCGTGGTATTATAGGAGCATACCACATCACCTTCGCAGGAACCCTCTTCCTGGGAGGCTCGTCGTCAACATCACCAGGGTCATCTCGTCTGATCTTATACTGCAATGCACCGCATACCGGGCATGTGTTCAGATCCTTGTAGGCACCACGGTAGAGGATGCAGTCATTAGGGCATGCATGTATCTTCTCCACCTCCAATCCTAGAGGGCATACGACCTTCTTTGTTGCGTATGTCTTGTCGGGCAATTCGTTATCCTTTGGAAGCTTCTTCTTCATTATTTTCAGTAGCTTCTCAAATCCTTTATCGAGCCTGACATTCTCTGCCTTCCACTGCAGCAATTCCAGTACTGTACCGAGCTTTGTGTTGCCATCTTCGCAATTGGGGTACAACCCTTTTTTGTGATCCTCTAACATGCGATCGAACTTCAGCTTCTCCTTTTGACTTTCGCATTGCGTCCTTGCATCGACAATGACCCGCGGAGATCATCATCATCGGGCACACCGTCTGGTTCCTCTTGATCTTCAGCAGTCGCCCGTTCCGGCACCATCGTGCACATCGTGCAGTGCATCTTGATGTTCGATAGCATCACCGTATTCAGGGGGCACATAATTTTCATCGTACTCTTCTTCCTCGCCGTCTTCCATCATAACCCCTATTTCTCCGTGCCTTGTCCAAACATTATAGTGTGGCATGAAACCCTTGTAAAGCAGGTGGGTGTGAAGGATTTTCCGGTCAGAGTAAGACTTCGTATTCCCACATATAGGGCATGGACAACACATAATACCATTCTGCTTGTTTGCCTCAGCCACTTTGAGAAAATAATGCACGCCCTTAATGTACTCGGAGGTGCATCTATCACCGTACATCCATTGCCAATTCATCTGCGTGCATTACATATAATTAAGTGTGTCAAAAACCATTCTGAACATCATGAATAGATAATTAAGTGACCAAATTAATAGAAGTTCATCATCACATAAAAACCAAAGTACATACATAGTTCTCATCTAACAACATAAAGCTCTGCAGAGCATCTAAATTAATTAAACCATACATTGAAACTATGTAAAACATTTCAATGCGAAAACAAATCTGATCATAATCGCAACCCGGTAACAACTGATCCAACGACATAATGATACCAAGCCTCGGTATGAATGGCATATTTTCTAATCTTTCTCATCTTCAAGCGCATTGCATCCATCTTGATCTTGTGATCATCGGCGACATCCGCAACATGCAACTCCAATATCATCTTCTCCTCCTCAAGTTTTTTTATTTTTCCTTCAAGAAATTGTTTTCTTCTTCAACTAAATTTAACCTCTCGACAATAGGGTCGGTTGGAATTTCGGTTCAACAACCTCCTAGATAAATAAAATCTATGTCACGTTGGTGGCATAATTTTCATAAACAATAAATGAACCAATAGTTATGAAAAGATAATATATACCACATCCGAATCATAGACAGGACGAGGGCCGACGGGGCCGGATACCAAAACCATCGCACTATATAAGATGCAATAATAAAAGTAAGAAAATAATACAAGCATCTATCTAAACAAACAAGTAATAATATTTTTCCTTTCGTAAAGAAGATAAGAACAAGAGGCTCACCATGGTGGTGCCGGCGATGAGATCGGCGCGGGTGATCGACAGCGATGAAGACGGGGACGGGGCGTGACGGACCGCTAAACCTAGATAAATATTGAGGAAAATGGAGCTTGGCGGTCGAGCTTGGAGAGGAGAAACCTTAAGTAGTGTGGCTCGGGCATTCCATCGAACACCTTGTGTGCATAGGAGGTGAGCTAGAGCACCACCAAGCCCTCTCCCCTCGGCCGGAAAAAGCAGGCAGTGTGCTCTGCTCTTGCGCTTGAGGGGCTATATATAGGCAGCACCATTAGCCCGGTTGGTGGCATGAGCCGGTACTAAAGGAAGCCTTTGGTCCCGGTTCATGCCACCAACCGGGACCAATAGTGGTGGGCCATGAGCAGGACCATTGGTCCCGGTTCGTCCCACCAACCGGGACCAAAAGGTCCGGACGAACCGGGACCAATGGCCCACGTGGCCCGGCCGCCCCCCTGGGCTCACGAACCGGGGCAAATAGCTCCATTGGTCCCGGTTCTGGATTGAACCGGGACTAATGGGATAAACTGGCCTGGACGAAAGCCCTGTTTTCTACTTGTGTCAGCCATACAGGGAACAAACACTTTCAGACAGCTTGTGCGGAGCGCCGCGATTGGTCATGATGGTGGCTGGCGGGCCAGAGTTCATGCAGTCGACCACATTGACGAACACCGGGCTCGAGGTTGTGCCTCAACCTCGGCTGACCGTTGGATGCATGTACTGAGGGATGTTTCCATCCATGTATATTCTGCATTCAAGAAAAAAAATTCAGTAATTAATTTCTGTTTAGTACAAAATTGCCTCGAACACCATCCAGATAGAGTCACATGCTAAAGTTAAACTACCACATAAAATTTTGGTCACAAACCAGCGAGGGGCAAATAGGTCTTTTCAGGTATCATTTGACACCATGAAGGCTTAAAATGGACGGAAGTGTCATAAAAACATAAAATTTAGACACAGTATTAGATAGGGAATTAAAAGTTTTTCAGTGTCAAAGAAGGAAACAGTATTTAAAACAGTCTTATATAACATATTTTCTCGAAAATTAAAGGATGCACCGGAGCGCGGTGGAGGTTGATGCATTGTTGTAATAGTGTTGCTAAATCTTATTCAGCTGGGACTTGGTTATGTCTTAGTCGATGCTATATTCGTGAGATCTTACATTGACATCAGTGTAAACTTTTCTTCTCTGATTTTTTTACATGTTATATCACTTGATTGACACTTGGTTAAGTCTTAGTTAACCGAGACTTAGTCACGCCCTTGTAGCTAGGGGAGACGAATAACAAAGAGAGATAATTAGTTCAAAAAAAGTTGAGAAACGTTTGTGGGTCGCACGCGCACCACGCACATTCTTATCCCTGTACCACTCATCGACACAATTCACGCACATCCTTACCGCTTTCTTCAACTTGCTTTCTTTTACCCAAGAGCGCTCGTCCTCTTGCCTCGCCTCCTCACCTCTTGCCTGCGCCGCCGCATCCATGCTCCGATGAGCCCCACTACCGGCGAATCCCCTTTCGCTAGTAGAAAAAGGGTCAAATGTGAAGCACAATAGTGCCGGTTTGAATTTCAGCCGGCACTAATGTGTACACTAGTGCCGTTTCGTGGCGGCGATCAATAGCACCTGTTCGTGGCGAACCTTTAGTACCGGTTCATGCCACGAACCGGTACTAAAGAGGCTGTGTCAGCCTGCGGTCAGGCTATGGCCCCACCATCACCATTTAGTGCCGGTTCGTACCACGAACCGGTACTAATGAATTATAACAAGCTGTTTTAGTCCCACCTCGCTCCCCTAACAAGCCTTTTACCACCTTAAATATGTTATTTCTCAAACTATCACAAGCACTTGGCCTTCATTGAACTCTATGTGTAGAATTTGTGGCCGCAATATGAGTCTTCATCGGTTTAAAAATCGTTGATGACTCATATTGACAATTCAGATTGTACACACAAAGATCATTGATGATCAAAGTATTTTTGATGTTATAAGATCATATTGACAATTTAGACTGTAAAGAAATATAAGATCATGATCTAAATACTCTTATATTTTTTGCGTTAAGTATGCACCATTCAAAGCGACGCCATCAACTTTCAACCGTTTATGCTTTCATTTGCTATTTTTCATGCATTTAATGATTTGTTTTGAGAACTAAATGACCTGGAAATTGAAAAGCACTACAAATGAACTCTGAAAAAGTTGAAACTTGGCATGGTATCATCATTTTACCCATATATCATGTTCAAAAAAGTAGAGAGGGTTACGCAAAAACTTGATGCACTTCGTTTACAAACTGGACAATCTCTTTCGAAGTATTCGGGTTTATGACGAAATTAAACTCATCTGTTACAAAGGCATTTCATTTTTTTTAACTTATTACAAGTCCAGACTTTTTGTGCATTCAGTATGCACCATTCAACTGCTAGGCGGGAGACTCTTAAGTACCGGTTCCAACTGCTAGGCGGGAGGAGCTCTTTAGTACCGGTTCCAACTGCTAGGCGGGAGGAGCTCTTTAGTACCGGTTCGTGGCGAACCTTTAGCACCGGTTCGTGCCACGAACTGGTACTAATGAGGTTGTGTCAGGTAAGGCTGGGGCCCCACGAGCACCTTTAGTACCGGTTCATGGATGAACCAGACGTAAGCTGTTTTTTAGTCCCACATCGCGAAGTGAGAGGGACTAGGAGCGGTTTATAAGCCACGAGTGCAGAGGCGATGAAGAAGAGGCTCAATGCTCACGTTAGCTTAGCTTCAAGCCTTCAGAATACGGTAGACTGCACGGAGCTATGCGCAGTGCAGTTTACACTATTCCGAAAGGCTTGAAGCAAATTAACGAGCATTGCACCTCTTTTTATTTTAATAACTTATTACAACTCCGGACTTCTTACATTATGGTAAAAACTAATTGCATGTCGACATTTCTTTTTTAAGTTATAACTCCAGACTTTGACCATCAAGTTTTGCAGAAAAGAAAAAAGTAGCAGAAAAGAAAAAATAGCAGAAAAGAAGAAAAACTATAGCTGAAAAGAAAAAACTATATAAAAAAACTACTCATAAATAAATAGAAGAAAATAAATATAGCAGAAAAGAAAAAACTACTCATAAATAAATATAATAAAAAAGCAGAAAAGAAAAAAATATTTGCTATTTTTCAATCGTTTACAAAATGACCGTGAAATTGAAAATCACTACAAAATGAACTCTGAAAATGTTGAATTTTGGCAAACTAGATGAAAAACTACTCACAAATAAATAGAAGAAAATAAATATAACAGAAAAGAAAAAACTATACAAAAAACTACGCAGAAATAAATAGAAGAAAATAAAGCAGAAAAGAAAAAGACTATAAAAAAAATTGGGGCGCTTCTGTTACAAATTGGGGCGCTCCTGAACTTCGATGTTGGTGATGATTATGTTGAACTTGATGATATATTTGCTTCTGTTACAAAGTGAACTCGATGATTATGTTGGTGATTATATAGCTAGCGGTAATGGCTATGATGATTAAATAGTGGTAACTAATGACGACTATGATGATTTTTAGCTAGCTAAAGTTTATTTATTTATTAATATGTGATGATGATGATGATGATGATGATGACCACTACAACTCACTATAACGTAAAACAATCCTAAATTAAATTGATAACACAAATTTAATTGAAAAAAATAAAATAAAACAAAAACCCACAAACATTTAGTACGGTTGGTGTTACCAACCGGTACTAAAACTCCCTGCCCCGAGCTGCCCCCGTGCCCCGTGGTGGGCCTTTAGCCCCGGTTCGTGCTGACCCGGTACTAACGGGGGGGGGGGGGCTTTAGTGACCACACTTTAGTGCCGGTTGTGGAACCGGCACTAAAGGGCCTTACGAACCGGTGCTATTGCCCGGTTCTGCACTAGTGTTTGCTACTCTTCTACCTCTTTGGCAAGCCTTTCCTCTTTTCCCCTCCTTCCACCATTGACGCCAAGGGCCATCCACAGGTGCATCTTCGCACGGGCCACGTGTTGCAACCATGCACCTAACATGCTGGCACTGCCATGCCCAGATGCTGGAACTGCATCTGGCAATTCCCGCGACCATGAGTAGTGTCCGAGCTTCCATGGTAACCACATGGGGACAACGGTGCTGCAACCGTGGAGTGCGGATACTAGATCCACGACGCAGACATTAGAACCATGGGCGGGAGATGCTGGAAGCCACAACTTCCGACGGTGACCACGCCGACGTTTGCTGCAACCACGGTGGCAAAATGCGGGAATCATGACGAGGGGATGCTGGAACCGGCTGGAACTCGGTGCTACTACGAGGTGGCAATTTTTGGTGCAACAAGTTTTTTGCTAGAACTGGTCTTCACGTAAGAATTCATGAATAAAGCATCGACACTTAAGTCTCAATGGACTGAGAAGTCGAAATTTAGCAATCTCGTTATATACATGACTAAAATTTGACCTAAAATATGAGAGGAGGACCGAGTACAGATGTATAATCGAACACCCAACCTAGAGCGAGCAAGCATGTCTCTACAGCTCAACAGGTGTAAACGTGAATACATGACTCCCGTTTGGTCTGAGAAGCTGAACAAAAATGACCACGACGGAACAAGTTTTTCTACTATAAGCTGTAGAACGCGAACTGGTCAGCACCGCGGTCGATATGCTTGGCGACGGCGTGGTAGCCCTCCTCCAAGTCCTCGCGCGTCACCACGCACCGGCGGTCGCGCACGGCCCGCATGCCAGCCTCGCGGCACACGGCGTCGATGTCCGCGGCGCTCATCTCCTCGTGCCGGGCCACCAGGTCCTCCAGGTCGACGCCGCCGTCAAGGGGCATCCCCGCCGTGCACGCCTGGAACAGCCGACGCTTCTGCGCCCTCCCCGGCAGCGGGAACTCCACCCTGCGGTCCAGGCGCCCCGGCCGTAGCAGCGCCGAGTCCAGCGCGTCGGCGCGGTTGGTCGCCATGATCACCCGCACGTCGGGGCACTGGTCGAAGCCGTCCATCTGCGAGAGCAGCTCAAGCAGCACCCTGTACACCTCACGGTCGGCGGCTGAGGCGTCGTCGGAGTCGGTCCGCGCCGCCGCGATGGCGTCCACCTCGTCGAAGAAGATGATGGCCGGCGCGTTGTCGCGGGCGGCCTGGAACACCTCGCGCACCATCCTGGGCCCCTCGCCCGGGTGCCTGTTCACGAACTCCGAGCCGCTCACGCGGATGAAGGCCGCCGACGTGTGATGCGCGACGGCTTTGGCCAGCATGGTCTTGCCGGTGCCCGGCGGGCCGTGCAGGAGCACGCCGCGCGGCGCCTCCACGCCCGCGCGGGCGAACAGCTCCGGGTGCGTCAGCGGCAGCTCCACGGCCTCGAGGACCTCCCGCTTCTGCTCGTCGCACCCGACAACGTCCGCGTAGGTGACGCTCGGCCTCTCGGTGGCCTTGACGAGGGGCACGGTCCAGCCGGAGTCCGCCGGCAGCACTTGGACGACCGCGAGGTTCGACATTAACAGCGCGACGTTGGCCGATGGCTTGAGGAGCGCGCGGTCCACGTCGCCGAGGACGGGCACGCAGAAGGCGAAGGGCCTGGCGCTGGTCGTCACGACAGCGTGGCCCTCGTCGACAACCTCGACGACGTGGCCGACGATTAGGGCGCCGCCGCACTTGGTCTTGTGCTGGTACTCGTGCTCTGCCTCCATGAGCCGAACCATGGGTAGCAGGTCAGCGATCTCGATTCGCATGTCCTCCTCCTCGCACTCAAGCAGGTCGAGCTCCTTCGCCAGGGCCATGAACTGCCTGAACAGGTCCGCATTCTCGCCAACGTCGCCGGTGTCCAAACCTGTGCCCAAATCGTCCATGAGCTCCCTGGGGATCGGCGGTCGCGGAGGCAAGGACAATTCCACCGAATCATCATACTCAACGTCGCAGGGGCAGGGATAGTGGCACTGCTGCACGGTGAGGTCCGACGGTGTCGGGTGGAGCGATTTGGCTGACGCGGCCATCGGCGTACTACAAGTTCCTGATCGGCGTACTATAAGTTCCTGATCGTCGTACTAGGTCACTGGCTTATGACACGATCGATGGAAATAGATTGTCTCTAGTCGCTGCAGGCACTCGATGAAAATCGGAAGGGAGAGCCCTTCTTTTGTATAAAGAAAAGGCACTCGATGAAAACCAGCCCGTTGATCTACGAGAAAGATTAATTTATTGATGGTCTCCGGCCGGCTCGGAAGTCCAGTCCGAAGTTGAATTCAGTTATTTTTCAGATTTGGCGCTACTCCGACTGTGGGTATGCTTTCCTTCGGGCAGGGGAACAGCTATAAAGGCAGGCTCTCGTCAAACTTTATACCACCCTAGAGTCTAGACACACCCAGGAGGAGAACGAGAGCAGTCAAGACGTACCTAAAGCAATGGGGAACTTCTACTCTTGCTGGGCAGAGCACTCGCCGGTGTGCAGGACGTCGTCGGTGTGCACGACGGAGGCCACCACGGCGGCGCACAAGTTCGTCGTCAAGAACTACTCGCTGCTTCTGGGATCGGGCGCCGACGAGTACGTCAGTGTTGGGATATCCTCCTCATGTGGGCTGTGAGGAGATGACCATTTGAGGCATTTTAGGCAGTCTAAAAAGGTGCATAAGCCCACTACCCATTAGGGTTATGACCTAGGGTCATTTTGGACTTTGCACATGTGTGGATGGGGATGCTTTACCCTCCTTCCAGCAGCCACCACCAAGAGTGACGAAAAACAGTTCATCCTCCAAAAGAGAAGAAGAGAGAAAACCAAGAGAGTAAGGGAAGAAGAGGAAGATTGAAGGAAGAAGGAAAGGGAGCTCCTCCCCAAGGTTGTGATGGTCCAGGTCCACTACCTTATCTCCTTCAAGCTTCAGTTCCACCATCTTTGGCGAGATTGTTCAAATCCCTAGTTCTTGAGCCCCAAATCTTGTTGTGTTCATCCAAGATTCAGAAATCTTGATGTATGAGATCCTCTAGTGCTGTCCAGAGAAGAACTTGTTGTATCCCACATTTGATAATAGTGGAAGAGGATTTGGGTGGCTTCGGCCCGTGGTTTTTTCCCTCAAGTTGAGGGGTTTTCCACGTAAAAATCTGGTGTCTCTTTGTTGATGCTTGATGCTGTCAAGAAAACTTACTCCTACCACAAGACACTAGGCTGAGGAGTGTCTTGTCTGCTGTGTAACATTTTCTGCCTCCATATATGCTGCTGCATATGTTTCCTTCCGTGCTAAGCAACGATCCTTGAATTAGTACAGGATCTGGTGCTGAGATTACTTGTTTCCGCTGCAGTTTTCAGTTAACCACAAGTGTATTTATGTGCTAATTCCCAACATAGTGGTATCAGAGCCTTGGTTATTTAGAAGGTTGCAAATCTCAGTTGCTTGATTGTTGCTGGAAGTGCTGCTCACAATGGCTTTGGAAGAAAGCGATATTACAAGTGGCATGATAAAACTTGATTCTTCCAATTACTCATTATGGAAGCCCATGATGGAAGACATCCTTTATTGCAAGGATTTGTATGAGCCAATTGTGAAAGACAAGATACCCACAGGTGTCACGGAAGAAGAATGGAGAGTGTTGCATAGAAAGGCAGTAGGTATGATTCGGTTATACATCAACCACAATATTTTCCACCATGTTGCAAATGACACAAATGCTTATGAGATGTGGCAGAAGTTGGAGTCTATGTATGAGAGGAAGACATCAATGAACAAGGCCTCGGTGATCAAAAGACTTGCAAAGCTTGAGTACCGAGATGGCTCAAGTGTGATTGAGCACTTAAATGTTTTCCAATGCCATATAAATCAACTTTCAGCCATGAAGATCAACTTTGAGGATGAGGTGCAAGCATTGTTGCTGCTGAGTTCCATGCCTGATAGTTGGAACACGCTTGTTGTGTCACTTAGCAATTCAGCTCCGGATGGGAAGCTGACTTTGGAGATGGTGAAGAACAGTATGCTGAATGAAGAAGCCAGAAAGAAGGAAAAGGGTGATGCCTCTTCTTCTGATGCGTATGTGGCTGAAACCCATGGGAAGAATGAGAACCGTGGACGCAGCAATACAAGATTTCAGCAAGGCAAAATCAAATCCAGGGGGAGATCAAAGTCAAAACAGAGAAAAGATATTACTTGCTTTCATTGTGGCAATCCGGGACACATAAAGAGCGAGTGCAGGAAGTACAAAAGAGAGCTTGCAGAGGGGAAACTCACAAAGAAAACTGAGCAAAAGGCTGAGAGCAGTTCAGCCATGACCGCAACAGATGAGGACTATCTAGTCATTGAAGATGAAGATTGCTATAGTGCTGTTCGTGATGATGCCATGAGTTGGGTTGTGGATTCAGGTGCGTCCTTCCACATCACATCACACAAGGAGTATTTCACATCTTACACTAGTGGTGTTATTGGCCAAGTGAGGATGGGAAATAGTGGTTCGTCAGCAATTGTTGGCAAGGGCTCTATATGCATTGAAACAAACACAGGTTGCAGATTGGTGCTTGATGATGTGAGGCATGTTCCCGACATAAGGCTGAATTTGTTGTCAGTGGGCAAGCTTGATGATATCAAACATCCTAGTTATTTTGGTGAAGGAAAATGGAAGCTCACCAAAGGCTCTTTGATTGTGGCTCGAGGAAGTAAGCAAGGTAATCTCTGCGTGACTAAAACCAAGTTGTGCAATGAGGTGTTGAATGTTGCTGAAAAAGACACTTCGGTTGAATTGTGGCACAAGAGGCTTGGGCATATGAGTGAGAAGGGCATGCACGCTCTTGCTCGCATGGAGTACCTCCACGAGTTGAAAGGTATATCCTTGAAACCACATGCACATTGTTTCTTTGGCAAACAACACAGGCTGCATTTACGTACACTCCCTCCACATCGTGCAGATAATGTTCTTGATATTGTGCACACTGACGTTTGCTCCATGACTGAAAAATCTCATGGTGGAGCATTATACTTTGTGACTTTTATTGATGACCATTCCAAAAAGGTTTTTGTGTATGTGCTGAAACACAAATACCAAGTGTTTGAAGCCTTCAAGGAGTTCCATGCCAAAGTTGAAAGAGAAACAGGCAGGAAATTGAAGTGCGTGAGATTAGACAATGGTGGTGAATACAGAGGTCCTTTTGAAAGGTATTGCAGAAATGTTGGCATCAGGCTTGAGAAGAGTCCACCAAAGACACCCCAGCTCAATGGTCTTGCAGAGAGAATGAACAGGACACTCACAGAGAGGGTCACAACTATGCTCTCTCATGCTCATTTACCTAATTCATTTTGGGCTGAAGCATTGATGAATGCTATGCATGTGGTTAACCTATCTCCCTCAGTTCCTCTTGCGGTGATATTCCTCAGAGAGTTTGGTCAGGGAAGGAGGTATCATACAAGCACTTGAAGGTCTTTGGTTGCAGGGCATTTGTACATGTTCCAAGGGATGAGAGATCCAAGCTTGATAGCAAGACAAAACAGTGCATCTACCTCAGCCAACCAAGTGAAGAGTTTGGCTACAGGTTGTGGGATCCAGCCAATAGAAAGATTGTGAGAAGCAGAGATGTGGTGTTCATTGAAGATGAAACAATAAAAGATATTGGGAAACCAGAGAAGACAATGACCAGCACACCTCAGGTTGATATGGATCCAATCCGTCCTCCTCTCGTGCATGACAATCATGGGGGAGATGATGACATCGAAGACAGTGGAGATGCAACTGATCAAGGCGATTACAAGTCAAAGTGGCGAGCAGCCATCAAGTGATGATGATGATGAAGTTGGTAATGATGATGCCAGCGAAAATCCACCTGATTCACCACCGGCAGCAGCAAAGAAGAAGTGAAAGAGGACACATTCCTTCTTCTAAATATCCACCACATCAATATGTGTTGATGACAGATGCAGGTGAGCCCTCATGCTATGAGGAGGCGATGTCTGATGAGAACAAAGAAGAATGGTCAGAAGCCATGCATGATGAGATGAATTCCCTGTATGAGAATGATACCTTTGAGTTGGTGAAACTGCCAAAGGGCAAGAAAGCACTCAAGAACAAGTGGGTGTACAGAGTGAAGACTGAAGAAAACACTTCACATCCAAGGTACAAGGCCAGATTGGTTGTGAAAGGATTCAGTCAGAAAAAGGGCATTGATTATAGTGAGATATTCTCTCCAGTGGTCAAGATGTCTTCGATCCGAGTTGTGCTTGGCATGGCTGCCACCATGGACTTGGAAATTGAACAACTTGATGTGAAGACAGCTTTCTTACATGGTGACCTAGAGGAGGAGATATACATGGAGCAGCGGAGGGATTCATGGTTGCAGGCAAGGAGCACTTAGTTTGCAAATTGAAGAAGAGCTTGTATGGCTTGAAGCAAGCTCCTCGGCAGTGGTACAAGAAGTTTGAGTCTTTTATGACCGGGCTTGGTTACCATAAATCACAACCTGACCATTGTGTCTTTATGAAGAGGTACGCCGAGGGTGACTTCATTATTCTTTTGTTGTATGTTGATGATATGCTGATTGTTGGAAATGGCACAAAGAGGATTGCTCTCCTCAAGAAGGCATTGAGTAAATCACTTGCCATGAAGGATTTAGGACCAGCTAAGCAAATACTTGGCATGAAGATCTCCCGTGATAGATCAAAGAAGCTGCTTTGGCTCTCACAGGAAAGATACATTGAGAAGGTACTTGAAAGGTTCAATATGAAAGATGCAAAATCTGTTATCTCTCCGCTTGCAGGCCATCACAAACTGAATTCAAAACAATGTCCTACAAGCAAGAAGGAGAAAGAAGAAATGAGGAAAGTACCTTACCAATCTGTTGTGGGCAGTTTGATGTATGCCATGGTATGCACTAGGCCTGACATTGCCTATGCAGTTGGAGTTGTTAGCCGGTTCATGACAAATCCAGGTAAAGCTCACTGGGAAGCAGTGAAGTGGATTCTCAGGTATCTCAAGGGTACTTCTACATCTTGTCTATGCTTTGGAAATGGTGATCCTGTATTGCAGGGCTATACAGATGCAGATTATGCAGGTGACAAGGATCGTAGGAAGTCCACATCTGGATACCTGATGACTTATGCAGGGGGAGCAGTGTCATGGCAATCAAGATTGCAGAAATGTGTCTCTACATCAACTACAGAAGTTGAGTACATTGCAGCAGTTGATGCTGGCAAGGACGTTTTGTGGATGAAGAACTTCTTGCAAGAGCTCGGCATGAAGCAAGAGAAGTATGTATTGTTTTGTGACAATCAGAGTGCTATTCATCTTGCCAAGAATTCAAGCTATCACTCTCGAACCAAGCACATTGATGTGAGGTACCATTGGATTCGAGATGTTGTGAGTTCCAAGTTGCTGAAACTTGAGAAAATCCATACCGACGACAATGGTTCAGATATGACGACCAACATATTACCAAATGAGAAGCTACAAGCATGTTGCAAGGTAGCGGGCATGGCGGTGCCCCCCTCATGAGTCGGAGGGGGAGATTTGTTGGGATATCCTCCTCATGTAGGCTGTGAGGAGATGACCATTTGAGGCCTTTTAGGCAGCCCAAAGAGGTGCATAAGCCCACTACCCATTAGGGTTATGACCTAGGGTCATTTTGGACTTTGCACATGTGTGGATGGGGATGCTTTACCCTCCTTCCAGCAGCCACCACCAAGAGTGACGAAAAACAGTTCATCCTCCAAGAGAGAAGAAGAGAGAAAACCAAGAGAGTAAGGGAAGAAGAGGAAGATTGAAGGAAGAAGGAAAGGGAGCTCCTCCCCAAGGTTGTGATGGTCCAGATCCACTACCTTGTCTCCTTCAAGCTTCAGTTCCACCATCTTTGGTGAGATTGTTCAAATCCCTAGTTCTTGAGCCCCAAATCTTGTTGTGTTCATCCAAGATTCAGAAATCTTGATGTATGAGATCCTCTAGTGCTGTCCAGAGAAGAACTTGTTGTATCCCACATTTGATAATAGTGGAAGAGGATTTGGGTGGCTTCGGCCCGTGGTTTTTTCCCTCAAGTTGAGGGGTTTTCCACGTAAAAATCTGGTGTCTCTTTGTTGATGCTTGATGCTGTCAAGAAAACTTACTCCTACCACAAGACACTAGGCTGAGGAGTGTCTTGTCTGCTGTGTAACATTTTCTGCCTCCATATATGCTGCTGCATATGTTTCCTTCCGTGCTAAGCAACGATCCTTGAATTAGTACAGGATGTGGTGCTGCGATTACTTGTTTCCGCTGCAGTTTTCAGTTAACCACAAGTGTATTTGTGTGCTAATTCCCAACAGTCAGCTCCAGCACCTTCAGCGTCGGGGGCTACGACTGGAACATCTACTTCTACCCTGACGGCGACCGTCGGGCGCCTGACCACGTGGCGGCCTTCCTGCATCTCCGCGGCGGCCCGGCGGCGGAGACGGGGGACAAGGTGTGGTACCGCTTAAGCCTGCGGGAGAAAGGCGGCAAGGTGCACTCGGCTGGGCCGTTGCTGATCCAAAAGTTTACATCGGACAGTAATATTGGTTATGACAATATCCGACTGGCTCACAAGTCCAAGCTGCGAGGAGACCGTTTCACCATCAAGTGTGAGTTGGTCGTCATCAATAAGCCCACGGTGCAGGCCCTGTAGCAATTTCCCTTTCTTTCTGGCAAACTCCTCAAGTTGATGCAGAAGATGAAGTTGTAAACGCAGGTGTAGCCAACGTTGTAAACGCAGTTGTAAGCTGTATGAACTACTGCGTGTAGTAGTTCATGTGCGTTTAGCTCAATGTTTTTCTATTCTGAAAGTAATAGACAGACTGAGTTTCATGCATGATAGTGGTTTTATTCCAAACAGCCTATTTCCTTGAAAAACTTTAGATCAATTACGGAGCAATGTCGCGCACCTCCTTTTCACAGTGCCTCTCTCGTAATGCCTTGTGGAAGAGGGACCTTCATAGCTAGACTGAGACCGGTGAAGTCTGCTTTTTTCCCCAGGAAAACTTCTAATCTATTTATCTTTATTTTTTTGACAAAGAAAATATATTAATATCGTGTAGATACCAATTACACCCGGCCTCTGTACCAACAAGATGTCCAAAGACATCAAGGATACACACAGCCAAAAAACAAAATAAAGGAAACAGAAGAAAAAGACCCTGCCATGGTGATCAATCACTAGCAACAACAACACTCTAACCACCACCGAAAGCAACACTCGGATTACAAAAGAGGTTCTCCAAAAGCAACGCCTTCAAGAAGGGAACAATGCACAAGCGTTGCCGTTACCTGATCAAAGATCTTGGGTTTTCACCCTGGAGAAAGTTCGAATTCACACAAAAACAATGCCTTCAACAAGGTCATTCCCAGGACAACCAGCAAAGGCTAGACCTTGGGTTTTCACCCTGGAAATCGAAACTCGGTACTCGAGGAACACCACCAAATTTGCAATCCTCCAGTGTTGCCGCCCCCGCTTGCCGAGGCCGCTGCTGCCAGTCACCAAACACCTAGCACACAGTCTTCAACGCATCCAATAAACCGTTCCGCCAACGCTTCAACACCTCCAATCGTAGCCGCCATGATTTCCTTCACCTCTATCATTGTCTAGGGAATCTTGACTTACACATGTCCCATGACTCGAATAATAAAGCAAAGTTTCGCGCCGCACCCCTTGAAGCCATGATGGCTGATAATGCGAGCGCGCGCGATCGGAATCTTTCGATCTAGATATCCAAGGACGCCAACCCGTATAGATCTCCAATGAGGAAGACCGGAGAAATTATGTCGCTTCGTCCTGCAGCCATCCCGTGGCGGCACCACATCCGAGACCAATTTGTACGTCGATGGGGCTGTACCGAACCACGGGAAGGTGTCACCAACAGCACAACCAGTGCCCGATGTCAGCACAGGGGCGTGGTGCGCCGGCAGGCTAGCCAACCGCTGATCTTCTCCATGCAGGCACTGAGTGCATGTGCATGGCCCTGATGGTGAAGCGACATACATCCAGCACAGTAATGATACATGCGTTTCATGCTTGGCATGCATGAGGCATGGACGAACGCATCTTGACGCGCATCTTGTACAACGCAGCCGCTATCCGCGAAGATGACTGCAGATCCAACGGCCGGCGGCCTGCCAGATCGTGAGGCTACTGGCGGCCAGATCGTGATGCCCCCGATGTAGAATGGCCGCAGCCAGATCGATAGGCCGGGATGCAGGACGACGATGACCAGATCGGAAGAAATCTTGGTAGGGTTGAGTTGAAGACCGAAAGGCTAGAGAAAAAAAAAGACGAGTGGACAAGCCCCGCCGCCGCCGTCCACCGTGGGATGGCCTCCTCGCGGCTGCGTGGTGATTGGGGAGGCGGGGAAGGGCCTTCGAAGGTCCCGGCGGCAACGCCTCCGTAGTCGCCCTAAGCGACCCGGGAGGCAGTTCCGTAGTCTCTTAGTTTCAATGAAGTAATGTTATAAGAATACCATCTATTCATCTTTAGTCATGTATCTTTTCTTTTCATTTTTTCCCTAGGAAAACTTACAATCTATTCATCTTCAGTCATGTATTCTTTTCCCAGAAAAACTTTCAATCTGTTCATCTTTAGTCATGTAGTATAACGAATACTCGATATAATAAAAGTTACACACACACACACACACACACACACACACACACACACACATATATATATATATATATATATATATATATATATATATATATATATATATATATATATATATATAGGGATTGACTATTCGTCATCCTGGGTGAGGAATAGTTATTCTTCACCCCCTCTATTTTACCATCAATGCACCATAATTTTACGTTCCGTAAATTTTTCTTATTTCTGATGTAAAAAGAGACTGTAAGAAAACATATAGTCGCCGTAAAAAATATTTTATGTTATGTAAATTTACAAACGTGAAAACAGTGTAAAATATACATAAACTACAAATTTTCTTGTCTTATGACCTACATTTTTATTTTCTTATGCCAAATTTGACGTAGTGAATCAATAAGAATGTAACTATTTGAATTTCAAACGTAATAGAGAGAGAGAGAGAGAGAACCACCGATCGAATCATGTGAGATCTGCCGGAGATACACATCGACACGCCCTCCAGTGATGCTAAACGCACCACCGGAACTGGTCTGGGCAGGAAGAACCTTATTCCATCTTTGGGGAATCGTCGTCGTCCCACCTTCCTGAGCAAGATACAAAGCCTAACAAAACTAATAAATATATCAAAAAAGGAGCCTTCCCACAATCAAGGGTCGGGATCCACCGCGCCAATGACCCTAAGGTCACCGGAGACGAGATAGACTGGCGGCGACGCCAGTAGGAGGCAGAGGAACCATAACTTTTTGGAGGAAGACGTGGCGGCTGTGTGTGTAAGTCTATATTACAAAGGACCTGATGAGGTTCCTTACCTTTGTAATGCAAACTTGGTTGTCGATTGATCAATAATTTCTCTTGCTCCTCGCAAAAGAAAATGTTAAATTTTTTGTACGATTACCTCTGATTCACATGATACAACTAGTTTGTTGTTTTCTCGATTTGGGAGGCTCTTTTTCCTCATCCCTTATCTGTTCAAGTTTAAGCTGAGAACCGTGGGTTCCTCCTCTGACGGCGCCTTTAAAATTTAAAGCCGATAGGGCGTTATGGCATCTTCAATGCTGACCCTCAAATCCTTCACGTCCTTTGCGAGAATCCGGGTACGTTTTGTCACTTAGTACTATCAGTTCGTGGACGCGTTCGGATGTCCGAATTCCGACAAAGTGATAGCAAACCTAGGGGGCTTTAGGAAGTCTGGACATCCGCCTAGCCAACCAAAGCCCACCATGTATACATGCACTCCACCCCTTTCTCTCCTCAACCACAACATGCACATGTGCTAGCGCTATGGCCTCACGCCGGCTTGGCCGCCTATCTCTCCTCTCCTTCTCCCTTCTTTCTCCCTATACCTCTCATCTTGCCGCACCCGCCATGGCTCGGCGGATCGAGCTCGAGCTCGGCTCCGGCCATCCGAGCGTGCGGCAGAGCACGGCGTGGGAGAGCACGACTCTGCTCCTCAACGATGTCCGCAGTCGCACGACCTCGACTGCTTCATGGCACCGCAGGGCCTCAACAGAGTACAGTGTGGCAACCTCGATGTTTTTCTGTTGCTATTTTCTACTCTCTTTGTTTACAAATATAGAATGTTCTGATCTTTTTTTAATTCAGATGTATATAGACATGTTTTATTGTGTTTTTCACATATTTTTGACCATATTGAAATATCCAAAACATCTTTATAAGTGAATGGAAGGAGCATGTTATTTATGTTTTCTTTTTTATTTCTCCATTTTCCGGCTTCGTTTGTTTCTTATTTTTCTTTTTGCTTTTCAGTTTTTATTTTTGGACGGAATGTGCGCATCTATTGATTGACTTTACATACGCACATACTAACTTTTTCATAAATTAGTATAAATGAACAAAATGCGTCGGTAAAACAAAAAGTAATAATGGCGTGTGCACAAACGATTCTAGTTTTAACTAGAAGTCGTACCTAGTGTTACCACCCCAACCCAGCATATCGTCGTTGTTATTGTCTCAGAGTCGGAGTCCTGAGTTTCTTCTTATATACAACATCGTATGCAGCACAATACCAAAGATCGAGTTCTCCTTCTCCGTAAACACAACAAGACCAACGCTTGTAACCTACCCATCGTCCTGCACTACCGTACTTTTGCCATGGGCAACAGCGCACTTTTCTTCCATGGTGAGTGCCAGTCCGAGACGTCGTCGATGTGCTCCACCGAGAGCGCCATGTCGGCCCACAATTTTTGTGGTGCGTGATTCCCCGCTGCTCGAGGGCATCGGCGCCGGCAAGTTTGTCAGCTAGAGCACATTCAACGCCGGCGGCTACGTCTGGACGATCAGGTTCTGCCCCAACGGAGAAGGGAAGGACAGTTCTAGTGACGCGGCCTCCTGTCACTAGTAGAAAAGAGGGTTTTGGTTCAGGCCGGGTCAGCCCATTAGTCCCGTTTCAGTCCAGAACCGGGACTCATGGGGGCAATGGTCCCGGTTCGTGAGCCCAGGGGGCTGGCCAGGCCATGTGGGCCATTGGTCCCGGTTCGCCTGGACCTTTTGGTCTCGGTTGGTGGGACGAACCGGGACCAATACGTCTCGCTCCTGGCCCATGACCATTAGTCCCGGTTTTTGACAAAAACCGGGACTAAAGGGTTGGTCCTCGTTGCGGTCAGAGTTTAGTCCCACCTCGCCAACCGAAGGGCGCTCACACCGGTTTATAAGCCCTTCTCTCTCTGCCTTGTTGAGTTCCTCTCAAAGTGAAAATAGATGCCCTTATACAGGGAGTTTGACCTAAATTCATACTGAATTTCTCTGAAATTCATAGAAATTTATTATGAATTTAGGTTGAATTCTCTCTATAGGCGCATCTATGCTCATTTTTTAGTAAAATTAATCGCAAACTTGTGATTCACACAAATTTCAAAGATTCAAATTTTAACTATTCAAATTTGAAAACTAGTGGCACTAACAGAAAGTTTATAATTTTTCTAAAACTAATGGCACTAACAGAAAGTTTATAATTTTGCTGACCTGAAAGCAAAAAGAATTAAAAAATAAAGCAAAAAACAAAACAAGCAAACCGGAAAAAAATATTTTTATAGTAAAGTTAATCACAAACTTGTGATTCCACAAATTTCAAATAATTCAAATTTGAAAGCTAATGGCAATAACAGAAAATTTATAATTTTTCTAAAACTAATGGCACTAACATAAAGTTTATAATTTTTCTGACATAAAAGCAAAAAAGAATTAAAAAATAAAGCAAAAAACAAAAGAAAAAAAATAATACAAAAAACAAAAAAAATGAAAAAAAACTATTTTTATATTAAAGTTAATCACAAACCTGTGATTCACACAAATTTCAAAGAATTTAAATTTTAACTATTCAATTTGAAAACTAATGATACTAACAGAAAGTTTATATTTTTTCTGACTTAAAAGTAAAAAGAATTAAAAATAAAGCAAAAAACAAAAGAAAATAAATAATGCAAAAAACAAAACAAAAAACTGGAAAAAAATAAAAAAACTGCCACCTATTGGGCCACCACGGCCTGAATACGACTAGAAACCCAACCTAGGCCATGATTCAGGCCCGCAGAAGGCCCAATAGGCACACATACAGCATAGTGTGACATTAGGCCCGTAAGCCTGCATTTGAGAGGAGCTCGAGAGGGCAGCCGCAGTGGGGCTTATAAACCACTCCGAGCCCCTCTCAACTAGCGAGGTGGGACTAAACTTTGGCATGGCAGCGCAAGGCCTTTGAGTGATTGGTGGCACCAAAGGTACTAAAGGTTGGCTTTAGTCCCGGTTGGTGGCACCACCCGGTACCAATGCCCCCCTTTAGTCCCGGTGGGTGCCACCAACCGGGACCAGAGGTCTCCGTTTTCTGCCCTTTGGGCTGCTGAAAAGAGACCTTTGGTCCCGGTTGGTGGCACGAACCGGGACCAAAGGTTGGCATTAGTCCCAGTTGGTGCCACGAACCGGGACCAATGCCTTTGCTATATAAGCCAGCACTTAGGAAATTTTCAGATTTCCCTCGCCAGTTGCCCCCGACGACGCCGACCTCCTCAACGCCGCCAGGCTTGCCCAGACGCCGTCTGCCCGCTGCCGTCAGACCCGAAAGCACGCCGTCGCCATCCATTGCCGCCTTCGTGCCTCGTCGTTGTTCGCCGCCGTCGCCGACGTCGTCCCCCGAGCTCAGCGCCTGCCCCGCCCGAAAGCGTTGCTGTCGCCCCACCGCCTCGAGCCTGCTCCTCGTCTCCGACGCCTCCCAGGGCCGGTCCTCAGATTTCAGGGGCCCGGGGCAAGACACTAGAAGGGGGCCCTAAAGCCACATAAACATAGTAATTTTTTTCTATTTCAGTTGCAAATAAATACTTGATCCGCTATAATTTTGTTGCCTTGTCATCTCAATTATTCAAAAACATTAGGGTCATAAACATTGACAGTAAAAGTTGTCGCTCTTGTCAATCAACACCTTTATTACTAGATGAATAAGTAACAGTTTGGTGCTGACTCAATATATTATCATGCTATGAATTTTCGTTAGGTTGTTCCTCAGCAGTAACTAAAGCTAGGTCCTCTGAATTCCGAGCAGTAGAAGTATTCGTGTCTGCTCTAACAAACCGTCTATGCTCCTTTTGAGGACTGAGTCAACTCACATGCCTGTTTTTATTCTCATTACCAGATGGATACTAGCAATCTTACTAATTACTGCTCCCTCCGTCCCATAATATAAGAGTGTTTTCGACATAATGTCGAAAACGCTATTATATTATGGGACGGAAAAATACACAAACATATGATAGTACAAGAAATTAAGAACACTCTGATTAAATATAAAAATGCTAAGAAAGGGATGGAGCAAGGTACTTGATGGCTACAAAATTAAAAATTGCAAAATATTGCTGATGCTTACCAGTCATGAAGAGTTTTCTTCTTGTCTAATCCCAGGCAAAACAAGAAATCAGGGTTTGAGAATGAGATATGTATGAGAATGACCTTCACGAATGAATGAACTATCTGGCGATACTATCAAAAGAGAGGATTTGCGTTGAAGAAGTGGTTGATGATAATTTGGGAATTCGCAATACCTTCTTCCAACGCGCCCTGCAGCCGGAAACCTTAATTAGACGGCCTCCTACATATCTCTGGGGCGTTGCCAACCTTGGCAAGCCTAAGTCTCGGGCTGATTTGTTGCCAATGGGGAAGACATGGAATAAAGGCGAGAAGATTATGCGTCACGACAAGCCGTGAAGTAATCGCTGTAACCTTTTTTTCCCTTTCCTAATAATCGATCGATCAACCTGTTACATGGCTGAACATTACGCACGCACAAGGAAACAGGCCATCAGGGGCCCCTTAAGACGCTTGGGGGCCCGGGCGGCCGCCTCTGCCCCCCTCAGACCGGCCCCGACGCCTCCTCGCTGTGAGCGCCGCCCCGATCCCCTCCTCCTCCTCCCTGTACTGGGCGCCGTCGCCACCCCTGCCCTTCGCTGCCGCCACGCGCTGCCCCTGCCCTACGCGGCCGCCGTGCCACCGCCCCTGCCCTGCAAAATGTATTTTTTATTTCATAGCATTTTTTCATAAATGTATTTTTTGTGTATATGTGTGTGTATGTATATATGTGTACATGTTCATAGCATTTTTTTCATAAATGTATTTTTTGTGTATATGTGTGTGTATGTGTATATATGTGTACATGTTCTTAGCATTTTTTCATAAATGTATTTTTTATCAATTTATGTATATGTTCATATATATGTGCATATTTGTAAACAAATTATGTATGTATAGAAAAATTTATATATATGTTTTTGTGCATATTTTTTGTCAATTTATGTATATGTTCATATTTAGAAGAAAAAGAAGGAGAGGAAAAGGGGAAATAGGAAGAGGAAGAAGGAGAAGAAGAAAGAGGAGAAATAAATAAGAAGAGCAAAAAAGAAGAAGAGAAGAGGAGAAGAAGAAAGGAATAGAGGAGAAGAAGAAAAAATATTTTTCTTCTTCTCCTCTATTCCTTTCTTCTTCTCCTCATTTTTTTCTTCTTTTTTTCTTCGATCTTCTCCTTATTCCTTTCTTCTTCTCCTCTTTTTTCTTCTTCTTCCTCTTCTTATTTTTTATCGGGTATGTCATTGTCGATATACCCCCTCCCCGATAACTTCGACATGAGGGGGGTCGATATACCCCCTCCTCGATAACTTCGACATGAGGGGGGGTCGAGGATCGACGACACTACTAGGAAAACGCTTATAGATAGAAGTTTACCAGTAGCGTTTGTTTATGACCCCACGCTACTAGTAGTTAGTAGTAGCGCTGGCTAGAAAGAGCGCTGCTGGTATAAGTTAGCAGAAGCGCTTGTTATCTAAACCCACGCTACTGCTAAGTGTAACACACCACAATATCTGATCAATAAATATTAGCAGCGCTTGTCGCCCAACCCCCCTCCCCGTGTCCCGATAACTTCAACACGAGGGGGGGGGGGGGTCGACCTACCCCCTCCCTGATAACATTATTTTCCCATGTATGTATGTCGTCGTTGTTGATATAACCCCCTCCCAGATAACTTCGACCGTGATAACTTATACCACGGGAGCACCCCCCGGCCCTCTCGCTCGACCAAACTCTCGAGGACACCCAAACCCTAGAAAAAAAACGATGTCGGTCTCCTACCCCTCTCGCCATGCCCCTACCCTTGAAGCTTTGCCGAGGCCACCCCAAACCCGGAATAAGCTCGGTCTACGTTTGCCACTAATATATCCACCTGCTGTCATGTTTGTGTAATAATTGCCATGTTGTAATATTTGCAGAAACAATGGAGCACATACGAGACGAGGAAGCAGAAGAGGTGTTGGGGGACATAATCTTAGCTGGAGGTCATATCTTGTCGTATCTTAACGACAATGATGGTCTGGAAGAACAGGGTGAAGAAGCAGGCTACGGTGATCGAATAATGGAGGAGGAAAGACAAGATTATGATGGCTCCGGTGACCCAATGACGGTGCAAGAAGGAGACCGTGATGACGGCTCCGGTGACCGAACCGAGTCCGGCCAGGTATATATATTAGTTAAGCCTGTTCTGACTAGCTAATTGATGCATTCATTGTTTTGGTATATGTACACATATTAATTAACTCTCGTCTTTCTTCTTTTTTCTAGCCCTCCGGATCGAGCACAACTTCGGTAAAGAGACGAGGCCCGAAGAAAAAGTTGCGCTCGGATGAAAGGTTTGAGATCACAGCAATCGCGTGCGACAGCCAACCGATTGAACCCATCCGGACAAAGGAAGCATTTGCTGCTCAGTGCGGGGTTCTTGTTATGGCCAAGATCCCGATCAGCATCTACCAATGGTATAAGCCTAAGAAGGAAGACCCTGAGGCGTCTTGTGTTAATGATATGGAGAAAGATGATCTTTGGACTGAGCTGAAGGCAAATTTCACCCTACCGCCAGAGGAGGATCCGGAGAAGCCAGTTAAAAAGCAATTAATCAAGTCTCATGCTCTTAAGAAGATGGCAGACCTATTCAGGAGGTGGAAGAATGAGCTGAAAAGATTTGTCGACAAAGAAGAGACACCAGAATTAATCGGCAAATATGAGAAGATCAGAGATCACTGACCCACAACACATCAGAAAAGAGTAAGAAGATGTCAGTGACAAACAAGCAAAATGCTGCGAAGAAGAAGCTTCACCATCGCACGGGGTCAGGTGGCTACCTCAAAGCCCGGCCTAAGTGGGCCAAGATCGAGAATGATCTGCTTGATAAAGGGATCGAACCAGAGACAATGAACTGGCAGACCGTTGCGGACTTGGTTCTTCGGGCTGGCGAAACCTTGGACCTGTCGTGGAAGTGCCGTTGGACGGACGAGCAAATGAAAATACCAGTCAAGAGTCTTCAGCACTATATCGATGCAGCGCAGGAAGAGACGTTCGTTCCAGACAGAGAGAACGACGAGCTCACAATGGCCCCCGGGAATCCTGAGCACCCTGGACGGACACGTGGCACGCCAGGTTCCGTTCCGTGGAAGGCTGGGTTTCCAGACGCAGGCGGTTACAAATGCCAGGAGAGGAGGAAGAAAGTGCAGGAGACCCAACTGAAGGCACTGCATGCAAGGGTACAAGCGATAGAGGAACGAGAAGCAAATCGCAGCAAACGAACTGCCGAAGCTTCCCCCGAAGCTACCCCTCCATCTTAGCGGAGAAGCAGCGTGGCTTCCACCGAGATGCTTCAGCCGGAGCATGTCTTGACGGCTCCTGCTAGCTACCCCGTGGATGCTATCACGGAGTCTCAAAATTGCCACCTTATGACGCAATGGCAGAACTTAAAAGTCAAGGCGGCTGTCGGCTCTGTTTGACCTCCTGAACCCGGCGCAACTTTTCACTGTAGTCCGACTCCAGAAGGATATGCTAGGGTGACGGTGGAGGAAATAACGGAGGGATTTGAGGACCTCCAGCTTGACCACCCTACCCGTGAAGGGGAGACTTGGCTGGGTTCTGCTCTGAAGACTCCATGCCTATGGAGGAAGGAGTTCATCAACCTTCCGAACTGGACGCCTTCGCCTCCTCCTCCTCCTCCGGCGAGTCAGGGCACTCCGCCTCCTCCACCACCTCCTTCTCCGGCGAGTGACGATCAGGGCACTCAGCCTCCTTCTCTGGCGCGTGGCGGCACTCCGCCTCCTTCTCCGCCTGTGCCAGCACGCCCGAGCAGCCACCAGCCTCCTCCTTCTCTGCCTCGCCAGCAAGGGCGGAAGAGACCCGCCGCCGCCCCGGCTACTCCGGCGCGTCGTAGTCCTTCTCCTCCGCCTCGTAAGCAAGCACGAAAGAAGACAACCGCAGCCGCTCCGTCTGCTCCGGCATCTAGCAGTACAGCCAGAGGCGGGAGGCAATACAGATATGGTCCACCTCTCAATCCTCTAAAGAAGTTACCGTACGAGAGGACCGAGGAGGAAAACGCGAAGATCGTGCGGACCGAAGTGAAGGACTTCTTTGAAGGGTTGAAAGCAAAGAGACGTCCACCTCCGGAGGAGAAGGTAGATCTGGTGAAAGCAAAGCGCACTATCGATGCCCTGAGGAAACCACCAAAGTCTCCGCCGAAAACAAACTATGAGCGCATTACTAAAAAGGCATATCTCGAAGCGGAGCGGTCGGGAAGTACTATCAGTGATCAAAGGTTAAAATAACGAGCAGCTCGGAAAAAAAATTGCCCAGCTCGATGAACAAGCAAAGCAATCGTGCCCCCCGCTCAATGTGTCTAGCGACATCGTCGCTAATGCTCCGGGGATGGTGCCCAGTTATAGCAATTTTGGAGATTACCTGCCCGACGATGTACATTATGATTTCTTGGAGGTGGACGAACACAGATACGAGTACGGGAAGCCTCTCGTCAAAGATGAAAAATATCTAACAACGATGATACGAAGATTCCATAATTGGTACATGAAAACCTGCAGAGAGTCTGGGGGGACGAATACTTTGTATCTGAGAATTAAAGAGGAGCACGACCTCGTTGGAACTGATCTGTTGCATGTTCCATTTAAGGAGTTCTTCCAGTTCTTCAATCAAAAGGCCGTCGATAAATTAACGGTCACTTGCTACTGTCTGTAAGTACTACTTCTGTCATTAAGTCTCTATATATAGCTCAGCTCTTTCATTGCATGTATTTATAATTATCCTCACTATATTATGCAGATTGAAGATCGTCGAGTGCAGAAAAGCAGAAATGTATGATATTGGGTTCATTAACACAAATCTCATAGATGAATTTCAGGTTAAAAAGAACGCCGAAGAGGCCCATGCCAACTTGCTACAATCGTTACTCAAAAATCAAAACAAAGATTTAATACTCTTTCCTTACAACTTGGAGTGAGTGTTACTGTCGTGTGCATATTCAGTTTCCCTTATTACTCGAGCGAGGTTATAGTAATGTAGTTGACGAGTTATGCATGCGTGCGCAACTTCCACTATGTTCTTCTGGAGATTAAGCTTGAGCGGGGATTAGTAACCATCTTAGACTCGAAACAAAAAGATCCTGAAACCTATGCGGACATGACTAAAATGCTCAACAAGTAAGTTCAATCGATCATTATCGCACCATATCAGCAATTTTTTGTTCATTTCCTGATATCTCAAGTAATAATAATTATTTTCATTGTCTTGCAGGGTTTGGAAACAGTTCACCGCAGAAGCTCCGGGACTGCCGAAGGAGCTGCGATATACATAACCGAAAGTAAGTACTACTAGCTAGCTAGTTGCGCGCATCTCCCGTTGATTCTATAGCTATACTTTCATCAATGCCATTTATAATGCTTCGTTATCAGTTTGATTGACCTATATTTCTCATAAAGTGCTTCTGGCAGGAACAAGGGAATGATTACTGTGGATACTACGTGTGCGAGTTCATCTATAACGCGACTTTGAAAAATAAGCGGGGCTACTCTAAAAGACAATATGAAGTGCGTAAGCAATAATATTCACAATTTCATTTTATTACACCATCATTTATGTTGAGTTTCATTCATACATATGTATTAACCCCCTCTTTAAATTAGACATGGCAGATGCGGAATGAACTCCTACCACAAGATCGCATGAAAACAATTCAAAAAGGAATTGGCGGGATTCTTTCTTGACCACGTCATCAATAAAGCCGGAGAATACCATGTGGAAGTTGATTTCAAATGCCAGGGATTGTAAGAGATCTTACATATTGTATATGTATGTAGCCAGTAGCGTCGGATAGATAATACGAAAACTTGTTGTTCGACCAATCTCTCGGAGAAGGAGAGGTCGATCACTTCTCTCAGTATGCATGACGAACTTCTTTACTTAATGATTTCCTTGATTTTCTTACTAGCTAGCGTGTCGAGGGCCTCTCTATGTATAGTACGTAGCGTCGACCAAGCACGGATATAAGAGAGGACACTTCTCTCTATTAATTAGCTAGCTAACACAATATATGAAACATCTAAATTAACCCCCCAAAACCCCCAACCCCCTCCCCCTTTTTAAAAAAAACTTCAGCCCCTGAAATGCTGACGCATGGATGCCTTTGGTCCTGGTTGGTGCCACCAACCGGGACCAAAGGCCCTCCTGCCTGGGCTCGGCGCACCGGCCACGTGGAGGCCCATCTGTCCCGGTTCGTGTAAGAACCGGGACTAAAGGGCTAGGACATTAGTAACGACCCTTTAGTCCCGGTTCAAAAACCAGGACAAAAGGTCCTTACCAACCGGGATAGAAGACCCTTTTTCTACTAGTGTGTTTTCTTTATTGTGCCAACCCAGCAAAGGATGCGAGGGCATGGTACTCCTTAAACGTGTTAGAGAAATTAGACGGGGATGTACAGGTGACAACCTTGCGGAGAAGATACATTTTCTCCAACACACTACAGTTGGGGCTATCGCAATTTCATCTCGAGATCAAAGCTTCACGGTGAGATGCGTTCTCATGGTTATACATGAACCTCGAACGCGCAACAGGAGACCTATCGCAGTGCCACTGCCGAGCATGCGGGAGAGCCTCGAGCACATGCTAATGGATGGAGAAGGTGCAGATGTGACGTTCAGCGTGAGCCACCAGCTGTTCAATGCCCATCGTTGTGTGCTGGCTGCACGTTCTCAGGTTTTCAAGGCCGAGCTCTTTTGTCTGTTGAAGAAAAATACGGCGCGGCGCATCGAGGTCGACGACATGGAGACCCAAGTCTTTGAGGCGCTTCTTCACTTCATTTACACAGATACTATGCCGGATGACGATGATGATGAAGGCGAAATTGAAAGGCTACAACACTTGTTAGTTGCCGCGGACAGATACGTGGTGGATAGGTTGAAGATCATGTGTGAAGACAAGCTATATGAGGGTATCGATGTTGATACGGTTTCCACCACGTTGCTTCTAGCAGAGCAGCATCACTGCGAGGATCTTAAGGAACACTAGTAGAAAAGGGGGCTTTCGTCCAGGCCAGTTTAGCCCATTAGTCCCGGTTCAATCCAGAACCGGGACCAATGGAGCTATTTGCCCCGGTTCGTGAGCCCAGGGGGCCGGCCGGGCCACGTGGGCCATTGGTCCCGATTCGTCCGGACCTTTTGGTCCCGGTTGGTGGGACGAACCGGGACCAATGGGCCTGGCTCCTGGCCCACCACTATTGGTCCCGGTTGGTGGGATGAACCGGGACCAAAGGTTGGCCATTAGTCCCGGTTCAGGCCCCCAACCGGGGCCAATGGTGATGTTTATATATAGCCCCTCAGCAAGAGCAGAGCACACTGCTCTGTTTTTTCCGGCCGAGGGGAGAGGGCTTGGTGGTGCTCTAGCTCACCTCCTATGCACACAAGGTGTTCGATGGAATGCCCGAGCCACACTACTTAAGGTTTCTCCTCTCCAAGCTCGACCGCCAAGCTCCATTTTCCTCAATATTTATCTAGGTTTAGTGGTCCGTCACGCCCCGTCCCGTCTTCATCGTCGTCGATCACCCGCGCCGATCTCATCGCCGGCACCACCGTGGTGAGCCTCTTGTTCTTATCTTCTTTCTGAAAGGAAAAATATTATTACTTGTTTGTTTAGATAGATACTTGTATTATTTTCTTACTTTTATTATTGCATCTTATATAGTGCGATGGTTTTGGTATCCGGCCCCGTCGGCCCTCGTCCTGTCTATGATTCGGATGTGGTATATATTATCTTTTGATAACTATTGGTTCATTTATTGTTTATGAAAATTATGCCACCAACGTGACATAGATTTTATTTATCTAGGAGGTTGTTGAACCGGAAATTCCAACGGACCCTATTGTCGAGAGGTTAAATTTAGTTGAAGAAGAAAACAATTTCTTGAAGGAAAAATAAAAAACTTGAGGAGGAGAAGATGATATTGGAGTTGCATGTTGCGGATGTCGCCGATGATCACAAGATCAAGATGGATGCAATGCGCTTGAAGATGAGAAAGATTAGAAAATATGCCATTCATACCAAGGCTTGGTATCATTATGCCGTTGGATCAGTTGTTACCTTGGTTGCGATTATGATCGTATTTGTTTTCGCATTGAAATGTTTTACATAGTTTCAATGTATGGTTTAATTAATTTAGATGCTCTGCAGAGCTTTATGTTGTTAGATGAGAACTATGTATGTACTTTGGTTTTATGTGATGATGAACTTCTATTAATTTGGTCACTTAATTATCTATTCATGATGTTCTGTAATGATTTTTGACACACTTAATTATATATAATGCACGCAGATGAACCGCAATGGATGTACGGTGTGAGACACACCTCTGAGTACATTAAGGCGTGCATGATTTTCTCGAAGTGGCTGAGGCAAACAAGAAGAATGGTTTTATGTGTTGTCCATGCCCTATATGTGGGAATCTGAAGTCTTACTCGACCAGAAAATCCTTCACACCCACCTGCTTTACAAGGGTTTCATGCCACACTATAATGTTTGGACGAGGCACGGAGAAATAGGGGTTATGATGGAAGACGGCGAGGAAGAAGAGTACGATGACAACTATGTGCCCCTGAATACGGTGATGCTCTTGAACATCAAGATGCAGCACGAAGTGCACGATGGTGCTGGAACGAACGGCGAAGCTGCTGAAGATCAAGAGGAACCAGACGATGTGCCCGATGATGATGATCTCCGCCGGTCATTGTCGATGCAAGGACACAATGCGAAAGTCAAAAGGAGAAGCTGAAGTTCGATCGCATGTTAGAGGATCACAAAAAGGGTTGTACCCCAATTGCGAAGATGGCAACACAAAGCTCGGTACCGTACTTTCAATTACTGCGGTGGAAGGCAGAGAATGTCTGTGCTCGATAAAGGATTTGAGAAGCTACGAAAATAATGAAGAAGCAGCTTCCAAAGGATAACGAATTGCCCGACAAAGTACATACGCAGCAAAGAAGGTCGATGCCCTCTAGGATTGGAGGTGGAGAAGATACATGCATGCCCTAATGACTGCATCCTCTACCGTGGTGCCTACAAGGATCTGAACGCATGCCCGGTATGCGGTGCATTGCGGTATAAGATCAGACGAGATGACCTCAGTGATGTTGTGGCGAGCCTCCGGGAAGAGGGTTCCTGCGAAGGTGATGTGGCATGCTCCTATAATACCACGGTTGAAACGCATGTTCAGAAACGGAGAGCATGCCAAGTTGATGCGATGGCACAGTGAGGACCGTAAGAAAGACGGGAAGTTGAGAGCACCCGCTGACGGGTCGCAGTGGAGAAAAATCGAGAGAAAGTACTGGGATGAGTTTGCAAAGGACCCAAGGAACGTATGGTTTGCTTTAAGCGCGGATGGCATTAATCCTTTCGGGGAGCAGAGCAGCAATCACATCACCTGGCCCGTGACTCTATGTATGTATAACCTTCCTCCTTGGATGTGCATGAAGCGGAAGTTCATTATGATGCCAGTTCTCATCCAAGGCCCTAAGCAACCCGGCAACGACATTGATGTGTACCTAAGGCCATTAGTTGAAGAACTTTTACAGCTGTGGAATGGAAACGATGTACGACGTGGACGAGCACAAAAGGAGGAATTTGACCTAAAGGCGTTGCTGTTCGTGACCATCAACGATTGGCCCGCTCTCGGTAACCTTCGTGACAGACGGACAAGGGATACCACGCGTACGCACTGTTTACTTGACACCGATAGTATATACCGGAAGCTGCGGGAAGAATGTGTACACAGGCCATCGTTGATTTCTTCCGACCAACCATCAATGTCGAAAGACAGGCAAGCATTTCAAAGCGAGGCAGATCACCGGAAGAAGCCCGCCATGCGTACCGGTGATCACGCGTACTTGCTATGGTCAATGATTTACACGTAATCTTTGGAAAGGGTCGGCGGACTAGCTATTCCGAATGACGCTGAGAATCACGCACCCATGTGGAAGAAGAAATCTATATTTTGGGACCTACCCTACTGGAAAGACCTAGAGGTCCGCTCTTCGATCGACGTGATGCACGTGACGAAGAACCTTTGCGTGAACCTCCTAGGCTTCTTGGGCGTGTATGGGAAGACAAAAGATACACCTGAGGCACGAGAGGACCTGCAACGCTTGCACGTAAAAAGAGGGCATGCCTCCGAAGCGATATGAAGGTCCTGCCAGCTACGCTCTTACGAAGAAGAGAAAGAAATATTCTTTCAATGCCTGCTCAAGATGAAGGTCCCGACCGCTTCTCGTCCGAATATAAAGGGAATAATAAATATGCCGGAGAAAAGTTCCAGAACCTAAAGTCTCATGACTGCCACGTGATTATGACGCAATCGCTTCCGGTTGCATTGAGGGGCTTCTACCGGAAACGTCCGATTAGCCATTGTGAAGCTATGTGCATTCCTCAATGCAATATCTCAGATGATCGATCCAGAAATTGTACCAACGCTAAGGAGTGATGTGGCGCAATGTCTTGTCAGTTTCGAGCTGGTGTTCCCACCATCCTTCTTCAATATCATGACGCACGTCCTAGTTCATCTAGTCGACGAGATTGTCATTCTGGGGCCCGTATTTCTATACAATATGTAACCCTTTGACAGGTTCATGGGAGTCCTAAAGAAATATGTTCGTAACCGCGCTAGGCCAGAAGGAAGCATCTCCATGGGCCATCAAACATAAGATGTCATCGGGTTTTGTGTTGACTTCATTCCTGGCCTTAAGAAGATAGGTCTCCCTAAATCGCGGTATGAGGAGAGACTGACTGGAAAAGGCACGCTTGGAAGAGACTCAATAATATGCAGGGACGGATATTCTTGGTCTCAAGCACACTATCTGATTCTAAAGAACTCTACCTTGGTGACCCGTATGTCGATGAACACAAGAACAGTCTGCGCTCCAAACACCCGGAGCAAAGGCGACGAATCGGATTACATGTGAACACATCGGGACTTTCAGCAGTTGGTTGGAAACACGTCTCAGAGGTGACAAAACTGTTTGTGATGATCTGTACTTTTTGTCCAGGGGACCATCTTCGACTGTAATTATTTGAAAAGGATACTAGATAAATGGGAATACATTTTACACGATTGACCAAGATGAAAAGAGCACCAACCAAAACAGCGGTGTCTGCTTTGATGCAGCAACCGACAAGGGAAATGACACATATTATCGTTACATAGTAGACATATGGGAACCTGACTACGGAGTAGATTTTAAGGTCCCTTTGTTTACGTGCAAGTGGGTCAATCTGTTAGGAGGCGGGATACAGGTAGACCCACAGTACGGAATGACAACAATGGATCTGAAAAATCTTGGGTACACTGACGAACCGTTCGTCCTAGCCAATGATGTGGCACAGGTTATCTATGTGAAGGACATGTCTACTGCATCGAGGAAAAGAAAAGATAAGGAAGCGAATACATCATACAATGAGCCAAAGCGCCACATAGTTCTTTCAGAAAAGGGACATCCCGGAGTGGAGGGCAAGGCAGACATGTCTCAAGAGTATGAAAAGTTTCATGAAATTCCCCCTTCAAAGTCAAGGCTGACCCAAGCATCCCGATAAACGATGAAGATTATCCATGGTTACGGCGTAATAAGCAAGCGACACAAGCGAAGAAAAAGTGAAGACTTTCTCCCGCAACTATTATGATGATACCATGCCAACTTTGTAACAGCATTTAGTATGATACCATTGTCCGTTTTGTACTCACACGGTTTATAAGCCCGTCCCTCTACACGCCTTTGTTGAGCTCACGAACTTGTGATTCACACAAATTTCAAAGAAAACTAATGGCACAAACAGAAAGTTTATAATTTTGCTGACCTAAAA
This sequence comes from Aegilops bicornis, assembly GCA_021605145.1. Taxonomy (NCBI): domain Eukaryota; kingdom Viridiplantae; phylum Streptophyta; class Magnoliopsida; order Poales; family Poaceae; genus Aegilops; species Aegilops bicornis. Next base: position 768,223,576 of record CM038670.1, on the reverse strand, counting down.
GCAAAAAGAATTAAAAAATAAAGCAAAAAACCAAAAGAAAATAAATAACGCAGAAAGCAAAACCAAAAAACTGGAAAAAAATAAAAATAGCAACAGTAAGTATTTTGTTGTAAGTAGAAACAAAATAAAATAAATAAAGCAACAAAGAAAACAAAAAAAACAAAAAAAAGTGCCACCTACTGGGCCCCCACAGCCTGAATACGACTAGAAACCCTACCATGGGCCAGGATTCAGGCCCGCGGGAGGCCCAGTAGGCCCACAGGCACAGATTGCACGGTTAGGCCCGAAAGCCTGCAGTTGAGAGGAGCTCGAGAGGGTGGGCGCAGCAGCGCTTATAAACCACTCTCGAGCTCTCTCAACTAGCGAGGTGGGACTAAACTTTTCGGCGCGGGGCAGCACAAGGCCTTTGGTCCCGGTTGGTGGCGCCAATCGGGACTAAAGGGGGCATTGGTCCGGTTGATGCCACGTACCGGGACCAATGCCCCCCTTTAGTCCCGGTTGGTGCCACCAACCGGGACCAAAGGCCGCCGCTTCCCGCCCGTTGGGCTGCTGAAATTTGGCCTTTGGTCCCGGTTGGTGGCACCAACCGGGACTAAAGGGGGGCATTAGTCCCGGGTCGTGGAATGAACCGGGACTAATGCTCAGTGTATATAAGCAACACTTGTGAAAATTTTCAGTTTCATCGCGCATTTGCCCCGATCGCCCTAACCTCCCCGACGCCGCTTCGCCGCCGCCGCTGCCGCCCACGTCGCCAAGATCGCCGTCGCCGCGCCCGTCGTCGTCACCATCGCCGTCGCCCGCGCCGTCGTTGCCGCCGCACCGCATCTGCCCTAACGCTGCCGCCTGCCTCGCTGCCGTCCCGCCCGTCGCACCCTCAAGACTCGCTGCCGCCGCCTGCCTCCAGCGACCTCGCCGTCGTCAACGCCTCCCCGACCTCGCCGTCGCATCCGCCTTCCCGACCTCGCATTCGCCTCCTCGCGTCAGCCCCTGCCCTGCCCCGCGCGCGCCTCCTCTGCATCAGGCCGGCCCCGACATCGCCGTTGCCGACGCCGCCTGATGAGCCCAGCGCACCTGCCTGCCCCCGCCGCCGCCACCGTATGATGTTTTTGTTTATAGATGTGATGCTTTTTTTCATAAATGTTCATGTATATATATTGATGTACGGATATATGTATGATGCTTTTTGCATATGTGTTGATCTAATGTTTTTTTCTGCATATATATGTGATGTTTTTTGTTCATAGATGATCATATGAATTTTTTGTTCATAGATATGATCATATATATGATGTATGCATGGATCGATGTGGATGGAATATATATGATGTTTTTTGTTCATAGAATATGATGTTTTTTATTCATAGATTTTATTTTGTTCATGAGAGAGGCGGGACGTCGAGGAAGTTATACTGTTTAGAGTTAGGGTCGCCGAGGAAGAAGGAAAATAAGGAAAAAGAATAAAGAGGAAGAAGGAAGAAGGAGAAGCAGAAGGAGAAGAAGAAGCAGAAGAAGAGGAAGTAGAAGAAAAAGGAGAAGAAGAAGGAATAGAGTCGAAGAAGAAAAAATATTGTATTTTTTCTTCTTCTCCTCTATTACTTCTTCTTCTTCTTCTCTCTTTTTTTCTTCTTCTTCTTTTCTTCTTCTTCTTCTTCTTCTTCTCCTCCCATTTCTTCTTCTTCTTCTTCTTCTTCTTCTTCTTCTTCTTCTTCTTCTTCTTCTTCTTCTTCTTCTTCTTCTTCTTCTTCTTCTTCTTCTTCTTCTTCTTCTTCTTCTTCTTCTTTTTATCGGGAGCAGGGGTGTCGAGGATCGCTGAGGGGTCGACGGTCGGGAACTAGGCTAGAGGGTCGCGAGGGTCACAGCGGGGTCGAGGGTCATCGAGGCCGGTCGAGGGTCAATGTTTTGAGGGTCGAGGGTTCGAGGGTTCTAGGGTCGAGGGTTTGAGGGTTCTCGGGTTCGAGGATTCTAGGGTTCGAGGGTCATCGAGGGTTCGAGGGTTCGAGGGTTCTAGGGTTCGATGGTCGAGGGTAATCTAGGGGCCGAGTGTTAGAGGGTCGAGAGGTCGAGGGTTCGAGGGTTCTAGGGTCGATGGTTCGAGGGTTCAAGGGTCGTCGAGGGGCCGAGGATTCGAGGTCGAGGGTCGTCGAAGTCGAGGATCACCGAAGGTCGAGAGGTTGCCTATTGTCAAAGTATTGAAGAAATCCATGGCTTCATCATTAGCGAAGTAACCATGGCATGATGGTACGAAGTCCTCCAAAGTTGTTTTGGAATGGAGTCCCGGATAGGATAATTTGCCTTTTAAATGCGAATCTCAGCAAAGGGCTTTCAAATAACGATATTCGGAAGGTTCTTGCTGAACTTTGTACCAGAAAGTGAATTATCCTATCTCGGGACTCCGCTCCAAAATAACTTTGGAGAGCTTCGCACCATCATGCACCTGCATTTTCGCCTAATGATGAAGACATGGTTTTGTTGAATCCTTTGACACTAGGCAACCTCCCGACCTCGGCGATCCTCCACCCTTGACCTCGACCTCGGGCGATCCACGACCCTCTACCCTCATCACAGGCGTCGATGCCCACATCACTTGTGGGACATAGATGTAGTGTTCAACGCCGACCCTCCCGATAGCTTCAACACGTGGGGGCGATATTACCCCCTCCTAGCTTGAAGCGTTCTCGAGGCCACCTAACCCTTGAAGCGTTGTCGAGGCCACCTCAAACCCTAGAGAAGCAGCGTCGAGGCCACTAATATGATTCCTTATTGTGATTAGCTAGCTAGTTCTACGTTTGCCACTAATATATCCATATCTGTCATGTTTGAATAATAATTGCCATGTTGTAAAAAATTTGTAGAAATTATGGACACCACCTGAGACAAAGCACAAGAAGCGTTGTTGAGGGACATAATCGTACACGGAAGTGATGCCGTCTCCTCGATGATGTTTCTCAACGACAACGAAGGTCTGGAAGAAGAGGGTGAAGAAGCAGCTGGCTATGATTTACATGGCTCCGATGACCCAATGCCGGTGCAAGAAGGAGAGGGTGAAGAAGTAGACCGTGAGGACGGCTCGGTGATCACCAAACCGAGTCCGCCAGGTATATATATTAGTTAAGCCTGTGCTGACTAGCTCTTGTCTTTGTTTTGGTATGTACACATATTAATTAACTCTCGTCTTTGTTCTTTTTCTAGCCCTCCGGATCGAGCACAACCCGGTAAAGAGACGAGGCCGAAGAAAAAGTTGAGCTCGGATGAAAAGTTTGAGATCATAGAAATCGCTGACGGCCAACCGATTGAACCCTACCGGACAAAGAAGGCATTTGTTGCTCGCAAGGGGTTACGGATAGGGACAAGATCGATCAGCATCCACCAATGGTATAAGCCTAAGAACGAAGACCCCGAGGTGTCTTGTGTCAATGATATGCAGAAAAATGATCTTTGGACTGAGCTGAAGTCAAATTTTACCCTACCGCTAGAGGATGATCCGGAGAAGCCAGTAATAGAGCCATTAATCAAGTCTTTTGCTCTTAAGAAGATGGCAGAACTATTCAGGAATTGGAAGAAAGAACTCAATACGTATGTCGAGAAAAATGAGACACCAGAATTCAAGGGCAAATATGAGAAGATCAGAGATGACTGGCCCGCATTTGTGGCCTACAAGACATCGGAAAAGAGTAAAAAGATGTCGGCGACAAAGAAGAGAAATGCTGCGAAGAAGAAGCTTCACCATCGCACGGGGTCGGTGGCTACCTCGTGAGCCCGCCTAAGTGGGCCAAGGCTGAGATTGATCTGCTTGATAAAGGGAACGAACCAAGGACAATGAACTGGCGGACCGTTGCGGACTTGGTTCTTCGGGCGGCGGATCCTTGGACCCTATAACAGGAAGTGCATTTGGACGGACGAACAATTGGACATACCAGTCAAGAGGCTTAAGCATTATATCGAGCAAGCGCAGCAAGGGAAGTTCGTTCCAGACGGGGAGAAGGACGAGCTCACAATGGCCCTCGGGAATCCTGAGCACCCCGGACGGACACGAGGCACGCCAGCTCCGTTCGTGGAAGGCTGGATTTCGACGTGAGGGTTACAAAACCCATGAGAGGAGGAAGAAAGCGGAGCAGAGCCTAATGCAGGCGCTGCACGAAAGGGTAATGGGGCTAGAGGAACGAGAAGAGGAACGAGAAGCGGCATATCACAACAAACGACCTGCCGAAGCTTCCCCCGAAGCTACCCCGCCATCTCGGCGGAGAAGCAGCGTGGCTTCCACCGAGCTGCTTCAGCCAGAGCAGCATGCCTTGACGGCTCCTGCCAGCTATCCCGTGGATGCTATCACGGATGCTGAAAATTGCCACCTTATGGCGCAATGGAGCAATTTGAACTGGACGCCTCCGCCTCCTCCTCCTCCTCCGGCGAGTCAGGGCACTCCGCGTCCTCCACCGCCTCCTCCTCCGGCGAGTGACGATCGCACTCGGCCGGCTCCTCCTCCGGCGCGTGGCGGCACTCCGCCTGCACCAGCGCGCCCGAGCAGCCAGCCTCCTCCTTCTCCGCCTCGTCAGCAAGGGCGGAAGAGACCCGCCGCCGCTCCGGCTGCTCCGGCGCGTCGTAGTCCTTCTCCTCCGCCTCGTAAGCAAGGAAAGAAGACATCCACTCCGTCTGCTCTGCCGGCATCTAGCAGTACAGCCAAAGGCGGGAGGAGATACAGATTCGGCCCTTCTCTGAAGACTCCAGAGAAGTTACCGTCTGAGGAGGCGAGGAGGAAAGCGAAGATCGCGCAGACCGAAGTGGATGACTGGTTTCAAGGGTTGAAAGCAAAGAGACATCCACCTCCGGAGGAGAAGGTAGATCCGGTCAAAGCGAAGCGCACTCGCTGCCTGACAAAACCACCCAAGTCTCCGCGAAAGGCAACTATGAGCGCATTATTGGAAAGGCATTTGCCAAAGCGGAGAGGTCGGGAAGTAATCGCTGATCAAAGGATGAAAGAACGACGAGCTGGGAAACAAATTGCCCAGCTCGGCGAACAAGCAATCGTGCCCCCTGCTCAAGGTGCCTGCTAGCGACATCGTCGATCCGAGGATGGTGCCCGGTTATGGCAATCCTGCAGATTACCTGCCCGACGATGTACATTATGATTTCTTGGAGGTGCAGATACAAAGATACGAGTACGGGAAGCCTCTCGTCAAAGATGAAAGCTCTCTATCAACGATGATGCGAAGATTGCATGATTGGTACATGAAAACCTGCAAAGAGTCCGAGGGAGGAGTACTTTGTATGTGAGAGTTAAAAGGAGCATGACCTCCTTGGAATTGAACTGTTGCCTATTCCATTTGAGGAGTTCTATCAGTTTTTCAATCAATTGGCCCTCGATAAACAACGGTCACACATCTTACTGTAAGTAGTACTACTTACATCATTAAGTATCTCTATATAACTCAGCCCTTTCATTGCATGTATTTATAAATATCCTCACTATATTATGCAGATTGAAGATCGCGAATTGAAGAAAAGACAAGTGGGTGATATTGGGTTCATTAACACATATCTCACAGATGCAACTGAGGTTCAATTTCGTGCCCAAGATACCGAGGCCAACTTGCTACAATCGTTGGTAATAAATGAACACAAAGATATAATACTCTTTCCTTACAACTTCAAGTGAGTGTTACTGTCTTGTGGCATATTCGGTTTCCTTATTAGTCCAGGTTATAGTAATGTAATATTGATGAGTTATGCATGCGTGCGCAGCTACCACTATATTCTCCTAGAGATTAAGCTTGAGCAGGAAGTAGTAACTGTCTTAGACTCGAGACGAAAAGATCCCAAGGAGTATGCGGACATGACTGAAATGCTCGAGAAGTAAGTTAAATCGATCATTATCCACCATATCACCAACTTTGTTCATTTATGATATCAAGTAATTGTTTTCTTTGTATGGCAGGGCTTGGGGAAAATTCACCAAAAAAGCTCCGGGACTACCGAAGAAGCTGCAATTTAGACACCCGAAAGTAAGTACTATATAGTAGCATATTCCACGCGCATCTCCTAGTGATTCAAGCGCTAGTTTCATCAATACCATGTAGAATGCTTGCTAAGTATCAGTTTGATTGACCTCTGTTTCTTGTAAAGTGGTTGTGGCAGGAACAAGGGAATGATTTATGTGGATACTAGTTTGCGAGTCCATCCGCCACACGACCTGTGAGAGGGGCTACTCCGACAAACAATATGAAGTGCGTAAATAAAAATATTCACAATTTTATTTTATTACCATCATTTGTGTTGAGTTTCATTCATTCATATATATATGTATTGACCCCTTCTTAAAATTAGATGTTTCGGATGCGGGATGAACTACTAGCACCAGATCGCCTGCGAGCAATTCAAGAGGAATTGGCGGCATTCTTTCTTGACCACGTGATCGTTGAAGACGGAGAATACTATGTGGACCACGCGTCCGTATTGTAAAAGATAATTATTGTATATATGTAGCCGGTAGTGTCGGATAGATATACGAGAACTTGTTGTTCGACCAATCTCTCGGAGAAGGAGAGGTGGTCGATATCACTTCTCTCTGTATGCATATATGTTCATGACGATCTTACATTTGCTTAAGTACTAGCTAGCTAGCGTGTCTAGCTAGTCCTCTCTATCCGTATGTATAGTACGTAGCGTCGACCAAGCACGGACAAAAGAGAGGACACTTTTCTCTATTAATTAGCTAGCTATAGCACAATATATGAGACACCTAAATTAACCCCCCAAAACCCCCCCAACGCCCCCCCGTGTCAAGAAAAAAACAAAAACCACAGCCATAAAAATGCTGACGCGTGGATGCCTATTGGTCCCGGTTGGTGCCACCAACCGGGACCAAAGGCCCTCCTGCCTGGGCTCAGCGGACAGGCCACGTGGAGGGCCATCAGTCCCGGTTCTGGATTGAACCGAGACTAAAGGGCCAGGGTATTAGTACCGACCCTTTAGTCCCGGTTCATGAACCGGGACTAAAGGCCCTCACCAACCGGGTCAATAGACCCCTTTTCTACTAGTGGAAGCTTGCATTCAGTTTATGAGTTCACCACGGGACAAACTACGTGTTGTCATGGCAATTAATGGATTCAAGCAACTCGTAGCTAGTTGTCCTTTGCTCATGGAGGATATACTGAAAGGGGTGTCATGCACCTAGGATGTGAGGTGACTACTCACACCGAGCAGGCAAAATATTATGCAGTCATGTACCGACCATGTTAGATTTTAGTCATCTTCGTACTCTCTATACAAAGCCCCCGCTCCCCCGCGTCGCCCCCGCTCGGGCGATTCGGGTGGTATCCCAACCCTAGCCGCCGGGGGCTCCCCGTCCACTACTAGGAAAAGGGCTATTGATGGGATGGACACTAATGGTGCACCGTACATGTAGTGCGCCATTACTAAATACTAATGGCGCACCATGTGTTGGTGTGCCATTAGTGTGCAAATACTAATGGCGCACCACATCCCATGGTGCGTCATTAGTAAAAAAAATTAATTTTTTCAAAACTACTAACGGCGCACCGTGGGAGTGGCGCACCATTACTAGTTGACATAGTAATGGCGCACCACACCCACTTGCGCCATTAGTAGTTTTGAAAAAAAAAATAAAAAAAAATTGTTAGTATGGCGTCCACTGGTAAAACTAGTAATGGCGCACTGTCCACTGGTGCGCCATTACTAAGTTTTTTTCAAAAAAATAAATAAAAAAATTCAATTTTTTTTTCAAAACTAGTAATGGCGCATCATGGGTGTGGTGCGCCATTACTAGTTTAACTACTAATGGCGCACCACCACACGGTGCGTCATTACTAGTTTGCCCAACTTCCACCGAATGCACCCCCTGACCGCCTTTTCAGTTTTAAAAAAAATAAAAAAAATGATAAAAATGTCAAAAAAATAAAAGAAAATAAGTTTCTCATGTGATATGTGGTCTAGTTGTTGGGAAAATTTACAAATATAAATTTCGATTTTATTTGCAAAATCTCTCTGGAAATTTGTAAAATGGGCATAACTTTTGCATACGAACTCGGATTAAAAAGTTTTATATATGAAAAATCATCTACTCGAAAAGTTACATCCAAATTTAATCGGGGGAACCCCGTTAAACATTTTCAAAATCCTCAAAAACCTAACAGAAAAAAGTTACGGGGCTTTTAAGATCTGGAGGCAAAAAAATTCAAAAAAAATTGATTTTGAAATTTTTTTGAATTGTTTTTCAAAAAATGATACGTAATATGACCGGGAAGTTTGAAATATTTTTCAAAATTTCATCATAGTCATGAACATGAACAAAGTCCTAGACATCAACAAGGTATAATAGGATTGATATGCTAGATATATCAACAAGTGCCTGTGAAGTGAGTTGTTGCTGGGGTTGGATAGAACTCTGAAGTTAAGCGTGCTTGGGCTGGAGTAGTGTGAGGATGGATGACCTTTCAGGAAGTTTGACCACGGAGTGCGATTTGACCTGAGTTTAAGCATATTGACCCGAGATTAAGCTATAGTGACCTAAGATTAAGAAAAAAAAGAAAAAAAATTGAAAAAAAAATAAAAAAAATTCTGAAATTATTTTTTGAAAAAAATGTTACTAATGGCGCACTTCTATATGGTGCGCCATTAGTAAAAAATACTAGTGGCGTGATAGTAATGGCGCACCGGTAGTGCGCCATTAGTAGGCAAAACCGGTGCGCCATTAGTAGGCTTTTTCCTAGCAGTGGTCCTTCCATCCCTCCCTCCGCCGCTTGAAGCGACGCCACGACCTATAGCCCGGGCCGACGGCGGTGGTGCCTTCCTCTCTCCCGCGCCATGGGAGCAGTGCGGAGCCCCGCGGCGTGTGGTGGCACGGCCGATCTGGCCTTCGTGGTGTGGAGGGCCTGCCTTGACCGGCGGCGGCGCGGCGGCGGCCTCGTCCTAGGGCGGTGGTGGTGGCGGGTGCAGCGGCCGACCCTGCGGCGGGCAGCGGCCTTGGCTGCGTTCGACGACAGCGGCCGGATTTGCAGCGACGGACCATCTGACCTCGGATCGGCGGTGGTGGTATGGAGGGCCTGGTGGTTGGGTCGGTGCCATGCGTGGTTTGCCCTTCGGACAGATTTGATCTGCACGGTGCGGCTTGCTCGATGTGCGGCAGCTCAGATCGGCGGCGACCCGTGCACATGATGCTTGATGGAGGTTCTTCGAGCGGATCCAGGTGAAAATCTTGTTCTCGGCTTGATGCCAAGACCGGCGTTGGCGGTACTCTTTTGTGTCATTACCTTCTTGAAGGCATCGCCGCGGAGAAGCTCCAGACCTCTATCTGCTACCTCCGGGGGAAACCCTAGATTAGTAGATTGGATGACGGCGACGCGTTAGTGTCGTTTCCTCCTTGGGGGCGTCATTCTTGGAGGCGTACACGGGATCGAGGGACCAGTGGGCGGCTTTTTTGATGGTGCGGTGCTTCATCCTACACATTAATGACGGCGGATCTCGGCGGCGTGGCGCAGTGGAGACTCGGGGCCCGATGCGCGGTGATGGACTCGCGCAGGAGGAGGTAGTTCTCTGGCGTCATGGTGGCATCAATGACAGAGTGGCCTGATAAGGTAGAAGCCTCAATATCTGCTCCGAAGACGGACTTGTGGAGGATGGCGGTGGCGACACTTGTGAGTGCGTCAGACCAGTTTATGCCCCAGACCCGGTATGTGGCTCGGCTGGAGCTTCTGGCTTTTGATGATAGGCTTAGGTGAGTGGTCTGGGTATTTGGCCTAGCTAGCACCCCTTCATCATATGGATAGGAGTAGTGGCTTATATAGCCAAGATGATGGATTCGGGCATATTGTTGTAATACTTTGTAAGGTCCTCGAGAATAATCGATAAAATGGCCGCATGCATCTCCCAAATGCAGAGGCCGGAAGTCATCCTCCTTTTCTAAAAAAAAAGATTTTTGTCATCTTCGTTCTACCACACTTTTTACGTTGCCATGACATTTCTTTGATTTTCTGCTTATAAGCTACTCGATTTCACATTTTAGGAATATTGCATACGATGCCTTAGAAAATTTGTTTTTTCGAGAAAAAGATAGGATTGTAGTCCTGGATGATCTGTGTTGCTCGTTCGTTCTATCTCTGCCAGCGAATAGCAAACACGATTATGGTAGCACTGCCAAACCATGGTGGCCTCTAGATATTAAACCTTCCTTCATTGTTCCACTTATGAACTAAGCCGGCTGTGTAGCGATCCCTGAAAAGATGAAAAAGTATATAGCTCTTCTTGAAGAAAAATACTATAAAACTTGTCAGGATAATGGTAGATTAGCGACACAGACTATCATAGGGTAAGGCATCAAAGAGGAAAATAGCGCGGCAAGGTGCATGTTTCCTTCTAGTACCTAATCTATATCATTAGATTTATCACGAAAACTACAACCTGATGAAACCCAACTAAAAAAGATTTATAATGAAAATTATTTTCATCTCATATATATTTGTTATTTGTAAATATTCATACATTCTCTCATATTTGGTCAAACCTCACAAAGTTTGACTGAGGACAAATGTAATATGCACTATATTTTAGGATTGAGGAGTACTTGGAAAATAGCATCGTTTACAAGCAAATTAATGGCCACCATGAATAAGCTAATTATTAATAATCTTGTGCACGACGACATCCTTGACGATGGTCAAATCGCACCTGACCGTGAAGCAGCCTGCATCTTGCAGCGTGGTTTGCTCGACAAACTTGATAGCGCCCCAACAACTCTTGACACCCTCCGACTCGAAGGTTTGCGCTATGCTCACAGGTTTCGAATCTCCGAGCACTTTGCCATCTTTCCCCAGCAAGCTCAGAGTGAACTTGGCCTTCACGCTCGTCGCCTTTGCCCCTCCTACGAGATGCAAGAACGCCGCCGCATAGCCAGGTCTCCGGCTGTCCCCGTCGGGGTAGAATCTGATGTTCCAGCTGCGGCCGCCGGCGCTGAACATCGTCGAGCTCACGAACTTGTCAACGCCGATGGCGCCGCTGAGCAGCGAGTAGTTGTCCACCATGAAGTTGTGCGCCGTTGTGGCCGTCGGCGTCACGCACCTCGACGACGTCTCGGCTGGCGGCTTGCCCAGACAAGTGGTGATGTTGTTCCCCATGGCAAGCGCAACACGGCCTGCGGGCGTGCGTGGGTTGGTCTCTCCCCAAGGAAACGTCGCCCTTTTGTGTGCGTGCCTGAGATTAAGGGTCCTTTGACAGTTTGTTTGACGTAATATAGGATACCGAGTAGGATCGTTATCGACTTTCTAAAAAACAGAATTGTTAACGATCAAAACTGAAAACAGTTGTTCACAAAGCGAAAAATGCTTTCTCATCTGGACTTTTGGTGCATGGTACCGCAACGCTCGTCCGGCAGAGTAGTTTGAGTTCAAGGAGGCTGTTTGGATGGTGCCCGCCCCAGCCTGATCAAAACGGTGGCGTGCCAAAATATTAGGGAGGGAATTCTCCGCCAGAAAACTAACCAGCACGCGTACAGAGAATTAGAACGGGTGACCAAAATATTAGCTGTAATTCAAGTAGACACCTGGTCAATCAATTAACCCCCAAAAAATTCTAAAGGCGAACAACTAGAGCCTGTCTAACAGATACCTTATAATTAGAGGAGCAAACGGCCTCTTTAACCTCAAATTTGTTCCTCTATAAAATTGCGGATTCTAACCGTACCCCTAGAGTTTAACCCCTTAAAAAATTAACACAAATTCATGCAAATTTGATTTAAACTAGTCCATCGGACTCGATTCAAACTAGTAGCATAAACTGTATTACATAAATTTAAACGTAATAAAATTGCATAAAAACGAAAGAAATCTAGTCGACCTCAGCCATGAGTTTCTCCCAATTTGGCTCGCCGTTGACGTCCTTATCATTGCCGCTGCCGTCAAACCCAGAGTCGTCGCCATCACTAGAACAAAGGTCGATGACCGTCGCAATGGACGACCCGGCTCCATCGGTCTCCCCAACTTGTAGAGCTTGAACGGGCGATGGAGCTCCGCTATGTACTCCTCGTCTGCGTGCTCTGCCTCGAGGCACTCTCAAGCCTCCCGGTCCTCCCGTAGCTCGTGTGGGAAGGCCACTCGGAGTTGACGGGGACCAGATCCGACATGGCGGATCTGAAGGGGAAGTTGAGCCATGCCGCCACGCCATGGAGGCGCACCGACTGGATGGCCTACGCACACACTTTGCCTACGCTGCAGATTGACAGGAGCCAATCTAGATGCGTCGGTGGGTTTCGTGGTGCGTGATCTTGGCCACCCACACCCCCATGACTGATGCCGCACGCCGAGGTACCTCCTCCCATGGGCGGAGTCGGAAGGGTACATGGGTGTACATTTGTACACCCATTAATTCTGGAAAAGACAGCACAAACTAAGTAGATAAAATAAGTATATATTCAAAAAATCTTGAAAATTTATAGAATCTTGCACCCTGTACACCCATTTTCGTAAACCTAGCTCCGCCACTGCCTCCTACGTGGCATTTGGCGGTGATGGCAGGTCAGGGAACCAAGATGAGGACACGCTGCTTTAGGAGGAATTACCGCAATAGGCTCAGGGCGGCTGCACGTGGCGGCGTGGATCGACGCTTCTGATTGGCGATGGGGACCAGTGCTAGCTGGATCCGACCATTTAGGCAGCGGGCTGAACCGGAGTGGATGTAGAAGCGGCGCCCGGCAGGGAGGCGAGGTGCTTGGGTGGCGCTGGAATGGATGACGTCGAACGGTGGTGGGGAGAAATTGTTACTCCAGCGGTGTGCAGTCGAGTATATTTAAGAGTTCCGGTGGCCATAAAGTATTTTTTTTACTCTAACGTATATAGGAGATCGGTTATTTGCGGTTTAGAGAAGAAAGACCAAAATTTTACTCCTCTAATGCATTTAAGGGGATCAGTTAGAGATGGTCTTACACAATTTTTCAATGGTGCCCAAACAAACCTAATCAAAATGGGGGCGTGCCAAAATATTGACGAGGCAATTCGTCGCCAAAAACTCGCCAGCTCACATACAAAGAACCAGAACAGGTTACCAATATATTGGATGTGATCCAAAATATTTGCTGCAATTCAAACGGTCGCTAGCAAGCCAGTATATGTAAACAAACTTGGCACGCAGCTTAGTTTGTAACGAACGAGTAAAAAAACTAGGGCACCGCTAGGCGCCGGCCGCACCGCAGCCGTGCAATCCCAGCAGACATGAGCCGTTCGATCCTCGCTCCTCACGTCATCATCTTTCTTCCTGCCCCACATCAAATCCGTTTTCAGCGCAAAGTTCCTGCCCCGGCCACCGCTGTGCGTGCACTCCGGTGAGATGCGAAAGCATCCAGGTCCTCTCCCACGGCGTCGCCGCTCGTCGCAGCACCCGCGTCCTCTCCCCCTCGCCATTCGCCGCTCGTTGTCATCGCCGCTTGTGCGCGCACAGACTCTGTCCTCGGTTGAAGCTTTCCCTACACCGCCAGGCTGAAGCTTTTCCATGGGGTTTGAAGCTTTTCCACAGACTCTGTCAACAAAAATTAACGCAGACCCTCGGTTGTGGCTCATCGCACTCTGGACGCCGACCGCACCACTACCGGTTGTGGCACCAATGGTAGGCGATGGCATGCTCGCAGCCAAAAAGCCAGTAGTAGCAATTTCTGGAGCAGGCTCCAGCAAAAACCAAATCTGGTGGAAGCATTTTGGGCGGTTCCTTCCAGAAAACCCAAAAGGCATGTGGTAGCAAATTTGGGCAGCAAACTCCAAAACAGTTGCAGCAAAAAAAAGGCATCGTCGCCGTCGACCAACCGCCGTGCATACATGTAGAAAAAAAATTAACCGGTGGTAGCAAAATAGGCTACAATTGTTGCAAAAAGCATCGCTGCACTTGAACGGAATGCTACAACCAGCTGAACAAAATGTGCAACCAGTGATTTTTAAGCTGGAACAAATGATTTTAGGAAAAAGATGCAAGAAACAGATTTTTGAAGAAAAAGCATGAACGAAATGATATAAAAAAGATGCAACCAGTTTAGCAGAAGCTACTACCGGCGATCCAAAATGGTACAACCGGTTGGCATAAAAAATTGGCCAGAATTTCCACCAGCCATGGCTGCTGCGTGAGGGAGGGGCCGAGGAGGGTCGCCGGAGTTGCAAAAGGGGGCCATGCCTATTGGGGGATGTAGTAATTTCAAAACATTCCTACGCACACGCAAGATCATGGTGATGCATAGCAACGAGAGGGGAGAGTGTTGTCCATGTACCCTCGTAAAGCAAAAGCAGAAGTGTTATGACAATGCGGTTGATGTAGTTGTACGTCTTCACGATCCGACCGATCCAAGTACCGAAAGTACGGCACCTCCGCGACCTGCACACGTTCAGCTCGGTGACGTCCCACGAACTCTTGATCCAGCTGAGTGTCGAGGGAGAGCTTCGTCAGCATGATGGCATGGTGACGGTGATGATGAAGCTACCGGCGCAGGGCTTCGCTTAAGCACTGCAACGATATGACCGAGGTGGATTATGGTGGAGGGGGGCACCGCACACGGCTAAGACAATGTCTGTTGTTGTGTTCTAGGGTGCCCCCTGCCCCCGTATATAAAGGAGCAAGGGGGGAGGCCGGCCGGCCCTTGGGGCGCGCCAAGGAGGGGAGGAGTCCTCCTCCTAGTAGGAGTAGGACTCCCCCTTTCCTAGTCCAACTAGGAGGAAGGGGGAAGAAGGAAGGGAGAGGAAGAGGAGAAGGAAAGGGGGGCGCGCGCCCCTCCCTAGTCCAATTCGGACTCCCTATAGGGAGGGGGCGCGGCTGCCCCTTGTGGGCTGCCTCCCTGATACTTCTCCAACATATCTATAATTTTTGATTGCTCCATGCAATATTATCTTCTGTTTTGGACATTATTGGCATTTATTATTCACTTTTATATTATTTTTGGGACTAACCTATTAACCGGAGGCCCAACCCAGAATTGCTGTTTTTTTGCCTATTTCAGAGTTTCGCAGAAAAAGAATATCAAACAGAGTCCAAACGGAATGAAACCTTTGGGAACGTGATTTTCGGAACGAACATGATCCGGAGGACTTGGTCCCTACGTCAAGAAATCAAACAGGAAGCCACGAGGTAGGGGGCGCGCCTACCCCCCCAGGCGCGCCCTCCACCCTTGTGGGCCCCATGTTGCTCCACCGACGTATTCCTTCCTCCTATATATACCTACGTACCCCCAAACGATCAGAGACGGAGCCAAAAACCTAATTTCACCGCCGCAACCTTCTGTACCCGTGAGATCCCATCTTGGGGCCTGTTCCGGAGCTCCGCCGGAAGGGGCATCGATCACGGAGGGCTTCTACATCAACACCATAGCTTCTCCGATGAAGTGTGAGTAGTTTACCTCAGACCTTCGGGTCCATAGTTATTAGCTAGATGGCTTCTTCTCTCTTTTTGGATCTCAATACAATGTTCTCCCCTCTCTTGTGGAGCGATGTAATCTTCTTTTTGTGGTGTGTTTGTTGAGACCGATGAATTGTGGGTTTATGATCAAGTTTATCTATGAACAATATTTGAATCTTCTGAATTCTTTTATGTATGATTGGTTATCTTTGCAAGTCTCTTCTGAATTTTGGTTTGGCCTACTAGATTGATCTTTCTTGCATTGGGAGAAGTTCTTAGCTTTGGGTTCAATCTTGCGGTGTCCTTTCCCAAAGTGATGAGGGGCAGCAAGGCACGATTGTATTGTTGCCATCGACGATAACAAGATGGGGGTTTTATCATATTGCATGAATTTATCCCTCTACATCATGTCATCTTGCTTAAAGCGTTACTCTGTTCAATACTCTAGATGCATGCTGGTTAGCGGTCGATGTGTGGAGTAATAGTACTAGATGCAGACAGGAGTCGGTCTACTTGTCTCGAACGTGATGCCTATATACATGATCATACCTAGATATTCTCATGACCATGCTCAATTCTGTCAATTGCTCAACAGTAATTTGTTCACCCCTCGTAAAATACTTATGCTCTTGAGAGAGGCCACTAGTGAAACCTATGGCCCCCGGGTCTATTTTCCATCATATTAATCTCCCGACAACAAGCTATTTCTGATGCTGTTTTTATTACTTTCTTTACTTTGCATCTTTATCACAAAAATACCAAAAATATTATCTTATCATATCTATCAGATCTCACTCTCGAAGTGACCGTGTAGGGATTGACAACCCCTTATCGCGTTGGTTGCGAGGATTTATTTGTTTGTATAGGTGCGAGGGACTCACGCGTAGCCTCCTGCTGGATTGATACCTTGGTTCTCAAAAACTTACGGAAATACTTACGCTACTTCGCTGCATCACCTTTTCCTCTTCAAGGGAAAACCAACACAGTGCTCAAGAGGTAGCAAGAAGGATTTCTGGCGCCGTTGCCGGGGAGGTCTACGCAAAAGTCAACATACCAAGTAATCACAAACCCTTATCTCCCGCATTACATTATTTGCCATTTGCCTCTCATTTTCCTCTCCCCCACTTCACCCTTGCCGTTTTATTCGCCGTCTCTTTTCTGTTCACCTCTTTTTCTTTTGCTTGCCTTGCCGTCATGGCTAGTCCCTTATCAACCCCACTGTCCCCTGAGTTTGAAGTCTTTCACTTCAAACAAAGACAAGGAGAAAACTTAAAAGATGCCTGGTTGAGAATAATGGAGTCTTACCGTAATTATACTTTTGAAGTGAACCTGAGAATTTTGCTTCGCAATTTTTATGTTGGATTAAATATGTCTCATAGACAACTCTTGGATTGCGTTGCCAAAGGCAATTTTATTGAAATTGATTCACATATTGCGCATGAAGTTATAGAAGGAATAGTGGGAACACTACCTCAACAAAATTTAGCGGAAATATACACCGCATGAATATGTTGATTACTCTTTGCAATAAGCGGTAGGATTCTTTAGATCTAAAAATTTCAGAATATGAAGGGAAACGTAAATAACCTCCCGGATTAGAGCTTGATTCCACTAAAAAGTTGAAAACCAAAGATGGCAATACCTAGATCTATCCTTGCTTGTATGCCTAGCTAGGGGCGTTAAACGATAGCGCTTGTTGGGAGGCAACCCAATTTTATTTCTAGTTTTTTCTTTTTGCTTCTGTTTAGGAATAAATATCTGTTCTATCCTCTGGTTAGATGTGTTTTTATGTTTTAGTTAGTGTTTGTGCCAAGTTAAACCTATAGGATCTTCTTGGATGATAGTTATTTGATCTTGCAGAAATTTGCAGAAACTTTCTGTTCGCGAAAATAATTGTTAAAAATCACCAGAACGTGATAAAATATTTATTCCAATTGCTGCTGATCAATAAACAAATTGCCTAGGACGTCCTATTTTGGCTGATTTTTTGGAGTTCCATAAGTTTGCGTTAGTTACAGATTACTACAGACTGTTCTGTTTTTGAGAGATTCTGTTTTTCGTGTGTTGTTTGCTTATTTTGATGAATCTATGGCTAGTAAAAGAGTTTATAAACCATAGAGAAGTTGGAATACAGTAGGTTTAACACCAATATAAATAAAGAATGAGTTCATTACAGTACCTTGAAGTGGTCTTTTGTTTTCTTTCGCTAACGGAGCTCACGAGATTTTCTGCTGAGTTTTGTGTTGTGAAGTTTTCAAGTTTTGGGTGAAAGATTTGATGGATTATGGAACAAGGAGTGGCAAGAGCCTAAGCTTGGGGATGCCCATGGCACCCCCAAAATAATCTAAGGACACCTAAAAGTCAAAGCTTGGGGATGCCCCGGAAGGCATCCCTCTTTAAATCTACTTCCATCGGTAACTTTACTTGGAGCTATATTTTTATTCACCACATGATATGTGTTTTGCTTGGAGTGTCTTGTATGATTTGAGTCTTTTATTTTTAGTTTAACACAATCATCTTTGCTGTACACACCTTTTGAGAGAGACACACATGATTCGGAAATTATTAGAATACTCTATGTGCTTCACTTATATCTTTTGAGTTATATAGTTTTTGCTCTAGTACTTCACTTATATCTTTTAGAGCATGGTGGTGGATTTGCTTTATAGAAAATATTATTCTCTCATGATTCACTTATATTATTTTGAGAGTCTTAAATAGCATGGTAATTTAGTTAAATAATCCTAATATGCTAGGTATTCAAGAATAGTAAAAACTTTCTTATGAGTGTTTTGAATACTAAGAGAAGTTTGATGCTTGATGATCGTTTTGAGACATGGAGGTAGTGATATTGAAGTTGTGCTAGTTGAGTAGTTGTGAAAATGAGAAATACTTGTGTTGAAGTTTGCAAGTCCCGTAGCATGCACGTATGGTAAACGTTATGTAACAAATTTGAAACATGAGGTGTTCTTTGATTGTCGTCCTTATGAGTGGCGATCGGGGACGAGCGATGATCTTTTCCTACCAATATATCCCCCTACGAGCATGCGTGTAGTGCTTGGTTTTTGATGACTTGTAGATTTTTTCAATAAGTATGTGAGTTCTTTATGACTAATGTTGAGTCCAAGGATTATACGCACTCTCGCCTTTCCATCATTGCTAGCCTCTTCGGTACCGTGCATTGCCCTTTCTCACATTAAGAGTTGGTGCAAATTTTGCCGGTGCATCCAAACCCCGTGATATGATACGCTCTTTCACACATAAACCTCCTTATATCTTCCTCAAAACAGCCACCATACCTACCTATTATGGCATTTCCATAGCCATTCCGAGATATATTGCCATGCAACTTTCCACCGTTCCGTTTATCATGACACATTCATCATTGTCATATTGCTTTGCATGATCATGTAGTTGACATAGTATTTGTGGCAAAGCCACCATCCATAATTCTTTCATACATGTCACTCTTGGTTCATTGCATATCCCGATACACCGCAGGAGGCATTCATATAGAGTCATAGTTTGTTCTAGTATCGAGTTTTAATCATTGAGTTGTAAATAAATAGAAGTGTGATGATCATCATTCTAGAGCATTGTCCCAAGTGAGGAATATAAAAAAAAAAGAGAAAGGACGTAAAAAAAAGGGAAGGCCCAAAAAATGAGAGAAAAAGAGAGAAGGGACAATGTTACTATCCTTTTACCACACTTGTGCTTCAAAGTAGCACCATAATCTTCATGATAGAGAGTCTCTTGTTTTGTCACTTTCATATACTAGTGGGAATTTTTCATTAGAGAAATTGGCTTGTATATTCCAACAATGGGCCTCCTCAAGTGCCCTAGGTCTTCGTGAGCAAGCAAGTTGGAGGCACACCCACTTAGTTTCTTTTGTTGAGCTTTCATATATTTATAGCTCTAGTGCATCCGTTGCATGGCAATCCCTACTCGTTGCATTAACATAAATCGATGGGCATGTCCATAGCCCATTGATTAGCCTCGTTGATGTAAGACTTTCTCCTTTTTTGTCTTCTCCACATAACCCCCATCATCATATTCTATTCCACCCATAGTGCTATGTCCATGGCTCACACTCATGTATTGCGTGAAGGTTGAAAAAGTTTGAGATTACTAAAGTGTGAAACAATTGCTTGCTTGTCATCGGGGTTGTGCATGATGAGAGCATTCTTGTGTGACAAAAATGGAGCATGACTAAACTATATGATTTTGTAGGGATGAACTTTCTTTGGCCATATTATTTTGAGAGGACATAATTGCTTAGTTAGTATGCTTGAAGTATTATTATTTTTATGTCAATATTGAACTTTTATCTTGAATCTTTCGAATCTGAATATTCATACCACAATTAAGAAGAATTACATTGAAATTATGCCAAGTAGCATTCCACATCAAAAATACTGTTTTATCATTTACCTACTCGAGGACGAGCATGAATTAATCTTGGGGATGCTTGATACGTCTCCAACGTATCTATAATTTTTTATTGTTCCATGCTATATTATCTTCTATTTTGGAAATTATTGGGCTTTATTATTCACTTTTATATTATTTTTGGGACTAAACTATTAACCGGAGGCCCAGCCCAGAATTGCTATTTTTTTTTGCCTATTTCAGAGTTCCGCAGAAAAAGAATATCAAACGGAGTCCAAACGGAATGAAACCTTCGGGAACGTGATTTTCGGAACAAACATGATTCGGAGGACTTGGACCCTACGTCAAGAAATCAACAGGAAGCCACGAGGTAGGGGGCGCGCCTACCCCCCCCCCCCCAGGCGCGCCCTCCACCCTCGTGGGCCCCACGTTGCTCCACCGACGTACTCCTTCCTCCTATATATACCTACGTACCCCCAAACGATCAGATACGGAGCCAAAAACCTAATTCCACCGCCGCAACCTTCTGTACCCGTGAGATCCCATCTTGGGGCCTGTTCCGGAGCTCCGCCGGAGGGGGCATCGATCACGGAGGGCTTCTACATCAACACCATAGCTTCTCCGATGAAGTGTGAGTAGTTTACCTCAGACCTTCAGGTCCATAGTTATTAGCTAGATGGCTTCTTCTCTATTTTTGGATCTCAATACAATGTTCTCCCCCTCTCTTGTGGAGGTCTATTCAATGTAATCTTCTTTTGCGGTGTGTTTGTTGAGACCGATGAATTGTGGGTTTATGATCAAGTTTATCTATGAACAATATTTGAATCTTCTGAATTCTTTTATGTATGATTGGTTATCTTTGCAAGTCTCTTCGAATTATCAGTTTGATTTGGCCTACTAGATTGATCTTTCTTGCATTGGGAAAAGTTCTTAGCTCTGGGTTCAATCTTGCGGTGTCCTTTCCCAGTAACAGTAGGAGCAGCAATGCACGTGTTGTATTGTTGCCATCGAGGATAACAAGATGGGGTTTTTTATCATATTGCATGAATTTATCCCTCTACATCATGTCATCTTGCTTAAAGCGTTACTCTGTTCTTATGAACTTAATACACTAGATGCATGCTGGATAGCGGTCGATGTGTGGAGTAATAGTAGTAGATGCAGGCAGGAGTCGGTCTACTTGTCTCGGACGTGATGCCTATATACATGATCATACCTAGATATTCTCATAATATGCTCAATTCTGTCAATCGCTCAACAGTAATTTGTTCACCCACCGTAAAATACTTATGCTCTTGAGAGAGGCCACTAGTGAAACCTATGGCCCCCGGGTCTATTTTCCATCATATTAATCTCCCGACAACAAGCTATTTCTGACGCCGTTTTTATTACTTTCTTTACTTTGCATCTTTATCACAAAAATATCAACAATATTATCTTATTATATCTATCAGATCTCACTCTCGTAAGTGACCGTGTAAGGGATTGACAACCCCTTATCGCGTTGGTTGCGAGGATTTATTTGTTTGTGTAGGTGCGAGGGAGTCGCGCGTAGCCTCCTGCTGGATTGATACCTTGGTTCTTATAAACTGAGGGAAATACTTATGCTACTTTGCTGCATCACACTTTCCTCTTCAAGGGAACACCAACGCAGTGCTCAAGAGGTAGCACTCCCCTCTTCCCTATGGCCCATGTAGGCCCAACTTTCCCCGGGGGGGTTCCGGTAACCCTCCGGCACTCCGGTTTTCTCCGAAACCACCCGGAACACTTCCGGTGTCTGAATATAGTCGTCCAATATACCAATCTTTATGTCTCGACCATTTAGAGACTTCTCGTCGTGTCCGTGATCACATCAGGGACTCCAAACTACCTTTGGTACATCAAAACACATTGATGTCTACTACACAACCTTCTTCTTGTAGACGTTGTTGGGCTTGCAAGTGCACAGTTTGTAGGACAAGAGCAAATTTCCCTCAAGTGGATGACCTAAAGTTTATCAATCCGTAGGAGGCGAGGGATGAAGATGGTCTCTGTCAAACAACCTGAAACCAAATAACAAAGAGTCTCTTGTGTCCCCAACACACCCAATACAATGGTAAATTGTACAGGTGCACTAGTTCATGAAGAGATGGTGATACAAGTGCAATATGGATAGTAGATAAAGGTTTTTGTAATCTGAAAATATAAAAAAAGCAAGGTAACTAATGATAAAAGTGAGCGTAAACGGTATTGCAATGATAGGAAACAAGGCCTAGGGTTCATACTTTCACAAGTGCAAGTTCTCTCAATAATAATAACATAATTGGATCATATAACTATCCCTCAACATGCAACAAAGAGTCACTCCAAAGTCACTAATAGTTGAGAACAAACAAAGAGATTATGGTAGGGTATGAAACCACCTCAAAGTTATTCTTTCCAATCAATCCGTTGGGCTATTCCTATAAGTATCACAAACAGCCCTAGAGTTCGTACTAGAATAACACCTTAAGATACAAATCAACCAAAACCCTAATGTCACCTAGATTCTCCAATGTCACCTAAAGTATCCGTGGGCATGATTATATGATATGTATCACACAATCTCAATTCATCTATTCAAACCAACACATAGAACCTCAAAGAGTGCCCCAAAGTTTCTACCGGAGAATCACGACGAAAACGTGTGCCAACCCCTATGCATAGGTTCATTGGCGAAACCCGCAAGTTGATCACCAAAACATACATCAAGTGAATCACGTGATATCCCATTGTCACCACAGATACGCACGGCAAGACATACATCAAGTGTTCTTAAATCTTTAAAGACTCAATCCGATAAGATTACTTCAAGGGGAAAACTCAATCCATTACAAGAGAGTAGAGGGGGAGAAGAAACATAAGATCCAACTATAATAGAAAAGCTCGTGATACATCAAGATCGTGCCAAATCAAGAACATGAGAGAGAGAGAGAGATCAAACACATAGCTACTGGTACATACCCTCAGCCCCGAGGGTGAACTACTCCCTCCTCGTCAAGGAGAGCGCCGGGATGATGAAGATGGCCACCGATGATGGGTTCCCCCTCTGACAAGTTGCCGGAACGGGCTCCCGAGAGGTTTTTGGTGGCTACAGAGGCTTGCGGCGCCAGAACTCCCAATCTATCTTCTGTTCTGGAAGTTTTACGATACGTAGGTATATATGGGTGAAAGAAGTACGTCGGTGGACCGAGGGGGGCCACGAGGCAGGGGGGCGTGCCCTAGGGGGTGTGCATGCCCCCACCCTCGTGAGCACCTCCCTTCTTTCCAGACGTGCACTCCAAGTCCATCGGATGGCTTTCCTTCCAAAAATAACTTCTCTAGTTGATTTCGTTCCGTTTTGACTCCGTTTGATATTCCTTTTCCTCGAAATACTGAAATAGGAAAAAAAACAGCAAATCTGGGCTGGGCCTCCGGTTAATAGGTTAGTCCCAAAAGTAATATAAAAGTGGAAAATAAAGCCCAATATTGCCCAAAGCAGTAGATAATATAGCATGGAGCAATCAAAAATTATAGATACGTTGGAGACGTATCAAGCATCCCCAAGCTTAATTCCTGCTCGTCCTCGAGTAGGTAAATGATAAAAAAGATAATTTTTGATGTGGAATGCTAGTTGGCATAATTTCAATGTAATTCTTCTTACTTGTGATATGAATATTTAGATCCAAATTAATACAAAATAAAGGTTCATATTGATAAAAGAAATAGTAATACTTCAAGCATACTAATCAAAGTAAACATGTCTTCTCAAAATAACATGGCAAAAGAAAGTTCATCCCTACAAAATCATATAGTTAGGCTATGCTTCATTTTCGTCACACAAAGATGTTCCCAACTTCTATACCCCCGATGACAAGCCAAGCAATTGTTTCATACTTAAATAATCTCAAACTTTTTCAACCTTCACGCAATACATGAGCGTGAGCCATGGATATAGCACTATGGGTGGAATAGAATATGATGATGGGGATTGTGTGGAGAAGACAAAAAGGAGAAAGTCTCACATTGACGAGGATAATCAACGGGCTATGGAGATGCCCATCAATTGATGTAAATATGAGGAGTAGGAATTGCCATGCAACGGATGCACTAGAGCTATGAATGCTCAACAAAAGAAAACTAGTGGGTGTGCATCGAACTTGGTTGCTCATGAAGACCTAGGGCATTTGAGGAAGCCCATCGTAGGAATATACAAGCCAAGTTCTATAATGAAAAATTCCCACTAGTATAAAAAGACAACTTATGAGGCTCACTATATGAAAAACATGGTGCTACTTTGAAGCACAATATATGAGACTCACTACATGAAGAATAAGGTGCTACTTTGAAGCACAAGTGTGGAAAAAGAGATAGGAGCATTGCCCTTTTTATTTATTTTCTCTTTTTTTGGGCCTTTCTTTTTTTGGCCTTTCTCTTTTTTTTCTTGTTTTTGATTGGGCAATGCTCTAATATTGATGATCACCACACTTCTATTGATTACAACATAAGGATTACAACTCGAAACTAGAACAAGATATGACTCTATATGAATGCCTCTGGCGGTGTACCGGGATGGTGCAATGAATCAAGAGTGACATGTATGAAAAATAATGCATGGTGGCTTTGCCACAAATACGATGTCAACTACATGATCATGCAATGGCAATATGACAAAAGTAAAGTAAGTCATGATGATGATGAATGGAACGGTGGAAAGTTGCATGGCAATATATCTCGGAATGACTATGGAAATGCCATAATAGGTAGGTATGGTGGCTGTTTTGAGGAAAATATAAGGAGGTTTATGTGTGATAGAGCGTATCATATCACGGGGTTTGGATGCACCTGAAGGAAATATGCCCTAGAGGCAATAATAAAGTTATTATTTATTTCCTTATATCATGATAAATGTTTATTATTCATGCTAGAATTGTATTAACCGGAAACATAATACATGTGTGAATACATAAGACAAACATATAGTCACTAGTATGCCTCTACTTGACTAGCTCATTAATCAAAGATGGTTATGTTTCCTAACCATAGACATGTGTTGTCATTTGATTAATGGGATCACATCATTAGGAGAATGATATGATTGACTTAACCCATTCCGTTAGCTTAGCACTTGATCGTTTAGTTTGTTGCTATTGCTTTCTTCATGACTTATACAAAGTTCCTGCAACTATGAGATTATGCAACTCCCGTTTACCGGAGGAACACTTTGTGTGCTACCAAACGTCACAACGTAACTGGGTGATTATAAAGGTACTCTACAGGTGTCTCCAAAAGTATATGTTGAGTTGGCATGATTCGAGATTAGGTTTTGTCACTCCGATTGCTCTGGAGAGGTATCTCTGGGCCTTCTCGGTAATACTCATCACCTAAGCCTTGCAAGCATTGTAACTAATGAGTTAGTTATGAAATGATGTATTACAGAGCGAGTAAAGAGACTTGCCAAGAACGAGATTGAACTAGGTATTGGATACCGACGATCGAATCTCGGGCAAGTAACATACCGATGACAAAGGGAACAACATATGTTGTTATGCGGTTTGACCGATAAAGATCTTCAGAGAATATGTAGGAGCCAATATGGGCATCCAGGTTCCGCTATTGGTTATTGACCAAGAATAGTTCTAGGTCATGTCTACATAGTTCTCGAACCCGTAGGGTCCGCACGCAAGGTTTCGATGTGGTTGTATTATGAGTTTATGAGTTTTGATGTACCGAAGGAGTTCGGAGTCCCGGATGAGATCGGGGACATGACGAGGAGTCTCGAAATGGTCGAGACGTAAAGATTGATATATTGGACGGCTATATTCGGACACCGGAAAGGTTCCGGAAGTTTCCGGAGAAAGACGGAGTGCCGAGGGGTTACCGGAACCCCCGGGAAGTAATGGGCCTTATTGGGCCAAGAGGGAGAGAGAGGCTGCGCCAGAGGAGGTGGCGCCCCATGGGGAGTCCGAATTGGACAAGGAGGGGGCGGCCCCCTTCCCTCTCCCTCTCCTCTCTTTCCTTCCCCTTCCTCCTTCCTAGTTGGACTAGGAAAGGGGAGTCCTACTCCCACTAGGAGGAGGACTCCCCCCTTGGCGCACCTCCTAGGGCCGGCCGGCCCTCCCCCGTGCTCCTTTATATACGGGGGCAGGGGGGCCCCCTAGAACACACAAGAAGAACCTAGAGATCGGTCCATAGCCGTGTGCGGTGCCCCCCTCCACCATAATCCACCTCGGTCATATCATAGCGGTGCTTAGGCGAAGCCTGCGTTGGTAGAACATCAAGATCGTCACCACGCCCGTCGTCTTGACGGAACTCTCTCTCCCGTAGCTTTGCTGGATCGGAGCCCGAGGAGCGCCACCGAGCTGTCGTGTGCCAAGAACTCCGGAGGTGCCGGAGTAACGGTACTTGGATCGGTTGGATCGCGAGGAGAACGTCGACTACTTCCTCTACGTTGTGATTGCTTCCGCTTCGGTCTCACGAGGGTACGTAGACAACACTCTCCCCTCTCGTTGCTATGCATCACCATGATCTTGCGTGTGCGAGGGAAAATTTTGAAATTACTACGTTCCCCAACAGTGGCATCCGAGCCTAGGTTTTATGCGTTGATGTTATATGCACGAGTAGAACACAAGTGAGTTGTGGACGGTATAAGTCATACTACCTACCAAAGCATGTCATACTTTGGTTCAGCGGTATTGTTGGATGAAGCGGCCCGGACCGACATTACGCCAGACGCTTACGCGAGACTGGTTCTACCGACGTGCTTTGCACAGTGGCTGGCGGGTGTCAGTTTCTCCAACTTTAGTTGAACCGAGTGTGACTACGCCCGGTCCTTGCGAAGGTTAAAACGGAGTCTATTTGACAAACTATCGTTGTGGTTTTGATGCGTAGGTGAGAACGGTTCTTGCTAAGCCCGTAGCAGCCATGTAAAATTTGCAACAACAAAGTAGAGGACGTCTAACTTGTTTTTGCAGGGCATGTTGTGGTGTGATATGGTCAAGACGCGATGCTATATTTTATTGTATGAGATGATCATGTTTTGTAACCGAGTTATCGGCAACTGGCAGGAGCCATATGGTTGTCGCTTTATTGTATGAAATGCAAACGCCTGTAATTGCTTTACTTTATCACTAAGCGGTAGCGATAGTCGAGAAGCAATAGATGGCATAGACGACAACGATGCTACGATGGAGATCAAGGTGTCGCGCCCGGTGACGATGGTGATCACGACGGTGCTTCGAGATGGAGATCACAAGCACAAGATGATGATGGCCATATCATATCACTTATATTGATTGCATGTGATGTTTATCCTTTATGCATCTTATCTTGCTTTGATTGACGGTAGCATTATAAGATGATCTCTCACTAAAATTATCAAGAAGTGTTCTCCCTGAGTATGCACCGTTGCTAAAAGTTCGTAGTACCCAGACACCACGTGATGATCGGGTGTGATAAGTTCTACGTCCATCTACAACGGGTGCAAGCCAATTTTGCAGAATACTCAGGTTAAACTTGACGAGCCTAGCATATGCAGATATGGCCTCGGAACACGGAGACCGAAAGGTCGAGCGTGAATCATATAGTAGATATGATCAACATAGTGATGTTCACCATTGAAACTACTCCATCTCACGTGATGATCGGACATGGTTTAGTTGATTTGGATCACGTAATCACTTAGATGACTAGAGAGATGTCTATCTAAGTGGGAGTTCTTAAGTAATATGATTAATTGAACTTTAATTTATCATGAACTTAGTCCTGGTAGTATTTTGCAAATTATGTTGTAGATCAATAGCTCGCGTTGTTGCTCCCCTATGTTTTTATATGTGTTCCTAGAGAAAATTGTATTGAAAGATGTTAGTAGCAATGATGCGGATTGGATCCGTGATCTGAGGTTTATCCTCATTGCTGTGCAGAAGAATTATGTCCTTAATGCACCGCTAGGTGACAGACCTATTGCAGGAGCAGATGCAGACGTTATGAACGTTTGGCTAGCTCAATATGAGCAGATGCAGACGTTATGAACGTTTGGCTAGCTCAATATGATGACTACTTGATAGTTTAGTGCACCATGCTTAACGGCTTAGAATCGGGACTTCAAAGACGTTTTGAACGTCATGGACCATATGAGATGTTCCAGGAATTGAAGTTAATATTTCAATCAAATACCCGAGTTGAGAGATATGAAGACTCCAACAAGTTCTATAGCTAAAAGATGGAGGAGAATCGCTCAACTAGTGAGCATGTGCTCAGATTGTCTGGGTACTTCAATCACTTGAATCAAGTGGGAGTTAATCTTCCAGATAAGATAGTGATTGACAGAATTCTCTAGTCACCATCACTAAGTTACTAGAACTTCGTGATGAACTATAGTATGCAAGGGATGACGAAAACGATTCCCGAGCTCTTCGTGATGTTGAAATCGACGAAGGTAGAAATCAAGAAAGAGCATCAAGTGTTGATGATTGACAAGACCACTAGTTTCAAGAAAAGGGCAAAGGGAAAGAAAGGGGAACTTTAAGTAGAATGACAAGCAAGTTGTCACTCCCACGAAGAAACCCAAAGCTGAACCAAAGCCTGAAACCGGGTGCTTACACTGCATAGGAAATAGTCACTGGAAACGGAAATACCCCAAATATTTGGTGGATAAGAAGGATGGCAAAGTGAACAAGGGTATATTTGATATACAGGTTATTAATGTGTGCTTTACTAGTGTTTATAGTAGCCCCGAGTATTTGATACTTGTTCGGTTGCTAAGATTAGTAACTCAAACAGGAGTTCTGAGAATAACAGAAACTAGTTGAAGGAAGTGACGATGAGTGTTGGAAGTAGTTCCAAGATTGATATGATCATCATCGCACACTCCCTATACTATCGGGATTAGTGTTGAACCTAAATAAATGTTATTTGGCGCTTATGCGTTGAGCATGAATATGATTTGATCATGTTTATTGCAATACGGTTATTCATGTAAGTTAGAGAATAATTATTGTTCTGTTTACATGAATAAAACCTTCTATGGTCATACACCCAATGAAAATGGTTTGTTGGATCTCGATCGTGTGACACACATATTCATAATATTGAAACCAAAATATGTAAAGTTAATAATGATAGTGCAATTTATTTGTGGCACTTTGCCGTTTGGGTCATATCGGTGTAAAACGCATGAAGAAACTCCATCTTGATGGGCTTTTGGAATCACTTGATTATGAATCACTTGGTAATTGCGAACCGTGCCTCATGGGCAAGATGACTAAAACGCCGTTCTCCGGAACTATGGAGCGAGCAACTGATTTGTTGGAAATCATACATACCGATGTATGCGATCCGATGAGTGTTAAGGCTCGCGGCGTGTATCATTATTTTTCTGACCTTCACAGATGATCTGAGCAGATATGCGTATATCTTCTTGATGAAACATAAGTCTGAAATAGTTGAAAAGTTCAAAGTATTTCAGAGTGAAGTGAAGAATCATCGTAACAAGAAAATAAAAGTTTCTACGATATGATCGCAGAGGAAAAATATTTGAGTTACTGAGTTTGGCCTTGATTAAAACAATGTGAAATAGTTTCACTACTCACGCCACGGAACACCACAGCATAATGGTGTGTCCGAACGTCAGAATCGCACTTTATTGGATATGGTGCGATCTATGATGTATCTTACCGATTTACCACTATCGTTTTGGGGTTATGCATTAGAGACAGCTGCATTCACGTTTAATAGGGCACCATCTAAATCCGTTGAGATGACACCATATGAAATATGGTTTAGCAGTAAACCTAAGCTGTCGTTTCTTAAAGTTTGGAGTTGTGATGCTTATGTGAAAAAGTTTTCACCTGATAAGCTCGAACCCAAATCGGAGAAGTGCGTCTTCATAGAATACCCAAAGGTAACTATTGGGTACACCTTCTATCACAGATCCGAAAGCAAGATATTTTTTGTTAAGATGGATCCTTTCTAGAGAAGAAGTTTCTCTCGAAAGAAGTGAGTGGGAGGAAAGTAGAACTTGATGAGGTAATTATAACTTCTCCCTTATTGGAAAGTAGTTCATCACAGGAATCGGTTCCAGTGATTCCTACACCAATTAGTGAGGAAGTTAATGATGATGATCATGAAACTTCAGATCAAGTTGCTACCAAACCTCGTAGGTCTTCCAGAGTAAGATCCGCAACAGAGTGGTACGGTAATCCTATTCTAGAAGTCATGTTACTAGACCATGATGAACCTACGAACTATGAGGAGGCGATGATGAGCCCAGATTCCGCGAAATGGCTTGAGGCCATGAAATCTGAGATGGGATCCATGTATGAGAACAAAGTATGGACTTTGATGGAGTTGCCCAATGATCGGCAAGCCATATTATATAAATGGATTTTCAAGAGGAAGACAGATGCTGATAGTAGTGTTACTATCTACAAAGCTCGACTTGTCGCAAAAAGGATTTCGACAAGTTCAAGGTGTTGACTACAATGAGATTTTTCTCAAGCTGTAGCGATTCTTAAAGTCTGTCCGAATCATGTTAGCAATTGCCACATTTTATGAAATCTGGCAAATGGATGTCAAAACTACATTCTTTAATGGATTTATTAATGAAGAGTTGTATATGATGCAACCAGAAGTTTTTGTCAATCCTAAAGGAGCTAACAAAATGTGCAAGCTCCAAATGATCCATCAATGGACTGGTGCAAGCATCTCGGAGTTGGAATATACGCTTTGATGTGTTGATCAAAGCATATGATTTTATACAGACTTTTGGAAAGGCCTGTATTTACAAGAAAGTGAGTGGGAGCACTACAACATTTCCGATAAGTATATGTGAATGACATATTGTTGATCGGAAATGATGTAGAATTATTCTGCAAAGCATAAAGGAGTGTTTGAAAGGAGTTTTTCAAAGAAGGACCTCGGTGAAGCTGCTTACATATTGAGCATCAAGATCTATAGAGATAGATCAAAACACTTGATAAGTTTTTTTTTTCAATAAGCACATACCTTGTCAAGATTTTGAAGTAGTTCAAAATGGAACAGTCAAAGAAAAGTTCTTGCCTGTGTTGCAAAGGTGTGAAATTGAGTAAGACTCAAATCCCGACCACGGCAGAAAATAGAAAAGAGAATGAAAGTCATTCCCTATGCCTCAATCATAGGTTCTATAAAGTATGCTATGCTATGTACCAGACCTATTGTATACCTTGCTCTGAATTTGGCAAGGAGTACAATAGTGATCTAGGAGTAGATCATCGGACATTGGTCAAGAACATCCTTAATGAGGACTAAGGAAATATTTCTCGATTATGGAAGTGATAAAAGAGCCCGTCGTAAAGAGTTACATCGATGCAAGCTTTTTACACTGATCCAGATGACTCTAAGTCTCAATCTGGATACATATTGAAAGTGGGAGCAATTAGCTAGAGTAGCTCCGTGCAGAGCATTGTAGACATAGAATATTTGCAAAATACATATGGCTCTGAATGTGACAGACCCGTTGACTAAACTTCTCTCATGAACAAAACATGATCATACCTTAGTACTCTTTGGGTGTTAATCACATAGCGATGTGAACTAGATTATTGACTCTAGTAAACCCTTTGGGTGTTGGTCACATGACGTTGTGAACTACGGGTATTAATCACATACAGATGTGAATATTAGTGTTGAATCACATGATGATGTGAACTAGATTATTGACTCTAGTGCAAGTGGGAGACTGAAGGAAATATGCCCTAGAGGCAATAATAAAGTTATTATTTATTTCCTTATATCATGATAAATGTTTATTATTCATGCTAGAATTGTATTAACTGGAAACATAATACATGTGTGAATACATAAGACAAACATATAGTCACTAGTATGCCTCTACTTGACTAGCTCATTAATCAAAGATGGTTATGTTTCCTAACCATAGACATGTGTTGTCATTTGATTAATGGGATCACATCATTAGGAGAATGATATGATTGACTTGACCCATTCCGTTAGCTTAGCACTTGATCGCTTTAGTTTGTTGCTATTGCTTTCTTCATGACTTATACAAAGTTCCTGCAACTATGAGATTATGCAACTCCGTTTACGGAGGAACACTTTGTGTGCTACCAAACGTCACAACGAATCGGGTGATTATAAAGGTACTCTACAGGTGTCTCCAAAAGTATATGTTGAGTTGGCATGATTCGAGATTAGGTTTTGTCACTCCGATTGCTCGGAGAGGTATCTCTGGGCCTTCTCGGTAATACTCATCACCTAAGCCTTGCAAGCATTGTAACTAATGAGTTAGTTATGAAACGATGTATTACAGAGCGAGTAAAGAGACTTGCCAAGAATGAGATTGAACTAGGTATTGGATACCGACGATCGAATCTCGGGCAAGTAACTTTATACCGATGACAAAGGGAACAACGTATGTTGTTATGCGGTTTGACCGATAAAGATCTTCGTAGAATATGTAGGAGCCAATATGGGCATCCAGGTTCCGCTATTGGTTATTGACCAAGAATAGTTCTAGGTCATGTCTACATAGTTCTCGAACCCGTAGGGTCCGCACGCAAGGTTTCGATGACAGTTGTATTATGAGTTTATGAGTTTTGATGTACCGAAGGAGTTCGGAGTCCCAGATGAGATCGGGGACATGACGAGGAGTCTCGAAATGGTCGAGACGTAAAGATTGATATATTGGACGGCTATATTCGGACACCGGAAAGGTTCCGGAAGTTTCCGGAGAAAGACGGAGTGCCGGAGGGGTTACGGAACCCCTGGGAAGTAATGGGCCTTATTGGGCCAAGAGGGAGAGAGAGGGCTGCGCCAGGAGGTGGCGCCCCATGGGGAGTCCGACTGGACAAGGAGGGGGGCGCGCCCCTTTCCTCTCCTCTCCTCTCTTTCCTTCCCCTTCCTCCTTCCTAGTTGGACTAGGAAAGGGAGTCCTACTCCCACTAGGAGGAGGACTCCCTCCCTTGGCGCACCTCCTAGGGGCCGGCCGGCCTCCCCCTTGCTCCTTTATGTACGGGGGCAGGGGGGCACCCTAGGACACACAAGTTGATCCTTGAGATCGTTCCTTAGCCGTGTGCGGTGCCCCCCTCCACCATATTCCACCTCGGTCAAATCATAGCAGTGCTTAGGCGAAGCCCTGCGTTGGTAGAACATCAAGATTGTCACCACGCCGTCGTGCTGACGGAACTCTCCCCGGAGCTTTGCTGGATCGGAGCCCGAGGAGCGTCACCGAGCTGTACGTGTGCCAAGAACTCGGAGGTGCCGGAGTAACGGTACTTGGATCGGTTGGATCGCGAGGAGAACGTACGACTACTTCCTCTACTTTGTGATTGCTTCCGCTTTGGTCTACGAGTGCGTGAGACAACACTCTCCCCTCTCGTTGCTATGCATCACCATGATCTTGCGTGTGCGTAGGGAAAATTTTGAAATTACTACGTTCCCCAACAGCACCGGCGAAGTTTGCACCAACTCTCAAGGTGAGAAAGGGCAATGCACGGTACCGAAGAGGCTAGCAAAGGCGGAAAGGTAAAAGTGTGTATAATCCATGGACTCAACATTAGTCAAAAGAACTCATATAATTATTGCAAAAATTTATAAGTCATCAAAAATCAAGTACTACGCGCATGCTCCTAGGGGGATAGATTGGTAGGAAAAGACCATCGCTCGTCCCCGACCGCCACTCATAAGGATGCACAAGCCAGGTACACTTCATGTTTCAAATTTGTTACACAACTTTAACCATACGTGCATGCTACGGGACTTTCTAACTTCAACACAAGCATCCTTTAAATTCATAATCACCCAACTAGCATGACTTTAATATCACTACCTCCATATCTCAAAACAATTTTCAAGTATCAAACTTCTCTTAGTATTCAACACACTCATAAGAATTCTTACAAATCTTGTATGCTTAGCATATTATGATTATTTAACTAAATTACCATGATATTTAATACTCTCAGAATAATATGAGTGAAGCATGAAAGTTCATATATTTCTTCAAAATAAGACTGCCATCGTGCTCTAAAAGATATAAGTGAAGCACTAGAGCAAACGACAAACTACTCCAAAAAGATATGAGTGAAGATCAATGAGTAGTCGAATGATTGTGCAACTATGTGAAGACTCTCTAACATTTAAGAATTTCATATCTTGATACTTTATTCAAACATCAAGCAAAGCTAAAGAAAATAGAATGACGCTCCAAGCAAAACACATATCATGTGGTGAATAAAAATATAGCTCCAAGTAAAGTTACCGATGACCGAAGACGAAAGAGGGGATGCCACCCGGGGCATCCCCAAGCTTAGGCTCTTGATTATACTTGAATATTACCTTGGGGTGCCTTGGGCATCCCCAATCTTAGGCTCTTGCCACTCCTTGTTCCATAATCCATCGAATCTTTACCCAAAACTTGAAAACTTCACAACACAAAACTTAACAGAAAACTCGTGAGCTCCGTTAGCGAAAAGAAAACAAAACACCACTTCAAGGTACTGTAATGAACTCATTATTTATTTATATTGGTGTTAAACCTACTGTATTCCAACTTCTCTATGGATTATAAACTATTTTACTAGCCATAGATTCATCAAAATAAGCAAACAACACACGAAAAACAGAATCTGTCAAAAACAGAACAGTCTGTAGTAATCTGTAACTAACGCAAACTTCTGGAACTCCAAAATTCTAAAATAAATTGGTGGACCTGAGGAATTTGTCTAGTAATCATCTTCAAAAAGAATCAACTAAATATCACTCTCCAGTAAAAATTTCTAGGTAATCTCGTGAGCGCTAAAGTTTCTGTTTTTTACAGCATGATCATAAAGACTTCACCCATGTCTTCCCAAAGGTTCTATTTGGCACAAACACTAATTAAAACATAAAACCACATCTAAACAGAAGCTAGATGGATTATTTATTCCTAAACAGAACCAAAAAGCAAGAAACTAAAATAAAATTGGGTTGCCTCCCAACAAGCGCTAACGTTTAACGCCCCTAGCTAGGCATGATGGTTTCAATGATGCTCACATAAAAGATAGGAATTGAAACATAAAGAGAGCATCATGAAGAATATGACTAGCACATTTAAGTCTAACCCACTTCCTATGCATAGGTATTTTGTGAGCAAACAACTTATGGGAACAATAATCAACTAGCATAGGAAGACAAAACAAGCATAACTTCAAAACTTTAAGCACATCGAGAGGAAACTTGATATTATTGCAATTCCTACAAGCATATATTCCTCCCTCATAATAATTTTCAGTAGCATCATGAATTAATTCAACAATATAACCAGCACCTAAAACATTCTTTTCATGATCTACAAGCATAGAAATTTTATTACTCTCCACATAAGAAAAATTCTTCTTATTCGGAATAGTGGGAGTATCATAAGAGACTTGAATACTATAAATTGTTTCCACAATAAAAGAATAATGTTCAGGAAAAGGGTAATCATAATCATGACAAGTTTTATACATATAATCATCATTAATTTTTATAGCATAAGTTCTATCACCATAATCATCATAAGTAGCAACTTTGTTCTCATCACAATCGATTGAAACCTCTTCCGAAATAGTGGATACATCACTAAATAAAGTCATGA
Organism: Aegilops bicornis; assembly: GCA_021605145.1. Classification (NCBI taxonomy): domain Eukaryota; kingdom Viridiplantae; phylum Streptophyta; class Magnoliopsida; order Poales; family Poaceae; genus Aegilops; species Aegilops bicornis. Next base: position 768,188,208 of record CM038670.1, on the reverse strand, counting down.
CCTCTCCAAATCCACTTTCATAAATATTATAAGATTCAACATACTCCAAAATAGTGGGATCATTACTTCCTAAAGTTGACACTCTTCCAAACCCACTTTCATCAATATAATCATAATAGGTAGAAGGCATGCTATCATCATAACAACTTTGCATATCAAAACTTGAGAGGCTAAAAATATCTTCATTATTAAACATAGCATCCCCAATCTTGGGACAAACATTAATTGCAGCAAATATATTCTCAAATATTTCATCCTCATCAAACATAGCTTCCCCAATCTTGGGCCTTTTCATATCATAAGCATAATCACTCTCATCATTAATAGTATGGATAGCACCAATAGTATAGCAATTTTTATATTCTTCCAAGCAAGTGCCAAAAAGATTTTCAAGATCATAAGAAGTATCATTATCTTCCCAATCATAATCATCACAACAAGCAATAGGCATAACGACATCATCATCAAGTGTATCACCTTCATTTTCATGAGGCGCAACAATAATAGGAGCAACTTTATTTGGGAGAGATACCTTTTTACCTCTCTTACTTTTTCTTTTCTTCTTCTTCACCGCATCATGTGTGGGTTCAATCCTCTTTTTGGAGCTCCTTATTAATGAGATTGGTTGAATAGAAGGCTCCTCCTCGTTACCTGATTCATCATAAGAAATAATAGGAGTATATTAAAGTCTCTTCCTTTCGTTAGCATTTTTTTCATCTTATATTTGTTTTCTTTTCTTTATGTAATTGGCAATATAAGGATCTTCAATGCAATTCACCGCACAATACATATAAATCTTCTCTAGATCAAAATCAAGAAATTTATCGAGATTAAATTTTGGAATACCCTTAGTTATACGTTTCATTTCTTCATAACCCAAAATAAAACTAAGCTCTTCATAATGCTCAAGGGTAATCAAATTATTACAATATTTGGACACGACTTGATCATGAAACAAATAGCATTGGAGCTTTAAATGACCATGTTCATTGCAAAGTTCACAAGGGGCACGAAAAATATTGAATCTTTTAGCACATTCATCTAGCTCTTCTTGCAACAATTTGGTTTCTAAGTACTTATGCCTCTTATATATCTATCTTCCCTATTTGGTGTGTACTTACAAAACCCAATGCACTCCACAAAAATTGACATGTTTATAGGAGGCATTTTCATCATAACTAGTGCAATCATCATTAGTACTATGGATATTCAAGGAGTTCATACTAACAACATTGCAATCATGCTCATCATTCAAAGATTTAGTGCCAAACAATTTAATGCATTCTTCTTCTAACACTTTGGCACAATTTTCCTTTCCATCATTCTCACGAAAGATATTAAAAAGGTGAAGCGTATGAGACAAACTCAATTCCATTTTTTTGTAATTTTATTTTATAGACTAACTAGTGCTAAAACAAGAAACAAAAAGATTCGATTGCAAGATCTAAAGATATACCTTCACTTACCTAGCCTCCCCGACAACGGCGCCAGAAAAGAGCTTGATGTCTACTACACAACCCTCTTCTTGTAGACGTTGTTGGGCCTGCAAGTGCACAGGTTTGTAGGGCAGTAGCAAATTTCCCTCAAGTGGATGACCTAAGGTTTATCAATCCGTAGGAGGCGTAGGATGAAGATGGTCTCTCTCAAACAACCCTGAAACCAAATAACAAAGAGTCGACCAAGCACGGATATAAGAGAGGACACTTCTCTCTATTAATTAGCTAGCTAACACAATATATGAAACATCTAAATTAACCCCCAAAAACCCCCAACCCCCTCCCCCTTTTTAAAAAAAACTTCAGCCCTGAAATGTCGACGATGGATGCCTTTGGTCCTGGTTGGTGCCACCAACCGGGACCAAAGGCCCTCTACTGGGCTCGGCGCACCACTGCGTGGAGGCCCATCTGTCCCGGTTCGTGTAAGAACCGGGACTAAAGGGCTAGGACATTAGTAACGACCCTTTAGTCCCGGTTCAAAAACCAGGACAAAAGGTCCTTACCAATCGGGATAGAAGACCCTTTTTCTACTAGTGTGTTTTCTTTATTGTGCCAACCCAGCAAAGGACGTGAGGGCATGGTACTCCTTAAACGTGTTAGAGAAATTAGACGGGGATGTACAGGTGACAACCTTGCGGAGAAGATACATTTTCTCCAACACACTACAGTTGGGGCTATCGCAATTTCGTCTCGAGATCAAAGCTTCACGGTGAGATGCGTTCTCATGGTTATACATGAACCTCGAACGCAGCAACAGGAGACCTATCGCAGTGCCACTGCCGAGCATGCGGGAGAGCCTCGAGCACATGCTAATGGATGGAGAAGGTGCAGATGTGACGTTCAGCGTGAGCCACCAGCTGTTCAATGCCCATCGTTGTGTGCTGGCTGCACATTCTCAGGTTTTCAAGGCCGAGCTCTTTTGTCCGTTGAAGAAAAATACGGCGCAAGCATCGAGGTCGGCGACATGGAGACCCAAGTCTTTGAGGCGCTTCTTCACTTCATTTACAGATACTATCTTGCGGATGACGATGATGATGAAGGCGAAATTGAAAGGCTACAACACTTGTTAGTTGCCGCGGACAAATACGTGGTGGATAGGTTGAAGATCATGTGTGAAGACAAGCTATATGAGGGTATCGATGTTGATACGGTTTCCACCACGTTGCTTCTAGCAGAGCAGCATCACTGCGAGGATCTTAAGGAACACTAGTAGAAAAGGGGCTTTCGTCCGGGCCGGTTTAGCCCATTAGTCCCGGTTCAATCCAGAACCGGGACCAATAAAACTATTTGCCCCGGTTCGTGAGCCCAGGGGGCCGGCCGGGCCACGTGGGCCATTGGTCCCGGTTCGTCCGGACCTTTTGGTCCCGGTTGGTGGGACGAACCGGGACCAATGGGCCTGGCTCCTGGCCCACCACTATTGGTCCCGGTTGGTGGCATGAACTAGGACCAAAGGCTTCCTATAGTCCGGTTCATGCCACCAACCGGGACCAATGGTGATGCCTATATATAGCCCCTCACAAGAAGAGCAGAGCACATTGCTCTGTCTTTTCTGGCCGAGGGGGAGAGGGCTTGTGGTGCTCTAGCTCACCTCCTATGCACACAAGGTGTTCGATGGAATGCCCGAGCCACACTACTTAAGGTTTCTCCTCTCCAAGCTCGACCGCCAAGCTCCATTTTCCTCAATATTTATCTAGGTTTAGTGGTCCGTCACGCCCCGTCCCGTCTTCATCGCCCGTCGATCACCCGCCGATCTTATCGCCCGGCACCACCGTGGTGAGCCTCTTGTTCTTATCTTCTTTCCGAAAGGAAAAATATTATTACTTGTTTGTTTAGATAGATACTTGTATTATTTTCTTACTTTTATTATTGCATCTTATATAGTGCGATGGTTTTGGTATCCGCCCCCGTCGCCCCTCGTCCTGTCTATGATTCGGATGTGGTATATATTATCTTTTCATAACTATTGGTTCATTTATTGTTTATGAAAATTATGCCGACCAACGTGACATAGATTTTATTTATCTAGGAGGTTGTTGAACCGGAAATTCCAACCGACCCTATTGTCGAGAGGTTAAATTTAGTTGAAGAAGAAAACAATTTCTTGAAGGAAAAATAAAAAACTTGAGGAGGAGAAGATGATATTGGAGTTGCATGTTGCGGATGTAAATCGATGATCACAAGATCAAGATGGATGCAATGCGCTTGAAGATGAGAAAGATTAGAAAATATGCCATTCATACCGAGGCTTGGTATCATTATGCCGTTGGATCAGTTGTTACCTTGGTTGCGATTATGATCGTATTTGTTTTCGCATTGAAATGTTTTACATAGTTTCAATGTATGGTTTAATTAATTTAGATGCTCTGCAGAGCTTTATGTTGTTAGATGAGAACTATGTATGTACTTTGGTTTTTATGTGATGATGAACTTCTATTAATTTGGTCACTTAATTATCTATTCATGATGTTCTGTAATGATTTTTGACACACTTTATTTTATATAATGCACGCAGATGAACCGGCAATGGATGTACGGTGATAGACACACCTCTGAGTACATTAAGGGCGTGCATGATTTTCTCGAAGTGGCTGAGGCAAACAAGCAGAATGGTTTTATGTGTTGTCCATGCCCTATATGTGGGAATGCGAAGTCTTACTCTGACCGGAAAATCCTTCACACCCACCTGCTTTACAAGGGTTTCATGCCACACTATAATGTTTGGACGAGGCACGGAGAAATAGGGGTTATGATGGAAGACGGCGAGGAAGAAGAGTACGATGACAACTATGTGCCCCTGAATACGGTGATGCTCTTGAACATCAAGATGCCCGACGAAGTGCACGATGGTGGAGCGAAGCTGCTGAAGATCAAGAGGAACTAGACGATGTGCCCAATGATGATGATCTCCGCGGTCATTGTCGATGCAAGGACACAATGCGAAAGTCAAAAGGAGAAGCTAAAGTTCGATCGCATGTTAGAGGACCACACAAAAGGGTTGTACCCCAATTGCGAAGATGGCAACACAAAGCTCGGTACCGTACTCGAATTGCTGCAGTGGAAGGCAGAGAATGTGGTGCCTGAGAAAGGATTTGAGAAGCTACTGAAAATAATGAAGAAGCAGCTTCCAAAGGATAACGAAGTGCCCGACAGTACATACGCAGCAAAGAAGGTCATATGCCCTCTAGGATTGGAGGTGGAGAAGATACATGCATGCCCTAATGACTGCATCCTCTACCGTGGTGCCTACAAGGATCTGAACGCATGCCCGGTATGCGGTGCATTGCGGTATAAGATCGACGAGATGACCTTGGTGATGTTGACGGCGAGCCTCCGGGAAGAGGGTTCTGCGAAGGTGATGTGGCATGCTCCTATAATACCACGGTTGAAACGTCTGTTCGTAAACGGAGAGCATGCCAAGTTGATGCGATGGCACAGTGAGGACCGTAAGAAAGACGGGAAGTTGAGAGCACCCGACGGGTCGCAGTGGAGAAAAAATCGAGAGAAATCTTGGGATGAGTTTGCAAAGGACCCAAGGAACGTATGGTTTGCTTTAAGCGCGGATGGCATTAATCCTTTCGGGAGTAGAGCAGCAATCACATCACCTGGCCCGTGACTCTATGTATGTATAACCTTCCTCCTTGGATGTGCATGAAGCGGAAGTTCATTATGATGCCAGTTCTCATCCAAGGCCCTAAGCAACCCGGCAACGACATTGATGTGTACCTAAGGCCATTAGTTGAAGAACTTTTACAGCTGTGGAATGGAAGCGGTGTACGACGTGGGATGAGCACAAAAAGGAGGAATTTGACCTAAAGGCGTTGCTGTTCGTGACCATCAACGATTGGCCCGCTCTCGGTAACCTTCGTGACAGGACAAACAAGGGATACCACGCATGCACGCACTGTTTACTTGACACCGATAGTATATACCGGAAGCTGCAGGAAGAATGTGTACACAGGCCATCGCCGATTTCTTCCGACCAACCATCAATGTCGAAAGAAAGGCAAGCATTTCAAAGCGAGGCAGATCACCGGAAGAAGCCCGCCATGCGCATCGGTGATCACGTACTTGCTATGGTCAATGATTTACACGTAATCTTTGGAAAGGGTCCCGGCGGACTAGCTGTTCCGAATGACACTGAGAATCACGCACCCATGTGGAAGAAGAAATCTATATTTTGGGACCTACCCTACTGGAAAGACCTAGAGGTCCGTTCTTCGATCAACGTGATGCACGTGACGAAGAACCTTTGCGTGAACCTGATAGGCTTCTTGGGCGTGTATGGGAAGACAAAAGATACAGCTGAGGCAGGTCCTGCTAGCTACGCTCTTACGAAAGAAGAGAAAGAAATATTCTTTCAATGCCTGCTCAGTATGAAGGTCCCGACTAGCTTCTCGTCGAATATAAGGGAATAATAAATATGCCAGAGAAAAAGTTCCAGAACCTAAAGTCTCATGACTGCCACGTGATTATGACGCAACTGCTTCCGGTTGCATTGAGGGGGCTTCTACCAAAAACGTCCGATTAGCCATTGTGAAGCTATGTGCATTCCTCAATGCAATATCTCGAAGGTGATCGATCCGTAAATCGTACCAACGCTAAGGAGTGATGTGGTGCAATGTCTTGTCGATTTCGAGCTGGTGTTCCCACCATCCTTCTTCAATATCATGACGCGCGTCCTAGTTCATCTAGTCGACGAGATTGTCATTACGGGGCCCGTATTTCTACACAATATGTACCCCTTTGAGAGGTTCATGGGAGTCCTAAAGAAATATGTTCGTAACCGCGCTAGGCCAGAAGGAAGCATCTCCATGGGCCATCAAAACAGAGGATGTCATCGGGTTTTGTGTTGACTTCATTCCTGGCCTTAAGAAGATAGGTCTCCCTAAATCGCGGTATGAGGGGAGACTGACTGGAAAAGGCACGCTTGGAAGAGACTCAATAATATGCGAGGGACGGATATTCTTGGTCTCAAGCACACTACACAGCTTCTCTGAGAACTCTACCTTGGTGACCCGTATGTCGATGAACACAAGAACGGTCTGCGCTCCAAACACCCGGAGCAAAGGTGACGTTGGATTACATGTGAACACATCAGGACTTTTAGCAGTTGGTTGGGAACACGTCTCAGAGGTGACAGCACTGTTTGTGATGAGCTGTACTTGTTGTCCGAGGACCATCTTCGACTTTAATGATTTGGAAAGGATCTGAGATAAATGGGAATACAGTTTACACGATTGACCAAGATGAAAAGAGCACCAACCAAAACAGCGGTGTCCGCTTTGATGCAGCAACCGACAAGGGAAATGACACATATTATGGTTACATAGTAGACATATGGGAACTTGACTACGGAGTAGATTTTAAGGTCCCTTTGTTTAAGTGCAAGTGGGTCAATCTGTCGGGAGGCGGGTGCAGGTAGACCCACAAAGACGGAATGACAACAGTGGATCTGAAAAATCTTGGGTACACCGACGAACCGTTCGTCCTAGCCAATGATGTGGCACAGGTTATCTATGTGAAGGACATGTCTACGGACCGAGGAAAAGAAAAGATAAGGAAGCGAATACATCATACAATGAGCCAAAGCGCCACATAGTTCTTTCAGGAAAAGGGACATCCCGGGAGTGGAGGGCAAGATGCATATGTCTCAAGAGTATGAAAAGTTTCATGAAATTCCCCCCTTCAAAGTCAAGGCTGACTCAAGCATCCTGATAAACGATGAAGATTATCCATGGTTACGGTGCAATAAGCAAATGACACAAGCGAAGAAAAAGTGAAGACTTTCTCCCGCAACTATTATGATGATACCATGCCAACTTTGTAATGCATTTAGTATGATACCATTGTCCGTTTTGTACATGCACATGCTATGCCAACTTTTTCAGAGTTCATTTGAAAACTATGAATTTGAAAACCTCGCCAACCGAAGGGCGCTCACACCGGTTTATAAGCCCGTCCCTCTACACACCGTTACATTGTAGCGAAACAAAATAGAATAAATAAAGCAACAAAGAAAACAAAAAAGTGTTTTCAAATTTGAAAACTAATGGCACTAACAGAAAGTTTATAATTTTCTAAAACTAAAAGCAAAAAGAATTAAAAATAAAGAAAAACAACAAAAACTAAATAATGCAGAAAACAGAACAAAAACTGAAAAAAAATAAAAATAGCAACAATAAGTATTTTGTTGTAAGTAGAAACAAAATAAAATAAATAAAGCAACAAAGAAAACAAAAAAAGAGTTTTCAAATTTGAAAACTAATGGCACTAACAGAAAGTTTATAATTTTTATAAAACTAAAAGAAAAAAGAAAAAAAAAATAAAGAAAAAAAAAACAAAAACTAAATAATGCAGAAACAGAACAAAAAACTGAAAAAAATAGTAATAATAAGTATTTTGTTGTAAGTAGAAACAAAATAAAATAAATAAAGCAACAAAGAAAACAAAAAAGAGTTTTCAAATTTGAATACTAATGGCACTAACAGAAAAGTTTATAATTTTTCTAAAACTAAAAGCAAAAAGAATTAAAAAATAAAGCAAAAACAACAAAAAATAAATAATAATGCAGAAAACAAAACAAAAAACTGGAAAAAATAGTGCCGCCTCGGGCCCCCACGGCCTGAATACGACTAGAAACCCTACATGGGCCAGGATTCAGGGCCCGCAGGAGGCCTAGTAGGCCCACAGTGCACATAGCTAGTGACAGATTAGGCCCGAAGCCTGCAGTTGAGAGGAGCTCGAGAGGGTGGGCGATGGCGCTTATAAACCACTCTCGAGCTCTCTCAACTAGCGAGGTGGGACTAAACTTTGGGCGTGAGGCAGCACAAGGCCTTTGGTCCCGGTTGGTGGCACCAACCGGACTAGTGAGGTTTAGTCCGGTTGGTGCCACGACCGGGACTAATGCCCCCTTTAGTCGGTGGGTGCCACCAACCGGGACCAAAGGTCAGCTTCCCGCCCTTTGGGCTGCTGAAAATTGGCCTTTGGTCGGTTGGTGGCACCAACCGGGACTAAAGTGAGCATTAGTCCCGGTCGTGGCACGAACCGGGACCAAAGCCTTTTCTATATAAGCAAAGACTTGGCGTTTTTTCAGATTTCATCGCCAGTTCCCCGCCCCGACGACGCCGCCAGGCTGCCCGAGCTCGCCGCGACGACGCCGTCAGGCTGCCCATGCTCGACGCCGCTTCGCCGCTTCTGCCCGTGCTCGTCGCTGCCGCCCGCCCTGCCCGTGCGCTCGTCGCCTGCCCCTGCCCGTCTGCCCCGCCGGCGCCAGCGCCGCCTCGGCCGCCTCTAGCTCCTCACCACGGGCTCGCCCGTCGCCTGCCCCCACCGCCCCGTCCGTCCACCGCTGGCGCCTCGCCCTCACAGCTGTGAGCCGCCCGGCTCTTTTAATGTTTAAGCTCTTTTTTATTTTTATGCTCTGTTTTTTATGTTTTAATTTTTTGTTCATATGTGATGTATATGTGTATGTGGCTATAATGTATATGTGTATGTGAACAATGCAAAAGATAGTTTTTAGAAAAATTAGGATTTTTTTTCTGTTCATAGGTTTTTTTTTGGTGATATTAATTATTGTAAATATGCAAATGTTTGTATATTCATATGAACAATGAATTAGGCAATACTACTTCATGTATTTTTTAGAAGGAAGAAGAAGAAAAATAATGAGAGGAAAAAGGAAATAAGAAGAGGAAGAAAGGAGAAGAAGAGGGGAGAGGAAGAAGAGGAGAAAAAAATAATAAGAGGAAACAAGAAGACACGGAATAGGAGAAGACGACAGGAATCGAGGACAAGAAGACAAAATAGAAAAAAATCTATTTTTTCTTCTTCTCCTGTATTCTTTTCTTCTTCTCCTCTTTTTTTTCTTCTTCTTTTTCTTCTTCTTCTTCCTTCTTCCTTCTTCCTCTTTTCTTCCTTTTTCCTTATTTTCCTTTCTCGAGGGATAAGAAGAAAAGAAGAGGAGAAGAAGAAAGAAAGGAATAGAGGAGAAAGAAGAAACTTTGACACGAGGGGGTACCGATACCCTCCCCGATAACATTATTTTCCCATGTATATGTATGTTGCATCGTTGTCGATATAACGAGGGTGTCGAGGATCGCCGAGGGGTCGAGGGTCGGGAACTAGGGTAGAGGGTCGAGGGTCGTTAAGGGGTCATGGGTCGAAGGTTTCAGGGTCGAGGGTCGTTAAGGGGTCAAGGGTCGAAGGTTTCAGGGTCGAGGGTTCCTATAGTGTCAACGTATTGAAGAAATCCATGGCTTCATCATTAGCCGGAAGTAACCATGGCATGATGGTACGAAGTCCTCAAAGTTATTCTGGAATGGAGTCCCGGATAGGATAATTTGCCTTTTTGTACGAATCTCAGCAAAGGCCTTTCAAATAACGATATTCGGAAGGTTCTTGCTGAACTTTGTACCAAAAAGTTTAATTATCCTATCCGGGACTCCGCTCCAAAATAACTTTGGAGAGCTTGCACCATCATGCACTGTTACTTTACCAATGATGAAGACATGGTTTTGTTGAACTTTGACACTAGGCAACCTCCCGACCCTCGGCGATCCTCGACCCTAGACCTCGACCGCCGGGCGATCCACGACCCTCTACCCTACACATGCGTTGATGCCCACGTCGGTTGTGGGACATAGCCGTAGTGTTCAACGCCGACCCCCTCCCGATAGCTTCAACATGTGGGGGGGGGGGGTCGATATTACCCCTCCTAGCTTGAAGCGTTCTCGAGGCCACCCCTAACCCTTGAAGCGTTGTCGAGGCCACCCCAAACCCTAGAGAAGCAGCGTCGAGGCCACTAATATGATTCCTTATTGTGATTAGCTAGCTAGTTCTACGTTTGCCACTAATATATCCATATCTGTCATGTTTGAATAATAATTGCCATGTTGTAAATATTTGTAGAAACTATGGACACCCCCGGAGACGAAGCACAAGAAGCGTTGTTGAGGGACATAATCGCACAAGGAAGTGATGCTGCCCGCTCGTTGATGTTTCTCAACGACAACGATGGTCTGGAAGGAGACGGTGAAGAAGCAGCTGGCTATGATTTACATGGCTCCGATGACCCAATGCCGGTGCAAGAAGGAGAGGGTGAAGAAGTAGACCGTGAGGACGGCTCCGGTGATCACCAAACCGAGTCCGCCAGGTATATATATTAGTTAAGCTTGTGCTGACTAGCTCTCGTCTTTGTTTTGGTATGTACACATATTAATTAACTCTCGTCTTTGTTCTTTTTTCTAGCCCTCCGGATCGAGCACAACTTCGGTAAAGAGACAAGGCCGAAGAAAAAGTTGAGCTCGGATGAAAAGTTTGAGATCATACAAATCGCGACGGCCAACCGATTGAACCCTACCGGACAAAGAAGGCATTTGTTGCTCGGTCACGGGTTACGGTTAGGGACAAGATCCCGATCAGCATCCACCAATGGTATAAGCCTAAGAACGAAGACCACGAGGTGTCTTGTGTCAATGATATGCGTAAAAATGATCTTTGGACCGAGCTGAAGTCAAATTTTACCCTACCGCTAGAGGATGATCCGGAGAAGCCAGTAATAGAGCCATTAATCAAGTCTTTTGCTCTTAAGAAGATGGCAGAACTATTCAGGAATTGGAAGAAAGAACTCAATACGTATGTCGAAAAAAATGAGACACCAGAATTCAAGGGCAAATATGAGAAGATCAGAGATGGTGGCTCGCATTTGTGGCCTACAAGACATCGGAAAAGAGTAAAAAGATGTCGGCGACAAAGAAGAGAAATGCTGCGAAGAAGAAGCTTCACCATCGCGACGGGTCGTGGCTACCTCGTGAGCCTGCCTAAGTGGGCCAAGGCTGAGAATGATCTCGCTTGATAAACGGATCGAACCAAAGACAATGAACTGGCAGCACCGTTGCGGACTTGGTTCTTGAGGGCGGCGGATCCTTGGACCCTATAACAGGGAAGTGCATTTGGACGGACGAACAATTGGACATACCAGTCAAGAGGCTTCATAATATATCGGCAAAGCACAACAAGGGATCCAGACAGGAGAAGGACGAGCTCACAATGGCCCTCGGGAATCCCGAGCACCTGGACAGACACGAGGCACGCCAGCTCCGTTTCGTGGAAGGCTGGATTTCGACGCAGGGGTTACAAAACCCATGAGAGGAGGAAGAAGCGGAGCAGAGCCAAATGCAGGCGTAACGAAAGGGTAATGGGGCTAGAGGAACGAGAAGCAGCAGATCGCAGCAAACGACCTGCGAAGCTTCCCCGGCTACCCGCCATCTCGGCGGAGAAGCAGCGTGACTTCCACCGAGCTGCTTCAGCAGAGCAACATGCCTTGACGGCTCGCCGCCTATCCCGTGGATGCTATCACGGATGCCGAAAATTGCCACCTTATGGCGCAATGGAGCAATTTGAAGGTCAAGGCGGCTATTGGCTCTGTTTATCCTACTAAACCCGACTCAACTTTTCACTGACGGCCGATTCCAGAAGGATATGCTAAGGTGATGGTCGATGAAATAACGGAGGGATTTGAGGACCTCCGGCTTGACCACCCTACCGGTGAAGGGGAGTATTGGCTGGGTTACGCTCACGAAGACTCCATGCCTATGGCGGAAGGATCTCATCAACCTTCCGAACTGGACGCCTCCGCCTCCTCCTCCTCCCCCGGTGAGTCAGGGCACTCCGCCTCCTTCACCGCCTCCTCCTCCGGCGAGTGACGATCAGGGCACTCGGCCGGCTCCTTCTCCAGCGCGTGGCGGCACTCCGCCTCCTTCTCCGCTTTGCACCGGCGCCCGAGCAGCCAGCCTCCTCCTTCTCCGCCTCGTCGGCAAGGGGCGGAAGAGACCCGCCCGCTCCGGCTGCTCCGGCGTCGTAGTCCTTCTCCTCCGCCTCGTAAGCAAGGAAAGAAGACATCCGCTCCGTCGCTCTGCCGGCGTTTAGCAAAGACAGCCAAAGGCGGAGGAGATACAGATTCGGTCCTTCTCTCAAGACTCGGAGAAGTTACCTTACGAGAGGAGCGAGGAGGAAAACGCGAAGATCGCGCAGATCGAAGTGGATGACTGGTTTCAAGGGTTGAAAGCAAAGAGACATCCACCTCCGGAGGAGAAGGTAGATCCGGTGAAAGCGAAGCGCACTCTGGTTGCCCTGACAAAACCACCCAAGTCTCCGTCGAAAGGCAACTATGAGCGCATTATTGGAAAGGCATTTGCCGAAGCGGAGAGGTCGGGAAGTACTGTCAGTGATCAAAGGATGAAAGAACTACGAGCTGGGAAACAAATTGCCCAGCTCGGCGAACAAGCGAAGCAATCGTGCCCCCTGCTCAAGGTGCCTGCTAGCGACATTGTCGATCCGAGGATGGTGCCCGGTTATGGCAATCCTGCAGATTACCTGCCCGACGATGTACATTATGATTTCTTGGAGGTGCAGATACAAAGATACGAGTACGGAAGCCTCTCGTCAAAGATGAAAGTTCTCTATCAACGATGATGCGAAGAGTGCATGATTGGTACATGAAAACCTGCAAAGAGTCTGAGGGGAGGAGTACTTTGTATGTGAGAGTTAAAAAGGAGCATGACCTCCTTGGAATTGAACTGTTGCCTATTCCATTCGAGGAGTTCTATCAGTTTTTCAATCAATTGGCCCTCGATAAAGCAACGGTCACCTGCTACTGTCTGTAAGTAGTACTACTTCTGTCATTAAGTCTCTCTATATAACTCAGCCCTTTCATTGCATTTATTTATAATTATCCTCACTATATTATGCAGATTGAAGATCGACGAATTGAAGAAAAGACAAGTGGGTGATATTGGGTTCATTAACACATATCTCATAGATGCAACTGAGGTTAAATTTCGTGCCGAAGATACCGAGGCCAACTTGCTACAATCGTTGGTAATAAATGAACACAAAGATATAATACTCTTTCCTTACAACTTCAAGTGAGTGTTACTGTCTTGTGGCATATTCGATTTCCTTATTAGTCCAGGTTATAGTAATGTAATATTGATGAGTTATGCATGTGTGCGCAGCTACCACTATATTCTCCTAGAGATTAAATTTGAGAAGGGAGTAGTAACTGTCTTAGACTCCAAGCAAAAAGATCCCAAGGAGTATGCAGACATGACTGAAATGCTCGAGAAGTAAGTTAAATCGATCATTATCCACCATATCAGCAACTTTGTTCATTTCTGATATCAAGTAATTGTTTTCTTTGTATGGCAGGGCTTGGAGAAAATTCATCAAAAGCTCTGGGACTACCGATGAAGCTGCATTTTAGACACCCGAACGTAAGTTCTATATATTAGCTGATTCCACGCGCATCTCCTAGTGATTCAAGCGCTAGTTTCATCAATACCATTTAGCATGCTTGCTAATTATCAGTTTGATTGACCTCTGTTTCTTGTAAAGTGGTTGTGGCAGGAACAAGGGAATGATTTCTGTGGATACTACGTTTGCGAGTCCATCCGCCACACGGCCTATGAGAGGGGCTACTCCGACAAATAATATGAAGTGCGTAAATAAAAATAATCACAATTTTATTTTATTACCATCATTTGTGTTGAGTTTCATTCATTCATTCATATATATATATATATATATATATATATATATATATGTATGTATGTATGTATGTATGTATGTATTGACCCCTTTCTTAAAATTAGATGTTTCGGAAGCGGGATGAACTCCTAGCACCAGATCGCATGCGAGCAATTCAAGAGGAATTGGCGGCATTCTTTCTTGACCACGTGATCGCTGAAGACGGAGAATACTATGTGGACCACGCGTCCGTATTGTAAAAGATAATTATTGTATATATGTAGCCGGTAGTGTCGGATAGATATCACGAGAACTTGTTGTTCGACCAATCTCTCGGAGAAGGAGAGGTGGTCGATATCACTTCTCTGTATGCATATATGTTCATGACGATCTTCTGTTTGCTTAATTACTAGCTAGCTAGCGTGTCTACCTAGTCCTCTCTATAATGTATGTATAGTACGAAGCGTCGACCAAGCACGGACAAAAGAGAAGACAATTTTCTCTATTAATTAGCTAGCTATAGCACAATATATGAAACACCTAAATTAACCCCCAACCCCCGCTTTTCAAAAAACAAAAAGCACAGCCATAGAAATGTCGACGTGGATGCCTATTGGTCCCGGTTGGTGCCACCAACCGGGACCAAAGGCCCTGCCTGGGCTCACGGACAGGCCACGTGGAGGCCCATCAGTCCGGTTCTGGATTGAACCGGACTAAAGGGCCAGGATATTAGTACCGACCCTTTAGTCCCGGTTCATGAACCGGGACTAAAGGCCCTCACCAACCGGGTCAATAGGCCCCTTTTCTACTAGTGTGAATACACGTAAAATTGTGGTCATATATCACATGAGGGGCTAATGGTTCTTTTCATGTGTCATTTAACACCGCTAAGGCTCTAAATGGATGAAAGTCTTATAAAGAAAAAAAATTCAGTGTTAAATAAGACAACAAATTTCAAGACAATGTTAAATAAGAAATTCTCTCTTTATTTTTCATCCGGGCTTTTTGTTTGGAAAAGGAGGGACAAAAAACCTGGCTTATTTTTCAGCTTAGGAATTTTCTAGGGCTGTTTAATACTATCCTTGAGCAAGCTCTGGATCTCCGCCGCGAACTTCTCCATGGCCATGGTTGGCAGTGCGACCGGCACTGCCACCGCGTCCGTTCCGTCGCTGCTCTTGACAGCCACAAAGAAGGCACTCCCGAACTTGACGCCAGAGGGCCCGCCGTACACCGGCTCGCCCCACCCGAAGTCCACGCGCTGGAACCCAACGTGCCGGAGGTCAGACAGAAGGAACATATTTTCCCTGCCAAAGGCGGCCGCCCACGGAGCACCAGAAGGTCCGCCGTGGAGCGCATATACTCGGGGTCACCGACGCCTTGGCCTGCCGTACCTGCTCCACCACGTCCGCCAACGAGCAGCTGAGCAGCGTGCCGGTGGCCATCACCACGGTGACGTAGGCGCAAGCGAAGCCGTAGTAGCCGGCGGGGAGGCGCAGGGCGCTGCTGTGCCTCCTCACGCTGACGACAGTCACCAGCCGCACCTCCTCGTCCGACCCGAGCGTGTGCAACGCCGCCGTGCGGGCGCGCCACATCACCGCCGCGGGCACCTCGAAGCTCGTTGCCCTGTTTCGGAGGTGAGGCGGCAGGCCTTTCTTGATCGCGGCGACGTCTGAAGGGCCGAACACGAAGGCGCGCCTTACAATGTCATCCTCGGTTGGTGTCAGCGTCCGAGGCACTGGATCGTACTCGCGGTGCGGGAATGCAGGCGTTGGGGCGAATAAGTAAATTTACCGGTGGCGGGATGTACCGGTGGGCTATCCACCATCCACCAGCTTTCTCAAGATGCGTGCTGTTGACTCCGTATAAACTTGTAAATTGATTCTCTCTATTATATAGTTGAATACAACTGACAAGACTGACATTGCATGTCTTTTCAGCCCTTTTAAGGAGAGAGAGTTAGAGTGGAGATGAACGATGCATGCATGCAGTCTCTGTTCTCATACATCTCACATGGATTAATTTCCATCCTCATATTTTTCAATACTTGATATGTTTTGAACCAAATGTTCATTTTTGAAACTTTTTATATATTCGAATATTTGGTGACAAGGCCTTCAAAACAAGATCAATCTTGGATATATTTGAACTACTTTTTATTTTACATATTTCATTTATCTTTCAAATAACATAAGAATGTTTCGGTATTTCATAAAAAAATATTTCAATTTTTGAACTAATTTCAAAAAACTAATTTGAATATTTTTGAATAAGTAATATTTCCAAACTATTTCACTCATTTCAAAGAATATAATTTCAGCCGTTTCAAAATAAGTATTTCAGAAAAAGCACATTGCACCAATTTGGAAAACTAATTTCACTCATTACAAACTATATCTCAAAAACTAATTCAACTTCTTATTTACGAAAAGAAATAGAAACGTATTTCACTCAGCAGAAAAATCAGTTTCGAACATTGAAAAAAGCTGTTTCACAACAAAAAGATTTATTCCACTCTTTTGAAACAACTTATTTCACCTATTTCGGAAAACACATTACACTAGCTCAATTGAAAAAATATATTTCACTTGTTTCAGAAAACCGATTACAAAATATATCTCACTACAAAATATATCTCAAAGAATATAATTCCACTCATTTCAAAGAATATTTGAAGAAAAGCATTTCACTGAATTGGAGAACAATTTTTACTCATTACAAAATAGTATATCTCAAAAAGTACTTTTACTGTTTCACTCATTTCAAAGAATATAATTCCACTCATTCCAAAATCAGTAATTCACTAGTTTGAAAAGACACATTTCACTGATTTGGAAAACTGATTCACTATTTACAAAGAAAATCTCTAATACTAATTTCACTTCGTATTTATGAAATATCCTGAAACATATTTCCGAAACCTATTTCACACAATTCAAAAAGTTATGAATTGAAAAAACAATTTCACTTGCTTCATGAAACAAATTTCACTTATTTCAGAAACCTGATTTTAGTCATTTAAAAAAAATATTTCACTAGTGTCGCATCTCTGAAATAACAAGTTCACATTGAAATATGTTTCATATGCATGATTGTTTTCCTTCAGAAAACGGTTTCAATCATTTCAGTACTTATTACAATTATTTCGAATAAGTAAATTTGAAATGAGTGAAATTGAAAGTTGATATGATTGAAATACCAAAAATTAAATTTGTTTAAATATATTCAAGATTGGTCTTGTTCTAAAGATCATGTGTTCAGAAATTTAAATATATAAAAAATTTCAGTGATAGATCATTACTGATGAAGATATTGAGCATCTAAAATTTTAAACAAAGAGAAAATGTATGGATATGTTGAAGAGAGATGTTGCATGCATGCATGCGTACTACCTCTGTAAAAATGTACTGCACTATCCTGACATTGATTTGACTAAAATCAGAAATACAAGAGATGCTCTCCACCAAATACTTTCATATATACATGCATATGGTTCCACAATTTTACATATGTCAGTACATCATTGGTTGCAATGCCACAGGTAGCTCCCAGCTCCGGTAAAAATGACTTTGCGGGCGTTGGGGGGCTTCGCGCGTCAAGAACCTCGCGAGACCAGGCAGGTGCGACGGTCGGCGCAGGAAGGCCTCGAGCGAGCTCGGCGACGGCGTTCAGGAACTGGATGAACCCCGCGGCGTCGCAGATGGTGTGGTTGAAGCTATGCCACACGGCGAAGCCGCCACACAGGAGCCGCGTCACCTGACCATCGGCAAGAAAAGTAGCCTGAAACTTTGCGTGGATAATGTGTGTGCTCACGTACAAATACGAAATGCTTACCTGAATGATCACCAGGGGGCAGTTGAGCACAGCGCTGGAGCCATCCACCTCGAAGCAGAGCTCCTCAATCCACGGGAATGACGGCATCAGCCCGGGCACGTCGGCCTCGAGATCCGCCAGTCGCACATCGGCGTCTGCCTCGACGAACGTCACCCCTTCGCCGGTGCAGTCGACGGCCAGTTTCCGGTTCTCCACCTCCAGGAGTCGTCCGGCGAGTGGGTAGTAGTGCACCAGCGCCTTGGACAAGGCTCTGCGGATGATGTCCACGGGCCACGGGGTCGCCGCGCGCGAGCCCTCCGCCGCGGTAGAAAAAGATGCCGCGGATGTGCGACCGCAGCTCGTCTTGGTCGTCGACGTCGGAGAGGCGCTTCTTCTCGCGCGGTGTCGTCGGCGAGGCTGGGCCGACGAGCACGGGCTCTCTCCGGAGCACGGTGAAGCTGAGCGTGGACATGGCGGGGTGTTCTAATTTTGTTCGGTTGTTTCTGCATCAAAAGGTATCAAATGTCCGTAGTCTTGTGCCAATGTACTGTTACACACGCGCCGCTCGTTCCTAATCCATTACTGTACTGTTACACCTTTGTCAAATGCCTCGGACCAATCGTTCCT
Organism: Aegilops bicornis; assembly: GCA_021605145.1. Lineage (NCBI taxonomy): Eukaryota > Viridiplantae > Streptophyta > Magnoliopsida > Poales > Poaceae > Aegilops > Aegilops bicornis. The sequence continues at coordinate 768,169,750 of CM038670.1, read as the reverse complement.
AATCCATTACTGTACTGTTACACCTTTGTCAAATGCCTCGGACCAATCGTTCCTAATCCATGTACTGTACTGTTACACCCCTTCACCCTTGGGCACGTGTAGGCTCAGGTCATGGGTGCTGTAATCATCGAAACATTCTCATCAAGATAACAAATAACAATAATGCTAGACCCACAGAGAATACATAAATGATTTAGTTAATTTTTCAAACTAAATTCTCTCTCTCTCCCACTTAAATTCAACTGGAGTGGGCTCCTTCCCCTTATTACCAATCAATAACTTCACATCAACTTGCCTGTTAAAAATTTAACTAATATTTTGTAGATGTAGCATTACTCTAACGGATAATCATGTTCATTGGATTCATGTAAATAAGCGGATCAAATCGACCCCAATAACTGGCGGATGTTCTTTGCGGACCATTTGAGTGGCAGATTTAATATAGAGGGGTGGCAACTTAAGTTGTAGGGCTTTGCTGTTTTCGTTTTTAAAAGATATTCTTCACAAAAAGTGCCATCGTTCGATCGCGATCAAGCCGCCGTGCGGGTGTTCGCCAGGGCCTCCTTCCAGCAAGCATTCGTCAATTAACATTATCGTATCTCAAACTAGGTACAACTGAGGGTGGTGGCTGATGTTATTGTTATGTGCAGTTGAGCGCTACAACATGACTGTTGATTGTCTTGTTTCATTTTACTACTTATTAATAATTTGATTATTTGCATCATTGATGTCTCTTTGGCATTATATTTTTACAGATACCATGTTGATATTAATTAATATATCAAAAATGATATTTGGCTGACGTTCCCTCGCAACATCAGCCCAGCAAATGACCTTTCAACTGCCCATTCCTTTGCATGAATCTCGGACCAGAGGAGAGGAACCACGTTAGTTTTTTTTTTACTCGTTTGTTACAAACTAAGCTGCAGTGCCAAGTTTGTTTACATATACTGGCTTGCTAGTGACCATTTGAATTGCAGCAAATATTTTGGATCACATCCAACATTTTGATAACCTGTTCTGGTTCTTTGTATGCGAGCTGGCGAGTTTTTGGTGATGAATTCCCTCGTCAATATTTTGGCACGCCCCGGTTTTGATTAGGTTTGTTTGGGCACCATTGAAAAAATGTGTTAGATCACCTCTAATTGACCCCCTTAAATGCATTATAGGAGTAAAATTTTGGTCTTTTTTTCTCTAAACCGCAACTAACCGATCTCCTATACGCGTTAGAGTAAAAAAAACTTCGTGGCCACCCGAACTCTTAAATATACTCGACTGCATACCGCTGGAGTAAAAATTGATTCCCACCACCGTTCGACCTCATCCATTCCAGCGCCACCCAAGCACCTCGCATCCCCGCCGTCGCGCCCCCGCATCCACTCCGGTGCAGCCCCGCTGCCTAAATGGTCGGATCCAGCTAGCACTGGCCCCCATCGCAAATCAGAAGCGTCGATCCACGCCGCCACGTGCAGCCGTCCTGAGCCTATCGCGGTAATTCCTCCTAAAGTAGCGTGTCCTCATCTTGGTTCCCTGACCTGCCATCACCGCTGGTGCCATGGACGAGGCAGTGGCGGATCCAGGTTTACGAAAATGGGTGTACAGAGTGCAAGATTCTACAAATTTTCTAGATTTTTTCAATATATACTTATTTTATCTACTTAGTTTGTTCTGTCTTTCCAGAATTAATGGGTGCACAAATGTACACCCATGTACCCTTTTGACTCCGCCCATGGGAGGAGGTACCTCGGCGTGTGGCATCAGCCATGGGGGTGTGGGTGGCCAAGATCACGCACCACGAAACCCACCGATGCATCTAGATTGGCTCCTGTCAATCTGCAGTGTAGGCAAAGTGTGTGGTGTGTACGCCATCCAGTAGGTGCGCCTTCATGGCGTGGCGGCATGGCTCAACTTCCCCTTTAGATCCGCCATGTCGGCTCTGGTCCCCGTCAACTCCGAGTGGCCTTCCCACGCGAGTTGCGGGAGGACCGGGAGGCTTGAGAGTGCCTCAAGGCAGAGCACGCAGACGAGGAGTACATAGCGGAGCTCCATCGCCGATATCTGTAGCGCGTCAAGGAGGAGCGCTGGCAGTTCAAGCTCTACAAGTTGGGGAGACCGTTGAAGCCGGGTCGTCCATTGCGACGGTCATCGACCTTTGTTCTAGCGATGGCAGCGGCAATGATAAGGACGTCAACGGCGGGCCAAATTGGGAGAAACTCATGGCTGAGGTCGACTAGATTTCTTTCGTTTTTATGCAATTTTAGTTTAGATTTTGTTTAAATTTATGTAATACAGTTTATGCTACTAGTCCGAATCAAGTCCAAATGGACTAGTTTGAATCAAATTTGCATGAATTTGTGTTAATTTTTCAAGGGGTTAAGCTCTAGGGGTAGGGTTAGAAACCCCAATTTTATAGAGGAACAAATTTGAGGTTAAAGAGGCCGTTTGCTCCTCTAATTTGCTCCTCTAATTATAAGGAATCTGTTAGACAGGCTCTAGTTGTTCGCCTTTGGAATTTTTGGGGGGTTAATTGATTGACTGGGTGTCTACTTGAATTACAGCTAAAATTTTGGACTGCATCCAATATTTTGCTCACCCGTTCTAATTCTCTGTACGCGTGCTGGTGAGTTTTCTGGTAGAGAATTCCCTCCCTAATATTTTGGCACGCCATCGTTTTGATCAGGCTGGGGCGGGCACCATCCAAACAGACTCCTCAAACTCAAACTCCTCTGTCGGACGAGGTCGCGGTACCATGCACCAACAGTCCAGATGATAAAGCACTTTTCGCTTTGTAAATAACTGTTTTCAGTTTGGTAAATGTTTGGGACCGGCGGACCGGCCGAAGCTTGGGCTGGTCACGCTTGCATCGTAGGATGGGGCAAAATCTATCACCCCCGCTTGCTTCCCAACGTAGCTGGCCCACTCACCGCTTCACCGCACCGCAGGGCCCTCACCTACCTTATCTCTTCGGGAAGAGTTTTCTCCTCCACTCCCTGCCCAGTGCCCACGACGCATCTCATCCCCATCTCTCTCTCGTGTCTTCCTCTCCCATCCACACTTTTCAGAGCCCTCCGCGCTCAACTGTTGTAGATGCGGCCACCAGCGAGGGCGACCACCGATGCCCAAGCAAAGCAACAACACCTTTGTGAGCGGAGACGGGTAGTGGATTCAACCGAAGGCGGCGGATCTGCAGACCCAGGTTGGTAAAGCTGCAACCGCGGCGATGGGGAGCAGCATCCGACGGCGCTGCGTTGTCCTAAACCTGTGCTGCAACCAGCACACAGCGGTGCTGGAGATGGCGGCGACAAGTGCTGGAGAGCCACGGCGACCAGCGTTGATGGGCGTTTGGAACCACAGCGACAAGCGCTGAAGATCCGGCGAGGTCTTTTATGCTAGAAGCAGCCCCAAAATTTGTTACCATCGTTTCTATTTTTGCTGGAATCGGCCATTTTTTTTGCTACCACGTTTCTCTTTTGCTGGAACCAGCGGGTACCAATTTGCTATCACCATGTTCGGTTTTTGCTGGAACCAACTAAAATTTTGCTACCATGTTTTGTTTGATAGAAGCAGTGTACCAATTGTTTTTGCTACCACCATGTTCGGTTTTTGCTGGAACCAACCAAAAAAATGCTACCATGTCTTTGTTTGGTAGAAGCAGTGTACCAATTTTTGCTACAACCGTTTTGAGTTTTGCTACTATCGATGTTGCCAATTGCTACATCCTTTTTCCATGACGCGCCGAGACCCATGACTGAGCTTTTTGCTGCAACCATTGTGGTTTTTGATACTGTGGTGTTCACTTTTTATACATATGTTCTCTGTTTTTGCTACTACGATGGATGCACAGTCAATATTTTTTTTTTGTTGCATTTGACGGCGGCAGACGTTGGCGATGAGATTCGATGACAAGCGTCGGGCGCGAGACAAACAGGGAGGGTAGGATTTCGTGATGTGGGGCGCCGGGGAGAGAGAGCAGCCGCCACGTGTTTCTTAGAGGATGGGGCTGCGAGGGGTGAGGTACCAGAGGAACGGAACCGATCGTACGGTTTAGACGTGATGGAATTGAAGGGATCAACGGGCTGCGCGTCGACCGGCCGAACCGGCGCCTATCACTGCCCTTTCAGTTTTGGTCGTTAACAATTCTGTTTTTTAGAAAGTCGATAACGATCAGCTCAAAAAAACAGTCAAACGACCCTTAACTCACGCACACACACAAAAGGGCCACGTTTCCTTGGGGAGAGTCCAACGCACGCACGCACGCCGTGTTGCGCTTGCCATGGGGAACAACATCACCACTTGTCTGGGCAAGCCGCCCGCGCCGCCGGCCGAGACGTCGTCGAGGTGCATGACGCCGACGGCCACCACGGCGCACAACTTCGTGGTGGACAACTACTCGCTGCTGGACGGCACCATTGGCGTCGACAAGTTTGTGAGCTCGACGACGTTCAGCGCCGGCGGCCGCAACTGGAACATCAGGTTCTACCCCGACGGTGACAGCCCGGGACCTGGCTACGCGACGACGTTCCTGCATCTCGTAGGAGGGGCAAAGGCGACGAGCGTGAAGGCCAAGTTCACTTTGAGCTTGCTGGGGAAAGATGGCAAAGTGCTCGGAGATTCGAAACCTATGAGCATAGCGCAAACCTTCGAGTCGGAGGGTGTCAAGAGTTGTTGGGGCGCTATCAAGTTTGTCGAGCAAACCACGCTGCAAGACGCGGGCTGCTTCACGGTCAGGTGCGATCTGACCGTCGTCAAGGATGCCGTCGTGCACAATATTATTAGTAACTAGCTTATTCACCATGGTGATCATTAATTTGCTTGTAAACGATGCTATTTTCCAAGTACTCATCAATCCTAAAATATAGTGCATATTACATTTGTCCTAAGTCAAACATTGTGAGGTTTGACCAACTATGAAAGGATGTATGAATATTTACAAATAACAAATATATATGAGATGAAAATAATTTTCATTATAAATCTTTTTTAGCTGAGTTTCATCAAGTTGTAGTTTTCGTGATAATATAATAATGATATAGATTAGGTACTAGAAGGAAACATGCACCTTGCCGCGCCATTTCTCTCTTTATCGTTGCAAAAAATGGTTCTATATATAGGCAATTGATCTAATTTACAGAACAATGCTCCCTATCTTCAGCTTGCAATGCCCCTTTTTAGGAGGTCAAAACGTGACATATACTATACTTAGAAAATAAAAGTAGCAAATCATCCAAGCTCTAGGACATGAACTACATGAAACTCCCTTGTATTAGGATTACAATTTTTACAATATATTACTAGTACTTCCATCCTGCAGTATATTAATTGTTTCTAGGAGCTCAGATCAAGACGAAACATATTGCAAAATCATTATTTGCCACAACTTCCAGGCTTAATCAATCCACCAATCCTGCATGGCATCCCAAACGAGGAGCTCCAACCATGTTTTATCAATAAATAATATTAGTCATCTTCAGAAATGAGATACTCATATATATATAAAGGAAAAAAAACTGATCATTTCAATATTTTGTTGTCCATAGATAGCCATACTGCAATAAATCAATCCATCCATCACTTATTTGAAGGATGAAATACCAAAATGGAGGACATAAACAAGCATACTATCTTACTGCCATCATAAAGATTGGGTAGATGTAACCGCGAAAAGAAAGAGTGCCTCAATGTGTAGCTTGTGTAAGAGCTTTCTAACACAAGAACATGCTATCTTACTGCCAACATAAGAATCACATACGAAGACAAATCAAATCATGACGAAATAAAATAATTCCAATATGAACATAAGACGGCTTACTAACACAAGCGAACATGTTGCATTTTTTAATAGTAACCAAATTGATGTATTTAAATATGTTGTAGCATCACAAAAGAATATACAGAAAGCAACCTCTCACATTTGTGGCAGAGGCTATTGTACAATTACCTGGTGCAGACAAATCCGAATAAAGTTATTGTCCAATTACCAGTACATAAAAATCTTTGTCTTTGGCATGGAGGGAATCTTTATTTAGCAAATTAAAACTCCAAGATATAATTGGTTTGCTCAGCCAGGACCATCACTACATGCTGCATCCATGGCCATCGAGGCCATCAGTAAATGTCCATGTTGTCATCACCAGTAGACGAAACTCTGAGATTCATAATATATGTGTAACCCATCTGTTGATTCATCCATAATCTGTACTTATATATTTATGAAAGAAGACATATAAAAATTATTTCAACACACACACACACACACAAACACAAATATATATATATATATATATATATATATATATATATATATATATACACACATATATATATATATTAATCATCAAATAAGATATATATATATATTAATTACCGTAAGAAGTGTGCTAAAACAAAGATGACTAAAATCTAACATGGTCTGTACATGACTGCGTAATATTTTGCCTGTTCAGTGTGTGTAGTCAGTCACCTTACATTCTAGGTGCAGGACACCCCCTTCAGTATATCCTCCATGAGCAAAGGACAACTAGCTACGAGCTGCTTGAATCCATTAGTTGCCATGACAACACGTAGTTTGTCCCGTGGTGAACTCATAAACTGAATGCAAGCTTCCTTAAGATCCTTGCAGTGATGCTGCTCTGCCAAAAGCAACGTGGTGGCAACCGTATCGACATCGATGCCCTCATGCAGCTTGTCTTCACACATGATCTTCAACCTGTCTACTCCGTACCTGTCCGCGGCAACTAGCAAGTGTTGTAGCCTTACAATTTTGCCTTCGTCTTCATCGTCATCTGGCATAGCATCCATGTAAATGAAGTGAAGAAGCGCCTCAAAGACTTGGGGCTCCATGTCGTCCACCATGATGTGCCCTGTCTTGCTTTCCTTCATGGGTCCAAAGAGTTCGGCCTTGAAAACCTGAGAACGTGCAGCCAACACACATCTATGGGCTCTGAACAGCTGGTCGTGCACACTGAATGTCACATCTGCACCTTCTCCATCCTTGAGCATGTGCTCGAGGCTCTCTGGCAGACTCGGCGGCGGCACCTCTACAGGTCTCCTGTTGCGCACCGTTCGAGTTTCATGTATGCCCTGGAGAACGCATCTTATCGTGAAACTACCGTTGTTGGCGTCCGACAGAGCTCTAAGCGTCGATTTCTGGACGTATCTCAGGTACCCCCAACTGTAGTGTGGTGGACAGAATATATGTTCTCCACGATCGGAGGTTGTAACTTGTACCTGTCCGTCTAATTTCTCCACCACGTCCAAGGAGAAGCGCGCCCTCACGTTGTTCGCTTGGCTGGTGCAATACAGATAACAGGAGGCCATGTCGCTAGATTTGTCTTTCTGCTCCCCGTCGGGGTAGAACTTGATCGTCCACGCGTAGCCGCCGACGTTGAACGTGCTCGAGCTGACAAACTCACCGGCGCCGATGCCCTCAAGCAGCGGGTAATCGCGCACCACGAAAATGTGGGCCGACATGGCGCTCTCAGTGAAGCACGTCGACGACGTCTCGGACAGGCACTCGCCATGGAGGAAAAGTCCGCTGTTAACGTTGCCCATCGCAGTAGGGGAGTGCAGGGCGCGATGGGTAGGTCACGACTTATGAGCGTGGTCTCGCGCATATATACGGAGAACTTGACCTTATTATTGGATGCCGCATACGGCCGGTGTCGTATTGTATTATACTAGCAAAAGGGCTCGTGCGTTGCAACGGGAGAAAAAATAATCATAAGCTCCAATGGTGACGACCACATTTTGTTCACATCTTATTGCATGATTTTGCAATTTGTTCACAAATACAAGAAATTTTACTTTTTATAAATATATTTACAAATTGAAGTAATGGTCACATTTTCAAAAAAGTATCATGGTTGTCAAAAAATTGGTAATTCAAAGAATTATTCTAAATTTCAAGAAACTTTTTTTAAAAACATACTACAACATTCCGATCCACCCCAACAGTTAATTCTTCAAAATTCACGCGGGTATATTCACAAAGACTCAGAAGCATTACTGTTTAACAACATACCTTCGATCATTTATGAAGATTTTTACAATTTTGTGAACATTGTTTTTAAATCGTGAACATTTTTTACTCTTTACAAATATTCTTTTAAAAATTGTGACATTTTTTATATTGCAAACTGTTTTAAAGCATTTTATTTTTAATCGGCGAACAATTCTAGAATAGGCGAACATTTTTTTCGAAATTGGTGGATTTATTTTGAAATTCACGTACATTTTATGAATCAATAAACTCTTTTGTAATTCACAAACTTTTATAAAAAAAATTATGATGTTTTTTAAAATGCATGAATTTTTTTAAATTAGCAAACACTTAGGTCAATTTCATTAATAATTTTTAATACACGGGTTCAAAATCGTGCACTTTTTTTTTATGAACTGTTTTTTCAAAATTGCGAACATTTTTAGACACATGGGCTGGACCAAACGGGCACCCAGTGTCTTCTCCAGCGCGCAACAAGGTATTATCACTACATTAATAATGAGTTAATGACGATTTTCAAAAAACAACATATCATTCTTTTTTTTGCGGGTAAAAACAAAAACAACAACATATCATTCAAATGTCTCATTTTGTTTATTTGCCACTATTTCTTTGCTTTTTTACTTTCTCTTCATGTCCTAGTCTTAGCTTCTCCAGACAATAACTTGGAGCTAATAATATTTCATTTTCCAAACAAACAAAGAAACGGAGAAAAAAACACAAGGAGAGCCTTGCCATATCTGATGCACAAAATAGAGTGGTTCACATTCAAGTATTTATTTGTTCACTGCATTACCAATAAAAGATTACACATCAATGTTTTTATGCTTACTTAAAACTAACCGGCTCATGAAGAATATTGGCCTCGAGACGAGAAACGCGTAGTTACGAAGTTACGCCGTGGAAAATTAACAAGGAGTATAATCTTGTTACTGAATTTAGATATACAAAAATGGGGGAGAAGTAACACGATATATCCCCTTGCCACAAAGCAGATGATCTTCCGTCTAGAAAAAGAGAGTACCTTCCCCTCACTAAACAATATACCACTGTAAAAAGGCAGACTATCCTCATTTGCTTACAAACCAGCCATACCCAAGCACAGGAAATTTGACAAACTTTCAGCCTTTGATTTGCCCTCAGTGCAACGCACACCTCCAGTCCACTCGCCTCTATCAATAGGGCGTCACCTCTATGAATTTCCATCTCCAGCAAAAGCACTATTTAATAACAAAATTATCAATGGCCATGTTATACACTCTAAAACATATGCACATGTATACTGCTATACAAAGATTATACACATGATTTCTCTCTTTGTCAGGTAGGTGCCTTGGATTATATCGCATCTTGCAAATAAATGCTCAATGCACAGCAAACCAATGGAATGGAGGCAATGCTCCTGGCAGGCAACCTTGTACATATATATCATTAGATTAGTACTTAATGGAACAAACTTTCACCCTCTTCTTACATTAGATAAAGCTTTGAATGTAACACAGCAAAAACAAAAGTTGCTACTGCCGCTACTGAGCAAAATAGTAAAAAAATCCAACCAGGATCTCTGCGCTTATTAAGATGAGAATCTTCCGACTATTTTAGCATATTTTAGTTCTCTTAAAATTGTTTCTTGTCCTGATGCCGATGCTTATCATAATTACCTTCATTCGTGAGAAACAACTATAAAAAAATACCAGCTGGCTAGATCAAGCACAGTCAATAGTTCCGTATGGTACAAGGCAATAGAACATTTACATCTGGATTCGAATATGAAAAATATGACTACTGATAATAAAGGAAAAATATATCATCCTCACCTGCCATAAATTAGTTAATGCGCGGATGGCTGACGACATATTTGGCCCTGTAGTTGGTAACCGCAACGCAACAACTTTCCGCTGCCTGCATTCCCTGCACTTGCCCATCTCTGTGTCATGATCATGCTCCTCGCCCTTGTTGCTGCCACCCCAAAATTCAGAAACAGTAGACGCCTACAATGCAAAATTCAGTCCGTTTGAAGTCACAAGGAACTAAGGAGCTTGGCCAGCTTCTTTGTGATGATACAAAGCATCCAGCGTCATCACCGCATATGTGTAGACAAAAAAACAATTTGAAGTTTTTACCTCGTAGTTAGAAGGCACATATTGTGCACATATAAATGTCTGAACTCTGAAGTATGAAGCAGCATCGAATTGAGTGAATCCCATAATACTGGACACTGGACTATTTCAATCCATAGCACGAAAAGTCCTAGCGCGGCATAAAAAATCCTTCCCCTGACTGGAAAAATGCTCATCGTCGATGACATGTTGTTCCTAAACTCGTCGAGTTGTCTCCATTTTGTTTCTTTTATGTTCAGCCTCATGCAGATTCGTGTTGCCTCGTTGACATTTGATTCATGGAGGAGAAGGACCCGGTGCTTGTTTTTCAGACCTGCAGATCATAAATAAATGATTGTAAGAACATTAATGAATCTCAAGTATGAATGAGGTAGTCCCTTACGCTTCATATATGTCCAACCAAGTACACATAACTGAAGCCTGACGACTCTATGACTATGATACTGACGCTCCACAGTCCATACACAAATTTCACTTGCAACCCGGTGATCAACCATGAAGAGATCATAGAATAATTCCATCTTCTACTTAAGTACAGTCACAAGTCTGGACCATGGAGTGTTTGTTATCCATGAATAGCCCAAGGAATAAATTAAACTGATGAATAGAAGCATTCTTGTCATTCAATCAATCATAGTACTGTTGTGAAATTTTTACCAGATGTGGCGGCCATACCCTGAGGTGTCGATGACAGATTGATATTGTTCGCCTCCTTGATCGGCCATGAGGGGAGATAAGCAAGGCCGACCTTCGTCGATTGCAGCCTGGAGAGCCAAGTTCGGGGAAGCCCGGGACTCGGCATCTGCATCCATTAAAAGCAGCTAGTACAACTATTTTTATTTCTGTCGCACTTTGAAGTCTGAACTAAAATTCAGACTGCAAAAGCTACGATCAATGTCAGAAAATATCAATGTTACGTTCTCCTGGTAACCATCAGCTTACAATACTACATGCTGATAACTTTCAACTTAGAATTGTACTTCTATTTTAGGCAGAGATGCCCAACAAACACATCGAATGTTTAACCAACTTTTTGGCTGGAACAAACAAATATCATGTACTGATATTGACTCAGGCAAACTAACATTGGAGAAGCTGAGCCAACTTTTTGGCTAGAGCAAACAAATAAAAAAAGTTAGGCTAGCTATGTTCATCACCTTTATTATTCCACTACCTGCTCTGAACTCTTCCTGTTCAGTAGAAAATATTATGCTACAAAATTTGGGGGAAAATCTTCAGCTTAAAATCGAGCGATATGGTGGCAACTAATTAATCCAGTTATGTGGACTGAACAAATATTTAGACTTTCTGCAATTGATCCTACATCCTACATTCAATTTATACCAGCTACAATCCGAATGGACGCATGGAGCTACTTGCTATAGGCTCTTCTCACTGAATGCAAATACATGATTTCTCATCATCACCAACAACAAATATCTACATTGGGTTTCTATATGTATGTAAGCTTCATGAATTGCTAAAGTTTAATAAATTGTACAGAAACAAATAAGGAACCACCAATATAATGTTTCTTTTTAAGACCAATTTTCAAATTCCATCAGGAAATAATAGAAACATGTTCCATACCTTCAGTATATATTCCCAACACGTACTCTGTACCAGTGTCTCAAATTCTAGTTGCAAACAGACCAAAGGCTCCGATCCTGCACATATGCAAATTGGTACCAAGGAGAACTTATGCAGAAATTAGAGTAGCTTGATCCTGCATACAAAACACTAAGCTTCACCTGTATAGTATAATAACTAAACTGTTTTGACTAAGATGCTGATGTTGGCAATTTTCAGTCGCGCTTGAGATGGCAGCAACAATAGCCAAAGCAAACAAACAAAATAAACTATGGGGAAACATAGATGATACAAGGTACCTTATATGATTTCCTGATTCTTTACTCAACAACATAAAGATGAAAGCAAACCAAATAAGGGTTTGTAGGATATAATTATGTTTCCATGTACTCAAACCGCCCAGCCTGTGTAGGGAGGAATATGAAAATCGAATCCAACTATCCATGAAAACATTTGTGAATTCTATCTATTCACCACTAAAGTATGAAGGAATATATGCATCCAATAATTCTAGGATTCAGTTTGTTACACCCAATATTCATCATCACGTATCATCCCAATAAGAGCACGTACAAACAGAAAAATCTAAGCCCTTGTATCATCCAAATATTCTTTCCCCACGGCAGGGGTAACAAACTCGTACCATATGGGGGAGTCGCTGGCGGGCTTGGATTAGTACCAGAGCGCGCTTTTCCTCCTCTCCTTTGTGCATCTCCGCCTCCTCGTTCGCTGCTGCAACATCTTTCCGTGCCCATCGCAGTACGTCGTCCTCCCCGGCTGGGTATGAACCACCTTGACCGTCGTGGTGCCGCCCCTTCCAGTCGTTCACCACTTGTGCAGGACCGCCATGACCGTTTTGCCTCATAAGCACATAATTCAACAATATATGGGATATAAGAAGCAAGCACCATTGCTCATATTACAGAAATATCTCTTAAAAACATCACTTTCTTTATAGGCAATGTAAAGAAAAATTGATGACAATTATTTTCAGCAAACCAAGAAAGAACGATGGTTTGCCAAGAAATACTAATGAAACTAACAATTAGCATTGTACGTTCTAGCATATTAGGAATTTTATTTCATTTACCATGTAGTACAAAACCTAAGTATTGTCAGGAAGCATATACATCAAATAAATATAGTGGAAAGGACCACAACGACATACCAGCAGGAGAGCCACAACTTGAGCAGCAAATTGCAAAAGAACTTGGTTTGCTTGAGGAAATATCACATGTTAAAATCTTCATGGTTCCCTAGATGCATAGACATCATCACCCTGCAGGCAAACATGACTTACCAAAGCGGATCAGTCAATATCCATACTTACCAATAAATTCAGGAAATGTGAAAACATCTGCGCTGTGACGGCAAGCACGACAACCACTTTAGAAATTTGAGCTTTAGTCATGTCATGGTATTTGGAACATTATAATGTTATTCGTTCGTACTGAACCTTGTGTCAGCCATTTGAACAATTACAACTAAAATGATATGTGGCCTTATATATTCCTTCTGTAAAATGCAATATTTTTACGAAATTTATATCTGGCTAAATTGACTGCCTAATGTCCATGCTTACATAGCACAAAAAGTGAACTCGGTTAATGTCCATGCTTATACAGCCCACCTTTCCCCCATACAAGGATGTACACGATTATTACTTTGTTTCTGAAAATATTGTTGACAGTGTACACGCACAACCTCAAATTCTCAGCTGGGAAAAAACATACCTAATCATCACTGAAGCAGAAGATGCGGCTTGGGCTGGGCCTTGGCTTGATGCCGCGCCGGCTGGGGTGGCGGCCCATGCGAGTGCTGCGCGCGTGCGGGACGAGCGTCGTCCTCGTACAGATGCTGGCACGGACATGCAGCGCGGCGATGCAGGTCGAGCGGGGCGGCGCTCCGGTGGCGGTGATGGCGGGGCCTGGTCGGATCCGGGCGTATCTGGCAGGGGTGGATCCATTTCTAGAGGATTTGGCGTGGAGGCGGCCGGATCCGGCGAGATTGAAGGTCGGCGGCGCCATGGCCATCCTGGAGGTCCCTGTTCAGCGAGCAAAAGAGGGAGAGAGTTGAGAGGAGATCTAGAAGAAGGAGGAGAAGGGAAAGGGGCGAGGCGGCGGATCGGCCGGAGATCCAGCGGGGAAGGTCGCCGGCGGCGAGGCGTGGCGGAGATGTGGGGTCGCCGGCGAGGCGGCTTGCCGGTGAGAGGGGAGCGGGGGCGGGCGGCGGGGGCGGAGATGGAGCTTCGGGCGGCGGTGCAGTCCGGTTCGGGCCTGGGGTTTACAGGGGCTCTTTTGTAAAAGTGAAACGTTATATAGAGACCCACTAAAACAGGGACTGCGGGTTAATTTTTTATAAACCGAGGGACTTTCATGGCAAAGCGGTCAGGGAGTATTATTATTATTATTATTAGGTAAAGATATATTCTCTCCGCTCTGCCATGTAACGAGAAAACACGGAGGATCCTGACCGCTCCAAACCGTTTGATTTCCATACACACAGAATACGAACCAAATACGCACGTACACGTACACAACCATGCATGAGACGTCACCGGACTAGCTAAACACACGCGCGTACGCCGGGTTTTTTCATCAGTTCTGAAAAAAAGAATTAACAAAACAAAAACTTGGATTTTGTTTGCTAGCGTCGGCGTCCAAAGTCAATAGAAAATCAACACACACAAAAAACTTGGTAAAAGGATAAGGAAGGCAGCGCCGCGCTAAAGTCTAAAGTCTAAAGTCGTGAATATTTCACGCAAGCGCACGCGCTATATGCTTATGTTATGTGGTGGTTCTAACAATCAAGAAGCAATGGAAGGCCTCCCTTGTATGTTGGTCATAGTCTCTCGCCCTTAGCAGTATGAGACTAAAACTGCACCTCTTTTCCTCTGTTGTCGCGTTTGGGCGGGCCAGCCGCTGCTGCAGCTCATATGGGCTTTAGCTTGGGGCTTCTTTGTTGTTGGACATGTTGGTGGCTGGCGAGGCCCACCATTTCAACTGGATATACTAATGGTGTATCAATTGCTTTCTCGGTTACTTGCAACTTGGCTACTTACTAAATATAGTTTTCTTCCGTTGTGTTCTTTTCGAGAGGATAGTGAGAGACTACTATAACTGCAATTTAGTAGGTCACACGTTTAACCTAGCATGAGTTCTTAGATAGTTTGCTCAGTTTCTTTCTTTCACATGTATGATTTTAAGCTGATATCTTCCACTCTTTTTGCACACCATGAAAAATGAGAGAATATTTAGTTGCATAATTTCTGGTGGCAAATCTGAAAGCAGTTACTTTCCGAAAAATCATGAAAAGGATGAGTAGCTTCCGAACATATGAAGTTTGAGGACACTTACAAACAACTAACAGTTGCTTCCCAAAAATAAAGAATTTTCTTTTCATAAATTTAGAATTTAAAAACCCATCTAGCCTTGAGGATTGGGATAGTGTTTTGCTTTGCAAGGGGCTCAAGCGCATGATATATTTATATTTTCTAGCACGATGCGAATTTTAAAACCCCTGAGGACGATTGGGGTATTGTTTCGCTTTGCAAGGGGCTCCGGTGCATCATTAGCTGATTTCATCAATATACTAGATAGATTTACTTTTCAAGCAGGATGGGAATTTTTGTTTCAAGACATGGAGAAAATCAATTGAGCAAAAAAAAGCAGACATTCACTCGTAAATGAAGGATTCTTTCAACCAACAGTATTACAGTTCATTGTAAACAATGTAACAAATTTTTAGGCATGGCCAAATGGCTATACCTAAAAAATAAACAGCATTCACTCAAACAGCCAGCCAATCTGTTTGGTATACCAAAAGTAGTTCTTCACATCAACCAACTCCGTGCTGCGCAATACAATCAAAAAGTTTACAACGGTATGTACCGCTTCTCAATACAAGACATCACCAAACATGGCCATGGAAGTTTTTATTTGATTAGAAAAAAAAGGCTACTGTAGTAAAGAAGAAACAAATTCTTAGGCCTCAAGGCCCTAGTTTATCATTAAAGAAAAGGCACCGAATCTAAACAGAAATTGCTGTAGTACACAAGCAAGCATCAGCTACTACCAAACCCAACACTACATGAAGACTCCCTCACTAACAGATAAGTTGAATAGAAACACTCCCATGAATTGACAGTAGAAAAGAAACTGCAAAACGCCAACTCCAGTGCTCAGCAATGCCAACCAACAAAAAGTTGTTGCCTCATGGCGCTTCATAGGATCCCCCAATGCTGCAGTAGAAACGTGACATAGTACAGGGTCAGTCAGTAGGATCCTCGATGGATCCGTGCTCAAAGATTATTAGTATGTTTCTGGTAGTCCATGATGCCCACCACACAGCCAAAATAAATGGCAAACCACATATTGCTCCCTAGGAATACAAAAAATACTCTTCTTATTTCAAAACATAGTTACAAATGATTGATAGCTCAAAACAATTCTCTTATTAGTTTCACTTCTGCCCTACACATACACATGATTGATAGCTAAACACTGCACAAATAACACTATAGAATGCACCTGTTTTATCAAAATGCTAGGAAATAATAGCATGTTAGACCCAAACCATTTGTTCTATTTTATAGCCATTCACAGGTCAAAACCATGTAGCAAAAGTAGCATGCCAGTACAAAAAGAGCCCAGCACAGAATTACAACAGACCAATTTTATCAACAAGAATGTGAAGACCACCACCACCCACCACAGATCCTAACACTAAACGATCGACTCGGCGGCCGGAACCATCTCAGAGAGAGAGAACGACTCACCTGAACCGAGGAAGAGGCGCCCACCATGGTTGCACACCCCAAGATTGTCGATGGCCAGAAGCTGCATTTCAGCACTCGATAGAAACCTTCATTGCTGCAATAGAAACATGACACAGTACATGGAGTCAGTATGACGCTTGATGGATCTGTGTTAAATATCACTTCATTTCCAAAATGCCCACCACACAACCAAAATGCCAAACCACAAATGCTCCCTAGCATCATATTGCAGCTAACAAACTAGGTCTTGAACAGAACCAGGTGTCCAGTCTAAGACTAACAAAAAAAGCACATCAACAAGACAATCGAAAAGAAGATTCATTGAGGACATGCCAGAACAAGATAGGAAGTTCCAAAGGAACACGGAAAACGTTTGTTTTAAGCCAGCTGATTTCTCTCTCCCGCAAACCGTCTCCTGCGATTTACACGTGTTCCCTGTGGGACGTGCCCACGGCCCATCACATTCACTCCCTCTCCACCTTATCCTCTCAGACCCCAACCGCTCGTCATCTCTTTTCTCTTGATCCAGCCGCTGCATCTTCTTCGTCTCGTCTCTTCCCCTCTTGTGCTCTCCTCTAACCCCATCGCCTACTGAATCCCGCTGCAGCAGCTGTTGTTGCTGCAAACGGAGCGCTCGACGCCAGCAAGCATCGCCGTCGGGCGGCGTGGTGAAGTCCATGTACGCGCACCGCCGCGGTGATGAACCCCATGGATGCAGCACACCATTGATGCAAGTGGGGCAGCGTATGCAGCTCGCTGTCGGCGCTGCACAAATTGTCGTCGTTGCTGCACAAATCGCTGGCCGACGTGGCGCCTGTTGCAGCAACTTCGGCGGTGATGTGTGGCTGCAATGGAGCGCTCGCCGGCCTCCCTCCCGGCGCTGCAATGGAGCTCGCCGGAGCTGCAATCTCCCTCCCGGCGCTGCAACGGAGCTCCCCGGAGCTTCAATGGAGTGCTCGTCGGCGCAATGGAGCTCTCGGAGCTGCGATGCAGCTCCCGACGCTGCAATGGAGCAGTCGTCGGTGTTGCTTTGAAGCACCCAGCGGAGGACGCGGTGTTGGGGAACGTAGTAATTTCAAAGAATTTCCTACGCACACGCAAGATCGTGGTGATGCATAGCAACGAGAGGGGAGAGTGTTGTCCACATACCCTCATAGACCGAAAGCGGAAGCGTTAGAACAACGCGGTTGATTTAGTCGTACGTCTTCACGGCCCGACCGATCAAGCACCGAAACTACGGCACCTCCGAGTTCTAGCACACGTTCAGCTCGATGACGATCCCCGGACTCCGATCCAGCAGAATGTCGGGGAAGAGTTCTGTCAGCACGACGGCGTGATGACGATCTTGATGTTCTACCGTCGCAGGGCTTCGACTAAGCACCACTACAATATTATCGAGGACTATGGTGGAGGGGGACACCGCACACGACTAAGAGATCAAGAGATCAATTGTTGTGTCTAGAGGTGCCCCCTTGCCCCCGTATATAAAGGAGCCAAGGGGGGGGGGGCGGCCAGCCAAGGAGGGGCACGCCAAGGGACTCCCTCCTTTCCTTGTTGGACTAGGAGAAGGGGGGAAGGAGGAGGGAGAGAGGAAGGAAAGGGGGGCGTCGCCCCCCTCTCCTTGTCCTATTCGGACTAAGGGGGGAGGGGCGCGCGGCCCAGCCCTTGCCACCTCTCCTCTTCTCCACTAAGGCCCATGTAGGCCCAATAAGCCCCTGGGGGTTCCGGTAACCTCCCGGTACTCCGGTTTTATCCAAAACTTCTCCGGAACACTTCCGGTGTCCGAATATAGTCGTCCAATATATCAATCTTCATGTCTCGACCATTTCAAGACTCCTCGTTATGTCCGTAATCACATTCGGGACTTCGAAAAAACTTTGGTACATCAAAACTCATAAACTCATAATATAACTGTCATCGAAACCTTAAGCATGCGGACCCTACGGGTTCGAGAACTATGTAGACATGACCGAGAATCATTCCGGGTCAATAACCAATAGCGGAACCTAGATGCTCATATTGGCTCCTACATATTCTACGAAGATCTTTATCGGTCAAACCGCATAACAACATACGTTGTTCCCTTTGTCATCGGTATGTTACTTGCCCGAGATTCGATCGTCGGTATCTCAATACCTAGTTCAATCTCGTTACCGGAAAGTCTCTTTACTCGTTACGTAATGCATCATTCCGTAACTAACTCATTAGATACATTGCTTGCAAGGCTTATAGTGATGTGCATTACCGAGAGGGCCCAGAGATACCTCTCCGACAATCGGAGTGACAAAACCTAATCTCGAAATACGCCAACTCAACATGTACCTTTGGAGACACCTTTAGAGCTCCTTTATAATCACCCAGTTACGTTGTGACATTTGGTAGCATACAAAGTGTTCCTCCGGTAAACAGGAGTTGCATAATCTCATAGTTATAGGAACTTGTATAAGTCATGAAGAAAGCAATAGCAACATACTAAACGATCAAGTGCTAAGCTAACGGATTGGGTCAAGTCAATTGATATGTCTCCAACGTATCTATAAATTTTTATTGTTCCATGCTATTATATTACCTCTTTTGGATGTTTATGGGCTTTATTTTACACATTTATATCATTTTTGGGACTAACCTACTAACCGGAGGCCCATCCCATATTGCTGTTTTTTTGCCTATTTCGGTATTTCGAAGAAAAGGAATATCAAACGGAGTCCAAACGGAATGAAACCTTCGGGAGCGTGATTTTTGGAACGAACGTGATCCTGAGGACTTGGAGTGCAAGTCAAGAAGCAGCCGAGGCAGCCACGAGATAGGAGGTCCCCCCCCCCCTATAGGGCGTGCCCCCTGTCTCGTGGGCCCTTCGGGCGGCCACCGACGTACTTCTTCTTCCTATATATACCTATGTACCCCAAAAACATCCAGGGGCACCACAAAACACAATTTCTACCGCCGTAACCTTCTGTATCCGCGAGATCTCATCTTGGAGCCTTCGCTGGCACTCTGCCGGAGGGGGAATCAACCACGGAGGGCCTCTACATCAACATCCTTGCCCCTCTGATGAGTTGTGAGTAGTTTACCACAGACCTACGGGTCCAATGTTATTAGCTAGATGGCTTCTTCTCTCTTTTTGGATCTCAATACAATGTTCTCCCCCTCTCTTGTGGAGATCTATTCGATGTAAACTCTTTTTGCGGTATGTTTGTCGAGATCCGATGAATTTTGGGTTTATGATCAAGTTTATCTATGAATAATATTTGAATCTTCTCTGAATTCTTTTATGTATGATTGAGTTATCTTTGCAAGTCTCTTCGAATTATCAGTTTGGTGTGGCCTACTAGATTGGTCTTTCTTGCCATGGGAGAAGTGCTTAGCTTTGGGTTCAATCTTGCGGTGTCCTTACCCAAAGGATGTAAAGGGTTGCAAGGCACGTATTGTATTGTTGCCATCAAGGATAACAAGATGGGGTTTATATCATATTGCATGAGTTTATCCCTCTACATCATGTCATCTTGCTTAATGCGTTACTCTGTTCTTATGAACTTAATACTCTAGATGCAGGCAGGAGTCGGTCGATGTGTGGAGTAATGGTAGTAGATGCAGGCAGGAGTCGGTCTACTTATTATGGACGTGATGCCTATATACATGATCATGCCTAGATAATCTCATAACTATGCGCTTTTCTATCAATTGCTCGACAGTAATTTGTTCACCCACCATAATACTTATGCTATCTTGAGAGAAGCCACTAGTGAAACCTATGGCCCCGGTCTATCTCTTATCATATTTGCTTTCAATCTACTTTTATTTGCATCTTTACTTTTTGCATCTATATTATAAAATACCAAAAATATATTTATCTTATCATACTATCTTTATTAGATCTCACTTTCATGAAGTGGCCGTGAAGGGATTGACAACCCCTTTATTGTGTTGGTTGCGAGTTCTTAGTTTGTTTGTGTAGGTGCGTGGGACTTTTGAGGATCCTCCTTCTGGATTGATACCTTGGTTCTCAAAACTGAGGGAAATACTTACGCTACACTTGCTGCATCACCCTCTCCTCTTCGAGGAAAACCAACGCAAGCTCAAGATGTAGCAAGAAGGATTCCTGGCGCCGTTGCCGGGGAGGTCTTCGCTCAAGTCAAGACATACCAAGTACCCATCACAAACCCATCTGCCTCGCATTTACATTATTTTCCATTTGCCTCTCGTTTTCCTCTCCCCCACATCACCCTTGCCGTTTTATTCGCCCTCTCTTTCCCAGTCTCCTCCTCTCTTTTTCGCTCGCTTTTTGCCGCTATGTCTGAAATTGGGAAGATTATCGTCGATATGGACAATTATGATAACACAGAAAATCCCGAGGCTCCGGCCGATGAACCCCCTATCTTGCATACTAAAAAGTTTTGAATCGGTAGTGGTAACATCATTGGCAAAGGTGTTATTCAAGATTTCTTTACTTGTGCCGGTGCTTTACCTTCCATGGGTTGTTCTATTCTTCATAGAACTAGTAGTCTTATGGATGCTATCGCTATGCTTGTAGTTGAACTTGAAAGACAATTTATGCATATGCATCCTTGCATACAAAGAATTTTCCTAGAATTCTCTAATATTGAGCACTCTTACATTAAGCGCCTTTGTTACTATCTTTTTGGCTCATGAGTTTAGATTTATCATAAGAGAGGCCAAAGAAATCTTTGCGCACTATAGGGTGGACGCCTTGGTCGTCCTCCCATAGAAGCGATCCTCTATGATCAAGAGGAAATTAGGCGTTTTCAATCTTCGGACTATGTCGCTTTTAATGAAAACCTTAGAAAAAAGTCCCTACTAATGTCTTGGTTGATTGCATTAACGAGCTTAATAATGATTTTGCCCTTCGAAACAATGAGCTAGGATACTCTCTTGAGTATAGACTCACAAGATTTTGCCAAAATAATGCTTTTAGTGATGAAATAGTTGTGCACTATGAAGGGCCAAAGGAGGAACCCGTTCCTCCTGTGATTGATCTTGGGGATCTTTGTACCACTAAATTTAGCCCTTTTGATTACTTTTGCTTGCCTCAAAGGAAACTTGCTGCCGAACGTAGAGAATATGAAATGAGCTTTCAAGATCTATCTTATTATTACGGCACCACTTAAATCTATCCTTGCTTTTATGCCTAGCTGGGGGCGTTAAACGATAGCGCTAGTTGGGAGGCAACCCAATTTTCTTTGTGTTTTTTGTTTTGTTTCTGTTTAGGAATAAATAATCCATCTACCTTCTGTTTAGATGTGTTTTTATCTTTTAATTAGTGTTTGTGCCAAGTTAAACCTATAAGATCTTCTTGGATGATAGTTATTTGATCTTGCTGTAATTTCCAGAAACTTTCGGTTCACGAAAACAATTGTTAAAAATCACCAGAACGTGATAAAATAGTGATTCCAATTGCTAATGATCAATAAAAAAATTGCCTAGGTCGTCCTATTTTTTCTGAATTTTTGGAGTTCCAGAAGTTTGCGTTAGTTACAGATTACTACAGACTGTTCTGTTTTTGACAGATTCTGTTTTTCGTGTATTGTTTGCTTATTTTAATGCATCTATGGCCAATAAAATAGTTTATAATCCATAGAGAAGTTGGAATACAGTAGGTTTAACACCAAAATAAATAAAGAATGAGTTAATTGCAGTAACTTTTGTGGTGGTTTTTTTTTCTTTCACTAACGGAGCTTATAAAATTTCCTGTTGAGTTTTGTGTTGTGAAGTTTTCAAGTTTTGGGTAAATCTTTTATGGACTAAGGAATAAAGGGTGGCAAGAGCCTAAGCTTGGGGATGCCCATGGCACCCCAATATATTCAAGAATAGCCAAAAGCCTAAGCTTGGGGATGCCCCGGGAAGGCATCCCCTGTTTCGTCTTTGTTCATTGGTAACTTTACTTGGAGCTATATTTTTATTCGCCACATGATATGTGTTTTGCTTGGAGCGTCGTGTATTATATTAGTCTTTTCTTTTTAGCTTATCAAAATCATCCTTGCTGTACACACCTTTTGGTAGAAGCCTATTTGATTAGAATTTGCTAGAATACTCTATGTGCTTCACTTATATCTTTTGAGCTTGATAGTTTTTGCTCTAGTGCTTCACTTATATCTTTTAGAGCACGGTGGTGTCTTAATTTTGAAGAAATTGCTAGTCTCTCATGCTTCACTTATATTATTTTGAGAGTCTTTTAGAACAGCATGGTATTTGCTATGATCTTAAAGTTGGTGCTAGAATGATGAGCATCCAAGTTGGGTATAATAAAAACTATCATAGGAAGTGAATTGGATGCTATGATCAACTTGATACTTGATAATTATTTTGAGATATGGAGGTAGTGATATTAAAGTCATGCTAGTTGGGTGCTTATGAATTTAAAGAATGCTTGTGTTGAAGTTAGCAAGTCCCGTAGCATGCACGTATGGTTAAAGTTGTGTAACAAATTTGAAACATGAAGTGTACCTGGCTTGTGCATCCTTATGAGTGGCGGTCGGGGACGAGCGATGGTCTTTTTCTACCAATCTATCCCCCTAGGAGCATGCACGTAGTACTTGATTTTTGATGACTTCTAAATTTTTGCAATAAGTATATGAGTTCTTTTGACTAATGTTGAGTCCATGGATTATACACACTTTTACCTTTCCGCCTTTGCTAGCCTCTTCGGTACCATGCATTGCCCTTTCTCACCTTGAGAGTTGGTGCAAACTTCACGGGTGCATCCAAACCCCGTGATACAATACGCTCTATCACACATAAACCTCCCTATATCTTCCTCAAAACAGCCACCATACCTACCTATTATGGCATTTCCATAGCCATTCCGAGATATATTTCCATGCAACTTTCCACCGTTTCGTTCATCATCATCATGACATACTTTACTTTTGTCATATTGCCATTGCATGTATTCGACATCGTATTTGTGGCAAAGCCACCATGTATTATTTTTCATACATGTCACTCTTGATTCATTGCACCATCCCGATACACCACCGGAGGCATTCATATAGAGTCATATCTTGTTCAATTTCGAGTTGTAATTCATATGTTGTAATCAATAGAAGTGTGATGATCATCATTATTAGAGCATTGCCCAAAAAGAAAAAAAAAGAAAGGCCCAAAAAAAGGAAAAAAAGGAAACTAAATAAAAAGGGCAATGTTACTATCTCTTTTTCCACACTTGTGCTTCAAAGTAGCACCATGTTTTTCATATAGTGAGTCTCATAAGTTGTCTTTTTCATACTAGTGGGAATTTTTCATTATAGAACTTGGCTTGTATATTCCGACGATGGGCTTCCTCAAATGCCCTAGGTCTTCGTGAGCAAGCAAGTTGGATGCACACCCAATAGTATTCTTTTGTTGAGCATTTATTTATAGCTGTAGTGCATCCGTTGCATGGAAATCCCTACTCCTCATGTTGACATCAACTGAGGGGCATCTCCATAGCCCGTTGATTATCCTCTTCAATGTGAGACTTTCTCCTTTTTTGTCTTCTCCACACAATCCCCATCATCATATTCTATTCCACCCATAGTGCTATATCCATGGCTCACGCTCATGTATTGCGTGAAGGTTGAAAAAGTTTGAGATTATTTAAGTATGAAACAATTGCTTGGCTTGTCATTGGGGGTATAGAAGTTGGGAACATCTTTGTGTGACAAAAATGAAGCATAGCCTAACTATATGATTTTGTAGGGATGAACTTTCTTTTGTCATGTTATTTTGAGAAGACATGATTACTTTGATTAGTATGCTTGAAGTATTACTATTTCTTTTATCAATATGAACTTTTATTTTGAATCATTTGGATCTGAACATTCTTGCCACAATAAAGAAAATTACATTATGAATTATGCTAGGTAGCATTCCACATCAAAAATTCTCTTTTTATCATTTACCTACTAGAGGACGAGCAGGAATTAAGCTTGGGGATGCTTGATACGTTTCCAACGTATCTATAATTTTTTATCGTTCCATGCTATTATATTACCCCTTTTGGATGTTTATGGGCTTTATTTTACACATTTATATCATTTTTGGGACTAACCTACTAACCGGAGGCCCATCCCATATTGCTGTTTTTTTGCCTATTTCAGTATTTTGAAGAAAAGGAATATCAAACGGAGTCCAAATGGAATGAAACCTTCGGGAGCGTGATTTTTGGAAGGGACGTGATCCAAAGGACTTGGAGTGCAAGTCAAGAAGCAGCCAAGGCAGCCACGAGATAGCAGGCCGCGCCCCCCCCCCCCTGTAGGGCGCGCCCCTGTCTCGTGGGCCCTTCGGGCAGCCACCGACGTACTTTTTCTTCCTATATATACCTCACGCACTCGAAAACATCCAGGGCACCACGAAACACAATTTCCACCACCGTAACCTTCTGTATCCGCTAGATCTCATCTTGGAGCCTTCGACGTCACTCTGCAGGAGTGGGAATCAACCATGGAGGGCCTCTACATCAACATCCTTGCCCCTCCGATGAGTTGTGAGTAGTTTACCACAGACCTACGGGTCCATAGTTATTAGCTAGATGGCTTCTTCTCTCTTTTTGGATCTCAATACAATGTTCTCACCCTCTCTTGTGGAGATCTATTCGATGTAAACTCATTTTGCGGTGTGTTTGTCGAGATCCGATGAATTGTGGGTTTATGATCAAGTTTATCTATGAATAATATTTGAATCTTCTCTGAATTCTTTTATGTATGATTGAGTTATCTTTGCAAGTCTCTTGAATTATCAGTTTGGTTTGGCCTACTAGATTGGTCGTTCTTGCCATGGGAGAAGTGCTTAGCTTTGGGTTCAATCTTGCGGTGTCCTTACCAAAGGATGTGAGAAAGGGTTGCAAGGCACGTATTGTATTTTTGCCATCGAGGATAACAAGATGGGGTTTATATCATATTGCATGAGTTTATCCCTCTACATCATGTCATCTTGCTTAATGTGTTACTCTGTTCTTATGAGCTTAATACTCTAGATGCAGTCAGGAGTCGGTCGATGTGTGGAGTAATAGTAGTACATGCAGGCAGGAGTCGGTCTACTTGTTATGGACGTGATGCCTATATACATGATCATGCCTAGATAATCTGTGCGCTTTTCTATCAATTCTTCAACAGCAATTTGTTCACCCACCGTAATACTTATGCTATCTTGAGAGAAGCCACTAATGAAACCTATGGCCCCCGGGTCTAACTCTTATCATATTTGCTTTCAATCTACTTTTATTTGCATCTTTACTTTTTGCATCTATATTATAAAATACTAAAAATATATTTATCTTATCATACTATCTTTATTAGATCTCACTTTCGCAAGTGGCCGTGAAGGGATTGACAACCCCTTTATTGCGTTGGTTGCGAGTTCTCAGTTTGTTTGTGTAGGTGCATGGGACTTTTGAGGAGCCTCCTACTGGATTGATACCTTGGTTCTCAAAACTGAGGGAAATACTTACGCTACACTTGCTGCATCATCCTCTCCTCTTCGAGGAAAACCAACGCAAGCTCAAGACGTAGCATCAATCACATCATTATCCTAATGAAGTGATCTCGTTAATCAAATGACAACACATGTCTATGGTTAGGAAACATAACCATCTTTGATTAATGAGCTAGTCAAGTAGAGGCATACTAATAACATTAAGTTTGTCTATGTATTCACACATGTATCATGTTTCCGGTTAATACAATTCTAGAATGAATAATAAACATTTATCATGATATGAGGAAAAAAATAACTTCATTATTGCCTCTAGGGCATATTTCCTTCAGTATCCCACTTGCACTAGAGTCAATAATCTAGATTACACAGCAATGATTCTAACACCCATGGAGTCTTGGTGCTGATCATGTTTTGCTCGTGAAAGAGGCTTAGTCAACGGGTCTGCAACATTCAGATCCGTATGTATCTTGCAAATCTCTATGTCTTCCACCTGGACTTGGTCCCGGATGGAATTGAAGCGTCTCTTGATGTGCTTGGTCCTCTTGTGAAATATGCATTCCTTTGCCAAGGCAATTGCACCAGTTTTGTCAAAGAAGATCTTCATTGGTCCCGATGCACTAGGTATGACACCTAGATCGGAAATGAACTCTTTCATCTAGACTCCTTCATTTGCTGCTTCCGAAGCAGCTATGTACTCCGCTTTGCATGTAGATCCCGCCACGATGTTTTGTTTAGAACTGCACCAACTGACAGCTCCACCGTTCAATATAAACACGTATCCGGTTTGCGACTTACAATCGTCTGGATCACTTGCATCGATGTAACCATTTACGACTAGCTCTTTGTCACATATCCTTAGTCCTTTTCAGGTATTTCAGGATATTCTTGACCGCTGTCCAGTGATCTACTCCTGGATTACTTTGGTACCTCCCTGCCAAACTTATTGCTAAGCATACGTCAGGTCTGGTACACAACATTGCATTCATGATAGAGCCTATGGCTGAAGCATAGGGAACATCTTTCATTTTCTCTCTATCTTCTATTGTGGTCGGGCATTGAGTCTAACTCAACTTCACACCTTGTAATACAGGCAAGAACCCTTTCTTTGCCTGATCCATTTTGAACCTTTTCAAAACTTTATCAAGGTATGTGCTTTGTGAAAGTCCAATTAAGCGTCTTGATCTATCTCTATAGATCTTGATGCCTAATATGTAAGCAGCTTCACCGAGGTCTTTCATTGAATTTTTTTATTCAAGTATCCCTTTATGCTATCCAGAAATTCTATATCATTTCCAATTAATAATATGTCATCTACATATAATATCAGAAATGATACAGAGCTCCCACTCACTGTCTTGTAAATACTGAGGCTTCTCCAAAAGTCTCAGATAAAACCATATGCTTTGATCACACTATCAAAGCGTTTATTCCAACTCCGAGAGGCTTGCACCAGTCCATAAATGGATCACTGGAGCTTGCACACTTTGTTAGCACTTTTTGGATCGACAAAACCTTCCGGTTGCATCATATACAACCCTTATTCCAGAAATCCATTCAGGAATGCAGTTTTGACATCCATTTGCCATATTTCATAATCATAAAATGCGGCAATTGCTAACATGATTCGGACAGACTTAAGCATCGCTACGGGTGAGAAAGTCTCATCGTATTCAAGCCCTTGAACTTGTCGAAAACCTTTCGCAACAAGTCGAGCTTTGTAGACAGTTACATTACCATCAGTGTCAGCCTTCTTCTAGAAGATCCATTTATTCTCGATGGCTTGCCGATCATCGGGCAAGTCAACCAAAGTCCATACTTTGTTCTCATACATGGATCCCATCTCAGATTTCATGGCCTCAAGCCATTTTGCGGAATCTGGGCTCATCATTGCTTCCTCATAGTTCGTAGGTTCGCCATGGTCAAGTAACATGACTTCCAGAATAGGATTACCATACCACTCTGGTGCGGATCTCACTCTGGTTGACCTATGAAGTTCGGTAGTAACTTGATCTGAAGTTTCATGATCATTATCATTAGCTTCCTCACTGATTGGTGTAGTCGTCACAGGAACAGGTTCTTGTGATGAACTACTTTCCAATAAGGGAGTAGGTATAGTTACCTCATCAAGTTCTAGTTTCCTCCCACACACTTATTTCAAGAGAAACTCCTTCTCTAGAAAGGATCCGAATTTAGCAACAAAAATCTTGCCCTCAGATCGGTGATAGAAGGTGTACCCAATAGTCTCTTTTGGGTATCCTATGAAGACACATTTCTCTGATTTGTGTTCGAGCTTATCTGGTTGAAGTTTCTTCACATAAGCATCGCAGCCCCAAACTTTAAGAAACGACAACTTTTCTTTCTTGCCAAACCACAGTTCATAAGGTGTCGTCTCAATGGATTTTGATGGTGCCCTATTTAATGTGAATGCGGCCGTCTCTAAAGCATAACCCCAAAACGATATCGGTTAATCGGTAAGAGACATCATAGATCGCACCATATCTAGTAAAGTACGATTACGACGTTCGGACACACCATTACGTTGTGGTGTTCCCGGTGGCGTGATTTGCGAAACTATTCCGCATTGTTTCAAACTCGTAACTCAAATATTCTCCTCCACGATCAGATCGTAGAAACTTTATTTTCTTGTTACGATGATTTTCAACTTCACTCTAAAATTCTCTAAACTTTTCAAAAGTTTCAGACTTATGTTTCATCAAGTAGATATACCCATATCTGCTTAAATCATCTGTGAAGGTGAGAAAATAACGATATCCACCACGAGCCTCAACATTCATCGGACCACATACATCTGTATGTATGATTTCCAACAAATCTGTTGCTCTCTCCATAATTCCGGAGAACGCTGTTTTAGTCATCTTGCCCATGAGGCACGGTTCGCAAGTACCAAGTGATTCATAGTCAAGTGATTCCAGAAGTCCATCAGTATGGAGTTTCTTCATGCGCTTTACACCAATATGACCCAAACGGCGATTGCCACAAATAAGTTGCACTATCATTATCAACTCTGCATCTTTTGGCTTCAACATTATGAATATGTGTATCACTACTATCGAGATTTAATAAAAATAGACCACTCTTCAAGGGTGCATGACCATAAAAGATATTACTCATATAAATAGAACAACCATTATTCTCTGATTTAAATGAATAACCGTCTCGCATCAAACAAGATCCAGATATAATGTTCATGCTCAACACTGGAACCAAATAACAGTTATTCAGGTCTAAAACTAATCCCGATGGTAGATGTAGAGGTAGCATGCCGACCGCGATCACATCGACTTTGGAACCATTTCCCACGCACATCGTCGCCCCGTCCTTAGCCAATCTTCGCTTAATCCGTAGTCCCTGTTTCGAGTTGCAAATATTAGCAATAGAACCAGTATCAAATACCAGTGCTCTGCGAGCATTAGTAAGGTACACATCAATAACATGTATATCACATATACCTTTGTTCACCTTGCCATCCTTTTTATCCGCCAAATACTTGGGGCAGTTCCGCTTCCAGTGTCCAGTCTGCTTGCAGTAGAAGCACTCAGTCTCAGGTTTAGGTCCAGATTTGGGTTTCTTCTCTTGAGCAGCAACTTGCTTGCTGTTCTTCTTGAAGTTCCCCTTCTTCTTCCCTTTACCCTTTTTCTTGAAACTGGTGGTCTTATTGACCATCAACACTTGATGCTCCTTCTTGATTTCTACCTCCGCAGCCTTTAGCATTGCGAAGAGCTCGGGAATAGTCTTGTCCATCCCTTGCATATTATAGTTCATCACGAAGCTCTTGTAGCTTGGTGGTAGTGATTGAAGAATTCTGTCAATGACACTATCATCAGGAAGATTAACTTCCAGTTGAATCAAGTGATTATTATACCCAGACATTTTGAGTATATGTTCACTGACAGAACTATTCTCCTCCATCTTACAGCTATAGAACTTATTGGAGACTTCATATCTCTCAATCCGGGCATTTGCTTGAAATATTAACTTCAACTCCTGGAACATCTCATAGGCTCCATGACGTTCAAAACGTCATTGAAGACCAGTTCTAAGCCGTAAAGCATGGCACACTGAACTATCAAGCGGTCATTAGCTTTGCTCGCCAGGATGTTCTTAACGCCGCCGGGCCATTGCATCTGCAGCAGGCCTGGCACCCAGCGGTGCTTCCAGGACGTAATTCTTCTGTGCAGCAATGAGGATAATCCTGAAGTTACGGACCCAGTCCGTGTAATTGCTACCATCATCTTTCAACTTAGCTTTCTCAAGGAACGCATTAAAATTCAACGGAACAACATCACGAGCCATCTATCTACAACAAACATAGACAAGCAAAATACTATCAGGTACTAAGTTCATGATAAATTTAAGTTCAATTAATCATATTACTTAAGAACTCCCACTTAGACAGGCATCTCTCTAGTCATCTAAGTGATCACGTGATCCAAATAAACTAAACCATGTCCGATCATCACGTGAGATGGAGTAGTTTCAATGGTGAACATCACTATGTTGATCATATCTACTATATGATTCACGTTCGACCTTTCGGTCTCCGTGTTCCGAGGCCATATATGTATATGCTAGGCTCGTCAAGTTTAAACTGAGTATTCTGCGTGTGCAATTGTTTTGCACCCGTTGTATTTGAACGTAGAGCTTATCACACCCGACCATCACGTGGTGTCTCAAAGACGAAGAACTTTACATAGCAGTGCATACTCGGGAGAACACTTCTTGATAATTAGTGAGAGATCATCTTAAAATGATACCGTCAATCAAAGCAAGATAAGATGCATAAAGGATAAACATCACATGCAATCAATATAAGTGATATGATATGGCCATCATCATCTTGTGCTTGTGATCTCCATCTCCGAAGCACCGTCATGATCACCATCGTCATCGGCGCGACACCTTGATCTCCATCGTAGCATCATTGTCGTTTACGCCATCTATTGCTTCTACGTCTATCGCTACCGCTTAGTGATAAAGTAAAGCAATTACAGGGCGTTTGCATTTCATACAATAACGCGACAACCATATGGCTCCTGCCAGTTGCCGATAACTTCGGTTACAAAACATGATCATCTCATACAATAAAATATAGCATCACGTATTGACCATATCACATCACAACATGCCCTGCAAAAGCTAGTTAGACGTCCTCTACTTCGTTGTTGCAAATTTTACGTGGCTGCTACGGGCTGAGCAAGAACCGTTCTTACCTACGCATCAAAACCACAACGATAGTTCGTCAAGATAGTGCTATTTTAACCTTCGCAAGGACCGGGCGTAGCCACTCGGTTCAACTAAAGTTGGAGAATCGACACCGCTAGCCACCTCTGTGCAAAGCACGTCGGGAGAACCGGTCTCGCGTAAGCGTACACGTAATGTCGGTCCGGGCCGCTTCATCCAACAATACCGCTGAACCAAAGTATGACATGCTGGTAAGCAGTATGACTTGTATCTCCCACAATTCTCGGATGCCACTGTTGGGGAACGTAGTAATTTCAAAAAAATTCCTACGCACACGCAAGATCATGGTGATGCATAGCAACGAGAGGGGAGAGTGTTGTCCACGTACCCTCGTAGACCGAAAGCGGAAGCGTTAGAACAACGCGGTTGATGTAGTCGTACGTCTTCACGGCCCGACCGATCAAGCACCGAAACTACGGCACCTCCGAGTTATAGCACACGTTCAGCTCGATGACGATCCCCGGACTCCGATCCAGCAGAATGTCGGGGAACAGTTCCGTCAGCACGACGGCATGGTGACGATCTTGATGTTCTATCGTCGCAGGGCTTCGCCTAAGCATCGCTACAATATTATCGAGGGCTATGGTGGAGGGGGCACCGCACACGGCTAAGATATCAAGAGATCAATTGTTGTGTCTATAGGTGCCCCCTTGCCCCCGTATATAAAGGAGCCAAGGGGGAGGGGGCGGCCGGCCAACGAGGGGCGCGCCAAAGGGAGTCCTACTCCCACCGGGAGTAGGACTCCCTCCTTTCCTTGTTGGACTAGGAGAAAGGGGAAGGAGGAGGGAGAGAGGAAGGAAAGGGGGGGGGGGGCGCCACCCCCTCTCCTTGTCCTATTCGGACTAAGGGGGAGGGGCGCGCGGCCCAGCCCTTGCCTCCTCTCTTCTTCTCCACTAAGGCCCATGTAGGCCCAATAAGCCCCCGGGGGTTCCGGTAACCTCCCGGTACTCCGGTTTTATTCGAAACTTCTCTGGAACACTTCCGGTGTCCGAATATAGTCGTCCAATATATCAATCTTCATGTCTCGACCATTTAGAGACTCCTCGTTATGTCCGTAATCACATTCGGGAGTCCGAACAAACTTTGGTACATCAAAACTCATAAACTCATAATATAACTATCATCGAAACCTTAAGCGTGCGGACCCTACGGGTTCGAGAACTATGTAGACATGACCAAGAACCATTCCGGGTCAATAACCAATAGCGGAACCTGGATTCTCATATTGGCTCCTACATATTCTACGAAGATCTTTATCGTTCAAACCGCATAACAACATACATTGTTCCCTTTGTCATTGCTACGTCTTGAGCTTGCGTTGGTTTTCCCCGAAGAGGAGAGGATGATGCAGCACAGTAGCGTAAGTATTTCCCTCAGTTTTGAGAACCAAGGTATCAATCCAGTAGGAGGCCACACGCAACTCCCTCGTACCTGCACAAAAAGATAGCTACTCGCAACCAACGCGATTAGGGGTTTTCAATCCCTTCACGGTCACTTACGAGAGTGAGATCTGATAGAGATAATATTTTGGTATTTTTGGTATAAAGATGCAAAGTGAAAAGTAAAAGCAAAGTAAAAACAAAGCAAGTAAATAAAGTGATAGAGATTGATATGATGAGAATAGACCCGGGGGCCATAGGTTTCACTAGTGGCTTCTCTCAAGAGCATAAGTATTCTACGGTGGGTGAACAAATTACTGTTGAGCAATTGACATAATTGAGCATAGTTATGAGGTTATCTAGGTATGATCATGTATATAGGCATCACGTCCGAGACAAGTAGACCGAAACGATTATGCATCTACTACTATTACTCCACTCATCGACCGCTATCCAACATGCATCTAGAGTATTAAGTTAAAAACAGAGTAACGCCTTAAGCAAGATGACATCATGTAGAGGAATAAATTCATGTAATATGATAAATACCCCATCTTGTTATCCTCGATGGCAACAATACAATATGTGCCTTGCAACCCTTTACATCCTTTGGGTAAGGACACCGCAAGATTGAACCCAAAGCTAAACACTTCTCCCATTGCAAGAACTACCAATCTAGTTGGCCAAACCAAACGGATAATTTGAAGAGACTTGCAAAGATAACTCAATCATACATAAAAGAATTCAGAGAAGATTCAAATATTATTCATAGATAAGCTGGATCATAAACCCACAATTCATCGGTCTCAATAAACACACCGCAAAAAGAAGATTACATCGAATAGATCTCCACGAGAGTGGGGGAGTACATTGTATTGAGATCCAAAAGAGAGAAGAAGCCATCTAGCTACTAGCTATGGACCCGAAGGTCTGAAGTAAACTACTCACACTTCATCGGAGGGGCTATGGTGTTGATGTAGAAGCCCTCCGTGGTGGATGTCCCCTCCGGCGGAGCTCCGGAACAGGCCCCAAGATGGGATCTCGTGGATACAGGAAGTTGCGGCGGTGGAATTAGGTTTTGGCTCCTATTCTGATCGTTTGGGGATACGTAAGTATATATAGGAGGAAGGAGTACGTCGGTGGAGCGTCAGGGGCCCACGAGGTAGGCGCGCCCAGGCGCCCTCCACCCTCGTGACCGCCTCTGGCACTTCTTGGAGTAGGGTCCAAGTCTCCTGGATCACGTTCGTTGAGAGAATCACGTTCCCGGTTTCATTCCGTTTGGACTCCGTTTGATATCCCGTTTCTTCGAAACACTGAAATAGGCAAAAAAAAAACAATTCTGGGCTGGGCCTCCGGTTAATAGGTTAGTCCCAAAAGTAATATAAAAGTGGAAAATAAAGCCCAATATAGTCCAAAACAGTAGATAAAGTAGCATGGAGCAATAAAAAATAATAGATACGTTGGAGACGTATCAGGCATCCCCAAGCTTAATTCCTGTTAGTCCTCGAGTAGGTAAATGATAAAAAGAATTTTTGATGCGGAGTGATACTTTGGCATAATTTCAATATAAATCTTCTTACTTGTGATATGAATATTCAGATCCGAAAGATTTAAGACAAAAGTTCATATTGACATAAAAATAATAATACTTCAAGCATACTAATCAAAGCAATCATGTCTTCTCAAAATAACATGGCAAAAGAAAGTTCATCCCTACAAAATCATATAGTTAGGCTATGCTTTATTTTCGTCACACAAGGATGTTCCCAACTT
Source organism: Aegilops bicornis (assembly GCA_021605145.1). Taxonomy (NCBI): domain Eukaryota; kingdom Viridiplantae; phylum Streptophyta; class Magnoliopsida; order Poales; family Poaceae; genus Aegilops; species Aegilops bicornis. Next base: position 768,135,418 of record CM038670.1, on the reverse strand, counting down.
CTATACCCCCGATGACAAGCCAAGCAATTGTTTCATACTCAAATAATCTCAAACTCCTCCAACCTTTACGTAATACATGAGCGCGAGCCATGGATATAGCACTATGGGTGGAATAGAATATGATGATGGGGATTGTGTGGAGAAGACAAAAAAAGAGGAAAGTCTCATATCGACGAGGATAATCAAAGGGCTATGGAGATGCCCATCAATTGATGTCAACATGAGTAGGGATTGCCATGCAACGGATGCACTAGAGCTATAAGTATATGAAAGCTCTAGAAAAGAAACTAACTGGGTGTGCATCCAACTTGCTTGCTCACGCAGATCTAGGGCACTTTGAGGAAGCCCATCATTGGAATATACAAGCCAAGTTCTATAATGAAAAATTCCCACTAGTATATGAAAATGACAAAATGAGAGACTCTCTATCATGAAGATCTTAGTGCTACTTTGAAGCACAATATATGAGACTCACTACATGAAGAACAAGGTGCTACTTTGAAGCACAAGTGTGGTAAAAGGATAGTAGCATTGTCCCTTCTCTCTTTTTCTCTTTTTTTTTGTTTTTTTGGGCCTTTCTTTTTTTTCGTCCGGAGTCTCATCCCGACTTATGGGGGAATCATAGTCTCCATCATACTTTCCTCACTTGGGACAATGCTCTAATAATGATGATCATCACACTTTTATTTCTCTTACAACTCAACAATTACAACTCGAAACTTAGAACAAAATATGACTCTATATGAATGCCTCCGGCGGTGTACCGGGATAGTGCAATGAATCAAGAGTGACATGTATGGAAAATAATGCATGGTGGCTTTGCCACAAATACGATGTCAACTACATGATCATGCAATGGCAATATGTCAAAAATAATGTATGTCATAATAATGATGGTGGAAGTTGCATGGCAATATATCTCGGAATGGCTATGGAAATGCCATGATAGGTAGGTATGGTGGCTGTTTTGAGGAAGATATAAGGAGGTTTATGTGTGAAAGAGCGTATCATATCACGGGGTTTGGATGCACCGGCAAAGTTTGCACCAACTCTCAAGGTGAGAAAGGGCAATGCACGGTACCGAAGAGGCTAGCAAATGCGGAAAGGTAAAAGTGCGTATAATCCATGGACTCAACATTAGTCAAAAGAACTCATATACTTATTGCAAAAATTTAGAAGCCATCAAAAGCCAAGTACTACGCGCAATGCTCCTAGGGGGATAGATTGGTAGGAAAAGACCATCGCTCATCCCCGACCGCCACTCATAAGGATGCACAAGCCAGGTACACTTCATGTTTCAAATTTGTTACACAACTTTAACCATACGTGCATGCTACGGGACTTGCAAACTTCAACACAAGTATTTCCCAAATTCACAATTATCAACTAGCATGACTTTGATATTATTACCTCCATATCTCAAAACAATTATCAAGCATTAAATTTATCTTAGTATTCAATTCACTCAAAAGAAAGTTTCACATATCTTGAATACCAAGTATATTAACATTAAGCAAATTACCATGCTATTAACGACTCTCAAAATAATCTAAGTGAAGCATGAGAGATCAAGTTTCTTTAAAACAAATCCACCACCGTGCTCTAAAAGATCTAAATGAAGCACTAGAGCAAAAATTATCATGCTCAAAAGATATAAGTGAAGCACTACGAGCAAAACTATCAAGCTCAAAAGATATAAGTGAAGCACATAGATTATTCTAACAAATTCCAAATCTTGTATGGCTCTCTCAAAAGGTGTGTACATCAAGGATGATTGTGATAAACTAAAAGGTAAAGATTAAATAATACAAGACGCTCCAAGCAAAACACATATCATGTTGGTGAATAAAAATATAGCTCCAAGTAAATTACCGATGGAAGTAGACGAAAGAGGGATGCCTTCCGGGCATCCCCAAGCTTTGACTTTTTGGTGTACTTGGATTATCTTGGGGGTGCCATGGGAATCCCCAAGCTTAGGCTCTTGCCACTCCTTGTTCCATAATTCATCAAAATAATTCGCCCAAAACTTGAAAACTTCACAACACAAAACTCAATAGAAATCTCGTGAGCTCCGTTAGAGAAAGAAAACAAAAGACTACTTTAAGGTACTGTAATGAACTCATTCTTTATTTATATTGGTGTTAAACCTACTATATTCCAACTTCTCTATGGATTATAAACTATTTTACTAGCCATAGATTCATTAAAATAAGCAAACAACACACGCAAAACAGAATCTGTCAAAAACAGAACAGTCTGTTGTAATCTGTCACTAACGCAAACTTATGGAACTCAAAGAATTCTACCAAACTTAGAAGACCTGGAAAATTTGTTTATTGATCAGCAACAATTGGAATCAGTATTTTATCATATTCTGGTGATTTTTAACAATTCGGGCACTGAGCGCAAAGATTCTGGAAATTACAGCAAGATCAAATAACTATCTCCCAAGAAGATCTAATAGGTTTAACTTGGCACAAACACTAACTAAAATATAAAACCACATCTAAACATAGGCTAGATGGATTATTTATTCCTAAACAGAATAAAAAAAAACTAAAAATAAAATTGGGTTGCCTTCCAACAAGCGCTATCGTTTAACGCCCCTAGCTAGGCATAAAAGCAAGGATAGATATAGGTATTGCCATCTTTGGTAGGCAAACCATAAGTGGCTCTCATGATAGATTCATATGGTAATTTTATTTTCTTTCTAGGAAAGTGTTCCATGCCCTTCTTTAAGGGGAATTGGAATCTAATATTTCCTTCCTTCATATCAATAATTGCACCAATCGTTCTAAGGAAAGGTCTATCAAGAATAATAGGACATGAAGGATTGCAATCTATATCAAGAACGATAAAATCTACGGGCACATAATTCCTATTTGCAAAAATAAGAACACCATTAATTCTTCCCATAGGCTTTTTAATAGTGGAATCCACAAGATGCAAGTTTAGAGAGCAATCATCAAAATCACGGAAATCTAGCAAATCACATAAAGTTTTGGGAATAGTAGAGACACTAGCACCCAAATCACACAAAGCATGAAACTCATAATCTTTAATTTTAATTTTGATAGTAGGTTCCCACTCATCATGGAGTTTCCTAGGGATAGAAACTTTCAACTCAAGCTTTTCTTCATAAGATTGCATCAAGGCATCAACAATGTGTTCGGTAAAGGCCTTATTTTGACTATAAGCATGAGGAGAATTTAGCACGGATTGCAACAAGGAAATACAATCAATTAAAGAGCAATTTTCATAATTAAATTCCTTGAGATCCAATATAGTGGGTTTATCCATATCTCGATTTTATTTCTTTCAATCCCACTTTTATCAATTACATCATCAAGATCTAAAAACTCAGAATTCTTAGAACGCCTTCTAGGTAATGGAAGATCATATTCAGTTTCATCAAGATTCATATTGCAAAACAAAGATTTAATAGGGGACACATCAATAATTTTCAGATCTTCATCTTGATTTTCATAGGAGTTAAAAGAACACGCTTTAATAAAGGCATCTTTGGAAGCACGCATCCTAGCGGTTCTTTCTTTGCACTCATCAATGGAAATTCTCATAGCTTTGAGAGACTCATTGATATCATGCTTAGGAGGAATAGATCTAAGCTTTAAAGAATCAATCTCGATAGAAATTCTATCAATGTTCCTAGCCAAATCATCAACTTTAAGCAATTTCTCTTCAAGCAAAGCATTAAAATTCTTTTGTGAATTCATAAACTCTTTAATACTAATCTCAAATTCAGAGGGCATCTTATTAAAATTTCCATAAGAGTTGTTGTAGGAATTTCCATAATTATTAGAAGGATTACTAGGATAAGGCCTAGGATTAAAATTCCCTCTATCTGGCGTTGTTACCAAAATTATTCCTACCAACAAAATTCACATCCATAGATTCATTATTATTCTCAATCAAGGTAGACAAAGGCATATCATTAGGATCAGAAGAAACACTCTTAGTAAATAACTTCATAAGTTCATCCATCTTTCCACTCAAAACATTGATTTCTTCTATAGCATGCACTTTTTTATTAGTAGATCTTTCAGTATGTCATTGAGAATAATTAACCATAATATTATCTAGGAGTTTAGTAGCATCTCCTAAAGTGATTTCCATAAAAGTGCCTCCCATGCCGAATCTAAAAGATTTCTAGAAGCAAAATTCAATCCAGCATAATTTTTTGTATAATCATCCACAAGTTCAAACCATGAGTAGGACAATTAAGTATCATTAATTTCATTATCTCCCAAGCTTGTGCAACATGTTCATGATCAAGTTGCTTAAAATTCATAATATCGTTCCTAAGAGAGATAATCTTAGCGGGAGGAAAATACTTAGAGATAAAAGCATCTTTGCACTTGTTCCAAGAATCAATACTATTTTTAGGCAAAGATGAAAACCACGCTTTATCACGATCTCTAAGCGAAAAAGGAAATAGCTTCAATTTAGCGACATCATTATCTACATCTTTTTTCTATTGCATATCACATAAATCAACGAAGCTATTCAGATGAGTAGCGGCATCTTCACTAGGAAGGCCGGCGAATTGATCTTTCATAACAAGATTCAACAAAGCAGTATTGATTTCACAAGATTCAGTATTGGCAAGAGGAGCAATCGGAGTGCTAAGGAAATCATTATTATTGGTATTGGTGAAGTCACACAATTTGGTAGCATCTTGAGCCATCACGACGAACAAGCAAACTAACACACGAGCAAACAAAAAGGCAAAGGAAAAAGGAGGAGGAGATTGGGAAAGAAAGGGCAAATAAAACGGCAAGGGTGAATTCGGGGAGAGGAAAACGAGAGGAAAATGACAAATAATGTAATGCGAGAGATAGGGATTGTGATGGGTACTTGGTATGTTGACTTTTGCGTAGGCCTCCCCGGCAACGGCGCCAGAAATGGCTCGTTGTCGGGAGTCCAAATCTTCACTTGACTTCGCATAAGCCTCCCCGGCAACGGCACCAGAAATCCTTCTTGCTACGTCTTGAGCTTGAGTTGGTTTTCCTCGAAGAGGAGAGGATGATGCAGCACAGTACGTAAGTATTTCCCTCAGTTTTGAGAACCAAGGTATCAATCCAGTAGGAGGCCACACGCAAGTCCCTCGTACCTGCACAAAACGATAGCTACTCGCAACCAACGCGATTAGGGGTTGTCAATCCCTTCACGGTCACTTACGAGAGTGAGATCTAATAGAGATAATATTTTGGTATTCTTGGTATAAAGATGCAAAGTGAAAAGTAAAAGCAAAGTAAAAACAAATCAAGTAAATAAAGTGATAGAGATTGATATGATGAGAATAGACCCGGGGGCCATAGGTTTCACTAGTGGCTTCTCTCAAGAGCATAAGTATTCTACGGTGGGTGAACAAATTACTGTTGAGCAATTGATGAATTGAGCATAGTTATGAGGTTATCTAGGTATGATCATGTATATAGGCATCACGTCCGAGACAAGTAGACCGAAACGATTCTGCATCTACTACAATTACTCCACTCATCGACCGCTATCCAGCATGCATCTAGAGTATTAAGTAAAAACAGAGTAACGCCTTAAGAAAGATGACATGATGTAGAGGAATAAATTCATGCAATATGATAAATACCCCATCTTGTTATCCTCGATGGCAATAATACAATACGTGCCTTGCAACCCTTTCTGTCACTGGGTAAGGACACCGCAAGATTGAACCCAAAGCTAAACACTTCTCCCATTGCAAGAACTACCAATCTAGTACCAACCGGATAATTTGAAGAGACTTGCAAAGATAACTCAATCATACATAAAAGAATTCAGAGAAGGTTCAAATATTGTTCATAGATAAGCTGGATCATAAACCCATAATTCATCGGTCTCAACAAACACACCGCAAAAAGAAGATTACATCGAATAGATCTCCATGAGAGAGGGGGAGAACATTGTATTGAGATCCAAAAAGGGAGAAGAAGCCATCTACCTACTAGCTATGGACCCGAAGGTCTGAAGTAAACTACTCACACTTCATCGGAGGGGCTATGGTGTTGATGTAGAAGCCCTCCGTGGTGGATGCCCCATCCGTGAAGCTCTAACAGGCCCCAAGATGGGATCTCGTGGATACAGGAAGGTGCACGGTGGAATTAGGTTTTTGGCTCCTCTTCCGATCGCTTGAGGATACGAGGTATATATAGGAGGAAGGAGTACGTCGGTGGAGCGTCGGGGCCCACAAAGGCGGGGGCGCGCCAGGCGCCTCCACCCTCGTGACCGCCTCTGGCACTTCTTGGAGTAGGGTCCAAGTCTCCTGGATCACGTTCGGTGAGAGAATCACGTTCCCGAAGGTTTCATTCCGTTTGGACTCCGTTTGATATTCCGTTTCTTCGAAACACTGAAATAGGCAAAAAAACAGCAATTCTGGGCTGGGCCTCCGGTTAATAGGTTAGTCCCAAAAGTAATATAAAAGTGGAAAATAAAGCCCAATATAGTCCAAAACAATAGATAAAGTAGCATGGAGCAATCAAAAATTATAGATACGTTGGAGACGTATCAGTCATCGGTATGTTACTTGCCCGAGATTCGATCGTCGGTATCTCAATACCTAGTTCAATCTCGTTACCGGCAACTCTCTTTACTCGTTACGTAATGCATCATTCCGTAACTAACTCATTAGCTACATTGCGTGCAAGGCTTATAGTTATGTGCATTACCGAGAGGGTCCAGAGATACCTCTCCGACAATCGGAGTGAAAAAACCTAATCTCGAAATACGCCAACTCAACATGTACCTTTGGAGACACCTGTAGAGCTCCTTTATAATCACCCAGTTACGTTGTGACGTTTGGTAGCACACAAAGTGTTCCTCCGGTAAACGGAAGTTGCATAATCTCATAGTTATAGGAACTTGTATAAGTCATGAAGAAAGCAATAGCAACATACTAAACGATCAAGTGCTAAGCTAACGGAATGGGTCAAGTCAATCACATCATTCTCCTAATGAAGTGATCTCGTTAATCAAATGACAACACATGTCTATGTTTAGGAAACATAACCATCTTTGATTAATGAGCTAGTCAAGTAGAGGCATACTAGTGACATTAAGTTTGTGTATGTATTCACACATGTATCATGTTTCCCGTTGATACAATTCTAGCATGAATTATAAACATTTATCATGATATGAGGAAATAAATAATAACTTTATTATTGCCTCTAGGGCTTATTTCCTTCACGCGGCCTACTGCACCGGCAACCAGTGGCACCAGCGCTGTCGGCGCTGCAATCAGGGGCAAGCAGGTGGCCGGCCACTGATATAGAAGAGAGAGAGCGATGACAGGAGTGGGGCATGTGCTGTGGGAGCGATGCAGGATCCGCGAGAGGGCCAAGCGACGGCCATGATGGTGTGTATCTAACGGATGTACAGTCGACTTAATTATGTTCCCCACAAATCAATCAGATGGTTTGTAGCAGCCGCCATGGAACACTGAGGTGTGGGGGCACGACTCGGTGGCGCATACCAAACAAAGTCACCTCCAAGGTACAGATAAAGTCACCTAAGGGCCAATCCTAGCATGGCCAATAAGCATATCCGTTGAATTACAACTCAAAAAGTCGCATAACCATGACCGATTAGTTACTATACCATGTGCCACTTCAGATAATTAGACCCGGTGTAACATCATCTGAAAATAAACAAGCTAAAACCAGACCGGTTCTTCTCAAAAGTAATCCCTAAAAAGTAACATAAACATGCCAACAAGATCATCACAATCATAAGGTTGCGGTTGCCGGAGGACAACCACCACAGAAAACAACCACATAACCGGGCCCTCAATAAGCCATGGCTTGATGGCCAGACAATCTCAAGGCACAATGGAGAGAGGGAGGGGACCAGAAACTCACCAGAGAGCGTTCCAAGTGCATCATCATCAAGGAGCAACTTTAGAGAGCCAAGTCCCTGCATACAACAATGATATTCTGTCAGCAAATGTAAACTTCCATTTTTTATATATTAAAAAACCTGGTTGTCCCTAATATTTTTAGGATTTAGCAGTTCAGCTGCACCATAGGAGAACAAACAAGGGTATAAAACTAAAAGAAACTCAGTGCTTCCAATCCTCTACAACCACTACTTTTAGCAGCTTGGTTGCACCACATGGGAACAAGCATATGAAAGACAGTCAAGAAAAGCGGACTGCCATTCAATAACAGTCCGCAACTTTCGACACAACGATAAACATTGCAACAACCTCCCAGTCAATCTTGAGTTTTTATTTATTGTGTTGGCAGAACAAAAAAAACTCTCTATAACTCAAAAAGCAAGCACACTTGGTTTGATTAGCCTCAACCTGTAACTGCCCAATACTGTATTCCCAAAATTCCATATTGGTTATCACTGATTCAGCATACTAAGGCAGCAACAACTAATACGGAACGGAGGGAGTATAAGACTTTTGATGTCAACGATATAATGTGTAAAGGGTCGCTCAAACTTTGATTGTGGTTGCACCAATGTTTGGAAAACCAACATTTTAACAATGCGACAGTTCTGTTGTGAGCATTCATGACTCACCGACTCACCAAGTTTCTATCAGTTTAAGAAAGCGGCACAAATGGCTTCCACCAGCTCTTGATTATGACAGTTTATCAACAGTCTTAATACACATTCTCAAAGTAAAACAGTCTTAATACTCCGTTTCCATGGGCGCAATTATGAAATAACACTCTGCCCTTCACCAATAACCAAAGTTAAAGGTGGTTTCAGGTTTGCACTACTGAGTCCACTAGTGTAAAATTAAGTAGAACAAAAACAACCTTTCAGGCGATTGGTAGAATTGCTTAGGGCCTATGAAGGGCAGATGCTACAGGATTAAGAAACATTAGCGCTAAGTATATAGATTCCAAAACAACAATAGCGGGCATTGCAGTAATTTAGAAATATTCAAGTACATGTTTGCCAAATTCCCAAGGCACAAACCACATTGTCTAACAGGGAAACAGGGCACCGAGTAAGCAAAAGACCGAGTCATGACAACAGCGACAAAAATGAAATGAAGCAAACAATTCTTACTCATCCCAATTGGATCATGTACCTGGATTAGAGCCTCCAAGCACGAGAAAGCACCAGCAGAAACAGCAGACAACAATGACGTGATACCATCAGCTATTTCAGTGTTCGACTACAAAAAAGCAATGTTTGTAAGAACTAGCTTCAGTACAGAAGTTAATGAAATCCCACTGATCTAAATTGAATTCGTACACAACACCTCAGAAAATTAATCCATGCCACATTCTTAAGCCAGACACTAGCACTTGGTAAAAGATCAAGTACAGAATATTTGTTCTTATCATACCTATGAAACAAGACAAGAAGCACCTAGGCTCCGGTGCATCATTAGCTGATTTCGTCAACATACAAAATATATTTATATTTTCAAGCAGGATAAGAATTTTAGTTTTGAGAAATCGAGACAACTGAGCAAAAAAAGCAGACATTCATTCATCCATTTTTTACTAGATATATTACCAACGTTATTACAGTTCCTTGTAAACAAGGTACTCCCTCCCATCCATATTACTTTTAGCATTGAAATATGGCAAAATGCGTCCATCTGTGCAACAAATAATATGGACCAGAGGGAGCAGTACAAATTTTTTAGGCTGTAAAAAGATAGTCGAATGGCTTTACCTAAGAAAAAATCATTCACTAAAACAGTAAGCCAATCTGTTTGGTATACCAAAAATACTTCTTCACATCAACCAACTCTGTGCCATGCAATACAATCAAAAGTTTACAACAGTACGTAGCACTCGTCAGCCATAAAATCTTTTCTTTTATTAGAAAAAGGGCCACTGTAGTAAATAATCAACCGATTATGCAAACAACATCAACATGACCAAATTCTTAGGTCTCAAGGCCCTGCTTTATCATTAAAGCAAAATGCACCGAAACAAGACAAAATTCACAACCAAGCATTAGCTACTACCAAACCAAACAATACATAAAGACTCCCTCACTAATAGTTAAGTTGAATGGAAACTCCCATGAACATACAGTAGACAAGAAACTACAAAACACGGACTCCGGTGCTCAGCAATGCCGACCAACAAAGTTGTTGCGCCTTGGCACTTCATAGGATCCTCCGTTGCTGCAGAACAGACGTTACACAATACAGGGTCAGTCAGTAAGATGCTTGTTGGATTCGTGCTCAAAGATTATTAGTTCATTTGTACTAGTACACGATGCCCACCATAGCCAAAATAAATGTCAACCCACAAAATGCTCCCTACTCAACATACCATCATGTTTCGCAACAGAATTACACTGGCACATATACAAAAAAAATACTTGCAAATCTAGTAAAGCAAGCTCATCGGTCAAACGATCATATTACTTATCTTCACTGCGCACAACACAACATTTGATAATAGGTCAAGTATGCCACATTCTTTTCAACACAATGCACAAACACTGGCACTTGGTAAGAGATCAAGTATAGAATACTCATTTTATCATACCCATGAAACAAGACAAGAATCGCGTAGGTGAGAAATATAAACTCTAAAAGCCAATCCTAGAATGGCCAAGAAGCATATCCATCAAATTACAACTCAAACAGTCCAATAACCATGATCAATTAGTTACTATACCATGCCACTTCAGGAAATTCAAACTAGTGTAACATCATCTGGAAATAAACAAGCTAAACCAAGACCAGTTCTTATCAAAAGTAATCCCTATAAAGTAACATAAATATGCCAACAAGATAATCACAATCACAAGATTGCGGAGGCCAGGGAATAACAGCGCCCTCATTCACTGGCCCAATGGTCAGCACCACAATCAGCCATGGCTCAATGACCAGAAGTATGTTAAAGATGGATAACAACTTCAGAGATTTCCTGCATGCACTTTGCCCTTTCTAAATTCTGCCTGCTCTTGCAAACCTCACACCAAAACCAATCTCCCACTAACACAAATTGTAGAACTGGAAGGCTTCATCAAGCGAATCAAATGATGTGCTAGCAACGGGATTCACAACTGGTCCCTCCCGCTTGTCGGCATACGCCCTGACGGATAGCTCTAAAGCGCTCTCTCGGGTGGGGTTCAAATTGCGTTGAGGAGGAGCTTTCCCAACTCTCACCCTCGAAAATTAGCACTGGTTTTAAAAAAATGACTTTTTTGGCAGTCTAAACAATGGCACAAACATGTGTATTGGCAGAACAAAATTGCTCCGTATCTCATATTTAATGATAGCTCCACAACGCTAAAAATTCAGTTATGGTTTCGCACTTTAACTTACTCGCACAAAAAAACACATATATATGTCTGCGTGCCTTTCAGTCAAACAACTCCAAACAATAGTTTGATTTTTAGAAGAATATGCTACTCGCAGTCCAAAAAAATGCCACCAACAAGCATAAGATAGAACAAAATACCTCCAGATCTCATATTCAATTTTAAATTCCACATCGCTAACAAATTGATCAAGGTTCACACTTTTCCTCAGTCACACGGAAAGAAAAAAATTAGACATGGTACATTCTTTCACTGCTCACCCAAGAAAACACATAGATGTGTCTGCGTTCCTTTCAGGCAAGCAACTCCAAAGCATACTTAATTTTTTGGAAACCATCTGGGCGAGCCATAACACACCAAATTGTGACAGGCACTGAATATCACGTACCAGAAAAAGCAAGCATGAGGCAAATATCTTGCATCCCAATAGATTTTCACCCCCTCCCCCCCTCCCCCAAGGATATAACAAAACCGAGTAAAAATGTGCTTGTTCTGACTTCCCACAGACAACCACGCAAATGCAACCATAGAAAATTATCCAACTAATTAAGAGCAAGCATTTTGCCCGATCCATGGTTGCCTCTGAAATAAAAAAAAGATCAATCATACCTTCGAAGCACACTTGAATCCTGTCGAATCCATGGGGGAGTCCCACGCTTTGGCCGCCGCCACCCAGATCCCCGGCACGCAGGTTTCCCCATTGGTGACGCAAACCGCCGACTCCAGTACTCAGCAATGCCGACCAGCAAAAAGTTGCTGGTCTTAGCGCTTCGTAACATCCTCCATTGCTGCAGTAGAAACGTGACACATTACAGGGCCAGTTAGCAGGATACTTGATGGATTCACGCTCAAAGATTATTAGTTCCATTCCAGGATGCCCACCACACAGCCAAATAAATTCAAACCACAAAATGCTCCCTACTCCCCATGCCATCATATTTCACAACAGACTTACAATGCCACATATACAAAAATTGCGTGCGAATCTGATAAAGCAAGCTCATCGGTCAAACGATCCTATTACTATCGTCAATGCGCACAGCACATCACGACACATGATAATAGGTGAACCATGCCACATTCTTATCATCAACACAAAGCACAACACTACTAGCACTTGCTAAAAGAATGTTTGTTCTTACCTATGAAACAAGACAAGAATCACAACAAGAAATATTAACTCTAAAGGTCAATCCTAGCATGGCCAAGAAGCATATTCACTGAATTACAACTCAAACAATCGCATAACCCTGATCAATTAGTTACTATACCATGTCTCTTCATGAAATTAAACCTGGTGTAACATCATCTGGAAATAAAAGGCTAAACAAACACCAGTTCTTATCAAAAGTAATTCCTAGAAAGTAACATAAACATGCTAACAAGATCATCACAAGCACAAGATTGCGGTGGCCGAAGGACAACACCACAGAGACCATAACCACATAACCAGGCCCTCAATCATTAGGCCGATGGTCGGCACCACAATCAGTCATGGCTTGATGGCCAGACAATCTCAGGCACAAGGGGGAGGGAAGAGACCAGGAACTCACCAGAGAGCGTTCCAAATGCATCATCCTCAAGGAGTAACATCAGAGAGCCAGTCCCTGCATGCCGCAATAGCATTCTGTCAGCACTTGTGGAGTTCCATTTTTATTAAAAAAAACTTAGTGTCCCGACAGCTAATATTTTTATTAAAAAAAACTTAGAAGATCAATTGCACCACAGGAAAACAAATAAGGGTATAAAACAAAAAGAAACTCAGTGCACCTACAGCCACTACTTTTAGCAGCTTGGTTGCACCACATACGAACAAGGATATGGAAGACAACCAAGAAAAGCCCTACTATTTAATAACAGGCCACAACTTCCGACACAATGATGAATATTGCACCAACCTACTAGTCAATATTAAGTTGTTATTTGTTGTGTCGGCAGAACAAAAACAAAACTTTCTAGGACGCAAAAATCAAGCACACTAGGTTTAGTTAACCTCAACCTGAACAACTCAATGACAAGAATTGTATTAAACTTTTGATGAGTATGTAAAGGGTCGCTCATGCCCATGATATAGTTAGAACTTTGATTGTGGTTGCACCAATGTACAGAAAACCAACAGATTATTAACAGTCTCAAGAGAACAATGTGAGTATGTGACAGTTCTATTGTGAGCATTCAGGACTCACCGACTCACCAAGCTACTATCAGTTTAATAAAGCAGCCCACCAGCTTAATGAAGGACGGAAACTACATGATTAATACAGCAATAGTAGCAAATTAACAAACAGGCATATGGGTGTTGCCTGACATCTATTCAGAAATTATTGGCAGGCGGCCCTAATTCCGTAACATCCTTCCTTAAGGACGCAATTATTATTTTGAGTAGATACACTGGCAGTAAAATACGATACAACAGGGTAAACAATTACCGTGTAATTTTCCTTGCTGTGGGATAGCTCAGTGCGTGTCTTCTTCGACAAGAGTGAGAACCACGGGGCTGCGACACATCTGCTGCTGCCCCGAGAGGGATCTCCACCTACTTGTGCTCTGACACATCTGGTGTTGCTCCCCCGACGGGCTGCCACAGGAAGATGATTAATCACCTGGAGGGGCAGAGAGGAGGTGCAAGTCGATCCTTATGGTCGGGAAGCCCCTGCAAAAAAGTTCTCTTTTAGTTATAATCAATCAATCATCAATTTAGGAATGTATATCAACCCGACCAAGAGATTTTGATTAATTATGCATGCATGTTTCACTGTCTGGCCCCTGCTTTTACTAGTAAATGAAGCTTGGCAGGAAACCAAGGACAACTTGGTTTGCATCCATCCATACATACATAAACGAAATTCAGGAAATTTTCACATAACAACACACATGGCTAGTTCATGGATCCATCATATAGCTCTAGTGTACACTAGAAGAACAAGGCATTAATTAATTTGGAAATTGAGTGGTGCAGAGGAATCAATTATACAAGACTGAAACATGTTTTTCTTATTCAGACCTGCCTTTTTTACAAGATAAAAAACTAGTGACAATTCATATTACATTCTGACACTTTCGTCCAAGGCACAACACATTTAATATTTTGGAATTGCTTATAATTGGTAGAGAAAAGTACAGACTCAAACGGGACCATCTAATGTACAAATGCACATCATTTTTTATCACACAACTATTCGACCGGTGATGACACAACCGCTAGTTATCCAACAACAAAATTATGAAGAACGAGACCAAACTATGTCACAAAAATTATGAAGAACGAGACCAAACTATATATGTCACAAAAATTATGAAGTTGAAAGCATCACAAAAGAGACCAAGACTAAGCATATTGTCACCATAGTGCTAGATATTAACGGTATCATGCCAATCGATCAAAACTTTAACAAGTATATAGATTCCAAAACTATAATAGCCGGGATTGCAGTAATTAAGAAATATTCAAGTGTATGTTTGCCAAATTCCCAAGGCACAAACCACATTGTCTAACAGGGAAACAGAGCATCCAGTAAGCAAAAGACCGAGTCGTGAAAACACTGACAAAAATGAAATGAAGCAAACAATTATTTACTCAACCCAGTTGGATGATGTACCTCGATTAGAACCTCCAGGCATGAGAGCACCAGCAGCAGTAGCAGCAGAAAACAGCAATGTGATACCATCAGCGATTTCAGTGTCCGGCTGCAAAAAAGCAATGTTTGTAAGAACTACTTCAGTACAGAAGTTAATGAAATCCACCGATCTTTGAAGTCATACACAACACCTCAGAAAATGAACCCATGCCACATTCTTATCATCGACACAAAGCACACCAGTAGCACTTGGTAAAAGATCAAGTACAGAATATTTTCTCTTATCATACCTATGAAGCAAGACAGGAATCACCTAGGCGAGAAATATAAACCCTAAAGGCCAATTCTATCATTTCCAAGAAGTATATCAATTGAATTACAACTAAAACAGTCGCATAACCATGACCGATTAGTTACTATACCATATGCCACTTCAGGAAATTAGACCCAGTGTAACATCATTAGAAAACAAACAAGCTAAACCAAGACCAGTTCTTATCAAAAGTAATCCCTAGAAAGTAACATAAACATGCCAACAAGATCATCACAATCACAAGATTGTGATGGCCGGAGGACAACCACCAAAGAAAACATGACCACATAACCGGGCCCTAAATCAGCCATGGCTTGATGGCCGGATAATCTCAGGGCACAATGGAGAGGGGCAGGGGACCAGGAAATCACCAGAGCGCGTTTCAAGTGCATCATCCTCTCAAGGAGCTACTTCAGAGCCAGTCCCTAGACCAGTCCCTGCATACAACAATCGCATTCTGTCAGCGAATGTAAACTTTCATTTATATATATATATATATATATATATATATATATATATATATATTAAAAAACTCGGTTTCTCTACAGGTAGCATTTTTAGGATTTAGCAGATCAGTTGGAACATAGGAGAACAAACAAGGGTATAAAACCAACAGAAACTCAGTGCCCCCGGTCCTCGACAGCCACGACTTATTGCAGCTTGGTTGCAAACACATGCGAACAAGGATATGAAAGACAATCAAGAAAAGACCTACTCCCTCCGTCCGGAAATACTTGTCATCAAAATGAATAAAAGGGGATGTATCTAGATGTATTTTAGTTCTAGATGCATCCCCTTTTGTCCATTTTGATGACAAGTATTTTCGGACGAAGGGAGTACTATTTAATAACAGGCCACAACTTTTGACAAATGATAAATAATGCACCAACCTCCCAGTCAATCTTGAGTTTTTATTTATTGTGTTGACAGAACAAAAAACAAAACTCTCTAGAACTCAAAAAGCAAGCACAGACTGATTAAACTCAACCTGTAACAGCTCAATCACAAAAATTGTACTCAATCAACACCAACTAAAATGGAACGGAGGGGGTATAAAACTTCCGATATCAACGGATATAGTGTGTAAAGGGTCGTTCATGCCAATGATATAGTTAGAACTTTGATTGTGATTGCACCAATGTTCGGAAAACCAACAGTTTATCAACAGTCTCGGTGTAAACAATGTGACAGTCCTGTTGTGATCATTCATGACTCACTGACTCACCATGTTTCTATCAGTTTAATAAAGCGACACAAATGGCTTCCAGCAGAACTTTATTTCCTATATACACCGTTTCCATGGGGACAATTATGACATAACACTTTACCCTTCACCAATCAACCAAAGTTAAAGGTGGTCTTAGTTTGGTACTACTGAGTTGACTAGTGAAAATTTAAGAATAGAAACAACCTTTCAGGTGATTGGTATAATTGCTTAGGGCATATGAAGGGCAGACGCTACAGGATTAATACATCAGTAGCAAAGTAGCAAACAGACATAAGTAGCCTTGGTTAAATGTGTTGCCTGACATCAATTCATAACTTATTGACCTTGGTTCCTTAAAATCCATTTGAACGATGAATGGATTAATTACAATCCGCATAGAAAGACATTTGAGATGGGATACAATTATCATTTTGAGTACATACACTAGCACCCATAGTAAGATACAATAGGGGGAAGAATTACCGTGTAATGTTCATTCACTTGCTGTGGGATGGCTCAGTGTGTGCCATCTTCATCGTCATCAACAGTGAGAACCAAAGGGCTGCGACACATCGGCTGCTGCTCCAAGAGGGATCGCCATTGACTTGTGCTCCGACACATACATCTGTTGCTGCTCCCCCGGCGGGCTACCACAGGAAGGTGATTCATCATCTGCAGGGGCAGAGAGTAGCTCTAAGTGAATCCTTGTAGTCAGCAAGCCCCTGCAAAAAAAGTGTTCTTTCGGTTACAATCAATCAATCATCAATGAAGGGGTGCATATCAACTCGACCAAGAGATTTTGATCAATTATGCGTGTATGTTCCCTTCCAGACCCTGCTTTTACTAGTATAAACAAAGCTTGGGAGGCAACCACTGAATGTATTAAGTTCTTGAAATTTTCCGCTTTACTGGTCTTCTTTATAAAATTAAAGATGGAAAAAAGGGGGGCACTTCTTCAGACTCTTTAGAACTGAAAGTGTCTTAACTGTTTTTAGCAGCTTGGTTGCATCACATGCAAACAAGGATATGAAAGACAATCAAGAAAAGCCCTACTATTTAATAACAGGCCACAACTTTCGACACAATGATAAATATTGCACCAACCTCCCACAGTCAATCTTGAGTCTTTATTTATTGTGTTGGCAGAATAAAAAAACAAAACTCTTTAGAACTTAAAACGCAAGCGCACTTGAATTGATTAAGCCTAACATGCAACAGCTCAATCACAAAAAATGTACTCCCTCCGGTCCATATTAGTTGTCGCTGTTTTTAGTATACCAAATCAGCGACATCTAATATGGAATGGTGGGAGTATAAAACTTTTGATGTCAACGGATATAGTGTGTAAAGGGTCGCACCAGTGTTCGGAAAACCAACAGTTTATCAACAGTCTCAAGAAAACAATGTGACAGTTCTGTTGTGAGCATTCATGACTCACTGACTTAACAAGTTTCTATTAGTTTAATAAAGCGGCACAAATGGCCTCCACCAGCTCTTTATTTCCTATACACCGTTTCCATGGGGGCAATTATGACATAAAACTTTGCCCTTCACCAATCAACCAAAGTTAAAGGTAGTTTCAGGTTTGTACTACTGAGTCCACTAGTGAAAAATTAAGTAGAACAGAAACAACCTTTCAGGTGAACGGTACAATTGCTCAGGGCCTACGAAGGGCAGACGCTACAGGATTAATACAGCAGTAGTAGAAAAGTAGCAAACAGAAACTATTGACAGGGGACCCTGCTTCCTTAAAATCCATTTGAACAATCAATGGATTAATTACGGTCCACAGAGGAGGACATTGAGATACGACAAAATTATTATTTCGAGTAGATACAATGGCACTCACAGTATGATACAATAGGGGAAGAATTACCGTGTAATGCTTATTTACTTGCTGTGGGATGGCTCAATGTGTGCCATCTTCGCCGTCAGCAACAGCGAGAACCACAGGGCTGCGACACATCTGCTGCTGCTCCAAGAGGGATCTCCATTGACTTGTGCTCCAACACATCTGCTGCTGCTACCCCTGGCGGGCTGCCACAGGAAGGTGATTGATCATTGGCAGGGGCAGAGAGGAGCTACAACTGAATCCTTGTGGTAAGCAAGCCCCTTCAAAGAAGTTTTCTTTCTATTACAATCAATCAATCATCAATGAAGGGGTGCATATCAACTTGACCAAGAGATTTTGATTAATCATGCATGTATAAACAAAGCTTGGCAGGCAACCAAGGAATGTATTAAGTTCTTCAAAATTTCCGCTTTACTGGTCCTTCTTTATAAAATTTCAAGATGGAAAAAAAGGGGGCACTGCTTCAGACTATGTCTAACACAAAATTTCTGCTTTAGAACTGAAAGTATCTTAACTGCTTTTTTCTGCTTTTTAACTGAAAGTGTTGAGTTCAGAGAGGTGCATTGAGGCAGGAAGTTAAATCACACTATTACACCAAAGTGACTAACTTTCTTCAACAAAAACAATTCTTCTACATTTTGTGTACCTAAGCCAGGCCTAATCAAATAGACTGTATCAATGAGAACCATTATCCATCATCCCCTTATGAGATATATCAACTTCTTTTATTGCAAAGAAATGAGAGATCTTTATAACTCAAACAAGGTTATAGTCAAAATGTTCATGAGTTACAAATAAGCAGGGGGGATATGAGGCAAACTTTATGAGAGCATATTATCCACCACATTAATGGCGTCCTCTTCACTTGCCAACAATACAATCCCGGTCATCTCTTCCACTACATTAATGGCGTCTTCCTTAAGGTAATGGTTTTCTCACATGTCATTGTACTACAGCTGATCATACAGCACATAGAATCAGGGAGATCACAGAAGTGTATGAAATCATTAGCCTTACACATGATTAAAGAGTTTTTTTGTTTGAAAATCATTACATTAGCAAGAGGACAATTTTTTTTGCATATCGTGCAACATAGTTTCCTCTAGCTTAAACTACACGGCTACACCTGAAATCAAATTCACCAAAGAAACTTTTCTGCCTCACTTTATATGTTCTTTTAGCAAATGGAAATATCCAATAGGAAAACCAATCATTAATGTTCTACAAGTAACACTTAGATGATGATCGAAACTGTTATGCCGATTGATTGAACCAAGTAAAGTAATGTAACTACCTGCTTGTAGGTGTAGCATTTTTTATAATGTATTCAGCCACTGAACTTTTTTCCTACAAAATTGTTATAATCATACCGTCAACATTATGCTGCTGAACTTTGTGCAAAATCAGAATGGCTATTATAGTAACTAAACAATAATGAGAGAAGTACGTGTACTAAGCTTATAACAAAGAGTATGGTTCACCCCCCACCCCAATCTCTTTAATTCAATTTTGACACATATTTAACCTTCTCCAAAGATATGCATTTAAGCAGTATCTCTCAAAACTAACGTGGAGATAATTTGGTGAGTATAGAAAGAGAGAAGAATGTAAAAACCTTGTAGCCACAGTAGCATTGCAGTACAAAAAGATCCCAGGACATGATTACAATAGACCAACTTCATTGGGATATGATCAAGTCTGACCTCGTTCAGTTGTTTAATGAACTGTATGCTGGGCAACTAGACATCTCCCGTCTAAATTTTGGGGAAATCATTTTATTACCTAAGACAAAAGATGCTAGTCGGATTCAACAATATAGACCGATTTGCCTTCTAAACGTTAGTTTTAAAATCTTTACGAAGGTTGCGACTAACCGGCTAAATGGGGTGGCTGACCATGTCGTCAAACCCACCCAAACAACTTTCATGCAAGGACGGAACATATTAGATGGAGTTGTTGTTCTACATGAAACTGTACACGAGCTTCACCATAAAAAGTTGAACGGAGTCATCTTTAAGATTGACTTCGAAAAAGCCTATGATAAAGTTTAATGGCACTTTCTGTTGCAAACATTACGCATGAAGGGGTTTTCGAATACATGGTGTCGATGGGTAGAGAGTTTTGTGTCTGGAGGTAGTGTAGCCATCAAGGTAAATGATGATGTGGGCAATTACTTTCAGACTAGGAAGGGGCTTCGCCAAGGGGACCCCTCATCCCCTATCTTATTTAACATTGTGGCTGATATGTTAGCTACCCTGGTTGAGAGGGCTAAGATAGCCGGACAAATTAGCGGTGTCATCGCTCATTTGGTAGAACATGGATTATCTATTCTACAATATGCGGATGATACCATTTTGTTCCTAGACCACAATTTAGAACAAGCCAAAAACCTCAAATTGCTGCTATGTGCTATTGAGGAACTCTCTGGTCTCAAAATTAATTTCCATAAGAGTGAACTCTTCTGTTTTGGCGAGGCCGCAGAAGTTGCAGCTGAATATGCTGACATCTTTGGCTGTCAACTCGGGCAGTTCCCGATTCGTTACCTGGGCATCCCCATCCATTATCGGCGCTTGACTATAGCTGAATGGAAGCATGTAGAAGAGAGACTGGAGAAATGCCTGGCCAGTTGGAAGGCCAAACTCTTGTCCTATGGGGGTCGATTAATTATGATCAACTCGGTCCTCACGAACATGGTTCTATACATGTTATCATTCTTCCATCTTCCAAAAGGAGTACTTCAGCGCTTAGACTATTTTAGATCAAGATTTTTTTGGCAGAGTGATAATGAAACCAAAAAATATCGCCTGGCTAGGTGGAATGTATTATGTCGACCTAAAAGCCAAGGGGGTCATGGAATCCAAGACCTTGAGATTAAAAATATCACACTTCTCAGCAAATGGGTGTACAAACTACTCACTGAGAATGGAATCTGGCAGGAAATCATTCGTAATAAGTACGTGGGTTCCAAAGCTATATCTCAGGTCTACTGGAAACCTGGTGATTCACATTTTTGGAGTGGGGTTATGAAAGCTAAAGAATTATTTTTTCAGTTTGGCACGTTCTCCGTCAGGGACGGGTCCCAAGTCCGTTTCTAGGAAGATACCTGGCTAGGGACCAACCCTCTTAGCGTGCAATACCCAAGTTTGTACCGGATTGTTAGACATAAATTTGTCACGATCAAACAAGCTTTGGGTCAGGCAAACCCTGATATTTCTTTTCATAGGGATCTTCTAGGACATCGCCTAGCAGCCTGGAATGATTTGCTTAGCCGTTTGGAGGTCATTCAGTTGTCGGATGAACCAGATACCTTTAGATGGAAACTGAACCAGAATGGAAAGTTTTCAGTCAAATCCATGTATGATGCTATGGTTCATAACGAGGTTCCAATTGATAACAGAAAATTGTGGAAGCTAAAAATCCCTCTAAGAGTAAAGATATTCCTCTGGTTTATGAATAGAGGGGTGATCTTAACTAGGGATAATTTGGCACGTCGCAACTGGCAAGGGTGCAAAAGCTGTGTCTTCTGCCATCAGGACGAGTCTATTAAACACTTATTTTTTGAGTGCAAGTTTGCTCGGTCTGTGTGGGCCATTGTCCAAATAGCTTCAAATCTTTTTCCCCCACGTAGTGCACGAAACATGTTCGGCAATTGGTTGAGGGGAATAGATAAACAATTCTCTGCACACATCCTTGTGGAGGCAGCTGCCTTATGTTGGGCATTGTGGCTCACCAGGAATGATATAATTTTTAACAACAAATGTGTTTCGTCTCCTATGCAGGTTATTCATGTGTGCTCGCGATGGCTCCGTATGTGGTCTATCCTGCAGAGGCCGGAGGACAGAGACCTTTTTATGATGGCGTCTACTCGGCTGGAGCGTACGGCTGGAGGTTTTCTACCCCCATGGATGGCGGTGTGATCTTCGGATAGGATTCGCCGCGTCTTAGGCTGGCTTTATCTTTATTTTTTGTTATACGGGCTGTTCGAGCCTTAGCTTTTTATTTTTAGGTTTGTGGACTTGTTGACTGTGTGCATCTAGTTATGCAGAGGCCGGGAATTCTATGATGCGATTGTATCAACTCGATATTTCAATTCAATGAAATGCTCTTTATCGAAAAAACTTCATTGACAAGAATGGGGTGGCTGGAAGACCACCACCACAGAACCATCAGAGAGAGGGAGAGAGAGACCAAGGACGACTCACCTGAACCGAGGAAGAGGCATCCAACACTGCTGCGGTTTCACAGTCCAAGATTGTAGATGGTTAGGCAACCCTAAAGATTCGGCTACGTTTCCTGGAAAGAGAAGAGGATTAAATAAAACAGGCCGAAAGAAAAAAACTCTCAGGGAACTCCAAATGAGCTAGAATACTGGCACACGCATACGTACCTAAGCCTGATAGTATCAACACACTGATCTAAAACGCCAATTCCAGTGCTCAATGATGCAGACCAAGGGCCTCAAAAAGTTGTTGCGGCTCGGCGCTACATAGAATCCTTCATTGCTGCAATAGAAACATGACACGCAGGGGGTCAGTATGATGCTTGATGGATTTGTTTCATTTCCACAATGTCCACAACACAGTCAAAATGCCAAACCACTAATGCTCCCTAGCATCATATTTCAGCTAAAATATTATGAAGAACTCACAGTAACATGGCACTGTTCAGCGGACTGGACAAACACCACAGGGAGAGATTGTTTGCTACGATCATCATCACAGAAACAAGCCTGGCATATGACTACCCCACATACCAACCAAGATGAGTAATTTGAGCAGGACAAAAAAAGCAAAGGACGCTAAAGGCAATGTGAATCGACCAATAGATTGTTAGCCTGAATCAAAACAGAACGCCTGACCCATGAATCAGATTCATTCAGAGGTAGAGCATGAAAATTGCATGCTCCCTTATAGATGCTATCCTGAAATCTGCCCAGATCAATGGAATTGTTCCGATTCATTCAAACTGTTAAGCTAACTAACTAGCGTTTTATGCTCCATTGATAGGTTCTCTTCTCATCATGATGAGCAGTTGAGCAGGACAAGCAAAGGCATAAAACAGAGCAGGCAACATGGATAGAAACAGGATTGTTACCATCCATGATGCAGTCGACGAGGAAGGTGGGGTCGGCGGAGAAACTGAAGGTGCCGTTCCACTCCATGCCCCTGCAGCGATGCATTTTTTCAGATAAAAGAATTAATCTTCAGTCAAACAAGAGCAGATTTTGATGATGTATATTTACTCCTATTCATCATCTGCAGAAAAGGAAACTGCTTCCTCCTTGGTCATTTGATTGACACACAGAAATTAAACAAAAAAATGTTTCTAGTGCATTGATTTCTTCACTAGGATTGTAAGTGCGTTGCATATAATCAAATCAAATAGCCACCTAGAAACACTACAGGTATTGTATACTATTATACTTTGGTTTCTCACAATCAAAACACTAGAAACTGGGGCATTAAGGGCGAGCAGAACCACCTATGGCGAACTGGAGGCATCCAGTGAGAGGCAACCGTGAGCGGGACGGGCTAGCAATAATTCATCATTTGACACAGAAATAGAAGTGTTTGGTTCAGCTTTCTACTCTCCAAAGGTAGATGTTCATTTTTTTTCTACCAGTGAATTGATTTCTTCACTACGATTGCAAGTGTGTCGCCGACAGGATCACATAGCCGCCTAGAGACACTAGGATTATTGTACCAACAGATTGTTTCCCTGAATCAAAACAAACGACTATGACCATGAATCAAATTCAGTCAGGGGTAGAGCATGAAAATTGCAAGCTCCCTTACAGAGACTGTCCCGAAGTCTGTCCAGATTAATGGAATCATTTCAATTTATTAAAGCTGCATGCCAAGTAACTGGATGGTACATTTGTCCATGTCACGCTCAAGATGCGACCCTATCCTAAGGGAACTCGAAGGTCCCACCAAGGATAGAAGCACATCTTGAAGACGCTTTTGCAAGGTCGATATCATTACATCAACATTACATAATAGTGGGGATACATCCAAGACATACAATGTCACATGAATACAACGATAAATCATATACAAGATCAACATCCGACTACGGATGAAACATAAACAGAAACTCAAACGACATCCACCCTGCTAGCCCAGGCTGCCGACCAGGAACCTAACCCAAGATCGACGAAGAAGAAGAAGAACTCCAACACAAGTAAACATCGCTCTCGCGTCATGATCATCGCATAACCTGTACCTGCAACTGTTGGTGTAGTAATCTGTGAGCCACGAGGACTCAGCAATCCCATTACCATGGGTATCAAGACTAGCAAAGCTTAATGGGTAAGGAAGGGGTAAAGTGGTGAGGTTGCAGCAGCGACTAAGCAAAGTATGGTGGCTAACTTACGGAACAAGAGCGAGAAGAGGAGCTTAGCAAGCGGTCGTCAACTAGTAATGATCAAGAAGTGATCCTGAACTCCTACTTACGTCAAACATAACCCAAAACCGTGTTCACTTCCCGGACTCCGCCGAAAAGAGACCATCACGGCTACACACACGGTTGATGTGTTTTAATTCGGATCTGGTGTCAAGTTATCTACAACCGGACATTAACAAATTTCCATCTGCCACATAACCGCGGGCACGGCTTTCGAAAGTTTATACCCTGCAGGGGTGTCCCAACTTAGCCCATGATAAGCTCTCGCGATCAACGAAGGATATTCCTTCTCCCGGGAAGACCCGATCAGTCTCGGAATCCCGGTTTACAAGACATTTCGACAATGGTAAAACAAGACCAGCAAAGCCGCCCGATGTGTCGACAATCCCGATAGGAGTCGCACGTATCTCATTCTCAGGACACACCGGATAAGCGGAGCGTACAGGTACCGACGTAACCCAAGTTGCCAAGGGATGGTCCCACATGGTGCTCTAGTTTGGACCAACACTTAGACAAGCATTGGCACGGGGGGGGGGGGGGGGGCTAAAATAAAGATGACCCACGAGAGAGCGACTCCCAAGGGAAAAATAGGTGTTGGTGAGGCAAAACGTAAAACCAAGGTTGGGCCTTGCTGGAGGAGTTTTATTCAAAGCGAACTGTCAAGGGGGTCCCATAAATCACCCAACCGCGTTAGGGATGCAAAATCCGGGAACATAATACCGATATGACGGAAACTAGGGCGGCAAGAGTGGAACAAAACACCAGGCATAAGGACGAGCCTTCCACCCTTTACCAAGTATATAGATGCATTAATAATATAAGAGATATTGTGGTAACCCAACATAAACATAATCCAACATGGAGCAATCTTCATCTTCACCCGCAACTAGCAACGCTATAAGAGGGGCTGAGCAAAAGCGGTAAGATAGCCAAACAACGGTTTGCTAGGAAGGGTGACAAAGGTTACAGGTTCATGGCAATTTGGGAGGCTTGATAAGCAAGTGGTAGGTAACACAGCATAGTGATAGAACGAAGCAACTAGCATAGCAATGAAAGTAATGAGATCCACGGTGACGGTCATCTTGCCTGAAATCCCGCTAGGAAGAAGAACGAGTCCATGAAGAAGATGAACGGGAGTAGTCGAATGAATCCTCACAATCGTAACATTACCGGAACTGAGAAGCAACACCGGAAAGAAACAAACAACATGATAAATGCACAAGCATAAACATGGCATGATGCTCAACCAAGTATAATGCATGTCTGGTTTAATGAGGCATGGCATGGCAAAGTGCAAACAAACAATACTACAAGTTAAGTGGAGCTCAATATGCAACGAGTTGCATATTGACAAAACACCACATTGACATATTTAGTTTAATCTCGGTTTTGTGCCCAACAATTTTAAATGTTATTAGACATGGCAAGGGGTGAAGCATAAGTAAACTAACTATTTAGGCAAATTTAAATGAGGCCAGAACAACGAACAACAATTCCAGAAAATCCCCATGTGCATATTTAGAATTTGGTACTGTTCTGTACTAAAGCATATTTTATTGTTGTTAAACAGGAAAATAAAGTGCAACATGTTAATCTATGCATTTTTCACCCCATTTACATATAAAGTTTATTTAAAACCGAACTACGGTTATTTAGTTATGAAATAAATCATTTTAACATGGCATTTGAGCAAATTTAAACAAACAACATTTTAAACATTTTAAACATGGATGAAAGTGGTATATTATTAATTTGCACAAAATTCTAAGCATTTTACATGTTTAAATCATTTTAATCCGATGCACGGTTGCTGAGTTATTAAATGCATGAACATGAGGGTGCAATCTATAAACATGCAGTTTACTGGATAAATAGATAAATTCGCAGGTCAGGGAAAAAACGTACGCGGGCCGAATCTGATTGGCCCAACAGTGCATAGGGCAAACAGAGGCTGGGCTGAGGCTCACTAGAGGGCCTTGGGCCAGCGGATCTGGTGGGCTGGAGGGTTGAAGGGGCGCGGCTGTGCCTTGAGGCGCTGCGGCTGGCGCGGGTCGCAGGATGCAGGGGCGCGGTCAACGGGGTGAGCGTCTGCGCTCGTTTCTGAAGAACAGAAACAGCAGTAGGCGATGCAGAAGACGGCGGCAGGGAACCTGGCGACGGGGACGACATGGAGGCGAACGGAGGTCGGGCGCTGGACGGCGGCGAACTTGCCGGCGTCGGGGACGAGGTGCTCGGGGAGCCTCTCGGGGCGAGAGGAGGCTGGCATAGCCATCTCCCGATGGAGCAGAGGCAAGGGAGGAGCAGAGCTTGGGGCGGCCGGACTTGTTGCTGGTACGGTAGCTCGCCTACGAGGGCTCGAGGCGCGACGGCGTTGGTCAAGGACAGAGGCACCAATGGAGTTGCGGCTTGCTCCTGATTGGAGAGAGAAAAACATAACGATGAGCGATGGAAAAGAAAACAGGGGAGAAGGAAGGAAAAGTGGGCGGCGCGGGAATGACGGCGTGACCTGGGCATCTCGTTGTCTCGCGCTAACGGGAACACGGAGACCGGCCAGCTCGGGAGCATCTGCGGGTCAACAGAGGAGGCGCTCGGCTGGGTCAACTCCGGCGCGAGGCAGAGCTGGACTTGGTGAAGGCAGGGTCAACGCGAGGCGTGGGCGAACGGGCGCCTCGTCTTCTGCTCGTCAGGAAGCAGAACAGCGGCGACGTCTTGGCGAAAGGAGCGACGAGGGACTTGCCGCGGCTGGCCGCGGGATGCAGGGCATGGCGATGCGGGGACGGTCGAATCTAAGGCAGGGGAGGCGCGAAGGCAGACGGATCCAGGCGGAGGAGAGGAAGAGCGGGCGCGAGCTTGAACTCCGAGCGTCTGTGAAGCTTGAGGCAAGCGACTCGACGCTGGCTGGAGGCCGACGCAGTCTCGGTCAACGTGGCAACAAGATGCGGGTGAGGCCAGGAACGACAGCGGCTGCGGCAACTCCTGTTGAAGAAAAGAGAGAGGTCCGAGAGGTTAAAGATAGCAGGAGAAGGGAGATTGCGGGAGGGAGGAGAAGAAGGTAGGGAGAGCGGCGGCACTGGCCTGGTTCGGCGGAGAGGAGGCCGCCGGGGAGGCGCTGGAGGTGCTGGTTGGGTTCGCTGCAGAGACGAGGAGAAGAAGGTGGTGGCTTGCTGTAATTGGGTGGCGGCGGAAAACAAGGGAGCTGGTCGGAGCGATCCGGTGGGTGGATCTGGGAGGATCCCGAGGAAGAAGGGGGGAGGTTGGTTGGCTGGCGGCGGCATGATGGGAAAGGGTGGATGAGACAGCTAGGGGCTAGGGTTTGATCTGATTATATAGGATGTGAGGAGAGGTTTGGGGCTACCTCGTCCCAACGATCGTAATCGGACGACAGAGAAAAATATAGGCTAGGAAGTCCAAATAAGAAAACGGAGATGTTTTATAGATATTTGGGGATGATCCGGATCCAGTGGTAATGATAGCCCGGTTCGGGTTCGGAGCAGGTTTCGGACACGCGCACGAGGGTGCTGTGAGCTGGCAAGAGAGGTTAGGTGGTCACGGTCAAGAGGGAAGCGAAAACCCGAATGGCCTCGGAACGGTCAACGAAGGCAAGGGCGCGGCAACTACGAACGGGTGCAAGTTTTGTGAAAACGATGCCAATGCAATGCAAATGAGGCTATGAGATGAGATGCATGACATGAACACAATGCAAAACAACCGACAAAACCCAACCACGGAGGAAATATCATATCACATCTCCGGAAAAGGCAAGAGTTGGAGTTACGAATATGGAAAGTTGTATTCGGGGCGTTACAACACTCCACCACTACGAGAGGATCTCGTCCCGAGATCTAGGATGGCACCGGAGGGAAAAGAAAGAGGAAAATAAGAGGTAAAACTAAGTTGCTTCTTCGACAAACGAGTGAAACCATGAACCTTGAGATGTTGAGCAAAATGAAAGAAAGAAAACAAAGAATATTAGCAAAGTTGAAAACACTCTGTTAGAAAAGAGGAACAAGGGATACGACGAGAACCAGGAGGTTTAGTGATAAGATAGATATTGAAACCACTCCTGTTAAAACTAGATAGAGAAGGAATAAGATTGATATAATTTGGGCAGCACTCCGACTGAAAGAAGAAGGAAAACTAGAAAAGATGATAAGAACTTGAAGAGATTACACAACACTCCGGTTAAATGGATAAGCATGAAAAGAACACGATCCTCACAATTCGAGATGATGAGTGAAGACAACAGCATCACCATGCCTCCGGAAGAAAGAATAGGGGATAGATCATTGAAATAAAAGAATGGAGAAGAAAATACCAACTTCTGCCACAAATGAACTTGGAAAGCACCCTTGCAAAGAAGAATTGAACGGAGTTGTTGCAAAATCAACAACGAAAAGCACAAGCTTCTTGTGGGCTTATGGCAAACATCTCAAAATGACGAGGTGACAACCGGCCACCGATGGAAACCGTTAATTGGATTGAGATCAGCAAGGAGATGAAAACTCCTTTTAATGAGAGAATAGGAGGAAACTTGGATTATCGATAGGCACCACAATTAGCAACATTCCTTAGGGAAGGCTTTAGGTGTAACCTAAACCAAGATAACTCCAATTAAGAAAGTGATGGGTTTAAAATATGTCATTCTTGAAAACTTGTGAATCATGAAACACGAAGGGAATTGTCAAGAATGGCATAACACCACCTCAAAAGATAAGGTAGGAAGAATTGCACTTCGGAATGCAAGATGAAGAATGCTTGAACTCCTCAAAACAAAACATGTGTTGAGCACCATGTTTATTTTGAAGTATGGCTTGATGGATCATAACTTTGAGAGAAATCTTGAAGAACAATTGAAGAATGAAAAGAATCCTTGACGAACCATCATGTAGAGCCTCCATGAAGAACTCGGGTAATAAAAGGATGATAAAAAGAAAAAGAAGTTGAAGACACAAGGTGAAGCCTGGCAATAATTTAGGTGGAGCTTCGTGATGAGATAATGCGGAAAACTTGGAACTCCAGAAAAGAAAAGATGGAGCATCTCGAACCGAGAAATGTGACATGATGACAATGATGGAAAGAAGAAACTGTTGGGGAACGTAGCAGAAATTCAAAATTTTCCTACGTGTCACCAAGATCTATCTATGGAGAAACTAGCAACGCGGGAAGGAGAGTGCATCTACATACCCTTGTAGATCGCTAAGCGGAAGCGTTCATGAGAACGGGGTTGAAGGAGTCGTACTCGTCGTGATCCAAATCACCGGAGATCCTAGTGCCGAACGGACGGCACCTCCGCGTTCAACACACGTACAGCCCGGTGACGTCTCCCACGCCTTGATCCAGCAAGGAGAGAGGGAGAGGTTGAGGAAGACTCCATCCAGCAGCAACACAACAGCGTGGTGGTGGTGGAGGAGCGTGGCAATCCAGCAGGGCTTCGCCAAGCACCACGGGAGAGGAGGAGGAGGAGAGGCAGGGCTGCACCAATAGAGGGAGAAAACTCATGTGTTAGGCAGCCCCAAAACCTCCACTATATATAGGGGGAAAGGGGAGGGGAGGCGCCCTAGGGTTTCCCCTAGGGGGGGCGGCGGCCAGGGCAGATGGGATCTCCCCTTTGGGTGACTTGGCCCCCAAGCCAGGAGGTGGGAACCCTAGATGTAACATCCCAAATTTTGGAATGTTAATATAATTAATTGAACTGTTTGTTTGTTTGCTTGAGTGAATTAAACTTGAGTGAAATTTGAACCTTTTCAAAAACTTTTGAATGAGAGGGAATAAAATGACTTTCCCTTCTCCGTAAATTCAAATTCATCCTATTAAAATCAATGAGAGAAGATGACATGACTTCTTCAACTATAAAGAATTTGAACGGAGTTTTGCAATTTAATTCTTTCAAATATTTGCACTTGCTTCTCTATTTTTCTTCCCGAGAAATACCCGAAAAATAAATTCTTGCAAGCAAGAAAGAGCGGAGGAAAATGACCCTCCAAAATCAGGGGCATTTTTGAAAATATTTGAGCCAAGAAAAACCAAAGTTTTTATTTAAAAATTATTTGCAAAAAGAAATAAAGCCTTTAGGGATTTTCTGAAAAACATTTTTTAAGTTTTATTTTGACCGTGGGATAATGCTCATCATCTACATTTTATTTTTCTGATAATTTTAGTATATAAAACTCTTTATTCCGAATTGATTTGATTTCCTTTTATTGTTTTAGTTTCCTAATTTTAAAAATAGGAATGGAATCGTTTTTATTAGGAAAAATCTGCTGGCCCATTAAGCACTTTCCTATTCTAGCCCAACAAGAGATCATCTCCTTCCTCTGTTACAGTAGCTTTCCATATCCATGGAGACAGGAATCTCCACCTTCCCGATCTCCCTCGTCTTTCCATCCCAGCGCCTCCCGAGACCGCCTATAAACCCCTCCCTCTCCTCGCTCCATTTTTCCCATCACCACGCCTCCCTGCCCGTAGCCACCTCGCCACCGTCCTCCTTTTCCTGCCTAGAACGCTCACCAGAGCTCTCCCAGAGCCCGACGCCAGGAGTGAGCAGCACTGAGGCGCCCAGCGCAACCTCCCCAAGCGCCGACCCCACCTCGCCGGCGACCTCGCCTCGCCGAGCAGCCCTCCACATCGCCGCCTCCTTCCTGCCATCTCTGCCTCACGTACAGGTAACTCCGTTTTCGTTTTCAGATTTATTTCCGTAACAGATTTAGTTCCGTTCTTGTTTAGCTTATAACTTTTGATCTAGAAGTCCAATGATGCTGATTCTTTTGCGTTAGATCACAATTTTCTTGTAGTTTCCAAAAATATATTATTTGTCTATGTTTGGATTTATAAAAATTGAGTTAGATCAGATTTGAATTAAAGCTTGTTTTGCTTATTCCGGGAGTTTAAAATAGATTTTTAATTAATTGTTTTTGCTCCTGGTCTCTAGGACCTTTGTTTATCCAGTAGTATTTAGTATTTTATTTTCAGGTTAATTTAAATTAGGTTTTTAGCAAAACAATACTGTTTTAAAATTAGTTCTGTTTTAGCTTTTTATTTATTGTTTTTATTAGTTTTAAATTATTTCTTTTTGTCACTTTTGACAAAATTAGTTGTGTTTCTGTTAGACAACAGGAGAAAATTTATTTTTACTTAAAAAGAAATTATTTTCCTTAGTTTTGTATGAAACCTTCTATAGGTCATAGTTAGAGTTTTATAAAAGCTTTTTATTTGTTTCTTTTTGCAAATAAAATTTTATGGAAAAAATACTTTCTGTTAAATTAGTTATTTTACATTTTATTTTCTGTTAATTTATTAGTTTAGTATTTTAATTGTTGTTAAGTTTTTACTTACGGCAAAACTATATTAGATGTTTGTAGCAAAGTCATAGATCTTCGTTAGTAGTTTTTCTTTGTAGTTTTATTTGAAGTTTCTTTTGATTTGGTTTGAGTTTTATTATCGATTTTCCTTGCTGTTTTGATTGTTATTTCGAGTGCTAAAATTGTTTGCTAGGATGTTTGCTTATGTGAATGCTATGTTTGACTATATAGATTTTCAACGGAGTGACGATTAGTTCTACCAAGTCATTTTCTCGACAGCGTTGTTATCTTCATCAAGTATTACCGTGCAAGTTCACTTTGACCATGCTTTCATACCTATATTTTATTGCATTTAGTGACATCTTTGCAACCACCCCTCAGTAGTGATATTGAAATTCTTGTAGTTGAGTAGTATGCATGAGGTAGGAACCCATCACCTGTTACCAAGCCGGGACGATATTTTATTTTAATGCTACGCTATAGTAGACGGGGTTTGGTATGAGTGCACGAGAGTGGTGTGAAGAAGGAGGACTTACGTCAATGAAGACAACTCCATGATGGAATCTGCAAGGACTGCACCTTCAAGACCTCAAGACTTCAAGACTCGAGACAAGAATTCAATACACACTCTTTGGGTGAAGGATTTGTGACGGCACCTGGAGAACCCAAAGTGGTTGGCCGGGATGCATGGAGAAGCGCCATGACATCTTGCGGAAAGCTTCACCCAGACTCAAAGAGACGGAAGAATACTTCACGCCCGGAAGCTTACCTGCAACCGCAAGTCATTATGGGCTCTGGCTTGGTTGACCTTAGTTGTGACTCTGGCTGGGACGGTACTAGCAGATGTAGAATGACGGTAGGATTGGATGGGTACCGGACAGTGGTCAGAGGAACTCTTTGGAAGACCATGTTTCGGTCATCTTGTTCTCAAACACTCTGAAGTGCGAGAACGTAAAGAGAGGGATCGAATCTTGCGGGTAAAGTGTACAAACCTCTGCAGAGGGTTATAACCTAATCGATTAGCCGTGTCCCCGGTTACGGACAATTTGAGCCTCTGGACTTGGATCTATCTCGGAACTCTCAACACCGGATTGATAACTTAATTGTGGGAAACATATGATGAATTTTGGGCTATGAGACATCGGTTGGCGGAACCATGTCATGATAGAAAACTCCTTAGTATAGACTACATTCTATTCCTTTGATGTAGGGAAAATAAAACCAGCTTTTACGCAAACAAAACTCAGATACAGAGCCATAAAGCCATATTGCATATAGTATAGTTTTATCATCTGTTTATTCATGTTGTGATCTTGCCGGTACATTCAATGTACTGACCTACACGGCTGCAACGTATCATGTTGCAGATATTTTCCTCGACGAGTAAGAGTACAGTACAGGGTTACGGTCTACACTCAACCTGCCGATGGCGTTGATGGGACTCCACACCCGTTTGATTGTTTCCGCTGAGTATTATGAGGTATATATCAGTTTTACGTTATTTATGCATGTGATTGCACTTTGATATATACATTGATGTACTGTGTGTGCCAGCATACTGATCCATGGATGGCACAAGAATACGTAGGCTTGACCGTCGAGGTCGGGTCGCTACAGAGATGGTATCGAGCACATGTTGATCAGAGGACGTGACCCTAGAAACCGGAAAGCCCTTGGACAGGAAATTTCTAAAACTTTATTTTCAAAAAGACTCTTACTTCTCATCTTTTCTGATTTTATCAAATAGACCCTCTCACCTCAAATAGTTAGAATATACCCCTTTTTCCCTTTTGATCACATGAAGAATCAATCAAGCCGCTCCAAGAAGGACAAGATATCGGATAACCGATGGCCTCTTGAGAGTAAAGAGGATTTGACCATGCATTAGAAGAGTTGAAGCTACACGGTTGAAGACCTCGAACGACTTGAAGAATCGGAAGAATTATTTGACCGTTAGAGGACCAAATCCATGTTATACACCTACGTTAGATGCGATGAATTGTGAGCTGTCATTTGTTTGATGTTTTCCGACAGCCACAAAGTAAAACCCGCTTTCTTCAAAAACTATTGTTTGTATTGTGTGTATATCCCTCCCCACCTCTCTCTCATCTCACCCTAAAACCCTTGAACCCCATAGATGATGAATGAAGTTGGACTGATATTCTTCTGGACCGAAGACTCAGCCGGAGGCAGAGCTATGGATGCAGAACATGGAGAATCACTTCGAGAACAATTTGGTTTCAAGGAAGTATGAGGTCCAATACGCTCTTCAGTACTTTGAAGGAAGTGCCGCAACCTGGTGGAAAATGCATCAAGCCATACAAGGATGTAACGGAGCAAAAACTTGGGAAGAATTCAAGAAGACTCTCTTGAGGTCCCGTCTTATCCGGAAGCACTACGATAACTCAAGAAGAAACCTTGTGCCTGCAAGATTTGCGGAGAAATAGGACACACCAGGAGGAACACAAGGATGGATGCCCTCATTGTGAGGAGAAACACCCAGTGAGGAATGCCCAACTAGTCAAGTGACTTGTTTCTTGTGTGAAGGAACCACCCACTACCCGACTCAGTGTCACATTTACCCCATGGTGCAACAAACTATTCAGGAGCAGGAAGAAGGAATGAAAGAAGCCCTCCAAGAAGTTATGAAAGAACCTGTGATGAAGGAAAGTGTTGACGACCTGGATGGAGAAGGTCTCGACAGATTTTACTCCAATGCCTGCTATTCATGTGGAGAAGAAGGACATTTTTCACAGTATTGCACCAAGGAAAGAAAAGAGAATCTGGGATACTTCCCGACGGAAGCAATAGAGTTTGATCCACAAGGAATAGAAGGTTTGATCAGAACGAAGAAACCCGGGAAGAGAAAACAAAGACACCCTCAGAACAACCCAATTTCTGCAAAGAGGGACAAGAGTCATATCACCTGTTTTTGAATGTAAGGACGTCGGGCATTATGCCAATCATTGTCTCGAAAGGAAGCAAGGAACTCAAGGAGCAGGCACCATCTCCAAGAAGCCCAAAGACTTATCGAAAGTTATGTGTTTTCATTGCAAGGAAGCAGGACATTATGCTACTAAATGTCCCGACAAGATGAAAGCTGGAGTTGAGTAGTTGGAATTTTGATATTGGAAACAAGAGTAATAGAAAGCAGTTTCATTTTCATGAGTTCGATGAGTTGAGCTATGTAATGGGTTCTCGAGATTGTAATGAATGCATGAATCAATAAAGTTAAGGTGTGATGATTTCATATGTTGAATTTTATGGGTTGTTACTCTGTGAACAAAGATTTTGACCATTTTCGAGGATATGAGAAATATGGTCTATGGATGGATTTGTGAATTTCATTTTAAGGGTGGTAGTACCCTGTGAAGAAGACTAGACTAATGAATAGGAAAAATATATATTCCATGGACTGTAGTTCGAAGGAAAAAAAGTTGGAGTTTTGCTTTTAATATGATGGTATGAAGAAACAGAGTACTACTGGATTTAAAGGAGGGTAATATGGAACAAGAGAGTTACTCCAAGGATGAGTTAAAGCTGCACTAGTGTTGAAGTGGGCCATAACCCACAGGCCCAGGATTTTGAGAAGGAACCGTTGTAACCTTGATAAAGGAATAAATTTGGAAGAATCTGTGATCCAATCAGCATACGTTTCGTAGGAGGTTACGCATAAAAACACGAGAGTGGTGAAGTAACGATAGATGTTTTGTTTGGCTTGCAGAAACCATGGAATTACTCGAACCCAGTTCGAGAACAAGAGAAATTCTGCAATGCTTGTGAGTATGCCCAAGTGTTAGAATACGTGATTCACTGTTTACGTATGTGGTAATGATTCAAGTACGGGATGGACTGGCCCCATACCGGAGACTTCTATCATGAACTATCATATGTTGATGGAAAATCAGAGAGCCTTGAAAACCTTAGAAGAGTGTCGACACGATAAGCCATAAAACCATAGAATGGTAGTACGATGGAACCCTTTACAGGCAACCGTTGCCAATCGTAGGATATACGGTGAAGTTCGACCCAGACCCGTTTTCTGCAGGAGAAAACCATAAATTGTAGACCACCATGAGTGTTTCGATAGTTGTCTAGAATGGACACAGACCTATCAGCTAAGAAGATCCAGCCTCGGACGAACTTCAAGTTTGACACACCGACCCAAGATTTTGAGGAACACCCTATACTTCTGACAGAAGAGCTTTAATGAAGGAGCTATTGTAAGATATGTGAAGAGACATACATTGTCAGCCCTCCAGAGGAAATATCTGAGTTTATTGGAACCATGACCTTGTTTTTAAGTGTGGTAGCACCGACCTTTCTCGACCAAGACATTTGCTAGAAGACCCCAACCCTAACCTTTTCTTGTTAGCCTCTTGAATCTCGAGGACGAGATTCATTTTAAGTGTAGTAGGTTTGTAACATCCCAAATTTTGGAATGTTAATATAATTAATTGAACTGTTTGTTTGTTTGCTTGAGTGAATTAAACTTGAGTGAAATTTGAACCTTTTCAAAAACTTTTGAATGAGAGGGAATAAAATGACTTTCCCTTCTCCGGTAAATTCAAATTCATCCTATTAAAATCAATGAGAGAAGATGACATGACTTCTTCAACTATAAAGAATTTGAACGGAGTTTTGCAATTTAATTCTTTCAAATATTTGCACTTGCTTCTCTATTTTTCTTCCCGAGAAATACCTCCGAAAATAAATTCTTGCAAGCAAGAAAGAGCGGAGGAAAATGACCCTCCAAAATCAGGGGCATTTTTGAAAATATTTGAGCCAAGAAAAACCAAAGTTTTTATTTAAAATTATTTGCAAAAAGAAATAAAGCCTTTAGGGATTTTCTGAAAAACATTTTTTAAGTTTTTATTTTGACCGTGGGATAATGCTCATCATCTACATTTTATTTTTCTGATAATTTTAGTATATAAAAACTCTTTATTCGAATTGATTTGATTTCCTTTTTTATTGTTTTAGTTTCCTAATTTTAAAAATAGGAATGGAATCGTTTTTATTAGGAAAAATCTGCTGGCCCATTAAGCACTTTCCTATTCTAGCCCAACAAGAGATCATCTCCTTCCTCTGTTACAGTAGCTTTCCATATCCATGGAGACAGGAATCTCCACCTTCCCGATCTCCCTCGTCTTTCCATCCCAGCGCCTCCCGAGACCGCCTATAAAACCCTCCCTCTCCTCGTTCCATTTTTCCCATCACCACGCCTCCCTGCCCGTAGCCACCTCGCCACCGTCCTCCTTTTCCTGCCTAGAACGCTCACCAGAGCTCTCCCAGAGCCCGACGCCAGGAGTGAGCAGCACCTGAGGCGCCCAGCGCAACCTCCCAAGCGCCGACCCCACCCTCGCCGGCGACCTCGCCCCCTCGCCGGAGCAGCCCTCCACATCGCCGTCTCCTTCCTGCCATCTCTGCCTCACGTACAGGTAACTCCGTTTTCGTTTTCAGATTTATTTCCGTAACAGATTTAGTTCCGTTCTTGTTTAGCTTATAACTTTTGATCTAGAAGTCCAATGATGCTGATTCTTTTTGCGTTAGATCACAATTTTCTTGTAGTTTCCAAAAATATATTATTTGTCTATGTTTGGATTTATAAAATTGAGTTAGATCAGATTTGAATTAAAGCTTGTTTTGCTTATTCGGGAGTTTAAAAATAGATTTTTAATTAATTGTTTTTGCTCCTGGTCTCTAGGACCTTTGTTTATCCAGTAGTATTTAGTATTTTATTTTCAGGTTAATTTAAATTAGGTTTTAGCAAAACAATACTGTTTTAAAATTAGTTCTGTTTTAGCTTTTTATTTATTGTTTTTATTAGTTTTAAATTATTTCTTTTTGTCACTTTTGACAAAATTAGTTGTGTTTCTGTTAGACAACAGGAGAAAATTTATTTTTACTTAAAAAGAAATTATTTTCCTTAGTTTTGTATGAAACCTTCTATAGGTCATAGTTAGAGTTTTATAAAAGCTTTTATTTGTTTCTTTTTGCAAATAAAATTTTATGGAAAAAAAATACTTTCTGTTAAATTAGTTATTTTACATTTTATTTTCTGTTAATTTATTAGTTTAGTATTTTAATTGTTGTTAAGTTTTTACTTACGGCAAAACTATATTAGATGTTTGTAGCAAAGTCATAGATCTTCGTTAGTAGTTTTTCTTTGTAGTTTTATTTGAAGTTTCTTTTGATTTGGTTTGAGTTTTATTATCGATTTTCCTTGCTGTTTTGATTGTTATTTCGAGTGCTAAAATTGTTTGCTAGGATGTTTGCTTATGTGAATGCTATGTTTGACTATATAGATTTTCAACGGAGTGACGATTAGTTCTACCAAGTCATTTTCTGACATCGTTGTTATCTTCATCAAGTATTACCGTGCAAGTTCACTTTGACCATGCTTTCATACCTATATTTTATTGCATTTAGTGACATCTTTGCAACCACCCCTCAGTAGTGATATTGAAATTCTTGTAGTTGAGTAGTATGCATGAGGTAGGAACCCATCACCCTGTTACCAAGCCCGGACGATATTTTATTTTAATGCTACGCTATAGTAGACGGGGTTTGGTATGAGTGCACGAGAGTGGTGTGAAGAAGGAGGACTCTACGTCAATGACGACAACTCCATGATGGAATCTGCAAGGACTGCACCTTCAAGACCTCAAGACTTCAAGACTCGAGACAAGAATTCAATACACACTCTTGGGTGAAGGACGGTTGTGGGCACCTGGAGAACCCAGTGGTTGGCGGGATGCATGGAGAAGCGCCATGACATCTTGCGGAAAGCTTCACCCAGACTCAAAGAGACGGAAGAATACTTCACGCCCGGAAGCTTACTGTGCAACCGCAAGTCATTATGGGCTCGCTTGGTTGACCTTAGTTGTGACTCTGGCTGGGGCCGGTACTAGCAGATGTAGAATGACGGTAGGATTGGATGGAGTACGGACAGTGGTCGAGGAACTCTTTGGAAGACCATGTTTGGTCATCTTGTTCTCAAACACTCTGAAGTGCGAGAACGTAAAGAGAGGGATCGAATCTTGCGGGTAAAGTGTACAAACCTCTGCAGAGGGTTATAACCTAATCGATTAGCCGTGTCCCGATTACGGACAATTTGAGCCTCTGGACTTGGATCTATCTCGGAACTCTCAACACCGGATTGATAACTTAATTGTGGGAAACATATGATGAATTTTGGGCTATGAGACATCGGTTGGCGGAACCATGTCATGATAGAAAACTCCTTAGTATAGACTACATTCTATTCCTTTGATGTAGGGAAAATAAAACCAGCTTTTACGCAAACAAAACTCGAATCTGAGCCATAAAGCCATATTGCATATAGTATAGTTTTATCATCATTTATTCATGTTGTGATCTTGCGGTACATTCAATGTAATCGACCTACACGGCTGCAACGTATCATGTTGCAGATATTTTCCTCGACGAGTAAGAGTATGCAGTGCAGGTTACGGTCTACACTCAACCTGCCGATGGCGTTGATGGGACTCCACACCCGTTTGATTGTTTCGCTGAGTATTATGAGGTATATATCAGTTTTACGTTATTTATGCATGTGATTGCACTTTGATATATACATTGATGTACTGTGTGTGCCAGCATACTGATCCAGGGATGGCACAGTAACACAGAGGCTTGACCGTCTGAGGTCGGGTCGCTACACTAG
This sequence comes from Aegilops bicornis, assembly GCA_021605145.1. NCBI lineage: Eukaryota > Viridiplantae > Streptophyta > Magnoliopsida > Poales > Poaceae > Aegilops > Aegilops bicornis. The sequence goes on along the minus strand of CM038670.1, from coordinate 768,095,786 downwards.
ATGGGGCGCCCCAAACCCCCTAGTCACGTGGGAATAGGTGAGGGGGGCGCACAGCCCCTTAGTGGGCTGGTTTGCCCCCTTCCCTTGGCCCATGAAGCCCCCCAACACTTGCCGGGGCTCCTGAAACACCTTTCGGTCATGCTGGTCATCACCCGGTACCTCCGGAACACTTCCGGACTCCAATACCCTTCGTCCAATATGTCGATCTTCACCGCCGGACCATTCCGGAACTTCTCGTGACGTCCGGGATCACATCCGGGACTCCGAACAACCTTCAGTAACCACATACTATTTCCCATAACAACTCTAGCGTCACCGAACCTTAAGTGTGTAGACCCTACGGGTTCGGGAACCATGCAGACATGACCGAGATGTTCTCCGGTCAATAACCAATAGCGGGATCTGGATACCCATGTTGGCTCCCACATGTTCCACGATGATCTCATCGGATGAACCACGATGTCGAGGATTCAATCAATCCCGTATTCAATTCCCTTTGTCTAGCGGTATTGTACTTGCCCGAGATTCGATCATCGGTATCCCGATACCTTGTTCAATCTCGTTACCGGCAAGTCTCTTTACTCGTTCCGTAACACATCATCCCGTGATCAACCCTTGGTCACATTGTGCACATTATGATGATATCCTACCGAGTGGGCCCAGAGATACCTCTCCATCACACGGAGTGACAAATCCCAGTCTCGATTCGTGCCAACCCAACAGACACTTTCGGAGATACCTGTAGTGCACCTTTATAGCCACCCAGTTACGTTGTGACGTTTGGTACACCCAAAGCACTCCTACGGTATCCGGAAGTTGCACAATCTCATGGTCTAAGGAAAAGATACTTGACATTTAGAAAAGCTTCAAAGATACGAACTACGATCTTTGTGCTAGGCTTAGGATTGGGTCTTGTCCATCACATCATTCTCCTAATGATGTGATCCCGTTATCAACGACATCTAATGTCCATGGTTAGGAAACCGTAACCATCTATTGATCAACGAGCTAGTCAACTAGAGGCTTACTAGGGACATGGTGTTGTCTATATACCCACACATGTATTTGAGTTTCCTATCAATACAATTATAGCATGGATAATAAACGATTATCATGAACAAGGAAATATAATAATAACTAATTTATTATTGCCTCTAGAGCATATTTCCAACAGTCTCCCACTTGCACTAGAGTCAATAATCTAGTTCACATCGTCATGTGATTAATCACGATAGGTCACATCGCCATGTGACCAACATCCAAAGAGTTTACTAGTGTCTGTAAACTAGTTCACATCATCATGTGATTAAGACTCAATGAGTTCTGAGGTTTGATCATATTTTGCTTGTGAGAGAGGTTTTAGTCAACGGGTCTAAACCTTTCAGATCCGTGTGTGCTTTGCAAATTTCAATGTCATATTGTAAATGTTGCTTCCACGCTCCACTTGGATCTCTTCCAAATGGTTGCTCCACTATACGTATCCGGTTTGCTACTCAGAGTCACTTGGATAGGTGTTAAAGCTTGCATCGACGTAACCCTTTACGCCAACTCTTTATCACCTCCATAATCGAGAAACATGTCCTTATTTACTCCAAGGACAATTTTGACCACTGTCCAATGATCCCCATTCCTGGATCATTCTTGTACCCCTATAGTGACTCATGGCAAGGCACACTTCCTGCGGTACACATCATAGCATACTATAGAGCCTACGTCTGAAGCATAGGGACGACCTTCGTCCTTTCTCTCTCTTCTGCCTTGGTCGAGCTTTAACTCTTAACTTCATACCTTACATCTCAGGCAAGAACTCCTTCTTTGACTGATCCATCTTGAACACCTTCAAGATCTTGTCAAGGTATGGGCTCATTTGAAAGTACCATTAAGCGTTTTTGATCTATCCTTATAGATCTTGATGCTCAATGTTCAAGTAGCTTAATCCAGGTTTTCACTTGAAAAACACTTTTCAAATAACCCTATATGCTTTACAGAAAATTCTACATCATTTCTTATCATCAATATGTCAACGACATATACTCATCAGAAATTCTATAGTACTCCCACTCACTTCTTTGGAAATACAAGTTTCTCATAAACTTTGTATAAACCCAAAATCTTTGATCAACCTATCAAAGTGCATATTCCAACTCCGAGATGCTTACTCCAGTCCTTAGAAGGATTGCTGGAGCTAGCATACCTTTTAGCATCCTTAGGATTGACAAAACTTTTCTGATTTTATCACATACAACCTTTCCTTACGAAAACTAGTAAGGAAACTCGTTTTGACATCCATCTGCCAGATTTCATAAATGCAGCTTGTGCTAACATGATTCCGACGGACTTTAAGCATCGCTACGGATGAGAAAATCTCATCGTAGTCAACTCCTTGAACTTGTGAAAAACTCTTCGCCACAAGTCTAGCTTCATAGACGGTGACATTACCGTCCTTGTCCGTCTTTTTCTAAAAGATCCATTTATCTCAATGGCTCGCCGATCATCGGGCAAGTCCACCAAAGTCCATGCTTTGTTCTGATACATGGATCCTATCTCGGATTTCATGGCTTCTAACCATTTGTCGGAATTTGGGCCCACCATTTCTTCTCCATAGCTCGTAGGTTCATTGTTGTCTAGCAACATGACCTTCAAGACAGGATTGTGTACCACTCTGAAGTAGTACGCATCCTTGTCACCCTACGAGGTACGTCAGTGACTTGATCCGAAACTTCATGATCACTATCATAAGGTTCTACTTCAATTGGTGTAGGTGCCACGGGAACAACTTCCTGTGCCCTGCTACACACTAGTTGAAGTGATGGTTCAATAACCTCATCAAGTCTCCACCATCCTCCCACTCAACTTTTCGAGACGAACTTTTCCTCGAGAAAGGACCCGATTCAAGAAACAATCCCTATTGCTTCCGGATCTGAATTAGGAGGTATACCCAACTGTTTTGGGTGTCCTATGAAGATGCATTTCGTCCGCTTTGGGTTCGAGCTTATCAACCTCAAACTTTTCCACATAAGCGTCGCAGCCCCAAACTTTTAAGAAACGACAACTTAGGTTTCTCCAAACGGTGTCGTCTCAACGGAATTACGTGGTGCCCCATTAAAGTGAGTGCGGTTGTCTCTCATGCCTAACCCATGAACGATAGTGGTAATTCGATAAGAGATATCATGGTACGCACCATATCCAATAGAGTGCAACTATGATGTTCGGACACACCATCACACTATGGTGTTCCAGGCGGTATTAATTGTGAAACAATTTGCACAATGTCTTAATTGCGTGCCAAAACTCGTAACTCAGATATTCATCTCTATGATCATATCATAGACATTCTATCCTCTTGTCACGAAGATCTTAAACTTCACTCTGAAATTACTTGAACCATTCAATAATTCAGACTTGTGTTTCATCAAGTAAATATACTCAACATCTACTCGAATCATCTGTGAAATAAGAACATAACGATATTCACTGCATGCCTCAACACTCATTGGACTGCACACATCAAAAATGTGTTACTTCCAACAAGTTGCTATCTTGTTCCATTTCTTTGAAACCGAGGCTCTTCAGTCATCTTGCCCATGTAGTATTTTTTGCATATCTCAAGTGATTCAAAATCAAGTGAGTCCAAACGATCCATCTGCATGGAGTTTCTTCATGCGTACACACCAATAGACATGGTTCGCATGTCTCAAGTTTTTCAAAACGAGTGAGTCCAAAGATCCATCAACATGGAGCTTCTTCATGCGTTTTACACCAATATGACTTACATGGCAGTGCCACAAGTAAGTGGTACTATCATTACTATCTTATACTTTTGGCTTGAAAATGTGTATCACTACGATCGAGATTCAATAAACCATTTATTTAGGTGCAAGACCATCGAAGGTATTATTCAAATAAACAGAGTAACCATTATTCTCCTTAAATGAATAACCGTATTGCGATAGACATAATCCAATCATGTCTATGCTCAACGCAAACACCAAATGCAATTATTTAGGTTTATCACCAATCTAGATTTGGTAGAGGGAGCGTGCGATGCTTGATCACATCAAGCTTGGAAAAACTTCCAATACATATCGTCGACTCACCTTTAGCTAGTCTCCGGTTATTCCGTAGCTTTTATTTCGAGTTACTAACACTTAGCAACCGAACCGGTATCTTAATACCCTGGTGCTACTAGGAGTACTAGTAAAGTACACATTAACATAATGCATATCCAATATACTTCTATCGACCTTGCCAGCCTTCTCATCTACCAAGTATCTAGGGTAAATCTGCTCCAATGGATGTTCCCCTTATTACAGAAGCAGTTAGTCTCGGGTTTGGGTTCAACCTTGGGTTTCTTCACTAGAGCAGCAACTTTTTTGCCGTTTCATGAAGTATCCCTTGTTGCCCTTGCCCTTCTTGAAACTAGTGGTTTTACCAACCATCAACAATTGATGCTCCTACTTGACTTCTACTTTCTCGGTGTCAAACATCGCGAACACTTCAAGGATCATCATATCTATCCCTGATATGTTATAGTTCATCACGAAGCTCTAGTAGCTTGGTGGCAATGTCTTGGGAGAAACATCACTATCTCATCTGGAAGATCAACTCCCACTCGATTCAAGTGATTGTTGCACTCAGACAATCTGAGCACAAGCTCAACGATTGAGCTTTTCTCCCTTAGTTTGCAGGCTAAGAGAATTGTCGGAGGTCTTATACCTCTTGACGTGGGCACGAGCCTGAAATCCCAATTTCAGCCCTCGAAACATCTCATATGTTTCATGACGTTTTGAAATCGTCTTTGGTGCCTCAACTCTAAACCTTTTAACTGAACTATCACGTAGTTGTCAAGACGTGTATGTCATATGTTCGCAACATGATAAACATCACATGCAATCAAAAGTGACATGATATGGCCAATATCATTTTGCTCCTTTTGATCTCCATCTTCGGGGCTCCATGATCATCATCGTCACCGGCATGACACCATGATCTCCATCATCGTGTCTTCATGAAGTTGTCTCGCCAACTATTACTTCTACTACTATGGCTACGGTTAGCAATAAAGTAAAGTAATTACATGGCGTTGTTTAATGACACGCAGGTCATACAATAAATAAAGACAACTCCTATGGCTCCTGCGGTTGTCATACTCATCGACATGCAAGTCGTGAATCCTATTACAAGAACATGATCAATATCATACATCACATATCATTCATCACATTCTTCTTCGCCATATCACATCACATAGCATACCCTGCAAAAACAAGTTAGACGTCCTCTAATTGTTGTTTGCATGTTTTACGTGGCTGCTATGGGTTTCTAGCAAGAACGTTTCTTACCTAGGCAAAACCACAACGTGATATGCCAATTGCTATTTACCCTTCATAAGGACCCTTCTCATCGAATCCGTTCCGACTAAAGTGGGAGAGACTAGCACCCGCTAGCCACCTTATGCACCAAGTGCATGTCAGTCGGTGGAACCTGTCTCACGTAAGAGTACGTGTAAGGTCGGTCCGGGCCGCTTCATCCCACAATACCGTCGAAACAAGATTGGACTAGTAACGGTAAGCATATTGAACATCATCAACGCCCACAACTACTTTGTGTTCTACTCGTGCAAAGAATCTACGCAATAGACCTAGCTCATGATGCCACTGTTGGGGAACGTAGCAGAAATTCAAAAATTTCCTACGGTCACCAAGATCTATCTATGGAGAAACTAGCAACGAGGGAAGGAGAGTGCATCTACATACCCTTGTAGATCGCTAAGCGGAAGCGTTCATGAGAACGGGGTTGAAGGAGTCGTACTCGTCGTGATCCAAATCACCAGAAATCCTAGTGCCGAACGGACGGCACCTCCGCGTTCAACACACGTACAGCCCGGTGACGTCTCCCACGCCTTGATCCAGCAAGGAGAGAGGGAGAGGTTGAGGAAGACTCCATCCAGCAGCAGCACAACGGCGTGGTGGTGGTGGAGGAGCGTGGCAATCCAGCAGGGCTTCACCAAGCACCACGGGAGAGGAGGAGGAGGAGAGGCAGGGCTGCACCAATAGAGGGAGAAAACTCGTGTGTTAGGCAGCCCCAAAACCTCCACTATATATAGGGGGAAAGGGGAGGGGAGGCGCCCTAGGGTTTCCCCTAGGGGGGGGCGGCGGCCAGGGCAGATGGGATCTCCCCTTTGGGTGACTTGGCCCCCAAGCCAGGAGGTGGGAACCCTAGATGGGGCGCCCCAAACCCCCTGGTCACGTGGGAATAGGTGAGGGGGGCGCACAGCCCCTTAGTGGGCTGGTTTTCCCCCTTCCCTTGGCCCATGAAGCCCCCCAACACTTGCCGGGGCGCCCGAAACACCTTTCGGTCATGCTGGTCATCACCCGGTACCTCCGGAACACTTCCGGACTCCAATACCCTTCGTCCAATATATCGATCTTCACCGCTGGACCATTCCGGAACTCCTTGTGACGTCCGGGATCACATCCGGGACTCCGAACAACCTTCAGTAACCACATACTATTTCCCATAACAACTCTAGCGTCACCGAACCTTAAGTGTGTAGACCCTACGGGTTCGGGAACCATGCAGACATGACCGAGATGTTCTCCGGTCAATAACCAACAGCGGGATTTGGATACCCATGTTGGCTCCCACATGTTCCACGATTATCTCATCGGATGAACCACGACGTCGAGGATTCAATCAATCCCGTATTCAATTCCCTTTGTCTAGCGGTATTGTACTTGCCCGAGATTCGATCGTCGGTATCCCGATACCTTGTTCAATCTCGTTACCGGCAAGTCTCTTTACTCGTTCCGTAACACATCATCCCGTGATCAACCCCTTGGTCACATTGTGCACATTATGATGATGTCCTACCGAGTGGGCCCAGAGATACCTCTCCGTCACACGGAGTGACAAATCCAGATCTCGATTCGTGCCAACCCAATGACACTTTCTGAGATTCCTGTAGTGCAACTTTATAGACACCCATTTACGTTGTTACTTTTGTTACACCCAAAGCATTCCTACGTTATCCGGGAGTTGCACAATCTCATGGTCTAAGGAAAAGATACTTGACATTTAGAAAAGCTTCAGCATACGAACTACGATCTTTGTGCTAGGCTTAGGATTGGGTCTTGTCCATCACATCATTCTCCTAATGATGTGATCCCGTTATCAACGACGTCTAATGTCCATGGTTAGGAAACCGTAACCATCTATTGATCAACGAGCTAGTCAACTAGAGGCTTACTAGGGACATGGTGTTGTCTATATACCCACACATGTATTTGAGTTTCCTATCAATACAATTATAGCATGGATAATAAACGATTATCATGAACAAGGAAATATAATAATAACTAATTTATTATTGCCTCTAGAGCATATTTTGCAAGGTTGATATCATTACATCAACATTACATAATAGTGGGGATACATCCAAGACATACAATGTCACATGAATACAACGATACATCATATACAAGGTCAACATCCGACTACGGATGAAACATAAACAGAAACTCAAACGATATCCACCCTGCTAGCCCAGGCTGCCGACCAGGAACCTAACCCAAGATCGTCGAAGAAGAAGAAGAACTCCAACACAAGTAAACATCGCTCTCGCGTCATGATCATCGCATAACCTGTACCTGCAACTATTGGTGTAGTAATCTGTGAGCCACGAGGACTCAGCAATCCCATTACCATGGGTATCAAGACTAGCAAAGCTTAATGGGTAAGGAAGGGGTAAAGTGGTGAGGTTGCAGCAGCGACTAAGCAAAGTATGGTGGCTAACTTACGGAACAAGAGCGAGAAGAGGAGCTTAGCAAGCGGTCGTCAACTAGTAATGATCAAGAAGTGATCCTGAACTCCTACTTACATCAAACATAACCCAAAACCGTGTTCACTTCCCGGACTCCGCCGAAAAGAGACCATCACGGCTACACACATGGTTGATGTGTTTTAATTCGGATCTGGTGTCAAGTTATCTACAACCAGACACTAACAAATTCCCATTTGCCACATAACCGCGGGCACGACTTTCAAAAGTTTATACCCTGCAGGGGTGTCCCAACTTAGCCCATGATAAGCTCTCGCGATCAACGAAGGATATTCCTTCTCCCAGGAAGACCCGATCAGTCTCGGAATCGGTTTACAAGACATTTCGACAATGGTAAAACAAGACCAGCAAAGCCGCCCGATGTGTCGACAATCCCGATAGGAGTCGCACGTATCTCGTTCTCAGGACACACCGGATAAGCGAAGCGTACAGGTACCGACGTAACCCAAGTTGCCAAGGGATGGTCCCGCACGGTGCTCTAGTTTGGACCAACACTTAGACAAGCATTGGCCCGGGGGGGCTAAAATAAAGATGACCCTCGAGAGAGCGACTCCCAAGGGAAAAATAGGTGGTGGTGAGGCAAAAGGTAAAACCAAGGTTGGGCCTTGCTATATGAGTTTTATTCAAAGCGAATTGTCAAGGGGGTCCCATAAATCACCCAACCGCGTTAGGGATGCAAAATCCGGGAACATAATACCGATATGACGGAAACTAGGGCGGCAAGAGTGGAACAAAACACCAGGCATAAGGCCGAGCCTTCCACCCTTTACCAAGTATATAGATGCATTAATAATATAAGAGATATTGTGATAACCCAACATAAACATAATCCAACATGGAGCAATCTTCATCTTCACCTGCAACTAGCAACGCTATAAGAGGGGATGAGCAAAAGCGGTAACATAGCCAAACAACGGTTTGCTAGGAAGGGTGACAAAGGTTACAGGTTCATGGCAATTTGGGAGGCTTGATAAGCAAGTGGTAGGTAACGCGGCATAGTGATAGGATGAAGCAACTAGCATAGCAATGATAGTAATGAGATCCAAGGTGACGGTCATCTTGCCTGAAATCCCGCTAGGAAGAAGAACGAGTCCATGAAGAAGATGAACGGGAGTAGTCGAACGAATCCTCACAATCGCAACATTACCGGAACTGAGAAGCAACACCGGAAAGAAACAAACAACATGATAAATGCACAAGCATAAACATGGCATGATGCTCAACCAAGTATAATGCACGTTCAGTTTAATGAGGCATGGCATGGCAAAGTGCAACAAACAATAGTACAGGTTAAGTGAAGCTCAATATGCAACGAGTTGCATATTGACAAAACACCACATTGACATATTTAGTTTAATCTCGGTTTTGTGCCCAACAATATTAAATGTTATTAAACATGGCAAGGGGTGAAGCATAAGTAAACTAAGTATTTAGGCAAATTTAAATGAGGCCGGAACAACAAACAGCAATTCCGGAAAATCCCCATGTGCATATTTAGAATTTGGTACTGTTCTGTCCTAAAGCTTATTTTATTTTTGTTAAACAGGAAAATAAAGTGCAACATGTTAATCTATGCATTTTTTCACCCCATTTACATATAAAGTTTATTTAAAACCGAGCTACGGTTATTTAGTTATGAAATAAATCATTTTAACATGGCATTTGAGCAAATTTAAACAAACAACATTTTAAACATTTTAAACATGGATGAAAGTGGTATATTATTAATCTACACAAAATTCTAAGCATTTTACATGTTTAAATCATTTTAATCTGATGCACGGTTGCTGAGTTATTAAATGCATGAACATGAGGGTGCAATCTATAAACATGCAGTTTACTGGATAAATAGATAAATTCGCAGGTCAGGGAAAAAACGTACGCGGGCCGAATCTGATTGGCCCAACAGTGCACAGGGCAAACAGAGGCTGGGCTGAGGCTCACCAGAGGGCCTTGGGCCAGCGGATCTGGTGGGCTGGAGGGTTGAAGGGGCGCGGCTGGGCCTTGAGGCGCTGCGGCTGGCGCGGGTCGCAGGATGCAGGGGCGCGGTCAACGGGGCGAGCGTCTGCGCTCGTTTCTGAAGAACAGAAACAGCAGCAGGCGATGCAGAAGACGGCGGCAGGGAACCTGGCGACGGGGACGGCATGGAGGCGAACGGAGGTCGGGCGCTGGACGGCGGCTTGGCGGCGGCGAACTTGCCGGCGTCGGGGACGAGGTGCTCGGGGAGCCTCTCGGGGCGAGAGGAGGCTGGCGTGGCCATCTCCCGATGGAGCAGAGGCAAGGGAGGAGCAGAGCTTGGGGCGGCCGGACTTGCTGCTGGTACGGTAGCTCGCCAACGAGGGCTCGAGGCGCGACGGTGTTGGTCAAGGACAGAGGCACCAATGGAGTTGCGGCTTGCTCCTGATTGGAGAGAGAAAAACATAACGATGAGCGAGGGAAAAGAAAACAGGGGAGAAGGAAGGAAAAGAGGGCGGCGCGGGAACGACGGCGTGGCCTGGGCATCTCGTCGTCTCGCGCGAATGGGAAGACGGAGACCGGCCAGCTCGGGAGCATCTGCGGGTCAACAGAGGAGGCGCTCGGCCGGGTCAACTCCGGCGCGAGGCAGAGCTGGACTTGGTGAAGGCGCGGTCAACGCGAGGCGTGGGCGAACGGGCGCCTCGTCCTCTGCTCGTCAGGAAGCAGAACAGCGGCGACGTCTTGGCGAAAGGCGCGACGAGGGACTTGGCGCGGCTGGCCGCGGGATGCAGGGCACGGCGACGCGGGGACGGCCGAATCCAAGGCGGGGGAGGCGCGAAGGCAGACGGATCCAGGCGGAGGAGAGGAAGCGCGGGCACGAGCTTGAACTCCGAGCGTCTGTGAAGCTTGAGGCAAGCGACTCGACGCTGGCTGGAGGCCGACGCAGTCTCGGTCAACGCGGCAACAGGATGCGGGCGAGGCCAGGAACGACAGCGGCTGCGGCAACTCCTGTTGAAGAAAAGAGAGAGGTCCGAGAGGTTAAAGATCGGAGGAGAAGGGAGATTGCGGGAGGGATGAGAAGAAGGTAGGGCAAGCGGCGGCACTGGCCTGGTTCGGCGGAGAGGAGGCCGTCGGGGAGGCGCTGGAGGTGCTGGTTGGGTTCGCTGCAGAGACGAGGAGAAGAAGGTGGTGGCTTGCTGTAATTGGGTGGCGGTGGAAAACAAGGGAGCTGGTCGGAGCGATCCGGTTGGGTGGATCTGGGAGGATCCCGAGGAAGAAGAGGGGAGGTTGGTTGGCTGGCGGTGGCACGATGGGAAAGGGTGGATGAGACAGCTAGGGGCTAGGGTTTGATCTGATTATATAGGATGTGAGGAGAGGTTTGGGGCTACCTCGTTCCAACGATCGTAATCGGACGGCTGAGAAAATATAGGTTAGGAAGTCCAAATAAGAAAACGGAGATGTTTTATAGATATTTGAGGATGATTCGGATCCGGTGGTAATGATAGCCCGATTCAGGTTCGGAGCAGGTTTCGGACACGCGCACGAGGATGCTGCGAGCTGGCAAGAGAGGTTAGGTGGTCACGGTCAAGAGGGAAGCGAAAATCCGAATGGCCTCGGAACGGTCAACGAAGGCAAGGCAACTACGAGCGGGTGCAAGTTTTATGAAAATGATGCCAATGCAATGCAAATGAGGCTATGAGATAAGATGCATGACATGAACACAATGCAAAACAACCGACAAAACCCAACCACGGAGGAAATATCATATCGCATCTCCGGAAAAGGCAAGAGTTGGAGTTACGAATATGAAAAGTTGTATTCAGGGCGTTACAGTCCACTAATGTAAGCGTCTTACATGAGTGCACAGAGGGTGTAACGTTTGATGTTCATTGATGAATAAACCTCATCGTGATGAGCAGTTGAGCAGGACAGACAAAGGCAAAAACAGAGCAGGCAATGTGGATCGAAACATGGATTGTTACCTTCCATGATGCAGTACGTCGACGAGGAAGGTGGGATCGGAGGAGAAACTGAAGGTATCGTTAAACTCCGTGCCCCTGCACCTGCAGCGATGCGTTGAATTTTTTCAGATAAAACAATTAATCTTCAGGCAAAACAAGAGCAGATTTTGATGATGCTGGGGAAACCGTACGTGTCCTGGATGCATTGACCAAGCTCCTTGCGCACCTGCGGGGCGAAGGCGAGCGTTGAGCGCCGAGGTGACCCAGCTGCGGCTAGATTGGGTTCGATGCTACATCTGCCTGTGTGAGGGAGGAAGCCGAATGGATCAGGGAATGGATTGGTCGGTCTCACGATCCCACGGATCGATTGATGCTCATTGGTCGAGCACTCCATCCCACGGATGCACTGCTCTTCAGACACGATCTCAGCCGTTCACACAAGATCTGACAACTTGCAGATTACACCCCATATCCACATCCACAATATATATAAAAATAAAATCAGCTATTGTTTTTCCCACCATTTATCGACAGTCTAATTGTTACTGATGCGTGTAAATAAAATTATTGGGAGTTTTTTAATTAGTTTTTCCTAAGCCAACATCGCTAAGTGTCCACACATCCGTTGTTGCGTGCATTGTGCACTCAACCTACGGGGACACACGCTCTACGCTTCGGGACGATTGTTATATTAACATTATTTTGTGTATATGCACATTTTATATATCCAACTTTGACCTTAATATGTTTGTATAGTCCCCATTATACTTCTATTTTAGCTGATTAGGCACTTTAATTCATAGAAATTTCTTCGTTGTCGGTTGGCCATACCAAATTGCACCATCGCAAGCTTAATTTGGCTCATAAGATGGTAGCCGCAATTTGGCTTGATATCATATGTGACCTCTAGCGGCGAATGCTTGATCTTCTATGACCAATGCTCGATCTCTCGTGCGTCATAGCTGAAGATGCCCCATCATCGGTCCCACGCAGCCATGTCCAGAGGCCGAGTTGTCGAGACAAGACCACACCATGCTCACCAATCGCTGTGACTGCTATAATTTAGATAAAGCATATCTCTTGATAACATTTATAGACCACTTAACTGGATATTGTTTTTTGATGCATTTAAATATTCATTGATAACATTTTGTACATACGTATATTGATTTTTTTCATGTTTATACTAAAGGGCCCCTGTCCTAGTTTCACCCCGAGCCCCCCAAAATATCAAGACTGGGCTTCTGCCCCTGCTAAATAATTGTCATTGACAAAATTAGCCCTCAAAGTGTCCCGGGTTTTAGTCTTTTTTCCTATGAACAACACTCATTGATATATCTGTCATCTTAGCTCCAACCTAAGTCATTGTTTTTGTAAATCCTAAAGATCCAAGATCTATACAATGGTACAAATGTTTTTGGATTATTCTTGGAAATGTTTCATTTATTTGCTTCATTTTGTTCTTTGATGGCGAATAGACGATGCTAACACTAAGGATGACTTTTTTACAAAGGACCAAAGCATCACCTACATTCAATTGAGTATGGCAAGCACCCACTATGATCATATTGGACTCATAATTGGTTATGTATATTTTCCTTTGTTAAATATTCATTAATTAGTTTTATATAAATGACATTTCATGTTTACAAAATAGGTATGCCATATTATTCCATGTGGAAAAGCTAGTGATAATTGTTAGCACAACACACTTGTCCTCTTGCGAATATATACACATTGTTCGCGCCCGTAGTTGTGGGATCTTAGGTCTATATATTGTTTTTGATGTCATTCACATATAATTATAAGATGGGAAAAGTTTTGGATTTGCTCGAAATGTTTTTTTCAAGTCATTGGAAGTAATTTATTGCATGATGTATCTCCACAACAAAATTGTTGGCTCTTGTTCATCCCGACAATGATTCTGTGAAACCATCGGTGAAACCTTTGTAATTTCTCACCTTCTGCCGCGGGCAAGCGGGGCGGCCACAACAGGGTGGTCTTTTTTTCTTAAGCTGCTACGCAGGGGTAAAAGCCGGCCTGGACCATTTTCAATTTCATAAACCAAAACAAGATACATCACCCACAAGAAGGAACAAAGAAACAGAGAGAGAAAGAACCAAAACGAGCTATGCCTAGCAGTACAAGCCTTGAACTGGACACCTAACAGAACTGGAACAAACCGAGAAGAGAAGGGAGGAGTCTTGTTGGATCATTCCAACGGATACCCGACGTAGAGATGATGATGGAGAGGAAGGACAAGGGGGTCTCTTGTCGGAATAGTAATGTACTTGGTCCGTGGTCGTTCGCATAAACTAAATGAAATCGGGTCTACCCCTACATGCATGCATGCTTGCATGCAGGTCAATGACACGAGGCTTGATCGTGTTGGCGGTTAGAAAACCCCTCGTCTCCACTCGCCTCCTTAATTAAAAGGACTCCTTACCCAACCACAGTTAGAGGATGTTTGGATACAAGGGACTTATTTTAGTCTGACTAAAAATAGTTTTTTTAAGAGGCTAAAGTTTCAAGCACCCCTGACTAAAGAGAGTCTAAAACTAGTCTTGAGACTAATTTTTTTAGTCAGGGGTACCCCTACTAAAATGTGGATTAGTCCTCTCTCTCCTTATTTAACTCCTCTCTTTTGATACATGCGAGTTCTGGATTGGAGGATTTGGAGGATAATAAATGCTCATTAACTTGATTTTAGTCTCTTTAGTATTTGGATCCAAGCATGTGTGAGGCTAGCAAGTTTTAGTCCCACTACTTTCAGTCATGAGACTAAAACGTATCCAAGCACCCTCTTAATTTCATCGATGGCACATGCTTGTCCGTCGTAAGGAGTAATTAAGGACTTACTCGTTAGTTGTCACTCCCCGCCGGCCTAGACACCCATCATGCTCTGAACTCTATCTCAAGACCGTCCAAACATCTATAGACGACGATGTCGCTGAATTAAGTACTACTCCCTCGATCCTATAATATAAAAGCGTTTTTAACTACTTCCTTCGTTTTTTAATATTTGTCTTTTTAAAGATTTCAAATGGACTATCACATACAGATGTATATAGACATATTTTAGAATATAGATTCACTCATTTTGCTCCGTAAGTAGTCACTTGTTGAAATCTCTAGAGACAAATATTTAGAAACGGGTGGAGTATATTATGGAACGGAGGGAGTAGTTAGCTTAATCGACCGTCCAAATGTAGATGCATGGTTGGGCGTGCATGATATCACATTGGGGAGTACGTATCATGCATGCCATGCAAAGGAAATTGAAGCCATTTCTTCTTATTCTTACGTCGTTCTTTTGTAGAGAGAAGCGGAGGAGCCTTCAAGGAACAAGTGAGGTGAGTGCAGTGTAAATCAAAGGGAATGGATCTCATTAAATGAATCGGGAGATGAAAGAAAGTCTCTCCCTTTGTTTTTCTTTTTCGTTGGGTTCAGCTCAACTCAAAAAATCGTGAGTGAGTGAGTCCGCCAATGGATTCTTGAACGCCGATTGGTCCATGGCGACGTCCCACGGATCCATCCCTCTCTCTGGTTCATCTCAATCGCTCATCTGGATTCAACGACACACATGTTTCAAAGCATAGGAGTTTGCTACTCATTGACCAATCCTAGCCATTCACCAAGATCCGACGATGCATGGGGTGTTAAACTATAGCAGTTGATGTCGATTGACCAATCATAAGAGATTGCTACCACTATGACCCTCCCTTCGATCGATCCAAGCCGCCCGCCCAGATCCGACGGACCAAGTACTATAAGTTTCAAAACATAGCTGTTGGGCGCAGGTCCTCACATGGGTGTCTCGTGTCTCTTCATGCCACTGTCCACTACATTTATTAATTTACAGGGGTGGTACTAGTAGTTAGCTTAATGGGCCGTTCAAATGTAGTAGATGAAAGCGTAGGAATCCTACCCCTATCCCCCTTTGCTCGCCCGTGCCGCTCTCGCGGGCGGCAGGGCGAACCCTAGCCGCCGCCGGCCAGCGGCCCTCCCCCTCCCCTTCCTCCCCCTGCCGCCGCCTGAGGGGGCTGCCGGGCTTCGCCCGGCTGGCGTAGGCGGCGGCGGGGCCTTCTTCCCTTCTTCCTTGGCTTCCGGTGGCGCGGGACGAAGGGCCACGGAGAGGAGCGGGCCGTTCGCGCGGGACGGCGCGGCGGCGACCTAGGCGGCGCGCCGGTGGTGCGGCGGAGCGGCAGCGGCGTGGTTACAGTGGCGCTTGAGCTTGGCGTGGGGAGGGCGAGTGCTGGCTTCTTTGGGGCTTCCTCGTCGAGATCCGCGCAGAACGCGGGCAGCGGCGCTGGCTGGGGTCGTTGTCCTGCTAGGCTGGGCCGGCCTCCAGCATGGTGCGGCGTGCCGGCTGGTGCGCTCGTGGCTGGGCGTGGCCGTTCGGGCGTGGGGGCTGCAGATCTGCTGGTGGCTGCGGTGGCGCCCGTGCGGTCGACGCGGGTGGTGGTGGCGATGGTCTGCGGGAGGGGGCGGCTAGGCGCGTGGCTCCGGTGGTGCGTGCCCGGCGGCTCCGGCGCTTGGAGCTCGCCGGGCGACGCGGATGGGCAGCGGTCGGGCGTGGCTATTGCTTCGGCCGTGGGCGGCGGCATGGGTAGGTCTCGGTGGACTACCGGTGTCGTGGGAGCTTCACGGTGGCTCGATGGATCTGGCCGCGGCAGCGGCCGGCTTCTCCGGCGTCGGTTTGTCTGCGTTCGGGCCGTCTCGACCGTCACCCCATCTCCTCGTCGCCCGGGCGCTACTCCCATCAAAGGGCTAGGCCTCTCCCAGATGCGGTCCATCGCTCATCTCGCGCCCGATGCCGCAGGACAGAGCTCGTCTCGCGCACGATGCAGCAGGACCGAGCTCGTCTCGCGCACGATGCAGCAGGACTGACCTCGTCCCCCTCTCGTTGCTCTGAAGTCTGAACCTCCCCCTATTTGTTAGTGAAATGTGAGTATGCTTGGAAGATAATAATTTCTTATGCAACATATGCTTTTACATCCGAAAGAGCTACAAAATATGTTGACCTACCTATGTGCACTTGCTAAATCAAGCGGATAAAATTATTTCTATTGGCAATATAAAATATTAAACATTAGAAAGAAAGGGACAATGTCCACTAACCATGCAAATATTCTGACCATGGGATATTTAAGCTGGCGTATATGGGAAATCAAAGCTAAAAATGACTCGATGAGTTAGGGATACATCAATAAATATTGTAAAAAGTGATAAAAACAAATCTGCAGCAACTCGCGACCCCACGAACTCGTATTCGCAATGAGCAAGTTAGTGAGGCCACCACAGTAGGCTAGCACCAAGGGACAAGGGCAACAACCGCCTTCCCATCCAACCTACTGATTCTGCTGGCGCTACTTTCATCCTAAGCCCATGAGTACCGTTAGTGTGTTGCCACGTACGGAGAAACTATGAACTGAAATTTTCATCCAAATCATGAAAAATGTTAATGTTCCTCTCCTCTCCCATCCCTCGTGTGAACATACCCAATTCGTGGTTAGCTCGCTACATTCAGCGTAGCTCTGATGTGCACTGCCCTCGCTCTTGATTAGTTGCCGCAGTGCCACGCATCTACGCCAACAAGCTGGGGGAAACAAATGCAAATGTTACACCGAGTCAAAATAAACCATCCCACAATCGTAACAATAGAAAAGATAATAACCAAAATTTAACAGAAGAACTACTGCTTGGCTCCCAGATCCATCTCGATAGCCCTTGATCTAGCTGCTGAGCTTCTCCTAGACGCCTCAACATCACGTCATTACCAAGCATGTAGTGGATGCCTAGTGGGACAAGGATTAAGAAATAACATGAGGTGAAAAATGCGATGGCTGTCAATTCCATAAGACGATCCAAGTAATTTGACAAAACAGATCGGGAGCATCTTGTATAATCTCAAAAAAGCAACTAAAAATATGAGAAATAAAGTGATGAAAATCAGCCCCTGCTCTCATTTATGCTCGCTTTTGTAATGGGAGGCAAGGAATGGGGATACCGGGAGAAGAAAGGATCACATGGACGGCAAGCCTCCACCACCGGCAAGTGGGGTTGCTTCACATCCAATCTCCACGGCCGCCGCCTCCATGGGACGAACTCCCATGTTCACAACCGGGCTCCCAATCGGCCGCTGCCTCGCCGACCTTGACGGCGAAGTAGTCCCTCCCTTCGATCCCATTCGCAACGGAGGCAACACCCATCCCAGCCAGACGGGTCCGCGGTGAGATCCCTCTTGGATTGTGGTCGCGCTTCCCAAACCTCACCAATGGGACACATGAGAGGCGCCCGTTGCCATGGTCAGGCTTGGATGGGGAAAGGAGGCGACATAGTAGCAACGGCGCCTTCGCCGGGATTGGTGGCGACGGCGGCGGCGAAGCGAGCGGAGGACGGCGGCGGCGAGAGAGTAGGAGGGTGGTGGCGGCAGTCCATCGCCGGCCGCCGTGGACGTGAGAGGAGGATGGGGATGGGGCCGCGATCTGGACGTATGGAGCGGTCGAGAGGAGGGGAAGCAGGCGGCTGGGTTTTTCCGTCATGCGGGGTTTGGGGGAGGTCAAACGAGAGGGTTTTTTTTGTGCGGGAGGCAGAGCAACGAGGGCGGATGTAGGGAGACGGGACGCGATCGGTTGGCAGGAAAAGGAAAGCTACGCAAAATCACACCAATATAAGAAAAATATCCCATCAATACTTGATTGATTGCGATTTATTTTTTATATGGTAACTAATCTGATCATCAATACTTCATTGATTGCGATTTATTTTTTATATGGTAACTAATCTGATGGGTTTATGTGGGTGGTGAAACGAAAATGAAAGCTACGCATTTTTTTAGGCAGTAGAGATGATTGATGATAAGAAAGGGAAAATCACATCAATATAAGGAAATATCCCATCAATACTTGATTGATTGCGATTTATTTATTATACGGTAACTAATCTGATCATCAATACTTGATTGATTGCGATTTATTTTTTTATATGGTAACTAATCTGTTGGGTTTATGTGGATGGTGAAGCGAAAAGGAAAACTACGCATTTTTTAGGCAGTAGAGACGATTGATGATAAAAAAGGGGAAATCACATCAATATAAGGAAATATCCCATCAATACTTGATTGATTGCGATTTATTTTTTATATGGTAACTAATCTGATCATCAATACTTGATTGATTGCGATTTTTTTATGGTAACTAATCTGATGGGTTTATGTGGGTGGTGAAGCGAAAAGACAGGTGGAGGGAGACGAAATAAAGCCAGCGAAATAAAACCAATGAAAGTGGTGAGGCGAAATAAAAACCAGCAAAAAATAACCGGCGGACTATTCGTAGATTTTTTTGGTTCGTCTGTCTTGGTGCGACGGGATGTTAGTGCCTGGAGTGCGTGGGGGCGGGCGGGGGACTCGGCTTGAGGTTTTTTCTGGTTCTATGCTGCTTAGCGTGAGACGGGAGGTTGGGCGTGTGCGGGACTCGATCGCGGGGTTTTCCTTGGTTTTTCGCGGCTGAGAGGGAGGTGGGAGGAAGTACCAAAGAAGTACCAAAAAAGACCGGGTGAGGTGGGACGAAAATAAAACCCGGAACGCGACCTACCAACTGAGACATTAGGAGTAGAGATAACTAATCTGATCATCAATACTTGATTGATTGCGATTTTTTTTATGGTAACTAATATGATGGGTTTATGTGGGTGGTGAAGCGAAAAGACAGGTGAAGAGAGACGAAATAAAACCAGCGAAATAAAACCAACGAAAATGGTGAGGCGAAATAAAAACCAGCGAAAAATAACCGACGGACTATTCGTAGATTTTTTTGGTTCGTCTGTCTTGGTGCGACGGGATGTTAGGGCCTAGAGTGCTGGGGGCGGGCGGGGGACTCGGCTTGAGGTTTTTTTGGTTCTATGCGACTTAGCGTGAGACGGGAGGTTGGGCGTGTGCGGGACTCGATCGCGGTGTTTTCCTTGGTTTTTCGCGGCTGAGAGGGAGGTGGGAGAAAGTACCAAAGAAGTACCAAAAAAGACTGGATGAGGTGGGACAAAAATAAAACCCGAAACGCGACCTACCAACTGAAACATTAGGAGTAGAGATAAATGCATACGTGCACACCAGGAGCCCGAGTCGGAAACGCATACTAACGAACCTGACTCGGTTAGCAGGGCAAAACCCTCCTACAGTAGAAAGGATTCCAAATTCCAAGAAAACGGAACACGTGTGTGCCATGCTATCTCGTACTCGGGAGCGCATCACAACACAAACAAGCAGTGCACGTAGAGAAATTCAATCGCGTATTGGTTAATTGACATAGGAGTACATTATTGGCCAGAGCTAGGCGCCGGTCGGCCGCACCATGTAAACTCTCCGGTAACCGGTTGTTGCACTGCCACAATGACGGTTGCAGCATGTTGGCCAATGGTTATAGCACCACCGTGAGACGCAAACACCGTCGCAGGAGCTTGGACGGTTTTAACATTAGGGTGCCACGGTTCCAGCATCTGCTCACCGTGGTTGCAACACCCCTCAGCATGGTCATCATGGGGCAGTTGCGGCTCCACCATCTGGAAACCACGGTTTCGGCATCTGGATGCCATGGTTCCAACAACTAGCCATCATGGTTGCAACACCCTCCGCATGCGTGGTCACAATCGACGGCTATGGGCTTCCAACATTTGGCCACCAAGGTTCCAGCAGCTAAGACGCCGCGGTTCCAGCTTCCGGCAATTACGGTTGCAACACCCCACCGGCATGTGGTCACCACTAGGAGTCTTCCGGTGTTCACGAGTCACAGCAATCCCGCAACACCGTTCCAGCATAACGACATGCTGGTTCCAACACTACCTCATCCCACCATCGTCATTGGTGTAGCTCGCCGGTGCCGCGATCGCAACTTTTTTGTTGGCTGGTTGCAGCATTCACAGACACTAGCCACACTTGTTGTCGACCGAGTGCACCGGGGCAGGCCATCGCCACACGTGTGTCGCACACACCTGTACAGTAGTCATCTGAAAGTGTATCATAGTCCCCTAGGTGGGTTTTGGTGTCAACATATCTTAAGAGATTAATGATTATCAAGTCTATTTTAGATTAGATCCCAAAAGATGCAACAAGAGACATGAATGGCGACCTCTCACTAGTAGAAAAGGGGGCAATGGCCCAGGCCGGGTCAGCCCATTAGTCCCGGTTCTGCCACGAACCGGGACCAATGGAGGTATTTGTCCCGGTTCGTGATCCCACGGGGCCGGCCGGGGCCTCGTGGGCATTGGTCCCAGTTAAATGCAGCCCTATTGGGCCCGGTTGGTGGGACGAACCGGGACCAATGGCCTCGCTCCTGGCCCACAACCATTGGTCCTGGTTGGTGGCTTGAACCGGGACCAAAGGCTCCCCTTTAGACCCGGTTCATGCCACCAACCGGGACCAATGAGGTGCCTATATATACCCCTTCGCGTGAGAGCAGAGCACACTGCTCTGTTTTTTCTGGCCGCCGAGGGGGAGAGGGCTTGGTGGTGCTCTAGCTCACCTCCGATGCACACAAGGTGTTCGATGGAATGCCCGACCCACACTACTTAAGCTTTCTCCTCTCCAAGCTCGACCTCCAAGCTCCATTTTCCTCAATATTTGTCTAGGTTTAGCGACCCGTCACGCCCCGTCCCCGTCTTCACCGCCGTCGATCACCCGCGCCGATCTCATCGCCGGCACCACCGTGGTGAGCCTCTTGTTCTTATCTTCTTTACGAAAGGAAAAATATTCTTACTTGTATGTTTAGATAGATACTTGTATTATTTTCTTACTTTTATTATTGCATCTTATATAGTGCGATGGTTTTGGTATCCGTCCCTTGACCTCGTCACATCTATGATTCGGATGTGGTATATATTATCTTTTCATAACTATTGGTTCATTTATTGTTTATGAAAATTATGCCGACCAACGTGACATAGATTTTATTTATCTAGGAGGTTGTTGAACCGGAAATTCCAACCGACCCTATTGTCGAGAGGTTAAATTTAGTTGAAGAAGAAAACAATTTCTTGAAGGAAAAAAATAAAAAAACTTGAGGAGGAGAAGATGATATTGGAGTTGCATGTTGCGGATGTCGTCGATGATCACAAGATCAAGATGGATGCAATGCGCTTGAAGATTAGAAAGATTAGAAAATATGCCATTCATACCGAGGCTTGGTATCATTATGTCGTTGGATCAGTTGTTACCTTGGTTGCGATTATGATCGCATTTGTTTTCGCATTGAAATGTTTTACATAGTTTCAATGTATGGTTTAATTAATTTAGATGCTCTGCAGAGCTTTATGTTGTTAGATGAGAACTATGTATGTACTTTGGTTTTTATGTGATGATGAACTTCTATTAATTTGGTCACTTAATTATCTATTCATGATGTTCTGTAATGATTTTTGACATACTTAATTATATATAATGCACGCAGATGAACCGGCAATGGATGTACGGTGACAGACACACCTCTGAGTACATTAAGGGCGTGCATGATTTTCTCGAAGTGGCTGAGGCAAACAAGCAGAATGGTTTTATGTGTTGTCCATGCCCTATATGTGGGAATACAAAGTCTTACTCTGACCGAAAAATCCTTCACACCCACCTACTTTACAAGGGTTTCATGCCACACTATAATGTTTGGACGAGGCATGGAGAAATAGGGGTTATGATGGAAGACGGCGAAGAAGAAGAGTACGATGACAACTATGTGCCCCCTGAATACGGTCATGCTACCGAACATCAAGAGGAACCAGACGATGTGCACGATGATGCTGCAACAGGCGAAGCTGGTAAAGATCAAGGGGAACCAGACAATGTGCACGATGATGCTGCAACAGGCGAAGCTGCTGAAGATCAAGAGGAACCAGACGACGTGCCCAATGATGATGATCTCCGCCGGGTCATTGTCGATGCAAGGATGCAATGCGAAAGTCAAAAGGAGAAGCTGAAGTTCGATCGCATGTTAGAGGATCACAAAAAGGGTTGTACCCCAATTGCGAAGATGGCAACACAAAGCTCGGTACCGTACTGGAATTGCTGCAGTGGAAGGCAGAGAATGCTGTGCCTGATAAAGGATTTGAGAAGCTAATGAAAATATAGAAGAAGAAGCTTCCAAAGGATAACGAATTGTTGGACAGTACATACGCAGCAAAGAAGGTCGTATGCCCTCTAGGATTGGAGGTGCAAAAGATACATGCATGCCCTAATGACTGCATCCTCTACCGCGGTGCATACAAGGATCTGAACGCATGCCCGGTATGCGGTGCATTGCGGTATAAGATCATACGAGATGACCACAGTGATGTTGATTGGCGAGCCTCGGGAAGAGGGTTCCTGCGAAGTTATTGTGGTATGCTCCAATAATACCACGGTTGAAACGTCTGTTCAGAAACGGAGAGCATGCCAAGTTGATGCGATGGCACAGTGAGGACCGTAAGAAAGACGGGAAGTTGAGAGCACCCGCTGACGGGTCGCCGTGGAGAAAAATTGAGAGAAAGTACTGGGATGAGTTTGCAAAGGACCCAAGGAACGTATGGTTTGCTTTAAGCGCCGATGCCATTAATCCTTTCTGGGAGCAGAGCAGTAATCACAGCACCTGGCCCGTGACTCTATGTATGTATAACCTTCCTCCTTGGATGTGCATGAAGCGGAAGTTCATTATGATGCCAGTTCTTATCCAAGGCCCTAAGCAACCCGACAACGATATTGATGTGTACCTAAGGCCATTAGTTGAAAAACTTTTACAGTTGTGGAATGGAAACGGTGTACGTACGTGGGATGAGCACAAAAAGGAGGAATTTGACCTAAAGGCGTTGATGTTCGTGACCATCAACGATTGGCCCGCTCTCAGTAACCTTTCAGGACACACAAACAAGGGATACCACGCATGCACGCACTGTTTACTTGACATCGATAGTATATACCTGGGAAGCTGCAGGAAGAATGTGTACCTGGGCCATCGTCGATTTCTTCCGACCAACCATCAATGTAGAAAGAAAGGCAAGCATTTCAAAGGCGAGGCAGATCAACGGAAGAAGCCCGCCATGCGTACCGGTGATCACGTACTTGCTATGGTCAATGATTTACACGTAATCTTTGGAAAGGGTCCCGGCGGACTAGCTGTTCTGAATGACGCTGAGAATCACGCACCCATGTGGAAGAAGAAATCTATATTTTGGGACCTACTGAAAGATCGTGGATGCCGCCTAGAGGGGGGGTGAATAGGCGCTTTAAAATAATTAAGGTTGAGGCTTGAACAAATGCGGAATAAACCTAGCGGTTAATTTGTCAAGCACAAAACCTACAACAACTAGGATCACCTATGTGCACCAACAACTTATGCTAAGCACTAGTAGAAAACAGGGCTTTCGTCCAGGCCAGTTTAGCCCATTAGTCCCGGTTCAATCCAGAACCGGGACCAATGGAGCTATTTGCCCCGGTTCGTGAGCCCAGGGGGCCGGCCGGGCCACGTGGGCCATTGGTCCCGGTTCGTCCGGACCTTTTGGTCCCGGTTGGTGGGAATGAACCGGGACCAATGGTCTGGCTCTGGCCCACCACTATTGGTCGGTTGGTGGCTTGAACCGGGACCAAAGGCTTCCCTTTAGTCCCGGCTCATGCCACCAACCGGGTCTAATGGTGCTGCCTATATATAGCCCCTCGGCGCAAGAACAGAGCACACTTGCTCTATTTTTTACGGCCGAGGGAGAGGGCTTAGTGGTGCTCTAGCTCACCTCCTATGCACACAAGGTGTTCGATGGAATGCCCGAGCCACACTACTTAAGGTTTCTCCTCTCCAAGCTCGACCGCCAAGCTCCATTTTCCTCAATATTTATCTAGGTTTAGCGGTCCGTCACGCCCGTCCCGTCTTCATCGCCGTCGATCACCCGCGCCCGATCTCATCGCCCGGCACCACCGTGGTGAGCCTCTTGTTCTTATCTTCTTTCTGAAAGGAAAAATATTATTACTTGTTTGTTTAGATAGATACTTGTATTATTTTCTTACTTTTATTATTGCATCTTATATAGTGCGATGGTTTTGGTATCCGCCCCCGTCGGCCCTCGTCCTGTCTATGATTCGGATGTGTTATATATTATCTTTTCATAAATATTAGTTCATTTATTGTTTATGAAAATTATGCCGACCAACGTGACATAGATTTTATTTATCTAGGAGGTTGTTGAACCGGAAATTCCAACCGACCCTATTGTCGAGAGGTTAAATTTAGTTGAAGAAGAAAACAATTTCTTGAAGGAAAAAATAAAAAACTTGAGGAGGAGAAGATGATATTGGAGTTGCATGTTGCGGATGTCGTCGATGATCACAAGATCAAGATGGATGCAATGCGCTTGAAGATGAGAAAGATTAGAAAATATGCCATTCATACCGAGGCTTGGTATCATTATGCCGTTGGATCAGTTGTTACCTTGGATGCGATTATGATCGTATTTGTTTTCGCATTGAAATGTTTTACATAGTTTCAATGCATGGTTTAATTAATGTAGATGCTCTGCAGAGCTTTATGTTGTTAGATGAGAACTATGTATGTACTTTGGTTTTATGTGATGATGAACTTCTATTAATTTGGTCACTTAATTATCTATTCATGATGTTCTGTAATGATTTTTGACACACTTAATTATATATAATGCACGCAGATGAACCGGCAATGGATGTACGGTGACAGCCACACCTCCGTGTACATTAAGGGCATGCATGATTTCCTCGAAGTGGCTGAGGCAAACAAGCAGAATTGTTTTATGTGTTGTCCATGCCCTATATGTGGGAATACGAAGTCTTACTCTGACCGGAAAATCCTTCACACCCACCTGCTTTACAAGGGTTTCATGCCACACTATAATGTTTGGACGAGGCACGGAGAAATAGGGGTTATGATGGAAGGCGGCGAGGAAGAAGAGTACGATGACAACTATGTGCCCCCTGAATACGGTGATGCTCTTGAACATCAAGATGCACCGGACAATGTGCGATGGTCTTTGGAGCTGAAGGCGAAGCTGCTAAAGATCAAGAGGAACCAGACGATGTGCCCGATGATGATGATCTCCGCCGGGTCATTGTCGATGCAAGGACACAATGCGAAAGTCAAAAGGAGAAGCTGAAGTTCGATCGCATGTTAGAGGATCACAAAAAAGGGTTGTACACTAATTGCGAAGATGACAACACAAAGCTCGGTACCGTACTCGAATTGCTGCAGTGGAAGGCAGAGAATGTTGTGCCTGATAAAGGATTTGAGAAGCTACTGAAAATAATGAAGAAGAAGCTTCCAAAGGATAACGAATTGCCCGACAGTACATACGCAGCAAAGAGGTCGTATGCCCTCTAGGATTGGAGGTGGAGAAGATACATGCATGCCATAATGACTGCATCCTCTACCGTGGTGCCTACAAGGATCTGAATGCATGCCCGGTATGCGGTGCATTGCGGTATAAGATCAGACGAGATGACACTCGTGATGTTGACGGCGAGCCTCCCGGAAGAGGGTTCTGCGAAGGTGATGTGGTATGCTCCTATAATACCACGCTTGAAACGTCTGTTGAAAGCGGAGAGCATGCCAAGTTGATGCGATGGCACAGTGAGGAGCGTGAGAAAGACGGGAAGTTGAGAGCACCGGTGACGGGTCATGATGGAGAAAAATCGAGAGAAAATCTTGGGATGAGTTTGCAAAGGACCCAAGGAACGTATGGTTTGCTTTAAGCGCCGATGTCATTAATCCTTTCGGGGAAGCGAGCAGCAATCACAGCACCTGGCCCGTGACTCTATGTATGTATAACCTTCCTCCTTGGATGTGCATGAAGCGGAAGTTCATTATGATGCAGTTCTCATCCAAGGCCCTAAGCAACCCGGCGACGACATTGATGTGTACCTAAGGCCATTAGTTGAAGAACTTTTACAGATGTGGAATGGAAACGGTGTACGTACGTGGGATGAGCACAAAAAGGAGGAATTTGACCTAAAGGCATTGCTGTTCGTGAACATCAACGATTGGCCCGCTCTCAGTAACCTTTCAGGACAGACAAACAAGGGATACCACGCATGCACGCACTGTTTACTTGACACCGACAGTATATACCTGGGAAGCTGCAGGAAGAATGTGTACCTGGGCCATCGTCAATTTCTTCCGACCAACCATCAATGTCGAAAGAAAAGCAAGCATTTCAAAGGCGAGGCAGATCACCGGAAGAAGCCCGCCATGCGTACCGGTGATCACGTACTTGCTATGGTCAATGATCTACACGTAATCTTTGGAAAGGGTCGGCGGACTAGCTGTACCGAATGACGCTGAGACTCACGCACCCATGTGGTAGAAGATATATTTATTTTGGGAGCTTCCCTACTGGTAAGACCTAGAGGTCCGCTCTTCGATCGACGTTATGCTCGTGATGATGATCCTTTGCGTGATCCTGCTAGTCTTCTTGGGTGTGTACGGGTATACAAAAGATACACATGAGGCACGAGAGGACCTGCAACGCTTGCACGAAAAAAGAGGGCATGCCTCCGAAGCGGTATGAAGGTCCCGCCAGCTACGCTCTTCTGAAAGAAGAGAAAGAAATATTCTTTCAATGCCTGCTCGATATGAAGGCCCCGACTGGCTTCTCATCGAATATAAAGGGAATAATAAATATGCGGAGAAAAAGTTCCGAACCTAACGTCTCATGACTGCCCGCGTGATTATGACGCAAGCGCTTCCGGTTGCATTGAGGGGCTTCTACCGGAAAAGCGTACGATTAGCCATTGTGAAGCTATGTGCATTCCTCAATGCAATATCTCAGAAGGTGATCGATCCAGAAATCGTACCAACGCTAAGGAGTGATGTGGCGCAATGTCTTGTCATTTTCGAGCTGGTGTTCCCACCATCCTTCTTCAATATCATGACGCACGTCCTAGTTCATCTAGTCGACGAGATTGTCATACTGGGGCACGTATTTCTACACAATATGTACCGCTTTGAGAGGTTCATGGGAGTCCTAAAGAAATATGTTCAGAATAACGCGCTAGGCCAGAAGGAAGCATCTCCATGGGCCATCAAACAGAGGATGTCATCGGGTTTTGTGTTGACTTCATTCCTGGCCTTAATAAGATAGGTCTCCCTAAATCGCGGTATGAGGGGAGACTGGAAAAGGCACGCTTGGAAGAGACTCAATAATATGCAGGGACGGATATTCTTGGTCTCAAGCACACTACAGTTCTCTGAGAACTCTACCTTGGTGACCCGTATGTCGATGAACACAAGAGCGATCTGCGCTCCAAACACCCGAAAGCGGTCACGATTGGATTACATTTGAACACATCAGGACTTTCAGCAGTTGGTTGGAAACACGTCTCGGAGGTGACAACACTGTTTGTGATGAGCTGTACTTGTTGTCCAGGGGACCATCTTCGACTGTAATGATTTGGAAAGGATACGAGATAAATGGGAATACATTTTACACGATTGACCTAGATGAAAAGAGCACCAACCAAAACAACGGTGTCCGCTTTGATGCAGCAACCGACAAGGGAAATGACACATATTATGGTTACATAGTAGACATATGGGAACTTGACTACGGAGTAGATTTTAAGGTCCCTTTGTTTAAGTGCAAGTGGGTCAATCTGTCGAGGAGAATGGTGTAGACCCACAAGACGGAATGACAACAAGGATCTGAAAAATCTTGGGTACACCGACGAACCGTTCGTCCTAGCCAATGATGTGGCACAGGTTATCTATGTGAAGGACATGTCTACCAGACCGAGGAAAAGAAAAGATAAGGAAGCGAATACATCATACAATGAGCCAAAGCGCCACATAGTTCTTTTCAGGAAAAGGGACATCCTGGGAGTGGAGGGCAAGACAGACATGTCTGAAGAGTATGAAAAGTTTCATGAAATTCCCCCCCTTCAAAGTCAAGGCTGACCCAAGCATCCCGATAAACGATGAAGATTATCCATGGTTACTGCGCAATAAGCAAACGACACAAGCGAAGAAAAAGTGAAGACTTTCTCCCGCAACTATTATGATGATACCATGCCAACTTTGTAACAGACGAGTATGATACCATTGTTCGTTTTGTACATGCACATGCTATGCCAACTTTTTCAGAGTTCATTTGAAAACTATGAATTTGAAAACCTCGCCAACCGAAGGGCGCTCACACCGGTTTATAAGCCCGTCCCTCTACACACTGTTTTGTTGTAAGCAGAAACAAAATAAAATAAATAAAGCAACAAAGAAAACAAAAAAAGTGTTTTCAAATTTGAAAACTAATGGCACTAACAGAAAGTTTATAATTTTTCTAAAACTAAAAGCAAAAAGAATTAAAAAATAAAGCAAAAAACAACAAAAAATAAATAATGCAGAAAACAGAACAAAAAACTGAAAATAAAATAAAATAGCAACAATAAGAATTTTGTTGTAAGTAGAAACAAAATAAAATAAATAAAGCAACAAAGAAAACAAAAAAAGAGTTTCCAAATTTGAAAACTAATGGCACTAACAGAAAGTTTATAATCTATTATATAATTAAAACAAGAGTCAAACAAGCCATTACGTTCGTCCACGATAATATTTTTCACACTGTTTGATTATAACACCAATGGCTCAGATTTAAAGGTTTTACGTAACACCGTAAAAGATATGTACCAATAGTATTGGACTATCAGTTGTCACGCAATTTGCATATCAGCATAAGGTACGTGAACCAAAACTTGCATTAATACGGACGTGGTAAGACTAGGATAGCAAAGGGAAGCACATGAAAAAAAAACGGAAGCACATGTTGTAATCCGGATGTTATGAGACTAGGATAGCAAGTCGTACATGTCCCACCTACGCCCATGCATATATATATATATATATAGAAAAATAAACTTTTTAGTTAGAAGTAAAATCGGATATGGAATCATGTCACGTAAGAAAAATCAGATACGGAAGCACATTCATATAAGGATGTAATCCTGCCGGCAGAAAGTGAGGTTCTGAAAAAGACTTTCTCTAAAACTCTCACCTGATTTGATACAAAAAGGTTACGTACAACAGTTAAATAATCTGAGAGACCTGCTAGCAAGAACATGTATGCACGCCAACAAAAAGTGGAGCAGCGACCTTGAGGCAATTTTTAGTAATATCGCTTTTTATTTTTTATTTTTCCATTATGTTTATGCAAATAATGTAATACTAGAAAAATAGATGTACACTACTCATCCCGTAGAAGTTAGGTCCTAAATCAAGCAAAGGGAATGCCACCTTCATAACTAATCTATTCAAAACTAAAACTAATCTATCTATTATTGATATAAAAAAATAGAAGTGAAACAAGCAATTTCATGTTTCATACAGGCTAAAAATATGTGCACCGTTGATTTAATTTATGATGGCTGAGATTTAAAATACTATATGTTACACACAATTATAGTCACGTAACATATTTTTCACAGACACGTGCTACTGTGAAAACTGAACATAAAAGTTATACCCGTATCATATACGGACAGGAGCATGAGAAATAAGAATAAGAAACCACAAAAAAGAAAAGAGGAGTTTCTATTGTTAAGTTATATGCCATCACGTCCCTTCCCTAAAAAATTTGGCCACGTCACGTACGGATAAATACCTTAACAAGGAAGAAAAGAAATATACCGTCCATTAGGATCCCTACCAAGCTTCAGTACGTCAGAAGCTAAACCTTGCTTCCGGCCAGCTCTCAGACATGATCCAGTATTGTTTAGCCCAATAAGACAAGAAGTATTTCGGTTCCTGACTACGCACTGATAAATAAACAAATTTGAAGCCCACATGAAATTATATGCATTTTCAATTACACAAGATGGACCCTTAGGGGGTGTTTAAATAAGCAGCGGTGGAATTGGGATGCATTCGCATGCCAATGGAAAACTTACATAGAATGTATGTATGCATATTTTTCATAGACACGTGCTACTGTGAAAACTGAACATAAAAGTTATACCCGTATCATATACGGACAGGAGCATGAGAAATAAGAATAAAAAACCACAAAAAAGAAAAGAGGAGTTTCTATTGTTAAGTTATATGCCATCACGTCCCTTCCTAAAAAATTTGGCCACATCACGCACGGATAAATACCTTAACAAGGAAGAAAAGAAATATACCGTCCATTAGGATCCCTACCAAGCTTCAATACGTCAGAAGCTAAACCTTGCTTCCGCCAGCTCTCACACATGTTCCAGTATTGTTTAGCCCAATAAGACAAGAAGTATTACAGTTCATGGCTACGCACTGATAAATAAACAAATTTGAAGCCCACATGAAATTATATGCATTTTCAATTACACAAGATGGACCCTTAGGGGGTGTTTAAATAAGCAGCTGTGGAATTGGGATGCATTCGCATGCCAATGGAAAACTTACATAGAACGTATGTATGCTTCAGCTATAAAGCAAATATAAACCGAATTCCCTTTAAATGAGAGATATTGGGATGAGGTGTGTCTCACATTCTAAAAGTTTTCCATGCATGTAAACTTTGTATCATGTTAAAAATAGCTAAGTTTGGGAACTTTTTCAATGAAATTTAGTAGCTATATTTATTTAATAAACCCATCCTAATAAAAGTTAAAACATGTAATAAGAGCTAAATTTGGATTAATAAATGCTGGTAAAAACTTAAATAAATTAAGAAATTCAGTAACATGTGAATGTAGGGATTGTCATCCTAAGTAAGGAAACATGCCTAGAATGAGCGAACATGTTTGATAACAAAGAAAGAGGTCGAAAGTAGGAATGGATACGAGGGCAGTCATACATGATCACTAAATCCATGAGACGTAAAGCAATGCACTATTGGTTGACTAGAATTATATATTTTTATAAGGATTTGTGTAAATCCTAATGCACAAGAAATTCATCCGACTGCTGCCAACGTGTAATGTTACATATGGGTGTATCACACAAAGATATCAAACAAATGCCGCTTTTGAGTAATAACTATTGCAAGGAAATATGAAAGGACATTTTTTTTGAGGGGACAACAAGACAAATTTGATATGTAGAGTATCATGATAAAACAAGAACAATCAATAGCAAGAGTTGGTGAGAGAGAATGGATTAGCTTCTATAAATATAGACCGGCAGCTACATTGTATACTACAAACATAGATAGGTAATTTGAGAAATATGTACCTAACCTCCAATAATATAAGACGTTCACAAACACAAATGTATGAAATCTAGCCGCGCAAATGCGCGGGTAACACTGCTAGTTTTTCTAAAACTAAAAGCAAAAAGAATTAAAAAATAAAGCAAAAAACAACAAAAACTAAATAATGCAGAAAACAGAACAAAAAACTGAAAAAAATAAAAATAGCAACAATAAGTATTTTGTTGTAAGTAGAAACAAAATAAAATAAATAAAGCAACAAAGAAAACAAAAAAAGAGTTTTCAAATTTGAAAACTAATGGCACTAACAGAAAGTTTATAATTTTTCTAAAATTAAAAGCAAAAATGAATTAAAAAAATAAAGCAAAAAAAATAAATAATGCAGAAAACAAAACAAAAAACTGGAAAAAAATAAAAATAGTGCCGCCTACTGGGCCCCCACGGCCTGAATACGACTAGAAACCCTACATGGGCCAGGATTCAGGCCCGCAGGAGGCCAAGTAGGCCCACATGCACATAGCTAGTGACAGATTAGGCCCGAAAGCCTGCAGTTGAGAGAAGCTCGAGAGGGTTGGCGCAACAACGCTTATAAACCACTCTCGAGCTCTCTCAACTAGCGAGGTGGGACTAAACTTTTGGGCGCGGGGCAGCACAAGGCCTTTGGTCCCGATTGGTGGCACCAACCGGGACTAAGCAGGAATTAGTCCCGGTTGGTGCCACGACCGGGACTAATGCCCTTTAGTCCCGGTTGGTGCCACCAACCGACCAAAACGCCGCTTCCGCCCCTTTGGGCTGCTTGAAAATTGGCCTTTGGTCCCGGTGGTGGCACCAACCGGGACTAAAGCAGATTAGTCGGTTGGCGCCACCAACCGGGACTAAAGGATTTGCTATATAAGCAGCACTTAGCAGTTTTCGACCAAATCACCCACTTCTCCCCCGACACCCCCTGCTCCTCCTCATCGCTGCCGCCCGACGCCCTACTCCACCTTGCCGTTGCCGCCGCCACCGACACCGTCAGTTTTCGCCGTCGCCGCCGCCACGCCGTCGACGCTGCCGTGCCGTCGCCGCCGCCATCGATGTTGCTCGCCGTCATTCGCCGCCCGCCGCCTGAGCATAGCCTGCTCCGCGCCCCTCCCATCCCGCCCTCACATCTGCTGCGGCCGCCACACCTGCCTGCTCAAGCGTCGCCAGGCGCCATCGTCCCCACTTGGCCACCGTGCTGCTGCCTCGCTGGCGCCAGTGCCGCCCGCCGCCCCTGCCCTGCAGAAGATAGATTAATTTTTGATTCTATTTATATGTATGGGTATATATATGTGTGTATATCTGTTTATATGTCCTTTTTTTAGATTTTTTGTTTTTTGCATTTTTTATAAAAATGTATATATGTATGTATATATGTTCTCTGTGTATATATATGTTCATGAATATATGCAAAAGATAGATTTTTAGAAAAAATAGTATTTTTTCTGTTCATAGATTTTTTGGTGATATTAATTATTGTAAATATGCAAATGTTTCTATATTCATATGAACAATGAATTAGGCAAAACCTTTACTTTTTTCTAAAATTTATATTTGATCATTATTAAAAAAAGACAAGCAATACTACTTCATGTATTTTTAAGAAAGGAAGAAGAAGAAAAAGAATGAGAGGAAAAAGGAAATAAGAAGAGGAAGAAAGGAGAAGAAGAGGGAGAGGAAGAAGAGGAGAAATAAATAAGAAGAAGAAAAAGAAGAAAAGAAGAGGAGAAGAAAGGAATAGAGGAGAAGAAGAAAAATAGAAAAAATTCTATTTTTCTTCTTCTCCTCTATTCTTTTCTTCTTCTCCTTTTTTTCTTCTTTTTCTTCTTCTTCTTCTTCCTTCCTTCTTCCTCTTTTCTTCCTTTTTCCTTATTTTCCTTTCTCGAGGGATAAGAAGAAAAAGAAGAGGAGAAGAAGAAAGAAAGGAATAGAGGAGAAAGAAGAAACTTTGACACGAGGGGGGGGGGGTACCGATACCCCCTCCCCGATAACATTATTTTCCCATGTATATGTATGTTGCATCGTTGTCGATATAACGAGGGTGTCGAGGATCGCCGAGGGGTCGAGGGTCGGGAACTAGGGTAGAGGGTCGAGGGTCGTTAAGGGGTCAAGGGTCGAAGGTTTCAGTGTCGAGGGTTCCTATAGTGTCAAAGTATTGAAGAAATCCATGGCTTCATCATTAGTCGGACGTAACCATGGCATGATGGTACGAAGTCCTCCAAAGTTATTCTGGAATGGAGTCCCGGATAGGATAATTTGCCTTTTGTATGCGAATCTCAGCAAAGGCCTTTCAAATAACGATATTCGGAAGGTTCTTGCTGAACTTTGTACCAAAAAGCGAATTATCCTATCTGGGACTCCGCTCCAAAATAACTTTGGAGAGCTTGCACCATCATGCACTACATTTTCGCCTAATGATGAAGACATGGTTTTGGTGAATCCTTGGACACTAGGAAACCTCCCGACCCCTCGGCGATCTTCGACCCCTTGACCCTCGACCGCTCGGCGATCCACGACCCTCTACCCTACCGCGGGCATCGATGCCCACGTCACTTGTGGGACATAGATGTAGTGTTCAACGCCGACCCCCTCCCGATAGCTTCAACACATGGGGTCGATATTACCCTCCTAGCTTGAAGCGTTCTCGAGGCCACCCCTAACCCTTGAAGCGTTGTCGAGGCCACCCCAAACCCTAGAGAAGCAGCGTCGAGGCCACTAATATGATTCCTTATTGTGATTAGCTAGCTAGTTCTCGTTTGCCACTAATATATCCATATCTGTCATGTTTGAATAATAATTGCCATGTTGTAAATATTTGTAGAAACTATGGACACCCCCCGAGACGAAGCACAAGAAGCGTTGTTGAGGGACATAATCGCACAAGGAAGTGATGCCGTCTGCTCGTTGATGTTTCTCAGCGACAACGATGGTCTGGAAGGAGAGGGTGAAGAAGCAGCTGGCTATGATTTACATGGCTCCGATGACCCAATGCCGGTGCAAGAAGGAGAGGGTGAAGAAGTAGACCGTGAGGACGGCTCCGGTGATCACCAAACCGAGTCCGGCCAGGTATATATATTAGTTAAGCCTGTCTTGACTAGCTCTCGTCTTTGTTTTGGTATGTACACATATTAATTAACTCTCGTCTTTGTTCTTTTTCTAGCCCTCCGGATCGTAAAGCACAACTTCGGTAAAGAGACGAGGCCCAAGAAAAAGTTGAGCTCGGATGAAAAGTTTGAGATCATACAAATCGCGACGGCCAACCGATTGAACCCTGCCGGACAAAGAAGGCATTTGTTGCTCAGTCGGGGTTACGGTTAGGGACAAGATCCCGATCAGCATCCACCAATGGTATAAGCCTAAGAACGAAGACCCCGAGGTGTCTTGTGTCAACGATATGCAGAAAATGATCTTTGGGTGAGCTGAAGTCAAATTTTACCCTACCGCTAGAGGATGATCCGGAGAAGACAGTAATAGAGCCATTAATCAAGTCTTTTGATCTTAAGAAGATGGCAGAACTATTCAGGAATTGGAAGATAGAACTCAATACGTATGTCGAAAAAATGAGACACCAGAATTCAAGGGCAAATATGAGAAGATCGAGATGATGGCCCGCATTTGTGGCCTACAAGACATCGAGAAAAGAGTAAAAAGATGTCGGCGACAAACAAGAGAAATGCTGCGAAGAAGAAGCTTCACCATCGCGACGGGTCGGTGGCTACCTCGTAGCCCGCCTAAGTGGGCCAAGGCTGAGAATGATCTGCTTGATAAAGGGATCGAACCAGAGACAATGAACCGGCCAGACCGTTGCCGGACTTGGTTCTTCGGGGCCGGCGGATCCTTGGACCCTATAACAGGGAAGTGCATTTGGACGGACGAACAATTGGACATACCAGTCAAGAGGCTTCAGCAATATATCGAAGCACTGCAGCAAGGGAAGTTCGTTCCAGACAAGGAGAAGGACGAGCTCACAATGGCCCTCAGAATCTCGAGCACCTGACGGACACGAGGCACGCCAGCTCCGCTTTCGTGGAAGGCTGGATTTCGGACGCAGGGGTTACAAAACCCATGAGAGGAGGAAGAAAGCGGAGCAGAGCCTAATGCAGGCGCTGCACGAAAGGGTAATGGGGCTAGAGGAACGAGAAGAGGAACGAGAAGCAGCAGATCACAACAAACGACCTGCCAAGCTTCCCCCGAAGCTACCCCGCCATCTCAGCGGAGAAGCAGCGTGGCTTCCACCGAGCTGCTTCAGCCAGAGCAGCATGCCTTGGCGGCTCCTGCCAGCTATCCCGTGGATGCTATCACGAATGCTGAAAATTGCCACCTTATGGCGCAATGGAGCAATTTGAAGGTCAAGGCGGCTGTTGGCTCTGTTTATGCTACTAAACCCGACTCAACTTTTCACTGCCGGCCGATTCGGAAGGATATGCTAAGGTGATGGTCGATGAAATAACGGAGGGATTTGAGGACCTCGGCTTGACCACCCTACCGGTGAAGGGGAGTATCGGCTGGCTTCGCTCACGAAGACTCCATGCCTATGGTGGAAGGATCTCATCAACCTTCCGAACTGACGCCTCGCCTCCTCCTCCTCCTCCCGTGAGTCAGGGCACTCCGCCTCCTCCACCGCCTCCTCTGGCGAGTGACGATCAGGGCACTCGGTCGGCTCCTTCTCCGGCGCGTGGCGGCACTCCGCCTCCTTCTCCGCCTGCACCGGCGCGCCTGAGCAGCCAGCCTCCTCCTTCTCCGCCTCGTCAGCAAGGGCGGAAGAGACCCACCGCCGCTCCGGCTGCTCCGGCACGTCGTAGTCCTTCTCCTCCGCCTCATAAGCAAGGAAAGAAGACATCCGCTCCGTCTGCTCTGCCGGCGTCTAGCAGTACAGCCAAAGGAGGGAGGAGATACATATTCGGTCCTTCTCTCAAGACTCGGAGAAGTTACTGCACGAGAGGAGCGAGGAGGAAAACGCGAAGATCACGCAGACCGAAGTGGATGACTGGTTTCAAGGGTTGAAAGCAAAGAGACATCCACCTCCGGAGGAGAAGGTAGATCCGGTCAAAGCGAAGCGCACTCTGGCTGCCCTGACAAAACCACCCAAGTCTCCGCCGAAAGGCAACTATGAGCGCATTATTGGAAAGGCATTTGCCGAAGTGGAGAGATCGGGAAGTACTGTCAGTGATCAAAGGATGAAAGAACAACGAGATGGGAAACAAATTGCCCAGCTCGGCGAACAAGCAAAGCAATCGTGCCCCCCGCTCAAGGTGCCTGCTAGCGACATCGTCGATCCGAGGATGGTGCCCGATTATGGCAATCCTGCAGATTACCTGCCCGACGATGTACATTATGATTTCTTGGAGGTGCAGATACAAAGATACGAGTACGGGAAGCCTCTCGTCAAAGATGAAAGCTCTCTATCAACGATGATGCGAAGATTGCATGATTGGTACATGAAAACCTGCAAAGAGTCCGAGGGGAGGAGTACTTTGTATGTGAGAGTTAAAAGGAGCATGACCTCCTTGGAATTGAACTGTTGCCTATTCCATTTGAGGAGTTCTATCAGTTTTTCAATCAATTGGCCCTCGATAAAGCAACGGTCACCTGCCATCGTCTGTAAGTAGTACTACTTACATCATTAAGTATCTCTATATAACTCAGCTCTTTCATTGCATGTATTTACAAATATCCTCACTATATTATGCAGATTGAAGATCGCTGAAATGAAGAAAAGACAAGTGGGTGATATTGGGTTCATTAACACATATCTCATAGATGCAAATGAGGTTAAATATCGTGCGAAGAAACCGAGGCCAACTTGCTACGATCGTTGGAAATAAATGAACACAAAAATATAATACTCTTTCCTTACAACTACAAGTGAGTGTTACTTGTCTTGTGGCATATTCGGTTTCCTTATTAGTCCAGGTTATAGTAATGTAATATTGATGAGTTATGCATGCGCAAGCAGTACCACTATATTCTCCTAGAGATTAAGCTTGAGCAGGGAGTAGTAACTGTCTTAGACTCGAGACGAAAAGATCCCAAGGAGTATGCGGACATGACCTGAAATGCTCGAGAAGTAAGTTAAATCGATCATTATCCACCATATCAGCAACTTTGTTCATTTCTGATATCAAGTAATTGTTTTCTTTGTATGGCAGGGCTTGGGGAAAATTCACCAAAAAGCTCCGGGACTACCGAAGAAGCTGCAATTTAGACACCAAAGTAAGTACTATTGAGTAGAATATTCCACGCGCATCTCCTAGTGATTCAAGCGCTAGTTTCATCAATACCATTTTGCATGCTTGCTAATTATCAGTTTGATTGACCTCTGTTTCTTGTAAAGTGGTTGTGGCAGGAACAAGGGAATGATTTCTGTGGATACTACGTTTGCGAGTCCATCCGCCAACGACCTGTGAGAGGGGCTACTCCGACAAACAATATGAAGTGCGTAAATAAAAATATTCACAATTTTATTTTATTACCATCATTTGTGTTGAGTTTCATTCATTCATATATATATATATATGTATTGACCCCTTTCTTAAAATTAGATGTTTCGGAAGCGGGATGAACTCCTAGCACCAGATCGCATGCGAGCAATTCAAGAGGAATTGGCGGCATTCTTTCTTGACCACGTGATCGCTGAAGACGGAGAATACTATGTGGACCACGCGTCCGTATTGTAAAAAGATAATTACTGTATATATGTAGCCGGTAGTGTCGGATAGATATACGAGAACTTGTTGTTCGACCAATCTCTCGGAGAAGGAGAGGTGGTTGATATCACTTCTCTCTGTATGCATATATGTTCATGACGATCTTCTATTTGCTTAATTACTAGCTAGCTAGCGTGTCTGGCTAGTCCTCTCTATACGTATGTATAGTACGTACCGTCGACCAAGCACGGACAAAAGAGAGGACACTTTTCTCTATTAATTAGCTAGCTATAGCACAATATATGAAACACCAAAATTAACCCCCCAAACCCCCCCCCCCCCTTTCAAAAAAAAAACAAAAACCACAGCCATAGAAATGCTGACGCGTGGATGCCTATTGGTCCCGGTTGGTGCCACCAACCGGGACCAAAGGCCCTCCTGCCTGGGCTCAGCAGACAGGCCATGTGGAGGCCCATCAGTCCCGGTTTTGAATTGAACCGGGACTAAAGGGCCAGGGTATTAGTACCGACCCTTTAGTCCCGGTTCATGAACCGGGACTAAAGGCCCTCACCAACCGGGTCAATAGGCCCCTTTTCTACTAGTGAAGCAAGAAAAACTACTTAGGTGATAGCAAGATATATGACAAGAAACAATATGGCTATCACAAAGTAAAGTGCATAAGTAAAGGGCTCGGGTAAGAGATAACCGAGGCACGCGGAGATGACGATGT
The DNA here is from genome assembly GCA_021605145.1 of Aegilops bicornis. Taxonomy (NCBI): domain Eukaryota; kingdom Viridiplantae; phylum Streptophyta; class Magnoliopsida; order Poales; family Poaceae; genus Aegilops; species Aegilops bicornis. The sequence goes on along the minus strand of CM038670.1, from coordinate 768,056,492 downwards.
ATCCCGAAGTTCACACCCTTGCGGATGCTAATCTCCGTTTGGAGGCGGTGTGGAGGCACAATGCTCCCAAGAAGCCACTAGGGCCACTGTAATCTCCTCACGCCCTCGCACAATGCAAGATGTCGTGATTCCACGAAGGACCCTTGAGGGCGGTCACCGAACCCGTACAAATGGCAACCCTTGGGGGCGGTCACCGAACCCGTACACTTTGGCAACCCTTGGGGGCGGTCACCGGTACCCGTCAAATTGCTCGGGGCGATCTCCACAACCTAATTGGAGACCTCGACGCTTGCCCGGAGCTTTACACCACAATGATTGAGCTCCGAACACCACCAACCGTCTAGGGCGCCAAGGCACCCAAGAGGAACAAGCTCTAGGGTGCCCAAACACCCAAGAGTAATAAGCTTCTAAAACTTCACTTCCACGTATCATCGTGGAGAACTCTAACCGATGCACCAAATGCAATGGCAAGGGCACACGGAGTGCCCAAGTCCTTCTCTCCCAAATCCCACCAAAGCAACTAATGCTAGGGAGGAAAATGAGAGGAAGAACGAAAGTAGAACACGAAGAACTCCAAGATCTAGATCCAAGGGGTTCCCCTCACTTAGAGGAGAAAGTGATTGGTGGAAACATGGATCTAGATCTCCTCTCTCTTTTCCCTCAAGAACTAGCAAGAATCATTTGAGGGATTGAGAGTTAGCAAGCTCGAAGAAGGTCAACAATGGGGGGAAGAACACGAGCTCAAATGATAAGTTCTCAAGGGGGAAGAAGACCCCCTTTTATAGGTGGGGAGAAAAACCAACCGTTATCCCCTCACTCAGCCCGCACGACGCGGTACTATCAAGCCGGAGACTGCGGTACTACATGATCGGTCAGCGGTACTACCGCTGCAGGTTGCGGTACTACCGCAAGTGCAAGATCGGCCGAGATGAAGGCCTGTTGCACAGGCAACGAACGGTAGAACCGCCGGAGCGGTACTACGCTACTTCTGGTACTACCGTAAGGCAGGCAACACTAGCCACAGAGAAAGCACGGAAGTAAAAAATTACTTGCACCTACTTCCGCCGAGGGAGGACCTGCAAGAAAAAATCCGCACGGTACTACCGCACACGAAGAGCGGTACTATCACAGAGGGCGCGGATGTAAAAATTACATCCACCCTACTTCCGCTCATGCTTTGCTAAGCCTGGCCAGAGCCCACGGTACTACTGCGTCTGGCACAAGATGCTACCACGTAGGGCACGGATGTAAAAATTACATCCGCCCCTACTACCGCTTCGAGGCTGCGCTGGCACGAGGCCCGCGGTACTACCGCTCCCACAGAGCGGCACTACCGTGAGCACTGCGATACTACCGCGGTGGACTGCGGTACTCTTGCAAGGGCCTGCGGTACTACCGCTCGGAGAGCGATACTACCGCATGCCCAGATTAGCAACACTAGGAGTCCTTCATTTTGCAGAGAAGACAATGAGAGGAAACAATAAAACCAGAACTGCCATAACTTCTACAAATGAGCTCGAATTGAGCAAACTCAAGCTTGTTGGATATAGTAAGAAGAGGCAGAGGAGGTATGCCTAACAAACAAATGAGTGAAACCTCCAACAGAGAAGAAACGGCATATCCTCCAACATCGAAAACATCATAGAAGATGCATGTGAACTCCGTTTTCGATGAGCTCGAGCTTGTCATAAAAATGACCATAAGCTTCAAATCTCACAAGGAGAACAACCAAACAAGAACCAAAAAGATGATGCAAGGATGCAATGGTTTGAGCTCTCTACGAATGATACAATCAAGATACTCATCGAGAGCCCCCCTTGATAGTACGGCAATCGATCCTATAACCCGGTCTCCCAACTACCATCATGAGACCGGTAAAATAGAAAACCTATCAAGGGAAAACCTTTGCCTTGCACATGGTCCACTTGAGCTAGACGATGACGATCTTGACTCCCTCAAGTTGGACCACCTTTCTTGATTGCGTTGGCTCGATGAAGACTAGTTGATTGCTCCCCCATACTCCACTATGGGTGTGCCACTCTTCCGCACATCTCCACAAGTCCATTGTCACCACAATGGACGACAAGCTTCAAGCATTTGATCTCTTCGTGATGCTTCACTTGAATTTGCACACCGCAACCTAACCCCACAAAGAACTCTCACGAAGACCATGGGTTAGTACACAAAGCATAATGGACAATGCTTACCATACCATGGGATCACTTGATCCCTCTGTACATCTTATGCGCTTTGTGTGTTGAATCTTTCCAACTCTCTTCATTTGGATGATGTCTTGAAGGTGGACATGAATGATCACACAATCTTATTCTTCAAGACATGCTTGCAATAAGCTCAACACTCACATGACCGGTCTTTGGATAATTCCTTAATAGCACCATGATCATCACAAACTCTCCTTGAAACCAACAAATGGACTCCAAGAAAAGCCTATGGACAAACCCTACAAATATAACTCAAGGCAACCATTAGTCCATAGAGATTGTCATCAATTGCCAAAACCAAACATGGGGGCACCGCATGTTCTTTCACCTACCCTACTGGAAAGACCTAGAGGTCCGCTCTTCGATCGACGTGATGCATGTGACGAAGAACCTTTGCGTGAACCTGCTAGGCTTTTTGGGTGTGTATGGGAAGACAAAAGATACACCTGAGGCACGGGAGGACCTGCAACGCTTGCACGAAAAAGAGGGCATGCCTCCTGCCAGCTACGCTCTTACGAAAGAAGAGAAAGAAATCTTCTTTGAATGCTTGCTCAGTATGAAGGTCCCGACTGGCTTCTCGTCGAATATAAAGGGAATAATAAATATGCCAGAGAAAAAGTTCCAGAACCTAAAGTCTCATGACTGCCATGTGAATATGACGCAACTACTTCTGGTTGCATTGAGGGGGCTTCTACTGAAAAACGTCTGATTAGCCATTGTGAAGCTATGTGCATTCCTCAATGCAATATCTCAGAAGGTGATCGATCCATAAATCATACCAACGCTAAGGAGTGATGTGGCGCAATGTCTTGTCAGTTCGAGCTGGTGTTCCCACCATCCTTCTTCAATATCATGACGCACGTCCTAGTTCATCTAGTCGACGAGATTGTCATTCTTGGGCCCGTATTTCTACACAATATGTTCCCCTTTGAGAGGTTCATGGGAGTCCTAAAGAAATATGTCCGTAACCGCGCTAGGCCAGAAGGAAGCATCTCCATGGGCCATCAAACAGAGGATGTCATCGGGTTTTGTGTTGACTTTATTCCTGGCCTTAAGAAGATAGTGTTGGGGAACGTAGCAGAAATTCGAAATTTTCTACGCATCACCAAGATCAATCTATAGAGTAATCTAGCAACGAGGGAAAGGGGAGTGCATCTACATACCCTTGTAGATCGCTAAGCGGAAGCGTTGCAAGAACGCGGATGAAGGAGTCGTACTCATGGCGATTCAGATCGCGGTTGATTCGATCTAAGCACCGAACAACGGTGCCTCCGCATTCAACACACGTACAACCCGGGGACGTCTCCTCCTTCTTGATCCAGCAAGGGGAGAGGAGAAGTTGAGGGAGAACTCCGACAGCACGACGGCGTGGTGGTGATGGAGCTCGTGGTTCTCCGGCAGGGCTTCGCCAAGCACAACGGGGGAGGAGGTGTTGGAGGAGGGAGAGGGGTGCGCCAAGGGAAGGGTGCAGCTGCCCTCTCTCTCCCTCACTATATATAGGGAAGGGAGTAGGGGAGGCACCTGGGGTTCCCTAGGGGAGGCGGCGGCCATAGGGGAAACCCTAGATGGGTTTTGGCGCCCCCACCCCTAGGAAACTTGCCCCCAAGCCGGGAGGCGGCTGCCCTAGGGGTGGCGCCCCCTCTCCATGTTACGTGAGATGGGGTGGGAGGCGCTCAGCCCCTTAGTGGGCTGATGTGCCCTCTCCCTTGGCCCATAAGCCCCCAAAGCTTGCCGGGCCTCCGAAACCCCTTCGGACACGCTGGTCATCACCGGTACCCCGGAACAATTCCGGACTCCAATACCCTTCGTCCAATATACCGATCTTCACCCCCAGACCATTCCGGAGCTCCTCGTCATTTCCGGGATCTCATCCGAGACTCCAAACAACCTTCGGTAACCACATACTATTTCCCATAACAACTCTAGCGTCACCGAACCTTAAGTGTGTAGACCCTACGGGTTCGGGAACCATGCAGACATGACCGAGACGTTCTCCGGTCAATAACCAACAGCGGGATCTGGATACCCATGTTGGCTCCCACATGTTCCATGATGATCTCATCGGATGAACCACGATGTCAAGGATTCAAGCAATCCCGTATGCAATTCCCTTTGTCTAACGGTATTGTACTTGCCCGAGATTCGATCGTCGGTATGCCGATACCTTGTTCAATCTCGTTACCGGCAAGTCTCTTTACTCGTTCCGTAACACATCATCCCGTGATCAACCCCTTGGTCACATTGTGCACATTATGATGATGTCCTACCGAGTGGGCCCAGAGATACCTCTCCGTCACACGGAGTGACAAATCCCAGTCTCGATTCGTGCCAACCCAACAAACACTTTCGGAGATACCCGTAGTGCACCTTTATAGCCACCCAGTTACGTTGTGACGTTTGGTACACCTAAAGCATTCCTACGGTATCCGGGAGTTGCACAATCTCATGGTCTAAGGAAATGATACTTAACATTAGAAAAGCTTTAGCATACGAACTACACGATCTTTGTGCTAGGCTTAGGATTGGGTCTTGTCCATCACATCATTCTCCTAATGATGTGATCCCATTATCAACGACATCCAATGTCCATGGTCGAAACCATAACCATCTATTGATCAACGAGCTAGTCAACTGGAGGCTTACTAGGGACATGGTGTTGTCTATGTACCCACACATGTATCTGAGTTTCCTATCAATACAATTATAGCATGGATAATAAACGATTATCATGAACAAGGAAATACAATAATAATAACTAATTTATTGGTGCCTCTAGGGCATATTTCCAACAATCTCCCACTTGCACTAGAGTCAATAATCTAGTTCACATCGCCATGTGATTAACACTCACAGGTCACATCGCCATGTGACCAACATCCAAAGAGTTTACTAGTGTCACTAAACTAGTTCACATCATCATGTGATTAAGACTCAATGAGTTCTAGGGTTTGATCATGTTTTTCTTGTGAGAGAGGTTTTAGTCAACGGGTCTGCAACATTCAGATCCGTATGCACTTCGCAAATCTCTAGGTCATATTGTAAATGTTGCTTCCACGCTCCACTTGAAGCTACTCCAAATGGTTGCTCCACTATACGTATCCGGTTTGCTACTCAGAGTCACTCGGATAGGTGTTAAAGCTTGCATCGACGTAACCCTTTACGCCGAACTCTTTATGACCTCCATAATCGAGAAACATGTCCTTATTTACTCCAAGGACAATTTTGACCGATGTCCAATGATCCATTCCCGGATCATTCTTGTAACCCTTGACTCACTCATGGCAAGGCACATTTCCGGTGTCGTACACAACATAGCATACTATAGAGCCTACGTCTGAAGCATAGGGGACGACCTTCGTCCTTTCTCTCTCTTCTGCCGTGGTCGAGCTTTAACTCTTAACATCATACCTTACAACTCAGGCAAGAACTCCTTCTTTGACTGATCCATCTTGAACACCTTCAAGATCATGTCAAGGTATGTGCTCATTTGAAAATACCATTTAGCGGTTTTTGATCTATCATCATAGATCTTGATGCTCAATGTTCAAGCAGCTTAATCCAGGTTTTCTATTGAAAAACACTTTTCAAATAACCCTATATGCTTTCCAGAAATTCTACATCATTTCCGATCAAAAATATGTCAACAACATATACTCATCAGAAATTCTATAGTGCTCCCACTCACTTCTTTGGAAATACAAGTTTCTCATAAGCTTTGTATAAACCCAAAATCTTTGATCATCTCATCAAAGCGTACATTCCAACTCCGAGATGCTTACTCCAGTCCTTAGAAGGATTGCTGGAGCTTTGCATACTTGTTAGCGTCTTCGGGATTGTCGAAACCTTTACGGTTGTATCACATACAACCTTTCCTCAAGAAAATTGTCGAGGAAACAATGTTTCGACATCCTATCTCGCAAGATTTCATAAATAATGCAGAATCGCTAATCCAATTCCACATGACTCTTAGCATCGCTATGGGTGAGAAAGCCTCACCGTAGTCAACTCCTTGAATCTTGTTGGAAAACATCTTAACGACAAGTCGAGCTTTCTTAATGGTGATACTTACCATCATTGTCTGTCTTCCTTTTAAAATCCATCTGTACCCAATAGCCTTACGACCATCAAGTAGTTCTGCCAAAGTCTACACTTTGTTTTCATACATGGATCCTCTCTCGGATTTTATGGCCTCGAGCCATTCGTCAGAGTCCGGGCCCACCATCGCTTCTCCATATCTCGTAGGTTCATTGTTGTCTAGCAACATGACCTTCAAGACATGATTACTGTACCACTCTGAAGTAGTACGCATCCTTGTCACCCTACGAGGTTCGGTAGTGACTTTATCCAAAGTTTCATGACCACTATCATCAACTTCCACTTCAATTGATGTAGGTGTCACAGGAACAACTTTCTGTGCCCTGCTACACACTGGTTGAAGTGATGGTTCAGTAACCTCATCAAGTCTCCACCATCCTCCCACTCAATTCTTTCGAGAGAAACTTTTCTTCGGAAAAGGACCCGATTCAAGAAACAATCCCTATTGCTTTCGGATCTGAATTAGGAGGTATACCCAACTGTTTTGGGTGTCCTATGAAGATGCATTTTATCCGCTTTGGGTTCGAGCTTATCAACCTGAAACTTTTTCACATAAGCGTCGCAGCCCCAAACTGTTAAGAATCGACAACTTAGGTTTCTCCAAACCATAGTTCAAACGGTGTCGTCTCAACGGGATTACGTGGTGCCCTATTAAAGTGAATGCGGTTGTCTCTAATGCCTAACCCATGAACGATAGTGGTAATTCGATAAGAGACATCATGGTACGCACCATATCCAATAGGGTGCAACTATGATGTTCGGACACACCATCACACTATGGTGTTCCAGACGGTATTAATTGTGAAACAATTTCCACAACGTCTTAATTGCGTGCCAAAGCTCGTAACTCAGATACTCATCTCGATGATCATCTCATAGACATTTTATCCTCTTGTCACGATGACCTTCAACTTCACTCTGAAATTACTTGAACCATTCAATAATTCAGACTTGTGTTTCATCAAGTAAATATACTCACTATCTACTCAAATCATCCGTGAAGCAAGAACATAACGATATCCACTGCGTGCCTCTGCACTCATTGGACTGCACACATCAAAATGTATTACTTCCAACAAGTTGCTTTCTTGTTCCATTTTACTGAAAACGAGGCTTTCGGTCATCTTGCCCATGTGGTATGATTTGCATGTCTCAAGTGATTCAAAATCAAGTGAGTCCAAACGGTCCATTTGCATGGAGTTTCTTCATGCATATACACCAATAGACATGGTTCGCATGTCTCAATCTTTTCAAAAACGAGTGAGTCCAAAGATCCATCAACATGGAGCTTCTTCATGCTTTTATACCAATATGACTTACATGGCGATTGCCACAAGTAAGTGGTACTATCATTACTATCTTATATCTTTTGGCATGCAAATGTGTATCATCGCGATCGAGATTCAATAAACCATTCTTTTGGGTGCAAGACCATTGAAGGTCTTATTCAAATGAATAGAGTAAACATTATTCTCTTTAAATGAATAACCGTATTGCGATAGACATAATCCAATCATGTCTATGCTCAACGCATAAACACCAAATAACAATTATTTAGGTTTAACACCAATCTCGATGGTAGAGGGAGCAGCGATGCTTGATCACATCAACCTTTGGAAACACTTCCAACACACATCGTCATCTCACCTTTAGCTAGTCTCCGTTTATTCCGTAGCTCTTTTATTTCGAGTTACTAACACTTAGCAACCGAACCGGTATCTAATACCCTGGTGCTACTAGGAGTACTAGTAAAGTACACATTAACATAATGTATATCCAATATACTTCTATCGACCTTGCCAGCCTTCTCATCTACCATGTATCTAGGGTAATTCTGCTCCAGTGGCTGTTCCCCTTATTACAGAAGCACTTAGTCTTGGGTTTGGGTTCAACCTTGGGTTTCTTCACTAGAGCAGCAGCTGATTTGCCGTTTCATGAAGTATCCCTTCTTGCCCTTGCCCTTCTTGAAACAAGTGGTTTCATTAACCATCAACAATTGATGCTCCTTCTTGACTTCTACTTTCGCGGTGTCAAACATCGCGAATATTTCAAAGATCATCTATCCCTGATATGTTATAGTTCATCACGAAGCTCTAGCAGCTTGGTGGCAATGACTTTGGAGAAACATCACTATCTCATCGGGAAGATCAACTCCCACTCGATTCAAGTGATTGTTGCACTCAGACAATCTGAGCACAAGCTCAACGATTGAGCTTTTCTCCCTTAGTTTGCAGGCTAAGAAAATCGTCGGAGGTCTTATACCTCTTGCCGGTGGCACGAGCCTGAAATCCCAATTTCAGCCCTCGAAACATCTCATATGTTCCACGATGTTTCGAAAAACGTCTTTGGTGCCTCAACTCTAAACCGTTTAACTGAACTATCACACAGTTATCAAAACGTGTATGTCCGATGTTCGCAACATCCACAGACGACGTTTGGAGTTCAGCACACTGAGCGGTGCATTAAGGACATAAGCTTTCTTCTGTCCGTATAATCGCTACTGTCAACTTTCAACTATATTTTCTCTAGGAACATATCTAAAACAGTGGAACTAAAGTGCGAGCTTACGACATAATTTGCAAAGATCTTTTGACTATGTTCAGGATAATTAAGTTCATCTCATGAACTCCCACTCAGATAGACATCCCTCTAGTCATCTAAGTGATTACATGATCCGAGTCAACTAGGCTGTGTCTGATCATCACGTGAGACGGACTAGTCATCATCGGTGAACATCTTCATGTTGATCGTATCTACTATACAACTCATGCTCGACCTTTCGGTCTCTTGTGTTACGAGGCCATGTCTGCATACATGCTAGGCTCGTCAAGTCAACCTAAGTGTTTCGCGTGTGTAAATCTGGCTTACACCCATTGTATGTGAACGTAAGAATCTATCACACCCGATCATCACGTGGTGCTTCGAAACGACGAACTTTCACAACGGTGCACAGTTAGGGGGGAACACTTTCTTGAAATTTTAATGAGGATCATCTTATTTATTACCGTCGTTCTAAGCAAATAAGATGCATAAACATGATAAACATCACATGCAATCAAAAGTGACATGATATGGCCAATATCATTTTGCTCCTTTTGATCTCCATCTTCGGGGCTCCATGATCATCATCGTCACCGACATGACACCATGATCTCCATCATCATGATCTCCATCATTGTGTCTCCATGAAGTTGTGTCGCCAACTTATTGCTTCTACTACTATGGCTACCGGTTAGCAATAAAGTAAAGTAATTACATGGCGTTGTTCAATGACATGCAGGTCATACAATAAATTAAGACAACTCCTATGGCTCCTACCGGTTGTCATACTCATCGACATGCAAGTCGTGATTCCTATTGCAAGAACATGATCAATCTCATATATCACATACCATTCATCACATTCTTCTTGGCCATATCACATCACATAGCATACCCTGCAAAAACAAGTTAGACGTCCTCTAATTGTTGTTTGCATGTTTTACGTGGCTGCTATGGGTTTCTAGAAAGAACGTTTCTTACCTACGCAAAACCACAACGTGATATGCCAATTGCTATTTACCCTTCATAAGGACCCTTTTCATCGAACCCGTTTCGACTAAAGTGGGAGAGACTGGCACCCGCTAGCCACCTTATGCACCAAGTGCATGTCGATCGGTGGAACACATCTCACGTAAGTGTACGTGTAAGGTCGGTCCGGGTCGCTTCATCCCACAATACCGTAGAAACAAGATTGGACTAGTAACGGTAAGCATATTGAACAAAATCAACGCCCACAACTACTTTGTGTTCTACTCGTGCAAAGAATCTACGCATAGACCTAGCTCATGATGCCACTGTTGGGGAACGTAGCAGAAATTCGAAATTTTCTACGAATCACCAAGATCAATCTATGGAGTAATCTAGCAACGAGGGAAAGGGGAGTGCATCTACATACCCTTGTCGATCGCTAAGCGGAAGCGTTGAAAGAACGCGGATGAAGGAGTCGTACTCGCAGCGATTCAGATCGCGGTTGATTCCGATCTAAGCACCGAACAACGGTGCCTCCGCATTCAACACACGTACAACCCGGGGACGTCTCCTCCTTCTTGATCCAGCAAGGGGAGAGGAGAAGTTGAGGGAGAACTCCGACAGCACGACGGCATGGTGGTGATGGAGCTCGTGGTTCTCCGGCAGGGCTTCGCCAAGCACTACGGAGGAGGAGGAGGTGTTGGAGGAGGGAGAGGGCTGCGCCAAGGGAAGGGTGCGGCTGCCCTCTCTCTCTCTCTCTCACTATATATAGGGGGTAGGGAGTAGGGGGAGGCACCCTAGGGTTCCCTAGGGGAGGGGCGGCGGCCATAGGGGAAACCCTAGATGGGTTTTGGCGCCCCCACCCCCTAGGAAACTTGCCCCCAAGCCGGGAGGGCGGCTGCCCTAGGGGTGGCGCCCCACCTCTCCAGTTACGTGAGATGGGGTGGGAGGGACGCTCAGCCCCTTAGTGGGCTGATGTGCCCTCTCCCTTGGCCCATAAGCCCCCCAAAGCTTGCCGGGGCCTCCAAACCCCTTTGGACATCGCTGGTCATCACCTGGTACCCCCGGAACAATTCCGGACTCCAATACCCTTCGTCCAATATACCGATCTTCACCTCCAGACCATTCCGGAGCTCCTCGTCATGTCCGGGATCTCATCCGGGACTCCGAACAACCTTCGGTAACCACATACTATTTCCCATAACAACTCTAGCATCACCGAACCTTAAGTGTGTAGACCCTACGGGTTCGGGAACCATGCAGACATGACCGAGACGTTCTCCGTCAATAACCAACAGCGGATCTGGATACCCATGTTGGCTCCCACATGTTCCACGATGATCTCATCGGATGAACCACGATGTCAAGGATTCAAGCAATCCCGTATGCAATTCCCTTTGTCTAACGGTATTGTACTTGCCCGAGATTCGATCGTCGGTATGCCGATACCTTGTTCAATCTCATCGGCAAGTCTCTTTACTCGTTCCGTAACACATCATCCCGTGATCAACCCCTTGGTCACATTGTGCACATTATGATGATGTCCTACCGAGTGGGCCCAGAGATACCTCTCCGTCACACGGAGTGACAAATCCGATCTCGATTCGTGCCAACCCAACAAACACTTTCGGAGATACCCGTAGTGCACCTTTATAGCCACCCGATTACGTTGTGACGTTTGGTACACCTAAAGCATTCCTACGGTATCCGGGAGTTGCACAATCTCATGGTCTAAGGAAATGATACTTAACATTAGAAAAGCTTTAGCATACGAACTACACGAGCTAGGCTTAGGATTGGGTCTTGTCCATCACATCATTCTCCTAATGATGTGATCCCGTTATCAACGACATCCAATGTCCATGGTCAGGAAACCGTAACCATCTATTGAACAACGAGCTAGTCAACTAGAGGCTTACTAGGGACATGGTGTTGTCTATGTACCCACACATGTATCTGAGTTTCCTATCAATACAATTATAGCATGGATAATAAACGATTATCATGAACATGGAAATATAATAATAATAACTAATTTATTAGTGCCTCTAGGGCATATTTCCAACAGATAGGTCTCCCTAAATCGCGGTATGAGGGGAGACTGACTGGAAAAGGCACGCTTGGAAGGGACTCAATAATATGCAGGGACGGATATTCTTGGTCTCAAGCACACTACACAGTTCTACAGAACTCTACCTTGGTGACCTCGTATGTCGATGAACACAAGAACAGTCTGCGCTCCAAACACCCGGAGCAGTGCGACGACTGGATTACATGTGAACACATCAGGACTTTCAGCAGTTGGTTGGAAACACGTCTCAGAGGTGACAACTTTGTTTGTGATGAGCTGTACTTGTTGTCCAGGGGGACCATCTTCGACTGTAATGATTTGGAAAGGATACGAGATAAATGGGAATACATTTTACACGATCGACCAAGATCAAAAGAGCACCAACCAAAACAGCGGTGTCCGCTTTGATGCAGCAACCGACAAGGGAAATGACACATATTATGGTTACATAGTAGACATATGGGAACTTGACTACGGAGTAGATTTTAAGGTCCCTTTGTTTAAGTGCAAATGGGTCAATCTGTCAGGAGGCGGGGTACAGGTAGACCCAGTCTGGAATGACAACAGTGGATCTGAAAAATCTTGGGTACACTGACGAACCGTTTGTCCTAGCCAATGATGTGGCACAGGTTATCTATGTGAAGGGCATGTCTACCAGACCGAGAAAAAGAAAAGATAAGGAAGCGAATACTTCATACGATGAGCCAAAGCGCCACATAGTTCTTTCAGGAAAAAGGGACATCCTGGGAGTGGAGGGCAAGATGACATGTCTCGAAGAGTATGAAAAGTTTCATGAAATTCCTTCCTTCAAAGTCAAGGCTGACCCAAGCATCCCGATAAACGATGAAGATTATCCATGGTTACTGGCGCAATAAGCAAATGACACAAGCGAAGAAAAAGTGAAGACTCTCCAAGAACTATTATGATGATACCATGCCAACTTTGTAATAGACGAGTATGATACCATTGTCCGCTTTGTACATGCACATGCTATGCCAACTTTTTGAGTTCATTTGAAAACTATGAATTTAGGTCGAATTTTCTCTATAGGTGCATCTATGTTCATTAGTCCACGCCCATGCGGCTCGCCTCGTCCCATGACCATTAGTCTCGGGTTGGTTCTTGTTGCTCAGAGTTTAGTCCCACTGCGAATCAAGGGCGCCACACCGGTTTATAAGCCCGTCCCTCTCTGCCTTGTTGAGCTCCTCTCAAAGTGAAAATAGATGCCCTATGCAGGAATTTGACCTAAATTCATAGTGAATTTCTCTGAAATTCATAGGAATTGATTAAGAATTTAGGTCGAATTTTCTCTATAGGCGCATCTATGTTCATTTTTTTAGTAAAGTTAATCACAAACTTGTGATTCACACAAATTTCAAAGAATTCAAATTTTAACTATTCAAATTTGAAAACTAATGCCACAAACAAAAAGTTCATAATTTTTCTAAAACTAATGGCACTAACAGAAAGTTTATAATTTTGCTGACCTAAAAGCAAAAAGAATTAAAAAATAAAGCAAAAAACCAAAAGAAAATAACTAATGCAGAAAACAAAACAAAAAAACTGGAAAATAATAAAAATAGCAACAATAAGTATTTTGTTGTAAGTAGAAACAAAATAAAATAAATAAAGCAACAAAGAAAACAAAAAAAGTGTTTTCAAATTTGAAAATTAATGGCACTAACAGAAATTTATAATTTTTCTAAAACTAACAGCAAAAGGAATTAAAAAATAAAGCAAAAAACAACAAAAAATAAATAATGCAGAAAACAAAACAAAAAACTGGAAAAAATAAAAATAGCAACAATAAGCATTTTGTTGTAAGTAGAAATAAAATAAAATAAATAAAACAACAAAGAAAACAAAAAAAGTGTTTTCAAATTTGAAAACTAATGACACTAACAGAAAGTTTGTAATTTTTCTAAAACTAAAAGCAAAAAGAATTAAAAAATAAAGCAAAAAACAACAAAAAATAAAAATGCAGAAAACAAAACAAAAAAACTGGAAAAAAAATAAAAAAGTGCCTCCTACTGGGCCCCCATGGCCTGAATGCGACTAGAAATCCTACATGGGCCAGGATTCAGGCCCGCAGGAGACCAAGTAGGCCCACAGGCACACATTGCACGGTTAGGCCCGAAAGCCTGCTTTAGAGAGGAGCTCGAGAGGGAAGGCGCACCGCACCTTATAAACAGGTGCGGCTCTCTCTCAGCTAGCGAGGTGCGACTAAACTCCCACCACCATTCCGCTGTGCAAGGCCTTTGGTCGAACCGGGACCAATGCCCCCTTTAGTCCCGGTTGGTGCCACCAACCGGGACCAAAGGCCGCCGCTTCCCGCCCTTTGGGTTGCTGAAAAGAGGCCTTTGGTCCGGTTGGTGGCACCAACCGACTAATGCACTTTTAGTCCCGGTTCATGCCACGAATCGGGACCAAAGGCTTTGCTATATAAGCAAAGACTTAGGAAATTTTCACATTTCCCTCATGATTGCCCCGACGACGCCGAGCACATCGACGCCGCCAGTTGCCCCGACGCCGCCCGGCCCGCTTGTCGCCGTCGCCAGCCTCGCCTGACGCTGCCGTCGCCGCCCGGCAATAATGCCGCCGCTGCCCCTACCCCGACAAGACGCCGCCTGCCCTGTCAGCCGCTGCCCCTCGCCTGACGTGTCGCCGCCTCTGAGCACTGAGCACACAGATTCTGCCGCCCCGCTGCCGCTGCAATTTTTAATTATACATGCTATTTTTACATGTTTTTACATTTTCATATATATATATATATATATATATATACATATACATATATATATGTATGTATGTATGTATGTATTTTTTAAATATATGTATTTTTTATGTATGTTCATATATGTATGTATGTATTTTTTACATGTTTTTTGTATGTATGTATGTATTTTTTTAATTGTAATGATGTGTTAAAATACATATATGCAAAAGTTAGATTTTTAATTAGAAAAGTTTTATCTATATATGTTCTCTGATTTAGTACATTTTAGGTTAGTTTTATATATTTAGGATAAAAAAGGATAAAAAAGAAGAGGAAGAAGGAAAGAAGAGGAAGAAGAAAAAAAAGAGGAGAAGAAAGAATAGAGGAATTCTTCTTTTCTATTCTTTCTTCTCCTCTTTTTTTCTTTTTCTTCCTCTTTTTTTTATCGGAAACGAGGGTCGTCGAGGGTCGCCGAGCGTTAGAGGAAACCCTAATTCAATAGCAAGTATCATCGGTGTGAGATACATGTGGTCGTTGAAATGGGACACTACATCCACGTCCCACAAGTGACGCGGGTGTCGATGCCCACGTCACTTGTGGGACATAGATGTAGTGTCGTCGTTGTTGTTGTTGATATACCCCCTCCCTATAGCTTCATGTATTTTTAAGAAGGAAAAAACAAGCACATTATTTTCCCATGTATGTATGTCGTCGTTGTCGATATACCCCCTCCCGATAGCTTCAACACGTGGGGGGGGGGGTCGATATTACCCCCTCCTTGAAGCGTTCTCGAGGCCACCCCTAACCCTTGAAGCGTTGTCGATATACCCCCTCCCGATAGCTTCAACACGTGGGGGGGGGTCGATATTACCTCCTCCTTGAAGCGTTCGAGGCCACCTAACCCTTGAAGCGTTGTCGAGGCCAATTCAAACCCTAGAGAAGCAGCGTCGAGGCCACTAATTAATATGATTCCTTATTGTGATTACCCAGCTAGTTCTACGTTTGCCACTAATATATCCATATCTGTCATGTTTGAATAATAATTGCCATGTTGTAAATATTTGTAGAAACTATGGACACCCCGAGACGAAGCACAAGAAGCGTTGTTCGTGGATATAATCGCAGAAGGAAGTGATGTCGCTTTCGTTGATGTTTCTCAATGACACCGATGGTCCGGAAGGAGAGGGTGAAGAAGCAGCTGGCTATGATTATGATGGCTCCGATGACCCAATGCGGTGCAAGAAGTAGACCATGAGAACGGCTCGATGACCGAACCTAGTCCGCTAGGTATATATATTAGTTAAGCCTGTCTTGACTAGCTAATTGATGCATTCATTGTTTTGGTATGTACACATATTAATTAACTCTCGTCTTTATTCTTTTTTCTAGCCCTCCGGATCGAGCACAACTTCGGTAAAGAGACGAGGTCCGAAGTAAAAGTTGAGCTCGGATGAAAACTTTGAGATCATAGAAATCGCATGACGGCCAACCGATTGAACCCATCCGGACAAAGAAGGCATTTGTTGCTCGGTCAAGGGGTTCTCGTTAGGGACAAGATCCCGATTAGCATCCAGCAATGGTATAAGCCTCAAGAACGAAGACCACGAGGTGTCTTATGTCAATGAATGCGTAAAATGATCTTTGACCGAGCTGAAGTCAAATTTCACCCTACCGCCAGAGGATGATCCGGAGAAGCCAGTTGAGCAATTAATCAAGTCTTTTGCTCTTAAGAAGATGGCAGACCTATTCAGGAATTGGAAGAAAGACCTGAATAAGTTTGTCGATAAAAAAGAGACCCCATAATTCAAGGGAAAATATGAGAAGATCAGAGATGACTGGCCCGCATTTGTGGCCCACAAGACATCGGAAAAGAGTAAAAACATATCGGCGACAAACAAGAAAAATGCTGCGAAGAAGAAGCTTCACCATCGCACGGGGTCAGGTGGCTACCTCATAGCCCGGCCTAAGTGGGCCAAGGCTGAGAATGACCTGCTTGATAAAGGGATCGAACCAGAGACAATGAACTGGCCAGATCAAGGTCTGGACTTGGTTCTTCGGGCTGGCGGAACTCGGACCCCGTATCGTGGAAGTGCATTTGGATGGACGATCAATTGGACATACCGGTCAAGAGGCTTCAAAGAATATATTGAAGCAGCGCAAAGAAGGGACGTTCTTTCCAGACAGAGAGAACGCATTTAGCTCACAATGGCCCTCGGGAATCTCGAGCACTCGGACGGACACGAGGCACGCCAGGCTCCGTTTCATGGAAGGCTGGGTTTTCGGACGCAGGCGGTTACAAATGCCAGGAGAGGAGGAAGAAAGTGCAGCAGACCGAACTGCAGGCGCTGCATGCAAGGGTACAAGCGATAGAGGAACGAGAAGCAGATCGCAGCAAACGACCTGCCGAAGCTACCCCGCCATCTCAGCGGAGAAGCAGCGTGGCTTCCACCGAGCTGCTTCAGCCGGAGCATGCCTTGACGGCTCCTGCCAGCTATCCCGTGGATGCTATCACGGAGGCTGAAAATTGCCACCTTATGGCGCAATGGATGAATTTGAAGGTCAAGGCGGCTGTTGGCTCTGTTTATCCTACTAAATCCGGCACAACTTTTAACTGCCGGCCAATTCCAGAAGGATATGCTAGGGTGATGGTGGATGAAATAACAGAGGGATTTGAGGACCTCCAGCTTGACCACCCTATCGGTGAAGGGGAGACTCGGCTGGGTTCTGCTCTGAAGACTCCATGCCTATGGCGGAAGGATCTCATCAACCTTATGAACTGGACGCCTCCGCCTCCTCCCCCTCCTCCGGTGAGTCAGGGCACTCCGCCTCCTCCACCGCCTCCTCCTCCGGCGTGACGATCAGGGCACTCGGTCGGCTCCTTTTCCGGCGCGTGGCGGCACTCCGCCTCCTTCTCCGCCTGCGCCGGCGCGCCCGATCAGCCAGCCTCCTCCTTCTCCGCCTCGTCAGCAAGGGCGGAAGAGACCCGCCGCCGCTCCGGCTGCTCCGGTAGCGTCGTAGTCCTTCTCCTCCGCCTCGTAAGCAAGGAAAGAAGACATCCGCCTGTCTCGCTCTGCCGGCGTCTAGCAAGTACAACCAAAGGCGGGAGGACATACAGATTCGGTCCTTCTCAAGACTCTGAGAAGTTATCATACGAGATGACCCCGGAGGAGAACGCGAAGATCACGCGAACTGAAGTGAAGGACTGGTTTCAAGGGTTGAAAGCACAGAGACATCCACCTCCGGAGGAGAAGGTTGATCCGGTGAAAGCGAAGCGGACTCTGGCTGCCCTGACAAAACCACCCAAGTCTCCGCCGAAAGGCAACTATGAGTGCATTATTAGAAAGGCATTTGCCAAAGCGGAGAGGTCGGGAAGTACTGTCAGTGATCAAAGGATGAAAGAACGACGAGCTAGGAAACAAATTGCCCAGCTCGGCGAACAAGCGAAGCAATCGTGCCCCCCGCTCAAGGTGCCTGCTAGCGACATCGTCAATCCGAGGATGGTGCCCGGTTATAGCAATCCTGGAGATTACCTGCCCGACGATGTACATTATGATTTCTTGGAGGTGCAGATACAAAGATACGAGTACGGGAAACCTCTCGTCAAAGATGAAAGATCTCTATCAACGATGATGCGAAGATTGCATGATTGGTGCACGAAATCCTGTAGAGAGTCTGAGGGGAGGAGTACTTTGTATGTGAGAGTTAAAAAGGAGCATGACCTCGTTGGAATTGAACTGTTGCCTATTCCATTTGAGGAGTTCTATCAGTTTTTCAATCAATTGGCCCTTGATAAAGCAACGGTCACCTGCTACTGTCTGTAAGTAGTACTACTTACATCATTAAGTCTCTCTATATAACTCAGCTCTTTCATTGGATGTATTTATAATTATCCTCACTATATTATGCAGATTGAAGATCGCGAATTGAAGAAAAGACAAGTGGGTGATATTGGGTTCATTAACACATATCTCATAGATGCAACTGAGGTTAAATATCATGCCGAAAATACCGAGGCCAACTTGCTACAATCGTTGGTTATAAATGAACACAAAGATATAATACTCTTTCCTTACAACTTCAGGTGAGTGTTACTGTCTTGTGGCATATTCGGTTTCCCTTATTAGTCAAGGTTATAGTAATGTAATATTGATGAGTTATGCATGCGCAAGGGTTACCACTATATTCTCCTAGAGATTAAGCTTGAGCAGGGAGTAGTAACTATCTTAGACTCCAAACGAAAAAATCCGGAGGAGTATGCAGACATGACTGAAATGCTCGAGAAGTAAGTTAAATCGATCATTATCCACCATATCAGCAACTTTGTTCATTTCTGATATCAAGTAATTGTTTTCTTTGTATGGCAGGGTTTGGAGAAAATTCACCAAAAAAGCTCCGAGACTGCCGAAGAAGCTGCAATTTAGACACCCGAAAGTAAGTACTATAGTAGCATATTCCACGCATCTCCTAGTGAATCAAGCGCTAGTTTCATCAATACCATTTAGCATGCTTGCTAATTATCAGTTTGATTGACCTCTATTTCTTGTAAAGTGGTTGTGGCAGGAACAAGGGAATGATTTCTGTGGATACTACGTTTGCAGTCCATCCGCCACACGACACCGTGAGCGGGCTACTCGACAAACAATATGAAGTGCGTAAATAACAATATTCACAATTTTATTTTATTACCATCATTTGTGTTGAGTTTCATTCATTCATATATATATATATATATATATATGTATTGACCCCCTTCTTAAAATTAGATGTTTCGGATGCGGGATGAACTCCTAGCACCAGATCGCATGCGAGCAATTCAAGAGGAATTAGCGGCATTCTTTCTTGACCACGTGATCGCTGAAGACGGAGAATACTATGTGGATCATGCGTCCGTATGTTAGGAGATTATATTTGTAAAAGATAATTATTGTATATATGTAGCCGGTAGTGTCGGATAGATATACGAGAACTTGTTGTTCGACCAATCTCTCGGAGAAGGAGAGGTGGTCGATATCACTTCTCTCTGTATGCATATATGTTCATGACGATCTTCTGTTTCCTTCTTTGCTTACTAGCTAGCTAGCGTGTCTAGCTAGTCCTCTTTATACGTATATATAGTACGTAGCGTCGACCAAGCACGGACAAAAGAGAGGACACTTCTCTCTATTAATTAGCTAGCTAACACAATATATGAAACACCTAAATTAAACCCCCAAAACCCCCAACCCCCCCCCCCCCCTTTTTTTGAAAACCAAGCCCCTGAAATGCTGACGCGTGGATGCCTATTGGTCCCGGTTGATGCCACCAACCGGGACCAAAGGCCCTCCTGCCTGGGCTCGGCGCACAGGCCACGTGGAGGCCCATCTGTCCTAGTTCTGGACTGAACCGGGACTAAAGGGCCAGGGCTTTTAGTCCCGGGCATTAGTACCGACCCTTTAGTCCCGGTTCAGGAACCGGGACTAAAGGCCCTTACCAACCAGGATAATAGGCCCTTATTCTACCAGTGCCTCAATTTCCGAGGATAAGTGCTGGACAAGCCAATAACTTATAGTTTTCATTTTAGTGACATAAGATCTACATTGAGTCCACATGTACTATGCCATACTATAAAAAAGGGGGTTGAGGTTGCTTTTGTTTCTTCGTGTGCTTAAAAGTAAACCGCAAAGTCCTCAAAGTGTATTACTTTTTGGGTCCTGATAACACCTACATGTGTGGCATACTAAACATTTGCCCACACTGACATGAGTAGGAGGCAACCCACACGAGCTATGTGTAGGCGAACATTAGAATTGCCATATGTGTGGGCGCACCTACTTCGTGCCACACACCCAACAAGTATTACTCATTTCCATCCCGCGTGTGTGGCATGAAACAAAAATGCCCACACGTTCTGGCGCAGCTACGTTAGGTACCCCGCGGGGTGACAATTTAGTTGCCATCCGGGATGGCAGATGTAGTAATCCGGGATGGCGAATGTAGTTGTAAAAGTATGGCAACTCTATTTGTTTTGTTTTAACTATAGTTGCCATGTCTAATTTATGGTAGTTGTAGAGTGTAATCAAAGCATAGTTGCCGTGTGTGATTAACTACTTGCCACATATGGTCAAACGGTGGTTGCCATGCGTGTTTACCTAGTTGTCACGTGTGGTCCAACCATAGTTACCATATATGGTTAATCACAGTTGCCATGTGTGTTTATCTGGTTGCCACGTATGCGCAACTGCAATTGTCGTCTAGCAACGAATCACAGTTGCCATGTGTGTTTATCTGGTTGCCACGTACACGCAACTGCAGTTGCCGTCCAACAACGTACGAGTGTCGTGTGGGCGAAAAGCAGTTCGTCCACACGCGCGTGGACTAGATGGTGGCTGTATAAACAGAAACTAGTTCGCCCAGACAGCGCAGCTGGCAAACCGCGTGCTACGGGGCGTGTGGGCGAACTCTCCAACGCCCACACACCAGCCCCGTCCGACGTGGCACGCAAATTCTGCCTCAATGTGTCAAGATTCGTTCAAACTCGACTGGACAATGATCCACGCGTGTGGGTGAGTTGCAAAACTGTCACATGTATGGGCCTTATCATTTGGGTACTTTTTTACTTATCTCCCTGCTATTCCACTATCCGGAGCCTTTGAACAATCTTCCTCGGATCAGACGAACTACTCCACATAGAGAGTCATTACAAATCCTACTCTTTTTCAGAAACTCCATATGTTTCACTCCTAGCCACTAGACCACTTGCTCTGTCTTCTTGTACTGCCCGAATATTCCAAACGATTTTTGGTTGAAATTTTTGAACGACTTCCAGAAGTATGCGCAGGTGTGTCCTTGGTTGGTCCGTCAGAGACTCCTAACAATATTTAGTCAGGCCCTTCGAGCTTTTCGAAAGTTGCAACCTTGAGTTTTGTTCAGCAATTCCGAGCTGATCATTCAGAGCCTCTGAGCTGTGCAAGAAAGTGTGCAACGGTCAGATTTTTAGTCTAGTTTATATATATACCCCTGCGTATCCCACCAGATTACTCGAAGAAACTCCATTAAAATCCTACTTTCAAGAGCGAAGTAGATTATCTCTTTAACCACAAGAGCGGAGAATTTGTTACGAACCAAAAATCAAGTTTGGGATTTTCGCTCTGTTTTTCTTTTGAGCCATAGAAATAAATGACCTACATTGAATTGATATATGGTAAAGAGACTCTATGGTAAAAGGACTCAAAAAATAAGCAGCACAAATACGAGTACTAGGTGAAATTTAAGTAAATCAAAGAATCTTCTACTGATACAATTTTTCTATATAGTCTATGGTGTACAGTAATTTATGAAATAACCCTACAATTTCGTAACACAAATTAACTTCATATAGAGTTATAGACACATGATCATCTTATCAAATTCACATGCAAGCCACCCTGGCGAATAAAATCTCCTGCATGAGATGTGGACAGCTTGCCTCCAGATTTTTGAATACATCTGAATCTGTTTTCTTCACAGCTTCAAGTGTCTTCCCTGAGGCTAGAAACTCAATACAAGCTTTTTTGAGAACCCTGCAGTTATGTTGCTCCGCTAAAGTTAGCGTTGTCGCGACTGTTTTCAAGTCGATGCTATCACACAATTTACCTTCACACATAACCCTCAACCTCTCCACTCCATATAGATCCGCCGCAACTAGTAGGTGCTGTAGATTTTCAGTTTTGCCTTCTTCATAACCATCCATCATGCAATCTGTGTATATAAAGTGAAGAAGGGCCTCAAAGATTTGTGGCTCAATGTCATCAATCTCGATGCACCGAGTTGAGTTTTCTTTCATCGGACCAAAGAGCTCTGCCTTGAAAACCGGAGACCGTGCAGCCAACAAACATCTGTGGGCATTGAACAATTGGCCGCGAACACTGAATGTCACATCTGCACCATCTCCATCCACATGCATGTGCCGGAGATGCTCTTGCAGATTCGATGGTGGAGCCACGGCAAGGTTCGTCTTAAGCTCCGTGCGAGATTCTTTTATGATGGTGAGTACGCACCTTATGATCAATGAGCCATAGTAGAGGTCTGGCATTGATTTCAGCTTTGAATTGTCGAAGAATCTGGTGTAGCCGAAACCGTCACTAGTATGAGCTCGAGGAAAGATGTGGTCGACTAGAGCCCTGGTTACTTGGCCGTGTTTCTCCAGAACGCTTAATGTGAACTTTGTCCTCACACCCTTTGAATCCGGTGAGCAGAGATGGTGCAAAAACGCTGACCCTTTGCCGGCGCAGTCTTTCGTGACTCCGTCTGGATAGAGCCTGATATTCCAGTTGTAGCCACCGATGCAGAATGTGCTCGAGCTTACGAACTTGCCGACGCCCATGCCAACGAGCAGCGAGTAGTTGATAATCTCAAAATCATGGGTCCCCGTGAAGCTCTCCGTGAGGCATCTCGACGCCGTCTCGGACGGAGACTGGCCAGGCTTAGCTGAGGAAGACGATCTGTTGCCCATGGAGACGGTAGAAGCTAGACTAAAGAGAGAGAGAGAGAGAGATCACCACCGATGATGTATTGGTCTTGTGTATATATAATAAGGAATCTAGCTTTATGTTACAGGTATAACCGTGTTACATATATGTACACACAGGAAGGTGCTATTGTACTTGGATTGAGAACTCCTAATGTGTTTGTGTGTAGATAAGAAATACAATGAGGACGCGCAGACCTACCAGGATACAGAATCTGAATTGTATTGTGATTGCTCAATTTTGTTTTAATAAAATTGCTGAATATGTTTATGTCAAAAAGCCCCAAAGAAAATACTCCAATATTGGACACATGACACGTGAGTCATTGCCAGGAGTGTAGGCACGATAAACGCAGACACATGAGGCTCCAATATTTAAGTGATTATAAATATACCAAGAATCAAGGGAGAACAATAACATGACTATACCAGTAAGGGAGAACAAGAACACACCGTATAGTGAAGTAACCACTTGTGGCATCCGACGATGATTTCAGCAGCCTCGATTTCTCAATGAATTTAGAAAAGCCAAAATCATCAATTGACGAAGAGAAGGTATGCTCCAACGAGCCGAAGCTTGTTACTAGGACTTTGCCCTCCTTTTCCAACATGTTCAACTTCAAGGTGAACTTGGTCCTGACACCTTTCGGGTGGCTGGAACAATACAAAAAGGCTGAAGCATTACCGGCACACTCGGCATTATTGCCATCTGGGTAGAACCTGATAGTCCAATCGTAGCCACCAACGCTGAAGATGCATGAGCTGATGTATTTGCTAATGCCCATGCCGGCGAGTAGCGGGTAACAGGCTACCTCAAAATTGTGGGTGGCGGTTAAGCTCTCCGTGAAGCATCTAGACGAGGTCTCCGATAGGCTCCTGTGGTCATGGTTAACGACAGCGGTGGAGTTTTTTGCCATGGCCCAAAAGAGATGGAGAAACGATGAGAGGACGGTGGGTGCTTGATCTTGTACGGTCGTGCCGACGCCTCTTTCTCGAGAATCACGGGATATGCTTCCCTTTCTCTCCTTAACCACTTGTATCTATCCCTGATTACAGTGGCGAAGCTGATCAGAAAAAACTGGGCCGGCCAGACTAAAGAAGAGCACAACTTTTTTGAAATTCTAAATGTGAAACCTATGCTGCAATCTGTAAAATGAAAAGAACAATTAAGCAGTCAATTGATTCGAACAATTGGGCTATCTACTGAAGCAATTGTAATCAAATCAATTCTTCTCTGAGTGTGAGTGGCCTTGCCCGTGGCTACCAACATTGCAATTCCTATGAGATGTAAGGAACAATCGAGTGAAAAATCAGGCTATAAATTATCAAATGGCTAACTAGGAATTCGGGGAATACCTGCGTGTTCCCAATCTGATGCCTTGCACAGGGGCAGCTTCGTTGTGGGGAGGAGAGCAGTCGTACGAGAAGGAGCGCAAAGGGCAGTGAGCCGGCACGACGGCGCGGCCGGGATGATGTCGCCGATTGCTCGCTGCGAAGGCGACGCTACCTCCTGGAGGATCCGCTGCTACACAGATAATTGGATCAATCGTGCCCTGCTTGGTTAGTGGGCCGCAGGTGGGCTGGGCTCATAGGTAAAAATAAGGGAAACGTTTCAGGCCGGGGCGCCGGCCGAACCTTCGGCCGGTCGCGAGCCATGCTGGCGCCCCGCGCCCGCCCAAGCCACGCCCAGCGTGAGACACCAGATATTGTTGGGCCCCACGTGGACCATCCCTCCTCCCTTTTATTTTTCCCCTAACTGCTATCTTCATCCCCTACCTCCAGATACATCCTTTCCCGTGGCCATTTTTCTTCTTCCCTTTCCCTGCGCTGCTGCCTACCAGCGGCCGCTGCCGGCCGTCTGCTTCGCCGAGCCAGGGGGACTACCCAACTGCTGCCAGTCCTCCTCCTCCACACATCTTCTCCCCCAAAACATCTCTCCTTCTCTCTCAAATAAGCCATGATTCAAGACGAGGCAAGGTCTGGGAAGGAAGCTGCAACCGGTGCCCGGGGAGGCTGCGACCCGACCATGAGACGGCGATCGTGGTGACCTCAGGACGGCAAGGATAGGGCGACGCTCCTCCGAGAAATCAATCAACATCATTATTTTTGCTACATGCTTCAACCGGCGTCGGAATTTGCTACAAACGGCATCGCATACTGTTGCCACCGGAGTCATGTTTTGCTACAATGCATAATCGATCTTGCGTTTTTGCTACAATCGATGTCGCTTTTTGCTACAACCGTTTCCATTTTTTGCTACATATGTTCAGATTGTGCTGCGACCCAACGACGGCGGCGATGACTTTTTTGCTGCAACTGTAATAGATTTTTGGTACATCCAGCAACAATTTTTGCTACATCCATTCTTTTTTCGCCGGCGACGATACAATAGCGAGATACAACCGCCGGCAACGATGACAAGTTTTTTCGCTGAAAAAGCTGCAACGGGCATTGTCAAAAGCTGGAACCGGCCATCAGCGGAGCTGCATCTAGTGTGGTGGTGCCCCGGCAGCCATGTCGGGCACCTCTCGCGGAGCTCGACGCCCATGGCCATGGCGACAGCCCTCGCGGAGCTCGACGGCCATGGCCATGGCAGCACCCCTCGCGGAGCTCGACGCCGATGGCCATGGCAGCACCCCTCGCGGAGCTCGACGCCCATGGCCACGGCAGCATCCCTCGCGGAGCTCGACTCTCATGGCCATGGCGTGCCCTAGCAGCCACGGCGGCATCCCTCCAGTGGAGCTCGACGAACATGGCCGTCGTGTCCATCACCAGGCAGGGAATCGCGGGTCACGAAGCGCAAGGCCCAGCGAGGAAGGAGACGAGTTTGGGGGAGAATCGAACGGTTACGGGCGCGCAGATCGTACGGCTACCTAGCGACCGGCCGAACTTTCGGCCGGTGCGCCGGCGCCTATCGTTGCCCTAAAAATAAAGACCATGAAATTCCTAGGCCGTCCGTAGCCCAGTTTGGTCTCAAGAAAGAGCACCCCCTCTACATGATTATCTCTACTACTATTAAACAATCAAACAAGAATTTTCTTAGATGCACCCCGCAAGTAGTCCCACCACGCCACACAAATCAATCAGGACCACACGATTAGGCCCACAATTTTTAATCTAACAGTTATCATTAATTAATGCCTCTATCGTGTGCACTTAGCAATTTCCCAAGACTGACCGTACTTCATCACGAAGGAAATTTTACATCTCGCGTCTGGAAACGCATCCCCATAATCACGCGAGGCACAAACAAAAAACGAAATCACCTACCCACAAATAATCACATAACATCTCCTGTAATCACGCACCCTGAGATAAACTTCCAAAAGTAAATCACTATCCCCACGGTCCCTCCCTGCCGCCACCGTGCCACCCAGGGTGCAGGAGCCGCCGCGCCCCCGACCTCGTGCCGCCCGCGAGGAGCAGGAGCCGTCGTGACCTCGGCATCCTGTCATGCCGTCCGCATGCCTCGCTCCGCCGAGGGAGCAGGACCCGCCGCCGCCCTTCACCGCGTTCTCCGCCTCCCTCACTCTGTCGCTGCGAGCTGCCTCACCGGTCGGATCCACTCGATCTGGACAAGCCACAACCACATCTCTCATGGGAACTGGACTGTGTGCAATCCGCCTCCGCCACGCCCCACTCCTCGCATGGCGTTCACTGCCTGGATGCGACCATCACCGGTCCACTCCACGCGCGGACGCGCCAACCTCGACACCATCTCCACTTGACGACATACTCATTGCGTGGACGCGCACCACGATCTGGATGTAGCGCCTCCTCAGGTTATTATGTTCATCAAGGTAGGCTACTTTAGGTACTCGCTGAAGTAGGGAGTTTTTGTTTTCCCCGTTTAGGCTAATGATGTTCATAGAAGACGCAACTCCAAATAGTGTTGCTTTATGTATGATTACAATACAAGATTTATTTGGGTAGTATATTTATTTGATGGTCTCGATGTGATCTGGAGGTGTGCTGAGTTTTATGTTAGCAATTTAGCATTTTCAGGTTTGATATGAGCGTATCTGGAGGTGTGCCAAAGACTGAAGTATCGCCGTTGTTGTTTCTTCGTGCACCGCAGATGCTCATCGACGTGCGAGGTTTTTTTCCGTGCCGGGGACCCAGAGTGTGGAGCTCACGTGTATGTTATTTTTCTCAATGAGAACCATGTTGAATTAGATTACTTGAAATCTTGATTTTGGCCATGTACGTGCAGTGGTTGTTTATAAACAGAAAACCGAGGTGGGTTGTGATTTCTGAATCTGGGGAGGGAATTAGCAAAACTTCAAAGGAAGTAGGAGACGTTTAAGTATATACTGCCATCAACCTGATCGATATGTTCCTCCTTGCATTTTCACTTGAACATTTTCTAGCACTCTAAGCAGAAAGAATTATTTGATACAAAATGTTCATTATACAGAAATTATTAGATGATGTTTTAACCTTAGTATTAGGGCATTCCATTGCAGAGAAACAGGCACACATTTTTTTCAAAGTACAAGCTTTATCTTGCAGATGCCTAAATACAATCAATTTACCCCTGTAATTGCATCCAGTTTGATGTTCTTGTCAGCTGTATTATTTAGTGGGCGCGGGTTTCTAGCACCAATATAATTCCTTAAATGGTGATCTATCTTTCCGTCTTGTGACCCCCCAGTTGATAAGCAATGTCAAGAACCACCACTGTTTCACTGCATCAAATTATCATTTTGTAGGCCGTATATAGAAGAAATAGAGTTGAAGCATTCTGAGTATACCAAAAGATGTCAAATCAACAACAGATGGTTCAGGAGGTAGCCTCAAAGGTATAAATTCAGCACTGGATCCTACTTCCGTATTCGTACACTTCTATCTAAAATTCCCATGAATATCATGTTAGTTAGTTTGTTCACTGTACACTGCAGTATACTATTTGCGAGTTTGTGTTAACAGTGTTGTCTCTGGATCCCAGTATGACTATAATTCGAACAGACACCATGAATGCCTTTACTAAAAGTGAGAATTCGATCCTCCATTAATCATGAATGCCCTTACTAAAATTTAATGCATATTTTTTTTGGCTTGGTGGAGGCGTGGAGTGTCTGCACCGATGCACCACACTCGAATCAGGGGTCGACCACACTGAGATGGCCAAAATGGAGGCGTTGATTCGTTAGGTTTGGCTCAGCTTCTTCATTGGGAATTACTTGACTGATCAGGAACTTTTTTTTGGCCTAACAAATATCACAAATGCTCTCCAGTCAGCCACCTCACTCGCCTTTGACTCCCTGCAATCGAGACCCCAAGACACTGGTATCTCTGTCTCCATAAGTTGATCCACCCACTTCTTCCCCCTGATAGATTAACCTACCATCTCGTCAATTCGGTTCTCTATTTTGAGCATATGTGACATGTTCTGCAGGGCATTCAGTTTTGATTTTTATTTGCAAGGATTCAGTTTTTGATTTTTGTTTGCGGGGTTAATTTCCTGCTGTGAAAAACTGATATTCTTGTGTGGGGGATTCAGCTTTTGGCTTGCAAGGACTCAGTTTATGTACTGCTGCTCCTAGAGAGGGCGCATCAAGCATTGGAATGTTGCATGTAGAAACCTTGACAATTTCTTTTGTACTTATTATTTTCTCTGAGATAGTATGTTGAATCTACATATGTTTATGACATTGTTTTCTTAGATAAAGGAAAGTTAAGTATTCTAAAGAAGATGACATATTTGAATATAGATGCGACCTTAATTTGCTTTTACATTATAACCTCTGATCAGTTGATTGAATTACAGTGTGCAGGTGGGCATGTCCGTGGGCATGACAATAGTTGAAAAAGGAAGATTCAGGGGTTGAGCATTAGCTACGCTGCAATCAAATTAATGCTCCTCTAGCGTTGGCTTCTGGATACCGCATGAAGCACACGTTCAAGATTAGATAGTAATTTGCATGGTATCTCATGTTTTCGTAAGGAAATGCGCTATTGTTAACACAACCGCGCCGGTATCAAGGTGATGCACCTGATGTGTCAAATGCTTCTATGTGTCCAGTATGTATTGGACAAAATTCTACCAAGATGAAGCCATTGCCTTTAGGAGCACTATGTCCAATGCATATATGTGTAAAATTGAACCGATTGTGATCAGTATAGATTGGTGAATTGTTCCATGGCACCACAAGGTTATAATTATCATTGGTCTACGTGTTAAGATTGATGTTGATTCGTGAATCGGGCGTTATTCTCAAGCATGTATGACATAAACTTGTTCTAAAATCATATACTCCCTCTGATCCATATTAGTTGTTGCTAAAATGGATGTATCAAGCATTGAAATATCTCTAGATACATCTGTTTGTGCAACAAGTAATATGGATCGGAGGGGGTAATATATGATACTTTTCCCATGTTTATTTTTGGAAGCATTTGTGGTTCATCATGTAAGAACCATGAACAATCATATTATTATTCAACTTTTTTCATTTTTTAATGACATTGCTTGTGCCTTGCGACAGTGTATGGCCCTTTATCAATTATAACTCTGATAAAGTTTATATTGGCGCTCATTTAGTATGTTCCTATTTTTCCTTTTTGTACCTTGCGCCTTGCGACAGTGTACTCTACCATGTTCATTTGTACAATGCTTAATCGCACCATAAGTCCTATGAAGTTTGCATTAGATAACAGAAACATTATGGAATATTTGGTTCCATTTTTACAATACGCACAATAAATATCCCATATGTTCTCTATGGAAAAGTTCAACCCCTTGATTGCCTTCGGTGTGTGAATTTTGCTAATTATGAACAGGGAAATTCCTGTGTATGGTTATTCGTGCGTTGCACGTGCACGCTTACTAGTGGCCCCTAAAAAAACTGATTAATGATTACCAGCACAAATGCCCGTGCATTGCAACAAAAGACATTGTTATGGGTCTCATGCCTCGACTTATTTCCGTTCGTCCTATTATCCTCTTCCCAGTCCGCCATTAACATCTCATCCACACACTTCTGTATCTCGGCCCTCGATGCCTTGGCCCCCACTGTCCTCCTTCTCGTTTCTAGTGGCGACATTAGCCGGCGAGGTGCAATGGCACGGCATGCCATGCGTGGCGGTGCCGGGAGGCACATCGGCGTTCGTGGCGACGGCGGCATCGCAGTTGTTGCGGCGTGCGTAACTGTGGCGCAACACGACGTGCGTGCATGCCGGCGCCCGACAGCTACGGCGTGGTGGTGATGGTCTAGCGTGAAGGCGCCCAACAGTAGCCATGACGTGGCATGGTGGAGGCACAGCAACGGCGGCCCGACGCGGCGCATCGTGAAGTTTTGGGTGGTTATCCGTCCATAAGAAAGCTTTTTTCTGTAAACACTCGAGACGGAAATGATGATTCTATAATTTAAAATTCAGATTTACAGAGCAGATGTTGGAGTTCTTTTAAGGGCACGGGAGCTATTGTAGTTGCTCTCTAACGACATAATCATGGATCAAATCCAATATAGTTACTAACTTACTATATAGCACCGTCTATTAAGAGAAGTTTGTTACATCTGTTCGTTTTTATTATCTTCCATTGATTTGTTTTAAATTTTATTTCCCCAACATCCTATCTCTTTCCTTCCGTATTAGGGGAACTATTTTTTTTTCATTTGGTAATGGTAAACTAAAAACGTAGTACCATTCAAAATTTGAACATTTTTTTGTTAAGTTTAAGAAAGTGATTTTTCTACATAAAGGGACATTGCACCCACCAATGGCAACATAGAATAAAATCTGAAACTTTGTGGCTTTGATTAGAACATAATGTTTTATTTCTTGCTAAATTTGGTGGCCAAATGACATAGAGTCCTATACAATTTTTATTTATTTTTGCCCAAAGTATGTGCACTGTTTGAGTAGAATCTGTACTGCGTTTGTATGGAGATCATTTCATGCTATTTGTCCATCAAACTTTGCATGCACATAAAACAATTGTTTATAATCACTGTCACGAGGCTTAAGATTTTTTTTTTTGCTATTTGTTTTGATTTTACTGTTTATCATGGGACCAATGAATTTGGGTGTAGCCACCACTTTTCCAGTATCCTTCATGAGCATACCGGTGTGTATTGTCGTACTATATATTTCTTTTGAATAAAAACTCCTGATCTATTCATCAACTGTAAAGATAGTACAAAGAACATCAGAAATAAAAGTTACATCCAGGTCCGTAGACCACCTAGCGACGCCTACAAGCACTGGAGCGAGCCGAAGGCGCGCCGCTGTCATCACCCCTCCATCACCAGCGTCGGGCAAAGCTTTTTGTAGTAGACAGTCGGAAAATAGGCCCTACAGGACCAGCGCGCCAGAACAGCAATCGCTGCCGGTGAAGAGAAGCATAGATTGAAAGGATCCAACTTATAGACACAGGAACACAGACGAACGAAGACTGGATCCATGGAAAGCTAACGCCGACGGAATCCCATGAGATCTGCCGGAGGCAAATCTCCACACGCCCCCCGGTGATGCTAGAAGCACCGCCGGGACGGGGGCTAGGCAGGAAAAACCTTATTTCATCTTCAGAGAGCCGCCACCATCTCATCTCTCTGAGAAGGACACAAACCCTAACAAAACTTTTTTTTTCAAAAACAAAACCCTCTCGCCTGCAAGGACCAAGGTCCACTTCGCCTCCATGGCCCTAAGGCTAGAGAAGACCAGGCAGGCCGGCACCGGCGCCGGCGGAAAGCACTCGAAACCCTAGCAGTAGGTGCCTTACACTTGTGCGAACATGTCGTAGTATATATATAAGTGATTATACTTATATACCAAGAAAGGTAGAACAATAACATGATTCTAGCTGAAGTTGAAATGTAGACAAGCGAACACAATGATTGAAATCTAAAAATCGGTATAATCATCTACTTAGTACTACATACTGGTGACATGATCATTTAATTTCTAGACAAACGAGACTTTCCACTCAAGACACAGGACACCTTCTCTAAAATATCCTTCGTGAGCAAAGGGCAGCTTGCCATCAGATGCTTAAATCCATCCGTCGCCATGATATCTCCTAGCCTGTTTTGTGAGGTCATGAACCCAATGCAGGTTTCTTTGAGATCGCTGCAGTGATGCTGCTCCGCCAGAACCAACGTAGTCGCGACCGTTTCCACATCAATGATGTCACACAGCCTGCCTTCGCACATGACTCTTAGCCTCTCCAACCCGTATCGATCCGCCGTGACCAGCAAGTGCTGCAACTTTGCAGTTTTACCTTCTTTGTTGTCCCAGTCATCTAGTATAGAATCCGTGTATATAAAGTGAAGAAGTGCCTCGAAGATTGGTGGCTCGATGTCGTCAACCGTGATGCTGTCTGTTGCCTTCTTCATTGGACCAAAGAGCTCCGCTTTGAAGACCGGAGACTGTGCAGCTAACAAGTATCTGTGGATGCTGAACAACTGGCCAGATACACTGAATGTCACATCTGCTCCTTGTCCATCCTTCCACATCTGCTTGAGATGGTCTTGCAGATTTGGCCGCGGAACCACGAAAAGGTTCCTCTTGACTTCCGTTCGCGGTTCTTTTATCACGGTAAGAACGCACGTATAATCAAGCAGCCACTGTTTACGCCCGATGATGATGATTTCAGCCTCGATTTCTCGACAAATGTTGAATAGCCAAAATTATCAGTTGGCGGAGAGAAGGTATGCTCCAACAAACTGAAGTTCGTTAGTTGTACTTTGCCCTCTTTTTCCAGCATGTTCAAGGTGAACTTGGCCCTCACACCTGTCGGTAGGTTAGCACAATACAAAAAGGCTGAAGCATTACCAGCAGATTCGCCCTTCTTGTTACCATCTGGGTAGAACCTGATAGTCCAATCGTAGCCACCGCCCACCGACGCTGAAGACGCACGAGCTGATGTATTGGTTGACGCCCAACCCGTCGAGCAGCGGGTAATCGGCCACCTCGAAATTGTGGGTCGCGGTGACGCTCTCCGTGGAGCATCTGGACGTCGTCTCGGGTAGGCTGCGGCCATGGTTCACGATAGCAGTGGAATTGTTGGCCATGGCCCCGAAGAGATAGAGAAACGATCAGGCGGCAATGGGCCCTAATTATAAGCAAGTCTGTTACGATTCCATTGGTTGTTTATGTAAGGTAATTAAAGAGCATTGCCTAAAAATCAAGAGCATGTCTATAAAAAGAAAAAGGAAAATCAAGAGCCGAACCGGCTCTAACTAGTACTCGATGCGTCGCCACGCCGGACCACCGCCACAACATGTAAAGCCTTTTTTTTTGAAAAAAAAATGCACACCACGTAATGACTAGTAGTATTGAGAGCAACTCAAATATCTCTCTCGTGTCAATCAATTTGTGATTGGATGATTAGAAAACGGTGGTATATATCCCCAACCCATCAGATTTCAAATTTTAGACTTGATATTGCTGCTCGCTTTATTTTTGAATATCTTTGAGGCCTTGACAGTGTGAGGAGATATTTTCATCGACTACGAAGGCTTCTATAACGAATTTGTCAATCTTAAGATGATATATCAGCTCAGTTTTTAAAAAATTCTCATAAGGGTACGATGTATGTGTTCATAGAGTGAGTATAAGTACGTACGTATGAGCGTCAACGTCTGTATTTGTCGAGGAGGCTGATCGTACCCACGAACACCTATGGGGCCGTGGACCAGGCCCCTTTGTGGTTCGGAGGGGGGCGGAGATCGCACGAAGAGCAGATCGAGGCGAGGCACACGAGCAGTTTACCCAGCTTCGGAGCTCTCCGGAGAGATAAAACTCCTACCGCTGCTTGTTTGATGTATTGTGTTCTTGCTAGGGAGCGATGCAGGCTACAAAACTTAGCGTGAGCGTATCTGGTCTCTAGTGAGTCGAATGAACCGAACTTCGAACCTCCTCTACGTTGCGCATGGGCTTCCTTTTATATGCTCAAGGGGTCTCCGACAGGTGGCAACATAGGTGAGGATACAAATGTAAAAACAGGAGTTGGTACACCTACCCGAACAGTGTACAGTGCAAAATACCTAACTCTGACGGCAAGGGACAAAAGAAATAAATGCCCGTCAGTGTCGCCCAAACAGTGCAATAGAGACCGTCAGGTGCGCCACCGCTCGCCACGATGGCAAGCTTGTCAGCGCCGCTTATCGCTGCTCTCCGCTGGCTGCACAGCCTCTCGACACGCGCGCATGGAATGGTCCCATGGCGACACGTTGCTGGATGAGCTGGAGCGGAGATGGAGAGAGGTTGCTTTCCGCGGCAAGCGCCTTGCCGCGGCCGAATCCTTGTCGCGTCCGGAGGCTTGTCGCGCTCCGAGCCTTCCCGGCAAGCTCCTCTTGCCGGGGCCTTGTCTTCTGCATGCCTTGAGTGGCCTTCCCGGCAAGCTCCTCTTGCCGGGGCCTTGTCTTCTTAATCAGATACTTTGTTCTTGAATGGCTCCAAAGGAGCCACGGAGGATCTTGGCGGTGACGAGGCAAACCCTGTCGTGGGGTGCTGCAACTGTCCGTGTGCACGTGTACGGGATACTAGGGTACCCCTACTCTAGTACCCGACAGAGCCCCGGGCCTGGGCGTGCAGTGCCGAGCGCTGTCGGGCCAGGCCCAAAACAGTGCACGGTCACACGCGGCCTCGACCACGTCGCAACTCGCCCCGGACCCACCACGACCCCCACTAACGGCACGCACCGAACGTGGCGTCGTGCGAGAGATCGTGGGTGTGGTCGTGGGGGTTTCTTTATTAGGAAAAGCGGAACGTCCGCCCCCTCCCCCCTCTTTATAAGCGGAGGAAACAGGGGCAGGCCGTCCACTCCGCCAGTGTTGTCTTGTCAAGAAAACCACCGCCGCTCCCCTTCTTCTCCGGTCTGAAGAGCAGCGCCCTTTTCGCCACAAGCGCGCTCACCGTCGGCTTCCTCCGCCGCCCTCACCATGGCTCCGAAGCCGACAAGGAGAAGGGCGTCAAGTCGGCCGAGGCGCAGCGGCTCAAGGCGCCGCGCAAGGAGCGGGCCATCTTCCCAGCTCGGCGCCAAGGGAGCTGCGGGATGTCTTCTATCTCTTTTGGTCGACGGAGACGCCAGGCGCATCCGCGCACGAAGGTACTCCCCGCCTCCGCTTCTGATTTGGCCCCAACTGGGTACCCCTTTTTTGCCCTTTTCTTCTATTGCGGGCTTTGCCCGCCCTTTTTAGAGTTCTTCTGCGATATCATGAACACGAATGGCCTCCGCCTCCTTGATTTCACCCCCAACGCCGTCTTGACCATGGCAGTTTTCGCGCACCTTTGCGAAAACTTTGTCGGAGTCCACCCAAATGTGGCACTCTTCCGCCACTTCTTCGTGCCCCGCGTCGAGAGAGGAGAGCCACTTGCCGAAGGATAGCTTGGGTCTCGGGATAGGCAAGAAAGAAGCCTATCTGGAAGGAGAGTTCCGCAACAAGTGGGAGGAGTGGAGAGCCAATTGGTGTTGGGTCGTGAGAGGAGAACCCGCAGCCCTTCGATCGCTGCAGGCGCCAAACCCCAATAGTGCGCGGCAGAGATTGGAGTAACTTGGCGCCGGAGGATGCTTGGTTGAAGATAGCTGTGACCGGATTCTGCGCCTCGGGCTTGCCGGACTAACCAGAGGCTAGCTTGGCGCAGACTTCCTTCGCCGCAGACGCTTCCCTTGCAGGAGAGGAGGAGGCCTGCTTGGGAGTTCCAAAATGCGGCAGACATCATGAGGCTGCGCCGGGCCTGAACTGGAATTTCACTGTCTTGGAGTTGGATGCGATGCTGCTAGAGCTGTTCAAGAACGACCCGACCACCCCGAGTGGTTTAGGTTGCCGAGGGGTCGCCCCATTGTGCAACAACTCGGCGCTCGACCGCATCCAGCGCCATGATGCCGCGCAGCGATTCCCATGGGATCGTTCCAACTGGCAGAGCCCCTGACGAGGTCGTGCAGCAGTTCTTCGACGACTTGGAAGAAGTGCCGATCCGCTCCGACGAGCGAAAAAGGCTCACTCGCGACACCACCGACGAGGAGATGGCGCGTATTGCCACCAGGTGGAGGAGGCGGCAGGCCGCTGCCACCGGAGCCTTCGGGTATACCGTGGAGGAGGTGGACGCTGCGAAGGCGGCAAGCCTTGCCGAGCGAAGGGAGATCGCCGGCGAGGACGAGCTTGTCGAGCCCGAGGCCGGGTCGAGTGGACCCGCCGAGGGCGCTTCTTCTCCATCACCCAACGACTTGCCGCAAGCGGAGCCCCCGGTTCCGCCGAAAAGGCGTCTCCGAAGGGCCGGAGACGAGTC
This sequence comes from Aegilops bicornis, assembly GCA_021605145.1. Lineage (NCBI taxonomy): Eukaryota > Viridiplantae > Streptophyta > Magnoliopsida > Poales > Poaceae > Aegilops > Aegilops bicornis. The sequence continues at coordinate 768,020,157 of CM038670.1, read as the reverse complement.
GGGGCGGCAGACTGGCCCACAGCAGCAGCGCCGCGCGACGCGCTCTACCGCGGCAAGCGATGTTGCCGCGGGAGCGCCTCACACTGCTGCGACAACTGGGGCGGGATCTTCTCAGGCCACCACCGACGCCTCCGCCAAGCGGCCAAGAGAGCCAACTCCCCCGCCTCGTCGCACCGGAGGCGAGCCGGAGTTTGACTTCTCCGCGCTCAGCTCCGAGGAGGAAGATGAAGAGTAAGCTCTTGAGATTGTGCTTGTATTTCTTCAATTTTATTGCTTCATCTTGAATCTGATTTGCTTCGTTCTGGACTCTTTCCTTTTCAGGACGCTGGCCCGGAGAGCGTCGAAGAGGGCCAAGATCCCGATGGTCGTCGTTGAGGACGATTCTCTCGTGGCAACAGGGGACGCGTCCGAGACCCCCTTGCCGGACCCGGCAACCCTTCCTCAGAGCAGCCCCCAAAGATGCCCCCCAAAGTAAGTGTGCGGTTTTCTCCTTACTATTAGGTGTGCAGGGGTGCTCCTTCTTCGTTGATACCTGATTGTTTGCTTGTGTAGGAGCAGAGCAGCCTCATCAGGAGGGCTCGGAAGCCGCCCCCGAAATCCTGTCCGCTGCCACTACGCCGCCAAGGGAGGATTCTCCGGCAAGGGAGCGCCCTCCGACAAGGGAGGCCACTCCGGCAAGGGAGGCTACTCCGGCAAGGGACAGCGCCAGTGACCCTCCAGTGGTCGAGGCCATGGCTGCGGATCCCGTTGCAGGTAATTTCCTTACACGAAAATTTCCCTCGGGCTTGCTTTCTTTTGTTTCTCTTTTTGAACATTTGCTTGACTGCTCTTTCTTCGTCTGACGCAGAGCCGATGGAGGTCGAGGCTGCCGGCGAGGAGGAAGCGCGCGGCAACACCGACGAGGCCGCCGTGGAAGAAGAGGTCGTTCTTTGTGGAAGAAGAGGCCGTCGCCGACGAGCCTGTTGGCGAGAAGGCCACCGAGGCTGCTGCCGACGCAGGCCGGGCGAGGTCGGGCGATCGTGACCGACGGCCCCGAGGCGCAGGAGCGCCAGCGCCACACCGACAGCCGACTCCCCACGCCTGTTGCAGCTGCCAGTTCGAGGAGCCCCAGCCCGGCGCCTACCTGAAGGCCGGCGAGGGTGTCTTCATCAAACTCCCCTGGGAACCGAGCTCCAGGGCGCCGGTCGAAGGAGAGACCTTCGACGGCGAGCTACTCGCCTCTGCTAGGCTGACGCTGGTGGACGCGCCAAGCAGCAGCAGCGGCGAGTCTGAGGAGGAGCAGCTGCTGAAGAAGCTGTTGTCGCTCTACCGCGCCCGGCAAGCCAAGTTGGAGTCCCGGGAAGCACTTGTCGCGAGGGCAGGAGCGGACATGGAGAAGCGCGCAGAAGAGCTTCGGAGCGCCAACCAAGAAACTCTCCGCGATGTAGCAGAAGCGCGGGGGCACCTTGCGGAAGAGCGCACGGCCTTCATCCTTGAGAAGGCCGCAGCTGAGGAGGAGCAGCGGCTGGCCGCCGAGAAGCTCTCCGCGCAAGAAAGCGAGCTGGCGCAGCGGAAGGTCAACCTGGACAGCCACGAAGAAGACCTTGCTGCGTGAGGAGTCACTTGGCGGGCGCTTTAAGGAAGCGAAGGATGCCGCCGCAGAGCCGAGGCCGCCAAGGAAGAGCTGAAGGCGAAGGTGGCACAGCCGAGGCCAGCCTCAAGAAGAGCGGCGAAGAGCTTGCCGCGCTCAAGCATGAGCGAGAAGGACGCTTACACTCTTGGCGAGCTGCAGAGTCGCCTCGCCGATAGGGGCAAGGAGCTCGACGCCGCCAAGGATTCCAAGGCGGATCTTGAGCTGAAGCTGACCACTCTGACGCAGACGTTGGACGGCGCCAGAGAGCGGGAGGTGGGCTTGTTAGAGACGATCAAGGCCAAGGAGGAGCTGCTAGTGAATGCTGCCTCCACCAGAGCACCTTGAGGGAGAGCGTGGAGCACCGGATGAAGGTCTTGTGGACACCGCCGCCGACATCCACAACGGTGATGGAGCTGGGGATGGCGGACCTTGCATACTCCTCCGACGAGCATCTCCAACCCAGCGCCAAACTCAGTTTATTCTTCAAAGGCGTGGTGACGGGTCTCCAGCGACTCGGGAAGAGGTCCCAAAGCAGCTGGCCGAGGAATCGCGCCAGATCTATGCAGAGCCCTCGAGAAGGTGTTGATAAAGGTGGCCTTCCGCAATCCGGGCCTCAACCTTAACGGGCGCCCTCGGATCCTTGCCGCCAGATGCCAACGTGGAGGAGCTCAAAGCCCTTGTCGCACCCATTGTGGACAAGGTGAACAAGATCAAGCGGATTGATGGCGACCCGCGTAGACTAGGCCGCCAATTTTATCTTTCCCTTGTCGTTGCTGATCATGTTTAGAACACTTTGTTAGATCAGCGACAAGTTATTTTGTAATATACTCTATCTTAGGCGATCAATGCAACGTTATTTCCTCTACTTGATTCCTTCCTTTGCACGTTTCGCCCCTACGCAATTGGGGGACTTGTCGGTGCAGGCACCTTTGTCATGAAGCGCCGAGTACGAACGTCGGCTATTTGGCAGTGCCGCCTCCGACAAGCAACCTTGTCGCGACTAGCCGCAGCTCACTTAAGTTGTTGAGCGGACTCGAAACAAAGTAAGGGCGCGACTAGCCGGCGAGTTGGTTCCTCTGCGCATAGGTTTTCCATACAAAGTACTATCGTTCGAGGAAGATAACTTAAAAATTTAAAAATTGATTGCTCAAACTTTGGCAACTTAGCTTTTCTGTCTCTTGCTTCCCGATGAGGCGAAACTTCCTCGAGCGGTGCCTGGTCCATAGTATTATCTTCTCCTTCCCCCCTGGTTAACTTGTGCGCGAGAGCCTTCCTTTCTTTGAGAAAAGAGAAAGAAGAGGAAATAAAGTTATGGAGCCCATGACTCAATTTTGCTTACCGGGTGTGGTTGCTGCACAAAGTGTTAGCCAAAACATGCAATAAAATGATGAAAGCATGAATTTGACAAGTTGTGCGCAACACATGAGCTTTATTGATGCACGGGGTCTGCGCCCGGCTTTGTACAAAGGATTACATGCAACAGCGGCAAGACTTGTACAAAAGGTGGTTGCCGGAACAGGTTCCGGCAACCGCGCCTTATGGGTAAAACTTACGAAGATGCTCAATGTTCCAGGAGTTGCTCACCGGGATGCCATCTTCGGTCTCAAGGCGGACAGCGCCAGGACTAGTGACTCGTTTCACCCGATAAGGGCCTTCCCACTTTGGCGTCAATTTGTTTGAATTCTTGGCGGACTGAACGCGCCGAAGAACAAGGTCGCCTTCCTCGAGACTTCTGGCACTGACTCTGCGGCTATGGTAGTGACGCAAAGCTTGTCGGTAGCGAGCAGCTCGCCGCAATGACTTTGAAAGACGATCCTCCTCAAGGAGCAGCGCGTCATCTTGTCGCAGCTGCTCTTGCTCAAGCTCATCATAAGCGAGCACTCGAGGCGATCCGTATACGAGTTCCGTGGGGAGAACTGCCTCTGCTCCATAGACTAGAGCAAAAGGTGTCTGGCCGGTGGCTCGATTTGGCGTCGTCTGATTGACCAAAGAACCACCGGCAGCTGCTCGATCCAGTTTCTTCCGCACTTGTGCAGCCTGTCGAAAGTCCTGGTCTTGAGCCCGCGCAGCACTTCAGCATTTTCCTCTCTCGCTTGACCGTTGCTTCTCGGGTGAGCAACAGCGAAGCAAAGCAGACCTTGGCGCCAAGATCTTGGACGTCTTGCATGAAGGTGCGATCACGTAAATTGTGTGCCGTTGTCGGTGATGATCCTGTTAGGGATTCCAAACGGCAAACAATCGACTGAAGAACTTGACCGCTGTTGTCTGTCACCTTCCTCATCGCTTCCACTTCCGGCCACTTTGTGAACTTGTCGATGGCGACGTACAAGTATTCAAAGCCCCGACAGCTCGGGGAAGGGGCCGAGGATGTCGAGCCCCGGACCGAAAATGGCCAGGATAAAGGGATCGCCCGGAGAGCCCGAGCTGGCTGATGTATCTGCTTGGAATGGAACCGCACGCTTCACACTTGGTTACTTGTGCAGTTGCATCTCGGAGGCTGTCACCAAAGAAACCTTGCTTAACGCTTTTGCCGGCAAGTGCTCGCGCCAATGTGGTGACCACATATGCCTCCATGTATCTCTCGCCAACAGCTTTTGTCCGTCTTCCGGTGAATACACTTCAATTTCACACCGTTGAGTCTTCTTACATGCGATATCTGTCGACAAACTGGTACATACTTTCATTGCCGGGCTACTCTTTCCGCTTCTTCTTGCTCTTCGGGAAGTTCTCCGTCTCAAGGAAATGGACAATCTGCTGCGCCCATGCCGGAGCTTGCGGCTCGACAACAAGGACCAAAGGCACATCTGCTGCTGCGGAACATCAGCTTCTACGGCAAGAACTCGCGGCTCTGCGGAGCTTGATGCTCCCGGCAAGCTTTCCGAGCAAAACTTGTCGGAAGCGTACGCTTCAACGAAACAAACCTCAGGGCTTGTCGGAGCAGATCGCCTCAAAGACTGTTGGTGTTCATCTTGGGGACCTTCGCAACGACGGCTTCGGAAGCTCACGGAAAGTAGTCACCAGAGATCAACTTCCTCTTCTTGCTTTGTCCAGTTGATGGTGTTACGGCTATTGAGTCAGCTTGAGCATGAAAATCCCTGGTTCCATTGTGCAACTTAAGTGCAGCGCACTTTGACGAGCCGTCAAGAATATCATTCTCGAGCTCTTGGAACATGTTCCATTTGCAGGCCGTCAAAGTGCTCTTCTAGCTTCCTCACTTCATCAACGTAGGCTTCCATCAATGGACTACGTAATCTTTGTTCACCGGCGGACGACAAGTTGCGAGTCACCCACGACAATAAGCTTTTTGATCCCAAGGTCCATCGCGATCTCGAGACCGGCAAGCAAACCTTCATACTCTGCAGTATTGTTTGTTGCTTGCTCCTTGGGAAAGTGCATCCGGACTACGACTTGAGGTGCTCTCCGGTGGTGCGATAAGCAAGACGCCGCAAGCACCGGGCGCTTTGCAGAGAAGGCACCATCAAAGTACATCAGCCACTCTTTGCTTGCTTCCTTGACGGGAATGCTCGTCTCCGGAATCTCTTCATCTGGCGTTGGCGTCCATTCTGCTATGAATTCTGCCAACGCTCAGCTTTGGATAGTTGATGTGCTTTCAAATTTGAGACCAAAGCTTGACAGTTCCAATGCCCACTCGGCAATCCTGCCCGTTGCTTCTGGATTCCGCAGTATCCTCTTCAGCGGAAAGCGAGTGACAACTGTGATCTCATGTGCTTGGAAGTAATGGCGCAGCTTTCTCGAGGCCATGAGGAGGCCGAAAAGCAATTTCTGCACACCAGAGTACCTTGACCTAGCCCCCTGCAGGAGGGAACTGACAAAGTAGACTGGGCGCTGCACCATCCTTTTCTGCATCTGGTCATGCGTCTGCGCGGATTCGTTCTTGTCGGGACCAGAGCCTGTCGTGTAGCCCCCTGCTTGTCGGTGTATGTGCTTGCCATGGTTGCCGGCTCGTCATCCGCCTCGCTTTCCGCTACATTAACGCAGCACTAACCACTTGATTAGTTGCTGCTATATATAGCAGCAACTTCTCTTGTGGTTTAGGTGCGACAAGTGTTGGAGTGGAGGACATGTATCTCTTTAAGTCCTGCAGCGCAGCCTCCGCTTCGGGAGTCCATTTCATTGGACCTGCCTTTTTCAAAATCTTGAAAAACGGCAGGGCGCGCTCAGCAGACCTAGAAATAAACCTGCTGAGAGCAGCTACTGAAAGTGCAATCATGCCCTTGAATCATATTTTGATGTTGATGACAACACATATGCTCGGGACTAATCATGTTTATCAAGTATATCTCAGGATTGTGTTCCAAAGACCGTATGCATGGATCATGACTAGGGACAAAAAGCATATAACTCAAGAATGGAGATACAAGGTGTTAACTTCATTTATGGTTTGTTCTTGAGTATAGGGATCCCGCACTATTAAGAGGGGATCGATGGATCTGTGAAAAACTTGCTCAAAGCTGGTATCTATATACCTTACCTACGGACGTCCGGCTCTCTACGGACGTCCGGTCCTTCCTGATTGCCCGGACGTCCGGACGCTTCCGGACGTCCGACACCTTCACAACAGAAACATTCTTACAGATGTCCGGAACCCTCCGGACGTCCGACCCCATCGCATCAGAAACTTTCTTACGGATGTCCGGCCCCGCTCGGACGACCGTATCCTCGTATAATCGATTTGTGAGTCACACTTTTGCCGAAACACTTTTGGCGGACGTCCGAACTCTCGGACGTCCGACACTTTCACATCAGAAGCACTCTTACGGATGTCCGGGCCTGTTCGGACGACCGTATCCTGTACATTGGTTTGTGGGTCACACTTTTCACAGCGGTCGGTCGTCCGATGACGGTCGGACGTCCGGACCCATTTGGGCCTCCGGACGACCGACGTTCTCCGGACGTCCGGCCATCCTGTACCCCAAACGGTCACCTTTTTCCCACCACATATATATACTCCTTCCCCTAGCTCGGGTTGGGGTTGACCATTCACTTTGAACAAATCCTAGAACACTTCACTCACTCTCTCTCAACTCTCCACACCAAATCTTAGATCCCCAAGGGGTTTGAGAGCTTTGAAAAGAAGTTGTCCGATCAAGTGATAGATCCTCTTCTCCTCCTTCTTTGCACCCAAGGAATTCATGATTTGAGCAAGTCTTGAGCAAATCCCCATTGATCTTATTACTCTTGGAGGTTGGAGACTCCTAGGCGGTAGGAGTCTTCGGAGAGGAATCGACTTTTGTGATTACCCCCAGATAAGTTTGTGAGGGTTTGGAGACCACCCCAAGGTCTACCACTAGTGGTTGAGAAACATCTTCGTGGTGTTGTCTCAAAGGGAGAATAGGGTGAGCCTTCGTGGCGTTGGTGTGCCTTCGTGGTAACATCCACCTCTCTAACGGTGACTAGCTTCCCTCCAAGGAAGTGAACATCAAGATACATCCTTGTCTCCTGGAGTTGCGGTTATTCCTAACCCTAACTCTATACTTGTGGTTACTTGTTTTGGTTTGCACTTACTTACATCATATTGTGCTTGCTCACTTATATGCTTGTGTTTGCTTACCTAGTACTTCGTACCTATTAGCAATTGTTAGGCTCACTTTCATATTCCGCACTATTGCCTAAAATTGCTAAGTAATAATTAAAATTTGTAATTGTACCTATTCACCCCCCCCTCTAGGTCCATCTCGATCCTTTCAATTGGTATCAGAGCCTCGTGCTCTATTCTTGTGGCTTAACCGCCCTAGAGCGAGATGAACCCAGATGGGACTCCCTGGTTGTAGATCCTAAGGATAAAGGCGGGGCTTCTTCTGAAGTCAAGTCCTTTACGTCGGAGGATCTAGAACGGGCCCTTGCTAAGCAAAAAGAGGAGCATGATGCTTCTCTTGAGGCCTTTGTCCAAATGAGATTAGCCACGTTGTCCTCGGTGCTTGCACCACTCTCGGGTGGTGCTGCCTCAAGGCCAACTGTGCCTACTCCATCACTTGGTTAACAACCTCCTAACAATGAACACGCCCGGTGTTCCTTGGCTTTATGCAAGACCTCAGGTTGAGAAACCAAGATATAATCCTCAAGGCAGTCCTCCTTTGCTTAGTGCCACTTCCGATTTTCCTTTGTGGAGAGTAGCTATGCATGACCATCTTCGACATGGAAACGATGAGATGTTGGAGATCTTGGAGTATGGCTATCATGTGGTTGATCCAAAGAACCCCACTCCAAGAGAAATATATGACAAGAACCTCAATGACACTGCAATCATGTGGATAAGGAGAGGCTTGGATGAAAAGCAAAGGAGACCATTCATACACATCACAAGTGCCAAGGAACTATGGGAAGCTGTTGTAAGATCCAAAACTGGCACCTCTACCCTCGAGTGCTCAATATGAAATTGCCAAAGGGCAATTGCAAAACTTTGTATGGAGAAAGGTGAAACCCCAATCAACTCCATGAGCGTCTCATGACACTCACCGCCGATATTGAGTCATGTGAGTGTGACAAGACACAAGATGGATTCAACATGACTAAGAGGTTCCTTGTGGATAAGTTACTCCATGCTCTTGCTCCATTTCACCATCAAATGGTGTGGGACATAAGACAACACCATACCTTCAAGGAAATGACTACAGATGACATCGTATCCACCTTTCAACTATATGAAGAGTCAAAGACTAATGCCACAAAACATCTTGCCATGCATGGTTCTCCATCATCAAAGATCAATCTTGCATTGAAGGCCAAGCATGTATGTGAAGATGAACAAAGTGAAGAAGAAGAAGAGGATGACGAAGATGGTGATGAGATTGAATCCGACGAGGGCCCTACATATGAAGACATGGCTCTTTTTGTCAAGAAGTTTAGCGCGGGTAAGTTCAAGGGAAGATTCCAAAAGAAGAAAGTAAGAAAATGCTACAACTGTGAAGAAACCAATCACTTCTCCAACGAGTGCCCTTATGAGAAGAGAGAAGATAAACCAAGGTTTCCCAAGACCTTTCCCAAGAAGAAGTTACCAAATCCTTTGAACTCCAAGCTCAAGAAGAGAGATGGAAAGGCAATGGTTGCTCAAGAAGAATCTGATCCGGATGATGTTAGTGGTGTTGCGGAGTTGCTCAAGACTCTCAAAACACCTTGAGGTTAGTAAACAAGAATGGTGATGTGGTCACCTACAACTACATGAAAGATTACAAGGGCAACGCTCACAAATGCCTAATGGCAAAGGCCATGGTTGAAGAAGAAGAGGACCAAAGCTCTTCTGACAAGGTCAAGGTAACTCCACGATCAAATCCTCCTCTTTTCACGCCTTCCACTTCTAGTGATGAGTATCTTGATGCGGAGGATAGTCACGAGGATGATGATCTAACCAATCCTATGCTTGCTAAACTTAATAAGTTCATGTGCTCCCTCAAAGGAAGGAAGCTCACTATGTTTCGTATGCTTATGGAGATTGTGAGTAAGTACACCATCTCCATTAAGGAACTCGAAACCCTCGTCATTGAGGAAAAGGAAAAATATGAAATCCTTGAGCGGAAAGTCAAATATGAGGAAGCACGAAATGATGAACTATGTTTAAAAATTGGTACAAATATTGATGTTCATACTAAAGATCTTGCCTCCTTGAAAAAGGCTATTGACTCCTGTGAAGAGTTGATGAATGATAAAAGTAAGCTTGCAAAGTCTCATGCCTCTCTCACTAAGGATTGTGAGCTTCTATCCATGTCTCTCAAGACTAAGGAAGAAGAGCTCACCCTTCTTACAAAGAGTTTTGAGACACTCAAACTTAATTATCTTGAAACTCTAGCCAAGGCTTACTCATCTCCTATTATAAATGTTGATGCATGTTCTACTAACTCTAGTAGTGATCTAGCATCCATCCTTGAGGAGAATCGGTTTCTCAAAGCTCAAATCGAGAAAGGGCTCATGACATGTGCTCAAGGGCAAAAGAACCTTAATGAGGTGTTGAGCCAACACAATGAAGCGTTCATTAAAGAGGGACTTGGGTTTGACCCAAGCACAAGCAAGAAGAAGACGTCCTCCCAAAATTGCACCACCCCTTTAAAAGAAACCTTTGTACGAGAAGGACACAAGGAGAAAGGTAAGGTTGTTAGTGGAAGGCCACAAGGGCATGCCCACTCTCAACAAGCCAAAGAGTTCATGCCTCCATCCTATGTACTGCGTAAGACTAAGGATGGAGAAGTTTATGCAAAGTTTGTTGGCCCCCAAAAGGCATTTCGTTTTATGCTATTTGGGTCCCTAAGACCCTTGTGACTAACTTGAGAGGTCCCATTGTAAAATGGGTGCCTCTAACCAAGTAATAATTGTGTGTAGGTAGCTTTCTCGGTGGAGTAAAATGGGTGATTGATAGTGGATGTACAAATCATATGACCGGAGATAGCAAATTGCTCTACGATTTCATGGAAGCTATTCAACCATTTATGAGCATTATGTTTGGTGGAGGATCAAAAGGACAGGTACTTGGGTTGGGTAAGGTGGCTATCACAAATGACATGTCTCTTGCAAATGTCATGCTTGTCCAATCCCTTAAATATCATTTGCTCTCTGTCCGCCAATTGGCGTCTGTTGGTTATGATACACTATTTGGACTAACGGATGTGAAAGTCTTTAAGAGAGATACTCTCGAAGTGGCCTTTGTTGGAGAGTTGGATGGCAACCTTTACGGTTGATTTCTCGAAGAGAGCACATTCCATGCAACTTGTCTAATGGCCAAGGCCGACAAGGGTGGCTATGGCATCGCCGGCTAGCCCATGTCGGCATGAGGAATCTCCAAGATCTCTTAAAGGGGAATCACATCCTTGGACTAACAAATGTCTCTTTTGAGAAAGATCGTGTGTGCAGTGCATGTATAGCCGGAAGCAACATCAATCAAAGCACCCACCCAAGAATATTGTGTCTACTTCAAGGCCTTTGGAGCTCCTTCATGTGGATCTCTTTGGGCCTCCTTCATGGGATAGTCTTGGTGGGAAAAAGTATGGACTTGTCATTGTTGATGATTACTCAAGATATACATGGGTGTTTTTCCTCAAGTCCAAGGATCTAAACGAAGATCACTTTCATTGACTTTGCCAAGCAAGCACAACGCATAAGTTTGACAAAGAAATCTTGGCAATAAGAAGTGACAATGGATCTGAGTTCAAAAACTATACCTTGGAAGAATTCCTTAGTGATGAAGGGATTGAGCATCAATATTCAGCTCCATACACTCCTCAGCAAAATGGTGTAGCCGAAAGGAAGAACCGCACACTTGTGGAGATGGCAAGGTCCATGTTGGATGAATACAAGTCACCACATAGTTTACGGGCGAAGCTGTCAACACCGCATGTCATGCATCAAACCGGCTTTTCCTCCGCATACGATATTGGAAAAGACTCCATATGAGCTGCTAATCGGAAACAAGCCAAATGTCAAGTACTTTCGTGTATTTGGGTGCAAATGTTTCATCCTCAACAAAAGAGAAAGGTTAGGAAAATTTCAATCCAAAACAATTGAGGGTATATTTGTTGGCTATGGATCAAACTCTCACGCATATAGAGTCTACAACAAATCCAATGGATGTGTGGTAGAAACTTGTGACGTGGTGTTTGATGAATTTAATGGCTCCCATGGGGAGCAAGTTGATTTAAGTGATGTAGGTGAAGAAGATTCTTCTCAAGACATTTTGACCATGGGTGTTGGTGCACTTCTTCCTATGGAACAAGAACCTCATGATGATGAAGAAGAAGATAGAAGTCTCACACATCATCAAACTACTTCAACACTCATAACACCACAAGCCCCTATTGCTCAACCGATACCTTTAGCCCAAGTTGAAGAGGATGATCAAGCTTCTCCTCATGACAATCTTCAAGAAGAAGAACAAGAAAGTCCAATCATTGATGATGAACCTCAACTAATGCAATATGAACAAGAAGATCTTCCTCCACACATTAATGATCCATATGTTGAGGATGTGGACGATGGACATGAAGTTGAACCTCGTGAAACCCTTACCTCTATCATGCCACGAGTGGCGGTCGTGTTGATGTTGACAAAATACTCACCGGCATATCGGAAGGTAGAGTCACTCGTAAACACTTGACCAACTTTTGTGCTCACTTCTCTTTTGTGTCTAGTTTTGAACCCATCAAGGTACAAGATGCATTGATAGACAACGATTGGCTAGTTGCTATGCAAGAAGAGTTGAACAGTTTTGAACGCGAACCAAGTGTGGTCGTTAGTCAAGAGGCCACCTACCGAACACAACGTCATTGGAACAAAATGGATTTTCAAGAACAAACAAGATGAGAATGGTGTAATCATCCGAAACAAGGCAAGGTTAGTGGCACAAGGGTACTCACAAGTTGAAGGTTTGGACTTTGGTGAGACCTTTGCCCCTGCTTTCCGTCTTGAATCCATTCGCATCTTACTTGCTTATGCTGCTTTCAATGGTTTTACATTACATCAAATGGATGTGAAGAGTGCTTTCCTTAACGGTCCTCTACAAGAAGAAGTATATGTATCACAACCACCTGGGTTCGTTGATCCCGATCACAAAGACTATGTGTATAAACTTCATAAGGCTTTGTATGGCCTCAAACAAGCACCTCGTGCTTGGTATGATCATCTTAAGAAGTTTTTACTCGATGATGGTTTTGTGAGAGGGGTGATCGATCCTACTCTTTTTACTAAGAGGGATAAGGGTGATTTGATCTTATGCCAAATCTATGTAGATGATATCATTTTGGTTCTCCTAACATTCATTTGTGCAAGAAGTTTGCGGCTTCAATGACCAAGAATTTTGAAATGTCACTCAATGCGGATTTTGAAGTTCTTCCTTGGTTTTCAAATTCAACAATTTCAAGAAGGAATTTTCTTGTCCCAAGCAAAGTACCTCAAGGATATCCTAGAGAAGTTTGGTATGTCCGATGCTAGTCCATGTAAGACACCAATGCCAACCAAAATAACACTCACTTTGAAGACACAGACGGTATCCCCTTGACCCATCTAAATACCGCTCTATGATTGGTTCATTGCTTTATCTTTGTGCATCTAGACCAGACATCATGTTTAGTGTATGCATGTGTGCTAGATTTCAAGCTTACCCTAGGGAAAGTCATCATAAGGCGGTTAAGCATATTCTTAGATAGCTTGTTCACACCCCAAAGTTGGGTCTATGGTATCCCAAGGATGCTAAGTTTGATCTCATTGGATACACGGATGCGGATTGGGCGGAGACAAAGTGGATCGTAAGTCCACCTCCGGTGCATGTCAATTTCTTGGACGCTCTTTGGTAAGTTGGTCATCGAAGAAACAAAATTGTATTGCCCTCTCTACCGCATGAAGCTGAATACATTGCTGCCGCCGGTTGTACCTTCAGTTATTATGGATGAGGCAAACTTTGAAGGATTATGGTATCACCTATAGACATGTGCCTCTTTTATGTGATAATGAAAGTGCTATCAGCATTGCTGAGAACCCCAAGGATCATCTCCGCACCAAACACATTGATATTAGATATCACTTCTTGAGAGATCATGTTGAGAAAGGCGATATTCACATTGATCACATTGGGACAGATTTGCAAGCTGGCGAGATATTTTCACGAAACCATTGGATGAAGCAAGGTTACGTCGACTTAGGCGTGAACTTGGTATCTTGGAGCTTGACAACATTATGTGAAATCTAGTACTCATCCATGCTTAAACTTAATGTCTAGTCGTGATGTAGGCATAGATTTAGGGGGAGACACTCAATTCATGAGTTCTCTCACCTTACATAATGCATAAATTGAACAAACACTCTCAAAGTTATCATAGTTTAATATGATGGAGTAGTTTATGCTTATGATTGAGTAAGGTGGGATCTGATTTCCTACATAAATAAGTTTCTTGTGAAAAAAAATTGTTTTCCTCATCATCATTATCAGCCCTCCTGTCCAAACTTCTAGCTCCGGACGTCCGGAGGGTCCTGACGTCCGTGTGGTATTTCACTTAGGACGTCCGCATAACTCAGACGTCCGTATCTTCTACGGTTATTTTTCGACCGGTCGTCCGGCCTCGGACGTCCGTAAAAAACCATTCTGGATTCACTCAAGTTTGGCTTAGCAAATGAAGCCTCGGACGTCCGGAAGACTCGGACGTCCGTAGAACCGCTCTGTTACAATATGCCCGGTCGTCTGACGCCATCGGACGTCCGTAAAAAGTGACCTGTTATCGCCGTTGCTGATGGTCCTGACTCGATCGTCTGCATTTCCGGATGTCCGGTCGCATATATAACTCCGGACGTCCGGAGGCCCCGGACGTCCGTACGTTTCTACGCGGGTCTATATATACCGCGCCCTAGGTTTTCTTAGCCAACCGCCCGCAGCCGTATGCTCTCCAGTCCGCCGCCGCCGCCGTACGCTCTCCAGTCCGCCGCCGCCGCCGTACCCCTCGCCGGGGTGTCTCCCCGCCGCGGGTCTAACTCGCCGTCCGGCCCGTCCTGCCGTTTTTCTCGGGGCTTCTCTCCCCGTCCGTCCTTCGATCCGGTACGTCGTTTGGCTCCTCCGTGCTCTTCCTCGCCTAGTAGGGCAAACCCCCCCTTTCTCTTCACTTGTCACCCTGGTCTATGGAGGGGTGTTGACATGCGCTTTCCTTTTCCCCTAGGTCCTGATGCCTCGGTCCAAGCAATCCGCACGCAAGCAAGTCGCGGAGGGCCGGGCGTCCGTCTCGTCGTGGTGGTTCCAACGACTCCGAGGAGGAAGACCGCCCTCGAAGCGTGCCGCTCGTCCTCACAGCTCGTCGAGTGATTCCTCTTCGGAGGGGTCAGATTTTGAGGATGAGCTTGAAGAGGTGGAGCCATCCCCGATGATTGGCGTTCGTGTCGCTGCCCCCAAGCCCGGCACTCGTCGTCCCAACATTTCAACCTCCTCCTCCTCCGGTGCAACCCCACGGTGATGCCCGTCACATCTCCCTTGAGCCTCCACCATCACTAGGCCGTCATGTTAAGCGTTTCAATGAAGTCCCCAAATCTTCATATCTCAAATTGCGTCGTGATGTAGATCAATTTACTGTTGCTAGGGATTCTCAGGATAGTCGTTGCATACGAATGTCCAAGCCGACATCTTCACCACGATTGTCATTCCTAAAGGCTTGTCACTTCATGTTTGCATCGATCTTGAGCACATTCGCACTCATCCGGAGAAATATCCGGGAGCCATTGAGCTCATTGAGTCGTCAAACCTAGCTGCCCCATTCGCCTTTCAACACGATTTTAACCAGGCTGCCATCCATCAGTTTTATGCCACTTGTTACTTTGCTCCTGATAACACTGTCACATGGATGACCTCCGACACTGCTCTCACAGCATCTTATGCTGAGTTTGTCACCGCACTTGGATTTCCCGACACTGGGTTCAAAATCCACAAAGATGACCCCAACCATAAGCCCAAAGGCATTGCGGTCTGTGCGGATCTCCTTAGACCCATATCATCTTTGTCTAATACTGAAAAACAAAAGGGTCTAAACCAAGTCTCTATTTGGCGTTTTCCATTCAACATCATTTATCAGTGTGTCATCCGCACCATTTATCCCAAGATGGGTGACAAGGGTTCCTGTAGCAGCTACAGAATTGATCTCATGCATCGCCATTACACATCTCCTAAAGGGAAGATAAATGTTCCACACTTTCTATGGCATGAGATTCGCCTTGCTAGCTTCGACAAGCGGGCTTTTCCTCATGCACCTTTTCTTCGAGCATTTATCGAGTGTAGCTCCCTTTCCCATTGCACGCACTCATATACATGAGAGATGGGTCATCCCACCTCACATGGCGGCTGACCATGTTCCTCCTTCTCCGCCATCGCTACTCACACTGCCGCTAGTTTTCCCTCGCACGCTCACCATCCTCATTCCAAAGGTGATGCCTCCTTTGGGCGCATTGCTCGCTTTTCTTGGGAAGGCCCATTTAGCCATGATGAAGATGTTCACCTTCCATTGCTCCCAACACCACGATGTGGTCACTGCATGGTCACTTCCAAGAACGCTCACGAAGGCTCGTCTGCGAGACTCAAAGCGTATATGATGTGAGTGACGATGACCGTCTTCTGCAGAACCCCTTCTGATTTTGGTTTTCCCTCCGGTCTGAGTGGGCTGATTTCTTTGTGAGACTGGTGGCGGTGGTGGTCATGATGATGATGATGAGGATGAGCTTTAATACTATCATATCATTCCCTCTTTGCTTTTTTTGGATACTTGATGCCAAAGGGGGAGTAGGCTCCATATGCATTACTCTAGCTCATTATGTAATCGAAACCTATGTTAGGAGTAGTGTGTTGAACTATGTTATGGGATTGTTGAACTATGTTATTGAGTTTGTTAGTTATGAATCTATATGATATATGAATTGATCGGTTTGTTGGTTATGAGTTTGGTGAATCTATATGAATTGATCTATATGAAGTGATCCAACTATTGTGGCATCAGTTTGAGGGGAGCCCTCTCGCTACTCGCTACCTATTCTTATTATGGTTATTATGGTTATTGAGCTCCACAACAAATACTTGATTACTATTATGAGTATGCATATGAGTTGTCATCAACTACCAAAAGGGGAGATTGAAAGTGCAATCATGCCCTTGAATCATATTTTGATGTTGATGACAACACATATGCTCGGGACTAATCATGTTTATCAAGTATATCTCGAGATTGTGTTCCAAAGACCGTATGCATGGATCATGACTAGGGACAAAAAGCATATAACTCAAGAATGGAGATACAAGGTGTTAACTTCATTTATGGTTTGTTCTTGAGTATAGGGATCCCGACTATTAAGAGGGATCGATGGATCTGTGAAAAACTTGCTCAAAGCTGGTATCTATATACCTTACCTACGGACGTCCGGTCCTTCCTGATTGCCCGGACGTCCGGACGCTTCCGGACGTCCGACACCTTCACAACAGAAACATTTTTACGGATGTCCGGAACCCTCCGGACGTCCGACCCCATCGCATCAGAAACTTTCTTACGGATGTCCGGCCCCGCTCGGACGACCGTATCCTGTACACTGATTTGTGAGTCACACTTTTTGCCGAAACACTTTTGCGGACGTCCGGAATCTTCCGGACGTCCGACACTTTCACATCAGAAGCACTCTTACGGATGTCCGGGCCTGTTCGGACGACCGTATCCTGTACATTGGTTTGTGGGTCACACTTTTCACAGCGGTCGGTCGTCCGATGACGGTCGGACGTCCGGACCCATTTGGGCCTCCGGACGACCGACGTTCTCCGGACGTCCGGCCATCCTGTACCCCAAACGGTCACCTTTTTTCCCACCACATATATATACTCCTTCCCCTAGCTCGGGTTGGGGTTGACCATTCACTTTGAACAAATCCTAGAACACTTCACTCACTCTCTCTCAACTCTCCACACCAAATCTTAGATCCCCAAGGGGTTTGAGAGCTTTGAAAAGAAGTTGTCCGATCAAGTGATAGATCCTCTTCTCCTCCTTCTTTGCACCCAAGGAATTCATGATTTGAGCAAGTCTTGAGCAAATCCCCATTGATCTTATTACTCTTGGAGGTTGGAGAATCCTAGGCGGTAGGAGTCTTCGGAGAGGAATCGACTTTTGTGATTACCCGGATAAGTTTGTGAGGGTTTGGAGACCACCCCAAGGTCTACCACTAGTGGTTGAGAAACATCTTCGTGGTGTTGTCTCAAAGGGAGAATAGGGTGAGCCTTCGTGGCGTTGGTGTGCCTTCGTGGTAACATCCACCTCTCTAACGGTGACTAGCTTCCCTCCAAGGAAGTGAACATCGCATACATCCTTGTCTCCCGGAGTTGCGGTTATTCCTAACCCTAACTCTATACTTGTGGTTACTTGTTTTGGTTTGCACTTACTTACATCATATTGTGCTTGCTCACTTATATGCTTGTGTTTGCTTACCTAGTACTGGTACCTTTTAGCAATTGTTAGGCTCACTTTCATATTCCGCACTATTGCCTAAAATTGCTAAGTAATAATTAAAATTTGTAATTGTACCTATTCACCCCCCCCCCCTCTAGGTCCATCTCGATCCTTTCAGCTATGCAACCGGCAAGTCTTCGTACATCCTTGACGCGCTTTGGTGCTTCAATCTGCTCAATGGCCTTGATTTTGTCGGGATTAGCTTCAATCCCTCGTAGAGACACGAAGAACCCGAGAAGCTTGCCGGAAGGGACTCCAAACACGCACTTCTCGGGGTTGAGCTTGAGGTTGATCTTGCGCAGATTTGCAAAGGTCTCATCCAAATCTTGAACTAGAGTTGCTTTGTCCTTGCTTTTGACCACTATGTCATCCATGTAGGCTTCTACATTTACATGCATTTGCGGCTCAAAAGCGTCATGGACTACCCTTGCAAATGTTGAACCAGCATTCTTCAAACCGAAGGCATCCGTATGAAACAGTATGTGCCACATGGTGTAATGAATGCGGTCTTCTCCTCATCTTCTTCAGCCATGAAGATCTGATGGTATCCTGAGTATGCATCAAGAAACGAAAGCAAATCACATCCAGCCGTGGAGTCAACAATCTGTCAATGCGCGGCAAGGGAAATGGATCTTTGGGACAAGCTTTATTAACATCCGTGAAGTCAATACAAAGTCTCCATTTTCCATTTGCCTTCGCTGCGACTACAGGATTGGCCAACCACGTGGGATGGAGCACTCCTCCGACAAGGCCTCGCTTCCGGTTCTTGATCTCTTCGCTATGAATTCTTGGCGTTCCACTGCTTGCTTCCTGACTTTTTGCTTGACGGGCCGTGCATGAGGACAAACGGCCAGGCGTGCTCAATCACTTTCCTGGGAACACCGGGGATGTCAGACGGTTGCCACGCAAACACGTCGACATTCGCCCACAGGAAAGCAACGAGCGCCGCTTCCTATTTAGAGTCGAGAGAGGCAGCGATGGTAAAGGTACCACCAGTGCCATCCTCCTTCGCGGGCACCTTCTTGGTCTTTGGTGGAGCTATCATCTTCTTGCACTTGCCGGTGGAGCTCGATGGTGCGTCCTCTACGGTAGCGCAGCACTCCGAAGAGGTGCGCTTGCCGGAGTGGGCATCAGAGCTCTTGCCGGACTTGGACTTTGTCTTCTTCCCCCGGGAGCTTCAGCGGCAAGTGTTTGGCAATCTGTCGCGGCTGCTGCATCCCGGTAGATCTTGTCGGCACAGATAAGGGCATCCTTCTTGTCGCCATGGACAGAGATGACGCTTATCGGGCCTGGCATCTTTAGTAAGTTGTAGGCGTAGTGAGAGGCTGCCATGAACTTGGCGAGTCTTTGGGCTGACCAAGTATCCCATTGTAAGGCAATGGGAAATCGGCAACATCGAATGTAACCCTCTTAGTCCTGAAGTTCAGCTCGCTGCCAAATGTTACCGGCAACGTAATCTTCCCCTTCGGCTTGCTCCTTCCCGGATTGATTCCTTGGAAGGTGCCGGTCTCTTCGAGCTTCATTGTCGGGGATTTGAAGCTCGGAGCACCGCGGAGGAGATCAGATTCAAGCCGCCCCGCCGTCAACTAGCATCTTGGTGACCTTGAGGTTGCGGATGGTTGGTGAGACCAACATCGGCAAGCACCCGACCGCATGATTATGCGATCGGGGTGGTCCTCAATATCAAAGACGATAGGCGTGCTGGACCACTTCAGAGGCCTGCGTGACTCTACGGATGGTTCCGCTGCATTGACCTCCCGCATCCATTGCTTGAGTTGGCGGTGTGAGGTATGCAGGGAAGCACCTCCGTCAACGCAGAGGACCTCTGTGGCTTTCTGAAACTCCTGCTCATCGGCGTCGTCGTCTTCCATATCTTCGTCGTCGTCATCATCTTCATCCTTGTCGCGGCCGCGGGGAGGTCTGTCTCCTTGCCGTTGCTTGGCCTTGCCACGGCGTCCTCCCGGCGGGGCGTTTCTTGCTTGCTCCCCGGCACCTTCCTGGGCCTTCTCTTTGTCGCGCCGCTCGTACTCAGCCTCTGGCTGTTCGACAAGCTGCTCGACCTTCTTGCAGCTCTGGAGGTCGTGGCCCTTGGTGCGGTGGATCTTGCAAGATTGCTTGCCGGAGCCGTCCCGCTTGTCGGCGGCCGCCACCGACCGGTGGTTCGCGTCGGCGCAACCTCCTTGCCGGAGCCACCAGCCTTGGCGTTCTTGTCGCCACCTCCGTTGCGGACTGCTCAACAGCTAGCACTTCTCTACCTTTCTTCTTCATGTTGCCTCGCCTTGGCCCTTCTTTGCCGGGCGGCCTCCTCCTTGTCGAGATCCTGCTTCCGCATTCTCTCCTCGAGTCTCCTCCTTCCTTGGTAGCGTGCACACTTGTCGGCCAAGGCGTACCACTCCATCGACGTCCTTGACTTTGCACATCGCCATCTCCTCCCTCATCCTGCGGTTCCGCACATTACGATGAAACGCGCTCATCACCTTGGCGGGGTGGACATCTCGGGATGTTGTAGCGCTGCAGCTGAATCTCTGAATGAACTTGCGCAGGGACTCTCCTTCCTTACAGGCGGCGAGATGAAGGTCACTCTCTTAGCCATGAGGTTTGTGGCCACCGTGAAGGCGCCAACAAACCGATGGCACAGATCTGCCCAAGAGGATATGGAGCTGTCCGCAAGTGCATGAGCCAAGATCCGACGTTGGGCTTGAGCACGGCGGGAAGTAGTTGGCGAGGATCTTGTCGTCCCGTCCCCGCAGCCTACACCGCGATGGTGTAGATGCCGAGGAACTCCGACGGATGCGTCCTGCCATCATACTTCTCCGCACGCGTCTGGTTTGAAGTTTTTACGGCTGGCCCACTGGACTTGCCGCAGCTCACGAGTGAACGCAGGGCAACCTACCGCGTACGACAAGTCGCCTGGCTCCTCCGGCGCGCGCATGTCAACAGAAGGCCCAGCGCGCTTGTCGGACTGACGTCGCGCTTCTCTCCGGCGCTCGATGCGAGTCCGAGCGTCCTCTTGTTGTCGCTCATCGACAACTTGGCGCTGATCGCGGCGAGCTCGCGGATCCGATGACGCGGTGGAGTCGCTGTCAAGGTGGATCCGGTGAGTCGGCGATCTTGGCCTTCGGGGCGGAGAGTGCATGGTAGTTGCACCTCCGACAGTCTCGTCGCCACCGGCTCGTGCCTTGTCGTCTTGCCGCGGCAACGATGGCGTTGGGTGCCACGCGGGCGTCGCCGTTGGCAAAGCCGATGAGGCTACGGATAGTGGCCCTCCACTCGTCGACCTTGTTGGCCGTTGGAGGGTAGTCGAGGAGCAGCTGAGCTCTCGCCAGCTTCTGCTGGAGTAGTGGGTGGCATTGGCGAGCGGTGCGAGGAGCGGATATGCTCGGACTTCTAACTACGTTAGAAGGAGCAGCACCCCGCCCAGCGCATCAGATCTCACTCGTACAAGCATGTTGGCGCGCATGCTGGTCTTGAGGGTCTCGATCCAGCGAGCGTATGGCATTGTGAACGCCATGACGTTGTTGGTCCCGTCTCTGAGATGGGCGCGGGGGTTGCGCGGACGCCGAGGTTTGCGGGGCCTTGTCCTTGGACTTGGCAACGTCGTGAACACCTTCGTCGGCGCCCGTTCCTCCGCTAGCGTCTGCCCCACCACCCGTTTGCTGCGGTGAGGGTGGGTACGACGCGGACGGCTCTGCTGCCGCCGAAGCCTTCTTCTTCGGTGGCATGTTGAGGAAGATGTTGATGACGCTGCTTGTGTGAACGTCGGATCAGATTCGCACGGCCTCGACGACCCCTACCTGGCGCGCCAAAGATGTCGGGGAGGCTGATCGTACCCACGAACACCTATGGGGCCGGTGGACCAGGCCCCTTTGTGGTTCGGAGGGGGGCGGAGATCGCACGAAGAGCAGATCGAGGCGAGGCACACGAGCAGTTTACCCAGCTTCGGAGCTCTCCGGAGAGATAAAACTCCTACTCCTGCTTGTTTGATGTATTGTGTTCTTGCTAGGGAGCGATGCAGGCTACAAAACCTAGCGTGAGCGTATCTGGTCTCTAGTGAGTCGAATGAACCGAACCTCGAACCTCCTCTACGTTGCGCATGGGCCTCCTTTTATATGCTCAAGGGGTCTCCGACAGGTGGCAACATAGGCGAGGGTACAAATGTAAAAACAGGAGTTGGTACACCTACCCGAACAGTGTACAGTGCAAAATACCTAACTCTGACGGCAAGGGACAAAAGAAATAAATGCTCGTCAGTGTCGCCCAAACAGTGCAACAGAGACCGTCAGGTGCGCCACCGCTCGCCATGATGGCAAGCTAGTCAGCGCCGCTTATCGCTGCTCTCCGCTGGCTGCACAGCCTCTCGACACGCGCGCATGGAATGGTCCCATGGCGACACGTTGCTGGATGAGCTGGAGCGGAGATGGAGTGAGGTTGCTTTTGGCGGCAAGCGCCTTGCCGCGGCCGAATCCTTGTCGCGACCGGAGGCTTGTCGCGCTCGAGCCTTCGGCAAGCTCCTCTTGCCGGGGCCTTGTCTTCTGCATGCCTTGAGTGGCCTTCCCGGCAAGCTCCTCTTGGCGGGGCCTTGTCTTCTTAGTCAGATACTTTGTTCTTGAATGGCTCCAAAGGAGCCACGGAGGATCTTGGCGGTGACGAGGCAAACCCTGCCGCGGGGTGCTACAACTGTCCGTGCACGAGTACGGGATACTAGGGTACCCCTACTCTAGTACCCCGACAGTATTATGTTAAAAAATCATAAAAGTTGTTTTACAAGATGTCCATATAATTTATGAGAAGTTTTTTATGACAACTTTTCTCAATTCCTATAAATATCTTTGTAAGATATTTTATTTTTTATTTTTTATAAAACTAGCCTTGACACATACAACATTAGCCAGTGAGGTCTAGCGGTGCGGCGCGGCGGTTCCCGGCGGCGTGCCTGGCGACGGCAGCAGCGTGATTGTTGCAGCCCGCGCTTAGTGACCCGCTTGAAACTACACGATGCGCTGTGTCGGGCCGCCACTGACGTGCCTCCATCATGCCACGTTGTGGCTACTGCCATGCTGGACCGTCACCACCACGCCGCCACCAGGCCGCAGCTATCGGGCCCGCACTTAGTGACCCGCGCTCATCTTCTCCGGTGGTCGCCTCCCTACTGTCACAAGTCACCTCGCCGCTGACTGGTTGTTGCAAAAATCACCCCCATCCATGGTTGCCGGCGAGGACCACCGGGTCAAGCAAACATAGTCCCCAGGACGGTCCCAGCATCGCCGGTTGTGTCTCCCCCGTCACCTTCGAGGTGATCGCAACATCTTTTGTTGTTCTGGTCGAATCGACTGTTGAAGCAAAAATAAATGTCGGATGTAGCTATCCGCGTTGCCGGTTGCAACAAAACCTGATGATGCAGCTCCCCCGTCGTGCTAGGTCCATCGTTGGTTCCAGCAAAAAAAGATGCTGGTTGAAGCAAAACTGACTAATGGTTCCAGCAAAAATAACTCTCTCCCCTGCCTCCGTCTGTTGGTCGTAGCACCACGCGCTGCTGGTTGCAACTCTTCGCGAAGCTGGTTGTAGCTCCTTCCAGTGCCGTTGTAGCTCTCGTCGTGGTAGCAACGTCGTCATTGTAGCCTCGTCATGGTAATCATTGCAGGTTCCAACATTCCAAAAAACACTGGTTCCAACACCCTCACTCATCGGTTGAAGCTTTTCTGGTTGCCGCTTGAAGCTTTCGTCGACGCCCTATCCGCAGCTCGCCGTCCTTCCGTAACTTTTCCCATCGTTGTGGTTGAAGCTTGTTGCGACATCGGTTGAAGCTTTTTGATGTGGAAGTGGCCGGCCCCAGCATTCGTTGTCACTGGTCGAAGCTTTTTGCGCGTTGGTTGTAGCTTCCTCGAACGCCGGTTGCAACATCGAAGGTGCCACTTGGTCCTTCGCGGCTCCGGTGAGTGCTCCCTGATGCGCAATGGCGACGCCCAAAACGAAGCTCGCAGTCCTCGCCATCGTCGTCCGCCATGAGCTCGTAAAGCCATGGCCGGTGGGGAGATGGCTGCTGCTGCGCGCTCTGGCGACTGCGGTGGCGACGCCTCCTCGCCTCTGCCGGTCGCCGACCCCGCCGCCGCTCCGAGTGCCGGTGCCCCCCTCCCCGGCGTCCGAGCCCCCCGCCGCCTCACCGGCCCCTAGCGACGCTCCCTTCCCTCCCCTTCCCTCGCCCGCCCCGGCCCCCGCCCCCCGTGTGCGCTGGGCTGATTTGGCCGACGAAGAGCCGCTTCCTTATCCCCAGTCCGCCGCCTCCCGTCGCTCCGGCGTGCCCAGCCGGGCCGGTGACTTAGCCCCCCATGTGAGGGGTTCGATCGCCGGCTCGCGGCTGCCGCGGTTGCCGACACCGCCCTCGAGCTCGTCTCGGGCGGGTGGGATGCAAGGCGCTACCTTGCGGGCGGGAGGGGCGCGCCGCCGCCGGCCTCGGCCTTGGGGGGTAGTTGGGCGCTCCGATCGGGGTCGCGCGAGCTCGTCGTGGCGCCGCTCGGGGCTCTGCGATGGCCCGGCGTCTCCGGCTCCGCCGGCTGCTTGCCGCGACGCATTCCCCGCCGCTCTGTTTGTCCGTGCGTCGCCTTTCCGGCCGTTCATCGCCTCTTTTGGCTCCTCCACGTTGTGCTTCCGTGCCTCCATCCCCGGTCGCCGTCTGGGTCTGCTCCCTGCGGCTGGGTCGCCGGCGGCGAGCCCTGCGCCTCGGGGGGAAACCCTATGAATCGCGGCTTCCCCTCGCTTGTCGGGCCACACCTCGCCCGCATCGAGCAGCCTGGGCCTTGCTTCGTCTGCGGCGGGCCTTCTGGGCCGTGGCCCAGCCCATCTTCGGTGTCCAGAACCTAGGCCCCTGCCCCGGTTGCTGGGCCGACCGACAGATCCTGGGCTGTCATCGTGCCCTAGGCCCAGGTCTCTAGTGGCATCTATCTGGCTCCCCTCCGCAGTAGCTCCTTCCACCGCTGCCACCCCCGACCCTGCTCGCTACTCCCTCCCCCCGTCCCCCCGTCCCGCCGTCTCCTCCGACGCCCCCCTGCTGCGTCCGCCGCACCCCCCCCCCCCCCGCCCTCCCCTCTCGTCTCGCCGCTCCCGTCCATGACGCGTGAGTGGGACGTGAAGGAAATATGCCCTAGAGGCAATAATAAAGTTATTATTTATTTCCTTATATCATGACAAATGTTTATTATTCATGCTAGAATTGTATTAACCGGAAACATAATACATGTGTGAATACATAGACAAACAGAGTGTCACTAGTGTGCCTCTACTTGACTAGCTTGTTGATCAAAGATGGTTATGTTTCCTAGCAATAGACAAGTGTTGTCATTTGATTAACGGGGTCACATCATTAGGAGAATGATGTGATTGACATGACCCATTCCGTTAGCTTAGCATACGATCATTTAGTATGTTGCTATTGCTTTCTTCATGACTTATACATGTTCCTATGACTATGAGATTATGCAACTCCCGTTTACCGGAGGAACACTTTGTGTGCTACCAAACATCACAACGAATCGGGTGATTATAAAGGTGCTCTACAGGTGTCTCCGAAGGTACATGTTGGGTTGGCGTATTTTGAGATTAGGATTTGTCACTCCGATTGTCGGAGAGGTATCTCTGGGCCCTCTCGGTAATGCACATCACTTAAGCCTTGCAAGCATTGCAACTACTGAGTTAGTTGCGGGATGATGTATTACAGAACGAGTAAAGATACTTGCCATTAACGAGATTGAACTAGGTAATGAGATACTGACGATCGAATCTCGGGCAAGTAACATAACGATGACAAAGGGAACAACTTACGTTGTTATGCGGTCTGACCGACAAAGATCTTCGTAGAATATGTAGGAGCCAATATGAGCATCCAGGTTCCGCTATTGGTTATTGACCGAAGACGTGTCTCGGTCATGTCTACATAGTTCTCGAACCCGTAGGGTCCGCATGCTTAACGTTACGATGACAATTTCATCATGAGTTTATATATTTTGATGTACCAAAGGTTGTTCGGAGTCCCGGATGTGATCACGGACATGATGAGGAGTCTCGAAATGGTCGAGACATGAAGATTGATATATTGGAAGCCTATGTTTGGACATCGGAAGTGTTCCGGTGAAATCGGCATTTTATGGAGTAAGGGAGGTTACTGGAACCCCCCGGCAACTTAATGGGCCTTAATGGGCCTAGTGGAGGAAGAGGAGAGGAGGCCAAGGGGCAGCCGCGCGCCCCTCCCCCCAAGTCCGAATTGGACAAGGAAGGGGGGCGGCGCCCCCCTTTCCTTTCCCCTCTCTCTCCTTTTTCCCCCCAAGTCCTAGTCCAACATGGAAAAGGGGGGGAGTCCTACTCCCGATAGGAGTAGGACTCCTCCTGGCGCGCCCCAAGCCTGGCCGCACCTCCTCCCCCTTGCTCCTTTATATACGGGGGCAGGGGGCACCCCATAGATACAACAATTGATCATTGATCTCTTAGCCGTGTGCGGTGCCCCCTCCACCATAGTCCACCTCGATAATACTGTAGCGGTGCTTAGGCGAAGCCCTGCGTCGGTAGACCATCAACATCGTCACCACGCCATCGTGCTGACAAAACTCTCCCTCAACACTCGGATGCATCGGAGTTCGAGGGACGTCATCGGGCTGAACGTGTGCTGAACTCGGAGGTGCCATACGTTCGGTACTTGATCGGTTGGATCGTGAAGACGTACGACTACATCAACCACGTTGTGCTAATGCTTCCGCTTTCGGTCTATGAGGGTACGTAGACATCACTCTCCCCTCTCGTTGCTATGCATCACCATGATCTTGCGTGTGCGTAGGAAAATTTTGAAATTACTACGTTCCCCAACAGTGGTATCAGAGCCTGATTTTATGCGTTGATGTTATATGCACGAGTAGAACACAAGTGAGTTGTGGGCGATATAAGTCATACTGCTTACCAGCATGTCATACTTTGGTTCAGCGGTATTGTTGGATGAAGCGGCCCGGACCGACAATACGCGTACGCTTACGCGAGACCGGTTCTCCCGACATGCTTTGCACAGAGGTGGCTAGCGGGTGTCAGTTTCTCCAACTTTAGCTGAACCGAGTGTGGCTACGCCCGGTCCTTGCGAAGGTTAAAACAACACCTACTTGACAAACTATCGTTGTGGTTTTGATGCGTAGGTAAGAACGGTTCTTGCTAAGCCCGTAGCAGCCACGTAAAATTTGCAATAACAAAGTAGAGGACGTCTAACTTGTTTTTGCAGGGCATGTCGTGATATGATATGGTCAAGACGTGATGCTCTATTTTATTGTATGAGATGATCATGTTTTGTAACCGAGTTATCGTGGCCGGCGAGAGCCATATGGTTGTCGCTTTATTGTATGCAATGCAATCGCTTCGTAATGCTTTACTTTATCACTAAGCGGTAGCGATAGTCGTAGAAGCATAAGATTGGCGAGACGACAACGATGCTATGATGGAGATCAAGGTGTCGCGCCGGTGACGATGGTGATCATGGAGGTGCTTCGGAGATGGAGATCAGAAGCACAAGATGATGATGGCCATATCATATCACTTATATTGATTGCATGTGATGTTTATCTTTTACGCATCTTATCTTGCTTTGATTGACGGCAGCATTATAAGATGATCTCCCACTAAATTTCAAGATAAAAGTGTTCTCCCTGAGTATGCACCGTTGCCAAAGTTCGTCGTGCCCAGACACCACGTGATGATCGGGTGTGATAAGCTCTACGTCCATCTACAATGGGTGCAAGCCAGTTTTGCAGACGCAGAATACTCAGGTTAAACTTGACGAGCCTAGCATATGCAGATATGGCCTCGGAACACTGAGACCGAAAGGTCGAGCGTGAATCATATAGTAGATATGATCAACATAGTGATGTTCACAATTGAAAACTACTCCAGTTCACGTGATGATCGGTTATGGTTTAGTTGATTTGGATCACGTGATCACTTAGAGGATTAGAGAGATGTCTTTCTAAGTGGGAGTTCTTAAGTAATATGATTAACTGAACTTAAATTTATCATGAACTTAGTACCTGATAGTATCTTGCTTGTCTATGTTGATTGTAGATAGATGGCCCGTGCTGTTGTTCCGTTAAATTTTAACGCGTTCCTTGAGAAAGCAAAGTTGAAAGATGATGGTAGCAATTACACGGACTGGGTCCGTAACTTGAGGATTATCCTCATTATCGCACGGAAGAATTACGTCCTAGAAGCACCGCTGGGTGCGAACTCTTTGCAAGAGCAACACTAGATGTTGTGAACGTCTGGCAGAGCAAAGCTGATGACTACTCGATAGTTCAGTGTGCCATGCTTTACAACTTAGAACCAGGACTTCAACGACGTTTTGAACGTCATGGAGCATATGAGATGTTCCAGGAGTTGAAGTTAATATTTCAAGCAAATTCCCGGATTGAGAGATATGAAGTCTCCAATAAGTTCTATAGCTGTAAGATGGAGGAGAATAGTTACATCGGTGAGCATATACTCAAGATGTGCGGGTATAATAATCACTTGATTCAACCGGGAGTTAATCTTAGGATGATAAGCGTCATTGATGAGAATTCTCCAATCATCGCCACCAAGCTACAAAAGCTTTGTGATGAACTATAATATGCAAGGGATGGAAAAGACAATTCCCGAGCTCTTCGCAATGCTAAAGGCTGCGGAGGTAGAAATAAAGAAGGAGCATCAAGTGTTGATGGTCAACAAGACCACTATTTTCAAGAAAAAGGGCAAAGGGAAGAAGAAGGGGAACTTCAAGAAGAACAGCAAGCAAGTTGCTGCTCAAGAGAAGAATCCCAAGTCTAGACCTAAGCCTGAAACTGAGTGCTTCTACTGCAAGCAGACTGGTCACTGGAAGTTGAACTGCCCCAAGTATTTGGCGGATAAGAAGGATGGCAAGGTGAACAAAGGTATATGTGATATACATGTTATTGATGTGTACCTTACTAGAGCTCGCAGTAGCACCTGGGTATTTGATATCTGGTTACATTGCTAATATTTGCAACTCAAAGCAGGGACTATGGATTAAGCGAACACCGGCCAAGGACGAGGATACGATGCGCGTGAGGAAATGGTTCCAAAGTCGATGTGATCATGATCGCACGCTACCTCTACATCTACCTTCGGGATTAGTATTAGACCTAAATAATTGTTATTTGGTGCCAGCGTTGAGCATGAACATTATGTCTCGATCTTGTTTGATGCGAGACGGTTATTCATTTAAATCAGAGAATAATGGTTGTTCTATTTATATGATTAATATCTTTTATGGTCATGCACCCTTGAAGAGTGGTTTATTTTTGTGAATCTCGATAGTAGTGATACACATATTCATAATGTTGAAGCCAAAAGATGCAGAGTTGATAATGATAGTGCAACTTATTTGTGGCACTACCGTTTGGGTCATATCGGTGTAAAGCGCATGAAGAAACTCCATACTGATGGACTTTTGGAACCACTTGATTATGAATCACTTGGTACTTGCGAACCGTGCCTTATGGGCAAGATGACTAAAACGCCGTTCTCCGGTACAATGGAGAGATCAACAGATTTGTTGGAAATCATACATACATATGCATGTGGTCCAATGAATGTTGAGGCTCGTGGCGGATATCGTTATTTTCTCACCTTCACAAATGATTTGAGCAGATATGGGTATATCTACTTAATGAAACATAAGTCTAAAACATTTGAAAAGTTCAAAGAATTTCAGAGTGAAGTTGAAAATCATCGTAACAAGAAAATAAAGTTTCTACGATCTGATCGTGGAGGAGAATATTTAAGTTACGAGTTTGGTCTACATTTTAAACAATGCGGAATAGTTTCGCAACTCACGCCACCCGGAACACCACAGCGTAATGGTGCGTCCAAACATCGTAATCGTACTTTACTTGATATGGTGCAATCTATGATGTCTCTTACTGATTTATCGCTATCGTTTTGGGGTTATGCTTTAGATACGGCCGCATTCACGTTAAGTAGGGCACCATCAAATTCCGTTGAGACGACACCTTATGAACTTTGGTTTGGCAAGAATCCAAAGTTGTCGTTTCTGAAAGTTTGATAAGCTTGAACCCAAATCAGAGAAATGTGTCTTCATAGGATACCCAAAGGAAAATATTGGGTACACCTTCTATCACATATCCGAAGGCAAGACATTCGTTGCTAAGAATGGATCCTTTCTAGAGAAGGAGTTTCTCTCGAAAGAAGTGATTGGGAGGAAAGTAGAACTTGATGAGGTAACTGTACCTGCTCCCTTGTTGGAAAGTAGCTCATCACAGAAATATGTTCCTGTGACACCTACACCAATTAGCGAGGAAGTTAATGATGATGATCATGGAACTTCAGATCAAGTTGTTACTGAACCTCGTAGATCAACCAGAGTAAGATCCGCACCAGAGTGTGTACGGTAATCCTGTTCTGGAAGTCATGTTACTAGACCATGATGAACCTACGAACTATGAAGAAGCGATGGTGAGCCCAGATTCCGCAAAATGGCTTGAGGCCATGAAATTTGAGATGGGATCCATGTATGAGAACAAAGTGTGGACTTTGGTTGACTTGCCCGATGATCGGCAAGCAATTGAAAATAAATGGATCTTCAAGAAGAAGACTGACGCTGACGGTAATGTTACTGTCTACAAAGCTCGACTTGTCGCAAAAGGTTTTCGACAAGTTCAAGGGATTGACTACGATGAGACCTTCTCACCTGTAGCGATGCTGAAGTCTGTCCGAATCATGTTAGCAATTGCCGCATTTTATGATTATGAAATATGGCAGATGGATGTCAAAACTGCATTCCTGAACGGGTTTCTGGAAGAAGAGTTGTATATGATGCAACCAGAAGGTTTTGTCGATCCAAAGGGAGCTAACAAAGTGTGCAAGCTCCAGCGATCCATTTATGGACTGGTGCAAGCCTCTCGGAGTTGGAATAAATGCTTTGATAGTGTGATCAAAGCATTTGGTTTTGTATCTGAACTTTTGGAGTAGGCTGTATTTTGAAGAAAGTGGGTGGGAGCTCTGTAGCATTTCTGATATTATATGTGGATGACATATTGCTGATCGGAAATGATATAGAATTTCTGGATAGCATAAAGGGATACTTGAATAAGATTTTTCCAGTGAAAGACCTCGGTGAAGCTACTTACATATTGGGCATTAAGATCTATAGAGATAGATCAAGACGCTTAATTGGACTTTCACAAAGCACATACCTTGACAAAATTTTGAAGAAGACTAAAAATGGATCAAGCAAAGAAAGGGTTCTTGCCTGTGTTACAAGGTGTGAAGATAGAGAGAAGATGAAAGATGTTCCCTATGCTTCAGCCATAGGCTCTATCATGTATGCAATGTTGTGTACCAGACCTGATGTGTGCCTTGCTATAAGTCTAGTTACCAAAGTAATCCAGGAGTGGATCACTGGACAGCGGTCAAGAACATCCTGAAATACCTGAAAAGGACTAAGGATATGTTTCTCGTATATAGAGGTGACAAAGAGCTCATCGTAAATGGTTACGTTGATGCAAGCTTTGACATTGATCCGGACGATTCTAAATCGCAAACCGGATACGTGTTTACATTGAACGGTGGAGCTGTCAGTTGGTGCAGTTCTAAACAAAGCGTCGTGGCGGGATCTACGTGTGAAGCGGAGTACATAGCTACTTCGGAAGCAGCAAATGATGGAGTCTCGATGAAGGAGTTCATAACCGATCTAGGTGTCATACCTAGTGCATCGGGTCCAATGAAAATCTTTTGTGACAATACTGGAGCAATTGCCTTAGCGAAGGAATCCAGATTTCACAAGAGAACCAAGCACATCAAGAGACGCTTCAATTCCATCCGTGATCTAGTCCAGGTGGGAGACATAGAAATTTTCAAGATACATACCGATCTGAATGTAGCAGACCCATTGACTAAGCCTCTTCCACGAGCAAAACATGATCAGCACCAAGGCTCCATGGGTGTTAGAATCATTACGGTGTAATCTAGATTATTGACTCTAGTGCAAGTGGGAGACTGAAGGAAATATGGCCTAGAGGCAATAATAAAGTTATTATTTATTTCCTTATATCATGATAAATGTTTACTATTCATGCAAGAATTGTATTATACGGAAACATAATACATGAGTGAATACATAGACAAACAGAGTGTCACTAGTGTGCCTCTACTTGACTAGCTTGTTGATCAAAGATGGTTATGTTTCCTAGCCATAGACATGTGTTGTCATTTGATTAAATGGATCACATCATTAGGAGAATGATGTGATTGACATGACCCATTCCGTTAGCTTAGCACACGATCGTTTAGTATGTTACTATTGCTTTCTTCATGACTTATACATGTTCCTATGACTATGAGATTATGCAACTCCCGTTTACCAAACGTCACAACGTAACTGGGTGATTATAAAGGTGCTCTACAGGTGTCTCCGAAGGTACATGTTGGGTTGGCGTATTTCGAGATTAGTATTTGTCACTCCGATTGTCGGAGAGGTATCTCTGGGCCCTCTCGGTAATGCACATCACTTAAGCCTTGCAAGCATTGCAACTAATGAGTTAGTTGCGGGATGATGTATTACAGAACGAGTAAAGAGACTTGCCGATAACGAGATTGAACTAGGTATTGAGATACCGACAATCGAATCTCGGGCAAGTAACATACCGATGACAAAGGGAACAACGTGTGTTGTTATGCGGTCTGACCGACAAAGATCTTCGTAGAATATGTAGGAGCCAATATGAGCATCCAGCTTCCGCTATTGGTTATTGACCGGAGACGTGTCTCGGTCATGTCTACATAGTTCTCGAACCCGTAGGGTCCGTGACGCTTAACGTTACGATAGCGGTTTCATTATGAGTTTATATGTTTTGATGTACCAAAGGTTGTTCGGAGTCCCGGATGTGATCACGGACATGACGAGGAGTCTCGAAATGGTCGGGACATGAAGATTGATATATTGGAAGCCTATGTTTGGACATCGGAAGTGTTCCGGGTGAAATCGGCATTTTACCGGAGTACCGGGAGGTTACCGGAACCCCCCGGTAACTTAATGGGCCTTAATGGGCCTAGTGGAGGAAGAGGAGAGGAGGCCAAGGGGCAGCCGCGCGCCCCTCCCCCCAAGTCCGAATTGGACAAGGAGGGGGGGCGGCACCCCCCCCCCCCCTTTCCTTTCCCCTCTCTCTCCTCTTTCCCCCAAGTCCTAGTCCAACATGGAAAAGGGGGGGAGTCCTACTCCCGGTCGGAGTAGGACTCCTCCTGGCACGCCCCAAGCCTGGCCGCACCTCCTCCCCCTTGCTCCTTTATATACGGGGGCAGGGGGCACCCCATAGACACAACAATTGATCATTGATCTCTTAGCCGTGTGCGGTGCCCCCTCCACCGTAGTCCACCTCGATAATACTGTAGCGGTGCTTAGGCGAAGCCCTGCGTTGGTAGAACATCAACATCGTCACCATGCCGCCTTGCTGACAAAACTCTCCCTCAACACTCGGCTGGATCGGAGTTCAAGGGACGTCATCGGGCTGAACGTGTGCTGAACTCGGAGGTGTCGTACGTTCGGTACTTGATCGGTCGGATCGTGAAGATGTACGACTACATCAACCGCGTTGTGCTAACGCTTCGCTTTTCGGTCTCACGAGTGCGTGAACATCACTCTCCCCTCTCGTTGCTATGCATCACCATGATCTTGCGTGTGCGTAGGAAAATTTTGAAATTACTACGTTCCCCAACAGGACGATGGGGCATCCCGCCCCAAACGTCGCTCGGCTGAACGGCGGGAGGCGGCTCGCCCCTCCCTCGATGCCTTGCACCAGGAGGAGGAGCTTCGGCGGGAGCTGCGCGAGCTCCGGGACGGCCGCCGTGATGAGCGTAGCTCCCTGGCCCGCCGCGATTCCCGGGGCTGGTCCTACTCCCCTCGCCAGGCGGCTTCGGGTGATTGGCGCTCGAGGAGGCGCTCGCCATCTGCGGCCCCACGGCGCGGCCGCAGTCCCTCCCCAGCACGGGCCCCGTGTCCCCCGTCCCCTCGCTCCCAGGCCCCGCCACCTACCCCCGCTGCTAAGAAATACGAGCCTCCCCACGCCTTCGTTTCCTCGGCTCCCTCTGTGACTACCGCTCCGGGCGGTGGCCCCTCCCACGGCCGCCAAGGCCCTGCCAAGAAGAAGAACCGCCGCGGTCAGGGCCGAGGCAACCCGGCCCCCTTCTGCCTCCGGCCCCGGGTTCCTCCGCCCACCCGGACTCCGTCTCCAACCGTCCTCGCCCCCCTTGCTTCAATTGTGGGGTGGCGGGCCACTCGCAAATCAACTGAGTCAACCCTCCGTGCTGCTACATCTGCAAGGATCCCGGGCACCCTGCTCTTCTATGCCCTGACCGTCCTGTGACGTCGGAGCTCATGATGTACGACCACGGTATCGAGGGGCTGGGCTTCTTTCACCTGGAGGTTCCCGACCTCCCGCCGGCCACCCCCTCTCTTCAGGCGGTCCTCATGGTGGTCGATGGGGTTGCCTCCCCAGAGATGATCGAGGCTGAGGTGAACCACCTCTATCATCGGCAGTGGGACTGGGTGGTCACTCCTACCGCTTGTCACGTCTTCACTGTGGTCTTTCCCGACACCGTCAGCTACGGCTACGCCACGCGGAGTGGCCGGATCACCCTCGCCCTCAACCTGCTCGTCGTCGACATCACCAAGCCAGTCCTGGACGCCCAGGTTGTGGCCGTCCTAGATACTGCTTGGCTTCTTGTGGGCGGCCTCCCCGACATCGCCCGGTCTGAGCTCATCATCCGCCAGATGTCCAAGATTCTGGGCAAGGTGGTAGTGGTCAACGAGCTCTCCCTCCGCAAGGAGGAGGAGGTCCGGGTCAAGGTCAAGTGCTTAGACTCCACCAAGCTTCACGTCACCGTTCGTGTGTTCTTCAACGACCAGGGCTACGACCTCAGGATCGCTCCCGAGCCCCCCAACCATGTCGGCCACCCCCGCTTCACCGACGATGGTCCCCTCGATGGCAGCCCGGGAACCGACGGCTGCTACCTCGGCCGCCACCGGCCCCGCACTAGCCGGTCGGACGACGAGGAGGGATCGGTGGACTCTCACTCCTGGTCTCAGTCTTGCTCTCCTTCGCCTCCGGCCGCCGGGGGGCATGGGCATCAGGCTGCTCCAGGTCTGCTCCTCGAGGCTCCGCTCGGCTTGATGCCCGAGTCCCCCGAGGCCAGTGATGCCTCCAGCGTGGGCTTGGTTGTCTGCCCCGGGTCCTCACCTCGCTCCCCCGCCCCCATCGGACCGTGGCGCCCCCGCTCCCCCACGCCGCGCCGATTCCGCCATCTCCGATCGCCGGCGTGGAGGTGACTTCCGCAGCTTCCTCCCCTGGCGTTGTGGCCTCCGTCGCTCCCGCAGACCCCCGCGGCGTCCCCCCACTGGCGACAGGCCTCAGTGCGGTCGGGGAGGCCCCGGTTGTATCCTGCCCGCCTGCGGCTCTTGATGGGGCCCCCTCTACCCCCGGCCTCGGCTCCTCCTCAGCCCACGGTCCCTCTCGTGGGCTCGGCCCTGCTCGTCGTCTCACCTGCGCCTCTCCTGCCGTGCCCGTCTGCGCCTCTGTCGCCCCCCTGGCTGTGGGCTACCCCCCGCGGCAGACCACGGTAAGGGTGTGGGATCGCTGGTGACCACCCCCCTGGCCGTCCAGCCCCCTCCACGCGCCGCAGCCTACTCTCAACGCGGACGGTTGGCCTCCTCTCCGGTGACTGCCTCCCGCCGGAGCGCCTGGCTTGACGGGGCGCGCCCCGAGGGGATCCCAGCGCTGCCCATCCACGAGCGGGCTGAGCTTCGGGCAGCTGCCTGGAACCTAGAGCCAGGTACGCCTACAGTCCCTCCCTTGGCACCTTCTTGTTCATTCTCTGCTCTTGAGTCAATTCCGCTCGGCCACCTTGCGAAGGTCGCGACTGATTCCGCGATCATCTTTAGGGGAGAGGTTGGTCCCCCCTAGTCCAGATTGAGGCCATTAGGGCCCGCGAGATCCTCGATGGTCGACTCACGGAGGCCCGAGCATCTCTGCTCGCGCCTCCTGCGCAATTGACTATGTCGGGGGACGCTGTCCCGCCCCCTCCTCGGAGGGCCGGTGGCGTTTCCCCCCTTGTATGTGGCAGAGCTCTGGGGCCGCACCCGTTCTCGCACCACTGTCCTCCACGCTCAAAGCGTGTCCCATGTCCTGGGGTCAAGCAGCCCCTCAATGGTTGCTTGATGTGTGCCCTATTCTGGAACATCCGCGACTTCGGCCATGATGGCCGTCGTCGCCAACTCATCGAATACATGTGTGATGAACACATAGACATTGTCGCCATCCAAGAAACCATGCGCACGGAGTTCTCCGTCCCTGAGCTCGACCATCTCAGCCCCCATCTCTTCACCTGGCATTGGCTCCCTTCTAGTGGGAGCACGGGCCATTCCAGTGGCATCCTGTTAGGCGTGAAGGATGCCACCTTTGGGGTTGGCGGTATGGACCGAGGACAGTTCTTTGTTAGCATGGAACTCTATGAATGCTCCCTCAACTTCAAGTGGGAGGTTATTATTGTCTACGGGCCCGCCGACCATAGCCAGTCCGCCTCCTTCCTTGAGGAGCTCCACTAGAAGGTTTCGGCTGCTTCGCTTCCGGTGGTGGTTGGATGCGATTTTAACCTCCTGTGTTTCGCGGAGGACAAGAGCAATTCGCACGTCAACTTTGCCCATATGCAAATGTTCAATGACTGCATTGCTGACCTTGGGCTCCGCAAAATTGACCGGGTTGGTGCCAGGTTCACCTGGACCAACCGTCAGGCTGCTCCGACCCAGTCCGTCCTGGACCGGGTCCTAGTTTTCCCGGATTGGGACCTCCGATGCTCTCTGGCATCCCTCCGG
This sequence comes from Aegilops bicornis, assembly GCA_021605145.1. Lineage (NCBI taxonomy): Eukaryota > Viridiplantae > Streptophyta > Magnoliopsida > Poales > Poaceae > Aegilops > Aegilops bicornis. The sequence goes on along the minus strand of CM038670.1, from coordinate 767,983,694 downwards.
GCCAGCACTTGGATCGGTTCCGACCACGTGTTGGGGAACGTTGCAGAAAATTAAAATTTTCCTACGGTTTCACCAAGATCCATCTATGAGTTCATCTAAGCAACGAGTCATGGGAGAGAGATTGCATCTACATACCACTTGTAGATCGCGTGCGGAAGTGTTCAAGGGAACGGGGATGATGGAGTCGTACTCGCCGTGATCCAAATCACCGATGACCAAGTGCCGAACGGACAGCACCTCCGCGTTCAACACACGTACGGAACGGACGACGTCTCCTCCTTCTTGATCCAGCAAGGGGGAAGGAGAGGTTGAGGAAGAAGGCTCCAACAGCAGCACGACGGCGTGGTGGTGATGGAGTGACAGTTCTCCGGCAGGGCTTCGCCAAGCACACGCGGAGGAGGAGAGGTGTGGGGAGGGGAGGGGCTGCGCCTTGGAAGTGTGTTGCAGCCCTCCCGTCACCCCTCTATTTATAGGGGAAGGGGCAAGGGGGGCCGGCCCCTCTAGATGAGATCTAGAGGGGGGGCGGCGGCCAGGGAGGGGGGCTTGCCCCCCAAGCAAAGGGGGCGCCCCCCACTAGGGTTCCCCCCAACCCTAGGCGCATGGGCCCAAGGGGGGCGCGCCCAGCCCTCCAGGGGCTGGTTCCCTGCCCCTTGTGGCCCATGAGGCCCTCCGAGAGGGGTGGCCCCTCCCGGTGGACCCCCGGAACCTCTCCGGTGGCCCCGGTACAATACCGATATGACCCCGAAACTTTCCGGTGTCCGTTTGACAACTTCCCATATATAAATCTTTACCTCCGGACCATTCCGGAACTCCTCGTGACGTCCGGGATCTCATCCGGGACTCCGAACAACATTCGGTGATCACATACAAGTCTTCCTAATAACCCTAGCGTCACCGAACCTTAAGTGTGTAGACCCTACGGGTTCGGGAGACATGCAGACATGACCGAGACGACTCTCCGGTCAATAACCAACAGCGGGATCTGGATACCCATGTTGGCTCCCACATGCTCCTCGATGATGTCATCGGATGAACCATGATGTCGAGGATTCAATCAATCCCGTATACTATTCCTTTTGTCAGACGGTATGTTACTTGCCCGAGATTCGATCGTTGGTATCCCAATACCTCGTTCAATCTCGTTACCGGCAAGTCACTTTACTCGTACCGTAATGCATGATCCCGTGACCAGACACTTGGTCACTTTGAGCTCATTATGATGATGCACTACCGAGTGGGCCCAGTGATACCTCTCCGTAACACGGAGTGACAAATCGATCTCGATCCGTGTCAACCCAACAGACACTTTCGGAGATACCTGTAGTGCACCTTTATAGTCACCCAGTTACGTTGTGATGTTTGGTACACACACTCCTACGGTATCCGGGAGTTACACGATCTCATGGTCTAAGGAAGAGATACCTGACATTGGAAAAGCTCTAGCAAAACGAACTACACGATCTTGTGCTATGCTTAGGATTGGGTCTTGTCCATCACATCATTCTCCTAATGATGTGATCCCGTTATCAATGACATCCAATGTCCATATTCAGGAAACCATGACTATCTATTGATCAACGAGCTAGTCAACTAGAGGTTCACTAGGGACATATTGTGGTCTATGTATTCACACGTGTATTACGATTTCCGGATAATACAATTATAGCATGAATAAAAGACAATTATCATGAACAAGGAAATATAATAATAATGCTTTTATTATTGCCTCTAGGGCATATTTCCAACAGTCTCCCACTTGCACTAGAGTCAATAATCTAGTTACATTGTGATAAATCGAACACCCATAGAGTTACGGTGTTGATCATGTTTTGCCCATGGAAGAGGTTTAGTCAACGGATCTGCGACATTCAGATCCGTATGCACTTTGCAAATTTCTATGTCTCCATCTTGAACATTTTCACGGATGGAGTTGAAGCGGCAACTTGATGTGCCTGGTCTTCTTGTGAAACCTAGGCTCCTTGGCAATGCAATAGCTCCGGTGTTGTCATAGAAGAGTTTGATCGGCCCCGACGCATTGGGTATGACTCCTAGGTCGGTGATGAACTCCTTCACCCAAATTGCTTCATGCGCTGCCTCCGAGGCTGCCATGTACTCCGCTTCACATGTAGATCTCGCCACGACGCTCTGCTTGCAGCTGCACCAGCTTACTGCTCCACCATTCAACATATACACGTATCCGGTTTGTGACTTAGAGTCATCCAGATCTGTGTCGAAGCTAGCGTCGACGTAACCCTTCTGACGAGCTCTTCGTCACCTCCATAAACGAGAAACATGTCCTTTGTCCTTTTCGGTACTTCAGGATATTCTTGACCGCTGTCCAGTGTTCCTTGCCGGATTACTTTGGTACCTTCCTACCAAACTTACGGCAAGGTTTACATCAGGTCTGGTACACAGCATGGCATACATAATAGATCCTATGGCCGAGGCATAGGGGATGACGCTCATCTGTTCTTTATCTTTTGCCGTGGTCGGGCATTGAGCCGAGCTCAATCTCACACCTTGCGATGCAGGCAAGAACCCTTTCTTGGACCGATCCATTTTGAACTTCTTCAAAATCTTATCAAGGTATGTGCTTTGTGAAAGACATATGAGGCGTCTCGATCTATCTCTATAGATCTTGATGCCTAATATATAAGCAGCTTCTCCAAGGTCCTTCATTGAAAAACTTTTATTCAAGTAGGCCTTAATGTTGTCCAAGAGTTCTATATCATTTCCCATCAAAAGTATGTCATCTACATATAATATGAGAAATGCTACAGAGCTCCCACTCACTTTCTTGTAAACACAGGTTTCTCCATAAGTTTGCATAAACCCAAACGCTTTGATCATCTCATCAAAGCGAATGTTCCAACTCCCAGATGCTTGCACCAGCCCATAAATGGATCGCTTAAGCTTGCATACTTTGTTAGCATTCTTAGGATCGACAAAACCTTCCGGCTGCATCATATACAACTCTTCCTTAAGATAACCGTTAAGGAATGCCGTTTTGACGTCCATATGCCATATCTCATAATCATAGTATGCGACAATTGCTAACATGATTCGGACGGACTTAAGCTTCGCTACGGGAGAGAAAGTATCATCGTAGTCAATCCCTTGAACTTGCCGATAACCCTTAGCGACAAGTCGAGCTTTATAGATGGTGACATTACCATCCGCGCCCGTCTTCTTCTTAAAGATCCATTTGTTTTCTATGGCTCGCCGATCATCGGGCAAGTCTGTCAAAGTCCATACTTTGTTTTCATACATGGATCCTATCTCGGATTGCATGGCTTCAAGCCATTTGTTGGAATCCGGGCCCGCCATCGCTTCTTCATAGTTCGAAGGTTCACCATTGTCTAACAACATGATTTCCGTGACAGGGTTGCCATACCACTCTGGTGTGGAGCGTGTCCTTGTGGTCCCTCTGAAGTTCAGTAGCAACTTGATCCGAAGTACCTTGATCATCATCATTAATTTCCTCTCCAGTAGGTGTAGGCACCACAGGAACATTTTCCTAAGCTGCACTACTTTCCGGTTCAAGAGGTAGTACTTCATTGTGTTCTACTTTCCTCCCACTTACTCCTTTCGAGAGAAACTCTTTTTCCAGAAAGGATTCGTTCTTGGCAACAAAGATCTTGCCTTCGGATCTAAGGTAGAAGGTATACCCAATGGTTTCCTTAGGGTATCCTATGAAGACGCATTTTTCCGACTTGGGTTCGAGCTTTCAGGTCGAAGTTTCTTGACATAAGCATCGCATCCCCAAACTTTTAGAAACGACAGCTTAGGTTTCTTTCCAAACCATAGTTCATACGGTGTCGTCTCAACGGATTTAGACGGTGCCCTATTTAAAGTGAATGTAGCTGTCTCTAGTGCGTATCCCCAAAATGATAGCGGTAAATCGGTAAGAGACATCATAGATCGCACCAAATCCAATAGAGTGCGATTCTGACGTTCGGACACACCGTTCTGTTGAGGTGTTCGGCGGCGTGAGTTGTGAAACGATTCCACATTTCCTTAAGTGTGTACCAAATTCGTGACTTAAATATTCTCCTCCACGATCTGATCGTAAGAACTTTATTTTTCGGTCACGTTGATTCTCTACCTCATTCTAAAATTCCTTGAATTTTTCAAAGGTCTCAGACTTGTGTTTCATCAAGTAGACATACCCATATCTACTTAAGTAAATGCGTGAGAGTGAGAACATAACGATATCCTCCATGAGCCTCAACGCTCATTGGACCGCACACATCGGTATGTATGATTTCCAATAAGTTGGTTGCTCGCTCCATTGTTCCGGAGAACCGAGTCTTGGTCATTTTGCCCATGAGGCATGGTTCGCATGTGTCAAATGATTCATAATCGAGAGACTCTAAAAGTCCATCGAATGGAGCTTCTTCATGCGCTTGACACCAATGTGACCAGGCGGCGGTGCCACAAGTATGTGGGACTATCGTTATCAACTTTACATCTTTTGGTATTCACACTATGAATATGTGTAACATTACGCTCGAGATTCATTAAGAATAAACCATTGACCATCGGAGCATGACCATAAAACATATCTCTCATATAAATAGAACAACCATTATTCTCAGATTTAAATGAGTAGCCATCTCGCATTAAACGAGATCCTGATACAATGTTCATGCTCAAACTTGGCACTAAATAACAATTATTGAGGTTAAAACTAATCCCGTAGGTAAATGTAGAGGTAGCGTGCCGACGGCGATCACATCGACCTTGGAACCATTCCCGACGCGCATCGTCACCTCGTCGCCTTCGATCTCCGTTTATTCCGCAGCTCCTGCTGTGAGTTACAAATATGAGCAATGGCACGGTATCAAATACCGGGAGTTACTACAGTAATGGTAAGGTACACATCAATTACATGTATATCAAATATACCTTTAGTGTTGCCGGCCTTCTTGTCTGCTAAGTATTTGGGGCAGTTCCGCTTCCAGTGGCCCTTCCCTTTGCAATAAAAGCACTCTGTCTCAGGCTTGGGTCCATTCTTTGACTTCTTCACGGCAACTTGTTTACCGGGCGCGGCAACATCTTTGCCGTCCTTCTTGAAGTTCTTCTTACCCTTGCCCTTTTTGAACTTAGTGGTTTATTGACCTTCAACACTTGATGTACTTTCTTGATTTCAACCTCTGCTGACTTCAGCATTGAGAATACTTCAGGAATGGTCTTCACCATTCCCTGCATATTGTAGTTCATCACAAAGCTCTAGTAGCATGGTGGGAGCGATCAAGGATTCTGTCAATGACCGCCTCGTCTGGAGGTTAATGTCCAGGGACAGCGGTTGTGCAACCCGGACATTTTGAGTATGTGCTCACCGCAGTAACTGTTTTCCTCCATCTTACAACTATAGAACTTGTCGGAGACTTCATATCTCTCGACCGGGCATGATCTTGGAAAACCATTTTCAGCTCCTCGAACATCTCATATGCTCCGTGTTGCTCAAAACGCTTTTGGAGCCCCGGTTCTAAGTTGTAAAGCATGCCGCCTTTGAACGAGGGAGTAATCATCGAGACGAGACTGCCAAGCATTCATAATGTATTGGTTCTTCGGGATGGGTGCATCACCTAGCGGTGCTTCTAGGACATATTGTTTCTTGGCTGCTATGAGGATTATCCTCGGGTTAGGACCCAGTCCGAATAGTTGCTGCCATCATCTTTCAGCTTGGTTTTCTCTAGGAACGCGTTGAAGTTCATGTTGACATGAGCGTTGGCCATTTGATCTACAATCATATTTTGCAAAAACTTTAGACTAAGTTCATGATAATTAAGTTCATCTAATCAAATTATTTAATGAACTCCCACTCAGATTTGACATCCCTCTAGTCATCTAAGTGTTACATGATCCGAGTCGACTAGGCCGTGTCCGATCATCACGTGAGACGGACTAGTCATCGTCGGTGAACATCTCCATGTTGATCGTATCTTCCATACGACTCATGTTCGACCTTTCGGTCTCTTGTGTTCCGAGGCCATGTCTGTACATGCTAGGCTCGTCAAGTTAACCCTAAGTGTTTATGCATGTGTAAAACTGTCTTACACCCGTTGTATGTGAACGTAAGGATCTATCACACCCGATCATCACGTGGTGCTTCGAAACGACGAACTTTAGCAACGGTGCACAGTTAGGGGAACACTTTCTTGAAATTATTCTAAGGGATCATCTTATTTACTACCGTCGTTCTAAGTAAACAAGATGCATAAACATAATAAACATCACATGCAATTATATAAAGTAGTGACATGATATTGCCAATATCATATAGCTCCTTTGATCTTCATCTTCGGGGCTCCATGATCATCTTGTCACCGGCATGACACCATGATCTTCATCATCATGATCTCCATCATCGTGTCTCCATGAAGTTGCTCGCCAACTATTACTTCTACTACTATGGCTAACACGTTTAGCAATAAAGTAAAGTAATTTACATGGCGTTGAATCAATGACGCCAGAGTCATACAATAATTAAGACAGCTCCTATGGCTCCTGCCGGTTGTCATACTTATCGACATGCAAGTCGTGATTCCTATTACAAGAACATGATCTCATACATCACAATATATCATTCATCATTCATCACAACTTTTGGCCATATCACATCACATGACAATTGCTGCAAAAACAAGTTAGACGTCCTCTAATTGTTGTTGCATCTTTTACGTGGCTGCAATTGGGTTCTAGCAAGAACGTTTTCTTACCTACGTGAAAGCCACAACGTGATTTGTCAACTTCTATTTACCCTTCATAAGGACCCTTTTCATCGAATCCGCTCCAACTAAAGTAGGAGAGACAGACACCCGCTAGCCACCTTATGCAACTAGTGCATGTAAGTCGGTGGAACCTGTCTCACGTAAGCGTACGTGTAAGGTCGGTCCGGGCCGCTTCATCCCACAATACCGCTGAAGCAAGAAAAGACTAGTAGCGGCAAGCAAGTTGACAAGATCTACGCCCACAACAAAATTGTGTTCTACTCATGCAATAGAGAACTACGCATAGACCTAGCTCACGATGCCACTATTGGGGAACGTTGCAGAAAATTAAAATTTTCCTACGGTTTCACCAAGATCCATCTATGAGTTCATCTAAGCAACGAGTCATGGGAGAGAGATTGCATCTACATACAACTTGTAGATCGCAGCGAAGCGTTCAAGGGAGCAGGGGATGATGGAGTCGTACTGCCGTGATTCAAATCACCGATGACCAAGTGCGAAAAGACAGCACCTCCGCGTTCAACACACGTGCGGAGCAGACGGCGTCTCCTCCTTCTTGATCCAGCAAGGGGAAGGAGAGGTTGAGGAAGAAGGCTCCAACAGCAGCCAGGCGTGGTGGTGATGGAGTGATGATTCTCGGCGGGGCTTCGGCAAGCACACGGAGGAGGAGAGGTGTTGGGAGGGAGGGGCTGCGCCTTGGAAGGGTGTTGCAGCCCTCCCCTCGCCCCTCTATTTATAGGGGAAGGGGCAAGGGGGGCCGGCCCCTCTAGATGAGATCTAGAGGGGGGCGGCCAGGGAGGGGGGCTTGCCCCCCAAGCAAAGGGGGGGCGCCCCCCACTAGGGTTCCCGCCAACCCTAGGCACTTTCGGAGATACCTGTAGTGCACCTTTATAGTCACCCAGTTACGTTGTGACGTTTGGTACACCCAAAGCACTCCTACGGTATCCGGGAGTTACACGATCTCATGGTCTAAGGAAGAGATACTTGACATTGGAAAAGCTCTAGCAAAACGAACTACACGATCTTGTGCTATGCTTAGGATTGGGTCTTGTCCATCACATCATTCTCCTAATGATGTGATCCCGTTATCAATGACATCGAATGTCCATAATCAGGAAACCATGACTATCTATTGATCGACGAGCTAGTCAACTAGAGGCTCACTAGGGACATATTGTGGTCTATGTATTCAGACGTGTATTACGATTTCCGGATAATACAATTATAGCATGAATAAAAGACAATTATCATGAACAAGGAAATATAATAATAATGCTTTTATTATTGCCTCTGGGGCATATTTCCAACACCACGTTCCCCTCCTGCTTTCTTCAGCTGACGAGCGCCCCCCGGTTCCTCCTCGATTCCGGTTTGAGACATTTTGGCTATCCCAATCTAGCTTAATCGAGGCTGTGGCCGCTCGCTGGCTGGAGGCTCGCACCCACTCCCAGTCCCTGTCTCGCTCCTCCTCCGCCATCGACTCGTGGCAATTCTGTGCCAAGCGAGGCCGACAGTTCATGAAGGGGTGGGGCGCCAACTTGGGTCGCGACCTCATGAGCGAAAGAAGGCCCGCCATGCGCTATTCAGGCTCTCGACCTGCGCGCTGACGCCTCCGGCCTCTCTCCTGAGGAGTGGCTTTCCCGGTATGACCTAGAAGACCAACTCTCGGTCATCTACTCCGACGAGGAGGCTTACTGGCGTGTGCGCGGGGCTCAGAAATGGATTCTGAAAGGTGATGCCAACACGGCGTACTTTCAGGCCACCATGAATGGTCGGCACAGGCGCAACACCATCCCCCTCCTTTGGGATGGGCCGACTCTTTTGCAGTCTCCTCGGGACATTAGGTCCCACGTTGACGGCTTCTCTAGAGATTTGTTCGCAGCCGCTCCTCGGAGCGGCTTATCCCTGGTCCTAGACTGCTGGTCCGGCCGACAGCTTGTCTCGGAGGAGGAGAATGTGGCCCTCACGGCCCCCTTCTCTGAGGACGAGGTTTGGGCCGCCATCAAAGGTATGAACCCTACCTCGGCTCCGGGACCGGATGGCTTGCCGGTTAAGTTCTTCCATGCCTTCTGGAATGTGATCAAGCCGGAGGTCATGGCCATCTTTGAGGAGTTCTATGTTGGGTTCATTGATCTCGGGCGCCTCAACTACGGGACAATCTTGCTTATCCCCAAGGTCCCGGGTGCAGCTGACATCCGTCAGTTCCGCCCGATTACGGTGATAAACGTGATCTTCCGTATTCTGGCGAAAGGGTACGCCAATAGGGTGACCCTGCTCGCGGACCACATTACCCACCCCAACCAGACGGCCTTCATCCAAGGTCGATATATTCTGGATGGGGTGCTAGTCCTCCATGAAGTTCTCCATGAGGTCCGGTCCAAACACCTTAAGGCTGTCTTCCTGAAGATCGATTTCCATAAGGCTTATGACACTGTTAGCTGGCCCTTCCTTTGGGAAGTTCTCCTTCGAAAAGGCTTTGATGACCGGTGGATCGCTAGGGTTATGCAGATGGTCTCTTGTGGTCGCACTGCCGTTAACATCAACGGTGAGATTGGCCCCTACTTCCCCACTCTATGTGGGGTGAGGCAGGGCGACCCTTTCTCCCCGTTCCTGTTCAATATGGTGGTGGACGCACTGGCTGCCATCCTGGACAGGGCGAAGGCGGCATGCTATATTCGGGGGCTCACGCCCCACTTGGCCGATGGTACCGGCATCTCCCTGCTCCAGTACGCTGACGACACCATCATCTTGGTCGAAGGGTCGGCCGCAGACATCGCTAACCTTAAGTTCCTCCTCCTCTGCTTCCAACAGATGTCTGGCCTCAAGATAAACTTCGACAAGAGTGATGTGATGGTGATGGGCTACTCTCCGGCTGAGTCCCGGGACATTGTCAACCGCTTGAACTGCCGCCTTGGGTCCCTTCCCACCACTTACCTGGGAACGCCCATTAGTGACTCTCGGCTTACTGTTGCTGACCTGCCTGTCGCCAAGTTGCAGACGCGCATTGAGCCTTGGCAGGGTCGGTGGCTGTCTAAGGCGGCCCGGTCGATTCTCATCAACTCTTCGCTCTCCAGTCTCCTCCTGTTCCTCATGAGATTCTACAGCCTTCACGAGACCCTTCACCACGAGATCGCCAAAGTCCAATCCCGCTTCTATTGGGCCGGGGACAATAACTGGCAGAAATACCATATGGTTAGTTGGCCCGACATCTATAAGCCTCGGGAGCAAGGTGGCCTCGGTATCATGTGCTCGAAGCGCATGAATATCACGCTCATTTCCCGTTGGCTTTGGCGCATCTCGCAAGGTCATGGTGGGCTTTGGCTAGACATCATCCGGAATAAATACCTGCGTGGCCAACCTTTGGCCTTCTGTCAGCGGTCTGGGGGATCCTAATTTTGGTTGTCTGTCATCCAGTTGCTCCCCGTCCTCCGTATTGGGACCTCCATAGCGGTCGGATCGGGATCTGCGACCATGTTCTGGTTTTACCGCTGGGCGGATGACTCCCCTTTCGCATCTCGGTTCCCCGATCTCTTCTCCATCGCTGTCATCCCGACGATCTCCATCGAACGGGCCCTTATTGACTTAGGGCACCTCGCGTTCCAGAGGCCATTTGGGCCTCCGGAATCTGCCGCTTGGCAGGAGCTTCTTGTTTGCATCGCCCTCCATGAGCCGGATGTCGATGCTGGCCCGGACGAGGTTCGGTGGCGCCTTGAACCATCGGGGAAATTCTCCACCAAGTCCCTCTACTCAGCCATCGGCCCCTCCACTGCGCCGCCCCCCCTCCTTGCTGTATGGCCCATTCGCGTTCCTCTGAATATCCGGATCTTCTTGTGGCAGTGGATCCGCGGTCGGCTCCCCTCCGGGGTTAAGGTCTGCAAGCGCAATGGTCCGGGCTCCGACCTGTGCCCGCTGTGCAGTACTCCCGAGGACTCGAACCATATCTTCTTCAACTGCGTTTCTGCCCAGTTTATGATGGAAATATGCCCTAGAGGCAATAATAAAGTTATTATTTATTTCCTCATATCATGACAAATGTTTATTATTCATGCTAGAATTGTATTAACCGAAAACAGGATACATGTGTGAATACATAGACAAACTTAATGTCGCTAGTATGCCTCTACTTGACTAGCTCATTAATCAAAGATGGTTATGTTTCCTAACCATAGACATGTGTTTTCATTTGATTAACGAGATCACTTCATTAGGAGAATGATGTGATTGACTTGACCCATTCCGTTAGCTTAGCACTTGATCGTTTAGTATGAATATTGGTGTTAAATCACATGGCGATGTGAACTAGATTATTGACTCTAGTGCAAGTGGGAGACTAAAGGAAATATGCCCTAGAGGCAATAACAAAGTTATTATTTATTTCCTTATTTCATGATAAATTTTTATTATTCATGCTAGAATTGTATTAACCGGAAACATAATACATGTGTGAATACATAGACAAACATAGTGTCACTAGTATGCCTCTACTTGACTAGCTCATGAATCAAAGATGGTTGAGTTTCCTAGCCATAGACATGAGTTGTCATTTGATTAACGGGATCACATCATTAGGAGAATGATGTGATTGACTTGACCATTCCGTTAGCTTAGCATTTTTAGTATGTTGCTATTGCTTTCTTCATGACTTATTAACGTTCCTATAACTATGAGATTATGCAACTCCCGTTTATCGGAGGAACACTTTGTGTGCTACCAAACGTCACAATGTAACTGGGTGATTATAAAGGAGCTCTACAGGTGTCTCCAAAGGTACATGTTGAGTTGGCGTATTTCGAGATTAGGTTTTGTCACTCCGATTGTCGGAGAGTATCTCTGGGCCCTCTCGGTAATGCACATCACTATAAGCCTTGCAAGCAATGTAGCTAATGAGTTAGTTACGGAATGATGCATTACGTAACGAGTAAAGAGACTTGCCGGTAATGAGATTGAACTAGGTATTGAGATACCGACGATCGAATCTCGGGCAAGTAACATACCGATGACAAAGGGAACAACGTATGTTGTTATGCGGTTTGACGATAAAGATATTCATAGAATATGTAGGAGCCAATATGAGCATCCAGGTTCCGCTATTGGTTATTGACCCGGAATGGTTCTCGGTCATGTCTACATAGTTCTCGAACCCGTAGGGTCCGCACGCTTAAGGTTTCGATGACAGTTATATTATGAGTTTATGAGTTTTGATGTACAGAAGTTTGTTCGGAGTCCCGGATGTGACCACGGACATGACGAGGAGTCTCGAAAAGGTTGAGACATGAAGATTGATATATTGGACGACTATATTCGGACACCGAAAGTGTTCCGGAGAAGTTTCGGATAAAATCGGAGTCTTGGGAGGTTATCGGAAACCGGGGAATTAATGGGCCTCGATGGGCTGAGTGGAGAGAGAGAGAGGCGGCCGGGGCAGGCGCGCCCCTCCCCTCTGGTCCGGGTGGACTAGGAGAGGGGGGCGGCGCCCCCCTTTCCTTCTCCCTTTCCCTCTCCTTCCTTCCCCCTCTCCCCCTTTAGGTGCAAACCCACATAGACTTGGAGTCCTAGTAGGATTCTCCTCTTGGGGGCACGCCATAGAGGGCCGGCCGGCCTCCCCCTTGCTCCTTTATATACGGGGGCAGGGGCACCCCAAAGACACAACAATTGATCTCTTGATCTCTTAGCCGTGTGCGGTGACCCCCTCCACCATAGTCCTCGATAATATTGTAGCGGTGCTTAGGCGAAGCCCTGCGTGATAGAACATCAAGATCGTCCTGCACGCCGTCGTCTTGTGAAACTCTTCCCGGCATTCTCTTTGGATCGGAGTCCGGGGATCGTCATCGAGCTGAATGTGTGCAAGAACTCGAAGGTGCCGTAGTTTCGGTGCTTGATCGGTCGGGCCGTGAAGACGTACGACTACATCAACCGCGTTGTTCTAGCGCTTCCGCTTTCGGTATATGAGTACGTGGACAACACTCTCCCCTCTCATTGCTATGCATCACCATAATCTTGCGTGTGCGTAGGATTTTTTTTTTGAAATTACTATGTTCCCCAACAGTGGCATCCGAGCCAGGTTTTATGCGTAGATGTTATATGCACGAGTAGAACACAAGTGAGTTATGGGCGATCCAAGTCATACTACTTACCAGCATGTCATACTTTGGTTCGGCGGTATTGTTGGATGAAGCGGCCCGGACCGACATTACGCATACGCTTACGCGATACCGGTTCTCCCGACGTTCTTTGCACAGAGGTGGCTGATACGTCTCCAACGTATCTATAATTTTTGATTGCTCCATGCTACTTTATCTACTGTTTTGGACTATATTGGGCTTTATTTTCCACTTCTATATTATTTCTGGGACTACCCTATTAACCGGAGGCCCAGCCCAGAATTGCTGTTTTTTTGCCTATTTTAGTGTTTCGAAGAAACGGAATATCAAACGAGTCCAAACGGAATAAAACCTTCGGGATTGTGATTTTCTCACCGAACGTGATCCAGGGGACTTGGACCCTACTCCAAGGAACAAAAGAGGCGGTCACGAGGGTGGGGGGCGCCCCCCTAGGGCGCGCCCCCTGCCTCGTGGGGCCCCTGTTGCTCCACCGACGTACTCCTTCCTCCTATATATACCTACGTACCCCCAAACGATCAGAACAGGAGCCAAAAACCTAATTCCACCGCCGCAACTTCCTGTATCCACGAGATCCCATCTTGGGGCCTATTCCGGAGCTCCGCCGGAGGGGGCATCCACCACGGAGGGCTTCTACATCATCACCATAGCCCCTCCGATGAAGTGTGAGTAGTTTACTTCAGACCTTCGGGTTCATAGCTACTAGCTAGATGGCTTCTTCTCTCTTTTTGGATCTCAATACAATGTTCTCCCCCTCTCTCCTGGAGATCTATTCGATGTAATCATGTTTTTGCGGTGTGTTTGTTGAGAACGATGAATTGTGGGTTTATGATCCAACTTATCTATGAATAATATTTGAATCTTCTTTGAATTCTTTTATGTATGGTTGGTTATCTTTGCAAGTCTCTTCGAATTATCCGTTTGGTTTGGCCAACTAGATTGGTAGTTCTTGCAATGGGAGAAGTGCTTAGCTTTGGGTTTAATCTTGCGGTGTCCTTACCCAGTGACAGAAAGGGTTGCAAGGCACGTATTGTATTGTTGCCATCAAGCATAACAAGATGGGGTTTTTATCATATTGCATGAATTTATCCCTCTACATCATGTCATCTTGCTTAAGGTGTTACTCTGTTTTAACTTAATACTCTAGATGCATCTTTGGATAGCGGTTGATGGGTGGAGTAATAGTAGTAGATGCAGAATCGTTTCGGTCTACTTGTCTCGGACGTGATGCCTATATACATGATCATACCTAGATATACTCATAACTATGCTCAATTCCGTCAATTGCTCAACAGTAATTTGTCCACCCACCGTAGAATATTTATGCTCTTGAGAGAAGCCACTAGTGAAACCTATGGCCCCCGGGTCTATTCTCATCATATCAATCTCCATCACTTTAATACTTGCTTTGTTTTTACTTTGCATCTCTATATCAGAAATACCAAAAATATTATTTATCTTCTCTATCAGATCTCACTCTCGTAAGTGATCGTGAAGGGATTGACAACCCCTAATCGCGTTGGTTGCGAGGAGCTACCGTTTTGTGCAGGTACGAGGGACTTGTGCGTGGCCTCCTACTGGATTGATACGTTGGTTCTCAAAAACTGAGGGAAATACTTACGCTACTTTACTGCATCATCCTTTCCTCTTCGGTGAAATCCAACGCAGTGCTCAAGAGGTAGCAAGAAGAATTTCTGGCGCCGTTGCCAGGGAGGCTCACGCAAGAGCAAGTCAACCATACAAAGTACCCATCACAATCCCTATCTCTCGCATTACATTATTTGCCATTTGCCTCTCATTTTCCTCCCCCCCCCCCCACTTCACCCTTGCCGTTTTATTCGCCCTCTCTTTCCCAATCTCCTCCTCCTTCTCCGTTGCCTTTTCCACGTCCGCGTGTTTGCTCGTGTGTTGGATCGCTTGTTTGTCGCTATGTCTGAAATTGGGGAAGTTATCGCCGATATGGGCGATAACAATATCATAGAAAATTCTGATGCTCCTGCTGAAGAATCCCCTACCTATCATATAAAGAGATTTCGAATCGGTAGTGGTAATATTATTGGAAAAGGAGTTATTCAAGATTTCTTTACTTGTGCCGGTGCTTTGCCCTCTATGGGCAATTCTATTCTTCATAGAACTAGTAGTCTCGCGAACGCCATTGCCATGCTTATCGTTGAACTTGAAAGGCAATTTATGCATATGCACCCTTCTATACAAAGGATTTTCCTAGAATTTTCTAATATCAAACACTCCTCTGTTAAGCGTGCCGCTACTATCTTTTTGGCTCATGAATTCAGATTTATAATAAAAGAGGCCAAAGAAATCTTTGCGCATTATAGGGTGGACGCCGGCCGTCCTCCCATAGAACCTATCATCTTTGATCAAGAAGAAATTATGCGTTTTCAATCTCTTGACTATGTTGCTTTCAATGAAAACCTTAGAAAAAGGTGCCAACCAATATTTTAATTGATAGAATCTCTGAACTTAATAATGATTTGGCTATTCGAAATAATGACTTAGGATACTCTCTTGAGTGTAGACTCACAAGGTTCTGTCAAAAGAACGCTTATAATGATGAATTGGTTGTGCATTATGAAGGGACGAAAGAGGAACCTATACCTCCTAAAATTGATCTTGGGGATTTTTGCCCTATTAAATTTAGCCCTTTTGATTACTTTTGCTTGCCTCAAAGAAAACTTGCTGCCGAACATAGATAATATGAAATGAGTTTCACCGATCTATCTTATTCTATGGCACTACCTAGATCTATCCTTGCTTTTATGCCTAGCTAGGGGCGTTAAACGATAGCGCTTGTTGGGAGGCAACCCAATTTTATTTTTAGTTTTTTTTGCTTTTGCTTCTGTTTAGGAATAAATAATCCATCTAGCCTCTGTTTAGATGTGGTTTTATGTTTGAATTAGTGTTTGTGCTAAGCTTGACCTATTGGATCTTCTTGGATGATAGTTATTTGATCTTGCTGTAATTTCCAGAAACTTTGCGCTCAGTGCCCGAATTATTAAAAATCACCAGAACGTGATAAAATACTGATTCCAATTGCTGCTGATCAATAAACAAATTATCTAGGTCGTCTAATTTTGGTAGATATTTTTGAGTTCCAGAAGTTTTCTTTAGTTACAGATTACTACAGACTGTTCTGTTTTTTACAGATTCTGTTTTGCGTGTGTTGTTTGCTTATTTTGATGAATCTATGGATAGTAAAATAGTTTATAATCCATAGAGAAGTTGGAATACAGTAGGTTTAACACCAATATAAATAAAGAATGATTTCATTACAGTACCTTAAAGTAGTATTTTTTTTCTTTCTCTAACGGAGCTCACGAGATTTCTATTGAGTTTTGTGTTGTGAAGTTTTCAAGTTTTGGGTAAATTCTTTTGATGGATTATGGAACAAGGAGTGGCAAGAGCCTAAGCTTGGGGATGCCCATGGCACCCCCAAGATAATCCAAGGACACCAACAAGTCAAAGCTTGGGGATGGCCCGGAAGGCATCCCCTCTTTCGTCTACTTCCATCGGTAATTTACTTGGAGCTATATTTTTATTCACCACATGATATGTGTTTTGCTTGGAGCGTCTTGTATTATTTGCGTCTTTGCTTGTTAGTTTACCACAATCATCCTTGCTGTACACACCTTCTGAGAGAGCCATACATCAATTGGAATTTGATAGAATACTCTTTGTGCTTCACTTATATCTTTTGAGCTTGATAGTTTTGCTCATAGTGCTTCACTTATATCTTTTGAGCGTGATAATTTTTGCTCTAGTGCTTCACTTAGATCTTTTAGAGCACGGTGGTGGATTTGTTTAAAAAAATATATTGATCTCTCATGCTTCACTTAGATTATTTTGAGAGTCATTAATACCATGGTAATTTGCTTAAAATTAATATACTTGGTATTCAAGATATGTGAAGCTTTCTTTTGGGTGCGTTGAATACTAAGAAAAGTTTGATACTTGATAATTGTTTTGAGATATGGAGGTGGTAATATTAAAGTCATGCTAGTTGGGTGATTATGAATTTAAAGAATGCTTGTGTCAAAGTTAGCAAATCCCGTAGCATGCACGTATGGTTAAAGTTGTGTAACAAATTTGAAACATGAAGTGTACCTGGCTTGTGCATCCTTATGAGTGGCGGTCGGAGACGAGCGATGGTCTTTTCCTACCAATCTATCCCCCTAGGAGCATGCTCTTAGTACTTGATTTTTGATGTTCTAAATTTTTGCAATAAGTATATGAGTTCTTTTGAATAATGTTGAGTCCATGGATTATACGCACTTTTACCTTTCCGCCTTTGCTAGCCTCTTCGGTACCGTGCGTTGCCCTTTCTCACCTTGAGAGTTGGTGCAAACTTCGCTGGTGCATCCAAACCCCGTGATATGATACGCTCTATCACACATAAACCTCCTTATATCTTCCTCAGAACAGCCACCATACCTACCTATTATGGCATTTCCATAGCCATTCTGAGATATATTGCTATGCAACTTTCCACCGTTCCGTTCATCATCATCATGACATACTTTACTTTTGTCATATTGCCATTGCATGATCATGTAGTTGACATCGTATTTGTGGCAAAGCCACCATGCATTATTTTTCATACATGTCACTCTTGATTCATTGCACCATCCCGGTACACCGTCGGAGGCATTCATATAGAGTCATATCTTGTTCTAGTTTCGAGTTGTAATCCTTATGTTGTAATCAATAGAAGTGTGATGATCATCATTATTACTCCAAAAAGAAAAAAGAAAGGACCAAAAAAAGGAAAATAAATAAAAAGTGTAATGTTACTATATCTTTCCCACACTTGTGCTTCAAAGTAGCACCTTGTTCTTCATGTAGTGAAGTCTCATATATTGTGCTTCAAAGTAGCACCTTGTTCTTCATTTAGTGAGTCTCATATATTGTGCTTCAAAGTAGCACCATTTTTCATATAGTGAGTCTCATAAGTTGTCTTTTCATACTACTGGGAATTTTTCATTATAGAACTTGGCTTGTATATTCCTACGATAGGCTTCCTCAAATGCCCTAGGTCTTCATGAGCAAGCAAGTTGGATGCACACCCACTAGTTTTCTTTTTGTTGAGCATTCATAGCTCTAGTGCATCCGTTACATGGCAATCCCTACTCCTCATGTTGACATCAATTGATGGGCATCTCCATAGCCCGTTGATTATCCTCGTCAATGTGAGACTTTCTCCTTTTTTGTCTTCTCCACACAATCCCCATCATCATATTCTATTCCACCCATAGTGCTATATCCATGGCTCACGCTCATGTATTGCGTGAAGGTTGAAAAAGTTTGAGATTATTTAAGTATGAAACAATTGCTTGGCTTGTCATCGGGGGTATAGAAGTTGGGAACATCTTTGTGTGAAGAAAATGAAGCATGGCCTAACCATATGATTTTGGAGGGATGAACTTTCTTTTGCCATGCTATTTTGAGAAGACATGATTACTTTGATTAGTATGCATGAAGTATTACTATTTCTTTTATCAATATGAACTTTTATTTTGTATTAATTCGGATCTGAATATTCATACCACAATTAAGAAGATTTACATTGAAATTATGCCAAATTATCACTCTACATCAAAAATTCTCTTTTTATCATTTACCTACTCGAGGACGAGCAGGAATTAAGCTTGGGGATGCCTGATACGTCTCCAACGTATCTATAATTTTTGATTGCTCCATGCTACTTTATCTACTGTTTTGGACTATATTGGGCTTTATTTTCCACTTTTATATTATTTTTGGGACTAACCTATTAACCGGAGGCCTGGCCTAGAATTGCTGTTTTTTTGCCTATTTCAGTGTTTCGAAGAAATAGAATATCAAACGCAGTCCAAATGGAATGAAACCTTCGGGAACGTGATTTTCTCACCGAACGTGATCCGGGAGACTTGGTCCCTACTCCAAGGAACAAAAGAGGCGGTGACGAGGGTGGGGGGCGCGCCCCCTGCCTCGTGGGCCCCCTGTTGCTCCACCGACATACTCCTTCCTCCTATATATACCTCATTACCCCCAAACGATCGTAACAGGAGCCAAAACCTAATTCCACCGCCAACTTCCTGTATCCACGAGATCCCATTTTGGGGCCTGTTAGGAGCTCACGGGAGGGCATCCACCATGGAGGGCTTCTACATCATCACCATAGCCCCTCCGATGAAGTGTGAGTAGTTTACTTCAGACCTCCGGGTCCATAGCTAGTAGCTAGATGGCTTCTTCTCTCTTTTTGGATCTCAATACAATGTTCTCCCCCTCTCTCGTGGAGATCTATTCGATGTAATCTTCTTTTTTGGTGTGTTTGTTGAGACCGATGAATTCTGGGTTTATGATCCAGCTTATCTATGAATAATATTTGAATCTTCTCTGAATTCTTTTATGTATGATTGGTTATCTTTGCAAGTCTCTTCGACTTATCCGTTTGGTTTGGCCAACTAGATTGGTAGTTCTTGCAATGGGAGAAGTTCTTAGCTTTGGGTTCAATCTTGCGGTGTCCTTACCCAGTGACAGAAAGGGTTGCAAGGCACGTATTGTATTGTTGGCATCGAGGATAACAAGATGGGGTTTTTATCATATTGCATGAATTTATCCCTCTACATCATCTCATCTTGCTTAAGGCATTACTCTGTTTTTAGCTTAATACTCTAGATGCATGCTGGATAGCGGTCGATGAGTGGAGTAATATTAGTAGATGCAGAATCGGTTCGGTCTACTTGTCTCGGACGTGATGCCTATATACATGATCATACCTAGATATACTCATAACTATGCTCAATTCTGTCAATTGCTCAACAGTAATTTGTTCACCCACCGTAGAATATTTATGCTCTTGAGAGAAGCCACTAGTGAAACCTATGGCCCCCGGGTCTATTCTCATCATATCAATCTCCATCACTTTAATACTTGCTTTGTTTTTACTTTGCCTTTTACTTTTTACTTTGCATCTCTATATCAAAAATACCAAAAATATTATTTATCTTCTCTATCAGATCTCACTCTCGTAAGTGACCGTGAAGGGATTGACAACCCCTAATCTCGTTGGTTGCGAGGAGCTATCGTTTTGTGCAGGTACGAGGGACTTGTGCGTGGCCTCCTACTGGATTGATACCTTGGTTCTCAAAAACTGAGGGAAATACTTATGCTACTTTACTGCATCATCCTCTCCTCTTCGTGGAAATCCAACGCAGTGCTCAAGAGGTAGCAATGGCTAGCGGGTGTCAGTTTCTCCAACTTTAGTTGAACCAAGTGTGGCTACGCCCGGTCCTTGCGAAGGTTAAAACAACACTAACTTGACGAACTATCGTTGTGGTTTTGATGCGTAGGTAAGAACGGTTCTTGCTTAGCCCATAGCAGCCACGTAAAATTTGCAACAACAAAGTAGAGGACGTCTAACTTGTTTTTGCAGGGCATGTTGTGATGTGATATGGTCAAGACATGATGCTATATTTTATTGTATGAGATGATCATGTTTTCTAACCGAAGTTATCGGCAACTGGCAGGAGCCATATGGTTGTCGCTTTATTGTATGAAATGCAAACGCCCTGTAATTGCTTTACTTTATCACTAAGCGGTAGCAATAGTCGTAGAAGCAATAGATGGCGTAAACGACAACAGTGCTACGATGGAGATCAAGGTGTCGCGTCGGTGACGATGGTGATCACGATGGTGCTTCGGATATGGAGATCACAAGCACAAGATGATGATGGCCATATCATATCACTTATATTGATTGCATGTGATGTTTATCCTTTATGCATCTTATCTTGAATTGATTGACGGTAGCATTTTAAGATGATATCTCACTAATTATCAAGAAGTGTTCTCCCTGAGTATGCACCGTTGCAAAAGTTCTTCGTGCTGAGACACCACGTGATGATCGGGTGTGATAGGCTCTAAGTTCAAATACAACGGGTGCAAAACAGTTGCACATGCAGAATACTCAAGTTAAACTAGACGAACCTAGCATATACAGATATGGCCTCGGAACACGGAGACCGAAAGGTCAAACGTGAATCATATAGTAGATATGATCAACATAGTGATGTTCACCATTGAAACTACTCCATTTCACGTGATGATCGGACATGGTTTAGTTGATTTGGATCACGTGATCACTTAGATGCTTAGAGAGATGTATGTCTAAGTGGGAGTTCTTAAGTAATATGATTAATTGAACTTAAATTTATCTTGAACTTAGTACCTGATAGTATTTTGCTTGTCTATGTTTGTTGTAGATAGATGGCTCGTGCTGTTGTTCCGTTGAATTTTAATGCGTTCCTTGAGAAAGCTAAGTTGAAGGATGATGCTCGCAATTACACGGACTGTGTCCGTAACTTGAGGATTATCCTCATTGCTGCACAGAAGAATTACGTCCTGGAAGCACCGCTGGGTGCCAGGCCTGCTGCAGATGCAACTGACGACGTTAAGAACGTCTTGCAGAGCAAAGTTGATGACTACTCGATAGTTCAGTGTGCCATGCTTTACGGCTTAGAACCGGGTCTTCAATGACGTTTTGAACGTCATGGAGCATATGAGATGTTCCAGGAGTTGAAGTTAATATTTCAAGCAAATGCCCGGATTGAGAGATATGAAGTCTCCAATAAGTTCTATAGCTGTAAGATGGAGGAGAATAGTTACGTCGGTGAACATATACACAAAATGTTTGGGTATAATAATCACTTGATTCAACTGGGAGTTAATCTTCCTGATGATAGTGCCATTGACAGAATTCTTCAATCACTGCCACCAAGCTACAAGAGCTTCATGATGAACTATAATATCCAAGGGATGGACAAGGCTATTCCCGAGCTCTTCGCAATGCTAAAGGCTGCGGAGGTAGAAATCAAGAAGGAGCATCAAGTGTTGATGGTCAATAAGACCACCAGTTTCAAGAAAAAGGGTAAAGGGAAGAAGAAGGGTACTTCAAGAAGAACAGCAAACAAGTTGCTGCTCAAGAGAAGAAACCCAAATCTGGACCTAAGCCTGAAATCGAGTGCTTCTCTTGCAAGCGGTGGACCTTTGGAAGCGGAACTGCCCCAAGTATTTGGCGGATAAGAAGGATGGCAATATGAACAAAGGTATATGTGATATACATGTTATTGATGTGTACCTTACTAATGCTCGCAGTAGCTTTTGGGTATTTGATCTGGTTCTGTTGCTAATATTTGCAACTCAAAGCAGGGACTACGGATTGCGAAGATTGGCTAAGGACGAGGTGACGATGCGCGTGGGAAATGGTTCCAAAGTCGATGTGATCGCGGTCGGCACGCTACCTCTACATCTACCATCGGGATTAGTTTTAGACCTGAATAATTGTTATTTGGTGCTAGCGTTGAGCATGAACATTATATCTGGATCTTGTTTGATGCGAGACGGTTATTCATTTAAATCAGAGAATAATGGTTGTTCTATTTATATGAGTAATATCTTTTGTGGTTATGCACCCTTGAAGAGTGGTCTATTTTTATTAAATCTCGATAGTAGTGATACACATATTCATAATGTTGAAGCCAAAAGATGCAGAGTTGATAATGATAGTGCAACTTATTTGTGGCACTGCCGTTTGGGTCATATTGGTGTAAAGCGCATGAAGAAACTCCATACTGATGGACTTCTGAAATCACTTGATTATGAATCATTTGGTACTTGCGAACCATGCCTCATGGGCAAGATGACTAAAACACCGTTCTCTGGAACTATGGAGAGAGCAACAGATTTGTTAGAAATCATACATACAGATGTATGTGGTCCGATGAATGTTGAGGCTCGTGGCGGATATCGTTATTTTATCACCTTCACAGATGATTTAAGCAGATATGGGTATATCTACTTGATGAAACATAAGTCTGAAACTTTTGAAAAGTTCAAAGAATTTCAGAGTGAAGTTGAAAATCATCGTAACAAGAAAATAAAGTTTCTACGATCTGATCGTGGAGGAGAGTATTTGAGTTACGAGTTTGGTCTACATTTGAAACAATGCGGAATAGTTTCGCAACTCACGCCACCCGGAACACCACAACGAATGGTGTGTCCGAACGTTGTAATCGTACTTTACTAGATATGGTGTGATCTATGATGTCTCTTACTGATTTACCGCTATCGTTTTTGGGTTATGCTTTAGAGACGGACGCATTCACATTAAATAGGGCACCATCAAAATCCGTTGAGACGACGCCTTATGAAAAGTGATTGGGCAAGAAACCAAAGTTGTCGTTTCTTAAAGTTTGGGGCTGCGATGCTTATGTGAAGAAACTTCAACCAAATAAGCTCGAACCCAAATCGGAGAAATGTGTCGTCATAGGATACCCAAAAGAGACCATTGGGAACACCTTCTGTCACAGATCTGAGGGCAAGATTTTTGTTGCTAAATTCGGATCCTTTCTAGAGAAGGAGTTTCTCTCGAAAGAAGTGAGTGGGAGGAAAGTAGAACTTGATGAGGTAACTATACCTACTCCCTTATTGGAAAATAGTTCATCACAAGAACCAGTTCGTGTGACGACTACACCAATCAGTGAGGAAGCTAATGATAATGATCATGAAACTTCAGATCAAGTTACTACCGAACTTCGTAGATCAACCAAAGTGAGATCCGCTTTTGAGTGGTACGGTAATCCTATTCGGAAGTCATGTTACTTGACCATGGCGAACCTACGAACTATGAGGAAGCGATGATGAGCCCAGATTCCGCAAAATGGCTTGAGGCCATGAAATCTGAGATGGGATCCATGTATGAGAACAAAGTATGGACTTTGGTTGACTTGCCCGATGATCGGCAAGCCATCGAGAATAAATGGATCTTCAAGAAGAAGACTGACGCTGATGGTAATGTAACTGTCTACAAAGCTCGACTTGTTGCGAAATGTTTATGACAAGTTCAAGGGGTTTACTACGATGAGAATTTCTCACCCGAAGCGATGCTTAAGTCTGTTCGAATCATGTTAGCAATTGCCGCATTTATGATTATGAAATATGGCAAATGGATGTCAAAACTGCATTCTGGATGGATTTACGGAAGAAGAGTTGTATATGATGCAACCGGAAGGTTTTGTCGATCCAAAAGGTGCTAACAAAGTGTGCAAGCTCCAGCGATCCATTTATGGACTGGTGCAAGCCTCTCGGAGTTGGAATAAACGCTTTGATAGTGTGATCAAAGTATATGGTTTTATACAGAATTTTGGAGAAGCCTATATTTACAAGAAAGTGAGTGGGAGCTCTGTAGCATTTCTGATATTATATGATGACATATTATTAATTGGAAATGATATAGAATTTTTGGATAGCATAAAGGGATACTTGAATAAAAGTTTTTCAATGAAAGACCTCGGTGAAGCTGCTTACATATTAGGCATCAAGATCTATAGAGATAGATCAAGACGCTTAATTGGACTTTCACAAAGCACATACCTTGATAAAGTTTTGAAAAGGTTCAAAATGGATCAAGCAAAGAAAGGGTTCTTGCCTGTATTACAAGGTGTGAAGTTGAGTCAGACTCAATGCCCGACCACGATGAAGATAGAGAGAAAATGAAAGATGTTCCCTATGCTTCAGCCATAGGCTCTATCATGTATGCAATGTTGTGTACCAGACCTGACGTATGCTTACCAATAAGTTTGGCAGGGAGGTACCAAAGTAATCCAGGAGTGGATCACTAGACAGCGGTCAAGAATATCCTCAAATACCTGAAAAGGACTAAGGATATGTTTCTCGTTTATGGAGGTGACAAAGAGCTAGTCGTAAATGGTTACGTCAATGCAAGCTTTGACACTGATCCGGACGATTCTAAATCGCAAACCGGATACGTGTTTATATTAAACGGTGGAGCCATCAGTTGGTGCAGTTCTAAACAAAGCGTCGTGGCGGGATCTACATGCGAAGAGGAGTACATAGCTGCTTCGGAAGCAGCAAATGAAGGATTCTGGATGAAAGAGTTCATTTCTGACCTAGGTGTCATACCTAGTGCATCAGGACCAATGAAGATCTTCTGTGACAATACTGGTGCAATTGCCTTGGCAAAGGAATCCAGATTTCACAAGAGGACCAAGCACATCAAGAGACACTTCAATTCCATCTGGGACCAAGTCCAGGTGGGAGACATAGAGATTTGCAAGATACATACGGATCTGAATGTTGCAGACCTGTTGACTAAGCCTCTTCCACGAGCAAAACATGATCAACACCAAGACTCCATGGGTGTTAGAATCATTCTTGTGTAACCTAGATTATTGACTCTAGTGCAAGTGGGAGACTGAAGGAAATATGCCCTAGAGGCAATAATAAAGTTATTATTTATTTCCTCATATCATGATAAATGTTTATTATTCATGCTAGAATTGTATTAACTGGAAACATGATACATGTGTGAATACATAGACAAACTTAATGTCACTAGTATGCCTCTACTTGACTAGCTCATTAATCAAAGATGGTTATGTTTCCTAACCATAGACATGTGTTGTCATTTGATTAACGAGATCACTTCATTAGGAGAATGATGTGATTGACTTGACCCATTCCGTTAGCTTAGCACTTGATCGTTTAGTATGTTGCTATTGCTTTCTTCATGACTTATACAAGTTCCTATAACTATGAGATTATGCAACTCCCGTTTATCGGAGGAACTCTTTGTGTGCTACCATATGTCACAACGTTATTGGGTTATTATAAAGGAGCTCTACAGGTGTCTCCGAATGTACATGTTGGGTTGGCGTATTTCGAGATTAGGTTTTGTCACTCCGATTGTCGGAGAGGTATCTCTGGCCCTCTCGGTAATGCACATCACTATAAGCCTTGCAAGCAATGTAGCTAATGAGTTAGTTACGGAATGATGCATTACGTAACGAGTAAAGAGACTTTCCGGTAACGAGATTGAACTAGGTATTGAGATACCGACGATCGAATCTCGGGCAAGTAACATACCGATGACAAAGGGAACAACGTATGTTGTTATGCGGTTTGACGATAAAGATCTTCGTAGAATATGTAGGAGCCAATATGAGCATCCAGGTTCTGCTATTGGTTATTGACCGGAATGGTTCTCGGTCATGTCTACATAGTTCTCGAACCCGTAGGGTCCGCACGCTAAGGTTTCGATGATGTTATATTATGAGTTTATGAGTTTTGATGTACAGAAGTTTGTTTGGAGTCCCGGATGTGATCACGGACATGACGAGGAGTCTCGAAAAGGTTGAGACATGAAGATTGATATATTGGACGACTATATTCGGACACCGAAAGTGTTCCGGAGAAGTTTCGGATAAAATCGGAGTGCCGGAGGGTTATCGGAAACCCCGGGGGAATTAATGGGCCTCGATGGGCCTGAGTGGAGAGAGAGAGAGGGGCGGCCAGGGCAGGCCGCGCGCCCCCTCCCCCTCTGGTCCGAATTGGACTAGGAGAGGGGGGCGGCGCCCCCCTTTCCTTCTCCCTTTCCCTCTCCTTCCTTCCCCCTCTCCCCCTTTAGGTGCAAACCCACATAGACTTGGAGTCCTAGTAGGATTCTCCTCTTAGGCGCGCCATAGAGGGCGGCCGGCCTCCCCTTGCTCCTTTATATCTGAGGCGGGGGGCACCCCAAAGACACAACAATTGATCTCTTGATCTCTTAGCCGTGTGCGGTGACCCCCTCCACCATAGTCCTCGATAATATTGTAGCGGTGCTTAGGCGAAGCCCTGCGACGGTAGAACATCAAGATCGTCACCACGCCGTCGTGCTGATGAAGCTCTTCCCCGACATTATGCTGGATCGGAGTCCGGGATCGTCATCGAGCTGAACGTGTGCTAGAACTCGGAGGTGCCGTAGTTTCGGTGCTTGATCGGTCGGGCCGTGAAGACGTACGACTACATCAACCGCGTTGTTCTAACACTTCCGCTTTCGGTCTACGAGGGTACGTGGACAACACTCTCCCCTCTCGTTGCTATGCATCACCATGATCTTGCGTGTGCGTAGGATTTTTTTTAAAATTACTACATTCCCCAACAGTTTATGTGGAGTTGCTTTAGAGAGGCGGTCGGTGGTAACTGGTGCCACACCAACTTCCCTGACCTCTTCGACGAACTCCAGACCTCCCCCTTGCCCAATCACCACATTAGGTGGCTGGAGATTGGGGCTCTCGCGTGGACCATCTGGACGATTCGCAATAAGCTTTTGATTCAACACACTCCGCTTCGTCGGGCTACTGACGCTCTTTTCAAATTGTCTGGTTTCTTGCAGCTCTGGCGGCCGCTTAGCCGCCCTCGGGACCGGGACGCCATCTCCGCCTTCATCGCCGACATTCATTCGATGGTCGTCCGCCTGTCGCCGCCGCCCCCTCCGCCTCCTCCAGAGCCTGACTAGATGCTTGGCGAGCGCTCGCCTTGGCTTCGGCCTTTTCTATGTGTTTTTTCTGGGCTTGTTGAGCTGTGCCCTCAGCAGAACCTTCGGATCTCGGTGTGTTTCTTGGGTGTGTGTGTTCTGTACTAGACCTTGTATATGTGCTCTGGGCGGTTTGCTTTATTTATAAAGCGAAGCGAAAGACTTTTTCGGTATAAAGCCATGGCCGCCCATCCTGTGAGCTCACACGCCCTGTCCCTCATAGTAGCTCGCAACCATCTTGTTGGATAGGAGATGGCGGGGGTGAGAGATCGATGTGGGGTGATGGTTGGCTGTTTGGAGAAGGAAGAGAACAAACGAGAGGTGGAGAAAAGAAGGGATCAGATTGGACGGTGAAGAAAAAAAACGATAGGTAAGGCAGAACCTGTGACGTGTACACGTGCGCGGCGAGAGTCCGCGTAACGTTCGGCCGGCACTCTGTTCGCAAATGGTTTCCTTTATCATTTGGGTTCTTTTAAACCGTACGAGAGCTATTGCAGCTGCTCTAACGACACCATGCATCAAATCCAATTTGGGGCACTATAGCATCGTCTCCACTATTAAGAGAAGTCTATTACATCTTTTGGTTTTCATTATCTTTCACTGATTTATTTTTAATTCTACTTTCCCAACATCCTATCTCTTTCCTCCGGTAATAGGGAAACTCTTTTTTATTTGGTAATGGTCAATTAAAACGTAGTACCACTTCAAAATTTGAGCACTTTTCGGTTAAGCTTAAGAGAGTGGTTTTTCTACAACAACATAAAAAAATCTGAAACTTTGTGGCTTTGAATATAACTAAATGTTTTATTGATTGCAAAATTTGGTGGCCAAATGACATGGAAGGGTCCCGTAAAAAAAATTGCTCAAAGTATGTACACTATTTGAGTAGAACCTTTATTTCATTTATATTTTTAGATAAAAGGCATACGCCTGACTTTATAAATAAGGCCACCAGGCAGAGTAGCACAACCAACACCAGATCAACACAGTAACATTTGTATTTCATTTGTATGGAAATCATTTGATGCTATTTGTCTACAAAACTTTGCAAGCACCTAAAACATTTGTTTATAATCATTGTCACGAAGTTAAGATTTATTTTGCTATTTGTTTTAATTTTACTGTTCATCATGGCTGCAATGAATTTGGGTGTAACCATTACTTTTTCCAATATCCTTCATGAGCATACTGAGTATATTATCATACTATATATTAAAGTGATTATACTTAGGAAAATGTTTGCATCCAGTAGTCCGGCCGAACGCTGCATCGGACTCGCGGGAGCCGTGGGATCGATCAAAATCATGCGGCGCACAACCACCCCTCACGATGTACACGCCCGCCAGGCCACATCTAGGACCCATGCACCGCATTGTTCGCTTTCTTCCTTATCGATAACCTTTTTTTTTCTTCCCCACCTCTCCTCTCTCTCTCTCTCTCTCTCTCTCTCTTGTTCATCTACTACATCGCACCGCATTGCCATCCGTGGCCGTCCAACCACCTCCCTGATCGACGACGAGAATTTGCAGGAACTGGATGATTGATTTTTGCTGGAAGAACCATGGTCGCGTTGTTGCATACATGAACCACGCAGGCAAAATAAATGATGCAACGTGGAAGAGAACTTTTGTTGGAACCGGCTGAGTTTTTTGCGGCAACCATCGACGTTTTTGCTATGACCGGCATCGATGATTGCGACAACCATTGATTACGAACCATTGATTGAATGTCACATCTGCTCCTTCTCCATCCTTCCACATCTGCTGGAGATGGTCTTGCAGATTTGGCAGCGGAACCATGAAAAGGTTCCTCTTGAGTTAGCGTTGTCGCGACTGTTTTCAAGTCGATGCTATCACACAATTTACCTTCACACATAACCCTCAACCTCTCCACTCCATATAGATCCGCCACAACTAGTAGGTGCTGTAGATTTTCAGTTTTGCCTTCCTCATAACCATCCATCATGCAATCTGTGTATATAAAGTTTAGAAGTGACTTGAATACTTGTGGCTCAATGTTGTCAATCTTGATGTACCGAGTTGAGTTTTCTTTCATCGGACCAAAGAGTTCCGCCTTGAAAACCGGAGACCGTGCAGTGCAGCCAACAAACATCTGTGGGCACTGAACAATTGGCCGCGAACACTAAATGTCACATCTGCACCATCTCCATCCACATGCATGTGCTGAAGATGCTCTTGTAGATTCGACGGTGGAACCACGACAAGGTTCCTCTTAACCTCCGTGCGAGATTCTTTTATGATGGTGAGTACGCACCTTATGGTAAATGAGCCATAGTAGAGGTCCGTTTTGCTTTCAGCTTTGAATTCTCGAAGAATTTGGTGTAGCCGAAACCGTCACAAGTATGAGCTCGAGGAAAGATGTGGTCAACTAGAGCCTTGGTTACTTGGCCGTCTTTCTCCAGAACGCTTAATATGTGAACTTTGTCAACACACCCTTTGAATCCGGTAAGCAGAGATGGTGTAAAAACACTGACCCTTTGCCGGCATAGTCTTTCATGACTCCGTCCGGATATAGCCTGATATTCCAGTTGTAGCCACTGACGCAGAATGTGCTCGAGCCGAGCTGACGAATTTGCCGACGCCCATGCCAACGAGCAGCGAGTAGTTGATAATCTCAAAATCGTGGGTCCCCATGAAGCTCTCTGTGAGGCATCTCGACGCCGTCGCGGACACAGACTGGGCAGGCATAGCTGAGGAAGACGATCTGTTGCCCATGGCGACCAAAGAGCGAGAGGTCACGACTGATTCTCTGTATTGGTCGTGTATATAAGAAATCTAGCTTTATGTTACAGGTATTGCCGTGTTACATGTATTACACAGGGAGGTGCTATTAAAGTTGTACTCGGATTGAGAAATCCTAATGTGTTTGTGTGTAGAAAAGAAATACAACGAGGACTCGCAGACCTACCAGGATACAGAATCTGAATTATAAAGCGATTGCTCAATTTTGTTTTAATAAAATTGCTGAATATGTTTTGAGTCAAAAAAGCCCCAATGAAAACACTCCAATATTGGATCACATGAGTCATTGCCTGTAGTGTAGGCACGATAGACGCAGGCACATGAGGCTCCAACATTGAAGGGATTATACCCAGAATCAAGGGAGAACAATAACATGTCACTATACCAATGTAAAACGTATATTTTGAAGTTGAAATGTAGATGACCGAACACAATGACTGAAATCTCAAATTTGGTATAATCAACGCTACACAGACTAAGTACTAAATACTGGTCACATGATTATTTAATTTCTAGACAAACGAGACTAGCCACTCAAGACACGGGACACCTTATCTAAAATATCCTTCATGAGCAAAGGGCAGCTTGCCATCAGATGCTTAAATCCATCCGTTGCCATGATATCTCCTAGCCTGTTTTGTGAGGTCATGAACCCAATGCATGCTTCTTTGAGATCTCTACAGTGGTGCTGCTCCGCCAGAACCAACGTGGTTGCCACCGTTTCCAGGTCGATGCTGTCACGCAGCCTTCCTTCGCAGATAACTCTTAGCCTCTCCAACCCGTATCGATCTACCGCAACCAGTAAGTGTTGCATGTTTGCAGTTTTACCTTCTTTGCTATCCCAATCATCAAGTATAGAATCCGTGTATATAAAGTGAAGAAGCGCCTCGAAGATTGGTGGCTCGATGTCGTCAATCTTGATGATGTCTGTTGCCTTCTTCGTTGGACCAAAGAGCTCCGCCTTGAAGACCGGGGACCGTGCAGCTAACAAGTATCTGTGGGCGCTGAACAACTGGCCAGATACACTGAATGTTACATCTGCTCCTTGTCCATCCTTCCACATCTGCTGGAGATGGTCTTGCAGATTTGGCCGCGGAACCACGAAAAGGTTCCTCCTGATTTCCGTCCGCGGTTCTTTTATCACGGTAAGAACACATCGTATAGTGAAGTAACCACTTGTGGCATCCGACGATGATTTCAGCAGCCTCGATTTCTCAATGAATTTGGAAAAGCCAAAATCATCAATTGACGAAGAGAAGGTATGCTCCAACGAGCCGAAGCTTGTTACTAGGACTTTGCCCTCCTATTCCAACATGTTCAAGGTGAACTTGGTCCTGACACCTTTCGGGTGGCTGGAACAATACAAAAAGGCTGAAGCATTACCGGCACACTCGGCATTATTGCCATCTGGGTAGAACCTGATAGTCCAATCGTAGCCACCAACGCTGAAGATGCATGAGCTGATGTATTTGCCAATGCCCATGCCGGCGAGCAGGGGGTAACAGGCTACCTCGAAATTGTGGGTGGCGGTTAAGCTCTCCGTGAAGCATCTAGACGAGGTCTCCGATAGGCTCCTGTGGTCATGGTTAACGACAGCGGTGGAGTTTTTTGCCATGGCCCCAAAGAGATGGAGAAACGATGAGAGGACGGTGGGTGCTTGATCTTGTACGGTCGTGCCGACGCCTCTTTCTCGAGAATCACGGGATATGCTTCCCTTTCTTTCCTTAACCACTTGTATCTATCCCTGATTACGGTGGCGAAGCTGATCAGAAAAAACTGGGCCGGCCAGACTAAAGAAGAGCACAACTTTTTTGAAATTCTGAATGTGAAACCTATGCTGCAATCTGTAAAATGAAAAGAACAATTAAGCAGTCAATTGATTCGAACAATTGGGCTATCTACTCAAGCAATTGTAATCAAATCAATCCTTCTCTGAGTGTGAGTGGCCTTGCCCGTGGCTACCAACATTGCAATTCCTATGAGATGTAAGGAAGAATCGAGTGAAAAATCAGGCTATAAATTATCAAATGGCTAACTAGGAATTCGGGGAATACCTGCGTGTTCCCAATCTGATGCCTTGCACAGGGGCAGCTTCGTTGTGGGGAGGAGAGCAGTCGTACGAGAAGGAGCGCAAAGGGCAGTGAGCCGGCACGACGGCGCGGCCGGGATGATGTCGCCGATTGCTCTCCGCGAAGGCGACGCTACCTCCTGGAGGATCCGCTGCTACACAGATAATTGGATCAATCGTGCCCTGCTTGGTTAGTGGGCCGCAGGTGGGCTGGGCTCATAGGTAAAAATAAAGACCATGAAATTCCTAGGCGGGCCGTAGCCCAGTTTGGTCTCAAGAAAAAGCACCCCCTCTACATGATTAATGGCCCCTAAAAAAACTGATTAATGATTACCAGCACAAATGCCCGTGCATTGCAACAGAAGACATTGTTACGGGTCTCATGCCTCGACTTATTTCCGTTCGTCCTATTATCCTCTTCCCAGTCCACCATTAACATCTCATCCACACACTTCTGTATCTCGGCCCTCGATGCCTTGGCCCCCACTGTCCTCCTTCTCGTTTCTAGTGGCGACATTAGCCGGCGAGGTGCAATGGCACGGCATGCCATGCGTGGCGGTGCCGGAGGCACATCGGCGTTAAATGGCGACGCGGCATCGCAGATTGTTGCGGCGGCGAATCGTGGTGGCGCAACACGGCGTACGTGCATGGCGACGCCCGTCAGCTACGGCGTGGTGGTGATGGTCTAGCGTGAAAGCGCCCAGCAGTAGCCATGACGTGGCATGGTGGAGGCACAACAACGGCGGCCCGACGCGGCGCATCGTGAAGTTTCGGGTGGTTATCCGTCCATAAGAAAGTTTTTTTCTGTAAACACTCGAGACGGAAATGATGATTCTGTAATTTAAAATTCAGATTTACAGAGCAGATGTTGGAGTTCTTTTAAGGGCACGGGAGCTATTGTAGTTGCTCTCTAACGACATAATCATGGATCAAATCCAATATGGTTACTATAGCACCGTCTATTAAGAGAAGTTTGTTACATCTGTTCGTTTTTATTATCTTCCATTGATTTATTTTAAATTTTATTTCCCCAACATCCTATCTCTTTCCTTCGGTATTAGGGGAACTATTATTTTTTTCATTTGGTAATGGTAAACTAAAAACGTAGTACCATTCAAAATTTGAACAATTTTTTGTTAAGTTTAAGAAAGTGATTTTTCTACATCAAGGGACATTGCACCCACCAATGGCAACATAGAATAAAATCTGAAACTTTGTGGCTTTGATTAGAACAAAATGTTTTATTTCTTGCTAAATTTGGTGGCCAAATGACATAGAGTCCTATACAATTTTTATTTATTTTTGCCCAAAGTATGTGCACTGTTTGAGTAGAATCTGTACTGCGTTTGTATGGAGATCATTTCATGCTATTTGTCCATCAAACTTTGCATGCACATAAAACAATTGTTTATAATCACTGTCACGAGGCTTAAGATTTTTTTTTTGCTATTTGTTTTGATTTTACTGTTCATCATGGGAGCAATGAATTTGGGTGTAGCCACCACTTTTCCAGTATCCTTCATGAGCATACCGGTGTGTATTGTCGTACTATATATTTCTTTTGAAGAAAAACTCCTGATCTATTCATCAACTGTAAAGGTAGTACAAAGAACATCAGAAATAAAAGTTACATCCAGGTCCATAGACCACCTAGCGACGCCTACAAGCACTGGAGCGAGCCGAAGGCGCGCCGCTGTCATCACCCCTCCATCACCAGCGTCGGGCAAAGCTTTTTGTAGTAGACAGTCAGAAAATAGGCCCTACAGGACCAGCACGCCAGAACAGCAATCGCTGCCGGTGAAGAGAAGCATAGATTGAAAGGATCCAACTTGTAGACACAGGAACACAGACTGGATCCATGTGGATCCATCGAAAGCTAATACCGACGAAATCCCATGAGATCTGCCGGAGGCAAATCTCCACACGCCCCCCGGTGATGCTAGAAGCACCACCGGGACGGGGGCTAGGCAGGGAAAACCTTATTTCATCTTCAGAGAGCCGCCACCATCTCATCTCTATGTGAAGGACACAAACCCTAACAAAACTTTTTTTTTTCAAAAACAAAACCCTCTCGCCGACAAGGACCAAGGTCCACTGCGCCTCCATGGCCCTAAGGCTAGAGAAGACCAGGCAGGCCGGCACCGGCGCCGGCGGAAAGCACTCGAAACCCTAGCAGTAGGTGCCTTACACTTGTGCGAACATGTCGTAGTATATATATAAGTGATTATACTTATATACCAAGAAAGGTAGAACAATAACATGATTCTAGCTGAAGTTGAAATGTAGACAAGCGAACACAATGATTGAAATCTAAAAATCGGTATAATCATCTACTTAGTACTACATACTGGTGACATGATCATTTAATTTCTAGACAAACGAGACTTTCCACTCAAGACACA
The DNA here is from genome assembly GCA_021605145.1 of Aegilops bicornis. NCBI lineage: Eukaryota > Viridiplantae > Streptophyta > Magnoliopsida > Poales > Poaceae > Aegilops > Aegilops bicornis. Next base: position 767,949,235 of record CM038670.1, on the reverse strand, counting down.
GGACACCTTCTCTAAAATATCCTTCGTGAGCAAAGGGCAGCTTGCCATCAGATGCTTGAATCCATCTGTTGCCACGATATTTCCTAGCCTGTTTTGTGAGGTCATGAACTCAATGCAGGCTTTTTTGAGATCGCCGCAATGGTGCTGCTCCGCCAGAACCAGGGTGGTCGCAACTGTTTCCACCTCGATGCTATCGCACAGCCTGTCTTCGCACATAATTCTTAGCCTCTCCAATCCGTATCGATCCGCCGCAACTAGCAAGTGCTGCATTTTTTCAGTTTCATCTTTGTTGTCCCCATCATCTTGGACGGAATCCGTGTATATGAAGTGAAGAAGCGCCTCGAAGATTGGTGGCTCGACGTCGTAGATCCTGATGCTCTCTACCACGCTCTCCTTCATAGACCCAAAGAGCTCCGCCTTGAAGACTGGAGACCGTGCAGCTAACAAGTATCTGTGGGCGCTGAACAACTGGCCAGATACACTGAATGTCACATCTGCTCCTTGTCCTTCCTTCCACATCTGATGGAGATGATCTTGCAGGTTTGGCTGCGGAACCACAAGAAGGTTCCTCTTGACCTCGGTCCGTGGTTCTCTTATCACGGTAAGAACACACCGTATAATGAAGTAGCCATTATTTGCCTTGGACGACGATGATTTCAGCAGTCTCGATTTCTCGACGAATTTAGAATAACCAAAATCATAACTTGGCGGAGAGAAGGTGTGGTTCACCAAACCGTATCTTGTTGCTAGCACTTTGCCCTCTTTTTCCAGCGTGTTCAAGGTGAACTTAGCCCTCACACCTTCCTGTTGGCTGACACAATACAAAAAGGCTGAAGTGTTACCGGCACAGTCGTCTGATTCACCATCTGGGTAGAACTTGATGGTCCAGTCGTAGCCACCGACGCTGAAGACGCAGGAGCTGATGTACTCGCCGACGCCCAAGCCGTCGAGCAGCGGGTAACTGGCCACCTCGAAATCGTGGGCGGCGGTGAAGCTCTCCGTGGAGGATCTGGACGACGTCGCCGGTAGGCCATGGTTATTAACGACGTCCCGGGAGTTGTTGGCCGTGGCCATGGCAAAGATGAGAGAAGCGACGATGGTTGATGGGGGTACGTGCGTCTGTCCCAGCTGATCTTTTTATCGACGATGGACCTTACCTTGTTTCCTTAATAACGACTTCTATCTCTCTCCGGTTATAAAATCATAAGTTGGAACAAATCAAATCCGAGTAGTACATATAGTCATCCAATCCAAGTCGATTTAGGCAATTCGATCTACTCTAGACGGAACCGAGTAAATCATCCTGCTGCTATAAGATGCTGCCTGGTGCGCGCATCGGCTCCAGCGTGCTGTCCCTGCCCTGGTCAGCGGCGCAGCTCGGCTTGGTCGCCGGGCCTGCCACACTCGTCGTCTTCGCCGGCGTCACGTACTACACCTCCATGCTCCTCACCGCAGCGATGGCGCCGTAGCCGGGAAGAGGAACTACACCTACATCGAGGCCGTGCAGCGGCGAAGTGTGGTTCTGCGGCCTCTGCCAGTACGCCAATCTTGTCGGAACCGTAATCAGGTACACCATCACGGCGTCGCAGCGCCGCCGCTCTGTACAAGGCCAACTGCCTCCACAACAGCGGCCACTCCGTCGACTGTGGCGTGTACACCACCATGTACATGGTCCTCTTCGGGATCTCCCAGGTCATCTTCCCCCAGCTCCCCAACCTCCACGAGATGGCGTGGCTGTCTATCCTGGCCGCGGTCATGACCTTCTCCTACTCCACGGTCGGCGTTGGCCTCTCCCTGGCGCAGACCATATCAGGTCCTACCGGCAAGACGACCATGGGTGGCACTGTCATTGGGGTAGACGTCGCAAGTTCGGCCCAGAAGATATGGCTGACACTGCAAGCGCTCGGCAACATCGCATTCGCCTACTCGTACTCCATGGTCCTTATAGAAATCCAGGACACGGTCTAGGCGCCTCCAGCCGAGAACAAGACGATGAGGAAGGCGAACCTCATGGGGGTCTCCACCACCACAGCCTTCTACATGCTCTGCAGCTGCCTTGGCTACGCCCCTTTGGCAACATGCTCACCAGGTTCGGCTTCTCCGAGCCCTTCTGGCTCATCGACTTCACCAACATCTGCATCGTCGTGCACCTCGCCAGCATCTACCAGGTTTACTGCAAGCAGATCTACGCCACCGTGGACAGCTGGGCCGTGGCACGGTGTCCGGGCTTGGACTTCATCATCCGCCAGAACCATCCCTTTGGCGCCCACAAGTTTGGCGTCAGCAAGTTCAGGATGGTATGGAGGACAGCATTCGTCCTCGTGAGCACGGTCCTCGCCATCTTGCTGCCCTTCTTCAACGACATCCTTGGCCTCCTCGGCGCGCTCGGGTTCTGGCCGCTCACCGTGTACTTCCCTGTGGAGATGCACATCCGGCAATGCAAAGTGAAAAGGTCCTCCTGGAAGTGGGTGGCGCTACAGGGCCTGAGCTTCATGTGTTTCGCGGTAACGGTGGGCGTGACTCTGGCGTCGGTGCAGGGGACCACCCAATTCAAGACCAAATTGTGAACAAGATAGCTTGGTTAAGTGAATATATTCATTCGCGTCTGTTTGTGCAAGCCTTTTATCTGGAAAAGCTTCTTGTTTTGTGCATTTGTGCGTTTGGTTGAAGCATTTACATAAACCCAAAAAAATGATGCTCTATTTACTCTTTTTGGAATCACGAAGGAGGACTGCATGTCTAATATTAAGAGATAGATAGAGAGGGACAAAAAGGTTCACAAACTAGAACCAAGTGACGACAGGACCAAGGAGCACTACCAGATACCGTACCTCAAACCTACCTACCACACACCTATAGGCAATAGAAACAAGCTTTGTTGTTGTCAAATACTAGAAGTACCAGAGAGGAATGCCATGAATGTGCCAAGATTTCTAGAGAAAAAGAGACCTGAGGCAAGTTTTCTTGCCGTCAAATACTAGGAGTTATTATGCCATGAAGTAGTAACCAACCTGATATGGTAAAAAAAAAAACTAAAAATAACATCAAAATGCAAACATAAAATCGTCACAGTATCATGGTAACATGTACAAGCTGAAGCATTGGTAATGGATTGAAATTTAGCAATCTGCGTAATTAGTTGTACATATGATACCTTGACCTCTTAACGGAACTAGCCACTGCGGGACATCATGTCCAATAACTCCTTCATGACCAAAGGACAGCTTGCTACCAAATGCTTGAAACCATCGGTTGCCATGACAGCTTGCAGAACATTCCGTGGAGCCATAAACTCGACGCAAGCTTCTTTGAGATCCTTGCAGTGGTGTTGCTCTGCTAAAACCAATGTCGTGGCAACAGTCTCCACGTCAATGCACTCGGACAATTTACTTTCACACATTGCATTTAACCTATCCAATCCATATCGATCTGAGGCAACTAGCAGATGCTGCAGTTTTGCAATTCCACCTTCTCTGTGGTGCTCATCGACTATCAGGGAATCGGTGTATATGAAGTGAAGAAGAGCCTCAAAGATTTCAGGGTCGATGTCATCAATTTTGATACAGTGTGTTTCCTTCTCCTTCATCGGACCCAAGAGCTCCGCCTTGAAAACCAGAGACCGTGCAGCCAATAAGCATCTGTGAGCTTTGAACAATTGGCCACCCACACTGAATGTCACATCTGCTCCCTGTCCATCCTTCCACATTTGGCAGAGCTGGTCTTGCAGATTCGGCTGTGGAACGACAACAGTGTTCCTCTTAACCTCGGTGCGAGGTTCTTTTATCACGGTGAGAACACAGCGTATAATCAAGGAGCCATTGTTGGCTTGCGACGATGATTTCAGTTTCGCTTTCGCAACGAATCTGAAGTAGCCCCAATATGGCTTTGCTGATGAAAAGACATAATCTATCTCATCACATTTAGTTAATTGTGCCTCGCCGTCTTTCTCTAGCATGTTTAAGGTGAACCTAGTCCTGACATTATGCGTGTCATTCTGTTGAATGACACGGTCCAGAAAGACTGATGCATAGCCAGCGTAGTCTGCCGTCCTCCCATCCGGGAAGAAATTCATAAACCATTCGAAGCCACCCACGCTAAAGTTGCTTGAGCGAACGTGCTTGCCGACGCCGATGCCATCCAGCAACCGGTAATTGGCCACCTCAAAATCATGCACCGCAGTGACACCCTCCGTCAAGCATGTGGACGATGTCTTGGGCAGCTGGCCATGGCTAACTTCAGAGGTCGATTTAATGGCCATGGTAAACAAAAATGCAACGGATGTTGCAGGCTTGCGAAGCAGACAGAACTTCCTCTGACAAAATTCAGTTTACAAGCTAGCAAATATGAGCCTTAAACTGAGAGATCAACAGGTTTCAACCGGCGAAATCGGACCTTTGAACGAAACACAGCCCAGATTTGAATCTGAATCTGATAACAATTAGATCTCAACACCAAACAAGCCACCATTTGGTTGACGCATAGCAGCTTACCATCTACAAAAGTGGAGGAAAACTCAAATCGGGGAAAATATTTAAGATCTGAACCAGGCCTACCCAACACTAAAGATGGTTCACGACGAACGGGCAGCGGCGCACCGTGGTAGAGAAGGCGACGGAGCTGCAGGAGGGCGGCGCGCCGAGGAAAAAGACTCGACGGGCAATGCACGGAAACGTCGCCAGGTGAGGACGCAATCCAGCACGCTGAGCAGGTCCAACCGGCGGCGAGCCCGCAGGTGGTGGAGGCTGAGAGGGAGAAACCCCAGCCGCCGGCGCCCTTGGAAGCGTTGGGGACTGCACTAGAGACTCACCAGACGGGCTGAGAGAGAGTCTACTTCCTCGCTGGGCAAAGACAAAGAAAAGAGTTTTTTAGTGAAACCGGCCCATGAAAAACTAGGCTCGCGGTCCAGTCCCGAGTGGGCTTCAATTTTTCCATCCTACTAGCCGACAACTCGAGTAGCTCCGGATTGTGGGAGCAACTAAAAAAAATAGTTAACGAGAGCTTCTTCGGGAGCCTCGCAACGATCAGCGCCACGTGTCGCGCTCTCAGCCATTCGCCACGTGTCGCGCTCTGGACGCTCTCTCCAAATTTTATTTTTTTATTTTTTCGCACGCGTTTTCGGCTTTCTAAACGGTTTTTTTCCAGGTTTTTTTGACGTTTTGGTTTTCCCCCGGTCTTCCTTAGCTTTTGGTTTTCCTCCGGTTTTGGTTTTAAACGCGTTCCTTTTTTTTCTTTCGCGAAAAGTCACGGTTTTTCTTCCGCGAGAGGCACGGTTGTGCTTTTAGTGAAAGTCACGGCCGTGCCTTTCGAAAAAAAAAACGTGTTTTCTATTTTTTTTTCTTTCGTGAAAAGTCATGGTTTTGCTTCCGCGAGAGGCAAGGTTGTGCTTTCGCGAGAGTCACGGCCGTGCCTCTTGGAAAGGGAAAAACAAAACGCGTTTTTTGTTTTTTTCTTTCGCAAGAGTCATGGTTTTGCTTCCGCGAGAGGCACGGTTGTGCTTTCGCGAGAGTCACGGCCGTGCCTCTCGGAAAGGGAAAAATTACGCGTTTTCTGTTTTTTTTCTTTCGCGAGAGTCACGGTTTTTCTTTCGCCAGAGGCATGGTTGTGCTTTCGCGAGAGTCACGGCCGTGCCTTTTTTGGAAAGGGAAAAAACGTGTTTTCTGTTTTTTTTTCCTACCACGAGAGTCACGGTTTTGCTTTCACGAGAGGCAAGGTTATGATTTCGCGAGAGGCACAGGCGTGCCTCTTTCAGAAAGGGAAAAAACCGTGCTCCCGGTTTGGTTTTTTCGTCCGGTTTTTTTGTCCGGTTTTTTTTCATGAAAAAAAAAGTTCGTCAAAACCTATCAACATGGGATCTAGTTTTGAAGATCTCGACGCGAGGAATCCAATGGTGAAACGGTTTGAGATTTGGATGCACGGTTTAAGAGATAAAACATTTTGAATAAACGAATCTACGAAAAAAGGGAAAACTTTCAGGTTGCGACAAGTGGCGCGCTGCATGTGCGCCACTTGTCGCGACCTGCGAAAGTGGAGTGTTCTTTACAACGAGTACTCCTTAATTAGTGATTTCGCCGGATTATCTAAAAACAAAGTAGATCCGGATCAGAAGCCTGAGCAAAAAAGGCTAAGCACCCACCAAGAATGCGCATTTCTTAAGAAAAAAACAATAGTGCGTCATGATAGTCGTGCGGGACCGCTCCTCGTCATTGCTGAGCCTTTGAGAGAGAACCATCTACATTTGCCTTTATCTAAACTTCAACAGGACCACACACCAAGGTGCATGATCGAGTAGTGGTGATGACCTTAGGGGGGGGTCCTTCATGGACCGTTTTCTATTCTTCTGCCAACTAAAGCACCCTGTCAGAGATGAGTTTTGGTTACTCAATTATTTTCCTATTTCTGGCGTTGTTCCTCGCGATCCATAACTCATATAGAGCCCTCGGAGTTAATTCTTTCTCCTCTTCTGATGCACGCCCTAGCCAGTCCATGAACCATGATCGTATGTTGCTTGGGGTTTCAATGTCATCACGCATACAGTCTAGCGGAGCCCCGATTGCATCCCTTGAATATCTTCCAAAACAATTTTGAGTGATGGCATCTTCAAAACCGATGGACGATGGTGTCCTCCCTACCGAACGCTACGCAGAAGACCCTAGGCTTGATCCTGCGCCACTGAAGCTCCTGTCCCACCTTCTGCCCATCAAAATGATTCCCCAAATGTGGATCTTCACTTTACCTGGAACATCTGTACTCCACAGGCTCAACCAGCTCCTATGGTTGATCACCATAGGAGCCCGAGAGGACGACAAAGCTTTCAGAGACAAGGACAAGTGAGAGGCTAACCTGATATAGAAGACACTGTTCTTTGTGCAATTCCATGCTCCTTCCCACTCCCACCAACAAGAACTGGCTTGATATCGCATGCATTACTCTCTTTGAACACCATGTTGAGTTCCCCTTCATCCCAGCCCAATCATTGGATGTTCAGGAGGTCGGCCACACGAGTAATATGAGCCTGATATGTAGCACCTAGTGGTACTAAGCTTTTAGATCGCGGAATCCAGTTGTCATGCATGATATTTATTTTTGATCCATCTCCGATGCACCAAATAAAGTTGTGGCTAAGTAAATCTGAGCCATGCATATTAAACTCTGCCAAGTGTACGAGAATCCCAGTGGACACACCACCGACATGATGCCGGAATCTCTGAAGTACCTTGCTTTGAGGAGCCGGACACATAGAGGGTTAGGAACCAAAATAGTTCTCCAAACTTGTTTTGCTAAGAGGGCTTGGTTGAAGGCTTCAAAATCCCTAAACCCAACCCTCCTTCATACTTTCTTTTGTACATTTTGTCCCATGCTGCCCAATGGACCTTGTGCTTGCCATCAGTTGCTCCCCACTAGAATTTTGAAGTGATAGATTTCAGGTTTCCGCACATTCTCTTGGAGAGCCAGAAGCAACTGATCGCATATGCAGGCGTTGCTTGCAACACCGATCCACTTGATGAGTACTTCCCTCGCTGCCTTTGACAAACCTTGTCCCTTCCACCTAGAGACCTTTTCCCTAGAACTTTCTCTCACATGCTTAAAACAACCATCCCTTGACTTCCCCACCACCATCGGTAGGCCCAGATACCATTCAAACAAAGCAACCGAGTCAATGCCTATCACGTGCTTAAGATGATCCTTCATGTTTTCGTGGCATGTCTTTCCAAAGAAAATAGAGGATTTCTGAAGATTCACTTTCTAACTGACGCTTCTTTTTCGTACACATGGAAAATATTTATCAACTTCATTGATTATCCACAGATGCCTCCAAGAAAACAATGCTATCATCAGCAAATAGGAGATGGGTCACATGGGGTCTGTGCTCCCAAATGACACTCCCTAGACTTTCCTTGCGAGCTGCGCCTGTTTCAGTAAAGCAAAGAAACCTTCCACACAAAACAAAAATATATATGGTGAGAGCGGGTCCCCTTGCTTGAGACCCTGAATGGAGCTAAACCATCTGACAGATCTCCATTAAGCTTAAGCTTAACCGCGAATCTCATCGACCTCACACATCTCATAATCATGGTTGTCCATGCCTGAGATAAACATAACTGGTTGAGCATCCTCTCCAAAAATATCCACTCGACGCGATCGTATGCTTTCATTCATGTCCAACTTCACAACACAGGGGTTTCTTGCGTTTCCTCATTGTGATTGCGTGCATGCATTCATAAGCCACCAACACATTGTTGTGAGCCTCCCAAGCACAAAAGCATTCTACTCCTCTGAACTAAGTATGGGACGCACCACCTACAGTCTATTAATTAGCCAGGACCTTTGCATCATTTGTGTGTTACATATGAAGTATTCAGATAAACCAAGAAAAGGATATTTACTTTTCTCTGATCATGCAGTAGGATGCATGTGTAATATTCAGAGAGGTAGGAAGAGAAGGACAAAAACAGTATACAACTAGAACCAAACGACCAAAAACTGCAGGAGCACTACCAGATATTGCACCTCAAACTTCCTACAACACATCTTCACAATAGAGACAACAATTACGAAAGAAAATAGGCGGATTCAGTAGTGGGAGTTGGCAAACGCCCATTTACTCGCATCAGTTTTTATTAGGTAGATGCATGCTATGTAGCATTAAGTTGAAAACATTATTGAACACCCTTCTTTTCTTTCGGACTTTGAGCGTAATTGGTTTGGTGCCAAAAAATGGCATTCCAATGTTTGGCATTGTGCCAAATACTGACTACTAATTGGTTGGTTACCAAGTTTTCTTGTCCATCTCACATGAAGCTACTAATTGTTTTTTTTGGCTCATATATGGTTACTCGTAAAATAGAAAAAAATCTTTAATTTAGCAAACTAAAATATGAACTACAATCATGTAAAACTGTTTACTCTAGAATTGTCTAAAATAAATGAATCTGAAGTTACCATATACACAGTTGTACAGTAAAGCACGATGTACTATGTAAACTAGATGATACCCCGCGCGTTGCTGCGGAAATTTGTAGTATTGAATATGAATAATATTTATAGTGAGAAATAATTATATGGAACCTTTTATAGAATTTGCAGTTTTAAATATATATGTTTTAACCTTTTATGGAATGATATGAGAAGTCCGTTTCCTAAAAAATCCAAAGAAAAATTGTGTATTACTTCCTAATTAGAATGCATCGCTAACATGGAATAGAAGGAACATATAGGTTAGATGCAACCTAATACCCATTTGAGAGAATAACCAAAGGTGTACAAAATGGCATGATTCTTGAGTAGGACAACATATACACTCCATTTAGTCACACCTTTTTTAATAGGCTTTCACCCAGCATATAGAACAATTAAACCAAATGATGATCAGAACATGCCATACTTGATCCTCTCAGCAAGGATGTACCTTTTCGGCTATGATTGTCATCAAAGTAGAACAATCATATAATGATATATTGTAACCACATAAAAAATTATTCTTACATTTGTCAAAAGATGCTATAGGTTTGAAGACACAATATCCCAAGTGCTTAGCCTTACGAAAGATCTTTTGGTTGCAATTATACATTCAAATGCTTGAAACTTAACATCAGTTACTATTCTAGCATCTATCTCCAAACAAAAAACATATCAGAAAAACAATAATTAGAGCTCCTTGCTGTTGAAAATATTAGCACCTTGTCGATTAATCTAATTCACGAGTAGATAGTAAGCATGGCAATCAGAGTTTGCAACTCATACCGATACCTAAGCATGTGAGCACGTACAATACATATAATCGAGACACCTATGAACACAACATCTACGGATTGCACATGAACGAGTAAATGAGGGACGAACAAATCATACCCTCAGGTTGGCCAGGCCAACGCGACGGCGGGAGCAGCAGCCCCAACGTCGTCTGTGGCCTTCTTCTTGGCGGCAATGTCGTCGACCATGGTGCCGACGCAGGGAAAGTAGTGGAAGCAGAGGAGGACGAAGATGGGATGGATCGGGAGCAGTCGCCGAGATGCTCCCAAAAACCTTATTGATGTTCTCTTGGACAGGATCTCGTACGACCGGGTTCCAGAGGCACCTGCTCGCCTGACCAACCATGCACGCGGTCATTGGGATGGGACCGCCGGAAGCAGCACAGAGAGAGGAACAATGGATGACGGTTAGGTTTATACAGAGAGAGGAACAAAATCTTCCGTTTCGAACACCTGCAGTAGAAGAATGACAATGATACCACTCAGGTATTGGATCGATCTCATGTCACTGTGGAATAATACTGCCATGAAAAAACATATTGAAGATGAACTGCACTATGTTATATTCTCTGATTCTACAAATCATAGGAAAGCACCAAAATACCAATATGATGAAGGAAATATGCCCTAGGGGCAATAATAAAGTTGTTGTTTATATTTCCTTATATCATGATAAATTTTTATTATTCATGCTAGAATTGTATTAACCGGAAACTTAGTACATGTGTGAATACATAGACAAACAGAGTGTCACTAGTATGCCTCTACTTGACTAGCTCGTTCAATCAAAGATGGTTAAGTTTCCTAGCCATAGACATGAGTTGTCATTTGATTAATGGGATCACATCATTAGAGAATGATGTGATTGACTTGACCCATTCTGCTAGCTTAGAACTTGATCGTTTATTATGTTGCTATTGCTTTCTTCATGACTTATACATGTTACTATGACTATGAGATTATGCAACTCCCGAATAACGGAGAAACACCTTGTGTGCTATCAAATGTCACAACGTAACTGGGTGATTATAAAGATGCTCTACAGGTGTCTCCGATGGTGTTTCTTGGGTTGGCATAGATCGAGATTAGGATTTGTCACTCCGAGTATCGGAGAGGTATCTCTGGGCCCTCTCGGTAATGCACATCACTATAAGCCTTGCAAGCAATGTAACTAATGAGTTAGTTATAGGATGATGCATTACGGAACGAGTAAAGAGACTTGCTGGTAACGAGATTGAACTAGGTATTGAGATACCGACGATCGAATCTCGGGCAAGTAACATACCGATGGAAAAGGGAACAACGTATGTTGTTATGTGGTTTGACCGATAAAGATCTTCATAGAATATGTAGGAGCCAATATGAGCATCCAGGTTCTGCTGTTGGTTATTGACAGGAGATGAGTCTCGGTTATGTCTACATAGTTCTCAAACCCGTAGGGTCCGCACGCTTAACGTTTGGTGACGATCGGTATTATGAGTTTATGTGTTTTGATGTACCTAAGGTTGTTCGGAGTTCCGCATGAGATCAGGGACATGACGAGGAGTCTCGAAATGTTCGAGACGTAAATATGTATATATTGGAAGGCTATATTTGGACATCAGAAAGGTTCTGAGTGGTTCGGGTATTTATCATAGTACCGGGGAGTTACGGGAATTCGCCGGGGACTATATGGGCCTTATTGGGCTTTAGGGGAGAGAGAGAGGGGCTGCCTAGGGCAGGCCGCGCGCTTCAAGGCCTAGTCCGACTGGACTAGGGAAGGGGCAGCTCTTCTTCCTTCTCTTCTCTTTTCCCCTTCTTTCTCTCCTACTCCTACTACTTGGAAAGGGGGGAATCCTACTCCTGGTGGGAGTAGGACTCCCCAGGGCGCGTCATAGTAGTGGGCCGGCCCTCCCCCTCCTCCACTCCTTTATATACGAGGGAGGGGGCACCCCAGAGACACACAAGATTGATCTCTTAGCCGTGTGCGGTGCCCCCCTCCACCATAATCCACCTCGGTCATATCGTCGTAGTGCTTAGGCGAAGCCCTACACCGGTAGCTTCATCCTCACCGTCATCACGCCGTCGTGCTGACGAAGCTCTCCCTCGAAGCTCTACTGGATCGTGAGTTTGTGGGACGTCACCGAGCTGAACGTGTGCAGATCGCGGAGGCGCCGTACGTTCGGTACTAGGATCGGTCGATCATGAAGACGTACGACTACATCAACCGCATTGTCATAACGCTTCCGCTTTCGGTCTACGAGGGTAAATGGACAACAGTCTCCCCTCTCGTCGCTATGCATCACCATGATCTTGTGTGTGCATAGGAAATTTTTGAAATTACTACGTTCCCCAACATATGATCCATACTAATGCGTGTGTGTGTGAGATGCAAGACTTTAGTTGCAGGTAGTACATGTAAGTTTCATCTGTTTACATTCCTTCAAGAAGAATACATAAACTAAAAAGTCTTTTCACCATCTAGTGCTTCTAATCAAAACCAACCATATCGGAGAGATGAGCATGACCCATCGTATCTCGACAATGTAGGTGAGAGAGACAGACCTGACTTGCTGACGTGGAGGAGGTGGCTGGAGATAGAAAAGAGCTTCATTTTCTAAAAAATAGGCTTCCTAGTACCACACACTGTTACAACAAATCCGAGGCGCTACGTCGATATACTGCGGACCAAGCAATCACACAAGCACAACACCGAGATTTGTTAACGAGGGTCACCGACATGGCTACATCCCCTGGGCCTAACTACGGGCACTCCTCCCTGTGACATCGTCACAATACCACTCACCGGCCACCCAGGCGCCGACACACGCCGGCGGCTCCTCCATGTGCCTGTGCTATTATGTTGGCATAGGTTACATCGTGTGTCTACCCCTCATTATATAAGAGGTCTAGAATACAAGTGTCATATTTGGACAGGACTTTGTCCTGTCTACACATTGTACGACTCCAAGTCCAATTGTAACCTCCTTGTACAATAATATTCGACACAACCCTAATAGACTCCACCTTGGCGAATATTCCCCACCACCTTAGATTCACCCATGCGTCAAATCTCCATGTACATTGGACTCGAGATACGCCATGAGCACCGCTGCTACTCCCAGACTCCATGTGACTCCACCTGCAATTGTAGTCCCTTCTTGTCTTCCTCACAGTCAACACTCGAGCAAAATTAAGTTCCTCATTACTCTACTTTGTGCTCCTAACTTTTGGAGAATCTGTTCAACGCCATCACACATCGACCACTGTCTGAGTGAAAGTGAACAACTCACATATTGGAAGCCGCATATAAGAGTTACCTGAACTCAATATCTCCGCTCTTTCTTGACTACTTGTTTGAAACTTGAATGAATTTCCCCATCGCCCTATGTCACCCTAAGCCAAGTTCACAGTTGTCTCACCCTTCTTCCGGATAGTCTCTGACATGTCCCATAGCTATAGCACTCCACCTCCTTATGTATTTGTCGTCCGCACTTTGCCATGTGCACCAAACACCACAGAATATATGTCCATGTACACTCTCAACTTTTGACACTAAGACTTTCCGCCATTTTCGCACATTCTCCATGGTCAACTCATGTCCATCAACTAACACCGATAGACCCAGTCACCAACTTGAATCTGGTATTTGTCAACACTGCTTCAGCACCCTGCACACTTTATCAGACCACATGTCTCACCATTAGTGACATGGTTGATGTCTACTATGCAACCTTCTTCTTGTAGACGTTGTTGGGCCTCCAAGTGCAGAGGTTTGTAGGACAGTAGCAAATTTCCCTCAAGTGGATGACCTAAGGTTTATCAATCTGTGGGAGGCGCAGGTTGAAGATGGTCTCTCTCAAGCAACCCTGCAACCAAATAACAAAGAGTCTCTTGTGTCCCCAACACACCCAATACAATGGTAAATTGTATAGGTGCACTAGTTCGGCGAAGAGATGGTGATACAAGTACAATATGAATAGTAGATATAGGTTTATGTAATCTGAAAATATAAAAACAGCTAGGTAATTAATGATAAAAGTGAGCGTAAACGGTATTACAATGCTAGGAAACAAGGCCTAGGGTTCATACTTTCACTAGTGCAAGTTCTATCAACAATAATAACATAATTGAATCGTATAACTATCCCTCAACATGCAACAAAGAGTCACTCCAAAGTCACTAATAGAGGAGAACAAATGAAGAGATTATTGTAGGGTACGAAACCACCTCAAAGTTATCCTTTCTGATCGATCTATTCAAGAGGCCGTAGTAAAATAACATGACGCTATTCTTTCTGTTTGATCTACCATAGAGTTCGTACTAGAATAACACCTTAAGATACAAATCAACCAAAACCCTAATGTTACCTAGATACTCTAATGTCACCTCGAGTATCCGTGGGTATGATTATATGGTATGCATCACACAATCTCAGATTCATCTATTCAACCAACACAAATAACTTCAAAGAGTGCCCCAAAGTTTCTACCGGAGAGTCAAGACGGAAACGTGTGCCAACCCCTATTCATAAGTTCACAAGGTCACTGAACCCGCAAGTTGATCACTAAAACATACATCAAGTAGATCACATGAATATCCCATTCTCACCACAGATAAGCACATGCAAGACATACATCAAGTGTTCTCAAATCCTTAAAGACTCAATCCGATAAGATGAAAACTCAATCCATTACAAGAGAGTAGAGTGGGAAAAGCATCATAAGATCCAACTATAATAGCAAAGCTCGCGATACATCAGGATCGTGCCAAATCAAGAACACAAGAGAGAGATAGAGATCAAACACATAGCTACTGGTACATACCCTCAACCCCGAGGGTGAACTACTCCTTCCTTGTCATGGAGAGCGCCGGGACGATGAAGATGGCCACCGGTAAGGGATCCCCCCTTCGGCAGGGTGCCGAACAGGGTCCCGATTGGTTTTTGGTGGCTACAGAGGTTTGCGGCGGCGGAAACTCCCGATCTAGGTTATGTTCTGGAGGTTTCTCTATTTATAGGAATTTTTGGCGTAGGTCTCACGTCAGGGGGTCTCTGAGCCGTCCACGAGATAGGGGGGGGCGCCCCCCACCTTCGTGGGCAGCCCGGGACTCTTCTGGCTCAACTCTTTTTCTCCGGTGCTTCTTTTGGTCAATAAAAAATCATCAAAAGTATGTACGTCAATTGGACTCTGTTTGGTATTCCTTTTCTGTAAAACTCAAAGACAAGGAAAAAACAGAAACTGGCACTGGGCTCTAGGTTAATAGGTTAGTCTCAAAAATCATATAAAATAGCATATAAAACATCCTAGAAGGATAATATAATAGCATGGAACAATAAAAAATTATAGATACGTTGGAGACGTATCAATGGTCTGTCGTTGTGTCACATGCTTACCGCACGCTTCGCCGCTATCACCGCGTCGAGCCTGTGCTGTCCTGGTCGCGTACCCACACCACTCAAAAGCCTACTATAGAGAACCACCGTGTTGGAAATATGCCCTAGAGGCAATAATAAAAGGATTATTATTATATTTCCTTGTTCATGATAATTGTCTTTTATTCATGCTATAATTGTATTATCCGGAAATCGTAATACACGTGTGAATACATAGACTACAACATGTCCCTAGTGAGCCTCTAGTTGACTAGCTCGTTAATCAACAGATAGTCATGATTTCCAGACTATGGACATTGGATGTCATTGATAACGAGATCACATAATTAGGAGAATGATGTGATGGACAAGACCCAATCCTAAGCATAGCACAAGATCGTGTAGTTCGTTTGCTAGAGCTTTTCCAATGTCAAGTATCTTTTCCTTAGACCATGAGATCGTGTAACTCCGGATACCGTAGAGGAGTGCTTTGGGTGTACCAAACGCCACAACGTAATCGGGTGACTATAAAGGTGCACTACAGGTATCTCTGAAAGTGTACATTGGGTTGACACGGATCGAGACTGGATTTGTCACTCCGTATGACGGAGAGGTATCTCCGGCCCACTCGGTAAAGCATCATCATAATGAGCTCAAAGTGACCAAGTATTTGGTCACGGGATCATGCATTACGGTACGAGTAAAGTGACTTGCCGGTAACGAGATTGAACGAGGTATTGGGATACCAACGATCGAATCTCGGGCAAGTAACGTACCGATTGACAAAGGGAATTGTATACAGGGTTGCTTGAATCCTCGACATCGTGGTTCATCCGATGAGATCATCGAGGAGTATGTGGGAGCCAACATGGGTATCCAGATCCTGCTGTTGGTTATTGACCGGAGAGCCGTCTCGGTAATGTCTACGTGTCTCCCGAACCCGTAGGGTCTACACACTTAAGGTTCGGTGACGCTAGGGTTGTAGAGATATGAGTATGCAGCAAACCGAAAGTTGTTCGGAGTCCCGGATGAGATCCCGGACGTCACGAGGAGTTCCGGAATGGTCCGGAGGTAAAGAATTATATATAGGAAGTGCAGTTTCGGCCATCGGGAGAGTTTCGGGGGTCACCGGTATTGTACCGGGACCACCACCACGCCGGAACCCTGCTGCATCCACCACCGCGCCGTCGTGCTGCTGGATCTTCTTCAACCTCTCCCTCCTCCTTGCTGGATCAAGGTGCGGGAGACGTCATCCGCTCCGTACGTGTGTTGAATGCGGAGGTGCTGTCCGTTTGACACTTGGTCATCGGTGATTTGGATCACGACGAGTACGACTCCTTCAACCCCGTTCTCTTGAACGCTTCGCCGCGATCTACAAAGGTATGTAGATGCACTCCTATCACTCGTTGCTAGATGAACTCATAGATAGATCTTGGTGATACCGTAGGAAATTTTTTATTTTCTGCAACGTTCCCCAACAGTGGCATCATGAGCTAGGTCTATGCTTAGTTCTCTTTGCACGAGTAGAACACAATTTGTTGTGGGCGTAGATGTTGTCAACTTTCTTGCTGCTACTAGTCTTATTTTGCTTTAGCGGTATTGTGGGATGAAGCGGCCCGGACCGACCTTACACGTACGCTTACGTGAGACAGGTTCCACCGACTGACATGCACTAGTTGCATAAGGTGGCTAGCAGGTGTCTGTCTCTCCCACTTTAGTTGGAGCGGATTCGATGAAAAGGGTCCTTATGAAGGGTAAATAGAAGTTAACAAATCATGTTGAACATTCTTGCTAGAACCCTATTGCAGCCACGTAAAAGATGCAACAACAATTAGAGGACGTCTAACCTGTTTTTTCAGCAACTGCCTTGTGATGTGATATGGCCAAAAGTTGTGATGAATGATGAATGATGAATGATATATTGTGATGTATGAGATCATGTTCTTGTAATAGGAATCACGACTTGCATGTCGATGAGTATGACAACCGACATGAGCCATAGGAGTTGTTCTTAATTATTGTATGACCTGCGTGTCATTGATTCAACGCCATGTAATTACTTTACTTTATTGCTAAACCGTTAGCTATAGTAGTAGAAGTAATAGTTGGCGAGCAACTTCATGGAGACACGATGATGGAGATCATGATGTCATGCCGGTGACAAGATGATCATGGAGCCCCAAGATGGAGATCAAAGGAGCTATATGATATTGGCCATATCATGTCACTACTATTTAATTGCATGTGATGTTTATTATGTTTATGTATCTTGTTTACTTAGAACAACGGTAGTAAATAAGATGATCCCTCATAATAATTTCAAGAAGGTGTTCCCCCTAACTGTGCGCCGTTGCTAAAGTTCGTTGCTTCAAGCACCACGTGATGATCGGGTGTGATAGATTCCTACGCTCACATACAACGGGTGTAAGACAGTTTTACACATGCAAAACACTTAGGTTAACTTGACGAGCCTAGCATGTACAGACATGGCCTCGGAACACAGAGACCGAAAGGTCGAACATGAGTCGTATGGAAGATACGATCAACATGGAGATGTTCACCGATGATGACTAGTCCGTCTCACGTGATGATCGGACACGACCTAGTCGACTCGGATCATGTAACACTTAGATGACTAGAGGGATGTCAAATCTGAGTGGGAGTTCATTAAATAATTTGATTAGATGAACTTAATTATCATGAACATTAGTCTAAAATCTTTGGAAAAATGTCTTGTAGATCAAATGGCCAACGCTCATGTCAACATGAACTTCAACGCGTTCCTAGAGAAAACCAAGCTGAAAGATGATGGCAGCAACTATTCGGACTGGGTCCGGAACCTGAGGATCATCCTCATAACTGCCAAGAAAACAAATGGGCCCAAGCCTGAGACTGAGTGCTTTTATTGCAAAGGGAAGGGTCACTGGAAGCGGAACTGCCCCAAATACTTAGCGGACAAGAAGGCCGGCAACACTAAAGGTATATGTGATATACATGTAATTGATGTGTACCTTACCAAGACTGTAGTAACTCCTGGGTATTTGATACCGTGCCATTGCTCATATTTGTAACTCATGCCAGGAGCTGCGGAATAAGCGGAGATCTGGCGAAGGGCGAGGTGACGATCTTGGCGTCGGGAATGGTTCCAAGGTCGGTGTGATCGCCGTCGGCACGCTACCTCTACATTTACCTATGGGATTAGTTTTAAACCTCAATAATTGTTATTTAGTGCCAAGTTTGAGCATGAAAATTGTATTAGGATCTCGTTTAATACGAGATGGCTACTCATTTAAATCCGAGAATAATGGTTGTTCTATTTATATGAGAGATAGTCATGCTCCGATGGTCAATGGTTTATTCTTAATGAATCTCGAACGTGATGTTACACATATTCATAGTGTGAATACCAAAAGATGTAAAGTTGATAACGATAGTCCCACATACTTGTGGCATCGCCGCCTTGGTCACATTGGTGTCAAGCGCATGAAGAAGCTCCATGCTGATGGACTTTTAGAGTCTCTCGATTATGAATCATTTGACACATGCGAACCATGCCTTATGGGCAAAATGACCAAGACTCCGTTCTCCGGAACAATGGAGCGAGCAACCAACTTTTTGGAAATCATACATAGTGATGTGTGCGGTCCAATGAGCGTTGAGGCTCGCGGAGGATATCGTTATGTTCTCACTCTCACCGACGACTTAAGTAGATATGGGTATGTCTACTTGATGGAACACAAGTCTGAGACCTTTGAAAAGTTCAAGGAATTTCAAAATGAGGTAGAGAATCAACGTGACCGAAAAATAAAGTTCTTACGATCAGATCGTGGAGGAGAATATTTAAGTCACGAATTTGGTACACACTTAAGGAAATGTGGAATCGTTTCACAACTCACGCCGCCTGGAACACCTCAACGTAACGGTGTGTCCGAACGTTGTAATCGCACTCTATTGGATATGGTGCGATCTATGATGTCTCTTCTTGATTTACCGCTATCATTTTGGGGATACGTTTGTAGAGACAGCTAAATTCACTTTAAATAGGGCACCGTATAAATCAGTTGAGACGACACCGTATGAATTATGGTTTGGGAAGAAACCTAAGCTGTCGTTTCTAAAAGTTTGGGGATGCGATGCTTATGTCAAGAAACTTCAACCTGAAAAGCTCGAACCCAAGTCGGAAAAATGCGTCTTCATAGGATACCCTAAGGAAACCATTGGGTATACCTTCTACCTTAGATCCGAAGGCAAGATCTTTGTTGCCAAGAACGGATCCTTTCTGGAAAAAGAGTTTCTCTCGAAAGGAGTAAGTGGGAGGAAAGTAGAACTCGATGAAGTACTACCTCTTGAACCGGAAAGTAGTGCAGCTCAGGAAAATGTTTCTGTGGTGCCTACACCGGCTGGAGAGGAAATTAATGTTGATGATCAAGGTACTTCGGATCAAGTTGCTACAGAACTTCGTAGGTCCACAAGGACACGTTCCACACCAGAGTGGTATGGCAACCCTGTCCTGGAAATCATGTTGTTAGACAACGGTGAACCTTCGAACTATGAAGAAGCGATGGCGGCCCAGATTCCAACAAATGGCTTGAAGCCATGCAATCCGAGATAGGATCCATGTATGAAAACAAAGTATGGACTTTGACAGACTTGCCCGATGATCGGCGAGCGATAGAAAACAAATGGATCTCTAAGAAGAAGACAGACACGGATGGTAATGTTACCATCTATAAAGCTCGACTTGTCGCTAAGGGTTATCGGCAAGTTCAAGGGGTTGACTACGATGAGACTTTCTCTCCCGTAGCGAAGCTGAAGTCCGTCCGAATCATGTTAGCAATTGCCGCATACTATGATTATGAGATATGGCAAATGGACGTCAAAACGGCATTCCTTAACGGCTATCTTAAGGAAGAACTGTATATGATACAGCCGGAAGGTTTTGTCGACCCTAAGAATGCTAACAAGGTATGCAAGCTGCATGATCCATTTATGGGCTGGTGCAAGCATCTCGAGTTGGAACATTCACTTTGATGAGATGATCAAAGCGTTTGGGTTTATGCAGACCTATGGAGAAGCCTGCGTTTACAAGAAAGTGAGTGGGAGCTCAGAGCATTTCTCATATTATATGTAGATGACATACTTTTGATGGGAAATGATATAGAACTTTTGGACAGCATTAAGGCCTACTTGAATAAGAGTTTTTCAATGAAGGACCTTGTGGAAGCTGCTTATATATTAGGCATCAAGATCTATAGAGATAGATCGAGACGCCTCATAGGTCTTTCACAAAGCACATACGTTGATAAGATATTGAAGAAGTTCAAAATGGATCAGTCCAAGAAAGGGTTCTTGCCTGTATTGCAAGGTGTGAGATTGAGCTCGGTTCAATGCCCGACCACGGCAGAAGATAAAGAAGAGATGAGTGTCATCCCCTATGCTTCAGCCATAGGATCTATTATGTATGCCATGCTGTGTACCAGACCTCATGTAAACCTTGCCGTAAGTTTGGTAGGAAGGTACCAAAGTAATCCCGGCAAGGAACACTGGACAGCGGTCAAGAATATCCTGAAGTACCTGAAAAGGAGTAAGGACATGTTTCTCGTTTATGGAGGTGACGAAGAGCTCGTCGTAAAGGGTTACGTCGACGCTAGCTTCGACACAGATCTAGATGACTCTAAGTCACAAACCGTATACGTGTATATGTTGAATGGTGGAGCAGTAAGCTGGTGCAGCTACAAGCAGAGCGTCGTGGCGGGATCTACATGTGGAGCGGAGTACATGTCAGCCTCGGAGGCAGCGCATGAAGCAATTTGGGTGAAGGAGTTCATCACCGACCTAGGAGTCATACCCAATGCGTCGGGGCCGATCAATCTCTTCTCGTGACAACACCGGAGCTATTGCACTTGCCAAGGAGCCTGTGTTTCACAAGAAGACCAGGCACATCAAGCGTTGCTTCAACTCCGGTCGTGAAAATGTTCAAGATGGAGACATAGATATTTGCAAAGTGCATACGGATCTGAATGTCACAGATCCGCTGACTAAACCTCTTCCATGAAAGCAAAACATGATCAACACCGTAACTCTATGGGTGTTCGATTCATCACAATGTAACTAGATTATTGACTCTAGTGCAAGTGGGAGACTGTTGGAAATATGCCCTAGAGGCAATAATAAAAGGATTATTATTATATTTCCTTGTTCATGATAATTGTCTTTTATTCATGCTATAATTGTATTATCCGGAAATCGTAATACACGTGTGAATACATAGACTACAACATGTCCCTAGTGAGCCTCTAGTTGACTAGCTCGTTAATCAACAGATAGTCATGATTTCCTGACTATGGACATTGGATGTCATTGATAATGAGATCACATAATTAGGAGAATGATGTGATGGACAAGACCCAATCCTAAGCATAGCACAAGATCGTGTAGTTCGTTTGCTAGAGCTTTTCCAATGTCAAGTATCTTTTCCTTAGACCATGAGATCGTGTAACTCCTAGATACCGTAGGAGTGCTTTGGGTGTACCAAACATCACAACGTAACTGGGTGACTATAAAGGTGCACTACAGGTATCTCCAAAAGTGTCCGTTGGGTTGACACGGATCGAGACTGGGATTTGTCACTCCATATAGCGGAGAGGTATCTCTGGGCCCACTCGGTAATGCATCATCATAATGAGCTCAAAGTGACCAAGTATTTGGTCACGGGATCAAGCATTACGGTACGAGTAAAGTGACTTGCCGGTAACGAGATTGAACGAGGTATTGGGATACCGACAATCGAATCTCGGGCAAGTAACGTACCGATTGACAAAGGGAATTGTATACGGGTTGCTTGAATCCTCGACATCGTGGTTCATCCGATGAGATCATCGAGGAGTATGTGGGAGCCAACATGGGTATCCAGATCCCGCTGTTGGTTATTGACCGGAGAGCCGTCTCGGTCATGTTCACGTGTCTCCCAAACCCGTAGGGTCTACACTTAAGGTTCGGTGACGCTTAGGGTTGTAGAGATATGAGTATGCAGCAAACCGAAAGTTGTTCGGAGTCCCGGATGAGATCCCGGACGTCACGAGGAGTTCCGGAATGGTCCGGAGGTAAAGAATTATATATAGGAAGTGCAGTTTCGGCCATCGGGAGAGTTTCGGGGGTCACCGGTATTGTACCGGGACCACCGGATGGGTCCCGGGGGTCCACCGGGTGGGGACACCTATCCCGAAGGGCCCCGTGGGCTGAAGTGGGAGGGACCAGCCTGGTGGGCTGGTGCCCTTGGGCCCCCTGCGCCTAGGGTTGGAAACCTTAGGGTGGGGCGCCTCCACTGCCTTGGGGCACTCCACCCCCTGGCCGACGCCCTTGGGAGATCCCATCTCAGGGGCAGGCGCCCAGGGGCCTATATAAAGGGGGAGGGAGGCAGCCGGGACCTCAAGTCTTGGCGCCTCCCTCTCCCTGCTACACCTCTCCCTCTCGCAGAAGCTCGGCGAAGCTCTGCCGGAACCCTGTTGCATCCACCACCACGCCGTCGTGCTGCTGGATCTTCTTCAACCTCTCCCTCCTCCTTGCTGGATCAAGGTGCAGGAGACGTCATCCGCTCCGTACGTGTGTTGAACGCGGAGGTGCTATCCGTTCGACACTTGGTCATCGGTGAATTGGATCACGACGAGTACGACTCCTTCAACCCCGTTCTCTTGAACGCTTCCGCTCGCAATCTACAAAGGTATGTAGATACACTCCTATCACTCGTTGCTAGATGAACTCATAGATGGATCTTGGTGAAACCGTAGGAATTTTTTTATTTTATGCAACGTTCCCCAACACACCGATCATCACTGACCGATGCCGAGTATCACGTCTCTATCAGACCACTGTGCCCCAGTCTGATCCACGTGTCTCTCGGAGAGATAAGCATGACTCATCGTATCTCGACAATGTAGGTGAGAGAGATAGACCAGACTTGCTGACGTGGAGGACGTGGCTAGAGATGGAACTGAGCTTCATTTTCTAAAAAATAGGCTTCCTAGTACCACACACAAAGAGAACTTCCACCTCAAGCTAACTCGAAAAATTTGTTCAGATCTAAGGATATAGAGAGGAAGGAGAGCCTCACCTTTGGTGCAGTTGATGTTGGAGGAGGACGCCGACGGTGGCATGTGTTGCCCACCGGGAGCTGATACGTCCATTTTGCATCATGCTTTTATATCGATATTTATTGCATTATGGGTTGTTATTACACGTTATGTCACAATACTTATGCCTTTTCTCTCTTATTTTACAAGGTTTACATGAAGAGGGAGAATGCCGGCAACTGTAATTCTGGGCTGGAAAAGGAGGAAATATCAGAGACCTATTCTGCACAACTCCAAAAGTCCTGAAACTTCACGGAGGCACGTTTTGGAATGTATAAAAAATACTAGATAGAGAATCAACCAGAGGGGGCCCACACCCTAGCCACGAGGGTGGGTGGCGCACCCTACCCCCTGGGCGCGCCCCCTGCCTCGTGGCCCCCCTGGCAGGCCTCCGGTGCCCATCTTCTGTTATATGACGTCTTTTACCCTAGAAAAAATCATAAGCAAGCTTTTTGGAAGAAACACCGCCGCCACGAGGCGGAACCTTGGCGGAACCAATCTAGGGCTCCTGCGGAGCTGTTCTGCCGGGGAAACATCCCTTCGGGAGGGGGAAATCATCGCCATCGTCATCACCAACGATCCTCTCATCGGGAGGGGGTCAAAATCTCCATCAACATCTTCACCAGCACCATCTCCTCTAAAACCCTAGTTCATCTCTTGTATCCAATCTTTGTCCCAAAACCTTAGATTGGTACCTGTGTGTTGCTAGTAGTGTTGATTACTCCTTGTAGTTGATGCTAGTTGGTTTATTTGGTAGAAGATCATATGTTCAGATCCCTTATGCATATTAATATACCTCTGATTGTGAACATGAATATGATTTGTGAGTAGTTATGTTTATTCCTGAGGACATGGGAGAAGTCTTGCTATAAGTAGTCATGTGAATTTGGTATTCGTTCGATATTTTGATGAGATGTATGTTGTCTCTCCTCTAGTGGTGTTATGTGAACGTCTACTACATGACACTTCACCATTGTTTGGGCCTAGAGGAAGGCATTGGGAAGTAATAAGTAGATGATGGGTTGCTAGAGTGACAGAAGCTTAAACCCTAGTTTATGCGTTGCTTCGTAAGGGGCTGATTTGGATCCATATGTTTCATGCTATGGTTAGGTTTACCTTAATACTTATCTTGTAGTTGCGGATGCTTGCAATAGGGGTTAACCATAAGTGGGATGCTTGTCCAATAAAGGGAAGTACCCAAGCACCGGTCGACCCACATACCAAATTATCAAAGTAACGAACGCGAATCATATGAGCGTGATGAAAACTAGCTTGACGATAATTCCGATGTGTCCTCGGGAGCGCTTTTCTCTATATAGTAGTTTGTCCGGGCTTGTCCTTTGCTACAAAAAGGATTGGGCCATCGTGCTGCACCTTGTTTACTTTCATTACTTGTTACCCGTTACAAATTACCTTATCACAAAACTATCTGTTACCGATAATTTCAGTGTTTGCAGAGAATACCTTACTGAAAACCGCTTGTCATTTCCTTCTGCTCCTCGTTGGGTTCGACACTCTTACTTATCAAAAGGACTACAATAAATCCCCTACACTTGTGGGTCATCAAGACTCTTTTCTGGTGTCGTTGCCGGGGAGTGAAGCGCCTTTGGTAGGTGGAATTTGGTATGGAAAAATTTATATAGTGTGCTGAAATTTACTGTCACTTGTTACTATGGAACATAATCCTTTGAGGGCTTGTTCGGGGTATCTTCACCCCGACCTGTAGAGAAAAGAGTTGCTCCTCAACCTACTGAACCTACTGAAAATGTTTACTTTGAAATTCCTTCGGGTATGATAGAGAAACTGCTAGCTAATCCTTTCACAGGTGATGGAACTTTACATCCCGATTTGCACCTAATCTATGTGGATGACACTAATAGAAACTACGATTTTACCTAGAGCCATTAACCCTAGGTGAAATAGGAAAACCATAGGTAAAGACTTTACCTTGGGTTTGCCCTAGGGAAAGAACCCTAGGGAAAGTATAGACGGGAAAGACTCCTTTCCCTAGGGTGTATCTAACAAGCCCTAGGGGAAGTTCTTTACCTAGGGGCACATGCCCTAGGGAAAGAATTTCACACGGTTAGTGTATGCAACGTGTAATGCTTGTTTACCTACAACCAACCCTAGGGAAAGAACATGGGGCCCTTTTGCACTGCCACATCACCATGCTTTCCCTAGAGCTATACCTACCAAATTTGAATTATACCATAGGGAAACACCAAATTCGTATGTGCCACGATTCAAATGTGTAATTTGAATTTGAATCCACAACTACAATATTTAAAATATCTCAAATTGGATCCATAATTATGAACCCAAAGTAACATCACATAATTAATATAGATATCTCTAGATGGCAATCATCACATGCATACATTAGATACAAGGCATCACAAGCCATCGCAAGTTTGTCAAAAAATAAGCAATAGCTAGAGTTTGCTACATCTAACCAATAAGCATCTCAATCAGCATGTACATGCTTGTTGTAGATCAACTAGAGTTCACTACAGAAAAAAAACATGTACTAGCATGTTAACTATACATGCACCAAAATGTCACTTCATGTACTGTACATCCCAAGAACATCAAGGGACTGGTTGGCTGCCCAGTAGTGACAGGCTTAGCGCACCAGTTCCACATTCACTAAAAAAGCCCCCAAACAACATCCCTTCATCTTGTGCTGCAATAGGAACATTTGAGCCAACATCAAGTTCCTGAAAAGTAAGATTTACAAACTTTTAGATTTGGAGGCTGGAAGTGGCAACAAGAACTTATTACAGAAAAACTAAAAATCATAAATAAATGATCTTAAAGCAAGTGGAATTGTTCCAAGGAATATGCAAGAAGAACAAGAGCTATCTGAAGATGTTCCAGGGCATAAAATGGATAAACATAAGTACCTCTCAAACCAAAATGTAACTATGTTGTGAGATATTACTTTTAGTGTACATATAACAAAAAAAAGAAGGCATGATCTTTATTTCCAAATACAATAGCATGTATACTGCATTTGTACACCGTTGCAGTACAAATTAGTGAGTTATATGAAGTCACGAAAGTTCTAAATTTTTGGCAGCCCCATTAATATTTATTCCCAAAGAAGCCAGCCCCATTAATCAATATTTATCCCCAAATGAGCCAACACCACACAGGCTAGCGTCACACATCACATAAGCATGCATATTGTCACAACTATGTGAACATCACAACAAAGAGGCCATCAATAGTTGTATCTTTTGAGATTAGCTTCAGAAATACATACATGATCAGAGCTAGGATTTGCATGTTGCTGAACACACAAAGGGGGCAGTTCTTTGCTATTTTCTTGAATATGAAAAAGAAGAGCTAAGTTTTAAAGATAGTTGCTTTAGCATACTATAGAACTCAACTCACAAATAGGCAAGCACAAAAAATTGTTAATCTGAAAGGGAAAGTAAAACTGTTATACTTGAACGCCAGAAATAAACATACATGTGAACTCAACATACATGTTAATCTAAAAGGGAAAGTATGTCTGCTTGAGATGGATGATTACATACTTGGATAGTAGATTGTTGTGGAGATCCAGGAGGAGACCGTGAGCGAGCAGGTGGTGGAACTGGCGGTGGTGGTATTTCACCAAGAGGCACTCCTTGGTTAGTTGCAAAAGCCTACAAAACAACAAGATTCATGGTGGTTATTTCCAAATGCTAGAAAGTTAATTGATGAACATAAAGTGGATAACCAACACCTGAAGAAACTTTTGTATCCCATTGCAATGCTCATACGTGCCAACACCCCATGGCAAGACATTGTTAGCATAAGCCTCTGCCTTTCGAGTCTTCTCTGACTCCTTTCGAAGCACATCCTCAATTTCTTCAGCTCGGCGACGCTTCAAGGCTGCTGAAGATGCACCAGTAGCTCTAATCTTAGCAATTACCTTGGTGTCATTGACAATGCCATTAAAGAGAGGCCATTTTCCATGTGGCTTCCCATTAGAGCAGTCATAAAGTGCCTTCGAACTAACAACATTTTTTAGAGTATCATAGTTCTCTCCATTTAACTCTTTAGCCTTATTTGTGTAAAGTGCCTATTCAACAAGAAAACACAGGTACACAATTGTTCAAAAATTTCAGAGAACCAAGTGAAGATTATATTACACAATTGCATAAATGGACAGACAAGCTGATACGGATTGTATAGGTAACAAAGTAGCTCTTCCATGGATACAATTAAATTCAGCATCAACATCAGCATCACTCAACACTCAACAATGTAGCAAAACAAGTAATAGCAACACAAGGCCAGGAATCAGACCAAACCATTCCTAGGTTTTGCTGTAGGCATATTTCTTTATCTAAGTTGCACATAGTTACATCAACACATAGAAACATGACAGGTTTCAACGACAAGGTATTTCAGCATTATTCCCTTCAAACTAAATGATCGAACACTTGTTTATTACTGGATCCATATAGAAATACTAAGAGCACATGCCATCCACATATTAATAGTTATCTATGTTTATTTTTTATGTCGACGAATGACACATACCAGACATTTAGTAGCTTCTGGTGTATTGAGAATTAAAGGTTTGCTCTCGTTAATTCCTCTATGTGTATGCACCCAAGCCTGAATTTGGTTAACTTCTTCGCCGGTTTCCTCAGACTGTATTGCACAACATTCAATACATATCAGATATATATATATATATATATATATATATATATATATATATATATATATATGATTGTTCATATGATAAACTGATGATAGGAAAAACAATTAAGTTTAGTTGATAACCATTTTTTGACTTATAGTAGTCATGGAGTTGGAACCACCTTTGTGAGGCTTGAACTTTGAGCTAACACGATTGTCACGATGTTTCTTATATTTTGCAATCCACTCTTCACCACACCACTCATTAACTAAAATAACCCAAGCTTCTTCTTGTAACCAACCTTGCCTTTGTACCAAATACTCGTCTCTATCCAAATAGTATTGCCCAACAAGCTTATCATTCATGTTAGTGTTCTCAATTTTCCGAAAATGCTCAATTATTGCTTGGATTCTAGCATAATAAAAGATACTTGGCAGAAGTGTCTTGCAACATCTTCTAACATGTTGCTTGGCCTTCTCTGAGTATGCATCTTCATACTTGTACCTTAGCTGCAAAGAGAATGTATAGAAGGTTTATTACAAAAGAGGAAATCATTTGGCCAACAAAAAAGAGCAATTTAAACACTTTATACCCAAAAGGCATCTTCAATTTTGTTTGCAACCGAATGGCCATTAGTGTCCTTTATTGCATGATAATGCTCCCACTCTGTTG
This sequence comes from Aegilops bicornis, assembly GCA_021605145.1. Classification (NCBI taxonomy): domain Eukaryota; kingdom Viridiplantae; phylum Streptophyta; class Magnoliopsida; order Poales; family Poaceae; genus Aegilops; species Aegilops bicornis. The sequence continues at coordinate 767,920,690 of CM038670.1, read as the reverse complement.
CAAGCACCTTAGCACCATCATAATCCACCACACTTGGATGATTACATTTCAGAAGGCATGTCAATACACTTGATGGTCGTCTGCCCTTTCGAACAACAGGAATGTCTTTCCAATGCCTATAAGAAAGTTGCAAATGCAACAAATATTAGCAAAAGAAAACATATTGTAGAACAAGAAACTACTAATTATACTAATTAGTAAGACTTACGTCTTTCCAGCAGGTTGAATGATTGGGCGGTCTTGAATATTTGGGATAGCAGGTGGAAGATCCGAAACTCCTCTTATGTACCCATCATAAGTGCCATCAGTAGCAGTAGTCTTTTGAGCAGCAGGTGTTGGTTGGATGGATCCAGAAGTGCGAGGTGCTCTTCTTTCAAGTGTCATCCTTTAATTTGCAATTCTTTGAACAAATAAGAATAGAGATATAAAAGAGCAGTTTATGATCGACAAGAAGCCCATGAGAAAATGACAATAGAAAATAGATAAGTGTATGTTGCTAAGTCCTTCAACTACCCAAATTACAAAACAATGGTAATAAAAGAAACTATGCTAGAAAGCCTAGAAATCATCATCTTCTTCTTCAACTTCCTCAACAATCACTTCATCATAGTCTTCATCCTCGATAACTTGCTCTTGAATCCTTTCACCACCCAAATTATGTCGGTTGCTAATATCAGACAATTCAGTTGGATCAACCACCTCATCTGAACCACTTACTATTATGTTGTCAAGCTCTAATCCTAGTTGTACAATAAAATCATTAGCATCTAAATTATTCTCCTGGAAGACATCTGCATTTGTGGATGTTGTTGTTGTTGTTGTTGTTGTTGTTGTTGTTGTTGTTGTTGTTGTTGTTGTTGTTGTGTAATCATCATCTGTGGGAGTGTCCAGACTGCCTAGAGGTGGTACCTTGTAGGCAACTTGCCAATCAACAAGACTTGCAACAGAAGTGCAAGCATAGGGAAGATAATAGACTAGGCTTACTTGGTTGGCAATAGCAAAAGGCTCATTGGCTGGATTGATTGAGGCAGGTGCTACTTCAACTAAGCCAAATCTATTCAATTGTCTCACTCCTTTAGTTGGATGGAACCAATGACAATCAAACATCACAAGACTAAAGTCCTCATCGCCATCGAATTTAAGTTCTATAATATCCTTTATAACACCATTGTATTCAAGCTCTTTATTGGTTTCATCATCAACTCCAAAAGCAAGAACGCCGGTATTTCTAGACGAAAGGTCCCCTTCTCTATGGTTTTCATATTTCTCTGATCGAAATATGAACCCGTTAATTTCATACATGTCATATGATTTCACTCTCATGCTACTTGAAAGATTGCATAATTCAGTATTAATAGACGCATCCTTGATGCATTGCAAGAAGACCAAAACAATAGTTACTCGGAGTTGTAAACCTAGGGTGTTTTATTTGCTAGTGTGTAGATGTTCTACCAAAGTTTTGAACCAATCCAACAAGTTTGGTTTTCCTGAACCAGCACCATCCTGCCTAAGTTTATCTAGTTGTTTCGTAGTTGGTTGCCGAGGACGCCTCCATTGGTCAAGTTCAAATTGTCTACATTTTTGTGGAAGCCATCAGTATCAAACCTTATTTATTGTACATGGTTATACTAGAAATGCTAATTCAGATAACTTACTTCACAATATTATCCATTTCAGGCATGTTTGTTAAGATAAAAATCATGGCTTCTTGTGCTCTTCATGAGATAACATCCTAGGCTCCCCTCTGCCAATCTTCCATCCCTTGACTTCAAAGAAACTCAGACTACTTGTGCTAGAAGTTTCAGGTTGTGCATAACGTTGGGGGCGATTTCTTGAGGTAGGCACATCACCAGGAAGGTACAAAGAAGTGAAGTTTGAAATCTCCTCAATAAGAAATGCCTCAACAATTGAAGCCTCCCCACGTGCCTTATTACGAACTTTTTCTCTAACTTTTTTTATTAACCTACATTGCCATGTAACAAATTAATGTCTAAATAAGAAATGATACTACGATATGGACAGAATGCCTGAACAGCAGACCACACCTTTCATAAGTATACATCCAACGATACTTAATAAGCCCTCCAACTTTTGCTTGATAAGGGAGGTGTATCATTAGATGCTCCATTGAATCGAAGAACCCCGGTGGGAAAATTTTCTCCAATTTGCAAATTAGGGCAGGAATATTTTCCTCCAATTTTTACATTTGGTTAGGATCAATTTCTTTTTCACAAAGCAGTCTAAAGAAATAGCTTAGCTCAGCTAAAGCCTCCCGCACATCATTATCCACATATCCCCGCAGCATGACAGGCAACAACCGCTCCATAAAAATATGGTAGTCATGACTTTTGAGCCCATATATCTTAAGTTGCTCTAAGTTAACACCTCCCTTCATGTTGGCCACATATCCATATGGAAATTTGAGCTGAAGAAACCACAATAGGACCTCTCTGATCTGGTTTCTTGTCAAGCAATATGGTGCTCTAGGCTTTTCCCATCTACCATTAGGATTTTCTTTAAGTTGAAATCAGGTCTACTACATAATACAGCTTGATCAAGGCGGGCTTTGGCATTGTCTTTTGTCTTGCCAGGAATGTCAAGGATAGTATTGAATATTGCTTCTGCAATATTTTTTTTCAGTGTGCATGACATCTATATTATGAGGAAGCAAAAGCTTTGGGAAGTATGGCAACTCCCAGTACTTAGGAATGTGTGTCCAATGGTGTGTTGCCCCATAACCCTCGAAATTATTGTCCTTAACTTCATTCATGTAAGCAAAAACTTCATCCCCTGTTAGCCTGCGTTGAGCAATATCCTTCACTACCGTATCTGTTAAAAAGGATTGACTTTGTGTCCTAATGGTTGGCCGGCAGAAATCTCCTGTGACTATCAAACCAACTCCATTTGTGACCACTATCTAGCCAAATTGTTTGTGTATCAGCCCCACACTCGTAACAAGCCAACCCCCCATGGGTAGACCATGCAACAACCATTCCAAATGCAGGACGGTCATGGACAGTTGTATGCAAGATTACCCTCATATTGAAATTTTGCTTAAGGAAACTATCATAAGTTGGTACCCCTTGCCATGCCTCCTTCAGCTCATCATATAAAGGCTCCATGTACACATTGAAGTTCTTGCCAGGACTCTTTGGTCCAGGGATCACCATGCTAAGAAAAATATTTTGGGCTTTCAAGCAAAGAGCAGATGGCAGGTTCAAAGGAGCAAGAAACACGGGCCAACAAGAGTATTGCGTTAACCCAAAATTGAAAGGGTTGAAGCCATCAGAAGACATGACCAGCTTGACATTGCGTGGATCACTTGCAAACCCATCCTCATTGAAAGATTTCCATGCTTCACTATCACGTGGGTGCACCATCATTGCTGAATTTTCCCGGATGCCTTCCATGTGCCATCTCATATGCTTAGCAAATTCAGGCTCCATGAACATTCTTTGCAATCTTGGTAGAAAAGGGAGGTATCGTAGGACTTTACGTGGGATATGTTTACGCTTCTTATTTGTGCAGTCGTTATTAACCATCTTATACCTTGCTTCACCACAGAAATCACACTCCAGTTTGTTCTCTCTATCTTTATAGTATAACATGCAATGGTTAACACATACATCTATTTTCACGAGTGGCATTTTCAAACTAGCTAAGATACACTTGCACTCATACAAGCTAGACGGCATTTTGTTCCCTTGTGGAAGTGTGTCTTGCCAAAGTTTCAGTAAACTATTTATGCAATCTCCTGATAGATTGTATTGTGACTTAATGCCCATCAAGCATGTAACAGTAGCAAAGCTGAGGTTTGGGTGAACTCATGAAGTGGGTCTCTAATAGCTGACAACATGGCATAAAAAGCTTTGGCATCTGGTGTTGTCTCCTCATCTGAATTATCAATATGCACCGAGTCCCCAATGTCACACAACATGTCCTCTATGCAATCAGTGTTGACAGTCTCCACTCTATCTACATGAACATGACACTCCCCATGTGCAGTTAAAGTAACCTGGCATGAACCCCCAATGACAAACATGAGAAGTCATCAATTGTTTTCTTCTTCTACTACCATTGCAACATTTTGAGCAAGGACAAGAGACTCCAAACTTGGCACTACGGACACCCTCGAAAACATGGTTCACAAAAGCATTTGTATTACGTATCCACTCATCGGAATGCCTTCCATTATCCTTCCACCCACTATACATTCAACTACGTTGATCATCCGAAGACATGGTTTGGTTTTCTACTTAAGTATGGAATAAAAATGAAATGCTACAAGTATTAGTCACATCCCAACAGACAACAAATGCATCATAGACACTAAAACAGAAAATCACTCATCACCCACCAAAAAAGAATTCCACCTTCACATATAATACAAGTGAACAATACATTAATCAACATTTGTTTCTTTCAAAGATGAGAAATAATACTTACTTGATTCCAGCTTTATCAATCCATTTCTTCTCCGTTGCTTTGCCACCAAGAACAGGGGAATTTTCTTCAACCGATCAACACCCAACACTTGTCAGTTCTAAAATATGTACAAAAAATGAACAATGTTGGATTGCTTCAGTTAGAACTATATATCATTCTTATTCATGAGGTTACATCTATCATTCATGTGCATAACTACTACAAACTTGAGTGCACAGTGAGCAAGAGCAAGCATAGCTTAGCACCATCACAGCCTTTTAAGAAAAACACAGTTTACACCAGACAACTACTGTCCTGGACATATGCTAGGTGAATTTTGCATAATTATGTAGCCAGATATGCTAGATAGTGGAGAAATTGCTAGCTGCGTTAATAAGATGTTACTAGCAGAGAGTGATTTGCTCGAAAACTAGCAGAGTGAGAGAGGTACAGACTAGAGAGGGAACCTGTTCGAGAGAAGTAGGGGATATGACGGCAAGGTCACCACGGGCCGGGCGGCGCCGCCACCCAGGCCGGCGTGGCCATGGTCTCCATGCCGTCACGGTCATCTTTCCCCCGGATCGGCCATGATACAGAAAGGGAAGAAGAGCACAACGAGGTGAGAATACGAGATCGACGGAGCAGCGGGAACACGGTGGGGCGGGACGTTGGTGAGGGACAATGGGGAGGATCGGCGAGGCAGGGCAGATGGCGGTGGGGAATGGTAGGGCAGGGCGGGCGATGGTGGGGAATGGCGGGGCAGGGCAAACGGCTAGGCAGGGCGGGCGGCGGTGGGGAATAGCAGGGCAGGGAACGGCTGGGCAGGGCAGGCGGCGGCGGGGAATGACAGGGCGGGGTCTGGGGGCATAGGGACTCTGGCGGCGGCCAAGTTCTGGAGAAGTGGAGAGGAAAGTGGATCTGTGTGTGGTGTGGACCGGTGGAGAAGGAGGAGTCTTGACTCGGTCGAAATTATTTCCTTCTACGCGCCACTCGTCGGTTGTTGTCGTTCTGCTCTTTCTCACTGAGCACTGGGCCCAGCGTACATGACAGATGGTAAATGGCGCAAACCATCGAAATATGTGGCGCGCCCTCCGCTGAAAATGCGCCAGATACTATCTACGTGTCCACGGTGGGGTTTCGCATGGTGTTATTTTAAGAATTGTTGGCATTTGCATAGTCCAGCCCCAGGGAAAGTATATTTCCAATTTTTTTGCCTTGAAATCCATCTTTACCTAGGGTGCATTGTTCATTACTTTTCTTTCCCTTGAGGAGGCCAATTATCTCTAGGGGAAGAACTTGGCCCTAGGTAAAATCGTAGTTTCTAATAGTGTGAAGTTTGTGGATTATTTAAGATTGCAGGTATGCCCGAGGATGTTATCAAGAAGAAGGTCTTCCCTTTATCTTTGAAGGGAAAGACATTGACTTGTTTTAGGCTATGTGATGATATGAGATCATGGAACTACAACCGATTGAAATTGGAATTTCATCAGAAGTTTTATCCTATGCATCTTGTTCATCGTGATCGCAATTATATATACAATTTTTGGCCTCACGAAGGAGAAAGCATCGCTCAAGCTTGGGGGAGGCTTAAGTCAATGTTATATTCATGCCCCAATCATGAGCTATCAAGAGAAATTATTATCCATATTTTTTATACTCGGCTTTCTCTCAATAATCGCTCCATGCTCGATACTTCTTCACTACTAGGGAAAACCCTATACACAGAACTTTAGCAGCAGCGTGGGTCAAGAAAACACGCTGGTGCTAATTAGCAGTAGCGCGCCTGAGGTAACCGCGCTGCAGATAAAGATATAGCAGTAGCGCGTCTTGCTGTACACACGTTACTACTAAAATTCCCACGACTTAGCTCATAAGCTACACATAGTAGTAGCGATCTATGACGAACCGCGCTACCGCTATGCTGTTTGTAGCAGCGCGTTTTAATGTAAACTCGTTGCTTCTAAAGGTTATAAAATTAAATGGAAAGAAAATGGAAAGGTAATTGAAAATGAAAGAAATAGAATAAGGTGAAAGGAAACAAATAAAATGTGAAGGAAACTAAATGAAAAAGGGAAAAAGAGAAAGGAGTACGATGGCGTGTATCGTGAACGCTACTGTAGCTAATGTAGCAGCAAGATTTCTTTCTCGAACGCCATCGCTACTTCTGACTTAACCACGGGCCGGGTTCGTCCTTCCCCACGCCACACTTTCCCCCAAATCTCTCCACTCTCGCCGCTGCCGTCGCCCGTCGGCCGCCGCGCGCTATCCGCACCCTCTACGCCGCCCCAACCTCAACGCCGCCCCCGCCCCCGACCTCAACGCCGCCCCGGACGCGGCCCCAACCCCAGATTCAACGCCGCCCCCGCCCCCCAACCTCAACGCCGCCTGACGCCGCCCGACCCTGACCTCAATGCCGCCCTACCCCTCCCTCGTCGCAGGCACCCGAGGTGAGCACGCCCGCTCTCCCTCTCCCCTATCTGATCTGCCTAGGGTTTTTTATATTTTAGTTGCATATTAAGTTTATTTTTATTTATAGTAACTTTATTTTAGCTGCATATTAAGAACTAGGTACTAATTGTGTCCCACTACTCAGTTTTGCCATTAGAAGTTACAACTGCTCAAAAATGCCATCGATCCGTGAGATGCTTGCTCAAAAATGCCATTAGATATCTAAAAAATGCCACCATCCCGTTAGATGTTTGCTCAAAAATGCCATTAGACATTATTATTTTCATGTCAAACCCGTTGACCATGTTATATGACAAAAATAAGTCTAGACCCATATGTCAGTTCCTAAGTGTATCCCTACTTGTCAGGAGTAACCAAGCGAATAATTTTACAGGAGAATAAGAACGTTTTTAGGATTAAGTGGGCCCGACACTTTATTGTAGTGAGATAGAGGGAGAGGTGGCATGTTGGTTCATAGGTATTTATGTCACTATAACATAGCAAAAGGGTTTTGAGATCACAATAATGGTATCCAGTGGCATTTTTGAGCATGTACCTAACGTAAGTGATGGCATTTTGAGAAGTTGAAATTCCTAGTGGCAAAATTGAGTAGTGAGACACAACCGGTGGCATAAGTGATAAAAACCCTTTTATTTATAGTAAGTTTATTTTTATTAAGAACTAGTTGAATTAATAGAACTAGCTAGTAAGAACTTGTTGCTATTTTTTAGTTAAAGCAATTTTTCCCGCCTCGACGTGGACGATGCCTATCCCGCATCCTCGTCGTCGAGTCGGCGGAGGACGACACCTGCTTGACCAGATCGGCCATGTCCGGGACTGGGCTCCACCGGGGTGGTACTGGGAGGCGCTACCTACCGGGGGCGCAGGTTGGTGAGGAGCCAGCCTGTCGTTGACCCAAACCTTCTTTGGTGGCGGTCGCGTGGGCCAGTGACAGTCCAGAGGCTTGAGGACTCCGCGGAGGTAGTGCGTCACCGTGTCAGTGAGGAGGACGCGCACGTCCGTCGCTACTTGTTTGCGTTGGAGCACATGCCATTCTCCAATACCTGGCAGGTTCTCCAGGGATCTCACTGGAGCTATGATCCCGTGATGGTTCCTTCTCTGTGGGTGTCCACCGCCCGCGCCGATACCCGTCGTGTGCTAGGGTTTTAGTTGTATTAGTGATGTTATATGTATGACACTATTCGTGATGTATTAGTGATAATATTCGACGATGTAGGGACGCATGAGATGATTTACTTTTGCTTATTGAATGCATGCTAATTTGAGTCCTATAAGATATTTTGAAATGTATATCTTGTGTTGCTCAATATCCAAGTGGCGGTCATGTTTGCAGGTTACACCTCCGAGTGGCCTATGTTTTGCCGGAGTGTTGATTCATTTCCATTCCGCAAATTTCAGGCGCTCGATATGTCCTATTTTAGCAAAGGTCATGCGGATTTTTCTGTGAATTTTGGCATGACTTGTGCCAGAATATGTAGGAAATATCGAGTGCCCCCGATTTGTGTGTTGAGTATCCTAGTAGTTGTCTTGATCGATTTTCAATTAATGTTTTAAGTATGAACATAGGAAATGTCGGCTGACGAAAAGGATTTCGGTATTTGCAAATACTGCGAAGACGAAGCGGCTCGTATTGACGGAATCTTCCTAGATGATGATAGGCGCTTGACATCAAGCTGACGAGAACTTCAAGTGGATCTGATGAAGTCATAACGACAAGTCTTTTTTCGTTGCTAAGCATGACATCTGCTTCATTTGCTTGAACTTATAATTTTTTTACTATTCTACTAGCGTATCCCCTGCCATGCAAGAGTTTTTGTATTGGATAAGATATGTTTCAGTCATACTACGGAGGTAAAGAAAGTTTATTTGAAGACCGAGCATGGTTATATTTTCCATGCAAAATTATACAATTCAGACGACTACACCTATTTTGGATGCAAAACATGGCGAGTACTATGCAAGACTTATGCATTTGAGCCTGATATGGTTATCACCTTTGATATTCGTCCGGAAGATGATATTGAAGGTAATACCGTCATCTGGGTCGATGTGCGTACGCCTCGATTATACCATTATGTAAGTTTCTCAACCATATTTATGTCTTTGATATTGTTTATTCAAAAATAGTTGACAACTAATTTGTATTGTCGACTTATTTCGGTGCAAGCAAACATGTCCAGCGCTTGGTAGACATGACCTACTACTGTCCCGAGGCTGAACTAAAGCTGCGAGGAGCTAAGTCATTATGTTTCATGGCTTGAGGATCTTGATCTTGTCAAGGCAAATTTTCTTCTGGATTTATAAATGTTAATCTTGAAAACGCGTCGACCAATAGTGTTCGTAATGAACTACGGTCACGTCCATTTAGGAAGGATGGTAAGATTTTACTATTTGTCCTCAGTGCATCTTTTCCATACATTATTTTGAAGCTAAACTTCATTGCTAAGTATGTTACCATACGATGTTCTTCAACAGGGACTCCCGATGAATGTTGTGCCTTATGGGATCGAGACTAAAGGTACCATGAGTATTATCGACCACGGCCAAGATATCCTACAGATTACTTTAGTGCATTCAAGATTAGCGACGGATGCATAATAGTGCAAGACTGGACCAAATATGTGTTGGGGAGCGCAGAGAAGTACTAGGGGCAGCAAGCAGAGGCGCTTTCCACGATTAGGAGACAGGTTCATCTGCATGCTCCAACTTGATCAAGGAGGAGAGCTACACATGTTTTATGTTGTTTTACCTAAGAGAGAGCAGCAGGAGTGATTAGCTAGCTAGAAATGAGTTTCAGGATGATGATGTGCTACACTATTACTATGATGATAAAATAGCTAGTGTTGGTGGTAATGACTATGATGATTATTATTAGCTAGTGTTAGTGGTGATTAAATAAATATTGTTGGTGGTAATGACCATGATGATGATTAAATATCTTGTGCTGGCGGATTAGATTCAAGTGGAGGCAACATGTGGTGCACATCGAAAGTACTACTAGTCCAAACTAGATCAAGTTTGGATTAGTAGTATACTTTGACATGCACCACATATTGCCTCCGCTTGAACCTAATCCACCTTCATTTGACACAATCGTTATGGACATAATGATGTAAACCTCATAACTAGCATTGTACCAATATTTGTATGATGGCGCATAAATACAATAAAAATAAAAAATAAAAAAAGTACTAGTAGCGATGGGCGAGAAAACACGCTGCAAGTAGTTACCTTAGCGACAACGTGGTAACGAACAAATGCTGCGACTATTTGTCCTATGATGAGCGGGCTGGCACGCGTCTTCTTTGCTAAGCAACTCTTCTGACGCCTTATTAGTAGCGCCTATACCCGCTCTACTGATACATCTAAAACCCGCGCTGCTGCCAGCCTTTTCCCTCGTAGTGCTTGTACTGGCTCTTTTATGATGAAGACTATTGAATTCAAATGGGATTTATTGGAAAGAATTAAACGCAACTCTGAAGATTAATTGGGACCTCGGCGAAGGTAAGGAGTCAGGTATAACACCTAAGTTTGATTGTGTTAAATCTTTTATGGATACCAATGTTTTCCGTGATTTAGCACTAAATATGGACTTGACTCTGAGATAGTAGCTTCTTTCTATGAATCCTTTGCTACTCATGTTGATATCCCTAAGGAGAAGTGGTTTAAAATAATCCTCCCATTGAAGTAAAAGTAGTTGCACCTATTAAAGTTGAAGAAAATACTGTCACTTATATTGTTGATCCTATTGTTCCTACTGCTTATATTGAGAAACCACCTTTCCCTGTTAGAATAAAGGATCATACTAAAGCTTCAGCTGTGGTTCGTAAGAGTAACACTAGAACACCTACACCCCCTGAGCAAATTAAAGTTGAACCTAGTATTGCTATGGTTAAAGATCTCTTGGCTGATAATATTGATGAGCATGTTATTTACTTCTGTGATGAAGCTGTTAGAATTGCTAGACCTGATACTAAAAATAAACATAGACCTGTTGTAGGCCTGCCTGTTATTACTGTTAAAATAGGTCATTGCTATCATGGCTTATGTGATATGGGTGCTAATGCAAGTGCAATACCTCATTCCTTATACAAAGAAATTATGCATGATATTGCACCTGCTGAGATAGAAGAAATTTATGTTACAATTAATCTTGCCAATAGAGATACTATTTCACCAGTTGGGATCATTAGAGATGTTGAAGTCTTGTGTGGGAAAGTTAAATATGCTGCTGATTTTCTTGTTCTTGGTTCCCCACAAGATAGCTTTTGTCCCATTATATTTGGTAGACCCTTATTGAATACTGTTAATGCTAGGATAGACTGCAAAAAGGATGTTGTTAATTACTATTGGTTTGGGGGATATGTCTCATGAGTTTAATTTTGCTAAATTTCGTAGACAACCCCATGATAAAGAATTACCTAATAAAGATGAAATTATTGGTCTTGTCTCTATTGTCGTACCTCCTAATGATCCTTTAGAACAATATTTGCTCGACCATGAAAATTATATGTTTATTAATGAAAGAAGGGGAATCGATGAAGTATTATTTAAACAGGGACCTATTTTGAAACACAACTTGCCTGTTGAAATCCTAGATCCTCCTCCACCCAAGGGTGATCCCATGTTTGAGCTTAAACCATTACCTGATACTCTTAAATATGCTTATCTTGATGAGAAAAGGATATATCCTGTTATTATTAGTGCTAACCTTTCAGAGCATGAAGAAAAGAAATTATTGAAAACTCTGAAGAAGCATCGTGCTGCTATTGGATATACTCTTGATGATCTTAAGGGCATTAGTCCCACTCTATGCCAACACAAAATAAAATTGGAGAAAGATGCTAAACCAGTTGTTGATCACCAATGATGGTTAAATCCTAAGATGAAAGAAGTGGTAAGAAAAGAAATACTAAAGCTTCTGGAGGCAGGTATAATCTATCCCATTGCTGATAGTCAGTGGGTAAGCCCTGCCCATTGTGTCCCTAAGAAGGGAGGTATTACCGTTGTTCCTAATGATAAAGATGAATTGATCCCACAAATAATTGTTACAGGTTATAGAATGGTAATTGATTTCCGCAAATTAAATAAAGCTACTAAAAAGGACCATTACCCTTTACCTTTTATTGATCAAATGCTAGAAAGATTATCCAAACATACACATTTTTGCTTCTAGATGGCTATTCTGGTTTCTCTCAAATTCTTGTGTCAAAAGAGGATCAAGAAAAGACCACTTTTACTTGCCCTTTCGGTACCTTTTCTTATAGATGTATGCCTTTTGGTTTATGCAATGCACCTGCTACTATTCAAAGATGCATGATGGCTATATTCTCTGATTTTTGTGAAAAGATTTTTGAGGTTTTCATGGATGATTTCTCCGTTTACGGAACTTCTTTTGATGATTTCTTGAGAAACCTTGATCGAGTTTTGCAGAGATGTGAAGAAACTAATCTTGTCTTGAATTGGGAGAAGTGCCACTTTATGTTAATGAAGGTATTGTCTTGGGGCATAAAATTTCTGAAAGAGGTATTGAAGTTGACAAAGCTAAATTTGATGCTATTGAAAAGATGTCGTGTCCCAAGGACATCAAAGGTATAAGAAGTTTCCTTGGTCATGCCGGTTTTTATAGGAGGTTCATAAAGGACTTCTAAAAAATTTCTAGGCCTCTGACTAACCTCTTACAAAAAGATGTTCCTTTTGTCTTCGATGATGATTGTGTAGAAGCATTTGAAATACTTAAGAAAGCCTTGATTTCTGCACCTATTGTCCCACTACAAGAAATATGTCAACTTGTGACCACCACTATTGGTCACTGAAAGGTCATAGTTTTTCATTTGCGACCTTTTTGTGACCAAAAACAGAAGGTCAAAAGTCAAGGTCGTAAACTGAAATTAGTGACCTTCTTTGCAATATGTAAAAGGTCGTTGGTTCCACGACCAAATTTTTGGTCACAAGCAACCTCCCAGACCACGTAGGCATCCAAATATGGCAAGCTGATGTGGCACAAGAATCAGCCTGGTCCGATTCAGTGTTTTACATGGGCTGAGCCGAACAATTCAGCCTATTTGTGTTTTTTTCTGTCTGTCAATTTTTGGTTGGGTTGATGGGCCAATCCCAATATTGCAGCCTTTTTATTGTTGGGCCGTGGCCTTTTTATCCCAGTTATAAAATTTTGATAAGTGGGTCCAAGTTGCCAGCTTCTAGTAAGTGGGTCCTGGCTGTCGGGGTCATATTCTTCATGTTTCAATTTGGCAGTAAATAAATAAGTAGTATTTAAATTGGCACAAATAGAAAACACATATAATAATACTTCAAATAACAACCAGATTCAGTATGGAGCTCCTGCTCTACAAATAACACATAATACAATGGCTGAATCTGGAGCTCCTGCTCTACAAATATCACATAATACAATGGCTGAATCTGGAGCTCCTACTCTACAAATAACACATAATACAATGGCCCTCCTGCACTACCAACACACAGGGCACTACCAACTACCAACTGTAGTAACAACCTCTACACGATGGAGCCCCTGCTCTACCAACACATAATACTATATATACTTTACAACCTCTACACGATGGAGCCCCTGCTCTACCAACTATGCTATATTCTTCACGATGGAGCTCCTTTGATAGCATTACAAACTAGGCACCTGATTCTGTCATGAACAACATGCAACCTCAATCGCCCTGTTACATGAATCAACAAAGAAGAATCAGAAAACTAGAGCCAATATATTATAAAGAGACCACTCAAAAAAGACAAGTTATTTAGAATGATAACATAAATTCAACTAGTACAATGCTTTTATTATCCAGCTAGTGAAAACAAGATATTCATACAAGAAAGGTGACTCGTGAAAATAGAGCATTATACTCATAGCTCACAGAGTATCAATATTCTGTTCTTATAAGCTTATTCTTATGCCTGAAGCAAGTAAGGAAATCTGACCAAATACGCAACACCTCCATAAACTAAAACATCATGATTGGCCTGGGGTTCTAATTCTGCTTTTTTCTTGTGGGCCATGATTATGATGATATAGCCTAATAAACTATATGCCAAAATGTAAAGAAGATAAATATGTGGTACAGCAAAACCATGATTATCTTGTAATGTGAAACCCAGGAATTAAAGTGATGTAGATTAAATTCTGAAAAAGCAAAGTATATGAAATCAGTTTATAACAAATGTTAGAACCACCAGACACTGAAAGTACACACACACCATTCTGATAAAATAGCCCTTAACAGAGCCAGCAAATGTGTATATTAGCTCTACTAGAAATCAGTCAGTAGATTAAGGAATTTATCACCAGAGAGCTCTAGTAGGAGTTGATGCTTTGTTACAACATCTAGCAGCAACTAGTAGAGCCGCACATCCAACCCAAATCATGGAGAAGGCCATGCAGGAGCTACATCGGAGAAGAAGGAACGGGGAGGAGCTCACCAGAGGGAGGTTGTAGCCGTAGTAGAGGCTCAACCACACCACGGCTATGGTGTGACCATCACCACATCAAGGAGAGGGTCTGGAAGCCGCCAAAGCACCACCGCAGTGACCAGGGCAAGCGCCGGGCACAGTGGCGCCACCCCAGGGACATCACCGCATGGACATCACCGTCCTTACCCTGTTTCAAGAAATGTTCACAACAACTTTGTCAGACTCGATCAATTCTGAAGAAACCACTGAGGGAGTCCTGGATTAGGGGATGTCCGGATAGCCGGATTATAGCCTTTGGCCGGACTCCTGGACTATGAAGATACAAGATTGAAGACTTCGTCCCGTGTCTGGATGGGACTTTCCTTGGCGTGGAAGGCAAGCTTGGCGATACGGATATGTAGATTTCCTACCATTGTAACCGACTCTGTGTAACCCTAACCCTCTTCGGTGCCTATATAAACCGGAGGGTTTTAGTCTGTAGGAAGAAAAACAATCATACCATAGGCTAGCTTCTAGGGTTTAGCCTCTCTGATCTCGTGGTAGATCTACTCTTGTACTACCCATATCATCAATATCAATCAAGAAGGAGTAGGGTTTTACCTCCATCGAGAGGGCCCGAACCTGGGTAAAAACATCGTGTCCCTTGTCTCCTGTTACCATCCGCCTAGACGCACAGTTCGGGACCCCCTACCCGAGATCCGCCGGTTTTGACACCGACATTGGTGCTTTCATTCAGAGTTCTTCTGTGTCATCATCTTTAGGCCTGATGGCTCCTCCGATCATCAACAACGATGCACTCCAGGGTGAGACTTTTCTCCCCGGACAGATCTTCGTATTCGGCGGCTTTGCACTGCGGGCCAATTCGCTTGGCCATATGGAGCATATTGAAAGCTACGCCCGCCACCGGGTCAGATTTGGAAGTTTGAACTACACGGCTGACGTCCGCGGAGACTTGATCTTCGACGGGTTCGAGCCACAGCCAAGCGCGCCGCACTGTCACGAGGGGCATGATCTAGCTCTGCCGCCGAACAGTGTCCTGGAGGCCGCACCAGTGTCCGCTCCGACCTTTAGCTCGGAGCCGACTGCGCCGATCAAGGACGGGTGGCTGGACACCGCCTCGGGGGCTGGGATCTCTACGGCGATTGAGCCGTACACCTACCCCGTCCTTCGCGAAGCTCGTAACTCCAGGGTGCTGGACTCCTCTCCGGACTCCGTGCCTTCCGCGCCCCCGCCGATCGAATCCGATTGGGCGCCGATCATGGAATTCACTTCCGCGGACATCTTTCAGCACTCGCCCTTTGGCGACATCCTGAATTCACTAAAGTCTCTCTCTTTATCAGGAGAGCCCTGGCCGGATTATGGTCAGGAAGGTTGGGATTCGGACGACGAAGAAATTCAAAGCCCACCCACCACCCACTTCGTAGGCACTATCAATGATTCAACCGATATGCTCGACTTCGACTCCGAAGACATCGACAGTATGGACGACGATGTAGGGGAGGAACATGAACCAACGCCTATAGGGCACTGGAGAACCACCTCATCTCACGATGTATACATGTTGGACACACCTAAAGGAAGCGACGATATGGAACAACGGGACGCTACGAAGGATCATTCCCTCGAAAAGCAGTCAAAACGGCGACGTAAGCGCCGCTCAAAGTCCCGCCTCGACAAATACAACAGCCATACATACCCAGCCATAGAGCAGGGAAAAACGGTGGACGATGAGCATGCTATCGAGCAACCGTCCGAACAGGAAAATCTGGATAAACAACCCGTCCGCGGTGAAGATAACAGTCCGGACGATCTCACGCCGGACAAGTTGCTGGAGCAGAAGAACCTCCACAAAAGGCTCGTCACCACTGCATGTAGACTGAGAAAGCAGAAGCGGAAGCTCAAAACAGCGGAAGATGCACTCAGAATCAGATGGAGCAAAGTACTCAACACCGCAGACAAATACGGCGACAGTCGCCGAACGAAGAGCTACCCAAAGCGAAAACTACTGCCTGAATTCGATGAGGAGGCCGTAGAGCCCCCGCAATGAAAAAACAAAGAGGCCACCCGGTCGGATGGACGACCCCATGGCAAACAGAGAGCGGCAAACGGTGGCGCACACAAGCTGGCACGCGATCCGCACAGGGATTCGCATAAAAAAGATGGCCCAGTTAGATCTATCTACGGGCCAAGAAAGCAAGCTCCAGTAAGCAATGCAACACATCAAGTATCCGAACATCACGGTACACCTAGATATAGTGGTGACACACACCCCCTATGTTTCACCGATGAGGTGCTGGATTATGAATTTCCAGCGGGATTCAAGCCCATAAACATAGAGGCATACGACGGAACAACAGACCCTAGAGTCTGGATTGAGGATTACATACTCCACATACACATGGCTAGAGGAGATGATCTCCATGCCATAAAATACTTACCCCTCAAGCTCAAAGGGCCAGCCCGTCATTGGCTTAAAAGCCCTCTCGAAAACACCATTGGAAGTTGTGAGGAGCTCGAGGATGCTTTTCGGGCAAATTTTCAAGGGACCTATGTCCGACCTCCGGATGCCGACGATTTAAGTCACATAACTCAACAACCCGGAGAGTCAGCCCGGAAATTTTGGAACAAATTCCTTACTAAAAAGAACCAAATAGTCGACTGTCCGGATGCCGAAGCCTTAGCAGCTTTCAAACACAACGTCCGAGACGAATGGCTCGCTAGACACCTCGGCCAAGAAAAGCCAAGAACAATGGCCGCATTAACAAGCCTCATGACCCGCTTTTGCGCGGGAGAGGATAGCTGGCTGGCAAGATGCATCACCAGCGACCCAAGTACATCTGAAGTCAGGGATGGAAACGGGAAACCACGACGCAGCAAGGACCAGCGTCGGACCAAGGGAAACAGCCCGAAGTGCACGGCAGTCAACGCCGGATTCATAAGCTCTCGACAGAATCATAAAAAGCTGCCCCTTAAGGATAACAGGGACGAGCTATCTAACTTAAACAAAATCTTGGACAAGATATGCCAAATCCACAGTACTCTCGGGAAGCCTGCAAACCATACCCACAAAGACTGTTGGGTCTTCAAGCAGTCCGGCAAACTCAACACCGAACACAAGGGGCTCGACACACCAAGCGAGGACGATGACGAACCCAAAAAGCAGAGCACCGGAAAACAAAAGAATTTCCCACAAGAAATCAAAACAGTAAACTCACTTCACGTGACAAAAGGGAAAAATAGAACGGCGCCCATAGAGGTACGTGCCATACGGCCTATCCCGGAGGAGTCCCGCCATTGGTTGTTAAAACCAATCACCTTCAACCATTGGGATTACTCTAGAAGTATACGGAATGCAGGTTGGACTGCCTTGATATTAGATCCGATAATTGGCGGACTCCAACTTTCACAAGTCCTAATGGACGGCGGCAGTGATCTAAACCTGCTATATCAGGACACAATCCGCAAAATGGGGATAGACCCAACCAAATTTTGCCATAGCAACACTTCCTTTCAAGGGGTAATGCCAGGCCCATATGCCCATTGTACGGGCTCTCTACTGCTAGAAGTTGTGTTCGGCTCACCCAACAACTTCTGCTGCGAAAAGTTAACCTTCCACCTTGCCCCATTTACAAGTAGCTATCAAGCACTATTGGGACGCGAAGCTTCCGCCCGCTTTAACGCAATACCGCATTATGCATCTGTCGAGACCCCGATCCTAAGTCACACCGATCTAGCATGTAACACATCATATCACTTTGCGGCCTCACGCACGGTATTCCCACGGGTGTCGCCTTACCATGGCCCGGGACCGTTTGCGTCTTTTGGCTCACGTATATGATAGTGTCGCTAGCATCCATATGACAAAGAACCGGGCCGACATGGCTAGTCGTGAACCCAAAGCGGCGCTAACCTATGGGAACAGGCATACATGAATCACATCGAGCATGTCGGTCATCAACGTATATATTCGGGCTGTAGCACTGGCTAACAGGACTCCGGTATCCCGGCTGTAGCAGCTAGGCAGGACTCGAATAACACGCGTGACATTTCCCGAAGGACAGACATATAGGAAGTGAAACACATGCCGCCAGTCAAGTGTCCAAGCGGTAGTCTTTGGGCTAGCAGGACTCCGTGAACCGGGCTGTAGCGGACTACTATCGCTCGAAGCAGACTACATTTCCCCATAAGAGAGGCTACCAAGGATAAACAACTAGGTTGTCGGATCCCACACATAGCAGTACAAGTTACACGTCGCATAACATGCAAGTATGTGCTGTACAACATGGCATCACAACATAACGCAAACTCATATAGATAAAGGCTCGGAAAGAGCCACATAGCGATAAATACAAACAGGGGTCACATGACCCATCATTCAGAGCATACAAGCAACAAGCGGAAGCATTACATGTCCGAGTACAGACAACTACAAAAGAAAAAGGCTGAGAAGTCGACTATCTACAAGACCCTCCCAAGGGTACAAGATCGTAGCTGAGGTAACAAGCTACTTGTCAAGTCCAAAGCGGAACTACTAGTAAGACCGAAATCCCGGCGCAAAACATAAATAAAACAACGTGAGTACAAAGGTACTCAGCAAGACTTACATCGAGATCCTATCATACATGCATTAGTGTCAAAAGGTAATGTGGAGTTTAGTTGCAGCAAGCCAGCTTTGACTACTGTGGCTATCCCGTTCTACGACTACAAGAAACTCTTGAGGTGAGACAACGTACACGAGTCCACTAATCACCACATCAATACACTACTACGGATTCATTCCCGTTTCCATACGGGGAGGCCATCCATAGCACTCACACTTGTCTTGAGCATTTTAAAGTATCCATTTCAATGTTGTCTAGGTACCACGTAAGCATCCAAGAAGTCCATAACCGAGGACACGGCTATTCGAATAGATCATGATAACCTGCAGGGTGTACTTCTTCACACACGCTCTCGCCACTTACCGCCATATACACGTCATGTATCTCGGCAACCTTCAAGCGGAAGCTTTGGCGAGGGTGTCGGCCACGACGACTAACCACACAAGACTCTAGTCTAGGTTTACCGCCTATTCGGGTTCCATCCGCAAGGAGATCCGGCCGGGTGTCGCCACGGCCCCAAACGATGTGAGCAGGGTTCCCAAGCCCACCATCCGGGTGCCACTTGGTACACCGTGCCACACCGTGCCTAGTCTGTCCCAAGCCCACTTCGCCGGGTGCCACTCGGTAGAAAAATAGCACTACCTACAAACACCAGAGACTAGTTGCGACTCCTCGGACAGAGATCAAGTTGATTAATAAGTCGAGAGGGGTCGAGTTACGGAACCCAATGTGTGGTAGTATCGAGTCATTGGACAACATACATAGAACTTCGATTAGCAGGGCGGTTCGGTGAGACAACCCACCATGTACTCCTACATGGCCTCTCACCGCTACCTTTACCAAATCGTGTTCACACACTTCACTCTCGACATCGTAACATAGAACTGTACTCCAATTCATTCCCAATGAATCAGACACGACACAACTCTAAGCAATAGCAGGCATAGCATGGTAGGAACACAGCATGGCTCAATCAACTCCTACACATGCTAGTGGGTTTTCACTATTTATCGTGGCAATGACAGGTCATGCAGAGGAATGGGTTCAACTACCGCAGCACAAAGTAGCAGATGAATCGTTGTTGTCCTAATGCAATAACCGAGAGCAGGAGGCGAGAGAGTAGGATTGTATCGGAATGAACAAGGGATTTGCTTGCTGGTAAATCAACAAGGGAGGCACCGCTTCATAGACAGTACTGAACGCGTCTCCGGAGCGGGACCTATCGAGAAGGAGCAGTGCCGCAATCAATACACAATCATATGCAACAATATGATGCATGAACATGGTATGTAGATGTGATGCTGTTTGAGCTAATGCAACTGGTATTCAATTTGAATGAAGTCCATTTGAACCAAAGGTTCAAATGCAATTCCAAAATAAGCTCTTATAAATGCCATTTTAGAGTTTCACTTATACAGCATGTATAAGTTGGTTTGTCATGCATGAAACTAGTACAGATGGATAGATTGAATTTTTCTGATAATTTTTCATATATAAATCATTTCAATCTGAGCTACGGTTGAATTTCTATGAATTTTTGAAGTTTTGAATATATTCTGGAATTTCCTGATTTAATTAAATCCGAGAAAATATAATATTGCGCCAAGATGCGCAAGCATGACGTCAGCAGGTCAACTGCAGCTGGCTGGGTCAAACCTGACGTGTGGGGGCCACACGTCAGTGACACGGGTTAACAGGGGGGGTTAGTTTAGTTTAATTAGAGATTAGGGGGGCACTAGGGCCCACTGGTCAGTGTCAGGAGGGGTTAGTTAACGGTGATTAGCCTTAAGCTAATCACCTGACCCACTGCCCACCCGACGGCCCGGGCGAGGTCAAACGGTCAACCCCACCGGCGTTAAGCCGCCCGGCGACCACGGGCTCGGCGGAGTCCGCGTTATAGGCCACGGGAACGGCGTCGGAGAGCACCGGGGCGTAGCCCGTGCTCTCCCGCTTCCAGGGAAGCAGACGAGAAGCCGCTGGGCGCCGGAGTCACGGAGCAGAGCTCAAGGGCGGCGGCCGAGCTCGGCTCAGCGGGACGCTGCTACGGTGACGGGACGAGAACGGAGAGGGGAGGAGGAGCAGCAGCTCGTGCCAGCTGCGGGCGTCAAGGCGGGCTCGGGGATCTGATGACGGCGTCTGACGGCCGGAGATCTGCACGGCCGCTGAGTTGAAGAAGACGGCGGTGGGGTGATGGAGCACGTCCGGAGGTGCGTGGCTTGACGAGGGTAGAGAGGGTCGTGGCGGAGCGTGGACCTGACGGAGGAACGAGGGGAGGCGGTGGCAAGCAACGGCGGTGGCGTCGGCTGCGCCAAGGTCGTAGAGAGGGTGACAGAGGAGAGGAGGAGCACGGGAAGAGTGCGAGAGAGGTCGGGTGGCTGCGTGGCGTCTCGGGGCATCCAGACGAGGAGGGAGAGGCGGCGGTGGTGCGGTGGCGTGGCAGACGCGTGGCTTGGCCGGCTGCGTGCCCTGTCCTCTGGCGCTTGAGGAAGGGGCGGGCGCGTGGCCGGTCGGCTGGGCAGGCGAGCCAGGCCGCCTGCAGGAGCTGGGCAGCGGTGGGGAGGTAAGCCTGTAAGGGTTTTTACCTATTTTGTTTCCTTTTCTATTTTTCGACATTTGTTTGATTTATTTAAAATACTAAACTAATTTATTTAATTATGCCAATTTTTGTAGGAGCTCACTATATTATTCAGAGCTCCTCAACAAAAGGCACAATTTTTGGACAATATTATATATATATAATAATATATATCCAAGGCAAATATTTATCTGCATTAATTCCAAATGCCCAAAATAAATACTTATGAGATCACGAAAATATTGGTTAGATTGTTATCTCATCCAATATTTTCAGAGGGCCATATGAGCATTTTCTTGGACCCTTTTGGAGCAATTTTTATTTAGGTCATTTCCAAAAGTGATTATGAGGGTTTCACAAATCCCCATTTCAAAATTAAATGGAATTTAAACATGATGCACAATGACTAGCTAGCCTTGAGCATACCAGTACTAGGGATGTGACAACTCGCCCCCACTTGAAAGAATCTCGTCCCGAGATCTGTGGGTCGACGGAAAGAAAGCGGGGTACTCGATCGAAGACGATCTTCTCGCTCCTGTGTAGCTTCTCTCTCGAATGATGAGACCACTGAACCTTGAGAAACTTGATATTACGGCGTCGGGTAACACGCTCTGCTTGATCAAGAATGCGAACCGGTACTCTCGGTATGTGAGGTTATCTTGGAGATCAAGCGTTTAGTGGTCCACTCCGCGGATGGTATCCGAGAAGCAACGCCTGAGTTGAGAGACGTGGAAGACATCATGCACTCGGGAAAGATGTGGGGGTAGTTCCAACTGGTAGGCAACCTCTCCTCGTTTAGCGAGAATGCGAAGGGGCCAATGTAACGAGGAGCCAACTTGCCCTTGATAATCAAAGCGATGGGTACCCTTTAGAGGAGTAACCCGAAGGTAAGCCTTGTCGCCAACTTCATAAGCCACTTCCTTATGACGACGGTCATCTTGGCTCTTTTTGACGAGATTGGGCTGTTTTCAAATTCTCACGAATGATGCGAACTTGCTCTTACGCCTCTGGATCATGTCCGGTCCAAAGAATTGTCTTTCACGGTTTCCGACCAGTTCAAGGGTGTTCGACATCTTCGTCCATAGAGAATCTCAAAAGGAGCTTTCTTGAGACTGGATTGATAGCTATTGTTATAAGCAAACTCGTGAAGGAAGACATTTCTCCCAATCCATACCGAATGAGATAACGCAAGCTCTAAGCATGTCTTCGAGAATTTGGTTGACCCTTTCCACCGACCACTTGACCGAGGGTGGAAAGCGGCATCAAGAAAAGATGGGTCCCCATGGCAGTTTGGAAACTTTCGAAATGAGAAGTGAAAAGACTACCACGGTCTGAATTGATCTCTAGTGGAACACCATGGAGTGACACTATTCGAGAATGTATAAGTCGTGAGCTGACTAGCGGTGATACTCTCTCGAGCAGGAAGGAAGTGAGCCACTTTGGAAAGACGATCAACGACTACGAAGATAGCATTATTCCCTTTCTTGGTCACGGAAAGCCGGTGATGAAATCCATACCAACTTTATCCCATTTCCACTCGAGAATAGCTAAGGGCTGAAGGGTGCGGCAGGCCTTTGATGCTGCCTTTAACGCGACGACAAAGCGCCACGCTTAGCAATAAATCGAGCAATTTCTCTCTTCATCCTAGTCCACCGTAACCTCTGGCGTAGGTCCCGATACATCTTAGTACTACCGGGATGAATTGTGAGAGGAGATTCATGCGCCTCCTTAAGAATCGGTTGTCGAAGATGTTGCTTCTTGGGGACCACCAGCGGTGCCCAAAGAAAACGACACCTCGATCATCTATAGAGAAACTACCAGCAATACCCTTGGCAACGTTTCTCTTGATCCGGTAATCCCGTATCATGCTTCCGGCTTCTATGATCTGATCCACGAGTAGATTTCGCCACCAAGGTAGAAAGGAATCCGTGAGGAGCAATGTGGAGGTTAAGCTTACAAAATTCCTCATGGAGAAGTGGTTGGCCTTGCTGCAACATGAGGTTGTTGCAATAGGATTTACGGCTTAACGCATCAGCCATGACATTGGCTTTGCCTGGGGTGTAGGTAATCCCTAGATCATAATCTGTGATCAACTCCAACCAACGTCTTTGCCTAAGGTTCAAATCTGGTTGGGTGAAGATATACTTGAGACTCCGATGATCGGTGTAGATCTCACAACTATTACGAAGAAGGTAATGTCGCCAGGTCTTGAGTGCCTAGACTACGACTGCAAGCGCTAGATCATGTGTAGGATAATTCTCCTCATGTGGATGCAAGCGACGAGATGCATAGGCAATCACATGACGATCATGCATAAGAATGCAACCTAATCCCTGTCGTGAGGCGTCGCAGTAGATAACAAAGTCGTTAGTGAAATCCGGTGGCACTAGTATGGGAGCAGTAGTCAGGCGTCTTTTCAGTTCCTGAAAACTGTACTCACACTATGGGGACCACTCAAACTTTTATCCTTCTTGAGAAGTTCCGTGAGGGGTTTAGCTACTTTGGAGAAGTTTTCAACAAAGCGGCGACAATAGCTGGCTAGACCAAGGAAACTCCTAACTTGTTTAACGGTTTCAGGTGGAGTCCAATCAAGAACGGCCTGAACTCTCTCGGGATTGACAGCAATGCCCTTACCAGAGATTACGTGGCCTAGGTAGGTCACTTCGGCAACCAAAATTCACACTTGGAGAACTTGGCATAAAGGCGGTGTTCTCTCGAGTTTTTCTAGCACAAGTCCGAGATGTTCGGCATGCTCTTCCTCGTTCTTTGAGTAAATAAGAATATCATCGAGGTAAACCACGACAAATTTATCTAAGTACTCCATGAAGATCGAGTTCATCAAGCGGAGAATGTAGCTGTGGCGTTGGTTAGACCAAAGGACATGACGGTGTACTCATACTGGCCATAACGAGTGACAAAGGCTGTTTTGGGAATGTCTCCATTCCTGATCTTGATTTGATGGTAGCCTAACCTCAAATCCATCTTGGAAAAGACTGAGGATCCAGCGAGCTGGTCATACAGGTCGTTGATCCTGGGGAGCGGATACTTGTTCTTTATCGTGACCAAATTAACGGGACGATAATCTACAACCATCCGGTCCGTACCATCCTTCTTCTTGACGAAGAGGACGGGCAAGCCCAAGGAGAAGAACTAGGACGGATGAAACCCTTTTGCAAGGACTCATCAAGTTGTTTCTTAAGCTCGGCTAGTTCTAAGGGTGCCATCTTATAAGGTCTCCTAGAGATTGGGGCAGTTCCTAATAAGATCTATGATTTAACTCTACATCTCTCGCTGGTGGAACACTGGCAGTTCCTCTGGAAAAACGTCCAGGAAAGTCACGGACTACCGGGATATCTTCAAGGTCTGGAAGAGGGCTGGCATTAAGAGAATAGAGTTGACGCTTTGCAACTCTAGTGGAGACGGTGACTATCTTGCCAGATGGGTGTGTAAGCTGAGCAGACCTAGTGAAACAATCAATCTTGGCATGATGAGCTGTCACCCAGTCCATACCCAAGATGATGTTAATATCTGAAGACTTGAGGGCTACAAGTGAGGCAAGGAATACAAGTCTGTCAACAAGGATTTTGTTACCATGGCTTATGCAAGAAGTTTGCCATTTGGATCCAGGAGTTTGAATGACTAGCGGAGAGGGCATATCACAAAATGATATGTTGTGCAGGTTAGCATAGCTTAGAAATGAAGGAATGAGATGCTCCAAAGATTTCGAATAGAACTGAGGCGGGATGACAATTGACAAGGAGTGTACCAAGAATCGACATCCGGATCATCATGAGCGTCTTTAGCTGAGACGTGATGCACACATCCACGTTCAGCGGAGCTGACTTGACATCGATCATCTTGCGTGATGGCTTAACACAGCCAACAGGCTTCTCGAGCTGGGTGGAGCATAATCGGCTTGAGAGCGATCACGTGCATAGTGTCCTGGCTCTCCGCATGTGAAGCAAGTCCTCGAAGTTGGACGTGGACCCGTATTGACAAGTGGTCTACCAAAGAGGCCTGGGTGGAGCATGTAACTGAACTGGGTGAGGCGCCATATGGGATGGCCTCGGTGAATATCCGGGTGGAAGAGCAGAGTTCGGAATCCAAATTCGGCGTTTCTGCGAACTAGAATCGGAGGAAGAAACCAATTCACGGTGGTGCTTACGAGACTCCTCGTAGGTGAGCTGAGCTGTCTCGCATTAATGGCCTTGTTCACAAGAGCTTGGAATGTATCACAATGGTGCAGGTGGAGGTCACGACGCAACTTGGGGTTGAGACCCTTCCGGAACCTAGCCTGCTTCTTGGCGTCCGTGGACACTTCTTCTGGGGCATAACGGGCGAGGTTCTCGAATTCTCTGCTGTAAGCATCAACAACCATCTTACCCTGGGTGAAACTACAGAACTCTTCTCTCTTGCGATCGATGAGGGCTTCAGGAATGTGATGCTCGCGAAAAGCCTTGGTGAAATCTCTCCAGGTTGGAATCTGACCAGCTGGAAGCATAGCCTCATAGTTCTGCCACCAAAGACTAGCATGACCTTCCGGTGGTATGCAGCATAGGTGACCTTGTCATCCTCGAGATACGCTTATGGAACGCAACTTATGAGTGATGCTACTGAAGCGATCATCGGCATCGAGTGGCTCGATGGAGTGTTGGAAGGTGGGTGGGTGCAAGCGAATGAAGTCATGAATGGTCGCAAACCCTTTGGACTGATGTGCGGTGTTCTCCTCGACACGTGCCAACAAACGGTTAGACTCACGCTTGTTCCTCTCCATTTCTAACATGAACCACATCAATGAAGGCTGGTCGGGAGGATCCTCATCCCTTCCATCTCCGTGGTTACGGCTACGAGCAATGTAGAACTTCGCTTAATCGATGACATCCCGAGAAAGCGAAACCAAGGACGGAATCACATCACTACATACTGAAAATGTGGGACACCGATATTAGTAACTCTCGAACTCCTGGGGCAATTCCGGCAGCATAACGGCAGTAAAATGTTCAAAATGAGACATTCTGCAAAATGGGGTAGCACCATACTCAACATCATCATTAAAGGTTCTGGAATAATACTAAACATGCTACACCGAGGGTACTTTCGAAAACTGGGGTAAGACTACGATCAACCAATCCTATGGGACTACGGAAATAGTAACGCGTGATCCCGATGGATGTAAGAGATAGCCTAGTTCCTTAACCCGTAGGGAAGATAGGGACGACTGAGATCGAGAGGCCATGAGGTAAAGGAGTAAAAGAGCCTTACGTTCCCTTCCACAATCAATTCCCCTATATAACTAAAGCATTTCTAGACTCAACTTCGATCAGGTTGGCTTGGAAATCCTACAGGCAATCAGGCTCTGATACCAAAGCTGTCGAGACCCCGATCCTAAGTCACACCGATCTAGCATGTAACACATCATATCACTTTGCGGCCTCACGCACGGTATTCCCACGGGTGTCGCCTTACCATGGCCCGGGACCGTTTGCGTCTTTTGGCTCACGTATATGATAGTGTCGCTAGCATCCATATGACAAAGAACCCGGGCCGACATGGCTAGTCGTGAACCCAAAGCGGCGCTAACCTATGGGAACAGGCATACATGAATCACATCGAGCATGTCGGTCATCAACGTATATATTCGGGCTGTAGCACTTTGGGCTAACAGGACTCCGGTATCCCGGCTGTAGCAGGCTAGGCAGGACTCGAATAACACGCGTGACATTTCCCGAAGGGAACGGACATAGGAACGAAGTGAAACACATGCCGCCAGTCAAGTGTCCAAGCAGTAGTGCTGGGCTAGCAGGACTCGTGAACCGGGCTGTAGCGGACTACTATCGCCGAAGCACGAGACTACATTTCCCCATAAGAGAGGCTACCAAGGATAAACAACTAGGTTGTCGGATCCCACACATAGCAGTACAAGTTACACGTGACGCATAACATGCAAGTATGTGCTGTACAACATGGCATCACAACATAACGCAAACTCATATAGATAAAGGCTCGGAAAGAGCCACATAGCGATAAATACAAACAGGGGTCACATGACCCATCATTCGAAAGCATACAAGCAACAAGCGGAAGCATTACATGTCTGAGTACGCATAACTACAAAAGAAAAAGGCTGAGAAGTACGACTATCTACAAGACCCTCCCAAGGGTACAAGATCGTAAATGAGGTAACAAGCTACTTGTCAAGTCCAAAGCGGAACTACTAGTAAGACCGAAATCCCCGCTGCAAAACATAAATAAAGCAACGTGAGTACAAAGGTACTCAGCAAGACTTACATCGAGATCCTATCATACATGCATTAGTGTCAAAAGGTAATGTGGAGTTTAGTTGCAGCAAGCCAGCTTTGACTCTGTGGCTATCCTGTTCTACGACTACAAGAAACTCTTGAGGTGAGACAACGCATACACGCAGTCCACTAATCACCACATCAATACACTACTACGGATTCATTCCGTTTCCATACGGGGAGGCCATCCATAGCACTCACACTTGTCTTGAGCATTTTAAAGTATCCATTTCAATGTTGTCTAGGTACCACGTAAGCATCCAAGAAGTCCATAACCGAGGACACGGCTATTCGAATAGATCATGATAACCCTGCAGGGGTGTACTTCTTCACACACGCTCTCGCCACTTACCGCCATATACACGTCATGTATCTCGGCAACCTTCAAGCGGAAGCTTTGGCGAGGGTGTCGGCCACGACCGACTAACCACACAAGACTCTAGTCCAGGTTTACCGCCTATTCGGGTTCCATCCGCAAGGAGATCCGCCGGGTGTCGCCACGGCCCCAAACGATGTGAGCAGGGTTCCCAAGCCCACCATCCGGTGCCACTTGGTACACCGTGCCACACTGTGCCTAGTCTGTCCCAAGCCCACCCCCGGGTGCCACTCGATGAAAAAATAGCACTACCTACAAACACCAGAGACTAGTTGCGACTCACGGACAGAGATCAAGTTGATTAATAAGTCGAGAGGGGTCGAGTTACGGAACCCAATGTGTGGTAGTATCGAGTCATTGGACAACATACATAGAACTTCGATGCTTAAGGATCGGTTCCAAAGGAGACAACCCACCATGTACTCCTACATGGCCTCTCACCGCTACCTTTACCAAATCGTGTTCACACACTTCACTCTCAAAGATCGTAACATAGAACTGTACTCCAATTCATTCCCAATGAATCAGACTGACACAACTCTAAGCAATAGCAGGCATAGCATGGTAGGAACACAAAGATGGCTCAATCAACTCCTACACATGCTAGTGGGTTTTCACTATTTATCGTGGCAATGACAGGTCATGCAGAGGAATGGGTTCAACTACCGCAAACACAAAGTAGCAGATGAATCGTTGTTGTCCTAATGCAATAACCGAGAGCAGGAGCGAGAGAGTAGGATTGTATCGGAATGAACAAGGGATTTGCTTGCTCGGTAAATCAACAAGGGAGGCACCGCTTCATAGAGCAGTACTGGAACGCCTCTCGGGCGAGGACCTATCGAGAAGGAGCAGTGCCGCAATCAATACACAATCATATGCAACAATATGATGCATGAACATGGTATGTAGATGTGATGCTGTTTGAGCTAATGCAACTGGTATTCAATTTGAATGAAGTCCATTTGAACCAAAGGTTCAAATGCAATTCCAAAATAAGCTCTTATAAATGCCATTTTAGAGTTTCACTTATACAGCATGTATAAGTTGGTTTGTCATGCATGAAACTAGTACAGATGGATAGATTGAATTTTTCTGATAATTTTTCATATATAAATCATTTCAATCTGAGCTACGGTTGAATTTCTATGAATTTTTGAAGTTTTGAATATATTACGGAATTTCCTGATTTAATTAAATCCGAAAATATAATATTGCGCCAAGATCGCTAAGCATGACGTCGCAGGTCAATCATGCTGGTTGGTCAAACCTGACGTGGGGGCCACACGCCAGGTGACACGGGTTAACAGGGGTTAGTTTAGTTTAATTAGAGATTAGGGGGCACTAGGGCCACCGGTCGATGTCGAGGGGTTAGTTAACGGTGATTAGCCTTGTTAATCACGACCCACCGGGCCCACCCGACGGCCCGGCGAGGTCAAACGGTCAACCCCACGGCGTTAAGCCGCCGGCGACCACGGGCTCGGAGTCCGCGTTATAGGCCACGGAACGGCAGCGCCGGAGAGCACCGGGCGTAGCCTGCGGTTTCTCCGCCTGTGGAAGCAGACGAGAAGCCGCGGGGGCGCCGGAGCTCGCCGGAGCAGAGCTCGCGGCGGCGGCCGGAGCTCGGGCTCGAGCGGGGACGCGGCTACGGCGTACGGGGACGAGAACGGAGAGGGGGAGGAGGAGGAGAAGCTCACGGCGGTTGCGCTGGCGTCAAGGCGGGCTCGGGATGCGCTGATGACGCGCATCTGCCGCCGGAGATCTGCACGGCCGCGGGTTGAAGAAGACGGCGGTGGGGGGTGATGGAGCACGTCCGGAGGTGCGTGGCTTGACGAGGGGGTAGAGAGGGTCGTGGCGGAGCGCGTGGACACGACGGAGGAACGAGGGGGAGGCGGTGGCAGCAAGAACGGCGAAAGGTGGCGTCGGCTGCGCCAAGGTCGTAGAGAGGGTGACAGAGGAGAGGAGGAGCACGGGAAGAGTGCGAGAGGTCGGGTGGCTGCGTGGCGTCTCCGGGGCATCCAGACGAGGAGGGGAGAGGGCAGGCAGGCAGGTGGCGTGGCCGGACGCTGTGGCACAAGGCGTGCCCCCTGCCTCCCCGGGCGCGAGGAAGGGGCGAGCGTGGGCCGGCTGGGCTGGCTGTGCCAGGCCAGCCGCAGTGAGCTGGGCAGCGTGGGGAGGTAAGCCTGTAAGGGTTTTTACCTATTTTGTTTCCTTTTCTATTTTTCGACATTTGTTTGATTTATTTAAAATACTAAACTAATTTATTTAATTATGCCAATTTTTGTAGGAGCTCACTATATTATTCCAGAGCTCCTCAACAAAAACACAATTTTTGGACAATATTATATATATATAATAATATATATCCAAGGCAAATATTTATTGCATTAATTCCAAATGCCCAAAATAAATACTTATGAGATCCTGAAAATATTGGTTAGATTGTTATCTCGTCCAATATTTTCAGAGGGCCACATGAGCATTTTCTTGGACCCTTTTGGAGCAATTTTTATTTAGGTCATTTCCAAAAGTGATTCTGAGGGTTTCACAAATCCCCATTTCAAAATTAAATGGAATTTAAACATGATGCACAATGACTAGCTAGCCTTGAGCATACCAGTACTAGGGATGTGACAGCATCTCTTACACTTAAAATGCCCGGTCCACGCGGCATCATCTCGTTAAAAGGAAACATCGAGGGTTCCTCGAGTCCGGAAACTCGTGCGGTTGCCTTGACAGCCACACAATAAACCTGCTTCACCAATAAAAGCACTTAGACAGGTCGTCCAGACCCCGGACACGGCTGGACGAGTCCGACGTAAACATACAAGGGCTTACTAGACACATGCCCCCGTACAAGGGGCTCCGCAACAAGAGACCATAAAGCTCAATTTTATTCATTTTTTGAATTGTACTTCGTTTATTTAATATAACGTACATTTTCGCACGACCTTTTTCAACTAAGTTCCTCTCTTTTACAGATGAACATCATGCTACACCCGTCCAGGATACGACACAATGGAGACACAGGTGCAGACGTGCAGTAGGGACCCGTCGCAAGGATCCTTTTCAGATTAAGACCCTGCGTAAACCTTTTTCACTGTCTCTTGTTGATACACATCCCCCGGTTTCTTGCTATAACCAAGGAGGAGGCTGGCGTTTTGGCATAGGCCACGTCAGAATTTCGCGCGTACCTGGACACCAGGGGCTTATTACCAAGGGCGATTGTTCGACGCATTTTCATAAAGACCGAATACCTTAGGGAGTGTTCGGCGTCTCGAGTTAGGCCTTATATGCATCAGCTCCGAATCATGTCTTTGGTCAAATGTTGGGTTTGCTCGGCTCCTGTGTTTTGCTGCCTTACGTTCCGCTCTATCGGCTAATGCGGCACCAGGAGAACTACTGCGATTGTGCGCCGGTCGGCCAAAGAGCACCTCAAGAGAGAAAGCCGAAAGTCGATCGTCATGATATAGCGTGAGACTGGTCAACCACTCGATGACCCACTGGAATCTTTTAGAATTCCTCCGCATTGACGAAGGGTCGCTTCCTGCCAGCACATACGCGCCCAATTCGGGTGAGCGCGGTGCCCCTAGGGGCTATATAGTAGCCCCATTGTCGAACTCCTATGGCTAAGTGAAAGTGATAAAGCATTATAGTCCGATTGCCTAGTTTGCTACGCTATCACCTCCTTTGTAGGACCAAGACGTTGGATCAAGTGTGTAAAGGCGCTTTCTGCAAACACCCCCGCATTATATGCGTGGGCGCTGAAGCCAAAGACTGCCATATTTCAGGTTATATACACTTATACATTAACGGCCGCACATGAGGTATTTTAATTCTTGAAGGCACAAGTATAAAAAGCTTTTATATTCCATTGAAACATTGTTTCACAATAATACATGTTATTCGAACATAATATCCTTCGAGCACTGCGTCTCTATTAAACGAGCGCCCTGCAGAACTTCCTGAATATAGTGCTTGACAGGTACTCGACTTCCGCCCGAATCTTGGGATGCAACATCGGTGGCCTTCATCTCTGCCCAGTATGTCTTGACACGGGCAAGAGCCATCCGCACACCCTCTATGCATGCTGACCGCCTCATTGCTTTGATATGCGGCACCACACCAAGGAACTGCTGCACAAAGCCAAAATAACTCTTCGGCTCGGGCCTTTTCGCCACAAATGAGTCACGACATTCTTCATGGCAAGTCCGGACAACCTATTCAGCTCCACCCATTCGCCAAACGATCGGTTAATGGAAGTGGACGCTCGATTACGGAGCTGCGACCAAAAAGCTCTTCCATCTCGTGATCCTTTTGATCTCCGAAGTGTTCGACGCGTCCATGCACTCGCCGGCAAGTCCAGATAAGAATCCTCACTACTCCATAGCCGATCCAACTGAGCATATTTAGGATCCGTGAACTTCCTCCGCAGCAGAAAGGGCTTTCCAGCCGCGATATCTCTGGCCTGACGTGGCTCCTCCTTCATGGCTCTCATCGCAGAGCGAGCATCCTTGGCCTCAGTGGTGGCCTTCTTCAGGCCTTCTTGCTCCGCTCGACCTTCCTTTTCAAGAAGCTTGTAGCGGTCGGTAGCATTCTTCAACTTCACAGCCATCTCGGCCATTTCTTTCTTGCTTCGGCAGTGAGCAGCCTGTTCGGCTTTTAGCTCTTCGGCCGCCTTTAAGGCAGCAGCATCACTTTTTCTGGCCTGCTCCTTGGCTCGGGCAAGCTCCGCCCGAAGGTTCTCCATGGCAGCGGCACCATCTGCATCAAGCATACATGTTGTAAGGCACGGGCATCAAGCTCCCTTACCAGGTGTCCACGGAGAAACCGCATACCTTGTGACTCGTCAAGCCTCTTATTGACAAGCGCGATGTCGGCATCCGCCACGTCAAGTTGCCGCTTTAGTTCGGCAAATTCATCAGTCCGGCTAGCCACCGAGCGCTCCGCCACCTACATAGGAAGGGCGACATATTATAACCTGGGATTATGATCCTCGGCACGCTGTCATTCTTGACATACGCACCGAGTCTCAGGGGCTACTATCTACACATGGCGCATCTTATATATGCGGAACCATCAAAAGGTACATCATTGCACGTACCTCAAAACCCGTCAGTAAACTTCTGGCGGCCTCATACAACCCGCTTTCCGCGGACGATTTTTTTTTTCAATCACCGTACCCATTAATGCACGGTGATCCTCTGAGATAGACACTCGCCCAAGCAGACCCTTCAACTCCTCCGACCGTGCACCAGGAGGTGCCGGACTCGTCTGATGGCCTTTTTCAAGGCCGGACACGGAGGGCTCTGGGGCCCTACGACCGCCTCTGCACTTCGCGGATTCGGAGAAACCCTCCGTGATTTACACCTCAGGATCGTCCGCCTCGCTAGGCGGTACAGCAGGGGGAGGCGTTCCGCTCTCCATCATCTCCGGACGAAGATCCCCTGAAGACGAGCTCTGCTGAGAAGGGCTGAGATCTGAACTACAAGGTAAAATTTTGGTCATCTTCAGAAACAAAACAGGGATGTCTCTTATTTTCAAAACTCCCCTCTCTACTTATGGCTCGCTGGAAGGCTGATCTCCTTGGGGAAATAATGCGGCCGGGGCATCTTCCGGCGCAAGACCCTCTGGCGAAGATTTCTTCCCGCGCTTTGAGGCCTTGGTCTCCGGATCTTCAGAGGCGGTCCTGTTCTCCCCTTGGATGGAGGGATTCTCAATCCCTCCTTTCTTGATAACCTCCTTCGCGGAGGCGGTAGCTTCCTTGTTCCCCCCTTCGCCTTCTTCTAAAAGCGCAGCCTCCAGCATCTTGGTTAACACGGGATCCGGCGTGGTCTCAGGGAGGGGGGCCGGACACCTGATCAGTTTTGCTTTCACTATCCACTCCTGTTTAAGGGACATCTCTTTTAAGGGCAAGTTTATGATAAATGTACGGAGAGCGTGTCCGGGTACGGGACTACTTACTTGAGCATCCGGGCGATTGCAACTTAGACCTGCGTCCTTGGTTGAGTCCGGACACATTGCTTGTGATCCGAAGAACAGTTTGTACATCTCCATGGGCGTTGCGCCCATAAAATGTTGGAGAGCTCGTGGTCCCTCCGAATTGAACTCCCACAGGCGGAGGGGGCGACGTTTGCAGGGAAGGATGCGACGAATCAGCATGACCTGCGCTACTACGACCAGATTGGTCTCTCTCTCTAGGAGGTCTCGAATACGGCCCTGCAACAAGGGCACGTCCTTGGACGGCCCCCAGTCAAGCCCTTTATTGACCCATGACGCCAGCCGCGGTGGAGGACCCGAGCGAAAGGCAGGTGGCGCCACCCATTGGGTGCCCCTGGGAGCTGTGATATAAAACCACTCTTGTTGCCATAGACCGAGCTCCTCTTGAAAAGAGCCCTCGGTCCATGGAGCATCAGCATTCTTGCTTATAACAGCCCCTCTGCACTCTGCCTTTTGCCCCTTGATCATCTTCGGCTCCACCTTGAAGGTATTGAGCCACAATCCGAAGTGAGGGGTAATGCGGAGGAATGCTTCGCATACGACGATGAACGATGAGATGTGGAGGATGGACTCCGGATCCAAGTGTGAAATTCCAGCCCGTAATAAAACATGAGCCCCCTCACGAAGGGGTCCGTCAGGAAACCTAGCCCCTGAAGGAAGTGAGATGCGAACACCACGCTTTCACCGGGCTTGGGAGAGGGAATAACCTGCCCTTGGGCAGGCAGCCTATGTGAGATTTCGCCGGTTAGATACCTGGCATCTCTTAGCTTTAGGACGTCTTCTTCCCTGACGGAAGAAGGCATCCACCGGCCTTGAAGGTCGGAGCCGGACATCATCGAAGGTCCGAAGCGCCTGAATCTGGAGCTTTGGGTGTTGGGACTCGAAGCGAGGGGCGATTCGATTGAGATTGAGAAAATAGAGCGGGCCTTGGTCTCTTTATAAAGAGGTTGAATACCAGGAGACCTCCGTGACCGTTCGGGACTCGCCGATAGAGGAGGCGTGCTAACGGGCACGATCGGGTTACCCACGCCCGTATTAATGAGAATCCCGGAATAAGGGGACTCGATATATGATTTGACAAGACGTGCCAAGGAGACCGCCTTGCTAAACACGCTGAGGTGGGACAGTAAAAACGATTCGAATAAAGGCTTGGCCGTGGTGTGATGTCATGCTGCGGAATACGTCAGCAGATTGAACAGACAGCCACTCAAAAACTTCTTCACTAAAGATGCATAAAAAACACTTGCCATCAGATCAGGTCAAAGCAAACAACAACTGAATGCATGGTTTTTTAAAAGAGACATCAGTCTTGTGAACGTTAGTGCAGGCCATGCCACAACTCGCAAATGTTACTCCATATTTATCCAGATAGTACAAGACCTGATTGCTAGCAAATTCCACATATCCATTTTGGACAATGCAATGTCTGCTACAATAATACTAGCTCGGGTGAGACAATAAATAGTAGTGTTCATCTATGAGATACAGTTTAGTTGTTCGTCCTTTTCAATTACCCAGAAAGAAGTTTCAAGCCATCTACATAACAATCTGCAGATATACACTTATCTATACACTATATAATGCTTGACAAAGTCAGTACAAGTAGCATTTTTTTAATGGAGGGGGTAAAAGTAGCATTGCTTCGATTCTAATTTTAATCATTGACACCTTTCAACACAACTTACAGAAATAAAGAAATAAAATTTAGAATTGCTAAACTTTAGCACCTTCACTCCAATAAGCAAGTACATATGATGAAAACTTCCCAAGTACATGTAAACTGGTATATCATTGATTAATCCTTGATTAAACAAACTACACCAAATCCTTCTAGCACATGGGTCAAACAATTGATATGCGTCCAAATTTTGGATCACACATCAGCACAAAAGCTCATGAAAGACAAAACAATCTGGATTATCTACTAGAAGAGAGGAGAAATCCATATGTTACCAGGCTGCTGTCATCTTCTGGTTCCTGGTCGCTCACTTCCGTGTCACTTGGAGGGGTGACACCGGGGCACCCAAACCTAGCCGCCAAACTACAACCATGCCGTTGGCGCCGGCTGCACCGAAGGCGGCCACCCAAAGCATATGCCCGCTTCCTAGATTCACGCTCTGCTCGGGCCGCCCGGATCTGGAGTTGTGCCCCGCGCCCGGTTGGCCGCCTCTTGCGCACGTCCTTCGCCGGATCCGGGGGCCGCGCAACCGCGTCCTTCTCCCGCATCCCCGTGGCAGATCCGCGGTGTGGGCAACGACTTCGACCTCCTCCGCCCATCAGGTCTCCCTCCCTTCCCGTCCTTGTGCAGATAGTCTCGGACGAAGAGGCGAAGGTTGGCTGGCGACAATAGTCGGGGAGGCACTGCGGTGGGATGCTTGGGGGTGGCGAATGGTGGTCGGGCACAATAGAAGGTGCTCGGCGGCGGAGGTGGCCGGGGTGGAAGCTAGGGTAGGTCGATTTGGATGAGGTTGCCATTTGGGCCAGGCTGCGGACTGGGGTGCGGCTTAGATTCGTTTTTTAGGGGACGGCCGAGATTACTTTGCGTGAAACATTCGGGCTTCGCACACTCTTCCACGCCTGGGAGCGCTTTGGGCCCAGTTATTTTGCTCACGCGCCAGTCCCCGTCAGATAATAGGCCGGGCTTTAGTTGCGCCGGCAGATACTATGACGTGAAAAGTAGTCTTTATTCCCGGCAGTAGGACTGCCCTCGTTTGTCAACTTCTACCGGCAGTTACCTTGCCTTTAAGTTATTTTGCCGGCAGTTGTAGGATTCCCGGCAGATAGTATGCCCTTATTCAGATATTTCTCCCGGCAGTTAATTGCCCCTAATCAAGGGTTGTGGTGTAGTGACTTGTGTAAATATTATTCTCTCTACGGTGGTATGTGGAACTTATTTTGCAGAGCCGGACACTATGCTTGTGTTCAAAATCTTCTATGAAGTATTCGGAGGAGGAACCCGCCTTGCAATGCCGAAGACAATATGCGCGCGGACTCGTCGTCATCGAAGCCTTGGTTCAGGGCTACTAAGGGAGTCCTGGATTAGGGGTTTCCGGATAGCGGACTATAGCCTTTGGCCAGACTCCTGGACTATGAAGATACAAGATTGAATACTTCGTCCCGTGTCCGGATGGGACTTTCCTTGGCGTGGAAGGCAAGCTTGGCGATACGGATATGTAGATTTCCTACCATTGTAACCGACTCTGTGTAACCCTAACCCTCTTTGGTGCCTATATAAACCGGAGGGTTTTAGTCCGTAGGACGAACAACAATCATACCATAGGCTAGCTTCTAGGGTTTAGCCTCTCTGATCTCGTGGTAGATCTACTCTTGTACTACCCATATCATCAATATTAATCAAGCTGGAGTAGGGTTTTACCTCCATCAAGAGGGCCCGAACCTGGGTAAAAACATCGTGTCCCTTGTCTCCTATTACCATCCGCATAGACGCACAGTTCGGGAGCCCCTACACCGACAACCACCTTCATCGTCAGACACATACATATATACATACAGGAAGCAAAAAAAGAAGAAACAGAGCAGGAAGATGGAGCCAACTCACCGTAGAACCTCTGGTCGCCACCATACACAACCGCCATAACACCGGTCACCTCGTTGATCTTGTCCTTGAAGTTCTCTAACTCCAGGGTGTTCCACTACAGCTCGGTATTTGCTCAACCGTGTGTGCACATGCATAAGGGCATACATAAAATATTCAAGTCACCTGATTGGAATTTACCCTTTGAAATTATCTGTGATGCTAGTGATTATGTTGTAGGTGTTGTTCTAGGACAAAGAGTTGATAAGAAATTAAATGTTATCCAATATGCTAGTAAAACTCTATACAATGCCTAGAGAAATTATGCTACTACTAAAAAAGAATTTTTAGCAGTTGTATTTGCTTGTGATAAGTTCCGACCTTATATTGTTGATTCTAAAGTAACTGTTCACACTGACCATGCTGCTATTAAATATCTTATGGAAAAGAAAGATGCTAAATCTAGACTTATTAGATGGGTTCTCTTGCTACAAGAATTTGATTTGCATATTATTGATAGAAAGGGAGCTGAGAACCCCATTGCAGACAACTTATCTAGGTTAGAGAATGTTCTTGATGATCCACTACCTATTGATGATAGTTTTCCTGATGAACAATTAGCTATCATAAATGCTTCTTGTACTGCTCCTTGGTATGCTGATTATGCTAATTACATTGTTGCTAAATTTATACCACCTAGTTTCACATACCACCAAAAGAAAAAGTTTTTCTATGATTTAAGACATTACTTCTGGGATGACACACACCTCTATAAAGGAGTAGATGGTGTCATTAGACGTTGTGTACCTGAGCATGAACAGGAACAGATCCTACGCAAGTGTCACTCCGAGGCTTATGGAGGACACCACGCTGGTGATAGAACTGCACATAAGGTATTGCAATCCGGTTTTTATTGGCCTACTCTCTTCAAAGATGCTCGTAAGTTTGTCTTGTCTTGTGATGAATGTCAAAGAATTGGTAATATTAGTAGACGTC
Source organism: Aegilops bicornis (assembly GCA_021605145.1). Classification (NCBI taxonomy): domain Eukaryota; kingdom Viridiplantae; phylum Streptophyta; class Magnoliopsida; order Poales; family Poaceae; genus Aegilops; species Aegilops bicornis. The sequence goes on along the minus strand of CM038670.1, from coordinate 767,881,971 downwards.
AAGAAATGCCTATGAACTATTCACTTGTTATTGAACCATTTGATGTTTGGGGCTTTGATTATGTGGGACCGTTTCCTTCCTCTAATGGGTATACACATATTTTAGTTGCTGTTGATTACGATACTAAGTGGGTAGAAGCTATTCCAACTAGTAGTGCTGATCATAACACCTCTATTAAGATGCTTAAATAAGTTATTTTTTCGAGGTTTGGAGTCCCTAGATATTTAATGACTGATGGTGGTTCACATTTTATTCATGGTGCCTTTCGTAAAATGCTTGCTAAGTATGATGTTAATCATAGAATTGCATCTCCATATCACCCACAGTCCAGTGGTCAAGTAGAATTGAGTAATAGAGAGATCAAGTTAATTTTGCCAAAGGCTGTTAATAGATCTAGAAAGAATTGGTCCAAGAAACTTGATGATGCATTATGGGCCTATAGAACTGCATATAAAAATCCTATGGGTATGTCTCCGTATAAAATGGTTTATGGAAAAGCTTGTCACTTACCTCTCGAACTAGAACATAAGGCATATTGGGCCATTAAAGATGTCAACTATGATTTCAAACTTGCCGGTGAGAAGAGGTTATTTGACATAATCTCACTTGATGAATGGAGAACCCAGGCCTATGAGAATGCCAAACTGTCATGGTTTTGTCACGACAGATGTCCTAGAGAAAGGACTTAGTCGTGGAGCCATCGCTACGGGTTAGCTTAAAGGGGTTAAAGCGGACAAGGGACGCAAAGAGTTTATGCTGGTTCGGCCCCTTCCTGTGAAGGTAAAACCTACGATCCAGTTGTTGTGGGATTGCTTGGGTTTCCATGACCATGGAGCGAATACACTTTGCCTGAGTCTCGAGTTGTTGTCTCTTCTCCTGAACTGCCGCCGGGTCATCCCCTTATATACACGGGTTGACGCTCGTCGATTTACAGAATCCTGAGGCGGGCTCATAAATGTGTCCTGCTCGGTCTCTGCTCTTTCTATCTTACAACACAAATTTACATATCAATGCCGGTTTATGTCTACAGGCCTTAAACCTGCTTTGGGCCCTGGGTCTTCATAAAGCGTCACCATCTTTGTCTTCATGGGCTTTAGATATAGTGAACTACTATGGGAATAACCCGGCCTCTCCTGGCCGATTTACGCCAAGTGGTAATATCCCCAACATTAGGCCCAGATTGATTTGAACTGGTTCATGTCAATCCTCAATACTTGAGAAAATTTCTTCTTCAGCACCTTCACATAGTCTTGTAAACCGCCGTGACGTCACCTTCCAGGACCATGATAAATCACCATGATGTCATCTATTATTAAAAACAATGTATAACCCACCTTCGTTAATGGGCCTTCGACAATCAAGGCAACAGAGCTGTCACATATCCCATTTTTCGGGCTCCTCGTTTCTCGCGCCTGCCTTTATCCATTCACCTTATAAATAAGCTGAGGGGTCCCTTTCACTTTTCCCCCTCGTGCCTCTTCGCGTCGTCTTCTTCCTTGCGCCGACCGACCTTCAAGCTCTGCCGCCGCCGTCATCCTTCGCCTCTGCCTCAACGACGACCGCTGCATCAACCTGACTGTACCAGAGAAATGCGGCGATCCTCCGCTGCTTCCTCAGCACTAGTAAGTTCCTCCTTTTCTCACTCCAGATCCACCATTAGGGTTCGGTGTTCTTCATAGTTCTTCAAAGTTCTTGAAGCTGTTCTTCCTTGTTCCTCTTCAGTAGTACCAATGGCTAGTTAGATCTGATTTTTCCAATGCCCTTGTATTTTAAACTCATGTTTCTTTGTTAGAGCATCTGCTTTATATAAAACTCACCTGAACTTGCTGAACTCTTAAAATGCTTGAAATTAGGTCAGAATATATTTTGATTTTCCAACACACGGTAGATCTGAAATTACCATGCCAAGCTGTGAAACTTGTTTTTCCTTCACTTACGCACCTTTAGACATATACCTTCAATACCAGATTAGGCGGTTTAACCTCATAGAAAAATGATGACCCAGTATATACCATTAGTCCCTTGTTAAACAGCCAATGCATTCATCATTGTACTGTCTCCATTGTCAGACACCGGTTTACAAATAGAAACTCCGGTTTAACAATATGTTTACATCCTTATAGCGCTTTATAGTTGTCCACTGTGAATCTTAAACCGGCAATAATCATGTTTCAGCTTCTCATTGCAATGGCCAAGCAAGTGTACGAATGCAACTGGGTTCCTTCTCGAGTCACCGAAGATCAGGTAAACAAATGCTTGCAACGGGCGCTTTAGCCAAGAAAGATGTCATCCACTGGAGGGCCCCTGGACCGGAAAATCCTCCTACACCCAAGGACGGAGAGGTAGTCGTGTTTGCTGACCATCTGGGTCGAGGTTTTAGCCCTCCCGGTTCAAAATTCTTCCGAGATGTGCTGGCTAGTTTTCAACTTCACCCTCACGACATTGGTCCAAATTCTGTGACCAACATCTGCCACTTCCAAGTCTTTTGTGAAGCTTATCTGCAAGAGGAACCTACAGTTGAACTATTTAGGGATTTCTTTCACTTAAACCGTCGCACAGAGTTCACGGATGGACCCAATACTGAATTGGGCGGAATGGCGGTTCAGAAAAGGAAGGAAGTCACTTTCCCTCATCCCAAGATCCACAGTCACCCCAAAGAGTGGAACCAGACCTGATTTTATTGCAAGGTTACATCTCCAATTGATGAAAACCCCCCGCCAGGTTACCGCCCTAAACGCCTTAGCAATGCACATCCTTTTCCTTAGAGGTTAACAGCAAAGGAAAGGGCCAACTATGCCCCTAAACTATCAAAGCTTAGAGCCTTCATGGCGAATGGTTTAACAGGTGTTGACCTTGCTCGTTGTTGGATAAGCTGGAGTATTCTGCCCTTAAGCCGGCGCCCCGGTTCGATGTGTGAGTACACAGGGAGTTTGAAGGATGCTCAATGACACATTAATATTCAGCTTACAGATGCGGAAGTTACTGAGGCTATAAAGAAGATGCCGAATGAACCGGAGGCTGTCTGTGGCCAGACCAGACTAAGCCCTTTCTGCACCTTCAACAAATCACCAGCTGTAAGAATCATATAACCTTTTTATCTTAAGTTGCTTCTGTCAAAATATTCTCTGAAATTTTGACTATTTTCTGACAGGGTGATGATCCGTTCTGGAATAAGAAACCACGAGACAAACCGGCAAAACCGCAAGACAAAACGGCCAAGCCACTTCGCCCAAAGACCAAGGTTGTTAAGAAACCTGCCAAGAAAAGGACCACTGCATCCTCCGAGCCAAATGCTGATGACGATGTGGGTAACCTGGAATCAGAGGTAGAACTTGACTCTCTTGGTTCATTTTTCGTACACCTCATTGACAATGACTATTATCAGGACGATGCTGAAGGCAGTCAAGCTGATGACGTAGAGGTAATCATTCTTTCCTCCGATTCAGATCCTCTGCCAACATCAAAAATCCGCCGAGCAAACCGGAAAGTAAAATTTTCTCACCCCCTTCCTTACTTGGACCCAAACTTTCTTTTGAAGACGCAGCAACACGAAGATCGTCGCACGACCCGGCACAGTGGTCAGGTAGTTACCTCCGCCGGTTTACCGAATACTCCGGTTCGGAAACGCCGATCAGAGGTCTCTTATACTCTTGACACTACTTGCCCCAAAGCGGGTTGCTTCCGTCAGCCTCTTAACCCATCTGATTCAAATTATCAGGGTACTTCCCACTCATCTTCTGGCGAGTCCTCAGCCACAAAACTTCCACCCCTCAAGGCAGTTCCTGGGTGAGTCATACTTTTAAACTTTATTTTAAATGCCTTATGTTTGACGTAGCATCTTGACCTTTTATATTTGTTCTTCTCAATGCCAAGCCAAGACCCATCAAGAAAGCTCGGTTGAATAAACCGGCTGATGATAACGTGGCTGTTGAACCGGAAAATACTCCAGATCCAGAAACCGATGTTGATGCCATGCTTAATGATCCGCCGCCTCAAGACCATGACGTGTTTACTGAACGAGTAGAAATTGATACCATAGGCCAAGCCGACAAACCGACCAGCCCGGTCCGACCTGATGACAAATCGGCCAGTCCAGCTAAGGACACTGACAATCCGCCAACTCCCGTGAAGGCTGCTGATGATAAAGAGGATGATGTTATGATTACTGGTGTCAGGCACATTGCCCCTGGCAACCCAGTCGCTTTATCCAAACATAGCGCCAAGGATGAAGTTTCTGCTATGGGCAAGGGTAAATGGAGCACCGATTTGTCCAGCTACGCTCATCTCAACGCCCAAGATATTCACTCTAGCTTCTTGAACCGTCTGTACACCAGTCATGATCATGAAGCTGGTTTAGTAAATCTGATGAAGGAGCGATATGAGGTAACCACACAACTATTTCTCTTATGTCCATTTTGAAATATCAACTCCAGTAGCCCCCAAGTGACGGTTTATGATACCAATCTAAACTGGGACTTAGTAATAACTTTATATTTGCAACACTGCATCTGTTTCACTGATGTAGCGCCCAAGGGCCGGTTTAACTTAATAAAGATGAACCAGGACTTTTAAAAAGACTTTCCATATGAGTACTTTGAGCAAACATACATTAGCTCCCAAGTGCCAAGAGTAATACTTGTATTATTCTTGGGACTTGTAGAAACTCCAACAACAAGCAAATATGCATTAGCCCCCAAGTATCGGGTGCATAACTTGTTATGTGCTTGATACTTCAAACATGTATTACCAACTCATTATACTTCTGTCTGTTGCAGGATGAGCTGAGCAAAAAGGAAACTCAAATCGCCGATCTACAAGAGAACGTCAAATCTCAGCAAGCCGAAACCTCCAAGGCCAAGGAAGAGTTGATCAGCACTTTAGACACTATGGAGAAACTAAAAGAGAGCTTCAACAAGGAGCGGGCGGATTGGGAAACAGAAAAATCTGCTTTGCGAAAAAGAGCCGAAGACGCAGAAGTAGCTCTTAAACCGGTGGTAGATGAGCTGACTGGCGTAAAGCGACAGATACATGCCATGACTTCTGTTGTGTTCGGTAAGCATCCTTGCTTGACACTTTCATCATATCTTCCCATGCATTGCCGGTTTACTGACGTTTGTAATGATGCAGGAACTCGCATTAGTCATCTAGGCTCTGATGTTCAGAAGAAGCTGAGGGCCGCCTATACGCTGATAGAGCAATTGTATACCGGCGCGCAAAGAATCATCTGCACCGTGTCTCACAATAAACCGCCCCCGACATTAATCAAGGACACCTTAGACAGGCTATCTATGCTGCCTGCCCGGGTAGAAGAGCTAAAGAGATCCGCGGCAAGGGCTGGCGCTCTGACAGCACTAATCCGGGCAAAGGCATGGGTGCCTGACCTTGATCTGGTGGATGTGGCTAAAGGCTACCCAATCTTAAAAGAAGATGCATCAGAATTCGATAATGAAGATCTCCACGCCATAAACCGGGAAGTGCATCCACTGGCTTGTCAACTTGCTGAAGAGGCTGATCTTTCATTTTACCAGGCGAGTTATGACACCAATAACAAACGAGTTGCTGCACCGACTCCTGAGGCTCAAAACCTGATCCCTCCAATCCGTAAGCACACTTATGCCCCTGACATTGAACCGTCCACCCTTGTAAGCGACCAAGCTGTGTTCCAAGCTTTAACTAGGATCGACTGGACAACTATTGACTTCCAGCTGCTGGGTAGAGACGAATAGGGTGAACCGGTGCAAGATGATCCGCAACCGTCAGGTCAAGCTGGTGGCCAACCATAATCCGGAGGCCGGTTCAATCTTCCATGTGCTGCAGCACGTATTTGAAAGACAATTATCCTTTTGGGCAATGAAACGCCTTGTAATAGGCTAGTTAAAACACTTGGTCTGTTATGCCTTCGTGCATTTTTATCTGCGCCTGATACTTGCTGATGCACCATGCTTAAGACATGATGTTCATAATCCATTGCAATTTATTCAAGCTATCCCTGCAGATAAGAAGTTTAAAGCGCCTTGGCGGTTTACCACCGGGCGGGTCATAATGCCCAAATATATACATAACCAAGGTTTATAACCAAGGTTGTAAAAAGATAAGCAAATATGGAAATACATGATACCTGTGACCTTGAGTCATAATGTTGGCTGACCAACTTTGTAGTTAGGGTAACAATCCTAACCCGGAGTATAAGTAACTCCTGTTATATGATGCCGGTTTACAATAAAACCGTTCCGGGTTGTGATAAACACCGGTTTATTCCATACTGGTGACTTTGAGTCAAAACCAGACCCGACTGATAGTCTCCGAATTATAAATAATTACGGACTGACAACTTGTAGTTGACAGCCTAGCCAGGTTGATGAACACCGGTTTAGAAAAAAACATCATAAGTCTTAAGATAAAAATTTGGCAAAAAGCAAATGAAAACTTGTAGTCGAGGCTTTTCACGGGCTGCCAGGCCCCAAATTCGAGGCTTTTCATGGGCTGCCAGGCCACTGAGTTAAACCATTTCACAAAGCCTTTTAAGATGGTCCTCAATCCTTAACCAATCATCGTTTTAACTTGACAAGTTCAGGGTCTTTATTTAGAGTAACTTGTCAAAGTTTGAAGGGTCATACCAGGTTTACCTTGGCGGAGTGACTTACTTAAATAGGCAGGCTAACCCGGGGTTTTAGGTGTATACACCAGGCTTCCAAGCCATGGCTTGATAGCCTGTTACAAGTGTAGATTCTTTGTTCATTTCGACAGCAAAGAATCCCCAAGTAACATTTTGAGCTGTGCTCAGCCGGTGCCTATGTTTGAGTTGTTGTTTTGCAACACTCTCTTTGGCCTTAGATTGATTTGGCTTTGAGCCGATCAAGAGGTGTGATATGGTTTGGATGCGACCAAGCCCCCAAGTGATGTTGTGGCATTGTGCCAATCAAGAGGTGTAGCTATGGTTCGGATACGACCAAGCCCCCAAGTGATGTTGTGTAAAGCTTTGATAAGCTGAATCAAGGGGTAAACCGGACGCCACTTTATAAACAGAAGCTCCATGTAACCACACATGATGTAAGAAAAAACAGATTCCCCGCTTTAGCTAAGGTTCCGGTTTATTATATTGATCATATTATATACATTGTCATAACTATGTACATAAGCAGAGCCTATGGCTCAAGTATAGTAGGGCCAAAGATGAGCGATATTCCACGACCGGTGGGTCTCCTCCTCCAATTTACGTGAGTCTTTGTGCTCTCGAACATCAATTAGGTAGTATGACCCGTTTGTGCAGATTCTTGCTGACCACAAAGGGTCCTTCCAAAGGGGGGGGGGATAACTTGTGCATATCCGTTTGATCCTGGATGAGTCGGAGCACCAAATCGCCTTCTTGAAAGGTTCTGGATCTAACCCAACGGCTATGATAACGACGCAGATCTTGCTGATAAATCGCCGAACGGGCTGCTGCCATGTCACGCTCCTCATCTAACAAGTCGAGAGCTTCCTACCATGCCTTCTCATTGTCAGCTTCGACATATGCCGCTACACGGGGTGAGTCATGACGGATGTCACTAGGAAGAACCGCCTCCACTCCATAAACCATGAAGAAAGGCGTGTACCCCGTCGATCTGTTGGGTGTGGTATTGATGCTCCATAACACAGAAGGTAACTCCTCAACCCAACAACCCGTCGTCAGTTGCAAAGGAACCATAAGCCAGGGTTTGATGCCTCTCAAGATCTCTTGGTTAGCCCTTTCCGCTTGACCATTGGACTGGGGATGAGCTAATGATGATACGTCAAGCCGGATGTGCTCACATAGACAGAACTCCTTCATGGCACCCTTTGACAGATTGGTACCATTATCTGTTATAATGCTGTGTGAAAAGCCGAACCGGAAAATCACCTTTTTGATGAATTGAACCGCCGTAGCTGCATCACACTTACTGACTGGCTCTGCTTCCACCCACTTGGTGAACTTATCAACCGCCATCAAAAGGTGGGTCTTCTTATCCCTGGATCTCTTAAAGGGTCCAACCACATCGAGCCCCCAAGTCGCAAATGGCCAAGTAATTGTAATCATCCTCAACTCCTGAGCCAGCACATGAGCCCATCGTGAGAACTTTTGACAGCCATCACACCTTTTGACTAAGTCCTCGGCATCAGCATGAGCCGTCAACCAATAGAAACCGTGACGAAACGCCTTGGCCACCAGCGATTTTGAACCGGCGTGGTGACCACAATCTCCTTCGTGGATCTCACGCAAAATTTCACGGCCTTCTTCAGGGGATACACAGTGTTGAAACGCCCCTGTCACACTGCAATGATGGAACTCTCCATTGATGATTGTCATGGACTTGGACCGCCGGATAATCTGCCTGGCCGAAGTTTCGTCTTCTGGTAACTCGCCCCGGTTCATATACGCCAAATATGGAACCGTCCAATGCGGAATAACATGAAGAGCCGCCACCAACTAAGCTTCCGAATCAGGAATAGCCAAATCCTCTTCACTAGGGAGTTTGATGGACGGAATATGCAGCACATCCAGGAAGACATTAGGTGGAACCGGTTTACGTTGGGACCCTAGGCGGCTTAGAAACATACGCCGCTTCATTCTTCCGCCGGTCCACATGATCCACCTGATAACCTTTGAAGTGACCTGAATATCCACCTCACGACGATATGCCGCCATGAGTGGGTCCTTGGAGTCCCAAGTGCCGGACACTTGTTGAGCCACCAGGTCCGAGTCACTGAAGCACTTAACTCGGCTTAGGTTCATCTCCTTAGCCATCCGAAGACCATGGAGTAAGGCCTCATATTCAGCTACATTGTTAGTGCAAGGGAACATTAAACGAAGAACATAACAAAACTTATCACCTCGTGGGGAAGTTAATACGACTCCAGCCCCCGAGCCCTCTAATTGCCTGGACCCATCAAAATGAATAGTCCAATAAGTATGACCCGACTTCTCTTCTGGCACTTGTAGTTCTGTCCAATCATTGATGAAATCCACAAGTGCCTGAATCGCCGTTCGGGGTATGTATTTCAACCCGTGAGGCCTGAGCTCGATAGCCCACTTAGCAATCGCCGATTGCTTCCTGCTCGGATTATATCCCCCAAAGGAGCAGAGCTGACCACCGTGATGGGATGACCTTGAAAATATTGCTTAAGCTTCTGGCTTGCCATGAGAACTCCATACACCAACTTCTGCCAATGAGGGTACCTCTGTTTGGACTCAATAAGTACCTCACTGATATAATAAACCGGCCGTTGAACCGGATATTCCTTTCCGGCCTCCTAGCGCTCCACCACAATAGCCATCCTAACAGCCCGGGCGTTAGCTGCCACATATAGCAACAATGGTTCTTTGTCAACCGGAGCAGCGAGAATCGGCGGATTAGCTAGCTGCTGCTTTAAGTCCTCAAATGCTTCATTAGCGGCGTCACTCCAGACGAAGTTATCCGTTTTCTTCAGCATCTGATACAAAGGGATGGCCTTCTTGCCAAGGCGACTGATAAACTGGCTCAACGCGACAATCCGGCCTGCCAGGCGTTGAACATCATTGATACACTTTGGTTCGGCCAAAGAGGTGATGACTTTGATCTTTCCCGGATTAGCTTCAATGCCCGTGTTAGACACCAAAAAGCCCAAGAGCTTGCCTGCCGGTACACCAAAAACACACTTGGTCGGTTTAAGCATCATTTTATATACCAGCAGGTTATGAAAGGTCTCCTTCAAGTCATCTATCAACGTCTCCTTCTGTCTAGATTTTACCACAATATCATCCACCTAAGCATGAACATTGCGGCCGATCTGATAATGAAGACAATTCTGCACACACCGCTGATAAGTCACCTGGGCACTCTTGAGCCCAAAGGGCATAGACACATAACAGAAGGCTCCAAAAGGAGTTATGAAGGTTGTCTTCTCCTAGTCCTTCACTGCCATTTTGATCTGATGATAACCAGAATATGCATCCAGAAAGCTCAAACGCTCGCAACCCGCCGTAGCCTCAATGATTTGATCAATACGCCGGAGAGCAAAAGGATCTGCTGGGCTAGCCTTGTTGAGATCTGTATAGTCCACACACATACGCCAAGTGCCATTCTTCTTAAGTACTAGCACCGGATTAGCCAACCACTTAGGATGAAACATTTCGATGATAAACCCAGCCGCCAAGAGCCTGGCAACTTCTTCTCCAATAGCCTTGCGTCTTTCTTCATTGAACTGACGAAGAAATTGCTTGACCGGTTTATACTTGGGATCAACATTGAGAGTGTGCTCAGCAAGTTCTCTCGGTACACCTGGCATGTCAGAAGGCTTCCATGCAAAGATGTCTTGATTCTCACGGATGAACTCGATGAGCGCGCTTTCCTATTTCGGATCCAAGTTAGCGCTGATGCTAAACTGCTTGGATGAATCGCCAGGCACGAAATCAACAAGTTTTGTCTCGTCAGCCGATTTAAACTTCAAGGCCGGATCATGCTCTGTAGTTGGTTTATTCAATGAAGTCATATTGGCCGGATCAACATTGTCTTTGTAAAACTTCAACTCTTCTGTTGCATAAACCGACTCAGCATAAGCCGCATCACCTTCTTCACACTCCAAAGCAATCTTGCGGCTCCCATGTACTGTTATAGTTCCCTTGTGACCCGGCATCTTGAGCTGCAGATAGACATAACAAGGCCGTTCCATAAACTTAGCATAAGCTGGCCGTCCAAACAGGGCATGATACGGGCTTTTGATTTTCACCACTTCAAAGGTCCATGTTTCTGATATCGAGTCATGCTCATCTCCGAAAGCCACCTCCATAGCTATTTTACCAACAGGATATGCCGATTTACCAGGCACCACACCATGGAACACCGTATTGGACGGTTTAAGATTTTTATCTGTTAACCCCATGCATTTAAAAAGTTTCGTAATAAAGGATATTGATACTACTCCCCATCCATGAGTACCTTAGTTAACTTATAACCTCCCAGCTGAGGCGACACCACCAATGCCAGATGACCCGGATTGTCAACCCGGGGTGGATGATCCTCTCTACTCCACACGATCGGCTGCTCAGACCAGCGCAAGTAACTGGGCACCGCCGGTTCAACGGAGTTCACTGCCCTCTTATGAAGCTTCTGATCGCGGTTGCACAAGCTAGTGGTGAAGACATGATACTTCCCACTATTCAACTGCTTTGGGTTGCTCTGATAACCCGACTGCTGCTGTTGCTGCTGATTGCCCTGATGATTATAACCACCTTGGTTGCCCTGATTGCCTTGATTGTTATATCCACCCTGATTACCGTGGAAGCCTGAACCGGAATTGCCTCCACCATAACCTGGCCCATGAGATCCGGGGCCTGAACCGCCACCCGGTCCATGATAATACCGAAAGAGATCAGAATTTTTGAACTCCTGCATTATATAACAATCCTTCCAGAGGTGCGTTGACGGTGTCTCCTTCATTCCGTGTTTCGGGCAAGGCTGGTTCAACAGATAAGACAGGCGGTCTGGGTTAGGACTTGGTCCTCCACCACGTTGGGGTGGTTTACCCTTACGTCGCTGGCCTTTGTCATGTGTGTTGGTATTAGCCACAAAGTCTAAGCTGTGGTTCGCCTTACGCTTGCCACCGTTTCCATGACCCGCCGGGTTATGCTGCTGCCCCTTGGCGTTGCCGCTCCTCTTTCCCTTCCCTGTCTTATCATCGTCAGACTCGGGGTCCTTGGTACTATCAGAGTCGACATACTTTACCAGAGCTGCCATAAGTGTTCCCATGTCATTACAATGATGTTTGAGCCGTCCCAACTTCAACTTCAGGGGTTCAAACCGGAAATTGCCTTCCAATGTTAAAACTGCGGTATCAGCGTTGATGCGGTCCGATGAATGCAAAATCTCCGAAACCCGACACATCCAACGGGTTGTTGATTCTCCTTCCTCCTGGACACAAGCAGCTAAGTCCACAATTGACATTGGATGCTTGCATATATGCTTGAAATTCTGGATAAACCAGGCTCTCAACTCGGCCCATGACCTAATAGAATTAGCTGGTAAGCTCTTCAGCCAAGTGCGGGCCGTCCCCTCTAGCATCATGGTGAAGTATTTAGCACACGCCGCATCGTCCACATCCAGCATCTCCATTTCCATCTCATAGCTTTCGACCCATGTCTTGGGGGACAAATCGGCGGTGTAATTCAGCACCTTGTGCGGGCCTTTGAAATCCTTGGGCAGGCGCACGTTGCGCAGCGCTGGGACGAGACACGGTACTCCCAAAGAGCTAGAAGTAACTCCTGGTTCCACTGGCGTGGTTGGACGAACCGGAGTAAGTTGACGGGCTTCATGCTACGCCGCTAACTCGGCCTCTCTACGTGCCCGAGCCCGGTCCACCACATCCTGAGCATCACCAGCGCCACCCGCCGGGTTATGGCCACGGGGCGGATCACGGTTTCTGGCACTGCTTGAGACAGCCGGTTCATCAATACGCCTGTTGTAGCTCCGGCTTGGGCGGGGAGTAGAATGGATCCTCTCGCAACTATATGAATAAGCATCCTGCTGAACCAGAGCTGTCTGAAGAAGCTCCCTAACCCGTTGCGTACTGCCACCGGAAACTCGCCTTCGATCGAGATGGCCACCCACCGTGAAGCGGCAGCGACAATACTGTCCATCAGGTCAGAGTAATGACCTGGTGGTGTTGGGACATGCTGTGTCACAATGTTGTTCAGGTGAAGCGGATCCACCAAACGTGGATGAACCGGCGCCCCCGCTCCAGGTGCCTCCGCCCGGTTTGCCACCGTCAGATTGCTGGTTCCTGCTCCTGGGGTATTAAAGAGGTTCCTAGCTTCATAAACCGGCGGCAGGCGAGATCGGTACCTCCTCTTCAGGACATCGTTCAACGCACTCTTATCCAGCATAAGCCGGTAAGCCTATGCATCCAATGCGGCCCGCTCCACAGCTATCCTGGTATCCTCAGTTGTTAAGTCGGCTTTGGCCTGGGTGATCTGATCTTTCACCTTCGTGATTTCCGCATTATGTGCATCCTTATCCGCCGGGTTAACCTCCGACATCAGCGTCGTCAAAGCATCAAATAAATCAGATAGAACCTGAGCCGACGGTCGCACGGGGCCTCCTACCCCGGCCATTGTTGCTGCTGCTGATCCGAAAATCATCGCCGCTGCGGTCGAAGAGTGGAGCGCTGGTTGTGTACCGGCCATGAATATCCCAACCCGGTTTGGCGGATCAAAGGGGTCCGAAATACTGTCGCCATTGGAAAAGCCCCCAATCCGGCCATCTTGCAACTGATATAACGACTCGGTCTCTCCGGTCGATGACTCGTTGCCGGAATAAACGACGGTTTCACCACCAGATTCCGATCTATCCTACGATTCCCCTCCGTGGATGACTCCCACGAAGGCACGCTTCATGACAGACTTAACCCGGGCAGATCTCGCACGCTGAGCCGTCTCAACGAGGTCGGTGCAGATGTCCGGCTCAGGGCCCAGTTCGCCGATCTTGCCAATGAAAACATGTATGCCACCGAAGGGGACCCGGTACCCGTACTTGATTGAGCCGGCCTAGGGGCCCCAGCCAGCATCGTTGATGTAGAGCTTGCCGCGACGACTCTTGGTCATCTGGCCCACAGCGTAGCCCTTGAGTCCTTCAAAGCTGCCCTCTAAGAACTCGAAACCATCATGCGGTAGCCCCATGGTGGGCGCCAACTGTCGTGGTTTTGTCACGGCAGATGTCCTAGAGAAAGGACTTAGTTGTGGAGCCATCGCTACGGGTTAGCTTAAAGGGGTTAAAGCGGACAAGGGACACAAAGAGTTTATACTGGTTCGGCCCCTTGCGGTGATACAGTTGTTGTGGGATTGCTTGGGTTTCGATGACCAGGGAGCGAATACGCTTTGCCTGAGTCTCGAGTTGTTGTCTCTTCTCCTGAACCGCCGCCGAGTCGTCCCCTTATATACATAGGTTGACGCCCGTCGATTTACAGAATCCCGAGGCCGGCTCATAAATGTGTTCGGCTCAGTCTCTGCTCTTTCTATCTTACAACACAAATTTACATATCAATGCCGGTTTATGTCTACAGGCCTTAAACCGGCTTTGGGCCCTGGGCCTTCATAAAGCGTCACCGTCTTTGTCTTCATGGGCTTCAGATATAGTGAACTACTATGGGATTAACCCGGCCTCTCCTGGCCGGTTTACGCCCAGTGGTAATATCCCCAACAAACTTGATGATGCATTATGGGCCTATAGAACTACATATAAAAATCCTATGGGTATGTCTCCGTATAAAATGGTTTATGGAAAAGCATGTCACTTACCTCTCGAACTAGAACATAAGGCATATTGGGCCATTAAAAAGCTGAACTATGATTTCAAACTTGCCGGTGAGAAGAGGTTATTTAACATAATCTCACTTGATGAATGGAGAACCCAGGCCCATGAGAATGCCAAACTGTTTAAAGAAAAGTTTAAAACATGGCATGACAAAAGGATACAAAAGTGTGAGTTTAATGTAGGTGATTATGTGTTGCTATTCAACTCTCGTTTAAGATTTTTTGCAGGAAAACTTATCTCTAAATGGGAAGGTCCTTACGTTATCGAGGAGTCTCGAAATGTTCGATATGTAAAGATCGATATATTGGAAGGCTATATTCGGACATCGGAAAGGTTCTGAGTGGTTCGGGTATTTATCGGAGTACCGGAGAGTTACGGGAATTCGTTGGGGATTATATGGGACTTATTGGGCTTTAGGGGAGAGAGAGGAGCTGCCTAGGGCAGGCCGCGCCCCCCCAAGGCCTAGTCCGAATTGGACTAGGGGAGGGGCGGCGCCCCCTCCTTCCTTCTGTTTTCTTTTCCCCTTCCTTCTCTCCTACTCCTACTACTTGGAAAGTGGGAATCCTACTCCCGGTGGGAGTGGGACTCCCCAGGGCACGCTATAGTAGAGGGCCGGCCCTCCCCCTCCTGCACTCCTTTATATATGGGGGAGGGGGCACCCTAGAGACACACATGTTGATCATTGATCTCTTAGCCGTGTGAGGTGCCCCCCTCCACAATAATCCACCTCGGTCATATCGTCGTAGTGCTTAGGCGAAGCCCTGCGCCGGTAGCTTCATCATCACCGTCATGACGCCGTCGTGCTGACGAAGCTCTCCCTCAAAGCTCTACTGGATCGTGAGTTCGTGGGACGTCACTGAGCTGAACGTGTGCAGATCGTGGAGGTGCCGTACGTTCGGTACTAGGATCGGTCGATCGTGAAGACGTACGACTACATCAACCGCTTGTCATAACGCTTCTGCTTTCGGTCTATGAGGGTACGTGGACAACACTCCCCCCTCTCGTTGCTATGCATCACCATGATCTTGCGTGTGCGTAGGAAATTTTTGAAATTACTATGTTCCCCAGCAGTGGCATCATAGCCAGGTTTATGCGTAGATGTTATATGCACGAGTAGAACACAAGTGAGTTGTGGGCAATACTAGTCATACTGCTTACCAGCATGTCATACTTTGATTCAGCGGTATTGTTGGATGAAGCGGCCCGGACCGACATTACGCGTACGCTTACGCGAGACTGGTTCTACCGACGTGCTTCGCACACAGGTGGCTGGCGGGTGTCAGTTTCTCCAACTTTAGTTGAATCGAGTGTGGCTATGCCTGGTCCTTGTGAAGGTTAAAACATCACATACTTGACGAAATATCGTTGTGGTTTTAATGCGTAGGTAAGAACGGTTCTTGCTCAGCCCGTAGCAGCCATGTAAAACTTGCAACAACAAAGTAGAGGACGTCTAACTTGTTTTTGTAGGGCATGCTGTGATGTGATATGGTCAGGACATGATGCTAAATTTTATTGTATGAGATGATCATGTTTTGTAACGAAGTTATCGGCAACTGGCAGGAGCCATATGGTTGTTGCTTTATTGTATGAAATGCAATCGCCATGTAATTGCTTTACTTTATCACTAAGTGTAGTTATAGTCGTAGAAGCAATAGTTGGCGAGACGACAACGATGCTACGATGGAGATCAAGGTGCCGGTGACGATGGTGATCATGACGGTGCTTTGGAGATGGAGATCAAAGGCACAAGATGATGATGGCCATATCATATCACTTATATTGATTGCATGTTTTGTTCATTCTTTATGCATCTTATTTTGCTTAGTTCGACGGTAGCATTATAAGATGTTCTCTCACTAAATTTCAAGGTACAAGTGTTCTCCCTGAGTATGCACCGCTATGACAGAAGCTTCATTCACGAGACACCACGTTATGATCGGGTGTGATAAGCTCTACGTTCACATACAACGGGTGCAAGCCAGTTTTGCACACGCAGAATACTCGGGTTGAACTTGACGAGCCTAGCATATGCAGATATGGCCTCGGAACATTGGAGACCGAAAGGTCGAGCGTGAATCATATAGAAGATATGATCAACATAGTGATGTTCACCATTGAAAACTACTCTATCTCACGTGAAGATCGGACATGGTTTAGTTGATATGGATCACGTGATCATTTAGATGATTAGAGGGATGTCTATCTAAGTGGGAGTTCTTAAGTAATATGATTAACTGAACTTTAATTTATCATGAACTTAGTCCTGGTAGTATTAGCATATTCTATGTTGTAGATCAATAGCTCGCGTTTAGCTCCCCTGATTTATTTTTGATATGTTCCTAGAGAAAACTAAGTTGAAAGATGTTACACTACTAGAAAAAGGGCTATAGATGGGATTGACACTAATGGCGCACCAGAAAGCTGGTGCGCCATTAGAGTTTAAACTACTAATGGCGCACCTGGCAAAGGGTGCGCCATTAGTATCAAAATTTTTTTTTAACTAGCGCGCCTGTCCAAACATACTAATGGCGCATCCTGCCCAAGTGCGCCATTAGTAGTTGTAACTACTAATGGCGCACTGTGTAGGGTGCGCCATTAGTATAGAATTTTTTTTTGAACTAGTGCGCCTATCCAAACATACTAATGGCGCATCCTGCCAGAGTGCGCCATTAGTAGTTGTAACTACTAATGGCGCACCAGGTAGTTGGTGCGCCATTAGTATAGAATTTTTTTTTGAACTAGTGCGCCTATCCAAACTTACTAATGGCGCATAAAGCCCAAGTGCGCCATTAGTAGTTGTAACTACTAATGGCGCACTGTGCTGTGGGTGCGCCATTAGTATAGAAATTCTTTTTTGAACTAGTGCGCCTATCCAAACATACTAATGGCGCATCCTGCTTAGGTGCGCTATTAGTAGTTGTAACTACTAATGGCGCACCATGCAAGAGGTGCGCCATTAGTAAGTGGGCAGCAACAAGATATTTGGGGCAGCCTCTCCTACCCACACACTCACTTTCTCCCCACTTCATTCTCTCCACCTCCTCCTTGTCTCGGGTGCCTCCTCTTTTTCACCTCATTTCCACCATAGATTCATTCAAATTAAGTGGTTAAATTACCTTGTTTTAATAGGTAAGTAAGGGGTGAAGCTATATTTAGGTTGTTCTCCCTACAACAATGTGCACATGCACTTTTTACGGCCTAGCTAGATCTATGTATGTTCGTGGTGTTGCATATGTTTGTGGTGTTGCATATGTGTTTGTGTTTGGAGGTGTACCGGTATTTGAAATGCGATAGTTGCCAATATTTTGCGGAATGTTGATTCATTTCCGTTTCAAGTAGAATTTTGGCATTAAGCATTCTTTTTGGTCCTATTTTTAGGAAAGTCATGCCAAATTTTTGTTTGGTTCTAAAATATCATTTTGCTCTACCCTTGAGCGACCATGGTCATACGATGACCGAAGGCATCGTGAATAGGTTTTTGAGGTCCGCGAAGGCCGAGATGCTTCAAAACAACGAGACGGAGATAAGATGTCCATGTCGAAGATGCAAGCTAAAGAGCCTTATTGCGGACCCGGATTCCGGGTAGGTGCGGGACCACCTGCTGTTGCGTGGTTTCATGGATGGCTATCGGTGGCAAGGTGATGAAGATGACTACGAAGTTGTCCATGCGGGCCGGGCAAGAAATGAGGAAGGGCAGCAAGACAACCACCGCGGCTCGGGCGGGCGAGAAGACGAAGAATCCCCAGGAGATGATCACGGCGTGATGTTGTACACGATCATCATGTAGAAGATGCATGACATGATGATGAGGAAGATGCGGAGTAGGCGACGGGCATGATCATGAAGATGATGATGCCGGGCGGAGCGCATTTACTGGACCATCGATGGGCTGGGTGCAGGACCCTCATATTCAAGAGCTGCTTCTCAAGCGGGGCCGGATAACGCAAGAGCTGCTGCCCGAGAGAAAGCCAAGATGGATCAACTTGAGTTAGACGCGGTTACTCCATTGTATGAAGGATGCAGGCCCGAGGATACCGCTGAAAGTAACACTCATGGCTCGGAGATGAAGGTAAAACACAAAATGACCGACGATGCTTCGACGAGAACATGTCATTCGCACGAACGTCTTCCCAAGGGGAACAAGTGCCCGACCAGTTTGGAGGAGGCGAAGAAAATCGTGTGTCCTCTCGATTTACCGCACGTGAAATACCATGTGTGCATGAACAATTGCATCATTTATCGGGACGAGCATGCGGAGTCTACCATATGTCCGGTGCGGCGTCACTTTCGATACAAGAAGAGGAAGAAAGCTCCTCGAAAAGTGGTGTGGTACTTTCCGATCACTCCTCGTCTGCAGCGCTTATTTCGCGTACCCTAAGGTAGCAAAGCTCCTGCGTTGGCATGCGGTTTGGGAGGTGTAGAAGCGGGTAGATGACGCAATTGATCCGGAGATAGATAAAAAGACAAGATGCTGAGTCACCCTAAGGATGCGAGCCGCTGGCAAGCGTTGAACTTCAAGACTTCGAATTTGGGAACGATCCAAGGAACATCGTCTTTGGCGCGAGCACCGATGGAGTCAATCCGTTTGGCAGCCGGAGAAGCACACATAGCACCTGGCCTGTGTTTGTGTGGATGTACAACCTTCCCCTGGTTGTGCATGAAGAGGAAGTACATTCACATGAGTATGCTAATTGAAGGGTCGAAACAACCAGGAACGACATCAATCTGTATCTGGGGCTGCTGAAAGAGGAGCTTGACACGCTGTGGAAAACGCCACCAATACGTGGGACGCCGCAGAGAAAGAATATTTCCCTATGAGAGCCGCACCGCTCACGACGGTGCACGACTATCTCGATTACGGATATCTCGCGGGGCAGGTAGTCCACGGATTTTACGGATGCGTAAGGTGCATGGATGACACAACGTATCGCCAGCTAGATAGAGATCCCGGGTCTTCGAAAACCGTGTTCATGGGACATCGAAGGTGGCTTCTCGACGATGACCCGTGGAGGAAACGCAAGGATCTGTTCGATGGTGAAACCGAACCCCGAAAACGCCCGTGTACGAGGAGCGGCGAGGAAATAGACAAGCTGTTGAAAAATTGGATAGACTGCCCACTGCCGGGAAAGAAGCAAAAGGCGCCAGAGCCGGGAAAGAAGCGAAAGGCGCCAGAGCCGCTGTTGAAGGTATGGAAAACGAGGTCTGTTTTACGGGACTTGCCCGTCTTGGAAGATCCACCGTGTGCCTCACAGCCTTGATGTCATGCATATCACGAAGAACGTGTGCGAGTCTGCTTGGTACCCTGCTCAACATGCGGTAGAGGACCAAAGATGGGCGAAAGCAAGGGCATACTTGAAATCAATGGGCATCAGGCAGGAGCTTCACGCTATATATGATGATGATGATGATGATGATGATGATGATGATGATGATGATGATGAGGCGAAGCAGGACACAGAAAGTCGTAGCAAAGGCAAAAGGCCAAGAAGACCGGAAATGACTACCCTCCCGCGTGCTTCACTCTAAGTCAGGAGATCGAGCAGTTTTCACCTGCCTCCTAGGAGTAAAACTTCCTTACTGATTACGCTGGGAAGATAAGCAGATACCTAGACCCAATGAAGCGAAGTTCAGCGGGATGAAGTCTCACGGTATCACGCGTCGATGACGCAGACATACTTCGATTGCAATCCGTGGGATCATGGGCGTGCACGTCCGTGAAACGATATTTGGCCTATGCAACTTCTTCGACGTCATCTCTCGTAAGACGATTGGCGTGAGGCAACTCATAAGGCTACAGGAAGAGAACGTGGTGATACTATGCGAGCTTGAGATGTACTTCACGCCCGCATTCTTCGACGTTATGGTGCATCCGCTGGTCCATATAGTGGAGGATATCATCCAACTCGGGCCGATGTTCCTGCACGCATGATGCCGCTCGAAAGGATGAATGGTGTCATCAAAGGATACGTTCGCAACATGTCACGCCCAGAAGGAAGCATAGCCGGGGGCTTTTCGATCAAGAGTGCATCTCCTCTGCACGCAATTATCTAGGCATCGAGAACCCCGTTGGTCTGCCCGTCAACAGCACCTCGGCAGGCTCACCGGATGGGGTCACCATGAGGGTCGCCAAATGCATGTCGACTTCGAGGGTCGACTTCGCCGACTTTGAAAGAGCAAACCTAGTCGCTACAACACATAGACGTGGTCGATCCTTGGGTGGTAGAGCACAAAACCTTTATTAAAAAGACGTACAATGACCGTGGCCATCAGAGGACTGACGGAGATACACTCAAAGAGCACAACTCTTGTTTCACGCGTTGGTTCAAGCTGATGGTTCTGTCTTACCATTTACATGAGGATTCTTCCGCGGAAGAACAACTCATATTCGCCTTGTCACAGGCGCCGAGCACAACCTGATGACCTATGAGGCGACGATATCAACGGCTACACATTCTACACCGAGGCCAAGGACATGAAGAGCGATGGTTATCGTAACTCCGGGGTAACGATGGAATCCTACACCGGTAACGACAAGGACAGATACTACGGAAGGATCGAGGAGATCTGGGAGCTGAGCTACGCTGGAGAGAAGGTCCCGATGTTTCGTGTCAGATGGGCCAAGAACGTCATAAAAGAAGACCGGTATTTCACCACCATGGTTATACCCGAAGCCAACTCCTAGACCGCGGGCGCAAACGTCACCGCGAAAAATGAGCCATGGGTACTGGCTTCCCAAGTGGACCAATGCTTCTTCATTACCGACCCGCCAAAGCCCAGTCGTGTTGTCGTGAGGAGAGGCAAAAGGAAGATCATCGGAATGGATGGAGTAGCCAATGAGCAAGACTTGACAAGTACGGCGACCGAGGATCGAACATGACGACGATGATGAAGTAGCAGCATACACCACAAGAAGAAGCAGGACCACCCTACCTAAAGGACGTCCTGCTCCACGGAAGAACTCCATTTGCGAAAAAGAAGGGCAAGAAGATTGTGAACAGATAGCTTGCTAAGATCGATTGTATCAAACAGCTTTTTAAATGCTACTGTCTTATAAAAAAAATATTACTGTTATTATTTAAACAAGTTTGAACATATTTAAACACAAATAAGTATCAAACAACTTTTTAAATGCTAAAAAAATTTGTGGAGCCCACCTCGATCCCCCTCCATCTCGATCGCTATCCCACCTCGCCAGATCCGGTCCCCCGCGCCGCCGAGCACCCCCCAGTCCACCGGCCGCCGCCGCCGACCCCCCGCACCCTCGATTCCCCTACTCAACCGCCGCCGCCGACCCCCCGCACCCCGCGCACCGTCTTATAAAAAAATAAGTATCAAACAACTTTTTAAATGCTACTGTCTTATAAAAAAATATTACTGTTATTATTTAAACAAGTTTGAACATATTTAAACATAAATAAGTATCAAACAGCTTTTTAAATGCTAAAAAATTTGTGGAGCCTGGGAGTCGAACCCAGGACCTCTGGTGTGAGAATCTGGCCGACTACCAAGCTAGTAGAGTGGGCTTGACATGGATAGGTTACAGTAGTACATAACCTTTTGGCTCGAGTTGAAATAAAAAAAAATACTAATGGCGCACCACGGTGAGGTGCGCCATTAGTATGGACACGCTTAATGGCGCACCACGGTGAGGTGCGCCATTAGTATTGTGCCGATCCCCTGCCCTCTCCCCCTTCGCCCGATCCCCCTTCCCTCTCCCCTCGCCAGTTCCTCTCCTCTCGATCCACCGCCCGCAACGCCCGCTGCCTGACCCTCGCCCTGCCCTCGCCCTCTCCCTCCCTCGCCCTCTCCTCGCCTTCCCTCTCCCTCGCCCGCCTCCCTCGGCGCCTGTCCCGCCACCTCGGCCTTGACGCCCAGCGCGCCTCGGCGACCCGCCGCCCAGCGCCGCCTCGCGACCCCGCCGCCCAGCGCCGCCTCGACGCGACCCGCCGCCGGACGCTGCCCCGACTCCGCCTCGACACTGCCCCGCCGCCCGGCGCCGCCTCGGCCCGCCCGGCGCCGCTGCCCCACCTCGACCTCGCCCGACCACCGGCTGAGCACCACCACCCCGTGAGCTCCCCTCCTCCTCCTCCTCCTCCCCTCCTCCCTCCCCTCCTCTTATTTTCTTGTTAACAGAGCAGAAGCTTCCTTTTTTCTTATATTGATGTAGCAGAAGGGTTTTCATCGGATAAGAATTAGTATTCCTAGTTACTACAACATCTTAAGTCTAGTCTTGTGCGAAAATGTGGTGATAAAGCAAGCATGATCTCCAAAAGTCAGTTTTAGACAGAATGTCCATACTACCAACCTAGTTGAAGGATATTATCCATGCCTGTGTTCCCAAAAATGGTACCAAAAGGTCTTAAGCAATGATGGCATCAATTTAAGTTCAGAGCAACAGAAGTGTGCATAACTTTATTGTGTCAGCATGCTTTCAGGAAGATTTTCTTTTCTTTTGATGAAATGAAGTTGAATCTTGATTTCATTGATGAAACCAACTCACTAAAATTGAAAGCAAAAACCATACAGCATCGCCACTATTTAGAAAAGCAGAGAAGATATCAAGTGGTTTTAGACTGGACTCTTTTGCATTATTTGGTTTTGGCTGATAAGTATTTTATCTTTTGTTTTTCCAGATATGATGGTGCAGTTTTTGGAGATGCATGCTTGAAGGGGCTCAACGGTGTTCCTGACATTGTAGAGTGCTCTTTTGTCCAATCAACCATAACAGAGCTGCCATTCTTTGCCTCCAAGGTGATTTCCTTTCAATAAATAAATCCTATTGTTCCAAAGTGTAGGATGCTCTTTTGAGTTAAATCGTGTGGCCTGTCACAGGCCTGGCAAGACGTTCTTGTTGATTCGTAAATTTTTGGTTGGTTAGTTTGTAGACAGACTTATGGTTGATTAGTAAGTTTATGGAGTTATTCTTGTCCTAGATGGTCGATGTGTCCCATGTGTCGTTGATCGAATCGACTGGTATAAATGATGCATAGATTATGCTCTCTTTTTCCCCACTTAATCTAAGCCCATTTTCAAAGCACAGGAGATATGTCAAAAGCGCTTACTACCAGTTTCATTGCTAGGAGGAAGATAGCATCGAAGTTCACCGAGTTACGTGGTAAGAGCAAGAAGTGTTTCAGATGTGGGGATTGTAGCTGAAATTTATTTTGCGATTGTTGTGCAATTTGTATCCACTTTTTGTCACACTTGTGATATGAGAACTGAGATAAACCTTGGAGACTATGCTGAAGCTTTCAGAGGGGTAGTTCTGACTAGATTTTGTGCTGTAGAATGTATGCTAATTGCTGGTTTGGTCGTTGCTAATGCCTAAAGAAACTGACAATTTAATTCTTGAGCCCTAAAGTGTTAATGTTGTCATTAATTATACAAGAAATCATCTGATACAATCTTTTAAAATGAGAGTCCATGCATATCTTCGACTGCCATTTTTAGGATAATGGCAGACTAATTCATGTTTTCAAATATCTTGTCTCGATTTAGTTTTCACCATATTTTCTTATATTGATTTAGTTTTGATGATCAATGGCGTAGATACATGGCGACCCAAGTTATATCTATTTTCTCATATTTGTAGAGAAGATTTTCACACGTGTAAAAGTTTTTTTTTCAAATATATTTGTGGTGCAAAATGAAGATATGCCAAACTCCTCAACAGTTGGTTAGTCTCATTAGGGTAAAATAATAGGATACTTTGTTAAATTAGAAGTCATCAACATGTCTGCCGATCAATTGCTGCTGTATCCTGTATGATGTATGTGATGCTGCTGATGTATGGTTTTTTATCAAGAGGCCAAACATTCATCTAGTTTTGCTATGAACTGCTGCTAATGTATGATGTAGTTGCTTCACCTGCTATCTTGCTTATGATTCTGCACTGTGCCGTTTAAGAGTTTTTAGATGAATGTCTATAGTGCTTTTTCTTCTCTGCTAACTCCGTTCTGGAGTTGTTGTTGGCCGGTAACAGCATGTTTGAAGTACAATTGTTACCAATGTGGGCTTGTGGAATCCCATGACAAAAGTCTTGAGTTGGGTTCAAGACAATTGTCAAGGGGTAGTCTCATTGTGATCTTACGAAATGACCCATTGGTGACTTCATTACACGGGGATAATGATTTTGCAGGTACTCCGAGAGGCCCTTGAGTTTGCCGGAATGTCGATTAACTTCCGTTTCGGCAAATTCGGGTACTCCATATGTCCTATTTTCAGCAAAGGTCATGCTGAAATTTTCCGTGAATTTTAGCATGACTTTGCTAAAAATAGGACATATGGGGTACTTGTGACTAATGCATGGGCCGGGGTATCTTAGTAGTTAATTAAGTAGGATCAACTGCCCCGGCGCATTTGTGACTAATGCATGGCTTTTAGGGTGCCTCGGTGTCGATAAAACCGAAATGATGAAAGCTTAGGCTTTTAGGGTGCCTCGGCCGAAAAACCCTCAATGATAAAAAGCTTAGATTTTAGGATGCCTCGGTGTCGACAAACCCTAAATGATGAGACCATGATCTTGTTCCTTGACAATAACCAACTTTTGACCAAACTTTGTTTCTATTTAGAGAGAAACATGGCCCACAACGATGAGGCCGGGGTTCGGGCGACAAGGCATTGGGAGCTGTCCCAGAGATGGAGGAACAACCTCACTTGTTTGAGGCCGCCGCCTTCCCACCGATCCCGAGACCACCGATGGTACCGCCGAGGATGACCCCACCGATGCCACCACCGATGGTGCCGCGAGGATGCCACCATCGATGATGGCGGCGCCGCGCCTGAGATGGCAGCCAACCCGAAGAGGCAACGGAAGGACCGGCGCCGATCGTGCTCCGCACCCTCAAGGAGGAAGTTCTTGAAGTGGACTCCAACGGGAATCCAACGTCGCCCGACGAATAGTCAAGGGGAACTCGCTTCAGCTCGGGTGCATTCTCCGGAGCACCGTCTCGATCAACACCGAGAACCCGAGGCATCCAGACCGATGGAATTTGCGCAACCTCCTCTACACGAAGCTGCACGAACGATACAAGTTCCCGCTGAATTTGAAAACACAAGCCTCAAAGGGAATAAAGTGAACAATGCTGCCCTCACGAAGATGAGCAAGGCCCTGTCTACTTGGAAAAGCAATGTGAAGAGAATGATCGAGAAAGGTGAGAGTTATCGAAGATCAAGGAGAAAAATCCTTCGATCGCCGAAGATGACTACAACGACTTCAAGATCAATTGCTCGAGCACCGCAAGCTCCCAATCAAGTGAGTGGGGAAACAAATGCGGAGCTGAACATAGGGGAACACACACTCGGTCCCGGCGGTTACAGAGTGGCGGAGCCTATATGGGACAAGGAGGAGGCGGAGCGTGCCGAGCAAGGCCTACCGCCCCTCTTCGATACATACGGTGACAAGCAGACCAGGAAATTTGTCAGGGCCCGGTACAAGAAGGACCCAAAAACAAAGGAGCTTACCACGGATCCGAAGACCAGGCAGCTTCAGCTTGTTCTGGTAAGGAATACACCCCGTAATTAGCTCCATATGGTTGCATTCTAATTAATGAAGCCGAATTTCTAAATGGTTCACATTCCTTCCGCAGCCGACTGAAAGCAGTAGCGCGGGGTCGATGTTGGGGAACGTAGTAATTTCAAAATTTTCCTACGATCACGCAAGATCATGGTGATGCATAGCAACGAGATGAGAGTGTTGTCTACGTACCCTCGTAGACCAGCAACGGAAGCGTTGACATAGCGTAGAGGAAGTAGTCATACTTCTTCACGATCCAACCGATCCAAGTACCGAACGACGGCACCTCCGAAGTTCTGCACACGTTCAGCTCGATGACGTCCCTCGAACTCCGATCCAGCCGAGTGTTGAGGGAGAGTTTACGTCAGACGACGGCGTGGTGACGATGATGATGTTCCACCGGCGCGAGGCCGCCTAAGCTCCGCCACGGTATTCTCGAGGTGTAATATGGTGGAAGGGGCACCGCACACGGCTAAGGAACGATCTCAATGATCAACTTGTGTGTCATGGGGTGCCCCTGCCCTGTATATAAAGGAGGGAAGGGAGGGCTGGCCGGCCAAGGAGAGGTGCGCCAGGGTGTCCTACTCCTACTAGGAGTAGGATTCCCCCAAATCCTAGTCCAACTAGGTTTCCCCAAGTGGGAAGGAGAGAGAGGCGCCTTCTCCTAGTCCTAATAGGACTAGGGAAGGGGGAAGGTGCAACCAGCACTTGGGCCCCTTTCTCCTTTCCACTAAGGCCCATGTTGGCCCATTAGCATTCCGGGGTTCCGTAACCTCCGTACTTGGTAAAATTCCCAATTTCACCCGGAACACTTCCGATGTCCAAACATAGACTTCCAATATATGAATCTTTATGTCTCGACCATTTCGAGACTCCTCGTCACGTCCGTGATCTCATCCGGGACTCGAACAACCTTCGGTACAGAAACATCATAAAACTCATAGTAACTGCCATCGAAGCGTTAAGCGTTGCGGACCCTACGGGTTCGAGAACTATGTAGACATGACCGAGACACCTCTCCGGTCAATAACCAATAGCGGGACCTGGATGCCCATATTGGCTCCTACATATTCTACGTAGATCTTTTTCGGTCTGTCCGCATAACAACATACGTTGTTCCCTTTGTCATCGGTATGTTTCTTGCCCGAGTTTCGATCGTCGGTATCCTATACCTAGTTCAATCTCTTTACCGTCTAGTCTCTTTACTCGTTTCGTAATACATCATCTCACAACTAACACATTAGTTGCAATGCTTGCAAGGCTTATGTGATGTGCATTACCGAGAGGGCCCAGAGATACCTCTCAGACAATCGGAGTGACAAATCCTAATCTCGAAATATGCCAACCCAACATGTACCTTCGGAGACACCTGTAATGTACCTTTATAATCACCCAGTTACGTTGTGACGTTTGGTAGCACCCAAAGTGTTCCTCATGCAAACGGGAGTTGCATAATCTCATAGTCATAGGAACATGTATAAGTCATGAAGAAAAGCACTAGCAACAAACTATACGATCAGGTGCTATGCTAATGGAATGGGTCATGTCAATCAGATCATTCAACCAATGATGTGATCCCGTTAATCAAATAACAACTCCTTGTTCATGGTTAGGAAACACAACCATCTTTGATTAACGAGCTAGTCAAGTAGAGGCATACTAGTGACACTGTGAGGTTTATGTATTCACACATGTATTATGTTTCCTGTTAATACAATTCTAGCATGAATAATAAACATTTATCATGATATAAGGAAATAAATAATAACTTTATTATTGCCTCTAGGGCATATTTCCTTCAGTCTCCCACTTGCACTAGAGTCAATAATCTAGATTACACAGGAATGATTCTAACACCCATGGAGTCTTGGTGCTGATCATGTTTTGCTCGTGGAAGAGGCTTAGTCAACGGGTCCGCAACATTCAGATCCGTATGTATCTTGCATATCTCTATGTCTCCCACCTGGACCAAATCCGGATGGAGTTGAAGGCGTCTTTTGATGTGCTTGGTTCTCTTGTGAAATCTGGATTCCTTTGCTAAGGCAATTGCACGATATTGTCACAAAAGATTTTCATTGGACCCGATACACTAGGTACAACACCTAGATCGGTTATGAACTCCTTCATCCAGACTCCTTCATTAGCTGCTTCCGAAGCAGCTATGTACTCAACTTCACATGTAGATCCCGCCACGACGCTTTGTTTGGAACTGCACCAACCGACAGCTCCTCCGTTTAATGTAAATACGTATCCGGTTTGCGATTTAGAATCGTCCGGATCCATGTCAAAGCTTGCGTCGACGTAACCGTTCTGACGAGTTCTTTGTCACCGCCATAAATGAGAAACATATCCTTAGTCCTTCTTAAGTACTTAAGGATGTTCTTGACCGCTGTCGATTGATCCACTCTGGATTACTTTGGTACCGCCTGCCAAACTTACAAAGAAGGCACACATCAGGTCTGGTACACAGACATTGCATACATGATAGAGCCTATGGCTGAAGCATAGGGAACATCTTTCATTTTCTCTCTATCTTCTGCGGTGGTCGGGCATTGAGTCTTACTCAACTTCACACCTTGTAGCACCGGCAAGAACCCTTTCTTTGCCTCGATCCATTTTGAACTTTTTCAAAACTTTATCAAGGTATGTGCTTTGTGAAAGTCCTATTAGGCGCCTTGATCTATCTCTATGGATCTTAATGCCCAATATGTAAGCAGCTTCACCGAGGTCTTTCATCGAAAAACTCTTATACAAGTATCCCTTTATGCTAACCAGAAATTCTATATCATTTCCGATCAGTAATAAGTCATCCACAAATAATATCAGAAATGCTACACAGCTCCCACTCACTTACTTTTAAATACAGGCTTCTCCAAAAGTGCAGTATAAAACCAAATGCTTTGATTACACTATCAAAACGTTTATTCCAACTCCGAGAGGCTTGCACCAGTCCATAAATGGATCATTGGAGCTTGCACACTTTGTTAGCTCCTTTGGATCGACAAAACCTTCTGGTTGCATCATATACAACTCTTCTTCCGTAAATCCATTCAGGAATGCAGTTTTAACATCCATTTGCCAAATTTCATAATCATAAAATGCGGCAATTGCTAACATGATTCGGACGGACTTAAGCATCGCTTCTGGTGAGAAGGTCTCATCGTAGTCAATCCCTTGAACTTGTCGAAAACCTTTTGCAACAAGTCGAGCTTTATAGACAGTAACATTACCATCAGCGTCAGTCTTCTTCTTGAAGATCCATTTATTCTCAATTGCTTGCCGATCATCGGGCAAGTCAACCAAAGTCCACACTTTGTTCTCATACATGGATCCCATCTCAGATTTCATGGCCTCAAGCCATTTTGTGGAATCTGGGCTCACCATCGCTTCTTCATAGTTCGTAGGTTCATCATGTTCCAGTAACATGACTTCCGAGAATAGGATTACCGTACCACTGCAGTGCGGATCTTGCTCAGTTGATCTACGAAGTTCAGAGAAACTTCGATCTGAAGTTTCATGATCATCATCATTAGCTTCCTCCCTATTTGGTGTAGGTGTCACGGAAACTGATTTACGTGATGTACTACTTCTCAATAAGGGAGTAGATACAGATTATCTCATCAAGTTCTACTTTCCTCCCACTCACTTCTTTCGAGAGAAACTCTTTCTCCAAAAAGTTTCCGAATTTAGCAACAAAAATCTTGCCTTCGGATCTGTGATAGAAGGTGTACCCAACAGTCTCCTTTGGGTATCCTATGAAGACACATTTCTCCGATTTGGGTTCGAGCTTATCAGGTTGAAGCTTTTTCACATAAGCATCGCAGCCCCAAACTTTCAGAAGCGACAACTTTGGTTTCTTGCCAAACCACAGTTCATAAGGCGTCGTCTCAACGGATTTAGATGGTGCCCTATTTAAAGTGAATGTAGCCGTCTCTAAAGCATAACCCCAAAGCGATAGCGGTAAATCAGTAAGAGACATCATAGATCGCACCATATCTAATAAAGTACGATTCTGACGTTCGGACACACCATTACGTTGTGGTGTTCCGGTGGCGTAAGTTGCGAAAACTATTCCGCATTGTTTCAAATGTAGGCCAAACTCGTAACTCAAATATTCTCCTCCACGATCAGATCGTAGAAACTTTATTTTCTTGTTACGATGATTTTCCACTTCACTCTGAAATTCTTTGAACTTTTCAAATGTTTCAGATTTGTGTTTCATTAAGTAGATATACCCATATCTGCTCAAATCATCTGTGAAGGTGAGAAAATAACGATATCCGCCACGAGCCTCAACATTCATTGGACCACATACATCAAGTATGTATGATTTCCAATAAATCTGTTGCTCTCTCCATGGTTCCGGAGAACGGTGTTTTAGTCATCTTGCCCATAAGGCACGGTTCGCAAGTGCCAAGTGATTCATAATCAAGTGACTCCAAAAGTCCATCAGTATGGAGTTTCTTCATGCGCTTTACACCGATATGACCTAAACGGCAGTGCCACAAATAAGTTGCACCATCATTATCAACTCTGCATCTTTTGGTTTCAACATTATGAATATGTGTATCACTACTATCAAGATTAAGTAAAAACAAACCATTCTTCAATGGTGCATGACCATAAAAGATATTATTCATATAAATAGAACAACCATTATTCTTGATTTAAATGAATAACCGTCTCGCATCAAACAAGATCCAGATATAATGTTCATGCTCAACGCTGGTACTAAATAACAATTATTTAGGTCTAATACTAATCCCGAAGGTAGATGTAGAGGTAGCGTGCCGATCGCGATCACATCGACTTTGGAACCTTTCCCACGCGGATCGTCACCTCGTCCTTAGCCAATCTTCGCTTAATCCGTAGCCCCTTTTTCGAGTTGCAAATATTAGCAACAGAACCAGTATCAAATACCCAGTGCTCATGAGTATTAGTAAGGTACACATCAATAACATGTATATCACATATACCTTTGTTAACCTTGCCATCCTTCTTATCCGCCAAATACTTGGGGCAGTTCCGCTTCCATTGACTACCGCTTGCAATAGAAGCACTCAGTTTCAGGCTTAGGACCAGACTTGGGTTTCTTCTCTTGATCAGCAA
This sequence comes from Aegilops bicornis, assembly GCA_021605145.1. Classification (NCBI taxonomy): domain Eukaryota; kingdom Viridiplantae; phylum Streptophyta; class Magnoliopsida; order Poales; family Poaceae; genus Aegilops; species Aegilops bicornis. The sequence continues at coordinate 767,851,044 of CM038670.1, read as the reverse complement.
CTTGCTTGCCGTTCTTTTTGAAGTTTCCTTTTCTTTCCTTTGCCCTTTTCTTGAAACTAGTGGTTTTGTTAACCATCAACACTTGATGCTCCTTTTTGATTTCTACCTCCATGCTTTCAGCATCGCGAAGAGCTCGGGCATTGTTTTGGTCATCCCTTGCATATTATAGTTCATCACGAAGCTCTTGTAGCTTGGTGGCGTGATTGGAGAATTCTGTCAATGACGCAATCATCCGGAAGATTAACTCCCGGTTGAATCAAGTGATTGTTATATCCAGACATTACGAGTATATGCTCACCGATGTAACCGTTCTCCTCCATCTTACAGCTATAGAACTTATTGGAGACTTCATATCTCTCAATCCGGGCATTCGCTTGGAATATTAACTTCAACTCCTGGAACATCTCATATGCTCCATGGTGTTCAAAACGACGTTGAAGTCCGGTTCTAAGCCGTAAAGCATGGCACACCGAACTATAGAGTAGTCATCAGCTTTGCTTTGCGTGACGTTCACAACTTCGGCGCAGCCCTTGCACCAGGCCTGGCACCTAACGGTGCTTCCAGGACGTAATTCTTCCGTGCAGCAATAAGGATAATCCTCAAATTACGGACCCAGTCCGTGTAATTGCTGCCATCATCTTTCAACTTTGCTTTCTCAAGGAACACATTAAAATTCAACGGAACAACAAAGACGAGCCATCTATCTACACATCATAGACAAGCAAGATACTATCAGGTACTAAGTTCATGATAAATTTAAGTTCAATTAATCATATTACTTAAGAACTCCCACTTAGAAAAATATCCCTCCAATTCTCTAAGTGATTGCGTGATCCATATCAACTACACCATGACCGATCATCACGTGTGATGGAGTAGTTTCAATGGTGAACATCAATATGTTGATCATATCTACTATATGATTCACGCTCGACCTTTCGGTCTCCGTGTTACGAGGTCATATCTTATATGCATAGCTCGTCAAGTATAACCTGAGTATTCTGCGTGTGCAACTGTTTTGCACCGTTGTATTTGAACGTAGAGCCTATCACACCCGATCACGTGGTGTCTCAAAGACGAAGAACTTTCGCAGCGGTGCATACTCGGGAGAACACTTCTTGATAATTTTAGTAAGGGATCATCTTATAATGCTACCGTCAATCAAAGCAAGATAAGATGCATAAAGGATTAACATCACATGCAATCAATATAAGTGATATGATATGGCCATCATCATCTTGTGCTTGTGATCTCCATCTCAAGCACCGTCATGATCACCATCGTCACCGGCGCCGACACCTTGATCTCCATCGTAGCATCGTTGTCGTCTCGCCAAACTTATGCTTCTACGACTATCGCTACCGCTTAGTGATAAAGTAAAGCATTACAGGCGATTGCATTGCATACAATAAAGCGACAACCATATGGCTCCTGCCGATTGCCGATAACTTCGGTTACAAAACATGATCATCTCATACAATAAAATTCAGCATCATGTCTAGACCATATCACATCACAACATGCCCTGCAAAAACAAGTTAGACGTCCTCTACTTTGTTGTTGCAAATTTTTACGTGGCTGCTACGGGCTTAAGCAAGAACCAATCTCACCTACGCATCAAAACCACAACGATACTTCGTCAAATAGACTCCGTTTAACCTTCTCAAGGACCGGGCGTAGCCACTCGGTTCAACTAAAGTTGGAGAGACAGTCTTCCACAAGCCATCTATGTGCAAAGCACGTCGAGGAACCGGTCTCGTAAGAGTACGCGTAAGGTTGGTCCGGATCGTCTGTCCAACAATACCGCTGAACCAAAGTATGACATCTTTGGTAGGCGGTATGACTTGTATCGTCCACAACTCACTTGTGTTCTACTCGTGCATATCATCAAACCATAAAAACCTAGGCTCGGATACCACTGTTGGGGAACGTAGTAATTTCAAAATTTTCCTACGATCACGCAAGATCATGGTGATGCATAGCAACGAGATGAGAGTGTTGTCTACGTACCCTCGTAGACCAGCAACGGAAGCGTTGACGCAACGTAGAGGAAGTAGTCGTACTTCTTCACGATCCAACCGATCCAAGTACCGAACGTGACGGCACCTCCGGAAGTTCTGCACACGCTCAGCTCGATGACGCCCCTCGAACTCCGATCCAGCCGGAAAGTGTTGAGGGAGAGTTTCACAAGACGACGTGGCGCAGTGACGATGATGATGTTCCACCGGCGCAGGCTTCGCCTAAGCTCCGCCACGGTATTCTCGAGGTGTAATATGGTGGAAGGGGCACCGCACACGGCTAAGGAACGATCTCAATGATCAACTTGTGTGTCATGGGGTGCCCCTGCCCCTGTATATAAAGGAGGGAAGGGAGGGGCTGGCCGGCCAAGGAGAGGTGCGCCAGGTGTCCTACTCCTACTAGGAGTAGGATTCCCCCAAATCCTAGTCCAACTAGGTTTCCCAAGTGGGAAGGGAGAGAGGGGGGCCCCTTCTCCTAGTCCTAATAGGACTAGGGAAGGGGGAAGGTGCTGACCAGCACTTGGGCCCCCTTTTCTCCTTTCCACTAAGGCCCATGTTGGCCCATTAGCATTCGGGGTTCGGTAACCTCCGGTACTTGGTAAAATTCCCAATTTCACCCGGAACACTTCCGATGTCCAAACATAGACTTCCAATATATGAATCTTTATGTCTCGACCATTTCGAGACTCCTCGTCACGTCCGTGATCTCATCCGGGACTCGAACAACCTTCGGTACAGAAACATCATAAAACTCATAGTAATCGCCATCGAAACGTTAAGCGTGCGGACCCTACGGGTTCGAGAACTATGTAGACATGACCGAGACACCTCTCCGGTCAATAACCAATAGCGGGACCTGGATGCCCATATTGGCTCCTACATATTCTACGAAGATCTTTATCGGTCAGACCGCATAACAACATCCGTTGTTCCCTTTGTCATCGGTATGTTACTTGCCCGAGATTCGATCGTCGGTATCCTATACCTAGTTCAATCTCGTTCAAGCAAAGTCTCTTTACTCGCTTCGTAATACATCATCTCACAACTAACACATTAGTTGCAATGCTTGCAAGGCTTATGTGATGTGCATTACCGAGAGGGCCCAGAGATACCTCTCCGACAATCGGAGTGACAAATCCTAATCTCGAAATATGCCAACCCAACATGTACCTTCGGAGACACCTGTAATGTACCTTTATAATCACCCGATTACGTTGTGACGCTTTGGTAGCACCCAAAGTGTTCCTCGTGCAAACGGGAGTTGCATAATCTCATAGTCATAGGAACATGTATAAGTCATGAAGAAAAGCACTAGCAACAAACTATACGATCAGGTGCTATGCTAATGGAATGGGTCATGTCAATCAGATCATTCAACCAATGATGTGATCCCGTTAATCAAATAACAACTCCTTGTTCATGGTTAGGAAACACAACCATCTTTGATTAACGAGCTAGTCAAGTAGAGGCATACTAGTGACACTCTGTAGGTTTATGTATTCACACATGTATTATGTTTCCTGTTAATACAATTCTAGCATGAATAATAAACATTTATCATGATATAAGGAAATAAATATTTCCTTCAGTCGACTCAGAGCAACCCTTGGGACACCACTCTAAATAGGGGGTTGAATGTAATGAAGAACAAGGATAAGCTCGAAGTCGACGTCACCGGTCGTGGTGGCCGCAAAGGCTTGTCGACAAAATGGGGGTCATACTATACCGCTGGTGTGCGGAAGGAGAAAAAGACCAGCTCGGAAAGCCAGCGCGAGGTTCAAGAACTCAAGGCATGTGGCGCGGATTCCGGAGATTGTCCAAGAGCAAGTGGAACAACGACTGGAGCGACGATCACCGCCTTCTTGTGCCTACCTTGATCTCGGGTTGAGTGCGTGGATTGCGGGCGCCAACAGGCCGCCCGATTCCTAGCTTCACGGCCAGCAACTTCGCATAATGCGATGGCGGGCCATTGGTGCCTCGGCGGAGGCGGCATTGGTGTCTCCGACGCCGCACGGGAGCTTAATGCACCCGGTGTACGCCGGCAGGCACCTTCGCAGCAAGCGCCCTCCGGTTAATCGCACGCTACCGCTGGCGGTGCCTCTACATTAGCCGAGCTCGACGCCATCATCACGGTAACTAATTAAGCCTCTCTCGGCCGAGGACTTCATCTCCTTGCCTTTGATCGGGCATCCTCGACGCCCTACATGTTTTCGCAGGGCGCCGCCGACGCCTGCACTCTCCTCCACTACGTGAACAACGAGTTGGTCGATGCCGCCAAGGGCAAAATCGTTCAACCGGGCAACCCCTTGTTCCACGGTACCCAGATGCCACCCAACTTGTTTAGGGTTCAACTGGTTCGGGTGCTGCCAGGGTGCGACGACTTGTTATCTCCGAATCGACCCGTCAGGGCCGACGATGATGACGTGATGACCCTCAGCGCCTGCCTGAGCTGGCCCCTGTTTTGGCCGAAGAGCCAGATTCGTTTGGGGGCGGGGGACACCACCCCAAAGACAACACCGCCCGGTCGTGCGGCGCCAAGTCGCCCCATGGCAAGACCGCCAGAACGGTGCCGGACATCGCTATGCCATCGGATCCAAACATGCATATGGCACAGGATCAAAACGACGACGACGACGACTATGATACATTTGGCAACGTCGATCAGTACTTTGCCGAGCATGGGTACGATGGCGACTTCATGGGGCCTCCTTCTCAAGAACCAAACCCAACAAAAGACGTGTGCGATCTAGCTCGCAGCGGAGAAGCCAAGTTGCAACAGCGCCGTCTGGCGTTCAGCTCTCGTGAGACGCCCAGCTGCCGACTTCACCGAGCCTCGGATAGGCGAGGTGCGAAATATTATCAGCCCCAACACACTCAAGAAGGCGGTCTGTGAGCAAAACTCGGTCCCATTACAGGAGAAGAAGAAGGCACGCAAAAGAAAGACTAAGAAGGGTGCGAGCCAGCCGGCACCGAAATACGATCCGTGCTCGTGGACGGGCCACCTTCACCGCAGGATATCTCGAGGAGGGTGCATGTGGCGGGTAGGGAAATGCTACCGACAAATATGCTCAATGCTGCAACCGGTGCTATGCGCGGAGTCTGCATGATGTTGTTCTTTTTGGAGAAGCTGCGTCTCAGGGAGAAGGATGTGGCATACCCGGTTTCGCGGCCAAGGTGCCAGAGGGCAAGGGCTTTGTGGATAACTCCATCGGGCGTACGATCGTCCTGCGTTTTGATGACATCCACGCTATGTTGAACCTTCATCCGCTGCACTACACCTTCGTTCGGCTATTTTCGCTGAGTATGGAGATGCGGATCATTCGCGACAAGACCCCGGACATCGCGATAGTCGACCACTTCTACATGCATGCCAAGTTCTTGGGCAGCGCTGGGGACCGGCAAGTCGCGAGTTCTTACCTCGAAGGCGTCATTCTGGCAAACCAAGATAAGGATAACTTCCTCGTGCCTTACTTTCCCGAGTAAGTCCTCCCTCAACCGCCCGTAACATATGAATTCTTACATTTCGATCGCTTTTTCTTTTAACATTCCGTGTTTTCTGCGGTGACACACGTTGCACGCTCATCCTCCTAACCCCCAAATATTCCATGGCCACGTATTTCGACCCGGACCGTCGATCGAACGTAGACTACACAAATGTCAAGAAGGTTCTTGATGATGTTCTCCCGGCCACGCCGAATCTGGAGGCACCTTCACCAGGCCTATTCGTAAGCACGGCAAGCACGTGTTCTCCCACAATGTCTGACGTTACGCTGCGTCAAGCAGCCGCCTGGCGGTCAGAAGGGTGCCTACTACGCCATCCATCACATGCGGGCGATCGTACGGGACCATCATCAACTTCTGCTACCGAGTAAACTCCAAGATTGGGCCCCGAGCGTGTCGGCAATCCAGGACGCGGACATCAGACAAGAATTCTTTCGCATCCAAATGGAGTTTGCGGAAATCATCCATCAAGATGTCCTTCGTACCTTGGGGCAGTTCTACCTCGTAAATCAACCGTCCAACAAGAACATCGACACAATGCTACAAATGCAGGATGACAACGCCTGCTCTTTCATGACTCCCACGATAGAGCGGCGGCTTCATCAACGCTCCGGTCCCTTGAGTCGAGTTGTCTAGTTCTGAAATATCGATTGGCTCATGTTGTAATTAAACTTTAATGAACTTGTAGTATGTCTCTTTGGTTTCGAGAGTCGTTCAACTTAGATGTAATCGATGCTATTAATGTCTTGCTTTTCTCTTCCGATCGTTACATGTTGCATACTTATATATTGCTTATGTATTGTCTCGTGAATTGGTACTAACGTTTCATTTGGCTAGTGCATAGCGATGCCGACGTATGTCGTGTACAAGGGTAAGGTTCCTGAGTTCACGATGACCGGGAGGAGTGTCGGAGGCAGGTTCACCGATTCAGCGGTAACAGTTACAAAGGGTACACCACTAGGGCCGAGGCCGAATCTAGATACGCCCGCTATCTAGCGGGAGAGGGAGGGAGCGTTGGAGGAACCGGATGAAGACGAAGTTTCATCGTGATGATGCTCATCGTGATGACCGCAGCTCTCTTCTATGTGATGGTAGTTTAGATGATCGATATCGACTTGTAATGTGAAGACAAACTTCGCTACTCGCGGTCTCGAGACTTGTAGTATAATGTTCTATCTTTGTTCGGTCTTTTCAATTCGGAGACTAATATGATGAATTGTATTCGGAGACTAATATGATGAATTGTATTCAAAGACTACTCTTCTATTGTTTTTGCTGAATCTATGGTGGATGTGTGCTGTCTATATTTTGTCAAATTATACATTTTGTAACCTGTACAAAAAACAGAAAATAAAAAATAAAAAACCCTAATATTCATACTAATGGCATCACATGATAAAGGCGCCATTAGTATGACAAAGCATACTAATGGCGCATCACTTGTCAAGGCGCCATTAGTATGCCATGGTTACTAATGGCGCATCGGGTAGTGCGCCATTAGTATGTCATGATTACTAATGGCGCATCCAGGTGGTGCGCCATTAGTATGCCAAAGCACTGGTATACATGCCTGGGAGGCATACTAATGGCGCACCCTCAAGATATATACTAATGGCGCACCAGGTGGTGCGCCATTAGTATCAGATACTAATGGCGCACCACAGTGCGCCATTAGTAAAAATTACTAATGGCGTGCTATTAATGGCGCACCACAGATGCGCCATTAATAGCCAAATTAGGTGCGCCATTAGTAGTGGTTTTTCTAGTAGTGTTAGTAGCAATGATGCGGATTGGATCCGCGATCTGAGGATTATCCTCATTGCTACACAGAAGAATTATGTCCTTGATGCAATGCTAGGTGATAGACCGACTGTAGGAGCAAATGCAGACGTTATGAACGTTTGGCAAGCTCGAGATGATGACTACTTGATAGTTTAGTGCACCATGCTTTACGGCTTAGAATCGGGGCTTCAAAGACGTTTTTTAAATTCCACAGAGCATATGAGATGTTCCAAGAGTTGAAATTAGTATTTTAGACTCATGCCCATGTCAAAAGGTATGAGAACTTTGACAAGTACTATGCCTACAAGATGGAGGAGAATAGCTCAGCTAGTGAGCATGTGCTCGGAATGTTTGAGTACTACAATCACTTGAATCAAGTGGGGTTTAATCTTCCAGGTAAGATAGTGACTGATAGAGTTCTCTAGTCACTATCACCAAGTTACTAGAACTTCGTGATGAACTATAATATGCAAGGTATAACAGAAATGATTCCCAAGCTCTTCGTGATGCTGACATCAACGAAGGTAGAAATCAAGAAAAGCATCAAGTGTTGATTGTTGATAAGACTACTAGTTTCAAGAAAAAGGGCAAAGGGAAGAAGGGGAACTTCAAAAAGAACGGCAAGCAAGTTGCTGCTCCCGTGAAGAAGCCCAAAGCTAGACCCAAGCCTGAAACCGAGTGCTTCTACTACAAAGGAAATGGTCAATGGAAGTGGAACTGCCCTAGATACTTGGTGGATAAGAAGGATGGCAAAGTGAACAAAGGTATATTGGATATACATGTTATTGACGTGTACTTTACTAGTGTTTATAGGAACCCCTCGGCATTTGATACTGGTTCAGTTGCTAAGTGTAGTAACTTGAAACGGGAGTTGTAGAATGAACAGAAACTAGTTAAGGGCGAGGTGACTATGTGTGTTGGACGTTGTTCCAAGATTTATATGATCATCATCGCACACTCCCTATACTTTCGGGATTAGTTTTGAACCTAAATAAGTGTTAATTGGTGTTTGCGTTGAGCATGAATATGATTTGATCATGTTTATTGCAATACGGTTATTCATTTAAGTTAGAGAATAATTATTGTTCTGTTTAGATGAACAAAACCTTCTATGGTCATACACCCAATGAAAATGGTTTGTTGGATCTCGATCGTAGTGATACACATATTCATAATATTGAAGCCAAAAGATGCAAAGTTAATAATGATAGTGCAACTTATTTGTGGCACTACCGTTTAGATCATATTGCTGTAAAGCGCATGAAGAAACTCCACGCTGATGGGATTTTGGAATCACTTGATTATGAATCACTTGATGCTTGCGAACCATGCCTTATGGGCAAGATGACTAAGACTCCATTCTTCGGAACAATGGAGCGAGCAACTAACTTATTGGAAATAATACATACTGATGTATGCGATCCGATGAGTGTTGAGGCTCGCGGCGGGTATCATTATTTTCTAGCCTTCACAGATGATTTGAGCAGATATGGGTATATCTACTTGATGAAACATTTCAAAAGTTCATATAATTTCAGAGTGAAGTGGAAAATCATTGTAACAAGAAAATAAAGTTTCTACGATCTGATCATGGAGGAATTTGAGTTACAAGTTTGGTCTTCATTTGAAACAATGCAGAATAGTTTCGCAACTCACGCCACCTGGAACACCACATCGTAATGGTGTGTCCGAACATCGTAATCGTACTTTATTATATATGGTACAATCTATGATGTCTCTTACCGATTTACCACTATCGTTTTGGGGTTATGCATTAGAGACAGCTGCATTCACGTTAAATAGGGCACCATCTAAATCCGTTGAGACGACACCATATGAACTGTGGTTTGGCAAGAAACAAAAGTTGTCGTTTCTTAAAGTTTGGGGCTGTGATGCTTATGTGAAAAAGCTTCAACCTGATAAGGTCAAACCCAAATCAGAGAAATGTGTCTTCATAGAATACCTGAAGGAGACTATTGGGTACACCTTCTATCACACATCCGAAGGCAAGATATTCGTTGCTAAGAATGGATCCTTTTTAGAGAAGGAGTTTCTCTCGAAAGAAGTGAGTGGGAGGAAAGTAGAACTTGATGAGGTAACTATACCTGCTCCCTTATTGGAAAGTAGTTCATCACAGAAATCTGTTCCTGTGACTCCTACACCAATTAGTGAGGAAGCTAATGGTGATGATCATGTAACTTCAGATCAAGTTACTACCGAACCTCGTAGGTCAACCAGAGTGAGATCCGCACCCGAGTGGTACGGTAATCCTATTCTGGAGGTCATGTTACTTGACCATGATGAACCTACGAACTATGAGGAAGCGATGATGAGCCCAGGTTCCGCGAAATGGCTTGAGGCCATGAAATCTGAGATGAGATCCATGTATGAGAACAAAGTGTGGACTTTGGTTGACTTGCCCGATGATCGGCAAGCCATATAAAATAAATGTATCTTGAAGAGGAAGATGGACGCTGATAGTAGTGTTACTATCTACAAAGCTAGACTTGTCGAAAAAGGTTTTGACAAAGTTCAAGGTGTTGACTACGATGAGATTCTCTCACTCGTAGCGATGCTTAAGTCTATCTGAATCATGTTATCAAATTGCCACATTTTATGAAATCTGGCAAATGGATGTCAAAACTACATTCCTTAATGGATTTCTTAAAATAAGAGTTGTATATGATGCAACCAAAATGTTTTGTCGATCCTAAAGGTGCTAACAAAATGTGCAAGCTCCAGCGATCCATCTATGGACTGGTGCAAACATCTCAGAGTTGGAATATACGCTTTGATGAGTTGATAAAAGCATATAGTTTTATACAAACTTGCGTGAAGCCTGTATTTACAAGAAAGTGAGTGGGAGCACTACAACATTTCTGATAAATATATGTCAATGACATATTGTTGATCGGAAATAATGTAGAATTTTCTGGAAAGCATAAAGGAGTATTTGAAAGGAGTTTTTCAAACAAAGACCTCGGTGAAGCTGCTTACATATTGAGCATCAAGATCTATAGAGAAAGATCAAGATGCTTGATAGTTTTTTCAATGAGTACATACCTTGACAAGATTTTGAAGTAGTTCAAAATGGAACAGACAAAGAAAGAGTTCTTACCTGTGTTACAAGGTGTGAAATTGAGTAAGACTCAAAGCCCAACCACGGCAAAAGATAGAAAGAGAAAGAAAGTCATTCCCTATTCCTCAGCCATAGGTTCTATAAAGTATGCCATGCTGTGTACCAGATCTATTGTATACCCTACACTGAGTTTGGCAAGGGAGTACAATAGTGATCTAGGAGTAGATCACTGAACATCGGTCAAAATTATCCTTAGTGGAATAAGGATATGTTTCTCGATTATGGAGGTGACAAAAGGTTCGTCATAAAGGGTTACGTTGATGCAAGTTTTGACACTGATCCAGATGACTCTAAGTCACAATCTGGATACATATTGAAAGTGGGAGCAATTACCTAAAGTAGCTCCGTGTAGAGCATTGTAGACATAGAAATTTGCAAAATACATACATATCTGAATTTGGCAGACCCGTTGACTAAACTTCTCTCACAAGCACAACATGATCACACCTTAGTACTCTTTGGGTATTAATCACATGGTGATGTGAACTAGATTACTCTTTGAGTGTTGGCCACATGGCGATGTGAACTATGGATATTAATCACATGGTGATGTGAACTATTGGTGTTAAATCACATGGCGATGTGAACTAGATTATTGACTCTAGTGCAAGTGGGAGACTGAAGGAAATATGCCCTAGAGGCAATAATAAAGTTGTTATTTATATTTTCTTATATCATGATAAATGTTTATTATTCATGCTAGAATTTTATTACCGGAAACTTAGTACATGTGTGAATACATAGACAAACAGAGTGTCACTAGTATGCCTCTACTTGACTAGCTCGTTGAATCAAAGATGGTTAAGTTTCCTAGCCATAGACATGAGTTGTCATTTGGTTAATGGGATCACATCATTAGAGAATGATGTGATTGACTTGACCCATTCCGTTAGCTTAGCACTTGATCGTTTAGTATGTTGTTGTTGCTTTCTTCATGACTTATACATGTTCCTATGACTATGAGATTATGCAACTCCCGAATACCGGAGGAACACCTTGTGTTCTATCAAACGTCATAACATAATTGGGTGATTATAAAGATGCTCTATGGGTCTCTGAAGGTGTTTGTTGGGTTGGCATAGATCGAGATTAGGATTTGTCACTCCGAGTATCGGAGAGGTATCTATGGGCCCTCTCGGTAACGCACATCACTATAATACTTGAAAACAATGTAACTAATGAGTTAGTTGCGGGATGATGCATCACGGAACGAGTAAAGAGACTTGCCGGTCACGAGATTGAACTAGGTATTGAGATACCGACGATCAAATCTCAGGCAAGTAACATACCGATGACAAAGGGAACAACGTATGTTGTTATGCGGTTTGACCGATAAATATCTTCGTAGAATATGTTGTAGCCAATATGAGCATCCAGGTTCCGCTGTTGGTTATTGACCGGAGATGAGCCTCGGTCATGTCTACATAGTTCTCGAACCCGTAGGGTGCGCTGATGTCTACTACACAACCTTCTTCTTGTAGACATTTTTGGGCCTCCAAGTGCAGAGGTTTGTAGGACAATAGCAAATTTCCCTCAAGTGGATGACCTAAGGTTTATCAATCTGTGGGAGGCGTAGGATGAAGATGGTCTCTCTCTAGCAACCTTGCAACCAAATAACAAAGAGTCTCTTGTGTCCCAACACACCCAATACAATGGTAAGTTGTATAGGTGCACTACACTACAAAAAAAGACACATCCGTGACATTTTGGGCTGAACGAAATTTTTTCTGTCATACTTATGACACTTCTAAGACGATAATTGTGAAAAAACCCGGTATTATCATAGATGTGGTGGGGTCCTACTTCTATGACAAAAAATCATGACATAAAATGGGCTTTTCATCCTGGGCGGGCCGGAGACGCAGGTGCATGACATTCTTTTGGCCGTCCATGACGGAAAAAACCATGGTAGAAGCGAGGCCGAGGAAAATATCGGGGTGTTCCCGGTTACGGTGGGTTGTCGGGGCCGAGCGATGCGCTGCTTTCTCGTGACACGCACGCTGCGGCGTGCGAGGCGTTGGGCTCTAACTGAACCCGAGTGAGGCGTTGGGATCTAACTGAACCCGAGCGATTGCACTGCAGGCTACGCGTTACTGAACCCGAGCAATCGATCGATGGCTGTTAACTGAACCCGATCGAGCGATTCCTTCACTACTGCTGCTAATTGAAGCCGATTGATGCTGCCTCTGGATGAACAGTGAGCTGGGGGGCGGTTGGATGAACAGTTCCCGGTGGGGGTGGATGAACAGGACCCCATGGTGTTGCCTCTGGATGAACAGGACCCCGATCGATCGAGACGGTTGGGGCTAGATGAACAGGACCCCGTGGAGGGCAGGATGAACATGACCACCCCGTGGAGGGCAGGATGAACAATAGACGGTGGAAAGCTGGATGAATAGTAGCCCATGGAAGGGTGGTTGAATAGGAGCCCGTGGAGAGGGCTGGTTGAACAATGAGTAGCGCGTGGTGGAGGCTGGATGAACAGGAGCCCGTGGATGAACAGTCGCAGGTGGAGGCTGGAGGAGGTTGACGGTGGATGAACAGTAGCCCATGGAGGCTGGAGAGGGTTGACGGTGGAGATGAACAGTATCTAGTGGAGTCCCGTTTTGCGGTACGCCACACCCCTCCCGATGAACAGGACCCCCATTTCGACCATAGCGCTCCAAGACAAGTCCGTTTCCTCCATTTTGCGATACGCCACACCCCTCCCGATCAACAGGACCCTCATTTTGACTGTAGGAGGTCCGTTTCCTCCATTTTGCGGTACGCTAGACCCCTCCCGTTGAACAGGATCCCGTTTCGAACGTGGCCGGTCGGACACAAGGCCGTTTCCTCCATTCTGCGGTACGCCAGGCCTCGTTTCCATCGGTTGTTCTGTCCAAGCCCTCCCGATGAACACGACAACGCATTCCGTTCCGACCCAGCCGGTTGGCTCCCCATGAACACGACGACGATGCTGTTTCTCCGTTCCGACCCAGCCATGTAAACGAGCCACGCCAGACGTACGCTGCTGTAGTAGGCGCTCGAGACCCCTCCGTATGTACGCACGCGTGGTCGTATTTACTTTCTTGCACCACGGCGCCAGACGACGCGTGTACATGTTACGTGCGCGCCTCTACTACGACACGAGCGTGCCTCTACATCGACCAGTATGTTCGTACACGTTCGCGACCAGAATGACAATGCTATGTACGCTTCGACCAGGTGGGTCCGAATGTCACGCACTTCCTTGCGTGCGAAGATGTAGCTGGTGGGTCCCAGCAGTCAGGGGGTTAATCTTTTTTTTTTGCCCGGACGCACTTCCTTGTGTGCGAAGATGTAGCTGGTGGGTCCCAGCAGTCAGGGGGAATGTTTTTTTCGTGAAATACGGTGGCCCGTCCGGTGGGTCCCCGCTGTCAGGTGGAGGAATAATTATTTTGCGTGTAATAAGGAGGCACTTCCGTGCTGCGACCATGGACCCAGCTGTCAGCCTCTCCACGTACAATACTCTTCCGATGGAAGCCGTTCCTTGACCATGTTGACCACGCCGCGCCGAGAGCACCAAGGCGGTGGATGACGGCGAGGCCTAGGAAGGGGACGACATGGAGCCAGGGAAGACGCGGCAGTGGAAGCCCGCGTAGAGAGGAGTACGAGGGTTCACTGGTTCTGCTGCGGTGTGAGGCTGCCGTCGCCACAGGGCCTGGCCAGCAGTGGGAATAGTAGGGGCGGTGAGGCCTCCGCGGCAGCACATCCGGCCACGGGAGACAGGAGCATGCGGCACGACCGGCGCTGCTTTGGGCGGCTGGAGCAAGAAGACCAGAGGTTGAAGAAGCACTACGGCCGTTGGATGGACATCGTATGGTCACTGGAGCTAGAATCGTTCATATTGACTAAGTTGACAAAGCACTCCGTCCATGTCAACTTAGTAGGCCCACAAGTCAGCCACCCACCAAGGTGGGTCCCAACTAGCAGGGGGAGTATTCATTTTTTGTGCGTAGTAGCTAACAGCGGGGAGAACGTTTTTAAATACGGTGGCCCGTTCGGTGGGTCCTAGCAGTCAGGGGGGAAATGTTTTTTTTTCAAATACGATGGCCCGTCCGGTGGGTGCCTGCTGTCAGGTGGAGAAATAAGTATTTTCCGCGTAATAAGGAGGCACTTCCTTGTGGCTGCCGTGGACCCAGCTGTCAGCCTCTCCTCGTACAGTACTCTTTCGATGGAAGTCGTTCCTTGACCACGCCGCGCTGAGAGCACCAGGGTGCTGGACAACAGCTAGGCCTAGGAAGGGGACGATGCGGAGCCGGGGAAGACGCGGCAGTGGATGCCCATGCGTAGAGGAGTATGTGGGTTCACTGGTTCGTTGCGGTGTGAGGCTGCCGTCGCCGCAGAATAACAGGGGGTGTGGGTGAGTAGAGGGATGGCCTGGCCAGCGGTGGGAGTAGTAGGGGGCGGTGAGGCCTCCGCCGGATCGTAGCCGGCCACGGGAGACAGGAGCACGAGGCACGACCAGCGCTGGTTTGGGCAGCTGGAGCAAGAAGACCAGAGGTTGAAGAAGCACTACGGCCGTTGGATGGACATCGATCACACCGGAGCTAGAATCATGCATATTGAATAAGTTGACAAAGCCCTCCGTCCCCATCAACTTAGTAGGCCCACAAGTCAGCCTGCCACTATAATCGGGTCCCGGCTAGCGTGGGGAGTATTCATTTTTGTGCGTAATAAGGAGGCACTTC
The DNA here is from genome assembly GCA_021605145.1 of Aegilops bicornis. Taxonomy (NCBI): domain Eukaryota; kingdom Viridiplantae; phylum Streptophyta; class Magnoliopsida; order Poales; family Poaceae; genus Aegilops; species Aegilops bicornis. The sequence continues at coordinate 767,835,895 of CM038670.1, read as the reverse complement.
CTTGCCTGTGAAAATATAGCTGGTGGGTCCAAGCTGTCAGCGGTGGTAACATTTTTTTCGCGAAATACAGAGGCCCTTTCGGTGGGTCCCATATGTCAGGTCGAGGAATCATTGTTTTGCGCGTAATAAGGAGGCATTTCCTTGCGTGTGACCGTGGACCCAGCTGTCAGCCTCTCCACGTACAATCCACTTCAGATGCATGTCGGTCGTTGACCATGTTGACTAGGCCGCGCCGAGAGCACCATGGCGGTGAACGACGGCGAGGCCTATGAAGGGAACGACACAGAGGCAGGGAAGACTCGGCAGTTGTTTCCCACGCGGAGGGGAGTATGACTGTACGAGGCTTTACTGGTTCGTCTGCCGTCGCTGGAGAATAACAGCAGGTGTGGGTGAGTAGAGGGATGGCTAGGCCAGCGATGGGAGTACGGTGGGCGGGTGAGGCTCACAGAAAGACTTGGCCGCATGAGGAGGAGAGAGCAGGCAGTCCCGCCGGCGCATGTTTGAGCGGCTTGAGCAGGAAGAGCAGAGATTGAAGAAGCACGACGGCCGTTGGATGGACATCCAACAGTCACTGCTTGTGCGTAACCTTGTTTTTTAGGAAAGCCAAATCTGTGGAAAACATCATACAACCCATCTGCCATTATTTATAATAATTTACAGTCCATTTGCTAATTCTTAAGGTTTTTTTGAGCCCATATTCTTTTTGTTAGCATTACAACCCATATTGTGGCCACGGTTAAAAAATTATAAGAAAATTTGCATATTTCGGTGCGGTCCGACCTATTTTTAATCCCGAAATTTCGAGTCACATTCAAACTGATTTTAAAAATAAATGTATATGAATATAAAATCCAACAAATTGTCCACGCATAAAAATCAATGCAATTTAAAATCTCGAAATAAAAAAAGAAATTTGAAACTAATTGCCCGTTTGATGTGTTTTAAAAATGTACAGCCCATTTCTCATTACTGATAGGCCATTTTCTCGGCCAGCCGAATGAAGCTCTCCTCGTCTTGAAATATTTGCAGCCCAACAGGCCTGACAATGCGACTTACTTGGCAAATCAAAAAAAGACTGGGCTGTGGCCATGGACCCAACTGCGGTCGTGGACCCAGTTGTCAGCCTCTCCACGTACAGTACTCTTCCGATAGAAGTCGGTCGTTGACCACATTGACCACGCCGCGCCGAGAGCACCAAGGCGGTGGACGGTGGCGAGGCCTAGGAAGGGGACTACGCGGAGCCGGGGAAGACGCGGCAGTGGATGCCCATGCGGAGAGGATTATGAGGGTTCGCTGGTTCGGCAGCGGTGTGAGGCTGCCGTCGCCGCAGAATAACAGTGGGTGTGAGTGAGTAGAGGGATGCCCTGGCCAGCAGTGGGAGTAGTAGGGGGCGGTGAGGCCTCCGTGACATCACAGCCGGCCACGGGAGGCAGGAGCACGCGACACGACCGGCGCTGGTTTGGGCGGCTGGAGCAAGAAGACCAGAGGTTGAAGAAGCACTACTGCCGTTGGATGAACATCGTACGGTAACTGGAAATAGAATCGTGCATATTGACTAAGTTGACAAAGCCCTCCGTCCCCGTCAACTTGGTAGGCCCACAAGTCAGCCTCCCACGATGCTGGTTCCAGCTGGCAGGGGGAGTATTCATTTTTTGTGCGTAATAAGGAGGCACTTCCTTGCGTGCGAAGATAGCTGGTGGGTCCGACCTGTCAGCGGGGGGCACGTTTTTTTCACGAAATACAGAGGCCCTTCCGGTGGGTCCCAGATGTCAGGTGGAGGAATCAAAGACTTGAGAAGGCGTACAGAACAAGCTAGTGTACCAGTAAAGAGACATTGTTGAGTTGAAAAAAAAAGAGACGTGCTCCTATAGATGGCTCGAATCCAAACCTAGACTCTGACTATATATGGTGCTATGCTACTCTGCAAGTAATGCAACTGACATATCTAACGTTCGCTTCTCCTCTTCTCTACTTACTCTGCCTAGCATCAGAAGCTCTGGCCGCAGCAACCATGTCCGCTGGCTGCTCGTCCGCCTGCTCTTCAGCAGGAAACAAACAAATATGCGCCAACTCGCCACACGTACTAATACGTCGCCAATGTATCTATAATTTTTTATTGTTCCATGCTATATTATATTCTGTTTTGGACTTTAGTGGGCTTTATTTTACACTTTTACATTATTTTTGGGACTAACCTGTTAACCCAGAGCCCAGTGCCAGTTTCTGTTTTTTCCCTTGTTTCAGTGTTTCGTAGAAAAGGAATATCAAACGGAGTCCAAACGGAATGAAACCTTCGGGAGCGTGATTTTTGGAACGAACGTGATCCAGGAGACTTGGAGTTGAAGTCAAGGAAGCTTCGAGGTGGCCACGAGGCAGGGAGGCACGCCTGCCCCCTGGGCACGCCCCCACCCTCGTGGGCCCCTCGTGGCTCCCCTTACCGTCTTCTTTCGCCTATATATATCCTTATACCCTAGAAACATCGGAGAACAGAATAGATCGGGAGTTCCACCGCCCCAAGCCTCTGTACCCACCAAAAACCAATTGGGACCCTGTTCCGGCACCCTGCTGTTAGGATCGGATTTTCGGAATAATAATTTCAAGAAAATGGCCCTTGTGCTCACCAGCCCCAGGATTACTGTTAGCTGACGAGGCACCAACTTGATACAGAAATTTCAAGCAAAAGCAAAATATGTAGTACAAGACCATTCTGGCCTATGAGTACAACAAATGGTTTCTATTGGTTGATGGCGGAAGCGGTTTGTGGATCATCGGCGTCTATGGGGCTCCATTCCCCACAGGAACAGCTGACCAGGTTAACTCCTATCTTCGCGAGGCTGCTTTCACCGTTGCTTAGGTTCCGGGGCTGTCATCGCAATGCTCCTCTCCACGTAAGAAATCTGGCCAAGACAATAGCCAGGGACAAGCCAGTGACTACTTTGAATGTACTCGCAAACATTATGAACACGGGTGTAATATAACAAATGATAATCATGCTCTGAAATATTCTATGGTCACAACGTTAGTCACAAAATAAAATCCATGATGCACGTAAGCAGGTTATTCACATAAAACATAAATGATGCAATTAGGGAGTAGAAATAGGATGCCTCAGTCGGGCGTCTGAGCGACACCACCTACAGGGCTTATAAAGTAAATAAACAACATGCATGCCACAGTCGGGCGTCTTAGCGACACCACATAAAGGGCTTATATAGTAAATATATAACAAGCATGCCACAGTCGGGCGTCTTAGCGACACCACATAAAGGGCTTATATATATTAGATAAATAACAAGCATGCCACAGTCGGGCGTCTATGCGACACCACATAAAGGGCTTATAAGTAATCACAGTGAATATCCAGGTGGTAGAACCATCCCAGGGATATTCGGTAATTCAAATAAGATAACGGGTTAGTCCATAACAAATCATAATCATGATCATCACAAGTCACAAGTCATGATCCAAGTTCAGGTTTAACAGTTTCTCCTCCGAAGAATGACACTAAAACCGACACTTGACCCATCCCAGACTGTAGTCCTTAACCATGCACATGGCTATTCGAATAGATTTAACCTCTGCAGAGGGTGTACTCACTACAGGAAACTGCTAGTTTGTCGTCTGGGCATAACAGACGGCAAAGACGTAAATCCAGACGGCAAAGAGTTTGTCGTCAGGAAGTAGACGGCAAAGTCAGACGACAAAGATTAATCGGCAAAGAATACTTTGCCGTCTGCTTTTTTTTCTGTGTGACGGCAAAGATTTTGCCGTCAGTCTATACTGTTTGCCGTCAACTAGACCGTCCAGACGGCAAAGAAAAGTAACCTAACAGACTAACGACCCTAACGGACGGTGTTAGTGTTTTGCCGTGAGCCAGATTACTTCTTTGCCGTTAGGTAGAAACATCACAGACGGCAAACCGTTCTTTTTTATTAAAAAAATTAGATTAACAGTCTCGTCGCCGCACGTCCACATCATCTCGTACAAAGCTCGCCGGAGCAGAGATTCTTGCCGCCAAGACGCGCCTAACAAAGAAGCTGCTCACCATGTCGACCTCACCGGAGAAGACATGTTGGACGCGCCCGACCTCACCGGAGAAAAGCCCCGCTGCCGGAGGGAGGCCAGGCTGGATGGAGGCCACGCCGGAGTGAGGAGGCGCCGGAAGGAGGAGGTCACGCTCGCGCTGCTTGCCGGAGTGAGGAGGCACCGGAGGGAGGAGCCCGCACCGCGCGGCCCCGCTGCTCACCGGAGTGAGGAGGCTGCACCGCTCACCGGCCCGCGCCGCGCCGCCCGCGCTGCTCGTCGGTGTGAGGAGGCGATGGAGGGAGTAACCCACGCTGCTCGCCGGAGTGAGGAAGCCGCCGTGCCGCCCGTGCTGTTCACGCAGTCTGCGCCGTGCTGCTCGCCGGAGAGAGGCGCTAGAGGGAGTAGACGCCAGAGGGAGGAGTTCGTGCGAGGCCTCCATCGTGGGGCGCTGGGGAATGGGCGGCGGCGCGAGGCCTCCGGCGTGGGGCGCGGGGGAACGGGCGGCGGCGCGAGGCCTCCAGCGATGGGCGAACGAGCGGCGGCGCGAGGCCTCCGGCGTGGGGCGCTGGGGAACGGGCGGCGCCGTGAGGCAGGAGGCCGGCGGCGGCTTCCATGGCGGGGATGGGGGACGGGGCCGGCTCGATGGAGGAGAGAGCACGGGGCCGGCTCGACGGGGATGGGGGACGGGGCCAGCTCGAGGTGAGTTACGTGAGAGAGAGAGAGATGCGTGAGACAGAGAACGTGGGGATAAGGGAGAGAGAACGTGGTGGTGTCGGCTGAGGGTGAGAGAACGTGGGGGAGAGAGAGAGAGAGCGTGTTGTGGTGTGGGAGAGAGATGCAGCGTGGGGTGTGGATCGTGCCACCTCATCGATCCGGGGGATCGCTCCGTGAGGTGTGTTTCTTCTTTGCCGTTTGCCTTTTTTTTCACAGACGGCAAAGTACTTTGCCGTATGCGCTTTTTAGTACAGACGACAAAGAGTGCTCTTTGCCTTCTGTAATAAAAACCGCATACGGCAAAGTTTTCTTTGCCGTCTGTAATAGAAACCTCATACGGCAAAGTTTTCTTTGCTGTTTATAATAGAAATCGCAGACGGCAAAGTTATCTTTGTCGTCAATCATTCTTTGCCGACAGCAGCTGACGGTAAATGTGCTCTTTGCCGTCTACCCCGATGAAAGCTGACAGCAAAGATGCTCACTGACGGCAAACTAGCTGTTTCCTGTAGTGACTCTTTACCCACGAGTAACGGATTCCTTTAGTCCATCGGGACTAATTCCGTCTACGGCCTTTTAATTGAAAACACACCTATCCGCACACACCAGCCTAACTTACCGTTGTCTGGAATCACCCACGACACCCATTAAGCGAAACTCTAAGTGGGGAGGCTACAACCTCGACTTAGCATGGGATCAAAAATTTATACCGCTACAAGAAACTCGGGGAGCTACACCTTCGGCTACAACCGAAAACACCCATGCCCCCGGACCAGGTGGCATGCCTACCGGATGCCTCCGGTATCTTCCACCATGGCCTCTCTGTACGGTGTGTGCTAGGAAAGGGGTTGACAACTTACTGAACTGCACCCTACCTATGGCAGGGACAAGTGGTAGTACGAAACAAGTATGGCGGTTACCGGAACAAGACTCGATCTATGGTCGACTCAGGAGGTTTAAGTATTCCCTGCATGATTAGTATAACAATATATACTTCAACCAATAGACAGAATCACCACTCGACATACCTCATCATGTCGTACCGGACACAACCGTCTCGACGGAGGACTAGGGACAAACCCGTGTCTACCCAAGAGTGCGGCTTTCCCGGATTCCTTCCGGTATGCATGAGAGCCATATGATGGTGACTACTATCACAAACATATCAAACTCTAACAACATGAAATCATCGATATGTACTCATGAGTAGGAACCTATCATCACATAAAATAACGGATACTCCGTATCGAGATGGTGTTGTAAGCATGCAAATAACACACACAATATTATGCCAGGGTTCAGAATGCTTGCCTTCAAGTTGTGGGGAGGCAGGGTGCATTCCAAAACTTTTGAAAGTTTTCTTCTCTCTGCGACGATCCTATTTTTTTGAAAATATTCAAATTAACACATAGTTTAAAAGTGGTACAAAAAAGTTGTCTGAATTTTTTTCAAATAAATCTGAAAATAAACTAAACAATATTTGAGATAGGAAGGAAAGGAATCAACTCATTTGGAGTTATATTTAAAAAGTTATAGTCAGTCAATGTTTTGGTCAAATCCTGTTTAAAAAAAACAGAAAAAAAACGTTTCGAACTAACCAGGTGGAAGGCATATTCCGGTGTTTACACCTCCACTTATCCAGCGTGGACGGCGCGTGGGTCGCTGACAGTGGGTCCAGGGGACCCACTGGTCAGGTTTGACTAGTCGTTCTTCCCTCCTCTTCATCTGCCCGAGCGGGGGCGGGACTCCGGCGATCGCTGCTGGCGATTGGCGGCTCCTCGCGGGGTTCTGAGGGCGGGGATGGATCCGCCAGACCGGGGCGGTCCTCCCGGTGGTTGTTGGGTCGTCGGGGGTGGAGGGAGTCGCCATCGACGAGCTTCGCGGCGGCCGGTGGCTTCGGGAGAAATGGGGGTTTGGGCTACGGTGGCTTCCGATCACGGCTGAGGGTTTGGGCGGCTCCGCACGATCCAGGGGAGAAGGATGGAAGCACGGGGAAGGTTTGGGGGCCTCGGTTTTGGCCGGATTTCACCGGAGCGCGGCGGCGGCTGAACCTGTCGGAGGTGAGGAAGGTGACCTCCTCCCGTCGTTCTCTGGCTATGGGGGCTCTAGAGAGGTGGCCTGAGGTCGCCTGAGTGCTCGGATGAGCTCGGGGGTCTCCTTATATAGTGCAACGAGGTCGGTTCCGCGGCGGCCAGAGATAAGCTCGCCGACGAACCGCCATACTGTGCTGCAGGGCGACGTGGCGTGGTTTGGGCTGGTCGGCGCATTCCGACGGGTTCCCTACTGCTCAAGGGGGCGAGCTGGCGCGCGTGGGTGGCTCGGGCGGCGCCGTCCACGGCAGGGCTGCTATAGCCGGCCGCTTGTGGCCACGGCCGACCTGACGGCGGCCCTGTGGATCCTTAGGGGCGGTTTGGCGCGTTCCGGTGAGTGGATGAGGCCGGGGTGTGGCTCTGCAGGTGAGCAAAGGTCAGGGGCGCGGGGCGAGTGAACGCGGCGGCTCGGGTGCACGCACGTGCAAAACGCGCGCTCTGGGCACGCCCAGAGCACGCACGTAACGTTCTTGGCGAATTGCCATGGCAGGCCAGGGAGCCCCAATCAACAAGGGGTTTGGTAGGGTGGGGTCTATAGGCTACATCAGAGCTATGAGACAAGCCGATTTGGCAAAGCAAGCAAGTCCAAAGTGCAAACTAAAAACCTTGCCCAAACTGGCCATGCACAGAAGGTGTTTGACAAAATGATAAGGGCATCTAGGCAACTCTTGGAGGGTCCAAAATCTCCAGATCAGTGTCTCTTTAGATGCAGGTCAGGATGGTAAGGTTAGTTGGCCAAATCTAGAAACTTGCTAGTGCAAAACTTTGAAAAAACCAAATCTGGTCAAAAAGAAAAGGATATGGTTTCATGGACTAAAACTACTCCAATGGGTTCACTCTCTTGGACTCAGGGGTTTTGTAGGAAGGACTACAAGAAGGAAAAGGAACCATGGGTAAAGGAGCAAGTTAAAATGTGGTTGTTGTACAAATCAACAAGTTGGACCAGAATGGAAATGAGGTTGATTCACTCAAATTTTTCAAAGAACATAACTGGGTTTTTGCATAAAGTTGAATAATATACTCCTACTAACATCCCATAATTTTGGTGGAAGTTTTAAAGAAATATTTAAATAGGTTGTAGTGCAAATTTGCCCACTGGACCAGATTTGAAAATCTGGTGTAGAGCTCAAAATCTACAATGAACAGAAGATATTTTTGCAATAAAATGATCTAAAAACATCACATGACATCTCCAAATTTTGGTTGGAATTTTAAATAAATTTATCAAATGGTTGTAGTTCAAATAGGGCTTCAAACTAATGAAAAAAATCACTTTAAGGCATAAAGATCAGAGGGTAAAAATTATGCAAATAAATCCACTGATAATATAAGTGTTTTTATTGAGAGGGTAAACAAGTCCAATGATATAATTGGAAAGTTTTCACTTGGGGTAAAAACTCCATAAAAACAAAGAACAGAAAGGTTCTGAAATCAAAAGAAAATCCAGAAAACAATGTTTAAGTTTCCTGGCAAAAAATTTAATTAATAAAACAAGGTTAAAATTTTGGGGTGTCACAACACTACCCCCCTTAAGAAAAATCTCGTCCTCGAGATTTGCTAAAAGTTGATTTGAAAAACATTACTCCTACCATTTACAGAAATAACCACTCTACTTAAGCGGTAAAATGCGGCTACAGTGAGAGAGCAATAAGTGGTGTAAAACTACAGTGTGGGGCACTGGCGCTGCGTGGAGAAATCCACGTTTTGGGGAAAACGAGCGATTTCTACGTCGGACGCAGTAAATTTAGAATAAATTCTAAATTCTAAAATACGCTGGTCGTACCCGAGAGCACAGTGCTCCCCGGTCGGCTGTGGACCCGGGGCCCACTGTCAGTCTCTTCTTCTTTCTCTGGCTCTGTCTTCTTCCTCTCTCCCGCGTGCTTTCCCGCGCTTTCTCCACCGGCGACGTCTAGCGCGTAGGGCATCTAGGTCGTACTACGGTAGTGCGCGGCGTGCTAGCTGCCGGCGCAACGTGCACTCACCTCGTGGCCCAGTGCGCTGTCGGCACTGCTCGTGGATTCGCCTCCGAACACCGGTGATCGGGCGACGAGCGGCGCTGGTGGACCTCGCCCACCGTACACCGATCTCGAGCTATAAAATGGCCGAGGTGCTCCTCTCTTCTCCTTCACACCTGGCCTCGCTTCTCCTTCTCCTTCCTTCTCCTCCATTTCTGCTTACAGAAGCTCGAGACGAGGCTCTAATGGCGGAGGTGGTGCCGGACTGAATGCGTGATCACTGGTGTGCGGAGGGCTGGCGGCGGTCTTTGGGGCTCTCCGTGCTCCTGTCGCGATGATCCTCGATGATCGCCAGCGATGCCGCCGCTCGGGTGTTGGATCTCCGCGGTGGCGGTGATCACGAGGATTAGGTGTGATGTCGGGTGCCAAGTGTTGTTGGTGTGCTGAAGGTAACTTGTACCCGGATGATTATCCACTAATCTCTCCTTCAGAGGTTGTGGTGCGTTTGGGGAGGTGGTCGGTGAGATGCAACACGGTTACGTGTTTTCTGCAAGCAATGTATGTGTTCGAGTGGTTGTGGTTGTGAGTCTGCTGCCGTGGTGATGCGTGAATAAAAACTCCATGTCATGAGAAGATATACGATGCAGCAACTCAGGGAAAAGAAATCTCACTCCAGGATTTTTCGCGAGAGAAACCAGTTAATTTAAGAGTTAAACCGCAACAAAAACTACTCATATTAATATAAACCAAATAATTTACTTACCGCACAAACTCGGGGTACCACGCATAAGTTACAACATATAAATAAATGTTGCAATCATAAACACAGCAGTGACGTCTATAATGCAATCGGTAACTGGACGGGGTCCCGAGAAAACGTCTCTGGCACTAGGACACACTCCTCTTCTATCGGGGGAAGCGGACTGACCAGCCGATGAATGTGTCTCTCCTGGTCAGGCCTCAGTGGTCTGCCGATGGTGATCTGCGGATTTAAATCCGCGAGACTCTGGAGATAACCCATTACTCGCTGGGTCAAACGCTCTGGCGATGACGCATCGACCAGGTTGGCCAAGATCTTGTGTCTCTCTCAACTCGTCCCACCGGAAAAGATGTTACTTCTCCGGTGCTGCGGCTTTGAAGTAATAATACCCTCGTTCACTGGCATAGGGTACCGCGAATCGAAGGTGGACAAGCGCTTCGTGTGCAGCCGCTTCTATGGCCATTTGTGGAACTGGCATGGATTTCCCCACGAAGGAGACTTCCGTTGGGTCTTGGTTTGAGTTTACGGGAGGGATGTGTACTACTGCCCAATATTTCGAGGTGGATGGGGTGATTCTCGATTTGAGCAGCTCGTACTGGGGTGGCTGGGCAGAACCCATGGTACTGCAGGTAAAGTCCCACAATATTTTGACAAAGCTACCCGGGGTTGCATCTGGGGTTCTCAGATAAATACTAGGGCTCGGCATGGCAAGAAATGGTTGTGAGGACGGTGCACAAGGTGAGGGGTGCTTGGCAAGGTCACGAGGTGGCCCTTTTATATAGCATTCGGGCTGGGTTATATACCGCGGTGAGGGGCACTAGTTTGTCGGTTCTGCTCTCGTGGGGTTGGGGTCAAAGCCACAGATACACATATCTCATAAAAGTGACGTGTTACTGTGGGTGTCGTCGGGGTAAGTTTTGGTAGCTGTGCCCGGAATAAAAAAACATGCAACTGCGTGTTGACATATATATGCAAGGTCACTATTTAAAACAGAGGCACAACAACAGGCTGCGTTTATTTACAAGGTCGCATGATTATAAGGTGTGGATATACTGAGACTCGGCACTACTCGAGTGACTTAGTCTACCTCGTTTATATCCAAGCGGGCGTGCTTTGTGGACGTCGAGGCTTCTCCATGGGTTTCACCGTCGGGATTAGCTGGAGGTGGTTGAGGAACTGCAGGGTCGGGGTAGCGATGATGGCCATCGCGGGGATTGTTGGCCAAAATCCCGTTGGAGCGTGTTCACAAAAGGCGACGAAGCACTTCTGGGGTCATCAAAGCACCTTGGTCGATGGATGGGGCAGACCTCAAGGACTCGATCGGGTGTCTGAATAGTACGACTGGGTTGTCGGTGTCGGGCTCGTCCTCTCCTCTCGCCGGGGCTCGGCGAACCAGTTCTCCACGAGCTGCGATCAGATCAATGGTGATTTGATCAAACAGTTCCTCTAGTGCACCTACATAGCGCACTAGGTGCAACAATGCAGGATCCGTCTCGTGATCTCCGTTGGCAACTTGGGGTGGTCTACCATACCCTTCACGGCTGGGGTAGTAGTAGAACGAGCGACAGTTAACTCTGGGCGACAAGTGTCGGAGTTCAACTATAGCCTCTCGAGCAGCTAGTTGGATGGATTGTGGCTCAAAGGAAGTTGTCCTTCCGGTGAACCTGTAGGGGCGTTCTGGCGATGGACCCCTACCGTAGATGTGCACAGTGGCCCAGAATTGACGGCTCTCACCGCTCATGGGCCCTTGGTACACAACATATTCTGGGGGCTCTTCTAACGCATAGGCACGACGGGTGAGGTTTGCAAGTATGGTCACAAAACCTCCAAGGTTGGTTGTTGTGGTCTCATTGTGCACGACGGGTCCAGGCATTATGGCTCGGTTTGGGGTAGAGGCTGTGCTGTGCTGGGTTGAGGCTAGCGTGCCCTTTTTTTATAGAAAAAGGGGACGAAGTCTTCCTTCGCACGCTTGCGAATGAGATATATTAGGCGTCGGTCACTGGGGCGTGATCGATAGGCTAGGTTGATAGGTTGGGCACCGACCGTCAAAAGGTGTCAGGCTCACTGTGTGGCTATCTTACACGGGAAGCTTGGCCGGGGTTAGTTTAAGGTCTGGTGGGTTGGGTTACCTAGGTTTTTCGACCTGGCTAAGATAGGATTAGCCAATGGTCAGCCTGGCTCTGATACCAAGTTTGTTAGGACCGGATTTTCGTAATAATAATTTCCAGAAAATGGACCTTTTGCTCACCAGCCCCAGGATTACTGTTAGCTGACGAGGCACCAACTTGATACAGAAATTCCAAGCAAAAGCAAAATATGTAGTACAAGACCATTCTGGCCTATGAGTACAACAAATGGTTTCTAGTGGTTGATGGCGGAAGCGGTTTGTAGATCATCGGCGTCTATGGGGCTCCATTTCCCACCGGAACAGCTGACCAGGTTAACTCTATCTTCGCGACATCGTTGCTTAGGTTCCGGGGCTGTCATCGCAACGCTCCTCTCCACGCATGAAATCTGGCCAAGACAATAGCCAGGGACAAGCTAGTGAGTACTTTGAATGTACTCGCAAACATTATGAACACGGGTGTAATATAACAAATGATAATCATGCTCTGAAATATTCTATGGTCACAACGTCAGTCACAAAATAAAATCCATGATGCACGTAAGCAGGTTATTCATATAAAACATAAATGATGCAATTAGGGAGTAGAAATAGGATGCCTCAGTTGGGCGTCTGAGCGAAACCACCTACAGGGCTTATAAAGTAAATAAACAACAGGCATGCCACAGTCAGTCGTCTTAGCGACACCACATAAAGGGCTTATATAGTAAATATATAACAAGCATGCCACAGTCGGGCGTCTTAGCGACACCAGATAAAGGGCTTATATATATTAGATAAATAACAAGCATGCCACAGTCGGGCGTCTATGCGACACCACATAAAGGGCTTATAAATAATCACAGTGAATATCCAGGAGGTAGAACCATCCCAGGGATATTCGATAATTCAAATAAGATAACGGGTTAGTCCATAATAAATAATAATCATGATCATCACAAGTCACAAGTCATGATCCAAGTTCTGGTTTAACAGTTTCTCCTGCGAAGACCGACACTAAGACCGACACTTGACCCATCCCAGACTGTAGTCCTTAACCATGGACACGGCTATTCGAATAGATTTAACCTCTGCAGAGGATGTACTCTTTACCCACGAGTAACGGATTCCTTTAGTCCATCGGGACTAATTCCGTCTACGGCCTTTTAATTGAAAACACACCTATCCGCACACACCAGCCTAACTTACTGGTGTCTGGAATCACCCACGACACCCGTTAAGCGAAACTCTAAGTGGGGAGGCTACAACCTCGAGTTAGCATGGGATCACAAAATTTATACCGCGCAAACTAGGGGAGCTACCCCTTCGGCTACAACCGAAAACACCCATGCCCCCGGACCAGGTGGCATGCCTACCGGATGCCTCCGGTATCTTCCACCATGGCCTCTCTGTACGGTGTGTGCTAGGAAAGGGGTTGACAACTTACTGAAACATACCCTACCTATGGCAGGGACAAGTGGTAGTACGAAACAAGTATGGGGTTACCGGAACAAGACTTGATCTATGGTCGACTCAGGAGGTTTAAGTATTTCCTGCATGATTAGTATAACAATATATACTTCAACCAACAGACAGAATCACCACTCGACATACCTTATCATGCCGTACCGGACACAACCGTCTCGACGGAGGACTAGGGACAAGCCCGTGTCTACCCAAGACAGCGGCTTTCCCGGATTCGTTCCGGTATGCATGAGAGGCATATGATGGTGACTACTATCACAAACATATCAAACTCTAACAGCATGAAATCATCGATATGTACTCATGAGTAGGAACCTATCATCACATAAAATAACGGATACTCCGTATTGAGATGGTGTTGTAACCATGCAAATAACACACAATATTATGCCAGGGTTCAGAATGCTTGCCTTCAAGTTGTGGGGAGGCAGGGTGCATTCCAAAACTTTTGAAAGTTTTCTTCTCTCTGCGACGATCCTATTTTTTTGAAAATATTCAAATTAACACATAGTTTAAAAGTGGTACAAAAAAGTTGTCTGAATTTTTTTCAAGTAAATCTGAAAATAAACTACACAATATTTTAGAGAGGTAGGAAAAGGAATCAACTCATTTGGAGTTATATTTAAAAAGTTATAGTCAGTCAAAGTTTTGGTCAAATCCTGTTTAAAAAAAAACAAAAAAAAACGTTTCGAACTAACCACGTCGAAGGCATATTCGGGTGTTTACTCCTCCACTTATCCAGCATGGACGGCGCGTGGGTTGCTGACAGTGGGTCCAGGGGACCCACTGGTCAGGTTTGACTAGTCGTTCTTCCCTCCTCTTCCTCTACCCGAGCGGGGGCGGCACTCCGACGATCGCCGCCGGCGATTGGCGGCTCCTTGCGGGGTTCCGAGGGCGAGGATGGATCCGCCAGACCGGGCGGTCCTCCCGGTGGTTGTTGGGTCGTCGGGGGTGGAGGGAGTCGCCGTCGACGAGCTTCGTGGCGGCCGGTGGCTTCGGGAGAAATGTGAGTTTGGGCTACGGTGGCTTCCGATCACGGCTGAGGGTTTGGGCGGCTCCGCACGATCCAGTGGAGAAGGATGGAAGCACAGGGAAGGTTTGGGGGCCTCGGTTTTGGCCGGATTTCACCGGAGCGCGGCGGCGGCTGAACCTGTTGGAGGTGAGGAAGGTGACCTCCTCCCGTCGTTCTCTGGCTATGGGGGGCTCTACAGAGGTAGCCTGAGGTCGCCTGAGTGCTCGGATGAGCTCGGGGGTCTCCTTATATAGTGCAACGAGGTTGGTTCCGCGGCGGCCGGAGATAAGCTCGCCGGCGAACCGCCATACTGTGCTGCAGGGCAACGTGGCGGGGTTTGGGCTGGTCGGCGCATTCCGACGGGTTCCCTACTGCTCAAGGGGGCGGGCTGGCGCGCGTGGGTGGCTCCGGCAGCGCCGTCCACGGCAGGTCTGCTGTAGCCGGCCGCTTGTGGCCACGGCCGACCTGACGGCGGCCCTGTGGATCCTTAGGGGCGGTCTGGCGCGTTCCGGTGAGTGGATGAGGCCGGGGTGTGGCTCTACAAGTGAGCAAAGGTCAGGGGTGCGGGGCGAGTGAACGCGGCGGCTCGGGTGCACGCACGTGCAAAACGCGCGCTCTGGGCGCGCCTAGAGCACGCACGCAACGTTCTCGGCGAATTGCCATGGCAGGCCAGGGAGCCCCAATCCACAAGGGGTTTGGCAGGGTGGGGTCTATAGGCTACGTCAGAGCTATGAGACAAGCCGATTTGGCAAAGCAAGCAAGTCCAAAGTGCAAACTAAAAACCTTGCCCAAACTGGCCATGCACAGAAGGTGTTTGACAAAATGATAAGGGCATCTAGGCAACTCTTGGAGGGTCCAAAATCTCCAGATCAGGGTCTCTTTAGATGCAGGTCGGGATGGTAAGGTTAGTTGGCCAAATCTAGAAACAAGCTAGTGCAAAACTTTGAGACAACCAAATCTGGTCAGAAAGAAAAGGATATGGTTTCATGGACTAAAACTACTCCAATGGGTTCACTCTCTTGGCCTCAGGGGTTTTCTAGGAAGGACTACAAGCAGGAAAAGGAACCATGGGTAAAGGAGCAAGTTAAAATGTGCTTGCTGTACAATTCAACAAGTTGGACCAGAATGGAAATGAGGTTGATTCACTCAAATTTTTCAAAGAACATAACTGGGTTTTTGCATAAAGTTGAATAATATACTCCTACTAACATCCCATAATTTTGGTGGAAGTTTTAAAGAAATATTTAAATAGGTTGTAGTGCAAATTTGTTTGGACCAGATTTGAAAATCTGGTGTAGAGCTCAAAATCTACAATGAACAGAAGATATTTTTGCAATAAAATGATCTAAAAACATCACATGACATCTCCAAATTTTGGTTGGAATTTTAAATAAATTTATCAAATGGTTGTAGTTCAAATAGGGCTTCAAACTAATGAAAAAATCACTTTAAGGCATAAAGATCAGAGGGTAAAAATTATGCAAATAAATCCACTGATAATATAAGTGTTTTTATTGAGAGAGTAAACAAGTCCAATGATATAATTGGAAAGTTTTCACTTGGGGTAAAAAATCCATAAAAATAAAGAACAGAAAGGTTCTGAAATAAAAAAAATCCAGAAAACAATGTTTAAGTTTCCTGGCAAAATTTTTAATTAATAAAACAAGGTTAAAATTTTGGGGTGTCACACCTGGCGGAGGGGGGAACCTTCACCTGTGGCCATCTTCATCATCCCGGCGCTCTCCATGACGAGGAGGGAGTAGTTCACCCTCGGGGCTGAGGGTATGTACCAGTTGCTATGTGTTTGATCTCTCTCTCTCTCTATCTCTATCTCTCTCTCTCTCATGTTCTTGAGGTGATACGATCTTGATGTATCGCGAGCTTTGCTATTATAGTTGGATCTTATGATGTTTCTCCCCCTCTACTCTCTTGTAATGGATTGAGTTTTCCCTTTAAAGTTATCTTATCGGGTTGAGTCTTTAAGGATTTGAGAACACTTGATGTATGTCTTGCAAGTGCGTATCTGTGGTGACAATGGGATATCACGTGATTCACTTGATGTATGTTTTGGTGATCAACCTGCGGGTTCCGTTCGTGAACTTATGCATAGGGGTTGGCACACGTTTTCGTCTTGGCTCTCCGGTAGAAACTTTGGGGCACTCTTTGAAGTACTTTGTGTTGGTTTGAATAGATGAATCTGAGATTGTGTGATGCATATCGTATAATCATACCTACGGATACTTGAGGTGACATTGGAGTATCTAGGTGACATTAGGGTTTTGGTTGATTTTTATCTTAAGGTGTTATTCTAGTACGAACTCTTGAATAGATCGATCCGAAAGAATAACTTTGAGGTGGTTTCGTACCCTACCATAATCTCTTCGTTTGTTCTACGCTATTAGTGACTTTGGAGTGCCTCTTTGTTGCATGTTGAGGGATAGTTATATGATCCAATTATGTTATTATTGTTGAGAGAACTTGCACTAGTGAAAGTATGAACCCTAGGCCTTGTTTCCTAGCATTGCAATACCGTTTACGCTCACTTTTATTGCTTGCTACCTTGCTGTTTTTATATTTTCAGATTACAAAAACCTATATCTACTATCCATATTGCACTTGTATCACCATCTCTTCGCCGAACTAGGGCACCTATACAGTTTACCATTGTATTGGGTGTGTTGGGGACACAAGAGACTCTTTGTTATTTGGTTGCAGGGTTGTTTGACAGAGACCATCTTCATCCTACCCTCCCACGGATTGATAAACCTTAGGTCATCCACTTGAGGGAAATTTGCTACTGTCCTACAAACCTCTGCACTTGGAGGGCCAAGAGCATTTACAAGAAGAAGGTTGTCTAGTAGACATCACATACCATCGCCTATGGGTCTCATCACACCCCCGGCAGCACGCGCCCCGCAGCCGGTTGCTCATCGCAACCCGCTGCCGTTGGTGTGGTGCCACTGCTGCAAATCACGCAGAGTCATCCGTCGCGTCTCAGCCACAATCCTCAACCCTGGCCGAGTATTCTACAAATGCCCGAATCATGGGGTAATAATATGTTTAATTTTTATTCTGCTGCTTTCAGTTGCTGATTTTTTTAATAGTTTGGTTGATGATCTTCCAATTTGATTCGTACAGAAAAGGGAAGATTCGAGTGATTTGTATTTCTGGGAAGTTGCTGATGTTGGGGAGTGCAACTACGCTGATTATTTGGTTAGCCGAGGAATCTCAATACCAGCAGGTTGGGGTGTTGGACAAGTAAAAGAAGGAACGGCAGAAGAGGAAGATGCAGAGCAGAAGGTTAAAGATGTAGTTCTTCTGATCATGGCCAAGCAACAGCTGCTGAATGGCCTTGACTGTAATGAGGAGATGAAAGAGCTTGCGAAGATAATGGGCAAAATCGATGTACTCTGTAGGATGATTGTCTCTTTATTTGCAGTGTATGTAGCACTCGTGATGTATTCAATAGCTATGACATGAGCACTTTGCTGAAACTAGTAATGAATGAAACACATGTAGCGAAATTTGGGCGTAGTGTTGTGAACATCTAATGATTTCTATTGACGGAAATCAGGGGGTATCGCCTTTTGATCATAAATAAATAAATAGCAGAGGCCCTTTTGGTAATAAATAAATAAATTAGCAGAGGACCTGTCGGGTCAGCTTTGTTCTCATTCAAAGACGTCGAGCAAATTGCAGTCCAACAGCAAACTATGTCATCAAATTTAAGTTTCACAGCCAAATATGAGTACAACTACACAACAATGTCATCATGTTTTAGTCGTCATACAATCACCAAACACACATCAGCATATATAACAAGTGATGTTCTCACAGGAAAATACTAAACAACATTTTCATCAGGTTTCAGTTGTCATAGCAAACACAATTTCACATATTAGATAAAAAAACGTCTTCTGACAGGAAAATACGACAAAAGCAATGTAATCATCATCCGCAGCAGCAGCATCAACATCTTCGCCATGTATATCAGTCTGAATCGTAATTCCCCATGGTGTCATCTTCTTCTTCGTCCTCAATGTCCTCGAACGTTGGCTTCTTCTTGATCAACTCTTGTATGTCCACAGCACGACAGGCAATCTTTTCGCCGGCGAAATTGACGTGATGGTTCTCAAAGATAATAGGAACATTTGTGTTATCTTGTACATCTGGAGCAGTGTAAGCATCATCTTGTTGTGCAACTTCATTAAACGAATTCCTCTGCTCAAACCTTTGCACTAATCTCCAGTCATCGCTACGTGCAAATGTGTCTTCCAAGAAAAATATCTGTGTTGCTTTATTTGCCAAAATAAAAGGCTTGTTGGTCTGGTACGCCGCCTTGACATTGATGGATTTAAAATAATCATCAGCTCTGGGTTTTGCGATCCTAGAAAACAGGTTATACCAACGACAGCACAACAGAACCACCCACTGATGTTCCTCGAAACTGGAGATATACTGCAACAGAACAATGTCTGTTATGTTAGCATACATTTCAGTTGTCTCTTTTTCATATGTATCCGTGCTCATGATGGCACTGTTTTGTGTCTTCCTACCTTCGTCTCATGCAAGGGTGTTGTAGCGCACATCTCCAACAACGCAAGATTCATAATGTCTTACCCGAGTATCAGGACCCATTGCTAGTGAGTAAAGGGCATCATCAACTGCCTGCCCATCCTCCCGCATCTTCTTAACCTATGTTTAGAAAATAGACAAGCTGATCATCTTATGTACTCAATATATTAAAAAAACTGACAGTGCAATTCAAAAGCTTACATGGCTCTTGAACCATTTCGCAAATCCTTCCATAACCAGTTTGTCAATGTTTCTTGGATTTTGCGGCAGTAACTCCTCTTTGTAGATGCTGCACAACATAGTGATCATGTCAAACATCTAAATATATAAGAAAGTGCTGCAAGTTTAGTAGATTATGATGTATAAGCTGCAGTACTTAGCACTTACTTGATATAAGGTAGTATCTCAGGATAGTTATTCAACACATACCAAACCATTTTGTCCAAATCTTTAGGTTTATCCTCTTGTCGACTCTTCCCTATAACTCGAATAGAATAATCGAAAACATTGAGCCCGGGATTGTCTTCATCCACGTCTGTGCTAAACTAATTAGCTGTTTCAATGTATTTTGAGCAGAATGTCAACACTTTTATAGCAATGTAGGCCTCTGCAATGGAACCCTTGGGTCTAGCTCTGTTCCTAACATAGCCCTTGAAAGTGCCTAGCCGCCTTTCAATAGGGTACATCCAGCCATACTGTACTGGACCTCTAAGTAGTGCCTCATCAGGTAGATGAATAGCCAAATGCACCATCACATCAAAGAAGGCTGGAGGATATATCTTCTCAAGGTCGCATAGGATAGTTGGTATCTTGTCTCTAAGACGCCCAAAGCATCTATCCTGATATTTGTAGCAGAGTTCCTCAAGAATTGTCCCAACTACTTGCAATCGCTCAGTATAAGTCGTAGGCGGCCCAATCCTCTAAGGATAACAGGTAAAACCCTTTGATGTAGGACGTGGCAGTCATGAGTTTTCAACTCTTGTACCTTGTTTCCATCTGCACTGACTCTCCTTTCAGCGTTGGAAGCAAATCCATGTGGGAATCTCACATGTGACAGGACCTCGCAGAATTCTTTTCTTTTTACCTGGTCCAAGACGTACACAACTGGTGCCATATCCCGTGGTTTGCCTTCATCTTGCACCTGCAAATCCCGTCTGATACCCAGGTGTGTCAAATCAATCCTAGATTTTAAGGTATCTTTCGTCTTGCCTTCAATATTAAGAAGTGTGCCGATAATGCTGTCACATGTATTTTTCTCGATGTGCATCACATAAGGATTATGCCGCAGATCCAAATCTTTCCAATACTCCAAGTCCCACAAAGTGGACCTGCGGGTAAACAATAATCTCTCTTCTGCCCTGCCACGCTTCCTTTTCCCGCTACCATTATCAGGATGGTTTCCTGGTGTAATATGCCTGACCTTCTCTAATTCCACTTGCAACTCATCGGCGGTGAGCCTCTTTGGTGCATCACGGTTTTCATGCTTCGCATTGAACACATGTCTTCGGTATTTTCTAGGATGCGGCTTGTCCTTGGCAAGGAAACGGTGGTGTCCAATGTAACAGATCTTGCTAAGTATTGCAGATGACAATGATTCTCACATCAGGCCGAACACATGCATTGTAACCATGTGTCGTTCGCCCTGACATAGTGCGCAAAGACGGATAATCATGGATGCACCAAATTATAACAGCACGCAGAAAGAAATCAGTTGGTGGGCTGCTATATAGGTCTCGAGTGAGAACACCCCTCCATAGCTGTTGAAGTTCCTCCACAAGAGGCTCCATGAACAAATCAAAATCCTTTCCAGGACTTTTTGGACCTGGGATGAGCACGGCCATCATGTAGTTTGATTCTTTGGTGCAGACATTTGGAGGCATGTTGTAAGGGATAACAAGCACTGGCCACATGCTATATGTGGCGCTCTGGTGGCCAAATGGGTTAAATCCATCTGAATCTAAGCCAAGTCTAATGTTTCTCGGGTCAGCAACAAACTTTTCGTGCTTCTGATTGAAGCTTTTCCACTCACTACCATGTGATGGATGGCTCATTACATTACGATCACTTTGTACTCTGGTTCCTAGAATGCCACAAGACATCCTCTCTTGTTTCAAAGATCATGAAACAACCTCTGCAATCTTGGTGTAATTGGAAAATGTCTCAGAACATTATGAGGAATCCTCTTCACAACATCACCATCTTTCCATCGTGATGATTTGCATTTCGGGCATTCACTTAAGTTGGCATAATCCTTTCGGAACAGAACACAATTATTCTTACAAACATGGATCATATCATATCCAATTCCAACTGCTCGAAGGAAATTCTTCATTTTACTGTAGGTGTGTGGCAGCTCAGACGCATCAGGGAAAGCTTTGCGAAAAGCAGCCAACATTGCATTGAATGATTTGTTGGTCATCCGCTCAGATGTCTTCACCTGAAGAAAGGTGACCATAGCTAAGAATACTGACAGCTTATTTCCTGGGGTGAGAGCCACGTTGCATTGTTCCAACATGCGGTTCCACCATTTTTCTTCTGCAGGTGAAAGTTCACGGAATGCACGAGCATTTCGTAGCATTGTTTCAATGTTGGTCAAACTCACTGGCTCCGCCACCACCTCCTCCTCCTCCTCCTCTTCCACCTGAGCATCAGGCAGATCAAGATGGTGATCTGCTGCTTCCACGTAGTCAATAACATTGACGTTCACAGTTTCACCATGATGAACCCACCTACTATATGTGACCGACATCCCATACAAGTGTAGATGATTTTGCACAGTTGACTGGGGTCTTGTAACTGAATTCATACAACTGCTACACGGGCAGAGCACATCTGATTTCGGACCAGCGTATCAGCTCTGATAAAGTTCATGAAGTTTTCAACCCCCTCGACATATGCAGCGGAGAATCTTCGAGCACAAGTTATCCAAGTCATCTCCATCTGTTAGACATACAAATTAGTTCTTCTACTAGATATTATAGGAAAAACATATATGCTTTTTTATGAAGTCCAGAAGAAAATACCTAGGTTGATGTCTAAATCTATGGCAAGATATTTGGATGAGCAGATCTAAGTAACAAAATATATGTAAAGCTAATTCAGCAAACAAATTTGAGTGCTAAATTATGGCAGGTTGTTTCAGTAGTCAATGAGGCCTAGCTCACAGCCATCGAACTATCGAAGGCCATCGCAGCAACAAAGATCGAGTATAAAACGGTGTAGAGCTATTTCACCTAACAGATTGGCTACTAGACCCAGGCAATCTACGTCATAATAAATATATGGCAGGATATTTTAACAACTAATCGGCCTTGGCATGCCATCTTAGCTAAGCAAATTGAGTGCAGAACAGGGCAAGGAAGCTTCTTAAGCAGAGCATATTGACTGTAAACTACTTCGGCAAAAAGTGAGATTAACATCGTCTATCAGCTAACATTCAGCGCTACACCGACATGCATGGGGCCTCAGTCTAGAATGCGCGTACCGTGGGAGAAGCTGACCGCCGTGCGTCTCCACACGAACGTCGCCAGCGGTGGCGGCGCTGACCGCCGTGCGCCTCCACAAGAACGTCGCCAGCGGTGGCGGCGCGGCTAGAGGACGACAGTCTACGAGAGCGTACTGTGGGAGCGAGAGGATCGCCGTGCGTCCCCTCGACGAACCGCAGCACCGACGTATCGACGCGGCGGGGAGGGCGGCTTTGGCGGAGCGAATGGAGTGGAGGGGGCCGAGGGGAGGGGTTTGGGGAATATTATTGGCTAGTTGGCCTAAGGGCGGTTGAATCTAGGATTTGGGGGGAATTTTCAGGTGGGGGGAGGATTTTCACGCGGTGGGCGGCGGGAGTTTGGCGCATGGTCGGTTTCTCCAAGTGCAGTCCCACATGTCAGTGAAGGGGCTACCCGAAGCGCATTCCGTTTGCGTGAGCCGTGTGCAGGACCGAACGTGTGTGGGGTGCAATGCGACCGTGACAGGGGTGCTGTGAGTGTACCGCCTTTTTTCCTTTTAAACTAGGTGCTTCGCCCCCTCAAAAAAAACTTGTTGCTTTGTGCGATCCATCGATACTACTGCTAGTAATGCGGTAATCCCGACTAAAACGGCGTGGCCGGGTCTTTTCTCGTGCGATATGCTGGGAGGTTGGCTTACTTGTGTTTTTAGGACGAGTAATGCTACACCTACATAGTCCCAGTTACGTAATTAACATAATGTGAAACCTGTGAGCTGTTGATTGTAGATTAGGGGGAGGGAGAGGCCCACCACCATGAAAATCAGGGGAGGAGAGAGAGAGGCAATTTACGTTAACCCTTTCGTAGGTTCCCGTAGATGTAGAAAAATGTGAAATGCGTGAATGTGCATTTGCAGATAAGGCCTTCCCTCGTTCATCCTTTTCTCCCACAAGATCTTGATCTTCCATGCAACGCACGGGCATCTTGCTAGTACTCCTACAATATACTATATTATTGTGAAAGTTCATATACACCGGCCGAGATTAATGCAAACGCGAAAGATTTTCATTACATTTCGAACTTTTATAGGACAGAAAAATAAAAGAAACCTGACCCTAAACCTATTCTATGGCGGCGACCGACGTCCTCCATCTGCGATCTTCATGTACGGGGGCGGGGTTCAAGACCCGTGAAGTGCAGGTGCGGTCTCCGGCGAGGAAAAGTAGAACACGGGAAACGGACCGGCCAGTTGGCACACCATGACCTGCCGCCTCCCATGGCCTACTCATCCTCGGAGGAGGCCCTGACCTCGGCGGTGCCGGACGTTGGACAGTGGCAAGTAGGACGCGTGGCTGACGGTGCTCCCATCGTCGGCCGCCAGCGTGGCCGCCGCTTGTGCGGTGACTTGAGCGAGAGGGGCGACCTCGAGCTCCATCCCCGAAGACAAGCTCTCCTGCAGAGCGTTCACGCTTGCGGTCATGGCGGATGTGGTGCCAGGTAGGAGGACGATGCGCTATGGTGTGGAGGTTAGCTGGGCATTGCCACTTTAAGTAGCGCATTCCGGTGAGGCCAAGTGTCCTGGTGCGTCATTAAGTTACCGGAGTTGGTTCCTCGGGCACCGAGCCTCTTAACGACGGCATACGGACGGACGACATGAATGCGGGCAGCTGGCGCCGGCTGGGAACGCACCGCGCGATGGCGCGAGGGACGAGGGTTTTTGGTGTGCCAGGGTAGTCATCTGCGGTCGTGGCAACATTGGAGATGCCCTTTGCTCAAATGCGATCGACGCATGTCATTGAAAAAGCAAGACGACCCGGCATGGTCTCAGGTCGTGAGGACGCAGTTGGCCATGCTACGCCACTCCCTGGACGCGTCCCGGTGCCCCGTGCATCCTCGACGAGCCGGGTGTTGGGGTGTGTTTGGATTGTGGCCAAAGTGCACCTTACCACCCTCGGTACACTGAAACCGACCGTGTCTAGCGACGATGAGCGTGTCGCTCACCCGGTCACCGTGTCCAGAGGCGGTGCTGGTGCGGCGCCACGTTGTTGGCCCTCACGACCCACATGAATGGTTGCCAGTGACGAGGAGGTCGTGGGCCAGCTCCTCCATTGGACTAGTTTGCGCTATATCATCCCGACAGGTGTGCCCCACATGTCGGTTTCCCTGTTTTCTCGGCCATATTCGAGCGTCAGTGCTCCATGTTGCGCATTAGGCCTTTCACTATGTAGGCCAAGCGAGACAACTTATTGTTTATTTGAGTCGTTCAAGTATAATCATGTGGCGTTTGCTTATTTTTCATTCCTCTCCAACCCTCTTCTCCATCGATCATGTCGCCCTCCGGTCAAGTCCATCCTCCCGCATGCCTCATTTGAACATTCCGTCGAGTATCATTCGCATGTGGGCCTAGACCAAGCTTGTATTTCCAATGTTTATTTGTAATTTGTCCGACATGCATACAAAGAAACGATTCGTTTGAAATTTCACTTTGCCTCCACTACGTGTCGCTTCACATCTTAGTTTTGACATCCCATTCGGTTCATGCCTCGACACATGTTGACGAGATCGATTGATGTTCAGAGATCAATTGCGTGTCATGCAAGGAGATAAAGGTTTGGTCTGTTTCTGTGATAGAAATGGCCCACGGGGGGGGGGGGGGGGTCTGTGGGGATCAGAGGGAGTATATTGTACATTCATAAGCGAAGTACCCACCCTAGTCAACTATCAATCGATCTCTAGACCCCGAGATGAAATCGAGAGAGAACGAGTGGGGGCATGTGTGATACATAAGGCAGATTCAAAATTTTGAACCAGTGATCATAGCATCCGCAAATCATATATAAAGGGTATTCAATGTTCATTTCGTTTTTGAACGTACAATATACTCCCTCCTATCATTTCTAGTTTACATATAAGTTTTATGTGTAGTCAAAGTATCTCTACTTTGATAAAAAAAAGTATCAACATTCAACAACGCCCAATCAATATTGTTAGATTAAATACGTACTCCTAGATTTGTACTCGAGATGGTTTCCAATTTGTTTTCAACCACGTGAATGTGCTTGTTCTCGCGCATGCTCTTCCTACTAGGATTTCGCCACGTATAGCCAGTCCAATAGTAACTTTTTTTAAGCTCCCTATCCAATAGTACTAGTGGAGTACTAACAACATCTGTACTAGAGTATAAAGTGCTCATAGTTGTACTCCCTCCTTCCATTTATATAGGGCCTATGTGGAGGAGAGAGATGTGAAAAAGTAAGGGGAGTGAGCTCTCATGCAAGAGCCTAGCTATATACACATTCTTAGTTAAATACATACAATAAATATGAAGAAAGAGATGGAGAGGAGATGGAAAAAAGTAGTAATACAATAGCCAACCTTATAATTTGTTTTGTGGGAAATAGCCAACCTTATAGCCCACACTACTGTATGAGTGCATATAATAGATGATGGCTATAGATGACATGGCAGTTCCTTATAGCCATCGACTCACTATATTATTAACCATGCTCTAATGCGTTTTTCAAAACCGCATTTGACTATTGACAAGATTAATAGTACATGAGATGTATAATGTGAAAATTATATCATTGGAAGCTCCTTTCACATACGTATCCCAGCCTTACCCTCCCTTTCAGTCACTTACTGGCGGACCCCATGCTTGCTAGGCCCCGCATGCCAGTTACTCAATGGGTTCGGCCACGTCAGGGGATCCTCATCCGTAGTATACCCCCTCTGTTTTTATTTACTCCGCATAAAATGACGCGGGCAGGGGAGGGGGAGGGACGTCGGTTTGCTCCCAACTGCGGTCCCACAAGCAAGCGAAAACGCAGGACAAAGCGTGTTCCATTCGGTGAGCGACGTGGATAGTCCAGCGTGCCGAGTTGCAATGCGAACGTGACAAGTGCGATGTACAGTCAAAACCGATTGACTGGTCGTCACCAGAACCACTATTCACACTAGAACCTTCGCTGCTCGGCCTACGCCAGCCACTGCCCTAAAACAACACCTAATCTCCAGCCCCTTCCCACACCTTTCGATCCCCTAGCCTGTTGGAAATATGCCCTAGAGGCAATAATAAATTAGTTATTATTATATTTCCTTGTTCATGATAATCGTTTATTATCCATGCTATAATTGTATTGATAGGAAACTCAGATACATGTGTGGGTACATAGACAACACCATGTCCCTAGTAAGCCTCTAGTTGACTAGCTCGTTGATCAATAGATGGTTACAGCTTTCACGACCATGGACATTGGATGTCGTTGATAACAGGATCACATCATTAGCAGAATGATGTGATGGACAAGACCCAATCCTAAGCCTAGCACAAAGATCGTGTAGTTCGTTTTCTAAAGCTTTTCTAATGTCAAGTATCTTTTCCTTAGACCATGAGATTGTGCAACTCCCGGATACCGTAGGAATGCTTTGGGTGCACCAAACGCCACAACGTAACTGGGTGGCTATAAAGGTGCACTACAGGTATCTCCGAAAGTGTCTGTTGGGTTGGTACGAATCGAGAATGGGATTTGTCACTCCGTGTAAACGGAGAGGTATCTCTGGGCCCACTCGGTAGGACATCATCATAATGTGCACAATGTGACCAAGGGGTTGATCACGAGATGATGTGTTACGGAACGAGTAAAGAGACTTGCCGGTAACGAGATTGAACAAGGTATCGGTATACCGATGATCGAATCTCGGGAAAGTACAATACTGTTAGACAAAGGGAATTGTATACGGGATTGATTGAGTCCTTGACATCATGGTTCATCTGATGAGATCATCATGGAACATGTGGGAGCCAACATGGGTATCCAGATCCCGCTGTTGGTTATTGACCGGAGAACGTCTCGGTCATATGCGCATGGTTCCCAAACCCGTAGGGTCTACACATAAGGTTCGATGGCGCTAGGGTTATAGGGAATAGATATACGTGGTTAACGAATGTTGTTCGAGTCCGGATGAGATCCCGGACGTCACGAGGAGTTCCGGAATGGTCCGGAGGTAAAGATTTATATATGGGAAGTCCTATTTTAGCCATAGAAAATGTTCGGATTTTTCGGTATTGTACCGGGAAGGTTCTAGAAGGTTCCGGAGTGGGGCCCACCTGCATGGGGGACCCACATGAACGTGGGTAGTGGGGCAAGGCCCCACACCCCTAGTCAAGCGCACCAAGATCCCCCCTTAGAAGGAATAAGATCATATCCGAAGGATAAGATCAAGATCCCTAAAAGGGGGATAACAATCGATGGGGAAAGGAAAGGATGGGATTTCTTTCCTCCCACCTTTGCCAACGCCCCAATGGACTTGGAGGGCAAGAAATAATCCCCCTCGGCCCCTATATATAGTGGGGAGGCGCATGGGAGCTGCACCCTTGCCCCTGGCGCAGCCCTCCCCCTCTCCCAAGTCCTCCTCCTCTCCTGCGGTGCTTGGCGAAGCCCTGCAGGATTGCCACGCTCCTCCATCACCACCACACCGTCGTGCTGCTGCTGGATAGAGTCTTCCCCAACCTCTCCCTCTCTCCTTGCTGGATCAACGCATGGGAGACGTCACCGGGCTGTACGTGTGTTGAACACGGAGGTGCCGTCCGTTCGGCACTAGGATCTCCGTGTGATTTGGATCACGACGAGTACGATTCCTTCAACCCCGTTCTCTTGAACGCTTCCGCTTAGCGATCTACAAGGGTATGTAGATGCACTCTCCTTCCCCTCGTTGCTAGTTTCTCCATAGATAGATCTTGGTGACACGTAGGAAATTTTGAATTTCTGATACGTTCCCCAATTGTGGCATCATGAGCTAGGTCTATTGCGTAGATTCTTTGCACGAGTAGAACACAAAGTAGTTGTGGGCGTTGATTTTGTTCAATATGCTTACCGTTACTAGTCCAATCTTTTTCGACGGTATTGTGGGATGAAGCGGCCCGGACCGACCTTACACGTACACTTACGTGAGACGGGTTCCACTGACTGACATGCACTTGGTGCATAAGGTGGCTAGCGGGTGCCAGTCTCTCCCACTTTAGTCGGAACGGATTCGATGAAAAGGGTCCTTATGAAGGGTAAATAGCAATTGGCATATCACGTTGTGGTTTTGCGTAGGTAAGAAACGTTCTTGCTCGAAACCCATAGCAGCCACGTAAAACATGCAAACAACAATTAGAGGACGTCTAACTTGTTTTTGCAGGGTATGCTATGTGATGTGATATGGCCAAGAAGAATGTGATGAACGATATGTGATGTATGAGATTGATCATGTTCTTGTAATAGGAATCACGACTTGCATGTCGATGAGTATGACAATGGCAGGAGCCATAGGAGTTGTCTTAATTTATTGTATGACCTGCGTGTCATTGAACAAACGCCATGTAATTACTTTACTTTATTGCTAACGGTAGCCATAGTAGTAGAAGTAATAAGTTGGCGAGACAACTTCATGGAGAAAGCGATGATGGAGATCATGATGATGGAGATCATGGTGTCATGCCGGTGACGATGATGATCATGGAGCCCCGAAGATGGAGATCAAAAGGAGCAAAATGATATTGGCCATATCATGTCACTATTTAATTGCATGTGATGTTTATCATGTTTATGCATCTTATTTGCTTAGAACGACGATAGTAAATAAGATGATCCCTCGATAAAATTTCAAGAAAGTTCCCCCTAACTATGCACCGTTGTGAAAGTTCGTCGTTTCGAAGCACCACGTGATGATCGGGTGTGATAGATTCTTACGTTCACATACAACGGGTGTAAGCTAGATTTACACACGCAAAACACTTAGGTTAACTTGACGAGCCTAGCATGTACAGACATGGCCTCGGAACACAAGGGACCGAAAGGTCGAGCATGAGTCGTATGGAGGATACGATCAACATGAAGATGTTCACCGATGATGACTAGTCCGTCTCACGTGATGATCGGACATGGCCTAGTTGTCTCGGATCATGTAATCACTTAGATGAGTAGAGGGATGTCTATCTGAATGGGAGTTCATGAGATGAACTTAATTATCCTGAACATAGTCAAAAGATCTTTGCAAATTATGTCGTAAGCTCGCGCTTTAGTTCCACTGTTTAGATATGTTCCTAGAGAAAATATAGTTGAAAGTTGACAGTAGCGATTATGCGGACAGAAGAAAGCTTATGTCCTTAATGCACCAATCGGTGTGCTGAACCTCCAACATCGTCCGTGGATGTTGCGAACATCTGACATACACGTCTTAATAACTACGTGATAGTTCAGTTAAACGGTTTAGAGTTGAGGCACCAAAGACGATTTCGAAACGTCGCGGAACATATGAGATGTTTCGAGGGCTGAAATTGGGATTTCAAGCTCGTGCCCACGTGAAGAGGTATAAGACCTCCGACGATTTTCTTAGCCTGCAAACCGAGGGAGAAAAGCTCAATCGTTGAGCTTGTGCTCAGATTTTCTGAGTGCAACAATCTCTTGAATCGAGTGGGAGTTGATCTTCCTGATGAGATAGTGATGTTTCTCCAAAGTCATTGCCACCAAGCTGCTAGAAGCTTCGTGATGAACTATAACATATCAGGGATAGATATGATGATCCTTGAGCTATTCGCAATGTTCAACACCGCGAATGTAGAAATCAAGAAGGAGCATCAATTGTTGATGGTTAGTGAAACCACTAGTTTCAAGAAGGGCAAGGGCAAGAATGGGTACTTCATGAAACGGCAAATCAGTTGCTGCTCCAGTGAAGAAACCCAGGGTTGAACCCAAACCCGAGACTAAGTGCTTTTTTAATGAGAGGAACGGACACTGAAGCAGAATTACCCTAGATACTTGGTAGATGAGAAGGATGGCAAGGTCGATAGAAGTATATTGGATATACATTAAGTTATTGTGTACTTTACTAGTACTCCTAGTAGCACCAGGGTATTAGATACCGGTTCGGTTGCTAAGTGTTAGTAACTCGAAATAAAAGGCTACGGAATAAACGGAGACTAGCTAAAGGTGAGTGACGATATGTGTTTGAAGTGTTTCCTAGTTTGATGTGATCATACATCGCACGCTCCCTATTCCATCAAGATTATTATTAAACCAGAATAATTGTCATTTGGTGTTTGCGTTGAGCATAGACATGATTGGATTATGTCTATCGCATAATCACATTATTCATTTAAGGAGAATAATGGTTACTCTATTTATTTGAATAATACCTTCAATGGTCTTGCACCTAAAGGAATGGTTTATTGAATCTCGATTGTAGTGATGCACATCTTCATGCCAAAAGATATAAGATAGTAATGATAGTACCACTTACTTGTGGCACTGCCATGTAAGTCATATTGGTATAAAACGCATGAAGACGCTCCATGTTGATGGATCTTTGAATTCACTCATTATTGAAAAGTTTGAGACATGCGAACCATGTCTATTGGTGTATACACATGAAGAAACTCCATGCATATGGATCGTTTGGACTCACTTGATTTTGAATCACTTGAGATATGCAAAACATACTACATGGGCAAGATGACTGAAAAGCCTCGGTTTCAGTAAAATGGAACAAGATAGCAACTTGTTGGAAGTAACACATTTTGATATGTGCAGTCCAATGAGTGTTGAGGCATGCAGTAAATATCGTTATGTTCTTACTTCACAGATGATTCGAGTAGATGTTGAGTATATTTACTTGATGAAACACAAGTCTGAACTATTGAATGGTTCAAGTAATTTCAGAGTGAAGTTGAAGATCATTGTGACAAGAGGATAAAATGTCTATGATATGATCATAGAGATGAGTATCAGAGTTACGAGCTTTGGCACGCAATTAATACATTGTGGAAATTGTTTCACAATTAATACCGCCTGGAACACCATAGTGTGATGGTGTGTCCGAACATCATAGTTGCACCCTATTGGATATGGTGCGTACCATGATGTCTCTTATAAAATTACCACTATCGTTCATGGGTTAGGCATTAGAGACAACCGCACTCACTTTAATAGGGCACCACGTAATTCCGTTGAGACGACACCGTTTGAACTATGGTTTGGAGAAACCTAAGTTGCCGTTTCTTAAAAGTTTGGGGCTGCGATGCTTATGTGAAAAAAGTTTCAGGTTGATGACCTCGAACCCAAAGCGGATAAAAAATGCATCTTCATAGGACACCCAAAATAGTTGGGTATACCTCCTATCTCAGATCCGGAAGCAAAAGTAATTGTTTCTAGAAACGGGTCCTTTTTCGAGGAAAAGTTTCTCTCGAAAGAATTGAGTGGGAGGATGGTGGAGACTTGATGAGGTTATTGAACCATCACTTCAACCAGTGTGTAGCAGGGCACAGGAAGTTGTTCATGTGGCACCTACACCAATTGAAGTGGAAGCTGATGATAATGATCATGATGCTTCGGATCAAGTCACTAACGGACCTTGTAGGTCGACAAGGACGCGTACTACTTCAGAGTGGTACGCAATCCTGTCTTAGAGGTCATGTTGCTAGACAACAATGAACCTACGGGCTATGGAGAAGCGATGGTGGGCCCGGATTCCGACGAATGGCTCGAGGCCATAACATCCGAGAGAGGATCCATGAGTTTGGAAGAAATACTTGATGGTCGTAAGGACGTTGGGTAAAGATGGATTTAAAAAGGAAGACAGACAATGATGGTAGGTATCACCATTAAGAAAGCTCGACCTGTCATTAAAGATGTTTTCCGACAAGTTCAAGGAGTTGACTACGGTGAGGCTTTCTCACTCGTAGCGATGCTAAGAGTCTATTGGAATTGGATTAGCAGTTACTGCATTATTTATGAAATCTTGCATATAGGATGTCAAAACATTGTTTCCTTGACAGTTTTCTTGAGGAAACGTTGTATGTGATACAACCAGAAGGTTTTTGACAATCCTGAAAGACGCTAACAAGTATGCAAAGCTCCAGCAATTCTTCTAAGGACTGGAGTAAGCATCTCGGAGTTGGAATGTACGCTTTGATGAGATGATCAAAGATTTTGGGTCTATACAAAGTTTATGAGAAACTTGTATTTCCAAAGAAGTGAGTGGGAGCACTACGAAATTTACGATTAGTATATGTTGTTGACATATTGTTGATCAGAAATGATGTAGAATTTCTAGAAAGCATATCGGGTTGTTTGAAAAGTGTTTTTCAATTGAAAACCTGGATTAGGCTACTTGAACAATAAGCATCAAGATCAATAAGATAGATCAAAATGTCTAATAATACTTTCAAATGAGCACCTACCTTGACATAATCTTGAAGGTGTTCAAGATGGATCAGTCAAAGAAGGAGCTCTTGCCTGAGTTGTAAGGTATGAAGTTAAGAATTAAAGCTCGACCACGGCAGAAAAGAGAGAAAGGACGAAGGTCGTCCCCTATGCCTTAGACGTAGGCTCTACAGTATGCTATCTTGTGTACACTTTTGATGTGTGCCTTTCCACATGTCTGGCAAGAGGGTACAAAGGTGATCCAGGAGTGGATCACTAGATAGCGGTCAAAATTATCCTTAGAGGAATAAGGAAATGTTTCTTGGTTATGGAGGTGATAAAGAGTTCGACGTAAAGAGTTACGTCGATGCAAGCTTAACACCTATCCAAATGACTATGAGTAGCAAACCAGATACGTATAGTGGAGCAACAATTTGGAATAGCTCCAAGTGGAACGTGGTAGCAGCATCTACGATATGACATAAAGTTTTGCAAAATACATAGGGATCTGAATTTTGCAGACCCGTTGACTACAACCTCTCTCACAAGCATAAACATGATCAAACCCAGAACTCATTGAGTGTTAATCACATAGTGATGTGAACTAGATTATTGATTCTAGTAAACTCTTTGGATGATGGTGGCCACATGGCGATGTGACCTGTGAGTTTTAATCACATGGCGATGTGACCTGTGAGTGTTAATCACATGGTGATGTGAACTAGATTATTGACTCTAGTGCAAGTGGGAGACTGTTGGAAATATGCCCTAGAGGCAATAATAAATTAGTTATTATTATATTTCCTTGTTCATGATAATCGTTTATTATCCATGCTATAATTGTATTGATAGGAAACTCAGATACATGTGTGGGTACATAGACAACACCATGTCCCTAGTAAGCCTCTAGTTGACTAGCTCGTTGATCAATAGATGGTTACGGTTTCACGACCATGGACATTGGATGTCGTTGATAACGGGATCACATCATTAGCAGAATGATGTGATGGACAAGACCCAATCCTAAGCCTAGCACAAAGATCGTGTAGTTCGTTTGCCAAAGCTTTTCTAATGTCAAGTATCTTTTCCTTACACCATGAGATTGTGCAACTCCCGGATACCGTAGGGAATGCTTTGGGTGTACCAAGCGTCACAACGTAATCGGGTGGCTATAAAGGTGCACCTGGTATCTCCGAAAGTGTCTATTGGGTTGGCACGAATCGAGACTGGGATTTGTCAATCCGTGTAAACGGAGAGGTATCTCTGCGCCCACTCGGTAGGACATCATCATAATGTGCACAATGTGACCAAGGGGTTGATCACGAGATGATGTGTTACGGAACGAGTAAAGAGACTTGCCGGTAACGAGATTGAACAAGGTATCGGTATACCGACGATCGAATCTTGGGCAAGTACAATACCGTTAGACAAAGGGAATTGTATACGGGATTGATTGAGTCCTTGACATCATGGTTCATCCGATGAGATCATCGTGGAACATGTGGGAGCCAACATGGGTATCCAGATGCCGCTGTTGGTTATTGACCGGAGAACGTCTCGGTCATGTCTGCATGGTTCCCGAACCCGTAGGGTCTACACACTTAAGTTTTGATGACGCTGGGGTTATAGGGAATAGATATACGTGGTTACCGAATGTTGTTCGGAGTCCCGGATGAGATCCCGGATGTCACGAGGAGTTCCGGAATGGTCCGGAGGTAAAGATTTATATATGGGAAGTCCTATTTTGGCCACCGGAAAATGTTCGGGATTTTTCGGTATTGTACCGGGAAGGTTCTAGAAGGTTCGGAGTGGGGCCCACCTGCATGGGGGACCCACATGAACGTGGGTAGTGGGGAAAGGCCCCACACCCCAGGTCAAGCGCACCAAGATCCCCCCTTAGAAGGAATAAGATCATATCCCGAAGGGATAAGATCAAGATCCCTAAAAAGGGGGGATAACAATCGGTGGGGAAAGGAAAGGATGGCATTTATTTCCTCCCACCTTTGCCAACGCCCCAATGGACTTGGAGGGCAAGAAATAATCCCCCTCGGCCCCTATATATAGTGGGTACGCGCATGGGAGCTGCACCCTTGCCCCTGGCGCAGCCCTCCCCCTCTCCCAAGTCCTCCTCCTCTCCTGCGGTCCTTGGCGAAGCCCTGCAGGATTGCCACACTCCTCCATCACCACCACACCATCGTGCTGCTGCTGGATGGAGTCTTCCCCAACCTCTCCCTCTCTCCTTGCTGGATCAAGGCATGGGAGGCGTCCTTTGGGCTGTACGTGTGTTGAACGCGGAGGTGCCGTCCGTTCGGCACTAGGATCTCCGGTGATTTGGATCACGACGAGTACGACTCCTTCAACCCCGTTCTCTTGAACGCTCCCGCATCAAGCGTCCCCTAGTTCGCCGGAAATCCATGGTGCGCCGCAAGATCACGTACTACAAGATTCTGATGCCGGAGCGCCGCGCAGAGATCGCGGCGGCGGTCAGCGCCACAGACGTCCAATCCCAAGCTTGCTTTGCGGCGGGCCGATCCCCGAGTTCTCTGGAGCCAAGCTATGAGGAGGAGGAACCCGATCCAATGTTCATGGCGGAGGTCGCGGCGCAGAAGGCCACCGATGGGTATGAGACGATGGATGTCGACTTCTTGCCAGCGTCCGAGTATCCCATGGTGCAGGCGGACCAGCGGTTCAACCTGGCGAAACTAAAGGAGGACCGGGAGGCAAAGGCTCAACTCGACGCGGTGCGCGCGCATGCCGCTACCATCGAGGCTCTCCTGCAGGCGGTACCGGATGTCGTGGATGTGAAGCGGGCGGCGGAGGCTCAACTTGAGGTGGAGCGCGCGGATGCCGCTGCCATCGAGGCCCTCCTGCAGGCGGAACCGGACGTCCTGGACTTGAACCGGGCGGCAGAGGCTCAACTCGACGCAGAGCGCGCGAATGCCGCTCTCATCGAGGCCCTCCTGCAGGCGGAACCGGACGTCCTGGACTTGAACCGGGCGGCGGAGGCTCGACTCGACGCGGAGCGCGTGGATGCCGCTGCCATTGAGGCCCTCCTGCAGGCGGAACTGGACGTCCTCGACTTGAACCGGGCGGTGCTCTCATCCGTGCAGAGCGCCCGCACGCTCCGCGTGAATGAGTAGCTGGAGCTCGAGGACAACCACAGTGCAGAGACACACGTCGGCAGCTACGGCTAGTTCGCGCCGGCAGCCAAAGACGACGAGGCCGTCTCGTTCCGCGAGAAGTGATTGTTTTTCTTTATGTTGTTGTTTTTATGGATCTTTTGCTGTGTAAAAACATATATTGTTATGCAAGTCGCCTGACTTGGGTCAATCTACCATTTCAGGCGGTTGGATGAATATCCTACGTCTCCTAACCCTTCTTCCTCACCTCTTCTTCTTCCCCAAAAGACCACCGCACGGGCCGTACGGATACTCCCCAACATGCGGTTGGATAAACATACTCTATGAATGAAAATTATGTGTCAGCAGTAGGATGGCTGAGTTTGGTTTGTTCACATGCGACAGCACGTGTCAGTGAGGGTGCGTTCCCTTGGTTGGGTTTGCGGCATGCAGGAGCGACTGTGCATGTGAGGGTGCGGTGCGACCGCGGCGTGGATGAGCGACCGTGTGAGGGTGCGGTGCGACCACGACAGCCGTGCGCAAGTGTACCACCTTTTCATTTTGAAAACTTTAGGCAAGCTTGGCAAAAATGTGTGGCGAAGTATGGCAATGCAAGGCCTAGACCCAAACAGGATAAGTACGTAGTACTACGTACTAGGAGTACTAGTGATAGAAAAGAAAGGCGGGGTTTTCCTTCGCGGGATTAGTCAATACAAATCCTCGTTTCACGTGTCAATTAATTGGTATTTTTTTCTCCAAAGCCCAAAGAGCTAACCATCTCACTCCTCATCGCTTGATTAATGCAGCGCCATGCAAACCAACCTTCTCACTTCCGCATGCATGCAGGGGATATTAATGTCCTTTTGCAAATTTTGGTTTTGATATACTGGCCTTGTGTATAAAAAATGGAGGTAGTAACTATATTTGACTTCCTTCACAATTGCGGTGACGTCGAAGATATCTCGAACGTTGTGGTTTGGTGAAGCGCGTTCGACGAAGAACACCATTGAGGGAGACCACGGTAAGTCATTCGCAAGTGCCGCCTGCAAGCCGAGACAACCGCCGTATTTGCATCCAGGAAGTCCGTTGAACCAAAGGACGCGTAAATGTACTAGTACTACTCGTACACAATAGCGTCGTCCGTCCAGCTTAGTGCGGTGAGATGGTTTCTCGAAGAAGACGATGGAGAAATGGAGTCAGCAAAGAGTGAAATGATGGTTGCTTTGTACGTGCTTTGTGATTTGACGCATCACTGCTTTGTGATTTGTGACAGAAGGGACAGGGGAGTAGACTCTGTCCTCTATACTGTACATGCGTCCAAGCATGGGAGAAAGAGGAGAGACGTTGCATTTTTCTATTCCTTCAATCAATCAACCAGGGAGCTTCGGTTCCATCCTTTTGGCTTTGGCAACACCATCCACAATGGTTACCACGATGCCAAAAGCTATTTTCACATTTGGCTACACATTGTGGATGCCCTTAACCGTACCACTTGGTTTTGCTCCTGTGTGCTATCTATACAAATCTCAATTATATTGATCTAAAAAATTATAGAATCAAGATTAGTAAAAAGGAGGTGATTTTGCCGCGCGGATGGCAGGGGAGGTTTCTTATTTTTAGAGTACGGTGTCTTGGCAGTTTGCTAACATGCGGTCCCACGTGTCAGCGCTTTACCAAGCCGATCCGCTTCCCACATGAGGCAAAACAATGGCAAAAGCAACACGTGGTTAACTTGAAGAAGATGAGGGAGAAGCGGATTCAGCAATGAGTGAAAATGATGGTTGCTTCGTCCCTCCAACTTCTTTTTTTAGCATTATTACTTCGTCCCTCCAACTTATCTACGGGAAAGGTGCAGCTTTGTGATTTGACGCCTCATTGCTCATTACTACGCCCGCGCCATGACTGGGTGCTTCACCCTGGCTGCTCTGCACTGTATTCCGGTATGGCACGTGGACCCGGTAGCTTGATGCCCCACATGTCGGCGAAAGGGACTAGATGATTTATGAAAGAAAGCGCTCCACTCTTACGGCGGAGGAGTACACGACACGACGACCCAGTGAACTGTCACTTGTAATGTATGTAGTACTATAGTTTTGCTGTTTCGCACGATCCTGGCCATATGATACTGGCCATACATTTCAAAGGCAATTTTAATGTATGCAAACTGAATAATTAAGTAACAATATGATATCTAGTAAAACTAAAAACACATATGATTTATTGTGTTAGAGTGTAGTAGTAGTGATGTATTGCATAGTTGTTAGATGTAACATGCGAGAATGTAGAGATGTAGTTTTGGAGGGCCTACAGAGAGAAAAGCGTAATACGTTCACCGAACTTCAGAATAAGCTGATTACGGTCACTATATACGTTTTGCGGTGATTATACGGTCACTTGCTCACGGTTCAGCATCGGATTGCACTCTGTTGACCGGCCAAATAGTCTGCGTGGCACCATGTTGACTAGTTAAATTGACCACATTCCTTGTGGGTCCCACCTGTCAGTTCGCATAGGTAAAAGGTCAGATAAACACAAATTTACGCATGCGCGACAAGACTCCACCCCGTGCGCGGGAATCACCTGATTGTGTATGTGTCTGTCAGGGCCTGATGTGTGTGCATGCACGTGTAGGTTGAGCACTTGAGCGTGAGAGTGTGTGTTGGTTGTGTGGCGTACTGGTGTGTGCATGCATGCGTGCGTGTGTGCGTGTGAGTGTTGCGTGCGTGCGTGGCTGCGTGTGTACGTTTGAGTGTTGCGTGCGTGCGTGGGTGCATGTGTTCGTGTGAGTGTTGCGTGCATGCAGTTCGTGTGCATGCGTGCGTGTGTGTATAATCACCACACGAGCTCATGTGCGTTAAAACAGACAGCTCAGCATACCAATACAAGGCCACCTTGTCCGCTATGCCCGCGGTCATGACTTCGAACCATCGTCCAATATTTATTTGTCGTTTGTTTTCATTCTTACTAGCAAGATGCCCGTGCATTGCACGTAACATCAAGATGCATTTGTATGACTAGTTTATCTTGTGAGAGAAAAGGATGAATGAGGAAAGACCTTATTTGCAAATGTGGAGAGGTGTGTGGGTACCTTTTTGCAAAATTGTCATAGTTTCTTTCCTATCTGTCGGATATAAATCGGAAGGCCTATATTGCAGGATGGCAGGCACACCATCATCACCTACTCTGTTTTTATAAGAGTGTATTTTATCCCTACTCTTATAAAAAGCATAGTCGGTGATGATCGTGTGCCTGCCATCCTGCAATATAGGCCGTCCGATCTATATCTGACGGATAGGAAGGAAACTATGGCAATTTTTCAAAAAGATACCCACACCCCTCTCCACACTTGCAAATAAGGCCTTCTTGTTCATCCTTTTCTCCCACAAGATAAACTACTCATACAAATGCATCTTGATATTCCGTGCAACGCATGGGCATCTTGCTAGTATTTATAAGAGTGTAGATGTAGAGTAGATACAAGCCGACGTGTGGGCCCGATGGTAGTGAGATAATGTGATGCAACACTAGAGGTGCCACGTGGAGCGTTTTACTGGTCAACTAGTCGTGTCTTGAGCAAATCTGAGAGTTGTACGGTGAGCCCGTGACTGTATAATAACCACCAAACGTAAATGGTGACCGTAATGAGTGGATTCTGAAGTCCAATGTACGTATCGTGCTTTCGCTTCAAATACAATGATCGTCACTGTATATATCGCGAGAGAAAGATGAAACATGCGTGAATGTGCTGGGGGCTTACTTTTACAGGACCTGGAGATAGTTTGTGTCCGTACGTGAAAGGGGCGTAGAGGGGGGGGGGGGGTATGCAATGGAGAGAGAGATGCTCTTTGTTTCTCTTTATTATGACTAACTTTATATATAGTATAAAAATATAAAAATTCACAGTGCGGAATAAATATCATTGTGGGCACCATGCAATGCAAGCGTTCATACTCATCCATATAACTTTGTAATGTTGTATATATGTAGAAATTCTAAAATATTTTTTTTGCCACACTTTATTCTCAAAAGGAATGTTGTATGCGAAATAAATGTGAAGAGAGGGCTTTTTAGATCAATGGGGTACGTGATGTAACATGTGTGAATGTGTAGTTGATGCATTTGGCAGGGCCTAGAGAGGTGTGTGTGTGTATTACGTATTCGAGAGAGGCATGGATAGAGGGGCCGACAGGGGGGGCGTTGGAGAGATAGCACGAGAAATGAGAGTGGTATAGAGAGAGAGAGACGAGTATGACATCACAGCGAGATATTTCCTTGAGTGTGTATATGCAAGGGGGGAGTGGATAGAGGCACCAGGAGAATATTTTTTTGTGTGGTGTCTGTGTTGATATGTGTGGGTGTGAGAAGATAACGAGACGTGGGGGCAGAGGGTGTGTCACCGTGTGAGGTCTGGTGGGTCGAGGTGAGGCCCTTCGTTCGGTTCCGTCCTGCGCCACATTGGTCGGCCAGTGACGCATTTAGGGAGACCCATGGATGACTAGTCGTACGAGACAAAGATAGCATGATTGTGAAGGACTCTATGTCCACTGACAAAGCTGGCTAGGATTTGTAACCCTAGGTTCTCGGACTAAGGTAACCCCTTTATCTCTGATATTACTATTCATCCAAACTAACTTTAAGGGCCATCCTACAGAATGCTCTGCTAGAATCATACTCGTCGATTAGGAAGAGAGTTGTTATACAATGCGTGAGAGACAGGCCTAAAGATAATGTGCGTACAGGAGACACGTAGGCAGGTCTATGTATATAGAAAGGGTCGATGTGGATTGTGTGTGTGTATGCTTGCAAGAGGAAGAGTGCTTGTGATAAAGGTTAGTGAAAACAGTTGTAAATGGTTACGAGAGGGAGGGAGGGTTATATCGAGAGAATGTGTGCGAGAAAGACACCTCGGGAAAGAGTGTGCGAGCATGCGTGAGAGATCACCGATGGAGAGTGAAACTACATGTACAAGACTGCTGTACACATTCATTGAAGATATAAATTGTATCCAAATATTAGGACGGGATCATGATATTTGCAATTCACGTAAGGAACGGTCATTGATCCATCAGACATCTAGATGCTATCGAATTTGAGCATGTCTATGTTATTATTCAACACAATTTATCCACATAGTTACTATTTTGAACTCTAGACAATGCATCGCTTTAGCAATCGAATATAAACGTGAGTATAGTTCATGTTGTGTGCGTAAAGCATATTATACATACGAAAGTTACACAATGAACCTTATAAATAGCTATTTATGAACTAGCATACATTTGAATTCAACATGAAGTCCATTCAATTATTTGAATTTGATATCATGGCATTTGTAAATCATACATAAATTATGGGGGCACCAATCTTTGCTCTGATTTTGTACATAATAGCATATGTAGTCGTGTACAAAGTAGATTCTAATTTAGCTCCTCCATTCCAAAATAATCGTAGTTATAGGATTTTCAAGTGTCAAAATTTCAAAAAGAAGTGGATAATTTAATGAGGTTTTCAAACATACAAGGTCAAATTTAACGTTGTCTATTTAGGTCAATCCTCAAAGTTAAAGAGTAATCTAAACGTGAATACTTGTGTTTCAAAATTTCGAACGAAGCGCCAAAAGAGCCTCTAGTCGCCCGAAACCGCGTGAGACCAATGTTTGGTAGTACAAGGAAATTACTTCTCTAATAACTTCGACCCGTGAAACCTACCGGCCCGACGTCCAAAGGTCTAAACCGGGGTAGGTTTGTAGCTTCATCTAGACGCCACGCAACCGCCTCCGAAAAACATTCATACACAATGGCCACCTAAGCACACATGTCTTGGCCGAAATCGCTCCGCCCACTATTTGGGACACCTGGGATTACCATCCTACCCCCGACCAAAGAGGGTCCGAATTTAAGAGGGGGCAAAGTTTGTACTTTCCCCAAATTTCAAACAAGCGCGTCCCATCTTCTGTTCAAAAAAGCCAAAAACAAGCGTTTCCCAGACCAAAACATGGTTCTCCCCCCTCCCCCCGCCCACCCGTCCGATTCCCCTTTCGTACTCTGTGGGCGCAAAAACATTCGTACTCTGTGGGCGCAAAAACTACCTCTCCACCAACCGCGAAACCCAGGCATCCTCCGTCCGCCACCCCATTCCACCCATCAACCGCCGCCCTCCTCCATCACGCCGGATTCGATACCCCGACGTCGTCGTCCACCGCAACCTCAACCGCAACGCCCTCCATGGCTAGTAGTTGAAGCCGAGGCCGAGCCGTCCGTACCCGAGCCAGTTCAACCACTCTGTCCTGCGCCTCACCGCTACCGCTACAACTTCGCCACCCTCCACCGCACCGGAGTTGTTCCTGCTACGCCGTCCTTCCCCGCCTCGGATCTCCTTCCCCTCCGCCGACATACAGCCA
The DNA here is from genome assembly GCA_021605145.1 of Aegilops bicornis. NCBI lineage: Eukaryota > Viridiplantae > Streptophyta > Magnoliopsida > Poales > Poaceae > Aegilops > Aegilops bicornis. The sequence goes on along the minus strand of CM038670.1, from coordinate 767,794,031 downwards.
CGGCAACACAGTCAACAATTTGGCCATGGGTTCATCCAAGCCTGCACCCTCCAGAACATCGGTTTCCCCGGCAAAAAGAAGATTAGTGCGACATGTGGAGGCAAACACACTGGCAACCCAAAATGGTACTCTTGTTCCCTTATTCGTGCAAATCTTACGTGTCTGCTTGCACGGTATTCATCCCACAGAAGACACTAGTTGACCCTTCTTCTTGATACTAAATGTTCCTAGTAACTCGCGATGCACAAGGTTTCTCCTCATATACTATTTCACCTTAGCTAGAGGTCCGTATCCCCCCTAAATTTCAATTCCTGGTCAGTTGATTCCCAATTAACGGAAGCATTCCCCGGCGTAACAGGCGCTACGCCTATTACGCCGGGGAAGCAGCGCCTCGGTGTTTATCTTAGGGGCGTGTGGGGCCTAGAGCTACCGGCGCCTGATCTGGAGGTCGGCCGGGATTCAAGGGATGGCCTGGGGGCACTGCCAAGCACGGCGGTGGTGTGAGGTCGAGGGGAGGGCGGGGCGGCGGAGGCAGGGGTCTGGGCCGGTGGTCGCTGGCGGTTTAAGAAAGATCGTCAACAGTGACTGGAGGGAGGTAAACGAAGGCCATCTGCCCGTTCCTTATAGATCGCACGGTTCATTAAAAAAATCGACTGAACTATTTATTTTCAGTCGACTGTTATCTTGATATGACCACATGTGTGGTGTGCTGGAGGAGTACCTGCATTTCCTCTGCTCATATATTACAAAATCATACAGAGTAGAATCTAATTTTGTTAGCCATGCAATGTTGTAGAGCTATCATATGTCTCCTGTCATTTATTTTTCAGCCACCTGCTATCTGCTACTTTTACAGTGCACTAGTTCTGCACACACTTCACCCATACTCTCACTATTGTGTTTTTATGCAAGGGCATTTCAGACTCTGTTGCTATGAGAGAAGCAAAAAAGAAAAGAGAGCAGTCTCTCCATCGTCGTACGCGGATAGGCCAGACACGTTTCAGCATTATAATACGTGCAGTGTCAGCAGATGGAGACGGTAAACGTAGCTCTGGAGTTGATGACCTCGCTCGCAATGAACCACCATCCCAGGTGCTTGATTTAACTTTGCGGTGTCATATGTGGTTGCATGTTCCATATGGTGTCTATCTTGTATTCGAAAGGCCGAAGTCGGTCTTTATTAAGATAAGAAAAGACATTTTTTACATGAACCACCATCCCGTGAGCACCAGAAGACAAATAGCTAGTCAGGGAACTGGCCGAGCCAGTGACAAGCCGAGCAAAGAGAGGCATCACCTGGAAGCCAACTAAAAAGCCGCGATGGTGGCGAAGCAGCCCACCTCCCACCAGGCTCTCATGTCCTAAATGATCATGCTCACCACTCCAGCCAGATGTCTAGCTAGTATTGCTTCCAATTTGGTTAAATTGCATCTGCTCAGCTTACATATTATACCTTTGAATATGACATGCCTTTCTGTTTTTGGTACATACTAGTACATTTGTGTTTTAACCATGTTCATACATCAAACTAATGTTCTTGTGTATCCCTCATCAATCACTTATGATGAGGTAGTCAGGCAAGTACATTACTCCTCATTTAAAGAATGCAGCGTCAGCCTCCTGACATGATTCTCAAGAAACAACAAGGCTAGATGACGATAGTGAACGTAGCTGTGTAGTTGATTACTGCATTTCCCCTACACTAGCATAGGAATGCTTGCTCTAACTTGGCAGCGTGATATGTGGTTGCATGTTGCATATGGTTTCTAGATTGTAATTGTTCCAATCTGGTTAAACTACATGTGCTATTCTGCTTAGCTTATACATTATACCTGTTAATGTGACATGCCTTCCTGTATTTAGTACATAGTACATCTGTCTATTAAGCATGTCCTCACATAAAACTATTGTTTTTTGTATCCCGCATAAATCAATATGACGAGACACCTACAGTATATGCAGTGTGATATTAGTTGCATCTTTGATATGATTTATAGCATGCGCTGCTTCTAATTTGTTGAAATGCCATTTATGATGGGACACTTTTAACTTGGTAGTCATATTGGTTGCATCTTTCACGTGGTGTCTAGCTTGCATTGCTTCTTATTTGGTGAAATGGTTTCTGCTTAGTTTACACAAACAGTTGTGATCATGCCATGCCGTCCTGTTTTTCGTATTATTCCATCCTGGAATCATGTGTTTGCCTTACATCAAAGTAGTGATTGTCAGTATCATGCACGAATGAGTTCTAAAGAGTGAATTTTATTGCTTTTTCTTGTCGGTTTTACTTGACAATTCAAAATCACTAAAGCGGAAGGAAGTTAGCAAGGCAGCGGATGAAGGTGCTCCTTCCAAATGGAGGGCCTCTATAGATTCTACTCCTCCATCCCCCCAAGATGATCTCCAAGACAACACATGCATAGACACTCAACATAGCTGTGTTGGTGATGAGCACGTCTCCCCTAGTGCACCATCAAAGGTGCTCCCTCTAACTTGGCACTGTTATATGTGGTTGCATTTTATGTATGATGTCTAGCTTGTATTGCTTCTAATTTTGTTGAATTTCATCTGCTTACTTCACACATTATACTTGTGACTAAGACACGTGTTCCTGTTTCTAGAACGTACAATATCTGTCTATCACACCATGTTCTTACATCAAAGTACATTTGTTATGAAGAACTAAATTGTTATTCGTTTTTCTTGTCGGCTTGACTTAACATGGCACAGAGAAAGAGGAAGCAAGACAGAACGACAGGGAAAGGGAAGCAGAACAATCCTGCAGATTCTGCTGGTACTGATGGTGCAATAGAAGGTCAAAGTCCAGCGGAAAATTGTACCGACAGGGTATCCCGTGCTACACAAGCTGCAGAACAAGCTAAACAGTAACAAATAGCTGCCACCAAACAATCAAAGACAACCCTAGTTGTTGCAACACCTTCCACAGTACCACCAGCTGCACGATTTACTCGTTGGTCAACTCAGCTAGCAGCACGTTCCCAAGCTCCCTTGCCACCTGACACTACTTCCGAAGCACTCTTGACACAAGATGAGTTGGCAAGATCAGATGAACTTTGTGAGCTTCAACGGCAAGAAGGTAGTTGCTGGAGTCAAGTTACAGTTGCATGCTTCTTTATATGTAGTCTCACAGTTTGATGTACACTAACACTTCCTATGTTTGTTGTTGGACTAGCAACTAGATGCAAGAGGAAACAAACATCAGGGATAATGCTAGATAGGTTAACTAAATCTAGAGGAGGAAGAATGGAGATCCTTTTTGAGGCAGGTTTAAAAAGGCCACGTGATGCTACAGAGTCAGCCAAGTTAGTATCAGAGGCAGCGGTTGTTGTTAGGTGTCATGTACGTATCCTCCCAACATGGATTCAGTACAAGAATGACAAAGACAAAACCCAGTTCAACACCTTCCACGACCATTTATCTGTAAGTATGGTTATGGAAACTAGTAATATTGTCTTGCTCTGTCCAATACTTTCTAGGTTGCTGATAATGAGACTCCCATAATTTTCAATAGATGAGGTTCAAGTTGGATAGCCAAGATGATGCAACCAGACAAGCTTGCATCCATCTTTTCAAGTCTTCTCTATGACAGTAACGGTATAACTTGAGCAAAACTCATTTTGAAGGCAAGGCTAACAGTGAACTTACCCAAACATCTGCAGTGGAAAATATATCTAATGAAGACTGGAGAGGCCTCGTTAAACACTGGTCCGATCCGAAGTATCAGGTACATTATATATATATATGTCATTAGATCACATGTTGAAGTCCTATTTACGCATGTGACACACAAATATATCTTCTTGTAGGTGAACTCTTCAAAGAACAAGGCCAACCGTATGAAAGTGAAATTCCAACAGATGACAAGATCTCGTAGCTATATTGCACACTGCGAGGCTCTTGTAATTAGCTGTTGTTTCACTCTTTTTGTTGTACCATATTATCATATCTATATTGACTTGTTCCAAATGCATAGGAAAGCCCGCAAGGACCAAAAAGTACCTGAACCAAATGTTGTGGAAATCTTCAAGGACCGTCACACCAGCAAGAAGAAGGGCATGACTACACCAGTCAAAGTCGATGTTGTAAGTCCTTAATCTGCATGCCTTTTAACTACTACTTACTCTGACTTGTGCCTTGAACTGCATGGTTTGCAGCCAATGTCTATTACTCTTTTCAATTTTATACACAATTGTCTTAGTGTATCATTGCACCTTAGAAGGTTTAAAAGGGAGGAGTGATGTTCCTTTGATGTTGTCCTGTAATCTAGTTCCGTGCTGGAGTTGCCCACACAACGTTACAATTGCTTGTTTGTCTATTCTCAGTTGTTTTGTGATATGAATGATGTCGTACTATGCTTACCGTATTAGAAACTTCGTCTCTTTATCCTTAGCCCTCAATACAATGTGAAGAAATAGACAATACATTAGCGATGGTACATGGTCATATGTTTGGAACCTGGTTTTATTATGTACTTTGCAATATAATAAAACTATTATTTTACATGGGTTCACCAGAATAAGTTTTGTATATAGACCAAAGCTATTTTGTTTGGTTTTGATGCCTCCTTAATATCTTCTGTTCTGGTACCACTAATGTAAAACCACAACTTTTCAGCGAGCTATGGAAAAAATGGTGGAACTGCAACTATAACCGCAATGTCAGCTCTTGCTGCAGTGGGTCAGTACCTGTCCACTAACAGTGCCAAAAGCACGTTCTTGCGTAATACTGGCTTGGTTGTTAAGGAAATCTCGTCCAAACTGCCTCATGATCAAGATATGCAAGCTCAAAACAATGGTGTATCTACGCTCCAGACACAAGTCCATTCCCTAACAGAGACCCTTTGTGAAACAAGGAGAGACATTGTTCGATGTTGTCAATATATGCATGGTTTTGAAACCAGACTATCAGACATTTGCTATGTTGTTCAGGAGCCTAGGAGAACTGAAGGCGAAGGTTATGGTGCTCCATCGGACAATACAGCATGAAAACGTAACAGTCAGGTCAAATGAACTGAGCTTCTGAACTTCTGGTGGTGCATTTATCTGCTAGACTGTTAACTTTTATGCCAACCTTCCTTTTGTTTTATAGATGTAATTTTTTTGGTGCGATACAAAATTTGTTCTTAATGTGCAGCCACCGACTGAAGAAAACAGCAAGCCATTTTTGTATAGTGTAGGGTGTTCCCTATATTTGCACTGGTGGCGAACTTTGATGCCCACCGGCTGTAGTTAACATGGGCCTCCTACGGGCCGTAGAAACAATGGGCCTTCTAAAGGCCGTAGAAACAATGGGCCTTCTACATGGCCTAGAAACAATGGGCCTTATACGGGGCGTAGACATAATGGGCCTTCTATGGGCCGTATCATCAATAGGCCTTCTACGGGCTTATGATCGGTTGGCAAAACATGGGCCAATAACAGACCACATTATGGTCGTAAATGGGCTAGAGTTGAAATCGTCTATTCATGGGCCGACCATAACAGGCCGTCGTTAATCGGCCGTATTTTGATAACGCTATGAAAACGGCCCAACGTATTATCGGGCCACAAATGGGCCGACTGTAACCACGGGCTGAATTTGGCCCACAAGCAGAAAATGACAGTAATGGGCCGTAAGTAAACGAATGTGGAAAGGAGCCCAAGAATAAATGGGTCACGAGAAGGCCGAAATTTAACATGGGCTAGAAACGGCCCAACGGAATAATGGGCTGTTAATGGGTATAAAGTGATACACTGTTCATTACGGGCTAGTTTCACCAAGTGCCGTTAATGGGTATAAAGTGATACACTGTTCATTACAGGCTAGTTTTACCATGGGTCGTTAATGGGCCTAGAGTAATAAGGGCCTCATATGGGCCGAAATACGTCATGGGCCATACATGGGCCAGAAGTTAAAACGGGCTAGAATTATATTGGACGGCCTAGATGATGCTACTGGGCCTAATTCGGATAGGCCGTAAACGGGCGCTGGTTTAGCGAGTTGTAAATGGGCTATATGCGAACAGGTCATTAACAGGCTTGCCATGGGCCGGCCCGCCACCTTTTGACCAAGTCAAACGGGCCGGCCTTTACACAGGAATGGGCCTCTGTTGGGCCGTGCCACGTGTCGACGTATCATAAGCGCTTTGGGTCCAATGAGTGGATGACATCTGTCCCAGCGGTGAGCCGACACGTGTTTCCTCCAGCCAATGATAATTTTACACGTGGAAAATCCCCATTGGTCGAGGCTATAAACGGGTTATCGGATCCAAAACCGGACCCGATAGCTTAATGGCGTTCCGTTACGGTGGATGCCACGTGTCGGTCACCCTTGACGAAAGAACTTATGTGACGCGTGATTTATCGTCATGGAAGTGGACACTTCCGTGATGATAATTTTGGTAATGTCATGGAACACTTCTACGACATCACAGGTATGAGTATCTTGATTCTGTCATAAATTTGTCATGGATGTACATGCATGACAGAAAACGTGACCTACTATGACAAACATGTATCATCACGGAAGTGTATTTTTTGTAGTGCTAGTTCGGCGAAGTGATGGTGATACAAGTGCAATATGGATGGTAGATATAGGTTTTTGTAATCTGAAAATATAAAAACAGCAAGGTAACTAATTATAAAAGTGAGCACAAACAATATTGCAATGCGTTGAAACAAGGCCTAGGGTTCATACTTTCACTAGTGCATGTTCTCTCAACAATAATACCATAATTGGATCATATAACTATCCCACAACATGCAACAAAGAGTCACTCCAAAGTCATTAATAGCGGAGAACAAACGAAGAGATTATGGTAGGGTACGAAACCACGTCAAAGTGATCCTTTCTGATCAATCTATTCAAGAGTCCGTAGTAAAATAACACGAAGCTATTCTTTCCGTTTGATCTGTCATAGAGTTCGTACTAGAATAACACCTTAAGACACAAATCAACCAAAACCCTAATGTCACCTAGATACTCCAATGTCACTTCAAGTATCCGTGGGTATGATTATACGATATGCATCACACAATCTCAGATTCATCTATTCAACCAACACAAAGAACTTCAAAGATTGCCCCAAAGTTTCTACCAGAGATTCAAGACGAAAATGCATAAGTTCACGAGGTCACGGAACCCGCAAGTTGATCACCAAAACATATGTCAAGTAGATCACGTGATATCCCATTGTCACCACAGATAAGCACATCCAAGACATACATCAAGTGTTCTCAAATCCTTAAAGACTCAATCCGATAAGATAACTTCAAAGGGAAAACTTAATCCATTAAAAGAGAGTAGAGGGGGAGAAACATCATAAGATCCAACTATAATAGCAAAGCTCGCGATACATCAAGATCGTAACACCTCAAGAACACGAGAGAGAGAGATCAAACACATAGCTACTAGTACATACCCTCAGCACCGAGGGTGAACTACTCCCTCCTCATCATGGAGAGCGCCGGGATGATTAAGATGGCCATTGGTGAGGGATTCCCCCTTCGACAGGGTGCCGGCACAGGGTCCTGATTGGTTTTTGGTTGCTACAGAGGCTTGCAGCGGCGAAACTCCCGATCTATTGTGCTCCTCGATGTTTTAGGGTATATGGACATATATAGGCGAAAGAAGTCGGCCAGGGGAGCCACGAGGGGCGACGAGGGTGGCGGCGCGCCCAGGGGGTAGGGTGCACCTCCCTGCCTCGTGGCTTCCTCGAAGCTTTCCTGATGACTACTCCAAGTCTCCTGGATTGCTTCCGTTCCAAAAATAACTCTCCCGAAGGTTTCATTCCGTTTGGACTCCGTTTGATATTCCTTTTCTTCGAAACACTGAAATAGGCAAGGAAACAACAATTTGGGCTGGGCCTTCGGTTAATAGGTTAGTCCCAAAAATAATATTAAAGTGTTTAGTAAAGCCCATAAACATCCAAAACAGATAATATAATAGCATGAATACTTCATAAATTATAGATACGTTGGAGACGTATCAGCATCCCCAAGCTTAATTCCTGCTCGTCATTGAGTAGGTAAATGATAAAAGAAATAATTTATGAAGTGTGAATGCTAGCAGGTGCACAAGTTTGATCAATGATAATTTCAATCACCTTTTCTAGCATCATTATATGTCATAACAGTAGCTCGTGTCATAAAACTTCTCATGATCAAGTAACAAGCTATTCACATGTTAAAGCGTAGACCATAAACATTCTTGAAAACTAACAAACTATGTTCTCAGTCATCAAACAATTGTAATTCATCTTATTTTCAGGAAGGGTCTATGTAAGAGCTTTGATTTAACAAATTCCACATACTCAACTATCATATAGTCTTCCATGATTGCTACCATTCAAAGCATATTTTTAGAACAAATAACATCCATCGGACACAGAGAAAGATAGGGGCTTAATGTTTTGCGTCCCAACTTATTTATCATATAGATAATTGTCAACGATAATAATTCATGATCAAATATATTTGAATGGCCATATATGCTTAGATCTTTCTCCACCACATGATGCTTGCCAACTAAAAAGTAGGTTGGAATGAGAAGGAATACTACTGACTCTTGCATAAAAGTAAAAGATAGGCCCTTCGCAGAGGGGAGCAGGGATTTCCAGAGGTGCCAGAGCTCGAAGCTAAAACAGAGATGAAAATAATTTTGAGAGGTATGCTTTCATTGTCAACATAACGACCAAGAGTTCCCAATATCTTCCGTACTAGATACATTATAGGCGGTTCCCAAACAGAAAGGTAAAGATTTTACTCCCCCTCCACCAACAATCACACTCCACGGCTTGTCCGAAACAACGGGTGCCGTCCAACTTTCAACAATCCTTGGGGAGTTTGTTTAACTTATTTGTGAATTTTTTTAGATCTTTTGATCATAGGGCTGGGCATCCTAGTAACAGCCATTTTCTTGTGAATGATGAGAGGAGTCCACTCATCGTGAGAATAGCCCATCTAACATGGAAGATACTGACAGCCCCTAGTCGCTACATGAGCGATTCGGGCATACAAAACAGATTATTATTTGAAGGTTTAGAGTTTGGCACATGCAAATTTACTTGGAACGGCAGGTAAATACCGCATATAGGTAGATATGATGGACACTCATGGAAGAAACTTGGTTCAAGGGATTTGGATGCACAAGCAGTATTCCCGCTTAGTACAGATATTTTGGCTAGCAAAGGATTCTAAATAGCAAGCACCACATGTTAGAGGATCCATAACAATATAACTTCTATAAAAATGTACCCAAGCATAACTCATTATGTTGTCTTCCTTGTCCAACTTCAACTAATTTTCTCATGTTTGAAAATAATTAATGGGGCTCATAATCATAAAATATGTCCAAGATAGTATTATTTATATGCGAAATCTCTCTTCTTATACGTGAAGGAATTACTCCCCGTGGGAAAGGCATATGAAACATATATAATTTCAGATTTATGACATTCAAATCATTCAACCATTTACTCATAGGATATAAGTGAAGCACACGAGTAAATGACAAACTACTCCAAAAAGATATAAGTGAAGATCATGAGTAGTTAAATAATTATGTAGCTATGTGAAGACTATCTCTCTCATTTAAGAATTTCAGATCTTGGGATATTATTCAAACAGCAAGCAAAACAAAGTAAAACGACATTTCAAGGATAGCACTCATCATGTGAAGAAGCAAAAACTTAGGCTCAACCGATACTAACCAATAATTGTTGAAGAAGAAAGGTGGGATGCCTATCGGGCATCCCCAAGCTTAGATGCTTGAGACTTCTTGAAATATTATCTTGGGGTGCCTTGGGCATCCCCAAGCTTGAGCTTTGTGTCTCCTTAATTCCTCGCATATCACGGTTTCCTAAATCTCGAAAGCTTCATCCACACCAAACTCAACAAGAACTCGTGAGATAAGTTAGTATAAACCAATGCTAAAACCTTATCATTTTCTACTGTAACAAATCACTAAAATTATTATTTAACATTGCATACTAAATGCCTCTGCATATTTAATACTCCTATCCTCAAATAGAATCATTAAATAAGCAAACATATGCAAACAATGCAAACATAACAGCAATCTGCCAAAACAAAGACAGTCAGAAGAATGCAAGATTCATCATACTTCCCTAACTCCAAACATTATGAAATTCTACCACACTGTATAAAATTTATCAGAGCTCAATATGCAAAATGTTTCAACATTTTATCATATTCTAACTTTTCTAGGGAATTTTTGCAACAGCGGTAAACTTTCTGTTTTGAAACAGCAACATGTATACTTGCAAAATAAGCATGGTAAAGGCTATCCTAGACATTTTTATTGAAAATAGAGATTCAAAAAATTATTCCAAATAACAGCAAGGAAATACTAACAAAATAAAATGACGCTCCAAGCAAAACACATATCATGTAGTGAATAAAAATATAGCTCCAAGTAAAGTTACCGACGAATGAAGACGAAAGAGGGGATACCTTCCGGGGCATCCCCGAGCTTAGGCTCTTGGTTGTACTTGAGTATTACCTTGGGGTGCCTTGGGAATCCCCAAGCTTAGCCTCTTGCCACTCCTTATTCCATAGTCCATCGAATCTTTACCCAAAACTTGAAAACTTCACAACACAAAACTCAACAGAAAACTCGTAAGCTCCGTTAGTATAAGAAAATAAATCACCACTTAGGTACTGTTGTGAACTCATTCTAAATTCAAATTGGTGTAATATATACTGTATTCCAACTTCTCTATGGTTCATACCCTCCGATATTACTCATAGATTCATCAAAATAAGCAAACAACAAAATGAAAACAGAATCTGTCAAAAACATAATAGTTTGTAGTAATCTGTATCAAACGTATACTTCTGGAACTCATAAAAATCTGACAAAATAGGAAGACCTATATAATTTGATTATTGATATACTGCAATTGGAATCAGTATTGTATCACTTTCTGATGATTTTTAACAATTGTTTTGGTGAGCAGAAAATTTCTGTCTTTTTCAGCAAGATCGAATAATTATCATCCAAGAAGATCCTATAGGTCTTACTTGGCACAAACACTAATTAAAACATAAAACCACATATAAACAGAGGCTAGATGAATTATTTATTACTAAAAAGGAGCAAAAACAAAAGAACAAAAATAAAATTGGGTTGCCTCCCAACAAAGCGCTAACGTTTAACGCCCCTAGCTAGGCATGATGATTTCAATGATGCTCACATAAAAGATAAGAATTGAAACATAAAGAGAGCATAGTGAAACACATGGCAAGCACATTTAAGTCTAACCCACTTCCTATGCATAGGGATTTTGTGAGAAAACAACTTATGGTAACAATAATCAACTAACATTGGAAGGCAAAACAAGCATAACTTTAAAACTTTAAGCACATAGGGAGGAAACTTGATATTATTGCAATTCCTACAAGCATATGTTCCTCCCTCATAATAATTTTCAGTAGCATAATGAATGAATTCAACAATATAACCATCACATAAAGCATTCTTTTCATGATCTACAAGCATATAAATTTTATTACTCTCCACATTAGTAAATTTCTTCTCATGAATAATAGTGGGAGCAAACTCAACAAAATAACTATCATGTGAAGCATAATACAATTGAAAATTAAAATCATGATGACAAGTTTCATGGTTATGTTTATTCTTTATAGCATACGTGTCATCACAATAATCATCATAAATAGGAGGCATGCTTTCATCATAATAAATTTGCTCATCAAAACTTGGGGGACTAAATATATCATCTTCATCAAACATAACATCCCCAAGCTTGTGGCTTTGCATATCATTAGAATCATGGGTATTCAAAGAATTCATACTAATAACATTGCAATCATGCTCATCATTCACATATTTTAGGCCAAGCATTCTATGTAATTCTTCTTCTAGTACTTGAGCACAATTTTCCTACCCATCATTTTCAAGAAAGAAATTAAAAAGATGAAGCATATGAGGTACCCTCAATTCCATTTTTTTATAGTTTTCTTTTATAGACTAAACTAGTGATAAAACAAGAAACAAAAAGATTTGATTGCAAGATCTAAAGATATACCTTCAAGCACTAACCTCCCCGGCAACGGCGCCAGAAAAGAGCTTGATGTCTACTACACAACCTTCTTCTTGTAGATGTTGTTGGGCCTCCAAGTGCAGAGGTTTGTAGGAAAATAGAAAATTTTCCTCAAGTGGATGACCTAAGGTTTATCAATCCGTGGGAGGCGTCGGATGAAGATGGTCTCTCTGTAGCAACCCTGCAACCAAATAACAAAGAGTCTCTTGTGTCCCCAACACACCCAATACAATGGTAAGTTGTATAGGTGCACTAGTTCAGCGAAGAGATGGTGATACAAGTGCAATATGGATGGTAGATATAGGTTTTTGTAATCTGAAAATATAAAAATAGCAAGGTAACTAATGATAAAAGTGAGCACAAACGATATTGCAATGCGTTGAAACAAGGCCTAGGGTTCATACTTTCACTAGTGCAAGTTCTCTAAACAATAATAACATAATTGGATCATTAAATATCCCTCAACATGCAGCAAAGAGTCACTCCAAAGTCACTAATAGCGGAGAACAAACGAACAGATTACGGTAGGTTACGAAACCACCTCAAAGTTATCCTTTCTGATCAATCTATTCAAGAGTCCGTAGTAAAATAACACGAAGCTATTCTTTCTGTTTGATCTATCATAGAGTTCGTACTAGAATAACACCTTAAGACACAAATCAACCAAAACCTTAATGTCACCTAGATACTCCAATATCACCTCAAGTATCCGTGGGTATGATTATACGATATGCATCACACAATCTCAGGTTCATCTATTCAACCAACACAAAGAACTTCAAAGAGTGCCCCAAAGTTTCTACCGGAGAGTCAAGACGAAAACGTGTGCCAACCCCTATGCATAAGTTCACGAGGTCACGGAATCCGCAAGTTGATCACCAAAGCATACATCAAGTAGATCACTTAATATCCCATTGTCACCACAGATAAGCACATGCAAGACATACATCAAGTGTTCTCAAATCCTTAAAGACTCAATCCGATAAGATAACTTCAAAGAGAAAACTCAATCCATTACAAGAGAGTAGAGGGGGAGAAACATCATAAGATCCAACTATAATAGCAAAGCTTGCGATACATCAAGATCGTAACACCTCAAGAACACGAGAGAGAGAGAGAGAGAGAGAGAGAGAGAGAGATCAAACACATAGCTACTAGAACATACCCTCAGCCCTGAGGGTGAACTACTCCCTCCTCATCATGGAGAGCACCGGGATGATGAAGATGGCCACCGATGAGGGACTCCCTCTCCGGCAGGGTGCCGGAACAAGGTCCCTATTGGTTTTTGGTGGCTACAGAGGCTTGCGGCGGCGAAACTCCCGATCTATTGTGCTCCTCGATGTTTTTAGGGTATATGGCCATATATAGGCGAAAGAAGTCGGTCAGGGGAGCCACGAGGGGCCAACGAGGGTGGGGGTGCGCCCAGGGGGTAGGGTGCGCCTCCCTGCCTCGTGGCTTCCTCGAAGCTTCCCTGACGTCTACTCCAAGTCTCCTGGATTGCTTCCGTTCCAAAAATAACTCTCCTGAAGGTTTCAATCCGTTTGGACTCCGTTTGATATTCCTTTTCTTCGAAACACTGAAATAGGCAAGAAAACAACAATTTGGGCTGGCCCTCCGGTTAATAGGTTAGTCCCAAAAATAATATAAAATTGTTTAGTAAAGCCCATAAACATCCAAAACAGATAATATAATAGCATGAATACTTCATAAATTATAGATACGTTGGAGACGTATAACCCGCACGCTTAACGTTCAGTGACGATCGGTATTATGAGTTTATGTGTTTTGATGTATCGAAGGTTGTTCGGAGTCCCGGATGAGATCAGGGACATGACGAGGAGTCTCGGAACGTTCAAGACGTAAAGATCGATATATTGGAAGGCTATATTCGGACATCGGAAAGGTTCTGAGTGGTTCGGGTATTTATCAGAGTACCGGAGAGTTACGGGAATTCGTCGGGGACTATATGGGCCTTATTGGGCTTTAGGGGAGAGGGAGAGGGGCTGCCTAGGGCAGCCCCCCCCCCCCAAGGCCTAGTCCGAATTGGACTAGGGGGAGGGGCGGCGCCCCCTCCTTCCTTCTCTTCTCTTTTCCCCTTCCTTCTCTCCTACTCCTACTACTTGGAAAGGGGGGAATCCTACTCCCAGTGAGAGTAGGACTCCCCAGGGCGCGCCATAGTAGAGGGCTGGTCCTCCCCCTCCTCCACTCCTTTATATACGGGGAGGGGGCACCCCAGAGACACACAAGTTGATCATTGATCTCTTAGCCGTGTGCGGTGCCCTCCTCCACCATAATCCACCTCGGTCATATTTTCATAGTACTTAGGTGAAGCCCTGCGCCGGTAGCTTCATCATCACCGTCATCACGCCGTCGTGCTGACGAAGCTCTCCCTCAAAGATCTACTGGATCCTGAGTTCGTGGGACGTCACCGTGCTGAACGTGTGCAGATCGTGGAGGTGTCATACGTTCGGTACTAGGATCGGTCGATCGTGAAGAGGTATGACTACATCAACCTCGTTGTCATAACGCTTCCACTTTCGGTCTACGAGGGTACGTGGACAACACTCTCCGCTCACCATGATCTTGTGTGTGCGTAGGAAATTTTTGAAATTACTACGTTCCCCAACATATGATCCATACTAATGCGTGTGTGTGTGAGATGCAAGACTTTAGTTGCAGGTAGTACATGTAATTTTCATCTGTTTACATTCGTTCAAGAAGAATACATAAAATAAAAAGACTTTTCACCATCTAGTGCTTCTAATCAAACCCAATCATATCGGAGAGATGATCATGACCCATCGTATCTCGACAATGTACGTGGGAGAGACAGACCAGACTTGCTGACGTGGAGGAGGTGGCTGGAGACAGAACAGAGCTTCATTTTCTAAAAAATAGGCTTCCTAGTACCACACACTGTTACAATAAATCCGAGGCACTCTGTCCATATACTGAGGACCAAGCAATCACACAAGCACGACACCGAGATTTGTTAACGAGGTTCACTGACATGGCTACATCCCCTGGGCCTAACTACGGGCACTCCTCCTTGTGACATTGTCACAATACCGCACACCGGCCACCCAGGCGCCGACACACGCCGGCGGCTCCTCCATGTGCCTGTGCTATTATGTTGGCATAGGTTACATCGTGTCTATACCTCTCATTATATAAGAGGTCTAGAATACAATGTCATATTTGGACAGGACTCCGTCCTGTCTACACATTATACGACTCCAAGTCCAATTGTAACCTCCTTGTACAATAATATTCGACACAACCCTAATAGACTCCACCTTGGCAAATATCCCATTGTCACCACAGATAAGCACATGCAAGACATACATCAAGTGTTCTCAAATCCTTAAAGACTCAATCCGATAAGATAACTTCAAAGGGAAAACTCAATCCATTACAAGAGAATAGAGTGGGAAAAGCATCATAAGATCCAAAAATAATAGCAAAGCTCGCGATACATCAGGATCGTGCGAAATCAAGAACACGAGAGAGAGAGAGAGAGAGAGAGAGAGAGAGAGAGAGAGAGAGAGAGAGAGAGAGAGATCAAACACATAGCTACTGGTACATACCCGCAACCCCGAGGGTGAACTACTCCCTCCTCATCATGGAGAGGGGCGGGATGATGAAGATGGCCACCGGTAAGGGATCCCCCCTCCGGTAGGGTGCCGAACAGGGTCCCGATTGGTTTTTGGTGGCTACAGAGGCTTGCGGCGGCGGAACTCCCGATCTAGGTTATGTTCTGGAGGTTTCTGTATTTATAGGAATTTTTGGCGTAGGTCTCACGTCAGGGGGGTCTCTGAGCCGTCCACGAGATAGGGGGGCGCGCCCCCCACCCTCGTGGGCAGCCCGGGACTCTTCTGGCCCAACTCTTTTACTCTGGGGGCTTCTTTTGGTCCATAAAAATCATCAAAAATTGGTACGTCAATGGGACTCTGTTTGGTATTCCTTTTCTGTAAAAACTCAAAAACAAGGGAAAAACAGAAACTGGCACTGGGCTCTAGGTTAATAGGTTAGTGCCAAAAATCATATAAAATAGCATATAAACGCATATAAAACATCATAGATGGATAATATAATAGCATGGAACAATCAAAAATTATAGATACGTTGGATACGTATCAATGGTCTGTTGTTGTGTCCCATGCTTACCGCACGCTTCGCCGCTATCACCGCGTCGAGCCTATGTTGTCCTGGTCGCGTACACACACCACTCAAACGCCTACTATAGAGAACCACCGATCGTCACCGATCGATGCCGAGTATCACGTCTCTATCAGACCACTGTTCCCCAGTCCGATCCACGTGTCTCTCGGAGAGATGAGCATGACTCATCGTATCTCGACAATGTAGGTGAGAGAGATAGACCAGACTAGCTGACGTGGAGGACGTGGCTAGAGATGGAACATAGCTTCATTTTCCAAAAAATAGGCTTCCTAGTACCACACACAAACATAACTTCCACCTCAAGCTAACTCGAAAATTTTGTTCAGATCTAAGGATATAGAGAGGAAGGAGAGCCTCCACCTTTGGTGCAGTTGATGTTGGAGGAGGACGCCGACGGTGGCATGTGTTGCCCACTGGGAGCTGATACGTCCATTTTGCATCATGGTTTTATATTAATATTTATTGCATTATGGGTTGTTATTACACGTTATGTCACAATACTTATGCCTTTTCTCTCTTATTTACAAGGTTTACATGAAGAGGGAGAATGCCGGCAGCTGAAATTCTGGGCTGGAAAAGGAGCAAATATTAGAGACTTGTTCTGCACAACTCCAAAATTCCTGAAACTTCATGGAGGCACATTTTGGAATATATATAAAAATACTGGAGAAATAATCAACCAGAGGGGGCCCACACCCTGGCCACAAGGGTGGGGGCGCGCCCCCTACCTCGTGCCCCCCTGGCAGGCCTCCGATGCTCATCTTCTGCTATATGAAGTCTTTTACCCTGGAAAAAACCATAAGCAAGTTTTCAGGAAGAAACACCGCCGCCACGAGGCGGAACCTTGCGGAACCAATCTAGGGCTCCCGTGGAGTGTTCTGCCGGGGAAACATCCCTCCGTGAGGGGGAAATCATCGCCATCGTCATCACCAACGATCCTCTCGTCGGGAGGGGTCAATCTCCATCAACATCTTCACCAGCACCATCTCCTCTAAAACCCTAGTTCATCTCTTGTTTCCAATCTTTGTCCCAAAACCTCAGATTGGTACATGTGGGTTGCTAGTAGTGTTGATTACTCCTTGTAGTTGATGCTAGTTGGTTTATTTCATGGAATATCATATGTTCAGATCCTTTATGCATATTAATATACCTCTGATTGTGAACATGGATATGATTTGTGAGTAGTTACATTTGTTCCTGAGGACATGGGAGAAGTCTTGCTATAAGTAGTCATGTGAATTTGGTATTCGTTCGATATTTTGATGAGATGTATGTTGTCTCTCCTCTAGTCGTGTTATGTGAACGTCGACTACATGACACTTCACCATTATTTGGGCCTAGAGGAAGGCATTGGGAAGTAATAAGTAGATGATGGGTTGCTAGGGTGACAGAAGCTTAAACCCTAGTTTATGCGTTGCTTCGTAAGGGGCTGATTTGGATCCATATGTTTCATGTTATGGTTAGGTTTACCTTAATACTTCTCTTGTAGTTGCGGATGCTTGCAATAGGGGTTAATCATAAGTGGGATGCTTGTCCAAGAAAGGGCAGACCCAAGCACCGGTCCACCCACATACCAAATTATCAAAGTAACGAACGTGAATCATATGAGCGTGATGAAAACTAGCTCGACGATAATTCCCATGTGTCCTCGGGAGCGCTTTTCTCTATATAAGAGTTTGTCCAGGCTTGTCCTTTGCGACAAAAAGGATTGGGCCGTCTTGCTGCACCTTGTTTACTTTCATTACTTGTTACCCGTTACAAATTACCTTATCAAAAAACTATCTTTTACCGATAAATTTAGTGCTTGCAGAGAATACCTTACTGAAAATCGCTTGTCATTTCCTTCTGCTCCTCGTTGGGTTCGACACTCTTACTTATCGAAAGGACTATGATAGATCCGCTACACTTGTGGGTCGTCAAGACTCTTTTCTGGCGCCGTTGCCGGGGAGTGAAGCGACTTTGGTAGGTGGAATTTGGTAAGGAAAAATTTATATAGTGTGCTGAAATTTACTGTCACTTGTTACTATGGAACATAATCCTTTGAGGGGCTTGTTCGGGGTATCTTCACCCCGACCAGTAGAGCAAAGAGTTGCTCCTCAACCTACTTAACCTACTGAAAATGTTTACTTTGAAATTCCTTCGGGTATGATAGAGAAACTGCTAGCTCCTTTCACAGGTGAAGGAACTTTACATCCCGATTTGCACCTAATCTATGTGGATGAAGTTTGTGGATTATTTAAGCTTGCAGGTATGCCCGAGGATGCTATCAAGAAGAAGGTATTCCCTTTATCTTTGAAGGGAAAGGCATTGACTTGGTTTAGGCTATGTGATGATATGGGATCATGGAACTACAACCGATTGAAATTGGAATTTCATCAGAAGTTTTATCATATGCATGTTCTTCATCGTGATCGCAATTATACATACAATTTTTGGCCTCGCGAAGGAGAAAGCATCGCTCAAGCTTGGGGGAGGCTTAAGTCAATGTTATATTCATGCCCAAATCGTGAGCTCTCAAGAGAAATTATTATCCAAAAAATTTATGCTCAGCTTTCTCTCAATAATTGCTCCATGCTCGATAGTTCTTGTACTGGCTCTTTTATGATGAAGACTATTGAATTCAAATGGGATTTATTGGAAAGAATTAAATGCAACTATGAATATTGGGACCTCGATGAAGGTAAGGAGTTAGGTATAACACCTAAGTTTGATTGTGTTAAATCTTTTATGTATACCAATGTTTTCCGTGAATTTAGCACTAAATATGGACTTGACTTTCAGATAGTAGCTTCTTTCTGTGAATCCATTGCTACTCATGTTGATCTCCCTAAGGAGAAGTGGTTTATATATAATCCTCCCATTGAATTAAAGTAGTTGCACCTATTAAAGTTGAAGGAAATAATATCACCTATAATGTTGATCCTATTGTTCCTATTGCTTATATTGAGAAACCACCTTTCCCTGTTAGAATAAAGGATCATACTAAAGCTTCAACTGTGGTTCGTAACAGTAACACTAGAACACCTACACCCCCTGAGAAAATTAAAGTTGAACCTAGTATTGCTATGGTTAAAGATCTCTTGGCTGATAATATTGATGGGCATGTTATTTACTTCTGTGATGAAGCTGCTAGAATTGCTAGACCTGATACTAAAAATAAACATAGACCTGTTGTAGGCATGCCCGTTATTTCTGTTAAAATAGGAGATCATTCCTATCATGGCTTAGGTGATATGGGTGCTAGTGCAAGTGCAATACCTCATTCCTTATACAAAGAAATTATGCATGATATTGCACTGCCGAGATAGAAGAAATTGATGTTACAATTAAGCTTGCCAATAGAGATACTATTTCACCGCTTGGGATCGTTAGAAATGTTGAAGTATTGTGTGGGAAAGTTAAATATCCTGCTGATTTTCTTGTTCTTGGTTCCCCACAAGATAGCTTTTGTCCCATTATATTTGGTAGACCCTTCTTGAATACTGTTAATGCTAGGATAGACTGCAAAAAGAATGTTGTTAATTACTATTGGTTTGGGTATATGTCTCATGAGTTTAATTTTGCTAAATTTCATAGACAACCCCAAGATAAATAATTACCTAGTAAAGATGAAATTATTGGTCTTGCCTCTATTTTTGTGCCTCCTAATGATCCTTTAGAACTATATTTGCTCGACCATGAAAATGATATGTTTATGAATGAAAGAAGGGAAATAGATGAAGTATTCTTTAAACAGGGACCTATTTTGAAACACAACTTGCCTGTTGAAATACTAGATCCTCCTCCACCCAAGGGTGATCCCGTGTTTGAGCTTAAACCATTACCTGATACTCTTAAATATGCTTATCTTGATGAGAAAAGGATATATCCTGTTATTATTAGTGCTAACCTTTCAGAGCATGAAGAAAAGAAATTATTGAAAACTCAAGAAGCATCGTCGCTATTGGATATACTCTTGATGATCTTAAGGGCATTAGTCCCACTCTATGCCAGCACAAAATAAAATTGGAGAAAGATGCTAAACCAGTTGTTGATCACCAATGACGGTTAAATCCTAAGATGAAAGAAGTGGTAAGAAAAGAAATACTAAAGCTTCTGGAGGCAAGTATAACCTATCCCATTCCTGATAGTCAGTGGGTAAGCCCTGTCCATTGTGTCCCTAAGAAGGGAGGTATTACTGTTGTTCCTAATGATAAAGATGAATTGATCCCACAAAGAATTGTTACGGGTTATAGAATGGTAATTGGTTTCCGCGAATAAAATAAAGCTACTAAAAAGGATCATTACCCTTTACCTTTTATTGATCAAACGCTGGAGATACAACTTCACATAAGGTATTGCAATCCAGGTTTTATTGGCCTACTCTATTCAAGGATGCTCGTAAGTTTGTCTTGTCTTGTGATGAATGTCAAAGAATTGGTAATATTTGTAGACGTCAAGAAATGCCTATGAACTATTCACTTGTTATTGAACCATTTGATGTGTGGGGCTTTGATTATATGGGACTGTTTCCTTCCTCTAATGGGTATACACATATTTTAGTTGCTGTTGATTACGTTACTAAGTGGGTAGAAGCTATTCCAACTAGTAGTGCTGATCATAACACCTCTATTAAGATGCTTAAATAAGTTATTTTCCTGAGGTTTGGAGTCCCTAGATACTTCATGACTGATGGTGGTTCACATTTTATTCATGGTGCGTTTCGTAAAATGCTTGCTAAGTATGATGTTAATCATAGAATTGCATCTCCATACCACCCACGATCAAAGGGTCAAGTAGAATTGAGTAATAGAGAGATCAAGTTAATTTTGCAAAAGACTGTTAATAGATCTAGAAAGAATTGGTCCAAGAAACTTGATGATGCATTATGGGCCTATAGAACTGCATATAAAAATCCTATGGGTATGTCTCTCAGATAAAATGGTTTATGGAAAAGCATGTCACTTACCTCTCGAACTAGAACATAAGGCATATTGGGCCATTAAAGAGCTCAACTATGATTTCAAACTTGCCAGTGAGAAGAGGTTATTTGACATAAGCTCACTTGATGAATGGAGAACCCAGGTGTCGGTGTCAAAACCGGCGGATCTCGGGTAGGGGATCCCGAACTGTGCGTCTAGGAGGATGGTAACAGGAGACAAGGGACACGATGTTTTTTACCCAGGTTCGGGCCCTCTCGATGGAGGTAAAACCCTACTCCTGCTTGATTAATATTGATGATATGGGTAGTACAAGAGTAGATCTACCACGAGATCAGAGAGGCTAAACCCTAGAAGCTAGCCTATGGTATGATTGTTGTTCGTCCTACGGACTAAAACCATCCGGTTTATATAGGCACCAAAGAGGGTTAGGGTTACACAGAGTCGGTTACAATGGTAGGAGATCTACATATCCGTATCACCAAGCTTGCCTTCCATGCCAAGGAAAGTCCCATCCGGACACGGGACGAAGTCTTCAATCTTGTATCTTCATAGTCCAGGAGTCCGGCCAAAGGTCATAGTTCGGCTATCCGGACACCCCCTAATCCGGGACTCCCTCAAGAGCCCCGAACCAGGCTTCAATGACGCATTTAGTCCGCGCCAGTAGATTGTCTTTGGCATTGCAAGGCGGGTTCTTCTCCAAATCATGTGTACCTGTTGAATAGAGTCCGCTTCTCGTAAATATCGCGCTCCTTGGTTTCCACGCCCAAAGAATGGCCATCTTCCACGTGTTGAACGTAATGCTAAAAGCAGGGTATTTTTACATTTACCCCCTAGCTGTGCAAATGAGCTGCCTATATAAGAGACGAGGATCTAGATCCGAATCACACCATCTTCCCTTCACGAAGCTTTCATCGGAGCGCATCTCGATGTAAATCCATTCCATCATGGACGGTCGACGCAGCTCCTCCTCTCGCCCTCCCAGTCCTCACCGAGATTGGGAGAGATGTCTCCGTCAAGACAAATGAGCTAGTGACGCTCCAAACCAAGGGATTTCTTCCCCCAGCCTTCATGGTTCCGGTTCGAGCCGGACTCGCCACCTATAAGGGCGGAAAACAAGCGGAGAGCGTCGCCACCCAAGGAGAGCGGGTATGCCTTGTCCCTTATTTGATAAGAGGGCTCGGATTTCCGATTCATCCGTTTCTCCGGGGGCTCCTGGAATTCTGTGGCCTCTAGTTGCACAACCTTACGCCTGCCTCCATTCTGCTTCGTGGCCCTTTGCGAGCTGTTTTTGGGCATCGAGGCTCATTTCGTGTTGTGGAAGAGGTTGTTCTGCCTCGTACCCCGTTCTCAGGAGGGGTCGATATATCAAGTGGGCGGAGCCGAACTATGGCGTCACGGGACCGGATATCTATCCGGAACCCCAAAGAAGGCATCCAAGACCGGCCTTCGGAATGGTTTTATATAGAAGATGTCCTCGTGCGGACCCCGCTCGGATCGGCCTCCCGGAGTTCAAGAATGCTCCTTTGAAGAAACGCCTAAGCCGGGCGCCACGGAGCCCTCGGAGGGAAAACGACAGGGACGCCCTTTACGATGAGCCGAATAAGGTTGTTGGCTCATTCCGGACCGACGATGATCGGGGTCATGGCCACATGCATTATGCGGGGGTGCAGCCGCCCAAAGATAGAGGCCACCCCATGTGGGATTTCAACGGGGAGGATGATGCCACCCGCCATGGCCGTAAGGGGCCAGGATCGGTCGCCGATCTGATGAAGACCTTGTCCGCGTTGTACAAGGGAGAAGAGGAGGAATTTTCTTCGCGTCAATCCACAGGACGGGTTTCCTATGAACAATCCTCCAAGCTGGGTAAGCGGACATTCCTTTTTGCCCATCCGATCCATATTCCCATAGTCAAGTATCTCATTTTGTGATTTCGACGCAGGAACTGCGCCAAGCCGTAAAGGATATAAACAGCCTGCCTCCACAACGCGAAGATCCGGAATGGTTCCTCGATCCGGCCTCCCAAGAGGATCCGGACATATCGGTGGAGCTGATCGATGGGGTATTTCACCAACTGAGCATTGATAATGCCTGTTGCCATTACGGCCGATTACCGGAATACTTCCAAATTTCACAGTAATCGAGACCGAAGCCCCAATATTTTGAGAATGATTCATCCGTGCTTTATTTTTTATCACCGTATACCAACAGCGTTTTGCAGGGGAAGCCCTTGAGGCGGAAGGCCGAGGCTGCGGCGGCTAGCCAACAAAGGGCAGCACGGCCCAGCAGGCTAAAAAGAAGTGCGGTCCGGATTGAAACGCCGGCGCAACGGTATGGCGTGTCACCTTATTCCCAGGTTTTATTCCGGAAGGCATACTAACGCTCGTGCTTTCTTCAGGATGAAGAGCGGTCGGCGGACTATATCCGGAGAGGTTGCCAATCAAGCCTCCGCCAGCCAGGCTTCAAAGCCAGGCCCAGAAGCGGAGGCGAACACGAGGCGTGCGTCGGATGCTCCTCTGACAGAGGATGCCGACAGATTGTCCGCCACCAACTCCGAGGTGGAGAGTGCCATGAATCATAGGCGCTGTCGGACAATTCTTCGTGACACATGTTTCTCCCAAGAGGCATTGAACGCCTTCAATTCGGGAGATGCGCACCTCCGTGCCGCTCAAGATGGTCTAGCCAGAGCCACGGGGCAGTATGTAAAAGACATACGAGTGAGGAAATTTAACAGTTATATATGCCAGTAGCCCCCGAGACTTGAAATAGTTAGAATAACTGATTTAAGGATCATTTATTGTGCAGGATCTTACATAATATAATAAACAACTGTCCCAGGAGCTTGAAGAGTGCAAAGCCCAACTTGAGGCCGCACAAGTTAACAGGGAAGCCAAAGAGACCCCCTTTGGTAATATACGCTTTTAAAAGATAAGTATGTTGTGAAGTGCGGTGTGTGTATAAATCTGACAATAACATTGCAGATGGCGCCGGGGTAGATCCGGACAAGCAACAGCTCTTGCGCCGGTTAAAGGCCGGCGAGAACGTGCTTACAAGGGTGAGGCAGGAGAAAATAATCTCCAAGATACCAATACCCAGCTGGGTGAGGAACTAAAAGATGTTCGTGCCCAGCTGTCTGACTCCATTTAGGAGAATCGGCGGCTTCGACGCGGCATTTTTAGTAAGTGCTTAAACGAACTTTGAAAAAAGAGTTCAACGAGGAAGTCGACTAACAAAGTTATGTCTGTAGGTATGCTCACAAGCCGTCCTGCAGAGGAAATGCCCGGTTCTACGGGTTACCTTCTTCCCGAAGTTTATAACCGCACGAACGAAGTTCGGCAGGTGATGAAAGGCGCCTCCTGTGCCTTGTGGCCATCTGTCTCCCTGCTCAAGGCCTTGGGGAGCTTGCCGAGAGGCTCCAGGAGCGCGCGGGCGGCGCTTCCAATTATGGAAGATATCGGCCTGCCGTCAAAGGCGCCAGGGGAGGCCTGGGCCATGGTGAAGACGCTACACGAAGGCTGACCCAAACCACATGGCCGAGGTCGGACTGTGGGGCCCGATGGGAAGGAGATCCTGTGAGCTTAGTGTACGGCCAGGTAGAATTGGCCATAGTATTACCAGCAGGTCTTTGAACTAGACAGCCTGTTAGATGGCATTGAAGAGGAATACAATCAGTCAAATTGACTATGTAATTTAAGGTGACATGTAAAATGCCTTCTAGCCGGATTGTAGATCATTTGTCATAGCGGACCTTTTCGCTTCAACCTCGGGACCTAGTAGTCCGGAGTGTGTCCGAATACCCTCGCGCTTATATAAAAACCGGGGCATACGTGGAGACCAGGCGTAGGGGTCATTAGTGCTTTATCAGACAAGTGCCCAACTAGTTATGTTATATTACATGGTTAGTAAGAAACATCTTCCAGGGAGAATAGTTTCGTTAGGGGTTCCTTTCTCGGGAGGCATGCCCTAAAGTGCATGTCCGGACTCAAAAAAGCGTAAAAACATCTGGGGGCAGATAAATAAATAGGTAAGAAATCTTATTTTAGTTCACCGACCGAATATTCTCTTAAGAACACTAGCTTTCGGCTTCACCCAGTCTGAGGTACACATCCGGCTGACCCGGCGCTAACAATCACAGAGGTGCTCCCTTTACCACCTAGCCGAACAATCGGGAACGTAGGGGTAAGCACAGGAGCCAGGCAACCCAGCTTGGCCAAAACTTAAGTCATATCGATGCATATAATGGTGAATAAAAGGTACATGCGGAAGTGTGACACATGTATTGGGCATGAAGCCCTTATAAATAAGCTTTTGTGAAAGAAGCCCCCAGGTACAATGAGCGCGGATAGCGCGTCAAGTGTGTGTGAACAATGCGCTAACAAGCCATCAAAGGCTGGGAAAAACAAAGGAGGGAGAAGGAGAAAAATAGAAGACAACTAAAGTGTAAAATATGGACAGAGGAAGGAGACGAACTCAGAATCCGGCGCTAGGCGAGAATCTTCGAGACGGGCTGCGTTCCATGGGTTCGGCTCGAGTCGGTTATCCGATGCATCTCGCAGACGGTACGCTCCACCGGTCAGGACTTGGTCGATGATAAAGAGACCTTCCCATTTGGGCTTGAGTTTGTCCTTTTTCTTTTCCGGCAGGCGTAGAACTAGCTCACCAACATTGTACGTTTTGGCCCATACTTCTCTGCTTTGATATCTTCGAGCCTGCTGTTGATAGAATGCGGAACGGGCTTTTGCTACGTCACGCTCCTCCTCCAAGGTGTCCAAATTGTCTTGCCGATCGAGCTCGGCTTCTCTTTCTTCGTACATGCGCACGCGAGGTGAGTCATGAATTATGTCGCAGGCGTAACTGCCGCTACCAGATACCATAAAGAATGGTGTGAATCCGGTCGTGCGATTCAGAGTGGTCCGCAGCCCCAGTACGGAGTCGAGCTCCTCTACCCAGTGCATGTTAGATTCCTTGAGGGACCGCACTAATCTGGGTTTGATGCCGCTCATAATAAGACCATTTGCTCGCTCGAGTTGACCGTTAGTTTGAGGGTGATAGACTGGAGCGTAGTCGAGCTTGATGCCCATGTTTTTGCACCAGAGTTTGACCTCGTCGGCCCTAAAGTTCGTGCCGTTATCAGTGATGATGCTGTATGGGACACCGTAACGGTGTACGACCCCTGATATGAAGTCTATCACCGGTCCGGATTCAGCCGTCTTAACAGGCTTGGCCTCTATCCATTTGATGAATTTATCCACCATGACCAGTAGGTATTTTTGCTTGTGGGTTCCCCTTTAAGGGGTCCAACCATGTCAAGCCCCTGCACCGCCAAGGGCCAGGTGATGGGTATAGTTTTGAGGGCGGTGGGTGGCATGTGGCTTTGATTAGCAAAGAGCTGGCATCTGACGCATCGTTGGACTAAGTCCTGAGCATCTTCCCAGGTCGTCGACCAATAAAATCCTGTATGGAAGGCCTTGCCTACAAGGGCCCGGGCTGCGGCGTGGTGCCCGCCGAGTCTGGCATGAATTTCAGAAGATTCCGCCCTTCCTCTTCGGAGATACACGTTTGAAGGACTCCGGTTGTGCTTTTCTTATAAAGCTCTCCCTCATGGACCTTATAGGCTTTAGATCGCCGCACTATGCCGCGGGCCTCGTTTTGGTCCTCGGGAAGTTCCTGCCTGGTTAGGTAGGCTAGGAATGGTTCTGTCCATTGTGGCAATGACTGCCATTATTACATGGGCCGAGGGTGTTATTTCGCTGGCGTAATCCACCAACCGTGTCGTAATGTCCGGTGTGGGCAAGGCGGTTGGGTCCGGGTTGTTATTTCCGAATCTCCTCCCATAATACGGATGGCTTGAACAGCCTCTCTAGGAAGATGTTGGGGGGACGGTATCGCGCTTTGTGCCGATGCGTGCTAACACGTCCGCTGCCTGGTTATTATCCCGGGCTATGTGGTGAAATTCGAGGCCCTCAAACCGAGCTAACATTTTTAGGACGGCATTGCGATAAGCTGCCATTTTTGGATCCTTGGCATCAAAGTCTCCATTTATTTGGGATATCGCGAGGTTCGAATCCCCGCGCACCTCTAGGCGTTGAATGCCCATGAAGACTGCCGTCCGGAGACCATGTAGAAGGGCCTCAGATTCGCCGCGTTGTTGGAGTCCGTATACATTATCCGGAGTACGATTGAACTGTATCTCCGGTTGGGGACGCTGTAACAACGCCAGCTCCCAGGCCAACCAACATTTTGGAGTCGTCGAAGTGCATTATCCAGTTGGAATATGTGCCGTACTCTTTAGGGAGTTCGGCTTCGGTCCATTCGGCGACGAAGTCAGCCAAAACTTGCGACTTAATAGCTCGCCATGGCTTATAGGTTATGTCGAACGGGAGGAGCTCAATTGCCCATTTGGCAATCCGGCCCGTTGCGTCGCGATTGTTTATAATGTCGTTAATAGGTACTTCGGAGGCTACTGTTATCGAACACTCTTGAAAGTAGTGTCGCGGCTTCTGGGATGCCATAAACACCGCGTACGCTATCTTTTGATAATGCGGGTACCGTGACTTGCATGGAGTTAGGACAGTGGACACGTAGTAAACTGGTTTTTGAAGGGGGAACTTGTGTCCGTCCGTCTCTCATTCGACAACGAGCACCGCGCTTACAACTTGATGAGTTGCCACGATATATAATAGCATTGGTTCGCCCATGTTGGGCACGGCCAGGACCGGGTTTGTTGCCAATATGGCTTTTATTTCTTCGAGTCCGTCAGGAAGCATCCGTCCACTCGAAGTGTTCAAAAGGCCGGAGGAGGCGATAAAGGGGTAATGCCTTTTCTCCCAAACGGGAGATAAAGCAGCTTAGAGCCGCCACGCATCCAGTCAATTTTTGTATTTGTTTGAGGTCTTTTGGGATATCCAATTGTGACAGAGCTCGGATCTTGCCGAATTTGAGATAGGTCTCTTATGTTTGGGTGGGCGGGTGGAATTAAATCCGGAACCTCGCCCGATCTGAGACTTAAGGGCCAAGGAGCTTCCGAACTTGGAAGCTTGGATTCTTGGATGTTGTCCAATGAATCTAGCCCGCTGCCTCGACTTTAGGTTCGTGGCTTGAGGACGCCTCTCCTCCAAGGAATCTGCATGGAGGGATCGGGAATCCGGACGTAGCTAGTCCTTAAGATAGAAGAAGGGTCACCGTATTGTTCCTCTACCACAACAACATGGTGGGTAACCTGGGGAGAGTTAATCTCTCTCAGATTGGGTTTAGGCCCAATCTGATCATAGTCTGTAGCGACTCCCAGGGCGGCGATGCGATCCAAGAGCTCGTTTAAGGAAGAGAGCTCCATCGGATCTAACTGCTCGGCGAGTTCCGAGTTAACGTGAAGATTGCTTTTGATGACCCGAGAATTCATCGTCGGCGCGGCGGCCGAACAAGCGGTCATAAGAAAACCTCCTAGCCGGAGAGTTTGGCCGGCAGCCAAAGCTTCTTTAGCAACAGTGTCGTCTTTAAAGACGGGATGAGGCATCCTTCCTGACGGCGACTACACAGAGGAACTCTCAATGAAAGCACCAATGTCGGTGTCAAAACCGGCGGATCTCGGGTAGGGGGTCCCGAACTGTGCGTCTAGGCGGATGGTAACAGGAGACAAGGGACACGATGTTTTTTACCTGTGTTTGGGCCCTCTCGATGGAGGTAAAACCCTACTCCTGCTTGATTAATATTGATGATATGGGTAGTACAAGAGTAGATCTACCACGAGATCAGAGAGGCTAAACCCTATAAGCTAGCCTATGGTATGATTTTTGTTCGTCCTACGGACTAAAACCCTGTGGTTTATATAGGCACCGAAGAGGGTTAGGGTTACACAGAGTCGGTTACAATAGTAGGAGATCTACATATCCGTATCACCAAGCTTGCCTTCCACGCCAAGGAAAGTCCCATAAGGACACGGGACGAAGTCTTCAATCTTGTATCTTCATAGTCCATGAGTCCGGCCAAAGGTCATAGTTCAGCTATCCGGACAGCCCCTAATCCGGGACTCCCTCACCAGGCCTATGAGAATGCCAAACTGTTTAAAGAAAAGGTTAAAAGATGGCATGATAAAAGGATACCAAAGTGTGAGTTTAATGTAGGTGATTATGTGTTGCTATTCAACTCTCGTTTAAGATTTTTTGCAGGGAAACTTCTCTCTAAATGGGAAGGTCCTTACGTTATCGAGGAGGTCTATCGTTCTGGTGCCATAAAAATCAACAACTTCGAACGCACAAATCCAAAGGTGGTGAACGGTCAAAGAATCAAACATTATATCTCAGGTAATCCTATAAATGTTGAAACTAATGTTATTGAAGCCGTAACCCTGGAGAAATACATAAGGGACACTTTCCGTAACGCTTGCACTCAAAAGAAATAGGTATGTGGTACGGTAAGTAAACCGACTCCAAAACAGTTCTAATGGCAATTTTTCTCCGTTTTGGAATATTTAAGAAAATAGGAAAATAAGTAGTCCGAAAGAGACACGAGGCACCCGGGAGGGTGGAGGGCGCGCCCTACCCCCCTGGGAGCGCCCCCCTGCCTCGTGGGCACCTCCTAGCTCTCCGGACTCCGTTTTCTTGCACGATACTTCTTTTAGTCGGTAAAAAAAATCATTATATAATCTCCCGAAGGTTTTGACCACCGTACCATGAAAATATCCTCTGTTTTTTGTTTTGAGTTGTTTCTGTTGCAGATTTAGAGCAATATGTCCTCTTAGGACTCCGACAGAGAGAGCTATGTCTCACATCTCATTGCTGACCCAACGACCTATGGGGACCTATCTCCTTGTGGTCGAACTACGGATGAGGAGGAGGATGCTCATTAGAGGAGGATCAATGATTCAAGTGCAGAGGGGGAGGATGTTCCTCTACCTCAACTTGGGGATATGCACGTGAAGTTCAAGAGGGCTAAACTGTCTAACAACTTATCTATTCCTTCTCGTTTTCGACAGAAAAGCAAAGGGGATTTATGTTACAAGATTTTGAAGCTGGGATCTGAGGTCGATGATTTGAAGGAGGAAATTGCTCTTCTCAATTACAATGTGAAAAAGCTGAAGGCACATTTATCTTCATCATCACCCTCCTCACTACCTCCGAGAAAGGAAAACTGAGTATCGGGTATGGGCACTCCCCTTGGCAACTGCCAAGCTTGGGGGAGGTGCCCCAGTATTGTATCACCATCACACTCCTATCTTTACCGTTTTTCTTAGTTCGATCCTTTTAGTAATATCTTGATCTAGTAGAATAAAAGTTTTAGTATGATTTAGTTTTGAGTTTTGCCTTATGATCCTTCTATGTAATCGAGTCCGTGAGCTATATATAATAAAGGTTAGTATTGATTCAAGGGCTTGATTATCTTGCTATGATCGTGAGGGAAGTAAAGAAAAATAAAGAATAAAAAGAAATAAGGAGATCATATTGTTCTTATGGAGAGCAATGACTTCACATTTAAAGAGTATGATGAATAGAAGTTGTGAGTGTTGACAAACACAATTTTGGTCATCGTTGCAATTAATAGAAAGTAATAAAGAAAGAGAGGTTTTCACATATAAATATACTATCTTGGACATCTTTTATGATTGTGAGCACTCATTAAAATATGACATGCTAAAGAGTTGATGTTGGACAAGGAAGACAACATAATGGGTTATGTTTTCTTATATCCGAAATAAAGTATATTGTCATGGATTGTCCAACATGTTGAGCTTGCATTTCCCCCTCATGCTAGCCAAATTCTTTGCACCAAGTAGAGATACTACTTGTGCTTCAGAATATCCTTAAACCCGGTTTTGCCATAAGAGTGTACCATATCTACCTATGGATTGAGTAAGATCCTTCAAGTAATTTGTCATTGTTGCATGCAATAAAAATTGCTCTCTAAATATGTATGATTTATTAGTGTGGAGAAAATAAGCCTTATACGATCTTTTGATGAGGAAGCAATAAAAGCGATGGACTGTGTAACAAAGGTCCATATCATAAGTGGCAATATAAAGTGACGTTCTTTTGCATTAAGATTTCATGCATCCAACCACAAAAGCACATGACAACCTATGCTTCCCTCTGTGAAGGGCCTATCTTTTATTCTTGTCTCATACCTTATACAAGAGTCTTGGTGATCTTCACCTTTCCTTTTTACATTTTATCCTTTGGCAAGCACCTTGTGTTGGAAAGATCCTGATATATATATATATATATATATATATCCAATTGGATGTAAGTTAGCATGAATTATTATTGTTGACATTACCCTTGAGATAAAATGTTGGGAGGCAACACTATAAGCCCCTATCTTTCTATGTGTCCGATTAAAACTCCATACCCATAAAGTATTGCGTGAGTGTTAGCAATTGTGAAAGACTAAATGATAGTTGAGTATGTGGACTTGCTGAAAAGCTCTTATATTGAGTCTTTCCGATGTTATGATAAATTTCAATTTCTTCAGTGACTGAAATTATAGTTTGTTGGTTCTCAATGAAGTTTCTGATTCATACTTTACATTGTGAATAGATTATTACTTGAGCATAAGAAATCATATGACAATATATATGTTGTTGTTATAAGAATGATCATGATGCCCTCATGTCCGTATTTTATTTTATCGACACCTCTATCTCTAAACATGTGGACATATTTTTCGATATCGGCTTCCGCTTGAGGAAAAGCGAGGTCTAAGCTTGGGGGAGTTGATACATACATTTTGCAACATGCTTTTATATAGATATTTATTGCATTATGGGCTGTTATTACACGTTATGTCACAATACTTATGCCTTTTCTATCTTATTTACAAGGTTTACATGAAGAGGGAGAATGCCGGCAGCTGAAATTCTGGGCTGGAAAAGGAGCAAGTATTAGAGACCTATTCTGCACAACTCCAAAAGTCCTGAAACTTCACGGAGGCACGTTTTGGAATATATAAAAAATACTGGAGAAAGAATCAACCAGAGGGGGGCCACACCCTAGCCACGAGGGTGGGGGCGCGCCCCCTGCCTCGTGGGCCCCCTGGCAGGCCTCCGGTGCCCATCTTCTGCTATATGAAGTCTTTTACCCTGGAAAAAATCATAAGCAAGCTGAAGAAACACCGCCGCCACGAGGCGGAACCTTGGCGGAACTAATCTAGGGCTCCCATGAGCTGCTCATTGGGAAACATCCCTCCGGGAAGGGGAAATCATCGGCATCGTCATCACCAAACATCCTCTCATCGGGAGGGGGTCAAAATCTCCATCAACATCTTCACCAGCACCATCTCCTCTAAAACCCTAGTTCATCTCTTGTATCCAATCTTTGTCCCAAAACCTCAGATTGGTACCTGTGGGTTGCTAGTAGTGTTGATTACTCCTTGTAGTTGATGCTAGTTGGTTTATTTGGTGGAAGATCATATGTTCAGATCCTTTATGCATATTAATATACCTCTGGTTGTGAACATGAATATGATTTGTGAGTAGTTATGTTTGTTCCTGAGGACATGGGAGAAGTCTTGCTATAAGTAGTCATGTGAATTTGGTATTCGTTCGATATTTTGATGAGATGTATGTTGTCTTTCCTCTAGTGGTGTTATGTTAACGTCGACTACATGACACTTCACCATTGTTTGGGCCTAGAGGAAGGCATTGGGAAGTAATAAGTAGATGATGGGTTGCTAGAGTGACAGAAGCTTAAACCCTAGTTTATGCGTTGCTTCGTAAGGGGCTGATTTGGATCCATATGTTTCATGCTATGGTTAGGTTTACCTTAATATTTCTCTTGTAGTTGCAGATGCTTGCAATAGGGGTTAATCATAAGTGGGATGCTTGTCCAAGAAAGGGCAGTACCCAAGCACCGGTCCACCCAGATACCAAATTATCAAAGTGACAAACGCAAATCATATGAGCGTGATGAAAACTAGCTTGACGATAATTCCCATGTGTCCTTGGGAGCGCTTTTCTCTATATAAGAGTTTGTCCAGGCTTGTCCTTTGCTACAAAAAGGATTGGGCCATCTTGCTTTACCTTGTTTACTTTCATTACTTGTTACCCGTTACAAATTACATTATCATAAAACTATCTGTTACCGATAATTTCAGTGCTTGCAGAGAATACCTTACTGAAAACCGCTTGTCATTTCCTTCTGCTCCTCGTCGGGTTCGATACTCTTATTAATCGAAAGGACTACGATAGATCCCCTACACTTGTGGGTCATCAGGAGCTCTGGACGACACCGGGGTGCGTTGCTTGGGGTAGCGGAGCCTACGGAACTTGGATGTAACTGGTTGCATGCTTGCTTTTTGACCTCAAAAAAGACCTATTTATTTAATAGATAATAATGTTACATCGTCACCATGAGAGGTACAATAGAGGCGGGAGGATCATCCAACCAGACCCTACTGGCCTGGAACTTAGCTAACTGGGCTAGTTCATGAGCTACAGAATTCGTTTCCCTATTGGCATGCTCATACTTGACCCTAACAAATTCTGGCTCCATAGAAAAACAATCATGAAGAATCGCTGCAGCAATACCTGTAGGAGGCCTCCCATTCATCATAATTTCTATTAATTCACTATTATCGGAACTGATAACAACTCTATTACAATCCATGGATTTAGCTAAGAACAAACCATGCTTGAGTTGAGAGCCTCAGCCGAAAGGACATCTTGAACCATATCCAAACGTGCATTACATGCGGCGATGAACTTCCCTTTTTTATCACGAATGACTGCACCTGTAGTTCCCCTTAAGATATCTGGATCGAAAGAAGCATCAACGTTTATCTTAATGCAATCACCTGTTGGTGGAGCCCATCTATCCTTTCTCAACCTTGCATGAGGGACTTCAGCAGACCTGAAATTTGAGGATAACACTTTGATTGCCATCTCAGATCTTTCTCGGGACTGCACCTAAATATCACGGCTAATTTGCCTCCTCTCCCACCATAGATACCAATAGGCGACCGCAACAAGCTCTGCAATGGGGCCTGTCCCAAAACTAGTGACTGATCAGGGCTCGAGTACAACAATTCCTCTAAAACAGACTGTCCTGGACGATGAACAAGACAAGATCTCTCAATTAATTCATGAATGCCCAGTGCTTCCATACGTGCTTTGCTCAGCTACACTTGAACAGGAGATGCTTAATGTTTTCCGCTCCAATCTTACATACTGGGCACTTCCCGCTCACTTTGATACGGCGGTTCCCCAGGGCAACCCGTCAAGGAATAGTATTATGCATGGCTCACAGGCACTTTGAGACCCCAAATTTTATCCCAAATTGGATGTGGTTTGATACCAAATGCTTGATGGCCTATGTTTAACCTTTGGCCATATTGGCCCTCCCATTCTGCATAATATGCTGAACGCACAAAGAAGGTGTTCGTACGAGTCAGGTTCCAAACAACAAAGTCTTGCATGCCAAAAGATGATAAAGGGATAGCAAGAATCCTTTGAACATCCACTTGCCAAAAATCTGCCTCACTAGATCCACATCCCAGTGATTTGTGTTATGGTCAATAAGGTCGCTCACCCTGTTAAGAATGTTCTGGCCCTTCTAGTTATAACTTACGTGATGCACTATTAGGGATCCATTCGTCTTTCCAGATATCAAAATTAGTTCCATCACCCACACGCCATATATGACCACGTTTTAATTTATTAATCCCAGCCCATATACTTTGCCATGTAAAGGAGCTCCCTTTTTTCAGCTCGGCGTTTAATAAATCTCCTGATGTAAAATACCTTGCGGGACACAAGACGCAACATATGTAACTCATCGTTTCGAATGTCCAAAGGAAGAGGGTGAGACCACCGAAACCTACTCGGAGAAAGAAAAGGATGGTTACTTGTGAACAGTTGGGGGCGACGCGGGCGTTGCCCTCGCTTTCCCCAGCGATCTCGGCGCGGCGGATGCACGGATTCAGGTGCGGCGGGGCCCCAGCGGCTCTCCGGCGACTCCTGCCTCGGGGTGTCCCCCTGGGTCGGGGCGGGCGGCGTGGTGGCCAGTTATGGGCCTTGGCGGACGAAGGGTCCAACGAGGAGGATGGGACCTCCTCGCCGCGGTTGGCTCCTCCTTCGGCCGGGGCAACGTTGGGGACTTCGTTCAGGTGGCGGCAGTGGGCGGCGCTGGCCGGGGAGGCCGATGCAGTCGCTTCGCTCCGGGTGGTGGTGGCTCGCGCGCGACGGCGGTGCGGTGCTGGCGACCACCGACGACCTCGGATCCTTCCTCACGGGGGGCTCGACCTGCGGCTCCTGGGCCTCCGCTGGGATTAGACCTCAGGGCGGCTGTGTTGACGCTTGAGGAGTGGCCTGCGCTTCCTTCCTTGCCCTTTCCGGCGACGGTGGCGGCGGAGGCGGCGCGGGTGGAGGAGACGGCTGATGCGCTAGCGTTGGCGCTAACGTGCGTCGTGCCTCCCCTGGGCCTGGTGGCGCCCGCTGGGCGTGCGCCTGCCTCGGTCTTTCCTGGAGCCCATCTGCCTCCTGGAGTGGGGTCCTCAGTGGCAGCGAAGGGGCACTTGGGTTCTTGTGTTGGGCCTGGCCCAGCCTTGAACCGTGCCTCTCGGCCTGCCTCGGGCGGGACCCGTGAGCCCGGGCGGTCGCGCTATATATGGCTGCGCAGGGGCTCGTGTGACCCGTCATTAGTGTTTCCGGCTCGTTCCACCGAGGTGCGGCGTTTCGGTCTCCTTGCCTGTCTCCCCTCTCCCTCCTCCTCCTCCTCTCACCCTCTCCTTCGCCGCGGTGACGGCCATGGGTGACAGGAGGGCGGACAAGCGGCCGATGGAGGCCCCGGTTCCCGAGGAGGAGCTTCGGCGTGAGAAGGCGTTGCGGGAGCAGGCGAAGCACAGACAGCGGACCAGGGCGGCGGGTCGCGACGATGGCGGTAGTGACTTCGATCAAGGTCAAGGCGGCGGCTACGGTCATGGCTATGGTGGCAGCCATGGTCAAAGCTTTGGATCTGGCTCCCATGGGCGCGAGGGGGATTGGGGTCCTCCTCCCCCTTGGTGGGGTCAGCAAGAGAGGAAGAAGAAGTGCAAGCAAGGGCAGCGGAGGCGCGAGCTTGAGCCCAAGCCGCAGGAGCATCCCCTATGCGGTGGGGGCCATGGGGATCCGCTGGCCAAAAAGCCACGGGCGTCGGCTGTCCCTCTGGTGGTGGCCTTGCCGGCGGCGCCGCAGGGGTCGGCAGACGCGCCCATTCCGGTTGAAGAAGAGTGCGGGGCTGGGTGCTTCAAGTGCGGCCGGTCCGGGCATTTTTAGGACAAGTGCACCTTCCCTCCCCTCTGTGTGATCTGTAGGCAGGAGGGGCACGCCTCGGCCTATTGCCCGTCGAGGGGCAAGCATCTGCATCTCCAGATCATGGGCGGTGCCATTCTGGGCGAAGGTTTCTTCTGCTTGGAATTCGAAGAAGATGAGGTGGAGGGTGCTGACCTTTAGGCTGCTAACGGCGCTATTCTGTCGGCGGAGCCAGGGAGGCTCTTGCTACGTACGCTTAAGCAGGAGTTGAAGCACATGGTGGCAGGCGATTGGGATTGGCAGATTTCTCAAGTTGGTGACAATGATTTCGCGGTGGTTTTCCCTTCCGCGGATCTTCTGCATATGGCCAAAACAAGTGGCAAGCTCTTCCTCTCCATCGATGACATTACGGTCCTGGTGCGTGATTCAATCCATGAAACGAATGTGCCCCTTGCCATGCCGGAGGTGTGGCTCCGCCTGCATGGCATCCTTAAGAAACACCGGCGTGTGGACCGTCTGATGGAGGGACTCAAGATGCTGGGCAGGCCTATAGTGGTGGATGAGCTTTCCCTTATCCGGGTGGGGCCGGTGAGGATGAAATTTGTCTACAAAGCCCCTGACAAGTTGAACGGTTTCGTGCAAGTATGGTTCAACCATAAGGGTTATGATATCAAGGTTGAGGTGGAGAGACCCCCGAAGCGCACCGGAGACGGGTCGGCGGCGCCTGGACCGGGTGACGCTCCCTCCCGCCCTGGCGAAAAGAGTGCTGGTCCACCTGCTTCGGGGACCGGGGGGCCAGCAGGACAGCAGCAGGTCGAACCAGGGGCCCGGGGGGCAGGGCAAGTTAAATGGTCGCCATTCTAAGGATATGGAGATGTCTTGCCGCGAGGAGGAGCCGGAGGACAGTATGCCGGATACGTCAATAGACACGGAGACATGGGATCTACTGGGCATCAAAGAGCTCGCTCTCAATGAGGATAAAGATAGCGCGGAGCGTGGGTCGCTTGCGGTTTCGGACACGGCTGGGAGCAGTCCGCCACCATCCCGCGCTCTGGTGGGGGTTTTCAACCAGGTTGGTCTACAGGCGAAGACTGGCGCTGGACGTGGTGTTTCTGTGGCCGCCCCGGCCTCCCCCAGTCTGCTGGGCTCTGACACGGGAGTGGTGCTCAACGAACCTACCATCCGCACTCCTCTGTCAAGCCGCCGCAGCTCGGGGGGCTCTGCGCGTGCACCCAAGAAGACGACTGGGCGGAAGCCGCCGGCCAACCCCGCAGTGTTGTCCCTCCCTTCACCTGTGTCGGTGAGCGGGGACCTGCAGGCTGCGTTGGGTTCCGCGAGTGCGTCGGCCAAGGCAAAGCGCTCCCGGGCCTCTCTGATCTCCCAACGGGCCCCAAGTGCCAGGGCAAAGGCGGCGTTGGGCGATCTGTCTTCCTTGGAGAGTGCGCAGCTTCGCCTGGCGGACAAGAATCTCGAGACTTCAGACATGGACACCGTTGGGGAAACGGCGTGACACAGACCGGATGAGGGAGGCCACAGAGCGGATTCTTATGATCCAGATTGCTGCCCGTCACTAGTTTGCTATCGGCTGCTGTGTTTTGGACTGGCTGCTTGGGAGCTATAGTTTCTTTTCTATCTTATTCAGGCTCAGGCCGGTTGCATGTATCGTACTTCGGCTGCGGCCATTTTCTTTTCTGTTGTCTTGTGTTGAACCTGTTGGATGCTGCCTGTTGGTGGGCTTTATTAATTTAAAGCCGGACGTTTCTTGCGTCTTCGTTCTAAAAAAATACCTTGCACGCAAAATAGTAGCACGGAGAGAATCAGGATTCTCAATTATTCTCCATGCTTGTTTAGCTAACAAGGCAAGGTTAAAGCAATGGATATCCCTGAATCCCATTCCTCCAAAAAAAATCGGGATGCACATTTTCCACCAAGCTAGCCAATGCATCCGTCTTTGATCCGCATCATCGCCCCAACAATATTACGACAATACCGTCACTGATCCCTTTGCAGATTTATTTTGGAATTTTAGAAACAGACATCGCATATGATGGTATCGCCTGCGCAATCGCTTTCAGAAGCATCTCTTTACCACCTGTGGACAGTGTTTCGATTTGCTTGTGGCACTAATTCTCCTTCATTTCGATTTGTGTCGTCGGTGCATAGTAACTTGCTGGTCCACGCGTGCATGCATGCAGCTCTCGCTCGTGCAAATCGCGGCTGGCGTGGCCAGTACGTGGCTAATCAATCAGACCGATTGGCTGCTCTTTCCAAACTTAATGCTGACATGGCATGAAGCTTACATGGACAATGTGCATGTTGAGAGAATTGATAATAGTGGAGATCAACTTTTTAATGTAAGTTATATAGCTCATTCAAGAATTATTCCACAAGGCTCATTAGTTAAATTTTGGACAATTGTACTACTGTAATACATGAATAATATTTTCACTACAATAAATTCAATCATACAGCAAAAA
This sequence comes from Aegilops bicornis, assembly GCA_021605145.1. Taxonomy (NCBI): domain Eukaryota; kingdom Viridiplantae; phylum Streptophyta; class Magnoliopsida; order Poales; family Poaceae; genus Aegilops; species Aegilops bicornis. The sequence continues at coordinate 767,755,151 of CM038670.1, read as the reverse complement.
ATCTGAATAAATGAATAATAAAATTCATGGCCAACAGCGCATTATCTTGCAGTTTATACTACCAACGAATGAGCCAAGCACTCCCTTAGAGAAAAGGATAACAGCCTTTTCGTCAAACAGGAGTTGTGCCATGAAGTACTAATCAAACTGATATGGTAAAAATATCATCAAAAATTCAAACACGAATCGTCACACTAGCAGTCTGCATAACTAGTCATAGGTAACTGAGCATGGATTGAAACTAGCAGTCTGCATAACTAGTTGCACAAATGATAATTTGAGCTCCTAACGGGACTAGCCACTACGGGACACCATATCTAATAACTCCTTCATGACAAAAGGACAACTTGCTACCAAATGCTTGAAACCATCTGTTGCCATGGCAGCTTGCAGAACATTCCGTGGAGCCATAAACTCAACGCAAGCTTCTTTGAGATCCTTGCAGTGGTGTTGCTCTGCCAAAACCAATGTTGTTGCAACAGTCTCTACGTCAATGCACTCAGACAATTTACTTTCACACATCACCTTTAGCCTATCCAATCCATATCGATCCGAGGCAACTAGCAGATGCTGCAGCTTTGCAGGTTTGCTTTCTTTGTTGTGCTCATCGACTAGCATGAAATCTGTGTATATGAAGTGAAGAAGAGCCTCAAAGATTTCAGGGTCGATGTCGTCGATTTTGATGCATTGTGTTTCCTTCTCCTTCATCGGACCAAAGAGCTCCGCCTTGAAAACCAGAGACCGCGCCGCCAACAAGCACCAGTGAGCTTTGAACAATTGGCCACCCACACAGAATGTCACATCTGCTCCCTGTCCATCCTTCCACAGTTGCCGGAGCTGGTCTTGTAGATTCGATTGCGGAACCGCAAGTCCGCAACAGTGTTCCTCTTAACCTCCATGCGAGATTCTTTTATCACGGTGAGAACACAACGTATAATCAAGTAGCCACTGTTGGACCGCGACAATGATTTCAGCTTCAATTTCTCAAAGAATTTTGTGTGGCCCTTATATGAGTTTGCCCTGGAAAAGACATGGTCTATCTCATCGAATGTGGTTACTTGGGCTTTCACTGTCTTTCTCCAGCATGTTTAAGGTGAACTTAGTCCTCACACAATGCGTGTCGTTTGCTCGGATGACACGTTGCAGAGAGGCCGATGCATAGCCAAGATGGTCCAGAGTCCACCCATCCGGGAAGAAACTGATAAACCATTCAAAGCCAGCCACGCTGAAGTGGCTTGAGAGAACGTACCTGCTGACACCGATGCCATCAAGCAACCGGCAACTGGTCACCTCGAAATCATGCTGCTTGGTGAAGCTCTCCGTCAAGTATCTGGACGATGTCTTGGGTAGCTGGCCCTGGTTAACTTCAGAGGCGGAGTTGTTGGCCATGGTGAACAAAAATGCAACGGGTGTTGCAGGCTTGCAAAGCACACAGAACCTCCTGTGACAAAATTCAGGTTACAAACCAACAAACATGAGCTTTAAACTGAGGTATCGACAGCTTTCAACAGGTGAAATCAGGCCCTCAATGGAAAACATCCGAAATTTTGAATAGGGAAAGAAACTAAGATCAGAAGTTCAGAACCAAGCCTCACCTTGGTGGTTCGAGGCGAACAGACAGATTCGCGCGGTGGTAGAAAAGGCGACGGAGCTGCTGGAGGACGGCGCGCCGAGGAAAAAGACTCGACAGCCGAGGGCAAGGCGGGCAAGGCACGACCACCTCGCCAGGAGACGACGCACTCCCGCACGCTGATCGGGTCTAACCGGCGGCGAGCCCGCAGGTGGTGGAGGCCGAGAGGAAGAAACCCCAGCCGCCGGCGTGCCTTGGAAGCGATGGGGACCGTTGAGTATATTGTGTACGTGTATATTTATGTGTAGGGCCCACCTCCTGTTTTCTTTGTATAGTTGAGGTTGTGGCCCATCTTTATACTTATATATACGTGCCTGATGCACCAATCAATACATCAAAATTGCACAGCTCATATCTTGTCCTTCTACATGTCTGACTAGAGGCGCACCAGACGGGCTGAGAGATGCTACTCTGTGGGTTGTGGCTGGGCAAGAAAAAATAAGAGTTTTCAGTGAAACCGGCCCATATCTTGTCCTTCTATATGTCTGACTAGAGGCGCACCAGACGGGCTGAGAGATGCTACTCTGTGGGTTGTGGCTGGGCAAGAAAAAATAAGAGTTTTCAGTGAAACCGGCCCATGAGAAACTAGGCTCGGTCTGGAGCCGAGTGGGCTTCAGTTTTACTTCTTTAAGTTCACACGTTGCTGTGCGGAAATTAACCGAAATAATGAACTTACTAGTAGGGTATGTCTAGAGCACATTTAGATGTATCCTAATTAATTTTTTTTAAATAGATGTACCTTAATTATTGCACAATCTAAATGATTCAATCAAACTAAAAAAGATAAAAATAAAAGAAAATACTTGCACGAATCTTAGTATAAAATTAATGACATAGCATTTAGATGTGCAATACTTAGAGCACATCTAGATGTGCTTTAGCAAAACTGTAGCCTTTTATATGAAAGAAATTTCCAATCTACTCATGAATCATGGCAGTACAGAGAACACAAGAGATAATAAAAATTACAACCGGGTTTATTGACCACCTAGCGACGACTACAAGCACTGGAGCAAACCAAAGACGCGCCGCCGTCATCGCCCCTCCATCACCGGAGCTGGGCAAACCTTATTGTAGTAGACAGTCGGGAAGTCGTCGTGTTAAGGTGCCAAAGGACCAGCGCACCAGAGCAGCAATCATCGTCGATGAAGAGAGTTGTAGATCGGAAAGATCAAACCTGGAACCAAACGAACGAAGATGAACAAAATTTGGATCTATCCACCGAAAACTAGCACCGACCGAATCCCACGAGATCCGACTGAGACACACCTCCACACATTCTCCGACAATGCTATTTGCACCACCTGGACGGGGATAAGACGTGGGAGACATTATTGCTACCGAGGGACGTCATGCTAGTTCGAAAGAAGCTGAATCCAGGTGTAAATCTATCCCTAATAATAAAGCACGGATTGACTCCGTGGGTTCACCTTCACAATACGCTTTCTTCCTGTGAATTTATGTTTTTAGTTTAAATTTAAAACATATACGCGAGGTGGTACTAAAGTGTTGATCGGCCACGGATGGCTTCTTCATCCGTAAATTTCGTCTGTCCGTCGTTTGATTTTTGGTTTCACCCGTAAAAGTAAATTTCGCCGGCTCTCGGCCCAATAACAAGCGTGTTCCCATGGGCCACCCAGCGGACATCCAAGGAAAAGCTAAAAAGAAAAGGCACCGCGTTGCCCATTCTAGCCAACTGAGTCTGCTAGCTGATGTGAATAAAATAAAGTTATTTCTTAGTTGTAGACTACAGCCAGACGTGGGGGTTGTGGGCTAGCTGACCATGCAGGTAGCCATAATAAGAATCCTAATTCAACTTAGCAACATGTACAAGTCTGTAGAAAAAGTACCTATGTTTTCGGTTCGTGTCATGCGTACTTCTTACAAGCTACATTGTTTCTCGGCTGCAAAAAAAAAAAAAAGAGGTCTTCTCTATTGGGCCGTCGGCAACAAGAATGGGCTCTGCTGGAAGTCACGAAAAAAAGGCGCCGAAAAATAATACTTCACTAGGGATCGAGCTTATAACTTCCCGTCGAGTCTAAGCTGCAAAATCAATTATCATTAGTCCCATATTGCTCCCTTAAACTTATTCACATCAATTTATATACGTTTTTAGTTCGTTGTCTGGCGTGAGCTAAGACTCAAGATCCATGAGACATGGATGTTGGATTTATTGGGACAGAGGGAGAAAATCCATTAGATTATATGTTGGCTAAATTGAACAGAATTTGTGAGACGTTTGTGGTGGAATTAAAGGAAGAGAAGAGAGAGACCATCGAATTATGTGTTGGCTAATTATGATGGGATTCATTAGACACGGGAGAGACTGAGGTGAGCAATGATGAAACGAGTGGGGGCTCTCCGATTAAATCTAGAAACGCATATTTGAGGGAGAGAGTGGGATTCGTGAGCCCATTTGGAGATTAAATCGGTGCTTCATGCATGCAATCGACTAATCAAACTTGATTCGTGAATCACATAACCAAAGGGTGGGGTCATGGGGAGTACATCGCCAGTTCTGTACCAGACGCCTTGAAGGGAGATTGGGGGATTTGTGAGTCCTTGGAACAAAGGTTGCAGATTGCGGTTGGATCTAGGACCTTCATGTATAGAGAAAATCTTACCTCTAAACTATAACCATGTTATTATGGAAAAAATATCCTATTAAACCCGTGAAAAAAGCCAAGTAGTTATGCTTCCCCTTAATATTTATATCCACATCAATGGTCATGTATATTCTACAAGATGTGATTTTTCAGCCACATAATTCTTAGCTTTTGTTGCATTATATTTGCCGAACTGTGAATAAAATGACATATCTTCTAGATTAATTCCTCAACAACTTTTGTTCCACTCTATTTATACAGTGGAAAATTAATCATCTATAGCGGTGCTATAGTGGTTTTAGCAGGCAAAGGTGCACGCATTTTTTTTTACCCGTTGCAACACACGGGCCTTTTTGCTAGTGGGATTCAAAATGATTCTTATGTTTCATAGCATGCTGCGCAGACTCACTTGGTAAATAGTCTTCCCTCAAAGAGGCAAGGTCCTGTGGGGGAGTCTGATTGATCCAATCACGACGAATGATGTCAATCCCCTCTTTTGCGCCTCCCTCACGATAGCGAACTTGAAGAAGAAGTTGTTTTGACATCTACTTTATCCCAAGTGCAATAATGCTCCAAGTACGTTTTTCGATTTGTTTCCCCCCATTTGAAACAGGGCTCAAGTCACTTCCTGAGATGCATTTCACACCTGACTCACCTCCCACGCCTAAAATGTCTCCAGGTAAACGTTTTTCTACTTGTCTAGTAATTCGGTGGTTCACACGCGCACAAACGAGCACCGGCCGCAACAACAAGGAACTATGACAAATAGAGTCAGACACAGAGCGTCATACTTCTTTATCTTGTGATGGTTGAGGAGTTTCTTTCTCAGAGGGTGTGGGGTGCTTGTTTGGGGGGTGTGCCACCAGAAAGCGGGCTTGAAGCTCTCGCCTTACCAACGAGCCGGCCGCCACACAGCCCCAACCAAAATGTTCAACCTACAAAAAACAAGAACGGGTCCCTCTTGCCGGCGGGGGCCCGAGATCCTCCGCACCTCCACAGCCCAAAGGCCATCGGAGGTGGGGCGGATCGGCGCCGCTGACGGGAGGAGGAAGAAGACTTTTCTTGGGGAGGAGGAAAGACTTTGTCTTCTGATTGATGGCAAAACTGTAGCCTTAAATACCGTAAAAAAAACTAGTAGCCTTAAAAAACAACATCACTAGTTCCTAAAAAATGAAATCACTAGTTAAGCGGTGCCCCTTGCAAAGGTCACCCCACCTACTTAGGCGCTGACAAATTGCACACAACGCACTGCATATGTCTCACTTGTCACAACCTGTGTTTTTTTTTGTATATTTATTTATCCAAAATGTTTTATCTCTTGAACGTGTGTCTAAATTCCGAACCGTTTTTATCATTTGATTTCTTGCGTCGAGGTCTTTGAAATTATGGCGTCGATAATGAGACCCACATTGACAAGAAGAGTCAACCGAGTCTTTCCTCGCTCCGGTTAACATGGTGAAGCGACAGGTTCAAGATGTAAGGAAACGACGCTTGACGGCAAACAAATGGCAATTGGCCGTGACAGAGTGAAGTGGCATAGACCAAGTTTCTTCGCAAGCGTTAGTGGCACAAACAAAAACATGCAAGTTTGAGTGGCAGAACCCAAATATGCAACTTGCGGAAATGGCACGAACCAAATTTCCCTTGAACAACGGGGATGCGCGTAACGCATGAAAGCTGATGAGTGGGTTTTGCATCACTTTGGGGGTTGTTTGGATAGCAAGTTTATAGAGAGTTAGTTTTAGGTAAACTTGATTTCTGGTGTAATAAACGAAATCCTGTTTGGATTGTCTAACAGAATCATAGATATAGAAAACTGAGTTCTTCAAAAACCCAAACTAGCTTATAGAAAAGGGTCCGTCTATGTCACATCTAGATGTGAGATAATATCTCACATCTAAGGTTTTTTTTTCTGTTTGTTTGTCATGTTTGTTTGATTTTAATTTGTCAAAGCCCAAAACTAAAAACTACCTCGTTGTGCGTCCGCCTTGGTGACCGGCCTATATGCAAATCTGGTCACTAGCTCTCCTCATAAAAAATTCTGGTTGCTAGCTACTCGTACAAGTAACCTGATCGCTAGCACCGACGCGTGGGCTTCGGCAAGGAGATCCGTTATCCCCGTTCCTTTTCTTGCTTGTGGCTGATGGGCTATCTGCTTTATTGAGAAACAAAGTGAAAGCGGGCGTAATCACTCCGGTTAAAGTGTCAAGACGAGGACCGGGTGTGTCGCATTTATTGTTTGCTGACGATACGTTGTTGTTCTTTGAGGCATCAGGAGAACAAGCGAGAGAGATTAAAGTTGTGCTGGATATATATGGGAGGGCGACAGGCCAGAGTTTAAACCCCGAGAAGTGTTCCATTCTTCTTGGGGATGCTTGCCCCGTTGCGAGACAGGAGGAAGTTCGGGCAGGGATTAAGATCACTAACTTGCACTCTGAGGAAAAGTACCTTGGCCTGCCGACTCCGGAGGGTCGGATGTCTAAAGGCCGTTTTCAGAATTTGCAGACTCGGTTAACCAAACGATTGCTACAATGGGGAGATGGCCTTTTGGCGCAACCGGGAAGAGAAGTGTTGATTAAGTCAGTTGCTCAGGCCCTCCCTACATACATTATGGGCGTCTTCAAGCTACCCTTTTCGGTTTGTGATGATCTTACGCGCATGGTGCGGAATTTTTATTGGGGGTCGGCAAGGGGCAAGAGGAAAGTTCATTGGAAGAATTGGGACCATCTCATGCAACCCAAGGACCGGGGGGGGGGGGGTATTGGCTTCCGTGACTTCGGACTGTTTAATCAGGCCCTACTGGCTAGGCAGGCGTGGAGGCTAATTACCAAACCGGACAGCCTTTGTGCTAGGGTTCTAAAAGCCCGATTTTACCCGGAGGGTAAGCTGGAAGATACAGTTTTTTCAGGAAACGGTTCATCTTCATGGCAAGCTATATGTCATGGACTGGATTTATTGAAGAAAGGGCTGCTGTGGAGAGTTGGTGACGGAGCAAGCATTCGGGTTTGGCGAGATAATTGGATTCCGAGACCCTTCTCTTACAAACCAGTCTCTCCGCAAGGGCGTTGCCGCATCCGGTTTGTCTCTGGTTTTTTGAATGCTAATGGATCTTGGAATGTTGAGCTCCTTCGGGACTTTTTTGTGACTGCCGATGTGATTGAAATTTTAAAGATTCGCGCCTCACCAAGGATGGCGGGAGATGTTATTGCATGGGGTCCGGGTCGGCATGGAAGTTTTTCGGTCAAATCAGCATATGAGTTGGCTTTTGACGAGGTCCATCGAGGTACCATGTCTTCGTCTAGTGCTTCGCCTTCGGGACGTCGTGCTTGCTGGGATTTTATCTGGAGGTGTGATGCTCCTCCATCGGTTAAGCACTTCGCTTGGCGTTTGGCAATTGATGCACTCCCTACTTGGCAGAAGAAACATCGTATTGGGATGGAAACTACGAGTATATGCCCGGTGTGTGGAACAGAAGAGGAGGATAATTTTCATCCGTTCCTTCGCTGCCAGTTCGGACGGGATCTGTTTGTGGCTATGTCCAATGTATGGAGGCTGCCTGTCATTACATATATACTGAACAATGGTAAGGAATGGCTGTTACATGTCCTGAGTCCTCTTACCAAACTCGAACGCACAATGGTATTAATGATCTTTTGTAGAAGTTGGTTTGTTCGGAATGAGCTCACCCATGCGAAGCCTGCACCGCCGATGGAAGCTTCAGTGCGTTTTCTGCAAAGCTATTTGGAATCTTTAATTGGTTTGAAGCAGAACCCGAGAGCTGATCCAGCCAAAGGGAAATCATATGTTGAGTGGCTAATACCAAAGAAGAGGGATAGTGCTGCTGCAGTTCAGGAACGAAGATGGACCAAACCAGATCTAGGGTGGTGCAAGTTAAACACTGATGGCTCTTTTGTAGCATCCGGTGAAGCTGGGGCGGGGATGATCCTGCGTGACCATTTGGGTGGCATCAATTTCTCGGCTTGCAGGGTTTTGTATTCCTGCAGGGATCCCCTAGAGGCGGAGATGTGCGCGTGTATGGAAGGCTTGTCCCTGGCAATACAGAGATGTGATGTGCCGATAGCATTGGAGTTGGATTCTCTCGAAGCAGTCACTCTCATTACGAGTCCGGGGACCGATCGTTCGGTTTACTCTTCAATTGTGAGAGAGATCAAGCACCTTTTGGGTTTAAGGAAAACTTGTATTTCCCATATATTTAGATCCCAAAATAAAGCTAGTGATAGCTTATCTAGTTTTGCTAGAACCCAAAGTAGGATCATGACTTGGTTAGGAGCTGGTCCAGTTGAAGTTGTGGAAATAGCATCCAATGATTGTAAGGACTTTGTGATTGACTAATACATTGCTATTTCACCCGCAAAAAAAAAAAAAAACCTGATCGCTAGCTTTTTCTGGAAAACAAATTATCGCTAGTGCTAAGTCGACTTGTTAGCTTTTGCCTCTGATCATTATACATTTACAAGGACATCTCCCGTAGCTAGCTTCTAGGCTACCAACGATTTATTTTATTTTTTGCCTTTTGGTTATTGCTTTTTCACTATTATATTTTATAATTAATTTTCAGTAAAGAACAAAATTTCAAAAACATGTTCACGAATTTACATAAGTTTTTTCAAATTATAAAAAATGTTAACTTGAATACCAAAAATGTTCTAATATATGGTGAACAATGCTTTAATATATGATGATCATTTTCTGAATACACACTATTTTTTTCAATACACACTGAACATTGTTTTTATATGCATGAACTTTTTATATACGATGAACTAAAAGCGAACTTTTTTATATACATAGAACTAAAAGCGAACAGGAAAAAACAAAAATAGATAAAATAGATAAATAAGAAGAGAACAAAAAATAAACACATTTTGATTCACTTTTAAAAAATTTATCAACATGAACAATTTTAGAAAAATGAACTAATTTACAAATTGTCAGTTTATGAAGAAACAAAAAATTACCAGAATATGGAAAAAAAGGAGATCAACTTTTGAAAAATAGAAAAATAAAAAGGAGATGAAAACAATGAAGAAAAAATGATAAATAAAAAAATCATAAAAAACATGAAGAAAATGAAACAAAATAGAAAAGGGTATCCTAGCTACTTGGGCTGGCTCATCTGCAGTTAGGAAAAAAATGTTGGACCCCCAATGGCAAGTCGAGGGTGGACTCTCAATTGGGAATAAAAAAGGTCGGGCCCCAGTTGCGAGTCGAGTTTGGACTTGCAACTAGGGACAAAAATGGTTGGACCCTAATTTCGACTCAAGGGTGGACTTGCAGCTAGGACCAGAAAAGGTTGAGCCCCAGTTGCGAGTCGACGGTGGACTTGTAACTGGGGAAAAAGGTCAACCCCAGTTACGAATTGAGGGTGGACTCACAATTGGGACGAAATGTCAGGCACCAGTTGCGAGTCGAGGGTTAACTTGCAACTCGGACAAAAAGGTTGAACTCTAGTTGCGAGTTGAGGGTGGACTTGCAACTCCGACAAAAAATGTTGGGCCCCAGTTGCGAGTCGAGGACGGACTTTTCAAATTGGACAAAAAATGTTGGACCCTAGTTACAAGTCGAGGGTGGACTTGCAACTCGAAAAAAAATATTGGGCCCCAATTGCGATTCGAGGACGAACTTGCAACTCGGACAAAAAAGGTTGGACCCTAGTTGCAAGTCGAGGGTGGACTTGCAACTCGGAAAAAAAAGGTTGGGCCCTAGTTGCGACTCGAGGACGCACTTGCAACTCGGACAAAAAAGTTGTGCCCTAGTTACGAGTCGAGGATGGACTTGCAATTCGGACAAAAAAATATTGGGCCCCAGTTGCGAGTCGAGGGTGGACTTGCAACTTGGAAGAAAAAGTCTAGCCCCATTTGCGTCGAGAGTGGACTTGCAACAAGGACAAAAATGGTTTGGCCATGGTTGGACTTTCAAATGGAAGAAAAGGCCGGATCCCAGTTGTGGGTCGAGGGTGGACTTGCAATTAGGACAAAAAATATTGAGACCCAGTTGCGAGTTAAGAGTGCAATTACAACCAGGAAAAAAAGGTCAGCCCAGCTGCGACTCAAGGGTGGATTGCAATTGGGAGGAAAAAAACGCCGGGCTTGAGTTACAAGTCGAGGGGGTTATTGCAACTAGGACAAAAGGGTCGGTCCCTAACTGTGAGTCGAGGGTGGACTTGCAAATAGAAAGTCGGGCCCCAGTTGCGAGTTGATGATGGACTTGCAACTAAGACAAAAAAAGTTCGGGTCCCAGAGTCGAGAGTGTACTTGCAATTGGGAGGAAAAAACGTCGGGCCCGAGTTGCAAGTCAAGGACAGACTTACAACTGGGACAAAAAAAGAATGGGTCCCAGTTGCAAGTCGAGGGTGAACTTGCAACTAGGAAAAAAATGTCAGGCCCCAGTTGCGAGTCAAGGGCGGACTTGCAAATGGGACAAAAAAAGAACGGGTCCCAGTTTCGAGTCGAGGGTGAACTTGTAATTAGGACAAAAAAGGCCAGACCCCAGTTATGAGTTGAGGACCAACAAAAACGGAGTCGAACAGGCCTAAGCCAACAACAGGATATAGAATAAACAAACAACAACAAGGAAGGCGGAAGGTAGAGCTGCAGGAAAATGATGGAAAAATAAATCATATGGTGAATTTAACAAGTACTTATAAAATTTTAAAAACCATGAATTTAAAAGGCTAAAAAGGGAAAAAATAAAAGTATTAAAAGATGGGACCTCTATTGCATGCCAGTGTGTTGTTGGACTTGCACCTAGAACAAAAAATGGATTGGGCCTCAGTTAGGGACAAGTAGACAAAACATAACAAGGAGACACATGAATACATCATCCAACGCCGGGAGATCAAAAGTTTACGCCAAAATTACAACAACAAGATGCAACGGTAGGTGACAGTGACTAGTTGCATGACAAGGGTGCACTTGCAACATAATCTGAAAATATGTTGGGCCGAGTTGCATCTCGGTGGTTTACTTGCGACTGCGACAATAAAAATAAAAGAGACAAGCTCCAGTTTACATGTCGGTGATCGACTTGCAACTAGAATAAAAAATAAAAAGGCCAATCCAGTTAGGAGTACACTTGCAGGAAAGACCAAAACGGTTTAGACCCAGATACATGTCGGTGATCGGCTTGCAATTGGAACAAGAATAATAAAAAGACACAAGGTTCTTACATATTAAGGTTAGACATGAGAATAAAAATAAAAATAAGAAATTGGCCGTTTCCCGTCATTGTACTGTTTAGAAACTTGGTCGGGTTGCCTCTACTCCTTAGACAAAGAGCAATGGGATAGAGAGAGCGAAGAAACAGAGCCGACGAGCCAGCGGCCAGCTCTTCTCTTCAACTTATACAGACTACACTTATCTTCAACTACAACACAGAAAAAAAAGACCATGAAAAATGGCCCAAAAAAGAAAGACGCACATGTGATGGGCTGTAAAATGAACAACAGACAAGCAACACCGGACGCGCGGGACAAAACAACCCCGATCAACGAATTGCACAAAATTTCTAGAGACAGATCAAATGGACTGAAACTTAGATGAGACATCACACTCTTCTATATGAGTTTTAACAATTTCGATACATGATTTACTATTCCGTGGACACGTTGCATGGATGAATACAAATCAAAACAACGAAAAAATTGCATGAATAATCATACGGTATATACACACACAAAGGAGATGCATGTACATGTCATCTGATATATACACATATCATAGTATTGCAAGGGGGAGAAAAAAGAAATGAAAAAAAGACAAAAAAAAAAAACACCTCACAAACTGCAACAGCTGCAGTGTATCGAGACAATACAACAATAGACAACAAAAAAGAAAAAAGAAAAGAAAGGAAAGGCAGCCCACGCTAGCACACATGGGCTAGCCCACTCTGGCACGCTGCATGCACTCCCGTGCGGGCTGCGCGAGCGCACGCTACAAATCGTCAGATCGTACAATCAAAGGTGAAGAAATCGTCAGATCATCAGTGCACGAATTGTAAAGACAAAACAAATCTAACGATGAGGGACTTAGATGTAAAATAGTTATTTCACATCTAGATGTAAAATAACAAATCTGTATAGAAAAACGACTAATTGACGTCTTTGTATAAACCAGTTTTCTAAGAACACGACGTCGACAGTCATTGAAAAGGAGAGGTGGCCTGAACGTGGCCATCCTCTTGTGGCACGACGACACATCACGAGCACCGGGACGTCCACGCACGAGCGAGACGACGCGCCGGAAGTCGGCGACGAGCTCGCCGCTCGGGGACAGTATGTGACCGTCGTCGTGTGGATTGGTGACGCATCACGAGCAGAGCGTCCTCCGCGGGCACGAGTGAAGAGACGTCGGTGTTAGAAAATTTAGGGTTTATGGTCTACCCCTCCTCTGCGCTTATCCGTGGTGCCGCTCACATTTCGCATAAGGCTAGGGAGTAGGAACCTTCTTATACTTTGTTTCCAAAGAGTCCAGCTTTTATACAAATAAGATTCTTAGTCTTTTCAACTAGTTTTTTGGGATACAGTCCAGATCAAATTACCAACCACGATCATATTTGTCTGTTAACGGATTCTACCCGTTATGTCCCCGGAGCACGCGCTTGTGAGCACGCGCCATAATAGAGTGTAAATTTCTCTAATTATGTAGACCAACATTAGGGCTGTAATCTAACTATATGATCTAGTTCCTTCCGATTATCAATGTAGCCGGGTAGTCTTTCCAATATAAATAGCATATTGTGTTCCACTGATGATAATCGACCAGCTTCCTTAAGCATACAACTTAAGTACATTCCAGCAAGTTATAATTCCATGATAATCATGTAAAATAATTTCATGCATAAATATATAAGGTATTCTGAATATTAGTAATTCCTAATAATTTGAATATAGTTACAGGACACATAATTCCAACAGTCGGAAGTCCGCGCGGCTGAGCCAGCTCGTCGGTTGGACTTGGAGATGACGGCCGCCGTGTGGCATGGGCACATTGAGGAAGGAGCAACCCCGGAGCGCATGTTTCATTGGCTCAACCCTCATGGTCGGGGCACGAACCCTACACATCCAGATTGACTAGAGGGAATTTTTGACGAAGCCGCTTTGTCATTGAATGGCGTATATATCCTTTCTTATTTTCCCGTCCAAACACAGAATTCCAAAGACTTACTTTAGGACCCTCTAGTCCCCCTCCCTCCCGCGAGCGTCCGGGAGGAAACCCTAGCTGCCTCTCACCCACTTCCTCCTCTGGTCCCTCCTCCCGCTGCCGCAAGGAGGCACCGCCGGGCAAAGCCCGACCGGTGGCAGCGGTAGGGCCGCTCTTTCCCCTTTCGCTCGCCCCCGAAGCTGGCGCAGGACGGCTTGGCGTGCGGAGGTGTTGGGCTCGCGCAGGGCGACCCTCTAGTGGCGGCGTAGTGGCGCTTTGGGAGCCCGCATGCGGTGCCGCGGTTGCGGGTGACGTCTTCTTCAGTGGTGCCATGCGGGACGGTCCCGGTCAGATCTGGCCGATCTGGCGCCGGTGGCCCGTTGTGCGACGGGGGCTGCGTCCGGCCTGGGTCAAGGGTGCCCCGCTCTACTGTGGCATGGACTGGTGGAGCAGGTGGCGTGGTGATGGTGGTGCAGGTTGCATGCTGGGAGGTGCCGGCGCGGGGGATGACCGGTTCAGGGGCGTTAGGCCTGGGCGGACCTTGCAGGGTCGCGGTTGGCTTGGCTTGCGGAGGCCTTCCTCTACTGTGGTCCCTCGGCTGGTGAAGGGGGTGGCGCAGCGACGGTGGTGCGATTCTCGTTATTCCTCTGCTCGGAAGATCTCCGGCCTTGCCATGGCCGGGAAAGGGTCGGCCTTTCTCCTTTGCCAGACGGCGGTGCGGTGGTTCATGTCGAGGATGGCGGTTTGGCCGCGGATGACAGAGCAATGGCCCTGGTGGTGGTAGCCACGGTGCTTATGGCCGGAGGCCGTGGCTCGGATGTTGGCCAGCTATCATGGCCGTGTGGCCCGTGTGGTGGCTGGCGATCGGCGGTCGGTGGTGGTGGTACGGCAGTGCCCATATCATGTTTCGGGCTTGGATCATGCGAGTTGGGGTGAAAACCCTGCCTGCCTTTGGGTGGGCTGTCGGTGGCAGCGCCTGTGGGCATCGCCTCCTTCCCAAAGGCACGGGCTACTCTATCCTCTCCGAGACACTCCGGGTGGAATCCCATATCACTTCGATTGGGCGGTGGCGGCCTCCGGTGTCGTGCCCTTCCTGAAGGTACCACTTTGGAGGCCTCGGCTCGTCGATGTTCAGCTATGCCCATTTTACCTCAAGTGGTGCTTTGTTGCTTATCATTCGTTTGCTTGGTGGTATCTGGATGTAGCTCATCTTCAGCAGCTATGTATCTAGCCTAGGGTGTGCGTGGTGTTGCGTTTGTATCTGGATGGTTGTTGTGGTCAGTGCTTTATATATACTTTAACAGAAAAACTAACCAAAACTGGTTTTCCTAAAAATCATCTAAAAACGGGTTTTCTAAAATCTCACATCCAATTCTTGGTATCCAAACAACCACGGCTTATTCTAGTACCAAAAAAAATCCCTCGTATCATATGGATTTAGCAATTTTCGTGTCCACAATGCATAGTTTCTGATCTTTAGCCGTTTTATCAAGTTCATTGCGAAAACTTTAGTTTTTATTAGTTTCACTTAGTTTTGTTTTATTTGCACGTGTATTGGCATTTCCATGGAGTTCGCGCATAGAAAAAGAGCAAGTTGGTGCCAAAACAGAGGAGTTTGAGGCATCAGATTCTGGTCCTATGGAGATTTTCATACTTTTGGCATTTTCAATAGTCTCCAAATTGAAGATTCAATATACTGGGCGAATCAGGCTTTCCGGGACGAATCCATCAAGCCCAAAAACGCCAAAATGAAGTTTGTATGAAGAAATGATGACCACACCATGAAACTGCACGCTTAGTTCCACAAAAAGAAGACGGCGTGTGGTATGGTCATACCAGCTCTCTTACCAACACCCGACGTTGTGAAATCACCCATAACTTCTACGATTCTTCATTGACTTCGTCCCGTTTATTCATAAGCGATCATTGGCGACCAAGGGAGATACCGGGAGAGGATTTGGCTCTCCCCTGGAGCCCTAGATGACGTGGGAGGAGTCATATCTATGGAGGAGATCCATGGAGGCCTCCTATATATTCATCTCCAACCCTAGCCACCGACATTCATGTTCAGCAAGTTCATCACGTGTTGTCATACCTCCATTGTTGTAGAAGAGTTATGGAAGAAGGAAGGAGGAGACTATGTTAATGCCCGATGCTAACTGAAGGTCCGGTTCCATCTTCATCGACACCGCCATTCTTCTCTTTCCCCCCAACACCATGTTGGGTTGTAACTTGTTTCTCCCCTCTATGTTTTCCATCCATATATATGTTTGAGTAATTCAATTAGTTCTCGGGGAGTAAGGATGAACTCTAGTATGTATTAGAACCAAACGCCTACCCGAGATGCAATACCTACTTAGTATGTTTGAGTTAATGATCTTTTGATGTTTTGTAAGGTCGACCCCTAAACATTTGCATTTATGGACGGAAGGTTGTTACTATCATCGTGATGGTGGGTTAAGGATGCATTTTAGCGAAAGTACTTATCTCCCTCCTTCCTTGACATTCTATTGGGGAATTACCGAAGACCTCCTTTAAGCCGTGCCCAAGGAGGGACCCTTAATCCCTATTGTTGTATCCTGAATGTGGGGAAGAACAGTGACGATTTATGTGATTTCTTTTAGGATAGGATGTTGAACCCCCAGCCTTTGCATCATAAAGATGCACACAATCATTATATTATATTATTCAACAAAGCCTTATAAGGAAAAACATTGATACACCTGAAGCCACCTTCTTTTCTTTTTGATAAAATGTGGACTTTTATTAGCTCAAAATGAAGCATCAAAATGATACAAACATGATGAGCACACATCATATCTATACATAGCTAGGATGCGTTCACGACGATGAATAAGGGTGATAATTAGATGGAGAGCGGCAGGGTGAAAGGGGAGAGTGGAGGATTTTTCCGTGGAAACAATACGACCAGCTACAAAAGCGCGGGCTATGTCTTAGTTTTGGGTGGGTCAAGGGTGTCGGAGTCTTACGACTCATATCAAATTACCCCAAAGCCCCTTCTTGTTTGGTTCCAATTTACGAAAAGTCCAAACTGCCCCGCAAATCAATGAGGTCCGGACAGCTGCGTCGTGACGGGTTACAAAAACGACTGTTTTAGGAGTATTAGAGCATCTCTAGCAGACCCCTTAAAACTACAAACTGTAAAACTGAGATAAGGGTAAAAAAAGGTATTTTTAGGGTTCATTTTAGTTATGGCCGAATAGATACTGTAAAAACAAACTTTAAAACTGGATATGAGCTTCTTCCTCCAGCCCAGCTCAGCTACATTTACGTTGCCCTTTTCAAACATTACGGATTATACCACTTTTACGATTTCTATTATGAACATTTTTTTCAATCAAAACCTTAAAAACCCAAAAATTATCGAAAACACTAACGCCCACACGTGTGTGGGCGTTAGCCAACTCACCCACACGCCTCCATCGCCGTCCAGTCATTTGTGCACGAATGTTTGCACGAGATGGGTGATTTTATGTGCCACGTAGGACGCCTCGCGTGTGTGGTGTGTGAGAGAGTTAGCCCACACGCCGGTTTCTCTCCGCAATCAACGGTTGCCACCCAGGGGCGTGTGGTGGAATTGCTTATCGCCCACACGACTCGCCCGACTGCGGTTGCCGTCAAGTACCACGTCTCGCACTTCGCCCCCCCCCCTCCCCCTCCCCTCACAGTTCCATTTACTCTCTCCACTCCATTACTCACCCAACCCACCCCGCAGTTCATTCGATTAGAAGAGAAGACGAGAGGAGAAGGTGGCGGCGGAGGCGGAAGAGTCGACGGCATTCGCGGCCGTCGGTGGGACTCGGCGGACCGGATCTTCTTCGCCGGAGTGCCTGCAGATTGAAGGTAATGCTCCTTCACAAGCTCACATTCCTTGCCTGCATTCCCCCCTCTCGTCCGTGGACAATGTTCCGCTCGAGATTCATCGAGATTCTGGCGGATTCGCGGTGCTCCGGCGTTCCCGTCGGCGGCGGAGTCCCGTGCTTGCCGTTTTGGGTGGCATTGCGTAGTTTCATTGCCGCCGCGGTGGCAGTCATGCCGGTGTGGCTCGGCCTGTCCGCAGCCACATGCTGGTTCTGCCTTGCGATTGAGCTGACGTTTTTCTAGTTGCTAGTTATGTATTGCATCGAAATGCTATTTGCGATCAGTGGCGGAAGTTTTTCGTTGTTGAATTTGAGGTTATGATAGTTGCCAACGAACCCTAGATCTAGGTAGTTGTATTTCAAAGTGCAGTACAAAAGCAGCCATGGCAGTTTTAGCAACTATCTGCAATGGATGGCAACTAATTTCCTGATCAACTGTGTCATTTGCCACAAATATGCTTTTCCATGTGGCAACTATTTTTGCGAACACACTATGACCGTTGCCATGCTGCAAAGTGTAGTATAAAGGCAGCCATGGCAGTTTCAACAACTATCTGGAATGGGTGGCAACTAATTTCCTGATCAACTGTGTCAGTTGCCACAAATATGCTTTCCATGTAGCAACTATTTTTGTGAACACACTATGGCTGTTGCCATGCTGTGGGCAGGATAATGTGGCAACTTCACTGTACTATAGACTCATTTTGTGTTTTAGCCATGCTGATTAGTGATATCTGAACATATTTGGCTGTATTACACGGCAACTCATTTTTAATATGAGGCCAGTGTGTGAATTGCCACATTACAGGTTGTCTAGTGGATGTTTTCAGCACTTTTTGAATTGTCTTCCATTTTAACACGGCAATTTCAACCTAGTACATTTGCCTTTGAACATATGACAACTCATTTTTTATATGAGGACAGCGTGTGAGTTGCCACATTACATGTCTGCGTAGTGGAAGATGTGCTCATTTCTTTTGTACTGTCTTGCTAACATGGCAACTTGAACATTTTTGTGTAAGTGCCTTATGATCTGTACATTTTTTCAAGTGAAGCAAATGTGTTTAGTTTCCACTTTTTCTTGTTGGACAATCATAGGGGGTGTGGGTGTTCCTATGATATTGCCTAGTCTATTTTTGTCACTTTTCAATTTGAGCCATGTGGCAAGTACATTCTGTTAGGTGGCAACTGCTTCATTCATAAGTTCATTTCACCCTGACATTTTGATTTTGTACTTATCTCAGTACAATAGCTCGCGGCGACCATCAAGACAATGATGATGATTTCATGCAGTTACCGCAACAGAATTGCGCAACTGGACGGACAAAAGATGGCGATGAGGTAACTTTTCCACGCCCCCATATGTTTTGAATGTCACATTTTAGTTTGCAATCGTTTGTTAGGAACTAAATTTTCATGATACTGAAACATGGCAACAAATGATCATTTGTCTGTTTTGCAGAAGAAGAAACATTATCGCAATAGGGCTTCACAGGAACGCTTGACTATATTGACCGAGGGATTTACTGACGATCAGAAGGGAGCTGCTGCTGAGATGGGGATGCAGGCTCTGATGGATGTTTGGTGCATGAACCTAGTGAACTCTGTAATGCGACTGGCTCGGTGAGACTTACGATACCGCCTCCAGGGAATTTGTGATTCCGGGACGTGGAAGACTCCCGTTGGACGAGGAATCCGTGTTCTGCACTTTGGGTGTGGCCCGTAGAGAAATCAAAGTGTCGTATGAGGTCAATAATAAGATTGAGGAAACATTGTTTGCCCGTTTGTTTCCTGGGATGACATCCATGCCGAGCACGACTTTGCTGGCAAATTCGCTGGAGGGCATGAAAACCCATGGCGAGGTTTTTAAGATGAAGCTACTCATGTACCTGATCTCAGCTGTATTTGCGCCTACCACGTCTCTTCGCCCAAGAAACAAATGCTTCCCCATCCTGGTGAATGATCTATCTCTACTCCTTTATTCCTTCAATCTTTTGACTCCGATATCATTTGTAAGCTAGTAACTGCCATTTTTTTATGTTTTTTCATTTGATTTCTGATGCGGCAACTTCTTGTCCTGAAATTTGTGTCGCGCAGGCGAAGCTGGAAGATGTGAAGAACATGAATTGGTGTAAGTTCATAGCGGACTTCCTGCATGATGCATCCTCAAACAAGATGTACCAGAAGGGTTGTCGACTCCATTTAATGGTATTTTTCCCTATTCCTTTGCAAACACTCTTACCACGTTGAATGTTTTCCCAAATCAACATGTCAGCTGTTGATAACTGTGAACCGTACAAGATCATGCATGGCAACCCTTTTTTTTTCATTTGTTTTGTATATGATTTTTGTTTACGTGTGAAGGCGACTTTCTGTTTAATCCATGGCATCCGTGGTTGCTGCCTACAAGGCAATATCATTTGTCAACAACATATAAAAAATTCATTTCATACATCCACTCTCTATTCATACAATATGCATGGCAACCATGACGTTGAACTTGTTGCAACTATCTTCACAACAAGATGTCAACTACCATCACATTTTTTGGTTGCCATGTTGCATTTTTCATTCAGCAAGCACATGGAAAATGGAGTGGATACAACTTGGCAACTGCAGTTCAACCCACATGGCAACTTCAGTTGTTGTCACATGGCAATTACAGTGCATTACACCTGGCAACTGCAGTTGGCTCCACACGGCAACTCCCTAATTTTGCACCTACATTTCACATTCTACACCCTTTCTTTTTTACACAATTAACTTGATGGCAACTAACACATTGTACATCATGATGGCAACTAACACAGATAGATGGCAACTCTTTTTTTCTTCGTTCCCATCAACTTGATGAATCAAGGAGTATACAGTAGCTTCTTCTCAACATAGCATGATGGAACTGACATATTTTTCCTTTTTATTTTGTGGACACCAGCTGATGTACGTCGATCGTCTTGATCTGTCCACCATTAACTTTACTGGGATAGGAGGTCCGCCACCTCCACACAAGTTTGATGTCTCTGCGTGGACGTACGATGATGTCAAGGCTGTACTTCCCGCAGACAAGATAACTGATAAGAAATATGGGAAACTGCAGGTTAGTTCTGCCTCCTTTCTTTGCACGGCATTCTGTCAATTTTGATGCTACATAACATATGAAAAAAAATCCCCATATGGCAACTGTCTGTGGATAACAAGATACGAATACCCTTGTTAGCCATGGCTGACTGCACATGGCACCCGTGTCTGATGCCTCACGGCAACACCACCATCCGTGTTGAAATTTTCGTTCTCTCCCTCTCTTTTTTTTTTTGCAATACATGAGTTGTTAGTTAGTGTTCCTTATTTTCTCTCTTACATCCCTAGCTGATTTTGATGATTTCCAGTTGATGGCCAAGCATGCTATAGACTACAGCGTGTTTGGTGAGCCTCAAAACTTTGGCAAGTGGATGGACGTGCACTCAGCTCCGTCTTGTCCTCCTGAGGTAATCAAGGATTTTTATTTTGTTTTCTGAAATTGTTTTTCTCTTCTTCTTTTTTTGATATATCTCTATGGTTGTTTTGGTTTATTTGATCTTGTGCACGTGACTCCAATATAGTTGGTTATTGTTGCTTCTTGTTTCGTGCACAGGCAAGGGCACCTGTTGAGCATCTAATTGGGCAGTTTGCTTCTGGAATGACCGGCTTGCTGGGGAAGTTGGTTTAGGGTTGGACATCCCTTAATGGCTCTGACAGCGACGTGGTTGCGAGGCAGTTCACTACATTTTTTGCAGAACGGACACGTCGGCCAACTGGTTGCCGTGGCCGGTACGACTACAACAGCTCCCAGGAGCTTCCTGACATGCAACATGAACTAGACGGAGATGCTGCTCTCGACAAGGACGATGATGATGACATGGAGAATGTGCAACATGACACCGACGATGATGAGTATGTCGAAGTTCGTGCAGGTGGTAAGAAGGGGGCTGCACCAGATGTCCCCCCACCGGAGAAAGTCAAAGAACGGACCGCTGCAAGAGACAAGGTGGTGTCGCCGTCAAAGAGGGGGAGGGCTCCAGAGGATGTTGGGAAGGGCTCTCCTGGCAAGAGGTCTAGGACCGATCCCTTAGCTGCTAGGAGGAGGTTCAACATCTATTTTAGTGTCTTGTTTGTCTCTCCTTTTGAACAGAGCGACCCATTTTTTCCATTTGTTTGCTAAGCGTGGCAATGATTTTCGTGTCTGACACTTGGTACCTTTTTTTTTTCATTTTCTACATGTGCAGTGAGGCGACAACTGGTGGACGAGCAGTTTTGAAGAAACAAGCACCAACACCAACCCGTGTTTCTGCTTGTTTGAACAAGGGTGCCCCTATTGCTGGTGACACCCCTTCCACTAGGTCATGTCCTCGTACGTCGACGTCCAACACTGGGGATCCTGTCGTGTTGGTAGACTTGAGGAAGACAGTCAAGAAGTAGGTTATCCCTATTCTTTCAATGTCATAGTGCTATATTTTTGCTTTTCAATGCAGCTGTCCAGCTTGCCACATGGGCTACTGCCATCAGTCCCACATGGCAACTGTTGTTTTCCCATGATCTTTTTTTTACTGCATGGCAACTCCTGTTTGTCCTGCATGGCAACTGCTAACTAGGCCACATGGCAATTCTTATTCCACCTATATGGCAAGTACCAACTTTCCACTAGATTCCAGCCCCCCACCCCCCCTACATTGTCTTGTGTGCTCATCCCACACCTAGTTCTGAAATGGCAGCTCTGGCACAACACACATTTTTTCATTTTTCAAGATGGCTACCATGGCAACTATTTTGTTTGATTTTTAACACTGTTCACGTGCTTTTTTGCAGGGTGAAGAAGACTACCACACGCGTGACCAAGCAGAACCCCAGAGACCCACTCGAACGCATACACTCAAAGTTGTCGACAGGTGGCAACTCAGATTCTCATGAGACGCGAGTCGACAAAGTTGTTGCTGCATCGTCCACTATTCCCACTAGCTCTAATGCAAGCGGCCGACCATCTCCGCCGGTTGCAGATGTGGAGGCTACAACAACAGGCATCCGTACATCTGGAAGTGATGAGTCAGTATCTGCCAGGACTGCTGAGATATTGCCCACTCTGCTGGCAATGAAGGATGCTTCTGTGAGCCATGCCACCCGATCAGCAAGTGGTTAAATGGACGCCCCCGAGATCAACCTAAGCAAGGAAGATTCCCGCTCATCTGATAAGGATTCCAAGCGCGTGGGTGGTGGCACTTTTGCGTCCACGAAAGAAGTGGATGATGCGACAGTTCAGACTGATATGCCATCCACAGGTGAGATTCTTGGCACAACAGCTCCAGCTTCTGGTGTTCCAGATGTTGCTAAGGCGACCGTTTCGTGAGCTGGTCTTCCACCTAGGCGTCGTAGCCCCCGCAAACAATCTGCAGATATACCCAACGCACCAGCTGTAACTAGGAGCAGCAGAGATGACTCTGGTTACGTGCCTGCGTCCACACTGTTCCCACCACCTGCCAAAAGCAATGTTATGGAGAAAATGGAAGACCGGAGTACAACTGACCCAGGTGGCAAGTCGGGCACGACTGACGAAGGTGAATGTCTGGAGCAGACTGCGTCTTTACCCGCCTGGAGAACCCCAACTTAAATTTGCGCACTTCTAAGCTCCCAGTCAACATTAGTGTCCCCTACAGCCCAAACAAGAAGATTGGCAAGAAAGTTGCGACTGATACCGCTGACCACACGCCCGCCCTACTAATAAGCCTGATGATTCTGCAGCAGACGAGGTAGGAATGTTTGTTGATCTTTCACCCTTGGATTCTACCCTGCAAGTTGTTCGTGGTCCGGCTAGTAGGCAGGAGAGGCACCCAATGGACTTCACCCCACTGAGCTTTAGCCTTGGCATCAGTCAAGATCAACCAGTGGTTCATGATCCGATGCCAGTTGCCTTTGCTTTCCCGGCAGGCATGGCCCCAATGATGGTGCAGCCAATGCCCGAGGGCAGGAAGGCTGTGAAGTTTGCAGAGCCGATTTTGCAAGGTACATTTTTCCTGCGTTTATTATTTTGTTGTACACATTTTTTTAGTCTGAATTTTGTCCCAAGCTTTTTTTTGGATTCTCACTCATGATGGCAAATGTTGTCTGATGAACATGGCAACTAGATTTTGCTGCACAATGTCACCTACATTTTGTTGCCATGTTGCATTTTTCACTCGGCAAGCACATGGCAACTGGAGTTGATACAACATGGCAACTGCAGTTCAACCCACATGGCAACTGTAGTTATTGCCACATGGCAACTACAGTTGTTGCCACAAGGCAACTATACTTCATTACACCTGGCAACTGTAGTTGCCTCCACATGGCAACTCCCTAATTTTGCACCTACATTTTTCACATTCTACACCCTTTCTTTGCACACTTAACTTGTTTTATTTCCCAGATACCCTAACCCACTTTTGAGGAGATTACACCGTCACTTGATGAAGCTTTCCGCATGATTGAGGAGGCAGCACTGCAGAGGAGGTCCTCACGAGGTCAGGGGCAATCAAGTTCTAGCATGCATACCGAGTCCGTATCTGAGGATACCGTTAGAAGTGCCACCTCTGGTTCTGTGAGGCAGCATAGGGTAGTTCACGCACCACCCGCGGATGACTATGAGCCAGAAGTCAAGGCCACAAAGGATCAGAACCAGCTGTACAAAATTGTCAAGTGCATTGGAAATGCGAGGTCCAACGGCAAGCACATGAAGGAGTTGAAAGCGTAATGACCACACCCGCATAACCCCTCATTTTCTTTCCTTTTTACTTTTCTTCCTTTTTGATATTCTATAGATGGTCTGTTTTAGGATTTATTTCTTTTTTCTAGTTAGTAGACATGATTGTTTCATGTTATATCATTTTCATACAGCTCATGTTTGGACAGAACCAAGATCATACAATGCGATGCGACGTACATTGACCTGGGTGATCTTGCCAAGTCTGTGAGACCACTCGGAAAAATGTCAAAGAATGTAGTTGCCTGTGGGATTGACTTCATCAATAGGCATATGGATATGTCTCTTGACAAAACAATCATGTAGTACAGTGTGACCTGCAAAATATGGGATGGTGACTTCCACCACAAAATCCTGAGCAAGCATTTTGCCACGCATGGTGACTTCAAGCTCACAATGAAGAAATGTGTGAGTATTCCTTCCTTTTTTGCACATTTTTCCTGCCTCTTGGTATGTTTTGCCAGTAGATATGCTTCACATGTGGGTTACACCATGTTCTGTGACAGTTGTTTCATGTGGCAACAGCTGCCATGTAAAATCAGTTTTCTTTTGCTTCTAAATGCAACTTATGTGGCAACTTCAAATAAAATACTGGGAAACTTAGTCCATACATGGATGGAAACTTCTTTTAATTACACACTGCAACTAAAAATTTCTATGATGGTGTACTTTTTGGACACCTGTTGCTTCTTTGTCATTCATGTGCCTTCTAGTGCAACCGGCGATGTCCTTAGACATCATTTTTCCAACTACATCATTTCTGTTCTTGATGTGAACTCTTCTTTTTTCATTCATTTTTTTACTTGCAGGTCTTGTTCCCCATGTTCCAGGAGCTTGCACCATAGGACCCACATGACAAGTGTGGTCACCACTATGCGTTTTACCTTGACCTCAAGAATCAACGATTTGAGGTGCTTGATTCAATGCGTTCAGAAGCTGACGCAGACCATACTACACATGCTGAATACTTCATCAACAACCTCAAAGAGACATGGAACCATTGATACGTCTCCAACGTATCTATAATTTATGAAGTATTCATGCTATTATATTATCAACCTTGGATGTTTTACATGCATTTATATGCTATTTTATATGGTTTTTGGGACTAACCTATTAACCTAGACCCAGTGCCAGTTTCTGTTTTCTCCTTGTTTTAGAGTATCGCAAAAAAGGAAAACCAGATGGAGTCCAATTGACTTGAAACTTGACGGAGCTTATTTTTGGACCAGAAGAAGGCCAATGAGTCAAAGAGTTGGGCCAGAAGAGTCCCGGGCTGCCCACAAGGGTGGGGGCGCGCCCACCCCCCTGGCGCGCCTCCCTGCCTCGTGGACAACCCGAAGACCCCACTACTAGGAAAAGGGCTATAGATGGGATGGACACTAATGGCGCACTGTACATGTGGTGTGCCATTACTAAATACTAATGGCGCACCATGTGTTGGTGCGCCATTAGTGTGCAAATACTAATGGCGCACCACATCCCACGGTGCGCCAATAGTAAAAAAAAATTATTATTATTTTTTCAAAACTACTAATGGCGTCAACTAGTAATGGTGAACCACTCCCACCGTGCGCCATTAGTAGTTTGGAAAAAAATAATAAAAAAATTGTTAGTAATGGCGCACCTGTGGGCGGTGCACCATTACTAGTTTTAACTAGTAATGGCGCACTATCCACTGGTGCGCCATTACTAAGTTTTTTCAAAAAAAATAAAAAAAAACTTCAAATTTTTTCTTTCAAAAATAGTAATGGAGCACCGTGGGTGTGGTGCGCCATTACTAGTTTAACTACTAATGGCACACCACCCCACGGTGCGCCATTACTAGTTTGCCCAGCTTCCACCGAATGCACCCCCCCCCCCTCCCCGTGGACCGCCTTTTCGGTTCTAAAAAAATGATAAAAATGTCAAAAAATTAAAAGAAAATAAGTTTCCCATGTGATATGTGGTCTAGTTGTTGGGAAAATTTACAAATATAAATTTCGACTTTATTTGCAAAATCTCTCTGAAAATTTGTAAAATGGGCATAACTTTTGCATACGAACTCGGATTAAAAAGTTTTATATATGAAAAATCATCTACTCGAAAAGTTACATCCGAATTTAACAGGGCGAACCCTGTTAAACATTTTCAAAATCCCCAAAAACCTAACAGAAAAAAGTTACGGGGCTTTCAAGATCTAGAGGCAAAAAAATTCAAAAAAATTGATTTTGAATTTTTTTATTTGTTATTCAAAAAATGATACGTAATATGACCGGGAAGTTTGAAATATTTTTCAAAATTTCATCATAGTCATGAACATGAACAAAGTCCTAGACATTAACAAGGTATAACAGGATTGATATGCTAGATATATCAACAAGTGCCTGTGAAGTGAGCTGTTGCTGGGGTTGGATAGAACTCTGAAGTTAAGCGTGCTTGGGCTGGAGTAGTGTGAGGATGGGTGACCTTTCGGGAAGTTTGACCACAGAGTGCGCGCACCGGTAGTGCGCCATTAGTAGGCAAAACCGGTGCGCCATTAGTAGGCCTTTTCCTAGTAGTGCCCCCCAGACTTGTTCTCGATGCCAACACCTCTCATATATACGCAAACTTCTAGAAAGAAACCTAGATCGGAAGTTCCGCCGCCGCAAGCCTCTGTAGCCACGAGAAATCAATCTAGGCCCTCTCTCCTGCACCCCGTTGTAATCCCTACTTGAACATGGTGCTTTATGCCACATATTATGATCCAATGATGTGTTGCCATCCTATGATTTTTCTAGTAGATATCCTTTGTCTTTGGGTTGATTGATGATCTAGATTGGTATGAATTGTATGTTTTATTATTGGTGTTGTCCTATGGTGCTCTACGTGTCGCGCAAGCGTGAGGGATTCCAGCTGTAGGGTGTTGCAATACATTCATGATTCGCTTATAGTGGGTTGGTGAGTTACTGAAACACAAACCCGAGTAAGGGGGTTGTTGCGTATGGGAATAAAGAGGACTTGATGCTTTAATGCTATGGTTGGGTTTTACCTTAATGATCTTTAGTAGTTGCGGATGCTTGCTAGAGTTCCAATCAACAGTGCATATGATCCAAGAAGAGAAAGTATGTTAGCTTATGCCTCTCCCTCATATGAAATTGCAATGACGACTATCGGTCTTGTTAACAATTGCCTAGGACAATTCCACACACCGATCCATCATTATTCCACACTCGCTATTTATAATATTTAGTAGTATATTCTAAATTTATGATAGCAACAACTACTTTTATATTTTAGCTCTCCGATATCATGCAAAGTTATCCTTTTCATACCCACAACATAGTTTTATTTCTCATTTCTAGTTGGAGGCAAACGTTCGGTGCACGTAGAGTCGTATCAGTGGAAGATAGGGCTTGAGAGAATATTTATCTTATCTTTAGCTCCTTGTGGGTTCGACACTCCATACTTATCACTTACACCTTTGGAAATTGCTACGATGATTCCCTGCACTTGGGGATTATCAAGCTCTTTTCTGGCGCCGTTGCCGGGGAGAAATATCGTGGGGTTGATATTCTCGTGTGTGCTTGTTTGCTTTCTCCACTAAGTAGATTTTGTTTTCCCTTTTTGTTTCTGTTTAGTTGTGGGTCAAACATACAAAAAAATAAAATAATGAAAATACAAAAAAAATTACTTGCCTCTCATGCCTAAAAAGTTTTTCAAAAAGATAAGTGATTGGAAAGTTTTGCATTGAAGAAGTGAGGGTCGACCTTGAGCACTTGTGTTCATGCTCACGGAAACAATGTATAATTTTTCATGGAAGTTTCTCTGTAAATAATTATCCCCTTTTATATATCCATTGTATTATAAAAATAATGTGCCAAGCTTTGGTTTTAGGATGATTAGATTGCTTGTTTACTATGTGTAGAACAAAAACAGAAACTTTGGCTGTAGCGCATGATTTTACATTTTTTACTAGAAAGTCAAATGGGTCTGTAACTTTTCTCACATTACTTATGTACAAATTTTTCAAATTGTCAAATTTATTTCATAATTTTTGGAGTTACAGAAGTTTACTAAACTTCCAGATTACTACAGGCTGTCCTATTTTTGACAGATTCTGTTTTGCGTGTGTTAGTTGCTTATTTTGATGAATCTATGGCTAGTATCGGGGGGTATGAACCATGGTGAAGTTGGAATACAGTATATATAGTTCTAATAGGAATTTGTGAAGAAGACCAAGGCTACAGAGCATGCAGCTGTGAAGAAAAGGAAAGCATCAGCTGCTTCAGATTCCTCGGCTCCAAAGAAAATGAAGCCTCTGACAAGTTCATTTGCAAATCCAATTGATGCTGTTCCGATCTCAACCATGCCATCAAAGGACCTTGTTCCTTTTGGTGAAGAGTATGTGATCCCTAGCGGATCTGATGAAGAAAATCATTCTGCTGCTTCGTCAGAGCAGATTGATGAAGAAATTGAAGTGGATGCTATCCCTTCAACACCTGTTGTCTCCTCGCCCATGCCTCAGTTCACAGCTGAAGAGGCTGGCGTTGAAGAAATGGAAGATGAAGACGTGGATATTGGGTGCACTACGCCAGTGATGAATGATGACTTTTGGGAAAGTCAGCACCCCAATTCTCCACTCTTCACCCCTTTACAGCAAATACTTCAGTCCCCTGCGTTATTAGTTCAACTGGGCTCTGAAGAAACTCACCCCACTTCATCTGTACGTGAAGAAATTCCAGCCACTAGTGCTGAAGAAACTGCTGCTGCTGATCACTTGAACACGCAGACTGCCACTGAAGAGGAACCAGAAATTCCTCAGCCTGAAGAACCTGAGATTGCGATTCCTGAGGTCGTGATGCAACTCACTGACACTCCACTGCCAAAGCCAAAAGATCCATTCTCAAGGAAGCAAAAGTTCAAGGCTGAAGATTTCTTCGGCGAGCATGTGTTCTTCACAGATTACAACCCCTATGACTCTGCTCGCATAAGGAAGAGGCATTTCTGGACAGCTAGCCAGGCCAATTTCTATTCCTCAGTGCTTTTCAACAAATACAAAGTCTTCGATCATGCACACATTCCTCATGTGGACATGGAATCTCTGCCGGGCTTCGAGCCAGTCCTCAGTGTTGTTCACGACTGGGTATTAAATTTTGCGATGACATATGTGATTGGAATGAAGAACTCATTCTTCAATTCTTTGCGACGCTGCACATCACAGGAAATTCTTAAGATGTGAATTCATGGGTGCTGGGCTGGATGTCAGAAAACACTCACTACAAGGCACCAGCTATTGAATTGCTTCGTGCCCTACCACTCAGTCCTCCCCTTGAAGGTGCTCGTTGCGTCTACAGTGAACCCGAGCTTACAAATCACTACATGCAAGTTCTGATGAAGCCTTTGAAGCCAGGGCAGGCCCCACGAACCAAATTCCTCGTCAAGGAATTACTGTATGTGCCTCGGACTGTCTATCGCATTTTGACGAAGACATTGAGTCCTATCAAAGGCCACGGCTCGAATGAAGAAGACATCATTGGCATCATGAAGAATCTGCTTTTCAATATCATTCATGGCGTTCCCGTCAACTTCCATGATTTCTTCATGAGGACTCTGGCCAATGTCGCTATGTCACCTTTTGAGCTGAAGCCTTATGCACCTTGGATTATGAGATTCATCAGAACAAGGTCTTCACTCAATTACAAAGCTGATACTCTGAATCACTGCAGCTACTTGCCTCCGATTGAAGTCCTCAAACGGACATTTTCCTCAGCTGATGACAAAGGCAAGGCCGCTGCTGTGATAGATGAAGGCATTCGTCCATTGGATGGTCAATTTCGCAAGGCTGCATCCTACTCAACCAATGATGACTCTGCCACCCATGAATCTGCCGCCAACACAACCAAGCCAAATCCTCAAGGCACAACACCCAGGGTGATGACTGATCGTGAGCTTCTCCTCAGTCTTCATCAGAAAGTTGATCGCAATCATAAATGGGTAAAGCGTCAGTTTGGCTCAATTCTTCACAACATGACCTCAACCCATAATGCAGGGAAGAAAAATCAATACTACCTCCATGAAACTTTCACCCGTACCTGGGATGTTTTGTCTCATGTCTACAACGAAGAAGATCTGAATAAAATGGGTCTCAAGGAAGAATTTGACTAGTCTGCACCTCCATCGAAGAAATACAAGAAGGTCAAGGTTCCTTCCTTGGTGGCCAGCTCCTATTCTTCATCGCGCGACACTGATGAACATGAAGACTTGGGCGACATCGCGGCAGGCCCTACTACGACTAACGACCTCGACAACGCCGGGCGCTCCTCCATCAACTTGATATTCTTCAGGGGCGTTAGTCCTCAGTTTCGATCCTTTTGGTCATTCGATGACAAAGGGGGAGAAAGTTGAGTTAGTCTTCAAGCGGGTCTATTATATGGGTGTTTTTGTTTTTTTGCTAAGTTACAACTCTCGCTCTTCTGAAACTTTATTGGGTCGAGTTGTAATCTTAAACCCGATGGTGCTCTGATACTTTTGATGTGTTCTTCTGCATGCTTATTCCTCGCTATATGTTAATACACGCATGCTGAATTACATCAGTCACCATATTTCATCATGCATTTCAAATTCTTCACATTATATGTCAAATGCGTGTATGAGTTACAAGATATAGGGGGAGATCTGTTGGGGAACGTAGCAGAAATTCAAAATTTTCCTACGTGTCACCAAGATCTATCTATGGAGAAACCAGCAACGAGGGGAAGGAGAGTGCATCTACATACCCTTGTAGATCGCTAAGCAGAAGCGTTCATGAGAACGGGGTTGAAGGAGTCGTACTCGTCGTGATCCAAATCACCGGAGATCCTAGTGCCGAACGGACGGCACCTCCGCATTCAACACACGTACAGCCCGGTGACGTCTCCCACGCCTTGATCCAGCAAGGAGAGAGGGAGAGGTTGAGGAAGACTCCATCCAGCAGCAGCACAACGGCGTGGTGGTGGTGGAGGACGGTGGCAATCCTGCAGGGCTTCGCCAAGCACCGCGGGAGAGGAGAAGGGACTTGGGAGAGGGGGAGGGCTGTGCCAGAACATGTTGTACGGCTGCCCTCCCACCCCCCACATAAATATAGGGGCAAGGGAGAAGGGGGCCGGCCCCTCGGATCCAATCTGAGGAGGGGCGGCCAGGGGGGAGGAGTGCCTCCCAAGTCAAGTGGAGGCCCTCCCTTATGGTTTTCCCTTCCCATGCGCATGGGCCTTGGGGGCTGGTGCCCTGGCCCATTAAGGCTAGGGCGGCCCCTTACAGCCCATGCTACTATATTGGACGTGGTGGAACAATTTCCGGACCTCCGGACCCCTCCGAATCCTCCGAACCTTCTGGAAGCTTCCCAGTACAATACCGAAAAAACCTGAACTTTTTCCGGAACCCGAACAACAACTTTCCATATATAAATCTTTACGTCCGAACCATTCCGGAACTCCTCGTGACGTCTGGGATCTCATCCGGGACTCCGAACAACATTCGGTAACCACATAAAAACTTCCTTTATAACCCTAGCGTCATCGAACCTTAAGTGTGTAGACCCAACGGGTTCGGGAGACATGTAGACATGACCGAGACGTTCTCCGATCAATAACCAACAGCGGGATCTGGATACCCATGTTGGCTCCCACATGTTCCACGATGATCTCATCGGATGAACCACGATGTCAAGGACTCAATCGATCCCAGATACAATTCCCTTTGTCTAGCGGTATTGTACTTGCCCGAGATTCGATCGTCGGTATCCCGATACCTTGTTCAATCTCGTTACGGCAAGTCTCTTTACTCGTTCCGTAACACATCATCCCGTGATCAACCCCTTGGTCACATTGTGCACATTATGATGATGTCCTACCGAGTGGGCCCAGAGATACCTCTCCGTTTACACGGAGTGACAAATCCCAGCCTCGATTCGTACAACCCAATGCAGACACTTTCAGAGATACCGTAGTGCACCTTTATAGTCACCTAGTTACGTTGTGACGCTTGGTACACCCAAAGCATTCCTACGGTATCCGGAGTTGCACAATCTCATGGTCTAAGGAAATGATACTTGACATTAGAAAAGCTTTAGCATACTTAACTACGATCTTTGTGCTAGGCTTAGGATTGGGTCTTGTCCATCACATCATTCTCCTAATGATGTGATCCCGTTATCAATGACATCCAATGTCCATGGTCGTGAAACCGTAACCATCTATTGATCAACGAGCTAGTCAACTAGAGGCTTACTAGGGACATGGTGTTGTCTATGTACCCACACATGTATCTGAGTTTCCTATCAATACAATTATAGCATGGATAATAAACGATTATCGTGAACAAGGAAATATAATAATAACTAATTTATTATTGCCTCTAGGGCATATTTCCAACAGTCTCCCACTTGCACTAGAGTCAATAATCTAGTTCACATCGCCATGTGATCAACACTGATAGGTCACATCGCCATGTGACCAACATCCAAAGAGTCTACTAGTGTATTAAACTAGTTCACATCACCATGTGATTAAGTCTCAATGAGTTCTAGGGTTTGATCATGTTTTGCTTGTAAGAGAAGTTTTAGTCAACGGGTCTGCAGTATTCAGATCCGTATGTACTTCACAATTCTCTATGTCATATTGTAAATGTTGCTTCCACGTTCCACTTGAAGCTATTCCAAATGGGTGCTCCACTATACGGATCCGGTTTGCTACTCAGAGTCATTCGGATAGGTGTTAAAGCTTGCATCGACGTAACCCTTTACGCCGAACTCTTTATCACCTCCATAATCGAGAAATTTCTCCTTATTCTTCTAAGGATAATTTTGACCGCTGTCCAATGATCCGTTCCTGGATCATTCTTGTACCCCTTGACTGACTCATGGCAAGGCACACTTCCGGTGCGGTACACAGCATAGCATACTATAGAGCCTACGTCTGAAGCGTAGGGGACGGCCTTCGCCCTTTGTCTCTCTTCTGCCGTGGTCGAGCTTTTAACTCTTAACTTCATACCTTACAACTCAGGCAAGAACTCCTTCTTTGACTGATCCATCTTGAACACCTTCAAGATCATGTCAAGGTATGTGCTCATTTGAAAGTATTATTAAGCATTTTGATCTATCTTACAGATCTTGATGCTTATTGTTCAAGTAGCCTAACCTTCTATTGAAAATCATCTTTCAAATAACCCTCTATGCTTTCTAGAAATTCCACATCATTTCTGATTATCAATATGTCAACAACATATACTCATCAGAAATTCTATAGTGCTCCCACTCACTTCTTTGGAAATACAAGTTTCTCATAAACTTTGTATAAACCCAAAATCTTTGATCATCCTATCAAAGTGCATATTCCAACTCCGAGATGCTTACTCCGGTCCTTAGAAGGATCGCTGGAGCTAGTATACCTTTTAGCATCCTTAGGATCGACAAAACTTTTACGATTGTATCACATACAACCTTTCCTTACGTAAAATGGTAAGGAAACTCGCCTTGACATCCATCTCGCCAGATTTCATAAATGCAGCTAATGCTAACATGATTCCGACGGACTTAAGCATCGCTACGGATGAGAAAATCTCATCGTATTCAACTCCTTGAACTTGTGAAAAACTCTTCGCCACAAGTCGAGCTTCATAGACGGTGACATTACCGTCCACGTCTGTCTTCTTCTCAAAAATCCATTTATCTCAATAGCTTGCCGATCATCGGGCAAGTCCACCAAAGTCCATGCTTTGTTCTGATACATGGATCCTATCTCGGATTTCATGGCCTCTAACCATTTGTCGGAATATGGGCCCACCATTGCTTCTCCATAGCTCGTAGGTTCATTGTTGTCTAGCAACATGACCTTCAAGACAAGATTACTGTACCACTCAAGCAAAGACGCATCCTTGTCACCCTACGAGGTACGGTAGTGACTTGATCCAAAACTTCATGATCACTATCATAAGCTTCTACTTCAATTGGTGTAGGCGCCACAGGAACAACTTCTTGTGCCCTTGCTACACACTTGTTGAAGTGACGGTTCAATAACCTCATCAAGTCTCCACCATCCTCCCACTCAACTTTCCGAGACAAACTTTCCCTCGAGAAAGGACCCGATTCAAGAAACAATCCCTATTGCTTTCGGATCTAAATTAGGAGGTATACCCAACTGTTTTGGGTGTCCTATGAAGATGCATTTTATCCGCTTTGGGTTCGAGCTTATCAACCTGAAACTTTTACACATAAGCGTCGCAGCCCCAAACTTTCAAGAAACGACAACTTAGGTTTCTCCAAATGGTGTCATCTCAACGGAATTACGTGGTGCCCCATTAAAGTGAGTGCGGTTGTCTCTAATGCCTAACCCATGAACGATAGTGGTAATTCGATAAGAGATATCATGGTGCGCACCATATCCAATAGGGTGCAACTATGATGTTCGGACACACCATCACACTATGGTGTTCTAGGCGGTATTAATTGTGAAACAATTTGCACAATGTCTTAATTGTGTGCCAAAATCAGAACTCAGATATTCATCTCTATGATCATATCATAGACATTCTATCCTCTTGTCACGAAGATCTTAAACTTCACTCTGAAATTACTTGAACCATTCAATAATTCAGACTTGTGTTTCATCAAGTAAATATACTCAACATCTACTCGAATCATCTGTGAAGTAAGAACATAACGATGTTCACTGCATGCCTCAAAGACTCATTGGACTGCACACATCAAAATGTGTTACTTCCTACAAGTTGCTTTCTTGTTCCATTTTACTGAAAACGTGGCTTTCAGTCATCTTGCCCATGTGGTATGATTTGCATGTCTCAAGTGATTCAAAATCAAGTGAGTCCAAATGGTCCATCTGTATGGAGTTTCTTCATGCGTACACACCAATAGACATGGTTCGCATGTCTCAAACTTTTCAAAAACGAGTGAGTCCAAAGATCCATCAACATGGAGCTTCTTCATGTGTTTTATACCAATATGACTCACATGGCAGTGCAACAAGTAAGTGGTATTATCATTACTATCTTATATCTTTTGGCATGAAAATGTGTATCACTACGATCGAGATTAAATAAGCCATTCCTTTAGGTGCAAGACCATTGAAGGTGTTATTCAAATAAATAGAGTAACCATTATTCTCCTTAAATGAATAATCAGATTGCGATAGACATAATCCAATCATGTCTATACTCAACGCAAACACCAAATGACAATTATTCAGGTTTAATACTAATCTTGATGGTAGAGGGAGCGTGCGATGTTTGATCACATCAAACTTGGAAATACTTCCAACACATATCATCAGCTCACCTTTAGCTAGTCTCCGTTTATTCCGTAGCTCTTTTATTTCGAGTTACTAACACTTAGCAACCGAACCGGTATCTTAATACCCTGGTGCTACTAGGAGTACTAGTAAAGTACACATTAACATAATGTATATCCAATATACTTCTATCGACCTTGCCAGCCTTCTCATCTACCAAGTATCTAGGGTGGTTCCGCCTCAAAGGTCCGTTCCTCTCATTACAGAAGCACTTAGTCTCGGGTTTGGGTTCAACCTTGGGTTTCTTCACTAGAGCAGCAACTGGTTTTGCCGTTTCATGAAGTATCCCTTGTTGCCCTTGCCCTTCTTGAAACTAGTGGTTTTACCAACCATCAACAATTGATGCTCCTACTTGACTTCTACTTTCGCGGTGTCAGACATCGCGAACACTTCAAGGATCATCATATCTATCCCTGATATGTTATAGTTCATCACGAAGCTCTAGTAGCTTGGTGGCAATGTCTTTGGAGAAACATCACTATCTCATCTGGAAGATTAACTCCCACTCAATTCAAGTGATTGTTGCACTCAGACGATCTGAGCACAAGCTCAACGATTGAGCTTTTCTCCCTGAGTTTGCAGGCTAAGAAAATCGTCGGAGGTCTTATACCTCTTGACGTGGGCACGAGCCTGAAATCCCAATTTCAGCCCTTGAAACATCTCATATGTTCCGCGACGTTTCGAAAACTTCTTTGGTGCCTCAACTCTAAACCGTTTAACTGAACTATCACGTAGTTATAAAAACATGTATGTCCGATGTTCGCAACATCCACAGACGACGTTTGGGGTTCAGCACACTGAGCGGTGCATTAAGGACATAAGCTATCTACTGTCCGCATAATCGCTACTGTCAATTTTCAACTATATTTTCTCTAGGAACATATGTAAACAGTGGAACTAAAACGCGAGCTTACGACATAATTTGCAAAAGGTCTTTTGACTATGTTCAGGATAATTAAGTTCATCTTATGAAGTCCCACTCAGATAGACATCCCTCCGGTCATCTAAGTGATTACATGATCCGAGTCAACTAGGCCGTGTCCGATCATCACGTGAGACGGACTAGTCATCATCGGTGAACATCTTCATGTTGATCGTATCTACTATACGACTCATGCTCGACCTTTCGGTCTCTCGTGTTCCGAGGCCATGTCTGTACATGCTAGGCTCGTCAAGTTAACCCTAAGTGTTTCGCATGTGTAAATCTGTCTTACACCCGTTGTATGTGAACGTAAGAATCCATCACACCCGATCATCACGTGGTGCTTAGAAGCGACGAACTTTAGCAACGGTGCACAGTTAGGGGAGAACACTTCTTGAAATTTTTGTAAGGGATCATCTTATTTACTACCGTCGTTCTAAGTAAACAAGATGCATAAACATAATAAACATCACATGCAATTATATATAGTAGTGATATGATATGGCCAATATCATATAGCTCCATTGCTCTGCATCTTCGGGGCGCCATGATCATTATCGTCACCGGCAGGACACCATGATCTCCATCAGCATGAGCTCCAGCATCGGGTTGTCATGAAGTGGTCTCGCCAACTATTACTTCGACTCCTATGGCTACCGGTTAGCAATAAAGTAAAGTAATTACATGGCGTTGTTTAATGACACGCAGGTCATACAATAAATAAAGACAACTCCTATGGCTCCTGCCGCTGTCATACTCATCGACATGCAAGTCGTGAATCCTATTACAAGAACATGATCAATCTCATACATCACATATCATTCATCACATTCTTCTTGGCCATATCACATCACATAGCATACCCTGCAAAAACAAGTTAGACGCCCTCTAATTGTTGTTTGCATGTTTTACGTGGCTGCTATGGGTTTCTAGCAAGAACGCTTTCTTACCTACACAAAACCACAACGTGATATGCCAATTGCTATTTACCCTTCATAAGGAACCTTTTCATCGAATCCGTTCCGACTAAAGTGGGAGATCGGCACCCGCTAGCCACCTTATGCACCAAGTGCATGTCGATCAGTGGAACCTTGTCTCACGAAGAGTACGTAAGGTCGGTCCGGGCCGCTTCATCCCACAATACCGTCGAAACAAGATTGGACTAGTAACGGTAAGCATATTGAACAAAATCAACGCCCACAACTACTTTGTGTTCTACTCGTGCAAAGAATGTTGGGGAACGTAGCAGAAATTCAAAATTTTCCTACGCGTCACCAAGATCTATCTATGGAGAAACCAGCAACGAGGGGAAGGAGAGTGCATCTACATACCCTTGTAGATTGCTAAGCGGAAGCGTTCATGAGAACGGGGTTGAAGGAGTCGTACTTGCCGTGATCCAAATCACCGGAGATCCTAGTGCCGAACGGACGGCACCTCCGCTGTTCAACACACGTACAGCCGGTGACGTCTCCCATGCCTTGATCCAGCAAGGAGAGAGGGAGAGGTTGAGGAAGACTCCATCCAGCAGTAGCACAATGGCGGGGTGGTGGGGGAGGAGGGTGGCAATCCTGCAGGGCTTCGCCAAGCACCGCGGGAGAGGAGAAGGGACTTGGGAGAGGGGGAGGGCTGCGCCAGAACATGTGGTCTGGCTACCCTCCCACCCCCCACATATATATAGGGGCAAGGGAGAAGGGGCCGGCCCCCTCAGATCCAATCTGAGGAGGGGGCAGCGGCCAAGGGGGGAGGAGTGCCTCCCAAGTCAAGTGGAGGCCCTCCCCTTAGGGGTTTCCCCTTCCCATGCGCATGGGCCTTGGGGGCTGGTGCCCCTGGCCCATTAAGGCTAGGGCGCCCCTTACAGCCCATGCTACTATATTGGCCGTGGTGGAACAATTTCCGGACCTCCGGACCCCTCCGAATCCTCCGAACCTTCCGAAGCTTCCGGTACAATACCGAAAAAACACGAACTTTTTCCTAACCCGAACAACAACTTTCCATATATAAATCTTTACGTCCGAACCATTCCGAACTCCTCGTGACGTCTGGGATCTCATCCGGACTCAACAACATTCGGTAACCACATAAAAACTTCCTTTATAACCCTAGCGTCATCGAACCTTAAGTGTGTAGACCCAACGGGTTCGGGAGACATGTAGACATGACCGAGACGTTCTCCGATCAATAACCAACAGCGGGATCTGGATACCCATGTTGGCTCCTACATGTTCCACGATGATCTCATCGGATGAACCACGATGTCAAGGACTCAATCGATCCCGTATACAATTCCCTTTGTCTAGCGGTATTGTACTTGCCCGAGATTCGATCGTCGGTATCCCGATACCTTGTTCAATCTCGTTACGGCAAGTCTCTTTACTCGTTCCGTAACACATCATCCCGTGATCAACCCCTTGGTCACATTGTGCACATTATGATGATGTCCTACCGAGTGGGCCCAGAGATACCTCTCCGTTTACACGGAGTGACAAATCCCAGCCTCGATTCGTACAACCCAACAGACACTTTCAGAGATACCGTAGTGCACCTTTATAGTCACCCAGCACGTTGTGGACGCTTTGGTACACCCAAAGCATTCCTACGGTATCCGGGAGTTGCACAATCTCATGGTCTAAGGAAATGATACTTGACATTAGAAAAGCTTTAGCATACGAACTACGATCTTTGTGCTAGGCTTAGGATTGGGTCTTGTCCATCACATCATTCTCCTAATGATGTGATCCGTTATCAATGACATCCAATGTCCATGGTCAGAAACCGTAACCATCTATTGATCAACGAGCTAGTCAACTAGAGGCTTACTAGGGACATGGTGTTGTCTATGTACCCACACATGTATCTGAGTTTCCTATCAATACAATTATAGCATGGATAATAAACGATTATCGTGAACAAGGAAATATAATAATAACTAATTTATTATTGCCTCTAGGGCATATTTCCAACATGATCTCCATGATTCAACTCTTCAAGTGTGCATTGCCTCAAAAGCAAATTCCTCACTATGCACATCTTCAGGGGGAGTTCTTCTATATCTTGCAATCAAATTCCTCAATATCAGTATTTACACTTCATATGTTTATCCCCGTTGAAAACTTAACCTATAGTGTCATCAATCACCAAAAAGGGGGAGATTGTAAGTGCATCTACTGCCCCTTAGTGATTTTGGTGTATTGAAGACCTATAGGTTAAGGGACTAATGTGTTTATGAGTGTACACAGGTCTATAAGTCTATGAGGAGTTTGATATTTACAGAGAAAGTCGACCCCTAAAAATGAAGTTCTTCGACTAAAGACTTTGGTATTCTGAAGAATTTCTGAAGACTTTGAAAGTGAAGAAATTGGTGTGACCTTGAAGACTTGGTATTCATTCGAGGAACATGAAGTGTGAAGACTTTTGTTTTCGTAGTTTCATTTTCTCTTTCTTGAGTCATAGGAAACACCGTACTGTTAAAGGGGTCGAGGAAATACTAAGGAAAAATTTCATGTGATGCTCAACTCAAAATCCTACACCTAACAATTCCTTCGAGTGAAGCCATTGGAAATCTCATACGATTCACCAATTTCTTGGATGTAGACGAAGTTCTTCCGTCATGAGGAATTTGTTCTCGATTGAGGAGTTAGGAATTCGCCAAAGGCGTAATTGCCTACACGATGAGGAACATGATAGCCCCGAGGAATTTGATACTCAAATTTCCGACCGTTCTTTGCTACGCGCCA
Organism: Aegilops bicornis; assembly: GCA_021605145.1. Classification (NCBI taxonomy): domain Eukaryota; kingdom Viridiplantae; phylum Streptophyta; class Magnoliopsida; order Poales; family Poaceae; genus Aegilops; species Aegilops bicornis. The sequence goes on along the minus strand of CM038670.1, from coordinate 767,715,151 downwards.
CCTGTCCCAAAATATCTTATCCACCTAACGGTCATATCATTGAAGGGCATTTATGTCTTATCATGTCGGGCTGCTCCCTAGGCTATAAATAGCCGCCCTACAACCACTAGCTGGTTGGCTGCTCCAAGAGAAACCGACACTTGTCAATTGAGAGCATCCCATCCTCCGAGGACTTTGAGTGAAAATCATCAAGTGAGGAAAACCCAAACCCAAACACCTACAAACCCAAAGTGATTGAGCATCACTGAAGAGATTGATCCTGCGTGGATCCGACGCTTGTTACCTTTGAAGAATGTGCTTCTTCCAGACGGTTAGGTGTCATGGTCTAGAGCATCCAAGAGGAATTGTGGATCACCGAGTGACCGAGTTTGTGAAGGTTTGGAAGTCGCCTGAAGACTTACCACGAGTGATTGGGCGAGGTCTGTGACCTTAGTTCAAGGAGAATACGGTGAGGGCTTGGTGTCCTGAGCTGCGTGCTTAGGACTGGGTGTCCGGGACTGTGTGTCCTCGAGTTTAAATACTCAGCCGCTCCAACCAGACGTACAACTGAGATAGTAGTTGGAACTGGTCTACCAAATCATTATCTTCACCATGCTTACTGGTTCCATTTCCTCAACTCTTTCATTTCCTCATTACTGTGTTAAGTGCTTCATCATATCTGTGTTTGAAGACTTTGACTGAAGACTTTCTCAATTTCCTCAGTTTAGTTTCTTGATCTGCTTTGTCTTCATCTTGTGTTATCCTGTGATTACGCTCGTACTCTGTGCTTGTCTTCATTTCATCATGATGACCATGCCTGTATTCTGTTATGTTTACTTCGAGTACTTATTCCACAGTAAGTAGTTCTTCGCTAAGGAATTTCCTCACCAGCAAATTCCTCAGTGAAGAATTCAAAAAAATCGCCTATTCACCCCCCTCTAGTCGATATAACGCACTTTCGTATGACCTTATAGAATGCTCTTTGTGCTTCACCTAAATCTTTTGAGTATGGTTTTATAGAATGCTTCGTGTGCTTAACTTATACATTTTGAGCTTGGATATTGGTTAGTATATTTTATTTGTAGAATGCTCCATGAACTTCACTTATATATTTTGGAGTATGAATAATACTATCATCTAAAGTGGGTTTGGAAGAGTGTCAAGTTTAGGAATTAGTGATCCCACTATTCCGAATAAGAAGAATTTTGCTTATATGGAGAGTAGAAAAATTTATATGTTTATAGATCATGAAAAGAATGCTTTATGTGATGGTTATATTGTGGAATTCGTTAATGATGCTACTGAAAATTATTACGAGGGAGGAATATATGCTTGTAGGAGTTGCAATAATATCAAGTTTCCTCTCTATGTGCTTAAAGTTTTGAAGTTATACTTGTTTTTCCTTCCTATGCTAGTTGATTCTTGTTCCTATAAATTATGTGTTCACAAAATCCCTAGGCATAGGAAGTTGGTTAGATTCAAATGTGCTAGTCATATTCTTCATGATGCTCTCTTTATGTTTCAATTCTTATCTTTTATGTGAGCATCATTGAAATCATCATGCCTAGCTAAAAGGCATTAAAGAAAAGCGCTTGTTGGGAGACAACCCAATATTTACCCTTACTGTTTTTGTGTGTTTACATGATTAATCTACTGTAGTAATCATATTTTATAGCTTTTGTTTCAATAAAGTGCCAAGTAAGACCTTTGGGGAGACTTGGGTGAAAGTTAATGTGGTCTTGCTGTAAAAAACGGAAACTTTGCGCTCACGGGATTAGCTACCCTTTTATACAGAAGAGTGCTTTTGAGTTGATTATTTTTGCAGAAGATTAATAGAAAAATTCCTCACATCCACCAATTTATCTCATAATTTTTGGAGTAGCAGAAGCATGGTTCTTATTCAGATCATTACAGACTGTTCTATTTCTGACAGATTCTGTTTTCATCGCGTAGTTTGATTGTTTTATAGTTTCTATGGCTTATATTTCTCAATATAAATTGTAGAAATGATATGGTACAGTAGGAATTGTGTGAGAACAATTATGAACCTTGTCTTTGACAGTACCAAAGTGAATGGTTTACTCTTTATCATACTAACCGATCTCAGAAAGTTTCGTTAAGTTTTGTGTGATTGAAGTTTTCAAGCTTTGGGTGAGATATCGATATGAGGAGAATAAGGAGTGGAAAGACCCTAAGCTTGGGGATGCCTAAGGCTCCCCAAGTTAATATTCAAGGAATACTCAAGCGCCTAAGCTTGTGGATGCCCCGGAAGGCATCCCCTCTTTCGTCTTCAAAACTATCGGTATACCTTACTCGGAGCTATATTTTTATTCGTCACATGATATGTGTTTTGCTTGGAGCGTGTTTTCAATTTTACTTTCTGTTTGAATAAAATCATTGGATCTGAAATATTGAATGAAAAAGAATCCTCCCATGGCTAGTTAATTATTTGACTACTTAGTGTTCTTCACTTATATCTTTTGGAGTAGTTTGTCATTTACTCATGTGCTTCACGTATATCCTATGAGTAAATGGTTGAATGAATTGAATGTCATAAATATTAATTTATATATGTTTCATATGCTTATAAAATGGGGAGTAATGACTTCACACATAATAGGTATAGGTAGTAAACTCATTGAAAGTTAGCAAACGTAGAATTGGTCACTTGAACAATTCATGAAAGAATATTGAAGGAAGAGAGATTTCACATATAAATATACTATCCTGGACATCTTTTGCAATTGTGAGCACTCATTAAAATATGACATGCTAAAAGGTTGATGTCAGACAAGGAAGACAACATAATGGGTTATTTTTTCTTATATCCGAAATAAAATATATTGTCTTGGATCATCCAACATGTTGAGCTTGCCTTTCCCTCTCATGTTAGCCAAATTCTTTGCACCAAGTAGAAATACTACTTGTGCTTCCAAACATCCCTTAAAACGAGTTTTGCCATGAGAGTCCACCATACCTACCTATGGATTGAGTAAGATCCTTCAAGTAAGTTGTCATTGGTGCATGCAATAAAAATTGCTCTCTAAATACGTATGATCTATTAGTGCGAAGAAAATAAGCTTTATACGAACTTGTGATAGGGAAGAAATAAAAGCGACGGTCTGCATAATAAAGGTCTCTATCACAAGAGGCAATATAAAGTGACGTTCTTTTGCATTAAGATTTTGTGCATCCAACCATAAAAGCTCATGACAACCTCTGCTTCCCTCTGCGAAAGGCCTATCTTTTACTTTTATATTCTACCCTTATGCAAGAGTCATGGTGATCTTCACCTTTCCTTTTTACATTTTATCCTTAGGCAAGCACATTGTGTTGGAAAGATCCTGATATATATATCCAGTTGGATGTAAGTTATCATGAACTATTATTGTTGACATTACCCTTGAGGTAAAAGGTTGGGAGGCGAATCTATAAGCCCCTATCTTTCTCTGTGTCCGATTAAGACTTTGAACCCATAAATATCACGTGAGTGTTAGCAATTGTGAAAGATTAAATGAAAGTTGAGTATGTGGAGTTTGCTAAATCAAAGCTCTGACATAGACCCTTCCTGAAAATAATATGAATTGCAATTGTTTGATGACTGAGAATAAAGTTTGTTAGTTTCAAGAAAGTTTATGATCTATACTTTAACATATGAATAGCTTGTTATTTGATCATGAAAAGTTTTATGAAAATGAGCTACTGTTATGATATATAATGATGCTAGAAAAAGTGAGTGAAATTATCATTGATCAAACTTGTGCACTTGCTAGCATTCACACTTCATATATTATTTCTTTTATCATTCACCTAGTCGAGGACGAGCAGGAATTAAGCTTGGTGATGCTGATACGTCACCAACGTATCTATAATTTATGAAGTATTCATGCTATTATATTATCAATCTTGGATGTTTTACATACATTTATATGCTATTTTATATGGTTTTTAGGACTAACCTATTAACCTAGAGCCCAGTGCCAGTTTCTGTTTTCTCCTTGTTTTAGAGTATCGTAGAAAAGGAAAACCAAACGGAGTCCAATTGACCTGAAACTTGGCGGAGCTTATTTTTCGACCAAAAGAAGGCCAAGGAGTCAAAGAGTTGGGCCAGAAGAGTCCCGGGCTTCCCACGAGGGTAGGGGCGTGCCCACCCCCCTGGGCGCGTCTCCCTGCCTCGTGGACAGCCCGGAGATCCCCCTGACTTGTTCTCGACGCCAACACCTCTCATATATACCCAAACTTCTAAAAAGAAACCTAGATCAGAAGTTCCGCCGCCACAAGCCTCTGTAGCCACGAGAAATCAATCTAGGCCCTCTCTGGCACCCTGCCGGAGGGGGCCATCATCACGGGAGGCCATGGAGGAGGATCTCGGAGGGGCCATCATCGCCATGAAGGCCAAGGACCAGAGGGAGAACCTCTCCCCATCTAGGGGGGAGGCCATGGAGGAGGAAGCACAAGGGGGAGAACCTCTCTTCTTCTCTCTCGGTGGCACCAGAGTGCCATCGGGAAGGGAATCATCGCCGCGGTGATCGTCTTCATGAACATCACCATCATCATCATCAACATCATCCTCATCTATTTTATGCGGTCTACTCTCCGGCACCCCGTTGTAATCCCTACTTGAACATGGTGCTTTATGCCACATATTATGATCCAATGATGTGTTGCCATCCTATGATTTCTTTGAGTAGATATACTTTGTCTTTGGGTTGATTGATGATCTAGATTGGTATGAGTTGTATGTTTTATTATTGGTGCTGTCCTATGGTGCTCTCCCTGTCGCACAAGCGTGAGGGATTCCCGCTGTAGAGTGTTGCAATACGTTCATGATTCGCTTATAGTGGGTTGGTGAGTGACTGAAACACAAACCCGAGTAAGGGGGTTGTTGCGTATGGGAATAAAGAGGACTTGATGCTTTAATGCTATGGTTGGGTTTTACCTTAATGATCTTTAGTAGTTGCGGATGCTTTCTAGAGTTCCAATCATAAGTGCATATGATCCAAGAAGAGAAAGTATGTTAGCTTATGCCTCTCCCTCATATGAAATTGCAATGACGACTATCGGTCTTGTTAACAATTGCCTAGGACAATTCCGCACACCGATCCATGATTATTCCACACTCTCTATTTACAATATTTAGTAGTATATTCTAACTTTATATAACAGCAACTACTTTTATATTTTAGCTCTCCGATATCATGCAAAGTTATCTTTTTCATACCCACAACATAGTTTTATTTCTCGTTTCTAGTTGGAAGCAAACATTCGGTGCACGTAGAGTCGTATCAGTGGCAGATAGGGCTTGAGAGAATATTGATCTTACCTTTGGCTCCTTGTGGGTTCGACACTCCATACTTATCACTTCCACCTTTGGAAATTGCTACGATGATTCCCTGCACTTGGGGATTATCAACCGTCACTACGAAAACTCAAAGGTCCAGATCAGACATTTTCCAATCGAGTACGTGGCGACCACAAAGCAAGGAAACTGGTAATTACTATCTTTTCTTCATGTGTCCTCTTGTCACCTTTGAATTGAAGTTCATGATTTTTCTCTGTTCTCGTGAGTTCACCTGATACTTTTCTTGTATAGGCACGACTGTGTCTTTCACATGTTGGAATACCTTGCAAAGTGGGAAGATAGACGGGTCCCTGTCGTCATAGCTGCAATGGTCGTCGAGCTCCACAAAATTTACACATGGAACTGGTTGATGAATGAAAGATTTCAACACGCGGTCCAACGCACGAGAGTTTATAGGGGAAGTTGTCAAGAAAGCCACCAAGAAGTACAAGTGATCACGTGGTGCTCCACACTGAATGCTTACCTTACATTCTGTTGCCGAGGAATGTAAGGTATTACCTTGTTCTTTCAAAACTATGTCCGTGTAATATGCTATGACTGCATCTCCCCATAGCCTAGTATACACTAGTGGCGTGTGAGCGACATTTGAATAGTTTGTAATATATGTGTGGATGTGAACCTACTTAGGTATGACAGCAGATACATTTATGTGCTTTCAGTATTATTACGCGTTTGTGGGTTGGCAGTACCAGTTTGGTGTTTTGAATGCGTCCTTGATGTCTGAAAACATGGCAAATGTAGTTGATCAGTCATGGTTAGTGAAAGTTATCGTTCTTTCTCATTTGTCTTTTTGGTCTTTTTGCAATGCTAACTGTATCGGCTAGCAGGGTAGTTTGTATGCATCTGTACCCTTACGGTTTTTGCATGTGATCGTTTCAACTTGTTTTCCATAGTTTCCACACAATACAATATGTGTGGACTAAAAGAGTCGTTCTTGCTGGAAATATGCCCTAGAGGCAATAATAAAATGGTTATTATTGTATTTCCTTGTTCATGGTAATTGTCTATTGTTCATGCTATAATTGTATTAACTGGAAACCGTAATACATGTGTGAATACATAGACCACAATATGTCCCTAGTAAGCCTCTAGTTGACTAGCTCGTTGATCAATAGATGGTTATGGTTTCCTGACCATGGACATTGGATGTCATTGATAACGGGATCACATCATTAGGAGAATGATGTGATGGACAAGACCCAATCCTAAGCATAGCACAAGATCGTGTAGTTCGTTTGCTAAGAGCTTTTATAATGTCAATTATCATTTCCTTAGACCATGAGATTGTGCAATTCCCGGATACCGTAGGAATGCTTTGGGTGTACCAAACGTCACAACGTAACTGGGTGGCTATAAAGGTGCACTACATGTATCTCAGAAAGTATCTGTTGAGTTGGTACAAATCGAGACTGGGATTTGTCACTCCGTATGACGGAGAGGTATCTCTGGGCCCACTCGGTAATGCATCATCATAATGAGCTCAGTGTGACTAAGGAGTTAGTCATGGGATCATGCGTTACGGAACGAGTAAAGAGAGTTGCCGGTAACGAGATTGAACAAGGTATAGGGATATCGACGATCGAATATCGGGCAAGTAACATACCGATAGACAAAGGGAATTGTATACGGGATTGATTGAATCCCCGACATTGTGGTTCATCCGATGAGATCATCGTGGAACATGTGGGAGCCAATATGGGTATCCAGATCCTGCTATTGGTTATTGTTCGAATAGGTGTCTCGGTCATGTCTGCATGGTTCCTGAACCCGTAGGGTCTACACACTTAAGGTTCGGTGACGTTGGAGTTGTTATGGGAAATAGTATGTAGTTACCGAAGGTTATTCGGAGTCCCGGATGAGATCTCGGACGTGACGAGGAACTCCGGAATGGTCCGGAGGTGAAGATCAATATATTGGACGAAGGGTATTGGAGTCCGAAATTGTTCTGGGAGTACCGGGAGACGACCAGCGTGACCGAAAGGTGTTTCGGAGGCCCCGGCAAGCGTTGGGGGGCCTTATGGGCAAAGGGGAGGGGGCACACCAGCCCACTAAGGGGCTGTGCGCTCCTCCCAATCCCTCTCACCTAACCTGGAGAGGTGGGGGCGCCTCCCCTATGGCAGCCACCCCCTCCCGGCTTGGGGGGCAAGTTTCCTCGGGGTGGGGGCGCCCAAACCCATCTAGGGTTTCCCTTGTGGCCACCGCCCCTCCCCTAGGGAACCCTAGGGTGCCTCCTCCACCCCCCTTCCCCCTATATATAGTGAGGGAGAGAGAGGGCAGCCGCATCCCTTCCCTGGCGCAGCCCCCTCCTCCTCGAACTCCTCATCCTCCTCCGTAGTGCTTAGTGAAGCTCTGCCGGAGAACCATGAGCTCCATCGCCACCACGCCGTCATGCTGCTGGAGTTCTCCCTCAACTTCTCCTCTCCCCTTGCTGGATCAAGAAGGAGGAGACGTCCCCGGGCTGTACGTGTGTTGAACGCGAAGGCGCCGTCCTTTCGGCGCTAGATCGGATCTTCCGCGATTTGAATCTCCGCGAGTACGACTCCATCAACCGCGTTCTTGTAACGCTTCCACTTAGGGATCTTCAAGGGTATGAAGATGAACTCCTTCTCTCTCGTTGCTAGAATCTCCTAGATTGATCTTGGTGACACGTAGGAAAATTTTGAATTATTGCTACGCTCCCCAACAGTGGCATCATGAGCTAGGTCTACGCGTAGATTCTATGCACGAGTAGAACACAAAGTAGCTGTGGGCGATGATTTGGTCAATTTGCTTGCCGTTACTAGTCTTATCTTGATTCGGCGGCGTTGTGGGATGAAGCGGCCCAGACCGACCTTACACGTACTCTTACGTGAGACAGGTTCCACCGACTGACATGCGCTTGATGCATAAGGTGGCTAGCGGGTGTCTGTCTCTCCCACTTTAGTCGGATTAGATTCGATGAAGAGGGTCCTTATGAAGTGTAAATGGAAATTGGCATATCACCGTTGTGGCTTTTGCGTAGGTAAGAAACATTCTTGCTAGAAACCCATAGCAGCCACGTAAACATGCAACAACAATTAGAGGACGTCCAACTTGTTTTTGTAGGGTATGCTATGTGATGTGATATGGCCAAAAGGATATGATGAATGTTTGTGATGTGATATATATATATATATATATATATCTGTGTGTGTGTGTGTGTGATGTATGAGATTGATCATGTTCTTGTAATAGGAATCACGACTTGCATGTCGATGAGTATGACAACCGGCAGGAGCCATAGGAGTTGTCTTAATTTATTGTATGACCTGCGTGTCAATGACAAACGCCATGTAATTACTTTAATTTATTGCTAACCGTTAGCCATATCAGTAGAAGTAATAGTTGGCGAGACAACTTCATGAAGACACGATGATGAAGATCATGATGATGGAGATCATGGTGTCATGCCGGTGATTTAAGGTGATCATGCCGCTACCAAGATGGAGATCAAAGGCACAAGATGATACTGGCCATATCATGTCACGTTATGATTTGCATGTGATGTTTATCATGTTTACATCTTATTTTCTTAGAACGACGGTAGCATAAATAAGATGATCCCTCACTAAAATTTCAAGAGATGTGTTTCCCCTAACTGTACACCGTTGCGAAGGTTCGTTGTTTCGATGCACCACGTGATGATCGGGTGTGATAGATTCTAACGTTCGCATACAACGGGTGTAAGCCAGATTTACACATGTGAAACACTTAGGTTGACTTGACGAGCCTAGCATGTACAGACATGGCCTCGGAACACAAGAGACCGAAAGGTCGAACATGAGTCGTATAGTAGATACGATCAACATGAAGATGTTCACCGATGATGACTAGTCCGTCTCACGTGATGATCGGGCACGGCCTAGTTGACTCGGATCATGTATCACTTAGATGACTAGAGGGATGTCTATCTAAGTGGGAGTTCATTAAATAATCAGATGAACTTAATTATCATGAACATAGTCAAAAGGTCTTTGCAAATTATGTCGTAGCTTACGCTTTAGTTCTACTGTTTAAGATATGTCCCTAGAGAAAATTTAGTTGAAAGTTGATAGTAGAAATTATGCGGACAGGGTCCGTCAACTGAGGATTATCCTCATTGCTGCGTAGATGGCTTATGTCCTTAGTGCACCGCTCGGTGTGCTGAACGTCGAGCGTCGTCTGTAGATGTTTCGAAACATCTGACATACACGTTTTGATGACTACGTGATAGTTCAGTGCGTAATGCTAACGGTTTAGAATTGTGGCACCGAATACGGTTTTTGAACCGTCGCAGAACATATGAGATGTTCCAAAGATTGAAATTGGGATTTCAGGCTAGTGCGCACGTCAAGAGGTATGAGACCTCTAACAAGTTTCTTAAGCCTGCAAACTAAGGGAGAAAAGCTCAATCGTTGAGCATGTGCTCAGATTGTTTGAGTACTACAATCGCTTGAATCGAGTGGGAGTTAATCGTCGAGATGAGATAGTGATGGTTCTCCATAGTCACTGCCACCAAGCTATTAGAGCTTCGTGATGAAGTATAACAAATATCAGGGATAGACATGATGATCCTTGAGCTATTCGTGATGTTTGACACCGCAAAAGTAGAAATCAAGTAGGTGCATCAATTGTTGATGGTTAGTAAAACCACTAGTTTCAAGAAGGGCAAGGGCAAGAAGGGATACTTCATGAAACGGCAAATCAGTTGCTGCTCAAGTGAAGAAACCCAAGGTAGAACACAAACCCGAGACTAAGTGTTTTAGTAATGAGGGGAACGGTCACTGAAGCAGAACTACCCTAGATACTTGGTAGATGGGAAGGCTGGTAAGGTCGACAGAAGTATATTGGATACACACTATATTAATGTGTACTTTACTAGTACTCCTAGTAGCACCAGGGTATTAGATACCGGTTCGGTTGCTAAGTGTTGGTAACTCGAAATAAAAGCTACGGAATAAACGGAGACTAGCTAAAGGTGAGATGACGATGTGTGTTGGAAGTATTTCCGAGATTGATGTGATCAAACATCGCATGCTCCCTCTACCATTGCGATTGGTGTTAAACCTAAATAATTGTTATTTGGTGTTTGCGTTGAGCATAGACATGATTGGATTATGTTTATTGCAATACGGTTATTCATTTAAGGAGAATAATGGTTACTTTGTTTATTTGAATAATACCTTCAATGGTCTTGCACCTAAAATGAATGGTTTATTGAATCTCGATCATAGTGATATACATGTTCATGCCAAAAGATATAAGATAGTAATGATAGTACCACATACTTGTGGCACTGCCATTTGAGTCATATTGGTATAAAACGCATGAAGAAGCTCCATGTTGATGGATCTTTGGACTCACTTTCTTTTGAAAAGATTGAGACATGCGAACCATGTCTATTGGTAGATATGCATGAAGAAACTCCATACAGATGGATCATTTGGACTCACTTGATTTTGAATCACTTGAGACGTGCAAATCATACCACATGGGCAAGATGACTGAAAGGCCTCGTTTTCAGTAAGATGGAACAAGAAAGCAACTTGTTGGAAGTAATACATTTTGATGTGTGTAGTCCAATGAGTGATGAGGCACGTAGTGGATATCGTTATGTTCTTACTTCACAAATGATTTGAGTAGATGCTAAGTATATTTACTTGATGAAACACAAGTCTGAATTATTGAAAGGTTTAAGTAATTTTAGAGTAAAGTTGAAGATCGTTGTGACAAGAGGATAAAATGTCTATGATATGATCATAGAGATGAATATCTGAGTTACGAGTTTGGACACAATTAAGACATTGTGGAAATTGTTTCACAACTAATACCGCCTGGAACACCATAGTGTGATGGTGTCTCCGAACATCATAGCTGCACCCTATTGGATGTGGTGCATACCATGATGTCTCCTATCGAATTACCACTATCTTTTATGGGTTAGGCATTAGAGACAACCGCATTCACTTTAAATAGGGCACCACGTAATTCCATTGAGATCACACCGTATGAACTATGGTTTAGAGAAATCTAAGCTGTCATTTCTTAAAAGTTTGGGGCTGCGACGCTTATGTGAAAAGGGTTTAGCCTGATAAGCTCGAACCCAAAGCGGAAAAATGCATCTTCATAGGACACCCAAAACAGTTGGGTATACCTCCTATTTCGGATCCGGAAGCAAAAGTGATTGTTTCTAGAAACGGGTCCTTTCTCGAGGAAAAGTTTCTCTCGAAAGAATTGGGTGGGAGGATGGTGGAGACTTGATGAGGTTATTGAACTGTCACTTCAACCAGTGTGTAGCAGGGCACAGGAAGTTGTTCCTGTAGCACCTGCACCAATTGAAGTGGAAGCTGATGATAGTGATCATGAAACTTAAGATCAAGTCACTACCAAACCTCGTAGGTCGAAAGGGATGCGTACTATTTCAGAGTGGTACGTAATCCTGTCTTGGAGGTCATGTTGCTAGACAACAATGAACCTACGAGCTATGGAGAAACGATGGTGGGCCCGGATTCTGACAAATGGCTCGAGGTCAGAAATCCGAGAGGATCCATGTGTGAAAACAAAGTATGGACTTTGGAAGAACTACTTGATGGTCGTAAGGCTATTGGGTACAGATGGATTTTAAAAGGAAGACGAACAATGATGGTAAGTGTCACCATTAAGAAAGCTCGACTTGTCGTTAAGATGTTTTCCGACAAGTTCAAGGAGTTGACTATGATGAGACTTTCTCACTCTTAGCGATGCTAAGAGTCTGTTGGAATTATATTAGCAGTTACTGCATTATTTATGAAATCTTGCAGATAGGATGTCAAAACATTGTTTCCTCGACGATTTTCTTGAGGAAAGGTTTTGTCAATCCTGAAAGATGCTAACAAGTATGCAAAGCTCCATCAATCCTTCTAAGTACTGGAGTAAGCATCTCGGAGTTGGAATGTACGCTTTGATGAGATGATCAAAGATTTTCGGTTTATACAAAGTTTATGAGAAACTTGTATTTGCAAAGAAGTGAGTGGGAGCACTATAGATTTTTGATGAGTACATGTTGTTAACATATTGTTGATCAAAAATGATGTAGAATTTCTGGAAAGCATACAGGGTTATTTGAAAAGTGTTTTTCAATGGAAAACCTGGATTAAGCTACTTGAATTGAGCATCAAGATCTATAAGGATTGATCAAAAAACGCTTAATAGTACTTTCAAATGAATACATACCGTGACAAGATTTTGAAGGAGTTCAAAATAGATCATCAAAGAAGGAGTTCTTGGCTGTGTTACAAGGTGTGAGTATTGAGTAAGACTCAAGACCTGACCATGGCAGAAGAGAGAGAAAGGACGAAGGTCGTCCCCTATGCTTTAGACGTAGCGACCCGACCTCAGATGGTCAAGTCTCTGTGCTTCTGTGTCATCCCTGGATCAGTAATGCTGACACACACAGTACTCGAAGGATTTATAACAGAGTAGCAATCACACACTTATTACATCGAATGTCTCAAAAGAGAACTTATTACAATAATATGGCTTAAGGCCATCTAATACGATAACTTGGAAGGCTTGGAAGATAAAGTGAGTCCATCAAATCCAACGGCATAGCTGAGTCAAGACGGCAATGACCTATCGAACCTTACTCCTCGTCTAAAAAGTCTCGCAACATAATACGTTGCAGCCCGAGAACGGGTCAAGACATGGAATATGCTGGCAATGTAACACAATAGAGCAATAACAGAATAATGCTACCACTACATGCATATTTGGCTGGTTGAAAGCTCTACGGTTACAGTTTTGCGAAAAGCCAATTTTTCCCTACAACAAAGGAATAAATTTTAATTTAACTATCATGGTGGTTGAAACATCATTGAGAAGGTATAACCCCAACTCAATCCCAATTAAAATAGTTAACATCCCAGCAATATTAATTTAGAGTGATGAGATACATGTCAATACTCAAGTACTAGATACTCAGAATTGTCCATAACCGGGGACACGGCTAACCATGATTAGATTGTACACTCTGCAGAGGTTTGCTTACTTTTCCCCACAAGACTCGATCGCCTCCGTTGATTTCTCGTGACCGCATGGTGTTTGAGAAACGGATGACCGAGACACAGTCTTTCAGAAACATTAACCCTCTACTCAGGTAGACCATACCAAACCTACAAAACCCACTACCTGCTGATCTACCTCTTCAAGAGCTTCACGTAACTTACTCAACTATGCTAGAGCCCATAATAGCTTGTGGCTGCACACGGAAGTTTCTAGCATGAATAATCTCAGTTCCCTTTGAGCCTGGTGGCGGTCCATAGGAAGATCACACGGATACCCCGGATTTCCCAAACAAAGCAGACAACACTGGGTTCCCAGGTGCCTCAATCCACCCAGATGTGTATTAAAGTTGCCACCTTAAGTTAACCATTAATTAACAATCTCACATCTGTCATGGATAACTCTCAAACCCAACCACGTCTACGAGCATAGCATAGCAATATAAGCAACACGTAGAAGTAACTCCCAAGGTTTGAATGCAGGACAATAGGTTCCTACCTCATCATCTACCTCCCAACCCACAAATTAATTACATCCTAACCATGCAATGTGTGAGGGTTGAAACTAATGCATAAAAACTGGGTATGAAAAGAGTATGATCAAAGTGTTACTTGCCTTGCTGACGATCCGGGAATCCTAGAGACTCGTAGTAACACGCTTCGCACTCCGGGAATTCTATCGCAAACAAACAACAGCATACATAAGCAACAAGCAAAGATACACAAACGAAACTTCAACTGAAAGAGGTTGACCTGAGAGTTCAACTTAAGAACTCCGGTTCACAAGAAGAATCAAACCAAACGGAGCAACGAAACTCAAACGACGAAAGAAACAAGATCCGTTTACTAATCTGAACAAGGGTCAAATTTTAAAGTGGCAAAAACTTGTTTGAGTTGGCTATTCGGAAAGAGGGTTTCGATATGAAACTCCAGGCGCTTGAATCGCCTGATTCCGATAAACGAGCTAAAAGTTATACTAGTTCGAACATCGGATCAGAAATCGCGATCGGAAAAATCGCGGAATAAATCCGATAAAAAGAACACGCCGAACGGCTAAACGTACGAACGTTCGTTAGCAGAAACTAAACGACGAACACGTTCGTTAGAACGAACGAACGAGCGAACGCTCGCTAAACAAATTAACCGGAGAATAAAACCGATCTATATAAAAAAACGAACTAGGGTTTTTTCTTAAAAAAATCGAAGGGGGCTCCGGCGATGTCGTCCGGCGAGGCGGGCGGCTCGGCGGGCTCGGCGAGGCGGCGGCGGCGGCAGCTCGGCAGGCGCGGGCGGCGGCGACTGCCTGGCTGGCGCGACGGGCGAGGGGCGTGGCGGCGACTGGGCTACACTGGGGGGTATTTAAAGGGGGGAGAGGTGGCGGCGGCTCGACTTGGGAGGGGTCGGCGAGAGGCGGCGGGCGATCTGGACTCTCCGAGTCCGCGGCACGGCGGGAAGGCGGTGGCGCAAGGGCGGGCCTGGCTCTACTGGCCGGCCCGCCAAGCAGTCCTCTTTTTAAAAATGTTTCACGATGTAAAAAAAAACCTAAAAAGATAAATAAAAATCTAAAAATTCCAAAATAAGTTTTATCCGTCTAAATGGAATATTTAGAACAGGATGAACTTTTCTTGGCCCCTAAAATGCAATTTTTAAAACATGCAAATTTTTCTAGGGCGAATAAAATTCCAAAATAAATCAAATAAAAACCAAATAATGATTTTAACATTTTTCCTCCGATATTTCAATTATTTTGGAGAAGTAATATTATCTCCCCTCATTTATTATTTAAAAATGAAATATTTTCCGGAGAGAAAAATAATTAAAACCAAAAATCCTCGGCTTCACTACTTGATAAAATCAAATATGAAAATCGAAAAATCCCCAACTCTCTCCGAGGGTCCTTGAGTTGCTTAGAATTTCGAGGATTGCAAACAAAAGGCAATACAATATGATATGCATGGATGACCTATGTATAACATGCCAAATTGAAAATTTGGGATGTTACAAACCTACCCCCCTTAAGATGAATCTCGCCCTCGAGATTCGGGTTGGCTAGAAAATAGGTGCGCGGATGGTCCTTGCGAATATCCTCTTCTCACTCCCAGGTGGCTTCCTCCTCGGTATGGTGGCTCCACTGAACTTTGCAAAACTTGCTAACCTTGTTGCGAGTGACTCGACTGTCGAAATCAAGAATCTTTATTGGCTTCTCCTCATAGGTCAGATTACTATCCAGCTGAATCGCCTCCAAGGGCAATCAGATCATTTAATGGTATATCGGCCATCTCAAGATGGCACTTCTTCACCGTGATACATGAAACACATCGTGAACTCGACAATCCTTCAGTAACTCCAGCTTGTAGGCAACTTCCCCATCCGTTCCAAAACACGACACGGTCCTACAAATCTTGGGGCTAACTTTCCCTTTACTCCAAAACGCTTTCACTCCTCAAGGGTGATACTCGCAGATAGGGTCTGCATCTCCAATTTCATAGGTTACTTCCTTGCGTTTTGAATCTGCGTAACTCTTACATCTATCTTGAGCAATCTTTAGTCCATCTCGATCGGTTTAACCTTCTCCTCTGATTCCTTGATCAAATCTGGTCCAAACAATCGACGGTCTCCGCCTCATCCCACATCAATGGTGTTCTACATCTGCGCCCATACAGAGGTTCGAACGGTGCCATCTTCAAACCGCCCGGTAGCTGTTGTTGTATGAGAACTCTGCGACGGCAAATTGTCATCCCAACTAGATACATAATCTAGCTTACGTGCTCTCAACATATCCTCCGTAATCTGATTGACTCTCACGTATGCATCAATCCGTCTGCGGGTGGAACGCGATCTTGAACTCCAATCTGGTACCCAAAGTCCGGTGTAGCCGATGCCAAAACTTTGAAGTAAACTGCATTCCTCTATCTCGATACGATGCTCCTCGAACTCCATGCAAACATACGATCCTGGTCATATATATCTTGGCCAACTTTGCACTTGTATAGGTTGTTTCCAATCGGGATGAAATGAGCTACTTTGGTCAAACGATCCACAACTACCCATATTGAATCATATCCTGCCTTGGTTCTGGGTAATCCGGTAATAAAGTCCATGCCAAGTTTGTCCCACTTCCATTCGGGTATTGGCATATGCTGTAACAGTCCTGCTGGCTTCTGATGCTCTGCCGTCACTCTCTAACATACATCACATACGGCTACATACTCGGCAATATCCTTCTTCATACCAGTCCACCAGAAACATTCCTTCAGGTCCAAATACATCTTGGTGTTTCCAGGGTGAATCAAGTATGGTGAGTCATGGGCCTCCTGAAGTATTAACTTCCTGATCTCCGAATTGGTGGGCACATAAATCCGGTCCTCAAACCACAAGGTATCGTGCTCATCCTCGCGAAAACCTTTGGCTTTTCCTTCACCCATCTTCTCTCTTATCTCAGCAGTCTCTTTGTCCTCCTTCTGAGCTTCTCGAATCTTGTTCAACAACGTCGACTGAACCTCTATTGTTGCAAGAAAACCTCTTGGAACAATCTCCAATCGAAGTTCCATGATCTCCGCAGCTAACTCCTTTGGCAATCCTTTGCTTTCAAGGATATTAGCATAACTCTTCCGGCTCAAAGCGTCTGCTACGACGTTGGCCTTTCCTGGATGATAGTGTAGCTTCATGTCGTAATCCTTTATAAGTTCCAGCCATCTCCTCTGTCTGAGGTTTAACTTCTTCTGTGTGAAAATGTACTTCAAACTCTTATGATCCGTGTACACATCACAACGGTTTCCAATAAGATAATGTCTCCAGGTCTTCAACGCATGTACTACAGCTGCTAACTCCCAATCATGTGTGGCATAGTTCAACGCATGTGGCTTCAGTTGTCGTGAGGCATACGAAACAACTTTTCCGTCCTGCATAAGAACACAACCAAGTCCCAAGCGAGAGGCGTCACAATACACTTGAACTCCTTATGTATATCTGGCAATGTCAGCACTGGGGCTGTAGTCAACCGTTTCTTCAACTCCTGAAAGCTTGTCTCGCAATCCTCTGTCCATTTGAACTTAGTATCCTTCTATAGCAATTCAGTCGTTGGCTTAGCAATCTTGGAAAAATTCTCAATGAATCTCCGATAATATCCTGCCACCAAGGAAATCATGGATCTCGCCAATCAAGTGGGTGCCAACCATTCAAAGGATCGATCGAACTCATCGATCTACTGCTATACCCTCTCCTGATATAACATGCCCAAGAAATCCAACTTCCTTCAACCAAAACTTGCACTTGCTGAATTTGGCGTATAACTGGTGTTCCCTGAGTTTCTCGAGAACCAAATGCAAGTGTTCCGCATGCTCCTCTTCGTTCTTCGAGTATATGATAATATCATCAATAAACACCACAACAAACTTGTCCAAATACTCCATGAACACCTTGTTCATCATACTCATGAAATAGGCAGGGGCGTTAGTCAGTCCAAATGACATGACCGTATACTCATATAATCCATACCGTGTGGTAAATGCTGTCTTTGGTATATCCTTCTCTCGGATCGTCAACTGATGGTATGCTGATCGTAGATCAATCTTCGAAAACACCTTAGCTCCTTGCAACTGATCAAACAGATCATTAATCATCAGTAAGGGATACTTGTTCTTTATCGTTACTTCATTCAGAGCTCGATAATCAACAACCATCCTCAGGGATTTATCCTTCTTATCCACCAAAAGTACCGGGCTCCCTAAGGTGATGAACTTCTCCGAATGTAACCTTTCTCCAATAGCTCCTTGATCTGCTTCTTAATTTCCTCCAGATCATTTGCGGGCATCCGATAGGGTCTCTTGGATATTGGCCCTGTACCTGGCAATAGCTCTATCAGAAACTCGATGTCTCGATCCGGTGGCATGCCTGGTAACTCCTCTAGGAAAACATCCGGATAATCCTTTACTACAGGTACTTCCTCCTGTACAACTCCCGTGAGGGCATTCACTTGGCTCCTCCTAGGCACATGCCTAGATACATACTTAATCCTTTTTCCCTCTGGGTGGTAAGATAAATTGACTTGCTAGCACAGTCAATACTTCCTCCATACTTTGACATCCAGTCCATACCTAATATCACATCCAATCCTTGCGACTCCAAGATAATTAGGTCAGACGGAAAAACATGCGCCCAATGATTAGGGGTATCTGGGTGCACCATCTGCTAGCCATGTACTCTGCTCCAAGCGAGCTCACTAGAAGAGAGGTCCTAAGGGTTTGGGTTGGTAACTTAAACTTTTCCACAAATCCCCTTGATATGTATGAATGTGATGCACCAGTATCGAAAAGAACAAGAGTGGTAAATGACTGAACCGAAAACTTACCTACTACCGCGTCCGGCTGCTCTTCAACTTCCTCCACGTTAACGTGGTTCACTTGTCCTTTGTTGAATGGATTGGGCTTCTTCCCAGCACTCCCATTTCCTTTTCCATTCTTTCCTTCAGGGCAGTCATTGGCATAGTGCCCTGTCTTCCCGCACTTAAAGCAAATAACTTGGCTGAAGTCCCTCTTGGCGGGTGTAGCTGGGTTAGAGCGATTTTGATTATTGTTGACTCCATTCCCATTCCCGTTCTTCGCACCATTTTGATTATGCGATCCTCCTCCAGTATGGTTATGACCTCCATGGTTATGAACAAGTCCTCCCGAGTTCGGGGTTAAGCGAGGCTTCTGTTGAGCTCCTGAGTTATACTTCCCTTGTCCATACTTCCTATTACGGCTCTCAATCTGCTGTTGCTTTCCTTCAATCATTAGGGCCTTATCTACCAACTCCTGGTAGTTGTTGAAAGTTGCCACCATCAACTGCATACTCATCTCATCATTCAACCCTTCCATAAACTTCTCCTGCTTCGCAGCATCTGTGGCCACATCATCAGGGGCATAGCGTGATAACTTGCTAAACTCATCCACGTCATCGGGCCACAAGACGGTTCCTCTCGGGCGTAAGTTGCGAAACTCACGCTTCTTTATCTGCATGGCTCCAGTTGAGACATGGGCCGTCTGTAAAAGCTTGTTGGAACTGGTCCCAAGTGACATTTGCTATAGGAAAAGTAGCCGGTAATTCTCCCACCATGCGGCTGCTAGTCCATCCAATTGATGCTGTGCAAAGCGCACTTTCAAAGATCCGTGCATCCTGCGGTGGTTAACTCCTTCCAATACGGGCGTAGCCAATCATCAACAACTATTGGCTCGGTGCTCTTTGGAAAACACCGCGGTTGTAGCCTCGTGAAACGGGTTAAATTGTCCACTGGCGGCGGGTTGTTGTTGGCATTGTTGTTGTTGTTGTTGCCCTGGTTCTGAACTAGCAATTGCATCAAGGCATTCTGCTGCTAGATCAACTGGGTGAGCTCCGGTGGGAAAACAAAACTAGGGTCACGTCTCGGAGGCATCTGAGGGTTTTAGATGGAAGAGATTAGAATAGAAAAAGATCTAGGGGAGAAACACTACCCATATGCATATGAGGCAAACACACACATTCATTCAATCAATCAAGCAAGGGCATACAAAACGGTCTAGGACTATCGCATAAGTGCTCAACTACTACTAATTACATGGGAAATACTACTATTATATGGTGGTCATCTAGAAATTTTGATCGGTGGAAGACTCCATGATGTCTGCGCACTTCTAGTTCTCCTGACGCCGAATGTGCTGGTTTAGCTCCTGGATGTAAGCTGCAATGGATCTATCCTTCTTGGTGCTGATTACTTCCCATTGCTCGTCTCGACGCCCACATATTTGATATATGGTGTCTTTAAGCTCCCGGTTGTAGACTTCTCCAATGCGTCCCATGGTAATGTGAGCTGCCATACTCTTGCCAAGGCTCCAGGTGGGTGCTTCAAAAGAAAACTCTATGGGCTTGGAAGTTGGCGAGCACGTCCTTCCTGGAACTTGTACTTGAATCATCCAGCGCTCTTCTTCTGGTGAAGTGGCGTTGTACGTCCCGGTGAAGCTAGGTATTCCAATATTCAGGTACCTAGTGACTTCCTTCAAGTGGCGTCCAAAAGGTGTGTCTTCATCCGGTTGTGCAAACTTGTTCTTCATCTCCGTCATCCTAAAGAGTGGAAAAATGGAGAGGAGTCAGAAATGAGTAGAGAAGAGTGACCTATGGTTTTATCTTAGTGGTCGTGTCCTACACTCAGTGTGTGCTCTGATACCATCTTGTAGCGACCCGACCTCAGATGGTCAAGTCTCTGTGCTTCCGTGTCATCCCTGGATAGGTAATGCTGACACACACAGTACTCGAAGGATTTATAACAGAGTAGCAATCACACACCTATTACATCGAATGTCTCAAAAGAGAACTTATTACAATAATATGTCTTAAGGCCATCTAATACGATAACAGCGGAAGGCTTGGAAGATAAAGTTAGACAATAAACTCCAAACGCATAGAAGAGCTGCCCGACAACGACCAATCGAACAATACTCCTCGTCTGTAAAGTCGCAACATAATATGTTGCAGCCCGAGAACGGGTCAGCACATGGAATATGCTGGCAATGTAACACAATAGAGCAATAACAGAATAATGCTACCACTACATGCATATTTGGCTGGTTGAAAGCTCTACGGTTACAGTTTTGCGGAAAGCCAATTTTTCCCTACAACAAAGGAATAAATTTTAATTTAACTATCATGGTGGTTGAAACATCATTGAGAAGGTATAACCCCAACTCAATCCCAATTAAAATAGTTAACATCCCAGCAATATTAATTTAGAGTGATGAGATACATGTCAATACTCAAGTACTAGATACTCAGAATTGTCCATAACCGGGGACACGGCTAACCATGATTAGATTGTACACTCTGCAGAGGTTTGCTTACTTTTCCCCACAAGACTCGATCGCCTCCGTTGATTTCTCGCACTGCATGGTGTTTGAGAAACGAACGACCGAGACACAGTCTTTCAGAAACATTAACTCTCTACTCCGGGCAGACCATACCAAACATACAAAACCCACTACCTTCTGATCTACCTCTTCAAGAGCTTCACGTAACTTACTCAACTATGCTAGAGCCCATAATAGCTTGTGGCTGCACACGGAAGTTTCTAGCATGAATAATCTCAGTTCCCTTTGAGCCTGGGTGGCGGTCCATAGGAAGATCACACGGATACCCCGGGATTTCCAAAACAAAATAGACAACACTGGGTTCCCCAGGTGCCTCAATCCACCCAGATGTGTATTAAAGTTGCCACCTTAAGTTAACCATTAATTAACAATCTCACATCTGTCATGGATAACTCTCAAACCCAACCACGTCTACGAGCATAGCATAGCAATATAAGCAACACGTAGAAGTAACTCCCAAGGATTGAATGCAGGACAATAGGTTACTACCTCATCATCTACCTCCCAACCCACAAATTAATTACATCCTAACCATGCAATGTGTGAGGGTTGAAACTAATGCATAAAAACTGGGTATGAAAAGAGTATGATCAAAGCGTTACTTGCCTTGCTGACGATCCGGCAATCCTAGAGACTCGTAGTAACACGCTTCGCACTCCGGGAATTCTATCGCAAACAAACAACAGCATACATAAGCAACAAGCAAAGATGCACAAACGAAACTTCAACTGAAAGAGGTTGACCGGAGAGTTCAACTTAAGAACTCCGGTTCACAAGAAGAATCAAACCAAACGGAGCAACGAAACTCAAACGGCGAAAGAAACAAGATCCGTTTACTAATCTGAACTAGGGTCAAATTTTACAGAGGCAAAAACTTGTTTGAGTTGGCTATTCGAAAAGAGGGTTTCGAGATGAAACTCCAGGCGCTTGAATCGCCTGATTCCGATAAACGAGCGAAAAGTTATACTAGTTCGAACATCGAATCAGAAATCGCGATTGGAAAAATCACGGAATAAATCCGATAAAAAGAAAACGACGAACGGCTAAACGAACGAACGTTCGTTAGCAGAAACTAAACGACGAACACGTTCGTTAGAACGAACGAACGAGTAAACGCTTGCTAAATAAATAAACCGGAGAATAAAACTGATCTATATAAAAAAATGAACTAGGGTTTTTTTCTAAAAAAACCGAAGGGGTTTTTCTTTTTTTTTAGAAAAAACCGGGCGGCGGGGAGGCTACCTCCGGCGAGGTCGTCCGGCGAGGCGGGCAGCTCCGGCGGGGCTCGGCGAGGGGCGGCGGGCTCGAGGCGGGCGCGGCGGCGGGCGGCGGCGGCGGCTCGGCCACGGGCGGTGACTGCCTGGCGCGCGGTGGGCGAGGGCGGCGGTGGCGACGACTGGGCTCCATGGGGGAGGGTGGTGGTGGTATTTAAAGGGGGGAAGAGGCGGTGGTCTCCGACTTGGGGAGGGTCAGGCGGGGAAGGCGTTAAGCTGGCGGGCCGGCTGGCTGGGCGTCGGCCCGATCGGTATGAGTCCTCTTTTTTTTAACGTTCATGACGGAAAAAAAACCTAAAAAAATAAATAAAAATCTAAAATTCCAAAATAAGTTTTTCCGTCTAAATGGAATATTTAGAACAGGATGAACTTTTCTTGGCCCCTAAAATGCAATTTTTAAAACATGCAAATTTTTCTAGGGCGAATAAAATTCCAAAATAAATCAAATAAAACCCAAATAATGATTTTAACATTTTTCCTCTGATATTTCAATTATTTTGGAGAAGTCATATTATCTCCCCTCATTTATTATTTAAAAATGAAATATTTTCCGGAGAGAAAAATAATTAAAACCAAAAATCCTCGTCTTCACTACTTGATAAAATCAAATATGAAAATCAAAAAATCCCCAACTCTCTCCGAGGGTCCTTGAGTTGCTTAGGATTTCGAGGATTGCAAACAAAAGGCAATACAATATGATATGCATGGATGACCTATGTATAACATGCCAAATTGAAAATTTGGGATGTTACACCGCACCTGAAGTGTGACTTGCCATGAGTTAGTCAAGGGGTACAAGAGTGATCCAGGAATGGATCACATGACAGCGGTCGAACTTATCCTTAGTAACTAGTGGACTAAGGAATTTTCTCGATTATGGAGGTGGTAAAAGAGTTCATCGTAAAGGGTTACGTCGATGCAAACTTTGACACTAATCCGGATGACTCTGAGTTGTAAACAGGATTCGTATAGTAGAGCAGTTATTTGGGATAGCTCCAAGTAGCGCGTGGTAGCTGCATCTACAAGATGACATAGAGATTTGTAAAGCACACACGGATCTGAAAGGTTCAGTCCCGTTGACTAATAACCTCTCTCACAAAGCGAGATATGAACAAACCCCATGGGTGTTGGATTCATTACAATCACATAGTGATGTGAACTAGATTATTGACTCTAGTGCAAGTGTGAGACTGCTGGAAATATGCCCTAGAGGCAATAATAAAATGGTTATTATTGTATTTCCTTGTTCATGATAATTGTCTATTGTTCATGCTATAATTGTATTGAACTGGAAACCGTAATACATTTGTGAATACATAGACCACAACATGTCCCTAGTAAGCCTCTAGTTGACTAGCTCGTTGATCAGTAGATGGTTATGGTTTCCTGACCATGGACATTGGATGTCATTGATAACAGGATCACATCATTAGGAGAATGATGTGATGGACAAGACCCAATCCTAAGCATAGCACAAGATCGTGTAGTTCGTCTGCTAAGAACTTTTCTAATGTCAATTATCATTTCCTTAGACCATGAGATTGTGCAACTCCCGGATACCATAGGAATGCTTTGGGTGTACCAAACGTCACAAGTAACTGGGTGGCTATAAAGGTGCACTACAGGTATCTCCGAAAGTATCTGTTGAGTTGGCACAAATTGAGACTGGGATTTGTCACTCCGTATGACAGAGAGGTATCTCTGGGCCCACTCGGTAATGCATCATCATAATGAGCTCAGTGTGACTAAGGAGTTAGTCACGGGATCATGCGTTACGGAACGAGTAAAGAGAGTTGCCGGTAACGAGATTGAACAAGGTATAGGGATACCGACGATCGAATATCGGGCAAGTAACATACCGATAGACAAAGGGAATTGTATACGGGATTGATTGAATCCCCGACATTGTGGTTCATCCAATGAGATCATCGTGGAACATGTGGGAGCCAATATGGGTATCCAGATCCCGCTATTGGTTATTGGTCGAAGAGGTGTCTCGGTCATGTCTGCATGGTTCCCGAAACCGTAGGGTCTACACACTTAAGGTTCGGTGACGCTAGAGTTGTTATGGGAAATAGTATGTGGTTACCGAAGGTTGTTCGGAGTCCCGGATGAGATCTCGGACGTGACGAGGAACTCCGGAATGGTCCGGAGGTGAAGATCGATATATTGGGCAAAGGGTTGGAGTCCAGAATTGTTTTGGGAGTACCGGGTGACGACCAGCATGACTGAAAGGTGTTTCAGAGGCCCCGGCAAGCGTTGGGGGGCCTTATGGGCAAAGGGGAGGGGGCACACCAGCCCACTAAGGGGTTGTGCGCCCCTCCCAATCCCTCTTACGTAACCTGGAGAGGTGGAGGCGCCTCCCCTAGGGCAGCCACCCCTCCCGGCTTGGGGGGCAAGTCTCCTAGGGATGGGGGCGCCCAAACCCATCCAGGGTTTCCCCTGTGGCCACTGCCCCTCCCTAGAGAACCCTAGGGCGCCTCCTCCAGCCCCTTCCCCCTATATATAGTGAGGGAGAGAGAGGGCAGCCGCACCCCTTCCCTGGTGCAGCCCTCTCCTCCTCTAACTCCTCATCCTCCTCCGTAGTGCTTAGCGAAGCTCTACCGGAGAACCACGAGCTCCATCGCCACCACGCCGTCATGCTGCTGGAGTTCTCCCTCAACTTCTCCTCTCCCCTTGCTGGATCAAGAAGGAGGAGACGTCCCCGGGCTGTACGTGTGTTGAACGTGGAGGCGCCGTCCGTTCGGCGCTAGATCGGATCTTTCGCGATTTGAAACTCCGCGAGTACGACTCCATCAACCGCGTTATTGTAATGCTTCCGCTTAGCGATCTTCAAGGGTATGAAGGTGAACTCCTTCTCTCTCGTTGCTAGCATCTCCTAGATTGATCTTGGTGACACGTAGGAAAATTTTGAATTATTGCTACTTTCCCCAACAGTTCTACCATTTCTACAATTTTTAGAACATATAACTTGCAAAAAATGTCCCTAGTAACCAAGTCACAATGCTCCAATGTTGCTTACGGATTGCCCGTCCCTTTCTTTGTTTTCTTGTGCTTTGCTTGAATCTCCAATCCCGATTTGTATCTTATCTCTTTGGGAGGCCCCTTTGTGATGGAACGGGGCGGATTCCTGACCTGGGTTTGTGTGCTTGCTATTCCAGATCCCAGCTCCGAGTTTTCAGATGATGGCCCCGTGGATGAAGGCACACTTGTGGTACGGGGGAACCTGTGTAAGGCTTCCTCGGATTTCCTCTTCCTGATCTCATCAAGCTCTCTTTTCAGGGCCTTCCTATGTTTTTCTGCGGCCCTCGCTGTCTCATCACTCTTGCATGCTTTATCTATTAGTTCAGCATAGTTCTTTGTCAACACAACGTGCCTCACGGCTTCCATGGTTGACTCTGGTCTCTCATCATGCACAGCCAAAACTGCATTTGATGTTTGCGGCCCCAATGTGTCGTCAGCGTCCCAAGTCCATCGCCCTCGTATAAAATGGTGGGGCATTCGTGTCACCGCTTTCAAGTCCATTACTTTTAGTATGTGACAGCACACAATCCCGTCCAGTTCGAATTTGCAGCATTGGCAATAGTATTCGCCTTCGCTTATCAAGGCCTTCACAAAGTAGTTCCTTCCTTTGTCTGGGTCTTCAGGTTCTGAATCCGACATGCCCAAAAGAGAACACACCTTGAACGTATGTTCGTCCACCTGGTAAGCCGTGTACATGCTGGCACGCTTTATTTCTTCCTGGAATCTGCAAGTTTTGTGTGGTTTTGTTGAACTCTTGTTTGATGTTTTTTGTAGCACCTTATGTTGATGTAGGCTGTAACGTAGAGAAGGCATCTAAAAATGAATGATGGCTATGGCATCTGCATGATATTTTTCACATGGGAAATGCATAACATTTTTAACTGGCATGTGCATTGCATACCATCATGGCCAATGGAAGTACAATTCATTACACATGGCAATTACAGTTCATTAAACATCAACTGCAGTTCATTAAACATGGCAACTGTAGTTGATTTCACATGGCAATTGCATAACATTTTTTAATTGGCATGTGCACTCCATACCATCATGCCCAATGGAAGTACAGTTCATTAAACATGGCAACTGTAGTTCATTAAACATGGCAACTGCAGTTGAGTAATCATGGCAACTGCAGTTCATTAAACATGGCAAGTGCAGTTGACTTCACATGGCAACTACATATCATGGTTACTCTGTACTCAATGGCTACTTTCAAAATATCATCATTTTCAAATAAGCTTTTCAACTGCATTGCACTCTACATGGCACCTACTAACTTCATGCATGTGCAAATAAGACTGTAACACAACTGACTTACTTGTTAAAAATCTTGTTGGTATATGTCTTGCTAATCCGCCTCTCCATTGGTAAATATGTTAGCAATTTAGGCTGCTTGAGCGCGGTGTTTGCTTCTTGTTGTAGCTCAGATCCCAGTATTTTGTGTTGCAAAGCGGTGTACTGCTTGGCAAACTGTAGCAATGAGTTGCCAGGGCTCACATACCGCTTCAAAACAGCATTGAACCCCTCGCTGTGCTGTGTAGTCTGCAGAAATGGGAAGAAGCACTGCATGAAGTAGGCCGGCACCCAGTACATTCGCTTCTCCCACAGGCTAGCTAGCGTCTCGTGGTCTTGGACTTGATATGTTTCAATCATAGTTGTCCAGCTCCGTTCAAACTCCTCCACCATCAAGCTATGGTCCACGCACAGCTCGAATGCCTTGTGCAGATCTGGACGGTCAGCAAAGAATGGTCCTAGCGTCTCCTCAGCCTTCTTTATAATGTGCCGCCTGCAGTGCATGTGCATTGCCAACGGAAAGACCTCCTTTATGCCTGCACGCATGCTAAAATCCTGGTTTGTTATTATGTTCATTGGAGCAAGTCCACCCATGCAATCCAAGAAGGTCTTGAACAGCCAAGTATACCCATCCGTGTCTTCGTTCCGAACGAGTCCGCATCCGAACTGCAATGACTGATTGTGGTTATTTATTCCTATGAATGGAGCGCAGGGCATCTCGTACATATTAGTGAGATATGCCGCGTCGAACAAAATGCAATCTCGGAAATGTTTCTAGGCTCTTCGTGCAGCACCATCCACCCAATACATGTTCCTGACACGGTCCTCATCGTCCAATCTTATCCTGTGGAAGAAATCTGGATCTTCCTTCGCTTTCTCATCGAAGTAGGCTATCGTGTCTTCTGTGTCAGCCAACCTGCTCTCTCTATGGTACTTTGCCTTTAGGTTTGTGACGTCTTCTGGTATGTAGGGTATGCTACTCAGTGTCCCATTTTTGTTGTGGATCAAGGACAGTATCTGGACCATTCTTGATGGACCGACGTTACAATCATGTAGCAGCTTTATGAATTTCTTCTAGAGGGGGGTGAATCCTCTGTGGGCGGTCAGAAATTTTACTAGGTCAAACTTCTTTATGAGTTCGTGGTTGTGCTCATCAAAATATTCAGTGACCACCCACCGTGCTCCATCTACGTTCAGCTTACACCGGACAGGGCATTCCGTCTTGACAATGATACCTCTCTTTCATTCCGGAACGGCAGGCGCAACACCTTTACCCTTCTTGTTCCTTCGTGCCTTGTAGCACCTCATCTCACCTCTGTTGTACTTGTTAGTTTTTTTTATTTTTTCTATGGTATTCGATGTTGACCGCAAACCCATGGAACTTTGCATATGTCTGCTAGAATTCCTTTGCATCTTCAAACGAATCAAATCTCTGCCCAACATATGGTGGCTTAGGTACCATGATTTCTGATTTCCCAACTTCTGCATCCCCTTGTGCTTCGTCATCAGTTTCATCATTCACTTCAGTATCAGAAGCTGTTTCATCTGCTTGAGTGTTGCTTGTCCTGGTGTGCAAAGGTGTGCTTGTCGGCATTGCTGGAATGATTGCCATTTCCGACACTGACTCTGTGTTGTTTGTGGCATGATTGTTGGCTAGCTGGTGGAACGCTTCTTCCGTGCGCTCAGAGCTTCCCGCAGTAGATGTTCCCGTGCCGCTGTTGATTGTAGTTGAAGCTCCTGTAATAAAAAACAGTTACGAGCATAAGCATTTTTGCTTGGATGGCATGTTTATAGTAAGGAAATAAAGCAACTACATGTGATTTGGCATGACATCATTCGCACAGCAAGCCGTGGAATCTGCATATGGCCATGCATGGCAACTGTAGTTCTCCAGTAATGGCAGTTACAGTCCAACATACATGGCAACCACTATTGCCAAGACATGGCAACCAGCATTTTTTTAGCATCAAACCTTGGATTCTATAGCCATGGCAGCTACAGTCCAACATACATGGCAAATAATGTTGCCAAGACATGGCAACGAGCATCTTTTAGCTTCAAAACTTGGATTCTAGGTACGAGCTCACTAGGCAAATGCGATCAATCATGAATGTTGCACACAAACATATAGCAATTGGCAAATCCTGAAGACGATATATGACTTTTTGCCCGTGACCACTTTGGTAGCACTTTTGTTTGTTTTTTCCACAACCACTGTGACAAATCTACTTTTCCTCCCATGCTTTTTCCTCAAAAGCAAATGCACTACTGTTTTTCTGGTTGACATTTTTTTACCTTGTTGTGCCGCATGTGCTGATCGTATCTGGTTTGTCATTCCAATTTGATGTGCTCTATCTGCAATTGCGCTGTCCTGCAACTGTGAAGCTTGCCATGAGACGTTCGCTGATGTGGATCCACCATAACAACTTGTGATCATGTTAGCAGCCGGTCAATGCATGGCAACTGTAGTTTGTTCAACATGGCACATGTAGCGGTGCATCCACGCCACACATTGTTTGTTCACCGGTGTCGGCCACAGTTGTTTTAGACATTTGCAATCACATTTTATGACACATGGAAACTGCAGTTGTCAAGGCATGGCAACTTCATGTGTCAGCTTTGCTGATTCTCCTAATTCACTGTCCACAACTTCACTTCATGGACTCACCTGTGTATGACGTCGATGGCAGGAACATGGTTGCTGCCTGATGCCATGTGCTACATGAAGGTCTTACATTTTTTCCGATATAACTCGTGAGTCTTTTGCCATCCTTTGCAAGTTTAATTTTCATGTGCACACCAGTATGTTTCTTTTTCGTATGCGTTACCTTGATTTGCCACATTAGCTACTTGAAGTTGGTTGCCCGTACAATTGTTAGTGTTAAGTGCCATGTGACTGAACTTGCCATGGTGCCCCCCTTAATGTGTTTTGGTCATAGGAACCTGCGAAAAATGACATTGTAGGACATAAGTAGAATGTCATTGTCGGTGTCAAACAGATCTCGGGTAGGGGGTCCCGAACTGTGCTCTAGGCGGATGGTAACAGGAGACAAGGGACACGATGTTTTACCCAGGTTCGGGCCCTCTTGATGGAGGTAAAACCCTACGTCCTGCATGATTAATATTGATGATGTGTGTTACAAGAGTGGATCTACCACGAGATCAAAGAGGCTAAACCCTAGAAGCTAGCCTATGGTATGATTGTTGTTCGTCCTATGGACTCTGACCGTCCGGTTTATATAGGCACCGGAAAGGGCTAGGGTTCTGTAAAGTCGGTTACAAAGGTAGGAGATTTACATATCCGTATCGCCAAGCTTGCCTTCCACGCCAAGGAAAGTCCCATCCGGACACGGGACGAAGTCTTCAATCTTCTATCTTCATAGTCTTGGAGTCCGCCGATGATGATAGTTCGCTATCCGGACACCCCCTAGTCCGGAACTCCCTTAGTAGCCCCCGAACCGGGCTTCAGCGATGACGAGTCCGGCGCGTATATTGTCTTCGGCGTTGCAAGGCGGGTTCTCCTTCAAACTTCATGTTCCCGTCGAATAGAGTCCGGCTTCCTTATAAATGTTGTGCTCCTTGGCTTCTACGCCCAATAATGGCCTTCTTCCACGTGTCGCATTTAATGCGAAAGGCTGGGGTATTTTTACATTTTACCCCTAGTCATGCGTAACGAGCCGCCTATAAGAGAGGCGAGGATCTAGATCCAGCTCACACCATCCTCCATCCGCAAGTTCTCATCGAAGCGCCTCTGACAAAAATCCATTCCATCATGGATAGCCGACGCGGCTCCTCCTCTCGCGCTCCCAGCCGTAAGCCAGGAGATTGGGGGAGATGTTCGGTTCCACACAGCGAGCTAGTGGCACTCCAAACCGAGGGATATCTTCCCCCAGCTTTCATGGTTCCGGTTCGAGCCGGACTAGCCACCTACAAGGGTGGAAAGCAGGCGGAGAGCGTTCCCAACCCTTCCAAAGGGGAGCAGGTATGCTTTGTCCCCTATCTAATAAGGGGACTCGGATTTCCCATACATCCGTTTCTCCGGGGGCTCCTAGAGTTCTACGGACTCCAGCTTCACCACCGGGGACCCGCCTCCATTTTGCACATCGCGGGCTTCGCAAAGGCATCGAGCCCCATTTTGCGCTGTGGAAGAGATTGTTTTGTCTCGTACCCCGTTCTCATGAGGGGTCTACATATCAAGTGGGCCGAGCCGAAATATGGCGCATCGCCGGGACCGGATATCTATCCGGCACCCCGAAGAAGGCGTCCGAAGACTGGCCTTCGAAATGGTTCTACATGGAGGACGCCCCTCTGCCGGATCCAGTTCGGATCGGCCTCCTTGAGTTCAACAATGCTCCCTTGAAGAAAGCGCTGAGTTGGCGCCACGGAGCCCTCAACGGGAAGATGATAGGAGTGTCCATTATCCGATGGGCGGATTAGGTTATTGGCCCACTCCGGATTGACCATGATTGGAGTCATGGCCACGTGCATTATGCGAGGGGTGCAGCCACTCCAATATAGGGGCCACCCTATGTGGGATTTCAACGGGGAAGATGACGCCACCCGTCATGGCCGCAAAGGGCCAGGCTCGGCAGCCGATCTGGCAAAGATCATGTCCGGCTTGTACAAGGGAGAGGAGGAGGACTTCCTCCGCACGAATCCGTTGAATGGATTTTCTATGAATAACCCTCGGAGCTGGGTAAGCGGATGTTCATCTACCCGATCCATACTTTTAAAGTCAAGTATCTTACTACGTGATTTCGACGCAGAGCTGCGCCGGACGTGGAGGCATATGAAGCCTAACTCCACAGCCGAGGATCCGAACGATCCCTTGATCCGACCTCCGAAGAGGATCCGGACATAAAGGTGGAGCTGATTGACGGGGTGTTCCACCAACGTAGCATAGACAATTCCCTAGTCGCCATTACGGCTGACTACCCCGGTTTGTTTCCGGCCTCCCAGGTGACTACGACCGAGGTCTTGACACCATCATTTGATCCGCGCTCAATTCTGACCATCCCATACTGATGGTGCATCGCGGGAGGTGCCTTTAAGGCGGGAAGCCGAACCCGTGGAGTGCGACGCGAACCGAAACGTCGCTGCAATGGTACGGAGCACCGCTATTTTTAAGGGAAGGATCCCCAGGAGGTATATTAATGCTCATAACTTTTCCAGAAGAGCGCCACGGACAAAGGTCCGGAGAGGTTGCCAATCAAGCCTCCGCCACCATGCTCCAACGCATGGTCCGGAGGGGAGGCGAATACAAGGCATGAGCCGGACGCTCCTCCGACGGAGGATGCCGGGGCTGTCCGCCACCCGGTGCGAGGTGGAGAGCGCCATGAATCACAGGCGTCGCCGGACAGTTCTTCGTGACGCGTGTTTCTCCTCGAAGGCGTTAAATGCCTTTGATGCGGGAAACGTGCACCTCCGTGCCGCTCAAGATGGGTTAACCAGAGCCACGGAGCAGTATGTGAAAGACATACAGGTAAGTAATTTTTAATAGTTATATATGCCAGTAGCCCCCGAGACTTAAAATAGTTGAAATAACTGATTTAAGGATCAATTATTATGCAGGATCTTACGGAGAAGAATACCCATCTGTCCTGTGAGCTCCAAGAGTGCAAGGCCCAACTTGAGGTCAAGATCAAGCCGCCATGTGGGGGAGCCACAGAGACCCCCACCGGTAAGACGACTTTTGAAAAGATAATTATTTAACAAAGTGCGGCGTGAATCTGACAATAATATTGCAGAGGCGCCGGACTAGATCCGGACAAGCAACAGCCATCACTGCGTCAGCTAAAGGCGGTGAGAGGGTGCTTATGAAGGTGCAGCGGAGAGAAACAAGCTCCAAGATGCCCACACCCAACGAGGAGAAGAGCTGAAAGGTGTTGGGCCCAGTATGTCTGGCTCCGTGAAGGAGAATCAGCGGCTTCGTCGCGGCATTTATAGTAAGTGCTTGAACAAATTCCTTTGAAAAGAAGAATTCGGTGAGGATGTCGATTGACAGAAATATGTCTTTAGGTGTGCTCACAGGTCTCCCTGCGGAGGAAATGCCTGGGTCAACGGGTGACCAACTTCCCGAGCTGGTGCAATTGCTCGTATGTGTTCGGCAGGCGATGAGTGGTGTCGTTCATGCTTTATGGCCATCTGTCTCCCTACCTGAGGGCCTTGGTGAGCTTGCTGAGAAGCTTCAGGGAGCACGGCGACGCCTCCGTTTGTGGAAGATATCGGCCTGCCGTCAGGGCGCCAGGGAGGCGTGGGCCATGGTGAAGACACGTTACCCGGTTGCTGACCCAAACCACATGGCGAGGTCGGACCTGTGGGGCTGATGGGAAGGAGATCCTCGAGCTTGATGTACGGCCAAGTAGAACTGTTCATGAAATATTCCCAACAGATCTGTAAATTAGATAGCTCGTTAGATGGGATTGAGGAGGAGTACAATTAGTCGGTTTGACGATGTAATTTGAAATGACATGTAAAATGCCTTCTAGCCGGATTGTAGATCGTTTGTCTTTGCGGACCGTTTCGCTTCAACCTCGGGACCCAACAGTCCGGATTGTGTCCGAATACCCTTACAGTTATAAAAGAACCGGGGCATGCATGGAACAAGGCGTCGGGGTCATAATTGCTTTATCAGACAAGTGCCCAACTAGTTATGTTATATTACATGGTTAGTAAGAAACATCTTCCAGGAGAATAGTTCCGTTAAGGGTTCCTTTCTCGGGAGGCATGCCCTAAAGTGCATTGCGGACTGCGAAAATAGCGTAAAAAGCATCCGGGGCAGATAAATAAGTAAGTAATAAATCATCTTTCAAGTCACCGATCGAATATTCTCTTGAACGCTTAGCTTTCGGCTTCACCTAGTCTCGAGGTACACATCCGGCTGACCCGGCAAGAAGTAATCGCAGAGGTGCTCCCTTTACCTCCTAGCCGAACAATCGGGAACGAGGGGTAAGCACAGAGCCGAGCAACCCAGCTTGGCCAAAACTTAAGTCATATCTATGCATAAAATGGTGAATAAAAGGTACATGCGGAAGTATGACACATGAATAGGGCATGAAGCACGTATGAATAAGCTTCATTAAAGAAGCCCCGTGTATAATGAGTGCCGGAGCACATCAAGTGTGTGCGAACAAAGCGCAAATCAGCCTATAAAAGGTATTGAAGAGAAAAAGTGGGAAGAAGGAGGGGACAAGAGGCGGTAAAAATATAAAAAGGTGGACGGGGAGTGAGACGAACTCGAGTCCGGCGTTAGGCGTAGAATCTTCGGAGGCGGGCTGCGTTCCATGGGTTCGAGTCGAGTCGGTTGTCGGATCGTTACGTGGGCGGTATGCTCCGCCCGGTCGAGTTGGTCGATGATGAAGGGACCTTCCCACTTGGGCTTAAGTTTGTCCTTTTTCTTGTCCGTGAGCGTAGAACAAGTTCGCCAACATTGTAAGTTTTGGCCTGCATTTCTGCTTTGATATCTTCGAGCCTGCTGCTGATAAAATGCGGAACGAGCCTTTGACACGTCCCGCTCCTCCTCTAAAGCGTCAAAACTGTCCTGCCGATCCAACTCGGCTTCTCTTTATTCGTACATGCGCACACGAGGTGAGTCATTAATTATATCGCAGGCAGAACTGCGCCGCTACCAGATACCATGAAAAATGGTGTGAATCCATGAGTTCGGTTTGGCGTGGTCCGCAGCCCCAGAGTACGGAGTCGAGCTCCTCTACCGTATGCGTGTTAGATTCCTTGAGGGATCGCACTAGTCCGGGTTTGATGCCGCTCATGATTAGACCATTTGCTCGCTCGACTTGACCGTTAGTTTGGGGGTGATAGACTGAAGCGTAATCGAGCTTGATTCCCATGTTTTGCACGAGTTTAACCTCGTCGGTCGTGAAGTTCGTGCCGTTATCGATGATGATGCTGTGGGGACGCCAAAGCGGTGTACTACCCCGGATATGAAGTCTATCACCGGTCCGGATTCTGCTTTTTAACCGGCTTGGCCTCAATCCATTTGGTGAATTTGTCCACCATGACCAATAAGTATTTGTGCTTGTGGGTTCCCCTTTAAGGGGTCCAACCATGTCAAGCCCCGGACCATGAACGGCGGTGATGGGTATAGTTTTGAGGGCGGTGGGTGGCATGTGGCTATGATTAGCAAAGAGTCGGCAACCGACGCATCGTTGGACTAAGTCCTGAGCATCTGCCCGGGCTGTCGGCCAATAAAATCCTGTACGGAAGGCCTTGCCTACAAGGGCCCGGGCTGCAGCGTGGTGCCTGCCGAGTCCGGCGTGAATTTCAGCCAGTAGATTTCGCCCTTCCTCTTCGGAGATACACCTTTGAAGGACTCCGGTTGTGCTTTTCTTATAAAGTTCTCCCTCATGGACCTTGTAGGCTTTAGATCGCCGAACTATGCAGCGGGCCTCATTTTGGTTATCGGGAAGTTCCTGCCGCATTAAGTAGGCTAGGAATGGTTCTGTCCACGGAGCAATTACTGCCATTATTTTGTGAGCTGAAGGTGTTATTTCAGTGGCTGAGCCGCCGATTGTGTCAGAATGGTCTGAGTTAGGTGATGCAAATTGGCTCGGATTGTTATTTCGGACTCCTCTTCCTATAATCTGGATGGCTTAAAGAGCCGTTCCAGGAAGATGTTTGGAGGGACGGCGTCTCGTTTCGCCGATGCGTGCTAACTGCGTACGTGCCTGGTTATTATCCCGGGCTACATGGTGGAATTTGAGTCCTTCGAACCTAGCTGACATTTTTAGGACGGCGTTGCGGTAAGCTGCCATTTTGGGATCTTTGGCGTCAAAGTCTCCATTTACTTGGGATATTGCGAGGTTTGAATCCCCGCGCACCTCTAGGCGTTGAGTGCCCATGGAGATTGCCATCCGGAGGCCATGTAGAAGGGCCTCATATTTGATTGCGTTGTTGGAGTCCATGTACATTATTTGAAGTACGTATTGGATTGTGTCTCCAGTTGGGGACGTCAGGACGACGCCAGCCCCCAAGCCAGCCAACATTTTGGATCCGTCGAAATGCATGATCCAGTTGGAGTACGCGCCGTACTCTTTAGGGAGTTCGGCTTCGGTCCATTCGGTGTGAAGTCAGCGTAACTCGCGACTTTTATAGCTCACCGTGGTTTGTAGGTTATGTCAAATGGTAAGAGCTCGATAGCCCATTTTGCAATCCTGCCCGTTGCGTCGCGATTGTTTATAATATTGTTGAGAGGTACTTCGGAGGCCACCGTTATTGAACACTCTTGAAAGTAGTGTCGCAGCTTCCGGGATGCCATGAACACCGCATAAGCTATCTTTTGATAATGTGGGTACCAGGATTTGCATGGAGTTAGAACAGTAGATACGTAGTACACTGGTTTTTGAAGAGGGAATCTGTGCTTCCTGCTTTCTCGTTCAACGACGAGTACCGCGCGGACAACTTGATGTGTTGCTGCGATATATAATAACATAGGTTCGCCCAGGTTGGGCGCGGTCAGAACCGGATTTGTTGCCAGAATGGCCTTTATTTCTTCGAGTCCAATTGTCGCAAAGATCCGGCCCATTCGAAATGTTTGGTGCGCCGGAGGAGGCGGTAGAGGG
This sequence comes from Aegilops bicornis, assembly GCA_021605145.1. Taxonomy (NCBI): domain Eukaryota; kingdom Viridiplantae; phylum Streptophyta; class Magnoliopsida; order Poales; family Poaceae; genus Aegilops; species Aegilops bicornis. The sequence continues at coordinate 767,678,725 of CM038670.1, read as the reverse complement.
GCAGAGCCTTTTCTCCCAAACGGGAGATGAAACGACTTAAGGCCGCTACGCATCTGGTTAGTTTTTGTATCTGCTTGAGGTCTTTTTGGAATATCCAATTGTGACAGAGCTCGGATTTTGGCCGGGTTTACTTCAATTCCTCTACCAGATACGATGAAGCCCAAGAGCTTTCCTACCGGGTACGCCAAGACGCATTTTTCCGGATTGAGCTTAATGTCATATGCTCGGAGGTTGTCGAATGTCACCCTCAAGTCTTCTACTAGAGTTCCGACGTGTTTGGTCTTGACGACCACATCGCCTACGTATGCCTCTACTGTTTTGCCTATCTGGGTAGCCAGACATGTTTGAATCATGCGCTGATATGTTGCGCCAGCGTTTTTTAGTCCGAAGGGCATTGTGTTGAAGCAGAATGGCCCATATGGAGTAATGAATGCCGTTCTTGGCCTGATCTTTCTCCGCCATCTTGATTTGATGGTATCTGGAGTATCGTCGAGGAAGCACAATGAATCGTGCCCTGCGGTAGCATCGATGATTTGGTCGATGCGAGGGAGGGGGAAAGGGTCCTTTGGACAGGCCTTGTTAAGGTCTTTAAAATCGACGCAGAGGCGCCAGGATTTGTCCTTTTTTGGTACCATTACTAGATTGGCTAGCCAGTCCGGATGTTTTATATCTCTGATGAATCCGGCTTCTAAGAGTTTGGCTAGCTCCTCTCCCATTGCATGTCTTTTGGGTTCGGAAAATCGCCAAGAGCTTGTTTGATCGGCTTGAATCCTTTTAGGATATTTAGGCTGCTTTCTGCCGACTGCGTGGGATTCTGGCATGTACGAAGGGTGCCAGCAAAATGTCCCAATTTTCGAAGGAATTCTCGTAGTCTTGACCCGACATCAAGACTTAATTGTGCCCCAATGGAGGCCGTCTTTGTGGGGTCCGTTGGATGGACCTGAAATTTGACTATTTAAATACTGCTGGTTTAAAAGAGGTGGACTTGGACCTCTTATCGAGTATCACATCGTCCCTATCCACCGTGGAGCGCAGCGTAGTTAGTTCCTCTACCGCTAGGGCTTGGACAATGCCTCTAGGGCCGGTCGGCTGTCTTATTTTCAGCTTGGAGTGTCAGATCTGGATCATTGGCGAGAGTGATTATCCCATTGGGTCCGGGCATTTTGAGCTTCATGTACCCGTAGTGGGGTATACCTTGGAAGATTGTGAATGCCTCTCGCCTCTAACAAAGCGTGATATCCGCTGCCGAATGGGGCCACTTGGAACATGACCTCCTCGGACTGTAATTGTCCGGTGAGCGAACACTACATCTAGTGTGATTTTTCCTGGCAGCAGATTTCTCGACTAGGGATTATCCCTCACGAAGGTTGTGCCGCTTCGCTCAATGCGGCTCCGTCAGTTTCCATTTTTGAAGGGTTTCCTCATAGATGAGGTTTAATCCGCTACCGCCATCCATGAGTACCTTAGTAAGGCGGAAACCGTCCACTATCGACCGAGGACCAATGCGGTGGTGCTCTAGCTGTTCGGAATTTAGGTTCGTCATTTGGCGTTGAAGGTGATAGCCGTGTTGCTCCATGGATTTGTTGTTTCTACTTGGTAGACTTGGCGAGGCTGCGGATTGTTCGTTTCCGCATGTTATTTGATGCGGAAGTCTCAAGACCGTTAATACCGCATCGGTACTGCTGGGTTGGTTGCCCGGGGCTAAAAATCCTACGCCACTTTTGGCCACCTGCCGTAGTATCCAACACGCTCGAAGGTTGTGTGTTGGAGTGGCGCCCTCCGTACTGTGGATTTTGCAGGGTCCGTTGAGCCATCCCTCCAAAGACGGTTCCGCACTTTAGGGGTTTTTGCTTTTGGTTTTAACCCGTGTGCTTGAGTATGAAGCACCCTTTTATTTCGGACTGGGTTTGTATTCAGGGCCGGATTGTCCCAAAACCTAGTTTCGGTTTTCCAGGCACTCTCCATCGCGCAGTATTTTTGTACGATGGTCGCTAGGTCGGCGAGGCGTGAAACTTCGCGACGACTGATGGCTTTGATGATTCCCTTGTCTGTGCAATTGTTGCAGAAGATTGAAATCGCACTTTCTTCACGGCAGTCCTTTATCTTGTTCATAACCAGGAGGAATCGCCCGATAATGATGTATTGTTTCATCGGGCTCTTGCCGTATTTGAGATAGATCGCTTATGTTTGGGTGGGCGGGTGGAATTAAGTTCGGAACCCGCCCGATCTGAGGCTCAAAGGCCAAGAAGCTTCGGATTCGAAGCTTGGTTTCTTGGCGCTTCCCAACAAATCTGGTCCGATGCGACTTTAGGTTCGATGTTGATTAGCGTCCGTCCCTCCGCGGGAATCCGGCATGGAGGGATCCGGAATCCGGACATAGTTGGATTTTAACATAGAAGAAGAGTCGCCGCATTGTTCCTCTACCACGACAACGTGGTGGGTAACTTGGGGAGAGTTAATTTCTCTCAGATCGGTTTTAAGCCCAATCTGATCGTAGTCGGTAGCGACTCCCAGGGCGGCGATGCGATCCAAGAGCTTGTTTACGGAGGAGAGCTCAATCGGATCTAGCTTCTCGACGTGAAGATCGCTTTCAATGACTTGAGAGGTCATTGTCGGGGCGGTGGCTGAACAGGCGGTCATGAGAAAACTGCCTAGCCGAATAGTCTGGCCGGCGGCCAAAGCTCCCTTGACGACGGCGCCGTCTTTAAACACGGGAAAAGGCATCCTTCCTGATGGTGATGGCACAGAGGAACTCTCAATGAAAGCACCAATGTCGGTGTCAAAACCGGCGGATCTCGGGTAGGGGGTCCCGAACTGTGCGTCTAGGCGGATGGTAACAGGAGACAAGGGACACGATGTTTTACCCAGGTTCGGGCCCTCTTGATGGAGGTAAAACCCTACGTCTTGCTTGATTAATATTGATGATGTGTGTTACAAGAGTGGATCTACCACGAGATCAAAGAGGCTAAACCCTAGAAGCTAGCCTATGGTATGATTGTTGTTCGTCCTATGGACTACAGCCGTCCGGTTTATATAGGCACCGGAGAGGGCTAGGGTTACACAAAGTCGGTTACAAAGGTAGGAGATTTACATATCCGTATCGCCAAGCTTGCCTTCCACGCCAAGGAAAGTCCCATCCGGACACGGGACGAAGTCTTCAATCTTCTATCTTCATAGTCTTGGAGTCCGGCCGATGATGATAGTTCGGCTATCCGGACACCCCCTAGTCCGGAACTCCCTCAGTCATCTTCATCATCGCGAACATGGCAAATGTTCTTTTTTGTTATCATGCATTATACCGATGCCCGCGTACTGCTCTACTAGTGGCAGCAACGGCCCTGCAGAAATGAGTTGACTGTACTCTGCTGCATCCCAAGGGGGCGTTTCCGGCCTTTGAGAAAACCAAGGATCAGTGCCGTCTTCGTGATTCATTCTTCCCCGTTTTTGTTTCTGCCAATGTGTTTTCAGTCACTGCATGAAGAAGAACGCATCAACAATCCACAAAAAATGCATTCTTGTTGTTTGCACGTAGAAGATAACATGACAATCTTATCACATTTTCTGCGTAGGCAACCAACACATCATGGCAAGTAGGGCATGCACATCCACTCTCTTTTCTGAAATCTGGGTGCCAGCTATCAGTTTGAAGTGATGGCAACAACCAATAAAATAGGATGGCAAGCAACAACATAACATGGTGGCAGTTAACGGCAACGATAGGTGGCAACTGATGTTAGACACAAGTGGCAATTATTTGTCCTGCCACCCTATGCCAAATTTCTCCTTTCTCTCCCTATTTTTAGTGATTCATACGCATCCTTCATTACCAACTACTCCCACCAAGCCAACCGAGAATCTTAGCTCAACTCTAGCATCGTACATGGCAGATCTGGAGTATGTTGGTTGGCAAATGCGAATACACACAAATCCGTTGGGTGTTTTGCCCTGATATTTTTAGTGATTCATACACATCCTTCATTACCAACTACTCCCACCAAGCCAACCGAGAATCTTAGCTCAACTCTAGCATAGTACATGACAGATCTGGAGTATGTTGGTTGGCAAATGCGAATACACATAAATCCTTTGGGTGTTTTGCCTTGATGGCGTGGATCCAGTCGCCATCTTCGTTGGCAAATTTCTAATTTCTACGCAGAAGAAGGACGAGAAACAGAAGGAGATCGAAGTTTCACCTGTTTTTAGCTAGTCGTCTTTGGGAGGGCGGGGTTGGGGGGGGGGGGAGGGGGGGTGTTTAGCGGTGGGAAGGCGCTATGGATCTGCTCTAGTTGCCATGGCAACCAGAGAAGGAAGGCGATGGAGATAGGGGATCAAGAGGTAGGAGAAGATGGCGGCGGGTCGGATTGGGGATCGAAAGGAGGGCGAGATGACTGGCGGGCTGGGTCGTGCGGGCAGCGCGGTTGTTTGCCCGGACATGTGGGCGATTTTGCCACACACCGAACGTGCGATCTATGGCTGCTCGCGTCCGGACGTGGTCGTGCGGACGGAATCGTCTCCGTACCACACAGGACGTGCGGCACATATATCGGCGTCCAAAATTATAAAGGTTCTTAGAGATGTTACGACCAAACCGAGAACACATTCTACCGGTCCTGTACTGTCGCGCGTTCCTTCCCCCTCCACCTGCCCCGCCCCATGAAAAAGGACCTGAATCCCAAGACCCAAAAGCATTCTCCCTCTCCCATCCCATCCCACAAGCAAAAGATTTCTACGCAGTACACTATAGTACTGATCATCTCTGACCCACCTCCCCTACCCCAGTTCCCCTTCTCCCATTGATCGCTCCTGCTCTGCTCTGCTTTTCTCCACACAGCAGAGCACAACCACTACCACCGCCTTGACGAACCGTCTCGAAGCGACTCCTCCTCCAAGACAGCCAAGGCCACCACCAAGAAACCGACCCCCTTCCTCCCCCCTCCTCGCAAATGCCGCCCGCTTGGCCGGGTGCTCGCGCGTGACTCAGCGCCCAGGGCGAGAGCGAGGCCAAGAGGGGGGAGATTGAGCGCGAGCGGTGGCCCCGGCGGCCCGGCGGCGACATGGGGTAGGTGGATTTGGAGGAGGTGGTGCTCTCCTGGTCGGCCAAGGAGATCAACAACGTCGACCTCTACAGTGATAAGGTACTCCCTGGCGTCATCCATCCCGTGGTTGCCGCTGCTAGTAGTTCCGGACGGTGATTTCTGCGGGCGGTTCTGCAAGCTTGAGCCTTTTCTTTTTCCGAATCTGCGCGCACGTCGCGCGGACCCAGGACGGCCGAAGCGCGTGCGTGCGTATGCGCGCTAGCTAGGTTTCTTCTACTCCGACTAGTCGTGCTTAAATCCGCTGTTGTTCGCTGCCTTTTATGCGTATATAGTCGAAATTGGGCATGTTGTCTGATGCTCTGCTCTGCTCTGTATGTGTGTTATCCGTGCGCAGCGCTCGGGTTTAGAGGGGGTTTCTGTCCACGTGTCATGGAAGCGCGATTTTCATGTGCTTAGCAACGCAAATTCAATGCCTTTTGGTTTGCTATAAGTGTTGATTGCCATTTCTGGACTGTATTAACATGATTAACATGATTGTTGCACACTTGCACACTTGGTGATAGAATAGATACATGGCTGTCAGGAAATTACATGTTACTGTCGGTGCCATATGCAACTGATTCGGTCTAACTAGTTGTCATGCATGATTCTTATGCTGAGTTACTGACTGAGTGTAGGTGTTCACTGCTGTTGACAAGAATGGCTCACTAATTTTTTATGACCATGATGTACCACATCATTTCTCATGTCCTTTTTAGAGGGCTATAGCACCATCTTGCCTATCTCATTCCAGAAAACTCTAGATAATGTGTGGCATGAGCTTTAAATGGCTGTTGGGAGGTGGTAGGCGTGCAACTTATGTTGTATCCTAATGAGAGAGATACATGCCGCGATGTTGTACCATTTTGTGGTAGGCGTGCAACTTATGTTCTACCGCACGAGTTATAACTTGTATTGCTATGAAAAATATTGTGTCTACGGTTGACTGCGGTAACCTCCTTGTGATATGAGCAGCTTAAGCCCTGTATCGATCATCGCTTCTTCTTCCGGTATTATGAAATTGCAACTGACTCTGCTAGCATTAATTGCATTCTGTGCTCAAGGAACTGTTGGAGAATCTTTTGCTAGCTATAATCATAACTTTCTCATTTATGAATTATGACCTCATTTGTGTTCAGGTTGTGACCATTCCCTGCAACTTCAAATCACTTGATCACTATCTCGTATCCTTTCGTGTGCCTCTGATTGAAGAAACAAGGTCAGATCTATGCTCACGCCTTCAACTCATCAGTGAAGCACCCTCGTCGAAAATACGTTCCATGGAGGTAGCAGGGAAATCGGGATTATACTTTATGGATGTGGGCTTTTGGGATAATGATGCTGGTTTTTCTACTGGGAATTATACTATGAGGAATGGTGACATAGTTATTTTGTCTAGCATAAAGCCTGAATCTGCAGAGGACTTAAACCACCATGGCGTGACATACTGCTTGGCAATGGTTACTGAGGTTTCTATGGATGATGAATACCAGAAGGGCTTCAGAGTCAAAGTTGCAAAGAATGTTGGTTTGCAAGAAGACTTAAAAAAACTGAAGCATGCAATATTTCTCAACAATATCACGACAAACATGCGGATATGGAAAGCACTTACCTTTGATAGCCACATGGATAACAATTTCACAGTAATCAAGTCCCTCTTAGCCCCCACAAATCTGGTAATATGACATGAATACTTGCATTTTAGTTTTACTAGATATTTTCATTACCATTATAAATTGGTATGGGACCTAACTTTTTGAGTTCCTCTTTGTTGGCTCTGTTGCAGGGTGAGGATGTTTGTGGTGTCTGTATTAAACAGGATGAGGGCTGTTTGGCTTCTTTCACAGAGCAACTACTTTCGATTAAGCTTAATCAATCACAGGTGGATGCTATCGAATCTATCATATCAGCTGTACAATGTGGGCATGTGAACCTCATGAAGCTTATATGGGGTCCACCAGGTATTGGAAAGACCAAGACGGTTAGCGCTTTATTGTGGATTTTGGCGTGTTTGAAATGCAGAACTCTTACTTGTGCTCCCACTAATGTTGCTGTCGTTGGAGTTTGCACTCGTTTCCTTAAAAAAATTAAGGATTTCAATGAGCAGATTGATGACAATGGTCTACCTTTTTCTCTTGGAGATATCTTGCTATTTGGGAGCAGGTCTAACATGGACATCACCGATGATCTTCAGGAAGTTTTCTTGGATTTTCGTGTCGACGAACTTGTTGAATGCTTTTCATCGTCGTCAGGATGGAACTACAGAATAGCTTCAATGGTATCATTTTTAGAAGACTGCGTTTCACGGTATGATATGCTTCTCGAGGATGATTGCAAAATTGATCCAGTGTGCTTTCTGGACTTCACAAAGAAGCAATTTGATGCGACAGCAATAGCTCTGAAAAGATGCATAATGAATTTGTGGGCTCATATTCCTGGAAGGTGCTTTTCTCATGATAGTGTCATAAATATATCTACGTTTCTTAAGATGCTGGAAAAATTTGGTGCCCTTCTTAGCGACGTAGACTTGACCGATGAGGGCTTGAAAAGGGACCTTGGTTGTCTGTCAACTGCAAACTCTGTTTGTGCAAAGCCTATATCTTCTATCGAGAAGGAACTGGATGAAGCAAGGTACACATGCATTAAGTTGCTTAAAGATCTGCTACACTTGCTCAACTTACCCACTGGAGTAGACAAAAACTGGGTCAAGAACTACTGCATATGTAATGCAACACTTCTTTTCTGCACCACCTCTAGCTCTTATCAGTTACATCACATGGATATTGCACCCCTCGATGTATTAGTTGTTGATGAGGCTGCTCAAGTGCGGAGTGTGAATTGGTGATCTCACTACGGCTACATTGGCTAAAATATGTTGTTTTGGTAGGGGATGACTGTCAGCTGAGTGCGATGGTTAAAAGCAAAGTAAGGTTTTGCCTCACCCACTTTATATTGTTTGTTTCATTTCTTAGTCACTGGTGCATTTATCAACAAGATAAAATTGTGATACTGAAATGACCCAACACTTTTTTCTTGAAAAAATTGTGAAGGTCATATCTTTCTTTTATGTTCCGTTTGTTATTGATCTGTTTTTGATTGTCCTAATTCTTACCTTTAATTGTTTGTCTCCAGGTATGTAAAGAAGCTGGATTTGGAACAAGTCTTTTTAAGAGATTGGTTAAGCTAAAATTTGAAAAACATTTGCTGAATATGCAGTATCGCATGAATCCTTGTATCAGCTTATTTCCAAATGCTCAATTTTATGAGAGGAAGATGTTGGATGGTTCCAATGTCCTGTCTTCTAGCTATAATAAGGAGTTCACATGCCTCCCTTTTGGCAGCTACACGTTAATAAATGTCGCGGATGGAAGGGAAGACAAAGAGGGCACAGGAAACAGTCGGAGAAACATGGTTGAAGTTGCTATTATTTTGCACCTAATCCATACCATCTTTAAATGTATGTCTAAGCTGAAATATATCATTTGCTTAACCTTAATATCATTTGTAGTTATTAATTTTTTTATGAAGTTACTTGGCTAGTATAATGTGGTACCCAAAAAAAGGCTAATATAACACGGGATATTTTGAAGCATACATGGTCTTCCTTTCTTGTACTGCATACATTTTTATTTTTAAAAAGGAGTACATTTAGTAGATAACATGAAAGCTTAAATGCTATGCTCTATTAGAGTTGTTATCCACTGCATGGTCCCACTTAAGCAACTTTTTATCATTATCAGAGTGGAAAACAGTGACATTTCAATGACTTGGTGATGCAGAATCAACTTAAGTTTGCTGAAGAGAATTCTTTCAGTAGCCTTGTCCAAAATTTGACCACTTAAGATTATTCTGCAGCTTGGAAAAAGACAGGCCAAGGTTTCAGCATCGGCGTGGTCTCTCCATATAATGCTCAAGTTGATGCAATTAAATCTAGACTTGGCAAAAAGTACGATAAATGTGATGGCTTTCATGTGCGCGTGAAGTCCATTGAGGGTTTCCAAGGAGAAGAGGATGATATAATAATACTATCAACTGTTAGATCCAATGGGAGAGGAGTTCTTGGATATCTTGCTGATAACCAAAGAACAAATGTTGCTCTTACTAGAGCAAGGTGTGCATCAATTTTTGTTGCGGTCCCTTGTTTTTATTAATGTTCAAAGTATGTAAGACTGATGATATAGATTTGATGTTTTATTTCATGCAGGCACTGTCTTTGGATTGTTGGGAATGCTCATACACTGTATAAAAGTGGGACCGAATGGACAGACCTTGTTCCTGATGCAGAAAGACGTAAATGTGTTTTCAGTGCCACTAATGACGCAACCATCTGTAGGTTGGTTTTGCAAGTAAAGCAAGAGCTTGATGAACTTGATGATCTTCTTAATGCTGATTCGGTGGTTTTCAGCAATACCAGATGGAAGGTAAGTACCATGGTTTTAGCCAGTTTGGCTTTAACCATACTTTCATATTTTCTAATATGTCACTGCACTTAATTTACCCAGAATGCAAACCACATGTATGTACATGTGTCTTTTGAGACTCATTCTAGAATATACACATACTTTCTGGAATCATGTATGTGGTTCGCTTGTCTCTGCTAGGCTGTTTCCTCTGTACGATGCTTTCAGGGACATGTGCTACTTTTACGATGCTTTGTCAGTTATATGGTTCTTCTCTATAGAGTACATACCATCTTGTGAACCTCCTAGTTTTCTCGAAGAACATACTGTTCTTTCATTTTTCTCAGGTTGCGTTTTTTGTATTTGTAAATTCAACAGGTCATTCTTAGCGATGAGTTTAGGAAGTCCTTCACCAAACTCAAATCACCACAGCTCAGGAGGGAAATACTCCAAAAGCTTATCAAACTTGGAGCTGGTTGGAGGACAACAGTTAAGAACCTTGACATACCAGGTGTTTCTCATCTTGCAAAATTATATAAGGTTAGGGACCTGTATCTCGTATGGAGTATTGACATGGAGAAAACCGAAAGAAAGTATTTCCAGATAATAAAAATTTGGGACCTACTGTCACAGTAAAATGTTGCAAGAACTGTTCAACGTCTCCAGAATTTGTTTTCCATGTGCACGGATGATTACCTGGATCACTGCAGGAGAGTGCAGACACAGGGGTATGAGTATTTTGTTGTTAATGGGCTATACTCTGGCCTCTTCAATTTTTACTTATCCTTTGATGCTTGATCAACTTCTTTGTAAATATCGTGCCTAGAAATGAAATGCATGTAGACATTCTTCTAATTTTTGCACTCCTTTTTGTCGTGGATAACAGGAAACTGGAAGTTCCTATGGTTTGGGATGTTGGACATGCTATTATTCGCTATAACATGGATTGCAAAGTTGATGCTCATGAAGAGCATGGTCTCGTGGATACATCATATGCCATGGAAAATTCAAAAGTAAGCGAAAGCTTCTTGCTGATGAAATTCTACTATTTATCATCTGGAATGGCAAAGCATTTGCTGACAGCTACTGATGGGTCTGAAATAAACATCCCCTTTGAACTAAGTGATGAAGAGCAGGTGATTATCCAATTCCCGCTCACTAGTTTTATACTTGGTAGGTCAGGCACCAGAAAAACCACTATATTGACAATGAAAATGATTCAAAAAGAGCAACTGTCATTGATCGCATCCCAAGGTCTAAATTTTGATGGAGCTGTGTCTGCGGCAGATGACAATAAACTTATGCCATTAAAGAATGGAGGAGAATGTTCTGTGAAACAAATATTTATCACTGTGAGCCCAAAGTTATGTTCAGCCATAAAAGATTACATCTATAGACTTAAAAGGTAAGTCTGTTGAATTGGACCCCTGTTTGAAAGTACTACATATGTTTACACCATTTTGGAAATGATCTTGATAAATCCATTTAAAGTGGACAGAAATGTGTGCATGAGTTGGCTCAACTTTTTTCACTGTACCTTTAAGGGTCATTTGAAGTGCATTTTCTCTTTAAGATACGATTTTGTGGATGGGCGTATAGCTCAGTGGAAAGAGCGTGGTTGTGCGCCTTGGCAGACCAAAGTTCGATTCCTGTTGGTGGAATTTATTTCACGGATTAAAACTTGATGTCCCACACCTTCTTCTTAACTAAAAAATGCCACAGGGCTCGTCCCCCATTCGCAGGCCATGCTGGGCTGGGCGTGCACTCACATGACTAAAAAAACTGAGCCATGCTTGGGGCTCTTTTATGAAAATATATATTGCAAGCTGGTTCAGTGATTTCTGTGAAAGATATTCACTTTTCTTATTTTATGTTTGTTATTTATTTCAACCCTATATAGATTTGGCACTGGTGATGTCTCTGATCAGCCAAGCATTCTTCGCATGCATGACGTCATGGATGTCCTGGAAGAGTTTACAGAAATTCCTGACAATTTTGTGATCTACCTCATGAGCACTATCCTCTTACTATAACATATCGTAAGTTTCTGATGATGCTTGATGGAACATGCCGGACATCATTTTTTGATGTATTTTATGGTGAAATGAAGTCTAGCTTTGAGAGAGGCCATTCAAGATCTCGTGCAGTGCAAACTTTTATTGAATTGAATGAAGTTACCTACGAAAAATTTGCTACTTTCTACTGGTCTCGTTTTAATAAAGACCTGACAAAGAAATTTGATGCGTCCACTGTTTTCACTGAAATAGTCTCTCACATTAAGGGCACATATCAAGCAAGCGGGCCTTATACTGGCAAACTGGGAAGACAAGATTATGTGATGCTCTCAGATAAAAGAATTTCATCTTTGAACAAAGAGAAAAGAAATAAAATTTATGATATATTCCTTGAATATGAAAGTATGAAATGCTCTGCCAGGGAGTTTGATTTGTCAGATTTTGTCAGTAGTCTTCACACTAGTCTTGTATCTGATGGCTACAATGGAGATTTGGTGGATTTTGTTTACATAGATGAGGTACAGGATCTGACCATGACACAAATATCACTTCTTAAGTATGTCTGCAGGAACATCAAGGAAGGCTTCCTTTTTGCTGGTGATACTGCACAGACTATAGCACGGGGTATCGATTTCAGGTTTGAAGATATCCGTTCACTTTTTTATACTGCATTCCTCACAGAAACTGAGGCGTCTAAACAAGGACTTAAACATGGGGAGAAATCCCATCTCTCTGATATGTTCCAATTGTCTCAAAATTTCCACACACATTGTGGCATCCTCCGTATGGCACAAAGTATCATGAGGCTTCTGTGCTTCTTTTTCCCATCAAGTGTCGACAAGCTTAATCCAGAGACTGGACTAGTATATGGAGAAGCTCCTGTGCTGCTAGAGTCTGATAACGATGAAAATGCTATTATGCGAATTTTTGGAGAAAACAAAGGTCAACATGGTAATCTGCATGGGTTTGGTGCTGAGCAAGTCATATTAGTTTGTGATGATGCTACCAAAAAACAAATTATTGAAGTTGTTGGTAAACAAGCTCTTGTTCTGACTATTGTTGAATGTAAGGGCCTTGAGTTTCAGGTATGGGCCTATAAATTCAGTTTCGTCTTTGTTCATTTTGCAAAATATTTCAATTTTAAAATGGGCTGTTTCAGAATGTTGAGTGTACTTACTTCAAAGGTATTGTATAGGATGTGCTGTTGTACAACTTTTTTGGTTCGTCGTCTTGAAATAAATGGAGAGTTCTGTATGGCTACATGAAACATAAAGCTATTATAGCACACGCCGAGGAGACCTCTCACCCAGGTTTTGACAGAAGCAAGCATTATCTACTCTGTTCAGAGCTGAAGCAACTCTATGTTGCAATCACGCGCACTAGGCAAAGATTGTGGATATGCGAAAATACAGATGATTACTGCCGACCAATGTTTGACTACTGGAAGAAGTTGTGTCTTGTAGAAGTTAGATTACTTGATTCTTCCCTCATTCAGGCCATGCAAACAGGGAGCAGCATTGATGATTGGAGGCTACGGGGAACCAAGGTTAGTGATCTTTACTTGTTTGGTCTGCAAAGCTAATTTTAGTTTATCATGCTATGCATTATGTTGCCTAGTGAGTGTTCTTAATCTTGTTAAATTCATGGGGTTTTTGTTTCTCACAATTGTTGTATGCACAAGTAAATCTTTTTTAGGCGGGTCATGGTGGCCACTTATAGTTTTTCTGTACTTGTCTTTTACCATTGTTATTCCATGTCACAAGTTATCTCTTTATTTGTAGTTATTCAATGAGGGGCAATTCGAGATGGCTACTATGTGTTTCGAAAAGGCTGGTGATGCACACAGAGAGAAGTGGGCAGGAGCTGCTGGACTTGTAGTGACTGCTGACCATGCCATCTCCACAAATTTGGAGTTAGGCAAGGCTTCATTGCAAACAGCATCAGAGATTTACGAGTCCATTGGAATGCATGAGAAAGCTGCTACGTGTTATTTGAAATTAGGCGACTACAAAAGAGCAGGTCGAACAACTCTTCGTAATTTCCAAGCTGTGTCCATTTGAGATTTCATCATATTGTAACGGTCTACAGATGGCAAGTTGTTCTAAAAGAGGTGCCTTATAAGTAAATGCCATCAAATCTCAAAATATTGTTTTGAAATGGTACCCCTACATAAATTGCAGCTGATACGCCAATTCTTACCTTTCATATGGAGCGTTATCTCACGCTCTGGAAAACTCTGTCTGACTAAACATTGTGTTCCTTGCACTGCCTTAGGTATGCTCTACATGCAAAACTGTGGTACTTCTAGACTTGAGGATGCTGGTGACTGCTTTGCTAGGGCTGAATGCTGGTCGGAGGCAGCTGAAGTGTTCTTCAAAGCTAAATGTTACACCAAGTGTTTCTCCATGTGCTCAAAAGGAAAACAATTATTCAATCTGGGCTTGCAGTTTCTGCAACAGTTGGAGGAGGAACATTTGCTTGATGATTCAAAATCCTTGGAGGTTTCTGCAATTAGATCAGAGTATCTAGATAATTGTGCTCAACATTATTTTGAGTGTGGTGACATAAAGCGTATGATGCCTTTTGTTAAGGCTTTCAGTTCTATGGATAATGTACAGGCATTCTTGAAGTCAAGGAATCTTCTTGAGGAACTGTTTAGTATAGAGATGAAAAAGGGTAATTTCGTTGAAGCTGCAGGGATAGCAAAGCATAAAGGAGATGTCTTACTGGAGGTGAAAATGCTTGAGAAGGCAGATTTGTTTGAGGATGCAACGCGGCTTCTCCTCCTCCACATCATTGTAAATTCTTTGTGGTTTTTAAATAATAAAGGGTGGCCTCCCAAAAGAAATCCAGAGAAGGAACAGTTGCTTGCAGAAGCCAAAGAGATGGCGAAGAAGGTATCTGATTGCTTCTATGGTTTCGTTTGCCTGGAAGCTGATGCACTGTCAGATGTGATTAAGTCTCTTCCCGATTTAACTTGCACTTTGCTTGAGGGCAGAAAATGTGGGAACTTGTTTGTTGAATTTATTGCTTCCGTTCAATTATTGATGTTCATCTTCAGTCTCGAACCTCTGGATACAATTTAGAGATAGGGCCAGGATCTGAAGATGAAAATAGTTGTAATAATATGCTGGCTTCTAATCAGATGTCACCCCAGACTCTGTTTAATGCCTGGAATCGCTGGAAGTCGATCATACTCAACGCACTATCTCATTTTCGCCACACTGATGGTCCAGAATTAAATGACTACGCAGTTATGTATGAAGATCTTTTCGCCAAGTACTTTGGATTGAGAAAAGATGATGAAGTTGACAGATATGTGGTACTTAACATGAATGCAAGTTGGCTTTCTAATGCTGGCATAAGTTCTTTGCAGCAAGATGGCAACAGATGTTTACTGGATGCCCCTCGGTGTCATTCGTGTGCTCAGTATTTCTGGCTGAATGAGATGTCTTCTGTTGGTTTCAGTGTACTTAAGACTGTACAAGATACTAATAAGGCGGAGAGTACAGGTGAAATATCTTTTAGTGATGAGAATACTCCCTTCTGGGATATGTTTGAGAGGTTTCAAGTCAACAAGCAAGGCCAGGTGAGCTTCATATTTTACAATGCTTGTTTTGTTATTTTCCAGTATGTCCCATTGCTTTGCATCTGCCAAGTTATTCTAAAAGCTATTTTTCTGCAGAAAGATGCAAGGTTCGTTATCCAATTCCTTAGGAGTACCCTTTCATGGCTGAAGCAAACAGGCTTCCAAGAAAAGATTGATGCACAATTGTTGGAAGAGGTCAGGCACATCTGCGATCAGTTCGAAGAGCGTTCTTCCAGGTAAGCGAATGTTGAATTAGCACCAGCTCCGATCTTGTTGTGTAAATACAGTAGTGCAATTGGTAGACAGGTATGGCTGACATCTTTGTGATAACATCCTCTCTTTTTCTGGATGATGATATGTAGTACTTTCTACTTCTAGTGTAAAACATGCATGATTAGGTGATCCTTAATTCTTGTGACATTTGCGCAGGATGGAGAAGACAGCTTGTCTGACTCTGGAGGATCTGTACTCAATGTGGCAAGATGGCGAGAACAAACTGCAGATGATCATCAGCTTCCTGTGTTCCGAAAGGGCGTCCACGAAGGAAGACGACAGGACGAACGAAGTCCAGTGGCAGACAGACAAATGGACTGGATGCTCGGACAACGAGACCGATGTCCAGTCGCAGACTGACGAAGCCGACGAATGGACTGGATGCTCAGACAACAAGACCGATGTCCAGTCGCAGACTGACGAAGCCGACGAATGGACTGGATGCTCAGACAAGGAGGCGGAATGGGTGAAGGAGGATGAAGCGGCGGCACAAAAGGCGGCTCGGAAGAAGAAGAGCAACAAGAAACCCAAAGAACCGCACAATGGCCGTTTCAAGAAGTGAGCTACTGCGGCTGTAGCTTTAGTTCCCAGCCTGCATTGGAGAAACTTGTTGTGTACCATGCGTGTGCCTGGCGGAGAGGGAAGGGGATTTCAGAGATGAAGAGAGACGCGCGCAGATCCTGCCTAGCGAATCGAATGGTCCACGACGCGCGGCCATCATCGAAATTTCGGCGCCTATCACTGGCCTTCACAAAATTGACCGAAACTAAAACAGGTTTCAGTCACTTTTTCCCACCCTTCCTTTTCTGTTCTTTCTTGTCCCTTGGATGTTCATCTGATGCCGTAGAATTAGAAACTGACTGGAACGACGACAACAAAAATTTCAGATAGCTGACGCATACTACATGCTCCCCTCTTTTTTCCTTTTTCTCTTTGGATTTGGAGGGAAGCCGTGTGTCTAAGAGCAACTCCAATCGGCCGACCCAAACGGACGGCAATTTTGTCCGGCTTTTGTCCGTTTGGATTGGCCCGGCGAATACCTATGTCCGATTTCGCTTTTGGGTCGGCGCTTGCTCCCAGCGCCCAACGCTGACCCGACCCATTTTTGAGGTCGCGTGAAAAAAGAGAGAGAAGTGCATATTACACCCCTCAACTCTAGCCCTAATTTAATATACACCCCTCAACTCCAATATCATCTAGTTTACACCCCCAACTCTCAAAACTAGGCGAAATTCAACCCTTCCCTCCCTGTTGACCGGTTTTGACCTGTTGACTGGGTGAACAGTAAATTCAAAAGTAATAAAAAAATTCAAAAAATAATTTCATTTTTTCAGTGGGTGAACAGTAAATTCAAAAAAAGTTTTAAATAAAAAAATCAGAAAATGATAATAAAACAAAATTTTCTGAATTATTTTTGCATGGACGCTGCTTGAGTGCACGAACAGTATATGAAACAGTGGTCTCTCAAAAAAATCAGCCTGAACAGTGCACGAATAGTTAACTGTTTCACAGACGTCCGAACAATCTGAAAATTGGCACGGACATCACGCACTGAAAAGTCGTCAATGCAAAAATAATTAGGATTTTTTTGAAAATAATTAGCAATTTTTGAATTTACTATTCACCCGGTAAAAAATCAAAACTGTTTGTTGAATTTTATTTCCAACTTTTTTTGTTTTATTGTTCACCCGTTGAAAAAACAAAATTATTTTTATTTTTTAGTTACTATACACCCAGTCAAGAGGTCAAAACTGGTCAACTAGGTCAAAAACGGTCAACGGGGAGGAGAGGGTTGAATTCTGTCCTGTTTTGAGAGTTGGGGAGTGTAAACTAGATGGTATTGGAGTTGGAGGGGGGGTGGGTGTATATTAGAATAGGGCTAGAGTTGAGGGGTGTAATATGCACTTCTCTAAAAAAAATTAGTAAATATTTTTGAAATTAAAAACGCTAATTAAACATCAATGCCGGCCTCAAAGGCCAGCGAGAGTCCATGATTTCACATTACTAGGAGTAGGCACGCTGCCCTAGGCGTTCTTGTCGTCGTCATCAGGGCCGGTGAGGTCGATGTGCGTCGGTGCCAGGCTAGCCCAGGGGAACGTCGTCTCCCGGGCTGTGGCGACGTCCTCCGCCGCGGGCTGGGCTGCCCCATCGCGGGCACGACGTTCCTCCTCCGCGTCGCGCTCCCACTGCACGAGTTGCTCGCCCTCGCGGTGCTCCTCCGCCAGTCAGTGTTGCCGCCACTGCTCGAGGTAGATTTGCTTCTGCGCCGGCATCGCCCCAAGCTAGACGGGTGGCGCGCTGACCCTCTCGCGCACGTACCCGTCCCATGTGTATCGCTCATGCTTAACGGGGGTCGGCGCGCGGCTCGGCCTTGACGGGGGACGGCGGCACCAGTGGCGGCACGACTCAGTCGCCGGCAGCGGAGAGCACTATGGCCTCCCACAGGCGCGCCTCTGGTACGCTGTCTCCACCTCCTCTGCCTTGCGCCACTCTTTCTCCTCGCTTTCGTGGAGGACAGCCGCCAGCGCCGCCAGGTAGGCGGCCTCCTCCTCATGGTCCTCGTCGCGCACGACGAGGGGTGGCGGTGTGCCAGCCCGCACGTGCTGGACGACGCGCTGATGCTGCTTCGCGTGCTCGAACGTGAACCACACATCCCAATCGGGAGAGTCTGCTGCATAGGCGGGATTGAGGCGCTGCTCTGGCGTCAGCTGTTGCCGCCCGGCGCCGCGCCTCCTCCGCGTGCGCCCGTGCCGTCCGCGGCACCGCCGGCACTGGGATCCTCTCCGGATCCAAATGCCAGTCCTGTGGAAGCATGACGTCAGGGTACCGAAGGGGGATGCATGCTCCCAGTGCCACCTCACACCTGGTGCACTGGGGCGCTTACCCGCTGCCTCGGTGGGCGGGCAGACGCCGTCGGAGGCAGGGGGCGCGTGCAAAGGGCTGGCGAGGCCCTTGCCCTTGTTCTTGCCGGCGAAGAAGCCCATGGTGGCTAGGGTTGTCGCCAACGGGGGAGCAGAAGGGTGGCTAAATGAGAAGGGGCGTTTGGAAGAGGATGAGGATGGCTCCCCGCGCGCTTAGATTGAAAAAGGCCGCCTGCCGTCGCTGATGCGTGGGCCTGCGGTCGGCGATCGCCATTAATAGACGCGGGAGGTAGTTGCACGTCCGCCATGTCTGGACACGGCGGACACCGAGAGGACGTGCAGCGCATCTACGTTGTGTCGGCGCCGACGCATTTCAAGCTCAAATTTGGGTCGGAAATAGGTCCGCACGGACGCGAAGCGTACACGTTTTGGGAATGGGTCGGTGTGTTGGGCCATCACTTTTGTTCACGACCACCCAAATATACCACGCGGACAAAATGGGTCGCAGTTGCTCTAACTCACTGACCCATTCGTCCCTTTTTTGTCCGCTCGTGTTCGTACGGATGAATATCTTTTTTGCCAACGCACGGACTCAATTTCATTTTCAGTCCGTTCGGTGTTTGGTCGGATCCATTTCGCTGTCGCCTGTTATAGGTGCTCGCGTGCCTGGCCCGGCCTCGCCTCGCCGCACCCAGCCGCCTCGCGCGCCCGGTCACCATGCCGCCTCGCGCCCGACCCGGCTTCGCCTCACCGTTCCCCACCGGTGCGAGCTTCCCTTGCCCTGCTCGCACGCCCCGCCGCTATGAGCTTCCCTTGCCCCGCTCGCGCGCCTGGTTGCCTCGCGGCGCTCGCGCGCCCGACCTCACCCTGCCACGCAGAGCGGCCGCCTCATGCCCGACCCCCCAAAATGCGCCGCTACCGTTGTGCACACCGGCTGACCCAAATAAAAAGGCGCACAAATCCGTTCACTCGGGCGATCAAACGGATAAAAAAACAGCGTCCGTTAGGTGGGTGGGCTAGAGTTGCTCTAAGGCGTCTTCCTCTTTCCTCGGTCGGGACATCGTTCCTCTTTCCTCTGTGCGCCTAAAACCCCACTCCAGCATCCTCGCTCTCGCCATTCACCACTCATTACCGGAACAGGGCTCTACGCCGACAGCCAAATATATGCCGACGGCTACCGTCGGCCTAGTCCGAGCTATGCCGACAGCTAGCTCCTGACCGTCGGCGTACAATGGCCGTCGGGCTATCCTCGTCTACGCCGACAGCAGCCGTCGGCACATCCCAGCCGTCGGCTTATCCTGCATTACGCCATTGCCGTCGGCATATATCGGCCGTCGGCATAGATGCAGCGGCCCGACAACCGCCATCACGGTGGCTAACGACGTTAAATCTATGCCGACGGCCGTGGCGGTGGCCGTCGGCATAGATATGGGTGACACGTCAACGATCCGGGCGCACCGACCGGGAGCTATGCGGCGGTAGCCGTCGGCATAGCCGACATCGTCATCGATCCATGGCGCTGTCCATACGCCCAAGACCTATGCGCCGACGGCTTTGCCGTCGGCATAGTTTTTTTCTTTTTTTCCATATAGTATTATTATTATTATTAAGCATACAATATGTGCTAATAAGCATACATATAGATTGTGTTAATAAGCATACATATAGTATGTGTTAATAAGCATATAGTATGTTAATAAGCATATAGTATGTGTTAATAAGCATACAAATAGTTTTTTTTTTCTTTTTTTCTTCACTGTTTGCTTTATTATTTTTATTTAACTAACTTACATACAGTATGTGTTAATAAGCATACACACATTATTTTTCGGTTCTGTACAGAGCGTTGTGACCCCCCTCACGAACGGTGCCGCCGCCAGCCGGCAACTAGAATTGGGAACAGCCGCATCGGGTCTATCTGAAGGGACTTTGCTCCAAGTGTTTATATATATCGGATGACCTACCACAACCGGATGGTGTTATGGCATTTCGAAAGGCGTACGCATCTCCGGTGTGGCCCGTCACGGACGGCGCCGCCACGCACTGGAGGGGGAACGGACGCGTCGGGTCTACATGGAGTGGATTTAGGCGTGGGTTTGGCCCGGATGTTGCTCCCGGTGTCCCGGGGCCGACTGACACAACCGGGTGGAGAGGTCCTTTGGTCAAAGTCCGTCCGTGGGAAGTCAAAGGGCTAGATCTCGTGGTCAACCGCTCTGTGGTTAGGCGGACGGGGCCCTGGGGGTAGTAATGCCACTGGCGTCGTCTGCGCCCTCATACATGCGGGGTGGTGTTGTGGCATGTCCAAAGAGGCGGCACTGGAGGGAAAAGCAGACGCATCGGGTCTACGGAGGGATGTAGCTGTCGGTTTGGCCGGATGTTGCTCCTGTGTGTCCCTCTCGAGCTGACTGACACTGGCTGGGTGGAGAGGCCCACTGTTCAAAGCTCGTCCGTGGAAAGTCAAGGGTTAGATCTCGTGGTCAACCGCTCGGGGTTAAGGCGGGGCCTTGAGCCCACAGGGGATGGGGGTAGCAATGCCACCGGGCGTTGACCGGCCCCTCATACATGCAGGGTGGTGTGGTGGCATGTCTGAAGAGGCGGCACGCGTCTTGAGTTAAACCCCCTCACAGACGGCGCCATCGCCCGGCACTGGAGGGGGAAAAGCAGACGCGTCCGGGTCTACGGAGGGATCTTCTTTGTGGGCCCGCCGGATGTTGCTTCAAAGTGTTCCTATGGGCTGACCTAACACAACCGGGTGGAGAGGTCCTTTGGTCAAATCCGTCCGTGCAAAGTCAAAGGGCTAGATCCGTGGTCAAACACTGCTGAGGTTAGGCGGGACGGGGGCACAGGGGTAGCAATGCCACGGGCGTCGCACGGGCCCTCATACATGCGGGGTGGTGTGGTGGCATGTCCGAAGAGGCGACGCAGCGTCTCGGTGTGGCCCCCCTCACGGACGGCAATGACACGGTAGTAGGCGTTCTGTGATAACGATGCAGCGTGAATATTATTAAATACTTGGAGCGCGATAAAATCATGAGTTTTTACACAACGTGGGCACATGTGCTATAGGACTGATGGTAATTTTTCATAATTTTTGTGATGGAGAAGTATCTGAACACTTCCCTCTACGGCGTATTGCTCTTCGTGACGTCTCACGTTGTGGCGGCGGCCTCCGGGGGCTAGCATACCGTCTAATCTTGCGTAGGCGGCCTCTCACAAGTCTCGAAGTGTTGAGGCGGTTGCAAACGACCAGCACGCGTCTCCGGGGTGTGCCCCCCCCTCACGGACGGCGCCGCCCGCCCGACACTGGAGGAAAGCAGACGCGTCGGGTCTACGGAGGGGATCTTGCTGTGGGCCTGGCCGGATGTTGCTCTAAAGTGTTCCTATGGGCTGACCTAACACAACCGGGTGGAGAGGTCCCTTTGGTCAAATCTCGTCCGTGCAAAGTCAAAGGGCTAGATCCCGTGGTCAAACGCGCTTCTGAGGGTTAGGCGGGACGGGGCCTGGGGTAGCAATGCCACCGGAGCGTCGCACCGGGCCCTCATACATGCGGGATGGTGTGGTGGCATGTCCGAAGAGGCGGCACGCGTCTCCGGGGTGTGGCTTCCCTCACGGACGGCAATGACACGGTAGTAGACGTTCTGAAGTAACGATGCAGCGTGAATATTATTAAATACTTGGAGCGCGATAAAATCATGAGTTTTTTACACAACGTGGGCACATGTGCTATAGGACTGATGGTAATTTTTCATAATTTTTTGTGATGGAGAAGTATCTGAACACTTCCCTCTCTGGATTGCTCTTCGTGACGTTCACGATTGTGGCGGCGGCCTCTGGGCTAGCATACCGTCAAATCTTGCGTGGCGGCCTCTCACAAGTCTGGAAGTGTTGAGGCGGTTGCAAACGCCTGACGTCTCCGGGTGTGCCCCCCTCACGCAGACGGTGCCGCACCGGAGGAGAAGCAGACGCGTCGGATCTATACGGAGGGTATCTTGCTGTGGGTCTGGCCCAGATGTTGCTCCAAAGTGTTCCTATGGACTGACCTAACACAACCGGGTGGAGAGCTCCACTGGTCAAATCCCGTCCGTGCAAAGTCAAAGGGCTAGATCCCGTGGTCAAACGCTTCTGAGGTTAGGCGGGACGGGGCCCCGGGGTAGCAATGCCACCGGAGGCGTCGCACCGGGCCCTCGTACATGCGGGGTGGTGTGGTGGCATGTCCGAAGAGGCGGCGCAGCGTCTCGGTGTGGCCCCCTCACGGACGGCAATGACACGGTAGTAGGCGTTCTGCGATAACGATGCGGCGTGAATATTATTAAATTCTTGGAGCGCGATAAAATCATGAGTTTTTACACAACGTGGGCACATGTGCTATAGGACTGATGGTAATTTTTCATAATTTTTGTGATGGAGAAGTATCAGAACACTTCCCTCTGTGGATTGCTCTTCGCCTGATCTCTGTGGCCGTGACCTCAAGGGCTAGCATACCGTCAAATCTTGCGTAGGCGGGGCCTCCCCCTTCCCTCACTTGACGAACTAAGCTACCCCCGCCCCCACCCCCACCCTTCCCGTCGACCAGGCCACGGCCTTGGCGGACGAAGCTGCTCGAATTCGGCGCCTCCCCTCCCCTCCCCTCTGTGTGGTTCCGGGAAAGGAGAGGGCCGGCGGTTTAAAAAAATAAAAATCTATATGAAATAATAACACATAAAAAGGAAAACTATAACTATAAAAAATTAAAATCTATATGAAATAAAAAGAATAAATATATAACTATAAGAAAACATTAAAATAAAAAAGAATAAATATATAACATTGAAAATAATATACACTAAAATATATTTGAAGACAGTTAATAATATATGCCACGTGTGTAATTAACATGTATCTGGCTAGTTTGTAATTAACATGTATAAAAAAGAAATATACCTATGCCTCACGGCTTAGCCGTCGGCATATATGCCACGTGGCATGACTAATGTATGCCGACGGTTAAGCGATCGGCATAGTTCCTTATCCACTCCCGCTCACCCCCTCCACTCGTTCGTCCCCACTTTCGTGCTTGAGCCCGACCCGCTAGCTAGCTGCCGCCGCGCCGCCACTTGCTTTGCTCCCGCCCGCCCGCATCGCTCCCTGCCGCCCGCCTACCGCCGCTCCATCCGCGCCACTCTCCCCTCCCTCACCCGTCCCCCCCTCCCCTTGCTCCACCCCTCCCCTTCCTCCCTTCTCGCGCCGCCACGCATCACGCCTTGCCCGCCGCCGCTCCACCCCCTCCCCTCCATTCCTCGCGCCTTGCCTCCACCCCAGCTCTCTGCCCCGCCATGAACCGGGCAGGGCCCCGCCTCGGCCCCTCCCCGAGCACGCCTGACCACGGCTCCGGCCAGCGGCCCGCGTCCCTGCCCGGCCGGCCCTGGTGCTAGCTCCGGTCGGCGGCGGCCTCTGCGTCTCCGGCCGACCACGACCAGCCCGTCCCTCCGTCCCCTCCATCGCCCGTGGACGCTCCTGCTTGGTGAGCTATGCTCTTTTTTCATTTTTCCTCTTGTGACATTCATAGTTTCATATTAATTTGCTGCAAATAACTACTATGTATGGACATGTGTAACTTATCTTCACAAAGACAAGTGATGTAATTGTTAGCATTGTTCTCTTCTAGATTTTATGTCCATAAGCCTAATATTTGTACCAATATGATATATAATGGATTATGACAATATATGCATGCTTGAGATTAATGGATGGTGTATTCAGCCCCTAAGTCTATTCACATATGCATGCAAAACAAATTTTTGAGTTGTTGTTTGTGTCATGTTCTTTGAGTTGTTGACGTCTAGAGATGGCATGGATAGGAGGTGAAGTTGTGTCTAAATCCTTGCTATGTGACATTTAGTTTCTAAAATAGTTGTGTGAGATGTGCTCCAAAATTGACATATGATGAGTGGTTATTTAATCATGATGATCTTGCTAAAAAAATTGAAGGACAAAATTTTACACTTGACGAAATATGATTTTTTTTCATAGTTTAAACTGTCAATGCTTAACCTATTTTTTTGCACTTGGTCGAATTAACAGGATTTTTGGTGTTCCATCTTCGTGGAGTGACCGTCGACGTTGGAGGTGTTTGTCCACGATCGTCCCTCCTTTGATCAACTACATCCTCTACATCGGAGGGTGAGCAACAATTCCATGACCTCGTCCACTTTTTTTCCATGTCACTAGATTGAATTTTCACATCAAGTCGCGTAACCTAGGTCTTCCGTCCGAAAGGGTTGCATCGATAAATATGCATTCAATTGCATATTTATCACCGCAGCTCTTTCAGATTGTCCAGCGCTTTCCACGGACAGCCCGAGGATGTGTAGATTAGATGCGTTGTTCATGCTCTACCCGTTCGAGACAGGATTTGGTGGCGCCTCCCTGTTGTTCTCCGGATGCACACTCTCTCGACATTTTGCCAGAGACGTGTATTTGGAGAACAGCGGGAGGTGCTTTGCCAAATTTTGTCTCGGAATGGGGTAGAGCATGGACCTTACTCAATCTACACATTCTCGGGTGGGATTAGGACCCATCTTTACCTATTAGAGATGTAGGTGGATTACTCGTCAACCTTGTAAAAAATAAAATATTGATGTTGGTAATTGAAATGAATCCTTAATTTTGTTGTGTGGCTTCCAATAAAGCAGAGATGGCAGATAATCAGTGGATGTATAGTGGGTTTTTCCGTCGGAATCAAGTAACAACAGAGTGGGTCGAGAAAAGCGATGTGTTTTTGAAAGAGATATTCCGTAGTCCAATGAGGATGGTGCGAGAATGCCCGTGTGCGGATGTAAGAGGCGTATCCGCAGAGATAAGAGTGAGATGACTAAGCACCTTCGCACGCATGGATTTATGCCCAACTTTAATATGCCGATAAACTTTGCCCGCCGGGACCGTGGTAGAGAGGATGTGATACGACAACGGTCATTTGGTTATGAGGACGATGGGGTTAGAGACATGCTAGATGATGTCTTTGCTTTGCCTGACCGACACCTCCGTCACATTCAGCGAATGAACCGGAGGAGCCGGAGAAACCGCATAAAGGCCTTCACGGAAATCTTGGCCTCGTCAAAGAAACCTCTCTATGAGGGTGCCAAGTATGCATCTTTGGATGCCATCTACCAACTGATGGCGGTGAAGGCTGAAATCTGGTATGTGGCCGAGGTTGCTTGAAGCATTTACGGGAGTATGGGCTAACAGCTTGCCCGAGGGCCATGAACTGCCGAAAACCATATGCAGTCTGAAGAAAATCATGAAGGCGCTCTCCATGGACTATGAGAAAATACATGTTTGTCCAAAGAATTTCCTTTTGTTTAGGCATGAGTATGCGGATGACAACTAATGTAGGAAGTGCGGTTCCTCTCGGTATATTGAGGTGGTCGATAAGCATGGTCATAAGCGGCAGCTAAAAATCCCTGTGAAGGTTCTTCGGTATCTTGATTTTATAAAAAGACTGCAGCGCCTTTTCATCACCGAGGAGTCTACCAAAATGATGAAGTGGCACAAGGAAGGGAAAAGGTACAATCCAAAAAAAATTGTACATACATCAGAAGGTGAAGCATGGAAGTCATTCGATATAAAGTACCGGAGGAAGTACCGAGGCTGGGAATGTCGAATTGCTATAACAGGTAATGGGTTCAATCCATATGGTATGTCGTCTAATCCATACAGCTGCTGGCCCATATTTGTTATTCCGCTCAATCTCCCTCCCGGTAGCCATAATGCAGCATAAGACCATGTTCTGTCGCTTATAATTCCGGGGCCTGAATATCTAGGGAAGAATTTGAGTGTGTTTATGCAGCCGTTGGTGGATGATTTGCACCATTCTTGGTACTTCCCGAGGTTGACCTACGACCGGCATCTGCAGAAAAATTTCTTGATGAAAGTTTGGCTCTGATATTGCATGCATGACTTTCCGGCTATGCCTGATACTGCGGATGGTGTACAAGTGGAAAGATGCCTTGCCGGTGTGCATGCAGGCCTTGATTTTCATTTGGATGAAGAAGGGTGGCAAGTATGTTGCCTTTGACCAGCATCGACAATTCCTCCCTCCAGACCATCACGATAGGGAAGACAAGAAGAACTTCACAAAAGGCAAAGTTGTCCATGAAGTAAATGAGATTCCAACGTTTTTACGAGTGCGGATGTGCTTGCTTCGACTCAAAGCTCTTAAGCACACTTTTGTGAAGGGAAAAGGCAAAGGCAAAGGCAAAGGTAAAGGGAAAAAATGTTTTGAAGGATATGGTGAGACGCACAACTGGACTCACATTACCCCATTCACGCAGCTTCCCTATTTTAAGGACCTCAAACTTCCATACAACATCGAGGTGATGCACACGAAAAGAATGTCGCAGAGTCCCTTTTAACACGATCCTCAACATTCACGATAAGACAAAGGATAATGTTAATGCTAGAGTCGATCAACAGAATATTTGTGATAGACCACGTCTTCACATGCAACCTCCCACAGCGATCGAAAATCTTGGTTCAAGCCGGATCTTGACTTCGTACTTAAAAAGGATCATAAGATGGAGGCATTCAAGTGGCTGAAACACGTCGTGAAGTTCACCGATGGTTATGTGTTGAATATAAGTAAGGGGTCAATCTTTCAACAGGCGAGTGACCGGGCTCAAGAGTCATGACTATCATGTATGGATTGAGCGGATTATGCCGGTGATGGTTCGGGGCTATGTTCCCGAGCGTGTTTGGCGTGTGCTTGCGGAGTTAAGCCATTTATTCCGAACGCTTTGTGCTAAAGAAGTATGTCCTGAGAAGATAAAAGAAATGCATAAGAAGGTGCCGGAGTTGATATGCAAGCTAGAGAAGATCTTCCCGCCAGGCTTCTTTACTCCGATGACACATCTCATTTTGCACCTTGCGAACGAGGTATTGTTGGGGGGCCACATGCGATGTCGTTGGCGATCTGGCCACGAGAGGCAGAACAAGCATCTGAGACAGAAATGTGGAAACAAAGCTAAGATTGAAGCTTCCATAGCCGAGGCGAGTTATCCTAGAGGAGGTGGCAGACCTCGGGACAGCCTACTATCCGGACCATGTTCCCCACGTTGCACAATAAGGTGTCTCGATACAATGCTGAAGAACCCAAGTATAAACCCAAGTTGCCTCTATTCACCGGGCAAGGTGGCAGGGCTAGATGCTCGACATCTTATGTCATGCCACGAGATGAGTGGGAGGATGTCATGTTCTATATCTTGCACAACATCAAGGAAGTTGAGGATGAGTGGATGAGGTAATACCTTTGCACCATTCTTTTATCAATTCGTTATGTTCACTTTGCCTAGTTCTTATACCGCTTTTCTTATTGTAGTCGATTCGTTGAGGAAGAATGGACAGGAATGCTGCCTCCTACTGAAGCGGAGGCACTTGCTCTTCTCCGAAAGGGTGCTGATGGAAGGAAAAATTTCGTTGCGTGGTTCATGGAGAAAGTAATTTTTCACACTTTCAATTAAACTGATGCACCCTATAATTTCAATTAAACTCATGCACCCTATAATTTCAATTGAACTTTTAGGGAAATGATCCGACCGAATCAATGGATGAAGAATTGAGATGGGTTTCCATGGGTTTTGACCCTGTCGTCATGACATGCGAAAAGTATGATGTGAATGGGTATCGCTTCCATACAGAGGAGCACCGGAACAGTCGGCACGATCCCAAAACCATAAATACCGGAGTCTTCTTGAAGGAGAAAATAAAATAGATTACTACGGAAGGGTAGGAAAAATATCTGAGCTTACATTCAAACTTGGCCGTGAACACCTAAGTCTCACTTTGTGTTCAAATGCCGATGGTTCGACCCAAAAGGGCACGAGACATACGCCTTATACATTGGTTTAGTTGAAGTTAAACCATCAACCGTCTATGCGGGAGCTGATCTCTTTATCGCCGCTACCCAGGCCACACAAGTATATTATCTGCCTTACCCATGCCAGAAAGAGTACCTAAAGGGTTGGGAAGTTGTGTTCAAGGTGTCGCCGCATGGTAAGCTACCGGACCCGAACGATGATGATTACTACAACATAAACCCCATGACGTACGAGGGAGTGTTCTATCAAGAGGAACATGATGACGTGGTCCGAAACAACGAGGATGATGACTTGGGTTATGTTGACCTGGACCCAAACGATGACGAAGCACGGATTGATGGTGAGGCAGTTGTGAATCAAAGAGACATAATTATGCTTGAAAAGTTAAATGAAGACGCTGACGATGAGGAAGAGCCTCCACCTCCGTCAGACAACGAAGAAGATATGCGTGATAGTGATGATGAGACCGCTCCACAAATAGATTACAATAGTGATGATTCATATGGGTTCTAGAAAATGTAAGTTCTTTTAATGATCATTACAATAGTATTCTTAATGTGCACTTACGGTATTAATGTTTTTCCTGTATGCTTGTTTAATTGATATCCTTACTAATTGTTTATTCTCTTCTCAATGCAGGTTTGCTAATCATGGGCAAGTCGGTGGTGCAGTTTCCTCGATGAAATTTAAAGGACTTACTCGGAGTGGGCGAGCCCACAAGGTTCCCTCCCGACTCCGCGAGGATGGCCCCTCACCGGGCGGTGGTGGGTTCGGGGGAGGAGAGCCTAGAGGAGGCGGCGGTTGGGGGAGAGCCCCTAGAGGAGGAGGAGGTGGGGGGAGAGGCAGCCGGGGCAAAAAACTCCGGGCCGTGTCCGAAATAGGAGGGTCTTCTTCGATGCCCTCCCATCTGAGGCACCTTCCGAGTGCGAGGAGGAGGAGTATGTTCACGATGGCGAGGAGGAGGAGGCCGAGGAGGAGGTGAGGAGGAGGCGAGGAGGTGGAGGGAGGTTGATCCCGAGTTGCGGGGTGACTTGCCACCGGGTGCTCCGCAGGTGGCTGCGTGGTAATGTCGGACTACCTACACCACCTTCTATCGAGGAGCACAAGTGGCTCATTGAACTGTGGGGAGACGAGTAAGTGTCTCTCAATCATATTTTCAACACATGACAACATTTTCTTATTGTACACATGGCAACCATTTGATTCTTTTTGCGTAAACTGGATCCTTCGCGGAAAGGGCCGTAAACCGAGCGGCCTTATCAACATCTGTTGAAGCACTTTTGGCCTGGCCTATTCTGCACTTGTGACAGACAGGGACCAGCAGCTGCGGGTTTTGGCCACGAGCTGGGCCCACTACGAGGCTTGCGACAGAACTTGAGTACGGAGACGGCCGCTAAGGCCGTGATCACCAAATTTTGGGTAAGTTCTCTTACGAATCACTTGTCTTGAGTTTCGTTCATAGTTTATCATTGGATCACTCAACTCATGCCTTGTTTGCTTACGGTTTATGCAGCAACTCTATAGAGTTCTTAGCGAGCACAAGGCGGGGCGACGATGGTCTTGCTTGCGGCTGCGAAGAAGAAAGCTCGTCGATTCTTGATCTGAGGTCTTGTTTGAGTTGCCGTCTCATGATACTACCACTACTACACGCACCAAAAGATGACTAAAAGTCAAGCGCGAAGCTACGACTTACCTTGAGCAGGAGCAGTTCATGATGGTAACTATTACTAACTTTTCATTGTTTCAAGCGATCAACTCTATGTTTCGTGCTCACATGTCATGCTTCCAAAATTTACATAGGTTGTTCCTCGTTGGTGCTATGGAAGGCATGACGGATGGGCGAGTTTGGTGGATAGGTGGCTCGGCGCCTATGCGAGTTCTTTGCCAAGAGCATCAAGGGTCGGGCTAACCGTGGAGCACACGGGACACGGCCAAGGAAACAGGAACCATTGGAGCTTCAAGGCCATGAAGGTATATCTATGTGCATGATGCATTTTTGTTCTTCTTTACCGTCATGTTCTTATGTATGGCTAACTTCTATTTGACGTTGTAGGAGGACAAGTTGAAGAGGCCGCTCTCAGACATGGAGTCGTGGAAGCTGGCCCGCGAGCGGAGTCGTCGCAAGGATGGCGAGAGCGATTACTACGGCAAGACCGAGGAGCACTGGGTCTTACATTCATCACTATCGGGAGTTGCATCCGGATGTTCACATTGCGAGTCGCCCGGTCTCGGATCGGCGACACGGCGGTGGTGGCCATCCGGGGAAGAAGAATGGCGGTATCCGTGTCTCGACGGCTCGATCACTCCTTGATCTCGTACTCACGACTTGGGCTACCAACCCGAGCAGTTAGAGAGAGTACGGGCGTTCCACAGAACTCCTTTAGCCCTTGACATCTTTGTAAGTACTTCCTCTTTATCTTTTTCTATCTAGCATTCTCGGTTTATTTTCAGCATTGCTCACTTAGAAACAATCTAAATTATGTAGGCATATAAGGAGTTTGTCGAGCATAGGAATCTCGAGGTGCGGGATTACTTGAAACGAGTGAAGGCAACGATGATTACAACCGTCGAGATGATGACGGTTAGTTACCTCCCTCTTAAAACCAAGCTAAAATTTTGCACTTTCATTCCTTACGATCTTCTAGTTTGCTTGTTTAACTAACATTCATGCTATGTTGGCGTCTTGGAGTAGCAACGGGTCCACCACAAATGGGACCCCCACCACCACTGCGGAGAACCCCCACACGTGCCCACGTTCGATGAATGGGTGGCACTAGGCGATGATGGTCCGGTTAGTACATTTGCCTAACTCTTGACAAACTTGTTCTCGTTCATTCAACACTATCATATCATATTTACCGTTAGAATCTTTTACGAAACATGTAGGGGACCGGTGGCTCGACTCCTGCTCCGTCGACCCCAGTCACTCCGATCTGGCAGAGTGGTGGTGGTCGCGATGGCAGTTTTGGCGGAGGTGGTGGTGGTTTTGGCGGAGGTGGTGGCGGTTTTGGCGGAGGTGGTGGTGGTTTTGGCGGAGGTGGTCTTGCTTGATGATTCCGTGCATGTGGCCGTCGTGCCATGCCTTTCATATTCCTACTTTTATGATGTTTCATGTCTTGCACTACTTTTATATTCATGAACTTGAGTCGGTGATGATCTTTAGATGATGTGATGAACTTGAGTATGTTTAGATGATGATGGTGAACTTGAGTATGTTTAGATGATCAACTGTCATATTTCTGCATAATTTCATATTGTTCTGTTTTGAAATGCTGTCAAATGAATTGGAGAAGAGAAAACAGGGAAAATAAAAAAAAAACTATGCCTACGGCAAAGCCGTCGACATATATAAGACCAGGAGTCACCAGGGCTCGCCACGTGGCGGATCTATGCCGACGGCTTTGCCGTAGGCATAGATGAAAATCTATGCCGATGGCTTTGCCGTAGGCATAGATGAAAATCTATGCCGACGGCAAAGCCGTAGGCATACCTCTGCTGTCAGGAGTAACCAGGAGATGACACGTGGCATAGCCCTGCCACCAGGAGTACCACTGGTTGCCACGTGGCAGAGGTATGCCGACGGCAAGGCCGTCGGCATATATCTGCCACATGGCATTGCATGATTCGTCCGCGCTTTTGACGGCGCCGTCCGTTGCCGTCAGACGAAAAACACTGCCGACGGTTATACTATCTTGACGGTCGACGCTAAACCGTCGGCATAGGCCCCTATGCCGACGGCTTTACTATGCCGACGGTCACGACAAGACTACTGGCCGACATCTACGCCGACGGGTCTATGCCGACGGCAGCCGTAGAAATAGATCTATGCCGACGGCTTAGGGGCCTATGTCGACGGCCCGTGGCCGTAGGCATAGACCGCGAGTCCGATAGTGACTCTCCAAGCTCTACGATGGGCGACGCCGTGGCCACTCCGCGGAAGACGGTGGCGGACGGCTCCGGAGACAAGGAGGCGGAGGAGGAGGAGTGCCGCATCTGCCGCCTCCCCGCCGAGCCGGGCCGCCCCCTGCGCCACCCCTGCGCCTGCCGCGGCAGCATCCGCTTCGTCCACGAAGACTACCAGCTCCGGTGGCTCGCCACCACCCTCAAGCGTCTCTGCGAGGTACGTATCACCCTCCCCCTCCCCTGCCTAGGCTTTCCACCCTCTCCCAGCAGATCATGCCCTGCCGTGGGGCGCCATGAATTTAGTCCGCCACCTCGTCGCCCGTCGCTGATTCCGGCAGATCAGCCGCCGTGCTCTCGCTTAATTCCTCTTCCGGTTCGATTCCGGCGAAAGATGCTGACTCGCCAGCACTGGTAGTGGCATGACAGTGACAGAGAGATACTACTAATCAACACTGGGCTGAAAGCACTGCGAAGCAATTGTCACTTCAGAAATAAGATCGTCTTACCTAGTAAATGGGGCCAAATGCCAAGTGCTGAACTGCGTTGAGTTGATTTTTTTACAATTAATACCATGATATATTTATAGTGACGAATTGTACATGGTAGAGATACATGAGCTGACTACAACGATTATCTATCTATACCTTATTACTAATAAAGCAAGGTGTGTTTCGCTAATTTTTTTCATCCGTTCACCCATATTATTATTTTTATCTTTTCAGATTTTCTAATATCCAAGGTGGTACTAATTTTTCATCCGTTTAGACGCAATGGGCCTCGGCCCACGCTGCCTCTACCCGAGACTATACGGGCTGCGCCCACGCTCTAGAAGCTGGTAAAAGTCGCTTGGGCTAGAATTTGGACTGGGCCGCGAGCACTAGAAGAGATTACAACTTCCAGGGTACTTATGTGCGACCCTCGGATGCTGATGACTTAAGTCACATAACCCAACAGTCCGGAGAGTCGGCAAGGAAATTCTGGACTCGGTTACGTATCACCCTCCCCCCTCCCCTGCCTAGGCTTTCCACCCTCTCCCAGCAGATCATGCCCTGCCGTGGGGCGCCATGAATTTAGTCCGCCACCTCGTCGCCCGTCGCTGATTCCGGCAGATCAGCCGCCGTGCTCTCGCTTAATTCCTCTTCCGGTTCGATTCCGGCGAAGATCTTGACTTCGCAAGACCTTTGGTAGTGGCATGGCGGTGTGGAGAGATACTACTAATCAACACTGGGCTGAAAGCACTGCGAAGCAATTGTCACTTCAGAAATAAGATCGTCTTACCTAGTAAATGGGGCCAAATGCCAAGTGCTGAACTGCGTTGAGTTGATTTTTTTACAATTAATACCATGATATATTTATAGTAATGAATTGTACATGGTAGAGATACATGAGCTGACTACAACGATTATCTATCTATACCTTATTACTAATAAAGCAAGGTGTGTTTCGCTAATTTTTTTCATCCGTTCACCCATATTATTATTTTTATCTTTTCAGATTTTCTAATATCCAAGGTGGTACTAATTTTTCATCCGTTTAGACGCAATGGGCCTCGGCCCACGCTGCCTCTGCCCGAGACTATACGGGCTGCGCCCACGCTCTAGAAGCTGGTAAAAGTCGCTTGGGCTAGAATTTGGACTGGGCCGCGAGCACTAGAAGAGATTAAAAATGTGCGGCGTGGGTGGATCGATCTCCTGACCTGACGTCCTGAGCTGAAAGCAGCTGCCAACTCATCTATCTCCTTCAATTGTTAAAATATAGGATTCATAATTTGATTAATAGTCCCACATTGCTATTTTACATAAAATTCCACTAATTTATATACGTTGGGAGTTACAAGAATCAACAAGCGAGCCATTAAAAAATAGAGGGTGCAATATGGGTCCCGTTTACCCAGTAGAAACCAAAACAAAAAAATTAATAATTGTCGTGGCTGCATGTGACAATAACAGATTTCGTGAGAAAAAATAGCCGAGAGAAAAGAACGAACAAAGAAAAGGAAGGAGTCCTGGCGTAGGTGCCATGGTCAAATCAATCAAGCGTGCATGCCTGCCATGGATGGCTAAATCGTAAATGGCTACCTAATTTTAAGCAGGCTTATACAAAGAAAAGGAAGAAACCGAGGTGGGTGCCATGGCCAAATTCAATAGAACATAATTAAAATGGTTATTAATTAAGCCGACGACAATAGAAAGAGGTGATGAATATAGATTAGACCGGCACCTTCTCATATTTTATTGGTGAGGCGTGCATACCTCCTGATCACTTGCACTCCAAATTAGAACGTCATAAAAAGTGTTCTCATGTTTTATTTTTTGTGTCATTTTCAATGTCTTTTGACTTTTGAAAAATCTTATTCAATTTTTTAAAATCATTCATGCATCTTAAATTGTTCATGTATGGAAATAATATTTATATAATATGAAACATATCCGCCCTTTTCTTGAAAAAACATGTAAATCTAAAAGGTGTTCATGTTCTTAAAATTATATTCACAATTTAAAAAAAATCCATGCCCTTTAACATATTCCATGTGATTTAAAAGGTGGTTGTGTTTCAAAAAGAATGTTGATGCATATTGAAAAATAAATATTACTATTTTTTAAAGTCAGTGGGCGTATGAGGGACTAGGCGTAGGCAATACCTTAGGAAGGGTGGCCTTCATGCCCCGTCTCGACGAGATTAGGTAAAAAACTATTAAACATTCACTTGCAATGGCGTAGTTTCATGAGAGATGTGAGTGCGGTGGCCGAGATCATCACCTTTGGATCGACCATATTTGCACGCATTGCAATTAGGTCGATAGCTTGACCATCGGTGAGGGCGGGGAGGAGGATAAACGACAACACGGATGAGATACTATGTTCAAATAGATAACATGCACCAGTGAATGGGTCTTGAGTCATGCTTATTGTGCTTGAAGTATGCGATTTTTTTCTCCCGTTGCAACGCACGGGCACGTTTGCTAGTATAAAATAAAGTCTAAAAGAAACGAGCTAATCTTCGAGATCTTCAAACTCTTTCTTCTTCCATGACACAATCTTGTACTTTTCTGAAGGCAGCTCACTACTGCATTTGGTTGATTGATCAGGTATGCGGACACGAGATCACCACCCGCCCCATCCACGGCGCGGATGCCAACGCACTGGCAACGCTTGTGAGTCTCATCTTACCGCCGTTGTGCCTCATCCTGACAGCCAACCTCGTCTGGGCGCTCACCAACCTCTACCTATGGCGCCTCGCACTCGCAAGGAGCCGCGCCGATGCCTTCCGTCTGCTCTCCATCCACCCCATTGAACCCGCCGTCCTTGCTCAACTGGCGCTCCGGGCTGAACGCGCGTTTCGTGCAAACTACGGGGGACGTCGGAGCCGCTGCCAGGTCGTCGTGCTGCGCGCCCTTCAGTTCTCCATGTCGGTATGTTTATTCTCCTTGCTCCTGAACCAGTGTAGCATATCTGCTGATACTTATATTAGTATTGTGGTTTCGATACTACAATGGCGTGATCCTACATTTTTCCCATACTAGTAAAGCACCAATTAATGTGCATGTGTTCTCTACTATAGCATTTAACACATCTTGTTGCCATGGTTTCCACATTGGTTTAGAGTTCCATTTTATGGCTGGAGATTGGCAAAAGTAAATTATGTCCATATTGAAGAAACCTGTATGAGTTGTTGTAAGTAAGATGTAAGATGATACTCATTTCTTTACTCTGTTTTCTACCCTGCAATTGTGCCTCCTGTCAATTAATCACTACTGATAAATACATTGATAAGAGGAGCATTCCCAAATATATATAGGTGCAGAATACTCTTGTTATTTTTGACAGGGAAGCCGTAGGGGTGGCCCCGACAGTAAATTTTAGACAAAAGTAAAACTGTACAACTATTTACAGTAGAAAAGATAAAGGTGGGGTGGGGTAATGTGCAACATGGGAGGGACCTAAACAAGGGGTTTTAGCCGAGAGACAAAATGGCGAACACGCTCAGCAGAGTCTGAAAGTCCGTCTGCAACTGAAAGTGTCTTAACTTGTTCCTTTTGGTGCTTTCCCATTGTGCTAATGCAGTATTTTTCAGGCTAATCCTAACCGGGCTTTTACAAGGTTTGGCTCCAGTTCCATGCTTTTGGAATGGATGCTTTACAAAAAAAATTCTGCTTGTCATTTTGCATGTCTCTACAAAATTCTAACATATGCCTATCTAATCAGGTGGCAATGGTTGACATGGTTCTGGCCTGTACACTTGCATTTATCCCTGCCACACTTGGAAGGATACTCCTATTGTGCATTGGTGAAGCCGATTCCTTTGCTTCAACACCTTCTATCCTGCTAATTGGATATGGGTTTATCTTCTCACTGGTTGTGACTTTCGCGGGGCTTCTTCATACTACTGGGTAAACCCTCTAGTTTTGTTTCGTTTTCTAGTAAAGTCTATTTTTCACTCTCTTCTAAGTTCAGTGTTGACTGTTGATTTATGAGACTTCGATTCTGATGGTTACTGGATACACGGTAGTTTTAGGCTTTTGTCTTCTTCCAAATTATGGTTCATGACAGAAACCACTTTTGTTCTAATATATGTGCCAGGGGCGTCTTCCTGAGACTCGCCAGGGGCTTCCGTGCGCTCTGCCATCTCTTGCGGCTGTTCTGGGACTTTTGCGTCTATGATCTAGATGATTATGTCGCCGATGAGCGTATTGTCATTGGGCACAGGTTGGAAGACATCGTGTAGGTGAAGGCCAGGAACTCTGTTTCCAATAGTTCGTAGGAACAGCGATCTGGTGAGATTAACAATTATATATATAGCAATGGTCATATAGATGTAGCATGCATACATAGCAATGTGTATAGGCCACATTATTGGGATGATGCTAGGCGTATAAATTTCTGGTGAAACTTGTAGATGTGGATGCAGTTTCCTATGTGGAAGTTACCGAGGGTTGTATCGGTCGGTCCATTCGACGTCGTCGTTCCTTTTTAGTTGAACTGAACTGATGTTTGTAAATTTCCACCCCTTTTTCTGTCGACCGCTGGCAGGATAGGCTGAGGATAAACGAGATGGCGTTGGTTGTCTTGAACATGGTTCACTTAATTCTTGCAATGCCTTGCAGTTTCTCTCGAGGTTTTCGGTGCATGCCAAATATGCTTTGTTCCATACTTGTTTGTTTCGGCAGACTAGGCTAATGCTTCAGCCAATCAGGGCTCCTTTGATTCAAAGGAAATTTATAGGATTACTGGAGGATTGATATCCTTAGGATTTTTTTCATGATAAATCTAACTCCACTCCAACCTCTTTTACGATTCCTTTGTTTTTTTTGTGCCATCAAACACTCATTGCTAATCCTATAGGATTCAAGTGGGCATGCCACTTCAATCATATACTTTTCCTATTCCTACGCTTTCAAAATCCTACGAATCAGAGAGGCCCTCAGCCTGAAATTTCTCAGAGTTTACGCAAGTTTATCTTGGAGCTATGCATCAAGTTTGCCGGTTCAAGGCCAAACTTTTGTGGCAAAATGTCACAAATTCTAACAAGGGAATTTCATTTTCCTACATGTTTTGCCATCACTTTGGTATGTTTGGGCTGCGACCAAAGTGTACCCTACATGATTTTTGGCAATGACCGAAAACTTGGTATTTGTTTGGATGATTGACAACTTTTTGTCAACTCTAGTTCATTTTCTTTGCTAATGTTGGACAAGTCATGAGCAACCAAAACTTCAACCGATTGTTTGCTAGATAATGTTTTGTTAGGGTAACCCGAGGCGTAACATCTGTACATAATGTTTATTTAACTTTTCCTTTTCCCTCTTTTCTATAACGAGTAGCCACACTTTCTGATATATAATGAACATATAGATCCTTGCCTGTTTGTGCTCAACCGCGAGAGGTTGGGGACAGCGGCGGCTCGTCCAGGTCTGACATCGCGGCGGCGCGGGCCGCGAGCGACTAGGGCTGCTGGCGGCTGCCCTGACCAGGGCCCTCTCGGCTGGTTGGGGTAGTGGCGTAGTGGAGGTGGTTCAACCCTCTCCTCCT
This sequence comes from Aegilops bicornis, assembly GCA_021605145.1. Classification (NCBI taxonomy): domain Eukaryota; kingdom Viridiplantae; phylum Streptophyta; class Magnoliopsida; order Poales; family Poaceae; genus Aegilops; species Aegilops bicornis. Next base: position 767,640,729 of record CM038670.1, on the reverse strand, counting down.
GATCCATGGGGTGTTTGGCTCTGCGGTTGGCAGCGTGGCCGATCGGTGGAGCACGGCGACTCAACGCTTCTCGCCTTTGGCTGGCCTCGGTGGCAGGGGCCCTCCGGGTGGTTGGCAGGGGTGGCGACAGTGACCTGGCCCCAGTTCGAGAAATGGCGCGGTGGTTGCGGTGTGGCTGGCAGTTGCCGGTGGCCTCCTCCTGCCATCCTCCAGCTGGCAGGGCCCCGTGCTTACCAAAAGGGCTTGCCTTTCCGGTCATAGTGGCAGTGGTCCATGTTGATGGGGTTGGGGTGATTTTGGATGTCGAGGCAGCGGCTCTGGTGGTCGGAGCGCGCGGCTCGTGGGCGAAGCTCGTGCTGAGGTGCTGCCCGGTGGCCATGGCCGTGTGGGAGGTGTGGCGGTCGAGTTGCCACGATCGGTAGCGGTGGTGCAGCATTGATACCTGTGTCGGGGTCATGAGGGTGGACCGGGGTGAAAATCTGTTATGTCTTCGGGCAGGCAGGCAGCGGTGATTTTGTTTCATTCTTAAAGGCGTCGCCGCGGTGTTCGCCCACCGTGTTGCTCCAGGGGAAAGCCTGCCCTTGGATCGGACGGTGATAGCACTCTGGTATCGTATCCTTCCTGAAGGCACTGCTTTGGAGCTCACGTTTCGTCGTATGCGGCTTCGTCTCCTCGTGGTGGCGTGTTCACGGTTGAGGACTCCGGTAGCTCTTGTAGTTGTAGTAGTAGGGGTGGTGTTGTTGCGCCCAGCGCTGATGTGTGTGCTTTGGGTGTGTGCGTGTATTGGGGTGGCGTGAGTTTGTATCGAGTTGTTGCCGTGCCCGTGACCGTTTGCATACGTATTTTGTCGAAATAAGCAAGAAAACAACATGTATTATGCAATAAAATAAAATGAAGAGGAGAACACGAATTCTACCCATTGATCTGTGTACATACGTAACTAACATTAAATGATTTAACAAATAAAGCAAACCTGCTGGCCTATTAATTTTTTTCATATGTTGTTCCGATTTATCCGGGTGTGTTGTTCTAGATTACAATTCGGTTACTGTTTTGGTTTATGGTACAGATGGGTTAAAGTTTTTGGTTTATTTTTTCACAAATTACTGTTCATGCAAATATATTGTTCCGGTCTACTGTTTTGTGCCTGGGCAGCACCATCACTGGAAAGGATCAGGAGACGATTGAGATGGCTCTGCGTCGGTATGTCGGCGGAGAGAAATGATGTGTAGAAATATCTTAAATCTTAGCCCTCTACATAAGGACGTGATGGTGAAGGAGGAGCAGAGAAATAATGTGTAAAAATATCCCAGTTTTTCTTAACAACATGCGTATTTGTTTCTCCAGTGGAAGCGGAAAAAAATGAGGGAAAATTATTGGTACGCCGGTGAAGAGAAATGATATGTAAAAAAACCTAAATCTTGACCCTCTATATAAGGACACGATGGTGGAGGACGAGGAGAGAAATAATGTGTAAAATCATATTATAAGGGAGCATTGTTCACAGTCGTTTGCTGTTTCACGCTTGATAATGCTCACCACTACTATTCACTGATATATTGATGTAAATGAACAGTAAAAGCTTAAAAAAGAAAAAAAAAACAGAAAGACCAAAGCCTTCCCGCTTTAGTATGGTAGTAACTTATAAAGCCGGAAGAAGCCTTTTTCGATAAAAAGAATATATATATCGTGGTGCATGCTTACAGGGGAGCCAGTTCACGAGTATTTGTTACAATTTGTAAGGAGACAGTCAGAGAGACATGTTGCAAATTCTGATGGCCCAATAAAAAAATTCCACCGTTCATAATTACATGGAGATTTTATTTGACCACATGATGATTACCAGAAAAACACTTGAGGATAACTATCCGCGCTCCAAGCCATAGAGGAATTGTTTACGGAACAAAGTGAGCATAAAAGGCCAAAAAATGCCTTTAAATAGTGACAATCAATAATTTCCAATTTTAAGATCATCCAAAAATATACAGCACTAATTAGCAACTTCATTTTTTTTTCATTAAGCCATTTTCAACACGTGTTCTCCATGATTTTCACATTGGTTGCTATCCATATTCGATCCTATTTGAGCAAATATTGTACTAACATTCATAACCGAAATAAATGTCCATCCTTTATTCATCTTTCCACTAACCGGCGAAAAAGCCATTGTTTCATTTCTTTGAATTTACTGGATATAAAAGAAGATACATGAAAGCAAGATGCAGATGCACACAAGCTTCGGTCAAGGTAATGAAATGCCAGGGCCCCCCCCCCCCCCCCAAGCTGGAAGACATCGTCGAAGGTAGCTGGAGACTCTTCTTCTCTTAGAACAAGGATCCGGTAGCAGTTAGCGCGGTGGGGCATGCCGACCGAATCTGACGAGACTTTTCCGGCCGGCGGCGCGGGTTGGGGCAGCGGCCGGGCGTGCCTGTTGGCTCCGGCCATGGGCGACGGTGCGGGGGTCAGGGCGGTGGTCTCCCGGTGCTATGGGGGCTACACAGTGGCTGGCGGCTCTGTCCGCGGCGGTGGCCGGCTTCTCCCGCGTCGACTCGTCTACGGTCGGGCCGTTTCGACCTTCGCTTCATCTCCTCGTCGTCCGGGCTCTACTTGCATTGAAGGGCTGACCCACTCCCAGCTGCGGCCCATCGCTCGTCTCCCGTCCGGTGCCGCAGTACCGAGCTTGTCCCACGCCCGACGGCAGGATCGAGTTCGTCTCGCGCCCGGTGCTGCAGGACAAGGCGATGATGGCCAGTTTTGGCCGGCCTATTGGGTCTCAGCGTTGGGGGCCGCTTATGGGTCCGAAAGGCCAGGCTTTTCCACTCATCTCTTTGTTTGGAGTAGCGACAGGTTTCGGGTAAGGTGGTGTCTTGGTCTTGGGTGCCGGCGGGCCTGGTGGTGGTAGCGCGGGGCTCATGGGCAGAGCCCGTGGCTTGGTGTTGCCCAGCTGCCATGGCTGTGTGGGCGGCGTGGTGGTCGGGGTGTGGCGTTCGCTGGCGGTGAGTGTTGGCCGGGGTAAAAACCTGTTCTATCCTCGGACGGACCAACGGCGGCGAAGCTCATTCCCTTCCTGAAGGCGTCATCATGGCTCTCATTGCCTGTTGTGTTGCTTCAGAATAAACTCTGACCATCGGGTCGGGCAGTCGTGACGCTCCGGTGTTGTATCCTTCCTGAAGGCGCCGCCTTGGAGTCCACGGTTCGTCGTATGCGGCTTCATCTCTTCATAGATAGAGATGGTGTGGCTGCGCTCAGCGCCTATGTATACTGTCTTGGGTGTGTGCGTGTGTTGTAGTGACGTGTGTTTATGACGCTGTGTTGATGGTCGGTGCTTTATATATAAAATGGGGCGAACGCCTTTTCAATAACAGTTAGCGCGCAAACGTGAAGCTATATATATCTGGTGCTGATGAGATGATGCCACGGATAGACGTTGATGAAGTCTCCCGCAGAGAATGATGTTGTTGTTACGGTGTGAACAGTTCTTGTGAATGTCTGTCCCTTTTTTGCACGGCATTCTCATGGACGATATATATAGGTACAGGAGAAATGAGATGGAGTTTGTTGGCTGTGTTTGGCTTCATTTTGTAGTGAATCACATTCATATTTTAGCGGCCAAAAAAAGTAATGAAGAAAAGAGGGAGAATAATAAATAAAAAGATGGAAAAATCCATCCTCCCACTTTCAAAGGTCATGCCACAATTTGTATAAACACTACATAAATAATGAAGCCACCCGCTATAAAAACTTGATGAAAAGAAGCATTTTTTATGGGCTAAAGAAAGAACAAATGGAAAATAATAAATAAAAAGAAAGAAAAACTCATCCTCCCCATTTTCGAAACATTACATAATAAATAAATAAATAATTAGCAAAGGTGATGCCAACATTTTCCTCCCCATTTTCCTTTCTGTACAATTATTTTTGGTTTCGGACGCACTTGTCTCGGTAAACCAGAAAAAACCAAGTAATAAGACGCAAAAACGCTGGGCTTATACTGTTACCTATTTAGTACTACTAGTATATTTCATTTTTGAATTTTGGACGGCAAATCGAACACTGTGAAACCGGTGACGGGCGGTTTCAGCGTCTCTGTTGGTATTGTGAACCCTGATTGTATTGTAATGATCCATGCTGTGGGGTGTGGGTATGTGGGCTTAGCTACTTCCTCACGAGGCATGACCTAGCTAGACTTGAATTGCCGGCATGTTTTTACCTTGGATTGGAGAGGGACAGCAGGCAGGGACAGCAGGCAGGGAAGAACCCACTTACTTATTGATCCAATCCCTGTTCGCAATCGCCTGCCTTTATATGGTGCTTAATTACCAAATGCCAATATAATGTGAGTCAGACAGTCGTCAGTAAATCAGCGACGCAGCGGGCTGACTTGAATGGACCAGCTAGGTCACCATCACCACGTGCGTAAATTTGGCAGCAGGCAATAAACCAAGGCCATTGGTACTACTACCTTTGTCCTGGCTTATCAACCCTCTTCGTATTTTGTGTCAAAGTTTGATCATATGTTTAAATATTAGTATATGTCATAAAAGATTATATCATTGAATTTGTATTAAAACATAGTTTCTGATGATATTATTTTTGCTATGTATAACTTATATTTTATTATAAAATCATGATCAAAATATGACCCTAAATACAAGAGGGACTAATAAACCAGGACCGGGGTAGTAGTTGCAACTTGCAAGATCGTATTTCGGTCCAAATTAATTGGCTGCGGCTGCACGAACCTGGAAACTGGCAGGCGCCCATGGTACGTAGTTATTGCCTTCTTCTGCAGTTTCTGATTTCCCATTTGCATTTGTACCAAACTTTTCAAGTTGCAAGCGTGTAGTACATCTATGGCACGAGGAATTTTTGTCAAAAAGGACCACCTGCGTGAACGAATTGCCAAAAAAGACCACCTGCTGATTAATTTGACAAAAAAGACCTCCTTAGCTGTGACGGCATGTGCGGCAGGCGACACGTGGCACCTACCGCCACGTTGCAAGGCGGCAGCACTGTACCGCCTGGTAGAACGGGATTTGGCGCTGGCAATGGAACAACAGCAGCGTGTGGGGCCCGGCCGCCAACGGGTGTGGCGGCAATACTGTACAGCCTGGGCCCAGCCGCCTCGCGGGCTGGCGGCAGCCCTATTGCAGGGTCCGCGCTGCAGCTGATAAGATGTAGGCATGTACACATATTCTGTCGATAGGAAGAGCTGGTCGTTCGGCCAGCCGCTAGTCACATAAATAAGAATGATGACAATGCTTTTGATGCATATATAAACATCCGCTAAAAAGCAAACGATGTTGCTTTGTGCTGATTTCAGAGAGAAAACGACGCCTACCTGCATGCAACATGCATGTGATCGACCCCTCCTTTTTCTTAATTAATCTATTGATCACAATCAGGCCTGATCAAGCAATTATGTTGCCGCCAGCCGTGAGGCGGCAGGGCCCAGGCTGTATAGTACTGTCGCCATGCGCCTTGGCGGCCGGGCCCCACACGTCGCTGTCGTTCCGTCGCCAGCGCCAAATCCTGTTCTGCCAGGCGATACAGTGTTGCCGCCTTGCAGCGTGGCGACAGGTGCCACGTTTTGCCTGCCGCACCCGTCGTCATGATCGAGGGGGTTCTTTTTGTCAAATTGATCCGCAGGTGGTTTTTTTGGCAATTCGTTTGCGTTGGTGGTCCTTTTCGACAAAAATTCTGGCACGAGAGGACTCTCCATAACCAGTATCATCTCACTCACCATTCATTCATTCACTCACAAACTAAGACAAGATGCGCGCCTCATCACTCGTCGAGCACTGCGCCACCACACTGATCGTCGCCGTGCTCCTCGCCGCAGCCGCGGTAGCACAGGCGAAGAACGGGTGCCACTCCGGCGACAAGGCGGCGCTGCTGACCATCAAATCCGCCTTCGGCAACGCCTCCTACTTCAACTCATGGACGCCCGACACCCCGTGCTGCGAGTGGGCCAGAGTCTCCTGTTCCGGTGACGGCTCCGCGCGCCGCGTCGTCGGTGTGTCCTTGGTGGACGACGCCAGCCTCGCCGGCCCGTTGCCCGGCGCCGCCATCGCCCGGCTCACCGCGCTGCAGCAGCTGGTGCTGAACAACGTGACCGGCGTGAACGGCACCATCCCACGCGACCTCACCCGCCTCAACGCCACCCTCAGCTTCCTCGACATCATCTCCACGGGAATCTCCGGCCCGGTGCCGTCGTTCCTGTCCCAGATCACGGCGCTCGGCTACCTCAGCCTCTCCTCCAACAAGCTCACAGGCCCAATCCCGGCGTCGCTCGCGGACATGCCCAACCTCTACTTCCTCGACCTCGGCTACAACCGCCTCACGGGCACAATACCGGCTCTGCTCCTCGGTAAGGCCTCCGGCGACGCATACCTCTACCTCTCCCACAACAGGCTCACCGGCGGCGTCCCGGCCGAGTTCGCCGCCGTGAACTTCTGGACCGTCGACCTGTCGTATAACGGGTTCAAGGGCGACGCCTCGTTCCTGTTGGGCGCGAACAAGCCGCTGCTGAACCTGGACCTGTCGCACAATGCATTTAGCTTCAACCTCTCCGCCGTGCAGCTGCCCGAGGGCCTCAACAGCTTGGAGCTGAGCCACAACGACATCTACGGCCACATCCCGGAGATGGTGGTGGACATGATGCTGAATTATTTGAACGTGAGCTACAATCACCTCAGCGGCGTGGTTCCCGCCGGTGGCAACATGGCCTGGTTTGATCAGTCCTGCTTCCAGCACAACAAGGGGCTGTGTGGAAGTCCACTTCCACCCTGCAAGCAGTGATCGTCGTCTCCACTCTCGACCAGCCCGTACGTCCGGCTGCAGTAATCTGAATATCTGATGGATGGATAATTACAACTTTTATTATTATAAGAAATAAAGGGTAGCATCCTGTGGCTTACTACTATTGTTTCCTGCACGTTTTCATCAGTCGGCTGCTTGTTGTGCTCAAGTAAGGTCCGTCCAATAACAAACAGATTGAAATTTCTGTTGCCTGATCAACAGCACTACAGCAGACGTACGTACTGGTCTCAGCCCAATATGGGTGTGTTTGGTTTGAGTGATGTCCCCGGAGGGAGAACTAGGCTGTAGCCTAGTGGCAAAGGGTCACACGGCCAGAGTTTGAATCCCGTCGGGAGCGAATTTTTGGTTTCTCATCTGGGTGGTCTTCTTCTATGAAAATATGTCCTGGGTGCTAGTGTCCATGGATCTCATTTTTTTTATGTCCACGGACAGGACAGACTCATTCCATTTTTCGTGGTGTTTGATTCAGATGCAATTTTTTTGAAAGATCAAGCAATTGCCGGCCTTGCATGATCATTAGCCGAAAGCAACAAGAATACAAAGTGGGGTGGATCCTAGGATCAAAACAGAAACAGAAATAACACTAGGGTTTTGGAAGGATTTCCACAGCCAGCAATCCTCTCGCTCTCTGGAGCTTATCTCTCACGATGGCTCCCCGAAGGGGCTCTCAATGCATCTTGCGCCAGTTATCCTCCATAGCTTGATCGAATCGGTGATTCTCCTGATGATATCCCTTGTGGATGGCAGTTTTCTTTGGAAGGTGCACTTGTTTCGCTCCTGTCATATCTCCTAGCAAGCGAGCAACAACAAGGATCTGGCCCCCTTCTTCCACCTTGGATCCGTGCCATCGTAGATTTGATGTGCAATTGCCGTGGTGGAACAATGGTGCCATTTGGCCTTTGGCAAGAACGAGGAGCAGCCCTACCACTGACCTAGTGTTGTCCAGGTCTCCTGCACCTTCGGGCAGCACCGGAACAGATGTTTGGATGATTCCAGGTTCCGGACGCACATCTTGCAAAAGTATTCGTTGGGTCACCCCCTCCGCTGCAATCTATCGTTGCACCATAATATTTTGGAACATCAACCAGGCGAAGACCTCTATCTTCCCGGGCGCCCAGACCTTCCAGATGCCTCCGTTGAATGTTGATTTATCCCTTCCCAAGAATTGCATGGTGTAGGCTAAACTTGCAGAGTATCTCCCAGAGCTCTCCATCCTCCAGGTGATCGTGTCGTCCGCGTCGTCCACTAGCTCCCTTGCTTTATTCGCAATGGTTCTGTGCATGGCAAGGAACGCGGGCAGCAGGTCTTGAGCTTGACCATGGGCAAGGTCTGCAATCCATGTGTCCGCCGTCAACGCTTCCATAACCATCCTGTTCTTTCTTTGCGAATGCTTGGGTAGGGAGGAGAACTGCTGGGCAAGTGTACCAGACCATGTCCAGGAGGAGTGCCAGAAGGAGGCAGTCCTTTCATTGCCAATAGCGACGCTCATTGCAGCCGCGAAGAGGGCTCTGTCATCCTTGTCACAGGGCAACTCCGTTCCCACCAAGGGCCGCTCCATGTGTTGCCAGGCGATCCACAGCTAGCGAAGGCATAGCGCGCGGCTAAAACGCTGGAGGTCGTGGACACCCAAACCCCCGTACTCCGTTGGCGAGCACACTGTCGCCCAGTTTATGTTGCAGCTGCTCCCTATGGGCTCCTCGTCCTTCCGCCAGAGGAAACACCTCTGGCATTTGTCCACTTCCTTGAAAAGTTTCTTTGGCACCCACAGAGCGGTGAGCGCAAAAGCTGGCATCGCGCTGAGCACGCACCTGACGAGCACCCGCCTGCCCGTGATCGGCATCAGCCCGCCTTCCATCCTGCCAGTCGTGCCTTGATTGGGTCGATGATGAATGGCAAGTGAACGATACGTAGGTGTCCCGGCGTCACTGGCAGTCCCAGGTGTCCGGGAAGGCCACGGTCGATCTGCCAAAGCCCTGCAGGACTTCCTGGATGTTGATCTCTTTGCACCGAATGGGGGCGATCGAAAACTTGTCGGGGTTGATGCACATGCCCGTCGCGGCACCGAAGTCTCGCAGGAGGCTCATCAGGTTGTTATCCTCTTGCTGCTTGGGGTTGACGAAAATCACCGTGTCATCGGCGTAGAGGCTGACGCGGAGCTTTAGATCATGGCACGGAATTGGTTCCAACAGTTGCTGCTCTACCGCTGCCATGATCAGGTGGTGCAACGGGTCGACGGCTAGGACGAAGAGAAAAGGTGACAGGGGGTCTCCCTGCCGTAAGCCACGTCGGTGCGCAATGTTGTCCCTGACCATGCCATTGAGCATGACGGTGGAGGATGAGGTGGTTAGAAGCATGGCCAACCAGTCACGCCAGCGGGCACTGAACCCCAGTTTCTGAAGGAGTTCGAGGAGGTACTCCCATGATACGACGCCTTGGCTATATCTAATTTCATGAGTAGTGCTGATGTTTTGCGGTGGTGGAGTGCCCTGACGCTATTCTGCACGAATAAGTAACTGTCATGGATGCACTTGGTTTTGAGGAAAGTTGGCTGCACCGGGGAGATGATGGTGTGGATTACAACTGCTAGTCTGATGGAGAGAATCTTAGAAATCAGCTTTGCCGCCGAATGGACGAGGCTAATATGTCTAAAATCAGCGATGTGCAAACCTCCGTCTTTCTTGGGTAATAACACAACCATTGCCTTGTTTAGTGAAGCTAGATCTCCACCAGCCAGGTGATAGAATTGATCGAACACTGCCATGATGTCATCTGTGATAATGGGCCAGCAGCTTCTGAAAAAAGTGCCACTAAAACCATCAAGGCCCGGGGATTTCTCCTGTGGCGGACGATCCAAGCGAAAATATGCTGCTCAGATGCGGGACGAGCTAGCCCCCAAAATTCGGTTGGACCAACTCATCCCACTTCCATGCCGTGAGCGCCATCTCCCTCCACGCACCTTGGTCGCCTTCGCTTATGTGGCCTGCTCCAGCGTCACGCCTCGGCGGATGGCAGTGCGCAGCATGGCTAGCCAGGGCACGGTGAGAAGCCTAGAATTTTACTCCCCTCAATAATTCAATTTATCTGTTTGGCCCTGTAAATAAAATTCTGATTCAATTTACTCCCTCAAACAATTCAAGATGATGATATGTGATGCCTTACAAGCCATCAAGTTTTTTAAAAGTTCCTTGTTTGCTACGTATTTGATATGAACTTCATGCCTCACATGCCACTACTCTTAAGTTGATCTGGAAAAAGGACACATTCAACAAAGTTTTTGTCTGGACTGTTTTTTTTTGTGAGGGTAAAAGAGATTTTATTCCAAGATCATAGGGTTACAATCAAGAGGCAAAAGTTCCTCCACTCATGGTAGTCCTCTACCTAGCCATACAACAGTAGTACTCTCCGTATAACTATACGAAGCCAATTGATCTGCTACCCTATTTTGCTCACGCTTAATTATTGACGGAATAAACTCTCTTACACACATATGATGCCGAATCTCAGCCACCATATGTCCATTAGTAGAAAACCGAAGATTGTCTTCATTGCCAACATTGCTTCCGATGAGTTGGTTTGAACAATGACAGACCCCTCACTATGCTGAATAGCAAGGGCCATTCCTTGCATTAGAGCATGTAGTTCGGCTTCTAGGGCGTCATTGCAGTTAAATATACACCGATACGCTGCAAAGATGACACTACCATCATTTCTCTGCAGCACCATTCCTGCTGCTGCTGAACCATCTGCCCCCGAAAAGGCTCCATCAACAGACAGGGCAGTCTGTCCAGGTGGAGGCCTCGGCCATTGCAACACCGGTGCTGCTATACGTGCGGTAGCTCGGTTAGAAACGACAGTAGACATTTTTCCTTTGATTATTTCCTCAGTTGTATACATCCTGGCTAGCTGTATTGAGGACATGTAGCTCTGAAGATAGTCTGTTGTCGCTGCGGTCGTCGGAATCGCCGTAGCATGTGTGAGATCATTACGCAGCGACCAGATTCTCCAAAGAAGCATGATTGTGCAGTCCCTCATTGCATCGTCACAATTTAGCAGGATATTAAGGAGCCTCCTTCCCCGTGTCCTTCAGCACCTGGTTATCCGGCAAAGCGCAAACCTGGCGCATTTGAGTCCACAACGCCTGCGCATGATCACATGTGATAAGAGCATGGAAGCTGGACTCCTTCTCTGAACCACACAGCGGGCATGTATCATGAGTAGCGATGTGTCTATACTTCTTGCATGCATTAGTGACTAACGCCCCGGACACCACCTTGTGGGCTAGTATCCGCATCTTCAGGGGCAAGCTTGCGTTCCAGATACGCCGCCAGATCGACCGGTGCCCGTCAGGAGCGGCACTAGAAGACCCTAGCCCTGCCTGCCCGTCTGATGTAGCGAGACGATAAGCACTTCTAACCGGAAAGCATCCACTCTTCTCTGGACACCATGCCAAAAAGTCTTGCCCACATCTCGGGGAAGTACGAATCTTCAATATTTCACACACATCCATCTCCCAAAATTATTGTCGTAGTCTGTTCACATTCCAGGCTCCTCACTCTTCCAGAAAATCAGCTACCCAGTTGTATCTGTAACTTCCTTTTGGAGTTATCGGTTTGAAATCATGCCTCCTGGGTATCCATGCATCCCTCCATGTTTTAATCATCGTGCCGTTCCCCACCCTCCAGATCAGTCCCTTTTTCAACAGATCAAGGCCATGAGTAATTCCTTTCTAGACTGCAGAAGAGCTAGACAAACCGTGTCCAAGAGATTACCGTTCGGGTAATATTTCACCCGCAGAAGGCGAGCACAGAGATTCTCCGGGCTGTGTAGTAACCTCTAGGCCTGTTTCGCGAGCAACGCCTGGTTGAATGCCCGCATATCTCTAAACCCCATACCCCCCATATCCTTGGGTAGGGTCATCTTCTCCCAACTGAGCCAAGCCATCTTTCTATTACCATTCTCCACTCCCCACCAATACTGTCTCATCATCCTTGTTAAATCATCACACATGGACGCCCACATGCGGAAGACACTCATCACATAAGTTGGTAATGCTTGCGTCACCGCCTTTATTAAAATTTCCTTATTTCCCGACGACACATATTGTTCACTCCAATCAACAAGCCTTTTCCTAAGCCTTTCTTGCACGGTCTCAAATTGGCCTTTTATGTACCCTTCCTTCCGGTACAAGTAAGCCCAGGTACTTAGGCCCAAATACTTGCTGTGTAACCTCCAAAACGTTCTTCATCTCCGCTGCCACCGACTCAACGCAATTGTCTGAAAAAAAGATGGAACACTTTTCGGGGTTAATAAGTTGACCCATCGCTCTGGATAAGTGCTCAACAAACCTTTGACAATGGTCGCTTGGTGGCTCGTCGCTTCAAATAGTAACATAGTATCATCTGCGAACAGTAGATGAGATATGACTGGTGCTCCACAGCAGATCGAAACCCCCTTAAACTCTCCCTCATTAATTGACTTAGATAACAGAGAGGACAAAGCATCAGCAATAAACATGAAGAGGAAGGGGGACAAGGGGTCACCTTGCCTTAGCCCCCGAGATGGGGTAAACGACTCAAGTAACTTCCCATTGAACTTGACAGAGTATTTAACAGACTTAACACAAGCCATTATAATGAAATCCACTCCAACGAGAATCCCCATTTAATTAGGGCTTGTTCCGAAAACTCCCAATCCACACGATCATATGCCTTTGAGAGATCCAGTTTGTAAGCACAAGCTGCTGGTCTGTTTGTTTTCTAGTTTGTATATGATGGATGCACTCGAAAGCAATGAGGGAGTTATCAGAAATAAGTCGTCCAGGAATGAATGCACTTTGATTCTCTGAGATCAATTCCCACAACAAGGGTCGTAGACGATTAACCAAGCATTTAGACACGATTTTATACAGCATGTTACAAAGACTTATCGGTCTGAAATCCTTTAGTTCCTTTGGACGAGGAGCTTTTGGAATAAGGACGATTGCCGTATCATTCACTCCCTCTGGCATTACTCCTGATTTAAAGAAATCCAACACCGCAGCTATAATCTCCGTCTTCAAAACAACCCAATTGCACTGGAAAAACCTAGCCGGCAGGCCATCCATACCAGGTGCTTTGATTGGGCCGATCTGAAACAAGGCATTAGACACTTCCTCCTCAGAGAAGGGCGCACACAACATATCATTCATGCCCTGTGTCACTTTAGGTGCAATACCGTCGAGCAGACCCGTAGGTGTAAGTGTCGGATCCTGGGTGAAAACTTCCTGAAAATACGAGGTCGCCATGCGCTCCATATCTGACGGCACTAAGCACCATGTTGAAAGTGCAACTATCCCTAGGTGGTTTTGGTAATTCATAACAACATATAGCTCATTGAGCTAATGCTATTCCAAGAAGAATATTTCAGGAAAGCTCAATGAATGGCATGGCATGGATGATGAAAGTGGATCCCTCAAAATATGTCACGACCGGTTTTTCAATAAAAATATTTGTTGAACAACCGACCTATGAAGTCCAATATGAGGAAAATCCTCCATACCGGTAGAAAAAACTTTGATACAAACAGCGAGTAGCATAAAAATATTACAGGGCCGGGCTGAAGATGCCCAACCAATTATTAAAAACACGCCAATAATTATACATGATGGCGGATATGACACAATGGTGTGGGGTGGAAATACTACTGACTCGAGATATGAGTGGTTGGTGGAATAACACAGTGGGATGGTTAATAAGACTATCAGACCGGGCGGCTCATCGAAAGGCCGAGGTGAGGCTCGATGAATTTATTTGGGTAGCGGAAGCGGCTATATCATAATGACTAATCCAGGGTCGACGAGACCGACTGGGATTCCTCTAGGCGTCGGACTCGCTATCGAACTCTTCATCCATGAGATCGCTTTCACAAGATTCCGCCAAATCAACAAGCCAGGTGAGTACTTTGAAAGTACTCGCAAGATAGTTCGGACAAAAGATATAACAAATGAATGCATGAATACGACATGATTAATCTAGAACAATGTGCTATCAAATCAGTAACACAAGTAAGTAAAAAGGGAATCGGCGGTAGTCCGCTCGAAAACCCAAAGAAGATAAACTTCAGAACCGATCGGTGTATGCGAGCGGCGCCTCGAAGGGTGAACAAATAAGTAAAGCATGCCACAGTCGGGCGTCTAAGCGACACCTCATAAAGGGCTTATATTGAAAGAAAGTACATGCGTGCCGCAGTCGGACGTCGGAGCGACATCATAGAAAGGGCTTATAATAAAAGTAAATAATAACAATGTCGCAGTCGGAGGTCTGAGCGACATCGCAGAAAGGGCTTATAACAAAAGTAAATAATAACAATGCCGCAGTCGGACGTCGGAGCGACATCGCAGAAAGGGCTTATAACGAAAGTAAATAATAACAATGCCGCAGTCGGACGTCTGAGCGACATCGCAGAAAGGGCTTATAACGAAAGTAAATAATAACAATGCCGCAGTCGGACGTCTGAGCGACATCGCAGAAATGGCTTATAATTCATTATTCATAACTGACAAGAAATGGTGCTCACGGAAAATATTCCTCACAAGACAATAAGCGGGTTAGTCCATTCACAGGGAAAATAAACACTTAACACTCACATGGTTATCAGGAGTTTCTGTCACCGAGACTGACATCTGACAAGATAAGGTGAACACGGTACTCGGACATGAATAAGATGAATTCAAGAATTTTGACTCTACAGAGTTTGTACCAAAATTGTCCACAGCCAACGGATTTCCGTAGTCACGAAGGACTATTTCCGTTTACGGTATTTCGGAGGAAACACAACTAGCTAGTACACACCCATCATACCTCACGTTGCCAGGAATCACCCTAGACAGCGTTTAAGAAAAACTTTGAGACGGGAGATCACAATCTCGAATAGCATGGGATCAAATTTATACTCGCGCTCTAAGGGGTGCCCCCCTCTCGGTCCCAACCGGAAACACCCATGCCCCCTGACCGGATGAAAGGCTTTAATCCAGGGCCATGGAACCTTCATCCCGGCCTCTCGATTTGGTGTGTACCAGGAAGTGGTTTGCAACTTACTAAGCCGTATCCCTTGCGGGAAACAGGTGGTAGTACGAAAGGGGAGATGGACGAGAATCTGACTGATTGATGTCGACACTGGGTCAACGATCTGGCATAAGCCTGGCATGCTACAACACTGCCATCTTACCCATACTCATGCCAACTCATGGCCATGCAACATGTTTCCAACAACTCATGGATTTTTTCGAGCTCACTTGCCTCAACTCTTACGGGATAAACTATCATCGAAATGCTCATGAACGTGCCATGATAAAAAAATAATGCAAACATGCCCAAACACTCATCATATCAAAAGTTCAAACATTTCTTGCCTGGTTTAGAGTAGTCGGGGTCTAGCTCGGCGAAGTTCGCGGTTCCGTCACCTCCTTCAGTATCTACGGTACACAAAACACACGCGCTAATGTAAATACCGTGGGGTACAGAAAGTTAATCCAAATATTTTTCAAATAAACATGATAAAAAACTAGACAAAAATTTTAAGAGGTCAGAAAAAGAATCACTCAAAAATTCCTTTCTGTTAAAAAGTTATAAGAGTTTTGGTCCAAGGACCCATCTGTAATGAAATAGAAAACTCTCAGGGGCTTAAACAGAAAAGCGCAGAAAAACGGTTCAGAGTGGAAAGCGTATTTTCCAAAGTACGCTTTCAGAAAACGATTAAAAAAACAAAAGAGAGGCTGACGGGCGGGTCCCACCTGTCAGGTTTAAATTTTCGAACGAGAGAGACGGGGCTCGTCGGCGCCCGAGAGCCGCGGTGGTCATCGGCGGCGATCCACGGCGAGGCAGGAAGATCAGAGGGTACCTCCATGTTCAGGGCATCATTCCGCGTCAGTTGGTGGTGGTGGTGGTCGCCGGCGAGCACCACGTCAACGGCGGCTCCTGCTCCGGCGGACGGCGGTTCGGGTGGTCGTGGGTCTCGTCGGAGAGTGCTGCAGAGGAGGAATTGAGGAGGGGGTTAGACTTGTGGTAGCACGAGAGGGTGGCTGACGGGATTTGGGCGCAGGAGACGAACTCACCGGAGTGAATCGAGGTGGAGGCCGAGGCGGAACGGGGCGGCCGGAGTCAAGGAAGAAGAGCCCCTCGAGGCCCTTCCAGGGGCTTGGAGAGAACTAGTGAGGTGGTGGAGGTGTGCGGGGGCAAGGGCGCGCTCGGGGATGCTATATATAGCCGGCCCGAGGCGGTTGCCGAGAACGGGGTTCTCCGTGAAGTTTACTGTGGCGCAGGCGTTGATCGGGGAGGTTCAGGGGTTTAACACCGTCGTGAGGGTTCTTGGTTCCGTTTAGGTGCTAAGCGCGTCGGGGGTTTAGTTGCTTAGGGCGTGCTTTCGGCGGAGGCGGCCTTGAGCCCGTCGGCGGCGAGGAGCATGCTACGTGCTTGCCGTGCCGCAGCGGCAGTGCCCGCAGGCGCTGGCAAGGCAGGGACACACGGAGAGCCAGGGGGCGATGGGCGGCGCCGAGTGGTGTTGCGAGCGGGCTCGGGCCCTCTCTGGCCGCCACGGGTGGCACGGCCACCGCAGAAGCTTCCAACGCCGGCGATGCTCGTCGCCACCGACGCCAGGAATCGGCCAAGCGTGTGTGCGGGGTGCTGGCCAGGGGGAAGAGGCCGTGTGCATCGTGCCAGAGCGCACTGTGGCTGCGTGACCAAGTCTCGACGAAGAGAAGCGACCAACTACGAACTTCTCTCGAATCTCACGAAAGTGCATTGAAACAGTGTAGGCCAGGTGTTCGACAGAATGATTTTGGTATGAGGGAGGCTCTGCTTGAGCTGATTTTTGGTGGAGGCGCCTCTCATTGCATCTAGAGGCTGCCTGAATTTTTGTGGAATTTTTGGAGCACAGAAGATATGAATTTCACCAAATTTGACAAATCTGGTCCAAACTTACAGAGACTGAAATTTGAAATTTTTGAAAAGAAGAGGAGTGGATCTTGATTGTTCTAGGTTGTGGGTACCAAGGACTATCCAGGGGAGTTGGTTTGAGGTCAAAGCTCAAATGCATTTAGGTACTTGCTTTGCAAATCTCCTAGGCTCAAAATAATGGACAGAAAAGATTTGGGAGGAGAATTAAATGAAATAAAAATTCAGAAAATGGTTGAACTTGTTGAGACAGAATGTTTGGATTGCCCAAAGTGGAAGGAGAGATTTTTGGGAAGATTTTACCATGTGGTGCATGGTAAAATCATGAGTGGATTTCAATATTGGAGAAGGTGCAAAAACCCCTAGGGTTTCTTTTTGAAAGAAAATAAACTCCAAAGATTTTTCTTGAAATTTTGAGAAGAGGGCAATCAGAAGAAAAATTTAAAAACCAAACACCAGAGTTGAAGGAGATGCAAAAATAAAATATTTGCTAAAGGGAAAAAGCTTTTGAGAGAGATTTTTTTGGAAGGGTTTAGAAGACCTTCTTCAAATCCAACAAATTTTTTGAAGAAAACCAAAAGAATATTTTTGGAGTGTCACAACACCTACCCCCTTAGGAAAAATCTCGTCCCCGAGATTCCGGCTGATCCTCAAATAATTGTGGGTGCTCTTTCCGAAGGAAATCCTGTCTTTCCCAAGTGGCTTCACTTTCGATGTGGTTGCTCCACTGAACTTTGAAGAACTTGATGGTTTTCTGTCGGGTTCTCCTTTCAGACTCTTCCAAGTTTTTTATAGGATGCTCCCGATATGTAAGGTCTGGCTGCACGTCAATGTTTTTATGGGGTACTTGTTTCTCTGGGTTGCTTACGCACTTCCTCAATTGGGAGACGTGGAATACGTCGTGGATGTCGGATAATTCTTCGGGTAAGTCGAGCTGGTAGGCCACCGTGCCTCTTCGTGCCACTATGCAGAATGGTCCGATGAATCTTGGTGCTAGCTTCCCTTTAATCTTGAATCGATGCAGGCCTCTCATAGGGGATACTCGTAGGTACACAAATTCACCGGGTTCAAAATTGACTCCACGATGCTTCTGATCGTAATAACTCTTCTGTCGACTTTGGGTTGTCTTGAGTCGGTCCTTAATCACCTTGACCTCTTCAGCCTCTTTGAGCAGGTCTGTGCCGAAGATATGGCGGTCTCCGGTTTCTAACCAATTTAGCGGGGTACGACATCTTCGCCCGTACAGAGCTTCAAATGGTGCCATTTGCAGGCTGGACTGATAACTGTTGTTATATGCGAATTCTGTGTATGGTAAGCTCTCTTCCCAACTGGTCCCATAGGTGAGGACACATGCTCTCAAAGATATCTTCTAGAATCTGGTTTACTCGATCAATCTGCCCATACATGCAGGATGGTATGCGATCTTGAATGCCAGCTGAGTTCCCAGAGCTTGTTGTAAGTGATCCCAAAATCGGGAGACGAATTGAGTGCCTCTGTCCAAGATTATTTTCTTTGGGACTCCATGTAAGCAAACGATACGGGAAAGGTAGAGCCTAGCAAGCTTCTGAGTGGTGTGGGTTGTCTTCACTGGGATGAAGTGTGCTACTTTAGTCAGTCTATCAGTGATGACCCTGTTGGGGAACGTTGCAGAAAATTTAAAAAATTTCTACAGTTTCACCAAGATCCATCTATGAGTTCATCTAGCAACGAGTCATGGGAGAGTGATTGCATCTACATACCACTTGTAGATCGCGTGCGGAAGCGTTCAATGGAACGGGGATGATGGAGTCGTACTCGCCGTGATTCAGATCACCGATGACCTAGTGTTGAACGGACAACACCTCCGCGTTCAACACACGTACGGAGCGGATGACGTCTCCTCCTTCTTGATCCAGCAAGGGGGAAGGAGAGGTTGATGATGATCCAGCAGCAGCCAGGCGTGGTGGTGGATGCGTGAGAACTCCGGCAGGGCTTTGCTAAGCAACTACGGGAGGATGAGGAGGTGTTGCGGGGAGGAGGGAGGCGCCCGGGGCTTATGGGTGCGGCCACCTCCCTCCCTCCCCTTTATATAGGTGCAAGAGAGGGGGCGAGCCTTGCCCCTTCCTCCAAGGAAGGGGTGCGGCCAAGAGGGGGGGAGGAGTCCATCCTCCCCAAGGCACCACGGAGGTGCCTTCCCCCTTTAGGACTCTCCCCCTTTTCTTATATCTTTGCGCATGGGCCTCTTGGGGCTGGTGCCCTTGGCCCATATAGTCCAAGGCGCACCCCCTACAGCCCATGTGGCCCCCCGGGGCAGGTAGACCCCGGTGGACCCCGGACCCCTTCGGCACTCCGGTACAATACCGATAACGCGAAACTTTTCCGGCGACCAAAATAAGACTTCCTATATATAAATCTTTACCTCCGGACCATTCCGAACTCCTCGTGAAATCCGGGATCTCATCCGGGACTCGAACAACATTCGGTTTGCTGCATACTCATATTCATACAACCCTAGCGCCACCGAACCTTAAGTGTGTAGACCCTACGGGTTCGGGAGACATCTGACATGACCGAGACGGCTCTCGGGCAATAACCAACAGCGGATCTGGATACCCATGTTGGCTCCCACATGCTCCTCGATGATATCATCGGATGAACCACGATGTCGAGGATTCAATCAACCTCGTATACTATTCCCTTTGTCAATCGGTATTTTACTTGCCCGAGATTCGATCGTCGGTATCCCAATACCTCGTTCAATCTTGTTGCCGGCAAGTCACTTTACTCGTACCGTAATGCATGATCCCGTGACCAAACACTTGGTCACTTTGAGCTCATTATGATGATGCACTCTCGAGTGGGCCCGGTGATACCTCTCCGTCATACGGAGTGACAAATCCAGTCTCGATCCGTGTCAACCCAACAGACACTTTTGGAGACACCTGTAATGCACCTTTATAGTCACCCAATTACGTTGTGACGTTTGGTACACCCAAAGCACTCCTACGGTATCCGGGAGTTACACGATCTCATGGTCTAAGGAAGAGATACTTGACATTGGAAAAGCTCTAGCAAAATGAACTACACGATCTTGTGCTATGCTTAGGATTGGGTCTTGTCCATCACATCATTCTCCTAGTGATGTGATCCCGTTATCAATGACATCCAATGTCCATAGTCAGGAAACATGACTATCTGTTGATCAACGAGCTAGTCAACTAGAGGCTTACTAGGGACATGATGTTGTCTATGTACCCACACATGTATCTGAGTTTCCTTTCAATACAATTATAGCATGGATAATAAACGATTATCATGAACAAGGAAATATACTAATAACTAATTTATTATTGCCTCTAGGGCATATTTCCAACAGTCTCCCACTTGCACTAGAGTCAATAATCTAGTCCACATCGTCATGTGATTAACATCGATAGGTCACATCGCCATGTGACCAACATCCAAAGAGTTTACTAGTGTCTGTAAACTAGTTCACATCATCATGTGATTAAGACTCAATGAGTTACGAGGTTTGATCATGTTTTGCTTGTGAGAGAGGTTTTAGTCAATGGGTCTGAACCTTTCAGATCCATGTGTGCTTTGCAAATTTCTAGGTCATATTGTAAACGCTGCTTCCACGCTCCACTTGGATCTATTCCAAATGGTTGCTCCACTATACGTATCCGGTTTGCTACTCAGAGTCACTTTCGAGATAGGTGTTAAAGCTTGCACCGGCGTAACCCTTTAATGCCGAACTCTTTATCACCTCCATAATCGAGAAACATGTCCTTATTTACTCCAAGGACAATTTTGACGCTGTCCAATGATCCATTCTGGATCATTCTTGTACCCCTTATAGTGACTCATGGCAAGGCACACTCTTGCGGTACACAAAGATAGCATACTTGTAGAGCCTACGTCTAAGGCATAGGGGCGACCTTCGTCCTTTCTCTCTTTTCTGTCATGGTCGAGCTTTAAGTCTTAACTTCATACCTTACATCTCAGGCAAGAACTCCTTTGACTGATCCATCTTGAACACCTTCAAGATCATGTCAAGGTATATGCTCATTTGAAAGTACCATTAAGCGGTTTTGATCTATCCATAGATCTTGATGCTCAATGTTCAAGTAGCTTAATACAAGTTTTCACTTAAAAAACACTTTTCAAATAACCCTATATGCTTTCCAGAAATTCTACATCATTTCTGATCAACAATATGTCAACAACATATACTCATCAAAAATTCTATAGTGCTCCCACTCACTTCTTTGGAAATACAAGTTTCTCATAAACTTTGTATAAACCCAAAATCTTTGATCATCTTATCAAAGAGTATATTCCAACTCCGAGATGCTTACTCCAGTCCATGGAAGGATCACTGGAGCTAGCATACCTTTCAGCATCCTTAGGATCGACAAAACCTTTCTGATTGTATCTCATACAACCTTTCCTTACGGAAACTGGTAAGGAAACTCGTTTTGACATCCATCTGCTAGATTTCATAAATGCAGCTAATGCTAACATGATTTTGACGGACATAAGCATCGCTACGGATGAGAAAATCTCATCGTAGTCAACTTGTGAAAAACTCTTTGCCACAAGTCGAGCTTCATAGACGGTGACATTACCGTCCACGTCCGTCTTCTTCTTAAAAATCCATTTATCTCAATAGCTTGCCGATCATCGGGCAAGTCCACCAAAGTCCATGCTTTGTTATGATACATGGATCCTATCTCGGATTTCATGGCCTCTAACCATTTGTCGGAATATGGGCCCACCATCGCTTCTCCATAGCTCGTAGGTTCATTGTTGTCTAGAAACATGACCTTCAAGACAGGATTCTTGTACCACTCAAGCAAAGACGCATCCTTGTCACCCTACGAGGTACGGTAGTGACTTGATCTGAAGTTTCATGATCACTATCATAAGCTTCTACTTCAATTGGTGTAGGTGCCACAGGAACAACTTCCTGTGCCCTGCTACACACTAGTTGGAGTGACGGTTCAATAACCATATCAAGTATGCATCATCCTCCCACTCAACTTTTCGAGACAAACTTTTCCTCGAGAAAGGACCTGATTCAAGAAACAATCCCTATTGCTTTCGGATCTGAATTAGGAGGTATACCCAACTGTTTTGGGTGTCCTATGAAGATGCATTTTATCCGCTTTGGGTTCGAGCTTATCAACCTGAAACTTTTTCACATAAGCGCCGCAACCCCAAACTTTTAAGAAAGCGACAACTTAGGTTTCTCCAAACCATAGTTCAAACAGGGTCGTCTCAACGGAATTACGTGGTGCCCTATTAAAGTGAGTGCGGTTGTCTCTAATGCCTAACCCATGAACGATAGTGGTAATTCGATAAGAGACATCATGGTACGCACCATATCTAATAGGGTGCAACTATGATGTTTGGACACACCATCACACTATGGTGTTCCAGGCAGTATTAATTGTGAGACAATTTCCACTATGTCTCAATAGCGTGCCAAAGCTCGTAACTCAGATACTCATCTCTATCATCATATCATAGACATTTTATCCTCTTGTCACGATGATCTTTAACTTCACTCTGAAATTACTTGAACCATTCAATAATTCAGACTTGTGTTTCATCAAGTAAATATACTCAGTATCTACTCAAATCATCTGTGAATTAAGAACATAACGATATCCACTGCGTGCCTCAGCATTCATTGGACTGCACACATCAAAATGTATTACTTCCAACAAGTTGCTTTCTTGTTCCACTTCACTGAAAAACGAGGCTTTCAGTCATCTTGCCCATGTGGTATGATTTGCATGTCTCAAGTGATTCAAAATCAAGTGAGTCCAAACGGTCCATTTGCATGGAGTTTCTTCATGCATATACACCAATAGACATGGTTTGCATGTCTCAAACTTTTCAAAAACGAGTGAGTCCAAAGATCCATCAACATGGAGCTTCTTCATGTGTTCTATACCAATATGACTCAAATGGCAGTGCCACAAGCAGGTGGTACTATCATTACTATCTTATATCTTTTGACATGAAAATGTGTATCACTACGATCGAGATTCAATAAACCATTCCTTTAGGTGCAAGACCATTGAAGGTATTATTCAAATAAATAGAGTAACCATTATTCTCCTTAAATGAATAACCGTATTGCGATAGACATAATCCAATCATGTCTATGCTCAACGCAATCACCAAATGACAATTATTCAGGTTTAATACTAATCTTGATGGTAGAGGGAGCGTGCGATGTTTGATCAAATCAAACTTGGAAACACTTCCAACACATATTGTCAGCTCACCTTTAGCTAGTCTCCGTTTATTTCGTAGCTCTTTTATTTCGAGTTATTAAACACTTAGCAACAGAACGGTATCTTAATACCCTGGTGCTACTAGGAGTACTAGTAAAGTACACATTAACATAATGTATATCCAATATACTTCTATCGACCTTGCCGACCTTCTCATCTACCAAGTATCTAGGGTAATTCTGCTCCGATGGCTGTTCCCCTTATTACTGAGCGCACTTAGTCTCGGGTTTGGGTTCAACCTTGGGTTTCTTCACTAGAGCAGCAGCTGATTTGCCGTTTCATGAAGTATCCCTTCTTGCCCTTGCCCTTCTTGAAACTAGTGGTTTCACCAACCATCAACAATTGATGCTCCTTCTTGATTTCTACTTTCGCGGTGTCAAACATCGTGAATACCTCAAGGATCATCATATCTATCCCTGATATGTTATAGTTCATCACGAAGCTCTAGCAGCTTGGTGGCAATGACTTTGGAGAAACATCACTATCTCATCTGGAAGATCAACTCCCACTCGATTCAACTGATTGTTGCACTCAGACAATCTGAGCACAAGCTCAACGATTGTGCTTTTCTCCCTTAGTTTGCAGGCTAAGAAAATTGTCGAAGGTCTTATACCTTTTGACGTGGGCACAAGCCTGAAATCCCAATTTCAGCCCTCGAAACATCTTATATGTTTCGAGAAACGTCTTTGGTGCCTCTACTCTAAACCATTTAACTGAACTATCACGTAGTTATCAAAACGTGTATGTTTGATGTGCGCAACATCCACAGACGACGTTTGGGGTTCAGCACACTGAGCGGTGCATTAAGGACATAAGCTTTCTCGTCCGCATAATCGCTACTGTCAACTTTCAACTATATTTTCTCTAGGAACATATCTAAACAGTGGGACTAAAGCGCGAGCTTACGATATAATTTGCAAAGATCTTTTGACTATGTTCAGGATAATTAAGTTCATCTCATGAACTCCCACTCAGATAGACATCCCTCTAGTCATCTAAGTGATTACATGATCCGAGTCAACTAGGCCGTGTCCGATCATCACGTGAGACGGACTAGTCATCATCGGTGAACATCTTCATGTTGATCGCATCTACTATACGACTCATGCTCGACCTTTCGGTCTCTTGTGTTCCGAGGCCATGTCTGTACATGCTAGGCTCGTCAAGTCAACCTAAGTGTTTCGCGTGTGTAAATCTGGCTTACACCCGTTGTATGTGAACATAAGGATCTATCACACCCGATCATCACGTGGTGCTTCGAAACGACGAACTTTAGCAACGGTGCACAGTTAGGGAGAACACTTTCTTGAAATTGTTATGAGGGATCATCTTATTTACTACCGTCGTTCTAAGTAAACAAGATGCATAAACATAATAAACATCACATGCAATTATATATAGTAGTGACATGATATGGCCAATATCATATAGCTCCTTTGATCTCCATCTTCGGGCTCCATGATCATCCTCGTCACCGGCATGACACCATGATCTCCATCATCATGATCTCCATCATCGTGTCTTCATGAAGTTGTCACGCCAACGACTACTTCTACTTCTATGGCTAACGTTTAGCAATAAAGTAAAGTAATTTACATGTCGTTCTTCAATGACACGCAGGTCATATAAAAATAAAGACAACTCCTATGGCTCCTGCCGGTTGTCATACTCATCGACATGCAAGTCGTGATTCCTATTACAAGAACATGATCTCATACATCACATATATCATTCATCATTCATCACAACTTTGGCCATATCATATCACAAAACACTTGCTGCAAAACAAGTTAGGCGTCCTCTAATTGTTGTTGCAAGTTTTACGTGGCTGCAATAGGGTTCTAGCAAGAACGTTTTCTTACCTACGTGAAAGCCACAACGTGATTTGTCAACTTCTATTTACCCTTCATAAGGACCCTTTTCATCGAATCCGCTCCAACTAAAATGGGAGAGACAGACACCCGCTAGCCACCTTATGCAACTAGTGCATGTCAGTCGGTGGAACCAGTCTCACGTAAGCCTACGTGTAAGGTTGGTCCGGGCCGCTTCATCCCACAATGCCGCTGAAGCAAGATAAGACTAGTAGCGGCAAGAAAGTTGACAACATCTACGCCCACAACAAATTGTGTTCAACTCGTGCAATAGAGAACTACGCATAGACCTAGCTCTGATGCCACTGTTGGGGAACGTTGCAGAAAATTAAAAAAAATTCTACGGTTTCACCAAGATCCATCTATGAGTTCATCTAGCAACGAGTCATGGGAGAGTGATTGCATCTACATACCACTTGTAGATCGTGTGCGGAAGCGTTCAATGGAACGGGGATGTTGGAGTCGTACTCGCCGTGATTCAGATCACCGATGACCTAGTGCTGAACGGACAGCACCTCCGCGTTCAACACACGTACGGAGCGGATGACGTCTCCTCCTTCTTGATCCAGCTAGGGGGAAGTAGAGGTTGATGATGATCCAACAGCGCGACGGCGTGGTGGTGGATGCAGCAGAACTCCGGCAGGGCTTCGCTAAGCAACTACGGGAGGAGGAGGAGGTGTTGCCGGGCGGAGGGCGGCGCCAGGGCTTATGGGTGCGGCCACCCCCCCCTCCCCTCCCTTTATATAGGTGCAAGAGAGGGGGGGGGGGCAGCCTTGCCCCTTCCTCCAAGGGGTGCGGCCAAGAGGGGGGGAGGAGTCCATCCTCCCCAAGGCACCTCGGAGGTGCCTTCCCCCTTTAGGACTCTCCCCCTTTTCTTATATCTTGGTGCATGGGCCTCTTGGGCTGGTGCCCTTGGCCCATATAGGCCAAGGCGCACCCCCTACAGCCCATGTGCCCCCCCGGGGCTGGTAGACCCCCCCGGTGGACCCCCGGACCCCTTTCGGCACTCCCGGTACAATACCGATATCGCGCGAAACTTTTCCGGCGACCAAAATAAGACTTCCTATATATAAATCTTTACCTCCGGACCATTCCGGAACTCCTCGTGACGTCCGGGATCTCATCTGGGACTCCGAACAACATTCGTTTGCTGCATACTCATATTCATACAACCCTAGCATCACCGAACCTTAAGTGTGTAGACCCTACGGGTTCGGGAGACATGCAGACATGACCGAGACGGCTCTCGGGAAATAACCAACAGTGGGATCTGCATACCCATGTTGGCTCCCACATGCTCCTCGATGATATCATCGGATGAACCACGATGTCGAGGATTCAATAAACCCCGTATACTATTCCCTTTGTCAATCGGTATTTTACTTGCCCGAGATTCGATCGTCGGTATCCCAATACCTCATTCAATCTCGTTGCCGGCAAGTCACTTTACTGCATCGTAATGCATGATCCCGTGACCAAACACTTGGTCACTTTGAGCTCATTATGATGATGCACTACCGAGTGGGCCCAGTGATACCTCTCCGTCATACGGAGTGACAAATCCAGTCTCGATCCGTGTCAACCCAACAGACACTTTTGGAGATACCTGTAATGCACCTTTATAGTCACCCAGTCACGTTGTGACGTTTGGTACACCCAAAGCACTCCTACGGTATCCGGGAGTTACACGATCTCATGGTCTAAGGAAGAGATACTTGACATTGGAAAAGCTCTAGCAAAACGAACTACACGATCGTGTGCTATGCTTAGGATTGGGTCTTGTCCATCACATCATTCTCCTAATGATGTGATCCCGTAATCAATGACATCCAATGTCCATAGTCAGGAAACCATGACTATCTGTTGATCAACGAGCTAGTCAACTATAGGCTTACTAGGGACATGGTGTTGTCTATGTACCCACACATGTATCTGAGTTTCCTTTCAATACAATTATAGCATGGATAATAAACGATTATCATGAACAAGGAAATATACTAATAACTAATTTATTATTGTCTCTAGGGCATATTTCCAACAGACCCATATGGCATCATGTCCGTGTCGTGACCGAGGTAGTCCAACAATAAAATCCATTCCAATCTCGTCCCATTTTTACTCGGGTATCTTATTTGGTTGCAATAGCCCGGCCGGTTTGTGGTGCTCGGCCTTGATGCGTTGACAAGAGTCACAACATGCAATAAACGTGGCTATGTCTCTTTTTATACCATGCCACCAAAATGTTTCCTGAAGATCTTTGTACATTTTTGTTCCTCCAGGATGGATTAAATACGGAGCAGTGTGTCCTTCAGCCAAGATTTGCTGTTTAAGGTCATGGATATTTGGTACGCAAAGTCTATTCCCGTACCACAATATTCCTTGCTCATCGATAATGAATTCTGAGGCCTTGCCCAAATTCATCTTCCGTTTTATGCCTTCAATGCTGGGGTGTCCACGTTGAGCCTCTTTAACCTTCTCTATCAGGGTAGGCTGTAACTCTAAGTTCGACACACTACCTTCGGTGACCACCATCAGATTGAGCTTATGCAATTCCTGCTGGAATTCAGGTCTCAAGTTTGGCATCTTTGTCGTTGTCCGGACTGGGGTTCCGACTCAGAGCATCTGCTACAACATTTGCTTTGCCTGGGTAGTAGTGAATTCCAACATCATAATCCTTTACTAATTCCAACCAGCGTCGCTGCCATAAATTGAGTTCTGGTTGTGTGAAAATATACTTCAGGCTTTTGTGGTCCGTGTATATTTCACAATGATTTCCAAGCAAGAAGTGTCTCCATTCCTTGAGTGCATGAATAACTGCTGCTAATTCTAGGTCATGGGTAGGATAATTTTCCTCATGCTTGTGAAGTTGCCTAGAAACATATGCGACAACCTTGCCTTCTTGCATTAATACGCACCGGAGGCCCTTTCGAGATGCGTCACAAAATACCTCAAAATTTTTGTGTATATCTGGCACAATTAATACTGGTGCTGTCGTCAGTTTCCTCTTCAGTTCTTGGAAACTTTTCTCGCAAGCTTCCGTCCATTCAAACTTCCTGTCTTTCTTGAGTAGTTGCGTCATTGGCTTTGCTATGGTGGAGAATCCTTCAATAAATCTTCGGTAGTATCCTGCCATTCCCAAGAAATTTCAGACATCCACACGCTGGCTGGTTGCTTCCAAATGGCACGGCCTTGACTTCGGGTTCTCTGGCGATACCTTCTTGGGTCAGTACGTGGCCCAGAAAACCTACTTGCCTTAGCCAAAATTCACACTTGCTGAATTTGGCTTATAATTGATGTTTCGTGAGTTCTCCAAGTACAATTCGGAGATGTTCAGCGTGCTCTTCTGGTGTTTTGGAGTATACCAGAATATCATCGATAAATACCACAACAAACTTATCCATAAACTTCATGAATACTTTGTTCATGAGGTGAACAAAATATGCGGGGGCGTTTGTTAGCCCGAATGGCATTACGGTGAACTCATACAATCAGTATCTGGAGGTGAAAGCTGTCTTGGGAATATCTTCGGTTCGCACTTTCAGTTGATGGTATCCCGACCTCAAGTCAATCTTTGAGAACACCTTGGCCTGAGCGAGTTGATCAAATAAATCATTTATTCGTGGCATCGGATATTTGTTCTTGATTGTGACCATGTTTAGCGCTCGATAGTCTATGCACAATCTCATTGTTCCATCCTTCTTTTTGGCAAACAAAATTGGTGAACCCCAAGGTGAGGAACTGGCTCGTATATACCCTTTTCCAACAATTCCTTTATTTGCTTCTTCAGTTCTACCAATTTGGATGGTGCCATTCTGTATGGTTTCTTGCATATGGGAGCGGTTCCGGGTGCTAGCTCAATGCTGAATTCTATCTCTCGATCTGGTGGCATGCCTGGTAGCTCTTCGGGAAATACATCCGAAATTCACACACCATCGAACCTTGCTCAATTCAGAAATATCCACCTTGTTCAATCTCGGTTGCGGGATATTTTTCTTTCCTTGGCTGAAACTTTTATGGTCTTCCCGTGGTGATGGGTGAGAATTACGGTCCTGTTGAAGCAGTCAATAAAACCTTTGTTGGTGGTTAACCAATCCATCCCTAAGATGACATCCAGTCCTTTATTTTCCAACACGATAAGATTTGCGTGAAACTTCAACCCTTCAAACTCGATAATCACACCACAGCAATAATTTCCGGGTAACTTGCTTAATTCCGGGGGACTTGACGATCATAGATTTTTCCAAGGGAAGCATCGAAAAATTATTTTGCAAAGCAAAACTTTTCAAACGAATGAGTGAGAAGCTCTTAATCAAACAAAACCATGGCAGGTATTGTGTTGATGTGAAACGCATCGAGTACGATATCTGGGGCATTTTGTGCTTCCTCTTTGGTCACATGGTTCAGATGACCCTTCCTATGGTTGTTATTTGGGTTGAAATTGTTGCGCTTTGGCGCCGAATTATTGCCTCTGTTGTTCGGCTTTGGGGTCGAGTTCCTTGGCTTGGGGCACTGCTTGGCATAGTGCCCTTCTTCTCCACAAGCGTAACAGGTAACGCCTGGGCGGATGTGAACTCCTTGTCCCTGGCATGGAAATTCTTGATTGGGCTTGAGACGCTTGTAGTGGGCTTGGGTGTCCAGTTTTTCTGAACATCTGTCTTGCTGCGGTGGTTGCGGGCGTGATTAGTCTGGTCCCTCTTCCGCTTGCGGAAATCTTCTAAGCTGCGTCTCTCATTTTCCAAGGTAATGGCCTTAGCCACCAGCGTCTTAAAATCTGGAAAGGTGTGTACGACCAATTGGCATTTAAGCGCGGGTGTCAGACCGTCTAGGAATTTCTCCATCTTTTTGTTTTCCGACATACGCTCCTCGTTGGCGTAGCGAGACAGCAGAGTAAACTGACTGTTGTATTCTGACACCGTCATTGTCCTTTGCTTGAGGTCATCAAATTCTCTCTTTTTGATCTTCATAAGACTCTTAGGAATATGTGCCCCACGAAAACCTTCTTTAAATTCCTCCCATGTTATATTATTTTCGTTGGGGTGCATGTGTAGGAAATTTTCCCACCACGATGCGGCTGCTCCAAAGTGAGATAGTGCGGAGCATAAAGCACTTTCTCAAGATCTGAACACTGGGCAATAATTAACTTTCTTTCCATGTCTCAAGCCAGTCCTCGGCTTCAAGAGGTTTGTCGGTGAGAAAATGTTTGGGGACGTGTCTTCTGTAGCTCAGATAACTTTGATTGCTGTTGATACTGTCCACGGTGATTCCCCATATTGATGACTTGGTTCATTATTTCCTGATGTTGCTGCTGACTTTGTTCATAAAGACGACACATTTGGGAAAGTGCCGTTTCACTGTCCTGTTGACTTGTCTGCCCCTGTGTGAAATTGTTGCACTGGGGTGTGCCATAATTTTCCTCTGTCGAAGTCGGCATGGAGCGCGTCCAAGGACGAGACATAGTTCACTCTGGGGATATATTTTGAAACACTCATAAGAAAAGAAATTGAGCCGCAAAAATCAATAAATTCAAGAAGATGGAAAAAGGTCGCAAATGCTCCAAGATTTTTCAAGAGAGTAAACGTTTGTGCACGGAGAAGGACTGTCCATTACATATCTTACACGCAAGCAGTAATTATACAATACATCACTCAGGATATGCGTACATAATCCTGACATGTTATTTAGTCTAGTGCACTCCTCCAGATCCTACATGATGCTAAACAAGCTACTTCTCACAGCCTATGTACATATAAACATATCGCATAAATCGGTACATCGCATGGCGGCTAAGCGAACTTAGTCAGAGATGGTCAGTATTTCCCTTGGCCTGCCAAGGGTGAGGCGTAGTGAGGCTGGGGACTCAACCTCCTCTTCGGAGATAGGCTCCAGACGTGAGGTGCTGCGCTGATTTGGTGGAGCAGGTGCCCTGTGCGGGACAACTCGAACATGAGCGGGCACGAGGGGTGGTGCAGAACGAACCGGAGTAGGCGCAATGACATGGTTGAACTCCTCCGTGGTAGGCAGGCGACGAGTAGCGGTGAGAGCAGTAGGAGCAAACGATGCTGATGACGAGACGAAAGTCAGTGGCGGTGCGGCGCGCAGGAGCTCCCTCCTGTTGGCGGCACAGCCATGGACTGAGTCCATGCGGGCAGCTACAAGGTCGTCCACTAGGTTGTCGAAGGCTGCCTCCAAAGCCCGGAGATACTCGATGAGCATCTCAAAAGCTTCGTCCCGTTCTCCTCTGGGGCAAGAGAACGCGTAGTGGCAGGTATATGGCACATGACATGGCAGGTAGTGGTAACGACGAGTCTTCATCAATGGAAGGATATCCCTGAGACGAGCTATCGCCTCACGGGCTGCCATCTGCAGTGCATGCTTCTCTGTGGGCATGGCTCTCCCCAAGAACCAGTAACGCTCAACTCGCCCTCCCTTTAATTGCACCACGGCTTGGTGCATGGTTAGACGGTCATTGATCTTGTGCTGAGAGAGTGAGAAGACTGGGCGCACAGCTGGCCCTATCGCGACTTGGACGATGAAGGAGAGAAGCTTGACGAACCCATCGGGCATGTTGGCGAACATCTGCGACTCGCAGTCGTTGCCAGCCATCTACAAAAGTAGGCAAAAATCCTGAGTAGTCAAATCATAAATTTATGCCGATCATTTAAATTGACTACATTTGTAAAAATAATAAACAGCTCTATCTTGCTAATAACCGATTAGCGACCGCACCTAGTGGCTTCCTACAGTCAGCCTGGATCTGGTACCAAGCTTGTCACGACCGGTTTTTCAATAAAAATATTTATTGAACAACCGACCTATGAAGTCCAATATGAGGAAAATCCTCCATATCGGTAGACAAAACTTTGATACAAACAGCCAGTAGCATAAAAATATTACAGGGCCGGGCTGAAGATGCCCAACCAATTATTACAAACACGCCAATAATTATACATGATGGCGGATATGACACAATGGTGTGGGGTGGAAATACTCTTGACTCGAGATATGAGTGGTTGGTGGAATAACACAATTAGGGTGGTTAATAAGACTATCAAGATCGGGCGGCTCATCGGCCGAGGTGAGGCTCGATGAATTTATTTGGGATTCCTCTAGGCGTCGGGCTCGCTATCGAACTCTTCATCCATGAGATCGCCTTCACAAGATCTCGCCAAATCAACAAGCCAGGTGAGTACTTTGAAAGTACTCGCAAGACAGTTCGGACAAAAGATATAACAAATGAATGCATGAATACGACATGATTAATCTAGAACAATGTGCTATCAAATCAGTAACACATGTATGTAAAAAGGGAATCGGCGGTAGTCCGGTCGAAAACCCAAAGAAGATAAACTCAGAACCGATCGGGTGTCTGAAGCGACGCCTCGAAGGGTGAACAAATAAGTAAAGCATGCCACAGTCGGGCGTCTAAGCGACACCTCATAAAGGGCTTATATTGAAAGAAAGTACATGCGTGCATGATGGACGTTGGAGCGACATCACAGAAAGGGCTTATAATAAAAGTAAATAATAACAATGCCGCAGTCGGATGTCTGAGCGACATCGCAGAAAGGGCTTATAACAAAAGTAAATAATAACAATGCCGCAGTCGGATGTCGGAGCGACATCGCAGAAAGGGCTTATAACGAAAGTAAATAATAACAATGCCGCAGTCGGACGTCCGAGCGACATCGCAGAAAGGGCTTATAATGAAAGTAAATAATAACAATGCCGCAGTCGGACATCTGAGCGACATCGCAGAAAGGGCTTATAATTCATTATTCATAACTGACAAGAAATGGTGCTCACAGAAAATATTCCTCACAAGACAATAAGCGGGTTAGTCCATTCACAGGGAAAATAAACACTTAACACTCACATGGTTATCAGGAGTTTCTGTCACCGAGAGTGGCATCTGACAAGATAAGGTGAACACGGTACTCGGACATGAATAAGATGAATTCAAGAATTTTGACTCTGCAGAGTTTGTACCAAAATTGTCCACAGCCAACGGATTTCCGTAGTCACGAAGGACTAGTTCCGTTTATGGTATTTCGGAGGAAACACAACTAGCTAGTACACACCCATCATACCTCACGTTGCCAGGAATCACCCTAGACAGCGTTTAAGAAAAACTTTGAGATGGGGAGATCACAATCTCGAATAGCATGGGATCAAATTTGTATACGCGCGCTCTAAGGGGTGCCCCCCTCTCTGTCCCAACCGGAAACACCCATGCCCCCTGATCGGATGAAAGGCTTTAATCCAGGGCCATGGAACCTTCATCCCGGCCTCTCGATTTGGTGTGTACCAGGAAGTGGTTTGCAACTTACTAAGCCGTATCCCTTGCGGGAAACAGGTGGTAGTATGAAAGGGGAGACGGACGGGAATCTGACTGATTGATGTTGACACTGGGTCAACGATCTAGCATAAGCCTGGCATGCTACAACACTTCCATCTTACCCATACTCATTCCAACTCATGGCCATGCAACATGTTTCCAACAACTCATGGATTTTTCCGAGCTCACTTGCCTTAACTCTTACGGGATAAACTATCATCGAAATGCTCATGAATGTGCCATGATACAAAAATAATGCAAACATGCCCAAACACTCATCATATCAAAAGTTCAAACATTGCTTGCCTGGTTCGGAGTAGTCGGGGTCTAGCTCGTGAAGTTCGCGGTTCCGTCACCTCCTTCAGTATCTACGGTACACAAAACACACACGCTAACGTAAATACCGTGGGGTACAGAAAGTTAATCCAAATATTTTTCAAATAAACATGATAAAAAACTAGACAAAAATTTTAAGAGGACAGAAAAAGAATCACTCAAAAATTCCTTTCTGTTAAAAAGTTATAAGAGTTTTGGTCCAAGGACCCATATGTAATGAAACAGAAAACTCTTAGGGGCTTAAACAGAAAAGTGCAGAAAAACGGTTCAGAGTGGAAAGCGTATTTGCCAAAGTACGCTTTCAGAAAATGATTCAAAAAAAACAAAAGAGAGGCTGACGGGCGGGTCCCACCCGTCAGGTTTAAATTTTCAAACGAGAGACGGGCTCGCTTGGCGCCGAGAGTCATGGGTGGTCACCGCATGGCGATCCACGAAAGGCAGGGAGATCAGAGGGTACCTCCGTGTTCAGGGCGTCATTCCGCGTCGGTTGGTGGTGGTGGTGGTCGCCGGCGAGCACCACGTCGACGGCGGCTCCTGCTCCGGCGGACGGCGGTTCGGGTGGTCGTGGGTCTCGTCGGAGAGTGCTGCGGAGGAGGAATTGAGGAGGGGGTTAGACTTGTGGTAGCACGAGAGGGTGGCTGACGGGATTTGGGCGCAGGAGACGACCTCACCAGAGTGAATCGAGGTGGAGGCCGAGGCGGAATGGGGCGGCCAGAGTCAAGGAAGAAGAGCCCCTCGAGGCCCTTCCAGGGGTTGGCGAGAACTAGTGAGGTGGTGGAGGTGTGCGGTGGCGAGGGCGCGCTCGGGGGTGCTATATATAGACGGCCCGAGGCGGTTGCCGAGAACGGGGTTCTCCGGCGAAGTTTACGGCGGCGCAGGGCGTTGATCGGGGAGGTTCAGGGTTTTAGCGCCGTCGTGGGGGTTCACTGGTTCCGTTTAGGTGCTAAACGCGTCGGGGTTTGGTTGCTTAGGGCGTGCTCGACGGAACGGGGCGGCGCGGGCCCGTCGGCGGCAGGGAGCACGCTCTGTGCTTGCCGTGCCACGGCGACGGTGCCACGGGCGTGCGCTGGCAAGGCAGGGACACGCGGAGAGCCAGGGGGCGATGGGCGGCGCCGGGTGGCGTTGCAAGCGGGCTCGGGCCCTCTCTGGCCGAGGTGTTCGAAAAAATGATTTTGGTATGAGGGAGGCTCTGCTTGAGCTGATTTTTGGTGGACGGGCCTCTCATTGCATCTAGAGGCTGCCTGAATTTTTGTGGAATTTTTGGAGCAGAGAAGATATGAATTTCACCAAGTTTGACAAATCTGGTCCAAACTTGCAGAGACTGAAATTTGAAATTTTTGAAAAGAAGAGGAGTGGATTTTGACTGTTCTAGGTTGTGGGTACCAAGGACTATCCAGGGGAGTTGGTTTGAGGTCAAAGCTCAAATGCATTGAGGTACTTGCTTTGCAAATCTCCTAGGCTCAAAATAATGGACAAAAAAGATTTGGGAGGAGAATTAAATGAAATAAAAATTCAGAAAAGGGTTGAACTTGTTGAGACAGAATGTTTGGATTGCCCAAAGTGGAAGGAGAGATTTTTGGGAAGATTTTACCATGTGGTGCATGGTAAAATCATGAGTGGATTTTAATATTGGAGAAGGTGCAAAAACCCCTAGGGTTTCTTTTTGAAAGAAAATAAACTCCAAAGATTTTTCTTGAAATTTTGAGAAGAGGGCAATTAGAAGAAAAATTTAAAAACCAAACACCAGAGTTGAAGGAGATGCAAAAATAAAATATTTGCTAAAGGGAAAAGGCTTTTGAGAGAGATTTATGGAAGGGTTTAGAAGACCTTCTTCAAATCCAACAAACTTTTTGAACAAAACCAAAAGAATATTTTTGGAGTGTCACAAAATATCAAGGACAAAGGATTGGATCAAGCTCAAAAGCTCAAGACTCTACATTTTACATTTTAGTGATCCAAGATCACATTGAGTCTATAGGAAAAGCCAATACTATCAAGGAGGGATGAGGTGTTGCTTAATGAGCCTTTTGCTTCATGTGCTAAGTGATATGCTCCAAAACCCTCCACTACTTTCTCACATCCACATATGACCTAAACCTAAAGTCAAACTCGGCCCACCGATTCTTTCTATCCGCGCCACCGAGTTCAGGGATGTCATAGCCACTGCCACAAACCCTAGGCAAATCGGTCTCACTGATAGGGATCTCGGTCTCACCGAGATGGGATCGTAATCTCTTTGTTTCCCTTCGTAACGTTTCGGTCTAACTGAAGTGAGCGATCGGTCCCACCGAGATTACAATGTAAACTCTCTGTTTCCCTTTTGTAACTTTTCGGTCTCACCGAAAGAGCAAATCGGTCCCACCGAGTTTACCTGACCAAGTCTCTGGTTAGCTAATTACCAAATTCGGTCTCACCGAGTTTGTGTAATCGTTCTCACCGAGATTACGTTATGCCCTAACCCTAACCATATCGGTCCTACCGAGTTGCTTGTCAGTCCCCAATCAAAACCCTAACGGTCACTAGGTTTACTAAATCGGTCCGCCCGAGTTTGTTGATTCGGTCCCACCGAGTTTGGTAAATTGTGTGTAACGGCTAGATTTTGTGTGGAGGCTATATATACCCCTCCACCTCCTCTTCATTCGTGGAGAGAGCCATCAGAACAAACCTACACTTCCAACTTACCAGTTCTGAGAGATAACTACCTACTCATGTGTTGAGGCCAAGATATTCCATTCCAACCATATGAATCTTGATCTCTAGCCTTCCCAAGTTGCTTTCCACTCAAATCTTCTTTCCACGAAATCCATATCCTGTGAGAGAGAGAGTTGAGTGTTGGGGAGACTATCATTTGAAGCACAAGAGCAAGGAGTTCATCATCAACACACCATTTGTTACTTCTTGGAGAGTGGTGTCTCCTAGATTGGCTAGGTGTCACTTGGGAGCCTCCGACAAGATTGTGGAGTTGAACCAAGGAATTTGTAAGGGCAAGGAGATCGCCTACTTCGTGAAGATCTACCGCTAGTGAGGCAAGTCCTTCGTGGGCGACGGTCATGGTGGGATAGACAAGGTTGCTTCTTCATGGACCCTTCGTGGGTGGAGCCCTCCGTGGACTTGCGCAACCGTTATCCTTTGTGGGTTGAAGTCTCCATCAACGAGGAGGTACGATAGCACCACCTATCGGAACCACGACAAAAACATCCGTGCCTCCAATTGCGTTTGAATTCTCCAAACCCTCCCCTTTACATTCTTGCAAGTTGCATGCTTTATTTTCCGCTGCCTATATACTCTTTGCATGCTTGCTTGAATTGCGTGAAGATTGCTTGACTTGCTTAAAGATAGCTAAAATCTGCCAGTCTAAAATTGGGAAAAGGTTAAGTTTTTAATTGGTCAAGTAGTCTAATCACCCCCCTCTAGACATACTTCAAGGTCCTACAAGTGGTATCAGAGCTTTGGTATCAGAGCTTTGATTTCTATAGCTTTTGGTGGTCATAGCCCTGGTTTCACAACCTAGGAGAGTATGGCGTCTAGCGAGGGAAATTATCACCGTAGAGGTCCTTACTTTGATGGCACTAATTTTGCTAGTTGGAAGCATAAGATGAAAATGCATATTCTCGTACATAACCCCGCCGTTTGGGCCATTGTGTGTATTGGCTTGCAAGGTCAATTCTTTGATGGGAGAGAACCGAACCGTGAAGCTAGTGCGGAAGAGTTGAAGATGTTGCAATACAACGCTCAAGCTTGTGATATCCTCTTCAACGGATTGTGCCACGAAGAATTCAACAAAATCAGCTGTCTTGAGAATGCAAAGGAAATTTGGGATACTTTGATTGATATGCATGAAGGTACCGACTCCGTCAAGGAATCCAAGTTGGATGTGCTCCAAAGTCAGCTTGACATGTTCAAAATAAAGGATGGTGAAGGTGTCGTTGAAATGTACTCTAGGCTTGCTCTTATCACAAATGAGATTGCTGGCTTAGGAAGTGAAGAGACGACCGACAGATTCATCATCAAGAAGATCCTAAGAGCATTGGATGGAAAATATGATACCATGTGCACATTGATCCAAATGATGCCAAATTACAAAGATCTCAAGCCAACGGAAGTCATTGGAAGAATTGTTGCTCATGAGATGTCACTCAAGGATAAGGAGGAACTTCACAACAAGTCAAGTGGTGCTTACAAAGCCTCATGTTTAGCCCCCACATCATCAAGTGAGAAACAAACCTTCATGAAGAATTGAGCTTAATGGTGAAGAACTTCAACAAATTCTACAAGAGTAGAAGCAAAGAAAGAAGCTCCAAGTCAAGGTCCTACAATGACAAAAGATCTTCTAGTCGAGAGCGCAATTGCTACAATTGTGGGAGACCCGGACCTATTCCAATGAGTGTACGGCACCCTACAAAAGAAGAGAAGATTCTCCCAAGAGAAGAAGTAGAAGATAAGAATCACCACCAAGAGAGAGAAGGAGTAGAGATGATCGTTCTGAACGAAGACCCTCACGGAGAAGCAAGGATTCGGAAAGGAAGGACAAGTCATCAAAGAGCTACACAAAACGAAGACATCAAGCTCATGTTGGTGAATGGGTATCCGGCTCCGACTCCGACTATCACTCAGAGAGAAGCTATCACTCCTACTCCGAACACACTCAAGATGAAGGTGTTGCCGGTTTAGCACTTGTGTCAACGAACTCCTACGACATATTTGAATCACCAAATGAAGGAATTGGAAGATGCTTCATGGCCAAAGGTCCTAAGGTAACACACCCCGAGTATGTTGATTTTAATAGTGATGAAGATGACTTGCTAGGTGATGATGATTTACTTGTTGACAACTCTAGTGATGAATACTATGATGAAACGTCAATTAATCATGCTCATCAAGATTAAACGAATGACAATGATAAGGGGAAAATTGAGTGTCTAACTAAAGAACTAAACACTCTTAAGTTAGCTCATGAAACTATCTTCGAAGATCATCGAGAACTTTTAAGGGCTCATGAGAAGTTACGCTTTGAAAAGCTCAATCTTGAGCAAGAGCATGAGTTCCTAAAAGCAATCAATGATGATCTTCGTAAGAAAAGTTCTTCTTACATTGCCAAGCGTTTACTCTTATCTACTTACATGCCTCAAGTCAAGTCTAGTAACAAGAACAAGAAAGATTTTCTTCTAGTAGTAACAATAACAATGCTAAACCCAATATTGTTGCTTATAGTAGTTCTCTTGATTCCACTAATGATTCTCTTAGCCAAGTTACACTTGAGCAAGAAAGCAGCTTATTGAAGGGAATTATAGAGAAAGGTGTATACAAGAGCCTTGCCGGGAGTAAGCAATTTGAGGAAATTGTACGCAAGCAAGGAAGGCACCGGAAGAATCAAGGTGTTGGTTTTGAACGAAAGTTCAATGCCAATGGAGTTGAGTGGGAAGAAGATCAACACCCCAAGACGAAGTTTGTTCCTCAACAAGAGAAGTATGATCCTACTTCCTTCAAGGGAACGCAAGCACAAGATGATCTTCCACCACAAGACCACAAGAACAAAGGCAAGGACAAGCTCCAAGAAGAGATTGATGCATTTGAAGAAGCACCTAAGGCCTTGGTCAAGTGGGTTCCCAAGACTACGTCAAGTTCTACTTCATCAAGCACAACTACTACATCAAGGATTCCCATCAAGATGATGTGGATCCCGAAGAAGAAGAACTAGAGAGTTCTTGAGGGTGACTCCACCAACATTTTTCACTCATATCATTATGGCGAGGACAAGTGCAATCAACTTTCATATCTTGCACTAGTTCAAGGAGTCACAAACCCTCATGTTGGTAAGGCAAGGGACAAGGTAACCTAATGTTTTCATGGACACCATTTTGTGTGTGCATCACTCTATGTCTATGGATATTCTTGTTTGTTCCTTGTGGGACTAACCCGTGTAGGTATTGAAAGTGCAACTCACTCCAAAGGATTGCTCCAAAAGATCTACATCAACATTGAGCATCCACATCTTCAACACCTACATGAAGTCATCATCGACAAAACCCAAGGTTTGTTTATCCCTCTAAGGGGGGATCTCACATCTAGGGGGCTTAACTCTAAGAATTGATTCAAAGCAACTCTAATGATGTGAACACATAAATGCTTTATGTAAAAGTGGTAACCCTACTTGAGCTTAAATGATGAGTATGACCTATGATCAAATGTTCTCATTTGACTCCTAAGTCAATATACTCATATATAGATGACCTAGTCATCGCCAATTGTTTGATAGATGCTAGAATTGGTTGTGCATGCTTTGTCACATATTTCATTTGTCACTTTATTGTGTGAGCATGTTGGTTGCATACTTTACTCATTCGAGGACATCCACTTGTTGTTTTGATTGGTTGGTTTCTTTTTCTTTGGCCAAGTGGATGGACAAGAATGCCTAAGAACCTTCTCTAGCTATCTATGATTTTCTCGTCTCAAACTCTATTCATGCTAGATCAAAAAATTTGATCAAGTCAGATTCGAACCACTCTGTGTGAGGAGCACTCGGAGTCCCCGATTCGTCATAGACTTAAACTTCCAAAACTTCTTTGTGATTTTCTGTCTGACCGATTCCTCCATTTCGGTCATACCGAGATTACTAAGACGATCTAGGTTTTCATTCTTGATGCAACCGATTTTAACTTTTCGGTCACACCGAGTTGCTGTAACTGTTAACAGTTATGCATCTCGGTGCCACCGAGTTGTTCAACTCGGTCACACCGACATGTCGGGCTATATATACACACGGGCAAAATTTTGGAAAACCTTCTCCGAAACTTCTCGCCCACGCATAGCTCGCTCTGCCTACCAGGTCTATGGATCGTCGACTTCGTCGCCAACCGCCTCCTGTCGCTGGTCTCCGCCGCCGTCAACGGAATTCTCCTCCGCCGTTGCCGCCAGAGCGAAGTTCACCGCCGAACTAGGGTATGAACTCGATCACTGTGCTATCCTCGTCCAATTCTCGGCACATTGTGTTTGTAATGCATCTTGCCACGATTGAAACACTTCTATCCAGTAAAAACAATCCTTAGAATAGGTATGATTCGAAAATTTAGGGTTAGGTTTCCGCCGAAACCATCTCGGACCCACCGAGTTGAAAAACTCGGTCCCACCGATTTGGCTAACGCCATTGCACTAGTAACTCTCGGTCTGACCGAGAATTACAAATCGGTGTGGCTGATTTCAGAACTTTGTGAAACCCTAGCAGTCTCGGTGCCACCAAACTGTGACTCGGTCTGACCGAGTTCACTAGTTTAGGTTCCAAAAACCGCTTCGGTATCACCGAGTTTAAAAATCGGTAGATCCGAAATGCTTTATGTGGGAAACTAAAACTAAGTTTTTGAATCATTCTTTTGCAAAAATCTCTGCATTTTGTGATGCTCATCCACTCTACCTCATCTATAACTATTCACAGGGTCAGCAGTCAGTGTAAGCAGCATGTCAGACCAAAGTGACAGCCAGAACATGTCAAAAGAGCAGATTTCACATGAGTGAGGGCACTAGTCCCTCTAGCAGCTCAGATGAGGGGAGCAAAAGCACTCCTAGCAACTTGCCCAAGGCTGCCACAAGGACAAGGAAGAAGAAGACCTTAGAGTTTGAGGACGAGGATTATGTGGCAGCTGAGGATGAGGCCAGTTCCAAGAAGAAAGTGCTCAAGAAGGAGTACAGCTCAACAGCAGTTAAGCCTGGAATGAAGATCAAAAGGCCAGCAGGTAGACAACCAATGTCCAAAGTCAGAGTCTCCACTCAAGCTTCTTTGGAATCCCAACCCAAAGAACCTACTGCTGCTGAAGGAAAGGAGAGGAAAGAAAGGGTCAAGAAGACCATGGCCAGAGTGATTGGGAAGCCTTCTATGATGGAGGAAGAGGAAGAAGAAGAGGTTCTTGAGCCCGCACTCCAAG
Organism: Aegilops bicornis; assembly: GCA_021605145.1. Lineage (NCBI taxonomy): Eukaryota > Viridiplantae > Streptophyta > Magnoliopsida > Poales > Poaceae > Aegilops > Aegilops bicornis. The sequence goes on along the minus strand of CM038670.1, from coordinate 767,599,233 downwards.
GCACAAAAGTTGATGGGTGATACCAGAAAGTCAGGGGCTGCAACTTCAAAGCCCAAAGATGCCCCCAAGCCCAAGAGTGCACCAAAGAGGAATACTGTGAGTATACCAAATTTGAGAAGAACAAGTCCCCAATGCCTGAGGCTGATGCTGAGGAAGATGAAGAAGGGAAGGTCCTAAGGAAGCTCAAACCCAAGATTCCAGACCATAATGATGCTCATCCTGTGGCTGAGAACATGAAGATCAGGAGAGATGAAGGGTTGAGGCTATGGAGAGAGTCTGATCCATATGCCACCAGGAGAAGGACTGCTGTAGATTACAGGTTCCACACCAAGGAACAGCAGGACTTCTATGAGACTATCTTATTGGATAAGAAGCCCATAGTTTGTGATATGAGGTGGGTCGACTGGACCTACATTCAGGAGAATGCAGAACACTATCCTGGAGTGTATGACAACTTCAGTGCTTGTGGAGTTGCAGATTTTGTTGGGCAGAAGCTCACAAATTGGAATGACGAGCTCATAATGCAATTCTACTCCACAACACATTTCTATCCAGATGGCAGGATAGTTTGGATGTCAGAAGGAACGAGATACCAGTCAACCATAGAGGAATGGGCAAGTCTGATCAATGCCCCAAAGGAAAATGAAGATGACTTGGACATTTATGCTAAGAAGAAAATGGGTCACAACTCAATGTCACAGATGTACAAGGAGATACCTGATGATGCACTTGAGTCCTTCAAGTTTGGATCAGTTTATTTTCTTTTGTCAGGGCTGCCTACAATCAACTGGATCCTGAGGCACACTCTGTTACCCAAATCAGGTGACCACAACATGATGAGAGGGCATGCAATCAATTTGCTTCACATTTTTGATGTGCCTCAGAAATTCAAAGTCATGAGCCTCATAGTTGAAACTATCAAGAGGACAAAGAAGACGAGAAGAGAAGCCGTGGATATGCCCCACAGATTCAGGAGTTGATTAACTCAAAGATGGGCACATGAAAGTATCTGTTGGATAAGGAACACATGGTTCTCTATCCCGACTTTGAGGACAATCAAGTTGTCATGACCGAGAATGAACCAACATCAAGACAAGCGCAAGAGAAGAAGGAGAAAGCAAGGAAAGAGAAGGCTGCCAAGATGCCAACTCAAGCAGAGGCATCTGAATACTTTCTGAAGAACAAGCAGGAGCAGCTTGGTTACTTGATAGCATCAACTCTGCAAATTGAGAAGGGGTTGGTCACCCTAACTCAAAACCAGGAGAGCCTGGAAAGAATCATGGAACAAAAATTCTATGATCTTGATGTCAAAGTAACTGAGATTCAGTCAGCTGTGGAACAGCTACAGGATGACATGCAAGAGAGGAAGGGCAGAACAACGACTGATGCATTTGCCAGAGTGCCACGAGCTCAGAGATCAGCTGCAGAGCCAGTTCAAGACACCAGAGTCACTTCATCAGCTCCAGCTACAGACTCCAAAGACCACCAGCTCCAAAGCACCAACACGCTCAGCTCCTTCTACATCGATGAAGCCTTCGTTCTTGGAGTTCTCCGGACACCACCACCACCGTAAGACCAAGCCTGAGAGACGATATAGTCCTATGCATTTTCTAGGAACTTTTTGGTAACTTGTTGCCAAAGGGGAGAAAAATGTATAGATCATAGGCTTCGAGAGAGAGAGATTTGCTTTTGTTCTCTCTTGTCTTCTTGGTTGAACTTCGTTTGCTTTTGATTGCTTGAGATACTATGCAATTTCCTGTGAGACATTGATGATCATGTGTTTGATCATAAGCTACACTTATGCTCATTATGATATTATCTTACTTATCCTTATATGGTCATTCACTTTGCTTGGTGATGAGTGCATGTATTCAATCTTTGTTATTTTGAGCGCTCCACCAAGATGTATGTGACATGGAAGAGTAACCCATCAGCCTAATTCCTTGTGCATTTCCAGTCCAAAGAAAATATTACTATGCACAAATTTAGGGGGAGCTCTTGCTTATCACATACTTCTCAAAGGGACAATGTTTTTCAAATTTTATTATCATTTGTCGAAGCTTTGATCTATATGTTGTCATCAATTACCAAAAAGGGGGAGATTGAAAGTGCAACTATCCCTAGGTGGTTTTGGTAATTCATGACAACATATAGCTCATTGCGCTAATGCTATTCCAAGACAAATATTTCAGGAAAGCTCAATGAATGGCATGGCATGGATGATGAAAGTGGATCCCTCAAAATATCAAGGACAAAGGATTGGCTCAAGCTCAAAAGCTCAAGACTCTACATTTTACATTTTAGTGATCCAAGATCACATTGAGTCTATAGGAAAAGCCAATACTATCAAGGAGGGATGAGGTGTTGCTTAATGAGCCTTTTCCTTCATGTGCTTAGTGATATGCTCCAAAACCCTCCACTACTTTTTCACATCCACATATGACCTAAACCTATAGTCAAACTCGGCCCTACCGATTCTTTCTATCCGGCGCCACCGAGTTCAGATGTCATAGCCACTGCCACAAACCCTAGGCAAATCGGTCTCACCGATAGGGATCTCGGTCTCACCGAGATGGGATTGTAATCTCTCTGTTTCCCTTCGTAATGTTCCGGTCTAACCGAAGTGAGCGATCGGTCCCACCGAGATTACAATGTAAACTCTCTGTTTCCATTTTGTAACTTTTCGGTCTCACCGAAAGAGCAAATCGGTCCCACCGAGTTTACCTCACCAACTCTCTGGTTAGCTAATTACCAAATTCGGTCTCACCGAGTTTGTGTAATCGGTCTCACCGAGATTACGTTATGCCCTAACCCTAACCATATCGGTCCTACCGAGTTGCTTGTCAGTCCCCAATCAAAACCCTAACGGTCACTAGGTTTACTAAATCGGCCCGACCGAGTTTGATGATTCGGTCCCACCAAGTTTGGTAAATTGTGTGTAACGGTTAGATTTTGTGTGGAGGCTATATATACCCCTCCACCTCCTCTTCATTCGTGGAGAGATCCATCAGAACAAACCTACACTTCCAACTTACCAGTTCTGAGAGAGAACCACCTACTCATGTGTTGAGGCCAAGATATTCCATTCCAACCATATGAATCTTGATCTCTAGCCTTCCCAAGTTGCTTTCCACTCAAATCTTCTTTCCACCAAATCCATATCCTGTGAGAGAGAGTTGAGTGTTGGGGACACTATCATTTGAAGCACAAGAGCAAGGAGTTCATCATCAACACACCATTTGTTACTTCTTGGAGAGTGGTGTCTCCTAGATTGGCTAGGTGTCACTTGGGAGCCTCCGACAAGATTGTGGAGTTGAACCAAGGAGTTTGTAAGGGCAAGGAGATCGCCTACTTCGTGAAGATCTACCGCTAGTGAGGCAAGTCCTTCGTGGGCGACGGCCATGTTGGATAGACAAGGTTGCTTCTTCGTGGACCCTTCGTGGGTGGAGCCCTCCGTGGACTCGCGCAACCGTTACCCTTCGTGGGTTGAAGTCTCCATCAACGTGGAGGTACGATAGCACAACCTATCAGAACCACGACAAAAACATCCATGTCTCCAATTGCGTTTGAATTCTCCAAACCATCCCCTTTACATTCTTGCAAGTTGCATGCTTTATTTTCCGCTGCCTATATACTCTTTGCATGCTTGCTTGAATTGCGTGAAGATTGCTTGGCTTGCTTAAAGATAGCTAAAATCTGCCAAAGTCTAAAATTGGGAAAAGGTTAAGTTTTTAATTGGTCAAGTAGTCTAATCACCCCCCCCCCTCTAGACATACTTCAAGGTCCTACACATGTACCATTAGCTTGACACAGTCTCTGGATGTAGTTCCGACGCGCCCGCCACACAGCCCATCGATGCAAATATGCAGTATTACGCTCACCCTCTTTTAACCACGTAATCCTCGAACGTTGTAGCCAGAGCATCTCTTCCATATAGAGAAGTTCATCTAACTCGTACATCTTCTGTTTTATCAAGGATATGTCCGCGTCTTGAAGTTGCAAATCCGCTAACTGTCGCCGGAGTTTTTCAATTTCAGATGTGACATGATCAAATTCTCCTTACTCCAAGAACGCAGCTTCGCCATCATCTCTTTTAGAGCGTCCCTGACAGCACCTAGAGTACCAACATGCTTGCTTTTCCCCCAACGGTCCACGATAACCGAGGCCAGCGCCAGATGCCATTCCCACATGATCTCGTATCTGGCCGTAGTTTTATTTTTAGGCGGCTCCACATGTGATAACCACACCATCAGCGGACAGTGGTCCGAGCATGACGATGCGAGATGATCAACCTGAGTAAAGGGAAACAAATCCTTCCAAACTTCATCAGCACACGCTCTATCCAACCGAAGACGGACGTTTCTGTTGCCCACTTGACCATTATCATATGTATACGGGATCCTGGAGAACCCCAAGTCCATCAACTCACAGGCCAGTACACAATCCCTGAACTGTAGCATCTGATTCTCAGACCGTTGCGTAAGGGAGAGGTGTTCATGTTGCCACATTGCTTCATTAAAATCTCCACACACTAGCCACGGTTCCGAGGAGATGGCCCGTAGGTTTGACAGAGCGCTCCACATACGATGTCTGTTCTCCACCCGTGGTTCTCCATACACATAGGTCGTCCTCCATGTCTTATCATTTGCTCCATCTACAATACGCACGTCTATATACCGTGCACAAGAGTCCAAGACAGTCACTTGGAAATTCTCATCCCAATAGAGGGCCAGGCCCCCACTTAGCCCATCATTGGACACACTCGCAAATCCTTTCATGTGCAGTCTCCACTTGATCTTCTCCATCTTGCTTGACGCTTGTCTAGTTTCAGATAGAAAAACCAGCCCCGGGGAATTGGCTTTGCAGAGGGCCAAGACCTCATGAACTGTCTGGCGGTCCCCACCGGCAGTTCCAAACTAGAGAAATCATTGTGCCCGACGGTCCTCCTTGAAGGAGGCCGCCGATCGATCGTCTGAAGCATCTTCAAAGCCAATTTTGGCTCGTTTACTGCTTGAACTGCTAGTTGGTGACTGAACACCACCTCCATCTTCCCCTTCACCAAGGGTCAGAGTAAGAACACCAGATGGGACCTTGGTGCTCCCTATCCTGTCACCAGTGCCCGCCTCCTCCATAGCGAGTCTTTTCCTCACCGATGGATCAACTTGCATGTCTGTACGCGAGGCCTTCGACGGGCTCGAAGCTGTGTCTAAAGTTTCAGGACCAAGAGGCTTTTGTGACATGTTCCTTCGGCTGGGCGTGTAGTCAGGCTTCTGCTCACTCCCCCGATTAGCACCCTCCGGCCGTGGCTTGTTAGGGCCATCAGCATATAGCCACACACCATACTTCTTGCTCTTCTCCTCATGGATACTACTACCACACTCTTTGAACTAATGGCCTATAATGCCATAGACGCTGCAAAATCGAGCAAGTTTCTCATATCGCACCAGAAAAACCTGACGCTCCTTGCCTCTTACAATACTGACGAACTTGGTTAGGGGCTGACGCACATCATGGCGAACCCCAATTCTCACATAATCCACGCGAGTGTTCTCATTCAACCTCATCTCCAAGATCTTCCCTGAATTCCTAAGTAGATGTTCCACAATGCCTTTCTTACAAAACCCTCCGGGAGTTTGTAGATCTGGAGCCAAATTGGCATGAACACCATAGGAACCTCCTCTGCTTTCGTGAATCCATCATAGGGGCACATCAGCACTAAAAGGTTTCTAAACAACCAGGGGCCTTGTTCGATCATCCGTTCCCAGTCACCGAGGCATGCAGCCTGAACAACGAACATGTTTGGGCCAACCGGACGGAATTTCACCTGTTGAGCAGGATTCCACGCCGCCCACATATCCTTGTAGAAGGCCGCCGGGCTGAAGGTTTTGTCCGTGTGAACCATAGTTAGGGCTAGCCACCTGATGCTCTTGTTGATCTCGGGATCGTTCTCATCAATCACCAGATCGTCAAAGACTTCATCTTCCAAGTTTAACTGCTCCATGAACTCGTCAAGATCAGATCTCATGGCGGCACCGCTGCCACCGCTCGTGCCTGACTGCGCGTCCGCAGCCGATTCCATCGCTGCGAGGCTTGGGAGGCCTCCCTCAATGTAGGCGGGGAACCCTACGTAGGGGATGCGAGATGTATTGGGTAGAGACTCTCTAGCGATCAGATCGCCAGGGAGGACATGGAAACCCTAGCCGCCGCTAGGGGAAAACAGGCCCTATCCAAAGTCCCACAACTGTGTTGTCTGGACTGTTTTCATGACATTATATTTGTAAATACAAATAATTGTGTTTCCTTTCATGTCATTATAATTACGAGTACAAATGCAATGTGAGTACAGGGGGCATGAACCAATAAAAAGTTCTGAATATGTATTACCAAGAAATAGATTAATCATACAAAATAAATATTAATAGACAATGTGACACATAATAGGCAAGTGCACAATTCAGATGCTTAATTACCAAACACACCCATGTGAGTCAGAGTAGACAGCCGGCCGGTCAACCAGCGAAGCAACTGGTTGACTTGAATGGACCACCAGGTCACCATCGCGCCATGTGCGTAAATTGGCAGCGGGCAAGAAACGAAGCCCGTTGGATGTTGCAAGATCTCATTTCACTCCAAAAATGTGCTTCATTCACGTACATATTATTGCCTGCAGCTGCACAAATTAATCTGAAAACAGGCAGGCAGGCAGGCACCCATGGTTAAGGTAGTGCCTTCTCCTGCATGCAGTTTCTGATTTCCCATCTTAGTTTCTGAGTACCAAACTTTGCAACTTGCAAGTGTATACATATATGGGTATGGCACGAGTCTCTCCACAACCAGCATCATCATCTCACTCGCCATTCATTCAGAAATTAAGATAAGAAGATGCGCGCCTCATCACTCGGACGCTGCGCCACCGTGGCACTCATCGTGCTCCTCGGCACAATAACGGCTGCGGCAGCACGGACGAAGAACGAATGCCACGCCGGGGACAAGGCCGCGCTGCTGGCCATCAAGGCGGGTTTCGGCAACGCCTCCTACTTCCAGTCATGGACTCGGGACTACGCCTGCTGCGAGTGGATCAGCGTCTTCTGCGACCTCTCCGCCTCCCCCTACACCTTACGCCGCGTGGTGGCCGTCTCCTTCCTCCGCGACGCCAGCCTCGTCGGGCCCTTGCCCGGCGCCTCCGTCGCCCGCCTCACCGCGCTGCAGCAGCTCATCCTCATCCACGTGCCGGGCGTGAATGGCACCATCCCGCGCGACCTCGCCCGGCTTTCCAACCTCAACTTCATCGACGTCTCCTACACGGGCATCTCCGGCCTCGTGCCATCGTTCCTGTCGAGGCTCACCAAGCTCACCTACCTAAGGCTCTCCTTCAACTCGCTCACGGGCCCCATCCCGGCGTCGCTCGCCGACGTCCCCAACCTCTCCTTCCTCGACCTCGCCGGCAACCGCTTCACGGGAACCATACCGCCTCTCCTCCTAAGCAGGACCAACGACACGGCCTACCTCAGCCTCTCCCATAACAACCTCACCGGCGGCGTCCCCGCCGACTTCGCCGCCGTGAGGTTCTGGAGCCTCGACTTGTCGCACAACGCCCTCGCCGGCGAGGCCTCGCTCCTGTTTGGCCTGAACAAGTCGGTGGAGAAGCTGGACCTGTCGCGCAACGCCTTCGGCTTCAACCTCTCTGCCGTGACGCTGGCGTCGCAGCTCGGCATGCTGGACATCAGCCACAACGATATCTACGGTGTGCTCCCCCCGCAGGTGGCCAAACTGCAGTATTTGAACGTCAGCTACAACCGCCTCAGCGGCAGAGTGCCCATCGGCGGCAACATGGATTTTGTTAGAGAAAAGGCTAGAGCCCGACGTTATAAATAAAGCCACATGGCAGCGTTACAGGAAACCGAACAGTAGCGAAACCAGCTAACAAGACAACGCACAGAGTGCACGAAGCGAAAAGTTTGAGAGTAACCAAAGAAGGAAGGATACAGGCAACTGCCATACACGACGCGCAGGCCGGAAAGGAGAGAGACCTAAACTCCGCAAACAGCACCACTAGGATTAGACGACGGGATCCCGCCCGGAGATGAGAGATGCCGAAGCCCGAATTTCGATGATGAGCAGGTCCAGGGCATCCCGATCAACCTCCTTAGTCAATAATCTCCACTGCTGCAATAATATACATGATTTGAAAAGAACGTCAGCAGGCTTAGATGGGAAGATATGCTCAATAGTAAATTTGTTCCTAATGGTCCAAAGAGCCCAACATAAGGCTCCCAGGCCAACCCAAAACACCCTCTTGGTGACCCCAACCAAAGCTTTGGCTAGGGTTCGAATATGGGAAAAAGAGGAGGGGTTCCAAGAGACCTGAAGCCAAGATCTGACACAACACCAAACCAACTTGGCCAGCACGCAATTGAAAAAGATGTGATCAGAGTTCTCCAAGGCCCCACAAAGATGACAAAACTCTGAACCAGGCCCATTGCGCTTTTTGATCTGGTCAGCAGCCGGAAGGCGACCACGAAAGGCTTGCCAAAGGAAAATTTGAATCTTAGGAGGGACTTTGGACTTCCAAACGCAAGAGAGTCTGTACAAAGGAGTACCACCGATAAGTCTAGAATAAAGCGACTTAACCGAAAATCTACCTGAGGCCGAATGAGGCCAAACCACAGAATCGGCCGACTCCGAGAGCACGGGGAAGAGGGCAGAGAGACTTTGCCAATCTTCCAACTCTTCAGGAGACAGGGCCCGAAAAGCCAAATCCCAGTTATTAGCTGCCACACCTCCGCGATGGAGATATTCGGATTAGGACAATAAGAAAACAGAACCGGAAAGCTCGCAGCTAGGGGGGCATCCCCAGACCACCAGTCCAACCAAAAGCGAACAGCCATCCCATTACCAACGTTAAATTTAACATGTTCCAGAAAGATCGGTCTGACTTTGACAAGGAATTTCCAAAATTGAGACTCAGCTTTGGCGGTGGCAAACAGTGGGTTGGAGTGTGGGAAGTATTTAGCCTTAAGAATCGAAAACCACAGTGAATCAGCCCCACTAGTCAAAATTTTCCACCACCACTTGATAAGCAAACAAATGTTCATCACCCGAGTATTAATAATGCCTAACCCCCCAAGGTTTTTAGGCTTACACATATGTTGCCACTTGACCAGCCTATATTTCCGCTTTGTTATCCGCTGGAATTCCAGAGAAAGCTCCACTATGTTTGTCGAAACCAGCATGCACGCCATCCGTAAGAAGATAAAAGCCCATAAAAACATGGGGAGAGAGGATAAGCAGGAGTTAATTAGAGCAACTTTGCCAAGATTGGTATTGTATTCCGCCTCCAAGGGAGCACCCTGTTCCCCACTTTAGCGATCACGAGCGAAATCTTTAGCATGGAGCACGCCAGGAGAAATAGGGAGGCCTAGATACTTGAAGGGAAAGGAACCCAAAGAACAGTTAAGAAGCCTGGCAACCCGCAACGCTTCCGCCCCATCCACACCCGTCACCAGGACCTCACTTTTAGCGAAATTAATCTTAAGACCTGAAACAGCTTCGAAACACAGCAGGATGAATTTCAGGTTAGCAATGCAAAGGCCATCCAACTCCACCAAGATAATAGTATCATCCGCATATTGCAAGTGGGAAACACCCTCCGGAAGTAAATGGGAGACCACAGGAGCAATGTGCCCACAACGGGCCGCCCTGGAGAGCATGCACGAGAAGGCATCGACCACAAAATTAAAAAGAACAGGGGAAGCAGGATCCCCTTGGCGAAGGCCCCTACCATTTGGGAAGAAATTACTAACGAAACCATTAACCGAAATGGCAGTATGGCCACCCGACACCAGCTGCATGATACGATGAACATAAGCACCGTCGAAACCTTTAGCAAGAAGGACCTGCTTGAGGAAGGGCCAGCTAACCGAGTCATAAGCTTTCTCAAAATCTAACTTAAGGACAATCGCTTTAGCTCTCCGAGCGTGAAGATCGTGAACAATCTCATGAAGGGATAGGATACCATCGAGGATGAAACGCCCTTTGATGAAAGCAGATTGATAAGGGCTAATAACTCTATGAGCAACCGGCGACAAACGATTCGCAAAGCCTTTAGCCGGGAATTTGGCAAAGTTGTTAATCAAAGCAATAGGCCGAAATTGGGAAATAACATCAGCACCCTTAACCTTGGGGATCAAGGATATCACTGCGTAGTTCAAAGGAGATATCGACAAAGACCAAGACAAAAACCTGGATAACATTACAAACCAAATTGTTTCAATCGGGGCCAAAATTTCCAAAAAAAGGAATGGAGAAGCCGTCTGCCTGTAGCATTGGGATTGGCAGTGTTAACAACATCCCAAATTTCCTGATCAGAAAGAGGAATCATCAAGGAGGAATTCTCCTCGGGTGAGATTTTAAGACCTAAGTTCCAAAGGGAAGGAGAGATAGAGATGCCCAATTGAGGTTTAGCCCCCAACAACGAAGAGAAAAAGTCCACCACATGAGCCATAATAGCAGACTGCTCCGAAGATCGCACACCATTAATCAACAGGCAATTGATACTACAACGCCTACGCCTACCATTCGCGATCGCAAAGAAATATGCTGTAGGGGAGTCACCTTTTAGAGTCCAGTTTAGAGTACCCCGCTGACGCCAATAAATCTCAGCCTGGTGGTGCAGCTGCATTAAAGCAGCCTCAAGATTATAACGAACCGCCCAACCATCGTCAGAAAGCCCAAGAGAATCGGCCGCTACGATCCAGCGACAAAATCTGGTCCTCGAGGAAAGATTTGGTACGACGATCCTCCGCCGACGATTACGAGACCAACCTCTCGAGGAATTTACGCAGGTATAGGAGCACGAAAAGTGCCAATCATCCAGAGGCCCAAAAGAGCGAGCATTGGAGGAGAGAGAAAGGGAAATCTTCGCTGCAACCATGTCAACAAAGCCATCCACAGACAGCCATGAGGCATCGAATTGAAATTCAGCCGAGGCCTAAGGCTAATGGAACCGTCGTCCAAGAATTAAGGGGTATGATCAGAACCGATAATGCATTTGGCGTTAAGAGAAGCCCTAGGGAACAAGGAATCCCACCTGGGACAAAGGAACACTCTATCAAGCACTGATCTAATAGGATTAGCCTGATGATTGGACCATGTATAGCGGGCTCCCCCCCCCCCCCCGGGGAAGCTCACGAATAGCATTGGCACTAATGAAGTCGTTAAAGGCATTAGCTAGAGGCCACGAGAAGTTATCATTACTCTTGTCATTAGGGCACCGCAGAAGATTAAAGTCTCCCCCGATAACCATCGGTAAGTTACAAGAATCGATCTTCATTGAAAGTTCATTAAGGAATAAAGCCGACAAAGAATGGTCCGCAGGCCCATAAACAACGATAAACTCACAGAGAATATTCATAGCTTTATGAGATAGAACAACACTGGCCCAAAAGATCCCATGATCAAAAGCAATAAAATCAAAAATATCTTTATTGGAGCCAATCAAGATCCCACGAGAGTGACCCGAAGGAGGTAAAAATTGCCAATTAAATCTGTCCATGCCCACAATAGCAGAGAAATCATTAGGGGAGAAGGAATCCTTGAAGGTTTCAACCAGCCCCACAAAGTCAATAGAATTAGAACGAACCAACTCTTTAAGTTGGTCACGGCGCCCCCTAGCACCGAACCCCCTAATATTCCAGAATAACGCCCTCATTTATAAGAAAGATTCTTGATTCGAGACTCGACCTGCAAGGGGCCATGCAGGATTGAGCTCGCTTATTAGTGCCCCTCTTAGATAAGTTGGATTGGGCTGGCCACTACCAGCGCCCGTGTCCACACCCGGACCACAACTAGCATCCCCTACCCGAGAGGCAACGGCCTCTTTGGCTTTAGCAATGGCTGCCTGAGCCATCTCGTTAGCCCGAATAATAGCAAGTAGCGAACTAGGAGAACCAACAGAAGAATCAACCACCACACCCACATCCGACATGATATTTAAAAGGTGATCATCGGAAAGAGAAGGTAGAACCAACCGAACCGGAGAAGCAACAACAGAGGGACAGGAGAAGTACACTGGGAGGAAGATCCTTCGCCGCAGCCCGCTTCTCAGCCCGCTCCAGGATAGAGCCACCAGAATTCGCCACCCGCCTTCCTTTGCGAGCCGTGGACACCGGAGATCGAATAGCAGGCGACCGCGCAGCAGGAGAGCCACCATGGGGACCCGAGCGGGACATAGATCGGTTTGATCAGTACTGCTACAGCACAACAAGGGACTGTGTGGTACTCCACTTCTTCCCTGCAAGTGATCATCGTCTCAATCGACTAGCTCCTCCAGCCGTAATCTAATTCTAATGGATGATTATTAATTACAACTTCTTTAAGAAAAACTCCCTCCATCCCAAAATAAGTGTTTCTAGCTTAGTACAATATGCTTCTTACTGTGCTCAAGTTGAAACACTTATTTTGGGACGGAGGGAGTAATAAAAGTATCCCTCTTCAGTACAGTATGCTTCTTACTGTGCTCAAGTGTGCATCTTCACACATATTTCATTAAGCTGTGTATGTGAAATCACAGGATTAGTCTGCTGCATGTTATGCTCAAGTAAGGTGGTCCGATAACAGATTCACTTTTTTTTCTCAAAAAATAGCAGACGTGATGTTTTGGGTGAAATAAAAACATGGATGATGGATCATTCCACTTCTGTCCTGCTGTTTCTTAATGTTCCAAGTCTGATTCATAATACCTGACAAATTTACCATTAGGCATACAGATGCTACGTTGCAATACTATCTCTTTGTTGGAGTTTTCAAGTGAGAACCCCAAGCTGACAGACTGCTGAATTCTCAAACTCCGGCAAGACTAGTGGAATTTTTATGTTTTGCTCCTTCATTTTTTTATTTAGGGCCTGTTTTGATCTCCTCTGAACTTCCAAAACTTCTCAAAATCAGCTTCTTGAAGCTAGCTTCTACTCCACCTAGCTATTTGTGAAGCGTTCTGCACGTCGTAACTTCTCCCAGCGATTTGGCCCGCTGGGAGAGGCTGCTAGCCTGTTCGGCTATAGCTTGGGCTGGCTGAGATTGAAGGGGTTGGGCTGCAGTAGGCAGAAAACAAGTGGGCTGAAAATAACTTTGATTTTTTTCACAGGCACTAGCTTCTGCGAATGTTTAGTGTACAGAGAGATGTACAGAGAGGCATGCATTCCGATTATGGGTGAGTAAAAAAATATGTCGAGTTTATCAGTTATCCTACAATCACGTACTCTCTTATAGCCCGATTCTGGGTTAGTCCAAAAAAGTGGAGTCTATCCATTATCCTACAATCACGTACTGTGTTATAGCAGTAGACAAAGTACAAAGTAGTCAGGACAAGTTACTACATGTTATCCTAGTTAAGACAAGTTATATAATATAGAACAACATCAAGTTTTGTCCTCTGCCATAGAACAAAGCTTCATTTGCATATAAGTTTGCAAATCAAAATGGCCACCCATCTAAAGACATGAGCATGATTACTTCATCAACTAAGAGCAATGGCGGTAGCTAGTTCATGCCTAAACAAATCCATATTAGGAGTACTTTCCGCCGATGTTGAAGCATCCGATGCATTTGGAGGAATAACATATTTCTTGTATCTATCTGGAATAGTTGGAACATAATCCGGATCCCTCTCACACCAAAGAAAGTGGAGATCCTCTTTGTCATGGAGGCGAACGTAGTTGTGTAGTGTCATAGTAGCCGCAACAATCTTCTTTTGTGTATTGATCGAGTAGTTTAGCATTTTAAGCAAGATTTGCCATTTCATCTTTCAAACACCAAAAGTTCTCTCTATGGTATTGCGCTTGGAGGAGTGGATCCGGTTGAACTTTTCTACAGGAGTAGTTAGGGGTGCACCTCTCTGGAAGTCGGGGACGTGATATCGTTCTCCTTTGTAAGGTGCTAGATAGCCATCCCTGTTAGGATAGCCGGCGTCTAGTAGGTAATACTTGCCTATACAAAAAATAAACAAACATGATTGTGAGTTCAAGGTTATGATACATAAGTTGCAACAACAATAAACATGCATGTGAATTGGAGATAGAACAATATTACATAAGTTGCAATATCAAGAAATGCTAACCCTTTGGAGGATGTGGGAATGTGGCCTTGTCATTTTCGATTGCATGGAATAACACACTTGTATCATGCATAGAACCCGGTTGTCCAATTGAAACGTAGGTGAAATGCATATCAAAGTCGACATACGCCATCACATTCTGAGTTGTTGCACCTGTTCTTCCAATATACCTTACTTTTGAAGGTCCTTCCGGAATAGAAGCCCTAACATGTGTCCCATCTATTGCACCAATGCAATCTTTGAGATGAGGATAAGCCCTTTTGTCATGCTTAATCCTATCATGCACGATGCGAAAATTAGGGTCTTGAGGCCTAATGTAGTGAGATGACATCTTGACCACACATTGTAGAACCTCATGAAACTTACGGTGGACTATATCCGCTCCATGTTTGAAACGGTTTTGGGTTCTCCTATTTGATTCACCCCCCCCCCCCCATGGTCCACAAGAATATAGCCAAAGACTCATAAGTGGTAACGAAGCATGTATCTTTGAGGCCATACTCCCCCACCAATTTGTCATGAAGATCAAAAACACATTTGCATTCATTCTCAACATTGTGTACGTCTCTCCGGGTGTGCCAATAGTCTGTTGCAACCATTCAAAACCACTCAACCTAGATGTCCTAGGGTCGGCCTTCATGACCCAACTTTTACAATACTTCCCAACTATGGATGGCACACCCGAACAACGCATGACCATATCATGTTGATATTGGAAAACCATAATTTTCTTTCTTTCATAATTTGTGTCATCATCACTTTCACTATCCGATGACATCTGCATATAAACAACCACCAATATATGAAACACAAGTTAGCATCAACTGAATCGACATAGACATAATGCATACATAAATAGCGAACACTTGGTTCAACAACATAGACATAAAGATGGTTCCACAGTGCGTACATAAAGAGATGAAATAGTATCATGTAGTTCAACAACATAAACATAAAGATGGTTCAAGCACAAGGTTTAACATAAAAGACACAAATAGTTTAGATAGCAAAGGATAATCGACCATCACACACAGATGGAATGGTGTGCATGTAAATTAACTACTTCCCATACTCCAAGTCATACTTCCTGTGCAACCAACCCTTTCGGGACTCAAGAGGCATGTAAAGAAACATCTCCCTTTGCGCCCTCTTCACAAACAACTCGGAAGCCATGAAGAACTCATCGGTATCAGCTGCTGCACCACAAGAAATGACTTCGTCCATAACCGAGGTGACACAATTCGCCTCATCTTGCTTTAGGAAAGACTGAAACGATGAGTGAGAAGCTTCGGCAATATCACCAATCCTTGTAACTTGCTCACACATCACTTGTGCGGTCTTGGGTATCTTGTTCTTCTCCGGAATGATAATTCCAAGCCTCACTTTAGATGAACTAGGTGTTGTCTGAGATGCTTGTTCTTTGGTATCATCCAAATCAAGATCTTCAATCTCATCAACATTGAGGTTGGCTTTCACGGCCACACTAGAGGGAGGAGGTGTGCCCGAAGAAGGATTCCAATGGTCAGTACCATCACTTGTGATATCTCCAAAAATAGTTCGCAAGTTTTCTTCATTAGCAAGTCCTTTCTTCTTGAACTTGCCACAACCTTTAATATCCTGTAATACAACAAGGGAAAAATTTTGTTAGTAAATAAAATGATATGGAGGAATTATGCTATGTGATACATCAGCCAAAGAACTTAAAATTTTAGCCTTTTTCCACCATTCATCATCTTGTGACACAGTATTGTTCACATAGTCCCATCCGGCTCCGGTCTCCCGCAACTTGAGTTTCTTGAATACGCCGAAATTACCTTTAAGCTTGTCCCATTTGTTTTTCAATTGCGTCTGTGTGTAGTCAAGCCCGGTTCTCATTTTGAATTGCCTTGTCACCTCATCAAATGCACTTGGTGTCAAATAATGTCCTGGCCTATTTCCAGCATTCACTCGCACGGCAAACAACTCGCAGACAATCCGAGTGTTCTCAACGCTCCATTCAGCAGTCATGCTTGATACTTCTCTAAGAAAAATGCATGTCACTTTGGTCCTCAAATGTATGCAACACATGGACAACAATACATGGAGTGGAAACAAAAAATTTCTTGTCTAGCCACAATCATATAAAATGAATAATGTATGCACATACCACATTCACAGAGCAGTACACATACCACAGTTCAAGCCAGTGCACACTTATGAAAAAATAATACCAATTGACAATTTCATGCCTAGCCACAATCAGATATTAAACTAACAAATGTATGCACAAACCACATGTACACAACATTACACATACCACTTCACACATTTGCACTCTTATGAAAAACTAAACTCATTTGCATCTATAGTAGCTTCACCATGGCTGCCATGGGAGGACCTTGGGGAGGAAGGAAAAGGAAGCTCACCTAGGGTTGATGCCGTCCGGGATGGGGGCTCAGAAGTTGAGGCGGGATCCGTGGAGATCAGCACAGACGTCGGGCGGTGTATGCATCCGGAGGGGCTGTTGCGATGGGTAGCGGCGGGGATGCACCTTCTCGGTGGTCTTCTCGAAGGGAACCGGCGGGGATGGCTCTGTATACGCCGAATCTGGCGGTGGAAGGGACCTCCAGCCGGCGGAGGGGTGGATCCGGCCGTGGCGGCGGGGCCGATGGCGGCTGGAAGTAGGTCGCGACGGAGAGGGGAACTGCTTGGCAGCAACGATTCGAGGGAGAGGGGAACTGCTCGAGCGCCCCGCCTGTGACCGTATCGAGTCGGGCTGTTCCTTGAACCGTTTTCCTGGAGCTGGGCTTTCCGGGCTTCGAGTTTTTACACGGGAGAAGGGTTCAGCTTCTCGAATACAACTTCTAGGAGCTCAAATGTTCGACACAGCTTCTATCCAGAAATTTGAGGAGTTAGAAGTTGGAGGAGATCAGAACATGCCCTTAGACTCACCTAGGAAAATATACCTAGAAATGGAACCTAGCTAGAGCCCTGGGAGACCGGAGCAGATTTTCAGCGCAAGGCGCTATTGGGGCACTTTATCAAGAACGCTCGTTGTTGCTGTGTGATGCGTGCATGGGTGTATTACGTGGCATCAGTGCCTCATTCAGAAGAAAACCTAGAAACTAATTGTTTCTAACATGACACGTGCAAGCCTTGCTGTTACGGTTATTCAAACATGTACACCCGGGAACTGTTTGTGGAACCTTATGTTGCATTCTCGTGAGTGTGCCTGGAACATTTTGGCATAGACGAACGCTTGGGTGTGCGGCGATGACGTGGTCAGCGCATTGATAGTTGCATGAAGATGACATATGTGTGCTATGCTACTATACACGCATATTGAATGAACAAGTGAAGCATAGATGTGCCGTACAGTGGGATGTACACAAAATGGCACGAGGCCCAACGCCATTTCTGAAGCACTTGTATTGGTCATCACCTTCGCGAAAGCATCAACTTGCTTCTCAATCCTCCTTCACTGGTTAGACAACTCGTTCATATCTTCTCACTAGTAGAAAAAGAGCCATTTGTCCCGATTCGTAAGGCCCATTTGTCCCGGTTGGGGAACCGGGACTAAAGGGTCGGTACTAAAGCCCTATACCTTTAGTCCCGGTTCTTACACCAACCGGGACAGATGGGCCTCCACGTGGCCGCTGCAGTGAGCCCATGCAGAAGAGATTTTGGTCCCGGTTGGTAGTGATGTCTACTACACAACCTTCTTCTTGTAGACGTTGTTGGGCCTGCAAGTGCACAGGTTTGGAGGACAGTAGCAAATTTCCCTCAAGTGGATGACATAAGGTTTATCAATCCGTAGGAGGCATAGGATGAAGATGGTCTCTCTCAAACAACCCTGCAACCAAATAACAAAGAGTACCTTGTGTCCCCAACACACCCAATACAATTGTAAATTGTATAGGTGCACTAGTTCGGCGAAGAGATGGTGATACAAGTGCAATATGGATGGTAGATAAAGGTATTTTGTAATCTGAAAATATAAAAACAGCAAGGTAACTAATGATAAAAGTGAGCGTAAGCGGTATTGCAATGATAGGAAACAAGCCCTAGGGTTCATATTTTTGCTAGTGCAAGTTCTCTCAACAATAATAACATAGATAGATCATATAACCATCCCTCAACATGCAACAAAGAGTCACTCCAAAGCCACTAATAGCGGAGAACAAACGTAGAGATTATGGTAGGGTACGAAACCACCTCAAAGTT
Source organism: Aegilops bicornis (assembly GCA_021605145.1). NCBI lineage: Eukaryota > Viridiplantae > Streptophyta > Magnoliopsida > Poales > Poaceae > Aegilops > Aegilops bicornis. Next base: position 767,580,920 of record CM038670.1, on the reverse strand, counting down.
ATTCTTTTGGATCAATCTATAAAAGAGTCGTACTAGAATAACACCTTAAGACACAAATCAACCAAAACCCTAATGTCACCTAGATACTCCATTGTCACCTCAAGTATCCGTGGGCATGATTATACGATATGCATCACACAATCTCAGATTCATCCAACCAACATAAAAGTACTTCAAAGAGTGCCCCAAAGTTTCTACCGGAGAGTCAAGAATGTGTGCCAACCCCTATGCATAGGTTCATGGGCGGAACCCGCAAGTTGGTCATCAAAACATACATCAAGTGGCACATGATATCCCATTGTCACCACAGATAATTACGGCAAGACATACATCAAGTGTTCTCATAAAAGACTCAATCCGATAAGATAACTTCAAAGGGGAAACTCAATTCATCACAAGAGAGTAGAGGGGGAGAAACAACATAAGATCCAACTACAAAAGCAAAGCTCACGATACATCAAGATCGTGCCATAGAGGGAACACGAGAGAGACACGAGAGAGAGAGAGAGAGATCAAACACATAGCTACTGGTACATACCCTCAGCCCCGAGGGTGAACTACTCCCTCCTCGTCATGGATAGTGCTGGGATGATGAAGATGGCCACCGGTGATGGGTTCCCCCCTCCGTGAAGTCTTTGGAACGGGCTTCCGAGAGGTTTTGGTGGCTACTGAGAGGCTTGCGGCGGAACTCCCGATCTATTCCCTGTTTTTGAAGTTTTTCTATCGTAGGTATATATGGGTGCGAAGTGCGTCGGTGGAGCTTGGGGCCCCACGAGGCAGGCGTGCCCTAGGGGTGGGCGTGCCCCCACCCTCGTGAGCACCTCCTCATCTCTGACGAGGGTCCAAGTCTATCTGGTAGGTTTCCTTCCAAAATAACTTCTCCGTTGATTTCGTTCCGTTTCGACTCCGTTTGATATTCCTTTTCCTCGAAACACTTTGAAATAGGCATAAAGCGACAAATCAGGCTGGGCCTCCGGTTAATAGGTTAGTCCCAAAAATAATATAAAAGTGGATAATAAAGCCCAATATTGCCTAAAACAGTAGATAATATAGCATGGAGCAATCAAAAATTATAGATACGTTGGAGACGTATCAAGCATCCCCAAGCTTAATTCCTGCTCGTCCTCGAGTAGGTAAATGATAAAAAGATAATTTTTGATGTGGAATGCTAGTTGGCATAATTTCAATGTAATTCTTCTTACTTGTGATATGAATATTCAGATCCGAAAGATTCAAGACAAAGGTTCATATTGACATAAAAATAATAATACTTCAAGCAAACTAGCAAAGCAATCATGTCTTCTCAAAATAACATGGCGAAAGCAAGCTATCCCTACAAATTCATATAGTCTGGCTATGCTCTATCTTCACCACACAAAGTATTTAAATCATGCACAACCCCGATGACAAGCCAAGCAATTGTTTCATACTTTAACATTTTCAAAACTTTTTCAATCTTCACGCAATACATGAGCGTGAGCCATGGATATAACACTATAGGTGGAATAGAATGGTGGTTGTGGAGAAGACAAAAAAAGAGGGGAAGATTGTCTCACATCAACTAGGCATATCAACGGGCTATGGATATGCCCATCAATAGATATCAATGTGAGTGAGTAGGGATTGCCATGCAACGAATGCACTAGAGCTATAAGTATGTGAAAGCTCAACAAAAGAAACTAAGTGGGTGTGCATCCAACTCGCTTGCTCACGAAGACCTAGGGCAATTTGAGGCAGCCCATCATTGGAATATACAAGCCAAGTTCTATAATGAAAAATTCTCACTAGTATATGAAAGTGACAACATAGGAGACTCTCTATCATGAAGATCATGGTGCTACTTTGAAGCACAAGTGTGGTAAAAGGATAGTAACATTGTCCCTTCTCTCTTTTTCTCTCATTTTTTAATTTTTTTTAATTTTTTTATTTGGGCCTTTTCTCTTTTTTTTATGGCCTCTTTTTTTCTTTTTTTTATTATTCGTCCGGAGTCTCATCCCGACTTGTGGGGGAATCATAGTCTCCATCATCCTTTCCTCACTGGGACAATGCTCTAAAAATGAAGATCATCACACTTTTATTTTCTTACAACTCAACAATTACAACTTGATACTTAGAACAAAATATGACTCTATATGAATGCCTCCGGCGGTGTACCGGGATGTGCAATGACTCATGAGTGACTTGTATGAAAGAATTATGAACGGTGGCTTTGCCACAAATACGATGTCAACTACATGATCATGCTAAGCAATATGAGAATGATGGAGCGTGTCATAATAAACGGAACGGTGGAAAGTTGCATGGAAATATATCTCGGAATGGCTGTGGAAATGCCATGATAGGTAGGTATGGTGGCTGTTTTGAGGAAAGTTTATGGTGGGTGTATGATACCGGCGAAAAGTTGCACGGTATTAGAGAGGCTAGCAATGGTGGAAGGAAGAAAAGTGCGTTAATCCATGGACTCAACATTAGTCATAAAGTACTCATATACTTATTGCAAAAATCTAGAAGTTATCAAAGCAAAGTATTACGCGCATGCTCCTAGGGGGATAGATTGGTAGGAAAAGACCATCGCCGTCCCCGACCGCCACTCATAAGGAAGACAATAAATAAATAAATCATGCTCTGACTTCATCACATAACGGTTCACCATACGTGCATGCTACAGGAATCACAAACTTTAACACAAGTATCTCTCAAATTCACAAATACTCAACTAGCATGATTCTAATATCACCATCTTCATATCTCAAAACAATTATCAAGCGTCAAACTTTTCTTAGTATTCAACACACTCATAAGAATTCTTACAAATCTTGTATGCTTAGCATATTAGGATTATTTAAGAAAATTACCATGCTATTTAAGACTCTCAAAAATAATATAAGTGAAGTATGAGAGTTCATCTATTTCTCCAAAATAAAACTACCACCATGCTCTAAAAGATATAAGTGAAGTACTAGAGCAATAACGAAAACTACTCCGAAAGATATAAGTGAAGATCAATGAGTAGTCGGATAATTATGCAACTATGTGAAGACTCTCTACATTAAGGAATTTCAGATCTTTGTATTGTATTCAAACAGCAAGCAAAACAAAATAAAATGACATTGCAAGGATAGCAAAACTAATGTGAAGAAGCAAAAACTTAGGCTCAACCGATACTAACCGATAGTTGTTGAAGAAAAACGGTGGCATGCCTACCGGGTGTAACGCCCGGATAATCATGCTACAGAAATCTCATGTTGATGGTGCCACGTCACGTCTGTCACTGTAGTTAATCACGGGTTAATTCAAAACTGTTTCGAAATTCAAATTCAAATTTATGATAGCAATAAAAGTTTTCAAAAATTAAAACTAAAATGTTCGGGGGTTGCTAAATATTGCATCGGTAATTATGGTGAAGTAAACACATTTTTATAAAATGTCTAAGTAATTTAAAATGAGTTAAAATAGAAAAGAAAATAAATAAAAGAAAACAAACAAAACAAACAAAAAAACAGAAGACCAGAACCCCCCCCCCCCGCTGGGCCATGAGGCCCAGCTAGCCAGCCAACCGGCCCACCCCGGCCGTGGCCTATATGGCCTGCCTCCCCCCCCCCGAAACCCTAACCGCACCCGACCCCCACTCGCTCCACCCCGCGCGCCCCCCTCGCTCCCCCGCCGATCTGGATCGGAAGCAACGCCCGACCCGCCGCCTAAACGACCGCCCGTCATGGCCCGGAGCTCGCCGCCCCCCACGCCAGGATGCCGCCGACCTCCTTGACCTCGCTTCATGGCCACCTCGAGCGCCTCGCTTCGCCGACGTCGCGGAGCCCCTCACGGACTGCTCCTCTCCGTCGACCTCGTCCCCGTCGACCTCCCCGACCTTCCCCGAGCACATTGCCCCGTCCCTACTCCGCTCCGTGAGCTCCGCCTCGCCCCTCCCCTCCTCTCTGTCCCGTTCAGCCGCGCCCGTCGTGCTCATGATCACCGCGCCCAGCCGCGCTCACGTGGCCTCGCCCCTGCGGCGTACTCCCGTCTGCCTTCGCTCATCAGCCTTGCTCCCTGCTTTCGCGCCCTTGCATCGCTTCAGTGCCGCCAGCCGCTGCACCGCTCCTCCCTTTCGCCCTGTCCCTGTCGCCATCCCGTCCTCCGCCTTGGTTGGCGCCCGACGCCCGTGGCCGTGGCGCGTGCCGCCCTTCACGCCGCTCGGGCCGCGCCCTGCCCGTCATCCTGCTCCTCGGCCTCCCTCACGCTTTCTGTATCCGGCCGCACTTTGTTGCCCAGACCGCGGCCTCCTCTCGCCACCCTCTCGTCCGCCCGCCACGGCCGGATCCCGCTCGGCAATGGCCTCGCCATGGGCTGAGTGCCCTCCTGCCGGCGCCTTGTCCGCCCGTCTTGGGTGTCGGGCCGGCGCATCCGATCTTCTTGCTGAACCGCCCGTGGCGCCTGGTGCAGTTAGGCCTTGGCCCTATGACAAGTGGGGCCGCCTTAACGTTAAGAAAAAAAGAGAATTAAAAATAACAATAATAAATAAAAATAAAAATGATTTAATAAAATTAATTATTAATTAATTAATTATCTAATGAATTAATTAAGTTAATTAATCCGATTTAATTAATTTAATTAACTAGTTAGGTTAATTAAATAGTAATTAAATTAACTAATCTGTAATTAACCTAAGCGATTGTATGACAGGTAGGTCCCACTTTGGACCCACTGTCAGTTGACTCAAGTCAACTCATTGACTGCTCATGTCGACATGACATCATCTTTGATGTCATTAATCTGTTTTTCAATTAATTAAATAATTAATTAAATTCCAGAAATTAATAAAATCTTTAGAAAATCATATCTTTTAATCCGTAACTCGGATTAAAATATTTTCAACATGAAAGTTGCTCAGAACAACGAGACGAATCCGGATACGCAGTCCGTTCGTCCGCCACACACCCCTAACCTATTGAACTCGCAACTTTCCCCTTAGGCTCCTCTTGCTGAAAACACGAAACACCGGGATATTTTCCGGATGTTTCCCCTTAACCGTATCACCTCATACCATGTTAGGGCACGCCTAGCATCGTTACTTGTCTTGTCATGCATCGATATGCATCTGTTTACATGGTATTCATTGTTTCTTCCCCTCTTCTCTCCGGTAGACTAGAGACCGGCTGCTGCTGCCCAGTTCGACTACGGAGTTGTGACCCCTCTCTCTTGCGAGCAACCAGGCAAGCCCCCCTTGATCACCAGATATCGCCTATTCTACTCTATCTTGCTTGCATTAGAGTAGTGTAGCATTCTTGCTTTACATTATACCTATCCCGATGCATAGCATGTCCTTGCTACTCTGTTGTTACCTTTACACCTTATCCTACTTGCTTAGTATAGGATGCTAGTATTTTCATCTGTGGCCCTACATTCTTGTCCGTCTGTTTGTGCTATACTATCGGCCGTGATCACTCGGGAGGTGATCACGGGTATATACTATACTCTTATACATGATACATGTGGAGACTAAAGTCGGTCGGTGGTGGAGCACCATGAGTGGATCTTTGTGGCGGAGGCGGCAGGCAGGTTGAGACCGCCTAGGAGAGAGGTGGGCTGGCCCTGTTCGGCGTTCGCGGATACTTAACACGCTTAACGAGATCTTGGTATTTGATCTGAGTTGGCTATGAGCCTATACGCACTAACCAACTACGTGGGAAAGATATGGGCACTCGGCGTCGTGGTATCAGCCGAAGCACTTCGTGACGCCAGCGACTGAGTGGCGCACGCCGGATTGGAACGTAAGCCTGCTCTTGTATTAAGGGGGCTAGTTCTGCTTTCGGCCGCATACGCAACGTGCAGGTGTGCTATGGGCGATGGGCCCAGACCCCTGTGCGCTTAGGCCTCTCTGTTGAGCCTAGATGGGGCTGCGACGTGTTGATCTTCCGCGGCCGGGCATGACCCAGGAAAGTGTGTCCGGCCAAATGGGATCAAGCGTGTTGGGTTATGTGGTGCACCCCTGCAGGGAAGTTAATCTATTCGAATAGTCGTGATCTTGATAGCAGGACGACTTGGAGTTGTACCTTGACCTTATGACAACTAGAACCGGATACTTAATAAAACACACCCTTCCAAGTGCGGATACAACGGTGGTCGCTCTCTCTCGGGGATACGAGGAGGGATCGCGGGTAGGATTATTGCTATGTGATGTTACTTGGAGGACTTCAACCTACCCTCTTCTACTGTTGCAAGGCGAAGGTGACGAAGCGTAGTCTTCGATAAGACTAGCTATCCCCTCTTATTACGGCATTCTGCGATTCAGTCCACCGATATGGCCTTTACACATAGATCCATGCATATGTAGTGTAGCTCCTTGCTTGCAGTACTTTGGATGAGTACTCACGGTTGCCTTGTTCCCCCTTTTTCCCCTTTCTCTACCCGATTGCTGCAGCAGGGCGATGGAGCCTGGGAGCGACGCCACCGTCGATGGCGACTACTACACCGGAGGTGCCTACTACTACGTGCAGCCGGCGGCGACCGGGAGTAGTTAGGAGGATCGAGCAGGAGGCTGCGCCTCTTTCGATCTGTATCGAGTTAGTGATAGCCATCTTATGGCACCTTGTTTAACTTATGTACGTACTCAGATATTGTTGCTTCCGTGACTTCGTCTATGATCGAGCACTTGTATTCGAGCCCTCGAGGCCCTGGCTTGTATTATGATGCTTGTATGACTTATTTTATTTGTAGAGTTGTGTTGTGATATCTTCCGTGAGTCCACGATCTTGATCGTACACATTTGCGTGCATGATTAGTGTATGATTGAATCGGGGCGTCACAAGTTGGTATCGAGCCATTTGCTGTAGAATCCCCTTCCCAACTCCTTGGCGAAGTCGAGTCTAGACATTACAAAACTTTTACTAACATGGCTTTGTGCCTTACGGCCCACGCCGCCATCGGGTGGTACTAGGATCTTTTACTCCTCGACCTTTACTCGGGACTCGAACTCTCTTCTACTCGGGTTAAACGAATTTACTAACTAACACTAGGATCCCGTGACCACATTCACCCCAAAGTTGGATAAAGCCATAGTTATTCCTTGGAATTGTATTTTGATCAATTTCCACTTTGTCATTTGACTCCTTTGAAACATATTTGTTTTCAGATGGAACCCACGAGACAGGTAAATGCGCCACACGACGACCATTGGTGCCTCGGGATCACTGCGGTGCTAGCAGAGATGATGACCTATCTGGGTTATCGCTGGCACCCTGAGTACACCGTCTTTGAGGAGTACCGGGACTTTAACCAGAGCAATGCACCGAGCCATCGTCCACCTCTACTCTCGAGTATGACTCCACCTTGTCTTTTACACCGCACATGGTGTTGGGGTGACTGTCGATATGGCAGTCCATGATGCTGCTTATGCTGATCTGACACGTCTTCGTGGAGAGTATCGGGAGTTGGACACCTCCCCCTTCAGGCACATTGCTATCGCATCTGATGTTGGTGAGGAGGGATACTACACTGCTGCCTACTCCATTGTCACCAGAGAGCCCTTCTACCATCAGAACTTTGTTCTGCATGCTGATGGGCTGGATCGAGCTAACCGAGCTCTTCGTCACGAGTTGTACACCACCCGTCAGCACCTTTACCGTGCTCTGACGCTGTTGCACCCCTTTGTCCGATCCAGAGAGCTGCCGCGTTCTGCGATCTACCCAGCCAGTACAGTGATGCCCCGGGGTGTCGGATGGCGGATGTGGAGGCTACTCTCCGCACTTGGCCCTCTTCTACCACTGGCGTCGGGTTCTGCACTGCAGTATCCGCGCCCCCTGTGTCACCGGCGTGGAGGACTATCCGCTGCCGCACTACCAGCTTTCAGGCTCTGACTACCTCCAGCGATCTGCGTGGGACTGATGTAGGCTTGCTTGTTAGTGTTAGATGCATTCGCGCGAGCACTGCGTGCACGCCTATGATGTCTTAGTCTATGTCTTGAACTACGTGTACCGAACTCTATGCATGATCCCTTTTGTATGATATGCCGACTACTATGTAGTTCCTATCGTGTCGCTTTTATTATGCATGTTTTATCATGAATGATTCTTGTCCTTTGCATATTCTCAAATGCTGAACTACCCTCGTTATATATTAGCAGGATGGTTAGACCGGTAGTGGTAGTCGTGGTGGCAACTTCCCACCACCGCCTGAGTACATGGCTGGTATGATCCAACAGCTTGAGATGAATCGCCAGTTCATGGAGAACATGATGGCTCAGTTTCCTCGCCCCAATATGGACCAGCAGCCAAACACAGTAACTCTGCAGGATTTCATGCGCCTCAACCCAAGTGTGTACCGCAGCTCAACCCAGCCCCTGGATGCTGATGACTGGCTCCGTGACATCACCTATGAGATGGAGTTTGCTGATGTAGCCCCTGCCAGCTATGTCACCTTTGCTTCCTTCTTCCTGAAGGGACCCGCAGCTCAATGGTGGGACAGCCACAGGCGTACTCAGCCAGCTGGAACAATCATCACCTGGCCAGACTTCCAAGCTGCTTTCCGTGCCCGCTTCATCCCTCAAGGAGTCATGGACCGAAGAAGCGTGAGTTCCGCAACCTCACCCAAGGCAACAAGACTGTTGAAGCTTATCGGTGAGAGTTCTGGACTTGTCTCGCTATGTCAAGAGGACATTGCAACTGATGCACGCAGACAGGAGAAGTTCCGTGACGACCTTCAAGCTGACATCAAGCTCGCACTTCTAGTGCACGACTTTGCTGATTTCGCCACCTTGGTGAACAAAGCTATCAATGTCGAAACTGGTCTACAGGAATACCAGAGCTCTAACAGGCGCAACCGTGACACGGGCTCATCTTCGGGCCCGTCCTCGCAGAAGCGCAAGATATGGATTCCCAACAGCATGTACCAGCCGAACGCACCTGCCCCAAGGCAGAGCTATGCTGCACCTCGTCTGCCTACTCCTTCAACTAGGCAGCCAAGGCTTCCAGCTCCACCACACCAAGCTCCTGTTCCCACTCCCAATAATGGTATGTGCTACAAGTGTGGTCAACCAGGTCACCGTGCTAGGGATTGCAATCAGAATCAGAATCAACTTGCACTTCCCAAGAATCGCCGTGGGAAGCAACCAGCCCCGCAACAACAATGCCAAGCCTTATGGTCGAGTTCATGCCAACCACGTTGATCTGAACGAAGCTCAAGACCAGCTCACATCGTGATGGGTACACTCCTCGTAAATTCAGTACCGCATCTGTTTTATTCGATTCAGAGCATCGCATTCATTCATGTCGAGAAGATTTTGCATACAAGCACGGGCGTTAAGTGTGAGGAGATGAACTCTTCGGTAGTGGTAAAACCCCTTGGGACAATGTCAAACCACCATGGTTGGCGCCGGCGTCCCGTGGAAATCAAAGGGCTGGAATTCTATGCCTCACCCATTATCCTGAAGACGTCTAACATCGACCTCATTTTGGGGATGGATTGGTTGAAAGCGCATACTGCTTCAATCGTTTGCGCCACTAAGACCGTCCATCTGCTACACCCTTCTGATGAAATAATAAGCTACAATGCTCGTCTGGTTCAGAATGCCGAGGCAAGGCTCTATGCATTGAATGCATTGAACGCCGCACCCCTCGAGGGCATTGAAAACATTCCTATCGTTCGCGACTTCCAGGACGTCTTTCCTGAAGAACTTCTAGGGATTCCCCCTGATAGAGCTGTCGAATTCGTCATCGACTTGAAACCAGGCACCACTCCTATAGCCAAGCGACCCTACAAGATGCCGCCGCATGAACTCCTTGAGCTCAAGGAGGAAATCGACAAGTCTCTTCGCAGTGGTTTCATCCGCCCAAGTTGCTCTCCTTGGGGAGCACCTTCTCTCTTTGTCAAGAAGAAGGATGGGACAAACCGATTGGTCCAAGACTACCATCCTATAAACCAAGCTACCATTCAGAATAAGTATCCTCTTCCTCGGATCAATGATCTGTATGATCAACTGGCTGGTTCATCGGTGTTCTCTAAACTCGACTTGAGGTTGGGTTACCACCAGATCCGTGTTCGTGAAGAGGATATCCCCAAGACCGCCTTTTGTGACTCGTTATGGTTCATACGAGTACACCGTCATGTCTTTCGCTTAACCAATGCTCCAGCCACCTTCTCTACTCGATGAACTATATATTCATGGATTACCTCGACAAGTTCGTGGTTTATCTAGATGACATCCTGATATTTTGCAAGAATGAAGAAGAACATGCTGAACATCTTCGTCTTGTGCCGGAAAGGCTACGAGAGCATCAGCTATACGCCAAGTTCTCCAAGTGTGAATTCTGGCTACCCGAAGTAACCTATCTTGGGCATGTCATCTCTAAGGATGGTATTGCCATCAACCCTGAACGAGTTCAAGCTATTCTCGATTGGACTCCTCCGAAGAACGTTAAGCAAGTCAGAAGTTTTCTCGGTCTCGCCACTATTGCCGTCGATTCGTCGAGAACTTCTCCAAGATTGCCAGGCCTCTGACTAACTTGCTGCATAAGGGCGTCAAGTTCCAATGGACAGATAAATGTCAGGAAAGTTTCCAAGCACTCAAAGACAAGTTGACTTCTGCCCCAGTACTAGCTCCTCCTGATACTAAGAAGGACTTCGTCATTTACTGCGACGCTTCCCGTCAGGGATTAGGCTGTGTCCTAATGCAGGAGCGCAAAGTGGTTGCTTATGCCTCTCGGCAATTGCGCCCTCACGAAGAGAACTACCCAGTTCACGACCTCGAGCTTGCTGCTGTCATTCATGCACTGAAGCAGTGGCGACATTACCTTCTCGGTAATCGTTGCGAGATCTTCACTGACCACCAAAGTCTGAAGTATACTCAGCCAGACCTGAACCTCCGCTGCCAGAGATGGATGGAGACTGTTGCAGACTTTGACTTGGGTATTTCCTATACACCAGGCAAGGCTAATATAATGGCTGATGCCTTGAGCCGCAAGTCTTACTGCAACCACCTCCAGGTTCACAAAGTTCAGCCCTCACTCGTTGAAGAATTCAGAAAGCTGAACCTCCATATTGTTCCTCCGGGTGCACTCGCTCCCCCTCCTAAGGAGCTTCGCAAGATGAACCTCCATGTTGTTTCCAGGGGTTCTCTCAATACCCTGGTTGCGAAACCAGATCTTGTGGACACCATCAAATGGATACAGAAATGTGACGATGAAGTCGAGAGGATTAAACGTTATCTCGCAGAAGGAAAGCCCTCATTCTTCACTGTGGATGACGCAGGCACCTTATTCTTCAAAGGTCGCCTAGTGGTACCGAGTAAGAGGGAAAACCTGAATCTGACTCCAAAGGTTATGAAAGAAGCTCATGATACGCCTTTGTCTATTCATCCCGGTAGCACCAAGATGTACCAAGACATTCGTCAGAGATTCTGGTGGTCTAATATGAAGCGAGACATTGCTCGTTATGTTGCTGAATGTGACGTTTGTTGTCGTATCAAAGCAGAACATCAAAGGCCTGCTGGAACTCTGCAACCTATCTCTATTCCTGAATGGAAATGGGACCATGTTGAAATGGACTTTGTCACTGGATTTCCCAAGTCGCAGAAAGGTAATGATGCTATTCTTGTCGTCATTGACCGGCTTTCTAAAGTTGCACATTTTCTGGCGGTCAAAGAAACGATCACCGCTAGTCAGCTTGCAACTCTCTATATGTCCAGAATTGTTTCACTTCACGGTATTCCACTGGTTATCGATTCGGACCGTGGCAGCTTATTCACTTCAAGATTACGGGCAAGTTTCCAAGAAGCTATGGGGACTCACTTATCTTTCGATCGCTGCGTTTCATCCGCAAATCACAAGGGCAAGTTGAACGTGTCAACCACGTTCTCGAAGACATGCTTCGAGCTTGTGTTATTTCCTTCGCAAGAAATGGGAGGAATCTCTCCCGTATGCTGAGTTCTCTTATAATAATAGCTATCAAGCTAGTGCGAAGATGGCCCCTTCAAAGTGTTATATGGACGAAAGTGCGAACCCCTCCGAATCGGGTCGAAATCGGGAACGTCCACTCTTCGGTCCGGATATTATCCAACATGTCGAAGAACAAGTCCGCATTATTCGCGAGAATCTCAAGACTGCTCGACCACGCTAAAAGAGTAATTATGACCGTCATCATAAAGACACGGTCTATCAACTTTGGCGAAAAGGCCTATCTTCGCGTTACACCAATGAAGGGTGCTCACCGCCGGGATCAAGGGCAAGCTAGCTCCTCACTATATTGGCCCATTCACTATTACGGAAAGGCGTGGAAAAGTGGCATATCAAGCTGGAACTTCCGCCAAACCTTTCTCAGTTCACGATGTGTTCCACGTGTCACAACTCCGACGCTGCTTCAAGGACCCAATCCGAGCAGTGGATCATGAAGTGCTCGAATTGCAGCAGGACATCTCCTATAAAGAGCATCTGGTCCGCATTCTCGACCAAGCTGAACGCCGCACACGTCAGAAGGCGATCAAGTTCCTCAAGGTCCAGTGTGGAATCACTCTGAAGACGAAGCCACCTGGGAACGCGAGGATCGTCTTCGTGATGAATACCCCGCACTGTTTCCTTCTACCTCCTAAATCTTGGGACGAGATTTCTTGTAGTGGAGGAGATTTGTAACGCCCGGATAATCATGCTACAGTAATCTCATGTTGATGGTGCCACGTCACCTCATCCTTGTAGTTAATCACGGGTTAATTCAAAACTGTTTCGAAATTCAAATTCAAATTTATGATAACAATAAAAGTTTTCAAAAATTAAAACTAAAATGTTCGGGGGTTGCCAAATATTGCATCGGTAATTATGGTGAAGTAAATACATTTTTATAAAATGTCTAAGTAATTTAAAATGAGTTAAAACAGAAAAGAAAATAAATAAAAGAAAACAAACAAAACAAACAAAAAAACAGAAGACCAGACCCCCCCCCCCGCTGGGCCATGAGGCCCAGTTAGCCAGCCAACCGGCCCACCCCGGCCGTGGCCTATATGTCCTGCCTCCCCCCCCTGAAACCCTAACCGCACCCGACCCCCACTCGCTCCACCCCGCGCGCCCCCCTCGCTCCCCCCCGATCTAGATCGGGGGAAACGGCGCCCCGACCCCGCCGCCTCGTCAACGACCGCCGTCGCCGGCGCCCGGAGCTCGCCGCCCCCCACGCCAGGACGCCGCCGACCTCCTCGCCCTCGCTCGCCGGCCACCTCGACCGCGCCTCGCTCGCCGCCTTGACGCTTTGTCGCGGAGCCCCTCGTGGATTGCTCCTCTCCGTCGACCTCGTCCCCGTCGACCTCCCCGACCTTCCCCGAGCACATTGCCCCGTTCCTACTCCGCTCCGTGAGCTCCGCCTCGCCCCTCCCCTCCTCTCTGTCCCGTTCGGCGCCCGTCGTGCAGCCGGTCACCGCGCCCAAGGCTCACTGTGGCCTTTCGCCCCTCGGCGTACTCCCGTCTGGCGCTTCGCTCGTCAGCCTTGCTCCCTGCGGCTGCGTATCGCTCGCTCCGTTGCCGCCCCGACCACCGCAGCCGCTCCTCCTTCCGCCCTGTCCGTCGCCATCCCGTCCTCCGCCCGATTGGCGCTGACGCCCGTGGCGTGGCCGTGGCGCCGCCCTTGCACGCCGCTCGGGGCCGCGCCCCGCCCGTGTCCCTGCTCCTCGGCCTCCCTCAAGCTTCGCCTCCGGCCGCACTTGTTGCCGCCAGACGCGGCCTCCTCGCATAAGCCCTCTCCGTCCCGCCACGGCCGGATCTCGCTCGACCATGGCCTCGCCATGGGCAGTGCCCTCCCCTGCGTCGGCGCCTGCCGTCCGCCCATCTTGGCGTCGCCCTTCGGCGCATCCGAAATCTTCTTGCCGAACCGCCCGTGGCGCCTGGTGCAGATTGGCCTTGGCCCTATGACAAGTTGGGCCCGCCCCCAGAACGTCAAGAAAAAAAAAGAGAATTAAAAATAAGAATAATAAATAAAAAATGATTTAATAAAATTAATTATTAATTAATTAATTATCTAATGAATTAATTAAGTTAATTAATCCGATTTAATTAATTTAATTAACTAGTTAGGTTAATTGAATAGTAATTAAATTAACTAATCTGTAATTAACCTAAACAGTGTATGACAGGTAGGTCCCACTGGACCCACATGTCAGGTTGACCAAGTCAACTCTGTTGACTACTCATGTCAGCATGACATCATGCTGATGTCATTAATCTGTTTTTCGAATTAATTAAATAATTAATTAAATTCCAGAAATTAATAAAATCGTTAGAAAATCATATCTTTTAATCCGTAACTCGGATTAAAATATTTTCAACATGAAAGTTGCTCAGAACAACGAAACAAATCCGGATTCGCAGCCCGTTTGTCCGCCACACACCCCTAACCTATCGAACTCGCAACTTTCCCCCTCCGGCTCCTGCTTCGAAAACACGAAACAAGGGATATTTTCCGGATGTTTCCCCTAACCGGTATCACCTCATACCATGTTAGGGCACGCCTAGCATACAAGTTACTTGTCTTGTCATGCATCGATATGCATCTGTTTACATGGTATTCATTGTTTCTTCCCCTCTTCTCTCCGGTAGACTACGAGACCGACGCTGCTGCTGCCCAGTTCGACTACGGAGTTGACGACCCCTCTCTCTTGCTAGAGCAACCAGGCAAGCCCCCCCCTTGATCACCAGATATCGCCTATTCTACTCTATACTGCTTGCATTTGAGTAGTGTAGCATTTTACTGCTTTCTGTTATACCTATCCTGATGCATAGCCTGTCCTTGCTACTACTGTTGTTACCTTTACCTGCTATCCTACTTGCTTAGTATAGGATGCTAGTATTTTCATCTGTGGCCCTACATTCTTGTCTGTCTGTTGTACTATACTATCGGGCCGTGATCACTAGGGAGGTGATCACGGGTATATACTATATACTTATACATGATACATGTGGAGACTAAAGTCGGGTCGGCTGGTGGAGCACCCGCGAGTGGATCTTTGTGGCGGAGGCGGCAGGCAGTTGAGACCGCCTAGGAGAGCGGTGGGCCTGGCCTGCTCGGCGTTCGCGGATACTTAACACGCTTAACGAGATCTTGGTATTTGATCCGAGTTGGCTACGAGCCTATACGCACTAACCAACCACGTGGGAAAGATATGGGCACTCGGCGTCGTGGTATCACCGAAGCACTTCGTGACGCCAAATGGTGAGTGGCGCTACGGATTGGAACGTAAGCCTGCTCTTGTATTAAGGGGCTAGTTACGCTTTCGTTGTCAGACGCAACGTGCAGGTGTGCTATGGGCGATGGGCCCCGGACCCTGGCGCTTAGGTTTGAACCGGCGTCTTGGCCTCTCTGTTGAGCCTAGGTGGGGCTGCGGCGTGTTGATCTTCCGCGGCCGGGCATGACCCAGAAAGTGTGTCCGGCCAAATGGGATCAAGTGTGTTGGGTTATGTGGTGCACCCTGCAGGAAGTTAATCTATTCGAATAGCCGTGATCTTGATAACAGACGACTTGGAGTTGTACCTTGACCTTATGACAACTAGAACCGGATACTTAATAAAACACACCCTTCCAAGTGCAGATTCAACCGGTGGTCGGCTCTCTCGGGGGATACGAGGAGGGATGGCGGGTAGGATTATTGCTATGTGATGTTACTTGGAGGACTTCAACCTACCCTCTTCAACCTTGTTGCAAGGCGAAGGTGACCAGAGCGTAGTCTTCGATAAGACTAGCTATCCCCCTCTTATTACGGCATTCTGCGATTCAGTCCAATCGATATGGCCTTTACACATATATCCATCCATATGTAGTGTAGCTCCTTGCTTGCGAGTACTTTGGATGAGTACTCACGGTTGCCTTGTTCCCCCTTTTTTCCCCTTTCTCTACCCGATTGCTGCAACCATACGATGGAGCCCAGGAGCCAGACGCCACCGGCCGATGATGGCGACTACTACACGGAGGTGCCTACTACTACGTGCAGCCCGGCGACGACGACTGTGAGTAGTTAGGAGGATCCAGGCAGGAGGCCTGCGCCTCTTCGATCTGTATCCCGGTTTGTGCTAGCCATCTTATGGAACCTTGTTTAACTTATGTACGTACTCAGATATTGTTGCTTCCGCTGACTCGTCTATGATCGAAAGCACTTGTATTCGAGCCCTCGAGGCCCTCGGCTTGTATTATGATGCTTGTATGACTTATTTTATTTGTAGAGTTGTGTTGTGATATCTTCCCGTGAGTCCCTGATCTTGATCGTACACATTTGCGTGCATGATTAGTGTACGATTGAATCGGGGGCGTCACACCGGGGCATCCCCAAGCTTCGATGCTTGAGACTTATTGAAATATTATCTTGGGGTGCCTTGGGCATCCCCAAGCTTGAACTTTTGTGTCTCCTTAATTCTTCTCATATCATGGTTTCTCTTTTTATCAAAAGCTTCATTCACAACAAACTCAACAAGAACTCGTGAGATAGGTTAGTATAAACCAATGCAAAACCTTATCATTTTCTACTGTAACAAATCACTAACATTGTTATTCAAAATTGCATACTAAATGCCTCTGCATATTTAATACTCCTATCCTCAAATAGAATCATTAAACAAGCAAACATATGCAAACAATGCAAACATAACAGCAATCTTCCAAAACAGTACAGTCTGTGAAGCATGCAAGAGTATCAATACTTCCCTAACTCCAAAAATTATGAACTAAAATTCCCACTGTAATAAATTTATCAGAGCTCAGTATGAAAAAATATTCAAAATTATAACACTCTCTGACTTTTCTAGGGAATTTTTGCAACAGCGGTAAACTTTCTGTTTTCAAACAGCAACATATATACTTGCAAAATAAGCATGGCAAAGGCAATCCTTGACTTTTTTATTGAAACTAAAGATGGAAAACATTATTCTAAATAACAGAAAGCAAATACTAACAAAAGAAAATGACGCTCCAAGCAGAACACATATCATGTGGTGAATAAAAATATAGCTCCAAGTAAAGTTACCGATGAACGAAGACGAAAGAGGGGATGCCATCCGGGGCATCCCCAAGCTTAGGCTCTTGGTTATCCTTAAATATTACCTTGGGGTGCCTTGGGCATGCCCAAGCTTAGGCTCTTTCCACTCCTTATTCCATAGTCCATCGAATCTTTACCCAAAACTTGAAAACTTCACAACACAAAACTTAACGAGAAAACGTGAGCTCCGTTAGCGAAAGAAAACAAAACACCACTTCAAGGTACTGTAATGAACTCATTCTTTATTTATATTGGTGTTAAACCTACTGTATTCCAACTTCTCTATGGTTTATAAACTATTTTACTAGCCATAGATTCATCAAAATAAGCAAACAACACACGAAAAACAAAATCTGTCAAAAACAGAACAGTCTGTAGTAATCTGTAACTAAAGCAAACTTATGGAACTCCAAAAATTATAAAATAAATTGGTGGACCTGAGGAATTTTTCTAGTAATAATATTCAAAAAGAATCAACTAAATAGCACTCTCCAGTAAAAAGTTGTAGCTAATCTCGTGAGGGCTAAAGTTTTTGTTTTTTACAGCATGATCATAAAGACTTCACCCAAGTCTTCCCAAAGGTTCTACTAGGCACAAACACTAATTAAAACATAAAACCACATCTAAACAGAATATAGATGGATTATTTATTACTCAACAGAACTAGAAAGCAAGAAACTAAAATGAAATTGGGTTGCCTCCCAACAAGCGCTATCGTTTACCGCCCCTAGCTAGGCATGATGATTTCAATGATGCTCACATAAAAGATAAGAATTGAAACATAAAGAGAGCATCATGAGGAATATGACTAGAAGATTTAAGTCTAACCCACTTCCTATGAATAGGGATTTTGTGAGCGAACAATTTATGGGAGCAATAATCAACTAGTATAGGAAGGCAAAACAAGCATAACTTTAAAACTTTAAGCACATAGAGAGGAAACTTGGTATTATTGCAATTCCTACCTCATAATAATTTGAAGTAGCATCATGTATGAATTCAACAATATAACCAGCACCTAAAGCATTCTTTTCATGATCTACAAGCATAGAAAATTTACTACTCTCCACATAAGCAAATTTCTTCTCCTTAATAGTAGTGGGAGCAAACTCAACAAAATAACTATCATGCGATTGAAAATTAAGATCAAGATGACAAGTTTAATGGTTATCATTATACTTTAAAGCATACGTGTCATCACAATAATCATCATAGATAGGACGCATGCTTTCATCAAAATAAATTTGCTCATCAAAACTTGGGGGACTAAAAATATCATCTTCATCAAACACAGCTTCCCCAAGCTTGTGGCTTTGCATATCATTAGCATCATGGATATTCAAGGAATTCATACTAACAACATTGCAATCATGCTCATCATTAACATATTTAGTGCCAAATATTTTAATGCATTCTTCTTCTAACACTTTGGCACAATTTTCCTTTCCATCATACTCACGAAAGATATTAAAAAGGTCAAGCGTATGAGACAAACTCAATTCCATTTTTTGGTAGTTTTCTTTTATAAACTAAACTAGTGCTAAAAAAAGAAACAAAAATATTCGACTGCAAGATCTAAAGATATACCTTCAAGCACTCACCTCCCTAGCAACGGCGCCAGAAAAGAGCTTGATGTCTACTACACAACCTTCTTCTTGTAGACATTGTTGGGCCTGCAAGTGCATAGGTTTGTAGGACAGTAGCAAATTTCCCTCAAGTGGATGATCTAAGGTTTATCAATCCGTAGGAGGCGTAGGATGAAGATGGTCTCTCTCAAACAACCTTGCAACCAAATAACAAAGAGTCTCTTGTGTCCCTAACACACCCAATACAATGGTAAATTTAATAGGTGCACTAGTTCGGCGAAGAGATGGTGATACAAGTGCAATATGGATGGTAGATAAAGGTATTTGTAATCTGAAAATATAAAAACAGCAAGGTAACTAATGATAAAAGTGAGTGTAAACGGTATAGCAATGATAGGAAACAAGGCCTAGGGTTCATACTTTCGCTAGTGCAAGTTGTCTCAACAATAATAACATAGATAGATCATATAACCATCCCTCAACATGCAACAAAGAGTCACTCCAAAGCCACTAATAGCGGAGAACAAACGTAGAGATTATGGTAGGGTACGAAACCACCTCAAAGTTATTCTTTCGGATCAATCTATGAAAGAGTTCGTACTAGAATAACACCTTAAGACACAAATCAACCAAAACCCTAATGTCACCTAGATACTCCATTGTCACCTCAAGTATCCGTGGGCATGATTATACGATATGCATCACACAATCTCAGATTCATCCAACCAACATAAAAGTACTTCAAAGAGTGCCCCAAAGTTTCTACCGGAGAGTCAAGAACGTGTGCCAACCCCTATGCATAGGTTCATGGGCGGAACCCGCAAGTTGGTCACCAAAACATACGTCAAGTGGCACATGATATCCCATTGTCACCACAGATAAGTACGGCAAGACATACATCAAGTGTTCTCATAAAAGACTCAATCCGATAAGATAACTTCAAAGGGGAAACTCAATTCATCACAAGAGAGTAGAGGGGGAGAAACAACATAAGATCCAACTACAATAGCAAAGCTCGCGATACATCAAGATCGTGCCATAGAGGGAACACGAGAGAGAACACGTAAGAGAGAGAGATCAAACACATAGCTACTGGTACATACCCTCAGCCCCGAGGGTGAACTACTCCCAGCTCGTCATGGATAGCGCTGGGATGATGAAGATGGCCACCGGTGATGGGTTCCCCCTCCGGCAGGGTGCCGGAATGGGCTCCCGAGAGGTTTTTGGTGGATACAGAGGCTTGTGTCGGTGGAACTCCCGATCTATTCTCTTTTCTGGAAATTTTTCTATACGTAGGTATATATGGGTGCAGGGGGTACGTCGGTGGAGCTTCAGGGACCCCACGAGGCAGGGGGTGCGCCCTAGGGGGGTGGGCGTGCCCCCCACCCTCGTGAGCACCTCCCTCATCTCCTGACGTAGGGTCCAAGTCTATCTGGTAGGTTTCCTTCCAAAAATAACTTCTCCAGTTGATTTCGTTCCGTTTCGACTCCGTTTGATATTCCTTTTCCTCGAAACACTGAAATAGGCATAAAACAGCAAATCTGGGCTGGGCCTCCGGTTAATAGGTTAGTCCCAAAAATAATACAGTATAAAAGTGGATAATAAAGCCCAATATTGCCTAAAACAATAGATAATATAGCATGGAGCAATCAAAAATTATAGATACGTTGGAGACGTATCAGGTAGCACCAACTAGGACCAAAAGGCATCCACGCGTCAGCAGCTGGCAGGAGCTGAGGTTTTTGTTTTTTTAAAGGGTGGTTTAGGGGTTTTGGGGGGTTAATTTAGGATGTTAGCTAGCTAATAGAGAGAAGTGTCCTCTCTTATCTTCGTGCTTGGTCGACGCTACGTACTATACATATAGAGAGGCCCTCGATACACTAGCTAGTAAGCAAACGAAGGAAACCATTAAGTACAGAAGTTCGTCATGAACATATGCATACAGAGAGAAGTGATAACGACCTCTCCTTCTTCGAGAGATTGGGCGAACAACAAGTTTCCGTATATCTATCTGACGCTACTAGCTACATATATACAACATTAAGATCTCTTACAATATAATCCCCTAATTATATATGAACTCAGCTGCACACATGGTATTCTCCGTCTTTATTGATGACGTGGTGCCCTCCCGCTCGTGAGGAGCTGGCGCGGGCTGGCGCCCCCGGGCCGGAGCGTGGCGTGCGGCCAGACGTCGCGACGGGGGCTGGCGGTGCTCCGGCGATCGCATTCCCCATGGAAGGCGGCTTCAAGATCTTGGGCGCCACGGTCGCCATGGACGGCCGCGGCGTGACCAGATCGGCGGCGGCGCGGCCTGATCTGGGCTCAAGCATGAGCTTGGTCTCCGGGTCACGGTCGGCGCGATGGCGAGTGCGACACGTCGGCAGCTGGACTGATCTGCGGGATTCCATCTGTGTCTGGTGCTTGACAACCCGGGCAACTCCGGGGGAAACCTTAGATCTCCATGGGATCGAGCGATGGCGATGCTCTTCCGCCGTAGTCCCTCTTCGGGGCATCGTTTTGGAGTTTGCTACGGTCGAAGGAACCAGCGAGGCTAGCGGCGTATGCCCGGTGGCGCAACTGCCGATGAAAATCAAGCTCGCTAGGTCATGGCAGACGATGGCGGCGTCTTTGATGTCCTGTTCTTGTTGAGGCATCGTTGTTGCAGTTGGCGTCACCAGGCTCGGGATGCTCTGGGGGAAACCCTAGATCTGGGTCTCCCGGATCGGACGATGATGGCGTTTTTAGTAGCGCCTTCACTCATGGGGGCATCATTTTGGAGCAAGTGATGGCTGGAGGAGACAAGAGGAGGAGCGGTGCTCCATCACACACATTGATGGTGTCGGATCTCGATGGCATGGCGCTCTGGATATTAGGCGTCTGATGTGCGATGATGGACCCGCGCAGGAGAGGTCAACGCTGTCTGGCGTCATGGTGGCGTCGGCGGCAGCTAGACCAGGCAACGTTCATGCAGCAGTACAACTCTGAAGATGGATTGGTGGCAGGTGGCTTTGGCGGCCTCATACCCGACAGGTGTCCTGGTTGAGGAGCACGCCGGACCTGTGGGTGCCCATACCCGGCAGGTGTCCTGGTTGGGACCTCAGGTCTTAGATGTTAGGTTTGGCTGCGAGGTCTATTTGGTATTAGGCCCAGACTATCAGCATCCCTTCATCAACTGGATAGGAGTAGCGACACTTTTGTTGTCTAGACGGTGGCTTCAGTCTTACTGTTGTATGACTTTGTAAGGTCTTGTGTGAATAATTAATAAAGTGGCTGCATGCATCGTTAAGATGCAGAGGCCGGGGGTCCTCCTCCATTTCTAGTTTTTTTTTATGACGTGGTCAAGAAAGAATCCCGCCAATTCCTCTTGAATTGCTTTCATGCGATCTTGTGGTAGGAGTTCATTCCGCATCTGCCACATCTAATTTGAAGAAGGGGGTTAATATATATATATGAATGAAACTCAATATAAATGATGGTGTAATAAAATGAAATTGTGAATATTATTGCTTACGCACCTCATATTGGCTTTTAGAGTAGCCCCGCTTATTTTTGCAAGTCACGTTGTAGATGAACTCGCACACGTAGTATCCACAGTAATCATTCCCTTGTTCCTGCCATAAGCACTTTATGAGAAATAGAGGTCAATCAAACTAATAATGAAAGCATTATAAATGGCATTGATGAAAGTAGCTAGAATCAATGGGAGATGCACGAAACTAGCTAGCTAGTAGTACTTACTTTCGGGTATGTAAATCGCAGCTCCCTCGGCAGTCCTGGAGATTGTGCGGTGAATACTTTCCAAACCCTGCGAGACAAAGAAAATAACTACTTGATATCAGGAAATGAAAAAAAAGTTGCCGATATGGTGCGATAATATCGATTGAATTTACTTTTTGAGAATTTTAGTCATGTCCGCATAGGTCTCGGGATCTTTTTGACTCGAGTCTAAGACGGTTACTGATGTCTACCACACATTCTTCTTCTTGTAGACGTTGTTGGGCATCCAAGTGCAGAGGTTTGTAGGACAGTAGCAAATTTCCCTCAAGTGGATGACCTAAGGTTTATCAATCCGTGGGAGGCATAAGATGAAGATGGTCTCTCGCAAGCAACCCTGCAACCAAATAACAAAGAGTCTCTTGTGTCCCCAACACACCCAATACAATGGTAAATTGTATAGGTGCACTAGTTCGGTGAAGAGATGGTGATACAAGTGCAATATGGATGGTAGATATAGGTTTTGTAATCTGAAAATATAAAAACAGCAAGGTAACTAATGATAAAAGTGAGCGTAAACGGTATTGCAATGCTAGGAAACAAGGCCTAAGGTTCATACTTTCACTAATGCAAGTTCTCTCAACAATAATAACATAATTGGATCATATAACTATCCCTCAACATGCAACAAAGAGTCACTCCAAAACCACTAATAGCGGAGAACAAACGAATAGATTATGGTAGGGTACGAAACCACCTCAAAGTTATTCTTTCCAATCAATCCATCGGGCTATTCCTATAAGTGTCACAAACTGCCCTAGAGTTCATACTAGAATAACACCTTAAGACACAAATCAACCAAAACCCTAATGTCACCTAGATACTCCAATGTCACCTCAAGTATCCGTGGGTATGATTATACGATATGCATCACACAATCTCAGATTCATCTATTCAATCGAACACAAAGTACTTCAAATAGTGCCCCAAAGTTTCTACCGGAGAGTCAAGACCAAAACGTGTGCCAACCCCTATGCATAGGTTCATGGGCGGAACCCGCAAGTTAATCACCAAAAAATACATCAAGTGAATCACGTGATATCCCATTGTCACCACAGATACGCACGGCAAGACATACATCAAGCGTTCTCAAAACATTAAAGACTCAATCCGGTAAGATAACTTCAAAGGGAAAAATCAATCCATTACAAGAGAGTAGAGGGGGAGAAGCAACATAAGATCCAACTATAATAGCAAAGCTCTAGAAAATGATGTCATCACACTTCTATTTATTTACAACTCAATGATTACAACTCGATACTAGAACAAAGTATGACTCTATATGAATGCCTCCAGCGGTGTACCTGGATATGCAATGAACCAAGAGTGACATGTATGAAAGAATTATGAATGGTGGCTTTGCCACAAATACTATGTCAACTACATGATCATGCTAAGCAATATGACAATGATGAACGTGTCAAGATAAACAGAATAGTGGAAAGTTGCATGGCAATATATCTCAGAAGGGCTATGGAAATGCCATAATAGGTAGGTATGGTGGCTGTTTTGAGGAAGATATAAGGAGGTTTATGTGTGAAAGAGCGTATCATATCACGGGGTTTGGATGCACCGGCGAAGTTTGCACCAACTCTCAATGTGAGAAAGGGCAATGCATGGTAATCAAGAGGCTAGCAATGATGGAAAGGTGAGAGCGTATAATGCATGGAATCAACATTAGTCATAAAGAACTCACATACTTATTGCAAAAATCTACAAGTCATCAAAAACAAGCACTACGCGCATGCTCCTAGGGGATAGATTTGTAGGAAAAGACCATCGTCGTCCCCGACCGCCACTCATAAGGAAGACAATCAAAGAACACCTCATGTTTCAAATTTGTTACATAACGTTTACCATACGTGCATGCTACGGGACTTGCAAACTTCAACACAAGTATTTCTCAAATTCACAACTACTCAACTAGCACAACTTTGATATCACTACCTCCATATCTCAAAACAATCATCAAGCATCAAACTTCTTTTAGTATTCAAAACACTCATAAGAAAGTTTTTACTAATCTTGAATACCTAGCATATTAGGATTATTTAAGCAAATTACCATGATATTTAAGACTCTAAAAATAATCTAAATGAAGCATGAGAGATCAATAGTTTCTATAAAACAAACCATTACCGTGCTCTAAAAGATATAACTGAAGCACTAGAGCAAACAACAAACTACTCCGAAAGATATAAGTGAAGATCAATGAGTAGTCGAATAATTATGCCACTATGTGAAGACTCTTTAACATTTAAGAATTTCAGATCTTGGTATTTTATCCAAACAGCAAGCAAAACAAAATAAAATGACATGACGCTCCAAGAAAAACACATATCATGTGGTGAATAAAAATATAGCTCCAAATAGAGTTACCGATGAACGAAGACGAAAGAGGGGATGCTATCCGGGGCATCCCCAAGCTTAGGCTCTTGGTTGTCCTTGAATAGTACCTTGGGGTGCCTTGGGAATCCCCAAGCTTAGGCTCTTGCCACTCCTAATTCCGTAGTCCATCGAATCTTTACCCATAACTTGAAAACTTCACAACACAAAACTTAACAGAAAATCTCGTGAGCTCCGTTAGCGAAAGAAAATAAAACACCACTTCATGGTACTGTAATGAACACATTCTTTATTTATATTGGTGTTAAACCTAATTTATTCCAACTTCTGTATGGTTTAAAAACTATTTTACTAGCCATAGATTCATCAAAATAAGCAAGCAACACAATGAAAACAGAATCTGTCAAAAATAGAACAGTCTGTAGTAATCTGTATCAAACGTATACTTCTTGAACTCCAAAAATTCTAAAATAAATTGGTATACCTGAGGAATTTGTATAGTAACCATCTGCAAAAATAATCAACTAAATATCACTCTCCGGTAAAAAGTTGAAGCAAATCGCGTGAGCACTAAAGTTTCTTTTTTTTACAGCATGATCATAAAGACTTCACCCAAGTCTTCCCAAAGGTTCTACTTGGCACAAACACTAATTAAAACATAAAACCACATCTAACCAGAAGCTAGATGGATTATTTATTACTAAACAGAACCCAAAAGCAAAAAAACTAAAATAAAATTGGGTTGCCTCCCAACAAGCGCTATCGTTTAACGCCCCTAGCTAGGCATGATGATCTCAATGATGCTCACATAAAAGATAAGAGTTGAAGCATAAAGGGAGCATCATGAAGAATACGACTAGCACATTTAAGTATAACCCACTTACTATTCATAGGGATTTTGTGAGAAAACAACTTATGGGAACAATAATCAACTAGAATAGGAAGGCAAAACAAGCATAACTTCAAAAAAATTAGCACATAGAGAGGAAACTTGTTATTATTCCAATTCCTACAAGCATATTTTCCTCCCTCATAATAATTTTCAGTAGCATCATGAATGAATTCAACAATATAACCAGCACCTAAAGCATTGTTTTCATGATCTACAAGCATAGAATTTTTATTACTCTCCACATAAGCAAATTTATTCTCATGAATAGTAGTGGGAGCAAACTCAACAAAATAACTATCATATGATTGAAAATTAAGATCAAGATGACAAGTTTCATGGTTATCATTATTCTTTAAAGCATACATGTCATCACAATAATCATCATAGATAGGAGGCATGCTTTCATCATAGTAAATTTTCTCATCAAAGCTTGGGGGACAAAAAATATCATCTTCATCAAACATAGCTTCCCCAAGCTTGTGGTTTTGCATATCATTAGCATCATGGGTATTCAAGGAATTCATACTAACAACATTGCAATCATACTCATCATATAAATATTTAGTGCCAAACATTCTAATGCATTCTTCTTTAACACTTGAGCACAATTTTCCTTTCCATCATTTTCACGAAAGATATTAAAAAGATGAAGCGTATGAGGCAAACTCAATTTCATTTTTTTGTAGTTTTCTGTTATAAACTAAACTAGTGCTAAAACAAGAAACAATAAGATTCGATTGCAAGATCTCAAAATATACCTTCAAGCATTCACCTCCCTGGCAACGGTGTCAGAAAAGAGCTTGATGTCTACTACACAACCTTCTTCTTGTAGACGTTGTTGGGCCTCCAAGTACAGAGGTTTGTAGGACAGCGGCAAATTTCCCTCAAGTGGATGACCTAAGGTTTATCAATCCGTGGGAGGCGTAGGATGAAGATGGTCTCTCTCAAGCAACCCTGCAACCAAATAACAAAGAGTCTCTTGTGTCCCCAACACTCCCAATACAATGGTAAATTGTATAGGTGCACTAGTTCGGCGAAGAGGTGGTGATACAAGTGCAATATGGATGGTAGATATAGGTTTTTGTAATCTGAAAATATAAAAACAGCAAGGTAACTAATGATAAAAGTGAGCGTAAACGGTATTGCAATGCTAGGAAACAAGGCCTAAGGTTCATATTTTCACTAATGCAAGTTCTCTCAACAATAATAACATAATTGGATCATATAACTATCCCTCAACATGCAACAAAGAGTCACTCCAAAGCCACTAATAGCAGAGAACAAACGAAGAGATTATGGTAGGGTACGAAACCACCTCAAAGTTATTCTTTCCAATCAATCCATTGGGCTATTCCTATAAGTGTCACAAACAGCCCTAGTGTTCATACTAGAATAACACCTTAAGACACAAATCAACCAAAACCCTAATGTCACCTAGATACTCCAATGTCACCTCAAGTATCCGTGGGTATGATTATACGATATGCATCACACAATCTAAGATTCATCTATTCAATCCAACACAAAGTACTTCAAATAGTGCCCCAAAGTTTCTACCGGAGAGTCAAGACCAAAACATGTGCCAACCCCTATGCATAGGTTCATGGGCAGAACCCGCAAGTTGATCACCAAAACATACATCAAGTGATCAGGTGATATCCCATTGTCACCACAGATACGCATGTCAAGACATACATCAAGCGTTCTCAAATCATTAAAGACTCAATCCGATAAGATAACTTCAAAGGGAAAACTCAATCCATTACAAGAGAGTAGAGGGGGAGAAGCAACATAAGATCCAACTATAATAGCAAAGGTCGCGATACATCAAGATCGTACCACCTCAAGAACACGAGAGAGAGAGATCAAACACATAGCTACTGGTACATACCCTCAGCCGCGAGGGTGAACTACTCCCTCCTCGTCATGGAGATCGCCGGGATGATGAAGATGGCCACCGGTGAGGGTTCGCCCCCTCCGGCAGGGTGCCGGAACAGGGTCCCGATCGGGTTTTGGTGGCTACAGAGACTTGTGGCGGCGGAACTCTCGATCTATTCTGTCCCCCGACCGTTTTAGGGTTTATGGATATATATAGGCAGAAGAAATACGTCAGGGGAGCCACGAGAGGCCCACGAGGGTGGAGGGTGCGCCCTAGGGGCGTGGGCGCCCCCCCTACCTCGTGGCTCCCTCGTTTCTTTCCTGACGTGCACTCCAAGTCTATCAGGTTGCTTTCCTTCCAAAAATAACTTCTCCAGAAGGTTTCATTCCGTTTCGACTCCGTTTGATATTCCTTTTCTTCGAAACACTGAAACAAGGGAAAAAACAGAACTGGCACTGGGCTCTGGGTCAATAGGTTAGTCCCAAAAATAATATAAAAGTGGATAATAAAGCCCAATATTGTCCAAAACAGTAGATAATATAGCATGGAGCAATCAAAAATTATAGATACGTTGGAGACGTATCAATTACTAGTCCCTGCTCAAGCTTAATCTCCAGGAGAATATAGTGGTACCTGCGCACGCATGCATAACTCATCAATTACATTACTATAACCTCGAGTAATAAGGGAAAGCGAATATTCACAAGACTGTAACACTCACTTGAATTCGTAAGGAAAGAGTATTTTATCTTTGTTTTGATTTTTTACCAACGATTTGAGCAAGTTGGCATCGGTTTCTTTGGCTTTAAATTTAACCATAAATTCATCTATGAGATTTGTGTTAATGAACCCATTATCATACATTTCTTCTTTTCTGCATTCGACGATCGTCAATCTGCATAATATAATGAGGATAACTATAAATACATGCAATGAAAGAGCTGAGCTATATATAGAGACTTAATGACAGAAGTAGTACTTACAGACAGTAGCAAGTGACCGTTAATTTATCGAGGGCCTTTTGATTGAAAAACTGGAAGAACTCCTCAAATGGAATAGACAATAGATCAATTCCAATGAGTTCGTGCTTCTCTTTAACTCTCAGCGTCAAAGTATTCGTCTCCCAGACTCTCTACAGGTTTCCATGTACCAACCATGGAATCTTCGCATCATCGTTGTTAGAGATCTTTCATCTTTGACGAGAGGCTTCCCGTAATGGTATTTGTGTTCGTCCACCTCCAAGAAATCATAATGTACATCGTCGGGCAGGTTATCTCCAAGATTGGTATTGGGCAAAATCTCCGGATGATTAGCGACGATATCGCTAGACACCTTGAGCAGGGGGCATGATTGGTTCGCTTGTTCGCCGAGCTGGGCAATTTTTTCCCAACTCGTCGTTCTGCTAACCTTCGATCATTGATAGTACTTCCCGACCACTCTGCTTCCTTATATACCTTTTCAGTAATGTGCTCATAGTTGTTTTTCGGCGGAGACGGTGGTGGTTTCTTCAGGGCATCGATAGTGCGCTTTACTTTCACCGGATCTATCTTCTCCTCTGGAGGTGGATGTTTCTTTGCTTTCACCGCTTCAAAGAAGTCCCTCACTTCGGCTTGCACGATCTCCGTGTTTTCCTGTTCGTTCATCTCGTATGGTAACTTCTTTAGAGGCTTGAGAGATTGACCGAATCCGTATTGCCTTCCGCCTCTAGTTGTACAGCTAGACGCTGGAGCAGACGGAGCGGTTGCAGCTATCTTCTTTCCTTGCTTACGAGGCGGAGGAGAAGGACTATGACGCGCCGGAGCAGCCGGAGCGGCAGCGGGTCACTTCCGCCCATGCTGACGAGGCGGAGAAGGAGGATGCTGGCTGCTCGGGCGTGCCGGTGTAGGCGGAGAAGGAGGCGGAGTGCCGCCACACGCCGGAGAAGGAGACTGAGTGCCCTGATCACTCGCGGGAGGAGGAGGTGGAGTGCCCTGACTCGTCGTCGTCGGAGGAGGAGGCGGAGGCGTCCAGTTCGGAAGGTTGATGAGCTCCTTCTGCCATAGGCATAGAGTCTTCGGAGCAGAACCCAGCCGAGTCTCCCCTTCACCGGTATAGTAGTCAAGCTCGAGATCCTCAAATCCATCCATTATTTCATCCACCGTCACCCTAGCATATCCTTCTAGAATAGGACGGCAGTTAAAAGTTGTGTCGGGTTCAGGAGGTCGAACAGAGCTGATAACCGCCTTGACTTTGAAGTTCTACCATTGCGTCATAAGGTGGCAATGTTGAGACTCCGTGATAGCATCCACAGGGTAGCTAGCAGGAGCCGTGAAGACTGGCTCCAGCTGAAGCAGCTCGGTGGAAGCCACCCTGCTTCTCAGCTGAGATGGCGGGGTAGCTTCGGGGGTAGCTTCGGCAGGCCGCTTGCTGCGAACTGCTTCTCGTTCCTCTAGCCCCTGCACCGTTGCGTGCAGCGCCTGGAGTTGGGTTTGCTCCACTTTCTTCCTCCTCTCCGGGCATTTGTAACCGCATGCGTCCGAAAACCCAGCCTTCCATGAAATGGAGCCTGGCGTGCCTCGTGTCCGTCCAGGGTGCTCAGGATTCCCGAGGGCCATTATGAGCTCGTCGTTCTCTCTGTCTGGAATGAACGTCCCTTGCTGCGCTGCATCGATATACTGTTGAAGCTTCTTGACGGGTATGTCAAGTTGGTCGTTCGTCCGAACGCACTTCCCTCATACAGGGTCCAAGGTTCCGCCAGCCCCGAAGAACCAAGTCCGGCAACGGTCTGGACAGTTCAATGTCTCTGGTTCGACCCCTTTATCAAGCAGGTCATTCTCAGCCTTGACCCACAACGGCCGGGCTTTGAGGTAGCCACCTGACCCCATGCGATGGTGAAGCTTCTTCTTCGCAACATTTTTCTTGTTTTTTGCCAACATCTTCCTACTCTTATCCCATGTCTTGTGGGCAACAAATGCAGGCCAGTGATCTCTGATCTTCTCATACCGACCGGTGAATTATGGTGTCTTTTCTTGGTTGAGAAACTCTATTTTCAGCTCATTCTTCCACCTCCTGAATAGATCTGTCATCTTCTTAAGAGCATGAGACTTGATCAATTGCTCTTTAACTGGCTTCTCCGGATCCTCCTCTGGCGGTAGGGTGAAATTTGCCTTCAGCACGGTCCAAAGATCATCTTTCTGCATATCATTGACATAAGACACCTCAGGGTCTTCCTTCTTAGGCTTAAACCATTGGTGGATGCTAATCGGGATTTTGTCCCTAACAAGAACCCCGCACAGAGCAGAAAATGCTTCCTTGTTCCGGATGGGTTCAATCGGTTGGTCATCGCGCGTGATTGCTGTGATCGTGAACCTTTCATCCGAGCGCAACTTTTTCTTCGGGCCTCGTTTATTTACTGAAGTTGTGCTTGATCCGGAGGGCTAGAAAAAAGAAGAAAGATGAGAGTTAATATATGTACATACCAAAACAATGAATGCATCAATTAGCTAGTCATCACAGGCTTAATTAATATATATACCTGGCCGGACTCTGTTCGGTCACCGGAGCCTTCATCACGGTCTCCTTCTTGCACCGGCACTCGGTCACCGGAGCCATCATAATCATGTCCTTCGCCCTCCATTGTTCGATAACCGTAGCCTGCTTCACCCTCTCCTTCCAGACCATCAGTTTCGTTGAGATACGACATGACATCACCTTCGGCTGCGATTATGTCCCCCAACACCTCTTCTGCTGCCTCGTCTCGTCCGTGCTCCATTATTTCTGCAAATATTACAACATGGCAATTATTATACAAACATGACAGCAGGTGGATATATTAGTGGCAAACGTATACCTAGCTACCTAATCACAACAAGGAATCATATTAGTGGCCTCGACGCTTCTCTAGGGTTTGGGGTGGCCTCGGCAATGCTTCAAGGGTTCGGGGTGGCCTCGACGACAACGCTCTTATAACTTGGTAAATTTGGGTGGCTTCGGCATCGCTTCTAGGGTTTGGATCAACTTGTGCACATTGCGACCCTCTACGTACCCTATTTCCAGACCCTCGACCCTCGAACCCTAGGCCCCTCGATGACCCTCGAACCCTCGACCCTCGACCCTCTACCCTAGTTCCCGACCCTCGCCCCTCGAACCCTCGGCGACCCCCCTCCCCCCTCATGTCGAAGTTATTAGGGTGGGGGTATATCGACCCCCCCCTCATGTAAGAAGAGGAAAAAAAGATCGAAAAATAAAAAAGAGGAGAAGAAGAAAGGAATAGAGAGAAGATGGAAGAAAAAAAGAAAAAAAGGAGAAGAAGAAAGGAATAGAGGAGAAGAAGAAAAAATAGAATTCTATTTTTTCTTCCTCTCCTCTATTCCTTTCTTCTTCTCCTCTTTTTTTTTCTTTTTTTCTCTTCTTATTTATTTCTCCTATTCTTCCTCTCCTCTTCTTCTCCTTCTTCTTCTCCTTCTTCCTCTTCTTATTTTCTAAAAATATAACTTTTGCATATATAAAACTTTTCTAAAAATGTAACTTTTGCATATATAAAACTTTTTCTTCTTCTAAATTTTGCATACATAGATAAAACTTTTCTAAAAATCTAACTTTTGCATATATGGACATATATACACAGCGAACATACATACATATATACATTTTTATAAAAATGCAAAAAACAAATGATCATATACATGAAAAAAAAATCTGAAAAAACAGGACATATAATCATATATACACACATACATATAATCACACATATACATATAATCTGAAAAAACATCATATATATGAAAAAACAACAGAGAGGAAGGCCAGCGGCCGGACCGAACGTGGGGGCGGCGTGTGGTCGGGGCAAGCCAGGGGCGTGGGGCGGCGTCGAGCCGGGCAAGACGGGCGCGCCGAGGCGGAGCGGGGCAGGGGCGCACGGGCCGGGCGGTGCATCGAGGCAGGGCAAGAGGCGGGCGGCGGCTGTGGCAAGGGCACGGGGCGACGGCGAGGAGGAGCGGACGGCGAAGGCGACGGTGACGAGGAGCAGGCGGCGAAGGCGACGGTGACGAGGAGCAGGCGGCGAAGGCGACGGCGACGAGGAGCGGGTGGCGAAGGAGACGGCGATTACGGGCAGCCTGGCGGTGTCGATGAGTTCGGCGTCGTCAGGGGGCAAATGGTCGATGAAACTAAAAAATTTACAAGTCTTGCTTATATACACAGAGCATTGGTCCCGGTTCATGGCACAAACTGGGACGAATGCCCCCCTTTGTGAAGGAAATATGCCCTAGAGGCAATAATAAAGTTATTATTTATTTCCTTATTTCATGATAAATGTTTATTATTCATGCTAGAATTGTTTTAACCAGAAACTTAGTACATGTGTGAATACATATGCAAAACAAAGTGTCACTAGTATGCCTCTACTTGACTAGCTCGTTGATCAAGGATGGTTAAGTTTCCTAGCCATTGACATGAGTTGTCATTTGATGAACGGGATCACATCATTAGAGAATGATGTGATTGACTTGACCCCATCCGTTAGCTTAGCACTTGATCGTTTAGTATGTTGCTATTTCATACGTCTCCAACGTATCTATAATTTTTGATTGCTCCATGCTATATTATCTACTGTTTTGGACCATATTGGGCTTTATTTTCCACTTTTATATTACTTTTAGGACTAACCTATTAACCGTAGGCCCAGCCCAGATTTGCTGTTTTTTGCCTATTTCAGTGTTTCGAAGAAACAGAATATCAAACGGAGTCCAAAAGTAATGAAACCTTCGGGAACGTGATTTTCTCACCGAACATGATCCAGGCGACTTGTACCCTACGTCAAGCAACCAACAGGGAAGGCACGAGGTAGGGGCGCGCCTCCCCAACCAGCGCGCCTCCACCCTCGTGGGCCCCTGTTGCTCCACCGACGCATTTCTTCCTCCTATATATACCTATGTAGCCCTGAACGATCGAATCTGAAGCCAAAACCTAATTCCACCACTGCAACTTTCTGTATCCACGAGATCCCATCTTGGGGCCTGTTCCGGAGCTCCGCCGGAAGGGGAATCCACCACGGAGGGCTTCTACATCATCATAGCCTCTCCGGTGAAGTGTGAGTAGTTTACTTCAGACCTTCGGGTCCAT
Source organism: Aegilops bicornis (assembly GCA_021605145.1). Classification (NCBI taxonomy): domain Eukaryota; kingdom Viridiplantae; phylum Streptophyta; class Magnoliopsida; order Poales; family Poaceae; genus Aegilops; species Aegilops bicornis. The sequence continues at coordinate 767,547,348 of CM038670.1, read as the reverse complement.
AGTTAGTAGCTAGAAGGCTTCTTCTCTCTTTTTGGATCTCAATACAATGTTCTCCCCCTCTCTCATGGAGATCTACTCGATGTAATCTTCTTTTTGCGGTGTGTTTGTTGAGATCGATGAATTGTGGGTTTATGATCAAGATTATCTAGGAGCAATATTTGAATCTTGTCTGAATTCTTTTATGTATGATTGGTTATCTTTGCAAGTCTCTTCGAATTATTCCTTTGGTTTGGCCAACTAGATTGGTAGTTCTTGCAATGGGCGAAGTGCTTAGCTTTGGGTTCAATCTTGCGGTGTCCTTTCCCTGTGACAATAGGGGCTGCAAGGCACGTATTGTATTGTTGCCATCAAGGATAACAAGATGGGGTTTTTATCATATTGCATGAATTTATCCCTCTACATCATGTCATCTTGCTTAAGGCGTTACTCTGTTTTCATTAATTTAATACTCTAGATGCATGCTGGATAGCGGTCGATGAGTGGAGTAATAGTAGTAGATGCAGGCAGGAGTCGGTCTACTTGTCTCGGACGTGATGCCTATATACATGATCATACCTAGATACTCTCATAACTATGCTCAATTCTGTCAATTGCTCAACAGTAATTCGGTCACCCACTGTAAAATACTTGTGCTCTTGAGAGAAGCCACTAGTGAAATCTAAGGCCCCCAGGTCTATTCTCTATCATATAAATCTTCCATCACTTTATTATTGCTTTGCTTTTTTACTTTGCCTTTTATTTTACTTTGCATCTTTATACCAAAAATACCAAAAATATTATCTATCATCTCTATCAGATCTCACTCTCGTAAGTAACAGTGAAGGGATTGACAACCCCTAATCGCGTTGGGTGCGTTGAGCTATTTGTTTTTTGTAGGTACGAGGGACTTGCGCGTGGCCTCCTACTGGATTGATACCTTGGTTCTCAAAAAATGAGGGAAATACTTACGCTAGTATGCTACATTATCCTCTCATCTTCGGGGAAATCCAACGCAAGCTCAAGAGGTAGCAAGAAGAATTTCTGGCGCCGTTGCCGGGGAGGCTACGCAAAATTCAACATACCAAGTACCCATCACAATCCCTTATCTCTCGCATTACATTATTTGTTATTTGCCTCTCGTTTTCATCTCCCCCACTTCACCCTTGCCGTTTTATTCGCCCCCTCTATTCCGTTTGACCTTCTTTGCGCTTGCTTTTTGTTCGCTTGTGTGTTGGATTGCTTGCTTGTCACGATGGCTCAAGATAATACCAAATTGTGTGACTTTACCAATACCAACAATAATGATTTCCTTAGCACTCCAATTGCTCCTCTTGCCAATACTGAATCTTGTGAAATCAATACTGCTTTATTGAATCTTGTTATGAAAGATCAATTCACCGGCCTTCCTAGTGAAGATGCCGCTACTCATCTAAATAGCTTTGATGATTTATGTGATATGCAAAAGAAGAGGGATGTTGAAAATGATGTTGTTAAATTGAAGCTATTTCCTTTTTTTCTTAGAGATCGTGATAAAGCTTGGTTTTCGTCTTTGCCTAAAAATAGTATTGATTCTTGGAACAAGTGCAAAGATGCTTTTATCTCTAAGTATTTTCCTCCCGCTAAGATCATCTCTCTTAGAAACGATATTGTGAACTTTAAGCAACTTGATCATGAACATGTTGCACAAGCTTGGGAGAGGATGAAATTAATGATACGTAATTGCCCTGCTCATGGTTTGAATTTGTGGATGATTATACAAAAAAAATTATGCCGGATTGAATTTTGCTTCTAGAAACCTTTTAGATTTGGCCGTGGGAGGCAATTTTATGGAAATCACTTTAGGAGACGCTACTAAACACCTAGATAATATTATGGTTAAGTATTCTCAATGGCACACTGAAAGATCTACTAATAAAAAAGTGCATGCGATAGAAGAAATCAATGTTTTGAGTGGACAGATGGATAAACTAATGAAATTATTTGCTACTAAGAGTGTTTCTTCTGATCCTAATGATATGCCTTTGTCTACTTTGATTGAGAATAATAATGAATCTATGGATGTGAATTTTGTTGGTAGGAATAATTTTGGTAACAACGCGTATAGAGGAAACTTTAATCCTAGGCCTTATGCTAGTAATTCCTCTAATACTTATGGAAAATCCTACAACAACTCTTATGGAAATTTTAATAAGATTCCCTCTTAATTTCAGACTAGTGTTAAAGATTTTATGAATTCACAAAAGAATTTTAATGCTTTGCTTGAGGAAAATTTGCTTAAAGTTGATGAATTGGCTAGGAACGTTGATAGAATTTCTCTTGATGTTGATTCTTTAAAGCTTAGATCTATTCCTCCTAAGCATGATATCAATGAGTCTCTCAAAGCCATGAGAATCTCCATTGATGAGTGCAAGGAAAGAACCGCTAGGATGCGTGCTACTAAAGATGCCTTTATTAAAGCGTGTTCTTCCAATTTCCATGAAAATAAAGATGAAGATCTAAAAGTTATTGATGTGTCCCCTATTAAATCTTTGTTTTGCAATATGAATCTTGATAATGATGAGACTGAATATGATCCACCTTTACCTAGAAGGCGTTCTAAAAATTCGGAGTTTTTAGATCTTGATGCTAAAATTGATAAAAGTGGGATTGAAGAAAGTAAAACCCTAGATGTTGCTAAACCCACTATTTTGGATTTCAAGGAACTTAATTATGAAAGTTGCTCTTTAATTGATTGTATTTCCTTGTTGCAATCCGTGCTAAATTCTCCTCATGCTTATAGTCAAAATAAAGCGTTTACCAAACATATTGTTGATGCCTTGATGCAATCTTATGAGGAAAAACTTGAGTTGGAACTCTCTATCCCTAGAAATCTTTATGATGAGTGGGAACCAACTACTAAAATTAAGATTAAGGATCTTGAATTTTATGCTTTATGTGATTTGGGTGCTAGTGTTTCCACTATTCCCAAAACTTTGTGTGATTTGCTAGATTTCCATGATTTTGATGATTGCTCTCTAAACTTGCACCTTGCGGATTCCACTATTAAGAAACTTATGGGAAGAATTAATGATGTTCTTATTGTTGCAAATAGGAATTATGTGCCCGTAGATTTTATCGTTCTTGATATAGATTGCAATCCTTCATGTCCTATTATTCTTGATAGACCTTTCCTTAGAACGATTGGTGCAATCATTGATATGAAGGAAGGGAATATTAGATTCCAATTTCCGTTAAGGAAAGGTATGGTACACTTACCTAGAAAGAAAATAAAATTACCATATGAATCTATTATGGGAGCCACTTATGGATTTCCTACCAAAGATGGCAATACCTAGATCTATCCTTGCTTTTATGCCTAGCTAGGGGCGTTAAACGATAGCGCTTGTTGGGAGGCAACCCAATTTTATTTTTAGTTTTTTATTTTTGTTTCTGTTTAGATATAAGTAATCCATCTACCTTCTGTTTATATGTGGTTTTATGTTTTAATTAGTGTTTGTGCCAAGTTAAACCTATAGGATCTTCTTGGATGATAGTTATTTGATCTTGCTGTAATTTTCAGAAACTTTCGGTTCACGAAAACAATTGTTAAAAAGCACCAGAACGTGATAAAATAGCGATTCCAATTGCTGCTGATCAATAAACAAATTTCCTAGGTCTTCCTATTTTAGCTGAATTTTTAGAGTTCCAGAAGTTTTCGTTAGTACAGATTACTACAGACTGTTCTGTTTTTGACAGATTCTGTTTTTCGTGTGTTGTTTGCTCATTTTGATGAATCTATGGCTAGTAAAATAGTTTATAATCCATACAGAAGTTGGAATACAGTAGGTTTAACACCAATATAAATAAATAATGAGTTCATTACAGTACCTTGAATTGGTCTTTTGTTTTCTTTCGCTAACGAAGCTCACGAGATTTCTGTTGAGTTTTGTGTTGTGAAGTTTTCAAGTTTTGGGTGAATTTTTTTGATGGATTATGGAACAAGGAGTGGCAAGAGCCTAAGCTTGGGGATGCCCTTGGCACGCCCAAGTTAATCTATGGACACCAAATATTCAATGCTTGGGGATGCCCCCGGAAGGCATCCCCTCTTTCGTCCACTTCCATCGGTAACTTTACTTGGAGCTATATTTTTATTCACCACATGATATGCGTTTTGATTGGAGCGTCTTGTATGATTTGATTCTTTGCTTTTTAGTTTACCACAATCATCCTTGCTGTACACACCTTTTGAGAGAGCCATACATGAATTGGAGTTTGATAGAATACTCTATGTGCTTCACTTATATCTTTTGAGCTATATAGTTTTGCTCTAGTGCTTTACTTATATCTTTTAGAGCACGGTGGTGGATTTGTTTTACAGAAACCATTTATCTCTCATACTTCATTTAGATTATTTTGAGAGTCTTAAATAGCATGGTAATTTGCTTAACAATAATAATATGCTTGGTATTCAAGATTTGTAAAACTTTATTTTGAGTGCGTTGAATACTAAGAAAAGTTTGATGCTTGATAATTGTTTTGAGATATGGAGGTACTAATATTAGAGTCATGCTAGTTGAGTCGTTGTGAATTTGAGAAATACTTGTGTTAGAGTTTGTGATTCCCGTAGCATGCACATATGGTGAACCGTTATGTGATGAAGTCGGAGCATGATTTATTTATTGATTGCCTTCCTTATGAGTGGCGGTCGGGGACGAGCGATGGTCTTTTCCTACCACTCTATCCCCCTAGGAGCATGCGCGTAATACTTTGCTTTGATAACTTGTACATTTTTGCAATAAGTATATGAGTTCTTTATGACTAATGTTGAGTCCATGGATTATACGCACTTTTCTCACCCTTCCACCATTGCTATCCTTTCTAATACCGCGCACTTTTCGCTGGTATCATACACCTACCATATACCTTCCTCAAAACAGCCACCATACCTACCTATTATGGCATTTCCATAGCCATTCCGAGATATATTGCCATGCAACTTTCCACCGTTCCGTTTATTATGACACGCTCCATCATTGTCATATTGCTTAGCATGATCATGTAGTTGACATCGTATTTGTGGAAAAGCCACCATTCATAATTCTTTCATACATGTCACTCATGAATCATTGCATATCCCGGTACACCGCCTGAGGCATATACATAGAGTCATATTTTGTTCTAAGTATCGAGTTGTAATTGTTGAATTGTAAGTAAATAAAAGTGTGATGATCATCATTTTTAGAGCATTGTCCCAAGTGAGGAAAGGATGATGGAGACTATGATTCCCCCACAAGTCGGGATGAGACTCCGGACGAAAAAATGAAAGAGAAAAGAGGCAAAAAAAAGAGAAAAGGCCCAAATAAAAAAATGATGAGAGAAAAAGAGAGAAGGGACAATGTTACTATCCTTTTACCACACTTGTGCTTCAAAGTAGCACCGTGATCTTCATAATAGAGAGTCTCTCATTTTGTCACCTTCATATACTAGTGGGAATTTTTCATTATAGAACTTGGCTTGTATATTCCAATGATGGGCTTCCTCAAATTGCCCTAGGTTTTCGTGAGCAAGCGAGTTGGATGCACACCCACTTAGTTTCTTTTATTGAGCTTTCATATACTTATAGCTCTAGTGCATCCGTTGCATGGCAATCCCTACTCACTCACATTGATATCTATTGATGGGCATCTCCATAGCCCGTTGATACGCCTAGTTGATGTGAGACTATCTTCTCCCTTTTGTCTTCTCCACAACCACCATCCTATTCCACATATAGTGCTATATCCATGGCTCACGCTCATGTATTGCGTGAAGATTGAAAAAGTTTTGAGAATTTCAAAAGTATGAAACAATTGCTTGGCTTGTCATCGGGGTTGTGCATGATTTAAATACTTTGTGTGGTGAAGATAGAGCATAGCCAGACTATATGATTTTGTAGGGATAACTTTCTTTGGCCATGTTTTTTTAGAAGACATGATTGCTTTGTTAGTATGCTTGAAGTATTATTATTTTTATGTCAATATTAAACTTTTATCTTGAATCTTTCGAATCTGATTATTCATACCACAATTAAGAAGAATTACATTGAAATTATGCCGAGTAGCACTCCGCATAAAAAATTATCTTTTTATCATTTACCTACTCGAGAATGAGCAGGAATTAAGCTTGGGGATGCCTGATACGTCTCCAACGTATCTATAATTTTTGATTGCTCCATCCTATATTATCTACTGTTTTGGACCATATTTGGCTTTATTTTCCAATTTTATATTACTTTTGGGACTAACCTATTAACCGGAGGCCCAGCCCAGATTTGCTGTTTTTTTGCCTATTTCAGTAACGGAATATCAAACGGAGTCCAAACGGAATGAAACCTTCGGGAACATGATTTTCTCACCGAACATGATCCATGAGACTTGGACCCTACGTCAAGCAACCAACAGGGAAGGCACGAGGTAGGGGGGCGCGCCCTCCCCCCCACCCCCCAGGCGTGTCCTCCACCCTCGTGGGCCCCCTGTTGCTCCACCGACGTACTTCTTCCTCCTATATATACCTACTTACCCCCGAACGATCAGATACTGAGCCAAAAACCTAATTCCACCACCGCAACTTTCTGTATCCACGAGATCCCATCTTGGGGCCTGTTCCGGAGCTCCGCCGGAAGGGCAATCCACCACAGAGGGCTTCTACATCATCATAGCCTCTCCGATGAAGTGTAAGTAGTTTACTTCAGACCTTCGGGTCCATAGTTAGTAGCTAGAAGGCTTCTTCTCTCTTTTTGGATCTCGATACAATGTTCTCCCCCTCTCTCGTGGAGATCTATTCGATGTAATCTTCTTTTTGCGGTGTGTTTGTTGAGATCGATGAATTGTGGGTTTATGATCAAGATTATCTATGAGCAATATTTGAATCTTGTCTGAATTCTTTTATGTATGATTGGTTATCTTTGCAATTCTCTTCGAATTATCCGTTTGGTTTGGCCAACTAGATTGGTAGTTCTTGCAATGGGAGAAGTGCTTAGCTTTGGTTTCAATCCTGCGGTGTCCTTTCCCGATGTGATGAGGGGCAGCAAGGCACGTATTGTATTGTTGCCATCGAGGATAACAAGATGGGGTTTTTATCATATTGCATGAATTTATCCCTCTACATCATGTCATCTTGCTTAAGGCGTTACTCTGTTTTCATTAACTAAATACTCTAGATGCATCTTTGGATAGCGGTCGATGAGTGGAATAATAGTAGTAGATGCAGGTGAGTCGGTCTACTTGTCTCGGACGTGATGCCTATATACATGATCATACCTAGATACTCTCATAACTATGCTCAATTCTGTCAATTGCTCAACAGTAATTCGTTCACCCACCGTAAAATACTTATGCTGTTGAGAGAAGCCACTAGTGAAATCTATGGCCCCCGGGTCTATTCTCTATCATATAAATTTTCCATCACTTTATTATTGCTTTGCTTTTTTACTTTGCCTTTTATTTTACTTTGCATCTTTATACCAAAAATACCAAAAATATTATCTATCATCTCTATCAGATCTCACTCTCGTAAGTGACCGTGAAGGGATTGACAACCCCTAATCGCGTTGGTTGCGTTGAGCTATTTGTTTTGTGTAGGTACGAGCGACTTGCACATGGCCTCCTGCTGGATTGATACCTTGGTTCCCAAAAACTGAGGGAAATACTTACGCTACTCTGCTGCATTATCCTCTCCTCTTCGGGGAAATCCAACGCAAGCTCAAGAGGTAGCACTATTGCTTTCTTCATGACTTATACATGTTCCTATGACTATGAGATTATGCAACTCCCAAATACCGGAGGAACACTTTGTGTGCTACCAAACGTCACAACGTAACTGGGTGATTATAAAGGTGCTCTACAGGTGTCTCCGATGGTGTTTGTTGAGTTGGCATAGATCGAGATTAGGATTTGTCACTCCGTGTTTCGGAGAGGTATCTCTGGGCCCTCTCGGTAATGCACATCACTATAAGCCTTGCAAGCAATGTGACTAATGAGTTAGTTGCAGGATGATGCATTACGGAACGAGTAAAGAGACTTGCCGGTAACGAGATTGAACTAGGTATGATGATATCGACGATCGAATCTCGGGCAAGTAACATACCGATGACAAAAGGAATAACGTATGTTGTTATGCGGTTTGACCAATAAAGATCTTCATAGAATATGTAGGAGCCAATATGAGGATCCAGGTTCCGCTATTGGTTATTGACCGGAGACGTGTCTCGGTCATGTCTACATAGTTCTCGAACCCGTAGCGTCCGCACGCTTAATGATCAGTATTATGAGTTTATGTGTTTTGATGTACTGAAGGTAGTTCGGAGTCCCGGATGTGATCACAGACATGACGAGGAGTCTCAAAATGGTCGAGACATAAAGATTGATATATTGGACGACTATATTCGGACACCGGATGAGTTCCTGCGGTCACCGGATATTTATTGGAGTGCCGGGGGGTATCGGAACCCCTGGGGGACTATTGGCCTACATGGGCCATAGGGAAGAGGGGAGGCAGCCCAAAGGGGCAGCTGCACCCCCTCCCTATAGGGAGTTGGAATTGGACTATGGAGGGGGGCGCGCCCCCCTTCCTTCTCCTTTCCCTCTCCTTCCTTCCCCCTTCCCCCTTCGTAGTAGGACTAGGAAAGGATGAATCCTACTCCTACTAGGAGGAGGATTCCTCCTCTCCTTGGGAACACCAAGGGCCGGCCGGCCTCCCCCTTGCTCCTTTATATACGGGGGTAGGGGGCACCCTAGAACACACAAGTTGATCATTGATCTCTCTTAGCCGTGTGCGGTGCCCCCCTCCACCATAATCCACCTCAGTCATATCGTAGCGGTGCTTAGGCGAAGCCCTGTGTCGGTAACTTCATCATCACCGTCATCATGCCGTCGTGCTATGAAGCTCTCCTCAAGCTCTCTTTGGATCGTGAGTTCGTGGGACGTCGCCGAGCTGAACGTGTGCAGTCCGCGGAGGTGCCGTAACTTCGGTGCTGGGATCGGTCGATCGTGAAGACGTACGACTACATCAACCGCGTTGTCATATGTTGGGGAACGTAGTAATTCCAAAAAATTTCCTACGCACACGCAAGATCATGGTGATGCATAGCAACCAGAGGGGAGAGTGTTGTCCATGTACCCTCGTAGACCGAAAGCGGAAGCATTAGCACAATGCGTATGATGTAGTCGTACGTCCTCACGATCCGACCGATCAAGTACCGAACGCATGGCACCTCCGAGTTCAGCACACGTTCAGCTGATGAATCACAAGTATAGGGGATCTATCGTTGTCCTTTCGATAAGTAAGTAAGTGTCGAACCCAACGAGGAGCAGAAGGAAATGATAAGCGGTTTTCAGCAAGGTATTTTCTGCAAGTACTGAAATAAGTGGTAACAGATAGTTTTGTGATAAGATAAGTTGTAACGAGCAACAAGTAACAAAAGTAAATAAGGTACAGCAAGGTGGCCCAATCCTTTTTGTAGCAAAGGACAAGCCTGGACAAACTCTTATATAAGGAAAAGCGCTCCCGAGAACACATGGGAATATCGTCAAGCTAGTTTTCATCACGTTCATATGATTCGCGTTCGGTACTTTGATAATCTGATATGTGGGTGGACCGGTGCTTGGGTGCTGTTCTTACTTGAACAAGCATCCCACTTATGATTAACCTCTATTGCAAGCATCCGCAACTACAACAAAAGTATTAAGGTAAACCTAACCGTAGCATGAAACATATGGATCCAAATCAGCCCTTCTGAAGCAACGCATAAACTTGGGTTTATGCTTCATCACTCTAGCAACCCATCATCTACTTATTACTTCCCAATGCCTTCCTCTAGGCCCAAATAATGGTGAAGTGTTATGTAGTCGACGTTCACATAACACCACTAGAGGCTAAACAACATACATCTCATCAAAATATCAAACGAATACCAAATTCACATGACTGCTAATAGCAAAGACTTCTTCCATGTCCTCAGGAACAAACGTAACTACTCACAAAGCATATTCATGTTCATAATCAGTGGGGTATTAATATGCATATAGGATCTGAACATATGATCTTTCACCAAATAAACCAACTAGCATCAAGTACAAGGAGTAATCAACACTACTAGCAACCTACTAGTACCAATCCCGGACTTGGAGACAAGAATTGAATACAAGAGATGAACTAGGGTTTTGAGAGGAGATGGTGCTGGTGAAGATGTCGATGGAGATTGCCCTCTCCCGATGAGAGGAGTGTTGGTGATGACGTTGGCGATGATTTCCCCCTCCGGAGGGAAGTGTCCCCGGCAGAACAGCTATGTTGGAGCCCTAGATTGGTTCCGCCAAGGTTCCGCCTCGTGGCGGCGGAGTTTCGTCCCGAAAGGTTGCTTATGATTTTTTCCTTGACGAAAGACCTCATATAGCATAATATGGACATCGGAGGACCACCAGGGGCCCACGAGGTAGGGGGGCGCCCAGGGGGGTAGGGCGCGCCCCCCACCCTCGTGGCCAGGTGGGGACCCCTTTGGTGTACTTCTTCCACTGGATATTTTTTATTATTTCCCAAAATGAATTTCGTGGAGTTTCAGGACTTTTGGAGTTATGCAGAATAGGTCTCTAATATTTGCTCCTTTTCCAGCCTGTAATTCCAAAGCCGCATTCTCCCTCCTTATGTAAACCTTGTAAAATAAGAGAGAATAGGCATAAGTATTGTGACATAACGTGTAATAACAGCCCATAATGCAATAAATATCGATATAAAATCATGATGCAAAATGGATGTATCAACTCCCCCAAGCTTAGATCTCGCTTGTCCTTAAGCGAAAGCCGATAACGATAAATATGTCCCCATGTTTAGAGGTAGAGGCATCGATAAAAACAAAATATGGACTTGAAGGCATCATGATCCTTCTCATAACAGCAACATATATAGATATTGTCATATGATTTCTGATGATCAAGTAATAATCCATTCACAGTGCAGAGTACGAATCATAAACTTTATTGAAAACCAACAAACTATAATCTCAGTCACTGAAGCAACTGCAATTTATCATACATCAGAAAGAGTCTATGTCAGAGCTTAATAGCAAATCCACATACTCAACTATCATTTAGTCTTTCATAATTGCTAACACTCACGCGATACTTGTGGTTACGGAGTTTTAATCGGACACAGAGAAAGATAGGGGCTTATAGTTTCGCCTCCCAACCTTTTACCTCAAGGGTAATGTTAAGAATAATAACTCATGCCCCCTACATCCAATTAGATATATCAATCAAGATCTTTCCAACACACTGTGCTTGCCAAAGGATAAAATGTAAAAAGGAAAGGTGAAGATCACCATGACTCTTGCAGAAGGTAGAGGATAATAATAAAAGATAGGCCCTTCACAGAGGGAAGCAGATGTTGCCATGTGCTTTTATGGTTGGATGCACAAAATCTTAATGCGAAAGAACGTCACTTTATATTGCCACTTGTGATACGAACCATTATTATGCAGTCCATCGCTTTTATTTCATCCACATCACAAGATCGTATAAAGCTTATTTCTCCCACACCAATCAATCATACATATTTAGAGAGCAATTTTTATTGCTTTGCACCGATGAAAACTTACTTGAAGGATCTTTGTCGGTGTCAAAACCGGCGGATCTCGGGTAGGGGGTCCCGAACTGTGCGTCTAGGCGGATGGTAACAGGAGACAAGGGACACGATGTTTTTACCCAGGTTCGGGCCTTCTCGATGGAGGTAATACCCTACTCCTGCTTGATTAATATTGATGATATGGGTAGTACAAGAGTAGATCTACCACGAGATCAGAGAGGCTTAAACCCTAGAAGCTAGCCTATGGTATGATTGTTGTTTGTCCTAGGACTAAAACCCTCCGGTTTATATAGACACCGGATAGGGTTAGGGTTACACAGAGTCGGTTACAATGGTAGGAGATCTACATATCTGTATCGCCAAGCTTTCCTTCCACGCCAAGGAAAGTCCCATCCGGACACGGGACGAAGTCTTCAATCTTGTATCTTCATAGTCTAGGAGTCCGGCCAAAGATGATAGTTCGGCTATCCGGACACCCCCTAGTCCAGGACTCCTCGGTAGCCTCGAACCAGGCTTCAATGACGACGAGTCCGGCGCGCATATTGTCTTCGGCATTGCAAGGCGGGTTCCTCTTCTGAATACTTAGAAGGTTTTGAACACAAGGATAGTGTCCGGCTCTGCAAAACAAGTTCCACATACCACAGAGAGAATAACTTTTGCACAGATATCTTTGGCGTATTCATGGCGTGACATCACACCACGGCCAGGCCTTTATTCGAATCATTTTTTACTGTCCCACCTCAGCGCGTTTAGCGAGGCGGTTTCCTTGGCACGTCTTATCAAAGCGGAGATCGTGCCCCTTATTCCAGGATTCCCATCAATACGAACATGGGTAACCCAACCGTGCCCGTTGGCACGCCTCCTCTATCGAAGGCGAGTCCCAATCGACCACGGGGAGGGCTCTTGGTATTCAACCTCTTTATAATGAGACCAAGGCCCTCTTCTTTTTCCACCCTCCATCGAGTTCGCCTCGCGCTTCGAGTTCTAACACCCAAAGCTTCAGATTTAGGCGCTTCGGACCTTTCGACGATGTCCGGCTCCGACCAGCTCGGCCGATGGATGTCTTCTCCCGTCACAGAAGAAGATGTGCTAAAGCTGCAAGACACCAGGTATCTAACCGGCGAGATTTCGCATAGGCTGCCTGCTCCAGGGCAGGTCATTCCCACTCTCGAGCCCGGGCGAGAGCGTGGTGTTCGTGTCTCACTTCCTTCGGGTTTAGGCTTCCGACGGATCCCTTTGTCGAGGGCTCATGTTTTATTATGGGCTGGATTTCCATGACTTGAATCCGAGTCCATCCTCCATATCTCGTCATTCATTGTCGTATGTGAAGCCTTCCTCCATATTACCCCTCACTTTGGACCGTGGCTCAAGACCTTCAAGGTGGAGCCAAGATGATCGAGGGGCAACAAGCAGAGTGCGGAGGGGCGGTCATAAGCAAGTGTGCTGATGCTCTATGGCCCGAGGGCTCTTTTCAAGAGGAGCTTGGTTTGTGGCAACGGGAGTGGTTTTATATCACCGCTCCCAGGGGCACCAAATGGGTGGTGCCACCCGCCTTCCGCTTAGGTCCACCACAGCGGCTGGCATCATGGGTCAACCGGGGGCTCGACTGGGGGCCGTCCAAGGACGTTCCTGCATTGCAGGGCCGTATTCGAGACCTCCAAGAAAGAGAGATCAATCTGGTCGTAGTGGCGCAGGTTATGTTGATTCGACGCCTATACGCCTGGCGTCGCCCCCTCCGTCTGTGGGAATTTAATCCGGAGGGACCACGAGCTCTCCAACATTTTATGGGTACGACGCCCGTGGAGATGTATAAACTGTTCTTCGGATCACAAGAGAAGTGTCCGGACTTGAATGAGGACGCAGGACTAAGCTGCAATCGCCCGGATACTCAAGTAAGTAGTCCTGTACCCGGACAGGCTGTCCGTTCATTTATCATAAACTTGCCCGTAAAGGAGCTGTTTCTTGAACAGGAGTGGATAGCGAAGGCAAAGTTGATAAGGTGTCCGGCTCCCCTCCCAGAGACCACGCCGGATCCCATGCTGACCAAGATGTTGAAGACCGCGCCTTTTAAAGAAGGCGAAGGGGGGAGCAGGGAAGCTACTGCCTCCATGAAGGAGGCTTTCGAGGAAGGAGGGATCAAAAGTCCCACCCTCCAGGGAGAGAAGAGGACCGCTTTGGAAGATCCGGAGGTCAAGGCCTCAAAGAGGGGAAAGAAATCTTCGTCAGAGAGTCCGGCGCTGGGAAGTACCCCAGCCGCACTATTTCCTCATGGGGATCAGCCCTCCAGCGAGTCGTAAGTAAAAAGAAGGGGTCTTGTAATAAGGGACATCCCTGTATTTATTTCTGAAGATAACCGAAATTGTACCTTGTAGTTCGGATCTCAGCCCTTCTCGGCAGAGCTCGTCTTCGGGGGATCTTCTTCCGGAGATGATGGAGAGCGAAACGCCTCCGCCTGTCGCACCTTCATGCGAGACGAGCGACCCTGAGGTGTCGTCGCGGAGGGTTTCCCCGAGTCCGGCGCCAACTAGTGTGTGGTCGGAGGAGCAGAAGGATCTGCTCGGGCGAGCGGCTATCTCAGAAGATCACCGTGTGCTAATGGGTATGGTGATTGAAAGAATTGCATCCGCTGAGAGCGGATTGCATGAAGCCGTCAGAAGCTTACTGACGGGGTTCGAGGTACGCAAAAATGATGTACCTTATGACAGTTATGCATATAGAATGCGCCTGTATAGAGCGGTAGCCTCGAGACTCGGTATGTTGTCAAAATTGACAGCGTGCGAGGATCATAATCTCGATGATAACATATCGCCGCTCCTAAATAGGTGGCGGGGCGTCCGATGGCCAGCCGGACTGATGAATTTGCCGAACTAAAGCAGCAACTTGACGAGGCAGATGCGGACATCGCGCTTGTCAATAAGTGGTTTGACGAGTCACAAGGTATGCGACTTCTTCGCGGACGCCTGGTAAGGGAGCTTTATGCCCGTGCCTTACTACTTGTATGCTTAATGCAGGTGGTGCGCTGCTATGGAGGAGCTGCGGGCGGAACTCGCCCGAGCTAAAGAGCAAGCCAGAAATACTAATGCGGCCGCTTTAAGGGCGCCCGAAGAGCTAAAAGCCGAACGGGCTGCTCACTGCCGAAGCAAAGAGGAAATGGCCGATATGGCCATAAAGTTGAAGAATGCTACCGATCGCTGCGGGGTTCTTGAAAAAGAACGTCAAGCGGAGCAAGAGGACCTGAAAAAGGCCACCGCCGAAGCCAAGGATGCCCGCTCCGCAATGAGAGCTGCAAAGGAGGAGCTGCGTCAGGCTGTGGATGTTGCTGCTGGAAAGCCTTTTCTGCTGCGGAGGAAGTTCACAGATCCGAAGTATGCTCAGTTGGACCGTTGTGGAGTTCGGAGGATGCTTATCTGGATTTAGCGGCGAGTGCCGCATACGCGATCGAGCACTTCCGAGGCCAGAAGGGGCACAGAAGGGAAGAGCTGTTTTGGTCGCAGTTCCATAGTCCAGAGCGTCCTCTTCCATTAGCCGATCGGTTGGCCGAATGGGCCGAGCTGAATAGGTTGTCCGGACTTGCCATGAAGGCTATCGTGACTCATTTGTGGCCGAAAAGCCCCAAGCCGTAGAGTTATTTTGGCTTGATGCAACAGTTCCTTGGTGCGGTGCCGCATATCGATGTAATGAAGCGGTCAGCATGCATAGAGGGAGCGCGGATGGCTCTTGCCCGTGTCAAGACATACTGGGCGGAGATGAAGGCCACCGATGTTGCATCCCAAGATTCGGACAGAAGCCGGGTACCTGCCGAGCACTATTTTGAGGAAGTCCTGCAGGGCGCTCGTTTAATAGAGACGCAGTGCTCGAATGATATTATGTTTGAATGACATGTATGATTTGTGAAAACAATGTTTCAATATAATATAAGAGCTTTTTATACTTGTGCGTTCAAGTATTAAAACGCCTCCTGTGCGGCCGTTGATGTATATGTGTATATAACCTGAAAGATGGCAGTCTTTGGCTTCAGCCCCCACGCACATAATGCGGGGGTGTTTGCAAAAAAGGCGCATTTTCACACTTAATCCAACGTCTTGGTCCTGTGAAGGAGGTGATAGCGTAGCAAACTAGGCAACCGGACTATAATGCTTTATCACTTTCACTTAGCCATAGGAGCTCGATGGTGGGGCTACTATATAGCCCCTAGGGGCACCGCGCTCTCCGAATTGGCGGCGTATGTGCCTGACCGGGAAACGGCCCTTCATCAATGCGGGGGAATTCTAAACATTCCGCTGGGTCATCGAGTGGTTGACCAGTCTCACGCTATATCATGACAGTCAGTTTTAGCTTTCTCCACTATGGTGCTCAACCCAGCTCAACCGGGGCACAATCGTAGTGGTTCTCCCAGTGCTACCTTAGCCGATATAACGGAACGTAAGGTACCAAAACATGGGAGCCGGGCAAACCCAACATTTGACCAAAGACATGATTCGGAGCTGATGCATATAAGGCCTAACTCGAGACGCCGAACACTCCCTAAGGTATTCGGTCTTTATAAAAACGGGCAGAGTAATGCCCTAAGCCCCTGGTGTCCAGGTACGCGCAAAAATTCTGGTGCGTCCGATGCCAAAACGCCAGCCTCCTCCTCGGTTATAGTAAGAAACCGGGGGATGTGTATCAACAAGAGACAGTAAAAAAGGTTTACGCAGGGTCTTAATCTGAAAAGAATCCTTGCGACGGGTCCCTGCTGCACATCTGCGCCTGTGTCTCCGTTGTGCCGTATCCTGGACGGGGTGTAGCACGGTGTTCATCTGTAAAAGAGAAGAACTTAGTTGAAAAGAAAAAATATCATGCAAGAAATGTACTTTATATTAAATAAATAGAGTACGGTTCGGAAGGTGAATAAAACTGAGCTTTATTGTCTCTTGTTGTACGTGCGTGCAACCCCTTGTATGGGGGTATGCCGCTAGTAGGCGCCATACTCGTCTAGCCGTGTCCGGGGTCTGAATGACCTATTCAGGTGCTTTGATTAGCGGAGCCGGATTGGTGTGGGGCTGTCAAGGCAGTCTCACGTTCTTCCGTACTCGAGTAACACTTAATACTCCCTTTTAATGAGATGATGCCGCGTGGACCGGGCATTTTAAGTGTAAGAGATGCATAATGCAGTATTGCGTTAAAGCGGGCGAAAGCTTCACGCCCCAGTAGTGCTTGATAGCTACTTTCGAATGGGGCGATGTGGAAGGTTAACTTTTCACGGCGGAAGTTGTCCGATGAGCCGAACACAACTTCTAGCAGTAGTGAGCCCGTACAATGGGCATACAGTCCTGGCATTACCCCTTTGAAGGGGGTGTTGCTATGGCGAATTTTGGTTGGGTCTATCCCCATCCTGCGGATTGTGTCCTGATATATCAGGTTTATGTCACTCCCGCCATCCATGAGGACTTGTGTAAATTCGAATCCATCGATTATAGGATCCAATATCAAGGCAGTCCATCCTGCGTTCCGGATACTTTCGGAGTAGTCCTGATGGTCGAAGGTGATTGGTTTTGACAACCAGTGTTGGCACTCCGCTGGGGTAGATTGTGCGGCGCGTAATTCAGTGGATGCCGCTCTGTTTTCCCCTGTTGTTACTTGAAGTAAGTTTACTGTTTTGACTTGGTGTGTTGAGCCCCTTGTGTTTGGCGTTGAGTCTGCTGGACTGCTTGAAGACCCAACAATCTCTGTGGTTATGGTTTGCAGGCTTCCCGGGAGTACTATGGATTTGACATATCTTGTCCAAGATTTTGTTTAAGTTGGATAGCTCGTCGCTATTATCCTTAAGGGGCAGTTTTTTATTGTTCTGCCGAGAGCTTTTGAATCCGGCATTGGTATCGTCGCTCTTCGGACTGTTTCCCCTGGTCCGGCGCTGGTCCTTGTTGCGTCGTGGTTTCCCATTTCCATCCCTGACCTCGGATGTACTTGGGTCGCTGGTACTGCATCTTGCTAGCCAGCTATCCTCTCCCGTGCAAAAGCGGGTCATGAGGCTTGTTAGTGCGGCCATTGTTCTCGGCTTTTCTTGGCCGAGGTGTCTGGTGAGCCATTCGTCTCGGACGTTGTGTTTGAAGGCTGCTAAGGCTTCGGTGTCCGGACAGTCGACTATTTGGTTCTTTTTGGTAAGGAACCTGTTCCAGAATTTCCGGGATGACTCTCCGGGCTGTTGAGTTATGTGACTTAGATCGTCTGCATCCGGAGGGCGGACATAGGTCCCCTGAAAATTTGCCCGAAACGCATCCTCGAGCTCTTCCCAACTTCCAATGGTGTTTTCAGGAAGGCTTTTAAGCCAATGCCGAGCTGGCCCTTTGAGTTTGAGGGGTAAGTATTTTATGGCGTGGAGATCGTCTCCTCTAGTCATGTGTATGTGGAGGATGTAATCCTCAATCCAGACTCCAGGGTCTGTTGTTCCGTCGTATGCCTCTATGTTTACGGGTTTGAATCGCGCTGGGAATTCGTGATCCAGCACCTCATCGGTGAAACACAGGGGGTGTGCGGCACCCCTATATTTGGGTGTGCCGTGATGTTCGGATATTTGGCGTGTTGCATTGCTTTGAAGAGCTTGCTTTCTCGGCCCATAGATGGACCTAACCGGGCCATCCTTTTGATGCGAATCCTTATGCGGATCGCTGCATCGGCTTGTGTCGCGCCATTTGCCGCTCTCTTTTTGCCGTGGGGTCGTCCATCCGACCGGGTGGCCTTCTTGCTTTTTGATTGTGGTGGCTCTACGGCCTCCTCATCAAATTCGGGCAGTAGTTTTCTCTTTGGGTAGCTCTTTGTTCGGCGACTGTCGCCGTATTTGTCTACGGTGTTGAGTACTTTGCTCCATCTGATTCTGAGTGCATCTTCCGCTGTTTTGAGCTTCCGCTTCTGCTTTTTCAGGCTGCACGCGGTGGCGACGAGCCTTTTGTGGAGGTTCTTCTGTTCCAGCAACTTGTCCGGCGTGAGATCGTCCGGACTGTTATCTTCGCCGGGGGCGGGTTGTTTATCCAAGTTGTCATGTTCGGACGGTTGCTCGATAGCATGTTCGTCGTCCACCGGTTTGCCCTGCTCTATGTCTGGGTCTTTGTCGAGGTGGGACTTGGTGCGGCGTTTACGTTGCCGTTTTGACTGCTTTTCGAGGGATTTATCCTTCGTAGTGTCCTGTTGTTCCTCGTCGTCACTTCCTTTAGGTGTATCCACCATGTATACATCATGGGATGAGGTGGTTGTCTAGTATCCTATAGGTGCTGGTTCATGGTTGTCTCCTACGTCGTCGTCCATACCGTCGATGTCTTCGGAGTCGAAATCGAGCACGTCGTTTAAGCTTTCGACAGTGGCTACAAAGTGGGCGGTGGGTGGGCGTTGAATTTCTTCGTTGTCCGCATCCCAACCTTCCTGACCGTAATCTGGCCAGGGCTCTCCTGATAGAGAGACTTTAGTGAATTCAGGATGTCGCCAAAGGGCGATTGCTGAAAGATGTCTGCGGCAGTGAACTCCATGACTGCCGCCCGATCGGATTCGATTGGCAGGGGCGCGGAGGGTCCGGAGTCCGGAAAGGAGTCTGGCACCCTGGAGTCACGGTCTTCGCAAAGGACATGGATGGAGTTCGGCTCAATCGCCGTAGAGATTTCAGCCCCCGAGGTGGTGTCCAACTAACCATCCTCGATCGGCGAGATCGGCTCCGAATCAATGGTCGGAGCGGACACTAGTGCGACCTCGGTGACACCGCTCGCGGCGAGAGTTAGATCATGCCCATCGAGATAGTGCGGCGCGCTTGGCTGCGGCTCGAATCCATCGAAGATCAAGTCTCCGCGGATGTCGGCCGTGTAGTTTAAACTTCCGAACCTGACCTGATGGCCAGGGGCGTAGCTTTCGATCTGCTCCAGATGGCCTAGCGAATTGGCACGCAGTGCAAAGCCGCCGAATACGAAGATCTGTCCGGGGAGAAAAGTCTCACCCTGAACTGCGTCGTTGCTGATGATTGAAGGAGCCATCGGGCCTATAGGTGACGACACAGAGGAAATCTCAATGAAAGCACCAATGTCGGTGTCAAAACCGGCGGATCTCGGGTAGGGGGTCCCGAATTGTGCGTTTAGGCGGATGGTAACAGGAGACAAGGGACACGATGTTTTTACCAAGGTTCGGGCCCTCTCAATGGAGGTAATACCGTACTCCTGTGTAACGCCCCGGATTCGATGCGCCAGGTGTCTTCCAGTTATTCGCCGTCGTTGCCATGTCATTTGCTTGCGTGTTGCATTTTTTTCATGTCATCATATGCATTTCATATCATGTCGTCATGTGCATCGCATTTGCATACGTGTTCGTCTCATGCATCCGAGCATTTTCCCCGTTGTCCGTTTTGCAATCCGGCACTCCTATGTCTCCCGGCGCCCCTTTTGCCTCTTTTCGTGTGCGGGTGTTAAACGGTCTCGGAATGGACCGAGGTTTGTCAAGCGGCCTTGGTATAGCACCGGTAGACCGCCTGTCAAGTTTCAGGTCATTTGGAGGTCGTTTGATACTCCAACGGTTAACCGAGTAACCGTAAAGGCCTCTTTTATCTTGCAGCCCTACACCCCTTCCAAAATGGCCCAAAACCCAACAAACTCCCCTCCATGCTCTCGGTCGTTCGATCACGATCGTGTAGCCGAAAACCGCACATCAGTTGGACTCTCCTAGCTCCCTCCACCTATAAATATGTGCCTCTCCCGAAATTCGCGGTCTAATTCTACCCTAACCCTAGCCTTCTTCTTCCTCCGCGCGCCGGACGCGTCCGTGCCGCGCCGGACAAAGTCCACCGCCTCCCACGTCGCCCGGCTAATCCCGTGCCTCCACGTCCGCCGCCGCCTCCGTAGCCAGCAGGGCGCGCCACGTAACCTCCGGCCTCCTCCCGCCGCGCCATGCCGCTGAGCAGTGCGGCCGCCCGAGCCAGCAGCCGCCCGGCGCCCGTGCCCGCCGCCGCTGCCCGCTTCGCCCGCCGCGGCGAGCCTCGCCCGCCGCGGCTCCGCCCTCCGCCGCCTCGTCGCTGAGTCCGCCGCCTCCGCCGCCTCCCGGCCGCCCGCCGCGCGGTCGGCGCCTCTCTCCCGCCGCATGGCGCCGCCCGCCTCCCGGTGGCAGCGCCGCCCGTCGCCGGCGGTCGCGCCACCCAATGGCCGTGCCCCTCCCTCCGGCCTCCTCGCCGCGGATCCGTGCCCCCCAGCTCCTCCGGCCACCTCCTCTCCGTCGCCGGCGCCTCAGCTCCGGCGAGAGCCCCGACCATCCTCGGAATCCGCGCGCCTCGGTTGACTTTCCTCTCCCCCGAAATCCCCCGTCCTTTTTCGGCATTAATTTTGTTGCATGTTCATCGCATCATAACTCTTTGCATGTTGCTCCGTTTCGTGTGTGTAATATGTCAAATTGTTCGCCTCGATGAGTACATAAATCATTCCATTGCGTCATGTTCATTTGAGCTCATCTTGATGCCTGAAATTCTGTTAGAAAAGGGCTATGTGATGTTAGTTTCAGATTCTTATCAGAACATGCACTTTTGTCATTTTTGCCATGATTTATGTGTGCATCCTATGAACTTGAGTCCTACATGTGTTTTGTAATATGACATGCCATCTTTATAGGGGTGTATGCCATGTATTTTTGTGATCTTTGTGGCGACTAGCAAAAGCATGCAAACTAGGCTTCATAATGTTGCTGATTTTAGCCCCTGTTCTGCTGATATTTTTATGCCATGTTAACTTGATGCTACCGAGAGATCCATGCATATTTTGAGATACTTCAGTAAGGATGTTTTGAACATATGGTTATGCTCTATCCATATATGCCCTTGTTTGCAATTATGGAGTGCCATAGCTTGAGTCAATCGAGCTCTACTTTTTCTATAAAATGTTTCCTGGCAGGTTGCTTACAGGTTATTCAATTTTGCCAAGGCTGTTGTAGTTGATCCGTGTATGCTATGATGTTGTTCTTGCCATTTATAGCTTCTATGCCATGTCTTCTTACTGTTGGTTGACTTTCCATGCCATTTATTGCTCTGTGGTGAGTGGTTCAAGCTCACCAACATGTCTACTTATTGTTGTTCCTGCCATGTATGAATATGTAATATAACTTGCCATGTTTACATGGGTGCCATCATATTTTCTGATCGTTTTTGGCTCATGGTCAGTAAAGGACATTTGATCTATGAATTTAGTAGATTTACGCCATGCCTATTTTTGCCATGATAAGTTCTTTAACACGTTTTTTGGTAGCTCTATACATTGCAACCTGATGTTATTTCTGCTAAAGTCTGAAACTGTTAATATATGCCATCTTGCCATGTCTGTTTGAGCATGTTCTAGTAAATTCTGGAGATAGCTCAGTGTTCATGTTTTGTTATGCTTTACCTGTACATCATGTCCATGCCTTTTGTTCTCATATTATGGTACTGTAGGATATTGTTTTGATGCTTGCAAGATGCCTAGTTGCTGTTTTGGACAGATTGTTGTCATATCTTGTTTTGAACCGTTGCTCCGTTTTGAGTGTGATCTATATGAAACTTGATTGATTTTGAATGTAGTTTCATATTATCATGTTGCATTCTTGTTTTGAGAGTGTTTGCTTGATGTTTGTATGCATTTTGCATCAATGCCATGCTTAACTTGTTTTGCTCATATCTTCTAGGCCGTAGCTCCGAATTAAATGAACTTTATATGTAACTTGACTAGAATCTCGTGTAGATCATATTGGTGCATTTTAACTTGATGTTTAACAACTTAAACATAAGGTTTATTCAGATCTGGACCAATTTCGAAATTTCCATATGAGGACCTACCAGAATTGTTATATGTTGTTCCCGGCCTCATTTAAACTTGCTTTGATGTGTTGCTCTTGTTTGCATCATCTCTTGCCATGAGTAGCTTCATGTAGTCTTGTCGTGCATCATGCTTGTTTGTGCATCATGCCTTGTTCATGTGTGGTGTGTTTACTATGTTGTGTGCTTCTTCTTGTTAGTTCCCGTTTCGTTGCGATCGTGAGGATTCGTTCGTCTACGCTTGGTTCATCTTCGTGGCTTCATCTTCTTCATGGACTCGTTCTTCTTCCTTGCGGGATTTCAGGCAAGATGACCGCTACCCTGGATCTCATTACTATCATTGCTATGCTAGTTGCTTCGTTCTTTCGCTATGCTGTGCTACCTATCACTTGCTGCTCAAGCCTCCCAAATTGCCATGAACCTCTAACCTTTGACACCTTTCCTATGCAAACCGTTGTTTAGCTATGTTACCGCTCTTGCTCAGCCCCTCTTATAGCGTTGCTAGTTGCAGGTGAAGATGAAGATTGCTCCATGGTGGACAGGATTTTGTTGGGATATCACAATATCTCTTATATTATTAATGCATCTATATACTTGGTAAAGGGTGGAAGGCTCGGCCTTATGCCTGGTGTTTTGTTCCACTCTTGCCGCCCTAGTTTCCGTCATATCGGTGTTATGTTCCCGGATTTTGCGTCCCTAACGCTGTCGGGTGATTTATGGGACCCCTTGACAGATTCGCTTTGAATAAGACTCCTCCAAAGAAGGCCCAACCTTGGTTTTACCATTTGCCTCACCACCACCTACCTTTCCCTTGGGAGTCGCTCTCTCGAGGGTCATCTTTATTTTAGCCCCCCGGGCGGTGCTTCTCTAAGTGCTGGTCCGAACCGGCTGCCCTTCTTGGGCCACCATGGGAAACTCGAGGCCTGGTTTTACTCGTAGCCTGTCTCATCCGGTGTTGCCCTGAGAACGAGATATGTCCAGCTCCTATCGAGATTGTCGGCGCATCGGGCGGTCTTGCTGGTCTTGTTTTATTGTTGTCGAAATGTCTTGTAGCCGGGATTCCGAGACTGATCGGGTCTTCCCGGGGAGAAGGAATATCCTTCGTTGATCGCGAGAGCTTATCATGGGCTAAGTTGGGACTCCCCTGCAGGGTATAATCTTTCGCAAGCCGTGCCTGCGGTTATAGGCAGATGGGAATTTGTTAATGTCCGGTTGTAGATAACTTGACACCAGATCCGAATTAAAACGCACCAACCGTGTGTGTAGCCGTGATGGTCTCTTTTCGGCGGAGTCCGGGAAGTGAACACGGTTTCTGGGTTATGTCTGACGTAAGTAGGAGTTCAGGATCACTTCTTGATCATTACTAGTTGACGACCGTTCCTTTGTTTCTCTTCTCGCTCTCATTTGCGTATGTTAGCCACCATATATGCTTAGTCGCTGCTGCTGCCTCACCACTTTACCTCTTCCTTGCCCATTAAGCTTTGCTAGTCTTGATACCCATGGTAATGGGATTGCTGAGTCCTCGTGGCTCACAGATTACTACAACAACAGTTGCAGGTACAGGTTTGCGATGATCATGACGTGAGAGCGATGTTTGCTTGTATTGGAGTTCTTCTTCTGCTTCTTCTTCGATCAGGGGATAGGTTCCAGGTCGGCAGCCTGGGCTAGCAGGGTGGATGTCGTTTGAGCTTCTGTTTATGTTTCATCCGTAGTCGGATGTTGTTCTCATGTATGTTGTTGATGTATTCTTGTGGCATTTGTGCCTTATGTATGTATCCCTATGCATTATGTAATGTTGATGTAATGATATCCACCTTGCAAACGCGTCTTCAAGATGCGCTTCTATCCTTGGTGGGACCATCGAGTTCCTTTAGGATAGGGTCGCATCTTGGGCGTGACATCCTGCTTGATTAATATTGATGATATGGGTAGTACAAGAGTAGATCTACCACGAGATCAAAGAGGCTAAACCCTAGAAGCTAGCCTATGGTATGATTGTTGTTTGTCCTACTGACTAAAACCCTCCGGTTTATATAGACACCGGATAGGGTTAGGGTTACACAGAGTTGGTTACAATGGTAGGAGATCTACATATCTGTATCGCCAAGCTTGCCTTCCACGCCAAGGAAAGTCCCATCCGGACACGGGACGAAGTCTTCAATCTTGTATCTTCATAGTCTAGGAGTCCGGCCAAAGATGATAGTTCAGCTATCTGGACACCCCCTAGTCCAGGACTCCCTCAATCTTACTCAATCCATAGGTAGATATGGTGGACTCTCATGGCAAAACTGGTTTAAGGGTTTTTGGAAGCACAAGTAGTATCTCTACTTGGTGCTGAGAATTTGGCTAGCACGAGGGGGAAAGGCAAGCTCAACATGTTGGGAGATCCATCACAATATACTTTATCTCAGATATAAGAAAACATAACCCATTACGATGTCTTGCTTGTCCAACATCAACTCTTTAGCATGTCATATTTTAATGAGTGCTCACAATCATAAAAGATGTCAATAATATTATATCTATATGTGGAACCTCTCTTTCCTTATTACTTCCTATTAATTGCAACGATGACCAAAACTATGTTTGCCAACTCCCAACAACTTTCAATCATCATACCCTTTCTATGTGAAGTCATTACTCTCAATAAGATCAATATGAACTCTTTGTTTCTTTTTATTCTTTTTCTCTTTTATTTTATTCACTCAAGATCATGGCAAAATAATCAAGCCCTTGACTCAACACTAATCTTTATTATATAGCTCACGGACTCGATTACATAGAGAGATCATAAAGCAAAAACTCAAAAACTAGATCATGCCATAAACTTTATTCTACTAGATCAAGATACTACTAATAGGATCGAATTAAGAAAAACGGAAAAGATAGGAGATGTGGTTGTGATAGGATACCGGGGCACCTCCCCCAAGCTTGGCAGTTGCCAAGGAGAGTGCCCATACCCATGTAATTATGTCTCCTTCTTTGTTGGTGAAGAAGATGGTGGTGATGTTGACTTAGTTGATGGCATAGACTTCTTCCTTAATTTGCGCTTGAGGATGGAATTTTGGTCCCTCAAATCATCAATCTCCCACTCCAGGGTTAATATCTTTTTGCATAAGTCCTTCTTATTTTCCTGCAAGAGACGAAAAGGGATAAACTCGATCTTTGGTTTCTTTACCCTATCAGGGAGACTTGACTTTTTGAACTCCACGTGCATGTCCCCGGGTTGAGGTAATGGAGCTTCATCTTCATCTGAGCTCGTCTCCTCCTTCCCCTTGGGTTCATAGTCCTCTTCTTCCTCCGTGGTCCAACCATCATGCTCCACATCTCCATAGACCTTAGGATTTGCTAGGTAATCATCCACATAGCTTTCTCCTTTCGAATCTTGGGATGACATGTTGATCTAATCTGCAGTAGGACAACTCGAAACAAGAACAGAGGATATTTGCGTGATACGGGAGTCAAAACCTTTGGGAGAATATATAATGAATTTTTACCGACCAAAATACGTATCGTGCAAGAAAACGGAACCCGGAAGGCACACAAGGTGCCCACGAGGTAGGGGGGCGCGCCCAGGGGGTAGGGCGCGCCCTCCACCCTCATGGGTCCCTTGTGTCCTTCCCGGACTGCTACTTACTTTTGTATTTGTCCAAATATTCCAAAATGGAGAAATATTGCCTTAAAAATTGTTTTGGAGTCGGTTTACTTACCGTACCACATACCTATTCCTTTTCGGAGTCTTAAACATTTCGGAAAGTGTCCCTTATGTATTCCTCCGGGGTTACGGTTTCAATAACATTGGTTTCAACATTCATAGGATTACCTGAGATATAGTGTTTGATTCTTTGACCATTTACCACCTTCGGGTTTGTGCCTTCGAAATTGTTGATTTTTATGGCACCGGAACGATAGACCTCCTCGATAATGTAAGGGCCTTCCCATTTAGAAAGAAGTTTTCCTGCAAAAAATCTTAAACGAGAGTTATATAGCAATACATAATCACCTACATTAAACTCACGCTCTTGTATCCTTTTGTCATGCCATCTTTTAACTTTTTCTTTAAACAACTGGCATTTTCATAAGCTTGGGTTCTCCATTCATCAAGTGAGCTAATATCAAATAACCTCTTCTCACTGGCAAGTTGGAACTCATAGTTGAGCTCTTTAATAGCCCAATAAGCCTTATGCTCTAGGTCGAGAGGTAAGTGACATCCTTTTCCATAAACCATTTTATACGGAGACATACCCATAGGATTTTTATATGCAGTTCTATATGCCCATAATGCATCATCAAGTTTCTTGGACCAATTCTTTCTAGACCTATTGACAGTCTTTTGCAAAATTAATTTGAGTTCTCTATTACTCAATTCTACCTGACCACTAGACTGAGGATGATATGGAGATGCAATTCTATGATTAACATCATACTTAGCAAGCATCTTACGGAAAGCACCATGAATAAAGTGTGAACCACCATCAGTCATTAAATATCTAGGGACTCCAAACCTTTGAAAAATAACTTCTTTAAGCATTTTAATAGAAGTGTTATGATCAACACTACTAGTTGGAATAGCTTCTACCCACTTAGTAACGTAATCAACAGCAGCTAAACTATGTGCATATCCATTAGAGGCAGGAAAAGGTCCCATATACTCAAAGCCCCAAACATCAAATGGTTCAATAAAAAGTGAATAGTTCATAGGCATTTCTTGATGTCTACTAATATTACCAATTCTTTGACATTCATCACAAGATAAGACAAACTTACGGGCATCCTTGAAGAGAGTAGGCCAATAAAACCAGATTGCAATACCTTATGTGCAGTTCTATCTCCAGCGTGGTGTCCTCCATAAGCTTCGGAGTGACACTTGCGTAGGATCTGTTCGTGTTCATGCTCGGTACACAACGCCTTATAACACGATCTACTCCTTCTTTATAAAGATGCGGTCATCCCAAAAGTAATGTCTCAAATCATAGAAAAACTTTTTCTTTGCTGGTATGTGAAACTAGGTGGTATAAATTTGGCAACAATGTAATTAGCATAATCAGCATACCATGGAGTACTGCGAGAAGTATTTATGACATTTAATTGCTCATCAGGAAAGCTATCATCAATAGGTAGTGGGTCATCAAGAACATTATCTAACCTAGACAAAGTTTTCTGCAACGGGGTTCTCAGCTCCCTTTCTATCAACAATATGCAAATCAAATTCTTGTAGCAAGAGAACCCATCTAATAAGTCTAGCTTTAGCATCTTTCTTTTCCATCAGGTATTTAATAGTAGCATGATCAGTGTGAATAGTTACTTTAGAATCAACAATATAAGGTCTGAACTTATCACATGCAAATACAACTGCTAATAATTCTTTTTCAGTAGTAGCATAGTTTCTTTGAGCATTGTCTAAAGTTTTACTAGCATAATGGATAACATTTACTTTCTTATCAACTCTTTGCCCTAGAACAACACCTACAGCATAATCACTAGCATCACACATAATTTCAAAGGGTAAATTCCAATCAGGTAGCTGAACAATAGGTCCAGAGGTCAATGCTTTCTGAAGTATTTCAAATGCTTCCACACAATCATCATCAAAGACAAATGGTATATCTTTTTGTAATAAATTAGTCAGAGGCCGAGAAATTTTTGAGAAGTCCTTAATGAACCTCCTATAAAATCCGGCGTGACCAAGGAAACTTCTTATACCTTTGATGTCCTTGGGACATGGCATCTTTTCAATAGCATCAACCTTGGCTTTATCAACTTCAATACCTCTTTCAGAAACATTATGCCCCAAGATAATACCTTCATTAACCACAAAAGTGGCACTTTTCCCAATTCAAGACAAGATTAGTTTCTTCACATCTCTGCAAAACTCGATCAAGATTGCTCAAGCAATCATCAAAAGAGGATCCATAGACGGAAAAGTCGTCCATGAAAACCTCACAAATCTTTTCACAAAAGTCAGAGAATATAGCCATCATGCATCTTTGAAAGGTAGCAGGTGCATTACATAAACCAAAAGGCATGCGTCTATAAGCAAAAGTACCAAAAGGGCATGTAAAACTAGTCTGTGATTGATCCTTAGCCGACACAGGTATTTGAGAGAAACCAGAATAACCATCTAGGAAGCAATAATGTGTATGTTTTCATAATCTTTCTAGCATTTGATCAATAAAAGGTAAAGGGTAATGATCTTTCTTAGTGGCCTTATTTAATTTACGGAAATCAATTACCATCCTATAACCTGTAATAATTCTTTGCGGAATCAATTCGTCTTTATCATTAGGAACAACAGTAACACCTCCCTTCTTTGGGACACAATGACAGGACTTACCCATTGACTATCAGCAACGGGATAAATTATACCTGCCTCCAGAAGCTTTAGTATTTCTTTTCTTACCACTTCCTTCATCTTAGGATTCAGCCGTCGTTGATGATCACGAACCGGTTTGGCATCTTCTTCCAAATTTATTTTATGTTGACATAGAGTGGGACTAATGCCCTTAAGATCATCAAGAGTATATCCAATAGCAGCATGGTGCTTCTTCAGAGTTTTCAATAATCTCTCTTCTTCATGCTCTGAAAGGTTAGCACTAATAATAACAGGATATATTTTCTTTTCATCAAGATATGCATATTTAAGATTATCAGGCAACGGTTTAAGCTCAAACACGGGGTCACCTTTGGGTGGAGGAGGATCCCCTAGGATTTCAACAGGAAAAATATGTTTCAGAATAGGTTCCTGTTTAAAGAATACTTCATCTATTTCCCTTCTTTCATTCATAAACATATCATTTTCATGGTCTAGCAAATATTGTTCAAAAAGGATCACTAGGAGGTACGGCAATAGAAGCAAGACCAATAATTTCATCATTACTAGGCAATTCTTCTTCACGGTGTTGTCCACTAAATTTAGAGAAATTAAACTCATGAATCATATCATCCAAGCCAATAGTAACAACATTCTTTTCACAATCTATCTTAGTATTAACAGTGTTCAAGAAGGGTCTACCAAATATAATGGGACAAAAGCTATCTTGTGGAGAATTGAGAACAAGAAAATCAGCAGGATATTTAGTTTTCCCACACAAGACTTCAACATCTCTAAAAATTCCCACTGCTAATATAGTATCTCTATTCGCAAGTTTAATTGTGACATCAATATCTTCTAACTCAGCAGGTGCAATTTCATGCTTAATTTCTTTATACAAGTCATAAGGTATAACACTAGCACTAGCACCCATATCACATAAGCCACGATAACAATGATCTCCTATTTTAATAGAAATAACAGACACGCCTACCACAGGTCTATGTTTATCTTTAGCACAGGGTTTGGCAATAGTTTCACCGCAGAATTGAATAACATGCCCATCAATATTTTCAGCCAAGAGATATTTAACCATAGCAATATTAGGTTCAACTTTAACTTGCTCAGGAGGTTTATAAGTTCTAATATTACTTTTACGAACAACAGTTGAAGCTTTAGCATGATCCTTTATTCTAATAGGAAAGGGTAGTTTCTCAACATATGAAGTAGGAACAACAGGATCATTATAAGTGACAATCTTTTCTTCAACTTTAGAAGGTGCAGCTACTTTTACTTCTATTGGAGGATGATATTTAAACCACTTCTCCTTGGGGAGATCAGCATAAGTAGCAAAAGATTCACAAAAAGAAGCTACTATCTCAGAGTCAACTCCATATTTAGTGCTAAATTTACGAAAAATATCGGTATCCATAAAAGATTTAACACAATCAAACTTAGGTGTCATACCTAACTCCTTACCTTCATCGAGATCTCAATCTTCAGAGTTGCGTTTAATTCTATCCAATAAATTCCATTTGAATTCAATAGTCTTCATCATAAAAGAGCCAGCACAAGAAGTATCAAGCATGGTGCGATTGTTTTCAGAAAGCCGAGCATAAAGATTTTGAATAATTGTTTCTCTTGGGAGCTCATGATTGGGGCATGAATACAACATTCATTTAAGCCTCCCCCAAGCTTGAGCGATGCTTTCTCCTTTGCGAGGCCAAAAATTATATATATAATTGCGATCCCGATGAACAAGATGCATATGATAATACTTTTGATGAAATTCCAATTTCAATCTTCTATAGTTCCATGATCTCGTATCATCACATAGCCTATACCATGTCAATGCATCTCCCTTCAAAGATAAAGGGAAGACCTTCTTCTAAACAACGTCATCGGGTATACCAACAAGCTTAAATAGTCCACAAACTTCATCCACATATATCAGGTGCTCATCAGGATGCTTTGTTCCATCTCCTGCAAAAGGATTAGCTAGCAGTTTTTCCATCATACCCGAGGGAAATTCAAAGGGAACATTTTCATATTCATTTTCAGTAGGTTCATTAGGTTTAGGAGCAACTCTTTGCTCTACTAGTCGTGGTGAAGATACCTCGAACAAGACCCTCAAAGGATTACTTTCCATAGTAACAAGTGACAGTAATTTCAGCACACTATATAAATTTTTCCTTACCAAATTCCACCTACCAAAGGCGCTTCACTCCCCGGCAAGGCGCCAAAAAAAGTTCTTGATGACCCACAAGTATAGGGGATCTATCGTAGTCCTTTCGATAAGTAAGAGTGTCGAACCCAACGAGGAGCAGAAGGAAATGATAAGCGTTTTTCAGCAAGGTATTCTCTGCAAGTACTGAAATAAGTGGTAACAGGTAGTTTTGTGATAAGATAAATTGTAACGAGCAACAAGTAACAAAAGCAAATAAGGTGCAGCAAGGTGGCCCAATCCTTTTTGTAGCAAAGGACAAGCCTGGACAAACTCTTATATAAGGAAAAGCGCTCCCGAGGACACATGGGAATTTGGTACTTTGATAATTTGATGCCCATCAAGCTAGTTTTCATCACGTTCATATGATTCGCATTCGGTACTTTGATAATTTGATATGTGGGTGGACCGGTGCTTGCGTGCTGTTCTTACTTGAACAAGCATCCCACTTATGATTAACCTCTATTCCAAGCATCCGCAACTACAACAAAAGTATTAAGGTAAACCTAACCATAGCATGAAACATATGGATCCAAATCATCCCCTTACGAAGCAACGCATAAACTAGGGTTTAAGCTCATCACTCTAGCAACCCATCATCTACTTATTACTTCCCAATGCCTTCCTCTAGGCCCAAATAATGGTGAAGTGTTATGTAGTCGACGTTCACATAACACCACTACAGGCTAGACAACATACATCTCATCAAAATATCGAACGAATACCAAATTCACATGACTGCTAATAGCAAAGACTTCTCCCATGTCCTCAGGAACAAACGTAACTACTCACAAAGCATATTCATGTTCATAATCAGAGGGGTATTAATATGCATATAGGATCTGAACATATGATCTTTCACCAAATAAACCAACTAGCATCAACTAGAAGGAGTAATCAACACTACTAGCAACCTACTAGTACCAATCCCGGACTTGGAGACAAGAATTGAATACAAGAGATGAACTAGGGTTTTGAGAGGAGATGGTGCCGATGCCGTCCATGGATCAAATTATTTCGTGAATTGGATTTCACTTGCCTGTCTATGGTTCCCTTGCGTGGAAGATGTTGATGGAGATTGCCCTCTCTCGATGAGAGGAGCGTTGGTGATGACGTTGGCGATGATTTCCCCCTCCCGGAGGGAAGTGTCCCTTGCAGAACAGCTCTGCCGGAGCCCTAGATTGATTCCGCCTCGTGGCGGCGGAGTTTCGTCCCGAAAGGTTGCTTATGATTTTTTCCTTGACGAAAGACCTCATATAGCAGAAGATGGGCATCGGAGGGCCACCAGGGGGCCCACGAGGTAGGGGGGCGCGCCCAGGGGGGTAGGGCACGCCCCCCACCCTCGTGGCCAGGTGGGGCCCCCTCTGGTAAACTTCTTCCGCTGGATATTTTTATTATTTCCCAAAATGACTTTCGTGGAGTTTCAGGACTTTTGGAGTTATGCAGAATAGGTCTCTAATATTTGCTCCTTTTCCAGCCCAGAATTCCAGCTGCCAGCATTCTCCCTCCTTATGTAAACCTTGTAAAATACTCCCTCCATTCCTAAGTATAGGGTGTATAGTTTTTGGCACGAAAATTAAAGAACGCATGTGAAGTGCAAAATGCACATGTTTTGAGCGACATTACACCTGACTAATTGACATGAGAAAATAGAGGAGCTTGCCTAATATAAGTAAATGTAATTAAATCCCTAAAAAAGTTACCTAAATGAGTGGTGCAACGTAATACACCTTATATTTCGGACTTTTTCTCAAAAATCTATACACCTTATATCAAGGAACCGAGGGAGTAAGAGAGAATAGGCATAAGTATTGTGACATAACGTGTAATAACAGCCCATAATGCAATAAATATCGATATGAAAGCATGATGCAAAATGGACGTATCATCAGCCCGATGATGTCCCTCGAACTCCGATCCAGCCGAGTGTTGAGGGAGAGTTTCGTCAGCACGACGGCGTGGTGACGATGATGATGTTCTACCGGCGAGGCTTCGCCTAAGCACAGCTTCTGATATTATCAAGGTGGACTATGGTGGAGGGGGGCACCGCACACGGCTAAAAGATCAAACGATCAATTGTTGTATCTCTAGGGTGCCCCCCTGCCCCCGTATATAAAGGAGCAATGGGGGTGCGGCCGGCCTAGAGAAGGGGCGCGCCAGGAGGAGTCCTACTGAGTAGGACTCCCTCCCTTTTCCTTGTTGGACTATGAGAGAGGGGGGAAAAGAGGTGGAGGGGAGGAAGGAAGGGGGGGCGCTGCCCCCCTCTCCTTGTCCTATTCGGACTAGGGGGGAGGGGCGCGCGGCCCTTGCCTTGGCCGCCTCTCCTCTCTTCCACTAAGGCCCACTATGGCCCATCAACCCCCCGGGGGGTTCCGGTAAACTCCCGGTACTCCGAAAAAATCCCGATTTCTCCCGGAACACTTCCGACATCCAAACATAGGCTTCCAATATATCAATCTTCATGTCTCGACCATTTCAAGACTCCTCGTCATGTCCGTGATCACATCCAGGACTCGGAACAACCTTCAGTACATCAAAACATATAAACTCATAATATAACTATCATTGAAACGTTAAGCGTGCGAACCCTACGGGTTCGAGAACTATGTAGACATGATCGAGACACGTCTCTGGTCAATAACCAATAGCGGAACCTGGATGCACATGTTGGCTCCCACACATTCTACGAAGATCTTTATCGGTCAGACCGCATAACAACATATGTTGTTCCCTTTGTCATCGGTATGTTACTTGCCCGAGATTCGATCGTCGGTATCTCAATACCTAGTTCAACCTCGTTACCGGCAGGTCTCTTTACTCGTTCCATAATACATCATTCCGCAACTAACTCATTAGTTGCAATGCTTGCAAGGCTTAAGTGATGTGCATTACCGAGAGGGCCCAGAGATACCTCTCCGACAATCGAAGTGACAAATCCTAATCTCGAAATACGCCAACCCAACAAGTACCTTTGGAGACACCTGTAGAGCACCTTTATAATGACCCGATTACGTTGTGACGTTTGGTAGCACACAAAGTGTTCCTCCGATGGCAGGAGTTGCATAATCTCATAGTCTAGGAACATGTATAAGTCATGAAGAAAGCAATAGCAACATACTAAACGATCGAGTGCTAAGCAAACGGAATGGGTCAAGTCAATCACATCATTCTCCTAATGATGTGATCCCGTTAATCAAATGACAACCCATGTCAATGGCTAGGAAACTTAACCATTTTTGATCAACGAGCTAGTCAAGTAGAGGCATACTAGTGACACTCTGTTTGTCTATGTATTCACACATGTATTATGTTTTCGGTTAATACAATTCTAGCATGAATAATAAACATTTATCATGATATAAGGAAATAAATAATAACTTTATTATTGCCTCTAGGGCATATTTCCTTCAGTATCCAACTTGCACTAGAGTCAATAATCTAGATTACACACTAATGATTCTAACACCCATGGAGCCTTGGTGCTGATCATGTTTTGCACGTGGAAGAGGCTTAGTCAACGGTTCTGCAACATTCAGATCCATATGTATCTTGCAAATTTCTATGTCTCCCACCTAGACTAAATCCCGGATGGAATTGAAGCGTCTCTTGATGTGCTTGGTCCTCTTGTGAAATCTAGATTCCTTCGCCAAGGCAATTGCACCAGTATTGTCACAAAAGATTTTCATTGGACCCGATGCACTAGGTATGACACCTAGATCGGATATGAACTCCTTCATCCAGACTCCTTCATTTGCTGCTTCTGAAGCAGCTATGTACTCCGCTTCACATGTAGATCCCGCCATGACGCCTTGTTTAGAAATGCACCAACTGGCAGCTCCACCGTTCAATGTAAACACGTATCCGGTTTGCGATTTAGAATCGCCAGGATCAGTGTCAAAGCTTGCATCAACGTAACCATTTACGATGAGCTCTTTGTCACCTCTATAAACGAGAAACATATCCTTAGTCCTTTTCAGGTATTTCAGGATGTTCTTGACCACTGTCCAGTGATCCACTCCTGGATTACTTTGGTACCTCCCTGCTAGACTTACAGCAAGGCACACATCAGGTCTGGTACACAGCATTGCATACATGATAGAGCCTATGGCTGAATCATAGGGAACATCTTTCATTTTCTCTCTATCTTCTGCAGTGGTCGGGCATTGAGTCTTACTCAACTTTCACACCTTGTAACACAGGCAAGAACCCTTTCTTTGCTTGATCCATTTTGAACTTCTTCAAAACTTTGTCAAGGTATGTGCTTTGTGAAAGTCCAATTAAGCGTCTTGATCTATCTCTATAGATCTTGATGCCCAATATATAATCAGCTTCAGGTCTTTCATTGAAAAAACTCTTCAAGTATCCCTTTATGCTAACCAGAAATTCTATATCATTTCCAATCAGCAATATGTCATCCACATATAATATTAGAAATTCTACAGAGCTCCCACTCACTTTCTTGTAAATACAGGCTTCTCCAAAAGTCTGTACAAAACCAAATGCTTTGACCACACTATCAAAGCGTTTATTCCAACTCCGAGAGGCTTGCACCAATCCATAAATGGATCACTAGAGCGTGCACACTTTGTTAGCTCCCTTTGGATCGACAAAACCTTCTGGTTGCATCATATATAACTCTACTTCCAGAAATCCATTCAAGAATGCAGTTTTGACATCCATTTGCCAAATTTCATGATTATAAAATGCGGCAATTGCTAACATGATTCGGACAGACTTAAACATCGCTACGGGTGAGAAGGTCACATCATAGTCAATCCCTTGAACTTGTTGAAAACTTTTTGCATCAAGTCGAGCTTTATAGACAGTAACATTACCGTCAGCGTCGGTCTTCTTCTTGAAGATCCATTTATTCTCAATTGCTTGCCGATCATCGGGCAAGTCAACCAAAGTCCACACTTTGTTCTCATACATGGATCCCATCTCAGATTTCATGTACTCAAGCCATTTTGCGTAATCTGGGCTCACCATCGCTTCTTCATAGTTCGTAGGTTCGTCATTGTCTAGTAACATAACTTCCAGAACAGGATTACCGTACCACTCTGGTGCGGATCTTACTCTGGTTGACCTACAAGGTTCAGTAACAACTTGATCTGATGTTTCATGATCATCATCATTAACTTCCCCACTAATTGGTGTAGGTGTCGAAGAAACCTGTTTCTGCGATGAACTACTTTCCAATAAGGGAGCAGGTAAAGTTACCTCATCAAGTTCTACTTTCCTCCCACTCACTTCTTTCGAGAGAAACTCCTTCTCTAGAAAAACTTCGAATTTAGCAACAAAAGTCTTGCCTTCGGATCTATGATAGAAGGTGTACCCAACAGTCTCCTTTGGGTATCCTATAAAGACACATTTCTCTGATTTGGATTCGTGCTTATCAGGTTGAAGCTTTTTCACATAAGCACCGCAGCCCCAAACTTTCAGAAATGAAAACTAAGGTTTCTTGCCAAACCACAGTTCATAAGGCGTCGTCTCAACGGATTTTGATGGTGCGCTATTTAACGTGAATGCGGCCATCTCTAAAGCATAACCCCAAAACGATAGCGGTAAATTAGTAAGAGACATCATAGATCACACCATATCTAGTAAAGTATGATTACAACGTTCGGACACACCATTACACTGTGGTGTTCCGGGTGGCGTGAGTTGCGAAACTATTCTGCGTTGTTTCAAATGTAGACCAAACTCGTAACTCAAATATTCTCCTCCATGATCCGATCGTAGAAACTTTATTTTCTTGTTATGATGATTTTCAACTTCACTCTGAAATTCTTTGAACTTTTCAAACGTTTCAGACTTATGTTTCATTAAGTAGATATACCCATATCTTCTTAAATCATCTGTGAAGGTGAGAAAATAATGATATCCGCCACGAGCCTCAACATTCATCGGACCACATACATCTGTATGTATGATCTCCAACAAATCTGTTGCTCTATCCATAGTACCGGAGAACGACGTTTTAGTCATCTTGCCCATAAGGCACGGTTTGCAAGTACCAAGTGATTCATAATCAAGTGGTTCCAAAAGTCCATCAGTATGGAGTTTCTTCATTCGCTTTACACCGATATGACCTAAACGGCAGTGCCACAAGTAAGTTGCACTATCATTATCAACTCTGCATCTTTTGGCTTCAACATTATGAATATGTGTATCAGTACTATCGAGATTCAAAAAAATAGACCACTCTTCAAGGGTGCATGACCATAAAAGATATTACTCATGTAAATAGAACAACCATTATTCTCCGATTTAAATGAATAACCGTCTCGCATCAAACAAGATCCAGATATAATGTTCATGCTCAACGCTGGCACCAAATAACAATTATTTAGGTCTAATACTAATCCCGAAGGTAGATGTAGACGTAGTGTGCCGACCGCGATTACATCGACTTTGGAACCATTTCCCACGCGCATCGTCACCTCGTCCTTAGTCAATCTTCGTTTAATCCGTAGCCCCTGTTTCTAGTTGCAAATATTAGCAACAGAACCAGTATCAAATACCCAGGTGCTACTGCGAGCATTAGTAAGGTACACATCATTAACATGTATATCACATATACCTTTGTTCACCTTTCCATCCTTCTTATCCGCCAAATACTTGGGGCAGTTCCATTTCCAGTGACCAGTCTGCTTGCAGTAGAAGCACTCAATCTCAGGCTTAGGTCCAGACTTGGGTTTCTTCTCCTGAGCAGCAACTTGCTTGTTCTTCTTCTTGAAGTTCCCCTTCTTCTTCCCTTTGCCCTTTTTCTTGAAACTGGTGGTCTTATTGACCATCAACACTTGATGCTCCTTCTTGATTTCTACCTCCGCAGCCTTTAGCATTGCGAAGAGCTCGGGAATCGTCTTATCCATCCCTTTCATGTTACAGTTCATAACAAAGCTCTTGTAGCTTGGTGGCAACGATTGGAGAATTCTGTCAATGACATTATCATCCAGAAGATTAACTCCCAGTTGAATCAAGTGATTGCAGTACCCAGACATCTTGAGTATATGCTCACTGACAGAACTATTCTCCTCCATCTTGCAGCTATAGAACTTATTGGAGACTTCATATCTCTCAATCCGGGCATTCTTTTGAAATATTAACTTCAACTCCTGGAACATCTCATATGCTCCATGACGTTCAAAACGTCGTTGAAGTCCTGGTTCTAAGCCGTACAGCATGGCACACTGAACTATCGACTAGTCATCAGCTTTGCTCTGCCAGACGTTCTTAACATCATCAGTTGCATCAGCAGCAAGCCTGGCACCCAGCGGTGCTTCCATGACATAATTCTTCTGTGCAACATTGAGGATAATCCTCAGGTTACGGACCCAGTCCGTGTAATTGCTACCATCATCTTTGAACTTTGCTTTCTCAAGTAACGCATTAAAATTCAACGGAACAACAGCACGGGCCATCTATCTACAATCAAACATAGACAAGCAAGATACTATCAGGTACTAAGTTCATGATAAATTTAAGTTCAATTAATCATATTACTTAAGAAATCCCACTTAGATAGACATCCCTCTAATCCTCTAAGTGATCACGTGATCCAAATCAACTAAACCATGTCCGATCATCACGTGAGATGGAGTAGTTTCAATGGTGAACATCACTATGTTGATCATATCTACTATACGATTCACGCTCGACCTTTCGGTCTCCGTGTTCCGAGGCCATATCTATTATATGCTAGGCTTGTCAAGTTTAACCTGAGTATTCCGCGTGTGCAACTGTTTTGCACTCGTTGTATTTGAACGTAGATCCTATCACACCTGATCATCACGTGGTGTCTCAGCACGAAGAACTTTCTCAACGGTGCATACTCAGGGAGAACACTTATACTTTGATAATTTAGTGAGGGATCATCTTATAATGCTACCGTCAATCAAAGCAAGATAAGATGCATAAAAGATAAACATCACATGCAATCAATATAAGTGATATGATATGGCCATCATCATCTTGTGCTTGTGATATCCATCTCCGAAGCACCGTCATGATCACCATCTTCACCGGCGCGACACCTTGATCTCCATCATAGCATCGTTGTCGTCTCGTGTGACGCTCCCGATTCAATCGTACACTAATCATGCACGCAAATGTGTACGATCAAGATCAGGGACTCACGAGAAGATATCACAACACAACTCTAAAAAATAAATAAGTCATACAAGCATCATAATACAAGCCAGGGGCCTCGAGGGCTCGAATACAAGTGCTCGATGATAGACGAGTCAGCGAAAGCAACAATATCTGAGTACAGGCATAAGTTAAACAAGTTTGCCTTAAGAAGGCTAGCACAAACTGGGATACAGATCAAAAGAGGCGCAGACCTCCTGCCTGGGATCCTCCTAAACTACTCACAGTCGTTGTCGGGCTGCACGTAGTAGTAGGCACCTCCGGTGTAGTAGTTGTCATCGAGGGTGGCATCTGGCTCCTGGGCTCCATCGTCTGGTCGCAGCAACCGGGTAAAGAAAGGGGGAAAAGGGAGAACAAGGCAACCGTGAGTACTCATCCAAAGTACTACTTAAAGCAAGGAGCTACACTACATATGCATGGATATATGTGTAAAGGGCCATATCGGTGGACTGAACTGCAGAATGCCGAGAATAAGAGGGGATAGCTAATCATGTCAAGACTACGCTTCGGCAGCTCTGTCTTGCAACATGTAGAAGAGAGTAGATCAAGTCCTCCAAGTAGCATCGCATAGCATAATCCTACCCGTGATCCCTCCTCATTGCCTCGTTAGAGAGCGATCACCGTGTTATAGCTGGCACTTGGAAGGGTGTGTTTTATTAAGTATCCGGTTCTAGTTGTCATAAGGTCAAGGTAAAACTCCAAGTCGCCCTGCTTATCAAGATCACGGCTATTCGAATAGATTAACTTCCCTGGGGTGCACCACATAACCCAACACGCTTGATCCCATTTGGCGGACACACTTTTTACGGGTCATGCCCGGCCGTGGAAGATCAACACGCCGCAGCCCCACCTAAGCACAACAGAGAGGCCAAGACGCCGGTCCAAACCTAAGCGCCAGGGTCCGGGCCCATCGCCTTAGCACACCTTCACGTTATGCGTCTGTGGCGGAAGCGTAACTAGCCCCCTTAATACAAGAGCAGGCTTACGTTCCAATCCGGCGCGAGCCGCTCAGTCGCTGACGTCACTAAGTGCTTCGGCTGATACCACGACGTCGAGCGCCCATATCTTTCCAACGTAGTTGGTTAGTGCGTATAGACCAAATGGCCAGACTCAGATCAAATACCAAGAACTCGTTAAGCATGTTAAGTATCCGCGAACGCCGAACAGGGCCAGGCCCACCTCTCTCCTAGGCGGTCTCAACCTGCCCTGTCGCTCCGCCACAAAGATCCACTCGCGGGTGCTCCTACGAGCCGACCCGACTTTAGTCACCACATGTATCATGTATAAGTATAAGTATATACCCGTGATCACCTCCCGAGTGATCACGGCCCGATAGTATAGCACAGCAGACGGACAAGAATGTAGGGCCACAGATGGAATACTAGCATCCTATACTAAGCATGTAGGATTGCAGGTAAAGGTAACAAATGAGTTGCAAGGACATGCTATGCACCAGGATAGGTATAACGGAAAGCAGTAACATGCTACACTACTCTAATGCAAGCAGTATAGAGTAGAATAGGCGATATCTGGTGATCAAGGGGGGGGGGGGGCTTGCCTGGTTGCTCTGGCAAGTAGGAGGGGTCGTCAACTCCGTAGTCGAACTGGGTAGCAGCGGCGTCTGTCTCGGGGTCTAGCTAGAAAAGAGGGGGAAGAAACAATAAATACAATGGAAACAAATTCATGACGATGCATGACAAGACAAGGCATGTTGCTAGGCGTTCCCCAACGCGGTAGTAGGTGGTACCGGCGAAGGGGGAAAAACATCCGGGAAAGTATCCCCGGTGTTTCGCGTTTTCGGTCAGAGGAACCGGAGGGGGAAAGTTGCGAGTCTGATATGTTAGGGGTATGTGGCGGACGAACGGGCTGCGTAACCGGATTCTCTCGTCGTTCTGAGCAACTTTCATGTAGAAAGTATTTTCATGTGAGCTACGGTTTATTTTATATTAATTTTAAAAGATTTAAATCATTTTTAAGATTTATTTAATTATTTTAAAACAACATTATCGAGCGATTAACTGCTTGGCGTCATCATGACGTCAGCATGATGTCAGCAGTCAACAAAGGTCTGGACTGGTCAACTGACGTGTGGGTCCCGCATGTCATTGACTGTTAACTAACCTAACAGATTAATTAACTAAACTAGGTGATTAGGTTAATCCAATCAGGATTAATTAAGTTAATTAATTCTTTAATTAATTAACTAATTAATATTTTAATTATTTTATTTATTTATATTATTATTATTATTATTTTATTAATTTTTTTTTAATTTTCGTTCTCAGGGGCGTGGGCCCTATTTGTCATTGGCCCAGAGGCCTTAGCGGGTTTGGTCCAGCGGGTGCCGGTGCGGGCGTGGGCGCCCGTGTGCACCCGAGGCCGGAGTAGGGCGGCGCGGCGACGGGTTTCGCACGGCCGACGGTGGTGAAGGCGGCGCTGCCGGCGCGACGAGCGGCACCTGACGAGGACGGCGAGGCACGGGGTCGCTGGAGGGGATGCCGGCAGGCGGGCAGCGTGGCGCTGCGCGTCTGCAAGACGGCTGTGGCGAGGTATGGCCTCGGGCGCGAACGGGCGAGGCCGGCAGGCGCAGGGCGCGCGCTACCGAGAGCGCCGGTTTGAGTGACAGGGCGCGGTGAGCGCGGCGGGAGGAGGCGATGGCGGGCGTTGCCGGGCGTGGCGGCGCAAGACGAAGCGCAGCTGTGGCACGGCGACGAGCGGCACGCCCAACACGGGAGAAGGGAGAGGGAAGAGGCGGAGCCGGTGAGCACTGGGGGGCGCGAGGCCACGGTGAGCGCGGGGCGGACACGGGATAGGGGAAGGAGAGGAGGGGCGCGGCTCACAGGGGGACTGTAGGGCACGCGGCAGTGTGCTCGGTGGAGGTCGGGGAGGACGACGGGGACGAGCGGCGGAGAGGAGCAGTCCGACAAGGGGGGGGGCTTCGGCGACGTCAGGCGTGCAACGAGGGAGGTGCGGTCGAGGTGGCCGGCGAGCGAGGGCGCCGGCAATGGCGGGTGTTGACGAGGCGGTGGGGTCGGGGCGCCGTTTTCCCCGATCCAGATCGGGGGGAGCGAGGGGGGCACGCGGGGTGGGGCGAGTGGGGTCGGGTGCGGTTAGGGTTTCGGGGGGAATGGATAAGGAGAGGGGCGTGGCCGGCAGGCTGGGCCTGGTGGGTGCATGGGCCGGCCCGTTCGGACGGCTGAGGCCAGCTGGGCCACTTGGCCCAGCAGTAGGGGCTTTCTCTTTTTTGTTAGTTTGTTTTCTCTTTTGTATTTTCTTTCTTTTATTCATTTTCTATTCTGTTTTATTTCATTTTAAATCACTTAGGCCATTTCTAAAAATGAGTTTGCTGCCCTATAAATACCTATGCCATTTTTGGCACAGCCCGAACATTTTGTTTTGTATATTTGAAAACTTTTATTGTTGACATTAATTTGAATTTGAATTTTGAAACGGTTACGAATTAACCCGAGATTAGCAACAGTAATCGAGGTGACGTGGCATCATTAGCAGAGGGGTTACTGTATCTTAATTGTCTGGGCATCACAATTCTCCTCCACTACAAGAAATCTCGTCCGGAGATTTAAGAGGGGAGCAAGGGGGGAGGGATTTGGTCGGGTCTTCTCAGTGTTGGTTGCTCTTCTCGAAGAGGTTAATCCAATATGTTGATGCCTTCATTTCTCTGCTTTGGGTCATCATGACGAAATCGGCATCCTTTCTTTCGGAATTCCATCGTACTTACGAAAGAATAACGTGTGGTTATTCCGGAAGAACCTACCTCTGCAAGGTAGACTATCTGGTCGATAACATCGGGGAAGGTGGCGGAAAGTAACTCTCGAATTGAAATTTAAGAAAATATCGAGAGCAAAGTAAGGAGGTATCAAGGGAAGTTTTGAGCGGGCAGGCAATCGTTCGGTGCCTGAAACAGGGCGTGAAAGGGGTTCAAAGCAACGGGAATAAGTACTCTGTCTGATACCAGAATTGATGATATCTCGAAAGGTGGCTCGTGAATTACATACGAGGCCACACGCGAGGAAGAACCTTGGGAACAGGGGGTGCAGGAGAGTCAAGTTTCGATCCTGTGGAACTGTGGGTTATGGGCCCACCATGTGGTTAAAAGTAGGAAGGTCGGTGACATCTTGTACGATTATGTAAGCAAGGCATGTCAGAGGATAGTCTGTCGGTCATGTTGGTAACAACATAGGTACCAAGGGCGAGGGACGAAAAGAACCATTTTCCTGCTCGTTGAACGAGGCGGTAGGCAAAGTTCTCGTCCATCGGTGGTTACCTGAATGTCATCAACAAAAGTAACAGGGTTTTTCTGACAGAGTGGTACAATGAGGTGTTTACATAAGCAGGGATATATTACTGCTTATATTATATAGATCACAAGAAGGTTTAAACAAACCAATGGAAAGGAAAAGTGATTATCAGGTTTAAACAGAACAATGGAAAGGAAAATGTGTTTAAACACATATTCCAAGGGTATGTCCTTACCAAGGACAAGTAGAGAATGATATCCATGACAGGATAGAAGTAGAAAACCATTTAGGTAAGGGAGAGGAATTTCATGACATTACCCATACAACGGTGTTTGGATAATTTAAGTAGGAAACATTTAGCATTGGGCTTCAAATGTTCTTGTTGAAAATTGGAGTACCATAGACATGCTTCGAGATAGCATTGACATGGTCATCAGGTGAAGATCAGACTTTGGAAACACCAAGGA
Source organism: Aegilops bicornis (assembly GCA_021605145.1). Classification (NCBI taxonomy): domain Eukaryota; kingdom Viridiplantae; phylum Streptophyta; class Magnoliopsida; order Poales; family Poaceae; genus Aegilops; species Aegilops bicornis. The sequence goes on along the minus strand of CM038670.1, from coordinate 767,503,586 downwards.
TCCATCAGGAATAACTTGTAAAATAAGTCTTACAATTTCCTCATGGAGAAATGGATAACCTTGCTGAAAAGGAATCTATAACAATAGGGCCTCCGGCCAGGTGTGCTAGGCATGACATCACCTTATTGGGTTATAGAAAGACCATTGTTATTACTCTTGGAAATATGTTCCCACCATCATATCTGATTGAGGTTCAGATCTAATTGGTGTCGGGATACCTCAGACTCGGGATGCCTGAGAAGAAAAGGCGCAACACCAATTGACAGGATGACATTGTAATATTCTCGGGAAATGAACTATGGAGCGAGTTCCGACACACGAGTTCATCATTAAATCAAGGGGAGGTGAGTAGGTGGTTGATTGACTCAGCTACAACTCATTGATATTTTCAAAAGATGGAGTTCCACACTTATGTGAACAAGGAGATAACATTTGTCAGATCAATTGATATAATGATGTATGTTCAAGGAAAACATACACAATTAAACATTTGTTGAAAGGTGCGCCCGAAATATGGGTTGGGCTGCACGACCAATGTCAGAATGGTGGTTCCATAATCAATAGTCTAAGAATGAACGGCCGACCATTAACTTCAAAGCAATAGGGTTGCTAGAATGGTAGAATTCAAACAGCACCGTTCACTTGTTGGTACACCGGTTGGAATCAACACGGGGACCAAGAAAGAATGGTGATGGTGAGAAGCATCACAATACCAAGAATAATAACAATGGTATTTCTCATCATGAACTCAATTGATATCCTAGAAGAGCTCATAAGGTTGATGATGATCACGACACATTTGTCAATAGATTTCATGAAGATGTAATCAATCAAAGCGACATCAAGTCAAAGGAATGATGAAGTGGACGGTTATTGGAACCATGGGTAGGACACAAACTTGAAACCAAGCTTGTTGTTCAAGGCGAAATGATATGACGATGAGGATCGACGTAAGGTTAGTTCATAAAGAAGGACCAGGTAGCACAGTTAAAATTTAGCACGGTAATGATATAGTCGATCAGGCTAGGGAAGATGTGATCGGGTACAAACTCGTAAGCAAAGAAGATTACTAAGAGTTGTTTAATCGCGATGCGGACTCGATTCAGTTATCGATGTCCTTGAGTGTTTAATAACTCGAAGCCCGTGAAAAATTGTAATCAGTGAGAATGTAGTACTTGATGAAGAACTCATAAGAAGTTATGCAGTTCCAAGATAACCTCAAGATACCAGGGGGGTAATACTCGATGACAGATCAAAGTAGAGTTGGACTGGGGCATTGCTCTGCAGAAGACAAGTGCTTAAACTTCATACGAGAAATGGTATTTAAAGGAGAACATGGTCGGAACCACGATTGCAAAAGGCGGATCCCAGATATAAGATGAACTTATACCAAAGGAATAATTAATTTAAGAGAAGCTTTAATGATAAGATCTACATCGTGTCCATGGGCATGAACACAAAGTTCAAGGTCGACTCCCACTTCTCCAATGCATAACCTTTCATTCACTTCTCGCCTTCGAGGAAGTTGTAGTGTTGAAATTTTAGCTGGTAAAATACCAGAAGTGTATGACTCGTGAAAACTTTCGAGTTCACACATATTAAGGAAGGCATAGGTTCAACCCATCAGGGTATCGTGGAAATATATACCACAAGCAGCTCGAAAGCTGAGCATGGTTGAGAAAGCAGAGGATACAATTTACCAAAGGCATTATGTATCTGAGGGAAGGCTCACAAGGTTATTGAATATGAAGGACGTTGTCAGATAAAATCCAACAAAGGATCTGGTGGTCCACAAGGGATCTGACGTGAGCATCGGTACACAACTAGAGGAAGAAAGAATGCAAGTAGATACGATTATAGAACAACCAACTAATTCAAAGCTCAATTGCAACGGAATTATGATTTCCAAATCAAGGGATCAGAAGCAAACACTCTGATTAAGAATGTATAAATTGAATAGACTAAGGGGTACATTCAACGACAACTTGATTGATCGAGGACCAGCTCATGTTCGACGTCTGAGCCGGAAAGATAATCCTAGGACTCGACTGATGATTGTGAACGTTCACAACGTATTGAATCAATGGAATCTAAAATGATGGTGACAAAGGATGCCAATATGATTACTATACTTATGGGAGTAATCATAATGAAAGCAAACAAGAAATTTCAAAGCAATAGGTTGCTGAGGATTTTCGGAAGATCAAATAGTATTTCAAAGACTTTGTGAAACATATGGACAACTGGGGATGAGCGGATACTTGGTAAATGCGAGGAATTATCCGTAGGGATATTCATGTGGCTAAGAATTGTAAGGCAGTAGCCACAAGGTATTGTCAAAACAATTGAGAGAATTTCGAGGTATCTTGTAATATCAAGATCAACAGGGAATCATTGTATGAAAGGCAAGTGTACGTGGTTATCCATAGGGTTTATCGATGGAAGGGAATTGCAAAAGCGATGGCACAAAGTCTCGGGAGAACATCGGAGAGTATGGTCAGAATCTTCTATTGAAGCAGTCGATCATCTATAATGAAGGGGCTCTCCGGTAGGAAGTGGTAACGAGAACCTAGAGTTAGAATTTAGCAAAATTCATTTAACCCGAATGAAAGAGAGATCAGAGTCCCAGAGTATAGACAAGGAGTAAAAGATCCTAATACCACCCAATGGCGACGTGGGCCCATGGGCCGCACAGCCAAGTTCGTAAAACAATTTTCATCGACTAGACTCAACTTCGGCCAAAGAGTGTGGAAGGGGGATTCCTACAGGCAGTCGGCTCTGATACCAACTTGTGACGCTCCCAATACAATCGTACACTAATCATGCACGCAAATGTGTACGATCAAGATTAGGGACTCACGGGAAGATATCACAACACAACTCTAAAACATAAATACGTCATACAAGCATCATAATACAAGCCGAGGGCCTCGAGGGCTCGAATACAAGTGCTCGATCATAGGCAGTCAGCGGAAGCAACAATATCTGAAGTCTGGACATAAGTTAAACAAGTTTGCCTTAAGAAGGCTAGCACAAACTGGGATACAGATCGAAAGAGGCGCAGGCCTCCTGCCTAGGATCCTCCTAAACTACTCCTGGTCGTCGTCAGCGGGCTGCACATAGTAGTAGGCACCACCGATGTAGTAGTTGTCATCGACGGTGGCGTCTGGCTCCTGGGCTCCATCGTCTGGTCGCAGCAACCGGGTAAAGAAAGGGGGAAAAGGGAGAACAAGGCAACCGTGAGTACTCATCCAAAGTACTCGCAAGCAAGGAGCTACACTACATATGCATGGATATATGTGTAAAGGGCCATATCAGTGGACTGAACTGCAGAATGCCAGAATAAGAGGGGGATAGCTAATCATGTCGAAGACTACGCTTCTGGCAGCCTCCGTCTTGCAACATGTAGAAGAGAGTAGACTGAAGTCCTCCAAGTAGCATCGCATAGCATAATCCTACCCGGTGATCCCCTCCTCATTGCCACTGAGAGCGATCACCGGGTTGTATCTGGCACTTGGAAGGGTGTGTTTTATAAAGTATCCGGTTCTAGTTGTCATAAGGTCAAGGTACAACTCCAAGTCGTCCTGTTACCGAAGATCACGGCTATTCGAATAGATTAACTTCCCTGCAGGGGTGCACCACATAACCCAACACGCTTGATCCCATTTGGCCGGACACACTTTTCTGGGTCATGCCCGGTCGCGGAAGATCAACACGTCGCAGCCCCACCTAGGCACAACAGAGAGGCCAGCACGCCGGTCTAAACCTAAGCGCACAGGGGTCTGGGCCCATCGCCCTTAGCACACCTGCACGTTGCGTACGCGGCCGGAAAGCAGAACTAGCCCCCTTAATACAAGAGCAGGCTTACGTTCCAATCCGGCGCGCGCCGATCGGCCAGCGTCACGAAGTGCCGGTGATACCACGACGTCGAGTGCCCATATCTTTCCCACGTAGTTGGTTAGTGCATATAGACCAAATGGCCAGACTCAGATCAAATACCAAGAACTCTTTAAGCGTGTTAAGTATCCGCGAACACCGAACAGGGCCAGGCCCACCTCTCTCCTAGGCGGTCTCAACCTGCCCTGTCGCTCCGCCACAAAGATCCACTCATGGTACTCCTCACGAGCCGACCCGTCTTTATTCACCACATGTATCATGTATAAGTATCAAGATATACCGTGATCACCTCCCGAGTGATCACGGCCCGATAGTATAGCACAATGCAGACGGACAAGATTGTAGGGCCACAGATGGAATACTAGCTTCCTATACTAAGCATGTAGGATTGCAGGTAAAGGTAACAACAGTAGTAGCAAGGACAGGCTATGCATCAGGATAGGTATAACGGAAAGCAGTAACGTGCTACTCTACTCTAATGCAAGCAGTATAGAGTAGAATAGGCGATATATGGTGATCAAGGGGGGGGGGGCTTGCCTGGTTGCTCTGGCAAATAGGAGGGGTCGTCAACTCCGTAGTCGAACTGGGTAGAAGCGGCGTCTGTCTCGGGGTCTAGCGAGAGAAGAGGGGGAAGAAACAATAAATACAATGCAAACAAATGCATGACGATGCATGACAAAACAAGGCGTGTTGCTAGGCATGCCCCAACGCGGTAGTAGGTGGTACCGGCGAAGGGGGAAAAACATCTTGGAAAGTATCCCCGGTGTTTCGCGTTTTCGGTTAGAGGAACCGGAGGGGGAAAGTTGCGAGTCTAATATGTTAGGGGTGTGTTGCGGACGAACGGGCTGCGTAACCGGATTCGTCTCGTTGTTCTGAGCAACTTTCATGTAGAAAGTATTTTCATCTGAGCTACGGTTTATTTTATATTAATTTTAAAAGATTTAAATCATTTTTAAGATTTATTTAATTATTTTAAAACAACATTATCCTTTTTTATCAGCATGACGTCATCATGACATCAGCATGACGTCGTGATCAATGAAGGTGTTGGTCGTCAACTGACGTGTGGGTCCCGCATGTCATTGACTGTTAACTAACCTAACAGATTAATTAACTAAACTAGGTGATTGGGTTAATCCAATCAGGATTAATTAAGTTAATTAATTCTTTAATTAATTAACTAATTAATATTTTAACTATTTTATTTATTTATATTATTATTATTATTATTATTTATTCTTTTTTTTTAATTTTCATTCTTAGGGGCGTGGGCCCCGTTTGTCATTGGCCCAGAGGCCTTAGCGGGTTTGGTCCAGTGGTGCGGTGCGGGCAGTGCCCGTAGCGCCCAAGGCCACCAGAGGGCGCCGGCACGCGGCGGCCGGAGTAGGGCGGCGCTGGGCGACGGAGTTTCGGCAGCGTCGGCCGACGGGCGAACCGGCAAGGCTGGCGCAACGAGCGGCACCGGACGAGGACGAGCAAGGCACGGGGTCGCTGGAGGGGACGCCGCGAGAAGCAAGGAGGCGCGGCTGCAGCAAGACACGGCTGGGGAGGCATGGCCTGGCGAAGCGAGGCCGGCAGGCGCAGGTCGGCGCTGGTGAGAGCCGTTGAGTGACAGGCGGTGAGCGCCGGGAGGGAGGCGATGCGGGCGCTGCGGGCGTGGCCGGCGCGGCACAAGCGCAGCCAGGGCACGACGACGAGCGGCACGTCCAACACAGGGAGAAGGGAGAGGGAAGAGGCCGGAGCCGGTCGGAGCACGGCCAGGGGGCGCGAGGGCCACGGTGAGGGCGGGGCGGACACGGGATAGGGGAAGGAGAGGAGGGGCGCGGCTCACAGGGGGAGTGTAGGGCACGCGGCAGTGTGCTCGGTGGAGGTCGGGGAGGACGACGGGGACGAGCGGCGGAGAGGAGCAGTCCGGCAAGGGGGGACTTCGGCGACATCAGGCGTGCGGCAAGGGAGGTGCGGTCGAGGTGGCTGGCGAGCGAGGGCGCCGGCGACGGCGGGTGTTGACAAGGCTGCGGGGTTGGGGCGCCGTTTTCCCCGATCCAGATCGGGGGGGGCGAGGGGGGCGCGCGGGGTGTGGCGAGTGGGGTCGGGTGCGGTTAGGGTTTCGGGGGGAATGGATAAGGAGACGGGCGTGGCCGGCCGACTGGGCCTGGTGGGTGCATGGGCCAGCCCGTTCGGACGGCTGAGGCCAGCTGGGCCACTTGGCCCAGCAGGGGGGGCTTTCTTTTTTTTTGTTAGTTTGTTTTGTCTTTTGTATTTTCTTTCTTTTATTCATTTTCTATTCTGTTTTATTTCATTTTAAATCATTTAGGCCATTTCTAAAAATGAGTTTGCTGCACTATAAATACCTATGCCATTTTTGGCACAGCCCGAACATTTTGTTTTGTATAATTGAAAACTTTTATTGTTGACATTAATTTGAATTTGAATTTTGAAACGGTTTCGAATTAACCCGAGATTAGGAACAGTAATCGAGGTGACATGGCATCATTAGCAGAGAGGTTACTGTAGCTTAATTATCCGGGCGTCACATCTCGTCAATCTTATGCTTCTACGACTATCACTAACGCTTAGTGATAAAGTAAAGAATTACAGAGCGATTCCATTGCATACAATAAAGCAACAACCATATGGCCCCTGCCAGTTGCCGATAACTCGGTTACAAAACATGATCATCTCATACAAAAAAATTTAGCATCATGTCTTGACCATATCACATCACAACTTTCCCTGCAAAAATAAGTTAGACGTCCTCTGCTTTGTTGTTGCAAATTTTACGTGGCTGCTACGGGCTTAGCAAGAACCGTTCTTACCTACGCATCAAAACCACAATGATAGTTTGTCAAGTTTGTGATGTTTTAACCTTCGGAAGGATCGGGCGTAGCCACACTCGGTTCAACTAAAGTTGGAGAAACTGACACCCGCCGGCCACCTGTGTGCAAAGCACGTCGGAAGAACCAGTCTCGCGTAAGCGTACGCGTAATGTCGGTCCAGGCCGCTTCATCCAACAATAACGCCGAACCAAAGTATGACCTGCTGGTAAGCAGTATGACTTATATCGCCCAACCCTCACTTGTGTTCTACTCGTGCATATGACATCTACGCATAAAACCAGGCTCGGATGCCACTGATGGGGAACGTACTAATTTCTAAAAATTTCCTACGCACACGTAAGATCATGGTGATGCATAGCAACGAGAGGGGAGAGTGTTGTCCACGTACCCTCGTAGACCGAAAGCGGAACGTTAGCACAACACAGTTGATGTAGTCCTACGTCTTCATGATCCGATCGATCAAGTACCGGACGGACGGCACCTCCGAGTTCAGCACACGTTCAGCCCGATGACGTCCCTCGAACTCCGGTCCAGCTGAGTGTTGAGGGAGAGTTTTGTCAGCACGATGGCGTGGTGACGATGATGATGTTCTACCGACGCAGGGCTTCGCCTAAGCACCGCTACAATATTATCGAGGTGGACTATCATGGAGGGGGGCACCGCACACGGCTAAAAGATCAAACGATCAATTGTTGTATCTCTAGGGTGCCCCCCTGCCCCCGTATATAAAGGAGCAGGGGGGTGCGGCCGGCCTAGAGAAGGGGCGCGCCAGGAGGAATCCTACTCCCACCAGGAGTAGGACTCCCTCCCTTTTCCTTGTTGGACTAGGAGAGAGGTGGGAAAGAGGTGGAGGGGAGGAAGGAAAGGGGGGCGCCGCCCCCCTCTCCTTGTCCTGTTCGGACTAGGGGGGCGAGGCGTGCGGCCCTTGCCCTGGCCGCCTCTCCTCTCTTCCACTAAGGCCCACTATGGCCCATTAACCTCCCGGGGGGTTCCGGTAACCTCCCGGTACTCCGGAAAAATCCCGATTTCACCCGGAACACTTCCGACATCCAATAATAGGCTTCCAATATATCAATATTCATATCTCGACCATTTCGAGACTCCTCATCATGTCTGTGATCACATCCGGGGCTCCGAACAACCTTCGGTACATCAAAACATATAAACTCATCATATAATTGTCATCAAAACGTTAAGCGTGCGGACCCTACGGGTTCGAGAACTATGTAGACATGACCGAGACACGTCTTCGGTCAATAACCAATAGTGGAACCTGGATGCTCATATTGGCTCCCACATATTCTACGAAGATCTTTATCGGCCAGACCGAATAACAAAATACGTTGTTCCCTTTGTCATCGGTATGTTACTTGCCCGAGATTCGATCGTCGGTATCTCAATACCTAGTTTAATCTCGTTACCGGCAAGTCTCTTTACTCGTTCCGTAATACATCATTCCGCAACTAACTCATTAGTTGCAATACTTGCAAGGCTTAAGTGATGTGCATTATCGTGAGGGCCCAGAGATACCTCTCCGACAATCGGAGTGACTAATCCTAATCTCGAAATACGCCAACCCAACAAGTACCTTTGGAGACATCTGTAGAGCACCTTTATAATCACCCAGTTACGTTGTGACATTTGGTAGCACACAAAGTGTTCCTCCGGTAAACGGGAGTTGCATAATCTCATAGTCATAGGAACATGTATAAGTCATGAAGAAAGCAATAGCAACATACTAAACGATCGAGTGCTAAGCTAACGGAATGGGTCAAGTCAATCTCATCATTCTCCTAATGATGTGATCCCGTTAATCAAATGACAACCCATGTCAATGGCTAGGAAACTTAACCATCTTTGATCAACGAGCTAGTCAAGTAGAGGCATACTAGTGACACTCTATTTGTCTATGTATTCACACATGTATTATGTTTCCGGTTAATACAATTCTAGCATGAATAATAAACATTTATCATGATATAAGGAAATAAATAATAAATTTATTATTGCCTCTAGGGCATATTTCCTTCATCATAACTCTTCCGTTTACGGTCTACGAGGGTACGTAGATGACACTCTCCCCTCTCGTTGCTATGCATCACCATGATCTTGCGTGTGCGTAGGAATTTTTTTGAAATTACCATGTTCCCCAATAGTGGCATCCGAGGGTTTATGCGTAGATGTTATATGCATGAGTAGAACACAAGTGAGTTGTGGGCGATACAAGTCATACTGCTTACCAGCATGTCATACTTTGGTTCGGCGGTATTGTTGGATGAAGCTGCCCGGACCGACATTACGCGTATGCTTACGCGAGACTGGTTCCACCGACGTACTTTGCACATAGGTGGCTGGCGGGTGTCAGTTTCTCCAACTTTAGTTGAACCGAGTGTGACTACGCCCGGTCCTTGTTGAAGGTTAAAACAACACTAACTTGACGAAATATCGTTGTGGTTTTGATGCGTAGGTAATAACGGTTCTTGCTCAGCCCGTAGCAGCCACGTAAAACTTGCAACAACAAAGTAGAGGACGTCTAACTTGTTTTTGCAGGTCATGTTGTGATGTGATATGGTCAAGGCATGATACTATATTTTATTTTATGAGATGATCATGTTTTGTAACAGAGTTATCGGCAACTAGCGGTAGCGATAGTCGTAGAAGCAATAGTTGGCGAGACGACAACGATGCTACGATGGAGATCAAGGTGTCGCGCCGGTGGCGATGGTAATCATGATGGTAATTTGGATATGGAGATCAAAGGCACAAGATGATGATGGCCATATCATATCACTGATATTGATTGCATGTGATGTTTATCCTTTATGCATCTTATTCTGCTTTGATTGACGGTAGCATTATAAGATGATCTCTCAAAAAATTCAAGATACAAGTGTTCTCCCTGAGTACGCACCGTTGCCAAAGTTCGTCGTGCCGGGACACCACATGATGATCGGGTGTGATAAGCTCAACGTTCTTATACAACTGGTGCAAACCAGTTTTGCACACGCAGAATACTCGGGTTAAACTTGATGAGCCTAGCATATGCAGATATGGCCTCTGAACACTGAGACCGAAAGGTCGAACGTGAATCATATAGTAGATATGATCAACATAGTGATGTTCACCATTGAAAACTACTCCATTTCACGTGATGATCGGTTATGGTTTAGTTGATTTGGATCACGTGATCACTTAGATGATAAGAGAGATGTCTATCTAAGTGGGAATTTGAAAGGATCGAGAAGAGGTGTCTAGAGGGGGGTGAATAGACCCTTAGCAAGAAAAGTTGCAGTTTTTAATTTTTTAAGTTGAAGTGGAGTTTTGGCACAAGTTTAAACATTCACAATACATATCAGGCAAGCATGACAAGAGTATATGAGCAGCGGAAAGTAAAGCATGCAAGTTGCAAGAATGTAAAGGGATGGGATTGCAGTGTGCAAATGCAATTGGAGACTCGGAGATTTTTTATCCGTGGTTATGATAGGTGGTGCTATTCACATCTTGTTGACTTGATCATAGGTCATACTCATCGTTTAAGTTCAAAATGGGGTTGCCATTTTTCGTTTAAGCATGTTGATGTATTCACATCTTGTTGAGTTGCTTTGACCCATGGTTGGAGTAAAGCTTCTCCAAGATGGAATACCATACCTTGGGTGGTGGTGTTGATCTTGATCATGTAGTTGAACTTGTGTGGGTTTCTCAAGGTTGATGTAGCTCATCGAGAGTTGGGAGCACCACTTGGAATTTGAGTTCATCTACCTACATGGGTTAGTTTTGCAAGGAAGAGCACTTGTGTATCCAAAATGACAATCATAAAACTTAATATGGAATTTTTCAAAGGATATGTTTGAAGGGTTTCGTGCTTCCTTGTCTTCAACCACCATTGTGTAGAGACTTGGTGATGTCGAGATTGCTCAAGATGTGAGTGAGTGGAAATCTTATAGATTTAGATGACTCCGAGTACCTACAAGGGTTAGATAGCATGCAAGGGTGCAAGTATATCCAAGACATATAAATAGCATCATGAAAGATAAAGGATTAGTCAAAGGCTCATGCCTTGCATGTATCCAAATGGAGTTCCTACTCCAAGTTTGAAGCATCAATGATGTTCAATTCACCTCTCAAACGGCAAAAGACTTTCTCATCAAGCGGTTTGGTGAATGTATCCGCTAATTGCTTATCGATGCGAACATGCTTAAGATCAATGTCCCCTTTGGCAACATGATCTCAAATGAAATGATGACGAACTTCAATATGCTTAGTTCGAGAATGTTGCACAGGATTATGAGAAATCTTAATAGCACTTTCATTGTCACAAAGCAATGGAACATGTTTCACATATATCCCATAATCCTTAAGAGTTTGGGTCATCCAAAGTAATTGAGCACAACATGAACCAGCGGCAATGTATTCCGCTTCAGCGCTGGATAAGGATACCGAGTTTTGTTCCTTGGAGGACCAAGACACAAGAGATCTACCAAGAAATTGACAAGTACCCAAAGTGGACTTTCTATCAACCTTGTCTCCTGCATAGTCCGAAACAGAGTAGCCAACAAGATCAAAAGAAGACCTCTTAGGATACCAAATGCCAAAATTTGGTGTATGTATTAAGTATCTCACTATCCTTTTCACAGCCTTAAGATGACATTCTTTAGGGGCCGCTTGATATCGTGCACACATGCACACACTTAGCATAATATCGGGACGAGAGGCACATAGATATAACAATGAACCAATCATAGAGCGGTAAACTTTTTGATCAACCGTTTCACCATCTTTGGTCAAATCAATATGTCCACTAGTAGGCATTGGTGTATTCATACCTTAGCATTCTTGCATATTGAACTTCTTGAATAAGTCCTTGGTGTACTTTGTTTGAGAAACAAAGGTGCCTTCCTTAGTTTGCTTGATTTGCAAACCAAGAAAGAATTTGAGTTCACTCATCATAGACATCTCAAACTTCTCCGAAATTAGCTTTCCAAACTTCTCACTAAAATGAGGGTTAGTCGAACCAAATATAATATCATCAACGTAAATTTGGCACAGAAATAGTTCTCCATTAACCCTTTTACTAAAAAGAGTAGAATCTATTTTTCCAATTTCAAAGCCTTTTTCAATAAGGAACTTGGTCAAGCATTTATACCACACTCTAGGTGCTTGTTTAAGACCATAAAGAGCTTTGTGAAGTTTGTAAACATGATTAGGTTTCTTAGGATTGACAAAGCCGGGAGGTTGCTTAACATAACTTCCTCCTCAATTTCACCATTTAGAAAAGCACTTTTAATGTCCATTTGGTACAAGGTGATATCATGGTGATTAGCATAAGCAAGTAAGATGCGAATGGACTCAAGTCTAGCAACAGGGGCATATGTCTCACCATAGTCCATACCTTCGACTTGAGTGTAGCCTTGGGCGATTTAGAGGCGTGCTTTGTTGCGAACTACTTGTCCATCTTCATCTTGCTTGTTGCGAAACACCCATTTGGTACCAATGATGTTGTGGTTGTTGTTGGGCTTCTCGACCAATGTCCACACTTGGTTTCTCTCAAAGTTGTGTAGCTCTTCATGCATGTTGTTTATCCAATCCGGATCTTCAATGCTTCTTCAACCTTCATAGGTTCAATGCTACAGATGAATGAATAATGTTCACAAAAGTTAGCCAAACGAGTTTTAGAGCGAGTGATTCTCTCGGTTTGGATATCATTGTATATTTGCTCAACGGGATGGTCTTTGGCAACTCTTGCTCGAACTCGTGGGATCTTTTGCTTGGCTCGGGGTGGAACATCTTCTTCATCTTGTTCTCCTTCTTGGCCTTCTTCATTGTTGACGTTGTCATTCTCTTGTCGTGGTGGAGAAGGAGGTTGATGAGGTTCATCTTGGTGTAATTCCTCGTTTTCTTCATCTTGATGTGTCCCACTTGTGGTTGCTTTCATATCAACTCTTGGTTCACCTTGACATGAAGTGGAAGCTTCCACTTGGACGGATGAGGTACTCTCCTTCACCTCCGTTGGACGGATCTTGCCAATAGACAAGTCTTGGATTGCTTCTGAAGGGTCTTTGTCTCCTACATCAATTGGCAATTGCTCTACTTGCTAGCCGTTAGATTCATCAAACTTCACATCTACCTTCTCTTCAACCTTTCGGGTGAAATTCTTGTAGACACGGTAAGTGTGAGAGTTTGATCCATAACCAAGTAGGAAACATTAATGAGATTTAGGAGAAAATTTAGAACGACGATGCTTATAAAGAATGTAGCACTTTGAGCCGAATACTCGAAAGTATCCAACTTGGGGTTTGTTACCGGTGAGAAGCTCGTATGCCGTCTTGCCGAGTAGCTTGTGAAGATACAAGCGATTTGTTGCATGACAAGCTATCTCAACCGCTTCCGCCCAAAAGTGTTTTGGAGTCTTGTACTCATAAAGCATCATTCTTGCCATCTCAATAAGAGTCCGGTTCTTCCTCTCAACAACTCCATTTTGTTGAGGCGTGTATGTAGCCGAGAACTCGTGTGAGATCCCTTCTTCGTCAAGAAAGGTATCCACATTTGTGTTCTTGAACTCCGTTCCGTTGTCGCTCCGAACCTTCTTGATCTTCACTTCCAATTGATTTTGGGCCTTCCTAGCAAAGTTTTTGAAGATCTTTTGGACCTGCGATTTATCATCAAGAAAGAACACACACGTAATCTTCAAAAATCATCGACTATGACTAGACCAAATGAGTTACCACCGAGACTCTTGTAGGCATTGGGACCAAAGAGATCCATGTGAAGTAGCTCGAGCGGTCTTCTGGTGGTCATGATGTTCTTCACGGGGTGACTTCCTCCAATTTGTTTTCCTGCTTGACAAGCACTACAAAGTCTATCCTTGTCAAATATAACATCTTTTACTCCAAGGATATGATCACCTTTAATAAGTTTGTCAAGATTTCGCATGCCCACATGACCTGGCCTTCTATGCCACAACCAGCCTTTAGAAGATTTAGCAATTAAGCAAGTTCTAGGTTGGGCCTTTTTAGTGAAATCAACAATATAAAGATCACCTCTACGTATACTAGTAAAGACCATTTTATGATTGTCTCTTCGAAACACTTGGCAATCTACTTCGGTAGATAGGACACTGAAACTAAAATCAGCAAGTCTAGATACTAAAAGTAAATTGTACCCAAGAGATTCAACGAGCATGACATTTTGTATGGAGCTATCATGTGAGATGGCCACCTTACTGAGGCCAACCACCTTACTATACGTCTCCGTCATATCTACTTTTCCAAACACTTTTTCCCTTGTTTTGGACTCTAACTTGCATGATTTGAATGGAACTAACCCGGACTGACGTTGTTTTCAGCAGAATTACCATGGTGTTATTTTTGTGCAGAAACAAAAGTTCTCAGAATGACCTGAAACTTCACGGAGATTATTTTTTGAAATAAGAAAAAATACTGGCGAAAGAATGAAGGCCAGGGGGCCCACACCCTGTCCACGAGGGTGGGGGCGCGCCTACCCCCTGGGCGCGCCCCCTGCCTCATGGGCCCCCTGGTGCTCCACCGACCTCAACTCCAACTCTATATATTCTTGTTCGGGGAGAAAAAAAATCAGAGAGAAGGATTCATCGCATTTTACGATACGGAGCCGCCGCCAAGACCTAATCTCTCTCGGGAGGGCTGATCTGGAGTCCGTTCGGGGCTCCGGAGAGGGGAATTCGTCGCCGTCGTCATCATCAACCATCCTCCATCACCAATTTCATGATGCTCACCGCGGTGTGTGAGTAATTCCATCGTAGGCATGCTGGACGGTGATGGGTTGGATGAGATTTATCATGTACTCGCGTTAGTTTTGTTAGGGTTTGATCCCTAGTATCCACTATGTTCTGAGATTGATGTTGCTATGACTTTGCTATGCTTAATGCTTGTCACTAGGGCCTGAGTGCCATGATTTCATATCTGAACCTATTATGTTTTCATGAATATATGTGAGTTCTTGATCCTATCTTGCAAGTCAATAGTAACCTACTATGTGTTAAGATCCGGCAACCCCGAAGTGACAATAATCGGGACCACTCCCGGTGATGACCATATTTTGAGGAGTTCATGTATTCACTATGTGTTAATGCTTTGGTCCGGTACTCTATTAAAAGGAGGCCTTAATATCCCTTAGTTTCCAATAGGACCCCGCTGCCACGGGAGGGTAGGACAAAATATGTCATGCAAGTTCTTTCCCATAAGCACATATGACTATATTCGGAATAGATGCCTACATTACATTGATGAATTGGAGCTAGTTTTGTGTCACCTATGTTATAACTGTTGCATGAATAATCACATCCGGCATAATTCTTCATCACCGATCCAATACCTACGAGTTTTTCACATATTGTTCTTCGCTTATTTACTTTTCCGTTGCCACTGTTACAATCACTACAAAATTATCACTATTACTTTTGCCACCGTTACCGCTACTATCATACTACTTTGCTACTAAATACTTTGCTGCAAATATTAAGTTATCCAGGTGTGGTTGAATTGAAAACTCAACTGCTAATACTTGAGAATATTATTTGGCTCCCCTTGTGTCGAATCAATAAATTTGGGTTGAATACTCTACCCTCGAAAACTGTTGTGATCCCCTATACTTGTGGGTTATCACCTTACCCTTTGAGTTATCACCAAAAGTGACATACTTTCAAGGGCTGTCGTTTTCAACCAGCTTACGAAACATATCTTTGTCTCCGGTCATATGATCAGTACAACCACTATCAAGGACCCATTCCTTTCCTCCAGCCATGTAGCCGCGAAGATTAGCCATAAGACCAAAATGTCTCATCGCATCATCAAGATCATAGTCACTATCATCATCCTCATCATAGTATCCCTGTTCAACATGGTCTTGTATTTGATGAATCCCTAGAGAGGGTAATTTATTAGATAAATGATCATCACAATGGTCACCTTTATGAATTCTAATAGCTTCGGATATGATATTGCTAATGATTCCAACATCTCCTTTTGCACGCATGAGATTGGTAAGCTCAAATAGACAATCACCAAACTTAGGATCACTGGAATTCATCTTACTCAAGGCAATAGACTTACGGAGAATTTCATCTAAGTTTTGCAAGGAATAGTTTGGAAATCTTTCCTCAAGAAATTTCCATATAGTGTAGGCACAATCAAGAGTAGGCAAACATCCAATCAAGTTTCTAGGCAAGCCTCTAGCGATAAGATTGATAGTTCTAAGATTGCGAATCATGTCAAGATCCTCATCAAGGGTAGGATGCAACGGATCAACATGTGCACATGGGGTAGTAATGTACTTGTTCAAATGATATTCATTAAAAATCTCAAGCATCTCATTTTTCCACTCATGAAAGAACTCTCCATCAAGAATAGGAACTCTACGTCTAAGACTCCCCAACATAGACTCATCCATCTTCCTCCAATGGTGATTAAACCAAAGCAATGGATACCAAGGCTCTGATACCAATTGAAAGGATCGAGAAGAGGTGTCTAGAGGGGGGTGAATAGACCCTTAGCAAGAAAAGTTGCAGATTTTATTTTCTTTAAGTTGAAGTGGGTTTTGGCCCAAGTTTAAACATTCAAAATACATATCAGGCAAGGATGACAAGAGTATATGAGCAGCGGAAAGTAAAGCATGCAAGTTGCAAGAATGTAAAGGGATGGGATTGGAATGTGCAAACGCAATTGGAGACTCGGAGATTTTTTATCCGTGGTTACGATAGGTGGTGCTATCGTACATCCACGTTGATGGAGACTTCAACCCACGAAGGGTAGCAGCTGCCTTGTGAGTCCACGGAGGGCTCCACCCACAAAGGGTCCACGAAGAAGCAAACTTGTCTATCCCACCATGGCCGTCGCCCACGAAGGACTTGCCTCACTATGGTAGATCTTCACGAAGTAGGCGATCTCCTTGCCCGTACAAACTCCTTGGTTCAACTCCACAATCTTGACGGAGGCTCCCAAGTGAAACCTAACCAATCTAGGAGACACCACTCTCCAAGAGGTAATAGATAGTGTGTTGATGATGAACTCCTTGCTCTTGTGCTTCAAATGATAGTCTTCCCAACACTCAACTCTCTCTCATAGGATTTGGATTTGGTGGAAAGATGATTTGAGTGGAAAGAAACTTGGGGAAGGCTAGAGATCAAGATTTATGTGGTTGGAATGGAATATCTTGACCTCAACACAAGTGTATGTGGTTCTCTCTCAGAAAATGTATGTTGGAAGTGTAGGCATGTTCTGATGGCTCTCTCCATGAATGAAGAGTGGGTGGGGGGGTATATATAGCCTCCACACAAAATCTAACCATTACACACAATTTACCAAACTCGGTGGGACCGAATCATCAAACTCGGTCAGACCGATTTAGTTCATAATGTGACCATTAGGCATTTCAGTGGGACCGACATGATCAACTCGGTGGGACAGATGTGCTAGGGTTAGGGTAAAGCCTCATCTCGGTTTGACCGATTACACAAACTCGGTGGGACCGATGTGGGTAATAAGCAAAACAGAGAGTTGGCCAAGCAAACTCGATTGGACCGATTGCATATCTTGGTGAGACCGAAATTATTGCAATAGGCAACAGAGAGTTTGCAAACCCATCTCGGTGAGACCGAGATCCCATCGGCGAGACTGAATTGATTAGGGTTTCTGGCAGTGGCTATGTCAATAGAACTCGGTGGCGCCGGATAGAATGTTTCAGTGGGGCCGAGTTTGACTTTTGGTTTGGGACATATGTGGATGTGATAAACTGGTTGAGGGTTTTGGAGCATATCAGTAAGCACTTTGAGCAAGCAAGCCATTAAGCAACACCTCATCCCCTCTTAATAGTATTGGCTTTCCTATGGACTCAATGTGATCTTGGATCACTAAAATAGCAAATGCAGAGTCTTGAGCTTTGAGCTTGAGCCAATCCTTTGTCCTTATCATCTTGAAGGGGTTCCACATCCTCTACTCCATGCCACTCCATTGTTGAACTTATCTGAAACATACTAGGTAAAAGTATTAGTCCAACAAGAGATATGTTGACATTAATTACGAAAATCACCCAGGGAGCACTTGTGCTTTCAGATTTCTTAAGTAATATGATTAATTGAACTTTAATTTATCATGTACTTAGTCCTGGTAGTATTAGCATATCTGTGTTGTAGATCAATAGCTTGTGATATAGCTCCCCATTTATTTTTATATGTTCGTAGAGAAATACATGTTGAAAGATGATAGTAGCAATGATGCGGACTTGGTCCGTGATCTGAGGATTATCCTCATTGCTACACAGAAGTATTATGTCCTTTATGCATCGCTAAGTGACATAACTATTGCAGGAGCAGATGCAGATGTTATGAACATTTTGACAAAAGCTCAGTATGATGACTACTTGATAGTTTAGTGCACCATGCTTTACGGCTTAGAACCGAGACTTCAAAAATGTTTTGAATGCCACATAGCATATAGGATGTTCCAAGAGTTGAAATAGGTATTTCATACTCCTACCTGTGTCGAGAGGTATGAGACCTCTGATAGTACTTTGCCTACAAGATGGAGGAGAATAGTTCAACCAGTGAGCATGTGCTCAGATTGTCTGGGTACTACAATTGCTTGAATCAAGTGGGAGTTAATCTTCCAGATAATATAGTAATTGACAAAGTTCTCTAGTCACTATCACCAAGTTACTAGAACTTCGTGATGAAGTATAATATGCAAGGGATGATGAAAATAATTCCCAAGCTCTTCGTGATGCTAAAATCGGCTAAGGTAGAAATCAAGAAAAACATCAAGTGTTGATGATTGACAAGACCACTAGTTTCAAGAAAAAGGGAAAAGGGAAGAAGGGGAACTTCAAGAAGAACGACAAGCAAGTTGCTGCTCAAGTAAAGAAGCCCAAGTCCGGACCTAAGCCTGAGACTAAGTGCTTCTACTGCAAAAGGACTGGTCACTGCAAGCGGAACTGCCCCAAGTATTTGGCGGATAAGAAGGATGGAAAAGTGAACAAATCTATATTTGATATACATGTTATTGATGTGTACTTTACTAGTGTTTATAGAAAACCCTCGGTATTTGATACTGGTTCGGTTGCTAAGAGTAGTAACTCGAAACGGGGGTTGCAGAATGAACAGAGACTAGTTAAGGGTGAAGTGACGATGTGTGTTGGAAGTGGTTCCAAGATTGATATGATCATCATCGCACACTACCTATACTTTTGGGATTAGTATTGAACCTAAATAAAATGTTATTTGTTGTTTGCGTTAAGCATGAATATGATTTGATCATGTTTATTGCAATACGTTTATTCATTTAAAATCAGAGAATAATTGTTATTCTGTTTACATGAATAAAACCTTCGATGGTCATACACCCAATGAAAATAGTTTGTTGGATCTCGATCGTAGTGATAGGCATAGTCATAATATTGAAGCCAAAAGATGCAAATTTAATAATGATAGTGCCGCTTATTTGTGGCACTACCGTTTAGGTCATATTGGTGTAAACCACATGAAGAAACTCCATGCTCATGGGTTTTTGGAATCACTTGATTATGAATCATTTGATGCTTGTGAACCATGCCTCATGGGCAAGATGACTAAAACTCTGTTCTCCGGAACAATGGAGCGAGCAACTGACTTATTGGAAATAATGCATACTGCTGTATCTGGTCCGATGAGTATTGAGGCTCGCGGCAGGTATCATTATTTTCTGACCTTCACAGATGATTTGAGCAGATATGGGTATATCTACTTGATGAAACACAAGTCTGAAACATTTGAAAAAGTTCAAAGAATTTCAGAGTGAAGTGGAGAATCATCGTAACAAGAAAATAGAAGTTTCTACGATATGATCGCAGAGGTAAAATATTCGAGTTACGAGTTTGGCCTTCAGTTAAAACAATGTGAAATGGTTTCACTACTCACGCCACCTGGAAAACCACAGTGTAATGGTGTGTCCGAATGTCGTAACCGTACTTTATTAGATATGGTACGATCTATGATGTCTCTTACCGATCTACCACTGTCATTTTGGGGTTATGCATTAGAGACAGCTACATTCACGTTAAATAGGGCACCATCTAAATCGGTGGAGATGACACCGTATGAACTGTGGTTTGGCGAGAAACCTAAGCTGTCGTTTCTTAAAGTTTGGGACTGCGATGCTTATGTGAAAAGTTTCAACATGATAAGCTCAAACCCAAATTGGAGAAGTAAATCTTCATAGGATACCCAAAAAGGAACTATTGGGTACACTTTCTATCACAGATCCGAAGGCAAGATCTTTGTTGCTAAGAATGGATCCTTTCTAGAGAAGGAGTTTCTCTCGAAAGAAGTGAGTGGGAGGAAAGTAGAACTTGATGAGGTAATTGTACCTTCTCATGAATTGGAAAATAGTTCATCACAGAAATCAGTTCCAGTGATGCCTACACCAATTAGTGAGGAAGATTAATGATGATGATCATGAAACTTCAGATCAAGTTACTACCGAACCTCGTAGGTTAACCAGAGTAAGATGTGCACCAGAGTGGTACGGTAATCCTGTTCTGGAGGTCATGTTACTTGATCATGACGAACCTACGAACTTTGAGGAAGCGATGATGAGCCCAGATTCCCCAAAATGGTTTAAGGCCATTAAATCTGAGATGGGATCCATGTATGAGAACAAAGTATGGACTTTGGTTGATGTGACGCCCGGATAATTAAGCTACAGTAACCCCCTCCTAATGATGCCATGTCACCTCGGTTACTATTGATAAACTCGCATTGATTTGAAACGATTCAAATTCAAATTCAAAATCAAGGCAAACAACAAAAGTTTTCGAATGTTAAAGCTAAAATGTTCGGGTTGTGAGAAATATTGCATAGGTATTTATGGTGAAGATATTTAAATAAAATATTTAAATGCACGATAGTAGATAAAACCGCGACAAAACCATTATTTAAATGCTTTTAAATATTAAACAAATATTTAGAGTATTCCAAATAAATTGTAACTTGGCGGTCTAGCTCAGCGCACTTCCTAATATAGGTGTGCCAAATTTCATGTTGAACTAAATTCCTTTAGTTTATAAAAGAATGCAAAACAGTAAAGAAAATAAGAAACATCAAAGTATAAAAGGAAAAGGCCTAACTACTACTGTGTTACTGGGCTCTAGTGACACTTTGCACCTTGGCCCATCTAGCAACAATAGCCAGCCCAACCCACCTCACATATCCTCCCCCTCCAGTTACAGGAGCAGAGGAGCCGTGGCGGGCATCCATGGTGCCCTTGCCACGTGCCAGCCATCCCTGGCACCCCCCTGACGGATAAAAGCAACGTCGTTGACCCCCGAGCAACCGTAGCCCCCAAATCCCCCCTCCCTTGCTCGCCATCGCCACTTTGCTTGCGCCCGAGTACGACGTCGCCATGGCCGAGCTCAACCGCATGGCTATCGTGCTCCCAGGCGCGTGATACGCTGTCGAGAAGCCTCCTCGTCATCGTCTTCTTCGTCTTTGTTGCTGGATCGAGGCCAACACGCCGCATCGCTGTCGGTCGTCTTCAACCTCGATGTCGCGCCGTCCGCCGCCATCGATCTACGTCACCTTGTCCATCCTGGCCTCCCCGAGCACGCCACTGACCTCCACTATGAGCCCCTCCTCCGATTCCCGGCCCTTACTCCGTCAATCCGTCGCCGTATGCCGCACCCCCATCGCCATGGCTGGACCTCACTCTTGCCGCAGCCGAGCTCCTGTGCGCGTCCACCCAGTGCTCGCCGCCGCCTACAGCCCTCGCCGCACCCTCACTTGGCCTCACACCTGCACCCCTGCCACAGCTGCCCCACTCCGCATCGCAGCTACACGTCCCGCCATGACCTCACGCCGCGCCCGCCACTGCGCGCCGGCAACTCCGCTTCGCCTGGCCCGCCGTCCCTCTCCCATGATGCCTCTTCCTCCTTCCGCTCGCCTCCGGCCGCCGTGCCATGATCTTTGATGCTGGTCGCCCGCCGCCTTGCCGTCGTCGTCGCCTTGTGCCCGTTCGGGCAAGTCCGCCCCCTGCTTCGCCCAGTGCCCGCTAAGGATGGCTGGGCCAATGCCAAAGGGGCCCCATCGGCCCCTTTTCCTATAGAACAAATGTGTAAAAAATATATAAAAATAATTAATTAATTAGTTAATTAATTAACTTAATTAAAATGGTTTAAATAAACTAATTATTTAGTAAGCCTGACTAATCCGTAATTAGTTAGATGTCCCAATGGCAGGAGGGCCCCACCCCTTGTTGACCAGTCAAACCTTGACTGGTCAACTAGGTCCCCCTTGGCCCACTTGTCATCCCCTGGGTACACTTTTGTGTACCATGTGCTGGGTGCGCATAGCATTTTTCCAATTAATTTCGAATTAATAATAATTCCAGAATATCATTAAAATTTGAAAATTCATATAAAATAAACCGTAGCTCAAATGAAAATACTTTGTACGTGAAAGTTGCTCAGAACGACGAGACGAATTCGAATACGCAGTCCGTTCATCCGCCGCGCACCCCTAGCATAGCAAACACGCAACTTTCCCCCTCCGGTTCATTTGTCCGAAAACGCTAAACACCGGGAATACTTTCCCGGATGTTTCCCCCCTTCGCCGGTATCACCTATCCCTGCGTTAGATCACCTCTAGCACCGCGTATTACCTCGTTATGTTTGTGATGCTTTGTTTGCTCCGTATTTATTGTTTCTTCCTCCTCTTCTCTCCGGTAGACTACGAGACTGACGCCGCTGCTGGTGCCCGATCGACTACGTTGTTGACGACCCCTCCTTGCCAGAGCAACCAGGCAAGCCCCCCCCCCCCCCTTGATCACCAGATATCGCCTATTCTTCTCTATACTGCTTGCATTAGAATAGTGTAGCATGTTCTTGCTTCGGTTAATCCTATTACATTGCATAGCTTTGTCATTGTTGCTACTGATTGTTACCCTTACCGCTATCCTCTTGCTTTGAATAGGATGCTAGTGTTCCATCGGTGGCCCTACACTCTTGTCCGTCTGCCATGCTATACTCGTGTCATGATCACTAGGGAGGTGATCACGAGTATATACTATATACTTTATATACATGACACATGTGGTGACTAAAGTCGGGTCAGCTCGTTGAGTACCCGCAAGTGATTCTGTTGAGGGGGTTGAAAGGACAGGTGGCTCCATTCCGGTAGAGGTGGGGCTGGGTTCCTAACGGCCCCCGACTATTGCTTTGTGGCGGAACGACAGAGCAGGTTGAGACCACCTAGGAGAGAGGTGGTCCTGGCCCTGGTCGGTGTCCGCCGATACTTAAAAATAACACGTTTAACGAGTTCTTGGTATTTGATCTGAGTCTGGCCATTTGGTCTATACGCACTAACCAACTACGTGGGAAAGTTATGGGTACTCGACGTCGTGGCATCAGCCGAAGCCTTCGTGACGTCAGCGAATGAGCAATGAGCGATGGGCTAGGTCTACTTCCGGCCGCGTACACAACGTGCAGGTGTGCAATGAGCGATGGGCCCAGACCCCTGCGCGCATAGGATTTAGACCGGCGTGCTGACCTCTCTGTTGTGCCTAGGTGGGGCTGTGACGTGTTGATCTTCCGCGGTCGGGCATGACCCAGAAAAGTGTGTCCGGCCAAATGGGATCGAGCGTGTTGGGTTATGTGGTGCACCCCTGCAGGGAAGTTTATCTATTCGAATAGCCGTGATCTTGATAGCAGGGCGACTTGGAGTTGTACCTTGACCTTATGACAACTAGAACCGGATACTTAATAAAACACACCCTTCCAAGTGCCAGATACAACCCGGTGGTCGCTCTCTAATAGGGCTATGAGGAGAGGATCGCCGGGTATGAGTATGCTATACGATGCTACTTGGAGGACTTCAATCTACTCCCTTCTACATGCTGCAAGACGGAGGCGGCCAGAAGCGTAGTCTTCGATAAGACTAGCTATCCCCCTCTTATTCTGGCATTCTGCAGTTCAGTCCAGCGATATTGCCTCTTTACACATATACCCATGCATATGTAGTGTAGCTCCTTGCTTGCGAGTACTTTGGATGAGTACTCACGGTTGCTTTTCTCCCCCTTTTCCCCCTTCCCTTCTACCTGGTTGTCGCAACCAGATGTCGGAGCCCAAGAGCCGACGCCACCGGCCGACGACAACTCCTACTACATCAAGGTGCCTACTACTCCGTGCAGCCCACGGCGATTTACCGGAGAGTAGTTTAGGAGGATCGGTAGGAGGCATGCGCCTCTTTCGATCTGTATCCCGGTTTGTGCTAGCCTTCTTAAGGCAAACTTGTTTAACTTATGTCTATACTCGGACATTGTTGCTTCCATGACTTCGTCTATGATCGAGCACTTGTATTCGAGCCCTCGAGGCCCTGGCTTGTATTATGATGCTTGTATGACTTATTTATGTTTTAGAGTTGTGTTGTGATATCTTCCCGTGAGTCCCTGATCTTGATCGTACACGTTTGCGTGCATGATTAGTGTACGATTGAATCGGGGGCGTCACAGTTGACTTGCCCGATGATCGGCAAGCAATAGATAATAAATGGATCTTCAAGAGGAAGACGGACGCTGATAGTAGTGTTACTATCTACAAAGCTCTAATTGTCGCGAAAGGTTTTCGACAAGTTCAAGGTGTTGACTACGGTGAGTTTTTCTCACTCGTAGCGATGCTTAAGTCTGTCTAAATCATGTTAGCAACTGTCGCATTTCATGAAATCTGGCAAATGGATAAACAAAACTGCATTCCTTAATGGATTTATTAAAGAAGAGTTGTATATGATGCAACCAGAAGGTTTTGTCAATCCTAAAGGTCCTAACAAAATATGCAAGCTCCAGCGATCCATCTATGGACTGGTGCTAGCATCTCAGAGTTGGAATATACGTTTTGATAAGTTGATCAAAGCATATAGTTTTATACAGACTTGCGGTGAACCCTGTATTTACAAGAAAGTGAGTGGAAGCACTACAGCCTTTCTGATAAGTATATGTAAATGACATATTGTCAATCGGTAATGATGTAGAGTTTGCTTAAAAGCATAAAGGAGTGTTTGAAAGGAGTTTTTCATAGAAAGACCTCGGTGAAGCTGCTTACATATTAAGCATCAAGATCTATAGAGATAGATCAAGACGCTTGATAAGTATTTTCAATGAGTACATACCTTGACAAGTTTTTGAAGTAGTTCAAAATGGAACATTCAAAGAAAGATTTCTTGCCTGTGTTACAAGGTGTGAAGTTGAGTAAGACTCAAAGCCCGACCACGGCAGAAGATGAAGAGAGAATGAAAATCATTCCCTATGCCTCAGCCATAGGTTCTATAGAGTATGCCATGCTATGTACCAGACCTATTGTATACCCTGCCCTGTGTATGGCAAGGGAGTACAATAGTGATCTAGGAGTAGATCACTAAACATTGGTGAAAACTATCCTTAGAAGACTAAGGAAATATTTCTCGGTTATGGAGGTGATAAACAGTTCGTCGTAAAGAGTTACGTCGATGCATGTTTTGACACTGATCAAATGACTAAGTCTCAATCTGGATACATATTGAAAGTGGGAGCAATTAGCTAGAGTAGCTCCGTGCAGAGCATTGTTGACATAGAAATTTGCAAAATACATACGGATCTGAATATGGCAGACCCGTTGACTAAACTTCTCTCACAAGCAAAACATGATCACACCTTAGTACTCTTTGGGTCTTAATCACATGGCGTTGTGAACTAAGATTACTGACTCTAGTAAACCCTTTGAGTGTTGGTCACATGGCGATGTGAACTATGGGTGTTAATCACATGGTGATGTGAACTATTGGTGTTAAATCACATGGCGATGTGAACTACATTATTGAATCTAGTGCAAGTGGGAGACTAAAGTAAATATGCCCTAGAGGCAATAATAAAGTTATTATTTATTTCCTTATTTCATGATAAATGTTTATTATTCATGCTAGAATTGTATTAACCAGAAACTTAGTACATGTGTGAATACATAGACAAAACAAAGTGTCACTAGTATGCCTCTACTTGACTAGCTCGTTGATCAAAGATGGTTAAGTTTCCTAGCCATTGACATGTATTGTCATTTGATGAACGGGATCACATCATTAGAGAATGATGTGATTGACTTGACCCATTCCGTTAGCTTAGCACTTGATCGTTTAGTATGTTGCTATTGCTTTCTTCATGACTTATACATGTTCCTATGACTATGAGATTATGCAACTCCTGAATACCGGAGGAACACTTTGTGTGCTACCAAACATCACAACGTAATCGGGTGATTATAAAGGTGCTCTCTGGTGTCTCCGATGGTGTTTGTTGAGTTGGCATAGATCGAGATTAGGATTTGTCACTCCGATTGTCGGAGAGGTATCTCTGGGCCCTCTCGGTAATGCACATCACTATAAGCCTTGCAAGCAATGTGACTAATGAGTTAGTTGCGGGATATGCATTATGGAACGAGTAAAGAGACTTGTCGGTAACGAGATTGAAATAGTTATTGAGATACCGACGATCGAATCTCGGGCAAGTAACATACCGATGACAAAGGGAACAACGTATGTTGTTATGCGGTTTGACCGATAAAGATCTTCGTAGAA
The DNA here is from genome assembly GCA_021605145.1 of Aegilops bicornis. Classification (NCBI taxonomy): domain Eukaryota; kingdom Viridiplantae; phylum Streptophyta; class Magnoliopsida; order Poales; family Poaceae; genus Aegilops; species Aegilops bicornis. The sequence goes on along the minus strand of CM038670.1, from coordinate 767,477,255 downwards.
TATGTAGGAGCCAATATGAGCATCCAGGTTCCGCTATTGGTTATTGACCAGAGACTTGTCTCGGTCATGTGTACATAGTTCTTGAACCCGTAGGGTCCGCACGCTTAATGTTCGATGACAATCAGTATTATGAGTTTATGTGTTTTGATGTACCGAAGGTAGTTCGAAGTCCCGAATGTGATCACGGACATGACGAGGAGTCTCTAAATGGTCGAGACATAAAGATTGATATATTGGACGACTATATTCGGACACCTGATGAGTTCCGGGGGTCACTAGATATTTATCGGAGTGCTGGGGGGTTATCGGAACCCCGGGGGGGCTATTGGGCCTACATGGGCCATAGGGAAGAGGGGAGGCAGCCCACAAGGGGCAGCTGCGCCCCCTCCCTATAGGGAGTCCGAATTGTACTAGGGAGGGGGGCGCCCCCCCCCCTTTCCTTCTCCTTTCCCTCTGCTTCCTTCCCCCTTCCCCCTTCCCCCTTCCTACTAGGAGGAGGATTCCTCCTCTCCTTGGGCGCACCAAGGGCCAACCGGCCTCCCCCTTGCTCCTTTATATACGGGGGCAGGGGGCACCCTATAACACACACAAGTTGATCATTGATCTCTGTTAGCCGTGTGCAGTGCCCCCCTCCACCATAATCCACATTGGTCTCATATCGTAGTGGTGCTTAGGCGAAGCCCTGCGTCAGTAACTTCATTAGCACCCTCATCACGCCGTCGTCTTGTGAAGCTCTCCTCAAGCTCTCTTGGATCGTGAGTTCGTGGGACGTCGCCGAGCTGAACGTGTGCAGTCCGCGGAGGTGTCGTAACTTCGGTGCTGGGATCGGTTGATCGTGAAGACGTATGACTACATCAACCGCGTTGTCATAACGCTTCTGCTTACGGTCTATGAGGGTACGTAGATGATGTCTACTATACAACCTTCTTCTTGTAGACGTTGTTGGGCCTGCAAGTGCACAGGTTTGTAGGACAGTAGCAAATTTCCCTCAAGTGGATGACCTAAGGTTTATAATTCCATAGGAGGCGTAGGATGAAGATGGTCTCTCTCAAACAACCCTGCAACCAAATAACAAAGAGTCTCTTGTGTCCCCAACACACCCAATACAATGGTAAATTGTATAGGTGCACTAGTTCGGTGAAGAGATGGTGATACAAGTGCAATATGGATGGTAGATATAGGTTTTTTGTAATCTGAAAATATAAAAACAATAAGGTAACAAGTGGTAAAAGTGAGCGTAAACGGTATTGCAATGCTAGGAAACAAGGCCTAGGGTTCATACTTTCACTAGTGCAAGTTCTCTCAACAATAATAACATAGATAGATCATATAACAATCCCTCAACATGCAACAAAGAGTCACTCCAAAGCCACTAATAGCGGAGAACAAACGTAGAGATTATGGTAGGGTACGAAACCACCTCAAAGCTATTCTTTTGGATCGATCTATAAAAGAGTTCGTACTAGAATAACACCTTAAGACACAAATCAATCAAAACCCTAATGTCACCTAGATACTCCATTGTCACCTCAAGTATCCATGGGCATGGTTATACGATATGCATCACACAATCTCAGATTCATCCAACCAACATAAAAGTACTTCAAAGAGTGCCCCAAAGTTTCTACCGGTGAGTCAAGAACGTGTGCCAACCCCTATGCATAGGTTCATGGGTGGAACCCATAAGTTGGTCACCAAAACATACATCAAGTGGCACATGATATCCCATTTTCACCACAGATAAGCACGGGAAGACATACATCAAGTGTTCTCATAAAAGACTCAATCCGATAAGATAACTTCAAAGGGGAAACTCAATTCATCACAAGAGAGTAGAGGGGGAGAAACATCATAAGATCCAACTACAATAGCAAAGCTCGGGATACATCAAGATCGTTCCATAGAGGGAACACGAGAGAGAGAGAGAGATCAAACACATAGCTACTGGTACATACCCTCAGCCCCGAGGGTGAACTACTCCCTCCTCGTCATGGATAGTGCCGGGATGATGAAGATGGCCACCGGTGATGTGTTCCCCCTCCGGCAGGGTGCCGGAACGGGCTCCCGAGAGGTTTTTGGTAGCTACAGAGGCTTGCGACGGCGGACCTCCCAGTCTATCTTCTATTCTGGAAGTTTTACGATACGTAGGTATATATGGGTGCAAGGGGTACGTGGGTGGAGCTTCGAGGGCCTCACGAGGAAAGGGGGCGCGCCCTAGGGGGTTGGGCGCGCCCCACCCTCGTGGCCAGCTCCCGTATCTTCTGACGTAGAGTCCAAGTCTATCCGGTGGCTTTCCTTCCAAAAATAACTTCTCCAGTTGATTTCGTTCCGTTTTGACTCCGTTTGATATTCCTTTTCTTCGAAACACTGAAATAGGCAAAAAAAACAACAAATCTGGGCTGGGCCTCCGATTAATAGGTTAGTCCCAAAAGTAATATAAAAGTGGATAATAAAGCCCAATATTGCCCAAAACAGTAGATAATATAGCATGGAGCAATCAAAAATTATAGATACGTTGGAGACGTATCAAGCATCCCCAAGCTTAATTCCTGCTCGTCCTCGAGTAGGTAAATGATAAAAAGATAATTTTTGATGTGGAATGCTAGTTGGCATAATTTCATTTTAATTCTTATTAATTGTGATATGAATATTCAGATCCTAAGGATTCAAGACAAAAGTTCATATTGACATAAAAATAATAATACTTCAAGCATACTAACAAAGCAATCATGTCTTCTCAAAATAACATGGCCAAAGAAAGTTATCCCTACAAAATCATATAGTCTGGCTATGCTCTATCTTCACCACACAAAGTATTTAAATCATGCACAACCCCGATGATAGGCCAAGCAAGTTTCATACTTTTGACATTCTCAAAACTTTTTCAATCTTCATGCAATACATGAGCGTGAGCCATGGATATAGCACTATATGTGGAATAGAATGGTGGTTGTGGAGAAGACAAAAAGGAGAAGATAGTCTCACATCAACTAGGCGTATCAACGGGCTATGGAGATGCCCATCAACAGATATCAATGTGAGTGAGTAGGGATTGCCATGCAACGGATGCACTAGAGCTATAAGTGTATGAAAGCTCAACAAAAGAAACTAAGTGGGTGTGCATCCAACTCGCTTGCTCACGAAGACCTAGGGCATTTTGAGGAAGCCCGTCATTGGAATATACAAGCCAAGTTCTATAATGTAAAATTCCCACTAGTATATGAAAGTGATATCATAGGAGACTCACTATCATGAAGATAATGGTGCTACTTTGAAGCACAAGTATGGTAAAAGAATAGTAGCATTGTCCCTTCTCTCTTTTTCTCTCTTTTTTTATTTGGGCCTTTTCTCTTCTTTTTTTTATGGCCTCTTTTTTTCTTTTTCTTTTTTTTATTTTTCGTCCAGAGTCTCATCCCGACTTGTGGGGGAATCATAGTCTCCATCATCCTTTCCTCACTTGGGACAATGCTAATGATGATCATCACACTTTTATTTACTTACAACTCAAGAATTACAACTCGATTCTTAGAACAAAAATATGACTCTATATGAATGCCTCCGGCGGTGTACCGGGATATGCAATGAATCAAGAGTGACATGTATGAAAGAATTATGAACGGTGGCTTTGCCACAAATACAATGTCAACTACATGATCATGCTAGCAATATGACAATGATGGAGCGTGTCATAATAAACAGAACGGTGGAAAGTTGCATAGCAATATATCTCGGAATGGCTATGGAAATGCCATAAATAGGTAGGTATGGTGGCTGTTTTGAGGAAGATATAAGGTGGGTGTATGATACCGGCGAAAAGTGCGCGGTATTAGAGAGGCTAGCAATGGTGGAAGGAAGGGAAAAGTGTGTATAATCCATGGACTCAACATTAGTCATAAAGAACTCACATACTTATTGCAAAAATCCACAAGTTATCAAAGCAAAGTATTACGCGCATGCTCCTAGGGGGATAGATTGGTAGGAAAATACCATCGCCGTCCCTGACCGCCACTCATAAGGAAGACAATCAATAAATAAATCATGCTCGGCTTCATCACATAACGGTTCACCATACGTGCATGCTACGGGAATCACAAACTTTAACACAAGTATTTCTCAAATTCACAACTACTCAACTAGCATGACTCTAATATCACCATCTTCATATCTCAAAGCAATCATCAAGCATAAAACTTTTCTTAGTATCCAACACACTCATAAGAATTCTTACAAATCTTTTATGCTTGGCATATTAGGATTATTAAGTGAATTACCATGCTATTTAGGACTCTCAAAATAATATAAGTGAAGCGTGAGAGTTCATCTATTTCTTCAAAATAAAACTACCACCATTGTGCTCTAAAATATATAAGTGAAGCACTAGAGCAAATGACAAACTACTCCAAAAGATATAAGTGAAGATCAATGAGTAGTCGAATAATTATGTAACTATGTGAAGACTCTCCCATCTAATAATTTCAGGTCTTGGTATTGTATCCAAACAGCAAGCAAAGCTAAATAAAACTACATTGCAAGGATAGCATAACTTATGTGAAGAAGCAAAAACTTAGGTTCAACCGATACTAACCGATAATTGTTGAAGAAAGGTGGGATGCCTACCGGGGCATCCCCAAGCTTAGATGCTTGAGACTTCTTGAAATATTATCTTGGGGTGCCTTGGGCATCCCCAAGCTTGAACTTTTGTGTCTCCTTAATTACTCTCATATCATGGTTTCTCTTTTTATCAAAAGCTTCATTCACAACAAATTCAACAAGAACTCGTGAGATAGGTTAGTATAAACCAATGCAAAACCTTATCATTTTCTACTGTGACAAATCACTAACATTATTATTCAATATTGCATACTAAATGCCTCTGCATATTTAATACTCCTATCCTCAAATAGAATCATTAAACAAGCAAAATATGCAAACAATGCAAACATAACAGCAATCTGCCAGAACAGTACAGTTTGTAAAGAATGCAAGATTCATCATACTTCCCTAACTCCAAAAATTATGAAAGAAAATTAAAATTTTAGTAAATTTATCAGAGCTCAATATGCAAAAAGATTCAACATTATACCACTCCCTGAATTTTCTACGGAATTTTTGCAACAACGGTAAAATTTGTATTTTCAAACAGCAACATGTATACTAGCAAAATAAGCATGGTAAAGGCTATCCTTGACATTTTTATTGAAACTAAAGATGAAAAACATTATTCTAAATAACAGCAAGCAAATACTTACAAATTAAAATGACGCTCCAAGCAAAACACATATCATGTGGTGAATAAAAATATAGCTCCAAGTAAAGTTACCGATGAACGAAGACGAAAGAGGGGATGCCTTCCGGGGCATCCCCAAGCTTAGGCTCTTGGTTGTCATTGAATATTACCTTGGGGTGCCTTTGGAATCCACAAGCTTAGTCTCTTGCCACTCCTTATTCTGTAGTCCATCGAATCTTTACCCAAAACTTGAAAACTTCACAACACAAAACTTAACAGAAAACTCGTGAGCTCCGTTAGCGAAAGAAAACAAAATACCACTTCAAGGTACTGTAATGAACTCATTCTTTATTTACATTGGTGTTAAACCTACTTTATTACAACTTCTCTATGGTTTATAAACTATTTTACTAGCCATATATTCATCAAAATAAGCAAACAACACAATGAAAACAGAATCTGTCAAAAACAGAACAGTCTGTAGTAATCTGTAACTAACGCAAACTTCTGGAACTCCAAAAATTCTAAAATAAATTGGTGGACCTGAGTAATTTTTCTATTAATCATCTGCAAAAATAATCAACTAAATATCACTCTCCAGTAAAAAGTTGAAGCTAATTTCGTGAGCGCTAAAGTTTCTGTTTTTTACAGCATGATCATAAAGACTTCACCCAAGTCTTCCCAAAGGTTCTACTTGGCACAAACACTAATTAAAACATAAAACCACATCTAAACAGAAGATAGATAGATTATTTATTCCTAAACAGAACCAAAAAGCAAGAAACTAAAATAAAATTGGGTTGCCTCCCAACAAGCGCTAACGCTTAACGCCCCTAGCTAGGCATGATGATTTCAGTGATGCCCACATAAAAAATAAGAATTGAAACATAAAGAGAGCATCATGAAGAATATGACTAGCACATTTAAGTCTAACCCACTTCCTATGCATAGGGATTTTTGTGAGAAAACAACTTATGGGAACAAGAATCAACTTGCATAGGAAGGTAAAACAAGCATAACTTCAAAACTTTAAGCACATAGAGAGGAAACTTGATATTATTGCAACTCCTACAAGCATATGTTCCTCCCTCATAATAATTTTCAGTAGCATCATGAATGAATTCAACAATATAACCAGAACCTAAATCATTCTTTTCATGATCTACAAGCATAGAAAATTTACTACTCTCCACATAAGCAAAATTCTTCTCATTCGGAATAGTGGGAGTATCATAAGAGACTTGAACACTAAAATTGTTTCCACATTAAAAGAGTAATGTTCAGAAAAAGGGTAATAATAATCATGACAAGATTTGTAAATATAATCATCACTACTTTTTATAGCATAAGTTTCATCACAATAATCATCATAAGTAGCAACTTCGTTTTCATCATGATCGATTGAAACCTCTCCCAAGATAGTGGAATCACTAAATAAAGTTGACACTCTTCCAAATCCACTTTCATATTCATCACAATAAAATTCAACATCCTCGAAAATAGTGGGATCACTACTTCCTAAAGTTGACACTCTTCCAAACCCACTTTCATCAATATAATCATCATAAGTAGGAGGCATGCTATCATCATAGCAACTTTGCATATCAAAACTTGGGACGCTAAAAATATCATCTTCATTAAACATAGCATCCCCAAGCTTGGGACAAACATTAATTCCATCAAATATATTCTCAAATATTTCATCCTCATCAAACATAGCTTCCCCAAGCTTGGGCCCTTTCATATCATAAGCATAATCACTCTCATCATTAAAAATATTGATCGCACCAATAGTATAGCAATTATCATCATCATAATGAGTAGTAGGAGCAACATCATTTGGAAGGGATACCTTTTACCTTTGTTTCTCCTTCTTTTCTTTTTCTTCTTCACATTATGTGTAGGTTCAACCTTCCTCTTTGAGCTCCTTATTGATGAGATTGGTTGAATAGAAAGCTCCTCCTCGTTACTTGATTCATCATTAGAAATAATAGGAGGAGATTGGGAGATCTCTTCCCTTTCATTAGTATTCTCATCATCTTCCATTTGCTTTCTTTTCTTTAGATAATTGATAATATAAGGATTTTCAATGCAATTCTCTGCACAAAACATATAAATCTTTTTTGGATCAATATCAAGGAATTTCTTATGGGCAAATTCTGGAAGGTCCTTAAGTAGACGTTTCAATTCTTAATAACCCAAAAGTAAACTAAGCTCATTGTAATGTGCAAGGGAGATCAAATCATCACAATTTTTGGACACGATTTGGTCATGAAACAATTTGCATTGCAGATGTAAATGACCACGTTCATTGCAAAGTTCACAAGTACGGCAAAGGAATTTTAAATTTTCAGCACTCACACCTAGCCTTTCTTGCAACCATTTAGTTTCTAAATGCTTATGCCTCTTGCAATAAATATCTTCTCTATTTGGTGTTTTCATGCAAACATGCACTCCACAAAAGTTGACATGCTCATAAGAGATATTTCCATCATGACTAGAGCAATCATCATTAATACCATGGATATTCAAGGAGTTTATACTAACAACATTGCAATCATGCTCATCATTCAAAGATTTAGTGCCAAACATTTTAATGCATTCTTCTTCTAACACTTTGGCACAATTTTCCTTTCCATCATACTCACGAAAGATATTAAAAAGATGAAGCGTATGAGACAAACTCAATTCCATTTCTTTTTTGTAGTTTTCTTTTATAAACTAAACTAGTGATAAAACAAGAAACAAAAAGATTCAATTGCAAGATCTAAAGATATATCTTCAAGCACTCACCTCCCCGGCAACGGCGCCAGAAAAGAGCTTGATGTCTACTACGCAACCTTCTTCTTGTAGATGTTGTTGGGCACAAGCGCACAGGTTTGTAGGACAATAGCAAATTTCCCTCAAGTGGATGACCTAAGGTATATCAATCCGTAGGAGGCGTAGGATGAAGATGGTCTCTCTCAAACAACCCTGCAACCAAATAACAAAGAGTCTCTTGTGTCCCCAACACACCCAATACAATGGTAAATTGTATAGGTGCACTAGTTCGGTGAAGAGATGGTGATACAAGTGCAATATGGATGGTAGATATAGGTTTTTGTAATATGAAAATATAAAACAGCAAGGTAACAAGTGGTAAAAGTGAGCGTAAACGGTATTGCAATGCTAGGAAACAAGGCCTAGGGTTCATACTTTCACTAGTGCAAGTTCTCTCAACAATAATAACATAGATAGATCATATAACAATCCCTCAACATGAAACGAAGAGTCACTCCAAAGCCACTAATAGCGGAGAACAAACGTAGAGATTATGGTAGGGTACGAAACCACCTCAAAGCTATTCTTTCGGATCGATCTATACAAGAGTTCGTACTAGAATAACACCTTAAGACACAAATCAATCAAAACCCTAATGTCACCTAGATACTCCATTGTCACCTCAAGTATCCGTGGGCATGATTATACGATATGCATCACACAATCTCAGATTCATCCAACCAACATAAAAGTACTTCAAAGAGTTCCCCAAAGTTTCTACCTGAGAGTCAAGAACGTGTGCCAACCCCTATGCATAGGTTCATGGGTGGAACCCATAAGTTGGTCACCAAAACATACATCAAGTGGCACATGATATCCCATTGTCACCACAGATAAGCACGGCAAGACATACATCAAGTGTTCTCATAAAAGACTCAATCCGATAAGATAACTTCAAAAGGGGAAACTCAATTCATCACAAGAGAGTAGAGGGGGAGAAACATCATAAGATCCAACTACAATAGCAAAGCTCGGGATACATCAAGATCGTGCCATAGAGGGAACATGAGAGAGAGAGAGAGAGAGAGAGAGAGAGAGAGAGATCAAACACATAGCTACTGGGACATACCCTCAGCCCCGAGGGTGAACTACTCCCTCCTCGTCATGGATAGCGCCGGGATGATGAAGATGGCCACCGGTGATGTGTTCCCCCTCCAGCAGGGTGCCGGAACGGGCACCCGAGAGGTTTTTGGTAGCTACAGAGGCTTGCGGCGGCGGACCTCCCAGTCTATCTTCTGTTCTGGAAGTTTTACGATACGTAGGTATATATGGGTGCAAGGGGTACGTCGGGGGAGCTTCGGGGGCCCCACGAGGCAGGCGCGCCCCCACCCTCGTGGCCAGCTCCGTATCTTCGGCGTGAGAGTCCAACTCTATCCGGTGGCTTTCCTTCCAAAAATAACGTCTCCAGTTGATTTCGTTCCGTTTTGACTCCGTTTGATATTCCTTTTCTTCAAAACACTGAAATAGGCAAAAAAACAGCAAATCTGGGCTGGGCCTCCGGTTAATAGGTTAGTCCCAAAAGTAATATAAAAGTGGATAATAAAGCCCAATATTGCCCAAGACAGTAGATAATATAGCATGGAGCAATCAAAAATTATAGATACGTTGGAGACGTATCAGTAGACGACACTCTCCCCTCTCGTTGCTATGTATCACCATGATCTTGCGTGTTTATAGGAATTTTTTTGAAATTACTACGTTCCCCAACACTTTGGTCCCGGTTGGTGCCACAAACCGGGACCAAAGGTCTCTTTTCAGCAGCCCAAAGGGCGGGAAGCGAAGGCCTTTGGTCCCGGTTGGTGGCACCAACCGGGACTATAGGGGGCATTTGTCCCGGTTGGTGCCATGAACCAGGACCAATGCACCCCTTTAGTCCCGGTTGGTGGCACCAACCGGGACCAAAGGCCTTGTGCTGCCCGCGTCGCGGCCAAAAGTTTAGTCCCACCTTGCTAGTTGAGAGAGCTCAAGAGTGGTTTATAAGCGCTATTGCGCCCACCCTCTGGAGCTCCTCTCAACTGCAGGCTTTCGGGCCTAATCTGTGACTATGTGCTTGCGGGCCTACTGGGCCTGCTGCGGGCCTGAATCCTGACCCATGGTTGGGTTTCTAGTCGTATTCAGGCCGTGGTGGCCCAGTAGGTGGCACTTTTTTTGTTTCCCTTGTTGCTTTATTTATTTGATTTTGTTTCTACTTACAACAAAATACTTATTGTTGCTATTTTATTTTGTTTCTACTTATTTATTAAAGTTTATTTTGTTTCTACTTATTTATTTTATTTTGTTTCTACTTATTTTATTTTGTTTCTACTTATTTATTTTATTTTGTTTCTACTTTTTTTTGCTTATAATGTTTTGAACAGAAAATACTTTGATAATTTTAGTTGCATAAATTTTATATAATTTTAGTTTCAATAATACTAGAGGTTTATAAAAGCTTTTTAGTTGATTCCTTTACTACTGGTTCTAAGGCTGTTACAAAGGCATTTCATTTAGTACCGGTTCTAAGGCTCCCCACGAGCACCTTTAGTACTGGTTCTGCAGCTGTTTTTTAGTCCCACCTCGCCAAGCAAGAGGCACTCGCAGCGGTTTATAAGTCCTGAGTGCAGAGACGATATGAAGGAGAGGCGCAATGCTCACTTGCACGTTGCTTAGCTTTAGGCCTTGAGGAAGTGGTGTAGACTGCACGGAGCTATCAGGGTTTCGGACGAAAACTACACATAGCTCCGTGCAGTCTACACTATTTCCTCAAGGCCTGAAGCTAAGCAACGCGCGGGTGAGCATTGCGTCTTTCTTTAATTTTGATCACTAGTCGTTAACCCGTGCGACTGCACGGGCTAGGTAATTGCATGTTCAATATTAGCGTAAATTTATAACTTCATTTCACTTTGCTCTAATCAACTTTTATGAGTCCATGTTCTCTCCATCTACATTTAATGCATACAGTATATATAATAATAAATAATTGAAATAACGGACTTCAAAATATAGTGTCACTATATTTGAAAAAATGGAATAAAAACATATTATCAATTTTACAACCAAAGATGCACTAATGTTGAGAAACACTAAGGAAGCACCAATAAATCCGAGGCACATAAAGTCTGTTAATTCTGTTCCTTTGACCTGCAGACTATTTCCATCTTTTCTCAAGTAGAGATTGCAAGAAAATCTCATGAGACTGTTGACATGCAGGTTCCTACCCAAGGACTTCTGTCGTCAAGGTCAGCTACGCCATCGACTGAGCCAGTGTATGATACCCTAATACAGCTCTGACAGTACAGAGAGGACTTTGATGGAGCCGACAGCACATCTAGCTTCCTATCTCCTTCTAGGCAAAACTCTTGTTCGGCCGTGAGGCTTGAGGTCACTTTTTTTTTACGTGCATGTACTTTTTTTTATTGGGATGTGGACTCTTTGTTAAGGTGAGGCATGAGAACTCTTTGTTAACATGAGGCATGAGGATTTTTTTTGTTATATTGCATGAGGACTTCTTTTCTGTACACGTATTTATTTCACTATTTAAGGAAGAAGGCACGTTGTTTTTGTTTGTACAAAAGACGTGACCTTTGGGGACTCTTTTTTTTACGTGTGGCAAAAAAGGCACGTTGTTTTTATTCTTAAAGAATTTGACCTTGCTTTTTTTTGGAGAAAACGTGGATGTGGGCGTTACATAAATTAGACCTGGGCATTATTATTTTTGAGAAAAGTTAGACTTGAGCATTGTGGATTCTAGATATCAATGGGGACGATGCTTAAATTTTTTTTAAGGGACATGTATTGTGCGTGAGATGTTCTGATTATGTGCACAAAGATGTTTTTTTCCTAAAAGAGATGCACGTGGGTACCTCACGCACGTCAAATCTATCAGGAAATCACATCTACATGTAATCTACATGAGATGAGATGTTTTTTTAAGGCATGCACATGGGGCAATAGCTCAGGACTCCTAAAGAACCTCATCCAACGGCTGTAGGTAATTAATTTGGAGATCTAATAGAAAATTTTCTTAGTTTGTGAGAATTAACGTGGAGCCTTGTATGGTACCCCCAATTAGTAAATATAAGATTGTGTGTTCAAAATGCACCATTCAAAGCCACATCATCAATTTAAAACCCTTTCTGACTTCATTTGTTATTTTACATGCATTTACTGATTTTTTGAGCTATAAGACCCTGAAATTCAAAAGCATTTCAAATAAACTCTGAAAAGGTTGAAAGTTGGCATGGTATCATCATTTCACCCACATAGCATGTGCAAAAAAGTTGAGAGGGTTACGGAAAAAACTAGATGCACTTCGTGTACAAAACGGACAATCTCTTTCGAAGTATCAGGGTTTCATACAGAAACTCATCTGTTACAAAGGGATTTTATTTTTTTGAGCTTATTTGAACTCCTGACTTTTTATGTGTTCAAAATGCACCATTCAAAGCCACATCATCAATTTTCAACCATTTCTGACTTCATTTGTTATTTTGCATACATTTACTGATTTTTTTGAGCTATAAGACCCTGAAATTCAAAAGCATTTCAAATGAACTCTGAAAAGGTTGAAAGTTGGCATGGTATCATCAATTATGCAGGCCCTTAATATACTCGGAGGTATGTCTGTCACCGTATATCCATTGCCGGTTTATCTGCGTGCATTATATATAATTATGTGTGTCAAAAATCATTACAGATTCACATGGATAGATAAGTGACCAAATTAATAGAAGTTCATCATCACATTAAAACCAAAGTACATACATAGTTCAAATTGAACAACATATAGCTCTCCAGAGCATCTAGTTAAACCATACAGTGAAACTATGTAAAACATTTCAATGCAACAACAAATGCGATCATAATCACAACCAAGGTAACAATTGATCCAATGACATAATGATACCAAGCCTCGGTATGAATGGCATATTTTCTAATCTTTCTAATCTTCAACCGCATTGCATCCATCTTGATTTTGTGATCATCGACGACATCCGCAACATGCAACTCCAATATCATCTTCCCCTCCTCAATTTTTTTATTTTTTTTCTTCAAGTAATTGTTTTCTTCTTCAACTAAATTTAACCTCTTGACAATAGGGTCGGTTGGAATTTCCGGTTCAACTACCTCCTAGATAAATAAAATCTATGTCAACTTGATAGGCATAATTGTCACAAATAATAAATGAACCAAATAGTTATAAAAGATAATATATACCACATCTGAATCATAGCCAGGACGAGGGCCGACGAGGGCGGATACCAAAACCATCGCACTATATAATAACAAGCAATAATAAAAGTAAGAAAATTAGACAAGTATCTATTTAAAGTAAGAATTTTTTTGTTCAGAAGAAGATAAGAACAAGAGGCTCACCACAGTGGTGCCGGCGACGAGATCGGCGCGGGCGATCGACGGCGGTGAAGATGGGGACAGGACGTGACGGACCGCTAAACCTTTGCAAATCTCGGGGAAAATGGAGCTTGGAGGTTGAGCTTCGAGAGGAGAAAGCTTAACTAGTGTGGCTCGGGCATTTCATCAAACACCTCATGTGCATAGGAGATGAGCTAGAGCACCCAAATGCCCTTCCCTCGCCGTTGAAAAAAAAACAGAGCAATCGTGGAGTGCTCTTCATGGGCGAGGTATATATCAAACAACTCATTTGTCCCGGATCGTGGCTGGAACCGGGACTAAAGCCCCCCCTTCTGTCGATGCGAGCCACGAACCGGGACAAATGTATGGGCAGAGCGAGGCCCATCGGTCCCGGTTCGTGCAGGGGCGGTCCGGTTCGTGCTGTGAACCGGGACAAATGGGTCCGCATTTAACCGGGACCAATGCCCACGAGGCCCCAGCCAGCCCCCGGGCTCACGAACCGGGACGTATGACCCCATGGGTCCCGGTTCGTGACTGAACCGGGACTAATGGGCTGGCCAGGCCCGAACCAAAGCCCTGTTTTCTACTAGTGTCTGGTTCTCTACCATGGAGTTCGTTCTGAGGGATGCGGTAGATAGGCTAGATTTTCAGCCTGCAAACCTTTACAACCTTCCATATGCGACTTATGATTCATTCTTATCTTCTGGTTCTCTGTTGTTGATTCTAATTTTTTTTGTATGTAGTTCTGATCCCTACTTTTTATTTTACCAGGGAGTTCAGTAGTTTGATACCAACTGGATCTTCAAACTCGTTGCATGGTCCAGATGCTCAAACCTTGCAGCCGGCTGGGTCAATCAATATATTGGAAAGAAACAGCAATGTATTGTTTCCGGATGGAGAAGACAATATGCCATCAGATGGATCTGGGCGGGCGCCGCTTACAGGTTCAGGCATCACTCAAGAACCATTTGAGGATGGCAATGGGCCGTGCAGGAGGCCCAGCGTATGCGTGCTCGGAGCATTGCGAGGCAACATCAGGCTGGAAGCCCAGGTAAGACGAAAATGTTTAATATTCAGTAAATTTTCTGCTTGCTATCAATATGTGGCCAACCCAAAAGAAACAGTGAAAAATAAATATTAGTGAACAACAATACTAAATTTGTAAGAACGGTTATATTTGAAAACTTATCTGTGCCAGCTATGGGGACAAATATGTGCCAGATTTTTAATTGGTAAGAAAGCAAGTTTGTGTGGATATTGATGTATGGTTTAATTTGAAACTGTAATTAGTATACTTTCGAAAGTAAAAAATATAGTTACTTCATAGCATGTTGCAGTTGTAGATTTATTTTTTTTCTTTAAAAAACATATTGACCATCAAGATAACCTACAGAGCATTTTACTTATTAAATACTTAGAAAAACAGTTTCATTAAAGAGTGTAAATTTAGTGAAAGTTACTAATTAAAGCAGGATTTCCAACAAAAAAATATACTTCATTACCATCGTTATCGAATATATTTCATACTACAACTATTTTCTAAAATAAACAATTACTGGATTCCAACAAAATTTATGGTGCGGCTCCGTAAAGGTGTCGTTGCAAGAGAATTTTGTCCAACAAGAAAGAGTGCTCTCGAGGAGTCTGTACGCAAATTCACCACTACAAAGTCAGAGACAGTCGTGAACCCTAGTATTGGCATGACATTTGACTCATTGGATGAAGCTTATGCCTTCTACAATATTTATTCGTGGGAAACTGGTTTCGGTATTAGATATTCCCGGAGCAGGTTGAATGTTCATCGGGAGAAATGTATGCAAGAATTGGTTTGTGGTTGTGCGGTATGTACATCTAATTTTTTGAATTGTTTAATCTATGACAAACTGGGCAGGGCGAGTTTGTAACAAATGTATATGTATTGTAGGGTGCTGCACTAAAGGAAAATTCAAGGTCTCCGAGGACTGACTGCCATGCTATGATAAGACTTTTGCGGTCAGTTGACAATGGGTAGTATGTAAGCGATCAGAAAGCTGAGCACAATCATCAACTAACAGTGACATGTGGGCAGAAGCTTCATTGGAAGTCTCATCGTTACATAGATGTAACACGCTAGAGATCTGGTAAAGCAGCTTCGCATAAATAATGTTAGTTTGAGCAAAGTATACAGCATTGTCGGTAGTTTCTTTGGTACTATGGAAAATGTTCCTTTCAGGAAAAAGTCTTTGCGGACCTTGTGTGGGAAGCTTAGTAGAGAACAATCTGACAACGATGCGACCAAGACGCTTGATCTGTTGCAGAAACTAAAGGCGGATGACAACAGCTTTGAATACACTGTTCAGGTGGACGAAGAGAGCCGGATTAAGACACTTATGTGGGCAACTGGTAAAGGGATAGAACAATACAAGTACTTCGGCGATGCAATTACATTTGACACGACTTACAGGACTAATCTTTATGACATGCCTTTCGGTCTGTTTGTCGGCATCAAAAGTCATTTCCAGAGCATAATATTTGGTGCGGTGATGACGAGGGATGAAAAGGTAGATAGTTTCAAGTGGGTATTCAAAGAGTTCTTACGTATGATGGGTGGCAAACCGCCGCAAACAATTCTAACACGTTAGGAATGTAATATGATGGTTATGTCTTTGTGTTATTTCAAGTGTGCAATGCATTGTAAAATGGTATGAATGTAAAGATAACCCTTTTACCTTTGGCACTGCAGATCAAGCAAGGGCCATGGAACTGGCAATAATAGACGAGTTCCCAGAAGCCATGGAATGCAGTTTCATGTTTTGGTCGTCATTTCTTCATACAAACTCCGATTTTGGTGCTTTTGGGCTTGTTGGATTCATCCCGGAAAGACTGATGCGCCAATTATATTGAATCTTCAATTTGGAGATTATAGAAAATGCTAAAATATCAAAATCTCCATAGGACCAGAATCCGATGCCTCAACCTCGTCCGTTTTGGCCCCAACTCGCTCTTTTTTTATGTGCCAACTCCATGGAAATGCCAATACGCCTACAAAGACAACAAAACAAAGTGGAACTAATGAAAACTAAAAAAAAGTTATGCAATGAACTTGATAAAACGGCTAAAGATCAGAAACTATGCATTGTGGACATGGAAATTGCTAAAATGCATATGATACGAGGAATTTTGGAACTAGAAGAAGTTGTGGCTGTTTGGATACCAAGAATTGGATGTGAGATTTTAGAAAACCAGTTTTTAGAGGATTTTTAGGACAACCATTTTTAGTTAGTTTTTCTGTTAAAGTAAGTCTATGGAATTCCATGTGTTGGATAGGGAAAATAAGAAAAATAGGTACGCCATTCAATGACAAAGCGGCTTTGTAAAAAAAATACCCTCCAGTCAATCTGGATGTGTAGGGTTCGTGCCCCAGGGTTGCTCCTTCCTCTATGTGCCCATGCCACACGGCGGCCGTCACGTCCAAGCAGCGAGCTCGCTCAGCCGCACCAGGTTACAACGTCGCCTCTTCTCGACTTCTCGTGCATGCAGATGACACTGCGGACCTGCGGTGCTCTTGATGCGTCTCCGTGCCAGACGACGACAGGCACGTCCGGGCGCCGAGCAGCGAGGTCGCCCAACCATGTCGACTTCCGGCATCGCCTCGCTCGAGCCTACAGAGGACGTCGTGGTGCTCGTGACGGGTCTTCATGCCACACACAACGCCCATCCAGAGCGGCGAGCTCCCCTAGCCGCGCGGACTTCCGATGTCTCTTCGCTCGTGCTCGAGGAGGACGCTATGATCGTGATGCGTCGCCATGCCACACGACGACGGCCACATCCTGTCCCCAAGCGGCGAGCTCGTCGCCGGCTTCCGGCGCGTCGTCTCGCTCGTGCGTGGACGTCCCAGTGCTCGTGATGTGTCGTCGTGCCACATGACGACGGCCACGTTCAGGCCATCTCTCCTGTTCAATAACTGTCGACATCGTGTCCTTAGAAAACTGGTTTATAAAAAAACGTCAATTAGTCGTTTTTCTACAAGTTGGGTTTTTGGAGAACTTAGTTTTTTTTAAGAAAAAAGGCATGTACTCAATTTTATAAATAAAGCCACCAAGCAGAGTATCACCAACAACAACCAACAGCTAAACCAACAAGGTAGCAGCCAACCGAAAGAAGTTTAGCATATATGGCTAACGAGCCGATCATGGCACGCAGGCCAGCAATCAAAAGATAAAATAAAAGCAAGCAGAACTAAGGCGCCGATCGATTCCGCTGCAACAAGGAAGAAGCCGTAGACCGAATCTTGGATGTCATAACGTCGAAAGCTTTGAGGTCCGCCTCCTTAATCAATAATCTCCACTGCTGCAGGAATACACCAGCTTTAAATAAGCAACTCATAAGATTAGCCGAGAAGGTATGCTCGATGGTAAATTTGTTGCGCGTGGTCCACAGCGATCAGCAGATCGCCGCAAACCCAACCAAAAAAATCCTCTTAGAAGTGGCAGATAAGCTGCTGGAAAGCCGTCTCAAGTCCACGAAGGACGATGGGTTCCAGCTCACTTGCAGCCAAATACGAATACAGCTTCCACACGAATTTAGCCAAAGAGCAATGCAAGAAAATATGGTCAGTGTTTTCGATGTCCCCACAAAGAGCACATATGTCAGAGCCCGGGACGTTCCTTTTCCGAATTTGATCCGCCGCGGGAAGCTTCCCACGGAAAGCTTGCCACAAGAAAATCTTGATCTTAGGAGGGACACGAGCTCTCCAGATGCAATGGAACTTGGACGTGGGAGAGCCAGAGATCAGTTTGGCATAGACCAACTTGACCGAAAAACGACCAGAAGCATAATGGGGCCAGATGACCGAGTCCTCTTCCTCTGAGAGCAAGGGGAAGCAAGCAGTAAGGCGATGCCAATCTTCCAACTCTACAGGAGAGAGCGTCCTGCGGAGATCTAGGTTCCAGTTATTCAGGGAGAGCTTGAAGATAGAGATCTCCGGATTATGGCAGTAAGAAAAAAGATCCAGGAAGGCCACAGCCAGGGTGGACTCACCGTACCACCAATCTAACCAGAAACGAGTAGACTTACCATTCCGAACTACAAATTTGACCAAAGACTGGAAAATTGGACGAACTTTAACAAGCTGGCGCCAAAATTGGGAGCCACCAACGGGCGAAGCAAACATGGGGCTCGATCCCTGAAAGTACTTAGCCTTGAGGATGGTTAGCCAAAGAGGGCTCTCAACAGAGGACATGATTTTTCACCACCACTTTAAAATGAGGCATTTATTCATGACAACCGTATTAGTAATGCCTAACTCGCCCAGGTTCTTGGGTCTGCAGATGAGTTTCCATTTCACCATCCTATATTTGCGTTTATTATCAGCCGAATTCCAATAGAAGGCACTTATGTGCTTGTCAAAGCCAGCATGGATCCCTCCAGAGACAAGATGGAATCCCATCAGGAACATGTGAAGGGAGGAGAGGCAAGCATTGGTCAGGGCAACCTTGCCCGCTTGGGTATTGTACCGTCCTCTCCAAGGTAGGACCCGATTTCCCACCTTAGTGACAGCCGGAGCAAAATCTCTAGCCAAGAGTTTGAGGGGAGAGATCGGGAGGCCAAGGTATTTGAAAGGGAAGGATCCTAGAGAGCAATTGAGGAGATGAGCAACTCTTGGGCCTCAACGTCCGAGACCCCAGTAACAATGACTTCACTCTTGGCGAAGTTAATTTTGAGACCCGGCAGCGCTTCGAAGCAGAGGAGCAAGAATTTCAGGTGGATAATGCACTCCTCATTTAGGTCAACCATAATGATGGTATCGTCCATATATTGTAGGTGGGAAATACCATTAGGAACAAGGTGGGAGCTAGCAGGAGTAATGTGCCCAGCTGCGGCAGCCCTAGTTAAAATATGGGATAAAGCATCTGCGACAAAGTTGAAGAGAAGAGGAGAAGCAGGGTCACCTTGCCTTAGGCCCCTACCGTTGGCGAAGAAGTGGCTAACATTTCCATTGACTGAAACCGCAGTGTGGCCACCCGTAACCAAGTGCATGAGCCTATGAACTACTGCACCATCAAACCCTTTGGCTAGTAGCACTTGCCGAAGGAATTTCCAACTGACCGAATCGTAAGCTTTTTCGAAATCCAGTTTCAGGATTACTGCTTTGGAGCCGCGAGCTCGCAGATCATGAACAATCTCATGGAGACAAAGAATACCATTGAGAATGAACCTGCCCTTAATGAAATCCGTTTGGAACGGGCTAAGAGAGCGGTGGGCAATGGGGAGAGCCTAGTGGCAAAGCCTTTAGCCGGAAGCTTCACAAAGTTATTGATCAAGGCAATAGGCCTAAAATGAGTAATTAAGTCAGCCCCTTTGACTTTATTAATAAGAGTAAGAACCGCATAGTTTGGTCAAGAAATATCGACGGTTCCCAGCCAGAAGCCATGAATGATAGCACGGACAAGACCCCGAAGCTGAGGCCAAAAATTCCTAAAGAAGGGAATGGAGAAACCATCAGGACCTGATGCCGCATTTGAGTTGGCTGTGCGTATCGTATCGAAAATCTCCTCATTAGAGAGGGGAATCAGCAAGGTGTCTTTATCATCACTTGTAACCTGATCCTGAGAGGTCCAGAAAGAATTGGCCAATCTAAATCCTACCTCAGGCTTAGCAGAGAGTACCGAAGAGAAGAAGTTAACCACATGTGACATAATCTGGGAGGGATCAGAGACCCTAGCTTATTAATAAGCAGGCTATCGATCATGCAAGGGCGACGCCTACCGTTGGCTATGACAAAGTGTTGGAAATATGCCCTAGAGGCAATAATAAATTAGTTATTATTATTATATTTCCTTGTTCATGATAATCGTTTATTATCCATGCTATAATTGTATTGATAGGAAACTCAAATACATGTGTGGATACATAGACAACACCATGTCCCTAGCAAGCCTCTATTGGCTAGCTCGTTGATCAATAGATGGTTACGGTTTCCTAACCATGGACATTGGATGTCATTGATAACGGGATCACATCATTAGTAGAATGATGTGATGGACAAGACTCAATCCTAAGCCTAGCACAAAGATCGTAGTTCGTATGCTAAAGCTTTTATAATGTCAAGTATCATTTCCTTAGACCATGAGATTGTGCAACTCCGGATACCGTAGGAATGCTTTGGGTGTACCAAAGCGTCCACAACGAATCTGGGTGGCTATAAAGGTGCATTACGGTATCTCCGAAAGTGTGCATTGGGTTGGCACGAATCGAGGCTGGGATTTGTCACTCCGATGTAAACGGAGAGGTATCTCTGGGCCCACTTTCGGTAGGACATCATCATAATCTGCACAATGTGACCAAGGGGTTGATCACGGGATGATGTGTTCTGGAGCGAGTAAAGAGACTTGCCGTAACGAGATTGAACAAGGTATCGGTATACCGACGATCGAATCTCGGGCAAGTACAATACCGCTAGACAAAGGGAATTGTATACGGGATTGATTGAGTCCTTGACATCGTGGTTCATCCGATGAGATCATCGTGGAACATGTGGGAGCCAACATGGGTATCCAGATCCCGCTATTGGTTATTGACCGGAGAACGTCTCGCTCATGTCTACATGTCTCCCGAACCCGTAGGGTCTACACACTTAAGGTTCAGTGACGCTAGGGTTATAAAGGAAGTTTGAATGTGGTTACCGAATGTTGTTCGGAGTCCCGGATGAGATCCTGGACGTCACGA
Organism: Aegilops bicornis; assembly: GCA_021605145.1. Lineage (NCBI taxonomy): Eukaryota > Viridiplantae > Streptophyta > Magnoliopsida > Poales > Poaceae > Aegilops > Aegilops bicornis. The sequence goes on along the minus strand of CM038670.1, from coordinate 767,456,149 downwards.
GGAGTTCCGGAATGGTCCGGAGGTAAAGATTTATATATGGGAAGTCCTGTTTTGGTCACCGGAAAAGTTTGAGGCGATATCGGTAATGTCTGGGACCACCGGGAGGGTCGAGGTCCACCAAGTGGGGCCACCAACCCCGAGAAGGATCGTGGGCCAAGTGTGGGAGGAACCAGCCCCAAGGGGCTGGTGCGCCCTAAGAGGCCCAAGCGCAAGGGAGAGTGGGAGGGCAAACCCTAGGCGAGATGGGCCCTAAGGCCCATCTAGTGGGCGCCTCCCCTCTCCTCCCCTCTTGGCCGCCTCCCCTTTTTCCCATCTAGGGCTGCCGCCCCTCTGGGGTGGGAACCCTAGAGGGGCGCACCCTCCTCCCTTTCCCCTATATATGAGGCCAAGGGGCTGCCCATAACACATGAGAGCCTCTCCCTCTCCAGCGCCCTGCCTCTCCTCCTCCTCTTCTCCCTTGGTGCTTGGCGAAGCCCTGCTGGATTACCACGCTCCTCCATCACCACCACGCCGTTGTGCTGCTGCTGGATGGAGTCTTCCTCAACCTCTCCCTCTCTCCTTGCTGGATCAAGGCGTGGGAGATGTCACCGGGTTGCACGTGTGTTGAACGCGGAGGTGCCGTCCGTTCGGCACTAGGATCTCCGGTGATTTGGATCACGACGAGTACGACTCCTTCAACCCCGTTCTCTTGAACGCTTCCGCTTAGCGATCTACAAGGGTATGTAGATGCACTCTCCTTCCCTCGTTGCTAGTTTCTCCATAGATAGATCTTGGTGACACGTGGGAAAATTTTGAATTTCTGCCACGTTCCCCAACAAAGGGTATCGAGCTAGGTCTATTGCGTAGATTCTTTGCGAGTAGAACACAAAGTAGTTGTGGGCGTTGATTTTGTTCAATATGCTTACCGTTACTAGTCCAATCTTGTTTCGACGGTATTGTGGGATGAAGCGGCCCGGACCGACCTTACACGTACTCTTCGTGAGACAGGTTCCACCGGTGACATGCACTTGGTGCATAAGGTGGCTAGCGGGTGCCGATCTCTCCCACTTTAGTCGGAACGGATTCGATGAAAAGGGTCCTTATGAAGGGTAAATAGCAATTGGCATATCACATTGTGGTTTTGCGTAGGTAAGAAACGTTCTTGCTAGAAACCCATAGCAGCCACGTAAAACATGCAAACAACAATTAGAGGACGTCTAACTTGTTTTTGCAGGGTATGCTATGTGATGTGATATGGCCAAGAAGAATGTGATGAATGATATGTGATGTATGAGATTGATCATGTTCTTGTAATAGGATTCACGACTTGCATGTCGATGAGTATGACAACCGGCAGGAGCCATAGGAGTTGTCTTTATTTATTGTATGACCTGCGTGTCATTGAACAACGCCATGTAATTACTTTACTTTATTGCTAACCGGTAGCCATAGTAGTAGAAGTAATAAGTTGGCGAGACAACTTCATGGAGACACGATGATGGAGATCATGATGATGGAGATCATGGTGTCATGTCGGTGACAATGATGATCATGGAGCCCCGAAGATGGAGATCAAAGGAGCAATATGATATTGGCCATATCATGTCACTACTATATAATTGCATGTGATGTTTATTATGTTTATGCATCTTGTTTACTTAGAACGACGGTAGTAAATAAGATGATCCCTTACACAAATTTCAAGAAGTGTTCTCCCTTTGTGCACCGTTGCTACTGATTCGTAAACTTCTAAGCACCACGTGATGATCGGGTGTGATGGATTCTTACGTTCACATACAACGGGTGTAAGACAGATTTACACAGCAAAAACACTTGGGGTTAACTTGACGAGCCTAGCATGTATGGACATGGCCTCGGGAACACAGAGACCGAAAGGTCGAGCATGAGTCGTATGGTAGATCGATCAACATGAAGATGTTCACCGAGTCGACTAGTCCGTCTCACGTGATGATCGGACACGGCTTAGTTGACTCGGATCATGTAATCACTTAGATGACCGGAGGGATGTCTATCTCGAGTGGGAGTTCATAAGATGAACTTAATTATCTTGAACATAGTCAAAAGACCTTTTGCAAATTATGTCGTAAGCTCGCGCTTTAGTTCCACTTGTTTAGATATGTTCCTAGAGAAAATATAGTTGAAAGTTGACGATGGCGATTATGCGGACAATAAATAGCTTATGTCCTTAATGCACCGCTCGGTGTCTTTGAACCCCAAACGTCAAATGCGTGGATGTTGCGAACATCGGACATACACGTTTTGATAACTACATGATAGTTCGGTTAAGCGGTTTAGAGTTGAGGCACCAAAGACGTTTTCGAAGCGTCACGGAACATATGAGATGTTTCGAGGGCTGAAATTGGGATTTCAAGCTCGTGCCCACGTCAAGAGGTATGAGACCTCCGACGATTTTCTTAGCCTACAAACTAAGGGAGAAAAGGTCAATCGTTGAGCTTGTGCTCAGATTGTCAGAGTACAACAATCACTTGAATCGAGTGGGAGTTGATCTTCCAGATGAGATAGTGATGTTTCTCCAAAGTCATTGCCACCAAGCTGCTAGAGCTTCGTGATGAACTATAACATATCAAGGATAGAGATGATCCTTGAGGTATTCGCGTTGTTTGACATCACGAAAGTAGAAGTCAAGAAGGAGCATCAATTGTTGATGGTTGGTGAAACCACTAGTTTCAAGAAGGGCAAGGGCAAGAAGGGATACTTCATGAAGCGGCAAATCAGCTGCTGCTCTAGTGAAGAAACCCAAGGTTGAACCCAAACCCGAGGCTGAGTGCTTACGTAATAAGGGAACAGCCAACGGAGCAGCATTACCCTAGATACTTGGTAGATAAGAAGGCTGGCAAGGTCGATAGAAGTATATTGGATATACATTATGTTAATGTGTACTTTACTAGTACTCCTAGTAGCACCAGGGTATTAAGATACCGGTTCGGTTGCTAAGTGTTAGTAACTTCGAAATAAAAGCTACGGAATAAACGGAGACTAGCTAAAGGTGAGCTGACGATATGTGTTGGAAGTGTTTCCAAGTTTGATTTGATCAAACATCGCACGCTCCCTCTACCACCAAGATTAGTATTAAACCTGAATAATTGTCATTTGGTGTTTGCGTTGAGCATAGACATGATTGGATTATGTCTATCGCAATACGGTTATTCATTTAAGGAGAATAATGGTTACTCTGTTTATTTGAATAATACCTTCAATGGTCTTGCACCTAAAGGAATGGTTTATTGAATCTCGATCGTAGTGATACACATTTCCATGCCAAAAGGTATAAGATAGTAATGATAGTACCACTTACTTGTGGCACTGCCATGTAAGTCATATTGGTATAGAACGCATGAAGAAGCTCCATGTTGATGGATCTTTGGACTCACTCGTTTTGAAAAGATTGAGACATGTGAACCATGTCTATTGGTGTATATGCATGAAGAAACTCCATGCAGATGGATCGTTTGGACTCACTTGATTTTGAATCACTTGAGATATGCAAATCATACCACATGGGCAAGATGACTGAAAAAGCCTCGGTTTCAGTAAGATGGAACAAGATAGCAACTTGTTGGAAGTAACACATTTTGATGTATGCAGTCCAATGAGTGCTGAGGCATGCAGTGAATATCGTTATGTTCTTACTTCACAGATGATTCGAGTAGATGTTGAGTATATTTACTTGATGAAACACAAATCTGAATTATTGAATGGTTCAAGTAATTTCAGAATGAAGTTTAAGATCTTCGTGACAAGAGGATAGAATGTCTATGATATGATCATAGAGATGAATATCTGAGTTACAAGTTTTGGCACACAATTAAGACATTGTGCAAATTGTTTCACAATTAATACCGCACTGGAACACCATAGTGTGATGGTGTGTCCGAACATCATAGTTGCACTCTATTGGATATGGTGCGTGCCATGATATCTCTTATCGAATTACCACTATCGTTCATGGGTTAGGCATTAGAGACAACCGCACTCACTTTAATGGGGCACCACGTAATTCCGTTGAGATGACACCGTATGAACTATGGTTTAGAGAAACCTAAGCTGTCATTTCTTAAAGGTTTGGGGTCATGACGCTTATGTGAAAAAGGTTTCAGGTTGATAAGCTCGAACCCAAAGCGGATAAAATGCATCTTCATAGGACACCCAAAACAGTTGGGTATACCTCCTAATTCAGATCCGAAAGCAATAGGGATTGTTTCTTGAATCGGGTCCTTTCTCGAGGAAAAGTTTGTCTCGGAAAGTTGAGTGGGAGGATGGTGGAGACTTGATGAGGTTATTGAACCGTCACTTCAACAAGTGTGTAGCTGGGCACGGGAAGTTGTTCTGTGGCACCTACACCAATTGAAGTCAAGGCTTATGATAGTGATCATGAAGTTTTGGATCAAGTCGCTACTGCACCGTGAGGGTGACAAGGATGCGTCTTTGCTTCAGAGTGGTACGGTGATCCTGTCTTGAAGGTCATGTTGCTAGACAACAATGAACCTACGAGCTATGGAGAAGCGATGGTGGGCCCAAATTCTGACAAATGGTTAGAGGCCATAAAATCCGAGAGAGGATCCATGACTTTGGTGGACTTGCCCGATGATCGGCAAGCCATTGAAATAAATGGATCTTTAAGAAGAAGACGGATGTGGACGGTAATCACCTTCTATGAAGCTCGACTTGTGGCAAAGAGTTTTTCACAAGTTCAAGGAGTTGACTACGATGAGATCTTCTCATCCGTAGCGATGCTTGAGTCCGTCGGAATCATGTTAGCATAAGCTGCATTTATGAAATCTGGCAGATGGATGTCAAAACGAGTTTCCTTATCAGTCTTCGTAAGGAAAGGTTGTATGTAATACAATCAGAAAGTTTTTGTCGATCCTAAGGATGCTAAAAGGTATGCTGGCTCCAGCGATCCTTTCTAAGGACTGGAGTAAGCATCTCGGAGTTGGAATGTGCACTTTGATGTGATGATCAAAGATTTTGGATTTATACAAAGTTTATGAGAAACTTGTATTTCCAAAGAAGTGAGTGGGAGCACTATAGAATTTCTGATGAGTATATGTTGTTGACATATTGATGATCAGAAATGATATAGAATTTCTAGAAAGCATATAGGGATGTTTGAAAAGTGTTTTTCAATAGAAAACCTGGATTAGGCTACTTGAACAATAAGCATCAAAGATCTATAAGATAGATCAAAATGTTTAATAACACTTTCAAATGAGCACATACCTTGACATAATCTTGAAAGTGTTCAAGATGGATCAGTCAAAGAAGGAGTTCTTGCCTGAGTTGTAAGGTATGAAGTTAAGAGTTAAAAGCTTGACCACGGCAGAAAAGAGAGAAAGGATGAAGGTCGTCCCCTATGCTTCAGACATAGGCTCTATAGTATGCTATGCTGTGTACCGCACCGGAAGTGTGCCTTGCCATGAGTCAGTCGAGGGTACAAGAATGATCCAGGAATGGATCATTGGACATGATCAAAATTGTCCTTGGAGTAAATAAGGACATGTTTCTCGATTATGGAGGTGATAAAGAGTTCGGCGAAAGCGTTACGTCGATGCAAGCTTTAACACCTATCCGAGTGACTCGAGTAGCAAACCGGATACGTATAGTGGAGCAACCATTTGGAATAGCTTCAAGTGGAGCGTGGAAGCAGCATTTATAATATGACCTAGAAATTTGCAAAGCACACACGGATCTGAAAGGTTCGGACCCGTTGACTAAAACCCGTTGACTAAACCGTCTCTCTCAAGCAATACATGATCAAACGTCAGAACTCATTGAGTCTAATTCACATGATGTTGGGTACTAGTTTACTGACACTAGTAAACTGTGTGGGTGTTGGTCACATGGCGATGTGACCTATCGATGTTAATCGCATGACGATGTGAACTAGATTATTGACTCTAGTGCAAGTGGGAGACTGTTGGAAATATGCCCTAGAGGCAATAATAAATTAGTTATTATTATTATATTTCCTTGTTCATGATAATCGTTTATTATCCATGCTATAATTGTATTGATAGGAAACTCAAATACATGTGTGGATACATAGACAACACCATGTCCCTAGCAAGCCTCTATTGGCTAGCTCGTTGATCAATAGATGGTTACGGTTTCCTAACCATGGACATTGGATGTCATTGATAACGGGATCACATCATTAGTAGAATGATGTGATGGACAAGACCCAATCCTAAGCCTAGCACAAAGATCGTAGTTCGTATGCTAAAGCTTTTATAATGTCAAGTATCATTTCCTTAGACCATGAGATTGTGCAACTCCGGATACCGTAGGAATGCTTTGGGTGTACCAAACGTCACAACGTAACTGGGTGGCTATAAAGGTGCATTACAGGTATCTCGAAAGTGTCTGCATTGGGTTGTACGAATCGAGACTGGATTTGTCACTCCGTGTAAGCGGAGAGGTATCTCTGGCCCACTCGGTAGGACATCATCATAATGTGCACAATGTGACCAAGGGGTTGATCACGGGATGATGAGTTACGGAACGAGTAAAGAGACTTGCCGGTAACAAGATTGAACAAGGTATCGGTATACCGACGATCGAATCTCGGGCAAGTACAATACCGCTAGACAAAGGGAATTGTATACGGGATTGATTGAGTCCTTGACATCGTGGTTCATCCGATGAGATCATCGTGGAACATGTGGGAGCCAACATGGGTATCCAGATCCCGCTGTTGGTTATTGACCGAAAAACGTCTCGGTCATGTCTACATGTCTCCCGAACCCGTAGGGTCTACACACTTAAGGTTCGGTGACGCTAGGGTTATAAAGGAAGTTTGAATGTGGTTACCGAATGTTGTTCGGAGTCCCGGATGAGATCCTGGACGTCACGAGGAGTTCCGAAATGGTCCGGAGGTAAAGATTTATATATGGGAAGTCCTGTTTTGGTCACCGGAAAAGTTTCGGGCGATATCGGTAATGTACCGGGACCACCGGGAGGGTCCCGGGTCCACCAAGTGGGGTCACCAACCCCGGAAGGATGCGTGGGCCAAGTGTGGGAGGAACCAGCCCCAAGGGGCTGGTGCGCCCACAAGAGGCCCAAGGCGCAAGGGAGAGTGGGAGGGCAAACCCTAGGGCGGATGGGCCCTAAGGCCCATCTAGTGGGCGCCTCCTCTCCTCCCCTCTTGGCCGCCTCCCCTTTTTCCCATCTAGGGCTGCCGCCTCTAGGGGTGGGAACCCTAGAGGGGCGCACCCTCCTCCCTTTCCCTATATATATGAGGCCAAGGGGCTGCCCATAACACATGAGAGCCTCTCCTCTCCAGCGCAGCCTGCCTCTCCTCCTCCTCTTCTCCCTTGGTGCTTGGCGAAGCCTGCTGGGATTGCCACGCTCCTCCATCACCACCATGCCGTTGTGCTTCTGCTGGATGGAGTCTTCCTCAACCTCTCCCTCTCTCATTGCTGGTTCAAGGCGTGGGAGTCGTCACCGGGCTGTACGTGTGTTGAACGCGGAGGTGCCGTCTGTTCGGCACTAGGATCTCCGGTGATTTGGATCACGACGAGCACGACTCCTTCAACCCCGTTCTCTTGAACGCTTCCGCTTAGCGATCTACAAGGGTATGTAGATGCACTCTCCTTCCCTCGTTGCTAGTTTCTCCATAGATAGATCTTGGTGACACGTAGGAAAATTTTGAATTTCTGCTACGTTCCCCAACACAAAGAAGTATGCAGTAGGGGAATCGCCCTTTAGAGTCCAGTTAATGGTGCCTGCTACCTCTTGAGCACTGCATTGGATTTCCTTGAAGAGGAAAGGGTGATGTAGCAAAGTAGCGTAAGTATTTCCCTCAGTTTTTGAGAACCAAGGTATCAATCCAGTAGGAGGCTACGCGTGAGTCCCTCGTACCTACACAAAGCAAATAACTCCTCGCAACCAATGCGATAAGGGGTTGTCAATCCCTTCACGGTCACTTACAAGAGTGAGATCTGATAGAGATGATATGATAATATTTTTGGTATTTTTGTGATAAAGATGCAAAGTAAAATAAAAGCAAAGTAAAAAGCAAAGGAAATAACTAAGTATTGGAAGATTGATATGATGAAGATAGACCCGGGGGCCATAGATTTCACTAGTGGCTTCTCTCAAGAGCATAAGTATTTTACGGTGGGTGAACGAATTACTGTTGAGCAATTGACAGAATAAAGAATAGTTATGAGAGTATCTAGGTATGATCATGTATATAGGCATCACGTCCGAGACAAGTAGACCGACTCACATGCGCATCTACTACTATTACTCCACTCATTGACCGCTATCCAGCATGCATATAGAGTATTAAGTTCATGAAAACAGAGTAACGCCTTAAGCAAAATGACATGATGTAGAGGGATAAATTCATGCAATATGATAAAAACCCCATCTTGTTATCCTCGATGGCAACAATACAATACGTGCCTTGCTGCCCCTCATCCTTTGGGAAAGGACACCGCAAGATTGAACCCAAAGCTAAGCACTTCTCCCATTGCAAGAAAGATCAATCTAGTAGGCCAAACCAAACTGATAATTCGAAGAGACTTGCAAAGATAACCAATCATACATAAAAGAATTCGGAGAAGATTCAAATATTGTTCATAGATAATCTTGATCATAAACCCACAATTCATCGGTCTCAACATGTTGGGGATCGTAGCAGAAATTTAAAATTTTCTATGCATCACCAAGATCAATCTATGGAGTCATCTAGCAACGAGAGAGAGAGAGGAGTGCATCTACATACCCTTGTAGATTGCGAGCGGAAGCGTTCAAGAGAACGGGGTTGATGGAGTCGTACTCGTCGTGATCCAAATCACTGATGATCCTAGCACCGAACGGACGGCACCTCCGCGTTCAACACACGTACGGAGCGGAGACGTCTCCTCCTTCTTGATCCAGCAAGGGGGGAGGATAAGTTGATGGAGATCCAACAGCACGACGGCGTGGTGGTGGAAGCAGCGGGATTCCAGCAGGGCTTCGCCAAGCGCTACTGGAGGAGGAAGAGGTGTCACGGGAGGGAGAGGGAGGCGCCACGGCTTGGGGTGCGGCTGCCCTCCCTCCCCTCCGCTATATATAGGGGCTAGGGGGGCGCATTCCCCCTTGGAGATCCCATCTAGAGGGGGGGCGGCGGCCCCTCGGGGGGCAACGGACCCCTTAGGGTTTCCAACTAGGGGGGTGCATGCCCCCTCGGGGGGCAACGGCCCGCTAGGGTTTCCAACCCTAGGCGCCTTGGGCCCTTGGGTGGGGCGCACCAGCACACCAGGGGCTGGTTCCCACGCCACTTCAGCCCAAGGGGCCCTCCGGGATAGGTGGTCCCACCCGGTGGACCCCCGGGACCCTTCCGGTGGTCCCGGTATAATACCAGTGACCCCTGAAACTCTCCCGGTGGCCGAAACTGGACTTCCTATATATAAATATTTACCTCCGGACCATTCCGGAACTCCTCGTGACGTCCGGGACTCCGAACAACTTTTGGTTAACCACATACTAATATCTCTACAACTCTAGCGTCACCAAACCTTAAGTGTGTAGACCCTACGAGTTCGGGAGACACGTAGACATGGCCGAGACAACTCTCCGGTCAATAACCAACAGCGGGATCTGGATACCCATGTTGGCTCCCACATGCTCCACGATAATCTCATCGGATGAACCACGATGTCGAGGATTCAATCAATCCCGTATACAATTCCCTTTGTCTATCGGTACGCTACTTGCCCGAGATTCGATCGTCGGTATACCGATACCTTGTTCAATCTCGTTACGGCAAGTCTCTTTACTCGTTCCCGTAACACATCATCCCGTGAACAACTCCTTGACCACATTGAGCTCATTATGATGATGTCCTACAGAGTGGGTCCAGAGATACCTCTCCGTCATACGGAGTGACAAATCCCAGTCTCGATTCGTGCCAACCCAACAGATACTTTCGGGGATACCCGTAGTGTACCTTTATAGCCACCCAGTTACGTTGTGACGTTTGGCACATCCAAAGTACCCTTACGGTATCCGGGAGTTGCACAATATCATGGTCTAAGGAAAGGATACTTGACATTAGAAAAGCTTTAGCGCATTTAACTACACGATCTTGTGCTATGCTTAGGATTCGGTCTTGTCCATCACATCATTATCCTAATGATGTGATCCCGTTATCAATGACATCCTATGTCCATGGTTAGGAAACCGTAACCATCTATTGATCAACAAGCTAGTCGACTAGAGGCTCACTAGGGACATGTTGTGGTCTATGTATTCACACATGTATTACGATTTCCGGATAACACAATTATAGCATGAACAATATACAATTATCATGAACAAGGAAATATAATAATAACCTTTTTATTATTGCCTCTAGGGCATATTTCCAACACAACAAACACACTGCAAAAAGAAGATTACATCGAATAGATCTCCACAAGAGAGGGGGAGAACATTGTATTGAGATCCAAAAAAAAAGAGAGAAGAAGCCATCTAGCTACTAACTATGGACCCGAAGGTCTGAAGTAAACTACTCACACTTCATCGGAGAGGCTAAGGTGTTGATGTAGAAGCCCTCCGTGATGGGTGCCCTCTCCGGCGGAGCTCCGGAACAGGCCCCAAGATGGGATCTCATGGGTACATAAGGTTGCGGTGGTGGAATTAGGTTTTGGCTCAGATGTCGATCGTTTGAAGTGCGAGGTATATATAGGAGGAAGGAGTACGTCGGTGTAGCAACAGGGGGCCCACGAGGGTGGAGGGCGCGCCCCCCTACCTCGTGGCCTTCTGGAAGCTTCCTTGACGTAGGGTCTAAGTCTCCTGGATCATGTTCGGTGAGAAAATCACGTTCCCTAAGGTTTCATTCCGTTTGGACTCCATTTGATATTCCTTTTTTGCGAAACTCTGAAATAGGCAAAAAAGCAGCAATTCTGGGATGGGCCTTCGGTTAATAGGTTAGTCCCAAAACAATATAAAAGTGAATAATAAAGCCCATTAATGTCCAAAACAGTAGATAATATAGCATGGAGCAATCAAAAATTATAGATACGTTGCAGACGTATCAAGCATCCCCAAGCTTAATTCTGCTGCCGTCCTCGAGTAGGTAAATGATAAAAAGATAATATTTGATGCGGAGTGCTACTTGGCATAATTTCAATGTAATTCTTCTTAATTGTGATATGAATATTCAGTTCCGAAAGATTCAAGACAAAAGTTTAATATTGACATAAAATAATAATACTTCAAGCATACTAACAAAGCAATCATGTCTTCTCAAAATAACATGGCCAAAGAAAGTTATCCCTACAAGATCATATAGTCTTGCTATGCTCTATCTTCACCACACAAAGTATTTAAATCATGCACAACCCCGATGACAAGCCAAGCAATTGTTTCATACTTTTGACATTTTCAAAAAAATTCAATCTTCACGCAATACATGAGCATGAGCCATGGATATAGCACTATATGTGGAATAGAATGGTGGTTGTGGAGAAGACAAAAAGGGAGAAGATAGTCTCACATCAACTAGACGTATCAACGGGCTATGGAGATGCCCATCAATAGATATAAATGTGAGCGAGTAGGGATTGCCATGCAACGGATGCACTAGAGCTATAAGCATATGAAAGCTCAACGAAAGAAACTAAGTGGGTGTGCATCCAACTCGCTTGCTCACGAAGACCTAGGGCATTTTGAGGAAGCCCATCATTGGAATATACAAGCCAAGTTCTATAATGAAAAATTCCCACTAGTATATGAAAGTGACAAAATGAGAGACTCTCTATCATGAAGATCATGGTGCTACTTTGAAGCACAAGTGTGGTAAAAGGATAGTAACATTGTCCCTTCTCTCTTTTTCTCTCATTTTTTTATTTGTGCCTTTTATCTTTTTTTCGTCCGGAGTCTCATCCCGACTTGTGGGGGAATCATAGTCTCCATCATCCTTTCCTCACTTGGGACAATGCTCTAAAAATGAAGATCATCACACTTTTATTTTCTTACAACTCAATAATTACAACTCGATACTTAGAACAAAATATGACTCTATATGAATGCCTCTGGCGGTGTACCGGGATATGAAATGAATCAAGAGTGAATGTATGAAAGAAGTATGAATGGTGGTTTTGCCACAAATACGATGTCAACTACATGATCATGCTAAGCAATATGACAATGACTGAGCGTGTCATAATAAACGGGACGGTGGAAAGTTGCATGGAAATATATCTCGAAATGGCTATGGAAATGCCATGATAGGTAGGTATGGTGGCTGTTTTGAGGAAGGTATATGGTGGGTGTATGATACCGGCGAAAAGTGTGCGGTATTAGAGAGGCTAGCAATGGTGGAAGGAAGAAAAGTGCGTATAATCCATGGACTCAACATTAGTCATAAAGAACTCATATACTTATTGCAAAAATCTACAAGTTATCAAAGCAAAGTATTACGTCGCATGCTCCTAGGGGGATAGATTGGTAGGAAAAAACCATCGCTCGTCCCCGACCGCCACTCATAAGGAAGACAATCAATAAATAAATCATGCTCCGACTTCATCACATAACGGTTCACCATACGTGCATGCTACGGGAATCACAAACTTTAACACAAGGATTTCTCAAATTCACAACTACTCAACTAGCATGACTCTAATATCACCATCTTCATATCTCAAAACAATTATCAAGCATCAAATTTCTCATGGTATTCAACACACTCATAAGAATTTTTACAAATCATTTATGCTTACCATATTAGGATTATTTAAGCAAATTACCATGCTATTTAAGACTCTCAAAATAATCTAAGTGAAGCATGAGAGATCAATAGTTTCTATAAAACAAATCCACCACCGTGCTCTAAAATATATAAGTGAAGCACTAGAGCAAAACTATATAACTCAAAAGATATAAGCGAAGCACATAGAGTATTCTAACAAATTCCAAATCATGTATGGCTCTCTAAACAGGTGTGTACAGCAAGTATGATTGTGGTAAACTAAAAAACAATTACTCAAATCATACAAGACGCTCCAAGTAAAGTTACCGATGGAAGTAGACGAAAGAGGGGATGCCTTCCGGGGCATCCCCAAGCTTTGGCTTTTTGGTGTCCTTAGATTATCTTGGGGGTGCCATGGGAATCCCAAAGCTTAGGCTCTTGCCATTTCTTGTTCCATAATCCATCAAAAATCTTTCACCCAAAACTTCAAAACTTCACAACACAAACTCAACAGAAATCTCGTGAGCTCCGTTAGCGAAAGAAAACAAAAAACCACTTAAAGTTACTTTAATTAACTCATTATTTATTTATATTGGTGTTAAACCTACTGTATTCCAAATTCTCTATGGTTTATAAACTATTTTACTAGCCATAGATTCATCAAAATAAGCAAACAACACACGAAAAACAGAATCTGTCAAAAACAGAACAGTCTGTAGTAATCTGTAACTAACTCAAACTTCTGGAACTCCAAAAATTAAGACACAATAGTACGACCTAGGAAATTTGTTTATTGATCAGCAGCAATTGGAATCACTATTTTATCACGTTCTGGTGATTTTTAACAATTGTTTTCGTGAACAGAAAGTTTCTGGAAATTTCTGCAAGATCAAATAACTATCATCTAAGAAGATCCTATAGGTTTAACTTGGCACAAACACTAATTAAAACATAAAAACACATCTAACCAGAGGCTAGAAAAAATATTTATTCCTAAACAGAAGCAAAAAGGCAAAAAACTAAAATAAAATTGGGTTGCCTCCCAACAAGCGCTATCGTTTAACGCCCCTAGCTAGGCATAAGAGCAAGGATAGATCTAGGTATTGCCATCTTTGGTAGGCAATCTATAAGTGGCTCTCATGATAGATTCATATGGTAATTTTATTTTCTTCCTAGGGAAGTGTTCCATGCCTTTCTTTAATGGAAATTGGAATCTAATATTCTCTTCCTTCATATCAATAATTGCACCAATCGTTCTAAGGAAATGTCTACCAAGAATAATAGGACATGAAGGATTGCAATCTATATCAAGAACGATAAAATCTACGGGCACATAGTTCCTATTTGCAACAATAAGAACATCATTAATTCTTCCCATAGGTTTTTTAATAGTGGATTCCGCAAGGTGCAAGTTTAGAGAGCAATCATCAAAATCATGGAAGTCTAGCCAATCACACAAAGTTTTGGGAATAGTGGAGACACTAGCACCCAAATCACATAAATCATAAAAATCATGATCCTTAATCTTAATTTTTAATAGTTGGTTCCCACTCATCGTAAAGTTTTCTAGGGATAGAAACTTCCAACTCAAGCTTTTCTTCATAAGATTGCATCAAGGCATCAACAATATGTTTAGTAAACGCTTTATTTTGACTATAGGCATGAGGAAAATTTAGCACGGATTGCAACAAGGAAATACAATCAATCAAAGAGCAATTTTCATAATTAAATTCCTTGAAATCCAAAATAGTGGGTTTAGCAACATATAGGGTTTTGATTTCTTCAATCCCACTTTTATCAATTTTAGCATCAAGATCTAAAAACTCTGAATTTTTTGAACGCCTTCTAGGTAAAGGTGGATCATATTCATTCCCATCATTATCAAGATTCATATTGCAAAACAAATATTTAATAGGGGACACATCAATAACTTTTAGATCTTCATCTTTATTTTCATAGAAATTTGAAGAACACGCTTTTATAAAACAATCTTTCTTAGCACGCATCCTAGCAGTTCTTTCTTTGCACTCATCAATGGAAATTCTCATGGCTTTGAGAGACTCATTGATATCATGCTTAGGAGGAATAGATCTAAGCTTTAAAGAATCAACATCAAGAGAAATTCTATCAACGTTCCTAGCCAATTCATCAACTTTAAGCAATTTTTCTTCAAGCAAAGCATTGAAATTCTTTTGCAAATCATAAACTCTTTAACACTGGTCTCAAATTCAGAGGGCATCTTATTAAAATTTCCATAGGAGTTGTTGTAGGAATTTCCATAATTATTACAGAATTACTAGGATAAGGCCTAGGATTAAAGTTTCCTCTATACGCGTTGTTACCAAAATTATTCCTACCAACAAAATTCACATCCATAGATTCATTATTATTCTCAATCAAAGTAGATAAAGGCATATCATTAGGATCAGAAGAAACACTCTTAGTAGCAAATAATTTCATAAGTTCATCCATCTTTCCACTCGAAACATTAATTTCTTCTATCGCATGCACTTTTTTATTAGTAGACTTTCAGTGTGCCATTGAGAATAATTAACCATAATATTATCTAGGAGTTTAGTAGCTTCTCCTAAAGTGATTTCCATAAAAGTGCCTCCGTGGCGAATCTAAAAGATTTCTAGAAGCAAAATTCAATCCGGCATAAATTTTTGTATAATCATCCACAAATTCAAACCATGAGTAGGGCGATTCACGTATCATTAATTTCATCCTCTCCCAAGCTTGTGCAACATGTTCATGATCAAGTTGCTTAAAATTCATAATATCGTTTCTAAGAGAGATGATTTTAGCGGGAGGAAAATACTTAGAGATAAAAGCATCTTTGCACTTGTTCCAAGAATCAATACTATTTTTAGGCAAAGACGAAAACCAAGTTTTAGCACGATCTCTAAGCGAAAAAGGAAATAGCTTCAACTTAAAAATATCATTATCAACATCTTTCTTCTTTTGCATATCACACAAATCAACGAAGCTATTTAGATGAGTAGCGGCATCTTCACTAGGAAGGCCGGCGAATTGATCTTTCATGACAAGATTCAACAAAGCAGCATTAATTTCACAAGATTCAGTGTTGGTAAGAGGAGCAACCGGAGTGCTAGGGAAATCATTATTGTTGGTATTGGTAAAGTCACATAATTTGGTATTATCTTGAGCCATCATGACAAACAAGCAATCCAACACACGAGCAAACGAAAAGCAAGCGAAAAAGAGGCGAACGGAAAAAGAGAGGGCGAATAAAACGGCAAGGGTGAAGTGGGGGAGAGGAAAACGAGAGGCAAATGGCAAATAATGTAATGCGGGAGATAAGGGATTGTGATGGGTACTTGGTATGTTGACTTTTGCGTAGACTCCCCGGCAACGGCGCCAGAAATCTTCTCTGCTACCTCTTGAGCACTACATTGGATTTCCTTGAAGAGAAAAGGGCGATGCAGCAAAGTAGCGTAAGTATTTCCCTCAGTTTTTGAGAACCAAGGTATCAATCCAGTAGGAGGCTATGCGTAAGTCCCTCGTACCTACACAAAGCGAATAACTCCATGCAACCAACACGATAAGGGGTTGTCAATCCCTTCACGGTCACTTACGAGAGTGAGATCTGGTAGAGATGATATGATAATATTTTTGGTATTTTTGTGATAAAGATGCAAAGTAAAATAAAAGAAAAGTAAAAAAGCAAAGGAAATAACTAAGTATTGGAAGATTGATATGATGAAGATAGACCCGAGGGCCACAGATTTCACTAGTGGCTTCTCTCAAGAGCATAAGTATTTTACGGTGGGTGAACGAATTACTGTTGAGCAATTGACAGAATTGAGCATAGTTATGAGAGTATCTAGGTATGATCATGTATATAGGCATCACGTCCGAGAAAAGTAGACCGACTCCTGCCTTTGCATCTACTACTATTACTCCACTCATCGACCGCTATCCAAAGATGCATCTAGAATATTAAGTTCATGAAAACAGAGTAACGCCTTAAGCAAGATGACATGATGTAGAGGGATAAATTCATGCAATATGATAAAAAAAACCATCTTGTTATCCTCGATGGCAACAATGCAATATGTGCCTTGCTGCCCCTCATCCTTTGGGAAAGGACACATAAGATTGAACCCAAAGCTAAGCACTTCTCCCATTGCAAGAAAGATCAATCTAGTAGGCCAAACCAAACTGATAATTCGAAGAGACTTGAAAAGATAACCAAGCATACATAAAAGAATTCAGAGAAGATTCAAATATTGTTCATATATAATCTTGATTATATACCCACAATTCATCGATCTCAACAAACACACCGCAAAAAAAAGATTACATCGAATAGATCTCCACGAGAGAGGGGGAGAACATTGTATTGAGATCCAAAAAGAGAGAAGAAGCCATCTAGCTACTAACTATGGACCCGAAGGTCTGAAGTAAACTACTCACACTTCATCGGAGAGGCTATGGTGTTGATGTAGAAGCCCTCTGTGATGGGTGCCCTCTCCGGCGGAGCTCCGGAACAGGCCCCAAGATGGGATATCGTGGGTACAGAAGGTTTCGGCGGTGGAATTAGGTTTTTGGCTCCGTATCTGATCGTTTGGGGGTACATAGGTATATATAGGAGGAAGGAGTACGTCGGTGGAGCAACAGGGGGCCCACGAGGGTGGAGGGCGCGCCTGGGGGGTGGGCGCGCCCCCCTACCTCGTGGCCTCCTGGAAGCTTCCTTGACGTAGGGTCCAAGTCTCCTGGATCATGTTCGGCGAGAAAATCACGTTCCCGAAGGTTTCATTCCGTTTGGACTCCGTTTGATATTCCTTTTTTGTGAAACTCTGAAATAGGCAAAACACGGCAATTCTGGGCTGGGCCTTCAGTTAATTGGTTAGTCCCGAAAATAATATAAAAGTGAATAATAAATCCCATTAATGTCCAAAACAGTAGATAATATAGCATGGAGCAATCAAAAATTATAGATACGTTGGAGACGTATCAGTGCCCCTTTGTTTCCAGTAGACTTCCTCTTGCCGGTGCAGGGCCAACAAGGCCTCTTCTAAATCATACCCGGCCTGCCATTCAGAGGAGGAGAGGCCAGAGCCATCCGCGCGAGCATCCAAGGCCCCGATTTGGGCAGCGATCCGAACCTTGTCACGCCTAGACTCGGCATCATGATTCATAGCCCACCCATGCAAAAACTTACGAAGGAAATAGGAGCATTGGTGCCAATCGTCCATCGGACCAAAAGAACGCCAAGTCGAAGAGAGGAAAGAAGAAATCTTATTCTCAATCAAGTCGGCAAAACCATCAACCAGGAGCCAAGACGCATCAAACTGAAATCGCGAAGAGGAGACAGAGTGAATCCCGTCGTCAAGAATCAAGGGCACATGGTCAGATCCCACGATGGGCAATGCCCGCAGGGAGGCCCGAGGGAGCAGAGCGTCCCACCTGGGGAAAATAAAAACACGATCAAGAACAGAGCGGATGGGAGCCGTTTGGTGATTCGTCCATGTGTAACGGGCACAAACCCTAGGAATTTCATGGATAGCAGAGTCCATGATAAAAAGCGTTGAACGCATCAGCTAGCGGCCAGGAAAAGTTAGGCGAGTTTTTATCCAGAGGAGAGCGCATCAAGTTAAAATCGCCACCAATAAGCAGAGGAAGGTCACAAGATTCTATCTTATTAAGAATTTCATCCAAGAAAAGATGAGAAAGAGAATGGTCAGCCGGACCGTAAACCACCATAACTTTCAGGAGTAAATTGAGGGAGCGGTGAGATACAACAGTACTAGCCCAAAAAATACCAGAATCAAAGGCAACAAAGTCGAACATATCTCTTTTAGTACCAAGAAGAATGCCACCCGAGTGACCCGAGGACGGCAAATGGTTCCAATCAAACCTTTCGATCCCAGCCATTGCAGAAAGTTCGTTCGAGGAGAAGGAAGGTTTAAGAGTTTCAACAAGGCCAATGATATCTATGTTCTCAGATCGGACTAGATCTTTAAGTTGGTCCCTGCGCCCCCTAGCGCCGAAACCCCTAATATTCCAAAATAAGGCCTTCATCGGAGAGAGAGATTTTTAATGCGAAGACTCGACCTGCTAGGGGCAATGCAGGATTTAGAACGCTTGCCAGCCCTGCGCCGAGGCGCAACGGAGGGAGCATGATCCCTATCAGGTCCCCCCTCAATCCCACCAGCCACAACCAGTGAGGCGTCAACCTAGATGCAACCTCCTTAGCCCTAGCAATATCAGCCTGTGCCA
This sequence comes from Aegilops bicornis, assembly GCA_021605145.1. NCBI lineage: Eukaryota > Viridiplantae > Streptophyta > Magnoliopsida > Poales > Poaceae > Aegilops > Aegilops bicornis. The sequence goes on along the minus strand of CM038670.1, from coordinate 767,437,200 downwards.
CTTCATTAGCTTGGATAATATCCAATAAAGAAGAAGGACACCCAAAACTAGGATCACAAGTAATACCTACGTCCTCTAAGATATGCAAAAGATGAGCATTGGACTGCGACTGCAGAACTAGACGAACAGGAGAAGAAGCAGACAAGGGGGGAGCTGGGGAGTCTTGGCGGGTACCTGAGATAGGAAGATCCTTGGCCGTCGCGCGCCACGCCACCCGATCAGCCACCCGCTCACCGCTGTTGGAGATGCGCCCGCTCTTGCGGGCCGTGGAGGCAGGAGAGTGCATCACCGCGGGACGGGCGCGACCCGGAGAGGCCGCCACCGACGAGGGGCCTGAGGCCGCGCCCAAATCAGCATCAAGCCTGCGACATAGCCCCGTCTCCAACTGCTTGGAATCACCGAAGGCCGTGCTACGCGCTGAGAACTTCTTGACGGAAGATTTCTTCTTTCTCTTGGACACCGGGCCGGACGGGGAAGATCTTCAATACCAGAGAGGGATGGGGAGGTGGGGCGAGTTGGAATGTTGGAGCAAACACCATAGAAGGGGGTGCCCCTTGCTCCACCAGAAGCCGCAGCCACCCTACCAACGCCACCCATCGAGTCCTTGTTCCCACCCCCATCGGGGCATTCTCCTTGAGCAAATCACGGTCCTCAGAAGTCAGCTTGTCCCATTCCGATTGGGTGAAGTGATGCTCATTGCCATGGTTAGAGTCGTCCGGGAGACCATCACCATCCTTGTCCATGTCCCCGTCGTCCGAAGTAGGCTGGGGTGGTGGAGGTGGGGGCGAAACCGGAGCCGCATCACCCTCCACCCTAACCCTGAGACGAAAACCGCCAGCGGAGGGGAAGACATCGACAGAGCCGCGGATGCAGAGAGGATCGACGCTCCACACCCGCAATCTGACAGGGCCCAGGACACACAACGAGTCCGGATCGACCTCGATAGGTTTGCTAATCAGAATACCGAACGCCATGAGGAAAGTGGTGGAGCAGAGCGCAGGAGGAACGTCATCAACTAGGACCCAGCCGTCAGTCAGAGATGAGATGGGTTTCGATCCATTGGAAGCTGCCTTGACAGACGACCAGCTGGTTTAGGGGAAGAGTGAAACTAGAGCAAGACGAAATCATGCGTAGGCTTTCTTTGGAGGGGAACAAAGCAGCGACTGATACTCAGAAAGTTGGCAGATCTGCCAGTCCCAACCCCAATCATCCCAAAGGCGAAGCTCATCAAGAAGGACCTGGGGGAGTGACTTTCTTATCTTTGACAGTAATGATGCCGGAGTTGGATAAGGTAGGGATCGAAACCACATGTGGAACATCACGGTCAAGGGCGAAGAACGAGCATCCAGGAAGGCCGAGGCCATAGTGCACGAAAGCAGGAGGTTTGATGCGATTTTGACAATCTACCGTTAAGTGGCCGTCCTCTCCGTGGATCAGACAGAAGGGGGGATTATTGCATCTAGATTGAAAATGCCTAGGACGGTGACATGCGAAACAGGTGAGGGTGGGGTTAGCAACTTGGGAAGAAGGAGGGGCACGCGCTGGAGCGGAAGGAGGTGGAGAAAGCAGACCATCACCAACAGGGCCAACCACAGCAGCAGAACAATGACCACCGGAGGAGGGGCGGCGGTTCGACGCCTCGAGGAGCCAAGGTCAGACCGACCTGTGGCCGCCCAGGGTCACGGAGCCCGCAGGGGCCGAAGCACCGCGAGGACAGGCCGACAGAGCTGGCCCGACTTGCCGCGGCCGCCGCCTCCGAAGGATCCGAGGCCCGCGACGCAGATCCACCCGGAGCCGAAGGGTCGTCCACCACCGAGCCAGATCCAAGGGAAGGAGGACCATCAGGCGCCGCCACCGCCCCCTCAAGAAGGTCAAGGTCACTGCAGCTTGGAGCGGAGAGCAGCCTCATACTCCAGATCGACCTCACCCTCCGCCGAGCCCTCCCGCCTCCTCTTTTGGCCCGACAAGGCCTCGCTGGAGGATCCACGCGAGCGATCCATCGCGACCACGCACGCGAACGAGAGAGAGAGAGAGAGAGAGAGAGAGAGAGAGAGAGAGAGAGAGAGAGAGAGAGAGAGAGAGAGAGAGAGAGAGAGAGGAGCAGATATGGAAAAGGCACGAATGGGGAGCGGAGACGACGAAGGTCGGATAGAGACGTTGGAAACCCTAGAAATAGGGGGAGAGAACCCTTCCGAACCCATATATACCAGGACCGTGCCAGGACGGGGCCGGTGGGTTGGGCTGGTGAGGGAGAGGGGGTGGGCCTGGGCCACCCAAGGCCCAGGAGCCACACGGAGAAGAGGGGGAAACTCCCAAACGCAAGCCAGGGCGAGGTGGGCTCCCGACCCAACAGGCCCACCCAGCGGCACGGAGGCCTGCGGCCCAGGCGCAGGCACCACCACAGGAAGCCCCAGATCTAGGGTTGCGACCGGAGCAGTCGCCGGCGTCGAGGCCACGACCGATCCCTCGCACGGAGCACATACGGGGGAAGACGCCGGAGAAGGGAAAGGAGAGCCAGAATCAGACGCCGGCGAGGAGCAATAGCCCGGCCCAAGGATACTACAATTGGGGTGCGGCGAAGGAGCCCGACGACGACTGCGTGACACGTGCGACCAGCCATCAACGACCATCGAAACAGGGGCCGGACGTCCACGCCCACCAGGTGCAAACTTCCGGCGCCGCGCCGGAGCCGGGGCAGCAGGCACACCGCATGGAGATGCCGAACGGGGAGGGGAAGAGAGGGGGGAATCAGAGTCAGAGTCCGAAGCCACAGAGCCAAGAGCCCAGAATCTGTTAGCGGGGGCAGGATCCCGCATGACTGAGCGAGGAGAGGGCATCGGAGAGGGAGAAGGAGCCGAGGGCGAGACCGCACGGGGGCGACGTGGGGACGCTGGTGACAGGGAGGGAGGGGGCGAGCCCGGCGCAGCCGCCGCCTGGGGAGCAGGGGAGGGGAAGGGGGAGGAGAGAGCCATCAAGCATCTGTGAGAACTCAGTTTTCTATATCTATGATTCCGTTAGACCATACAAACAGGATTTTGGTTTGTTACACCAGAAATCAAGTTTATCTAAAACTGATTCTCTATAAACTTGCTATCCAAACAACCCCAAAGTGATGCAAACCCACTCATTAGCTTTCATGCGTTGCATCTCCGTTGTTTAAGGGAAATTTGGTTCGTGCCATTTCCGCAAGTTGCATCCATATTTGGGTTCTGCCACTCAAACTTGCATGTGTTTTGTTTGTGCCACTAACGCTTGCGAAGAAACTTGGTCTATGCCACTTCATTCTGTCACGACCAATTGCCATTAGTTTGCTCAAGCCTCCTTTCGTTACATCTGGAACTTGTCGCTTCACCACGTTAACGAGAGCGAGGAAAGACTCAGTTGACTCTTCTGGTCAATGTGGGTCTTTTTTTTTTTGAAATGAATGGGGTTTCCTGTCGTCCCAACTTTTATTAAAGCCCAGGCAAACCGTCAATGTGGGTCTCACTATTGAGGCCATAATTCCAAAGACCTCGACGCAGGGCCGGTCCTGAGATTTTGGGGGCCCGGGACGAACCAAGAATTTGGGGCCCTTTATATGCAGATTTGTCTCAAAAAAATGAGTGAAGAGATATCAATAACCAAGGGTGATATATACAATTTTCTTTAGGTTCTATTAAAATAAGGATGCAAGCGATGCAGCCGCCACAATCCGGTAAACAACTCTCACAGTAAATTTTATTCTCTCCATAAAGAAATATAAAAGCGTTTATAGATCATTAAAGTAGTGATCTAAATGCTTTTTATATTTTTTTTACAAAGGGAGTACTAATTATCTCAAAAGTCTATTTCAACTGATTTGGGCAGCAAAACACAAGAAGCGGATAGTCATGTCGCACCACTTGCATCCCTAGTTACAAATGATAACCCGCAGTAGTTCTACTGTTGCGGCAAGCGGCAAGTTTTCATGAATTTGTTGATAGATCATTTCCAAATAATATGAGGTTATTGATTCTACATTGTTGTAATATGTCTGCAATGCAACCAAATCCACCATGTAGACTAAACACGGTGGTAAAAGGTGATTTAAAAAGGAATAGTTGTGTGTTATCTAATGGCTTTTCCAAGAAAACCTAGTCCTACAGTCAATCCATGAGAAGAATGCCCTAGATCAAGTAGATAAGCATCGCAAATGCGTGTACCTGCTGGCCGTAGAACCCTAGTTTGCTTCGCCCGCTATTCAAAATATCGTCACCGCTGCTTATGTCGTGCTACCTCTTCGTAAGGTTCCGCACACAGCCTCGGCCTTGCTGCCATTGATGCCGCCGCCGCCGTTCCTAGGAGAGGATTATGAGGTGGCGGCGATTTGGCGATCAGCCAAGAGCGCAATCGGGAGGTGAGGAAACGATGAAAAGGTGTGCTCCTACCTAGCCGCCTGTTGAGTCCGACTCGAAACAAACGATCGCTACGTTTTCCAGGATGAGAAAACTAAACCAGCGCCATCCTTGAACAAAACGCGATCTCCGTTAATTGATCGTTCTCGTGCTACTACTTGGATAAGACCCAACGGTTTTTGTATTTATTATTATTTGGCAGAACACGCAATAGCAGGCTGCAAGCTACGCAGTTGAGCAGAGTAGTCGGGGGGCCCCTTTGTACTCGGGGGCCCGGGGCGGCCACCCCGTCCGTCCCCCCTCAAGGCCGGCCCTGCCTCGACGCGAGAAATCCAACGATAAAAGCAGATCAGGATTTAGACGCAGGTTTAAGAGATAAAACGTTTTAAATTAATGAATATACAGAAAAAAAACACACAAGTTGCTACAAGTGAGACATATGCGTGTTGTGTGCAATTTGTCAGCGTCTAAGTAGGTGAGGTGACCTTTGCAAGGCTACTAGTGATGTCGTTTTTTAAGGCTACTAGTAGTTTTTTTTTTTTTTTGCGGTATTTAAGGCTACTAGTGAGTTCATTATTTCGGTTAATTTCCGCACCGCAACGTGTGATCTTAAAGAAGGAAAACTGAAGCCCACTCGGCTCAGGACCGAGCCTAGTTTCTCATGGGCCGGTTTCACTGAAAACTCCTTTTTTTTCTTGCCCAGCCACAACCCACAGAGTAGCATCTCTCAGCCCGTCTGGTGCGCCTCTAGTCGACAAGGTAGTCCCCATCGCTTCCAAGGCACGCCGGCGGCTGGGGTTTCTTCCTCTCAGCCTCCACCACCTGCGGGCTCGCCGCCGGTTAGACCCGATCAGCGTGCGGGAGTGCGTCGTCTCCTGGCGAGGTGGTCGTGCGTTGCCCGCCTTGCCCTCGGCTGTCGAGTCTTTTTCCTCGGCGTGCCGTCCTCCAGCAGCTCCGTCGCCTTTTCTACCACCGCGCGCCTCTGTCCGTTCGCCTCGAACCACCAAGGTGAGGCTTGGTTCTGAACTTCTGATCTTTGTTTCTTTCCCTATTCAAAATTTGGGTTGTTTTTCGTTGAGGGCCTGATTTCACCTGTTGAAATCTGTCGATATCTCAGTTCAAAGCTCATGTTTGTTGGCTTGTAATCTGAATTTTGTCACAGCAAGTTCTGTGTGCTTTGCAAGCCTGCAACACCCTTTGCATTTTTGTTCACCATGGCCAACAACTCCACCTCTGAAGTTAACCATGGCCAGCTACCCAAGACATCGTCCAGATGCCTGACGGAGAGCGTCACCGCGGTACACGATTTCGAGGTGGCCAGTTACCGGTTGCTAGATGGCATCGGCGTCAACAAGCACGTTTGCTCAAGCAAATTCAGCGTGGCTGGCTTCGAATGGCTTATCATTTTCTACCCGGATGGCTGGACTGGGGACTACGCTGGCTATGCATCGGCCTTTCTCCAACATGTCACCCAAGGGAAAGACGCGCAATATGTGAGGACTAAGATCACCTTAAACATGCTGGAGAAAGATGGCAAGGCCCAAATAACTGCATTCGATGAGGTAGACCATGTCTTTTCCGGGACAAACAAATTTAGGGGCTACACAAAATTCATTGAGAAGCCGAAGCTGAAATCATTGTCGCAGGCCAACAATGGCTACTTGATTATACGCTGTGTCCTCACAGTGGTAAAAGAATCTCGCACGGAAGTTAAGAGGAACACTGTAGTTGTTCCGCAGTCGAACCTGCAAGACCAGCTCTGCCAAATGTGGAAGGATGGCCAGGGAGCAGATGTGACATTCAGTGTGGGTGGCCAATTGTTCAAAGCTCACAGATGCTTATTGGCTGCACGGTCTCTGGTTTTCAAGGCGGAGCTCTTTGGTCCCATGAAGGAGAAGGAAACACAGTGCATCAAAATTGACGACATCGACCCTGAAATCTTTGAGGCTCTTCTTCACTTCATATACACTGATTCCCTGATAGTCGATGAGCACTACAAAGAAAGCAAACCTGCAAAACTGCAGCATCTGCTAGTTGCCTCGGATCGATATGGATTGGATAGGCTAAAGGTGATGTGTGAAAGTAAATTGTCTGAGTGCATTGACGTAGAGACTGTTGCAACAACACTGGTTTTGGCAGAGCAACACCACTGCAAGGATCTCAAAGAAGCTTGCGTTGAGTTTATGGCTCCACGAAATGTTCTGCAAGCTGCCATGGCAACAGATGGTTTCAAGCATTTGGTAGCAAGCTGTCCTTTGGTCATGAAGGAGTTATTAGACATGGTGTCCCGTAGTGGCTAGTCCCGTTCAGAGCTCAAATTACCATATGTGCAACTAGTTATGCAGACTGCTAGTTTATATCCATCATCCTTGGTTACCTATGACTTTTTACCATGATATTGTGATGTTTCTTGTTTGCATTTTGATGCTATTAATTTTTCCCGTATCAGTTTGATTACTTGTTCACTGCATAACTCTTATTTGACGAAAAAGTAGTTAACCTTTCCTCTAAGGGAGTGTTTAGCTCATACGTTGGCAGTATAAACTGCAAGATATTGCTCTGTTGGCTGTGCACTTTATTATTCAGTTTATTCAGCTTTTTGCTGTATGATTGAATTTATTGTAGTGAGAATATTATTTATCTATTATAGTCGTTCAGTTGTCCAAAATTTAACTAATGAACCTTGTGGAATAATTCTTGAGTGTATCACCGGTAACTTCAAATTAAAGAGTAACCAGTTTATATATCTATACCCCTATATAGTGTGCGAATAACTTTGAAAGTTGGTCGTTGGATAAAGTCAATCCGACGATACAGAGATGGCAAATCCAAGCACTACTGGCCGTTGGATGTCATCTACATTCCACCAGATTCTGCCACATGTACAATCTAGAAGACTCCATGGTTGAACTTAAATATAATGCATAAACTTCAAAACACAAGCAATTCTTCTTTGTTCTCTAGAATCTTCCATATCTTAATTGCCTAAACTTTTTTTTTCTAAATGAATTGTCACTTTTTGTTTTTACTTTATGCTTTACAATGCACAATTCCATGAATCTTAAAATAGATTTTTTTATAAAGCTAATTGATTTTGGATGAGATGAACTATAAGAATTAAACGAACATCTACATTATGCATATATGACTCAAAGCTTACATGCTATAGTGTAATATTTATTTAAAATTTGGTTACCAAATCTCATGCGTGCAATGCACGTGTATTTTACTAGTTTACATAGTACATCATGCTTTACTGTATCACCGGTAACTTCAAATTCATTCTAGACAATTCTAAAGTAACCAGTTTTACACGATTGTAGTTCATATTTTAGTTTACCAAAATAAAGAGAATTTGTTCTATTTTAAGCCCCCACCATGCATATATGACTCAAAGCTTACTTGCTATAGTACGGTATTTATTCATAATTTGGTTACCAAATCTCATGCGTGCAATGCACGTGTACCTTACTAGTTTACATAGTACATCATGCTTTACTGTATCACCTGTAACTTCAAATTCATTCTAGACAATTCTAGAGTAACCAGTTTTACATGATTGTAGTTCAAATTTTAGTTTACCAAAATAAAGAGAATTTGTTCTATCGGCCTGTGTTGGCCTTTTGGTGGGTTTCTGGTGTTTAGATTCGGTTGGTAGTTTCTTAGGTCTGCTAATGCTGGCTACTTTATTACTTTGGTGTGGTTTTCAGTAATGAAAATCGAAAGGGGCGAGCCATCCTTTGATAAAAAAAAATCCTTCTCTCTCTTAATATTATATAGTACATGCATCCTTCTGCATAATTCGAGAAAAAAGGTAAATATTCTTTTCTCGGTTTATCTAAATGCACAAAGCAGCAAGTTTCTTTTCGGAGAAAAGGCTTGCATAAACATATAAGTGTCTGTTCGGCAGGCCTCCGCTCCGCAGCTCAGCTCCTGGAGCGGCTGGAGGAGCTGTGGAGTGGCACCGAACGCGCTGGCTCCACGTCTCTCCTAGAGTGGAGCGGAGCGGCTTGTAGGCCACTTTTTCAGAGTTGCAAAAGTGTCGTTCCGTGCGCTCCGCTTCTGGATGGAGCTGGGAGTTGAAAAGCGGGGAATGGACGTCTGCCGAACAGGGCCTAAGTGTCTAGGGCACATCTAGATATGCTCTAGTTATTGCACATATAAATGAGTGAATCAAGCATAAAAAGGAAAAGAAAAAAAAGAAAATATGCACACGAATCTCAACGTGAGATGAATGATATAGAACTTGGATGTGTAATACTTATGGCACATCTAGATGTGCTTTATAGTAAAACTGTATAAGTCAACAAAGTTTTTTCCATTGAAAAACGAAGCTATTCCTTTCACAACTTGGTCTTGAACGGCACATAGTTTTTGAGGGATTGGGTGATCCCCTGCACGGACGCCACAGTCACGCCCACCGTCACCGCGAAACACACGAAGCTCAGGCTCTGTAGCGCCACCCACTTCCAGGAGGACCTCTTCACTTTGCTCTGCCGGATGTACATCTCCACGGGGAAGTAGACGGTGAGCGGCCAGAACCCGAGCGCGCCGAGGAGCCCAAGGATGTCGTTGAAGAAGGGCAGCAAGATGGCGAGCACCGTGCTCACGACGACGAACGCCGTCCTCCACGCCAGCCTGAACATGTTGACGCTGAACTTGCCGGCACCGAAGGGATGGTACTGGCGGACGACGAAGTCCGAGCCCGGCCACCGCGCCGCGGCCCAGCTCTCCACGGCGGCGTAGATGGGCTGGCAGTAGACCTGGTAGGCGCCGACGAGGTGCACGACGATGCAGACGTTGGCGAAGTCGATGAGCCAGAAGGGCTCGTAGAAGCCGAATCCGGTGAGCATGTTCCCGGGCGCCGCGTTGCCGAAGGCGGCGTAGCCGAGGCAACCGCAGAGCATGTAGAAGGCCGTGGTGGTGGAGACCCCCATGAGGTTCGCCTTCCTCATCGTCTTGTTCTCCGCTGGAGGCGCCTTCACCGTGTCCTGGATTTCGATAAGAACCATGGAGTACGAGTAGGCGAATGCGATGTTGCCGAGCGCCTGCAGTGTCAGCCATGTCTTCTGAGCCGAACTTGCAACGTCTACCCCAATTACGGTGCCACCCATGGTCGTCTTGCCGGTAGGGCCTGATATGGTCTGCGCCAAGGACAGCCCAACGCCGATGGTGGAGTAGGAGAAGGACATGACCGCGGCCAGGATGGACAGCCACGCCATCTCGTGGAGGTTGGGGAGCTGGGAGAAGACGACCTGGGAGACCCCAAACACGACCATGTACAAGGTGGTGTACACGCCACAGTCGGCGGAGTGGCCGCCGTTGTGGAAGCAGTTGGCCTTGTACAGAGCGGCGGCGCTGGTCGACGCCGTGATCGTGTACCCGATTGCGGTTCCGACGAGGTTGACGTACTGGCAGAGGCCGCAGAACCACACTTGCCCGCTGCCTAGGTAGGACTCGACGGCCTCCATGTAGGTGTAGTTCCTCTTCGCGGCGACGGCGTCCCCGCTGCGGTAGCAGTCGGTGAGGAGCACGGAGGTGTAGTACGTGACGCTGGCGAAGACGACGAGCGTGGCCGGCCCGGCGACCCAGCCGAGCTGCGCCATGGACCAGGGCAGGGACAGCACGCCGGAGCCGATCACGGCCGTTATGATGTGCGCGCTCGCCGTCCATACCGTTCCCGTTCTCTTCGGCTTGCCGTCGTCGTCGACGGAACCGTCGCCGATGATCCGCAGGCGGTGGTCCGCCGGCAGTCCCCCGATCTCGACATCGACGTCTGCTAGGGGCATCTCGCGCGCTTCAACTGGTCTGGGGGAGCAGCGATGCGCGCACCGGGCAGCATCTTATAACGGCAAGGTGATTACTCCGTTCCGTCTTCAGTCGAACAAATTTCCAAAACCGACTCGGATCGGATTTGATTTGTTCCCGGCTCTCATCTTAACTCTGAAGCACGCAACTGCCCTCGACGGCGGTGGTCGGCTGCACGCAGTTACATGTCCATGTGACACACACTTAACCTGTCTTTTTTTTTTCATTATGTTTGCCTTTTTATTTCTTTGTTACATGAAAGATTTTCTTTGCAATAAAAATGTTTTTTTTGAAGGATGATGATAAAAACAAAGAGGGAGCTAAGTTGTTAGGGCATCTCCAGCCGCGCCCCCAACAGGCCCTCCCCAGGCGATTTTGCCGCGCCGGCGCCAAAAAAAGGCCCCAGTCGCGTCCCCAGAAGCCCGTTTTTCGCCGGCTCGGGCCAAAACTGGTGCCGGCGGACCCAGGCCGAACTCGGCGCCCTGGGGGGCGCTTGGGGAGCCGGCACAAGAGAAAAAGGCGCGTTGGCCCGCCTGGAAGCGACCCGAGGGCTTTTTCCCGCCGTTTCTTGACGCTTTTCCCTCACATCTCTCCCGCTCGCTCGCCTTCCTCCCGCCATTCTCTCCCTTTCTCCCGCCAAACCCCCTCCCGCTCGCCGCGAAGAAGTACGCCATGCTGCCGGGTTAGTACGCCATGCAACAAGGGCAATCGCGATCGGCGTCGTGACTCACCAAGCGAGAGGAAGCCGAGGGCGCCGCCATCGGCCACCGGCCTGTCGAACGCCGAGTGGAGGGTGGAAGTTCAGCGGCGCTGAAGCGATCACCGCCGACAGCGGAACAGGCCATAGCCAAGAAGGCCCGCGACAACGCTGGCAGCGGGCGGCGTCTTCCTCATCGGTCGACCAGCGGGATGAATCCACCGTCGTCCGCCACGCCCGACGCGCCGGGACAGCAAGGCGCGGATCTCCATGGGGTTCATAAATGCGCCCGGCTACGCCGACGGCGACGCGCATGGTGGGTTCAACCCAGCGTGACCTTCCTCATGGTCACCCGCTTCGCTGCGCCCTCGCCCGCCGCCGTCGGCGTGCGGTACCCTCCATACAACTACCGCCGCCCGCCACGCTGGCGTCCACACCGACGCCCATCTCTACCGGTGGACCGCTACCCTTCGCACCTCGGCGACGCCGACGACACGGAGCCGACATGGGCGACATCATCGCGGGCAGGATCGACCCGCTGCCGCCGCGTCTCCGGGTTCGCCACCGGTGACGAGGTAGTGAACCTCAGCAGCGACATGGAGGCCGAGCTCGGCTACGTCTACGGCGACGACGCGCAGGAACCCGAGGAGGAGGAGGAGGACCAGGAGGAGGAGGAGGAGGAGGAGGAGGAGGAGGAGGAGCCGGCGCCTGTTCCGGCGAAGGGGCGCAAGAAGAAGAAGCGGGCGGCCAGGTCAGGCGAGCCGCGCATCAAGTGGGCGTCCAAGGAGGAGGAATGCCTCGCCGAAGCATGGAAAGTCGTCTGCCTCGACCCGACCACCGGCACGAACCAGAGCATCGAGACGTACTGGGACCGCATCAAGGCCGAGTTCGACGAGCGGAAGCTCGTCGACCCCTACTTCAAAGACGTCTACATGCAGCGCGGCTCCAAGGCGATGGCGAACCATTGTGGGCGTATCCAGTTGGCGTGCAACAAACGGCATGGAATCGTTGAGGAGGCCGCGGCTCGCTCGGAGAGCGGCGCCAGCGTTGAGGATCAGGTACGCACGCCGTTCGCCCGCATATCTTCGTCCCCTACGCCCGCCGACCGCCAACTGTTTGTCCCTCCGCGCAGCTGCTGCGTATGTTCGCCATGTATTGGGGCGACAACCAAGACGCCGACTACAGGCACCTCCACGTCTACAAGCGCATTGACAAGTGCGAGAAGTGGGCGGATGTCCGACGAGCCCTCGACAAGGCCAGGGAGACATACAAGCCGGACGCGGCGACTCCGGGCGCGTCAGAGGGCGGCCGGACGGCAACAAATTGGCAAAGAAGGGGAAATGCGCCGACGCGGCAACCGCGCGATTGCAGGAGTCCATCGAGCATTGCCTCGCCGACGCCCAGGCCCGGGGCGTCCTACGCGAAGAGAAGACCGAGGCGGGGTGGTCGTCGCTAATGAAGTCCAACGCAATCAAGCTCGACCTGCTCGGATTTAACGTCGCCCGCCAAGAAGAGGAACACCGACATGGCTTTTCCGATGGGCGGGCGGACATGCTCCAGAGCAACGACGAAGCTCAAGGCATGGTACCTGGTGCAGCGGCCTCATCCTGAACGAGCTGCCGACGGCAACGCCGACGACGCCGACGACGCCCACGACCACACGGACGCCAAGCCCGAACGACGCCTCTACATCGCCGCCAGCAGTGCCGAAGCCGCGCCGACGCAGCCCAGCACCGAAGCAGCTCCGACACCGACGAGCCCGCGCACGCCGACTCCGCCAACGCTGGAGCCGACACCGCCGAGTGAATCGTTGCGCGACGCGAACTTGCGGCGGCGGCGCTCTGTTTTTTATAACGCCAGACTACGTCCGATCGCCGGATTGCGGCGTCTTTTGAGAGCGGGAACGACCAAGTTTAAATTTCCCGCATCACAGGACCGGCGCGGGGGCGTGATCGGGAGCTAGGTCGCCCCGGGGCGAACTAGCGCTGCACGCCCGAGTGCCGTTCTATTTAGGCGCCCTGGGGGGCCGAACGGCTGGAGATGCCCTTACGATCACCTAGCCCAAGAGCATCTTCAGCCGTTGGCCCCCCAGGGGGCGCGTAAAATCGCCGCCTGGGAGCGAACCGGCGCTAAACCGCGTGTTGGGGGTGAGATGCTCCCCAGTCGCCGCCTCCATGTCGCATTTTGGATTTTTTTATGAAAAACAAAATCCGGCCCCACATTCGCACAAACAAGTCGCAAATTTAACCAAACTTCGGCGAGTTCATCAAATATTTTATAAAAGAAGAAAAAAAAGACACTACTAGACCCGTCGTCGCCCTCGCCGTTCCTCGCTGCCCGCCGCCCTGAAGCTCTACATGCCGAGGAGCCTGTAGAACTGCGTGTAGTCGCACCGATGTCGTCGTCGTCGCCTCCTCCGCGGCCGCCGTCCCTGCTGCTCCCCTGCCCAGGTTCGCCGATGCGCAGCGGGTTGGACGGTCCGGGGGCGTCCTTGTCCTCGTCGCTGTCGAGGATCACCACACCGTTCTCGTCCTCGCGCCCACGCTGGCGGGCGGCTATCTCCTGCAGGGCACGGCGCTGCCGGACCATCTAGCCGTGGAGGTAGTCGTCCCGCGCCCACTTTAGGGCAGCCTCATCGGAGAAGTCGCGCCGGGCTATGGCCTCGTACTCCGCGGGGAGGTCGGACTCCACCTTCGGCCTGACGAGCCCGACAGAGGTGGGGGAGGACTCGGCGGTGAGGACGCCGCAGCTGCGGGTGTGCCAGCTGATCGGCGCGTCCTGTGGCTCCGGCTTGACGGGGAGGAGGGAGGGAGAGCCGGACGAGCGGCCGCACAAGGAGGAGGACGCCGGGTCCATGCGTCTCGGCGTCCACGAGCTCCCACGCTGGCGGGAGAAGGTGGGGGGAGCGGGGTACTCCAGCCTCGGCGTGTTGCCGCCCTCGATGTACTCGAGGACGGCCTCCAGCGTGCGGCCGGGCACGCCCCACCATCGGCGGCGCCCATCGGCGTTGTGCTTCCCGGAGGGCACGGCGCCGTTGGTGGCCTCAAGCTGCTCGGTGTGGCGACGACGGAAGTACGGCTCCCACAGCGTGCTGTCGGGGGTGTACCTCGGCCCTTCTCTCGCCGCCAGCGGCAGAGAGGAACGGATACAGGCAATCTCCGCACGACGCGCCACCCCGGTGGGTGGCGGTGGCACCGGGACCCCGCCGGCGCTTATCCTCCATGCCCCGGGCACCCGCATGTCCGACGGGACCGGGTACTCGGCCTCATAGAGAAGCCGGGCTTCGTCCTCGTGAAGGTGGCGGTGGACGAAGCCGTTCGCCGCCGCGCCATCGCCTGGGTAGCGCTCGGCCATTGGGTGAACTGGAAACGGCGAGAAGAGAGGGAGGAACGGGGGCGCCGGCGGTGGAGAGCGAGGTCTGTGTGTGGCTCATCGGTGCAGGAGGGGGCGACTTATATAGGCGGCGCCCGCGTGGCTGCCATGTGTACGCGTGGCGGGCGAGGGACGCGCGTCGCCCCGTCTTCACTGCGCCGCCCGTGAGGTATCAATGGAGGAGGCTGACCGGCGCGACAGCTTTGGCATTGATTCCCCCATGAGAACCGAGGCGATGAGGACGATGAAGCGACGAGAAGAGCCGAGTCGCTGCCAAGGTGGGCCCACCGATTTTTACGCCAAAAACGATTCGGCCGACGCCCCCAAGCGCCCCCCAGCGCGCCGGGTTCGGCCTGGGTCCGCCGACGCCAATTTCGGCCCGAGCCGGTGAAAAAGAGCCTTTGGGGGCGCGACTGGGCCGATTTTTCGGCGTCAGCGGCCAAAAAATCGCCTGGGGGGCCTTGTTGGGGGCGCGGCTGGAGATGCTCTAATCCCATTTGTAGTATTCTAGGCGCTGGTCGACCGGCCAAAGACGCCCCTGCACCGTTGGATTCTCCCTCTTCTCCTTCCTTGCACGCGTTCCTCACCTTCCAAAAAATCAAGTCGTCGCATACGACCGCGTCAGGAAGAGAGCGACAGTGAGCACCGCTAAATCCACCATGGATGTGTCCCCACCAACCCTAGAATCACTGCCGGCTCCCCACCACTCGATGCGCTGTCGCCACCCTTGCAGAGCCGGTGCATCACCCCCATCCCCCATCATGGGTGCTTGCAACACGGGGTTTGTCAGATTTCAGCTAAAAATGGGGCATCAATAGCAAAAAGTCAGGAATCCGCCCCCCGTCATTGCCGCAGAATACCACTCTAGTTGGTTGCAGCAACCCGGGCTGCTGATTCCAGCTCTGGCTTCGGCCGGTTGCAGCAAAACGTCATCGAGGTCGCCATGGGAACTCGCCCGTGTCCTTCAGGTCGCAACGAATGCAAGTCGTGGTTGCAGCAAAAAATCCCGCTGGTTCCAGCACGGTCCTTTGCCTCGCCGCTGCTATTGCAGCTTTTGCGAGCGTTGGTTGAAGCTTTTCGCATAGCCGGTTGCAACATCTCACCCGCACCATGATCTTGCCTTTGCCCCGTTGTGGCTTCTGCGGCACGGTCCTAGCTTTTTGCCGCCCGGTTGCAGCTTTTCATGGCATGTTTGCAGATGGGTTGCCACCGCCGTTGTAGCAAGCATGGCTGGTAATCCTACTGGTCGCTGCTTCGGTTCCAGCAAACAGCGGCGACCATCACAAAATATACGTCGTCATTGTCATCGCCATTGCCATTGCCATCGCCGTCAAGGATCATGCACGCCGTCACCACCACCAAAAGCAACACTAGTGGTAGTGCTTGCCCAGCCAGGTCCTCAGCCAAACCACCCTGGGGGTGTCTCCCATGGCAACAAACCAACACCCTGGCTTTGTTGTCCAGTAGGTGGATGAGAGCCGCTATGAGAGCCTCTAGGGTGAAGCCACCTTGGTCCATCACGACGCGCTATAGAGGTCAGGGTGGACGTTGACTGGCTTGCTCTCTCTGATGGCGGCGATGACGTCCTTCACATCCTGAGTCATGCTGTTGAAGTCTGTTAGCTCGTCCTCCATCAAGGCTCCCCTCTTCTGCTTCCTACCAAGGACCGGAACATGCTCACCATCCTTCCTGGGTGTTTGGATACTCGGGCATAGGTGAGCCCAGCGGATGACCAGAGCCCAGGGCATGCTTACCGGTTGCCAGCCCGAAGGAGTAAATCTGCTGCATCTGGTGGTAGTTCTGGATGGGTGCGTTGAGAAACTCTGCGTGCTTGGGGTAAGCCTAAGAAAGAAACAAGACAAAGTGGTTAGTTGGAATGACAATGGTACATAGGCTTAAACAGCTAGTTAGTTAGAATGCATGGTTTATGAGCTAACCGTGATGTGGCCTTGGTTGTGCTATGCCTCCAAATGGATCGAGCAGGTGTCCTCATCCCATGAAGCGTCGCTCGGGTCTCTGAGCTTGGACGTTGTGATCCACCTTGCTCTCCACTTCCCGTGGTGGTTGTAGATCAGGGTCGAAATGACCTCCTATCCACAAAACTCGAACACCTGCTTTGCAACAATGTTCAACTACACCTTCTTGAAGCTCTTGTAAGTCCTGACCCCACTAGCTATGATCTCACATATATTGTTAAGCATGACGACATAAACGGCTGCCACTTCATGGAGTTCCCCCTTCATCCTTCTTATACGTCGCGGCTTCCTTTTGAGCAGCAGCATGAGCAGCATTCGGCCGAGCCAACACAAATGGAGGAAACATAGCCGGCACGTCTGAAACATGAAGCATCTGGTCGATGGGAGGCTAAGAGTCCTCGACGTCGGACGCCAGGAACTGGCTCTAGGACAGGACTGATGGCCCAAATAAACTTTTGCGTTCTCATCTCCTACAAGTGTAAGCATCATCAAGACCACACCACACTACACATGGATAGTACGAACTACCACTAAACATGGACAATATGAACGAAGAGACAGATCGAATGAGCACTACCACATGCACAGATGGATGATCTAGTTCAACACACCATCTCAAATCATGGCAAGGAGTTCAACAAACTAGCACAAATAGTTGCACACTAGCATACTAGACATCAAGCATGCTATCAATCCATCCATCACCACGTTATCAATCATTGCCGACATGGAAACAACTCCTAGCATCAGGGACGGAGCTGCCTTATAGGCATGGGGGTCAACAGTACTAATGACCGTTCATTTATAGAAGATGACCCATTGTCATAGATATGACCCCATCAAACTTTTTTTCTAGCTTCGTCCCTACCTAGCATGCTTCAAATCCATCACGACTAGCTACTAGAACATAACACTCACGATTGCGAGGGGTCCACCACGTAGCGAAACGCTAAGGGGCGACTGACGAGGAGATTGCTTGGCGATCTCCTCCTAACACTAGGGTTAGGGTTTCGGCGGCGGGGGTGGTGTGTTTCCGGTGGTGTTGAGGCAGCGACTGCGCCCCCCTCGACGCAGACCGGTGGAATCTCTCCTCCACGGCACTGAGCTATGGCGGGGACGACGAAAGAAAAAGCTTCAGGGACTCCGGCGCCAAAAGCTCCCCCGGCGGCGACAGCGACCCCGGGTAAACAATTCAGCGGGGACTCATCTAAGTCTCTGATCACGTGCAAGACGTCGGATCCAACGGCGAGCCTCTCGGCGAGATTGGGAGGGATGGCACTGTTGGACAAGGAAGCGGAAGGATTTTTCTTTGAGGAATCAGATCAGATCTTGCCCAAGAATGCCAAGTGGTCGGCGGTAGGGAAGGTGTTCTCGCCACGCCCTTCAATAAAACCGTACTAGAGAAAACCATGCAGAGGGCTTGGGGTCTTCATCACGAAGCAAGATTCCAGGACATGGGAGATAACATCTTCGCAGTCCACTTTGGCAGCGAGGGAGATTGGAGACATGCAATGTCAAATGGACCATGGCAGTTCGATTTTAATGTGTTGGTCCTAAAGGATTATGAAAGCAACGTGAGACCATCAGAGATGGTTTTTTATAAGGTGGATGTTTGGGTGAGAGTGACGGATCTACCACCAGGAAAGAGATCAGATGTGTTTGGCAGAGCTTTGGGCAATTGGCTGGGGGAGGTTATCAAGGTCGATGTGGATGCAGATGGTATGGCTAGGGGGAACCAGTTGCGAGTTAGGGCTAGAATCTCCATCTTCGAGCCCCTGGTCCGTGGTTTCTTCCTAAAGGCATCCCCAGAAGACAAGACACGAACATGGTTCGACTTCCACTATGAGAAGATACCACACTTTTGTTTCGAGTGTGGGAGGCTAGTGCATGTGGATGTCCGATGTAACCCTCCAGTTGACAAATCGATACAGTGGGGGGGGGGGGGGATGGCCGAGGGCTTCGCCGCGGAGGAGCACTGGCTCCAAAACCGAGATGAAGGGAGGGAAATCAAAAAGTTGTGGCAGCTTCATGAGCTCACAGTCTGGAGGAAATATCAGAGAGGAGACATCTGCTAGGGAGAGGGATATGCCTACAAAACGCAATCTGAATGCAGAGTTTGATAGACATGAGAGCTCCCGCACTGGCGGGAAGCAGAAGCTGGACAGGGAGGAAGTAAACAACCCAAACAAAGATAGA
Organism: Aegilops bicornis; assembly: GCA_021605145.1. NCBI lineage: Eukaryota > Viridiplantae > Streptophyta > Magnoliopsida > Poales > Poaceae > Aegilops > Aegilops bicornis. Next base: position 767,418,778 of record CM038670.1, on the reverse strand, counting down.
TACAAGGGCGAGTGGCCGCAGGAAAGGGACCTCCGACATGAGATAGAAAGGAGGAAGGAGAGGGATCTGAGGGAGCAACTCAGGATGCAACAGAGACAGAGGGAGTTTGAGCGTGCGCAGTTCGAGAGGAAGACTCAAGGTGAAAACATTGCTGCACCTAGGGGTGCAAATGGAGGACATGGGTATAAACCTCATTACCCTGTCGAGAGGAAAAGAGGATACTATGTCAGAAGGCCTCGGCAGGATCATGGGGATTATAGGGAGAGGGACTCTAGTCCACTAACTACTCCAAACTCTAAGAAGAGGTGACCCAGGCAGGTGTGGGTAGCAAAGGAAGGAGGTGAGAAGAAGGAAGGCCATGGCAATTTTATTCGAGATACCAGGCAGAAGACGGCTTCACTCTTTGACCATATTACTGAACATGATGGTGCAACGGCGGACCCTGCCAGGGTGCAGGGCCGCCGAGACCAATGATCATTTTAGCCTGGAACTGCCGAGGATTGGGGTTGGACTCGGCAGTGGGCGAACTACAGGACCTGATTAGGTCATACAACCCAGCGGTGGTGTTTCTTTCAGAAATGAAGAAAAGATCAGGGGCGATGGAGAGGTTAAAATGGAGTTTGGGTTTCAACAATGGTGTGGCTGTGGACTGCAAAGGAAAAAGTGGTGGCCTGGCTCCCTGGGGGAGGGATAATGTAGAAGTTACGGTTCGGCCGTGGTGCCAGTACTTCATCGACGCGCAAATAATGGATGGCGGTGCCCCGTTCAGGTTTACTGGAATCTACGGGGAACCATGTGTTGACAAACGAACTAAAACTTGGGAGGTTCTACGCTATCTTAGAAAGCAAGACAATCTACCGTGGCTTTGTGCCGGGGATTTTAACGAGGTCCTTCGACAACATGAGCAGCAAGGTGGCAACCCGAGAAGTCTGAACCAGATAGCACAGTTCGAGGACTACTTGTCTGACTGCGGTCTGGCCGATATCGGTTTTTCGGGATATCCGTTCACGTGGGATAACAAACGAGACGCTGATGAAAACATCCAAGTGCGACTGGACCGTGCAACTTGCAATGCTGACTTTGCACAGCGTTTCCCGTGGATCGAGGTCCAGCACGTTATGACGGAAGAGTCTGATCACCAGGCACTGGTTATTAAAGCGACAACGACACTGGTCGGGGCGCATACAAAGGGACAACGACCGTTTATGTATGAGGCTGCATGGGCCAGACATGACAAGTATGAGGAGATGGTGGCCGCTGCATGGGGCGCGGCCCATCCAACCAATCAGGAGGAAGGGAAGCTGGAGGCGGCATGCAACATGTTGAAGGAGGCGTCGAAGACCATGCAGGTGTGGAGCCGAGAAGTTTTTGGTTCCATCAGGAAACAAATCGCTCATCTAAAGGGACAGTTAGTGGAGGCAAAGGAGAGGGCGGCGTGATCGGGGTATCAGCAGGAAGTGAAGGACATTGAAGACCAATTACATGAGCTATATGAGCGTGAAGAGATCTATCATAAGCAGAGATCAATGGTTGATTGGTTGACTGAGGGGGGATCAGAACACAAAGTATTTCCAAAACAGAGCTTCGCATCGTAAAAGGAAGAATACTGCCAAAGCCTTAAGGAGGGAGGATGGGACGAGGTGCACAGATGATGAAGGAGTGAGGACAATGGCTGCAAACTTCTATGAACACTTATTTGCTGCCGAGGGATCACGCAATGGTGACACAGTGTTGCAAAACATTGTTAGCTTGGTCTCTGATGAAATGAATGCAAAGCTGGAGGCACCTTTTGATAATGAGGAGATTAGGGCCGCCCTTTTCCAAATGGGGCCAACAAAGGCGCCGGGGCCGGATGGGCTACCGGCTATGTTTTACCAGCGCCACTGGGAGTTGGTTAAAGATGATGTGTGCGACGCAGTACGAGATTTCTTGGCGGGGAAAACACCCCCAAACGGTTTTAATGACACTGTCCTAGTGATGATACCGAAAGTAAACTCTCCTGAGTTGCTTACGCGGTTTCGTCCTATCAGTCTCTGTAATGTGCTCTATAAGATCGCGGCAAAGGCACTGGCCAACCGCCTTAAAGGGATCCTTCCTTTCTTGATTTCAGAGGAACATAACGCTTTTGTACCCGGAAGGCTCATAACGGATAATGTATTGGTTGCATATGAGTGTGTACATGCGATTAGAAAGAGGAAACGGAAGAAACCAGTGTGTGCGGTCAAACTGGACATGATGAAGGCGTATGACAGGGTCGAGTGGGAGTTTCCTGAGAAAATGTTGTTGAAGTTTGGCTTCTCTGGTCACTGGACCGATATGGTAATGAGATGTGTGAGATCAGGTACGTTTGCAGTTAAGTTAAATGGCGGACTCTCCCACCGCTTTCACCCTTCCAGGGGCCTCAGGCAGGGGGACCCCCCTCTCCCCTTACTTGTTTCTGTTCCGTGTCGAAGGGTTTTCAGCTCTGCTCAAGAAGGCGCAGGAGGAGAGGAAGATCAAGGGGCTGTCGTTTGGAAGCAGTGGGCCAACAGTGACACATCTTCTGTTTGCGGATGACAGCGTAGTTTTTGTGGAAGGATCTAGGGAAAACTTTGAGTCTTTGCGTGCTATTCTGCAGGAGTACGAGTTAGCCTCGGGACAAAAAGTGAACCTGCAGAAATCTGCAATCTTCTTTGGAAAGGGTACACCGGAGAGCATGAAGGATGAACTCAAGCAAGCACTGGAAATTGCAGAAGAGGCCCTAAGAGAAAGATACTTGGGGCTCCCTACGGTGGTGGGGAGATCAAAGGATGGGACTTTCAAGTTTGTCAAGGAGAGTGCACGAGGAAAAGTTTCTGGATGGAAAGGACAAGGCTTATCTAAGACGACGAGGGAGGTGCTAGTAAAGTCAGGCCTCCAATCAACACCCACTTTTGCTATGAGCTGCTTCCAACTCACAAAGAAAATGTGCGGGAACCTGTCATCGATCTAATCTAACTTCTGGTGGGGCGAAGCTAATGGTCAGAAGCGAGTGCATTGGATTGCTTGGGATAAGATGTGTACGAGAAAGCATGAAGGGGGGCTCGGGTTTCGGGACCCCGAGGCGTTTAACCAAGCTATGCTTGCTAGGCAGGCATGGCGACTGTTGCAAAGTCCGACCTCTCTTTGTGCAAGGGTTCTTAAAGCAAGATATGTTGGGGAACGTTGCAGAAAATTAAAATTTTTCCTACGGTTTTTCCAAGATCCATCTATGAGTTCATCTAAGCAACGAGTCATGGGAGAGAGATTGCATCTACATACCACTTGTAGATCGCGTGCGGAAGCGTTCAAGGGAACGGTGATGATGGAGTCGTACTCGCCGTGATTCAAATCACCGATTACCAAGTGCCGAACGGACAACACCTCCGCGTTCAACACACGTACAGAACGGACGACGTCTCGTCCTTCTTGATCCAGCAAGGGGGAAGGATAGGTTGAGGAAGAAGGCTCCAGCAGCAGCATGACGGCGTGATGATGGTGGAGAGGCAAGATACTCGGCTGTGGCTTCGCCAAGCACTCAACGGAGGAGGAGAGGTGTTGGGAGGGAGGGCTGCGCCTTGGATTAGGTGTTCAGCCTCCCTCGCCTCTATTTATAGGGGAAGGGGAAGGGCCGGCCCCTCTAGATGAGATCTAGAGGGGGCGGCGGCCGTGAGGGGCGCCCCACTAGGGTCCCCCAACCCTAGGCGCACAGGCCCAAGGGGGGCGCCCAGCCTCCAGGGGCTGGTTCCTGCCCTGCTATGCCCATGAGGCCCTCCGAGAGGGGTGGCCCTCCCGGTGGACCCGGAACCTCTCCGTGGCCCCAGTACAATACCGATATGCCCCGAAACTTTCCGGTGTCCGTATGACAACTTCCCATATATAAATCTTCACCTCGGACCATTCCGGAACTCCTCGTGATGTCCGGAATCTCATCCGGGACTCCGAACTACATTTGGTAATCACATACAAGTCTTCCTAATAACCCTAGCGTCACCGAACCTTAAGTGTGTAGACCCTACGGGTTCGGAAGACATGCAGACATGACCGAGACGACTCTCCGGTCAATAACCAACAGCGGGATCTGGATACCCATGTTGGCTCCCACATTCTCCTCAATGATCTCATCGGATGAACCACGATGTCGAGGATTCAAGCAACCCTGTATACTATTCCCTTTGTCGACGGTATGTTACTTGCCCGAGATTCGATCGTCGGTATCCCAATACCTCGCTCAATCTCGTTACCGGCAAGTCACTTTACTGCACCGTAATGCATGATCCCGTGACCAGACACTTGGTCACTTTGAGCTCATTATGATGATGCACTACCGAGTGGGTCCAGTGATACCTCTCCGTAATACGGAGTGACAAATCCCAGTCTCGATCCGTGTCAACCCAACAGACACTTTCGGAGATACCTGTAGTGCACCTTTATAGTCACCCGATTACGTTGTGACGTTTGGTATACCCAAAGCACTCCTACGGTATCTCGGGAGTTACACGATCTCATGGTCTAAGGAAGAGATACTTGACATTGGAAAAGCTCTAGCAAAACGAACTACACGATCTTGTGCTATGCTTAGGATTGTCTTGTCCATCACATCATTCTCCTAATGATGTGATCCCGTTGTCAACGACATCTAATGTCCATAGTCAGGAAACCATGACTATCTGTTGACCAACGAGCTAGTCAACTAGAGGCTTACTAGGGACGTATTGTGTTCTATGTATTCACACGTGTATTACGATTTCCGGATAATACAATTATAGCATGAATAAAAGATAATTATAATGAACAAGGAAATATAATAATAATGCTTTTATTATTGCCTCTAGGGCATATTTCCAACAGTCTCCCACTTGCACTAGAGTCAATAATCTAGTTACATTGTGATGAATCGAACACCCATAGAGTTCTGGTGTTGATCATGTTTTGCTTTCATGAAAAGAGGTTTAGTCAACGGATCTGCGACATTCGGATCCGTATGTACTTTGCAAATATCTATGTCTCCATCTTGAACATTTTCACGGATGGAGTTGAAACGACGCTTGATGTGCCTTGTCTTCTTGTGAAACCTGGGCTCCTTGGCAAGGGCAATAGCTCCAGTGTTGTCACATAAGAGTTTGATCGGCCCCGACGCATTGGGTATGACTCCTAGGTCGGTGATGAACTCCGTCACCCAAATTGCTTCATGCGCTGCCTCCGAGGCTGCCATGTACTCCGCTTCACATGTAGATCCCGCCACGAGCTCTTCTTGCAGCTGCACCAGCCATCGCTTCCACCATTCAACATATACACGTATCCGGTTTGTGACTTAGAGTCATCCAGGATGCGTGTCGAAGCTAAGCGTCGACGTAACCCTTCTGACGAGCTCTTCGTCACCTCCATAAATGAGAAACATGTCCTTCGTCCTTTCGTGTACTTCAGGATATTCTTGACCGCTGTCGGTGTTCCTTGCCGGGATTACTTTGGTACCTACCTACCAAACTTACGGCAAGGTTTACATCCGTCCGGTACACAGCATGGCATACATAATAGATCCTATGGCTGAGGCATAGGGGATGACACTCATCTCTTCTTTATCTTTTGCCGTGGTCGGGCATTGAGCCGAGCTCAATCTCACACCTTGCAAAACAGGCAAGAACCCTTTCTTGGACTGATCCATTTTGAACTTCTTCAAAATCTTATCAAGGTATGTGCTTTGTGAAAGACCTATGAGGCGTCTCGATCTATCCCTATAGATCTTGATGCCTAATATGTAAGCAGCTTCTCCAAGGTCCTTCATTGAAAAACACTTATTTAAGTAGGCCTTAATGCTGTCCAAGAATTCTATATCATTTCCCATCAAAAGTATGTCATCTACATATAATATGAGAAATGCTACAGAGCTCCCACTCACTTTCTTGTAAACGCAGGCTTCTCCATAAGTCTGCATAAACCCAAACGCTTTGATCATCTCATCAAAGCGAATGTTCCAACCTCGAGATGCTTGCACCAGCTCATAAATGGATCGCTGGAGCTTGCATACTTTGTTAGCATTCTTAGGATCGACAAAACCTTCCGGCTGCATCATATACAACTCTTCCTTAAGATAACCGTTAAGGAATGCCGTTTTACCGTCCATCTGCCATATCTCATAATCATAGTATGCGGCAATTGCTAACATGATTCAGACGGATTTAAGCTTCGCTACGGGAGAGAAAGTCTCATCGTAGTCAATCCCTTGAACTTGCCGATAACCCTTAGCGACAAGTCGAGCTTTATAGATGGTGACATTACCATCTGCGTCCGTCTTCTTCTTAAAGATCCATTTGTTTTCCGTCGCCGATCATCGGGCAAGTCAGTCAAAGTCCACACTTTGTTTTCATACATGGATTCTATCTCGGATTGCATGGCTTCAAGCCATTTGTTGGAATCTGGGCCTGCCATAGCTTCTTCATAGTTCGAAGGTTCACCGTTGTCTAACAACATGATTTCCAGGACAGGGTTGCCATACCACTCTGGTGTGGAACGTGTCCTCGTGGACCTACGAAGTTCAGTAGCAACTTGATCCGAAGTACCTTAATCATCATCATTAATTTCCTCTCCAGTCGGTGTAGGCACCATAGGAACATTTTCCTGAGCTGCACTACTTTCCGGTTCAAGAGGTAGTACTTCATCGAAGTTCTACTTTCCTCCCACTTACTCCTTTCGAGAGAAACTCTTTTTCAAGAAAGGATCCGTTCTTAGCAACAAAGATCTTGCCTTCGGATCTAAGGTAGAAGGTATACCCAATGGTTTCCTTGGGGTATCCTATGAAGACGCATTTTTCCGACTTGGGTTCGAGCTTTTCAGGTTGAAGTTTCTTGACATAACCATCACATCCCCAAACTTTTAGAAACGACGACTTAGGTTTCTTCCCAAACCATAATTCATACGGTGTCGTCTCAACGGATTTAGACGGTGCCCTATTTAAAGTGAATGTAGCTGTCTCTAGAGCGTATTCCCAAAATGATAGCGGCAAATCGGTAAGAGACATCATAGATCGCACCATATCCAATAGAGTGCGATTACGACGTTCGGACACACCGTTACGCTGAGGTGTTCCGGGCGGCGTGAGTTGTGAAACGATTCCACATTTCCTTAGGTGTGTACCAAATTCATGACTTAAATATTCTCCTCCATGATCTGATCGTAAGAACTTTATCGGTCACGTTGATTCTCTACCTCATTCTGAAATTCCTTGAACTTTTCAAAGGTCTCATACTTGTGTTTCATCAACTAGACATACCCATATCTACTCAAGTCATCAGTGAGAGTGAGAACATAACGATATCCTCCGCGAGCCTCAACGCTCATTGGACCACACACATCGGTATGTATGATTTCCAATAAGTTGGTTGCTCGCTCCATTGTTCCGGAGAACGGAGTCTTGGTCATTTTGCCCATGAGGCATGGTTCGCATGTGTCAAATGATTCATAACCGAGAGACTCTAAAAGTCCATCAGAATGGAGCTTCTTCATGCGCTTGACACCAATGTGACCTAGGCGGCAGTGCCACAAGTATGTGGGACTATCGTTATCAACTTTACATCTTTTGGTATTCACACTATGAATATGTGTAATATTACGCTCGAGATTCATTAAGAATAAACCATTGACCATCGGAGCATGACCATAAAACATATCTCTCATATAAATAGAACAACCATTATTCTCGGATTTAAATGAGTAGCCATCTCGCATTAAACGAGATCCTGATACAATGTTCATGCTCAAACTTGGCACTAAATAACAATTATTGAGGTTTAAAACTAATCCCGTAGGTAAATGTAGAGGTAGCGTGCCGACGGCGATCACATCGACCTTGGAACCATTCCCGACGCGCATCGTCACCTCGTCCTTCACCAGTCTCCGTTTATTCCGCAGCTCCTGCTGTGAGTTACAAATGTGAGCAACGGCACCGGTATCAAATACCCAGGAGTTACTACGAGTACTGGTAAGGTACACATCAATAACATGTATATCAAATATACCTTTAGTGTTGCCGGCCTTCTTATCCGCTAAGTATTTGGGGCAGTTCCGCTTCCAGTGACCCTTCCCCATGCAATAAAAGCACTCAGTCTCAGGCTTGGGTCCATTCTATGACTTCTTCCCGGCAAGCTGGCTTATCGGGCGGCAACATCTTTGCCGTCCTTCTTGAAGTTCTTCTTACCCTTACCCTTCTTGAACTTAGTGGTTTTATTAACCATCAACACTTGATGTTCTTTCTTGATTTCAACCTCTCACGACTTCAGCATTGAGAATACTTCAGGAATAGTTTTCACCATCCCCCGCATATTGTAGTTCATCACAAAGCTCTTGTAGCTCGGTGGGAGCGATCAAGGATTCTGTCAATGACCGCCTCGTCCGGGAGGTTAATGTCCACTGGGACAAAGCGGTTGTGCAACCAGACATTTTGAGTATGTGCTCACCGACGTAACTATTTTCCTCCATCTTACAACTATAGAACTTGTCGGAGACTTCATATCTCTCGACCGGGCGTGAGCTTGGAAAACCATTTTCAGCTCCTCGAACATCTCATATGCTCCGTGTTGCTCAAAACGCTTTTGGAGCCCCGGTTCTAAGCTGTAAAGCATGCCACATCGAACGAGGGAGTAATCATCAAGACGATATCGCCAAGCATTCATAATGTCTTGGTTCTTCGGGATGGGTGCTTCACCTAGCGGAGCTTCTAGGACATATTGTTTCTTGGCTGCTATGAGGATGATCCTCAGGTTCCGGACCCAGTCTGAATAGTTGCTGCCATCATCTTTCAGCTTGGTTTTCTCTAGAAACGCGTTAAAGTTCATGGTGACATGAGCGTTGGCCATTTGATCTACAAGACATATTTTGTAAAGACTTTAGACTAAGTTCATGATAACTAAGTTCATCTAATCAAATATTTAATGAACTCCCACTCAGATTGACATCCCTCTAGTCATCTAAGTGTTACATGATCCGAGTCGACTAGGCCGTGTCCGATCATCACGTGAGACGGACTAGTCATCATCGGTGAACATCTCCATGTTGATCGTATCTTCCATACGACTCATGTTTGACCTTTCGGTCTCTTGTGTTCCGAGGCCATGTCTGTACATGCTAGGCTCGTCAAGTTAGCCCTAAGTGTTTATGCATGTGTAAAACTGTCTTACACCGTTGTATGTGAACGTAAGGATCTATCACACCCGATCATCACGTGGTGCTTGAAGCAACGAACTTTAGCAACGGTGCACGCTTAGGGGAACACTTTCTTGAAATTATTCTAAGGGATCATCTTATTTACTACCGTCGTTCTAAGTAAACAAGATGCATAAACATAATATACATCACATGCAATTATATAAAGTAGTGACATGATATGGCCAATATCATATAGCTCCTTCGATCTCCATCTTCGGGGCTCCATGATCATCTTCGTCACCGGCATGACACCATGATCTCCATCATCATGATCTCCATCATTGTGTCTTCATGAAGTTGTCACGCAAACGACTACTTCTACTTCTATGGCTAACGCGTTTAGCAATATAGTAAAGTAATTTACATGGCGTTCTTCAATGACACGCAGGTCATACAAAAAATAAAGACAACTCCTATGGCTCCTGCCGGTTGTCATACTCATCGACATGCAAGTCGTGATTCCTATTACAAGAACATGATCTCATACATCACAATATATCATTCATCATTCATCACAACTTCGCCATATCACATCACATGACAATTGCTGCAAAAACAAGTTAGGCGTCCTCTAATTGTTGTTGCATCTTTTACGTGGCTGCAATTGGGTTCTAGCAAGAACGTTTTCTTACCTACGAATAACCACAACGTGATTTTGTCAACTTCTATTTACCCTTCATAAGGACCCTTTTCATCTAATCCGCTCCAACTAAAGTAGGAGAGACAGACACCCGCTAGCCACCTTATGCAACTAGTGCATGTCGCCGGTGGAACCTGTCTCACGTAAGCGTACGTGTAAGGTCGGTCCGGGCCGCTTCATCCCACAATACCGCTGAAGCAAGAAAAGACTAGTAGCGGCAAGCAAGTTGACAAGATCTACGCCCACAACAAAATTGTGTTCTACTCGTGCAATAGAGAACTACGCATAAACCTGGCTCATGATGCCACTGTTGGGAACGTTGCAGAAAATTAAAAATTTTCCTACGGTTTCACCAAGATCCATCTATGAGTTCATCTAAGAAACGAGTCATGGGAGAGAGATTGCATCTACATACCACTTGTAGATCGCGTGCGGAAGCGTTCAAGGGAACGGTGATGATGGAGTCGTACTCGCTGTGATTCAAATCACCGATGACCAAGTGCCGAACGGACAGCACCTCCGCGTTCAACACACGTACGGAACGGACGACGTCTCCTCCTTCTTGATCCAGCAAGGGGGAAGGAGAGGTTGAGGAAGAAGGCTCCAGCAGCAGCACGATGGCGTGATGATGGTGGAGAGGCGATCTCGGCAGTGGCTTCGCCAAGCACTCAGCGGAGGAGGAGAGGTGTTGGGGAGGGAGGGCTGCGCCTTGGATTAGGTGTTCAGCCTCCCTCGCCCCTCTATTTATAGGGGAAGGGGAAGGGCGGCCCCTCTAGATGAGATCTAGAGGGGGGCAGGGAGGGGGGCTTGCCCCCCAAGCAAGGGGGGCGCCCCCACTAGGGTTCCCCCCCAACCCTAGGCGCATGGGCCCAAGGGGGGGGGGCGCCCAGCCCTCCAGGGGCTGGTTCCCTGCCCCTTGCGGCCCATGAGGCCCTCCGAGAGGGGTGGCCCCTCCCGGTGGACCCCCGGAACCTCTCCGGTGGCCCCGGTACAACACCGATATGCCCCCGAAACTTTCCGGTGTCCGTATGACAAATTCCCATATATAAATCTTCACCTCCGAACCATTCTGGAACTCCTCTTGACGTCCGGGATCTCATCCGGGACTCCGAACAACATTCAGTAATCACATACAAGTCTTCCTAATAACCCTAGCGTCACAGAACCTTAAGTGTGTAGACCCTACGGGTTCGGGAGACATGCAGACATGACCGAGATGACTCTCCGGTCAATAACCAACAGCGGGATCTGGATACCCATGTTGGCTCCCACATACTCCTCGATGATCTCGTCGGATGAACCACGATGTCGAGGATTCAAGCAACCCCGTATACTATTCCCTTTGTCAGACGGTATGTTACTTGCCCGAGATTCGATCATCGGTATCCCAATACCTCGTTCAATCTCATTACCGGCAAGTCACTTTACTCGTACCGTAATGCATGATCCCGTGACCAGAAACTTGGTCACTTTGAGCTCATTATGATGATGCACTACCGAGTGGGCCCAGTGATACCTCTCCGTAATACGGAGTGACAAATCCCAGTCTCGATCCGTGTCAACCCAACAGACACTTTCGGAGATACCTGTAGTGCACCTTTATAGTCACCCAGTTACGTTGTGACGTTTGGTATACCCAAAGCACTCCTACGGTATCCGGGAGTTACACGATCTCATGGTCTAAGGAAGAGATACTTGACATTGGAAAAGCTCTAGCAAAACGAACTACACGATCTTGTGGTATGCTTAGGATTGGGTCTTGTCCATCACATCATTCTCCTAATGATGTGATCCCATTGTCAACGACATCTAATGTCCATAGTCAGGAAACCATGACTATCTGTTGACCAACGAGCTAGTCAACTAGAGGCTTACTAGGGACGTATTGTGTTCTATGTATTCACACGTGTATTACGATTTCCGGATAATACAATTATAGCATGAATAAAAGAAAATTATCATGAAAAGGAAATATAATAATAATCCTTTTATTATTGCCTCTAGGGCATATTTCCAACAAGATACTACCCTGAGAACTTCATCCTAAATGCAACATGCCCGGGGGGCTGTTCGTACACATACAGAAGCATTCTGCATGGAAGAAACGTACTGCTAGATGGGCTTATATGGAGAATTGGTGATGGGTCAAAGATCAGGGTGCATCATGATAATTGGATCCCCAGGAAGGGTAGCCTAAAGCCACTGGGCCAGAGCTATATCCCGGGAATCACAAGAGTACGTGACCTGCTAGTTGATGAGGGAGTGTCCTGTAATCAAAACTTGGTACAGACCATGTTTTCCCCCGACGAGGCACATGAAATCTTACAAATCCCAGTTGGTGGACCGGATATGGAAGACTACCTAGCATGGAACTACTCTAAAAACGGGATCTTCACCGTTAGATCGGCCTACCATCTGCAGATGAGTCAGAAACGGCTGCGCTCGGGTAAGCCAGAGTCTTCTTCATCGGTTGCTGACCACGCGTCTTGGATGAGTATTTGGGATACAATAGCACCGGGGAAAGTCAAAACGCATATGTGGCGCTTGATAAGGAATGGTCTAGCAGTGGGACAGGAGCTACATAGAAGGAAAATTAAGGAGGGTGTGTTTTGTACCGCTTGTGGGCGTGAGGAGTCCATTTACCACAGATTTTGGGGCTGCTATCACTTTGTTATGTTTTGGAATATAATGCACTCGAAGTTGGGAGTGCCGGTGGCGATCCCGCCAGAGTCAGTTCACTCTCAGAGGGCGTTGTCGAGATGACTGATGTCGTGGTTCGCGAAAGCATCGGATGGCGAATGTGTTGTCATGGTTCAGGGTGTCTACGCGCTCTGGCTGGCAAGAAATAACGCGCGCGACAGTCAAAGGATTGAGCAAGCGAAGGTGATCGCTAAACGTGTCTTCTATCTGATGGAAGAATGGCAGGCTATACATGGGCGTAAGAGTAAGCAGACAAAAACAACAGAGGTTCAGAAGTGGACACCACCTGCAGACGGCTGGGTAAAGGCTAATGTTGATGGTGCAACGGCGAAAACCGGGGAGAATGGAGGTGCAGGTATGATCTTCAGGAACCAAGATGGTGCATATCTTGTTGTCGCTTGTCATCTCCTCCCATATTGCAACGACCCGGCTGGAGTGGAATTACAGGCGTGTCGGAGAGTAGTTCAGCTGGCCGAAGAGCTCAATATACCCAGATTACATATCGAAATGGACTGTCAAGACATTGTTTGTAAGCTCATGAGCAAGGAGAAGGATCTATCTACTCTGGGACCGATCGTTGAGGTAAAGGCCAAGCTTGGGACGAGGGAGGAATGGAAGATTGCCTGGGTCCGACGTAATGCAAATCGTGCGGCTCATCTCCTAGCTAGGCATGCGGTCGCAAATAATTTATGTCAGGTGTGGCAGTTTATGCCCCCAGATTTTATTTTACCTGTAGTTTCGGACGAAATCCCCTCTGAGGAAGGTTGATTTAATAAATAATCTTTGAAGTTCAAAAAAAAAAAAAGAACATCAAACTCACAAAGACCGAAAGATCTAATCCTACCACATGCTCACAAATCTACCAAGAACTAGTAGAGAGAAGGGAGTGACTGACTCAGAGACGCCATCGGAGCAGCCGCGGAGGAGGGGCCGAACACGTTAGAGAAGAGGAGGAGTCGAATCACCGCTGCCGGCAACCGATGGCCGGAGCAGTTGCGCCGCTTACCTCGTCGTCGATGCGGATCTGCGTCGAAGGGAAAGCTCGAGAGGGGGCAAATGATGGCGGGAGTTTTGCCGCTGCGGTCACGCTGGCTATACAGGGCAACCGAACCGGCGGGCAGTGACGTGAATTCGTCCCATCACTTTTTCGAAGATGCGCGCGAGCTCCCGCCATCTCCGTGGGCGCGGGAGGTCAACACCGCGTTCCTGCTCTCCCCTGCATCGCTCAAGTCTGACTCGCTGGAAACTGCCGATTCTGACGTTTTTAATGGGCCTGGCTGAGGAGTGCTTTAAGATTTGTGCAAGCTAAAATTCGGATGCAAGACAAGCAACCAAACAACCCGTGTTCTTTTCGAACAGGTCAGACTAACCCTAATGCGAGCAACCAAACGCGCCCTAAATTTTGGATCGTGAGCCAAGAGGAACCTGCAACTGCACATCAAAGCCCGAGCGACTGTTCCAGATTCACATCACGGGGAACCAAGCAGCCCCAGCGCCTCGTCATCGTGATGCATGAGACAATGATCCATGATTGACATGGACCCCGGCAGGCCAGCTCTAGCTGATCTGAACTCAGCTCAGCTCTCCGAGTACAGTGCACACTCACTCGCTGTGTTTGTTTAAAGGCGAAAGATTCTGACAGCCAGCCAGCCTTTGTAGGGAAGCTCTCCACGTTCCTCCCGTCCCGCCCGCACATGCGCTCGCCGACCGGGCGCCAATGCCATTGCTCGGCGGCTCGCGTCGGTTGACTGACACGTTGTACCACTGTTCCAAGCTCGCGCGGCGCGGCCGGGGTGGTTGGCTGGTTGGTGACGGTGCTTGCAATGCATAGGCTTCTTGATTTGTCGCCGGGGGCTATAATATAGTTCGGTCCGTCGGCTCTGTTGTGGCTGAGGGCGGTTCGTCGAAGGTGCTCGCAATGGGGAAGGCGGGGAGGTGGCTGAGGAGCATCTTGGCCGGGAAAAGGGATGGCGGCAGGAGAGGGGGCAAGCGGGGGCAGGCACAGTGTGACTCGACGCCTTTGGCTGAGCTGCCGGCGGCTGCCAGCCCGAGGGAGAAGAGGCGATGGAGCTTCCGGAGGCCTGCGGCGGCTGTCAAGCCCGCCGCCGCACCGTCGCCGTTAGCCCTGGAAGCAGGCGGTCTGTCGGTGTCGGTGTCGGAGCGCGAGCTTGAGCAGAGCAAGCACGCCGTGGCGGTGACCATGGCGGCCGCCGATGCCGCGGTGATACGGCTGACGGCCCCCGAGGCGGAGGACGACCTCAACCTGTATGCCACCCCTGTCCAGGAGGAGGCCGCGGCCGCAAGGATCCAGGCCACCTTCAGAGGCTACCTGGTGAGCTTGCCTTGTTGACACGAACAAGTTTCATAATGTGTTACTCCATCCATCTTCATGTGATTAGCTCAGTTAAAACTCAATGTTAATACATACTGTACTCCTGACTTAGCAATGCACGTTAAATCAAATGTCGATGCAATTGAACAAATTCTGCAGAAACAGAAGAATTTCTTTTCTGATTTGAGCTGAGCATGTGACGTGCTGATGCAGGCAAGGAAGGCTCTGTGCGCGCTGAGGGGCCTGGTGAAGCTGCAGGCGCTGATCAGGGGCCACCTGGTGAGGAAGCAGGCCAGAGCCACGCTCCGCCGCATGCAGGCCCTCCTCATGGCGCAGACCCGCGTGCGCGCGCAGCGCATGCGCATGCTCGAGGAGGAAGACCACGTCGCCGCCGCCGCCGCCCCCGTCGACCGCCGGTCGCCGCAGCACCCCAGGCGCCGCCGCTCCTACGTAAGCCCGCACGCGAGAGCTAGTACGTAGTACCCTGAGATCGTGCAGGCCGACATGGATTAATCAAGGCATGTGTGGCTGGTCCATGCAGGAGATGGACAGGTCCGGCGAGGAGCATGCCAAGATCGTCGAGATGGACATGGGGGAGCCGCCGCGGCGGGGGCGGAGCAGCTGCTCGGTCGCGGCGAGCGAACCATGGTCGACAGAGCGCCGGCGAGCAGAGTACTACGGCCCCGGCCAGTGCTCGCCAGCGCCGTCGGCGGCGTTCACCGAGATCACGACCCCGCGCGCCTACAGCGGGCACTTCGAGGACTTCGAGCCGGCGACGGCGCGCGTCAGCGCGTACGTGCCGGCAGGTTACGCCGACGAGGGCGAGTCCGCGTCCGAGTTCTGCCCGAACTACATGGCCAACACCCAGTCCTCGCGCGCCAAGGCCCGGTCCCAGAGCGCGCCGAAGCAGAGGCCCGACTCGCCGTCGCCGCTGGAGCGGCAGCCGAGCCGGCGCCGCGGTGGCCCGGCGCCCCTGCCGAGAAGCGTCAAGATGCAGCGGTCGTCGTCGCACGTCGGCGTGCCATCGTCGGCGGCCGCCATGTACGCACAGTACTGCCCGTGGCCGGTGAAGCTGGACCGGTCCAGCGCGTCGCTCCATGAGAGCGAGTGCGGGTCGACGAGCTCCGTCCTCACCGCAGCTACCACCGTCGGTTACAGCCGCTCCATGGTCGGATTCGAGGTACGCGACCATGATTGGATCACACACACACACACACACAAAGACACACACACACACACACACACACACACACACACACACACACACACACACACACACACACACACACACATTTCTTGGTTTCTTGTATTTCCGCATTTGATCGCTGACTGATGAGAACTTCTGGATCTTGCTTCTCGTGCTGTTTCAGGTGCACAGGAACCAGTATTGAGTTACTGGTAGCTGAAACAAGATATAGTACTTCCATGCCTTTCACTCAACTTCAGAACAACTCAAAGATAATGCGCACTCCGTTTCGGAAAGAAAAGAAAAGATAATGTGCACTGTGTGCGTGTCAAATGTGGGCGCTCCATGCCTTGTGACTCGGCCCCTTGCTGCGTTTTAGTAAAGTGATCTGCTCATAACTCCGGTGTCAAATGCCCAAAATAATTCGTACGACACCGGAGTTGTATGCTTTCTACAAGACTATTAGCAAATATGCACATGCCTTGCATTAATAGAATAAAAAAGAACCATTGCACTGCCCTAGGCCAATAAGTATGGTCTAAAACACATTGTTTGATTTTAACCCAACGTCAATTATTCTGAACGTGAAGCTTCACCTGTGAGCCCGTGGATCACCCCCCCCCCACCCCCCCCCCCCCCCGGCGCCTGCCGCTCCAGTTAGTAGTTTATGTTAGGATTTTTAGTCCTTGTAAATGCGACGCTCCTGCGGATAGTAGCGCTTCTTTTTTGAGTTTGTCTTTCAGGCTTTGACCCCCCTCAAGTTCGTTTGGACTTAGTCGACGGAGCTTCCGTGTAGATTCCTACCGTCTTCTTCGGACGGTAAAGTTAGGGTTTCTCGTCATGTAGCGAGATTTGGTGTCGGGGGCTTCAGATATATGCAAGGGTTCAATGGCGACGACTGTGGCTCCAAGGCGCTGGTCCTTAAGGACACATGCACGAAGACTTTCCGGCTGTCATCAACAGGGTCAAGCCGGCTCCGGCAGGGAGCGGCGAAAGCGGCGTGTCAGCGGCTCGCAGTAGTAGTGGTAGTGCGGTGGTCTCAGAATCTCGATGTAATCTCTACTCATAATGGAGCAGTTGGTAGGATTGCGTCCAGTTTTTTTTCCGCCCCACCACTTTCGTTTGGTTTTTTTTGACTGATTTTTTTGTCCCCTCCCCCACCCCTTTTCTACGGGTTTATTTTCCTCTCCACTTTTTTCCTTATAAACCAACACTTTCCTAAGGTACAAAAGATCACAGGTCTAACTTTCCTAACCTATCCAAATCAAACGATTTCTCCCATCAATGCAATTTACTTTAGGAAATAAAGTATTAGGAAATAAAGTGACAAATATTAAGAAAACAAATAACGGAATTTAAGGAAAAGTCTGATCAACTACTTAACCTCATGGCGGCCAGCCTGTGGACGTTGCGGCGTGGCGGGCGAGGGACGATGCGCCCGGGCACGTGTTTGAGATCCCAGGCAGCCACTCGATGATCTATCCTCTTCTCCACAGCCGAGACGGTCTTGGGGCCGAGGACAGAGGCTGTGTTCACCCTTATAAACGACGAAGCTGTGTTCCAAGCGTTAACTGGGATTGACTGGACAACTATTGACTTCCAGCCGCTGGGTAGAGACGAAGAGGATGAACCGGTGCAAGATGATCCGCAGCCGTCAGGTCAAGCTGGTGACCAATCATAATCCGGAGGCCGGTTTAGTCTTCCACGTGCTGCAACACTTATTTGAGAAACAATTATCCTTTTGGGTATGGAAACGCCTTGTAATAGGCTATTTAAAGCACTTGGTCTGTTATGCCGTCGTGCATATTTATTTGCGCCTGACACTTGTTAATCCACCAGGCTTAAGACATATGATGCTCAGCGATTGACTCAAGCCATTCCTGCACGCAAGAAGTATGTAGTGTCCTGGCGGTTGACCGCCGGACGGGTCATGATGCCTAGATATATAGCCATGGTTTATAACCGAGGCTGCAAAAAGATAATCAAACATGAAAATAATTGATACATGTGACCTTGAGTCATAATGTTGCTGAACTTGTTGTATTGAGGGTAACAACCCTAATCCGGAGTATGAATAACTCCTTTGTATTATGCCGGTTTATGATAAAACCGCACCGGGTTGTAATAGACACTGGATTGTTTGTATATAACACTGGTAACTTATAGTTCAACCAGACCGGGATAATAATCGCCGGATTATAACTGATCATGTACTGACAACTTATAGTTGAAAGTCCAGCCGGGTTAATGAACACCGGTTTATGAAAAATAGCATAAATGTCATCAGAAGAGAAAAAACTCGGCAAATAAAAGCATATAAAAACCTGTAGTCGAGGCTTTTCACGGGCTGCCAGGCCCCAAATTCGAGGCTTTTCATGGGATGCCAGGCCACTGAGTTAAATCATTTTGCAAAGCCTTTTAAGATGGTCCTCAATCCTTAACCAATCGTCGTTTTAACTTGACAAGTTGAGGGTCTTATCAGAGTAACTTGTCAAAGTTCGACGGGTCATACCAGGTTTACCTGGGCTGAGTAACTTACTTAAAGAGGCAGGCTAACCCGGAGTTTTAGGTGTATACACCAGGCTTCCAAGCCGTGGCTTGATAGCCTATTACAAGTGTAGATCCTTTGTTCATTGCGACATCAAAGAATCCCCAAGTAACATTTTGAGCTGTGCTCAGTGGGTGCCTATGTTTGATTTGTTCTTCTGCAACACTCTCTTTGGCCCCGAAGTAATTTTGCATTGAGCCGATCAAGAGGTGTGACTATGGTTCGAATACGACCAAGCCCCCAAGTGATTTCATAAAGCTTTGATAAGATGAATCAAGGGGTAAACCGGAAGCCACTTTACGAAATGAAAGCCCCCATGTAACCACACAAGATGTAAGAAAAACAACAGATACCCCGCTTTAGCTGAGGCTCTGGTTTATTATATTGATCATAATATATACATTGTCATAACTATGTACATAAGCAGAGCCTATGGCTCAAGTATAGTAGGGCCGAAGATGAGCGA
The DNA here is from genome assembly GCA_021605145.1 of Aegilops bicornis. Classification (NCBI taxonomy): domain Eukaryota; kingdom Viridiplantae; phylum Streptophyta; class Magnoliopsida; order Poales; family Poaceae; genus Aegilops; species Aegilops bicornis. The sequence continues at coordinate 767,399,708 of CM038670.1, read as the reverse complement.
TATTCCACGGCCGGCGGGTCTCCTCCTCCAATTTACGCGAGTCTCTGTGCTCTCGGACATCGATTAAGTAGTATGACCCGTTGTGTAGATTCTTGCTGACCACAAAGGGTCCTTCCCATGGGGGGGGGATAACTTGTGCATATCAGTCTGATCCTGGATGAGTCGGAGCACCAAATCGCCTTCTTGAAAGGTTCTGGTCCTAACCCGGCGGCTGTGATAATGACGTAGATCTTGCTGGTAAATCGCCGAATGGGCCGCTGCAATGTCACGCTCCTCATCTAATAGGTCAAGTGCGTCCTGTCGTGCCTTCTCATTGTCAGCTTCAACATATGCTGCCACCCGAGGTGAGTCATGACAGATGTCACTAGGGAGGACTGCCTCCGCTCCATAAACCATAAAAAAGGGTGTGTAACCCGTGGATTTGTTGGGTGTGGTATTGATGCTCCATAACACAGAAGGTAACTCCTCCACCCAACAACCCAGCGTCCGTTGCAAAGGAACCATAAGCCGGGGTTTGATGCCTCTCAAGATCTATTGATTGGCTCTCTCCCGCTTGACCATTAGACTGGGGGTGAGCCACTGATGATACATCAAGCCAGATGTGCTCACGTTGACAAAATTCTTTCATAGCACCTTTGGACAGATTAGTGCCATTATCAGTTATAATGCTGTGTGGAAAGCCAAACCGGAAAATCACTTTCTTGATGAATTGAACCGCCGTAGCTGCATCACACTTACTGACTGGCTCTGCCTCTACCCAGTTAGTGAACTTGTCAACCGCCACCAAAAGGTGGGTCTTCTTGTCCTTGGATCTCTTAAAGGGCCTGACCATATCCAGCCCCCAAGTTGCAAACGACCAAGTAATTGGAATCATTCTCAATTCTTGAGCCGGTACATGAGCGCGCCGTGGAAATTTCTGACAACTGTCGCACCTTTTCACCAAGTCTTCCGCATCAGCATGAGCCGTTAACCAATAGAAGCCATGACGAAAAGCTTTAGCTACCAGGGACTTTGAACCGGCGTGGTGACCACGATCCCCTTAATGGATCTCACGCAAGATCTCACGGCCTTCTTCATGAGACACGCAACGCTGAAATGCCCCTGTCACACTGCAGTGATGCAACTCGCCATTGACAATAGTTATGGACTTTGATCGCCGGATTATCTGCTTGGCCAAAATTTCATCCTCTGGTAACTCACCCCGGTTCATATACGCCAAGTAGGGGACTGTCCAATCCGGGATAATATGAAGAGCCGCCACCAACTGAGCCTCCGGATCAGGAACAGCCAAATCCTCTTCACCAGGGAGCTTGACGGACAGATTATGCGGCACATCCAAGAAGACATTGGGTAGAACCGGCTTACGTTGGGAACCCAAACGGCTTAAAGCGTCCGCCGCTTCGTTCTTCCGCCGATCCACATGATCAACCTGATAACCTTTAAAGTGACCTGCAACAATATCCACCTCTCGACGATATGCCGCCATGAGTGGGTCCTTGGAATCCCAAGTACCGGAGACTTGCTGAGCCACCAAGTCCGAGTCACCAAAGCATTTAACTCGGCTTAGATTCATCTCTTTAGCCATTCGAAGACCATGGAGTAAAGCTTCATACTCAGCTGCATTGTTAGTACAAGGGAACATTAAACGGAGAACATAACAAAACTTAGCACATCGTGGGGAAGTTAATACGACTCCAGCCCCCGAGCCCTCCAATTGCCTGGACCCATCAAAATGAATAGTCCAATAGGTATGATCCGGCCTCTCTTCTGGCACCTGTAGCTCTGTCCAATCATTGATGAAATCCACAAGTGCCTGAGATTTGATCGCCGTCCGGGGCATATATTTTAAGCCGTGAGGCCCAAGCTCAATAGCCCACTTAGCAATCCGGCCAGTCGCTTCCCTGTTCTGGATTATATCCCCCAAAGGAGCAGAACTAACCACAGTAATGGGATGACCCTGGAAATACTGCTTAAGCTTCCGTCTTGCCATGAAAACTCCATACACCAGCTTCTGCCAATGCAAGTACCGCTGCTTGGACTCAATAAGTACTTCACTAATGTAACAAACTGGCCGTTGAACCGGATACTCCTTCCCAGCCTCCTTGCGTTCCACCACGATAGCCACACAGACAGCCCAGGCATTAGGAGCCACATATAGCAATAAGGGCTCTTTATCAACAGGAGCAGCAAGGATGGGCGGTTCAGCTAGCTGCCACTTTAAGTCCTCAAACGCTTCATTGGCGGCGTCACTCCAGATGAAGTTATCAGTCTTTTTCAGCATCTGATACAAAGGGATGGCCTTCTCCCCAAGGCGACTGATAAACCGACTTAAAGCGGCAATCCGGCCTGCCAGGCGTTGAACATCGTTGATGCATTTTGGATTAGCCAAAGAAGTTATAGCCTTGATTTTTTCCGGATTAGCTTCAATGCCCCTGTTAGACACTAGGAATCCCAAGAGCTTGCCTGCCGGTACACCAAAGACACACTTGGCCGGATTAAGCATCATTTTATAAACCCGGAGGTTATCAAAGGTCTCCTTCAAGTCATCAATCAATGTCTCCTCCTTTCTGGACTTGACCACAATGTCATCCACATAAGCATGAACGTTGCGGCCGATCTGATCATGAAGACAATTCTGCACACACCATTGATAAGTCGCCTGGGCACTCTTGAGCCCAAAGGGCATAGACACATAGCAGAAGGCTCCAAAGCACTAGTAGAAAAAGGGCCATTTGTCCCAGTTCATAAGGCCCATCTGTCCCGGTTGCGGAACCAGGACTAAAGTATCGTTACTAATGCCCTAGTCCTTTAGTCCCGGTTCTTATATGAACCGGGAAAGATGGGCCTCCACGTGGTCTCCTGGCGAGCCCAGGCAGGAGGCCCTTTAGTACCGGTTGGTGGCACCAACCGGGACCAATAGGCATCCACGCGCCAGCTGTTCAGGGGCTAGGGTTTTTTTTCTGAAGGGGGGGTGATTTGGGGGTTTATATGGTTAATTAAGGTGTTTCATATATTGTGTTAGGTAGCTAATTAATTAATAGAGAGAAGTCTCTTCTCTTATCTCCGTGCTTGGTCGACGCTACATACTATACGTATAGAGAGGCCCTCGACACGCTAGCTAGTAAGCAAATGAAGAAAACCATTAAGTACAGAAGTTTGTCATGCATACCGAGAGAAGTGATATCGAGCTCTCCTTCTACAAGAGATTGCGCGAACAACAAGTTTTCGTATATCTATCCGACGCTACTACCTACATATATACAATATTAAGATCTCTTACAATATAATCTCCCCTAATTATATATGAAGTCAGCTTCAATATGGTATTCTCCGGCTTTATTGATGACGTGGTCAAGAAAGAATCCCGCGAATTCCTCTTGAATTGCTTTCATGCGATCTTGTGATAGGAGTTCATTCCGCATCTGCCACATCTAATTTGAAGAATACATATGAATGAAGCATTATAAATGGCATTGATGAAAGTAGTACATATGAATACATATGAATGAAACTCAACAGAAATGATGGTGTACTAAAATGAAATTGTGAATATTATTGCTTACGCACCTCATATTGTCTTTTAGAGTAGCCCTGCTTATTTTTGCAAGTCGTGTTGTAGATGAACTCGCACACGTAGTATCCACATTAATCATTCCCTTGTTCCTGCCACAAGCACTTTACGAGAAATAGAGGTCAATCAAACTGATAATGAAGCATTATAAATGGCATTGATGAAAGTAGCTAGAATCAACGGGAGATGCGCGGAACTAGCTATCTATTACTACTTACTTTCGGATATGTATATCGCAGCTCCATCGGCAGTCTCGGAGCTTCTACGGTGAACTTTTTCCAAACCCTGCAAGACAAAGAAAATAATTATTACTTGAGATATCAGGAAATGAACAAAAAGTTGCCGATATGGTGCGATAATGATCGATTGAACTTACTTGTTGAGAATTTTAGTCATGTCAGCATAGGTCTCGGGATCTTTTCGTCTCGAGTCTAAGACGATTACTAGTCCCTGCTCAAGCTTTATCTCCAGGAGAATATAGTGGTACTTGCGCACGCATGCATAACTCATCAATTACATTACTATAACCTCGCTCAAGTAATAAGGGAAAGCAAATATGCACAAGACAGTAACACTCACTTGCATTCGTAAGGAAAGAATATTTTATCTTTGTTTTGATTTATTAGCAAATATTTGAGCAAGTTGGCCTCGGCATCTTTGGCATTCTTTTTAACCTGAAATTCATCTATGAGATTTGTGTTAATGAACCCAATATCATACATTTCTGCTTTTCTACATTCGATGATCTTCAATCTGCATAATATAGTGATGATAATTATAAATACATGCAATGAAAGAGCTGAGATATATATAGACTTACTGACAAAAGTAGTACTTACAGATAGTAGCAAGTGACCGTTAATTTATCGAGGGCCTTTTGATTGAAAAAGGCGAAAAACTCCTCAAATGGAATAGACAACAGACCAATTCCAACGAGGTCGTGCTCCTCTTTAACTCTCAGCGTCAAAGTATGCGTCCCCCCCAGACTCTCTGCAGGTTTCCATGTACCAATCATAGAATCTTCGCATCATCATTGTTAGAGATCTTTCATCTTTGACGAGAGGCTTCCCATAATGGCATTTGTGTTCGTCCACCTCCAAGAAATCATAATGTACATCGTCGAGCAGGTAATCTCCAAGATTGCTATAACCAGGCACCATCCCCGGATCATTAGCGACGATATCACTAGACACCTTGAGCGGGGGGCACGATTGGTTCGCTTGTTCGCCGAGCTGGGCAATTTTTTTCCCAGCTCGCCGTTCTGCTAACCTTCGATCACTGACAGTACTTCTCGACCGCTCCGCTTCCTTATATGCCTTTTCAGTAATGCGCTCATAGTTGTTTTTCGGCGGAGACTTTGGTGGTTTCTTCAGGGCATCGATAGTGCGCTTTACTTTCACTGGATCTGGAACGAACTCCGGAGGTGGATGTTTCTTTGCTTTCATCCCTTCAAAGAAATCCTTCACTTCTTTTCTCACGATCTTTGCGTTTTCCTCCATGGTCCTCTCGTATGGTAACTTCTCTAGAGGCGTGAGAGATGGACCGTATCTGTATTGCCTCCCACCTCTGGCTGTACTGCTAGACGCCGGAGCAGATGGAGCGGCTGCGGCTGTCTTCTTTCATGCTTGCTTACGAGGTGGAGGAGAAGGAGTACGACGCGCCGGAGCAGCCGGGGTGGCGGCGGGTCTCTTCCGCCCTTGCTGGTGAGGCGGAGAAGGAGGAGGCTGGCTGCTCGGCGCGCCGGCGCAGGCGAAGAAGGAGGCGGAGTGCCGCCATGCACCGGAGAAGGAGGTTGGGTGCCCTGATCACTCACCGGAGGAGGAGGCGGAGTGCCCTGACTCGCCGGAGGAGGAGGAGGAGGCGGAGGCATCCAGTTCAGAAGGTTGATGAGCTCCTTCCGCCATAGGCATGGAGTCTTCAGACAAGAACCCAGCCGAGTCTCCCCGTCACCCGTAAGGTGGTCAAGCTGGAGGTCCTCAAATCCTTCTGTGATTTCATCCACCATCACCCTAGCATATCCATCTGGAATCGGCCGGCAGTGAAAAGGTGCGCCAGGTTTAGGAGGTGCAACAGAGCCAACAGCCGCCTTGACTTTTAATTCCATCCACCGCGCCATAAGGAGGCAATGCTGAGACTCCGCGATAGCATCCACGGGGTAGCTAGCAGGAGCCGTGAAGACAGGCTCCTGAAGCAGCTCCGTGGAAGCCACGCTGCTTCTCCGCTGAGATGGCGGGGTAACTTCGGGTGTAGCTTCGGCAGGTCGCGTGCTGCGAACTGCATCTCGTTCCTCTAGCGCTTGTACCCTTGCGTGCGGCGCCTGTAGTTGGGTCAACTCCTTTTTCTTCGTCCTCTCCCGGCGTTTGTAACCTCCTGCATCGGGAAATCCATCCTTCCATGAAAGGGAGACTGGCGTGCCTCATGTCCGTCCGGGGTGCTCAGGATTCCCTAGGGCCTCTGTCAGCTCATCGTTCTCTCTGTCTGGAACAAATGTCCCTTGCTGCGCTTTTTTGATATACTCCTGAAGCTTCTCGATGGGTGTGTTCAGCTGCTCGTTGGTCCAAACGCACTTCCCTGTTACAGGGTCCAATTTTCCCCCAACCCCGAAGAACCAAGTCCTGCAACGGTCTGGCGAGCGTCACGTCTCTGGTTCGATCCCTTTAGCAATGAGGTCATTCTCAGCCTTGTCCCACAACGGCCGGACTTTCAGGTAGGCACTTGACCCCGTGCGATGGTGATGCTTCTTCTTTGCAGCATTTTTCTTGTTTGTCACTGACATCTTCACTGCTCTCTCAGATTTCTTTGTGCTGACAAATGCGGGCCACTGATCTTTGATCTTCTCAAATCGGCTGATGAATTCTGGAGTCTTGTCTTTGTCGACAAATGATGATTTCAGCTCATTCTTCCACCTCCTAAATAGCTCAGCCATCTTCTTAAGAGCATAAGCCTTGATCATAGGCTTTTTAACTAGATTCTCCGGATCCTCCTCTGGCGGGAAGGTGAAATTTTCCTGCAGCGCGGTCCAAAGATCAGCTTTCTGCCTATCGCTGACATAAGACACCTGAGAGTCTTTGTCCTTAGGTTTCAACCATTGCTCGATGCTGATCGGGATCATGTCCCTAACTAGAACCCCGCACTGAGCATTAAATTTTTGCTTGGTCCGGAGGGGTTCAATCAGTTGGCCAGCGCGATCAATTTCGATGATCATGTACCTTTCATCCGTGCGCAACTTCCTCTTCGGGCCTCGTCTCGTTACCGAAGTGTCGCTCGATCCGGAGGGCTAGAAAAGAAGAAAAAGAAGAGAGTTAATATGTGTACATACCAAAAACAATTAATGCATCAATTAGCTATATAGTCAGCACATGCTTAATTAATTAATATATATACCTGGCCGGACTCCGTTCGGTCACCGGAGCCGTCATCACGGTGTCCTTCCTCCTCCATTCGGTCACCGGAGCCATCATCACGGTCTCCTTCCTCCTCCATTCGGTCACCGGAGCCTTCATCACGGTCTCCTTCCTCCTCCATTGTTTGATCATCGTCGTAGCCTACTTCTTCATCCTGTATTTCCAGACCATAGGTGCCTGTGTCGTTGAGAAACGACAAGACGGCTTCACTTCCGTGTGCGATTATCTCCCCCAACACCGCTTCTTCTGCTTCACCTAGGGGGTGCGGATCCATAGTTTCTGCAAATATTTACAACATGGCAATTATTATTCAAACATGACAGATGGATATATTAGTGGAAAACGTAGAACTAGCTAGCTAAGCACAATAAGGAATCATATTAGTGTCATGGCCTCGACGCTTCTCTAGGGTTTGGGGTGGCCGCGACAACACTTCAAGGGTTCGGGGTGGCCTCGACGACAACGCTCTTTTAACTTGGTAAATTTGGGTGGCCTCAAGAGAGTTTTTCGATCGGGTAGGGGCGCGACGAGAGGGGGTAGGAGACTGACATTGTTTTTTCTAGGGTTTGGGTGTACTCGAGAGTTTTGGTCAAGCGAGAGGGCCGGGGGTGCTCCCGTGGCATAAGTTATCACGATCGAGCGGGGGTATATATATCGACCGCCCCTCATGTCGAAGTTATCCGGGAGGGGGTTATATCGACAACGACGACATACATACATGTGAAAATAATGTTATCAGGGAGGGGGTATATCGACCCCCCTAAATGTTGAAGTTATCGGGAGGGGGTATATCGACAACGACATACCCGATAAAAAATAAGAAGACGAAGAAGAAATAAAAAAGGAGAAGAAGAAAGGAATGGATCGAGGAGAAGATCGAAGAAAAAAGAGAAGAAAGAAAAAGAGGAGAAGAAGAAAAAATAGACTATTTTTCTTCTTCTCCTCTTCTTTTTCATCTTTTTTCCTCTTCTTATTTATTTCTCCTCTTCTTCTCCTTTCTTCCTCTTCTTATTTTCCTTTTTCCTCTCATTCTTTTTCTTCTTCTTCCTTTCTCTTCCTTCTTCCTAAATATATAAAACTTTTCTAAAAATGAACTAACCTAAAATGTACTAAACCAGAGAACATATCTAGATAAAAATTTTCTAAAAATCTAACATTTGCATATATGAACATATATACACAGAGAACATACATACATACATTTTTTATAAAAAAGCAAAAAACAAATCATCATATATATGAACAAAAAATCTGGAAAAAAAACAAGACATATAATCATATATACACACATACATATAATCACACATATGCACATAATCTGAAAAAAAAACAGAGAGGAAGAGCTAGGCCGGCAGCCGGACCGAACGTGGCGGCGGCATGTGGTCGGGGAAGGCCGGGGGCGTGGGGCGGCATCGGGGCAGGGGCTCGGGCCGGGGCGGCGTGTCGGGGCAGGGTCGCTGGGTCAGGCAGGGACACGGGCCGACGGCGCTCTCGGGGCAGGGCGCGCAACGGCGCGGGGCGACAGTGACGAGGAGCGGGCGGCGGGGTGGCGACGGCGAGCATGGGCAGCCTGGCGGTGTTGGCGAGCACTGGCAGCAAGGGCGCGGGGCGGCGACGGCGAGCAAGGGCAGCCTGGCGGCGTCGATGAGTTCGGCGTCGTCGGGGGGCAAATGGTCGATGCAAGTGAAAAGCAAAGGTCTCTTTTCAGCAGCCCAAAGGGCGGGAAGCGGCGGCCTTTGGTCCCGGTTGGTGGCACCAACCGGGACTAAAGGATGGGCATTGGTACCGGTTGGTGACACGAACCGATACCAATGCACACCTTTAGTCCCGGTTGGGGCCACCAACCGGGACCAAAGGCCTTATGCTGCTGCGCCCGTGTCGAAAGTTTAGTCCCACCTCACTAGTTGAGAGGGGCGCGCAGTGGTTTATAAGCCCCACTACCGCACCCCACTCGAGCTCCTCTCCTTTGCAGGCTTACAGGCCTAATTGTCACTGCTATGCCAGGATGGGCCTACAGGGCCTTCTGCGGGCCTGAATCCTGCCCCATTGATGGGTTTCTAGTCGTATTCAGGCCGTGGTGGCCTAGTACGTGGCAATTTTTTATTTTTTCCCAATTTTTTGTTTTCATTTTTGCTTTTTTTGTTTTGTTTCTAATTACAACAAAAAACTTATTTATTTTATTTTATTTTGTTTCTAATTACTTATTTTCTTTATTTTATGATAATTCTTTTTGCTATTAAAGTTTCTAACAAAAAAAGTTCTTTATGAAAATTCTATTTGCTTTTAATGATTTTGAACAGAAAACATTTTGATAATTTTAGTTGCATGAATTTTATATAATTTTTGTCGAGGTTGCTTATAATGTTTTGAACAGAAAATACTTTGATCATTTTAGTTTCATAAATTTCATTTATGTTATTAAAGTTTATTATATTATATTTTATTTTGTTTCTACTTATATATGTTATTATAGTTTTTATTATTTTGTTTCTAATTACTTATTTATTTTATTTTGATAATTCTTTTTGCTATTAAAGTTTGTAACAAAAAAGTTGTTTATGAAAATTCATTTTGCTTTTAATGATTTTGAATAGAAAATACTTTGATAATTCATCATTTCACCCACATAGCATGTGCAAGAAAGTAGAGAGGCTTACGGCAAAAACTGGATGCACTTCGTGTACTAAACGGCCAATCTCTTTCGAAGTATCAGGGTTTCATACGGAAACTCATCTGTTACAAAGGGATTTCATTTTTTGAACTTATTTGAACTCAATAGTTTTTCTATGTTCAAAATGCATCATTTAAAGCCACATCATCAATTTTCAACCCTTTCCGACTTCATTTTTTATTTTTCATGCATTTACTGATTTTTTTTCAGCTATAAGACCCTGAAATTGAAAAGCACTACAAATGAACTCTCAAAAGGTTGAAAGTTGGCATGGTATCATCATTTCACCCACATAGCATGTGCAAGAAAGTAGAGACGTTTATGGCAAAAACTGAATGCACTTCGTGTACAAAACGGACAATCTCTTTCGAAGTATCAGGGTTTCATACGGAAACTCGTATGTTATTTTTCATGCATTTACTAACTTTTTTTTCCAGATATAAGACCCTGAAATTGAAAAGCACTACAAATGAACATGGATAGATAAGTGACCAAATTAATAGTAGTTCATCATCACATTAAAACCAAAGTACATACATAGTTCAAATTGAACAACATATAGCTCTCCAGAGCATCTAGTTAAACCATACATTGAAACTATGTAAAACCTTTAAATGCAACGACAAATGCAATCATAATCACAACTAAGGTAACAATTGATCCAACGGCATAATGATACCAAGCCTCGGTATGAATGGCATATTTTCTAATCTTTCTAATCTTCAACCGCATTGCATCCATCTTCATCTTGTGATCACCGACGACATCCGCAACATGCAACTCCAATATCATCTTCTCCTCCTCAATTTTTTTATTTTTTACTTCAAGTAATTGTTTTCTTCTTCAACTAAATTTAACCTCTCGACAATAGGGTCGGTTGGAATTTCCGGTTCAACCACCTCCTACATAAATAAAATCTATGTCACATTGATCGGCATAATTGTCATAAACAATAAATGAACCAAATAGTTATAAAAAGATAGTATATACCACATCTGAATCATAGACAGGACGAGGGCCGACGGGGGCGGATACCTGAACCATCGCACTTATAATAACAAGGAATAATAAAAGTAAGAAAATTAGACAAGTATCTATCTGAAGTAAGAATTTTTTCTTTCAAAAAGAAGATAAGAACAAAAGGCTCACCACGGTAGTGTCAGCGACGAGATCGGTGCGGGCAATCGACGGTTGTGAAGACGAGGAAGGGGCGTGACGGACCGCTAAACCTAGACAAATCTCAGAAAAAATGGAGCTCGGAGGTCGAGTTTCGAGAGGAGAAAGCTTAACTAGTGTGGCTCAGGCATTTCATCAAACACCTCACATGCATAAGAGTTGAGCTAGAGCACCCAAATGCCCTTCCTCGCCGGCCAGCAAAAAATAGAGCACTGTGGTGTATTCTGCTCGCGGGCGATGGGGTATATATAGGCAAATAATTTGTCCCGGTTCGTGGCTGGAACCGAGACTAAAGGCCAACCTTCTGTCTCGGTTCCTGCCATGAACCGGGACCAATGTTGTGGGGCCAGGAGCGAGGCCCACTGGTCCCGGTTCATGCCAAGAACTGGTACAAATGGGCCCAGACGAACCAGGACCAATGCCCACGAGGCCCCGGCCGGCCCCTGGGCTCAAGAACCGGGACAAATGCCTCCATTGGTCCCGGTTCATGGCAGAACCGGGACTAATGGGCTGGCCAGGCCCGAACGAAAGCCCCTTTTTCTACTAGTGAAGGGAGTTATGAAAGTTGTCTTCTCCTGGTCCTTAGCTGCCATTTTGATCTGATGGTAACCAGAATAGGCATCCAGGAAACTCAAACGCTCGCAACGCGTCGTTGCATTAATGATTTGATCAATACGAGGGAGGGCAAAAGGATCTACTGGACAAGCCTTGTTTAAATCTGCATAGTCCACACACATACGCCAAGTGCCGTTCTTCTTAAGCACCATCACCGGATTAGCCAGCCACTCTGGATGAAATACCTCAACAATGAACCCAGCCGCCAAGAGCCTGGCTACCTCTTCACCAATTGCCTTGCGTCTTTCCTCATTGAACCGGCGAAGAAACTGCTTGACCGGTTTGTACTTAGGATCAACATTAAGAGTGTGCTCAGCGAGTTCTCTCAGTACACCTGGCATGTCAGAAGGCTTCCACGCGAAGATGTCCCGATTCTCAAAGATGAACTCGATGAGCGCGCTTTCCTATTTCGCATCCAAGTTAGCGCTGATGCTAAACTGCTTGGATGAATCGCCAGGAACAAAATCAACAAGCTTAGTTTCATCAGCCGATTTAAATTTCATGGCCGGTTCATGCTCTGTAGTTGGCTTTTTCAAGGAGGTCATATCCGCCGGATCAACCTTGTCCATGTAGAATTTCAACTCCTCTGTTGCACAAACCGACTCCGCATATGTCGCATCACCTTCTTCACATTCTAAAGCGATCTTGCAGCTCCCATGAACCATAATGGTCCCCTTATGACCCGACATCTTGAGTTGCAGATATACATAACAAGGCCTCGCCATGAACTTGGCATAAGCCGGCCGTCCAAACAGGGCATGACACGGGCTCCTGATTTTCACGACTTCAAAAGTCAATGTTTCAGATCTTGAGTCATGCTCATCTCCAAAAGCAACCTCCAGTGCTATCTTGCCGACTGGATACGCCGATTTACCAGGCACCACACCATGGAAAACAGTGTTCGATGGTTTAAGATCTTTATCTGTTAACCCCATGCGACGGAAGGTTTCGTAATAAAGGATGTTGATACTACTCCCTCCATCCATGAGCATCTTGGTGAACTTATATCGTCCAACCTGAGGTGCCATCACTAAAGCCAGATGACCCGGATTATCAACCCGGGGTGGATGATCCTCTCGACTCCACACAATGGGCTGTTCAGACCAGCGCAAATAACGGGGCACCGCTGGTTCAACAGAGTTTACTGCCCTTTTATGAAGCTTCTGATCACGCTTGTCCAGGCTAGTGGTGAAGACATGGTACTTTCCACTATTCAACTGCTTCGGGTTGCTCTTGTAACCCGACTGCTGCTGTTGTTGATGATTCCCTTGATGATTATAACCACCTTGGTTGCCCTGACTGCCTTGATTACCTTGGAAACCTGAATCGGAGCTGCCTCCACCATAACCCAGCCCGTGAGATCCGGGGCCTGAACCGCCGCCCGATCCATGATCGTACCGAAAGTCTGAGTTTTTGAACTCCTGCATGATATAACAATCTTTCCAGAGGTGCGTGGACGGTTTCTCCTGTGTCCCGTGCTTTGGGCAAGGCTGGTTCAACAGATAAGACAGGCGCTCCGGATTAGGACTTGGTCCTCCGCCACGCTGGGGCGGTTTACCTTTACGCCGCTGGCCTTTGTTCTGCGTGTTGGTGTTAGCCAAAAAATCTAAGTTGTTATCCGCTTTATGCTTGCCGCTGTTTCCATGACCCACCGGGTTATGCTGCTGCCCCTTGGTGTTGCTGCTCTTCTTTCCCTTCCCTGTCTTGTCGTCGTCAGACTCGGGGTCCTTGGTACTATCAGAGTCGGCATACTTCACCAGAGCTGCCATAAGCGTTCCCATGTCATTACAATGACGCTTGAGCCGTCCCAACTTTGACTTCAGAAGGTGCAAACCGGCAATTGCCTTCCAATGTTAAAACTGCTGTATCAGCGTTGATGCGGTCAGATGAATGCAAAATCTCCAAAACCTGGCGCACCCAATGGGTTGTCGATTCCCCTTCCACCTGGACACAGGCAGCTAGACCGACAATTGACATAGGCTGCTTGCATGTGTCTTTAAAATTCTGAATAAACCGGGCTCTTAACTCAGCCCATGACCCAATAGAATTAGCTGGTAATTTTTTCAACCAAGTGCGTGCCGTCCCTTCCAACATCATGGTGAAATATTTAGCACACGCCGCGTCATCCACATCCAGCATCTCCATCGCCATCTCATAGCTTTCAACCCACGACTCGGGGGATTGGTCGGCGGTGTAATTCGGCACTTTACGTGGGCCCTTGAAATCCTTGGGTAGGCGTACGTTGCGCAGTGCTAGGACGAGACACGACACCCCCAATGAACTGGAGGTGACGCCTGGCTCCACTGAAGTTGTTGGACAAACCGGAGTAAGTTGGCGGGCGTCATGCTGTGCTGCTAACTCGGCGTCTCGACGTGCCCTAGCACGATTCACCACATCCTGAGCATCACCTCCGCCTCCCGCCGGGTTATGGCCACGGTTCGGGTTATGATTTTGCGCACTGCTCGATACGGCCGGTTCATCCATGTGCCTGCTGTAGCTCCAGCTCGGGCGGGGCATAGAATGAATCCTTTCCCGGCTATAGGAATAAGCCTGCTGCTAAGTCAAGGCTGTCTGAAGAAGCTCTCTAGCTCGTCGTGTCTCGACCACTACCGGAGACTCGCCTTCAATCGGGAGAGCTGCCAATCGTGAAGCGGCGGCAATGATGTTATCCATCGGGTTAGAGTAATGACCCGATGGTGTAGGGACGTGCTGTGACGGGACGTGGTTCTGACGAGGCGGGTATGCTAGCCGGGTCTGAACCGGCGTCCCCGCTCCAGGCGCCTCCGCCCGGTTCACCGTGGGTGGATTGCTGGTTCCTGCCCCTGGAGTATTAAAGAGATCTCTGGCCTGTTAAACCGGAGGCAGGTGAGACCGGTATCTTCTCCTCATGACATCGTTTGATGCACTCTGATCTAGCATAAGCCGATAAGCCTGTGCCTCCAATTGAGCCCGCTCTGCGGCTATCCTGGTATCTTCGGCCACCAGGTCTGCTTTGGCCTGAGTTATCTGATCTTTGACCTTTGCAATTTCCGCATTATGCTCATCCTCATTCGCCGGGTTAACTACCGCCATTAGTGCTGCCAAAGCGTCGAATAACATGGATAAAACCTGAGCCGGCGGCTGCGCGGGGCCTCCTACCCCAGCCGCTGTTGCTGCCGCCACTCGAGAAATCATCGCTGCTGCGCTCGAAGAGCGAAGCGCTGGCTGTGTACCGGCCATGAATATCGCAACCCAGTTTGGCAGATCAAGGGGGTCTGGAATACTGTTTCCATCGGAGCAGACCCCAATCCGGCCATCTTGCAACTCGTACAATGACTCGGTCTCTCCGGTCGATGACTTGTTGCCGGAATAAATGACGGTTTCACCACCAGATTCCAATCTATCCTCAGATTCCACTCCGTGGATAACTCCCAGAAAGGCATGCTTCATGACAGGCTTAACCCGGGAAGATTTCGCATGCTGAGCCGTCTCGATGATGTCGGTGCAGATGTTCGGCTCAGGGCCCGGTTCGCCAATCTTGCAAATGAAAACGTGGATGCCGCCGAATGGGACCCGGTACCCGTACTCAATTGAGCCGGCCTCAGGGCCCCAGCCTGCTTCGTCGATGTAGAGCTTGCCGCGACGACTCTTGGTCATCCGGCCCACAGCGTAGCCCTTGAGTCCTTCGTAGCTGCCCTCTAAGAACTCGAAACCATCGTGCGATAGCCCCACGGTGGGCGCCAACTGTCGTGGTTTTGTCACGGCAGATGTCCTCGTTAAAGGACTTAGTCGTGGAGCCATCGTGACGGGTTAGCTTAAAGGGGTTAAAGCGGACAAGGGACGTAAAGAGTTTATACTGGTTCGGCCCCTTGCGGTGAAGGTAAAAGCCTACGATCCAGTTGGTGTGGGATTGCTTGGGTTTCAATGACCAGGGAGCGAATACGCTTTGCCTGGGTCTCGATTTGTTGTCTGTCTCTCTAAATCGCCGCCGGATCGTCCCCTTATATACATGGGTTGACGCCCGTCGGTTTACAGAATCCCGAGGCCGGCTCATAAAGTGTCCGCTCGGTCTCTGCTCCTTCTATCTTACAACACAAGTTTACATATCAATGCCGGTTTACATCTACAGGTCTTAAACCGGCTTTGGGCCTTGGGCCTTCGTAAATCGCCACCGTCTTTGTCTTCATGGGCTTTAGATATAGTGAACCATTATGGGGTTAACCCGGCCTCTCCTGGCCGGTTTACGCCTAGTAGTAATATCCCCAACACAGGTACAAACAAAATTTTGATAGCCAAAATGGCCAAGTTTTCATCATGGTTATCATAACCAGTGTTAAATGACTGAGGTTTTGAAAGTTGGCTCAGAGAGATGGCTATTATTTCCTAATCCAAAAACGCCGGCTTATAGTGAGGAGCATGCTGTAATAACTTACCAGTGGCAATTCACAAATTAGATTGATGTGACGCTATAAAGTAGAATTAAGGATTCAAGCAAGGATATCGTGGCAAAGATCATGGCAACTGGCACACAACCTGACACCTGGGGGCTACATTATTGAAATCAAGATTACATTAAGTATGAAAGTCTCATGTCATTGCAAGCATGCACCACGTCACTTGGGGGCTAATGCATTGTCATTTTAAAATACTTTCATTGAACACCTGACTCACTATTAATAGTGACCCGACCCTTGGGGAAACAGTCATTGACTCTCCAGATAATTCAAGTTCCAGGTTGATGAGGACAGCTAACCCGACCCTTGGGGGCTAAACTATTTGCAGCTATATATCTACAAACAGCAAAAGCTAAGTTCAAAGTCCCAGGTTGCTGCAGGAAAGACAACCCAACACTTGCGGGCTACAACATTCAGTTGTTCAAATAGATCATAAGGTCCAAATCGAAGACCCGGCCCATCACATACTGATGAGCTGGCCCTTGGGGGCTACACATGTGAAATACAACGCATTCTGTTTATGACTGGCAATTCAGATGAACAACCCGGATTTCTTAAAAGTTGCAACATTTATATTTAAAGTCTTAAACTATCACCGTGTTCTACTCTTAAGACTTGGGGGCTATCGGTAATAGGATACAAGGGAGGAACATATTCAAGTTTTCAGTTTTGAGTGAACTGGGTCTCATATTCTTGGTGGAGAAATTTGCAAAGTTTATCTCCTCTAAGCTACTCATAGAAAGGCCGGGAAAGCCGACTCAACATCATATGGTTTTCTTAGTCTCAAAATTTTCATCAAAGTACTCGAAGTTGACTCAACGGCACATGGTTGTTTTATTTCCCAATATTTTTGTGCAAGGAACCAGTGTAAAGTGGGCTTGTTGATATGACAAACAGACCCAAAATTTCTAGGAGTCCAATTCCATGACCCGGCGGTATCAACCTCCATGACCAGGAAACCTCGACACTCGTAACTTGGCAAGTTCTATATCCACAAGCCGGCAATTATTTCATCTGTAATTTGACATTTACTTTGTCAAAAGACCCGGCGAGCACTCCATGTCTCAGGAAGATGACATCGACATGTTGAAGCTTTTGAAAACCGGCTCAATAATGAATGGGTTATTATTCCCAATATTTTACAGCAAAGGACATGCACCAGCAAGTTGATTGTGAAGCCGACTCGTTGATATGAAGAAGAAAGCCAGATTTTCCAGAAGCTGGTTCATTGAATAAAGGCGGCCTTTTGGGCGAGCCATTTTCTCTTAAACCTATTAATTATTTTTGTTTTCAGGAGCTTAGCATGAATAAATTCAAGCTAAACTAGAGGCTAATTTGGGGATATACCCCACGATATGACCCGACCAGAGGTAGAACCCGACCGGGACATGGCGCCTCGTGATAACCCAGTGCATTAGACTGAGCAGGGAACAAGGCCCAAGACACAAATGGCGACTTGCGAGAAGGCCGGCTCGTGATCAGGGTGTTCGATGGGCTGGCTCGTAAGGAACGACAAAGAATGTTTCCCTTACTTGGAAGGCACGAGAGGGATTATCTTCACTCGTAGGAAAAGACCTGGACTAGGATCCGACTTGTAATAGAAAGTAGAATAGTTGTAGTCCTACTAGGACATATAAGCCGGCGCCTTCAACTTATATAAGGAGGGGTAAGACACCCAAAAAAGGGAGAGGGGGAGAGAGAGAGAGACAAGTCAATAGCTCTCGAGATAGAGGTAGCGAAACATCACCCTTGTAATCGAGATCATCATCATCATCATCATCAATATCAATCAAGCATGATGTAGGCTTTTACCTCCACCACGGAGGGACGAACCTAGGTAAACTCGTGTCTCTCGATCCCGACTAACTCCCTTCAAGCAATCACCTAGCAGCGATGGCCTCATGACTAAGTCCTTTCACAAGAACATCTGCCGTGAGAAAACCACGACAGAGCCTGCGAGGCAATTCTGGTCTTCTGGACATCAATCACGCATAGATAGCCATGTAGGGATACGTATATCACGTATGGGATTCTGGACGTGGGCTCGTGGCTTCATGCATGGGCTAACAACTGTGGTGCAGTGGCCTAACATGAATGCATGATGAGGGTTTTTTCAGGCTGAGGGATTTATCTACATGTAAATATGTTTAATATCTAGACAGATAATATTTAAGGCCTTTTTATCAGATTATATGCGGGTACATGGTACAGGGGTATAGGTTATATATATTAAACCATACCGATACCCATTATACCCGATCAGTATGAAATTTTCATATTTAGGTATCCATGGGTATTTTTTTTAAACATATACCCTTGCCCTAACAGAGTTTTTACCCACCGGGTATGCGGGTAATGGGTCTCATTGCCATCCCTACAGCTAGGGCACGACCCGTAAGGGTATGTCGGTGGGACCGTAAAAGTGTCATGCAATAGACAAGTTTTGTTGAAGCAGCACCGGTCCGCCGTGAGACAAGTTGTACGGAAGTACGGGGCAGGAGCTTCATAGTGTGGGTAAAGCGTGAGTGTAAATATATTCCAATAATTGCGTCCTCGGTAATGTGACACAGTTTGTACTAGGTCACACTATTTGGTTTGTGTCGAGTCTAGAGGAATAAACCATATAATGTTATTGCTAATAATGAACTAGAGAAAGGTAAGATTTATTAGACTTGCAGTGCAGGTTCATGGACGTTGGATGATGTCAGGAATATGATATGTAGCCATGGGATGCCTATGATATAGACGGTTCTATGGCCGAAGGACTTGGAATGAATTTATATTGGATCATGGAACACTACTAGAGATAAGCCTAGTAGTAGCTTCAGGGCACGGCTCTTTTGATCATGATCGGCTTAGGCGTACGACTGGTGCTGTTTTGAGAGATGATAAAGGAAAATTCATTGCAGGGGGAATTGGAGAATTGATTGATGCACGGACGTTCTGACAGCTGTAGCTATGGCGCTTAGATATGGTCTATCTATTGCTCAAAGGGCGGGCTGCAACCGCTTAGTTATTAACTCAGATAACATGGAGGTTATCGAAACCATGATCAATGGAGGACGGTCATCTAGTACAGCGGCGGCAGTGTTTGACGATTGTTATTTTTAGCATGTGACTTTCCCATTACTAAATTTAAGCATTGTAATAGAGAAGCAAAATGGGTCGCACATGAACTTACTAAATTAGCTAGATTTTCTTCATCTTTGAACTGGTTTGAGGATCCCTTGAGTGAAATTGTACCCTCCATATAAAAGATGTACTTGTTATCGCAAATGAATAAAGTTTTTATGTTTCTTTTAAAAAAAGCCTAGTAGTAGCTCGGGGTAAAACGCTAGATGTAGCGTGGGGTCCCGCGCTACTACTAACACGCCACAATTAACTTGGTAATAGTAGTGTGGGGTTGTACGGGTGGTTTTCCACTTCCTGTTCTTATTTTTTTGTATTTTTATTTTTGTTGTAGAGGCCCGTTCATTTTTTGGTGTTTTCGTACATCAACTAGCTTTTGTGCAAACAGGGATTTTTGTTGGGCCATTAGGCCTACCAAGTGCCTCGATAGGGTTTGCGTAAGGAAGGGATCCAGATCGAAGGAATCCTAAAAAAAGATCGAAGGAAATCGTTCTCGATGGGAGATCCTTTCGTTCGTTACGGGACACGCTCAAATCTGACTTTCGCACAATTTTAGGGTCCAATTTTTTATTACTATAATATACTATGTTCCCCAACATATATTGACACAATCTTACCTGCTACACTTTCCTCCTGCAACATGAAAAATCATGATGAGCGATGATATGGTTCCCTTACGCGATTTTGGGAAGTGCGTGCTTACTGAGCTTCCGGTGCGAAACAGGACAATTGTACTAGGCCCTGGAGAAGATGCATCCCATGGGAAGACATAAAACCCTAACTCTTCCGTGGTGCGGGAGACGAGGCATCCAAACGGTATCTCAATGACACGGAGAACTAATTTCGTTGTTTCCTAAAGTGGAGGCCGCCGCTCGGGCTCCACTAGGACTAGGTACACCGACCTACTTATATCCGGTTGGATTTCACATCCTGGCAAGTCTCCCTCCGCGACCATGGTAGCGGCAGACTGGTCATCCCTCCCCTACGATCTCGTCCAATATGTTGGCGACACACTTCTGGTCGACAACAACGTCGATTTGTACATGAACCTCTACATCGTGTGCCATGACTGGCGAGCGGCCAATCCCAACCCGTGCAACTGGGATCCTAGATTCTGTCCCCGCAGATGGGTCATGCTCGACATTGTCAGCGACGATGACTCGGCACGCCACTGGCTCCTCATCCACCTCGAAACCGATTGCTTCGTTTGGAGGGACATGCCCTTGGTCTGTGACCTCGGCCACATCGTCCCCACCAAGGATGGCCTCCTCGTCGTCGAAGCACAGGGCAACCATGGCCGCAACATCTATGTCGTCAACCCCTTCTACGGCCACGCCGGAACATCCACGAATGTGCTCGGCTGGCCGGATCCTGAAGCCTCAGCGCCGTCACAACCATTTCAAGCTCGGGCAAGCCCCTCCCGCCCTCCATGAAACCACACTAATCTCGCGGCCCTAAAGATAGATCAAGGTTTGCAATTGAATAATATCATGGTAGTTAATATTGTTGGGCTGCCTCGTTGATGGCCGTTTTGCCCACAAAATTTGAACAGCCTATGTACACATATTATACCGTCATTTTTGACAAACCAGTTGGCTCGGTGATCCAAAGAATTTTCAAAGCATCGGCCACTATTTCAAGCAACAGACACCAGAGAGCTACTCTATCACTCCAATAGCTTAAATATATCTATCCAATTAGATCTATTATTTCTTCTGTGCATCACCACTATATCTTGTACCCGTAGAACATGCACTATCTGGAACATCTGGTACTCTGATTAGTAGAGCCAGTGGTCAAATATTGGCTGCTAGAGAGGTATGCTTTTAATATAAAATTGCACGCTTATTTCTCACATATATTTTTTGTGGTGGACTGATACTTTATATCAACAATTCTTTAATAGGTGGATAGTCGGTCAATATATAACACTGGCTCGAATGATGAACGCATTTTCAAAGGATCCAAGTTACGAACATCTGATTACGGCGTTGATCTTTGGAGCAGTGAAACCGCTACCTTGTTTCATTGCAGCAATATGAAATGGTCTTTGATTACGCAAAAAATTCTTTTGGGCTACCAATTCACTAAGAGCCCATCCTCACAAATATACATGAGATCAAGGCGATATCCATGATAGTGAGGCTTCACTTAAAGGTTTTTACAGTGACCAGACTGGTGTGGACTCTTTTGGACTGTTAGCTGGGTTTGGGTCACTTTTAGCTCTAGTTGATGTAACTATAAGTATGGTTTATGCTGGTGCATACCATACCATTAAACAAATATGCATCGTCCTATCTTGTATCCCGGAAGTTTGCGGTGTTTTCTATGGAAGAAGAGAAACACTGCAAAGTTCCAAAATACAATATAAGGTGATGCATATTTTTTATTATTATGGTTTGCACCAGCATAAACCATGCTTACAGTTACATCAGCTGAAGCTAACAAAGAGATATGCGTAAGAGACACAGATCCAGCTAACAGCCCAAAAGAGTACACATCAGTCTGACCACTATACAAGCCTTCAACTAAGGCCTCATTACCGTGGAGAGCACCTTGATCTCGTGAGGATGGGCTCTTAGTGAATTGATAGACCCAAAAAATATTTTCATAATCAAAGACCACTTCCATATTGCTGCAATGAAACAACAAGGCAGCGGTTTCAGTGCTCCAACGATCGACGGGTGCCGTAATAGATGTCCGTTACTTGGATCCTTCAAAAGTTCGTTCACCATTCGAGCTAGTGCCATACGTTGACTAGTTGTCCATCTGTTAAAGAATTGTTGATATAAAGCATCAGTCCACCAGAAAATATATATCTGAGAAATGAACATGCAACCTTTTCTTAAAAGCATACCTTACTACCTGCCAATGTTTGAACACTCGCCTTGCTGATCAGAGTACCGGATGTTCCAGACGGCCATGTTTCACGGGTACAAGATATAGTGGTGATGCACAGAAGGAATAATAGATCTAATTGGATTGCTATTTTTGAGCTATTAGACTGATGGAGTAGCCCACTGGTGGGTGATGCTTTGGGAATCATTTGAATCACCAAGCCAACTGGTATGTCGAAAATGGTTTTATAATATGTGTACATAGGAAGTTCAATTTTTTTGGCCAAAATGGCCATCAACGAGGAAGCTGAACAATATCAGCTACCATGATACTGTTCAAATGTAGACCTGGATCTATCTTCAGGGCCACGGAAGATCAGTGCGGTTTCGGGGAGGGCAGAAGAGGCTTACCTGTGGTCAAAATGGCTCTAACGGTGCTGAGGCTTGAGGATCCAGCCAGCCGAACACATTCGTGGGTGTTCTGACGTGGCCGTAGAATGGGTTGATGACATAGATGCCGAGCCCGTAGTCATCCTATGCTTCGACGATGAGGAGGCCATCCTTGTTGGGGACAACACGGTTGAGGTCGTGGACCAAGGGCATGTCCCTCCAAAGGAAGCGATCGCTGTCAAGGTGGATGAGGAGCCAGCGGCGTGCGGAGTCAATGTCGTCGCCCATGTCAAGCACGATCCATATGCGGGGATAGAATCGGGGATCCCGGCTGCTCGGGTCGGCCTCACTAGTCATGGCACACGACGCGAAGGTTCATTTAGCAATCAACGTCATTGCCGGCTAGAAGGGTGTCGCCAACCCGCAAGGCAAGATCATAGGGGTGGGAAGACCAGTCTGCCACTGCCATGGTTGCGAAGAGAGACTTGCTAGGATGCGAAATCCAACCGGATATAAGTAGGCGGGTGTACCTAGTCCTAGTGGAGCCGAGTGGCATCTTCCACTTTAGGAAATGACGAAATTAGTTCTTCGTGTTATTGAGATGCCGTTTGGATGCCTCGTCTCCCGCACCGCGGAAGAGCGAGGGTTGCGTGTCATCCAATGGGATGCATCTTCTCTAGGGCCTAACACAATCGTCCTGTATTGCACCAGAAGCTCAGCAGGCACATGCTTTCCAACATCTGTGAAGGAACCATATCATCGCCCGTCATGATTCTTCATGTCGCAGGATGAAGGTGTAGTAGATAAGGTTGCGCCAATATATATTAGGGAATGTAGTATATTACAGTACAAAACATTGGACCCTAGTATTGAGGGAACAAAAGATTTGAGTGTGTCCCGTAACGTATAGAAGGGTCTCCCAGCGCGGACGATTTCCTTCGATCTATTTTTTCTTGAGAATATGATTTTTGTCGATTTGGATCCCTCTCTGTGTGAACCCTATCGAGGCCTTTGCTAGGCCTTGCCCTACGCTGTTTGCACCTAAAAAATACTATTTGATGTACGAACACACCGAAAGTCACAATGGAAGACGGGCCTCCACAACAAAAGACAAAAAGACAAAAAAACAATAAGAAAAATAAGTGGAAAACCACCCAACAGGTTTGATATATGTTTTCACATGCTTTGTATCAAATGAAAAAAAATGCAATGTTCAAAATGAAAGGATAAAAAATTGTCATGGTGACAGTGTAATGGATTAGGGGGTACACACCACGTCGGCTCACCACCCGTGGGCTAGGCCGAGGACCTGCCAATAACCAAAGAATGACCCGCATGAACTGTGGCCCTCAGCGTACTCAAGATGGGAAGACTTGGCGTACAATTCAAGGTGTGGCCCTCAGCGTACTCAAGATGGGAAGACTTGGCATACAATTCAAGGTGTATTCAAATGATCGGCATGTTATCCCTAGTTGCAGCCGACATACTTGTAACCCTAGATACCCCTGATGCCTATACAAGCCGACGGGTTTAGTCTGTAGAGGCTAGGTTTTTAAAAACTAAAACACGTTCATATAATCTCAAGGTATATCATCTCGTGTTGTACTTTGTACCCCATCCACAATCTCTACAATATAAGCAGGATGTAGGGTTTTACCTCTTCGAGAGGGCCCGAACCTGGGTAAATACCGTGTCCCCTTTACTTCATGTTACTATTGTGCCAAGATCACCAGCTCGGGACCCCCTAACCGAGATCCGCCGGTTTTACCACCGACACTGGTGGTCATGTAGGTCCCGCTCTGTGGTCGCAAAGGCTCGATGACTCGTCCTTAGATCAACGATGGCATCAGCCGTGGGAGAAGGTTTGTCCCTGGCCAGCTGTTCGCCTTCAGAGGCATCATGTTGCACGCCGACTCAACCGTCCACCTTGGCCAGGCCGAGAACCTCTTCCTCGACCAAACAATCAGGTTTGGCAATCCAGAATACACAGCGGACTCTCGTGGTAAACTTGCCTTTTTCGGTTGGGTATGAGACCAACCCAATAATCCTATAAACGACGCTGGCCCGACAACAGATTCAATCTTGGATCAGGGCCATGGAACAATCTATACCTCGGATATGGCTTCAAGCTTGGATCCAAGCCCTACGCACTACTAGAAAAACGGCTATAGCTAATATGGACATTAATGGCGCACCATATATGTGGTGCGCCACTGCTATGTAGCAGTGGCGCACCAGATATAATTGCGCCATTAGTGGCCATATTACTAATGGTGCACCTGGTGTGTGGTGCGCCATTACTAGTTTTGTCCTGGCCCCACACCCTTCCCAGACTTACTAGTTTTAAGTACTAATGGCGCACCACACCCACGGTGCGCTACTACTAACATTTTTTTATATTTTTTTTTCAAAACTAGTAATGGCGCACCACACACCAGGTGCGCCATTAGTAAGCCTGGTTACCAAACTAGTAATGGCGTCCGTGAAATGCTATTTGGCCTATGCAACTTTTTCGACATCATCTCTCGGAAGTCGGTTGGTGTGAGTCAACTCAGAAGGCTACATGAAGAGCTCGTGGTGATACTATGCGAGCTTGAGATGTACTTCCCGCCCGGATTCTTCGACGTTATGGTGCATCTGCCGCTCCATATCGTGGAGGATATCATCCAACTCGAGCTGACGTTCCTGCACAGCATGATGCCGTTGGAAAGGATGAATGGTGTCATCAAAGGATACGTTCACAAGAGGGCACGTCCAGATGGAAGCATAGCCAAGGGCTTTCTGACCGAGAGTCCATCTCCTTCTGCACGAATTATCTAGGCATCGAGAACCCCGTTGGTCTGCCCGTCAACAGGTACCTCGGCAGGCTCGATTGATGGGGTCACCACGAGGGTCGCCGCGAATTGCATGTCGACTTCAACGGTCGACTCGCCGACTTTGAAAGAGCAAACCTAGTCGCGCTACAACACATAGACGTGGTCGATCCTTGGATAGTAGAGCACAAAACCTTATTGAGAAGACGTACAATGACCGAGGCCAACAGAGGACGGGCGGAGATATAATCAAAGAGCACAACTCATGTTTCACGCATTGGTTTAAGGAGAAGTTTCTGTCGTACCCTTTACATGAGGATTCTTCCACGGAAGAAAAACTCATATTCGCCTTGTCACAGGGCGCCGAGCACAATCTGATGACCTATAAGGCGTACAATATCAACGGCTACACATTCTACACCAAGGAAAAGGACATCAAGAGCGATTATCAGAACTCCGGGGTAACGATGCAATCCTACACCGGTAACGACAAGGACAGATACTACGAAAGGATCGAGGAGATCTGGGAGCTGAGCTACGCTGGAGAGAAGGTTCCGATGTTCCGTGTCAGATGGGTCAAAAGCGTCCTAAAAGAAGACCGGTATTTCACCACCATGGTTATACCCGAAGCCAAATCCAAGACCGCGGGCGCCAATGTCACCGCGAAAAATGAGCCATGGGTACTGGCTTCCCAAGTGGACCAATACTTCTTCATTACCGACCCGTCAAAGCCCAGTCGTGTTGTCGTGAGGAGAGGCAAAAGGATCATCATCAGAATGGATGGAGTCGCCAATGAGCAAGACTTCGACAAGTACGGCGACCCGAAGAGGGAAGATGACGACGACGATGAAGTACCATACTCCACAAGAAGAAGCAGGACCACCCTACCTAAAGGACGTCCGTTCAAGAGAAGAACTCAAGGGGTTCCGGGGCTAAATTATTCAACCACGATAAAGAAGGGCAATAAGATTGTGAAAACATAGCTAAGATCGAATCACGACGTGTCGGCCGCGTGTGTGTGTTAGTGACAAGCTCAGTTATTACATGCAACTAAATTATTACATGTATCACTTGATTTCAACCATGTCATCTAATTCTAAATCTTTGCACAATGGTTTTATCACTCCATTTGCATTTTCCTTTTCTTTTATCTCAAATCTTAAATTATTACATGCAACTCAAAATCCAAAATATAAATAAAAAGTTAGTAATGGCGCACCTGGAGAAGGTGCGCCATTGCTATCACGGTGTTTACGGTGCACCCCTAAATGCTGCGCCATTGATATACTAATTTTTATGGCGCACCCCTAAAAGGTGCGCCATTGCTAACCCTCTCCCACTAAAATATCCAAAACGACCCAGCCGGTCGTCCTTATCCCCAATCTGCATCTCGCCCCTCGCCTCTCGCCACCGCCGCCGATCCCCTTCCACCACCACCGCCACCGGCACCGGCACGGCATCCACCTCCGCCTCCTCCTCCTCCGCGGCCACGGCCTCCACCTCCTCGGGACCCCGCCACACCACCCCTTCAACAACAACAACGACAAACACCACCTCGGCCTCCTCCACATCCTCGAGGTCCACCCGCTCCAGCCTCGCCGCGGCGCGCGCCTCCCTCCCGGACCAGCCCGTCCTCTACTCCATCCAGGAGCTCGCCGCCGCCACCAACAACTTCCTCGCCAAGCGGGGCTCACCTTCTGGTGCTGCTCCCTCCGCTCCCACCCCACTGCGCTCTTCCAGGTCCGATCGCTCCCGCTCCTCACACCCGCGACTGGCTCCGCCGCGCTCGCCCGTGTCGCGCGCTACCACCACGTTAGCCTCGCGGGCCTCCTCCCCGTCGGATCTGCTACGGCCGCAAGTGTAAGCTCCCACCTCCCCCTCGCCCCTCTAGATCTCCAGGTTTGTTTGCAGTAGATGCACTGAAATTTACTGAATTTTGTTTGCCGTAGGAGTAGTTGCACTTCTGAACTGCTAGGAGTACATGGAGTTGTAGTACTCTTCTCATGGGAGTATTTTAGTTAAATTACTCCAGGAGTACAATGAGAAGGAGTATTACAATGAGAAGGTTAATTTCAGTTAATGCTATGAGTACTCTTCTCACTGGAGTTTAAGTAGTTGCAATTTTAGTAAATTTTTCTTGTTATGTGCTTGCATGCTCGATATTCAGAAATATAGAAAAAATAGTAACATTGACAGAACTTCAATTTAACAAACTATTATCAGCTACACTGATCTCATCCAATAACTCCAGTAGCCTTTTTCCTATTTAGAGCGAGCATGGACAACAACGATGAGGCCGGCGGTTCGGGCAAGCCATTCTAGGAGATGTCCCAAGAGATGGAGGAAGAACCTCACCGCTATGAGGACGCCGCGAAAGACACCGATCCCGACTACACAACCCCTAGTGGCGTCGGGGATGACACCACTAATTGTGCCGCCGGGGATGCCACCACTGATGATTGCAGCGAACACACAGATGGCAGCCAACCGAAGAGGCAACGGAAGGACCGGCGCACGAACGTGCTTGGCACCGTCAAGGAGGAATTTACTGAAGTGTCCTCCAGTGGGCATCCAACGGTGCCCAAAGAATTAGTCAGTGGGTACGCGGGACAACTCGGGTGCATTCTCTGAAGCACCGTCTCGATCAACACCGAGAACCCAAGGCATCGTGACCGAGGGAATTTGCGCAACCTCCTCTTCACGAAGCTGCACGAACGATACGAGTTCCCCGATGACTTCGCAAACACATGCCTCTTAGGGAATAAAGTGAACAGTGCCGTCCTCACGAAGATGAGCACAGCCCTGGCTACTTGGAGAGCCACTGTGAAGAGAAGGATTCTAAGTGGTGATAGTTATGAGAAGATCAAGGAGACAAATCCTTCGATCAACGAAGCTGACTACCTGGAGTTCAAGATCAAGTGCGAGAGCAATGCATCCGCGGAATCAAGTCAGTGGGGGAAAGATATGCGGGACTTGAATTTAGGGGTCCACAAACTCGGTCCCGGCGGTTACAGAGTGGCGGAACCTAAATGGGACAAGGAGGACGCAGAGAGTGCCGAGAAAGGCCTACCGCCCCTCTTCGATAAATACCATGAAAAGTAGACTAGGAACTATGTCAGGGCCCGGTACAAGGTGGACCCTGTAACAAAGGAGCTTACCACGGATCCGAAGGTGAAGGCGCTTGAGCTTGTTCTGGTAAGGAATACACCCCCACGAAATTAGCTCCATATGGTTGCATTCTAATTAATGAAGCCAAATTTCTAAATGGTTCACGTTGCTTCCGCAAGAAATTGAAAGCAGTAGCGCGGGGTCTCATAGCTCCCCGTCTGCACCTTGGGACACCACTTTAAATAGGGCGTTGAACGTAATGAAACACAAGGATAAGTTCAGTAAGCCGTAAATCGACTGGTCGTGTGGCCGGCAAAGGCTTGTCAACGAAATTGTCGAAATACTATAAGGCTGGGCGAAAGGAGAGAAAGACCAGCTCGGAAAGCCAGGAGCGCGAGGTTAAAAAACTCAAGACACAAGTGGCACGGATTCCGGAGATACTCCAAGAGCAAGTGCGAGACCAAGTGGGAGCGACGATCACCGCCATTATGCCTTCCTTGCTTCAGGGGCTGCGGGGGTGGATTGCGGGCGGCCAACAGGGGCCGCCCCCGATTCCCAACTTCACGGGCAGCAACTCGCACAACGCGCCGGCATTGGTGTCTCCGATGGAGGCACCGACATTGGAGCTTAATGCACCTGGGTGTGGGAAGAATACGCCGGCCGGCACCTCGGCAGCGATTGGCCCCTCCGTCACTTGCACGCCCGCCGTTGGCGGTGCCTCGACATTAGCCGAGCTCGACGCCATCACGGTAACTAAGCCTCGGCCGATGACTTCATCTCCTTGCCTTTGACTGGGCATCCCTGACGCTCTACATGTTTTCGCAGGGCGCCGCAAACGTTCCATGCACTCTCCTACACTTCATGGACGGCGAGTTGATCGATGTCACCACGGTAATCCGATGCCACCCACCGTGTATAGGGTTCAATTGGTTCGAGTGCTGCGGGGCTGCGATGACTTGTTACCTCCGTATCGACCCCCTGGGGCCGACGAAGATGATGTGATGACCCTCAGCGCCTGCTTAAACTGGTCCATGCTTTGGCCGAAGAGCCAGATTCATTTGTGGGCGGGGGATATCACCCCACGGAACAACCTGAACCCGGTCGTCTTTGGCGTAAGCCATGGCAAGACCGCCACAATGCTACCGCCGTTAGTTGATCCGGACATGCATATGACACATGATCAGGACGACGACGATGGTACATTTCCCAACGTTGATAAGTACATCAACGAACATGGGTACGGTGACGAATTCTTGGTGCCTCCTTCTCAAGAACCCAACCCTGCAAAAGACGATCGCGATCTAGTTGGTACCACGGAGAAACCCAATTGCAACAGGCGTCGTCTGGCGTTCAGTTCTCAGGAGACGCCTCCAGCTGACGCCTTCACCGAGACTCAAATAGCCGAGGTGCGAAATATTATCAGCCCCAACACACTCAAGAAGGTGGTCTCTGAGCAGAACTCGACCCCATTACAGCAGAAGGAGCAGAAGGGACGGAAAAGAAAATATAACAAGGGCGAGCAAGCTGGCACCGAGTACGATCCGTCCTCAGGACGGGCCACCAATACCTAAGGATATCTCGAGGAGGGTGCATGTGGCGGATAGGCCGATGCTACCGACTAATCTGCTCAATGCTGCAACCCGTGCTATGCGGAGTCTGCATGACTGTGTTCTTTCTATCGAGAAGCGGCGTCTCTCCGAGAATGATGTGGCATACCCGGTTTGCGTGGCCAAGGTGCCAGATGGCAAGGGCTCTGTTGATAGCACCATCGGGCGTATGATCGTCCTGCGGTTTGATGACATCTTCGCTATGTTTAACCTTTATCCGCTGGACTACACCTTCATTCGGCTATTTTCGCTCAGTATGGAGATGCGGATCATTAGAGACAAGACCCCAAATATCGTGATAGTCGACCCCATCTACATGCGTGCAAAGATCTTGGGCTGCGCTGGGGATCGGCAAGTCGCGAGTTCATACCTCGAAGGCGTCATTCTGGCGAAACCAGATAAGGATAACTTCCTCGTGCCTTACATTTTCAAGTAAGTCATCCCCTCACCGTCCCGTAACATATGATTTTTTAGATTTCGATCATTCTCTTTTTTTCTAACATTCCGTGTTCTATGCAGTGACACACATTGCACACTCATCCTCTTAAGCCCAAAATATTCCATGGTCACGTATTTCGACTCGGATCGTCAGTTGAAGAAAGACTACACAAATATCAAGAAAGTTCTTGATGATGCTCTCCCCGGCTACGCCAAATCTGGAGGCACCTTCAGGAGGCCAATTTGTAGGTACGGCAAGCACGTGTTCACCCGCGTAACGACGTTCCGCTGCGTCAAGCAGCCGCCTGGCGGTCAGAAGGATGCGTACTACGCCCTCCATCACATGCGGGCAATCGTACGGGACCATAATCACCTTATGCTATCAAATAATCTCGAAGAATGGGCCGCACGCTTGTCGGCAATCCAGGACGAGGACATCAGACAAGAATTCTTTCGCATCCAGTCGGAGTTTGCGGAAATTATCTATCAAGATGTCCTTCGTACCTCGGGGAAGTTCTACCTCAAATATCAACCGTCCAACAGTGGAATAGAAATAACGCTACAAATGCAGGCTGACAACGACCGCACATTCATGACCATCACGAAAAACGGGCGGCTTCATCCACGCTCCGGTCCCTGAGTCGAGTCGAAAGTATTGATGCTATGTAGTTCTGAAATATTGATTAGCTCATGTTGTAATTAAACTTTAATGAACTTGTATGTCTCTTAGTTTGGACACTCGGTTCAACTTTTATGTAATCGATGCTATTTATTAGTAGAACCATGAATCGTGCTATTAATGTGTTGCTTTTCTCTTCCGATCCTTTTGTTGCATACTTATATATTGTTTATATATTATCTGTTTATTGCTACTAAAGTTTTGTTTGTCTAGTGCATAGAGATGTCGTCGTATGTCGTGTACAAGGGTGAGGTTCCCGGAGTCTACGACGACTGGGAGGAGTGTTGGAGACAGGTTCACCGTTTCAGCGGTAACAGTTACAAAGGGTACACCACTAGGGCGGAGGCGGAAGCTAGATACGCGTGCTATCTAGTGGGAGAGAGTAGGGAGCGGAGGATGAACCGGATGAAGATCAGTTTCATCGTGATGATGCTCATCGTGACCGCAACCCTCTTCTATGTGATGGTAGTTTAGATATCGACTTGTAATGTGAAGACAAACTCGCTACTCGCGGTCTCGAGACTTGTAATGTTCTAACTTTGTTCGGTATTTTGAATTCGGAGACTAATATGATGAATTGTGTTCGGAGACTAATCTTCTATTGTATTCGATAAATCTGCTATTTATATGTTGTGTTGTTTATATTCTGTGTTGTAATGTATTTTGTAACCTGTGCAAATATAAGAAAAACAAAAAAATAATTCCTAATATTCATAATAGTGGCGCACCATATTGCACTTTAGTGGCGCACAGATATAAACACACCAGTGTCACATTATCTAAAAGTGCGTCATTTGTAACCCAGAGCACAAGGTACAGCTGTTACTCCAAGGGGTTACTAATGCACTTTTGAATAATGCATACTGATGTTTGCCACTCTGGTACATAAAAAATATGTGCAACACGGCACTGATGTTATGATTTATGTCACATTACAACATCTACTATGAAACAACATAACATTAGCAAACATCGATATATAGAATGCATCCGTGTCTGAACAAAGAGAAAGAACACATGCAACATTATTAGAAGTGATAATTAACAGCAGTTTGAGTTCAGAATAAAAGGAAGCGGAGAACTCACGGGATACCTAACCGTCGGTATAATCGACATTAGTGAACAAAAGACATGAGCATTGCAATGTGTCATTACAGCATACGAACACGACCGAATGTTGAAACTAATCATAAGAAATCTAACACCGACTTACTGGAAATGCGCGATGAGACACTGTCGTCTTCGTGAAAGCCGGAATGCATGTGATATTCGTGACTTTCGATCCCAGTGCGCCGTGAAGATCTGTACGTCAGAAATGGATGAGCTGGAATGAGTGCATCTTAAATAAGCATCTCCATGGCTGAGCACCATATTGAAGCAGCATGAAACTATAGCGAAGAATATCTGAGGCTATTGAAACTCCCGTAGTCGCCGATGGTGCTATCGCAAACCTTTCCCTCTGGCACCTTAGGCACGAAAACGTGAGTATGCCACATCATTCTCGGGAAGACGCCGCTTCTCCATAGAAAGAACACAGTCATGCAGACTCCGCATAGCACCGGTTGCAGCATTGAGCAGATTAGTCGGTAGCATCGGCCTACCCGCCACATGCACCCTCCTCGAGATATCCTTAGGTATTGGTGGCCCATCCTGAGGACGGATCGTACTCGGTGCCAGCTGGCTCGCACCCTTGTTATTTTTTCTTTTCCGTCCCTTCTGCTCCTTCTGCTGTAATGGGATCGAGTTCTGCTCAGAGACCACCTTCTTGAGTGTGTTGGGGCTGATAATATTTCGCACCTCAGCTATTTGAGTCTCGGTGAAAGCGGCAGCTGGAGGCGTCTCCTGAGAACTAAACGCCAGACGACGCCTGTTGCAATTGGGTTTCTCTGCGGTACCAACTAGATCGCGATCGTCTTTTGCAGGGTTGGGTCTTGAGAAAGAGGCACCAAGAATTCGTCACCGTACCCATGTTCGTTGATGTACTTATCGACGTTGGAAAATGTACCATCGTCGTCGTCCGGATCATGTGCCATATGCATGTCCGGATCAACTAACGGCGGTAGCGTTCCGGCGGTCTTGCCATGGCTTGGCGCCGACACGACTGGCGGTGTTATCTGTGGGGTGGTGTCCAGCGCCCCCAAGCGAATCTGGCTCTCTGGCTAAAGCATGGACCAGTTTAAGCAGGCGTTGAGGGTCATCACATCATCTTTCTCGGCCCCAGGGGGTCGATACGGAGGTAACAAGTCATCGCAGCCCCGCAACACCCGAACCAGTTGAACCCTATACACGGTGGGTGGCATCAGATTACCGTGGAACACGCGGTTGCCCGGTTCAATGATTTTGGCCTTGGCGACATCGATCAACTCGCCGTCCACGAAGTGGAAGAGAGTGCATGGAAATTTGGCGGCGCCCTGCGAAAACATGTAGGGCGTCAGGGTGCCCAGTCAAAGGCAAGGAGAAGAAGTCATCGGCCGAGGCTTAGTTACCGTGATGGCGTCGAGCTCGACTAATGTCGAGGCACCGCCAACGGCGGGCGTGCAAGTGACGGAGGGGCTATTGCTTCCGAGGTGCCGGCCGGCGTATTCTTCCCATACCCGGGTGCATTAAGCTCCAATGTCGGCGCCGACGCCGGAGACACCAATGCCGGCGCGTTGTGCGAGTTGCTGCCCGTGAAGCTGGGATTCGGGGGCGGCCCCTGTTGGTCGCCCGCAATCCACCCCCGCAGCCCCTCAAGCAAGGAAGGCATAATGGCGGTGATCGTCGCTCCCACTTGGTCTTGCACTTGCTCTTGGACTATCTTCGGAATCCGCGCCACTTGTGGCTTGAGTTTTTTAACCTCGCGCTCCTGGCTTTCCGAGCTGGTCTTTCTCTCCTTTCGCCCAGCCTTATAGTATTCCGACCATTTCATGGACAAGCCTTTGCCGGCCACACGACCAGCTGACGACAACTTACTGAACTTATCCTTGTGTTTCATTACGTTCAACGCCCTATTTAATGTGGTGTCTCAAGGGGCAGACGGGGAGCTCTGAGATCCCGCGCTACTGCTTTCAGTTTCCTGCGGAAGAATGTGAACCATTTAGAAATTTAGCTTAATTAATTAGAATGCAACCATATGGAGCTAATTACGCGGGGGGTATTCCTTACCAGAACAAGCTCAAGCGCTTTCACCTTCGGATCCGTGGTAAGCTCCTTTGTTACCGGGTCCACCTTGTACCGGGCCCTGACATAGTTCCTGGTCTGCTTTTCATGGTATTATCGAAGAGGGGTGGTAGGCCTTGCTCGGCACGCTCCGCGTCCTCCTTGTCCCATTTAGGTTCCGCCACTCTGTAACCGCCGGGACTGAGTCTGTGGACCGCTAAGTTCAAGTCCCGCATATCTTTCCTCCACTGACTTGATTCCGCGGATGCGTTGCTCTCGCACTTGATCTTGAACTCCAGGTAGTCATCTTCGCTGATCGAAGGATTTGTCTCCTTGATCTTCTCATAACTATCACCACTTAGAATCCTTCTCTTCACCACGGCTCTCCAAGTAGCCAGGGCCGTGCTCATCTTCGTGAGGGCGGCACCGTTCACTTTATTCCCTGAGAGGCGTGTGTTTGCGAAGTCACCGGGGAACTTGTATCGTTCGTGCAGCTTCGTGAAGAGGAGGCTGCACAAATTCCCTCAGTCATGATGCCTTAGGTTCTCGGTGTTGATCGAGACGGTGCTCTGAAGAATGCACCCGAGTTGTCCCGCGTATCCACTGACTAATTCTTTGGGCGCCGTTGGATGCCCACTGGAGGACACTTCAATAAATTCCTCCTTGATGGTGCCGAGCACGTTCGGGCGCTGGTCCTTCCGTTGCCTCTTCGGTTGGCTGCCATCTGTGCGTTCGCTGCCATCATCAGTGGTGGCATCCCCGGCGGCACCATGAGTGGTGTCATCCCCGACGCCACTAGGGGTTGTGTAGTCGGGATCGGTGTGTTCCGCGGCGTCCTCATAGCGGTGAGGTTCTTCCTCCATCTCCTGGGACAGCTCCCAGAATGGCTTGTCCGAACCGCCGACCTCATTGTTGTCGGCCATGTTCGCTCTAAATAGGAAAAAAGGCTACTAGAGTTATTGGATGAGATCAGGGTAGCTGATAATGGTTTGTTAAATTGAATTTCTGTCAATGTTACTATTTTTTCTATATTTCTGAATATCGAGCATGCAAGCACATAACAAGCCAAATTTACTGAAATTACAACTACTGAAACTCCAGTGAGAAGAGTACTCATAACATTAACTGAAATTAACCTTCTCATTGTAATACTCCTTCTCATTGTACTCCTGGAGTAATTTAACTAAAATACTCCAGTGAGAAGAGTACTACAACTCCATGTACTTCTAGCAGTTCAGAACTGCAACTACTCCTACCGCAAACAAAATTCAGTAAATTTCAATGCATCTACTGCAAAAAAACCTGGAGATCTAGAGGGGCGAGGGGGAGGGGGAGCTTACACTTGCGGCCGCAGCGGATCCGGCGGGGAGGAAGCGCACGAGGCTAGCGTGGTGGTAGCGCGCGACGCGAGCGAGCGCGGCGGAGGCGGCCGCGGGCGTGAGGAGCGGGAGCGGTCAGAGCTGGAAGAGCGCGGCAGGGCGGGAGCGGAGGGAGCAGCGCCAGAAGGTGTCGGAGGAGCCCCGCTTGGCGAGGAAAATGTTGGTGGCGGCAGCGAGCTCCTGGAAGGAGTAGAGGACTGGCTGGTCCAGGAGGGAGGCACGCGCCGTGGCGAGGCTGGAGCGGCTGGACCTCGAGGATGTGGAGGAGGCCGAGGAGGTGTTTGTCGTCGTTGTTGTTGAAGGTGTGGTGGGGAGGGGTCCCGAGGAGGTGGAGGCCGTGGCCGCGGAGGAGGAGGAGGCGGAGGTGGACATGCCGGTGCCGGTGGTGGTGGTGGTGGAAGGGGATCGGCGGCTGTGGTGAGAGGCGAGGGGCGAGATGCAGATTGGGGAGAAGGGGGACCGGCTGGGTCGTCTTGGATATTTTAGTGGGGGGAGGGTTAGCAATGGCGCACCTTTTAGGGGTGCGCCATAAAAATTGGTATATCAATGGCGCACCATTTAGGGGTGCGCCGTAAACACCGTGATAGCAATGGCGCACCTTCTCTTGATGCGCCATTACTAACTTTTTTTGGATTTTTGTTGAATGTAATAATTTAAGATTTGAGATAAAAGAAAAGGAAAATGCAAATGGAGTGATAAAACCATTGTGCAAAGATTTAGAATTAGATGACATGGTTGAAATCAAGTGATACATGTAATAATTTAGTTGCATGTAATAATTGAGCTTGCCACTGACACACACACGCGGCCGACACGTCGTGATTCGATCTTAGCTATCTTTTCACATTCTTCTTGCCCTTCTTTCTCGCGGTTGAATAATTTAGCCCCAGAACCCCTTGAGTTCTTCTCTTGAACGGACGTCATTTAGGTAGGGTGGTCCAGCTTCTTCTTGTGGTGTATGGTACTTCATCGTCGTTATCTTCCATCTTCGGGTTGCCGTACTTGTCGAAGTCTTGCTCATTTGCGACTCCATCCATTCTGATGATGTTCCTTTTGCCTCTCCTTACGGCAACACGACTGGGCTTTGACGGGTCGGTAATGAAGAAGCATTGGTCCACTTGGGAAGCCAGTACCCATGGCTCATTTTTCGCGGTGACGTTTGTGCCCGCGGTCTTGGATTTGGCTTCGGGTATAACCATGGTGGTGAAATACCGGTCTTCTTTTAGGACGCTCTTGGCCCATCTGACACGGAACATCGGGACCTTCTCTCCAGCGTAGCTCAGCTACCAGATCTCGATCCTTCCGTAGTATCTGTCCTTGTCGTTACCGGTGTAAGATTCCATCGTTACCCGGGAGTTCTGATAACCGCTCTTCATGTCATTTTCCTCGGTGTAGAATGTGTAGCCATTGATATCGTATGCCTCAGAGGTCATCAGGTTGTGCTCGGCGCCCTGTGACAAGGCGAATATGAGTTTTTCTTCCGCGGAAGAATCCTCGTGTAAAGGGTACGACAGAAGCTTCTCCTTAAACCAACGTGTGAAACATGAGTTGTGCTCTTTGATTATATCTCCGTTCGTCCTCTGTTGGCCTCGGTCATTGTACGTCTTCTCAATAAAGCTTTTGTGCTCTACCACCCAAGGATCAACCACGTCTATGTGTTGTAGCGCGACTAGGTTTGCTCTTTCAAAGTCGGCGAGTCGACCCTTGAAGTCGACATGCATTTCGCGGCGACCCTCGCAGTGACCCCATCCAGCGAGTCTGCCGAGGTGCCTGTTGACGGGCAGACCAACGGGGTTCTCGATGCCTAGATAATTCATGCAGAAGGAGATGGACTCTTCGGTCAGAAAGCCCTTGGCTATGCTTCCATCTGGACGTGCCCTGTTGCGAACGTATCCTTTGATGACACCATTCATCCTTTCGAACGGCATCATGCTGTGCAGGAACGTCGGCCCGAGTTGGATGATATCCTCCACGATATGGACCAGCAGATGCACCATAACGTCGAAAAATGCGAGCGGGAAGTACATCTCAAGCTCGCATAGCATCACCACGATCTCTTCCTGTAGTCTTCTGAGTTGCCTCACACAAACCGACTTCCGAGAGATGACGTCAAAAAAGTTGCATAGGCCAAATAGCGTTTCACGGACGCCATTATCAGTTTGGTAACCATGGTTACTAATGGAGCACCTGGTGTGTGGTGCGCCATTACTAGTTTTGAAAAAAAAATTAGTAGTGGCGCACCCGTGGGTGTGGTGCGCCATTACTAGTTAAAATTAGTAATGGCGCACTTTCCCCTGGTGTGCCACTGCTAAGTCTGGAAAGGGTGTGGGGCCAGGACAAAACTAGTAATGCCGCACCACACATCAGGTGCGCCATTAGTAATATGGCCACTAATGGCGCACCTATATAGCAGTGGCGCACCACATACATGGTGCGCCATTAATATCCACATTAGCTATAGCTGTTTTTCTAGTAGTGTCAAGCTCATGAACAAGATGTTAGATCGATTTCAAAATCATGGAATCTCTACGATTGGATCGGAGCCAAACCTGGAGAAGCAGGAATCTTTTCCCCACCCTCCACCCGCCTAGTCGATTACGCCTTCGAGGAAGCAACCAACATGGATGAAGATGTCGACGACATGTCTTATACCGCATCGCCACTCATCACCTCCAACACCGGCAATTGGGCAACCACCTCCACCTGACATCTACATGGTAGACCCCAAGATAATGAAGGAGGCAAAGAGCCGCCCAAACGCCGACGCAAGAGACACCGTGGTAAAGGCATAGGTAACGGTGATGCTAACGACGACGCCACTAACAATGGTGTGCCATGGAGACTGCTACTCCAGACGGCGTCGAGGGCCAAAATGCAGGCGAAGTCACGGGCACTAGGAATATCAACGGCGATGATGAACAAGGACGATGACAACCCTGAAGATGACAACTACTGTGCGTAGTCCAAGACGGATATAAGCCTCGGACCCGATGAATTCGACGTCCCCAAGGAGCCCCTGGCGGATCCTCGACTTAAGCATTTCAACGACGTCTAATCGGCATGGCCAAAAGCATCAAGCAGAAGAGCCAAAAGCTCAAGTCCGAACAGTACGAGCTTAATGATAAATGGGTCAAGGTCCTTAGGACCGAGCAGGAACTCAAGGTAGACTCGCAAGAA
The DNA here is from genome assembly GCA_021605145.1 of Aegilops bicornis. NCBI lineage: Eukaryota > Viridiplantae > Streptophyta > Magnoliopsida > Poales > Poaceae > Aegilops > Aegilops bicornis. The sequence goes on along the minus strand of CM038670.1, from coordinate 767,361,143 downwards.
AAAGCAGTCCTACCCGCGCGAAGACGCCTACCCCCAGAGTTTGACGAGGAGGTAGATGGCAGTGTGTTTTCAAAACGCGAGTGAGCTGAGTAGCCTAACCGCCCCCCTCGAGGCTGAGATAGGCCAGAAGGTGGGTATAAAACTACCCGAAATACCTCACCATTACCTGATGTGACCTCTTTGAATGTCAAAGACCTTCTTAACAGTCTTATTGAACCACATAGTTGAAACCTAGTTAGGTAAGTAGGATTGCATTGCTTTCTAGGGTAAATCTTGCTGCAAAAAGAAAATGTACAACTAAATTCAGAGGTGAAGTGTGTACTGTAGCATATACTACAATCTCAAAAAAGCAGTATCAAAACAACCTAGTTAAAGTAAGTAGGATTACATTGCTTCCTAAGTAATACTCTTGTTGCGAAAAGAAAATGTACAACTAAATTCAGAGGTGAAGTGTGTACTATAGCATATACTACAATCCCAAAAAGCAGTACCTAAACAGATCCTGGTGACATCCACATATTCGAAAAGAAACAAAAAACAAATTAAAAGATTTTGAAAGACTCCTCTATCGAATTCAGTAGTAGAAGAAGGCTGTACATATTGTTAGTGCATTTTGTCGGAGAAACTAGTTTCCCTATTAAAATTCCCTGGCAACAGAAATCCCCTTGCAACCAAAAACAGATGAGCAGCACTAATAGACAAAAATCAATTAACTCCTACCCCCAAACACAAAAAATAGAAGACATATGGAGTTGACGCATGAAGGTCACAAATGCTGACAACTAACAGATCATAAAACATATCCAAGGAGCAAAACAGATTTCAACGACCCATAATCCTACACACACTAGAACCAACACAAAAAATGCTAGAAAAGATTCAGGGGTTGGGTGCTTCAAATTGTTCTTAACAAATTCAGTCCTAGCATGATTACAGATATTTGCAGGAAAGAAACAAGCTAAACCATAGAAAAATCTGCACTCCAAACAGTTATCCATGATACAAACAGTGAAGCTGAACTAGGAAATACGTGACCACATATTAGATATTATATGTGGATCTCAGGGGCTGCAGGGGGGAAGCAGGATGAACGTACCCCTTGGTGGTGGCCTGGCGCTGGCGCTTCGGCTTCGGCTTCTGGATGCTGTTCCTGTGTGCCTTGTATGACTGGTTGTGCGTCGTGTGGTTCTGCGACTTGGCCATAAGAAAAATCAACTGATTTTGCGTCCTGCTTCATATAGCTTTGCTAGCACTGTTATGCAATCAGCATAGACTTGCATAAGTAAACATCGACAGAGGCACAGAAGGCTAGGGCAAACTAGCATAGATAGACAATAGCAGCCACCTGAAACTGCACAAATGCTCTAACTATTTTGGCAGCAACAAAAAGAATGTAATCTAACTATTTGACAAAAATGTTAGATGACCAGCACTACTAGACAAATCAAAACCAGTCTTAGCACCCAAACACTCCATGCACTCCTAGACATGAAGAGTCTTGCATCTACACAACTAGCATATCATAAAAAATACTGACAAGGTACCTTTGTCTGAGCGAATCACACAAACCCTAGGGAGTGAGCTTCATCTGAGCGAATCGGACGGGAAGCAACCTTGATCTGAACGAATCACACAAACCCTAGGGAGTGAGCTTCAACGCAGCGAATCAGATGGAAAGCAACCTTGATCTAAACGAATCACACAAATACAATCAAAATCACGCGGGAGAACAAACCCCTACGGAATCATAGAGCACTAGAAAAAGACCAGTTCCAAGCAGGAGTGCAAACCCTAGGGGATCCGCAACAACTATTGGGGGAAAATCACAAAAAAAGGGAAGGGAAGGGTAGAGGAGCACGAACCATTGGGATCCATGGGCGATCTCTGGATAGTGGATCCGCGAAAACGAACGAAACGGATTCGATCCACTGCCTCGTCGTCCGATTAGGGTTCAAAATCGAGAAGAAGAAGAGGAAGAGGAAAGGAAGGAAGGAAGAGAAGAGAAAGAGAAGGAGAATAAGAGGAGTTGCTTCGGCTGCCGGGAAGAGAGAAGAAGAAACAGAAGAGAAACCGCTCGCGGAAGTGGAAGGAGTAATGGGCCGAGCCAAACACGACCGAGTGCGTTTGTGGAAACACGTAGCTAAAGACACAGCCCTAAAAAAAACTTGTAGCTAAAGATGCTAAATATAACTAGATGATACCTCACGTGTTGCTGCGAGAACTGATTTTAATATGTTTTGATGAAATTTGGTCGTCTGAAAAATGAATATTTGACTTAATAATATGTAGACTGAGCCAAGGAATATATATGATTTAATGTATCTAATTATTGATGTGGACCTTGCTTCCATGCATTGCAAGGTGGGTCTTTTCTATGCATGTTTTCATGTCGAAGTGGTATGTATGCATGTTCAGAGCATTTGGTTAGTGGGGATCATCTATTTAGTTATAAAAGAACCTTAGGAACCCAAATGGTTTGCATGCATAGTTTAATAGTTGCAAAATGAAATATATTTAATTTTCATTAATTCAAAATATTTTATGGGCCACGAATAAATCATCGAGAGATAAAAAAGGGACAGTAATGTGCATACATAACTTTTTAATAGATTATCTATGACAGTTAATTTGATCAAAATAAATAAATGTAATATGCGAAAGGATAGATAAATCACATCATAAATAGGATGTGAGGCGAGGAAACGAAGAATCGATGGAGCATGCAGTTTCAATTGTGATCATGTGGTAAGCTTGCATGGGAAGGAAGGATAGTTAGTCGGGAATTGTAGGATATGGGGTCGTCTCCTGACATAAAAAAATTGAGATGTCTTCACGTATTACTACATTATGGGATATTAGCTATTCAAAAAGATTGACTAAATGACGCATACAGACAAAGATAGTCATCGGCTTTATGCACATAATCAACGGGTACGATCAGTCTCACCTTGTTGTCTTTCTTTCGGAACCATTTTATTCTGATGTAAAAGAAAGGATGATCAAATCAAAATAACACACACTGGGCACATCAATAAAGGAACAAAAATTACGAAGGGTATAACCAGTCTCTCCTTTTCTTTCTGGCCCTTTCTCACTAGTAGAAAAAGGGGCAAATCTGAGACACATTAGTGCCGGTTTGATTCTGAGCCGGCACTAATGTGTCCGTTAGTGCCGGTTCCAACGGCTAGCCGGCCGTTCTCATTAGTACCGGTTCGTGGCTAACCTTTAGCACCGGTTTGTGCCTGAACCGGTACTAAAGAGAGTGGTGGCAGGGTGTTGTCGATGCAGGGCCCGTCCAGCATCTTTAGTACCGGTTCGTGGCACGAACCGGTACTAAAGGTCGACGTACATAAACCCTTCGTCCACCCGAGCCACTCTGTTTATCCCCTTTCCCCTCACTTTCTCTGTTCTTCCTCTCTCTTCCTCGAGCTCCTCACAAATTTTGCCCACAATTTGTCAAGATTTGAAGGCCCCCATCCATTCAAATGATCACAAAGGTTAGCAGCTTTGTCCTTTCAACTCTCATTGCTAGATTAGCTCTTGCAATGCTTTGTATAGTGATTAATTTGGGAGGAATTATAATTTGCTAGTATTTGATTTATATGCAATTTGAGGTCAAAAGTAACACTTAGTTTGCATATGTAGGTGTGACTTACTTAGTGTCTTCTAAATCTCCGTCGTAACCACCGTCGATCGCCTAAACCGGTCCGTCGCCGGCACCACCTGGTGGTGAGGCTCTTGTTCATGAATGTTTTACATTACCACATTGATGTTGGTGTGATTTGGATATATAGTTACTCGTATAATTATCTTACCCGTCGTTGTTTGTTATACATAGTGCCATGGTTTTAATATCCGTCCCGTCGGCCCTCGTCCTTGTTATGATTCGGATGTGGTATATTCTTTTTAAAACTAGTTGTTGCATTTCGTGTTTATGACAAATTATGCCCATCAAGTTGACATAGATATTTTTATCTAGGAGGTATGTGAACCGGAAATTCCAACCGACCCTATTGTCGAGAGGTTAAATTTAGTTGAAAGAGAAAACGAGCATTTGAAAGAAAAATTGAAAATGATTGAGGGGGAGAAGATGGAATTGGAGTTGCATGTTGCCGATGTCGTAGATGATCACAAGATCAAGATGGAGAAAATGAGATTGAAGATTAGAAACATTAGAAAATATGCCATTGATAGTGTGGCTTGGTATCATTATGCTGTTGGATCAATTGTTACCATAGTAGCGATCTTGATCGCATTTGTTGTTGCATTTAAATTCTTTAGCTAAAGAGTTATTTGTATGTTGCATTTAATTAAGTCCTGTATATGAACTTTATGTATGAACTTTATGTATGAACTTTATGTATGAACCTGTATTAATTTGGTCTATTCGGTGTTGTGTAATGAAGATGAGCCGACAATGGATGTATGATGACCGATGCTCTTGAGTTCATTAATGGCGTGCATACTTTTTTGCTTGCCGCTGAGGCAAACAAGCGGGCGGATGGTTTTATGCCTTGTCCATGTGCTGGCTGTAAGAATGGTCACAATTACTCTACGTCAATAACCATTAACGTCCACCTATTTGAGTCCGATTTCATGTCCCACTATAATGTTTGGACCAAGCACGGAGAAAGAGGGGTTATGATGGAAGACAATGAAGAAGAAGAGGACGACGACGGCTATCCTGGCCATGGGTTCCCTGAATACGATGATATAACAATGGGGGAAGAAGCTGAGCCGGCAATGCAGGAAGAAGCTGAAGAAGAGGCATCAGATGAGCCCGCTGATGATCTAGGTCGGGCCATTGCCGATGCAAAGAGAAACTGCGCAAGTGATCTGGAGAGGACGAAGTTGTAGCGCATGTTAGAGGATCACAAGAAATTGTTGTACCCGAATTGCGAAGCTGACAAAAAAAAGTTGGGCACCACACTTGAATTGCTGCAATGAAAGGTAGAGAATGGTGTATCTGACAAGGGATTTCGAAAGTTGCTGGTAATGATAAATAATATGCTTCCAAAGGACAACGAATTGCCCGAGAGTACGTATGAAGCAAAGAAGGTTGTCTGCCCTCTAGGGTTAGAGCTGCAGAAGATACATGCATGCCCTAATGACTGGATCCTCTACCGCGGTGAGTACGAGGATTTGAACGCTTGCCCGGTATGCGGTGCATTGCGTTATAAGATCAGTCGCGATGACCCTGGTGATGTCGAGGGCGCCCGGAAGAAGATTCCTGCCAAGGTGATGTGGTATGCTCCTATAATACCACGGTTGAAACGTTTGTTCCAAAACAAAGAGCATGCGAAGGCGATGCGGTGGCACGCAGAAGACTGTAAGAAAGACGGAAAGTTGAGAGTACCCGCTGATGGTTCCCAGTGGAGAAAAATCGAGAGAAAGTACTGGGAGGAGTTTGTAGGTGACCCAAGGAACGTATGGTTTGGTCTAAGCGCAGATGGCATTAATCCTTTTGGGGAGCAGAGCAGCAACCATAGCACGTGGCCTGTGACTCTAAGTTTGTATAACCTTCCTCCTTGGTTGTGCATGAAGCGGAAATTCATTATGATGCCAGTGCTCATCGAAGGCCCTAAGCAACCCGGCAACGACATTGATGTGTACCTAAGGCCATTAGTTGAAGAACTATTACAGCTGTGGAATGGAACAGCTGTACGTGCATGGGATGAGCACAGACAGGAGGAATTTGACCTAAATGCTTTGCTGTTCGTGACCATCAATGATTGGCCTGCTCTCAGTAACCTTTCAGGACAGACAAACAAGGGATACCGCGGATGCACGCACTGTTTGGATGATACCAACAGTATATATTTGGATAGTTTTGTAGGAAGAATGTGTACCTGGGACATCGTCGATTTCTTCCGACAAGGCATCCCATAAAGTAAAAAGTAAAAAGCCCGCCTGCTGGGCCAAAGCGGCCTGCATACGACTAGGAACCCAACCTTTTGTTGGGCTAGGATGCAGGCCCGCAAAGGCCCAGTAGGCCCACTAGGCAGAAGAGAACAGGTAGGCCCAGTAGGCCTGCTTAGGAGAGGAGCTCGAGAGAGCTACCGATCGGGCTTATAAACGGTCTGGTAGCCCCTCGGCTAGCGACGTGGGACTAAACTTGCGCACCGCTCGAGCCAGCCCACCCCTTTAGTACCGGGTGGTGGCTCCAACCGTACTAAAGGTGGGTCTTTAGTACCGGTTGGTGCCACGACCAGTACTAAAGGGGTGCGCTTCCGCAGCTGGCCAAAACAGACCTTTAGTACCGGTTGGTGGCTCCAACCGGTACTAAAGGTCCATCCTATTTATCCACCAGTTGAAAAAAATTCACTTTCCCTCTGTTTCCTCCCTCCGTCGTGCCGCCCTGCCCCGATCGACGCCGGCCCCGTCGACGTCGCCGCCCCCACCCCTTGTCGCCGACCCCGGCCGTGCCCGCCCCTCGTCGCCGCCCGTCGGCGTCGCCGCCAACCGTCCGTCCCGTCGTCCCGCCGTCCCGTCGCCGCGCCCGGCCGCCCGTCGTCGCCGCTCCGTCCTGTCGCCCGTCAGCCGCCCGTCCCTTCGCCCGTCGTCGCCGCCCGTCCCGTCGCCCCGTCGTCGCCTCGCCGGTGAACTCGCCCCGACCGCCATGTCCAGTTGTCCACACACACACACTACACACACATACACACACACACACACAAGTGATATAAATATTTAGTTATAGAAATATTTATAGAAATGTTAGCAATTTTTCTATTTTTTAGTAATATAAATATTAGTAATGTTAGTTATATAGAAATGTTATTAATGTTTTCTGTTTTTTAGTTATAGAAATATTTATAGAAATGTTAGCAATTTTTCTGTTTTTTAGTAATATAAATATTAGAAAAGTTAGTTATATAGAAATGTTATAAATGTTTTCTGTTTTTTAGTTATAGAAATATTTATAGAAAAGTTAGCAATTTTTCTGTTTTTTAGTTATATAAATATTAGAAATGTTAGTTATATAGAAATGTTATAAATGTTTTCTGTTTTTTACTTATAGAAATATTTATAGAAATGTTAGCAATTTTTCTGTTTTGTAGTTATATAAATATTAGAATTGTTATAGAAATGTTAGTTATATAATCAGGAAATTTTAGAATTAGTTTCAGTTAGATGAATTAGATTAATGTCAAATTGTTAGAATTTGCATATATATAGAATTTTAGTTATCACAATCCAATCATTTAAAAAGTGTTACTTTTTGCGGGCATATAGTATTTGTTCTCGACGATATGCCCGGCCCGCATCCTTGCCGTCGATCCGTTCGCGACGACGCGTCACCTGTGAAGGACCCATGTCCGGACTGGGCTCACGGCTGGCCTTGGGAGGTGCTACACGGAGGCGCGCCCGCAGTGAGGAACCCGACCTTGGGTCCCATCGTCGACCCTGATGTCCTTTGGTGGCGTTCGCGTGGGCCACATTCGGTGCAGAGGGAGCCGGCGCCGCCGGAGGTGGTGCATCGCCGTGTCAGGGAGGAGGACGAGCACATCCATCGCTACATGGCTGCTATGGACGTCAGGTTCTCCAATACTTGGCAGGTTCTTTGGGCAGATGACCGAAGATATGATCCTGTGACGGTTCCTTCTCTTTGGGTGTCCACCGCCTGCGTGCCTGTGGATCGCGAGTGGCCTAGATTCTTCCGTAGTACTCGATCTTTATTAGGTACCTAGCCAGTGATGTATTCGATATATAATATTCGAGACGATGTATTCGAGATTATATATATTAAGACGATGATGTATTCGAGATTATATATATTAAGACGATGTATTCGAGATTCAGTTTTTCCTTATTGATTGCATCCATGCATTGTAATTTCAATACTAATTAAATTGTTTTATATTTCTTCTGTATTAGTTAAGTAAAAGCTATGGCGGACAATACCGACAGAGAGAGAGAAGAGGAATTGTTCAACATCATACGCAGCCCTCACAGGCTAGATGATCTGAATGAAGCAGATGACGGCTCCCAATATCTGAACAATAACGGAGAGGGTGATGAAAAGATATTCGATCTCGACGACCGAGCTGATGAAGTCATGAACTATGATTATGATTATGATGACACATACAATGTTTGTCATGACACGTATAATGCTGATCTTCAAATAACAAAGACTACCGGCGAGGTATATTTATATAAGCAGGCATCATGGTGATCATCACATGTTTTTTTATTGAAGATATATTAACGAATCAATCATTCTTCTTTCAGCCCTCTGGATCGAGCAAATCTGCTTCTACAGACAGCAGGACAAAGTGAGGCCCAGGCAGATTGTTGAAGGATGGTGTAAAGTACAACATCGAATCCATCAAACCTAGCGGTGAACCCCTCACGCCTAAGAACATTGCGAACAAAGTGGACTCGTCAGTGCGGAGTTCTTGTGAAGGACAAACTCCCGATCTCCATTCAAGAATGGAAAGAGCCAAAGACTAAACGTCCAGGTGTTACTTGGGTCGCATTTACGAGCCAAAAAGTCCTTTGGAAATCTACGATGGAACATTTCGCCCTACCAGATCATTTCACTGAAGCAGATGTGGAGAAAGTCAAGGGCGCTGCTCTTAAGAAGATGGCAATTGCATTTAACACCCACAAGAAAACTGTATGGGCCAACTACCTCGCTGCAGAAAGGAAGACTCCAGAATTCACAGGAACACTGGAGAAGCAAAGAGAGCACTGGGACGATTTCGAGACCTTCAAGGATTCAGAATTAGCTAAGGAACGGTCGATAAAAAACAAGGCAAATGCCGCAAAAAAGACGCAGTTCCATAGGCTGGGTCCAGATGGCTCTGTGGGTGGGAATGCCTAAGTGGGATAAGTCCGAGCAAGAGATGGAGGATGCAGGGTCACTCCGGTCACTAAGAGCTGGCCCCAGTGCGTAACTTGGTTCTATGCGCAGGGGGGCGTTGGACCCAAGAGGCCTGGCCAAGAAGGCAAGTCTAAAAGGAGCCGAACAAAAGATAATTGACGCAATGAAGAAGCTCGAAAGGGGGTGTTCACGCCCAACAGAGAGAACGACGAGCTTCTGGCATACTGGAAATCCTGAACACCGGGAAGAACACGAGGCAAGGGCGTTATTCCCTGGTATGAGGGCTTTTCGAGAATGGAACAAGGACTACAGGACCCGTGCAAGAAGGAAGATGGAGGAGGAGAAGAAAAGGACGCTGGAGGAGGAGCAGAGGAAGCAGGACGCGGAACGCCTTCAAGGCCTAGAAGCAAGGCACGCGGACTTGGCACTCAAATTCCAGCAAAGCAGCAGCAGATCGACTCACTTAGCCGGAAAGGGGGTCTCAAAGAGCGGCAAGAACAAGCGGATGATCGTCCAGCATTGGATAGCACCGTCCCATCCATGCCGAGAAGCAGCGTTGGTTCTGCCCCGGGCGACACACTACTGGATACATACCCTGTGGATGACATCATAGAGAACACTAACTGTAAGCTACACTCCAAAATGAAGAACATATCCATGAAGGTGGCGGACGGTGTTGCATCCCGATTCCAGAGGGCTATGCTCGTGTCATGGTTGATGAAGTGGTGGACCCATATTCGGGGCTACAGCTTGACATTCCTGGAGGTGAAGACGAGCGCACACTGGGAGAGGCCATACATCGTATCATCCTATGGAGAAAGGATTGCATCATCTTTCGAAGTGCACCGACACCGCGTCGTCTGGCGACTCCGCCACCGAGTCAGCAGACTCCCGCTCCTCCAAGTCCACAAACGCGTGAGCCGACTCCTCCTCGAAGTCCGCCACCTCCTCCAAGTCCCCGAACGCGTGAGCTGACTCCTCCGGTTTCAAGTCCGCCTGGCGTCATGCCACTTCTCCGGTTTCAAGTCCGGCACCGTGTCGCCACACCTCCCGCTTCAAGTCCGCACATCGTCAGGCCACTTCTCCTGGTCCAACTCAGCCACGCCAGCCTTCTCCGCCGTCTCGGCAATCGCAGAAGAGACATGCCGCAACTATGGTGCGAGCGGTGCACGAGTCGAGGTAGTTCAGGAAGTACAGGCAGAGACAAGCGATATAAATATGGTCCAAGCCTCGCTCCTCTTCCTCAGAGGCCTTACGACATGACTATGGAGCAAAACGCAGCCATAGTGCAGGCCCAAGTGGACGCCCATTTTGGACCGAAACCGGCACCGCCGCCAAAGGAGAAAGTGCCTGAGAAAACGATTGACCACTTCATTCATATGGCTAGAGAACCAGCTCCCAAGCCTGTTGACTCGGACTATGAGCGCCAAATCAGGAAACTACATCGAGAACGACTAAAGAAGGAAGCGAGCTCGAGCTCGAGCCAACAAGCAGCGGGCAAAAAATGCGGGAAAACCGTTCCCCAAATTTGGGAGAACAGTAGTAATCGATCCCCCCGCTTGTTGTGCCAACAACACATGAGAGGAGGCCGCGCGCCCAATATTATTGTGGGCAAACCGTTAAAGTTACCCAGCTAGGCGATGTGGTAATAGCAGAGGAGCATATAATGCAGGCTGAAATGCTCAAGATCTCTGTTGGACAACTCCTCAAAATTGAGCCCATGTCTCCGCTTAGAGAGGAGGAAATAAGATGGAAATATGCCTGGGGAAAACCTTTGGTCGAGCCAGACAAGGTCAAGAACCTCCCAACGAGAATGTATGAATTGCATCAATGGTACATGAACATTACCAAGATTTCCAATCAAGAGTCTCTCATGGTGACTGTCAAGAATGAGCATTACTTCCATGAGAAAGCTCTGTGCTTGAGTATTTAGAACTCAAGACGCACTCGACAAATCTATCGTCAGTTGCTATTGTTTGTAAGTGATTTCTTTCTGTAATTTTTTACTAATCATTATATGTAATTATCCTCACTATATATTCTTTTCTGTGGTATTATATGCAGGATGATGATGTATGAAATGAAAAAATCTGGATGCTATGGAATTGGGTTCATTGACCCAAATACCATTAATGAGTACACATGAAATCTTGCAACTTCTAAAGCAGGTGTAGAGGAAAGCATGCTAGAGTTCTTGAAGTGCCTCAATACCAATGAAGATATACTACTTCCTTACAACTTCTCGTGAGTTAATACAAATTCTATTTTTGCTTACTAGCTAGCTAGATGTTAATAACTAAGTGTATACGGTTTACCATATATAGTTGATTAATTTTATGCACATGCTCGCTTAATTAAGACATGCAAACGTGTCCGCATGCAGTTTCCACTGCATCTTGTTAGTCATTAAAGTTGACAAAGCAACAGTCGAAGTACTCGACTCGCTACTTAAAAAAGATAAAGACTACACCATCATGAAGGGGATAGTCAACAGGTAATTTCAATCATTATTAACTACATCTCGACCTATTATTAGTTTGTTTGAACTATTTAATAACCCCTTTATTGATTTTCTTTGCCGGCGGGCAGGGCTTGGGCAAAGTTCATCAAGGTGACTCCAGGCAATTGGCCAAAAAAGTTGTTTTGGCATCGACCAAGGGTAAGTAATTAAGTAGACTAGCTAGCTAGCCATCTCTTTAATTCTTGTTTCAATACCATTAATTAATTATCATGCTTGATTAATCATTATCTGATTCAATTCCATTCTCGTAAAGGCCCTGAAGCAGGCGCCGGGGAATGATGTGTGTGCATTCTATGTTTGCGAGAACATTCGCATGATGGCGTCCGAAAGGAGCAGATATCAAAGACAGGAATGAGTACGTTGTCAGAACTCTATTCACACCATTATCGATATCTTGTAACACAACTAATACACATGCATATTGATCTCCTTCTTAACAGTTCAGAGAGGTGCGGGATAAGCTCCTACCCGAGGAGCGCATACTAGCACTTCAAGAGGAAATAAACGATTTTTTGCTCGACCAGGTCATAGATCCCAAAGGAGAATACTATTACCCACTACCGCCTCCATGAACCATTTGTTATCGTGCATGCTCCGAAGGCAACATGCAGGAGAAATCGTATATGTATATACATGTGCATGTGTGAATAGTTAATGGTGTTGGCTGTGAGACATTCGATGATATATTATATATATGCGGTTCTACGTACGAGAAAATCTATTTATATATATGCATAACGTGTACAATTTGTAGTATCGTGAAATACCAGCAAACAAAAAAGAATTAAATGGAAAATAAAGCCAAATTAAAAACACAAAATTAAAGCAAAAATAAAAAAAAACACCCAAACATTTAGTACCGGTTGGTGTTACCAACCGGTATTAATGTTCTACACACACCGGCACAGGCTAATGCGCGTGGTAGCTCTTTAAGCCGGTTCACGATTTAACCAAGATTAAGGGGACCTTTAGTCCCCACTTTTTAGCGCCGGTTGGCGAACCGACACTAAAGGCCGTTACGAACCGGCACTAAAGGCCGGTTCTGCACTAGTGTCTATCCTGCTGTGTAAAGAAAAAGTGAACTACAGTATATTATTCCAAATCAAAAGAACACACGCTGAGCACATAAGTAAAGAAACAAACACTGTCTAGGGAAACCAAAATGAGCTGATATCTGCATACATATGACATTAGACATTAGATTGTATTAGAGGTAACAGGACTGGAATCATAAAAGATGCTGTTGGAAACGACAGAATATCATGTTTTGCGAAGGAAACGGTCTATACCATCAGACCGGATATATGTGTGTGAATAATAGTGCGGATTTAATTTTACAGGTGAAACCATGAAAGACTGAAGTAGCAATATAAGGCGAATTAGTTATTGAACATCATTCTTTTGTTGCTAACTTTTGCTGCGGGAAGAAAGAGAGATTGATTTGGATTACTGAATAAGACATGCAATATATGATGGAACGTAGAAACGCCTTAAAACCTTCTACCTGGTAGTTGACGGCTGCCTTGTGGACGCACCTGCAAGCATATGGGACAACAAAAACAGACTAAAACACGGATCAGATGAACAACCACTGGATATACAGCTCAAGACTTCGGAAGACAGGTTTCACAGTACAGGTCCAAACGGGCCATATTTCTCTATGGAAAAAGTCTCATCCTACCAAAAAGATAATGGCAACCCAACAATATATTCACAAAATTAGGGGAAGAGAAACGCATGGGCTGGAAGAGGTTACTGTTCCTCCCATGACCACCAAGTAGGGCAGTACGGCAATATTCCAACCAAGATTTGGGACCATGCAAATATAGGCCTAATCAGCGGCACTCTATCAACACAAACCTAACATGGGAGATTTAAGAGTGAGTGGGGAGGAAATAAGATTACCTGAGGGTGAGGGGATTAGGGTGGGGAAGATGACGAGGTTGACAGAAAGCCACTATGACAGTGACGATGTTCCCGGGAGTCAGAGCATAGGCCTGGCGGCGGCGCCTTACATGGTCTCTGTCCGTGTAATAGTAGACGACGTCGATACCAGCGAAGCTCCTCATATTGTATCCGCCATGACCACTGTTCATAGAATTGGCAACCTGTAGATGAGACCCCAACATAAATCTAGCCAGGATGCTAGTGGCTGACGATCTGCATTGTGGAGGTGGAAGGGGAGCAGAAAAAATAATGACGGAGGGGATAGGAGGGAAGGGGTCCTGACTCGTGAGCAGGTCCGGGCCCCTAGTTGTCCAAAATGTGCAGCTGGCACAGGGCCCATAATTTTTGGGGCCCAATTTTTTATAGAAGTATAGTATTTGAAAATATATATTACTAGGTGCTGCGGCACTGGGCCGTTAGGGCATCTCCAGCCGTTGGCGGCGTCTAAAAGCGCGCAGGGGTGAGCTAGCATAAAAAAATGGCACAGGGGCGAGTCGGTCAGACCTTGGCCCCAGGGCCGTCCAGCGTATTAAAAAAAAAAAAAAAGAAGGCCGTTCGGCGAAGTTATGATAAAAGTAGTTAAATTTCGCTTAAACATGGCAAATTTAGTGAAATTGCGTGCATTTTCATTACATTAACCTAATCTAAAAATAACGGGCTGAAGTCGTCGCCGCCGCCGTCGTTGCCGCCTTCTCCTCCTTGACGCGGGCGCTTTGGACCCGGCGTCGCCATGGCGAATCGGGCGGCGGCGCTGCCGTCATTGCCATCGTCGCATAGGACGACGACCCGCCTTCATCGCGAGGGAGGAGGCGTCGCCGCGCCGTGAAGCGCCGCCCGTGAGGAATCAATGGCAAGGCCGACCGGGCGGCAGCCTTGCCATTGATTCCATGAGAACCAAGGCCGTTGGGGAAGACGAGGCGCCGAAGTCGCCGACGCTGCTGGCCCGCCTTTTTCGCCAAAAACAGCTTCGGCGCCCGGGCGCCTGGCCGGTTCGGGCTGGGTCCACTGGCGCTTTCGCCCAAGCCGTAAAATCGGGTTCTGAGGCGCGATCGGGCCGCCGGGCGCCAAACAATCGCTCGGGAGGCCTTCACGGGCGCGGCCGAGATGCCCTTAGGCCTCTCGGTGCTGGCGCTCCATCCGCTTCATTGGAGCGTGTCGAGCCTCGAGGGATCGATCACTCAAACCTGATGTTTGCTCAATCAATCCAGGTCGGGAAACGGGATCGTCGGTCCTCTCCCAAAATAATAATAATAATAATAATAATAATAATAATAATAATAATAATAATAATAATAATAATAATAATAATAATAACAGGATCGTGGACTGAAAATGGAATCACAAAACCACAACAACAGTTGTGTCAGCATGGCTACTCACTACAAGAAACGGGATGGTCGCCTTCGCGGCTTCGCCTCATCGAATCAATCGACAAGTAATTCAGATGCAACCGGAAGATGAATAGGTATGATTTTTTATATATCCAATTGTTATGTAAAACATTAAATCATATACATTATAATTACTCTTTAGTTCATTCATAGGGACACATTTTTAGTTTCGCACATGGCCCTATATTTTGCCGGCCCGGCCATGCTCGTGAGTGCGTGTCAAATTGAAGGGTCGTGAAGGGGAAGAGGCTGGGAAGGGAAAGAGTGTAGGTATCGGTTGGAACAAAAATAAGCTTAACTAAAAAAATCTTCCAGACTATTCTAGTTGTTCTGTTGGAAAAAAAATACAGTTTTGCTATAACTCATCTAGATGAGATATAATTTGGTCACATTCACCTTTTATAGCCATTGGATGTGATGCTATAAGATGCGTGTGTGCTGATGTGGGTTGTATCTGTTCTTGTTTTTTAAGTGAATGAGACCAAATTATATCTCGTCTAGATTAGTTCTAGGTACTCCCAAATAAATACGTAGTTAAAACTGAATCGCTGAGGTGGCACATATGATTGTTGACATGGATTTTGACCAAGGCAAACAAAATGCATAGACCACATAAAACATAAATACAAAACGGCAAAATCCGCTTTACAATGAAAAAGAATTAATTATAATTAACCGCTCGAATTGATGACTAAAAAATAGGCATATGATTTATTTTTAAATGTCAATTATGCATGCATTAAGCCGACAATTATAAAATATGACGAAACAAATAAACAGTCATCAAGTTTTCTCCTATAGGACACACGGTTCGTATGTACGCGCACTGTCACGGACGAATAATGATCTAAAATTTCACCATCAAAGACAACATCAATACTGTCAGAGCATCGATCGTGCAGTGTGTTCCTCCATCAAATATCATTGCATATTAACCAAATGTATACAGAATATAATTAAAGAAAATATTTGTATCAATTAAATTTAGCTAGCACGTGCTTGCATATGTGCTAATGCATGCAGGCTAAGGGCATCTCCAGCCGTTGGCCCCCTCAGGACGCATACAAATCGCCCCTGGGGGCGAGCCGGCGATACACTCGGCGCTGGGGACGGTTTTATGCCCAAATGTCGCCAGCTGCCTTTCAGCGCGAAATTGACCCACTTTGCAGCCCAATTTCGGCGAATAAACGGCCCATATGGGCGAGAATAGGCCCATATTCGGCGTGGTTTCGCCGTGTCTCGTCGTTCAATTATCAACATAATTATTTCTTATCACATATTTCATCACAGAAAAATCAAATACTTCAACAAAATACTACAACAACAAATAGTTCAATACAAATTATATAGTTCAACAAATAAAACTCAGTATTTCATCATGCGGCGTCCCCTTGAGCCTCCATAGGTGCTCAACCAGATCTTTCTGCAGTTGATGATGCACTGTCGGTCTCGGATCTCCGACGATACCTTGAGATAGGCAGTCCAAGTTGACGGTAGCTGGTGATCAACTTCGCTAGAGGACCCTGCACTGTAGTATGGTTCGATGTCAAACACTGGGTCTTCTTGCTCGCTCTCGATGATCATGTTGTGCAAGATGACACAGCAAGTCATGATCTCCCACATTTGATCTTTCGACCAGGTCTGAGCTGGGTACCGGACAACAACAAATCGAGATTGTAGCACACCAAATGCCCGCTCGACATCCTTCCTGCAAGTCTCCGAGGCTTCGCAAACCAGGCGTTCTTGCCTCCTCGCCACGTGGTTTGAGATCGTCTTCACAAATGTCGACCATCTCGGATAGATGCCGTCGGCTAGATAGTACCCTTGTTGTATTGGTGCCCATTGATCTCGAAGTTCACGGAGGAGAATGGCCCTCAACGAGCTTGGCAAAACAGAGAGCACTGCAAAGACGTTGATGTCATTGTGAGTTCTGGCATACCAAAGAAGGAGTGCCAAATCCAGAGGTCCTGTGTGGCTACCGCCTCAAGCACCACACTGCAACCGCCTTTGGCGCCTTTGTACATCCCCTGCCAACCAAATGGGCAGTTCTTCCATTTCCAATGCATGCAGTCGATGCTTCCAAGCATCCCAGGAAATCCTCTTGCTACATTCTGGGCTAGGATCCGAGCAGTGTCTTCCGCATTGTGTGTTCTCAAGTATTGTGGCCCAAACACTGCCACCACTGCCCAACATAACTTGTAGAAACACTCTATGCTGGTGGACTCGGCCTTGCGCCCATAGTCGTCGAGTGAATCACTGGGAGCTCCATATGCAAGCATCCTCATCGCTGTCGTGCACTTTTGGATGGAAGTGAATCCAAGAGCGCCAGTGCAATCCATCTTGCACTTGAAGTAGTTGTCGAACTCCCGGATGGAATTCACAATTCTGAGGAAGAGCTTTCGGCTCATCCGAAAACGGCGCCGAAATGTTCTTTCGCCATGAAGTGGAGCATCGGCGAAGTAGTCGGAGTAGAGCATGCAGTAGCCTTGCAGACGTTGTCGGTTCTTTGCTTTCACCCGCCCCGGCGCCGAGCCACCTCGAAGCGGCTTTTCATTGCTCGCCGGCAACTGGCGAGGGCGGCGAGCACCATCGGATGCTCTTCTTCCCGGACGCCGGCCGCGGCTTCCTCCTCCAGCAATGGCGAGCTCTTCCTCCTCATCCGAGTCCATCGCCGAGACAGTCAAAACGCCCGAACACCTTGCGCTTTCGGTGGGCGTGTACCCGCCGTTAAACCGCGCCTCCGCGGCGGCGAAGCTGCTTTGCGGGAGGGGCTGCAGCGGCGTCGTTGCTATTTTCCGGCGAGGAATGGCTATCTAGCGGAGTAGGCGGCGGCCGTCGCCGGATATAGCTAGTGGTGGCCGAGGGCGCTGGGGTGCGAGGCGAGCCGGGGGAAGAAAACCTTGACTTTTCCCCTGTCGGTGTGGGCCAGGCGTGCTTTTCCCTAGCGCCGAAGCCCCCAACGGCTCCCCAGCGCGCTGGGTTCAGCCTGTGACCGCTGGGCGGAAAAAAGGTCCGAACCGGCGATTTTAGGCGTCCTAGGGGCACGACTGCCCCGTTTTTTCGACGCCGGCGCCGAAAAAGTGGCTTGATGAGGCCTGTTGGGGGCGCGGCTGGAGATGCCCTAAGCGAGCGTACATGCACGGCATCTGTACATATCATGGCCCATATGGCCCCACTCTAGCTAGCTTTTCCAGAGTCATGCGTACATGTATTCGGCCCTAAGTAAAGAATTAGAGCAGAAGCCCACATGTTGACAGAACGTGGCCTAATTAAGCCCGTAATGATGGGACGTTGCCGGTTGATTAGCGATTAAACAAATGAAAAGAAAAAAGGAGCAGCCCCGCTCCCATGCATGATCTCTGCACGATCTCACACGATCTCACGATCAGGACGTGGATGGGCGTGCGCGATTGCGGCCGGAGCCTGCACTGCGCTCCTCTGCTCCATATAAATACATGGCCGCTCGGCTGCTATTGGAGCTTTTCAATTCATTCGTCTCCCATCTGCTGCTAGAATACGTCACGCACATACGAACCCACAGAAAGAAAGAAAGAGGAGGCAGGCATTGTGCTTGCTGAAAGCTTGAAGGTGAGATCTATGGTTCTCCTCTAGCCACTGGTTAGGCCATTGTGGTACAGAGCAGGGAACTTTCTTCTTCCTCCCTTCCCTAAATTTTTGTCCTTGGTTCGGTCATCATGGTACAAATCAAGGAGCATATTTCATCTCAAAAAATTCTTCCCCTTAGTCTGGCCATTGCGGTACAGGCTAAGGTGCATGGTTTAATCTATCTCAAAATTTTGTCTTTGGTTTGGCCATTTAGATGCAGTCTAAAGAACATGTTGCATTCATCCCAAATCTTTTCCTTGGTTCGGCCATCGCGGTACAAACCAAGGAGCATGTTATATCTAGCCCAAACATTCGCCTTCGGCTCGGCCATCGCGGCACGAGTCAAGGAGCATGCATGGTTCTTGGAAGCATGGTTCCTTTAAATGTTGCGTGCGCTTCGTCCTATTGATCTTCGTCTTGGTTCAGTCCCCTTAGCGATACAAACCAAGATGAACGCCTCGTTCCTTGGTTTGGTCTCTATACGTGGATACAAACCAAGAGAGTGTCATAAGTGCGAAAACCTCATAAAAAATTGCACTAATTCGGTCATCATAAAAAATGGATATGACTAAGTTGGAATGAAATTACGAACGCGCTAAACCGAACTCATGATAAACTCTTGTTTGGTTGCGCTACGAGCATTATGTGTCACGCTAGTTGCAATACAAACAAGAGCATAGAAATATATTCCCTCACTTGGTTACGTTGCACGCGGGCATTATCTTAATGCCACGCGGTGTTAGTAGTAATACGAGTAGGGCAAAACTTAATTAAAAAATGTGTTCATGTTACACACCCAAAAACAGAAATCATGCAAGATGGATTATAAAACATGTTGCATCATAAAAACCAATCTTACTTGGTTACGCTACACGCGGGCATTATCTTAATGCTACGCGGTGTTAGTAGTAATACAGGTGAGAGAAAATTAAACAAAATATTCGGGCCACATATTCTGGCCAAAGTAAAATAAAATATGTCATGAAATGCTCCAATGCTATAAGAGCCTAAACTATTACCATCGTCATAAATGGATATCACAAACTCACTTTACTTGGGTTATGCTACACACTAGCGCCAATGAAATGACGCTATGTGGAGTTAGTGTTAATACCATGTGAGGTACAAACATAAAAAAAATGATAGATGTCATACTAACTCATGCAACACCATAATTGCTCCACAAACCTTTGCTTGGTTACGCTACACGCGGGCATTATCTTAGTGCCACACAGTGTTAGTAGTAATACAGGTAAAGCAGAGCTTAATAAAAATAAATTCACTCCACATCCACATATGCATACAAAATTTATGCAAAATACATGATAAGGCATATTTCATGTAGCCTACATACGCTTTAAACAAATAAAAAATATCATAAACAAACTCCATTCGGGTCAAGCTATACGTGTGTGTCATATCATTGCACCGCGTGGTTAGTTTTGATACCGTGTGAAGTCAAAATAAACAAAACATGGCACATATCACATGCACCATAAAAAGCATTAAGATTGTGTCAGAAAGCTTCAGTCTGTTATGCTGCACGCGGGCACCACATCAGTGCTACACGATGATAGTAGTAATGTGATGATGCAAAACTAACTAAAATTAGCATTCCACATAAATTCATGCTACCAAAACCAAATATATCACACAGAATGCCCAAAGAAAAATGTACACATATCCTATGTGCCTAACGTAGGATAAATCTATGCCTAGCCCAAACCAACCTTCGTTCTGCACCATCATATAAATGGGGTTGACCAAAAATAAACATGCTAGGATAATATGTTCCCAACATGACACATGAAATCGTGGAGCATTTGCATGAAACCAAACTTCAAGTTCACCAAGGAGTTCATCGTCGACCGCGAGGAGGATCTCTCTTGTAGAATATTGTAATAGGCATGTGATGTAATCCTATGTAATAGATATGTTGGAATTCTTAATCAGGGGTTTTCTCTTCGGAGATGTAATTAACAGAATTTTTATGTAAATGTAAGAGTTCTAGAAATAAAGTACCTGTAATGTTTGATCTTTTTTTGTTGTATGCATTTATGCGCTTAAATTTATTAACTCTGTATCAATGACGTGGACGCGTGTTCTCACGCCCGCCATTTTCCCGTCATCAGATTCTGGCACGCCCAGTGGGACCTATTTCTCCCCTCATCTTTGAATTCCAACATAGGATTGCAACATATGAATTTCTAAAGTACACAAAATATATAAACATTGTGTACGCTAAATATACTCAAGGAAAACTGATATAAAGTTTTCTTTATTCGAAGGTATGGAAGGTCAAGTGCCACAGTCGGTCGTGCTCTGCATTGGAGACATTTGGCTTGGCGTGCCAGTTGGTCCATGTGTGACTTCAACAAATCAACATTTGGATAGTATGATTGCATCAGTGACTGAACATGACAAAGGAATGGAAGCCTTCTCTCCACTCAAGTTTGGAGGGAGTATGAGGGTAGAAAAAGAAGGAAAAGGGAAGACAATGGACAAACTCCACTATGAGAAACCTATGAATGGGGGCAATACCATGATTATATTTCCCTCCCCGTCGTTTCTGCATGGAAGGATGTCAAAGGTTCAGAATAAAGTTCAAGTTGATGCTTTAGAGCCTATTCTTCCTCTGGCCGATAAATCCTGTGGAGAATGCTCTGAGACGGTTCTCAAGTTTTTCCTCAAATGCAAGAAAGAGCACCCCAATTCCCGTGGCTATGAAACATGTCATGTGAACCCAGCATCTACATTGTCAAATCCCTTGTTGTCATCAACACCCATTGCATGTGATTTCTCTCAGATTCGTTTGAGTCGATGTGCCATGAACATCGGCGAAGAAATGTTCGCCATGTCAATCTTTGCAATATTAAGGTTGGCAAAGTTTGTGTTTGATTTCCCAAGAGTGTCGACAACAATCATCCAGATCGCCTTTTTCATATCAGCAAGGGCGGTATAAGAATTCATACTACGGTGACTAGCAACCCTTCAACAGTTGTTGCCTTCATCAGGTTCATCTGGAAAAAGTATCTTAATCACGCCAAGTGGCATGTTGTTGGCCTTGACTTTGAATACACTAGTTATGTCCACAGCAAAGAGCGTAAGAACCTTCCACTTGAGCAACAGGTTGTTCTCTCTAATCAAGAGCCACAACGTGCTGCTGTCTTGCAGCTTTGTGTGGGCAAGCATTGCCTAATTTACCAGCTATACCAGGCTCATGCCAGGAGTTTTATCCCTCCACTTCTGCGCAACTTCCTTGACAATGACACAGTCGAATTTGCGGGTGCGGCCATTGGCAATGACATAGAAAAACTCAAGTTCTATAACTTGGGTATCAGAAAATCTGTTGATGTGCAGGGATTGGGTATCAAGGTTCCTAACCAAAAAGCAGGCAATTTGGCTTCATTGGAGAAGCTAGCAAAGAAGGTTGCAAACATAAGTCTTAACAAGGACAAAAGCATCACTGTCAGTCAGTGGGAAAAGTCCAACATGGATCATGACCAGATCAAGTATGCATGCTTGGATGCCTACGCGAGCTTCGAGGTTTACAGGCGACATTCCAACATAACTGGTTATCTTAGAACTCGTTGAAAGGTTTGTTCCTAGGTGAAATATGTAAGAAAAAGGTTGTTCAGTCTTTATCAAAGAAAAGGATGTACATGACCGTTTTTTCTTTATATTATGGCTACGACTATTTCACTAGGTGCATTTTTTTAATATGATGATGCAGGGAATAAAATGTTCTTGTATCATCATAATTTTGTTCTTATAGAAGACAAGTGAATCTGAAGGGAAATGACATATACTTTGCATTAATGCCCGCAATACAAATGTTGCTTCATTATGTGCACCTAATGAAAAAAAATCACACACACAAAATACTCCAACAACTTATGAGTCTAAACTGAGATGCAGAAAAAAAATCAAACATACTCCATACCCTCATGAGTATAAACTGGGGCACAAAAAAAACTCCAACGACTTACGAGTATAAACTGTGATGAAAAAAATCACCAAAATAAATAAATAAATAATATATAACTCCATACCCTCATGAGTATAAACTGGGGCACCCAAAAAACATAAACTCCAATAAACTTATGAGTCTAAACTATGACACTACAAATACAAATAAACTGATGGTTCACATACCTTAAGAGCTAACTATGGTCAACTTGAGCAAATTTATGTTGATGAGTGTAAGGTGTGGTGCACTAAGAAAGTACGGACCATGCTTAAACTACTCAAGACATAAAAATCATTTTTAATGGTTATAACAAAGGGTCGAACATAAAGAATGATATAGTTGCCCATCGCGAAGTAAAATGCTATTTAATAAAAGGAAAAACAAAATGAAACACAAATATGAGAATAACTCATTCCTATCAATTTTGAAGAAGGAATGTGTGCTCCATGATGATCTCTATGCTTGAACATTGTTGGTTACTTCCATGATGGGCCCAAAGGGGATACTGGCGCCAAGAAGGTGGTGTCATAAACGAGCACCACCATGCTCAAAAAGTTTTCAACAACCCAAGATGGATGGAACTCCACTGAGAGTAAATAAATATGCAAGTTTATGGGAGAAGATTCAAAAGAGTGCAGGGAGCAAGTTTTACCCTAAATCTCCTATAGTACTAAGCATGACTTCAGAAAAATATTCTCCATAGGTGTTGGGAGAATATTCGATCCAAACACTTCCTAATATGTAGGACTTGTGAGACGTGGAAATGGAAATTTGTTCTGGGTACCCCATGGCGCGCGGGAGGGAAGTTCATCTACAACACTCCCATATATAACTTTATGCAAGCAAATGAAGATCCTACCCCAGGATGTTGGGGGAAAATCAACCTTACCTTATCCAATATGCTAAGGACAAACTCATCCAAAGATGTCCAAAGCTAGCAAAACGCAATATCATTTAAGGCTGAAGGCATCCACAAATGTCAGATACATATCACCGATATCGAGGAATACATGGGTAAAGTTCATCTCGCCCTTCAGCAAGAGTGGGAAGGGATTGCTGAATCTTGAAATCATTTGGCTACTAACATATATAACAAAACGAAATACATCATAGAGTCGAGGCGACCATCCATTAAGGCATGTTGTCCATATAAACATGCATACTGCATCATGAGGCCAGGGTACATCAAACCCTACAAGATGAGCTACATAAAACAAAATACTCTGAATCACATGAGTATAGTAAGATATTCATGGCAACATGAGTATGGATTGTTAGCCAAATGTAAAAAAATATATTATAAATTTATATATACTCTAACATCTTAAGAGTATAAACTGTGCTGCAACAAATTGATGGAAATCAAATACTCATCAGAAAATTCAAGTTCAAACGTGTGCATCTGGGAGTAAATACTCCTAACATCATATTAAATAACCATATGTCTAAAAGTGCTCCAATGCTGCAAGAGACAAAACTGTGAGCATACATTGTTCTCTCGAGCAAAAGGTGCAAGATCAATCATATTTCGCCAAAACTTGCCTCCCCGGCTCAAACTGGAAATGCAAGTCTGCATAAAAAATCACTGTATTGTCAGCCTACATAACGATTGATCTAAATTTCAGAAGTGTTTCTGGAAAATAGCAGAAGCACTCATAATCAAGTGGCTAAAGCCTACCCGGGAGTACCACCCAAACAGAAAAAGGATCAATTACGCTCCTTTGTTTCTTTTGAACGGAAATATGTTAACAACAAACAATATCTTCTGTGAAATCGTAGTAAGTCAAAGAACAATCAATTTCAAACATATGATCCAATCCCATATCGACATAAGCTAGGTCATTGAAATAACTCTCTAATGCTTAACAAGATAAAAGTATAAGCATGGATATTTTCTGTATAAAAAAAGCCCACTCTTTCATGAGTCTTGCGAGAAACCAAACTAATAGCATCATCTTTTCAAAAAAAGGTGGCGTGAATTAACAAAAAATAATAGTCAATATATATGATCAACTTGACAAATACATACAAAAGGGATATCATTAAAATATGATTGTAAATCAAGAGCATTGGGACCGGGGCACCCCAAAAAAACACTCCATTAAACTTACGAGTCTAAACTGTGATAAAAAAAATATTACTCAATACCCTCATGAGTATAAAGTGGGTCTCCCAAAAATATTGCTCCATACCCTCAAGAGTATAAACCGGGGCACATAAAATGTTACTCCAAAAGCTTACGAGTCCAAACCGTGTGATACAAAATGAAGCAAATACACTCCAATACCTCACGAGTATAAACTGTGGCATAAAAACAAATATACTCCAACAACTTACGAGTCTAAACTGTGATGCAAAATAAAAATCACCAAACACACTCCATACCCTCACGAGTCTAAACTGGGGCACACATAAAAAAAATACACTCCATACCGTCATGAGTCTAAACTGGGGCACACATAAAAAAAATATACTCCATACCCTCAGGAGTCTAAACTGGGGCACAAAACAATTAATTACTCCAACGACTTATGAGTATAAACTGTGATGCGAAGAAAAGAAATCATCAAGCGCACTCCATACCATCACGAGTCTAAACTAGGGCACCCCAAAAAAACACTCCATTAAACTTACGAGTCTAAACTGTGATAGAAAAAAAATATTACTCCATACCCTCATGAGTATAAACTAGGGCTCCCAAGAATATTACTCCGTACCCTCATGAGTATAAACTGGAGCGTACCAAAAAAAAAGATACTCCAAACAACTTACAAGTATAAACTGTGATGCTTACGAGTATAAATTGTGATGCAAAAAGAATTCATCAAACATACTCCATACCCTCATGAGTATAAACTGGGGCACACAAAAAAAATAATCCAATGAATTACGAGTATAAACTGTGATGCGAAAAAAATCAAGCGTACTCCATACCCTCACGAGTATAAACTGGGGCACACAAAAAAAATACTCCAACAACTACCGAGTATAAACTGTGATGCCAAAAAAATATAATCCAAAATACTCCAACAATTTACGAGTATAAACTGTGATGCCAAATAAAATTATAATACAAACTACTCCAACAACTTACGAGTACAAACTGTGATGCCAAAAAAAATCATCCAAAATACTCCAACAACTTACGAGTATAAACTGTGATGTCAAAAAAAATCATCCAAAGCACTCCAACATGTTAAGAGTATAAACTGTGGTGCTACAAATCAACCAAAATTAAATATTCAAACAAAATTTAAAGTTCAAACCTGGGAGTAAATACTCCTAACATCAAATTAAATAACCATATGTCTAAAACTGCTCCAATGCTATATGAGCTTAAACTATAGGCGTCATGTGAAACATTTTTACGCATATAAAAAATGTTCTGATGCTATATGATGCTAAACTGTAAGCATGTTTTAATAATGTTAAATTTGATCCAACCTTCATGAGTTTAAACTCCTAAGTGTTAAGCTGTGTGCTCCAAAAAAAAAGTTCCGAGCCTAAATTGAAAGTAAAAATGCATTGTGTGGATAAAACTGCACAACCATGTAGCTGGCACACAATTGAGTAAAAAGTCACGAGCAGTATACTCACGGGCAGTGCTATAAACACAAGAAATATGTATACTCAAGTTTCGACCTCTGGGCCCGAGTCAAAAAAAAAAATATTCTCTTCGAACCCAGACCTCGAGGGGCATCTGTTGACATAGATTTTGACCAAGGCAAACAAAATGCATAGACCACATAAAATATAAATACAAAACGGCAAAATCCGCTTTACAATGAAAAAGAATTAATTATAATTAACCGCTCGAATTGATAACTAAAAAATAGGCATATGATTTATTTTCAAATGTCAATTATGCATGCATTAAGCCAACAATTATAAAATATGACGAAACAAGTAAACAGCCATCAAGTTTTCTCCTATAGATAAAATGGAGGACACACGGTTCGTATGTACGCGCACTGTCACGGACGAATAATGATCTAAAATTTCACCGTCTAAGACAACATCAATACTGTCAGAGCATCGATCGTGCAGTGTGTTCCTCCATCAAATATCATTGCATATTAACCAAATGTATACAGAATATAATTAAAGAAAATATTTGTATCAATTAAATTTAGCTAGCACGTGCTTGCATATGTGCTAATGCATGCAGGCTAAGCGAGCGTACATGCACGGCTTCTGTACATATCATGGCCCATATGGCCCCACTCTAGCTAGCTTTTCCAGAGTCATGCGTACATGTATTCGGCCCTAAGTAAAGAATTAGAGCAGAAGCCCACATGTTGACAGAACGTGGCCTAATTAAGCCAGTAATGATGGGACGTTGCCGGTTGATTAGCGATTAAACAAATGAAAAGAAAAAAGGAGCAGCCCCGCTCCCATGCATGATCTCTGCACGATCTCACACGATCTCACGATCAGGACGTGGATGGGCGTGCGCGCGTGCGGCCGGAGCCTGCACTGCGCTCCTCTGCTCCATATAAATACATGGCCGCTCGGCTGCTATTGGAGCTTTTCAATTCATTCGTCTCCTATCTGCTGCTAGAATACACACGCACATACGAACCCACAGAAAGAAAGAAGGAGGAGGCGGGCATTGTGCTTGCTGAAAGCTTGAAGGTGAGATCTATGGTTCTCCTCTAGCCCCTGGTTTGGCCATTGTGGTACAGACCAGGGAGCTCTCTTCTTCCTCCCTTCCCTAAATTTTTGTCCTTGGTTCGGTCATCATGGTACAAATCAAGGAGCATATTTCATCTCAAAAAATTCTTCCCCTTAGTCCGGCCATTGCAGTACAGGCTAAGGTGCATGGTTTAATCTATCTCAAAATTTTGTCTTTGGTTTGGCCATTTAGGTGCAGTCTAAAGAACATGTTGCATTCATCCCAAATCTTTTCCTTGGTTCGGCCATCGCGGTACAAACCAAGGAGCATGTTATATCTAGCCCAAACTTTTGCCTTCGGCTCGACCATCGCGGTACGAGTCAAGGAGCATGCATGGTTCTTGGAAGCATGGTTCCTTTAAATGTTGCGTGCGCTTCGTCCTATTGATCTCCGTCTTGGTTCAGTCCCCTTAGCGATACAAACCAAGATGAACGCCTCGTTCCTTGGTTTGGTCTCTATACGTGAATACAAACCAAGAGAGTGTCATAAGTGCGAAAACCTCATAAAAAATTGCACTAATTCGGTCATCATAAAAAATGGATATGACTAAGTTGGAATGAAATTACGAACGCGCTAAACCGAACTCATGATAAACTCTTGTTTGGTTGCGCTACGAGCATTATGTGTCATGCTAGTTGCAATACAAACAAGAGCATAAAAATATATTCCCTCACTTGGTTACGCTGCACGCGGGCATTATCTTAATGCCACGCGGTGTTAGTAGTAATACGAGTAGGGCAAAACTTAATTAAAAATGTGTTCATGTTACACAACCAAAAACCAAAATCATGCAAGATGGATTATAAAACATGTTGCATCATAAAAACCAATCTTACTTGGTTACGCTACACGCGGGCATTATCTTAATGCTACGCGGTGTTAGTAGTAATACAGGTTAGAGAAAATTAAACAAAATATTCGGGCCACATATTCTGGCCAAAGTAAAATAAAATATGTCATGAAATGCTCCAATGCTATAAGAGCCTAAACTATTAGCATCTTCATAATGGATATCACAAACTCACTTTACTTGGGTTATGCTACACACTAGCGCTAATGAAATGATGCTATGTAGAGTTAGTGCTAATACCATGTGAGGTACAAACATAAAAAAATGATAGATGTCATACTAACTCATGCAACACCATAATTGCTCCACAAACCTTTGCTTGGTTACGCTGCACGCGGGTATTATCTTAGTGCCACACGGTGTTAGTAGTAATACAGGTAAAGCAGAACTTAATAAAAATAAGTTCACTCCACATCCACATATGCATACAAAATTTATGCAAAATACATGATAAGGCATATTTCATGTAGCCCACATACGCTTTAAACAAATAAAAATATCATAAACAAACTCCATTCGGGTCAAGCTATACGTGTGTGTCATATCATTGCACCGCGTGGTTAGTTTTGATACCGTGTGAAGTCAAAATAAACAAAACATGGCACATATCACATGCACCATAAAAAGCATTAAGATTGTGTCAGAAAGCTTCAGTCTGTTATGCTGCACGCGGGCACCACATCAGTGCTACACGATGATAGTAGTAATGTGATGATGCAAAACTAACTAAAATTAGCATGCCACATACATTCATGATACCAAAACCAAATATATCACACAGAATGCCCAAAGAAAAATGTACACATATCTAATGTGCCAAACGTAGGCTAAATCTATGCCTAGCCCAAACCAACTTTCGTTCTGCACCATCATATAAATGGGGTTGACCAAAAATAAACATGCTAGGATAATATGTTCCCAACATGACACATGAAATCGTGGAGCATTTGCATGAAACCAAACTTCAAGTTTACCAAGAAGGAGTTCATCGTCGACCGCGAGGAGGATCTCTCTTGTAGAATATTGTAATAGGCATGTGATGTAATCCTATGTAATAGATATGTTGGAATTCTTAATCAGGGGTTTTCTCTTCGGAGATGTAATTAACATAATTTTTATGTAAATGTAAGAGATCTAGAAATAAAGTACCTGCAATGTTTGATCTTTTTTTGTTGTATGCATTTATGCGCTTAAATTTATTAACTCTGTATCAATGACGTGGACGCGTGTTCTCACGCCCACCATTTTCCCGTCATCAATGATGACGTGGATAGCTTGCATGTGAAGATAAATAAGGTAGTGGGGTGAATCTCTTAGATATGGTCAACCGGTGGAAGATCAAACAGCATGATGTATCAGTATGATGGCAAGATTTAGCACATCTAACAGAACAGCCGATTATCTGGACGGTTCAAGAGTAAGAAGAAACATTCACTATGTGCCAGAAGAGTAACATCATCAAGTTAAACATGGGCATGAGACTATCAAAGTGGCAGAAGCAAGGCAGCATCCAATCACTACGGTCATATGAATAGAAAAACTAATTAGCTAACATTAAATTCAGTAATACGAGCAGAAACATAAGAGAGCAAAAGCTAACAATGGCAATGGAGGCAATAAAACTACGAAGCCATAGTTAGGCATACAATAGATAGCTTGGTTCAATTGGCTCCGTGAGTGCTGTTCCATATGAACTTGATATGAATAGTTTGTGAGACAGATGAGCACAAAATT
This sequence comes from Aegilops bicornis, assembly GCA_021605145.1. Lineage (NCBI taxonomy): Eukaryota > Viridiplantae > Streptophyta > Magnoliopsida > Poales > Poaceae > Aegilops > Aegilops bicornis. Next base: position 767,331,622 of record CM038670.1, on the reverse strand, counting down.
ACTTTTGTATAGGCAATGCACTTGAAATTTGCTTTTAAAACATATGGACAGTGGGTGATGGTTTCCCCCTTCTAATCTTGGAAGGCGAAGACCCAGATCTGTTATTCTTGGATCCTTGTGGGCTTCACAAAATCTTGGAATGCACTTGTTATTGTGACCCTCTTATCCGTAGGAAAATGTTCCAGAGTGGATCTGGAAATGAGCACAGGATGGAAAATAATTAGTGTATTTTTGGGTGACATTGGCAAACATGACTTCATCATCTCAATCATGAAATATAGAAAACTTTGTTGATCTAGTTACAAGACACGGTTTATCATGAGGAGCATGCCTAGCTTTCATTTTGAGACCTCTTGAGCAAATAGAGTAGCAGCATTAGTATGGGAATTCTATATCTTTAGGAATTGCAAATAGGCTTGCTGGACCATGACAACACATGAACTAAATCATAGTGGTATAATAGGAACAGTGTATTTATGTTAATAATGAGACTTCCAATTGCATGCTAAATACTTGTGGTAAATAAATAACAGTCCTCATACTCGAAAAGACTTTCGATACAAATTTTGAAGTACACGATATAACAGAAATATATAACATGATATGAGCCATTAAATTACAGTGGTGGAATAGGATCAGTGTATCCCCTTCTAAAATTGAACATCTGAGGCATTACCAATTAGAAACCAACTAACACCAAGGTAAATTGGGGACATGGTACATGTAGCTGGCTGCAATTTAAATGGCACGCCAATGAACAGAACATATAAGCGGGGCAGTGAATATAGGAAGTGAAAGGATCGATATGGTTGACTAGAGGGGGGGGGGGGTGAATAGGCAACTAACAATTTTAGGCTTTTCTTTACCAATTTAAACTTTGCAATAATAAAGGTTGTCTAGATGTGCAACTAGGTGGAGAACCTATATGATGCAACAACACAAGCACACGAGCAAGCAAGGATAGGAACACAAATAAGCTTGCACAAGTAAAGGGATAAGATAACCAAGAGTGGAGCCGGTGGAGACGAGGATGTGTTACCAAGTTCCTTCCTTTTGAGGGGAAGTACGTCTCCGTTAGAGCGGTGTGGAGGCACAATGCTCCCAAGAAGCCACTAGGGACACCGTAATCTCCTCACGCCCTCGCACAATGCAAGAGCCGTGATTCCACTATTGGTGCCCTTGAAGGCGGCGACCGAACCTTTACAAACAAGGTTGGGGCAATCTCCACAACTTAATTAGAGGCTCCCAACAACACCACGAAGCTTCACCACAATGGAATATGGCTCCACGGTGACCTCAACCGTCTAGGATGCTCAAACACCCAAGAGTAACAAGATCCGCAAGGGATAAGTGGGGGGAATCAAATATCTTGTGGTGGAAGTGTAGATCGGGCCCTTGTCACCCAATCCCGAGCAAATCAACAAGTTTGATTGGCTAGGGAGAGAGATCGGGCCAAAATGGAGCTTGGAGCAACAATGGAGCTTAGAGAGAGAAGAGGTAGTCAACTAGAGGTTGAAGAAGCCCCTTATATAGTCGTGGAAAAATCCAACCGTTATCCACTTAGTCAGCCGCGACGCGGTACTATCGCTCGGTAGCGGTAGTATCATGAGGTCAAGATTTACTACCGTGATGGACCACGGTACTACCGCAGCAGCAGCACAGGCCGTGACTAGCCTGACTAGGGGCAGTACTACCGCTCCCCCTTACGGTACTACCGCAAGGCAGGGGAGTCACGACCTGAGAAGGGCGCGGATGAAATAAATTACATCCGTGCCAACTTCCGCTGAAACTGCGGTAGTGCGAAAATCCGACGCGGTACTACCGCTCCTCGGGAGCGGTACTACCGTAGCGCGTGCCTACTACCGTGACTCTACGGTACTTGGTAGGAGGGCCACAGTACTACGGCTCAGGGGAGCAGTACTACCGTGGGCCTCCGCGGTACTACCGCGCTGGACGAGCGGTACTACCGTGGTGGGCGCGGATGTAAAAAATTACATCCGCCCCTACTACCGCACCGGAGCGGTACTAGGCCTGGGAGCCGCGGTACTACCGCTCCAGAGGAGCGGTACTACCGTCAGGACCCAGCGGTACTACAGCATTCGCGGTACAACCGCAAGTCTGATGGCAAATGTCGATGTCCGCACAACCAAGATAACGAAGGGAAGCTCCAAAGTGCAGGGAAAGGAGGGACAAGTGTGCGTGTTGATTCCGCCCTAACCTTTCCGACGCGGACCCCCTCTTAATAGTACGGCTCTCCTACGACTCAAATCCACCAAAAAGAAACGTAGGACGACGCCGTCTTCAAAAGTCTCCGAGGGGCACCGAATCGTCTCGAGCCTAGAGATGAATCATCTGAGGAACTCAAAGCATACGATTAGTCTGCAAAAGTATCGTCATCAATCACCAAAACACTTACGGGATAAATATGCCCTTACAATCTCCCCCTTTTTGGTGGATTGATGACAATACGGGATTTGCACAAAGATACAATAATATAGAGCAAGAGCAAACCCTCCTCTCCAAAATATAGACGGGCTCCCCTAGATGTGTGCACTCGGATGAATGCTTTGGACTGCATAGCACACGATCTAGGATCACCACTCCCCTATATTTTAGAGACAAAGGTCCTAAGAATAACATCTAAGCAACATATAGCACGATATAACATAAGCTTGCTAAGATAGATAGAGTGCATATGTCTTACACCATAAGAAGGAAAAGCAACTAAAACGAGGTTCAAACGATTCAAACGAGGTTCAACCGGAAACGCAATAAACACACCAAACACGAACACAAGACTCAAGAATCCTCACGCTTCCCCCCTTTGGCATCGAGACGCCAAAAAGGTAGAGAGGACACCTACACACAAGCGGTGGCTCAGGTAGAAGGGAACTCGTCCCAACCCTCTCCGTCAGACTCCTCAGCAGCAGGGATGGACTCCTCGACGTCCTCCTCAGAATCAGTCCACTTGTAGCCTTGCTTCGCCATCCACTCGGCCTCTGGGGTGATGTGCTCCTCAGATCCTCCAGACACATCCTCACCATAGAGCTTCAAAATCTTCCTGTCCCGTGACGACTCTCCTTGGATGCCACATGAGTCCTGTCTTGCCCCTTCGCTTGCATGCGAAAAAGAGTCTTCATCTTGTCCTTCACCGTGGCCCAAGAAGGCATAGAGGAGCTGGGAAGGCCTAGCAGCATGGCCTTCATCAACATGCTCGGCGCCAAAGATCCTCCTCTCCAACAGCAGCCCTAGCTGCAGACGCCTCAAGACGAGTAGTAGTGTTGGCCCAGTTGGGTTTGACCATGCAGATGGGGTCATGGCGAATCGATCGGGGCAAGGAACTCCTCACCAGGGAACATCTTGTCCCAAGTCCGCGAGATCAGCAGAAACAGATATGGAACGTATATAGGCACCTTGCGGTTGAACACGGCAAATCGAAGCTCATACCACATGATGTGTGAGATATCAAGTGGTTGAGTCTGAGACACACGAGCCTCCTCGCAGATGAGCATCATATCCACCATATAGGCATGTACCTTGTCCTTGTCACCAATGCGGGGGAACAAAGAGTTGTGGAAGATGCGGTACATGATATCCAAAAAGGAGTTGAGCACCAAACCTATCTTGCCACTTGGAAGTGTCTTCTCAACATAGAACGGTGCAAGCCTGTCCTTGTTGGCAGAGTCAGGGTTGGCATGGGGACGAACACCCACGGGGGAGTCAAGCCCGTCATCAGGAACTTGGAGCAGATCCATGAACTCCTTCCAGGTAGCAGTCAGCTTACGGCCATTTGTCATCCAGGTCATTCTCCTTTCCTCATTGGGGTGAAAGTAGACAGAGGCAAAGAACTGACCAATGAGCTCAGGATCATAGTCAAGGTGAAAGGAGATGATATGCTCAATGCCAAACTGCTCCACCAAGTCCAGAGCTTCTCCAAAGTAGGCACGGAACTTCTCCTTCCTCAAGTGATGCATGTCAATCCACTTCACATCCACATAGGTATTCTCGCTTGTTCTTAATGACGCCCAGATAGATGTTGGTTTGATGCTTGTTCGAACAGCTCACAGCCCCGATCGAGGAACGAGGGGTCACGTGACGGATCCATGTTCCGAGGCGGACGTAGTCGTAATGGGGCATCTCATCCATGCTCCTGGAGGGCTCCTTGACCTTGGAGGCAGTTGTCTTGACATGGCGCTTGGGAGCAGAAGAGGAGCCCTCTGGTGCGTCACCGGGGTTGCGCAGACGCTTGGAGCCGGTGTCACGGCTGGGATTGGACCGGCAAGAGCCACCACCTGAACCACACACGCAAAGCACCAAAAACGCAAGAAGATCAATGCAAAGGCCATGAAAAAGCACACGAAAAACATAGGAGACATATGAGAAAGTTGGCATGCGATAGGTGTGAGGCACGGTAGGACGGCCACTGCCTGCGGTACTAAAGCAGTAGTACTGCTCCAAACGCGGTAGTACCGTGCGGGGTCACGGTAGTACCGTGGCTGGAGCGGAAGTAAAGCTGTAGTGTCGCCTGGTAGTACCGCACCAGGGCGGTAGTACCGCGGCAGCGGTAGTACCGCTACCAAGGGCGGTAGTAGTACCACGCCGCAAGCGGATCCAACTATCGATTTGAATATGAAAAGAACCGCGAAACAACGGCGGTGCTAAGTTGATCAGATCTAGCGCATGACAGCAATACACATATAAATCCTATGCAATACTACACTCCTTCATCCTATTCTTGCAGAGATTAGGTATCAATCTCAAGAACACACAAGCCTCCCCAAAACCTAGAAACGCCAAACACCAACAACAAGGAGAGGGAATTGGGGAAAAACCTGGGTCCATAGCAAGAGCACGCGGTGGAGAACGATCTCACCGGTCGGAATCACGAGAGGGCAGCCGGTGAAGGAGATCCGGCGAGAGACGCCGGCTCCGTTCTTGAGCAAGGGAGAGAAGGAGGCGATGTGGGGAGAAGGTAGCGGATGGGTATGGGGGAGTTAGAACTCCCCCTGCCCGGCCTTAACCCCTCGCCCGCGATCCGTCGCGGTAGTACCGCGTCTCATCGCGGTAGTACCGCTCGGGCGGAAGTTCCGCACCGAGGCGGTAGTACCGCTCAACCGGGCGGCAGTAAAAAATTACTGCCGTGAGGTTGCGGTAGTACCGTGCTCCATAGCGGTAGTACCGTGGCTGGCTGCGGTAGTACCAAGAGCTGATCATGATAGGACCGCAGCTGGTCATGTAGTACCGTGAATCTCAAGTCACCGCATGATTCAAAAACGAAAAAGGGCCTTTGCAATGGAATTTTTTTTCACACACAATAAACCACAAACTCAACCACAAACTAGAGGCAAAAGACAACAAGAAACCACCAAGCGACAAGGCCTCTCAAGGAGAGAGGCGGTGGCCAAGCCACCTATGTTTGAGTAGGATGGTATGGCACCTTGAAGAATTATCCTTGGGCCCATGACCAAAACTCGTCTTTGGAACACAAGTACCATCAAAATGGCTAATGTGAAAGAGGTGATCGATTTATGCATAATGGGGGAGGGAGAGTTCATTGAGAGGACAATACTCCCCTATGTCCATGCCTACACCTAAACTAGACAGCAAGTTGAGTGTGGTGGGGAGTGCACGGCTCAAGTCACATTGCTCAAATCAATGATATTTAGCTCATGCCTTAACTCGTGAAATCTTGCTTCATCTAAGGGCTTCGTGAATATATCTGCAAGGTTATCCCGAGTGTTGACATACTTGAGCTCGATCTCTCCTCGCCTAATGTGATCCCGGATGAAGTGATACCGAATCTCGATGTGCTTCGTCTTGAAGTGTTGCACCGGGTTGAGAGAAATCTTGATGGCACTTTCATTATCACACCAAAGAGGCACTTTGTCACAAATGACACCAGACACCTTTAAAGTTTGCCTCATCCATAGGAGTTGAGCACAACAACTACCGCCGCCACATATTCCGCTTCGGTGGACGAGAGAGACACACAACTTTGCTTCTTGGAAGACCAACTTACCAAGGAGCAACCAAGAAATTGGCACCCTCTGGAAGTGGACTTCCTATCCACTTTGTCTCCCGCCCAATCGGAATCCGTAAATCCTTCAAGCTTGAAGTTTGCTCCTCTTGGGTACCATAAGCCAAAGTTTGGGGTATGAGCCAAATATCGAAAGATTCGCTTGACCACCACAAAATGACTTTCCTTTGGTGCGGCTTGAAACCGAGCACACATTCCCACACTCAACATGATATCCGGTCTAGATGCACAAGGATCCAATCATGGAGCGATATACCTTTTGATCCACCGCTTTACCATTGGGATCAATGTCAAGTTGGCACTTGGTGGGCATTGGTGTAGTAGCCGGCTTGACATCACTTAGCTTGAATCTTTTGAGAATGTCTTGAGTGTATTTGGCTTGGTTGATGAAGGTTCCTTCTCTTCTTTGTTTGATATCGAAACCAAGAAAGAACTTCAACTCTCCCATCGAAGACATCTTGAACTTGGAGGTCATGAGAGCGGCAAATTCCTCATTGAAAGCTTTGTTAGGAGAACCAAAGATAATATCATCAACATATAGTTGGCATACAAACAACTCCCCATTGACCTTCTTAGTAAAAAGAGTGGGATCGATTTGCCCCACTTCAAAACCACGATCTTGTAACAACTCGGTAAGGTGGTCATACCAAGCACGTGGGGCTTGTTTAAGTCCATAGAGTGCCTTATCGAGTTGATATACATGATCCGGGAAGTAGGGGTCCTCGAACCCGGGGGGTTGCTTGACATAGAACAACTCATTAATGGGACCATTAAGAAAAGCACTTTTTACATCCATTTGTTGCAACTTAAAGTTGTGATGGGAAGCATAAGCAATCAACAAACGAATGGATTCAAGACGAGCAACGGGAGCAAAGGTTTCATCGTAGTCGATGCCCTCGACTTGGGAGTAGCCTTGTGCTACCAATCTTGCCTTGTTGCGAATGATGTTCCCATGAGCATCTTGCTTGTTCTTGAAAATCCACTTGGTTCCAATGACGTTGTGGTTCTCCGATGGCCTTGGCACCAATCTCCACACCTTGTTGTACTCAAAGTTGTTGAGTTCTTCATGCATGGCATTGAGCCAATCCGAGTCTTCGAGCGCCTCATAGACCTTTTGAGGTTCAACACAAGAGACAAACGCGTGATGTTCACAATAGTTTGCCAATTGTCTATGAGTGCTTACCCCTTTCTTAGGCTTCCAACCACATTCTCCATGAGATGGCCTTTGGTAGTGAGTTTGGAAGCAATCTTGGCGGCAATAACGCTCTAAATCCTCCTCGGAGGTGCGATGAGGAGCTTGATCATCTTGAGCCGTCTTGAGCATGACCTTCATCTTGAGCATGCTCGGGAAGAGAACTCGACCTTGGGCATCATTTAAGGTGATATCATCATCTTGAGCACGATCTTGCCCTTGGTCTTGTTCTTGAGGTTGAGGGCCTTCACTTTGTTCTTGAGCGTGTGGGCCTTGGGTTGGTGATGGCTCCACTTGAGTGGAGCATTGTCCTTCTCCTTCGGCCACAAGGGGTTCCTCAATGGGTAGGATAAAGCCAACTCCCATTCTTCTTATGGCTTGGGGAAGAATTTCATCACCTACATCACAAGTGCCACTTTGCTCCACTTGGGAGCCGTTATTCTCATCAAACTCCATGTTACACGTCTCCTCAATAAGTCCCGTGGATTTATTGAGGACACGGTAAGCATGAGAGTTTGTAGCATAACTCAACAAATATGCCCTCATGAGCTCTAGCTTCAAATTTAGACAAACGAACACCTTTCTTGACAATGAAACACTTACACCCGAACACCGGAAGTACTTGAGGTTGGGCTTGTTGCGGTGAGTATCTCATAAGGAGTCTTGTTCAAGCCTTTGCGGAGATAAAGCCGATTGGATGCATGACAAGCGGTGTTGATGGCTTCGCCCAAAAGTTGTATGGAGACTTGAACTCCGCCATCATGGTCCTTGCCGCATCCATCAACGTCCGGTTCTTTCTCTCCGCCACACCATTTTGTTGAGGGGTATATGGTGCAGAATATTGATGCTTGATTCCCTCATCACTAAGAAACTCATCCAAGGTGTAGTTCTTGAACTCGGTGCCGTTGTCACTTCTTATAGTCAAGATCTTTGCATTATGTTGACGTTGAGCTTCATTTGCAAAGTCGATGACGGTTTGTTGGGTCTCACTCTTCCTCTTGAAGAAATATACCCAAGTGTATCTCGAATAGTCATCCACGATCACCAAGCAATACTTTCTTCCTCCAAGACTATCAAATGATGGTGGCCCAAAGAGATCCATGTGAAGGAGCTCCAAGGGTCTCTTTGAGTATATGATAGTCGTGGGAGGGTGAGCCTTCTCATGAAGCTTTCCTTCAATACAAGCACCGCAAGCACGGTCTTTGGCAAAACTAACATTTGTTAGTCCACGGACATGGTCCCCTTGAGAAGACTTTGCAAAGATCTCATATTGATATGGGCTAAACGGCGATGCCAAAGCCATCCCACGTCAACTTTAGCCATTAGGCATGTCGCGGTCTTAGTGGGTTGCTCAAAAAGTTAATCACATAGAGACCGTTTTCAACATGCCCAACAAAGGCTACTTTAAGAGTCTTGCTCCACAAGAGGGCCACAGTATCAATGTCAAAGAAAGTAGCATAACCCATGACTGCAAGTTGACGAGCGGAAAGCAAATTGTATGCAAGGGACTCAACAAGCATGACTTTCTCGATCGTAAGATCATGAGAAATGACAACCTTGCCGAGACCCAATACCTTAGAATGTGATGCATCACCCCACTCGACATCGGTGGGCATAGATGGAATCTCTTGCACGTCCACCACCATGTCCTTGCTCCGGTCATATGATTTGTTGCTCCACTATCGAGCAACCATGATCCCCACCGAAGCAAACCCCTACAAGAGATCAATGCTTGGTTTTAGGTACCCATTTGGTAATGGGTCCTTTGATGTTAGTAACGAGGGTCTTAGGAACCCAAATAGACCATTCAATGTACTCATAAGAAGAACCAACAAATTTAGCATAAACATGCCCATCACTAGCACGGCACAACACATAAGAGGGGTTAAAGTCGCTGGCTATGTTCATGGGGATGACGTTGTCCTTCTTGACATTGCCACCCTTTGCACGGTTCTTCTTCTTCTTGGAAGCACCCTCTCCCTCCCTCACAAAAGTTTGCTTGAGAGGGGGAGGTTGCTTGGTCTTGTCATTCTTCTTCTTGCTCTTGGGCTTGGGCGCGAACCCAATCGCCTCCTTGGTCACAACTTCCTTTTGATTACTCAAAAGGTCGTTAAGGTTCTTCTCACCTTGAATGCATGTGACAAGGCCCTTTTCAAGTTGCTCCTTCAACTTAGCATTCTCCTCAACAAGATGCACATGCTCACAACAAGGGTTAGTAGCATTTGCATTATCAATCAATATCATATGAGGAAAGGTGGCTTTCTCCTTGGTTAGCTTCACTTGGAGTTGATCATGAGACTCTTTGATACTAGCATGAGCACCCTTCAAGACTTTGTGAGCCTTGTCGAGAGTGTCAAAGTCTTCGTTGAGTCTAGCAAGATCAACTCCAAGCTTTGCCTTCTCGGAACTAAGCACACGAGACACAACAAGAGCATGATCAAGGTCTTTCTTTAATTTAGCATGATCATCGTTGTGTGACTCCTCAAGAGCCAAACGAAGACCACGCTCTTCCTCAAGAGCATTGGAAAGATCCGAAATCTCATCGGCATAGTCACGACTATGCCCTTCCATCTTAGAAATGGTTTCTTCATGAGTCTCGATCATGACATTGGCTTCACCAAGTTGTTCCAAGAGAGCAACGAAGTGCATCTTGGATTTCCCTTTGAGTTTACTCATAAAGATCTCAAATTCATTTTCCTCTACACTAGTCCCTCATGTTCATCAATGCAATCCGTCAAAGAAGAATGATTGATGATGGTAGTTTTGATGTTGGGGTTACCTTGTTGGTGGATTTAGCCATGAGGCACTTGGCGGTGATGCTTTCATTGGGTGAACCGAAGAGAGACACCCGAGGAGTCATTGCAATGGCCACGGAGGCCATGGCAACTGATTCACCATCCTCATCATCATCATCATCATCCTCATTGTACTCTTCTTGAACCACCAAAGCTTTGTGAGGAGTCTTCTTTGGGAAGTTGCTCTTGTTGGGAAAAGACTTGGCCTTGTCCTTACGGATGAGCTTGCCACCATTGTCTTCCCTCTTCTCATATGGACACTCCGCAACAAAGTGACTCACATTTCCACAATTGAAACACGCCCTCACTCGTTGCTTGCCCTTAGAGCCACTTGAATTGCTCTTGTTGAAGTTGGGCCTTGAGTTCTTCTTGCTCCAAAATTGTCTTGAAGCAAGGGCCATGTGTTCATGATAATCATACTTAGTATCTTCGAGGTTGCTCTCTTCTTCTTCCTCCTCTCCATCTTCTTCGACACAAATCTTGGCCTTCAAAGCGAGGATGGGCTTCTTTGCTCTTTGAGAGCGAAGCACCGCATTGTCGGCGGTCTTGTCCAATATGCTCATAGCCACAAACTCATCCAACACATCACTTGAGGACAAGGTGTGGAAGTCCGGTCGTTGACGGATGATGGAAGACATGGCTTTGTGGTAGGGCATCATTGCCTTGAGAAATTTGGCGCTTGATCCAGCTTGTCATCTGTGTCCTTACTTCCATGATCCCGAGGGAGACGGCAAGCTTGGTTACTCTCCGATAGAGCTCACGAGGTTCTTCTTCTTCCTTCATTGCAAACTCATCGGCTTCATCTTGGACCACTTCATAATTGAAGCGTTGAATGCTTGCGCTTCCTCGATACATGGAAACCACCTTGAGCCAAGCATCTTTGGCACGGGTGTAAGGTCAAGATGAGGGAGGTCTTCGGGAAGGATTGCTTCTTGGATGATGAAGAGAGCATTCTCATTGAATTGATGGTCCACGACCTCTCTAGGAGAGAAGTTGCTCGGATCATGCGGATAGAAACCTTCTCCAATGATTCTCCAAAGATTAGTGTTCACATGATTTAAATGACGCTTAAAACGATAAACCCAAGAATCAAAATCCTCCTTTTTATCAATCTTAGGTGGTGGACCGGCATGATTCAAATGAGTGGAAGGAATCGGTCCACCATAAACGGGAGGTTGCACATGGGCGAAGATGCCGTGCCATTCTTACCACTAGACGAGGGGCTTTCTCACTAGTAGCTTCCCCTTATCGGAGTTAGCATCCGCTCCCGTGTTGGCGGGATCACCCACTTTCACGGTGCGGTGGAAAGTTTAAGCCCTTCTAGGAATTCCTTAAACATGTCCTTGACCTCGCTTCGTCATGGAATTTTTCAATGTGTCCAACGCCACATTGAATTCCTCACGAGAGATCGAGGTACTCCTATCTCCGTAGATGATGTCGGATTCAAGACCGGAGTGCTCCCCACATCATCTACGACGTCAACTCATACTCTACGGACGGTAAAGTCCTTAAAAAGAGACGAGGCTCGATACCAATTGAAAGGATCGATATGGTTGACTAGAGGGGGTGAATAGGCAACTAACAATTTTAGGCTTTTCTTTACAAATTTAAACTTTGCAATAATAAAGGTTGTCTAGATGTGCAACTAGGTGGACAACCTATATGATGCAACAACACAAGCACACGAGCAAGCAAGGATAGGAACACAAATAAGCTTGCACAAGTAAAGGGATAAGATAACCAAGAGTGGAGCCGGTGGATACGAGGATGTGTTACCAAGTTCCTTCCTTTTGAGGGGAAGTACGTCTCCGTTAGAGCGGTGTGGAGGCACAATGCTCCCAAGAAGCCACTAGGGCCACGTAATCTCCTCACGCCCTCGACAATGCAAGAGCCGTGATTCCACTATTGGTGCCCTTGAAGGCGGCGACCGAACCTTTACAAACAAGGTTGGGGCAATCTCCACAACTTAATTGGAGGCTCCCAACAACACCACGAAGCTTCACCACAATGGAATATGGCTCCACGGTGACCTCAACCGTCTAGGATGCTCAAACACCCAAGAGTAACAAGATCCGCAAGGGATAAGTGGGGGAATCAAATATCTTGTGGTGGAAGTGTAGATCGGGCCCTTGTCACCCAATCCCGAGCAAATCAACAAGTTTGATTGGCTAGGGAGAGAGATCGGGCCAAAATGGAGCTTGGAGCAACAATGGAGCTTAGAGAGAGAAGAGGTAGTCAACTAGAGGTTGAAGAAGCCCCTTATATAGTCGTGGAAAAATCCAACCGTTATCCACTTAGTCAGCCCGCGACGCGCGGTACTACCGCCTGTGGGCGCGGTACTACATCATGAGGTCAAGACGGTACTACCATGGTGGACCACGGTACTACCACAGCAGCAGCACAGGCCGGGACTAGCCTGACTAGGGGCAGTACTACCGCTCGTGCGGTACTACCGCTCCCCCTTACTGTACTACCGCAAGGCAGGGGAGTCACGACCTGAGAAGGGCGCGGATGAAATAAATTACATCCGTGCCAACTTCCGCTGAAACTGCGGTAGTGCGAAAATCCGACGGTACTACCGCTCCTCGGGAGCGTACTATCAGAAGGCGTGCCTACTACCGTGACTCTACGGTACTTGGTAGGAGGGCCACGGTACTACGGCTCAGGGGAGCAGTACTACCGTGGGCCACCGCGGTACTACCGCGCTGGACGAGCGGTACTACCGTGGTGGGCACGGATGTAAAAAATTACATCCGCCCCTACTACCGCACGAGAGCGGTACTAGGCCTGGGAGCCGCGGTACTACCGCTCCAGAGGAGCGGTACTACCGTGGGACCCCACGGTACTACCGCGCGTACCTGCGGTACTACCGCAAGTACAGTGGCAAATGTCAGATTTTCGCACAACCAAGATAACGAAGGGAAGCTCCAAAGTGCAGGGAAAGGAGGGACAAGTGTACGTGTTGATTCCGCCCTAACCTTTCCGACGCGGACCCCCTCTTAATAGTACGGCTCTCCTACGACTCAAATCCACCAAAAAGAAACGTAGGACGACGCCGTCTTCAAAAGTCTCCGAGGGGCACCGAATCGTCTCGAGCCTAGAGATGAACCATCTGAGGAACTCAAAGCATACGATTAGTCCGTAAAAGTATCGTCATCAATCACCAAAACACTTACGGGATAAATATGCCCTTACAGGAAGCATAAATGAAGAATACCAAACGCAAAATCCATATCATCTCGTAAAATCTAATTCTTCTAATTAATGCACATTAAAATCCTTGATAACTAAAGCGTATCTATGTCAGTAGTATAACAATTACCTGTGTAAACCGGGCCTCAACGAAACCTCCTAGAGTATTGACCCATGCATGGCATAGGTGCACCTCTACTGACCAACTCCAACACCGTGCCGGCAGCCCGCCTTGCCGATACCCACCCGCCCGCACTTAGAGACTGCAAAGCAGGCAACACATAAACTTGATCACACAAATCTTAATCAAGGTTTCTACTCGCAAAATAAAAGAGCATATTCCTAAAACACAAAAGAGAGGACGACGACCATCTCAGCTTGGACCTAGCAAGATATGTCGTAGTAATCATTAAGCAATCACATTGGTAAGCAAGACTGGAGGGCAGAGTAGAACCAAATATATACATGTTGACCATATCTTAATCATGATAGATCCAATTTTCTGAAAATATAAACAACCAAGCTTCTATCAAGCCTAAACCCACTACTGGAAGCGAAGTAAATTTCCTTATATGCAGTGACTCTGCCGACAGTTTGGTTTGTTTGCCTGTGTGGGTGTTGACTTGCTTCAGAAGTCATAGATACAAATAGAAGCATAATAAGTGGTTTTAGAAAATATATCAAGTTCTAAAGATAAACAAAACTACTTTCAGTATATATGGTAGATGCCATTGCAGATAACAATAGTGACCCTCCCAGTGAGGGAATAAAATGATTCAATCTTTCTTCTTTTTTCCAACAAAAATGTTAATATTCAAGAGGTAGTTGGAGACAGGGCTACAACTTATGAAGGTTTTAATCTTATGGTTCAATGAATTGCATAGGCAGAGCACACAGTCGATGGATTCAAACTATTTTTAAGAGATGATGTGGCGAGGCTAAGAAGATGAAAATAATTAAGAAGAAAAGTCCAGGCTCAACAACTTACGAAGATTTAACTGGGTAGTGCCTCATGGCAGTCATCAACCTTTGAGTCGTAGAACCGTAAGATCAAACTGGGCTCGAGCCTGCATAATCATAGGAAGAAAATGATCATCAACAAAGAGGACAAAGTGAATCAGGAACCAATTCCTGGTTCCTCTAAAAAATCATTCTAAATGACAAACTGTGGGAAGAGAAAAGAACGGGTCTAATAACATAGATGTGTTAACCGGCAAACACTACCCAGTCAGATCAAATACTCAGCTTATTTCTGTCCCTTCTCAATATTAAGAACGATTATTAAGTAACCAGGTACATAACAAAAACAAATAGTGCCTACATAGTAGCTCATCTCTCTTAATACAGCTACACTGATTTCGATGTACAATTTAGGACCAATGGAAAACCATAAAAACACAAAAACTCACACAATAAATCTAAAACTAAATACTGCACGCCGTCGAGATCAATCTGGCGTGCAACATCTGTCACTACAGAAGGACATCAGCGTCAATCACAGCGGTAGGGCCATCAGCATAGCCAACAGGAACTGCAGGCCGAACCACGGTCGCAGCTACTGACTCCAACATATTTGACAGTAGATATGATACATGATTGAGAATACCTAATCAGAAAAGCACCACTATCCAAGCATAAACATAAAGGGAGTAATATGAGCCGAAATCTCTAATGTCATAAAAAATTAGAGCATGTTTGACATATCATTTTGAAGCTACAAATATGAAATAAACTACATCCAAGAAAGAAAACATTAAGTAGCTAGAGAGCATACACTGCTTTCTAATAGGAAAGAAGGTAATTTAACTGGCAGGGTACTGCCACTGACTCCAACATGAAAGAACGAAGAGAACTTTTGTAATCAACCTCTGCCATGCTCATGTTTCTTTTGTAATCAGTAGAGTAGTTGCAACCATGCGCATATCACTAAGCAAAAAAAGAGAAGGTCATGACTTACTTAATGTTTGATGGCAGCAAGAGCC
Organism: Aegilops bicornis; assembly: GCA_021605145.1. Classification (NCBI taxonomy): domain Eukaryota; kingdom Viridiplantae; phylum Streptophyta; class Magnoliopsida; order Poales; family Poaceae; genus Aegilops; species Aegilops bicornis. The sequence continues at coordinate 767,316,424 of CM038670.1, read as the reverse complement.
ACGATAGCATTGGCGGCGGTGGTGGCGTCTGATCGCCAACAACCATTCATATATCAAGTGCCATGATATGTGAAGCAAGACATAGGAATACAAGGGGGAAACAAAACAGAGGCACACATGATGCATGCTTTACCATACAAACTTAAGGCAGCCAGAGAGGCCCCTATAACTTGCTGGGAGCATGTCTTTCTAGTATAACAAAGTGCAGCTTACTCTTAACCAGATTAAATCAAGGACCAACAACAAACAATAAAAGATCAAGAACAACTCATATGCAATAAAGGTATGAGAGAGAAGAAATCTTTACATAAGACGACTATAAACACTAGAGCATAAATAAGCAACACCTTTAAATACAGATAAAAAGGATCCAGGGTTCATTGCATAGTGGGCTCAGATCTGACTTTCCTCGATCATATAACCTACCCCCGTCTATTATCACCAAATCAATTTGTTTATACAGTGTAGCTGCCCTGGTTATCACTCAGCAAGAATGACCATCCAAGGACAGAGCAACAAGTATCACAGGATCAAAAAGGATTCTAGAGACAAGAGGGAGGATTCAAGTTGATACCCACAGGTGCCTCGATTGCTCGAAGGCATACTTATTTCAAACACGGCTAATCATCATCGCCCCAGCACGAAAGCCACTGGAGCATAAATAAGCAACACCTTTAAATACAAATAAAAATAGTTCAGGGTTCATTGCATAGTGGGCTCAAATTTGGCTTTCCTCGATCATATAACCTACCCCCGTCATCTCTTATCACAGATCAATCTATTTATACAGTGGAGCTGCCCTGGTTATCACTCGACAAGAATGACCATCCAAGGACAGAACAACAAGTATCACAGGATCAAAAAGGACTCTAGAGACAAGAGAGAGGATCCAGCTTGATACCCACAGGTGCCTCGATTGCTCAAAGGCACACTTATTTCAGTCAAGGTTAATCATCATCGCCCTAGCAAGAACACTACTGATCAATTTAGCAAATCCAGGATCATAGCTATACGACCAGGGCATCCACATGTAAACCAGATCATCGCAGGAACTCCTGTGATAGAAACCAAACATGAACTCAGCCTACAAACCCTAGAATAGCATGCATCTACAACTAAAAAGCTCAAGTAGGAACCGATGCATGAGCAGGGCATAGAGCACCAACCAGACGAGCACCACATCGATATAGCCACGGCCATGTCCAATGCAGTAGCCGAAGCAGATGAGCAGGAGGAAGATGGAGCTCACCAAGGGAGGTTGTAGCCGAGGCAGTACTCAGTGGGCACCGGGGTTGCGCCTGAACGCCGTCCAACCGGCGAGGAACCGCATCGGAGTTGCGCCTTGCACCGCCCCGCCGACGAGCCTACATACCATAGGAAGAAAAGGATCATCAGCCAAATCAGGAACCAGTTCCTGGTGAAGAAAAAAGAGCAGGTTCTGTTTCCTATAAAATCAACTTTAGATGACAACCCCTGGTAAGAAAATTAGGAAGCAACAATCTTAAAGGGAGTAGCATCGATCCCTAAGCCACAAAAGCATCATACAGCAGCAACTACAACCTACACCATATGAGGGAAATCCATAAATGCAAGGCATAAGTGGGAAAATTTGCAACAAATGCAAGGAAGCTTATATTACCAGGAGTCTAAAATAATATTTTCATTCAACAATGTGACATGGCTGAGTATGCTTGCGCATCCTAATTTTCAATCCTTAAGACAGACTATTTTGTTCTTAACGGTGAACCTTATTTATCTTTCTGTAGTAAGAAATAAAAGGTTTATTATGGCATTTCATAAATGATTTAATCGCGCCTCAACATATAATAAGTAACAACAAACCAGAAGAAACAATTATGTCTTTGCTTTCCCTCTATATAAAGAATGTCCTTATTATTCCTAGGAGGCATGTTGCCATCAAGTATCTTGCTGGATTGCCTAATTTCAACATTAAATAATGATGCCAGCCAGTAGTGGTCTAGTCATGCACCCACCGCGGCTAGGATGCTTAGCCGTACCAAGCTATCTATCTGGCACACCATTACTTCTAAAAGCAACGAAAACTTGCAATCACACAAGATAGCAAACCAATCATATGTGAAACAGGAGACAACGCCAGTGCCTAATCCTGCCATGAACAAGTGATCCCCTACCCTATTATCAACAAATCGACCAAGATGATGTGCTTTACAAAGAATTTTTTATCCAAGAAGGGCTTTGAATCCAACCCAATCTGCCTGTTACCATTGGGAATTTGACGAGCGCACGAGCCAACCCCATCACGAGATATCATTGTGGAACCCCAATACGAACCGCGAGAAAGAGAATGCACTGCAGGGGCGTCAAAATCTCAAGGGAATCGGCAAGGCGCACGAGCAGGAACCGATAATGGACGCTAATTCGGAAAGTGTTCGGGAGGCGGGATCCATCGTCACCTTGGGCGCGTCGGTGGATGAGGAATCCTTGACGATTTGGTCGGTGAGGAGGAGATGGACGAGCATCTAGTCGCCGCTTAACAACATTGTCCCACGAGCAGAAGCACGCGCCGGCTTGACGCAGCGCCAGCGCCGTTGGGGTTCAGCCTCGACCCACAGGACCGTCGCCACCGACGCATCGATGGGATCTGTGCCGCTCCCGTCCGGCCCTGCAGACTGCTGGCTCGGAGGAATCGATCCCGCGAGGGGCGAATCCACTGGCCACGGAAGAGAAGGGTGAGGGGATTAGGAGAAGGTGGGGGCCTGCAGCGATGGGGAGAAGGTGGGGGCGCGTGGCGGTGGTTGTGGACGACGACGACGACACCTGAGAAGTGAGCGTCGGGGGTCGGGCGGTCAGGACGAAGGAGATGGCGGTGGCGCAAGCGCCCACCACCGTCTGCTGCCCCTCCAGACTCGAGAACTCTGCGGGGTCGGAGCAGGAGGGCTCAGGAGCCGCCGCCGTGCCCGGGGACCAGCTCGCGGACGGGGAGGGCGGGCGCCCACTCGCCGCCGCCTTGCCCTGCTGCTGCTCCTCCCCATTGCCGCCGCCGTCGTGCTCCTCGTCCTCCCTCCGCTTTTTCTCATCGCTGGGGGGGGGCTTTGCTCGTGGATCGGCCACCGACGGCGTGGGGAGGCGGGTGGCGGCGGCGATGTGGGCGGGAGGAGAGGAGGCGCGCGGGAGGGGAGGGGAGGGGAACGAGAGAGAGGGAGAGGAGGCGCGCGGGAGGGGAGAGGAGGAGGCTAGGGTTCACCACGGGAGCCGGCCCTTTTATACCCCCTGTGAGCGAAATGACGAAAATGCCCTCGGCGGGGCAGCGTAATTACGCGGGGTGGCAAGAACGAGACGGTAACTATTCATTCCAACAGTAACATTTTTTGATCCGACGGACGAGGTCTTCCAGCGGCTTGATCCGACGGCCCAGATTGCATCAAGCAGCCAGATCCAACAGCCCAGAATCCAAATCGCTGAGGAGGCTTGTAGGAGGCTTCATCTCTTATTTCTGGATTTGGCGAAAATCAATGCTCCCCGGCTGCCGCTCCCGCTCGTGAAGGTCGATGCTCCTGCTGGCCGACTGCCAAGCCGGTAACATGCTGGCCAATCTCAAACAGAAGTTACGAACCAATGGTTATGACTTATGAGTTGGATTAGTGGATGCCGTGATTGTCTGAATACTTGATTTGCAGGTTTGAGCTTTCTCAGACAGAAGTATAATATTTATGATTTATTGCGAAAAAATAATTCAGATTTCAATTATGTGAATAAACTTCTTTGTCATTCATTGTCACAGAATAGTCTGCTATATTGTCTTATAGAGAAACCTCTTAGTTTTTCCAATGGAGGATGTCAAAACTATAAAAAAAAAGGGTGCCTTTCCTATAAGTCATGTACAGACTACAGACCATGTATTATTCTTTTGTGTTGAATATATTTAAGTAGCATATATAGATCATTGGTCCTTTAAACGAGTAAATAGCAAGAAAAACTACCACGTTACGGGCTAGAGTTACAAAAAATTTCCACTTTTCTTAATTTCTCAAAATAATACCACAACTTTGATTCGTTGTTCTAAAAAAACAAGTGACGGAATGGTTACATTTTAAGCGAGGTTATGACATGTAGGGTGATATGTCTCCAACGTATCTATCATTTATGAAATATTCATGCAATATTTACCTAAGTTCTAGTCCCTGCGTTCCTAAATATAAGTCTTTTTAGATATTTCAATGTGGACCACATACGGATGTATATGGATGTACTTTATAGTGTATATTCACTCATTTTGCTCCGTATGTAGTCCGTAGTGAAATGTCTAAAAAGATATATATTTAGGAACGGAGCGAGTTCATGGTTTTGGTACACTTTTATATGATTTTGATGGACTAACATATTGACCTAGTTCCTAGTGTCCAAATGCCACGAATATGGTTTTGGTGCTATTTTTGTTTCGCCGAAAATCCATACCAAACGAAGTCCAAATGCCACGAAAATTTACAGTGATTTATTATGTACAAGAAGAGACCCCCGAAGCCTGGGAGATGGACTAGACGAAGTCTAGGGGAGCCACGAGCTTAGGGGGAGCGCCCTCCCCCTACACTAGTGCAGAACCGGCCTTTAGTACCGGTTCGTAATGGCCTTTAGTGCCGGTTTGGCAGCCGGCACTAAAGAGTGGGGACTAAAGGTCCCTCCCCCTTTAGTACCGGTTCGTCACGAACCGGCGCTAAAGTGTCACCACGTGGCACGAGCCAGGCCCGGGTGCGTGTAGGACATTAGTACCGGTTGGTAACACCAACCGGTACTAAATGTTTGGGAGGGTTTTGGTTTTATTTTCCATTTAATTCTTTTTTGTTTGCTAGTATTTCACGATACTAATTGTACACGTTATGCATATATATAAATAGATTTTCTCGTACATAGAACCGCATATATATATATATATATATATATATATATATATATATATATATATCATCACTGTCTCACAACCAACACCACTAACTATTCACACATACACATGTATATACATATACAATTTCTCCTACATGTTGCCTTGGTGCCTATGGAGCACGATGACAGGTGGTTCATGGGGGCGGTAGCGGGTAATAGTATTCTCCTTTGGGATCTATGACCTGGTCGAGCAAAAATCCGGCTATTTCCTCTTGAAGTGCTAGTATGCGGTCCGCTGGTAGGAGCTTATCCCGCACCTCTCTGAACTGTTAAGGAGATCAATATGCATGTGTATTAGTTGTGTGACAAGATATCGATAATGATGGGAATAGTGTTCTGACAAATGTACCCAGTCCTGTCTTTGAGATCTACTCCTTTCGAACGCCATCATGCGAATGTTCAAGCAAAGGTAGAATGCACACAGATCATTCCCCGACGCCTGCTTCAGGGCCTTTACGAGAATGGAATTGAATCAGATAATGATTAATCAAGCATGATAATTAATTAATGGTATTGAAACAAGATTTAAAGAGATGGTAGCTAGCTAGTACTACTTAATTACTTACCTTTGGTCGATTTCAAAATAACTTTTTTGGCCATTTGCCTGGAGTCACCTTGATGAACTTTGCCCAAGCCCTGCCCGCCGACAAAGAAAATTAATAAAGGGGTTATTAAATTGTTCATATCAGGAAATGACGAACTAATAATAGGCCGAGATATAGTTAATAATGATTGAAATTACCTGTTGACTATCCCCTTTATGATGGTTTAGTCTTTATCTTCTTTAAGTAGAGAGTCCAGTACTTCAACCGTTGATTTGTCAACTTTAATGTCTAACAAGATCCAGTGAAAACTGCATGCGCACACGCTTGCATCTCTTAATTAAGCGGGCATGTTTATAAAATTAATCAACTATCGTAAACCGTATACACTTAATTATTAACATCTAGCTAGCTAGTAAGCAAAAACAGTATTTGTATTAACTCATAGGAAGTTGTAAGAAGTAGTATATCTTCATTGGTATTGAGGCGCTTCAAGAACTCTAGCATGCTTTCCTCTACACTTGCTTGAGAAGTTGGAAGATTCCATGTGTACTCATTAATGGTATTTGGGTCAATGAACCCAATGCCATAGCGCCCAGGTTTTTTTTCATTTCATACATCTTCATCCTGCATATAATACCACGTAAAAGAATATATAGTGAGGATAATTACATGTAATGATTAGTCAAAATTACAGAAAGAAATCACTTACAGACAATAGCAATCGATTTATAGATTTGTCGGTAGCGTCTTGATTGTATAACTACAATAGTTCTGAATACTCAAGCACAGAGCTTTCTCATGGAAGTAATGCTCCTTCTTGACAGTCACCATGAGGGACTCTTGATTGGAAATCTTGGTAATGTTCATGTACCATTGATGCAATTCATACATTCTCGCTGGGAGGTTCTTGACCTTGTCTCGCTCGACCAAAGGTTGGCCCCGGTCATATTTCCGTTTTATTTCCTCCTCTCTAATCGGAGACATGGGCTCAATTTCGAGGAGTTGTCCAACAGAGATCTTGAGCATTTCAGCCTGCATTATATGCTCCTCCGTTATTACCACATCGCCTAGCCGGGGAACTTTAACGGTTTGCCCACAATAATATTGGGCGCGCGGCCTCCTCTCATGTGTTGTTGGTACAACAAGCGGGGGGATCGATTGTGCCGCCTGTTCTCCCAGCTGGGGAACGGTTTTCCCGCATTTTTTGCCCGCTGCTTGTTGGCTCGAGCTCGAGCTCGCTTCCTTCTTTAGCTGTTCTCGATGTAGTTTCCTGATTTGGCGCTCATAGTCCGAGTCAACAGGCTTGGGAGCTGGTTCTCCAGCCATACGAATGAAGTGGTCAATCGTTTTCTCAGGCACTTTCTCCTTTGGCGGCGGTGCCTGTTTCGGTCCAAAATGGGCGTCCACTTGGGCCTGCACTATGGCTGCGTTTTGCTCCTTAGTCATGTCGTAAGGCCTCTGAGGAAGAGGAGCGAGGCTTGGACCATATTTATATCGCTTGTCTCCGCCTGTACTTCCTGAACTACCTCGACTCGTACCGCTACGCACCATAGCTGCGGCGTGTCTCTTCTGCGATTGCTGAGACGGCGGAGACGGCTGACGTGGCTGAGTTGGAGCAGGAGAAGTGGCCTGATGATGTGTCGGACTTGAAGCAGGAGGTGTGGCCTGACACGGTGCCCGACTTGAAACCGGAGAAATGGCATGACGCTGTGCCGGACTTGCAACCGGAGGAGTCAGCTCACGCGTTCGGGGACTTGGAGGAGGTGGCGGACTTCAAGGAGGAGTCGGCTCATGCTTTCGTGGACTTGGAGGAGCGGGAGTCTGCTGACTCGGTGGCGGACTTCGAGGAGGAGTCGGCAGACGATGCAGTGTCGGTGGACTTCGAAAGATGATGCAATCCTTTCTCCATAGGATGATACGATGTATGGCATCTCCCAGTGTGCGCTCATCTTCACCTCCAGGAATGTCAAGCTGTAGCCCCGAATATGGGTCCACCACTTCATCAACCAAGACACGAGCATAGCACTCTGGAATCGGGATGCAATGGAAGGTTGCTTCGGGGGTAATTGTAAAAGCAACACCTCCGCCACCTTCATGGATATGTTCTTCATTTTGGAGTGTAGCTCACAGTTAGTGTTCTCTATGATGTCATCCACAGGGTATGTATCCAGCAGTGTGTCGTCCGGGGCAAAACCAACGCTGCTTCTCGGCATGGATGGGACGGTGCTATCCAATGTTGGATGATCATCCGCTTGCTGCCGCCGTTGCTGAGACCCCCTTTCCTGGCTAAGTGAGTCGATCTGCTGCTGCTGCTGGAATTTGAGTGCCAAGTCCACGTGCCTTGCTTCTAGGCCTTGAAGGCGTTCTGTGTCCTGCTTCCTCTGCTCCTCCTCCAGCTTCCTCTTCTTCTCCTCCTCCATCTTCCTTCTTGCACGGGTCCTGTAGTCCTCGTTCCATTCTGAAAATCCCTCATACCAAGGAATAACGCCCTTGCCTCGTGTTCTTCCCGGGTGTTCTGGATTTCCCTGGGCGCGTGTAAGCTCGTCGTTCTCTCTGTTGGGCGTGAACACCCCCCTTCGAGCTTCTTCTATTGCGTCAAGTATCTTTTGTTCGGCTCCTTTTAGATTTGCCTTCTTCGAGACCAGGCCTGTCTTCGGGCCAACGCCCCCCCATGCGCATAGAACCAAGTTCTTCACCTGGGGGGGCGGCTCCTAGTAACCGGAGTGACCCCTGCATCCTCCATCTCTTGCTCAGACTTATCCCACTTAGGCATTCCCACCGCGTAGCCACCTGGACCCAACCTATGGAACTGCGTCTTTTTTGCGGCATTTGCCTTGTTTTTTATCGACCGTTCCTTAGATAATTCTGAATCCTTGAAGGTCACGAAATCGTCCCAGTGTTCTCTTTGCTTCTCCAGTGTTCCCGTGAATTCTGGAGTCTTCCTTTCTGCAGCGAGGTAGTTGGCCCATACAGTTTTCTTGTGGGTGTTGAATGCAATTGCCATCTTCTTAAGAGCAGCGCCCTTGACTTTCTCCACATCTGCTTCAGTGAAATGATCTGGTAGGGTGAAATGTTCCATCAGAGATTTCCAAAGGTCTTTTTTGGCTCTGTCGTCGACCCAAGTAACACCTGGACGTTTAGTCTTTGGCTCTTTCCATTCTTGAATGGAGAAGTTTGTCCTTCACAAGAACTCCGCACTGACGAGTCCACTTGTTCGCAATGTTCTTAGGCGTGAGGGGTTTGCCACTAGGTTTGATGGATTCGATGTTGTACTTTACACCATCCTTCAACAATCTGCCCGGGCCTCGCTTTGTCCTGCTATCTGTAGAAGCAGATTTGCTCGATCCGGAGGGCTGAAAGAAGAAAGATCGATTCGTTAATATATCTTCAATAAAAAACATGTGATGATCACCATGACGCCTGCTTATATATATACCTCGCCGGTAGTCTTTGTTATTTGAAGATCAGCATTGTCTGTGTCAGAACAAACTTTGTCTGTGTCATCATAATCATAATCATAGTTCATGACTTCATTAGCTCAGTCGTTGATATCAAATATCTTTTCATCACCCTCTCCGGTATTGTTCAGATATTGGGAGCCGTCATCTGCTTCATTCAGATCATCTAGCATGTGAGGGTTGCGTATGATGTCGAACAATTCCTCTTCTCTCTCTCTCTGCCGGTATTGTCCGCCATAGCTTTTACTTAACTAATACAAAAGAAATATAAAACAATTTAGTATTCAAACTACAATGCATGGATGCAATCAATAAGGAAAAACTAAATCATATATATAGTACATAATATATGCATCATCTCGATTAATATATAATCTCGAATACATCATCGTCTTAATATATATAATCTCGAATACATCGTCTCGAATATTATATATCAAATACATTACTGGCTAGGTACCTAATAAAGATCGAGTACTACAGAAGAATCTAGGCCATTCGCGGTTCCTGGGGCGCGGGCGGTGGGCACCCAAAGAGAAGGAACCGTGACAGGATCATATCTCCGGTCATCAGCCCAAAGAACCTGCCAAGTATTGGAGAACCTCACGTCCATAGCAGCCATGTAGCGATGGACGTGCTCGTCCTCCTCCCTGACACGGCGACGCACCAGCTCCGGCGGCGCCGGCTCCCTCTGCACCGGATGTGGCCCACGCGAACGCCACCAAAGGACATCAGGGTCGATGACGGGACCCGAGGCCGGGTTCCTCACCAAGCGGCGCGCCCCTCCAGGTAGCACCTCCTAGTGCCAGCCCGACGGAGCCCAGTCCCGGACATGGGTCCTCTAAAGCAGGACGTCATCGCGAACGGGTCGACGGCGAGGATGCGGGCCGGGCATATCCTCGAGAAGAAATACTATATGCCCGCAAAAAGTAACATTTTTTAAATGATTGGATTGTGATAACTGAAATTCTATATATATGCAAATTCTAACAATTTGACATTAATCTAATTCATCTAACTAAAAAATAGAATAATTTCTATAACTAAAAAACATAATAATTTCTATAACTAAAAAACAGAAAAATTTTATAACATTTCTATATAACTAACATTTCTAATATTTCTATAACTAAAAAACAGAATAATTTCTAACATTTCTATAACTAAAAACAGAAAAATTTATAACAAACAAACTAATGTGTGTGTGTACTATGTGTGTGTGTGTGTGTAGTGTGTGTGTGTGTGGACATGGCGGCTGGGGCGAGCTCACCGGGGAGGCGACGACGGGGCGGTGACGACGGGGCGACGGGACGGGGCGACGACGACGGGCAACGGACGGGCGACAGGATGGGGCGGCGACGACGGGTGGGCGCGGCGACGGGCGGCCGGGCGCGGCGACGGGACGGGGACGGGACGGCCGAGGCGGCGACGCCGACGGGCGGCGGCGAGGGCGGAGATGGCCGGAGTGGCGACGGCGTCGATCGGGGCAGGGCAGCGCGACGGAGGGAAGAAACAAAGAAGGAAACTAGATTTTTTTCAACTGTTGTATATATAGGATGAACCTTTAGTACCGGTTGGTGCCACCAACCGGTACTAAAGGTCTGTTTTGGCCAGGCCAAGCAGCGGGAAGCACACCCCCTTTAGTACCGGGTGGTGGGACCAACCGGTACTAAAGACCCCCTCTTTAGTACCGGTTGTAGCCACCACTCGGTACTAAAGGGCGTCTTATTGGCCTTGATGCGGTCTTGGCGAGTTTAGTCCCACCTCGCTAGTCGAGGGGCTACCGCACTGGTTTATAAGCCCCAGTGCGGTAGCTCTCTCAAGCTCCTCTCCTAAGCAGGCCTACCGGGCCTACCTATTCTGTTACGCCTGTGGGCCCTACTGAGCCTTCTTGGGGCCTGCATCCTGGCCCAACAAAAGGTTGTGTTTCTAGTCGTATGCAGGCCACTTTGGCCCAGTAGGCGGGCTTTTTTATTTTCTTAATTTTTTTTGCTTTATTTATTTTTGTTTCATTTATTTTTGAGTTGTTTTTTGCTGCATTTAGAGTTTCTTTGTTAATATTTTCGCTTTAGGTACAAAAATTACAAACTTTCTGTTAGTGCCGGTAGTTTTCAAATTTGAATGGTTTAAATTTTGAATTATTTGGAATTTGTGTGAATCACTAGTTTGTGAATAACTTAACTTTGAAAGAAGATTTTTCAGTGATTCTTTTTTCTTATGTTTAATATTAGTGTGTTTTATCATTATATTCAATTTCGTAATGCTTAGGTTATTTAAAAAATGAAATGCCTTTGTAACAGATGAGTTTTCGTGAAACCACGATACTTGAAAGAGATTGTCCATTTTGTACGAAAGTGCATCCAGTTTTATGTAACCCTCTCTACTTTTTTGCACATGCTATGTGGGTGAAATTATGATACCATGCCAACTTTCAACCTTTTCTGAGTTCATTTGTAATGCTTTTCAATTTCAGGGACATTTAGCTGAAAAAAATCAGTAAATGCATGAAAGAATTTGTTTGCACATAAAATTTCTTCGCGTTTTAAATGCCAAAACACATAACTACCCTAACTATTACAGAGATTCCCTCCTGGGTGTGAAACACAGGAGAAAGTGATGATAATGAAGCCGATCACATCCCAGATCTTTGGGTGTGAAACTTTTTCTTCGCGTGTGTTACTTTGCGCCGTAGCCATGGAAAATCTTCATCATTTAACTGGATGCTCGGGTAAATATTCACTGTGAATGGAGCAATTTCATCAAACTTTTCATAATCTTCTGACATGTCTGTCTTGTCATCCACTCCCACGATGTTTCTTTTTCTTGAAAGAACTATGTGGTGCTTTGGTTCATCGTATGATCCATTCGCTTCCTAATCTTTTCTTTTTCTCGGCCTGGTAGACATGTCTTTCACATAAAAAACCTGCACCACATTGATACGTCTCCAACGTATCTATAATTTTTGATTGCTCCATGCTACTTTATCTACTGTTTTGGACTATATTGGGCTTTATTTTCCACTTTTATATAATTTTTTGGACTAACCTATTAACCGGAGGCCCAGCCTGTAATTGCTGTTTTTTGCCTATTTCAGTATTTCGAAGAAACAGAATATCAAACGGAGTCCAAACGGAATGAAACCTTCGGAAACGTGATTTTCTCACCGAACGTGATCCAGGGGACTTGGACCCTACTCCAAGGAACAAAAGAGGCGGTCACGAGGGTGGGCCCCCCTAGGGCACGCCCCTGCCTCGTGGGCCCCCTGTTGCTCCACCGACGTACTCCTTCCTCCTATATATACCTACGTACCCCCAAACGATCAGAACAGGAGCCAAAAACCTAATTCCACCACCGCAACTTCCTGTATCCACGAGATCCCATCTTGGGGCATGTTAGGAGCTCACGAGGGGGCATCCACCATGGAGGGCTTCTACATCATCACCATAGCCCCTCCGATGAAGTGTGAGTAGTTTACTTCAGACCTTGGGTCCATAGCTAGTAGCTAGATGGCTTCTTCTCTCTTTTGGATCTCAATACAATGTTCTCCCCCTCTCTCGTGGAGATCTATTCGATGTAATCTTCTTTTTGCGGTGTGTTTGTTGAGACCGATGAATTGTGGGTTTATGATCCAGATTATCTATGAATAATATTTGAATCTTCTCTGGTTTCTTTTATGTATGATTGGTTATCTTTGCAAGTCTCTTCGAATTATCCGTTTGGTTTGGCCAACTAGATTGGTAGTTCTTGCAATGGGAGAAGTGTTTAGCTTTGGGTTCAATCTTGCGGTGTCCTTACCCAAAGGATGTAAAGGGTTGCAAGGCACGTATTGTATTGTTGCCATCGAGGATAACAAGATGGGGTATTTATCATATTGCATGAATTTATTCCTCTACATCATGTCATCTTGCTTAAGGCGTTACTCTGTTTTTAACTTAATACTCTAGATGCATCTTTGGATAGCGGTCGATGAGTGGAGTAATAGTAGTAGATGCAGAATCGTTTCGGTCTACTTGTCTTGGACGTGATGCCTATATACATGATCATACCTAGATATACTCATAACTATGCCCAATTCATCAATTGCTCAACAGTAATTTGTTCACCCACCGTAGAATACTTATGCACTTGAGAGAAGCCACTAGTGAAACCTATGGCCCCGGGTCTATTCTCATCATATCAATCTCCATCACTTTAATACTTGCTTTGTTTTTACTTTGCCTTTTACTTTTTACTTTGCATCTATATACCAAAAATACCAAAAATATTATTTATCATCTCTATCAGATCTCACTCTAAGTAAGTGACCGTGAAGGGATTGACAATCCCTAATCGCGTTGGTTGCGAGTAGCTATCGTTTGTGCAGGTACGAGGGACTTGTGCGTGGTCTCCTACTGGATTGATACCTTGGTTCTCAAAAACTGAGGGAAATACTTACGCTACTTTGCTGCATCATCCTCTCCTCTTCGGGGAAATCCAACGCAGTGCTCAAGAGGTAGCACACATCATTGGCTAGGACGAATGGTTCGTCTGCATACGCAAGATTGTTGAGATCCACTGTTGTCATTCCGTACCGCGGGTCTTCCGTTACCCCGCCTCGTGTCATATTGACCCATTTGCACCGAAACAAAGGGACCTTCAAATCACCTCCATAGTTAAGTTCCCATATGTCCTCTACGTAACCATTATATGTTTCCTTTCCCGTGTTGGTTGTTGCATCAAAGCGGACACCACTGTTTTGGTTGGTGCTCTTCTTATCTTGGGCGATCGTGTAAAATGTATTCCCATTTATCTGGTACGCTTTGAAAGTCATTATATTTGAAGATGGTAACTGGGACAACGAGTACAGGTCATTTTGAATATCGCCATCATTCATGGCACATTTCTGCAACCAACCGGCGAAAGTCCTCGTTTGTTCACGGTAATCCAGTCGTCAGACTTCTCCGGTTGTTTGTAGTGTAGAAAGTTCTTGTGTTCCTCCATATACGGAGCCACCAAGGCGGAATTCTGTAGAACTGTGTAGTGAGAGAATGCCCGTCCATACATATTATTTGATGCCCTCCTAGCATGCCTTTTCCATCGATGCGCCCTTATGCATGATTCAGGAACACCAATCGGCTTAAGGTCAGGAATAAAGTCAATACAAAACTCAATGACCTCCTCATTTTCATGGCCCTTCGAGGTGCTTCCTTTTGGCCTAGCATGGTTATGAACATATTTCTTCAAGACTCCCATGAACCTCTCAAAGGGAACATATTGTGTAGAAATACAGGACCCAAAACATTAATCTCTTCGCAAAGGTGAACTAGGACGTGCGTCATGATGTTGAAGAAGGATGGTGGGAACACCAACTAGAAACTGACAAGACATTGCACCAAATCATTCTGTAACCTTGGTATGATTTCAGGATCGATTACCCTCTGAGAGATTGCATTGAGGAATGCACATAGCTTCACAATGGCTAATCGAACGTTTTCCGGTAGAAGCCCCCTCAATGCAACCGGAAGCAGTTGTGTCATAATCACATGGCAGTCATGAGACTTTAGGTTCTGGAACTTTTTCTCTGCCATATTTATTATTCCCTTTATATTCGACGAGAAGCCAGACGGTACCTTCATGTCGAAAGGGCATTCAAAGAAGATTTCCTTCTCTTCTTTGGTAAGAGCGTAGCTGGCCTGACCCTGATGTATGCCGTCTTTTCCGTGCATATGTTGCTGGTCCTCCCGTGCCTCTCGTGTATATTTTGTCTTCCCATACACGCCCAAGAAGCCAAGCAGGGTCATGCAAAGATTCTTCGTCACGTGCATCACGTTGATTGCGGAGCAGACCTCTAGGTCTTTCCAATATGGCAGGTCCCAAAATATAGATTTCTTCTTCCACATGGGTGCGCGTCCATCAGCGTCCTTGAGCAGAGTTGTCCGCCAGACCCTTTCCAAAGATTACCTTCAAATCCTTGACCATATCATGTACATCAGCACCAGTACGGTGGCGAGGCTTCGTCCGGTGATCCGCCTCACCTTTGAAATGCTTGCCTTTCTTTCTTATGGGATGCATGCTTGGAAGAAATCGACGATGTCCCAGGTACACATTCTTCCTACAACTCTCCAAATATATATTGTCGGTATCATCCAAACAGTGCATGCATCCGCGGTATCCCTTGTTTGTCTGTCCTGAAAGGTTACTGAGAGCAGGCCAATCATTGATGGTCACAAACAGCAACGCCTTTAGGTCAAATTCTTCCTATCCGTGCTCATCTCACGCACGTACACCTGTTCCATTCCACAGTTGTAATAGTTCTTCAACTAATGGCCTTAGGTACACATCAATGTCGTTGCCGGGTTACTTAGGGCCGTGGATGAGCACTGGCATCATAATGAACTTCCCCTTCATGCACAACCAAGGAGGAAGGTTATACAAACATAGAGTCACATGCCACGTGCTATGGTTGCTGCTCTGCTCCCCAAAAGGATTAATTAATGCCATATGCGCTTAGACCAAACCATACGTTCCTTGGGTCACCTCCAAACTCCTCCCTGTACTTTCTTTCGATTTTTCTCCACTGTGAACCGTCAGCGGGTACTCTCAACTTTCCGTCTTTCTTGCGGCCTTCTCCGTGCCACCGCATCGCCTTCGCATGCTATTTGTTTTGGAACAAACGTTTCAACCGTGGTATTACAGGAGCATACCACATCACCTTGGCAGGAATCTTCTTCCTGGGGCGCTCGCCCTCGACATCACCAGGGTCATCGCGGCTGATCTTATAACGCAATGCACCGCATACCGGGCAAGCGTTCAAATCCTCGTACTCACCGCGGTAGAGGATGCAGTCATTAGGGCATGCATGTATCTTCTACACCTCTAACCCTAGAGGGCAGACAGCCTTCTTTGCTTCATACTTACTCTCGGGCAATTCATTGTCCTTTGGAAGCATATTCTTTATAATTACCAGCAACTTTCCAAATCCCTTTTCAGATACACCATTCTTTGCCTTCCATTGCAGTAATTCCAGTGTGGTGCCCAACTTTTTTTTGTCAGCTTCGCAATTCGGGTACAACAATTTCTTGTGATCCTCTAACATGCGCTGCAACTTCGTCCTCTGCAGATCACTTGTTAGCTTTCTCTTTGCGTCGGCAATGGCCCGACCCTAGATCATCGGACGGGCTCATCGATGCCTCTTCTTCACTTCTTCCCGCATTGCCGACTCAGCTTCTTCCCCCATTGTTGTATCATCGTATTCAGGGAACCCATGGCTGTGATAGATGTCGTCGTCCTCTTCTTCTTCATTGTCTTACATCATAACCCCTCTTTCTCCGTGCTTGGTCCAAACATTATAGTGGGGCATGAAACCGGACTCAAATAGGTGGACGTGAATGGTTCTTACAGCCAGCACATGGACAAGGCATAAAACCATCCGCCCGCTTGTTTGCCTCAGCGGCAAGCAGAAAAGTATGCACGCCATTAATGAACTCGGGAGAGCATCGGTCATCATACATCCATTGTCGGCTCATCTTCATTACACAACAGCGAATAGATCAAATTAATACAAGTTCATATATAAAGTTCATACATAAAGCTCATATACAACACTTAATTAAATGCAACATACAAATAACTCTCTAGCTAAAGAATTTAAATGCAACAACAAATGCGATCAAGATCGCAACTAAGGTAACAATTGATCCAACAACATAATGATACCAAGCCACACTATCAATGGCATATTTTCTAATCTTTCTAATCTTCAACCGCATTTTCTCCATCTTGATCTTGTGATCATCGCATTTACATCGGCAACATGCAACTCCAATTCCATCTTCTCCCCCTCAATTATTTTCAATTTTTCTTTCAAATACTTGTTTTCTCTTTCAACTAAATTTAACATCTCGACAACAGGGTCAGTTGGAATTTCCGGTTCACATACCTCCTAGATAAAAATATCTATGTCAACTTGATGGGCATAATTTGTCATAAACACGAAATGCAACAACTAGTTTTAAAAGAGAATATACCACATCTTAATCATAACAAGGACGAGGGCCGACGGGGACGGATATCAAAACCATGGCACTATGTATAACAAACAACGTACGAGTAAGATAATTATACGAGTAACTATATATCCAAATCACACAAACATCAATTTGGTAATGTAAAACATTCATGAACAAGAGCCTCACCACAAGGTGGTGCCATGACAGATTTGCAAAAAGGCGATCGATGGTGGTTACGACGGAGATTTAGAAGGCACTAAGTAAACCACACCTACATATGCAAACTAAGTGTTATTTTTGACCTCAAATTGCATATAAATCAAATACTAGCACATATAATTCCTCCCAAATTACTAAACTCGCAAATTAATCACTATACAAAGCATTGCAAGAGCTAATCTAGCAATGAGAGATGAAAGGACAAAGTTGCTAACCTTTGTGATCATTTGAATGGATGGGGGCCTTCAAATCTTGACAAATTTGGGCAAAATTTGTGATGAGCTCGAGGAAGAGAGGGGAAGAACAAAGGAAGTGAGGGGAAAGTGGAAGAACAGAGCGAGCTCGGGTGGACGAAGGGTTTATGTACGACGACCTTTAGTATTGGTTCGTGCCACGAACCGGTACTAAAGGTGCTGGAGGGGCCCCAGACTGACAACATCCTGCCACCACTCTCTTTAGTACCGGTTCGTGGCACGAACCGGTGCTAAAGGTTCGCCATGAACCGGTACTAATGAGAGCGACCGGCTAACCGTTGGAACCGGCACTAATGGACACATTAGTGCCGGCTCAAAATCAAACCGGCACTAATGTGTCTCAGATTTGCCCCTTTTTTACTAGTGCTAGGGCGTGTGGGCTGAGCTCATGGGTCCCTTGGGACTCCCCTTGCGTGAAAACACCGCCAAACAATTTTATAAATAGGGAAACCCCCAGAAAGAAAACTAGAACTTCTAGGTCGCCGTCGCAAAGCCTCTATACTAAAGCAATCTCATCTGGAGGTCTTTTCGGGCACCCTGTCGGAGGGGTAAATCATCACCGGAGGTCATCTTCATCATCCCGATGGTCTCCACGATGAGGAGGGAGTAGTTCACCCTCGGGGCTGAGAGTATGTACCAGTAGCTATGTGTTTGATCTCTCTCTCTCTCTCTCTCTCTCATGTTCTTGATTTACCACGAGCTTTGTTAATATAGTGGAATCATATGGTGTTCTTCTCTCCCTATATTGTTGTGATGAATTGAGTCTTTCCCTTTGAGGTTTCATTATTATCGGATTGAATTTTTTTGGATTTGAGAACACTTGATGTATGTCTTTCATTTGGATACTCATGGTGACAATGGGTTATTCTATTGGGTCACTTGATGTATGTTTTGGTAATCAACTTGCGGATTTCCGGGATGACAATTGGGTAATCTAGGCACATAGGTTGATACATGTTTTCATCCAACTTTCTCCGATAGAAACTTTGGGTACTTTTTGAATTTCTTTGTGTTGGATTGAATATTATGAATCTGAAATTGTTGATGCATATCGAATAATTTACTCACGGATACTTGTGGTAACATTGGAGTATCTAGGTGACATTAGAGTTGATTGATGTGTATCATATTGTGTTATTTTAGTACGAACTCTAGGGTTGTTTGTGACACTTATAGGGATGACTCAATAGATGGATCGGAAAGGATAACTTTGTGGTGGTTTGCTACCTACAACAATTTCATCTTATGTTCTTCGCTATTAATAAGAACTTTGGAGTGATACTTTATTGCACGTTGAGGGATTTTTATAGGATTCAATTATGTTAGCACCGTTGAAAGATTGCACTAGTGAAAGTCTGAACCCTAGGCCTGATTTCTAAGCATTGCAATATTGTTTGTACTCACTTTTACTAGCTGCTACCTTGTTGTTTTATTATTTTAGATTACAGAAACCTATATTTACTATCCATACTACACTTGTATCACCATCTCTTCGCCAAACTAGTGCACCTACAGATTTACCATTTTATTGAGTGTGTTGGGGGCATAAGAGATTTCTTGTATTTGATTGCAGGGTTGTTTGAATACAAATAATAAATAAATCATGCATTTGAAAAAAATATAAACACAATATAAACAAATGTAGCTTAATTAAAACATGTTGAAATTTTAAATATAATTAAAATTAAAATTTCAATTTTTTAAATAAAAATATATTTAAAAATCAATAGAAAATTATTTCTTGTGATATATTCTACAATTCATAAAAAATATTCATTTATGTCAGTCAAATTGAATGTTGATGACTAATAAAAAAATTATTCTCATAACATCTAAAATTGCTTCAACAAATAACAAATGTTTCGAGAAATGTCCAACAGTCCATGAAAGCTATTCATGTTTTTTCCAATAAATTTATTAGTTTGAGTAACTTTACAGAGTTGTATTAGCGAATACCCGGATGAATTAAATCAAGTAGAAAATATCTGAAAGAACTGAAGAGGGGAATAGGGCACAACGTGCAGAGTATTAGTATCCTCTTCAAGAAAGGAAAAAACGGATTTTCAGTGCACGTGGGCAGTGGAGCCCACTTTTTGAACTGCTCAAAAAAGGTGCTTGAAAGATTTGAAAAAAAAATTGATTCTTTTACATGAATATGCATGTGTATAAGTAGCTGTGAAATTTGGTCCAGTAATGCGTGGTGTGCTGCACAAAAAATACAAAATTTCAGTCCAAAAACAAGAAAAAAAAAATACAAGCACCTAATTTGCATGTATTTTGTCTTTTTTGTATCTTTCACATGCAAGCACGTATATTGCTGAAATTTTGGCCCGTTATACTTCACTGCTAAACGAGCTCACACACAAAATTTTGAAAAATTTCAAGCCGTAAAAATCAGTTTTCTTTTATCAAAAAACAGGCCAATGTGCCCGTGGGCAGATGTCAATTTTGGAGAACCAAGACAATTTTTTTAGTCAAAAGAGCGTAGAAGTAGTGCTAAAATTGATATGGTGAAAATAGCATCAAAATGCATACACGAATTCATAATATCACAGTGAAACATAGAAATAGAAATGCAGATTATTGTTTGTTCTCCGTACAAGACTAATCACTACAGGAAACTTTGTCCAGTATTTCCTTCATGAGCAGAGGACAGCTTGCAGCCAGATGTTTGAATCCATCAGTCGCCATAACAGCCGGTAGCACATTCCATGGAGCAATGAACTCAACACAAGCTTCCTTGAGATCCTTGCAATGGCGTTGCTCTGCTAAACCCACTGTTAAGTTTCCTTGAGATCCTTGCAATGGTGTTGCTCTGCTAAAACCAGTGTTGTTGCCACAGTCTCCACGTCAATGCTCTCACAGAGCTTGCTTTCACAAAGCACCCTCAACCTATCTAGCCCGTATCGATCCGCGACGACTAGCAGATGCTGAAGCTTTGCCGTCCTCCCATCTTTGGAGTGCTCATCATCAGGCATGGAATCCGTGTACACAAAGTGAAGAAGCGCCTCGAAGACTAGGGGCTCGATGTCGACAACTTTGATGCTCGCCTTCTCCTTCATTGGACCAAATAGTTCTGCCTTGAAAACCGGAGATCTTGCAGCCAGCAAACACCTGTGAGCATGGAACAGTTGGCCACACACATTGAACGTTACATCTGCTCCTTGTCCATCTTTCCACATGTGCCTGAGATGGTCTTGCAGATTCGGCTGCGGTACGACGACAAGGTTCCTCTTAGCCACGGTTCGAGGCTCTTTTGTAACGGTGAGAATGCATCGTATAATCAGGTAGCAACCTTTGACGTTGGTCGATGATTTCAGCTTTGATTTCTCAACGAATTGCGACAAGCCCCAGACGGCGCTTTTTGGCAAAAAGACTTGTTCAAGCTTGGAGAAGGCCAAGCTGGTTACCAACACCCGTGCTTTGCCCTCTTTTACCAGCATATTGAAGGTAAACTTGGTTTTCACGTCCTTGCCAGCTCGCTGACACAGCATAGAAAGGCTGACACAACGCCAGTGGAATCCTTCCAGCGGCAGAAATCACATATCTGACCTGAGGCAGAAATCAAATCACAAACTGACCTGCTCAACGAAAAATTTCACTTTCCTGACCCTTTGGTGTGGCGCCCGACAGCTGGGCGCCGCACCCTACAGTGCAGCGCCCTTCCCTTCGGCGTCGCACGTCCTGCCAGCGTGGCAGCCCTGGTCGATTATGGTCCCACACGCACTGCAGTAGCGCCTAATATCTAGGCGCCACACTTTGACGCAGCAGCGCCTAGCTGGGGCGCTGCACGGTGACTTAAGCGCGGCCGACCTAGCCCGACCAGGCAGTTATCTTCATCTCTCCTCTCTCGACAGAGAGCAGCGGTGATGCGCGGCGCCCCATCTAATCCCCACATCCTCTCAGATCTGAAGATTTGATCCGTGGATTCGATCCCCAATCCATCCTACTAGGTAAACTCTTCCCTTCTCTTTCTTTTGCTCCGTAAATTTGTTGCCATTATAGAGATTTGTCCAAGATTTGATGGAACCCTTGATTTGTTTGGTTTGCTCGATTTAGGATGTGTATTCATATTGGTAGTACCGCAGTGTTATTTATTAGTTCACAATATATGATTCTTGTTGGTGAAAGCCTATATTGTTTAGTTTTTTAGATATGTATGAGATGCCTATTTTTATAGATAACTATGAGATGTTGATTTTTGTAGACATATATGAGAAGTTTGTTTAGATATGTATTAGATGTTGAGTTTATTTGAAACATTAGATGTTTAGTTTATTTAAACACATGTTATATGACATATTCATTGTGTGAGAAGGAGATGTTGAGATTCTTGTAGTTGAACACATGTTATATGTTTAGTGTATACCGATATTTGAGATGAAGATGAACTCTTATATGTTTATTGTTTGAAATTGTAAGGATGGTTTGGCTTCGGGCGATGTCTCTGACGTGCAACACCGGGCCTACATGATGCGCGAGAAGGATAAGGTAATAATGAGTAATCTAAATATTTTGCAAATTTGCCTTTAGTTGAAATTTACATGCCCTAAGATTTGTCATTACTTGTTTTTGCAGAAGCTTGAACCTCTGAAGATTCGGTATCACGGGGTCTCTGGTCCTGCCATGCCTTACGATGAGCGGTACACACCGTACATCAAGCGAGCAGGACTACTCCCGTGGATTCTGTTGGTCAGCCGGTCCACGCCGAATCTGAACGCTTCACTGGTGTCCGCTCTTGTTGATCGGTGGAGGCCAGAGACCCACAGTTTCCATCTTCGGACCGGGGAGATGACCGTGACGCTCGAGGATGTCTCGTTGATCACCGGGCTTGCTATCGACGGGAGGCCTCTCTGTATGAGCACCGATTCTGATGGGTGGCGCGAGCAGATGATTGCTCTTATCGGTATGGCTCCTACCGAGGCTGAGGATGATGTAGAGGAGGGAGAAGAGAAGAAGAAGAGGGAAAGGAAAGCAGCCGGAGCTGCTTTCACGTGGATTCAAAATAACTGCGACGTGCCCTCCGGATGCCACTGATGATGTGATCCAGACACATGCTCGTGTGTATATGTGGTACACTGTGTCGAGGACTTTGTTTCCTGACTCCACTGGCAAGAACGCTCCATGGATGTGGCTGAAGGCGTTGACCGTCTTCGATAGCAAATGGAGCTGGGGTTCAGCGACTCTTGCCTACTTGTACCGACAGGTAGTTGGTCTGTTTTGTGATCAACTCATTTCATTAGCAATGCAAGCTTGTTGTCGAGTTAACATTGTTTTTCTTTCATATGTAGCTGGACGATGCGTGTTGCAGGATCACACCTAGTGCAGGCATTGGTGGTAATCTGCTTCTACTTTCTGTATGGAGCTGGGAGCGTCACTGTTGGGCCTCAAGAGCGTCAGGTTTGATCCTTGGTATGCAGATGAACATGATTTAATTACGGCGCCCACGTGGGCTTACAAGTGGGATATCGTTTCGAGATGACGAACGATGTCAATCTTATGTACCAAAAGTACATTGCCGAGTTGGACACGATTACGCCTCGAGCAGGTAAGGAGGTCATTACTTTAGTCCTTTCTCATGCTTGCTTGAAAAATAGTCATCAAATTTGCATTGTTGCCCTGTTTCATAGGTGGAATGGCAGCCATATGGCGCTGGTGAGAGCTTGGGGTACACCGCGGAGTTCCGCCTCAACCCGATGTGCTTGCAGGATAAGGATCTACGGCTTATGCGGTGCCCATTGATATGCAATCGGGCGGTTGAGTTTCATTTGCCGCATCGCGTGTATCGTCGATTTGGTCTTTTCCAAATTTCACCCGCCGGAATGGATGGACACGGATAAAGCACTTCATAGGTAAGAGAGCATGTCTGCGTATTGTCTAATCATCGGGACTCCTTTTGATTGTGCTAATGTTTGGTTTTATACCATGCAGGTTGGACAGGAGAAGGCAACGGAAGATAAAGGACTGGGACAAGCATCATTCTGCGTATGTTACCCGCTTCGACTTTGTGTGGAGCAAGCTTCGTAGACCGCACGCGCCCGCTTCGTGAGCACAACCCAATTGCTTTTGATAACTACGTACGATGGTTTATTGGAAATACTCGAGTTGAGATATGCCTGCCGGCATATAATGAGGATATTCTTGAAGAACCCGTAAACTTTGAGGATCTAGCAAAGGGGAAGTACAACAGAGATGTCGTGCAAGGGCAAGGAGTCCCTGCTGTTCGGTGATTAACTATGTGGTAAAGTGTTCCCCTCTTTACTTTCCTGTTGACCGTATTACACATGTTTGAATGGCTAACGATTCATTCTTTCTCATCCGCAGCGCACCGAGATCAAGAAAGCGGCTGATGAGAGCCGGTCTATTCTGGAGAAGACACCGGTTGGAACTGGCAATGATGATGGTTCACTACGAGCATTCCTCAAGGTACATATCGCATTCACTATGAGAGGCAGTCTATGTTGCGAAGTTTGATATCTTACACACTTTTTCATGTTACAGCGTCAGGCCAAGAAGTTAAGGCGGTTTATCGAACCTTCTCGGTTGCCGTGATCACGAATATGATGAACCATCTCGCCTCTAGGTGCGGTACACCATCGGACCCGCATCTCACCATGAGGGGGACGATGTGAGTTCCTCATATGCTTATATGGATGATGAGGGTGGGATCACCCAAGAGGTATGACTAATCCTTTAGATGTGATTCTCACTTGATTACGACACCGGCCTTCACCATATTGTTTCGTTGTGTGATAGGGCGATGAGGTTGATGATGACATGACTTTGGCGGACGCTCAAGCTCGGTCCGCATATGTGTTGAAGCCTAGGCAACCCAGGGCCGGTACACGCCCAACGACTATGACAACAGAGGCAACCCAAAGGTGGTCGTAGGGACCTCATGGATGGCTAGCTTGGATGATGAGGCGGAGGAGGAGGCGGAGGCGGAGGCGGAGGAGGAAGTGCGAAGAGGAGCCTCGTGCTCCTAAGAAGTAGCTTGCCGGCATGCATGCCACCTGGAACAGGCGCGGTAGGTATTAGTGCTTGTTCATGTTAAGTGTAGCCGTTTAATTAGGTTGATGAACTTGTGAGGTTATGTTATATGTTGGTGAACTCTTACTAGTGTGGTATTTGTGTTTGCGAACCTGAAGTAATGTTGAATTGTCTTAAATGATATGTTGATGAACTTCGAGGTTATGTTATATGTTGATGAACTCTTACTAGTGTTGACGTAATGTTGAATTGTCTTAAATGATATGTTATTTGTGTTTACAGTACTTTTATTATGTGAGTTATGCTGCATGATGCCAAAATGGCATCTGTTTCTGCAGTTTTGCTTATAGCAGCACTGCAGCGCCTAACCGTTAGGCGCTGCAGATCAGATCTTGTGTGGCGCCCAACACTTGGGCGCCAGATTGTATAGTGCAGCGCCTGACCTTAGGCGCTGCACTACTTCCATGACCATCCAGAGAGCCACAGGTTGGCTTGCATCACATCCACAATACTTACAATGACTGCAGCATCACAACAATTTGAACAAACACAAATTTCATGCCGACGAGTTCATAACTTAAGACAATTCAAACATTAGTACGACATGGTTCACGACACATTCATTACAAATGACAAATGGCAGCTTGCCCTAGAAGATAGTTCACCAACATCTCACATGCCCTCACAACTTCATGACACATTCATTAGAAAATAGTTGACGACGAGTGCACCGAAGCGAAGTCCCTGCTGAGTAGAGCGAGGCCATTTCCCCTTCTTGTCACGTGCCGAGTCCTCCTCTTGTGCCTCGCGAGCCTTTGCAAGCTTTCTTGCCCTCTCCTCCTCACGAGCAAGTTTCGTTTGGCGTGCCCTCTCCTCTCGTTTCTTCCGCTCCATCCTCTCCTTCTGACGATGCTCTTCCTCCAAGCCTCTTTGAAACGATTCTTCGAACCGTCGTTGCCGCCTAAGACAATCTGCGTATTGGTCCTTTTTCACATCTTCTGGCACTTCAAGATCTATCCACGTGAAGTACTTGCATAGAGGAGGCGGTGACTGCATAAAAATTTGTTGTTAGTCTTTGACACACATTTGAGAGTAACATTTTACTTCTCGAGCTTACGGTGGTTGGTCATAGGCGTTAGTTGGAAGTGCACAATCATAAGCATAGTTCGGGCATACAAAATATCTCCGCCCTTCCGTCCATGCTTTCTTTGGTCGGTGGACACCTTCACCTTGCAAACATCTCCACACCAACATGGCGGGATGTTGACATCTTTCTCCTTCACCTTGTCCAAAGATGCGTCCTCCCACTTGTTCGGCATGTCTTCTTGGTTAGCACACGGTGGCCTCGTCATGGAACCGGATGAAGCCATGCCTACAAAACCGAGAATTATTGGTCAACCCTAACACCACTTAACAATAACCACAACCCTAACACCAACATAACCCTAACACCAACATCAAACACACATAACTCTAACCCTAGCATACTAT
Source organism: Aegilops bicornis (assembly GCA_021605145.1). Classification (NCBI taxonomy): domain Eukaryota; kingdom Viridiplantae; phylum Streptophyta; class Magnoliopsida; order Poales; family Poaceae; genus Aegilops; species Aegilops bicornis. Next base: position 767,290,559 of record CM038670.1, on the reverse strand, counting down.
GGAAGCCTAACCATAACAAATTAGTAAAGAAACACAAATTTCCAAATCCTATCAAAACTAGGGTTTCCCCAAACTAGCAAGATTTGAGCAAATGTGACAATTCCTATGGATGAAAACGAGGGGATCGGAGGAGATTACCTTAAGGGAGGGGTTGGCTTGAAATCCACGTTCAAATACTCGGATCTGAGAAGGATTTGAGAGGGGGAGAGAGGAGGGCAGAGGGGAGGCACTGAGCTTCGGGTTTGTGTGGAGGGTGGGGTGTGTGGGGTGGGGATGGGTTGGGATGGGTGGGAGGGAGTTGGTGCAGCCTAATAAATGTCCAGGTGTGCAGCGCCTAAGGGAAAGGCGCCACACTACAGTGCAACGCCTGTCCCTTAGGCGCTGCACACTGGACATTCGATAACTTTTCACCCAAAAATTGCTAAGTAAGTGTGCAGCGCTTGGGGACAAGGCGCCACACCATGCAACGCCTTTGTCCCTTGGCGCTGCCAGTATAGTGTGGCGCCTTGACCTTGGGCGCTGCACACCGATTTCTAGCAATTCTGAGGTGGAAAAGCTACCGAACGCCTCGGTGCTCTCTGGAATGATTACATTTGCTCTCTGGACTGCCATGTCCAGGTGTGCAGCGCCCAAGGCCAAGGCGATGCACTGTGTAGTGTGGCGCCTTGCCCCTAGGCGCTGCACACCTGGACATGGCAGTCGAGAGCAGAATCATTCAGAGCACCAGTGAGCATTCAGTTGGTTTGCACCTAGAAATTGCTAAGTCGGTGTGCAGCGCCCAATGTCAAGGCGCCACCTTTGTAGAGTGCAGCGCCTGTCCCATGGGCGCTGCACTGCATGCTGTGGCGCTTGCCTGGGCGCCGCACACGATTTCTAGCAATTTCGGGTGGAAAGCTACCGAACGCCTCAGTGCTCTCTTGAATGATTCTGTTACTCTCTGGACTGCCATGTCCAGGTGTGCAGCGCCCAAGGCCAAGGCGCTGCACTGTGTAGTGTGGCGCCTTGCCCTTGGGCGCTGCACTAACTGCTGTTTTCAAATAACTACTGGTTTTTTTGTTTTGTGATTCATAAAGATGCCACATAATCACATAGTCATACACACATAGCACATATACTTGTCCAAATCACATAGTCATACACACATAGGGATCTCACATAGTCATACATAGAAATAGTAGTCTAAATCACATAGTCATACACACATAGGGATCTCACATAGTCATACACGTAAATATTAGTCCCCTCACATAGTCATACACAAATAGCACATATACTTCTCCCTCCTCCCACCGGCAAGGGATCTCACCTTCCCCTCCGTGTCCTCCACCCCTTCATTGTTTCCATACCTATGAAAATGTCAATATAATAGTTAGTCACACAATACAAAATGACAACATAAGCATTGAGCCAAAATAACAAGATCATAGTAAGTCACATACGACAATGGTCCATTGAGCCAAGTGAACATTCCTCCACCACGGCCGCCGCCAAGGCCAAGATCAACACCGCCTCCACCATCACCACGGCCTACACCACCACCGTGGCCTCTACCGCCACCACCACGGCCTATACCACCACCACCACCACGGCCTCTACCAAAGACGACCAAGACCACCACCACGACCTCTACCACCACCACGGCCAAGACCTTCACCACGACCAACACCATCACCACGACCTCTACCACCAGCACGACCAAGACCATCACCACGGCCAAGACCATCACCACGGCCAAGACCTTCACCACGGCCTCTACCACCACCACGGCCAAGACCATCACCACGGCCAAGACCACCACCACGGCCTCTTCTAAGACCAAGATGACTCCCTCTTTGTTGCCTAGTTCCTCGTTGGCTTGTTTGATTTGAGTGGTTTGGCACTCCACCACTTGTTTGACTTGGTTGGCTACCCCTTGATTCACTTGGTTGGCTATCATTTGTTTGGCTTGTGCTTGCACCATTTTTCTTTGATCTCTTTCTTGGTTTGGGACAAGTTCTTGTGTTGTGTCCCCCATTCTGCAGCCCCCACAACGGGATTGCTCACGAGGCTCTTGGAATTGGCGGTGCCGTATTCTCCACCGCCACCACGGCCCCATCCGTCCATGTCACCTCTAAGACGCTTTGTCTTACGTCTTCCCCGTCTAACGATCTTCAATTCCGGGTCCGGCCATAGTTGAACTCCATGATACTCCGGCCATTGTGATTGGTCCAAGTATGGTTGGAACCATGGAGTCCATGTATTCTTTACCGTCATGATTGAGAACTCGGACTCCCTCACGGTAAGAGGGTGATTGACGTCCACATTCCTAACCCGGGATGCATTTAACAAGTGCGAGCATGGGAGATGAAGCAAAGACGGCCTCATGCAGCTGCAATCACACCGTGTTAGGGAGACCTTGAAAGCCCGGCCTCCGTGTTGGCGGCCATCGTTTGTGGTTCCTCCGGGCTCTTTCACCTCATACTTCCACTCGTTGTCGTCATATAGTACAGCTTCTTCGGAGTCTGCCTTTCGTGATTGAAATTCCAACCATTCTTCAACCTTTGGTGGGAAATTGTACTTGTGCTTATCCTTGTTCTCACCGGCAATCTGCTTATCAGTCTCCATTGAGTACTTTAAAAAGTATGCATTCATCTTGTCAAATGTGTATTGCACTATTGCCGTCACGGGTAATGCACGTACACCCTTGAGCACCTTATTGAAGCATTCTGCCATATTGCTTGTCATTTGACCGTACCTCCGGCCATCTTCATCGAAAGCACGTGCCCACATATTCCTTTCGGCAATGTTCCTATTGAGAAACTCCTGACCGCCGGGGTCAAGTTTCTTGTGTCTGAGCAATGCATTGAACAATGCGGCAAACCGCTTGTTGGTGAAAGCGAGACAACAATCCTCAAGATCATCGGCCAACTCCTTGATACCACATGCCCTATAGAAGTTTGCACAAAGTGCCTCATGCACCATCGATGATGCAACTTTGTATGTCCAGGAATGTCAACCACCACCGCATTTAGAATTCCGGGATGGCGATCCGATATGACACAAATTTCCCTTTCAGCAGGTAATACCCTTGTTCTCAGTTGACGCAAGAACCACTCCCAGTTATCATTGTTCTCCACCTCAACCAAAGCGAAAGCCAAAGGCAACACCCGGTTATTGGCATCACTTGCTATTGCAACCAATAAAGTGCCCTTGTATTGTCCGGTCAAGAACGTGCCATCAATGGCGATGACGGGCCGACAATGCTCAAAAGCCCTCACGCATTGCTCAAAGGCCCAAAATGCACGGCCAAATACTCGCACGGTCCTCCCGTTATGAATCAATGTTTGGAGCCCATGAGGATCAACCACTTGAACCATGAATGGGTGTGTTGAGGCCATAGCTAACAACACCTAGGGATTAGGTTGTAAGCTACCTACCAATAACCATACAACATCTTGAATGCGGCTGCTTCGCCTTCCATGCCTTGCCGTACTTCACCTTGTAATGAAAGATGGCTTTCACAAGGTCAATGACACTCTTGATGCTCATTGTTGGAAGTGTGGATATTTGGTTGGAAAGCCCGTAAGCGATGAACTTCGGATGTGAGTTGTATGCATGTTGTTGGTACACAAGCTTGCCATCCGCCCTCTTGTGCGGCACATGTGAGTTGGTAGACAACTCACTATGCGCCAAGTGGGACCTCCTTTCCATGGCCTTGCACGCACAATCCATGGACATGTTGGCACTTCACATTTGACCGTGTAACGCATACATTCACGTCCGAGTTGGCCACTTTATGTGGACGATAATGTGTAACCGAGTAGTTGTCGAGCCACATCTTCAATTCCAAGAAGGATTGAAACTCACAACCGGATATATCCCGTTCTTGCCGTCTTCAAATCACGGTGAGAACTTGGCCTAGCTCAAGAGATATGCATTTGCCACCATCCACAACGGCTTCATCCATGAGACTAAGATCCTTGAACAACGGTGTCTTGTGATCCCGCCGAATACCTTCTTGAATGCTTGGCCTCCTTGGCGTGAACCCATCCTCATCAACTTCTTCATCGGGACCATCATCATCCGAGTCCGATGCATATGCACGGGAAAAAGGGATGGATTGGTCCATTGTCTCTTGCACATGATATTGGTCGAGATCACCCACATTGTTGTCATGGAGGTCAACTTCGTTGTCATCCTCCTCGTACTCATCATTCTCCTCTTCAAAACCTTCATTTTGGTTGTTTGGAGTCGGGCTCATTGTTGGCCAATCTTGTTGCGTGAATTGAGGTTCACTCATTTGATGTTGGTTCATGGGTGGGGAGTGCTAGCAACCAACGGGAGGGGTTCGGTTCAAATCTACATTCAAAGTAGACTCAACCTTCTTGGAGGCAAATAACTCAAGAGCCTTGTCTAGAGATTCGGCAACCGTCTCCTTGTATGCAACCCAACGTTGCTCGGAGTTCACACGCATTGTCTTCCAACGGATGTGCATTCCAAAACCAACATTATGCCTTCCCTCGAACTCAACAACGTCACTTGGGTCAATCCAATTCAAATCTTTCCTCACTTGTTCCAAGAGCTCCGCATAGCTAGGACTACTCTCAAACACCATGTCAAGCTCATCCGGGTCCGTCTCAACATTGCCTTTCAAAAAGGCCTCTTTATCCACATGATGAACATAAACACATGTTCTCCCCATCCCTACAATAATAAAAAACACACATATATCAAGTAAATACTTAAGAAAAATATTTGCACACATATGCCCTAACATATATATGAATTAATAACCCTAACCCCCACATAACAATTACCACAACCCTAACCATAACATAACCCTAACACCAACATCAAACACACATAACCCTAACCCTAGCATACTATGGAAGCCTAAACAACCCAAATTAGCAAAGAAATATAACATCATTCAACACAAATTTGCAAATCCAAGCAAAAACAAGGGTTTCCCTAAACTAGCAAGATTTGAGCAAATGTGACAATTCCTATGGATGAAAGCAGGGGATCGGAGGAGATTACCTTAAGGGAGGGGTTGGCTTGAAATCCACGGTCAAACACTCCGGATTTGCAAGATTTGAGAAAGATTTGATAGGGGAGAGGGGAAGAGAGGAGGGCCGCAAGGGTTTTGGTGGGGTAGGGTGTGTGGAGTGGGGTGGGAGGGAGAGAGAGGTGGGGCCAGCCCAAGTGGAATGAGACTGTGCAGCGCCCAAGAGATAGGCGCTGCACATTACAGGTGTGGCGCCTAAGTCTTAAGCGCTGCAGTGCTTGTCTGTGGGGCATAACTGGACCAGGGCTGCCACGCTGGCAGGACGTGCGACGCCGAAGGGAAGGGCGCTGCACTGTAGGGTGCGGCGCCCAGCTGTCGGGCGCCACACCAAAGGGTCAGGAAAGTGAAATTTTTTCGTGAGCAGGTCAGTTTGTGATTTGATTTCTGCCTCAGGTCAGATATGTGATTTCTGCCCCTTCCAGCACCCGTCCGGGTAGAAGTCGATCTTCCAATTGTAGCCAGCAACATTGAATGTGCTCGAGCTAACGAACTCGCCGACGCCCATGCCGTCGAGCTCAGGGTAGTTGGTTACCTCGAATCGTGTGTCGCGGTGAAGCTCTCGGAGATGCATCTTGACAACGTCTTGGGAAGGCTAACTACGGAGGTGGAGTTGCTAGCCATCGCAAAGAGGAATGTGAGGGTGTCGTTGTTGGAATTCACCACGCACAAAAAACTTTATTTCTTCTCAACCTTCCAGTGTTACAAACTCACGCCATAATGCATGTATATATATCCGCACGTATGACTCCAGAGCCATGATGGCAAGACCTATTCGGACTCGGCCTGTTTATACTTTCCTAATATAAACATACGGGCAACCTTGATTCCTATTTGGACATATAACCAAACTAAGCTATATAAGAATACTCGAATACTTGTTGCATGCAAACTGGACTCGCTAGGAAATTAACCTACTATCACTCGAACTACTACACCAACATGAACAAGGCTAGTAGTAGTACCCAACGTTGAAACGAACCCGATATACTAGTACACTAAGGGCATTTCTAACCGATCCCCTAAAAGACCATAAGGGAGTAAACATTCCATTTTTACTCCCTTACGGTGCACCTAGTCGGTCCCTTAAAAAAATTAGAGGAGTAAAAAAATTACTTCACCTCTCTATTTCCCCTCAAATCTCCCTAAATTTACTCCATCCTGCCACGGCCAAGTAAAAGTGGCTGAAGGAAATAAGCCCTAAAGGCAATAATAAAGTTATTATTTATTTTCTTATTTCATGATAAATGTTTATTATTCATGCTAGAATTGTATTAACCGGAAACATAATACATGTCTGAATACATAGATAAACAAAGTGTCACTAGTATGCCTCTACTTGACTAGCTAATTGATCAAAGATGGTTAAGTTTCCTAGCCATAGACTTGAGTTGTCATTTGATAAACGGGATCACATCATTAGGAGAATGATGTGATTGACTTGACCCATTCGGTTAGCTTAGCACTTGATCGTTTTAGTTTACTGCTATTGCTTTCTTCATGACTTATACATGTTCCTATAACTATGAGATTATGCAACTCCTGATTACCGGAGGAACACTTTGTGTTCTACCAAACGTCACAACGTAACTGGGTGATTATAAAGGTGCTCTACAGGTGTCTCCGATGGTACTAGTTGAGTTGGCATAGATCGAGATTAGGATTTGTCACTCCGATTGTCGGAGAGGTATCTCTGGGCCCTCTCGGTAATGCACATCACTATAAGCCTTGCAAGAAATGTGACTAATGAGTTAGTTGCGGGATGATGCATTACTGGAACAAGTAAAGAGACTTGCGATGTGAGATTGAGCTAGGTATTGAGATACCGACGATCGAATCTCGGGCAAGTAACATACCGATGACAAAGGGAACAACGTATGGTGTTATGCGGTTTGACTGATAAAGATCTTCGTAGAATATGTAGGAACCAATATGAGCATCCAGGTTCCGCTATTGGTTATTGACCGGAGACGTGTCTCGGTCATGTCTACATAGTTCTCGAACCCGTAGGGTCCGCACGCTTAACATTCGGTAACGATCGGTATTATGAGTTTATGTGTTTTGATGTACCGAAGGTAGTTCGGAGTCCCGGATATGATCACGGACATGACGAGGAGTCTCGAAATAGTCGAGACACAAAGATCGATATATTGGACGACTATATTTGGACATCGGAATGGTTCCGGGTGATATCGGGAATATACCGGAGCACCGGGAGGTTACCAGAACCCCCCGGGAGGTATATGGGCCTTATTGGGCCTTAGTGTAAAAGAGGGGAAAGGAGCAAAGGAGGGGGCGCCCCCCCCCCCAAGCCCAATCCAAATTGGGAGGGCCCCCCCCCCTTCCTTCCTCCCTCCTTCCCCTTCCTTCTCTCCTAGTCCAACTAGGGAAGGGGGGAATCCTACTCCCCTTGGGGCGCGCCTAGGAGGGCTGGACCCTCCCCCTCCTCCAATCCTTTATATACGGGGGAGGGGAGCACCCCATAGACACACAAGTTGATCACTGATCTCTTAGCCGTGTGCGGTGCCCCCCTCCACCATAATCCACCTCGGTCATATCGTAGCGGTGCTTAGGCGAAGCCCTGCGTCGGTAACTTCATCATCGCCGTCATCACGCCGTCATGCTGACGAAGCTCTCCCTCGAAGCTCTACTGGATCGTGAGTTCGTGGGACATCACCGAGCTGAACGTGTGCAATCCGTGGAGGTGCCATACCTTCGGTGCTAGGATCAGTCGACCATGAAGACGTACGACTAAATCAACCGCGTTGTCATAACGCTTCCACTTACGGTCTACGAGGGTACGTAGACAACACTCTCCCCTCTCGTTGCTATGCATCGCCATGATCTTGCGTGTGCGTGGGAATTTTTTTGAAATTACTACGTTCCCCAACAGTGGCATCCAAGCCAGGTTTATGCGTAGATGTTATATGCACGAGTAGAACACAAGTGAGTTGTGGGCGATACTAGTCATACTGCTTACCAGCATGTCATACTTTGATTCGGCGGTATTGTTGGACGAAGCGGTCCGGACCAACATTACGCGTATGCTTACGCGAGACTGGTTCTACCGACGTGCTTCGCACACAGGTGGCTGGCGGGTGTCAGTTTCTCCAACTTTAGCTGAATTGGGTGTGACTACGCCCGGTCCTTGTTGAAGGTTAAAACAAAACAAACTTGACGAAATATCGCTGTGGTTTTGATGCGTAGGTACGAACAGTTCTTGCTCAGCCCGTAACAGCCACGTAAAACTTGCAACAACAAAGTAGAGGACGTCTAACTTGTTTTTGCAGGGCATGTTGTGATGTGATATGGTCAAGGCATTATGCTATATTTTATTATATGAGATGATCATGTTTTGTAACGAAGTTATCGGCAACTGGCAGGAGCCATATGGTTGTCGCTTTATTGTATGCAATGCAATCGCCCTGTAATTGCTTTACTTTATCACTAAGCGGTAGCGATAGTCGTAGTAGCAATAGTTGCGGGACGGCAACGATGCTTCGATGGAGATCAAGGGTCAAGCCGGTGACGATGGCGATCATGACAGTGCTTTGGGGATGGAGATCAATGGCACAAGATGATGATGGCCATATCATATCACTTATATTGATTGCATGTGATGTTTATCCTTTATGCATCTTATTCTGCTTTGATTGACGGTAGCATTATAAGATGATCTCTCACTAAATTACAAGGTACAAGTGTTCTCCCTGAGTATGCACCGTTTCCAAAGTTCGTCGTGCCGAGACACCACGTGATGATCGGGTATGATAAGCTCTACGTTCGCATACAACGGGTGCAAGCTAGTTTTGCACATGCAGAAATACTCGGGTTAAACTTGACGAGCCTAGCATATGCAGATATGGCCTCGGAACACTGAGACCGAAAGGTCGAGCATGAATCATATAGTAGATATGATCAACATATTGATGTTCACCATTGAAAACTACTCCATTTCACGTGATGATCGGACATGGTTTAGTTGATTTGGATCACGTGATCACTTAGATGATTAGAGGGATGTCTATCTAAGTGGGAGTTCTTAAGTAATATGATTAATTGAACTTTAATTTATCATGAACTTAGTACCGATAGTATTTTGCTTATCTATGTTGTCGTAGATAGATGGTCTGTGCTGCTGTTTCGTTAAATTTTAATGTGTTCCTTGAGAAAGCTAAGTTGAAAGATGATGGTAGCAATTACACGGACTGGGTCCGTAACTTGAGGATTATCCTCATTGCTACACAGAAGAATTACGTCCTGGAAGCACCACTGGGTGCCAGGCCTACTGCTGATGCTGCTGATGACGTTAAGAACGTCTGGCAGAGTAAAGCTGATGGCTACTCGATAGTTCAGTGTGCCATGCTTTACGGCTTAGAACCGGGAGTTCAACGACGTTTTGAAACGTCATGGAGCATATGAGATGTTCCAGGACTTGAAGTTAATATTTCAAGAAAATGCCCGGATTGAGAGATATGAAGTCTCCAATAAGTTCTAGAGCTGTAAGATGGAGGAGAATAGTTCTGTCAGTGAACGTATACTCAAAATGTCTGGGTAAAATAATCACTTGATTGAACTGGGAGTTAATCTTCCGGATGATAGTGTCATTGACAGAATTCTTCAATCACTTCCACCAAGCTACAAGAACTTTGTGATGAACAATAATATGCAAGGGATGGATAAGACAATTCCCGAGCTCTTCGCGATGCTAAAGGCTGCGGAGGTAGAAATCAAGAAGGAGCATCAAGTGTTGATGGTCAACAAGACCACCAGTTTCAAGAAAAAGGGTAAAGGGAAGAAGAAGGGGAACTTCAAGAAGAACGACAAACAAGTTGCTGCTCGGGAGAAGAAACCCAAGTCTGGACCTAAGCCTGAGACTGAGTGCTTCTACTGCAAAGGGACTGGCCACTGGAAGTGAAACTGCCCCAAGTAATTAGCGGATAAGAAGGATGGCAAGGTGAACAAAGGGACTATGGATTAAGCAAAGATTGACTAAGGACGTGATGACGATGCGCGTGGGAAATGGTTACAAAGTCGATGTGATCGCCGTCGGCACGCTACATCTACATCTACCTTCGGGATTAGTTTTAGACCTAAATAATTGTTATTTGGTGCCAGTGTTGAGCATGAACATTATATCTGGATCTCGTTTGATGCGAGACGGTTATTCATTCAAATCTGAGAATAATGGTTGTTCTATTTATATTAGTAATATCTCTTATGGTCATGCACCCTTGAAGAGTGGTCTATTTTTGTTGAATCTCGATAGTAGTGATACACATATTCATAATGTTGAAGCCAAAAGATGCAGAGTTGATAATGATAGTGCAACTTATTTGTGGCACTGCCGTTTGGGTCATATTGGTGTAAAGCGCATGAAGAAACTCCATACTGATGGACTTTTGGAATCACTTGGTACTTGTGAACCATGCCTCATGGGCAAGATGACTAAAACGTCGTTCTCCGGAATGGAGCGAGCAACAGATTTGTTGGAAATCATACATACTGATGTCTGTGGTCCGATGAATATTGAGGCTCGCGGTGGGTATCGTTATTTTCTCACCTTCACAGATGATTTGAGTAGATATGGGTATATCTACTTAATGAAACATAAGTCTGAAATATTTGAAAAGTTCAAAGAATTTCAAAGTGAAGTAGAAAATCATCGTAACAAGAAAATAAAGTTTTTATGATCTGATCGTGGAGGAGAATATTTGAGTTACGAGTTTGGTCTTCATTTTAAACAATGCGGAATAGTTTTGCAACTCACGCCACCCGGAACAGCAGAGCGTAATGGTGTGTCCGAACGTCGTAATCGTACTGTACTAGATATGGTGCGATCTATGATGTCTCTTACTGATTTACCGCTATCGTTTTGGGGTTATGCTTCAGAGGCGGCTGCATTCACGTTAAATAGGCACCATCTATATCTGTTGAGACGACGCCTTATGAACTGTGGTTTGGCAAGAAACCAAAGTTGTCGTTTCTTAAAGTTTGGGGCTGCGATGCTTATGTGAAAAAGCTTCAAACTGATAAGCTCGAACCCAAATCGGAGAAATGTGTCTTCATAGGATACCCAAAGGAGACTGTTGGGTACACCTTCTATCACAGATCCGAAGGCAAGAGATTTTTTGCTAAAAATGGATCCTTTCTAGAGAAGGAGTTTCTCTCGAAAGAAGTGACTGGGAGGAAAGTAGAACTTGATGAGGTAATTGTGCCTGCTCCCTTATTGGAAAGTAGTTCTTCACAGAAACCGGTTCCTGTGACACCTACACCAATTAGTGAGGAAGTTAATGATATTGATCAAGAAACTTCAGATCAAGTTACTACCGAACCTCGTAGGTCAACCAGAGTAAGATCCGCACCATAGTGGTACGGTAATTCTATTCTGGAGGTCATGTTACTTGACCATGGCGAACCTACGAACTATGAAGAAGCGATGGTGAGCCCAGATTCCGCAAAATGGCTTGAGGTCATGAAATATGAGATGGGATCCATGTATGAGAACAAAGTGTGGACTTTGGTTGACTTTCCCAATGATCGGCAAGCCATAGAGAATAAATGGATCTTCAAGAAGAAGACTGACGCTGACGGCAATGTTACTGTCTACAAAGCTCGACTTGTTGCGAAAGGTTTTCGACAAGTTGAAGGGGTTGACTACGATGAGACTTTCTCACCCGTAGCGATGCTTAAGTCTGTCTGAATCATGTTAGCAATTGCCGCATTTATGATTATGAAATTTGGCAAATGGATGTCAAAACTGCATTCCTGAATGGATTTCTAGAAGAAGAGTTGTATATGATGCAACCAGAAGGTTTTGTCCAAAAGGTGCTAACAAAGTGTGCAAGCTCCAGCGATCCATTTATGGATTGGTGCAAGCCTCTCGGAGTTGGAATAAACGTTTTGATAGTGTGATCAAAGCATATGGTTTTATACAGACTTTTGGAGAAGCCTATATTTACAAGAAAGTGAGTGGGCGCTCTGTAGCATTTCTAATAATATATGTGGATGACATATTGTTGATTGGAAATGATATATAATTTCTGGATAGCATAAAAGGATACTTGAATAAGAGTTTTTCAATGAAAGACCTCGATGAAGCTGCTTATATATTGGGCATCAAGATCTTTAGAGATAGATCAAGATGCTTAATTGGACTTTCACAAAGCACATACCTTGATAAAGTTTTGAAATGGTTCAAAATGATTCAAGCAAAGAAAGGGTTCTTGCCTGTGTTACAAGGTGTGAAGTTGAGTCAGACCCAATGCCCGACCACTGCAGAAGATAGAGAGAAAATGAAAAGTGCTCCCTATGCTTCATCCATAGGCTCTATCATGTATGCAATGCTGTGTACGGACACGATGTGTGCCTTGCTATTAGTTTAACAGGAGGTACCAAAGTAATCCAGAGTGGATCACTTTGGTCGTGGTCAAGAACATCCTGAAATACCTGAAAAGGACTAAGGATATGTTTCTCGTTTATGGAGGTGACAAAGAGATCATCGTAAATGGTTACGTCGATGCAAGCTTTGACACTGATCTGGACGATTCTAAATCACAAACCGGATACGTGTTTATATTGAACGGTGGAGCTGTCAGTTGGTGCAGTTCTAAACAAAGCGTCGTGGCGGGATCTACGTGTGAAGCGGGGTACATAGCTGCTTCGGAAGCAGCAAATGAAGGAGTTCATATCCGATCTAGGTGTCATACATAGTGCATCAGGTCTAATGAAAATCTTTTGTGACAATACTGGTGCAGTTGCCTTGGCAAAGGAATCCAGATTTCACAAGAGAACCAAGCACATCAAGAGACGCTTCACTTCCATCCGTGATCAAGTCCAGGTGGGAGACATAGAGATTTGCAAGATACATACGGATCTGAATGTTGCAGACCCGTTGACTAAGCCTCTCTCACGAGCAAAACATGATCAGCACCAAGACTCCATGGGTGTTAGATTCATTACTATGTAATCTAGATTACTGACTCTAGTGCAAGTGGGAGATTGAAGGAAATATGCCCTAGTGGCATTAATAAAGTTATTCTTTATTTCCTTATTTCATGATAAATGTTTATTATTCATGCTAGAATTGTATTAACCGGAAACATAATACATGTGTGAATACATAGATAAACAGAGTGTCACTAGTATGCCTCTACTTGACTAGCTCGTTGATCAAAGATGGTTAAGTTTCCTAGCCATAGACTTGAGTTGTCATTTGATAAATGGGATCACATCATTAGGAGAATGATGTGATTGACTTGACCCATTCCGTTAGCTTAGGACTTGATCGTTTTAGTTTACTGCTATTGCTTTCTTCATGACTTATACATGTTCCTATAACTATGAGATTATGCAACTCCCGACTACCGGAGGAACACTTTGTGTGCTACCAAACGTCACAACGTAACTGGGTGATTATAAAGGTGCTTTACAGGTGTCCCTGATGGTACTAGTTGAGTTGGCATAGATCGAGATTAAGATTTGTCACTCCTATTGTCGGAGAGGTATCTCTGGGCCCTCTCGGTAATGCATATCACTGTAAGACTTGCAAGCAATGTGAGTAATGAGTTAGTTGCGGGATGATGCATTACGGAACGAGTAAAGAGACTTGACGGTAACGTGATTGAGCTTGGTATTGAGATACCGACGATCGAATCTCGGGCAAGTAACATACCGATGACAAAGGGAACAACGTATGTTGTTATGCGGTTTGACCAATAAAGATCTTCGTAGAATATGCCAGAACCAATATGAGCATCCAATTTCCGCTATTGGTTATTGACCGGAGATGTGTCTCAGTCATGTCTACATAGTTATCGAACCCGTAGGGTCCGCACGCTTAACGTTCGATGACGAACGATATTATGAGTTTATGTGTTTTGATTTACCGAAGGTAGTTCAGAGTCCCGGATATGATCACGGACATGATGAGGAGTCTCGAAATGGTCGAGACATAAAGATCGATATATTGGACGACTATATTTGGACATCGGAATTGTTCCGGGTGAGATCGGGAATATACCGGAGCACCGGAAGGTTACCGGAACCCCCCGGGAGGTATATGGGCCTTATTGGGCCTTAGTGGAAAAGAGCGGAAAGGAGCAAAGGAGGGGGCGCGCTGCTACCTCTTGAGCACAGCGTTGGTTTTCCCTTGAAGAGGAAAGGGTGATGCAGCAAAGTAGCATAAGTATTTCCCTCAGTTTTTGAGAACCAAGTAAGGATGGCGATGGGTCAGGTTTGGATCGGGTTGAACAATATCTAGTCCATATCCATATCCATGAAGGCAGTCCTTGCCCGTCCATGAAAAAATCCATGGGCGAAAAATTGTGACCATGTCCAAACCCGATGGGTATCCATACCCATTGGATATCCATTGGGTCCTCTCAAGACCTATACATAAGACATAACCCATTGCATAATACGCACTCCGCATTGGAGTGCTCACTCCCTACCGTGCAGTCATAGCCCTTGCATTGACCCACTACTGCGGCCATGCATCAATGCGTGTGTGCAAAAGCGAAGACGGAGGGGTCAAGGGGATATGGAGCGGGGTTGTCGCATGCCATTATTGCAGGTTGCAGCGATCCACCTTACATGGAGGTAGCGGCTAGCAGCAACGGCCACCTCTAGGGCTATGGGAGGAGTAACTCAAGGAGACGGCGCCGATTCTCAATGACAAGTCATTTAATTAGTGTAGATACTAGGATGAGAAGGTGCGTTGGAGTATGTTACTGATATGGCCGCGACTAATGTTAGTGTTATTGATGATCACAAAATAGTAACGCGTGTCAGTGGGTTAGACGAATTATTTTCTGTTACAATAAAAGAAGACGTTGTTTTGTTTGATCTTTGCACCAACGAGAAGGAAGAGAAGTCCCTGGACGTGCATGTATTAAAGGAGAATTATTACATGCAAGAGGAAGAGCTAAATCAAGACGAGACATATGCATGTCAATTTGATCAGGCAAGGTTTGACAAGGAAACCAAAACACCAACGTTCTCCAATTTTTGGAAAGCTAATGGATCCTACGTAGATACATGGGAGTATGGGATATGTGATCTATTTGACTCGGCCAATAAAATCAGAGAAAGGAATTTGTTTCTATTCTTGCCACTTCCACGTAAAAAGAAGGCCCCTCAATCTAGCAAGACTTGGAGGCTGCTACGTGATTTGCTTTCATTAAAGGATACGGGCTGGGGTCCACCTCCAATATTAATCTGGTTGTTAGATTATCATATCTGTCGAGATGTAAAAGGCAATTTAACTAGAGATAAGAGTTTGACGTGTTTACGTACGCTAGTTTTATTGTTTGTCGGTCAAGTTAAAGGGGTTGGCTATATTACTAGTATAACTAGCCATAGTAGGGTCAATGTAAAGTCAGGTTATATTTTACAAATAGATACAATGTGTTTTTAAGGGTAGATACCCGTATCAAGTTTTAGAGGGATCTTTAGAAAACCTCTGTGTTGTGATTTCTTTGTAGAAATTGTTTTTGCACGTGAGTATCATCGTTGAGATTGGTTTTCTCGTGCTGAGCCGCAAGGTTCAAACCCTCTATTTCATGCACATCGTGTGCGTGGGCGAGAGGCTACTGCTGCTGAAGATGGAGTGTCGTGAAAGGTCGGGCCGCAACAACGAATCGGATCTCGCCACCGAGGTTCGGTCTACATCAGTTACGGTGGGGATTGTGTAATTTATTTTGGTTGTTTTAGATAAAGGATAAAATTATAGTGGGACATCTGACTATGGGGTAGGGGTAGCAGAATATTGCTTGTTAAGTCAGACTATCGGTCGGGTTTGGATATATCCATGGGTACAAGATTATGTCCATGCCCTATCCACAAGTAATCGGGCCGGGTTTGGGCGCTGCCCATGGGCGCAAAAGCATATCCAAACCCTATCCAATCGGGTTGGATATCCATGGGTATCCATGTCCATGGATAAAATTGCCATCCTTAGAACCAAGGTATCAGTCCAGTAGGAGGCCACACACAAGTCCCTTGTACCTACACAAACAAATAAGAACCTTGCAACCAACGCGATAAAGGGGTTGTCAATCCCTTCACGGCCACTTGTAAAAGTGAGATTTGATAGAGATAATAAGATAAATGTTTTTGGTATTTTTGTTTTATAGATTGGAAAGTAAAGATGGCAAAATAAAATAGATCGGAAACTTATATGATGGAAAATAGACCCGGGGGCCATAGGTTTCACTAGTGGCTTCTCTCAAGATAGCGTAAGTATTATGGTGGGTGAACAAATTACTGTCGAGCAATTGATAAAAAAGTGCATAGTTATGACAATATCTAGGCATGATCATGTATATAGGCATCACGTCCGTGACAAGTAGACCGAAACGATTCTGCATCTAGTACAATTACTCCACACATCGACCGCTATCCAGCATGCATCTAGAGTATTAAGTTCATAAGAACAGAGTAACGCATTAGGCAAGATGACATGATGTAGAGGGATAAACTTAAGCATATGATATAAACCCCATCTTTTTATCCTTGATGGCAACAATACAATACGTATCGGTTCCCCTTCTGTCACTAGGATCGAACACCACAAGATTGAGCCCAAAGCTAAGCACTTCTCCTATTGCAAGAAAGATCAATCTAGTAGGCCAAACCAAACCGATAATTCGAAGAGACTTGCAAAGATAACAAATCATACATAAAAGAATTCAGAGGGGATTCAAATATTGTTCATAGATAATCTTGATCATAAACCCACAATTCATCGGATCTCGACAAACACGCCGCAAAAAGAGTTACATCGAATAGATGTCCAAGAAGATCGAGGAGAACTTTGTATTGAGACCAAAGAGAGAGAAGAAGCCATCTAGCTAATAACTATGGACCCAAAGGTCTGAGGTAAACTACTCACACATCATCGGAGAGGCTATGGTATTGATGTAGAAGCCCTCCGTGATCAATGCCCCCTCCGCCATAGCGCCGGAAAAGGCCCGAAGATGGGATCTCATGGTACAGAAGGTTGCGGCAGTGGAAATAGGGTTTCGTGGTGCTCTCGAATGTTTTTGTGGTACGTGGGTATATATAGGAGGAAGTGTTGGGGAACGTAGTAATTTCAAAATTTTCCTACGCACACGCAAGATCATGGTGATGCATAGCAACGAGAGGGAGAGTGTCGTTTACGTACCCTCGTAGACTGTAAGCGGAAGCGTTATAACAACGCGGTTGATGTAGTCGTACGTCTTCACGATCGACCGATCCTTAGTACCGAACGTACGGCACCCCCGTGTTCAGCACACGTTCAACTCGGTGGCGTCCCGCGAACTGACGATCCAGTAGAGCTTGAGGGAGAGTTTCGTCAGCACGACGGCGTGATCATGATGTTGATGAATTTACCGACGCAGGGATTCGCCTAAGCACCGCTACGATATGACCGAGGTGGAATATGGTGGAGGGGGGCACCGCACACGGCTAAAAGATCAATGATCAATTGTTGTGTCTCCAAGGGGTGCCTCCTTCCCCGTATATAAAGGATTAGAGGAGGGGGAGGCGGCCGAACAGGAGGAGGGCGCGCCAAGGGAGTCCTACTCCCACCGGGAGTAGGATTCCCCCCTTACAAGTTGGAGTAGGAGAGGGAAAGGAAGTGAAGGAGGGAGGAAGGATAGGGGGGCGGGCCCCCTCCCAATTCGGATTGGGCTTGGGGGGGGCGCCCCCTCCTTTGCTCCTATCCTCTCTTTTCCACTAAGGCCCAATAAGGCCCATATACCTCCCGGGGGTTCCGGTAGCCTCCCGATGCTCCAGTATATTCCCGATCTCACTCGGAACCATTTCGATGTCCAAATATAGTCGTCCAATATATCAATCTTTATGTGTCGACCACTTCCATACTACTCGTCATGTCCGTGATCATATCCGGGACTCTGAACTACCTTCGGTACATCAAAACATATAAACTCATAATACCGATCGTCACAGAACTTTAAGCGTGCGGACCCTACGGGTTCGAGAACTATGTAGACATGATCAAGACATGTCTCCAGTCAATAACCAATAGCGGAACCTGGATGCTCATATTGATTCCTACATATTCTACGAAGATCTTTATCGGTCAAACCGCATAACAACATATGTTGTTCCCTTTGTCATCGGTATGTTACTTGCCCGAGATTCGATCGTCGGTATATCAATACCTAGCTCAATCTCGTTACCGGCAATTTTCTTTGCTCGTTCCTTAATGCATCATCCCGCAACTAACTCATTAGTCACACTGCTTGCAAGACTTATAGTGATGTGCATTACCGAGTGGACCCAGAGATACCTCTCCGACAATCAGAGTGACAAATCCTAATCTCGATCTATGCCAACTCAACAAGTACCATCGGAGACACCTGTAGAGCACCTTTATCATCACCCAGTTATGTTGTGACGTTTGGTAGCACACAAAGTGTTCCTCCAGTATTTGGGAGTTGCATAATCTCATAGTCATAGGAACATGTATAAGGCATGAAGAAAGCAATAGCAACAAACTGAACGATCAAGTGCTAAGCAAACGGAATGGGTCAAGTCAATCACATAATTCTCCTAATGATGTGATCCCGTTAATCGAATGACAACTCATGTCTATGGCTAGGAAACTCAACCATCTTTGATTAACGAGCTAGTCAAGTAGAGGCATACTAGTGACACTATGTTTGTCTATGTATTCACACATGTATTATGTTTCAGGTTAATACAATTCTAGCATGAATAATAAACATTTATCATGATATGAGGAAATAAATAATAACTTTATTATTGCATCTAGGGCATATTTCCTTCAGTCTCCCACTTGCACTAGAGTCAATAATCTAGATTACACAGTAATGATTCTCACACCCATGGAGTCTTGGTGCTGATCATGTTTTGCTCGTGGAAGAGGCTTAGTCAACGGATCTGCAACATTCAGATCCGTATGTATCTTGCAAATCTCCATGTCTCCCACCTGGACTTGATCCCAGATGGAATTGAAGCGTCTCTTGATGTACTTGGTTCTCTTGTGAAATCTGGATTCCATTGCCAAGGCAATTGCACCAGTATTGTCACAAAAGATTTTCATTGGACCTGATGCACTAGGTATGACACCTAGATCGGATATGGACTCCTTCATCCAGACTCCTTCATTTGCCGCTTCCGAAGCAGCTATGTACTCCACTTCACACGTAGATCCCGCCACGACGCTTTGTTTAGAACTGCACCAACTGACAGCTCCACCGTTCAATATAAATACGTATCCGGTTTGCGATTTAGAATCGTTCGGATCAGTGTCAAAGCTTGCATCGACGTAACCATTTACGACGAGCTCTTTGTCACCTCCATAAACGAGAAACATATCCTTTGTCCTTTTCAGGTATTTCAGGATGTTCTTGACTGCTGTCTAGTGATCCCCTCTTGGATTACTTTGGTACCTCCCTGCTAAGCTAATAGCAAGGCACACATCAGGTCTGGTACACAGCATTGCATACATGATAGAGCCTATGGCTGAAGCATAGGGAACACTTTTCATTTTCTCTCTATAAATGCAAGTGGTCGGGCATTCATTCTGACTCAACTTCACACCTTGTAACACAGGCAAGAACCCTTTCTTTGCTTGATCCATTTTGAAATTTTTCAAAACTTTGTCAAGGTATGTGCTTTGTGAAAGTCCAATTAAGCGTCTTGATCTGTCTCTATAGATCTTGATGCCCAATATGTATGCAGGCTCACCGAGGTGTTTCATTGAAAAACTCTTATTCAAGTACCCTTTTATGCTACCCAGAAATTCTATATCATTTCCAATCAGCAATATGTCATCCACATATAATAATAGAAATGCTACAGAGCTCTCACTCGCTTTCTTGTAAATACAGGCTTCTCCAAAAGTCTGTATAAAACCATATGCTTTGATCACACTATCAAAACGTTTATTCCAACTCCGAGAGGATTGCAACAGTCCATAAATGGATCGCTGGAGCTTGCACACTTTGTTAGCTCCTTTTGGATCGACAAAACCTTACAGTTGCATCATATACAACTCTTCTTCCGTAAATCCATTCAGGAATGCAGTTTTGACATCCATTTGCCAAATTTCATAATCATAAAATGCGGCAATTGCTAACATGATTCGGACAGACTTAAGCATCGCTACGGGTGAGAAAGTCTCATCGTAGTCAACCCCTTGAACTTGTCGAAAACCTTTCGCAACAAGTCAAGCTTTGTAGTCAGTAACATTACCGTCAGCGTCACTCTTCTGCTTGAAGATCCATTTATTCTCTATGGCTTGCCGATCATCGGGAAAGTCAACCAAAGTCCACACTTTGTTCTCATACATGGATCTCAGATTTCATGGCCTCAAGCCATTTTGTGGAATCTGGGCTCACCATTGCTTCTTCATAGTCCGTAGGTTCGCCTTGGTCAAGTAACATGACCTCTAGAATAGGATTACCGTACCACTCTGGTGCAGATCTTACTCTAGTTGACCTACGAGGTTCAGTAGTAACTTGGTCTGAAGTTTCATGATCAACATCATTAGCTTCCTCAGTAATTGGTGTAGGTGTCACAGGAACCGGTTTTCGTGATGAACTACTTTCCAATAAGGGAGCAGGTACAGTTACCTCATCAAGTTCTACTTTCCTCCCACTCACTTCTTTCGAGAGAAACTCCTTCTCTAGAAAGGATCCATTCTTAGCAACAAATGCTTGCCTTCGGATCTGTGATATAAGGTGTACCCAACAGTTTCCTTTGGGTATCCTATGAAGACACATTTCTCCGAGTTGGGTTCGAGCTTATCAGGTTGAAGTTTTTTCACATAAGCATCGCAGCCCCAAACTTTAAGAAATGACAACTTTGGTTTATTGCCAAACCACAGTTCATAAGGCGTCGTCTCAACGGATTTTGATGGTGCCCTATTTAACGTGAATGCAGCCGTCTCTAAAGAATAACCCCAAAGCGATAGCGGTAAATCAGTAAGAGACATCATAGATCGCACCATATCTAGTAAAGTACGATTACGACATTCGGACACACCATTATGCTATGGTGTTCTGGGTGGCGTGAGTTGCGAAAATATTCCGCATTGTTTTAAATGAAGACCAAACTCATAACTCAAATATTCTCCTCCACGATCAGATCGTAGAAACTTTATTTTCTTTTTACGATGATTTTCCACTTCACTCTGAAATTCTTTGAACTTTTCAAATGTTTCAGACTTATGTTTCATTAAGTAGATATACCCATATCTGCTCAACTCATCTGTGAAGGTGAGAAAATAACGATACCCGCCGCGAGCCTCAACATTCATCAGACCACATACATCAGTATGTATGATCTCCAACAAATCTGTTGCTCGCTCCATTGTTCCGGAGAATGGCGTTTTAGTCATCTTGCCCATGAGGCATGGTTTGCAAGTACCAAGTGATTCATAATCAAGTGATTCCAAATGTCCATTAGTATGGAGTTTCTTCATACACCAATATGACCTAAACGGCAGTGCCACAAATAAGCTGCACTATCATTATCAACTCTACATCTTTTGGCTTCAGTATTATGAATATGTGTATCACTACTATCTGGATTTAATATTAATAGACCACTCTTCAAGGGTGCATGACCATAAAAGATATTACTCATATAAATAGAACAACCACTATTCTTTGATTTAAATGAATAACCATCTCGCATCAAACAAGATCCAGATATAATGTTCATGCTCAACACTGGCACCAAATAACAATTATTCAGGTCTAAAACTAATCCCGAAGGTAGATGTAGAGGTAGCATGCCGACCGCGATCACATCGACTTTGGAACCATTTCCCACGCACATCAACACCTCGTCCTTAGCCAATCTTCGCTTAATCCATAGTCCCTGTTTCGAGTTGCAAATATTAGCAACAAAACCAGTATCAAATACCCAGGTGCTACTGCGAGCATTAGTAAGGTACATATCAATAACATGTATATCACATATACCTTTGTTCACCTTGCCATCCTTCTTATCCGCCAAATACTTGGGGCAGTTCAGCTTCCAGTGACGATCTGTTTTGCGTGAGAAGCACTCGATCTCGGGCTTAGGTCCAGACTTGGGTTTCTTCTCCTGAGCAGCAACTTGTTTGCTGTTCTTCTTGAAGTTCCCCTTCTTCTTCTCTTTACCCTTTTTCTTGAAACTGGTGGTCTTGTTGACCATCAACACTTGATGCTCCTTCTTGATTTCTACCTCCGCAGCCTTTAGCATTGGGAAGAGCTCGGGAATTGTCTTATCCATCCCTTGCATATTATAGTTCATCACGAAGCTCTTGTAGCTTGGTGGCGATGATCAAGAATTACATCAATGACACTATCATCCGGAAGATTAACTCCCGGTTGAATCAAGTGATTGTTATACCCGGACATTTTGAGTATATGTTCACTGACATAACTATTCTCCTCCATCTTGCAGCTGTAGAACTTATTGGAGACTTCATATCTCTCAATCCGGGCATTTGCTTGAAATATTAACTTCAACTCCTGGAACATGACGTTCAAAGCGTCGTTGATGTCCCGGTTCTAAGCCGTAAAGCATGGCACACTGAACTATCGAGTAGTCATCAGCTTTGCTCTGCCAGACATTCTTAACGCACTACAAAAAAAATACACTTCCGTGATGATACGTGTTTGTCACAGTAGGCCGCGTTTTTTGTCATGCATGTACATCCATGACAAATTTATGACATAATCAAGATAGTCATACATGTGCTGTCGTAGAAGTGTTCCATGACATTACCAAAATTATCATCACGAAAGTGTCAACTTCCATGACGATAAATCGCGCCTCACGAAGTGCTTTCGTCAAGGGTGACCGACACATGGCATCCACCAGAATCTTAACGCCCGTTAAGCTATCGGGTCGGTTTTTTGGTCCTATAACCAGTTAACAGCGCCGACCAATGGGGATTTTCCACGTTTAAAATCATCATTGGATGGAGGAAACACGTTTCGGCTCATCGTTGGGACAGATTTCTTCCACTCATTGGATGTAAGGCGCCTATGATACGTCGACATGTGGCACGGCCCAGAAGGCCCATTCTCGTGAAAAGGCCGGCCCGTTTGACTTGGTCAAAAGGTGGCGGGCCGGCCCATGTAAAGCCTGTTAACGGCATGTTCGCATATAGCCCATTTATAGCCCGCTAACCCAAGGCCCGTTACGCCCTATCCGAATTAGGCCCAGTAGCGTCATCTGGGCCACCCAATACGATTCCAACCCGTTTTCATTTCTGGCCCATGTATGGCCCATGACGTCTTTCGGCCCATATGAGGCCCTATGTAACTCTTGGCCTATTGATGACCCATGCTGAAACTGGCTCGTAATGAACAGTGTATTACTTTACACCCATTAACGGCCTGTGGTGAAACTGGCCTGTAATGAACAGTGTATCACTTTATACCCATTAAGGGCTCGTTATTCCGTTGCGCCGTTTCTAGCCCATGTTATCTTTCGGCCATCTCAGAGCCCATTTATTCTTGGGCTCATTTCCAGCATTCATTTACTTACGGCCCGTTACTGTCATTTTCTGCTTATGGGCCAAATTCAGCCCGTGGTTACAGTGGCCCGTTTGTGGTCCGTTAACACGTCGGGCCGTTTTCATAGCGTCATGAAATACGGCCTATTAACGATGGTCCGTTATGGTCGGCCCATGAACAGACGATTCCAACTCTAGCCCGTTTACGGCCATAATGCGGCCTGTTATTGGCCCATGTTTGGCCAATCGATCATACTGCCTGTATAAGGCCCGTTGATGATACGGCCTGTAGAAGGCCCATTGTTTCTACGGCCCGTAGAAGGCCCATTGTTTCTACGGCCCGTAGAAGGTCCACTGTTTCTACGGCCCGTAGGAGGCCCAGTGTCACTACAGTAAATATTAGCCCATGGTTATTGTGGCCTAGTTTTAAAAAATAGGTTATTGCAGCCACTAGCAAATCGCGGAAAAAGAACTGCAATGACTACAAGCAAACAAATAAACAAGACAACAAGGAAATAAATAAGCAAGCAACTTACGCTAGGCTATCACTGCTATCACACATATTACATCCTTTGGGCATCAAAGTTCGCCACCAAAGTGCAAATAAACGCTACCGACAAAAGAATATACAAAGCGAGAACACTTGAAGGCACTAGGCCTGGCCAGGTCGCCCCCCCCCCTTCCCAAACAGCTGAAGAAGCTGAGTAGACCTCAGTTGTGTCAACGATAGATGCATCAACACTAGATTTAAGGCATGATGGTGCGCACGGCAGTCCTCTGACATCTTCATTGCATCTTTGACCTCAAGTCGGAGCTGAGCTGAAGCAAGCCTTTCCGTTAAAGTTGAGACTGAAGAAGTCGAACTGATTGAGGCAGCGACTGCACAGAGGTTGTCTCACACCTACTGGTGAGTAGCTTCAACTCACTGTCTTCATCAAGACAGGACCTTGGGGTCATCTCGCTGTCCTCAAGATGGTTTGGCTCATTATCTTCCGTAAAGTTCTGCCTGGCGTAAGAGATACGACTCTGAAAGAGAAACAAGGAGACATGTAACAAGTTTCACAATTATATAAGCAAATAAATGGATCTGTTCTGCATAAGGAACATGTTTTTACAACTAAAATTTGAAACTGGTAGTTGTTGCAAACATCCAATCAGATGTAAACAGCAAAGAAAACAACAGTGGAGGCAATGATGCCTATCCAAATCTATACTAGAACAAAGTTTGAAGGCTTGAGAAGGATGAACTTACATTACATGTTAACACGGGCTGGACAAAGCCCTTCTCCATGTTGATGGAAGGATAATTCAATAAATTCCCCAAAGAAAATTCTTTATAAGCGTTGCCATTATTCTACATTTTGCAAAGAGTAAATATAGATCAAATTATTGGGAGAAACAGAGGATAATGAAGCTCAGGTGCAGATTGATGATACATAATCAAATAGAAATAAATTAAGTACAACGTTACAAGGCAAAAGGGAGAGAGGTACTGACAAGAGCAATGCAGAGCCCATTATTGTTTTGAGATCGTATGATCCTTTGAGCAAGGAGATTCATCTGAAATTAGTTTTCATACAATAGAGAAGGTAAGGCACAAGCGGAAATTTAGGAGTTCAAATTTTGAATTGATATCATAGACAAGATTACTTATTTGGGCTCCCAGCAGTTCTAATAGGGGTTTGGCCACTGGAGTAGGGGTAAAGTGTGGTACAGTTGGGCCTGTGTTTCCTGTGGCTGCTGATCTATCTGATTTAACAGGTACCACCACCTTTTCCAAATACCTAGTTTGTACTCCTTGAGGATCTGCACTCACCCTCTTCCTTTTGGACATCTATCACGAAAGAACAACATTTATTTGGAAAAACATAGTGTGACGACACATGGAATAGGTACAGAAAATCGATAGTTATGGCATATACTCATATATGATGCTTAAACTAAGCAGATGGTGTAACAAAGTAGAAGAAATGCAAGAGGTCAGACGCAAAATATGTGCGACCAATACAACTTTGCAAAGTTATAGCAAGCACCTTGATGGGTGAATAAGATAGGCCATCCTCCACCATGCCAATTTTGTTAGCCAGTGGATCATTCTGCAATATTCCTCTCGTGCGCCCATTCTCATATTCATTTTGATATTGTTCAATATCTGACATGCATGAAAACATAAAAACAAGTGAGATTTTCTTTGTAATGCAGAAGTGATTCTAATCCAATACTGCCTCCTGTAAACCCCTTTGTGCTATCTCTGCAATTCTTTTAAAAGATGCCATGCATGCTGTAATTTGTTGTGTGCATTAATATAATGTGGCCTACTACTCAAAATATGAGCGCTCGAAGTGATGACACTTCGCAGATGATAGCTTCAACATATAGTAAAGAAGAACAAGTCGACTGACTGTGATTCAAAATATACTAAGGAGAACAACTCGACTGACGATCGACCGCAAGAGAAGAGTATCATCTTAAAGAAGAGCAGAAGAGCAAGCAGATTGAAGATATTACAAGTGTTTCAATACAACGTCGGTTGGCCACCCATGATGAACTAGAGCGCACAGAGAAATACTATTCTTTCTGGTCTCTCCATATGTGGCTCACATGCATTTCGAAACTAAAGTAGGAACATTTAGCTAACCAATTAAACATCTCTCAGTTTTACTAATATCAGCAATAATATCATATATGAATTTATACAACTAAGCTTGTTTAGCTCGATGGGTGGAGCAGTGCTATTACGACACAAACCACGTAGGCTGATCGTGGTCATCATAAAATGGGGAAAACATAAGCATGATCGATGCAGGTGTTGACCGTGGCAGTGGGATGGCAGATCTGAAGCTGCAAACCGCGCAAAGGGTAGTTAGCAACCGATGTTTGCTTTGAAATAACAACTAAGATTTGGTATGGACAAGAAAGTACGGTCAACAAGTGACAAAGAAATACAATTATGCAGTCTCTCTATATGTCGCGACATGCATTTGGAAACTCAAGTGGGACATTTAGCTAACCAATTAAATGTGTCGGTTAACTAATATCAGTATCATATCACAATCATATTTGAACAACTAATCTTTCGAATTTTGAGTGTTGTGTTGTTTAGCTTGAAGGGTGGAGTAATGCTAGTATGACAGAAAGCACCTACGGAGGTCATAGTAGAGTAGATAAAAGGGGAAAACCCTAAGCATCAAGAGAAAAATCAGGAAAGTGGAACTAGCTGGACCAGTGGGTGGCGCACATGCTTTTCGAAACGAATATAGGAACATTAGGTGACCAATTAAGCGTTCTCTATTTTAGTAATATGAGCATCATATCAGATTCGTATTTGAACACGTAAGCTTTGGGTTGAGGTCTTGAGGAGCAGTGCTAGCACGACACGAAGCACCTACGATGATGGTAGTGAATATAAAGGGGAAAAACCATAAGCTTTACGAGTATAGTGCCCGTGCCATGGTGGATCTGAAGGTGCAAACCGGACAAAGCTACTTCGCAACCAATGTTTGCTTTCAACTAGCCACTACGATTTGGTACGGACAAGAAAAGTAGAGTAAAAAATTACGATCTATTTTCCGGGTGAGATCAATAACTTAAGCACATATGGAAGAGCACCACCTCTCTTGCGACACCGTGTAGGCCTATCTTGTCGTTGAGGGTCTTCTTGGTGCGATGGTTTGTCGTGGCGGGGAAGAAGACTTTAGATGGCAGACGGCCGGGTCAGGGGATATATCCTGTTGCCGTGGACGAGGCGGTCGTAGGAGCGGCAATGGCAAGGTGGAGAACGGCGCCGATGAAGCGAGAGGAGGCGATGAAAGGATCCTGGTCCAGCGCTGTGGATGAGAGACGTCCATCTCTTGCAGTGGACGACGGGGTAGGGGTAGCTGCTCCGGCAAGGTGGAGGATGGGGTGGCGGACGGAGGAGGCTGGCCGCAGTGCGGAGGTTGTCGTGCCGCCGACGGTGTATGAATGGGGAAATGGAGGGGGGCGATCTCAAACATTGGGACGCACTTCTCTGAAATGGGGGAAGTTACGAACTTATCCCCCGTTTAGAATTTCAGACATCGCGTCGGTTGGGGATAGGACGGTAATCTCGCATCTCCCAAATATTTGCCGGTAACTATTTCGGGCGAGGAGAGGGTGTTTTGCCGCCCACGGTGTATGAACGGGGCTGACAGGTAGGGCGGTTGTGTCACGTATGATGGAAGTTACACATCTGCCCCTATTTAAAATATTAGCCTACATCGATTTCAGACGAGGAGAGTTTGTTTTGCCGCCCACCGTGTATGAATGGGGAAATGGAGGAAGAGACACATGTCTTTCGGACGAGCTTGAATCAAATGTGTTTTGCCCAATGCTTACGCCCACCGTGTATGAATGGGCTCGAGAGGCCGTCGTGTCACGTCTGATTGAAGTTACTAGTCTACCCCTATCGACAACAGTGTAAATCCGGTCGATAAGGATGTCAAGTGTCAGGGGTAGACAGTAATTTCCATCTCGCAAACACTTGCTTCGGGCAGCCCACAAATTATAGTGGGTGTTTAGCCGCTTGCTCAAAACTTGGGAGAATTAGCATTCACGTTTGCCACGGGACACGCAAACTAAATTCAAATCCAGTTTGTATTCGATTACGAATACCCACAGGTAATTATATGTTTTGTTATTTATTTCTTCAAAACCACAACAAAGATTTATTCCACCTTTATATATGATTATGATTTAGAAATGTCGTGATCTTTGAATTCAGTAGGTTGGATACACTCTGATTCAAATAGTTATTTCATCCAATAAAATATGCTCACACGAAAAACAGTTCACCTTATGTCAATCATACAAGTACTGAGGATTACCTCGCCTAAAAAATTCAGATCATTACAACACATGGACAACATGGAATTCCGGACAACATAGGGGGCCTTGCAACATAATCCATTCAGAGACATGACACAACATGCAAGTACAATAATCTAATTACAATTTCAAGTGGTATCTGAAGAAGAACCGGGATTACCTTAGGCTTCAGATAGCAGAAACAGCAGGACCTCCTCCGTCTTCAAATGCAACATTCTTACTTCCTCCAATTCTTGGGTTGCTTGCATAATGCGTGCCGTTAATTCCGTAATTTCCAGCCTCAAGACAAAGATTACCTCATTCATGGCAGCCACACCATCTCTTTACGCCTCTAGTAGAGCCTCAAGCACTATAATATACGTACTCAGACTGCTCTCGGCGGTGTTGCCTCTGAACTGCTACCATCTGGTAACATGGATGGCGACCTTTGCTTCCACAAATAGATTACGGGGTTGTACATTGTGCCCTAGTGTGAACGGCATCCTGAAAGGTTTCATTTGGACATAAGTAAGAGATAGTTATCATATGATCCAGGCAGTAAGCTTACATGGTAAACGGCGGATTTAATTATTGCCGAGCATGGCAAACTATATTTAAATGGTTCAAGCAGCATCGGTAGAAAAGAAATTAAAATGGTAAGATGAAAGTTGAAAGGGAGTGTACAACCGCTATATTTAAGTTGCCAAGGCATCTAAGCAGTTGAAATAATCGACAAAGCACTTAACGGTGTGGCCTCATATAAACTACGAAGACAGTCTTGTGATGAAGTTGAGAGGAAAAGTTAAGGACTCAAATGAAATAGGCATGCATTTCTTTACGATAGTACAACAGTAATCGCGACATATTGGCCAACTCAGGTATAACGTAACAACAAACACGCATTCGAATCAAGCAATACAGCAAAGCAGACAACTGAACTATTTGTAATTCGGTAGGATTACACGTTGAGGGCACAAGCCAAGAAATCAGCCCACTCGCATTACATTTAACATGTACTAAAACACACTGGCTTACCATATGTTGTTGTGAAGCCTAGCTGCTGTTGCAATGTTCTTTGGAGATATCGTCAGCATCCCTTGGTTGCAAATCTAGTTGTTGTAGTTTATTCTGCACCATCTATTTAGATAAAATTAATTTTAATCGCATGCACTGGTCCGAATTGATCATCAATGGTTCATCTAAACTAATGAAAGAAGGGTGTGTGCATACACGACAATATATCTGCTTCCCTCTATTTTTATGCTTGTTCGAGGTGCCAACACCAAAGGAACAAATATTTTGCTTGATGGGGTTCGCAGCTCCATAATTAATAAAAGCATCAAATTAGTCATGCAACTTGGGAAGATCAAGAACACACAAACAAGTAATGAACAGAGGCTAGGAGCAGTGATGTAATAGCTAGCATCAGAAAATGTAGGGTAAAACAAACAAAAAGCAGCGAAACCACATGCTAGTTTGCTGATGTGTAATTAAGCATAGAGAACATTAAGCGATCGATGGAAACAACAGGTGGCATCGAGAACAAAACTAAAGCATATTAACTATATGTGCACCGGTATGTAATTTAACACATGTAACATGTTCACTTTGCCGTAAGTATGGCCCTACAGTGCAAGCGAGAATAACGCATCTCATGAAAAACTGAATGATGCCTGAAGAAATTCAAATGTGCGGTGCTTATGCTAGGGAAGTGAACGTAGGCGCCGGCCGTTGGATAATAGTACCTGATTCTCGGCGTATGGGTATCGTTGTCATACTTGATAGCTAAGGATCGTCGATGGTGCTCGTGTTGCGGTTGAGTTTGGGCGGTATCGCCGTCAGCTGAAGCTGCCCGATTACTACGGTTGCGGCGCCTGTTGACATACAAGAAAGCTCATCTGTGGTAAGTGAACAGTTGCACGATAAAGAGAAAAACCAAAGGAGTACAAATCGAAATAACCTGATGAGGCTGCGGCGTCGGTAAAGCAGGGCTGGTGGAGTTGAATATGGCGTCCGTGGAGCGGGTCCGGTGAAGTGGACGAAGGCTTTGGCGGGCGCGTTGTATAGTGCTTTCGGTGAGGCGGATCTGTTGCATCGGACGAGGGCTTGTATGCAGGGCCAGCGAAGAGGCGGACGAGGGAGTCAGTGAAGGGCCTACGCTGTGGTGGAGGGTGCCGGTTAAGCAGATCCGGTGTGGTGGACCATGATGGCGGTCAAGGAGATCTAGAGTGGTGGACCATGATGGCGGTCAAGGAGATCTAGTGGTGGACAAGCCAGTCCCTGAAGTGGCTCCGGTGAAGTGGTGAGTTGGCAGTTGGGGGTTCCAAGGTGCGGAAGGTAGATCCGGCGGGGTGTGAGGTCCACCGCTGCGGCGGAGGACTAGATTCGGCGGCTTGCCGTGATTGGGGGGGCGTCGGGGTGGGGAAGGGGAGGGGCTCTGGGGAAGAATGTTGGGGGCAAAGAGGGGAAAACAATGGAGTTACCAAAGTAGCCCTTTTCTGTTCATGTGGCAGGGGTAAAACAGGAATATCGCAGGGCTAAACTTTCGGGCGCGTGATATTTCGATGTGAGCGGGAAGTTTGAAAGCTTTTGGCGCCTAAAATTATAAGTATTCTGCTCTCGTACGGCCAACTATGATATCATGGCCGACAATTTGTTTTTTTTTCATGCAAAAAAAATGTGCAAGTTTTGAAAATCAATGTCTCCAACTCGAATCTTAGATTGTCCATTCAATTCAAATATGGATCATTGAGCTACTACAAGCAAATACCATCATACGGTCCAATTCAAATGAAATTCCAAATGTGTTTATCCTAAATATGATGACAAAAGCAAAAATGTGTATGTGTATGAATAAAGTGGATGATTATAAAGTTTGAACATGCTCATATGTGTATATCTCTAGGTTTGATATATGAATTTGAAATCACGAAATCCCAACTTAAAAAATGTACCTCCGTTTAAATGAATTACAAAAGCTAATGATGGAGTCGAATTCCAAAATTCCAATCTTAGGTTTGTAATTCTGGTACATCAAGGTATATCACGCATGTTCAAAAGTATCGTTATCTCATAGTACAAACTGTGAAACAAATGGATCAACCATGAGTGCACAATATCTCAATTACGCTAAAGTCCCTCGAATATAGACACCTCACTCTTTATGTGAAGTCAACCCCCCCCCCCCTACCACCACCACACACACATACACACATAGAGAAGTCGTTCTCTCCCCCAAACACCAACACACGAGCACATTAACACCCCTCTCTGTTGTAAAGTCCGGACCCCAACATAGGTCTCTAACACTTTGTCTCTCGGGCATGTACACATCTCTTCCCTCACTTTCTAGGTCTCCCGCTATCTCTCTTACCCAAGCACACACACTATGTAGAGTGTATATTTCCCATACACACAAAACGTCGCCCCCAAACGTCTATCTCCCTAGTTATGTGGTTCTCGCAAGACTCACCTCACACACCACCCCCACGGCAAACAAGCACACTTTGTCTCCTTGTGCACCACTCTCCTCTTTCTATCTCTCCCACATGCGGACCCGCCCCAGCTCCTTCCCTGCATACATATATGTCGTGACTCTTTGCATAGCTCCCTAATGTATAATCGTTCTTGATTTCGCATATTTTTCTCTACACCATCTATTCTAGATCTCTCATGAAGTCCCTATCACACACATGATGATTCGCTTCCCTTGTGTCTCCGTTCATAGGCCAATTTCGGACAACATCAACATTGTCTCCCTATCTATACGCCATTTATGGACACAAACGACCCCTCTCGCCCCCTCTCTTCCTCTCTCTCTCTCTCTCTCTCTCTCTCTCTCCGTCACTAGCTCTCTCTTTCTCTCACTAGTACTCCTACACAAGACTAAGTTGGTGATGCTGGTGTGTCTGCCATCCGTCGTTTCTGACCATTAGATCTACATCTAAGAATTGTGAGGTAAGTTGTTTCCTTTTCTCACCAACATCCCAGTTGTCTACCAATTTGCAGAAAAAACCCATAATTAGTATCTTAAAACCAACCACATCCCTCCCTGACCTCACCAAAGCAGCCCAAGGAATATATTCTAATTGAAACATATGTATATCAAAATTAGACTGTTTTGTACCAAGTTTGTGAATAAGTATTATTCTAATTATGATTCGTTAAACGGACATGAACATTGCTAGTATTTCCAACCATGCATTTTTTTCCTAGTATTCCATAGTTTCTAGTTTTCCATCAAGATATTAGTCACTCATGGTTGATATTTACTTTCAATCATGTACACATATGCACTATGTAACTAGCATTGCTTATTGGCTTCCAAATCTTAACTTTCACTCCTACTTACAATATGTAGAGTATTCAACAAAAAACTACCACTTTCAACCAGCCCTAGGAAGAATCTATTGTACAAAAAATAGCAAAAACATACCCAAAATTTCTTAATCCACGCCAAAAACTACTACCTAGTACTCCTACCGATTAGGTTCGTTTAAACCCATTTATGACAGGGTTGCCCCACATGTCCGTGCTGACGAGGCAGCTTAAACCAACACATTTTGTTTGACCCTTGACATGAGGGACCCACATCCGACCTTCTATCCTGTTATTCCCCCTCAAATCATTATTTTTCCTGAACATTACTTCAACCAGTACTGATTCGTGTTCGTCGGTGGCGCAGATGATGAGCTAGTTGGCCGCTCCGCCAGACGAGCCGGACGCCGCGCTGGCCTCCGCACGGGTTGGCAGGCTGGCCCGAGCGTGACTCACGAGCGAGCAAGCCGCCGCGCTGGCCTTCGCTCAAGCCAGATGGCTGGCCTGAGCGCGGCACGCGCGAGCAAGCCGCCACGCTGTCGTGCCAATCTAGCTAGCAAACCTTGCAGACAAGCAGCTGGACGGAGCTATCTTGGCTAGCTAGCGGCCGCGAGCGCCGGACGGAGGTGGCATGCGGGCTGCCCCAACATGGGCTCCGCACCGCCGGCGGTTTTGACCTCGCCTTTTGCCGGCGGCGGTAGCTGCGTACCATGGCCGAGGATGACTAGGTGGACGGGCCAGAGGTAGGAGGTTACTCGAGGATTTTTATTGGTAAGAGCATGTACAATGGTTGATAAGGTAGTCTTATCTTAAGTCTGCCACGTATGCAAGTGGTAGTAGTTTCTTGGCATTTTAGTGGTTTCTTGCATTATTAGGGGTTTCTTGTAAGGAACAATGTACGTACTACTAGCGACAAAAGGTGATTCTAGGTTGCGTTGTACTCCAACGAGTACTACTAGTGGTCGTGGGAGTGTATAACTCGTTTTGTGGGTCCGATCCCGGCCGAACGCACGGCGGCCTTTTTTCTAAAATAGTACTACTACACTTCGCTGCGAGCCATATTTTACACGGGTAGTTTGAGTTTTGAAGTCGAACGGACGTGCGGCCCCACAATCTGGGTGCACTGGACAGCCTAGCCACGTGAACGGGTTTTCCTTCCCAAAGCATCCCGTGGCTCGCGTGCTCGCCCTAGCCGCACCTCGCTTGCAGCTTCCCCATCAGCTAGTAGCATATTTAAACTAGCGCCTCCTATTAAGCCCGAGGAGCCGAAAAAAGCTGGCGGGGCATTGGGAATCGTGCAATATGGCTCCGCACGTAAAGTGCTCTACTACTACTCAGAGCTTGTGGCGTTACGCATGGACTTCACTCCATTATCGTCTATACTATAAAAGAAATTCCTCTTGACGTGTTTTTTTAAACCGAGGCAAAAGCTTTGCTTCATCTCATTCATAAAGAAGGAACTACTAACAAAGTTTGACGAGATCCATTACACCTCCACAAATGGAAGCGAAAAGCCTAGTCTCGCTGTATCAAATAACTCAAATGTTCTGCCCCTGCAGTAACCGTCGCTGATAAACAGGCTGCTAGTGTGTGCGTGAGAGGAGCGGCTGAGTAGGCCAGCTACTCCTACGTGAGAGGAGCGGCTGAATATAGCACCGAGAGTACCCACTAGGCCACTACGCAGGTGTACTTCCCCTGCATTGATAGTACAGCGATGGTTCTAGAGAACAGTAGTACCCTCCACTTCCAACTATAGCTCCTTGGCCCTGAGATTCAAGAGTTCAAAACTGGTGCACTATACTAGACTAGACTAGAAGTACAGTACATCGCACTACTAGTTGAGAAAAGTAGTATTGGTACTGCTTTCTGATGCAATCGTACTCCTCCATCACATAATGTAAGACGTTTTTGACACTAGTTGGCGTTTACAAAAATGGCAAAAACATACCCAAAATTTCTTAATCCGGGCCAAAAACTACTACCTAGTGCCAAAATTTCTTACTAGTGCTATTATTTATAGTATAATGCAATCCCATAACGTTCCATAATGCTAGTACTAGTAGTAAATAATAGCCTCACCCCTTCACGAGGAATGATCTACAGTTGGAAGGACGAGGCCCTATGATTACTACGCTCTTATCTCCTCCTCGCCAGTTCCCCTCCCCCCGAAGAGAAGGCAGTTCGTCGCTGCTCCCATGGATTCGCCAGGCGGTTCTCCTCCTCGTTGGGGATGGGAGACCTTGGACGATGATCCTCTAGGAGAAATCGCACGCCGCTCCGACGTCCTCACCGCTGCAAGACTCGGTGCTTCCTGCACCAACTTTTTCAAGACGCTGCTTAAACAGGCTTGGGAAAAGGACATGCTTGTTGGTCTTCCATGCGTCCTCGAGGAGAAGGTTCTTCTACGGTACAATCCTTCGAACAGTCCACCGCTCCTCGCCATGGTTGCACGTTGACTCCGCTAGAGTTGTTGACGTTGAGAGGTAGTCGGATTTTGTCCGATGAGCAGGTCAGTAATGGAGTTTGATCATGTAGTACTTAGTTATTCCATTTCCATCCCGTAATTTCTCCGCTGCCCACCGTCTTATATATAGGTCTGGGTCGGTGCCAACAAAGATTGGCTTGCATACCTCCGGACGTATACCACCATCATTTTGCACAACATCCACAGCAGTACGGCCGTTCCGGTAGACCCCTTCTCCACCATTGGGATCGGCTTCCGGACTGGCTGGGCTTGAATACGTATGATGATGCCTACATGAGATTGAAGAAGATAGCAATTGCGGACCCGCCGACAAAGCGACGCGGCTACGACGATTACTATCTCATCCCGGTGTTCGACATAAGTATTGCCATCAATGCAAGACGCAGTAACGACAGAGGCTGGCGCATGTTGGCGATGGCAGATTTGTACCCCTACACATTCGAAGACGCTGTGCGCCATCTAGGCCGCATCTTCGCGGTGACAAGCCAGGGGACTTGTTTCATCTGGTTTCCATCCTCTGATGCGGAGATTACAAACGGAATGCACAAACCATCATTTGCATCCCTAATGGTACTCCATTATTTTGCAGGGACCAGTCATCCCCCAATCAAAATAAGATCGCCGATCTTGGATGTGCATTTGCATCCGCGATTCAGTCTAACCTGGAACCTTGTAGCTGACTTTGGCATATTGGGATCAACTATCTTAGCAGTCGTTACCCATGGTACCACTGATGTGCAACAGGGTCACACAATCTACCATGATCGGACCATCACCATCTACCCAGGTATTCCATTTTTTTAACCCTCTCGCCTTCTCTTTCATTGTTGTACTAGTATTATACTTAGTAGTACTAGTAGGAGTACTTTTTACCTTGGAGGACGCATTATAGCTAGCTAGGCCCTTGAAGACTTGAACCCACTAGCTGCCACCATTTTTGTTTTTCCATGTCTTACTATCTCATCCATGTAGCCAAGAGTGGCTATATATAATAAGCCGGTTATTTTACTTCCTCTATACGGAGTAGTACTATTTGCTCGCATGTATTCGACCGCCATATTTGAGCACAACATTATTATGCATGGACCTTGACTATGTACGCCACCATGTGTCCAGATCTGGGATCTTTGTGTGTACCAGATGAACGGCGCTGAGTTCGACCCCGTGATGCTACGTGGGTGCCGAGGAACACTCTTGGAGAGTACTCGCTCATCGGGGACAGCTACCCCATTGTGAAGCGGATGCCACCTTCCATGCACGACACGGAAGGCCTGCCTTTCATGAAGCATGGTTGTGTCTTCATTGCGCATCACGGATGAACGACATCTTTGGGACACACGCTTATCCACGATTTATGCCGCTTCAGCTTGGATGTGTCTCCATCGTGTGGAACCGGACTAGAAAGCTGCGACAATGATTCCGTTGCCCACCGCTATGGAACGTGCCATCCATGAAGAACACACAGGACTGGCACCGGAGGAGGACATGCATGTAGTCCATCTATAACGTGTAAGTGGAGTACGGTAATTGTGAACGGTAGCGCTGTGAATATATGTAGACTAGTCGTGCACAAATTTATCACATGAATTGGAGATGAACTTGTGTGGCATAGTGGCATTTGTCCTTTAGAATTTATTACTAGTAAATGTGTTATGTGTACGTGAAACTTGTGTGGTTGTCGCACGGGCTCCAACATGCTTTTTGAGAAAAAAAAAGGTGGCACAGCTTTGGATATACGTGATGTGGCGGCATCATACAGTAGCATCGTTCGCTATAGTTGTAGTACACTCCTACTAGGAGGACAACTCCTATAAAACCTTGCGCTTTTGCTCTTTGCCTCTTCGGGAGGTTCAACAGTTCGTACTCGTGTGAACCTTGCACTTGGCTCTTTGCCTCTTCGGAAGGTCCAACAATGATGATACTACAGTACAATATGCTTCTAGCAATCTGACACTGATTGAACTGCTGCACGTCCACCGCGAGGGCGAGGGCGAGGGCGAGGGAGAGGGAGAGGGAGGGAGAGGGAGAGGGCGCTGTAGTCAAAACCCTCTCCTCGTCCTGCGAACCATCACGGCGTGGGCGAGGGAGAGGCATAATCATAAGCTTCTCCTCGTTCGGCGAGTTGACGGGACACATCAAAGGAGTACTAGTACTAGTAGTAGTCCATACTGCGTCCTTTCCGATTAATATGGCTTATTTTGAAACAAGAAAAATACACTGGCGGTCAACGTATGTAACAATACGCTCTTTACGGTCACTATATATAGTTTTGCGGCGATTATACGATCACTATCTCATCGTAGAGCACCGTATTGCACCCTACTGACCGGCCACATAGTCGACGTGGCACTTTGTTGATTGGTTAAATTGTCACCTGGTTTCTGGGTCCCACCTGTTAGTTGGCAGAGCAAAGAAATCAGTTAAACAAAACTTTACGCAGGCGCGACACGAGTCCAACCCTTGCGCGCGAACCGCCCTGGTTGTGTATGTGAGTGCATGCACGTGTCCTCCCTCAGTCTTCCAACAAAGAGTGTACATCGGCTACAAAACAAAGAGTGTGGTACATAATGTACATCTACACTTCCAATGCCTTTAGCCTTTAGTCTAAATCGATATTGATTGACTAATGCACCAACTTGTGTTGTAGGTATAGGCTACATGTCTATCCTTAATTACAGCATGCAACGGCCTTCATTTAATCTTCTTATCTCAATGGTCGCATGCACACATAAGTCTGCTACTTTTGGGCGTTAATTATGCCCTTGTCAATGTGTAAATCTCTAAATGTACTGTCTTCCACGGACGTAGGAAGTAGGTTAAGCACTTGAGCGTGAGCTGTGTGTGTTGCATCGTGTGCTGTGTGCCGCATGGGTGCGTGAGTGTTGCGTGCGTCCATGTGTACGTGTGAGTGTTGCATGTTGCATGCATGCATGCATGCATGGGGCATACTCCCTGCCATTGACATGTTCATATTTCAAGCTTCCTCTGTTCCCTCCATATGGTGATACTCCCTCTGTTCCCAAATTGTTCGGTTTAAAAGCCTCCCTCTGTTCCCAAATACGGAGTATTTGTCTTTCTACAGATTTCAACAAGTGACTAGGTACGGAGCAAAATGAGTGAAGTGAGCGTAGAGGCATAGGGATACTGTAGAAAGGAAGTCCTTGTGATCCATTATTCCCCATCTCGATCAGAGAGAACTATTCAACTAGTCTTCACAGTGAAGTGACAATACACGCTGCAGCAGATGGGGCATGTAATTAATAAGCTGAACCAGCATGTTGTTGTTACTAAATCAGCCTTACCCAGTACTGCCATCATGTTTGCCAGTAGAGCACGCTTCCGCAAATACGCCTACGCACCTATGTCCTCCATTAACTGACATATGGGCCCTCTTGTGGTAGACCCACATGTCATCGGTGTAACTATTTACACTCCGAAGGATGGTATATCCTGGTAGTAGTACTAGTAGAATTGAGATTTAATGCACGTTCTTCCCGTCTTCCACTCTTCTTCCTCCTCTCTTCTTCTTCCTCCTCTCTTCCCCATCGCCGGCCCGCACACCATTTACCCCGCTCATCGCTCGACCGGGCTGGCGCCATCTTCCTTGGTAGCTCACGCATACCATATCCCCCGCCACCGCTTTCGGCCACATGAGGAGAAGCTTCTTCGCCGCCTACCAATCCACTTCCCGGCTGGCTCGCAGCACCGAAAACCCAATGGCAGAACCGATCGACACGCAGAGCCGCGATTGGAATTCCCTCCCGATGTTCTCTTGGAGCAGATCTATAGTCGTATGGACCTACTCAGCACCGTCCGTCGGCCGCATGCTCGGTGTCTTTGTACCGTCTACTAAATGCGCAACCGGCCGGCTCTTTTCAAGACACCACGCTTGCGATGCCCGATCCTCACAGGTGGCCCAGACACCGACTTGACGATCCTACGGAGGTTGTCGTGGTGCCCCTCGACATGCTACCACTACCAGTCCACCTGTCCTTCATGCGCGCCCACTACTGGGCGGGCATGAAGGCCAACTGGATCGTCCTCATCCACCACACCGGTAGTCCGTGGCGTCTACCCAGGAGAGATCACCCTTCCATCGTTTGATACTGCCGACATCGAGCCTCGCGGCCCGCCGGACACTCCTGCCTACTACACACGAGACGTTTCAAGCTTTTGGCTCGACCTCTGTTTGCAGAAAGTTGTAATCTGTGAAGTGCCCACACCATCAGAAGACTACATGGATTACAAGCTCATTGCCTTGTTCAACATGGGATTAGTCTATCTGGAATCCGGTCACCATACATGGTTATGGCTCATCATCAATCCTGTTGAGGCAACATTTACATCGATGCTATAGTGCATGATGGCATCGTTTACGCGGTCGACGCACAGATTGGCTGCCTATACTGGTGGAATCTATCATCGTGTAGTTGTTCTATCTCATCTCATCTTTACCTTATGAATACGACTGCCTGTTCATTTGTTACAAATTTAGAATGCATAGCATGTCTATAACCACATCATTGCTATGTGTTCATCTCATTTCCTAGATTTTTATGACCACACATGTTATTGTTAGAGTTGATATGAGAACAATTGGCATCTAATGATTGTTAGAATACATATTATGAGCATAACATCATGATTGCTATATGTTACTCTCGTTTACAAGATTTTTATAACAACGCATGTTATTGCTTAGAGTTGATATGAGAACAGTAGTAGTAAGTGCTATGGTAGAATATGAGTAGGCGCTGCCATAGCTGTTTTCCTCTCATTGTTACATGATGTTTGAACCATGACATGTTGCTAGAACATGAAAGTCATTGGCTTATATTTTTAACTTGGCGTATGATTATGACCACGACATTGCAATTCTCTGTCTATGATTTGTGTCACTGTTATAATAATCTTAATTCCACACATACTCCGAACATGATTGTTTATTTTTTTCCTTTTGGTCTCCAATTTGAATTGTTGCATCAGATGCAAATGCGCTGACCTTCATGATTCCAGGACCTGGAATCATACCAGCCGGTGGGTGGTGGTTTATCGCTCGTTCAGCTGACTGCGGTCATTTGATGCTCATTCGCATGTACCAAATTGACCAAACCATTACATCAAACCACATGCAGTACAATGCATGGGGCGTTCTTGACATCGATGGCTATGGCTGCTTCGTGTTCGAGAAAGATTCCAGCTCCGTTGGGCCAGGCGTATTCAACTGGAGGCGGGTTTACAGCCTCGGCAACCACTCCTTGTTCCTTGGGCTCAATTATCCGATCATCCAACCAATCATCGATCATATCACCAACGATGATTACTGTGCTATGCAACTTCCTTTCGCGAGGGGGGCTGTGTTTACACATCATACCATGGGTTTCATGAATCACCATATCCAGAGATTCGTCGACACAGCTTGTTGCCAGGTAATCTTCAGTGTGTGAAAGGCATCAAGCTTCCATGCGATGGATGGCTTTTGCAAACCCGACATGCGGCGATGTGGTTCATGCCAACAGCAAATATGCACAACTTGATTCGTGCTGATATCTAGACTGAGCCATGTATTCTGCTGCTGTAGCACGACCCTCTTTTGTTGGATACTTTTACTGTTGTTAGTTTGAAGTACTCCTCTGGTTTGAAGGATAGATACCTTCCTGGGATCAAGTGCATCCTAACTCACCTGCGTAGGATGTACTGATAACGATGATGGAGATGTTGTGCTTCAAGTGCGTACTTGTTAGTTAAACCTATGTATAACTTGTGAAACTAAATACAACTAGTGAGTAGTACAGTAGCAGTACTAGTATACGTCAGTCAAATTATTCATCATGTCCACACATTCAATTGACGTGACAAAACGCTGCGCGTGAGGTGACACAAGAATCCCGGCGGCGTGTTCGGGTATTCTAGACTTCAGATTTGGAGTACCACTTATCTGTCGAAATCTTTCATCATTCACTTAAAACAGTCGATTGATCATACATTGAGTACCATATAACTAGAATTACCGATGCAAGTCGAAGAAGGATTGGCCGGTGCTTTGGCTGGCGTCAAGTTCGATCCCACGGATCAGAGCTGATCGAGCACCTTGAGGCCAAAGTGAGTCTTGACAGCGAGATTTCAGTCTCTCATCGATTTGTTCATACCAACCATCGACAATGAAAGCACAACATATGCTACACCCAACCTGAGAAACTTCCAGGTAAGACACCGATCGGCCGTCTACTTGCACAAACATATTCCTTTGTTTATAGCTCTATTTTTTAGACGCAGACCTGGTGAAGCAATTACAGTTTGACAGTTAATAAAAAGTGAAACAAGTGACTGCAACATGCCAAAGATGTTATGAAAATGCTAACTAGGTACACTAAAGCCTGTATTCCACAATACTGCAGGTATCACAATCGAGTGGCCTAAGGAAGCAATTCTTCCAGCGCAATTCCAGGGCGTTCAAAAGGGGCACGTGGATGCGTCGCAAGATACAGTCGGAGTGCGGCATGCACGCGATGTGGCTCAAGACCGGCAATACCTTGCCGGTGATGGTTAACAGCCGGCAGAGGGGCAGCAAAAAAGGTTCTGGTGCTGCACACCAACAAGAACTTCGACCAGCAGAGGACCAACTGGGTGATGCACCAGTACCACCTCGGGGACCTGGAGCAAGAGAAGGAGCGGGAACTGGTCCTCTCGCAAGATTTTCTACCAGACGAACACTAGGGCGATAGTAAAGAGATTATAAGTTAGTTAGGTATTGGTAGTTGTACTACCTTGTCGTCCACAAGTTGGTATTGTTGTTAACGATCTTTTGGTATGAACTTGCATTTGCTTCCAACCATCATGCCAAGGGTCGGCGTGGATATAAAGCTGAATCATTTGTTTCGAAACGAATTTTCAGGCACCTGATTTTTATTTGATGGGTAGCATAAGCACCCGCCGTTCGAGTTCCCAGTTCTCCAATTTTTTCGAAACAACTGCATGCACTTATTATCACGATAAAAAAACAATATCTGTGCTGCATCCCAGTTATCAGTCTGTACTTGCAGAATTCTCTCGTTTATTGAGCACGTATATTGTTTTTTCAGGTCGAGCAAGTTTCAACTGGGCTGCAGACTGCCCAGGGTTGGTTTTGTTTTTAACAGGCCCAACCCATGACGACAACGGGGCACAAAGATCCAGCAGGTATCTACTGGCCTTTGGCCCGCCAGCGTTAGTTATATTTTGTCTTACAACATCCGCAGGCAGTTTATTTACTGAATCAAACACACAGTCCAGTTCTATTTTCCTCTTGAAACGCATGTCCTACATCCGTTTTCTAATCTCTACCTATAGTTTTACTAGTTCATATACATGTATCATTATATTGAAAACACATGAAATTCTCTTTTCATA
Organism: Aegilops bicornis; assembly: GCA_021605145.1. NCBI lineage: Eukaryota > Viridiplantae > Streptophyta > Magnoliopsida > Poales > Poaceae > Aegilops > Aegilops bicornis. The sequence goes on along the minus strand of CM038670.1, from coordinate 767,248,010 downwards.
TTTACATCCTTATTTTTGTTGTTTTTTCCACCCAAAGGTTGATTTTTTTACCACCGGTTTTCCCTTAAACCAACTCAATTGTCCCGCGTCTTATTTGCTCACAAAAACAAAAGATTTTTTTGGCAAATCAATAAGTTCTTAAAAAAATGTTTATCATTTCGGGATTACAACAGTTCGGACTCCATCAAAATATGCAAAGTAAGGTTGAACTTTTTGACCGTGGTCCTGGGCAGAAAATGGGATGTAATAAATTACTTAAGAATTAGCAAATGGGCTTCAAATTATAAAAAATAGCAAATGGGCTTTATGTTTATGCGCCACAGATTTGGAGGCTGACTTGTGGGCCTACCAAGTTCATGCGTACACAAGGTTTCACAAAAAACAAACTTAGTCAACAATCGACTCTACCAGCGTCAGACCGTTAGATGTCAATCTAACGGCAATCGTGCTTCTTCAGTCTCTGATCTTCCTGCCCCAGCCGCCCAAACCAGCGCCGTCGGAACTGCCTGCTCCCGCCTCCCGTGGCCGGCAGTGCTGCCGGGCAGGCCTCACGGCCCCATCATACTCGCATCCCTGGCATGTCTATCCCTCTACTCACCCACACCTCCTGTTATTTTCCAGCGATGACAGCCGAACCATTCAACCCTCGTACTCTCCACCGCGTGGGCAGCCACTGCCGTGTCTTCCCCGGATCCGTGCCGTTCCCTTCGTAGGCCTCGAGGTCGTCCACCGCCCTGGTGCTCTCGGCGCGGCGTGGTCAACGATGTCCATCCAACGGCCATAGTGCTTCTTCAACCTCTGGTCTTCTTGCCCCAGCCGCCCAAAGCAGCGTCGGTCGTGCCGCATGCTCCTGTCTCCCGTGGCCGGCTGTGCTGCCGCGGAGGCCTCACCGTCCCCATACTACTCCCATCGCTGGCTAGGCCATCCCTTCACTCACCCACTCCCCTTGTTATTCTGCGACGACGGCAGCCTCACACCGCAGCCGAACCAGTGAACCCTCGTGCTCCTCTCCGCGTGGGCATCCACTGCCGCGTCTTCCCCGGCTCCACGTCGTCCCCTTCCTAGGCCTCGCCGTCGTCCACCGCCGTGGTGCTCTCAGCGCGGCGTGGTCAATGTGGTCAACGACCGACTTCCATCGGAAGAGTACTGTACGTGGAGAGGCTGACAGCTGGGTCCACAGCAGCCGCAAGGAAGTGCCTCCTTATTACGCGCAAAATAATTATTCCTCCACCTGACAGCAGGGACCCACCGGACGGGCCACCAGTATTTCGCGGAAAAAATGTTTCCCCCCTGACTGCTGGGACCCACCGGACGGGCCACCGTATTTCGTGAAAAAAACGTTTGCCCCTGACTGCTGGGACCCACCGGACGGACCACCGTATTTCACGAAAAAACGTTCCCCCCGCTGTCAGCTCGGACCCACCGGAAGTGCCTCCTTATTACGCACAGAAAAATGAATACTCCCCACCTGGCTGGGACCCACCATGGTGGGAGGCTGACTTATGGGCATACTAAGTTGACGGGGACGGAGGGCTTTGTCAACTTAGTCAATATGAACGATTCTAGCTCCAAAGTGACTGACGATGTCCATCCAACGGCTGTCGTGCTTCTTCAATCTTCGCTCTTCCCGCTCGGCCGCTCAAACAAGCGCCGGCGGACTGCTCGCTTCCTCCTCCTCATGGTCAGTCTTGCCAGCCCTCACCGCCCACCGTACTCCCATCGCTGGCCTAGCCATCCCTCTACTCACCCACACTGCTGTTATTCTTGGCGACGGCAGACGAACGATAAACCCTCAGACAGTCATACTCCCCTCCGTGGGAAACAATCGCCGAAGTCTTCTCTGCCTCCACATCGTCCCCTTCCTAGGCCTCGCTGCCGTCCACCGCCTCGTGCTCTCGGCGCGGCCTGGTCAACGTGGTCAACAACCGACATGCATCTGAAGTGGATCAGACGTGGAGAGGCCGACAGCTAGGTCCACGGCATACGCAAGGAAATGCCTCCTTATTACGCGCAAAATAATGATTCCTCCACGACATCGGGGACCCATCGAAAGGGCCTCAGATTTCGAAAAAAAGCGTTACCGGCCGGCGGCTAAGACCCACCAGCTATATCTTCGCAGGCAAGGAAGTGCCACCTTATTACGCACTAAAAATGAATACTCCCCCTGTTAGATGGGACCCAGTATAGTGGCAGGCTGACTTGTGGGCCTACTAAGTAGACGGGGACGGAGGGCTTTGTCAACTTAGTCAATATGCACGATTCTAGCTCCAGTGACCGTACGATGTCCATCCAACGGCAGTAGTGCTTCTTCAACCTCCGATCTTCTTGCTCCAGCCGCCCAAACCAGTGCCGGTCGTGCCTCGTGCTCCTGCCTCCCGTGGCCGTCTGCGATGCGGCGGAGGCGTCACCGCCAGCTACTACTCCCACCGCTGGCCAGGCCATCCCTCTACTCACCCACACCCCCTGTTATTCTGCGGCGACGGCAGCCTCACACCGCAGCGAACCAGTGAACCCTCATACTCCTCTACGCGTGGGCATCCACTGCCGCGTCTTCCCCGGCTCTGCGTCGTCCCCTTCCTAGGCCTCGCCGTTGTCCACCGCCCTGGTGCTCTCGGCGCGGCGTGGTCAAGGTGGTCAAGGAACGGCTTCCATCGGACGTGAACTGTACGTGGAGAGGCTGATAGCTGGGTCCACGGCCGCAGCAAGGAAGTGCCTCCTTATTACGTGCAAAATAATTATTCCTCCACCTGACAGCGGGGATCCACCGGACGGGCCACCGTATTTCGCAAAAAAACGTTTGCCGATTGCTGGGACCCACTACATCTTCGCACGCAAGGAAGTGCGTCCGCAAAAAACGATTCGCTTCGACTGCGGGACCCACCAGCTACATCTTCGCACGCAAAGAAATGCGTCCGGGCAAAAAAACAAAACGATTCGCCTCGACATTGCTGGAACCCACGGCTACATCTTCGCAGGCAAGGAAGTGCTCGGCGATCGGGACCCACCGGTCAAGCGCACGTAGTGTTGTCATTCAGTCGACTTGTACGTACATACCGGTCGATGTAGAGGCGCCGCACGATGTCGTAGTAGAGGTGCGACGTAGCATGTACGTACACGCACGCATGGCGAGGGTGCAAGAAAGAAAATCTGACCACGCACGTACATACGGGCGGTCTCGAACGCCTACTCGCGATCACGCATACATGGCTGGGTCGGAACGGAGAAACAGCGTCGTCGTCGTGTTCATGGGGAGCCAACCGGCTGGGTCGGAACGGAATGCGTGGTCGTGTTCATCGGGAGGGCTTGAACGGAACAGGCGATGGAAACAAGGCCTGGTGTACCGCACAATAAAGGAAACGGACCTCCTACGTTCGGAACGGGGTCCTGTTGATCGGGAGGGGTGTGGCATACCGCAAAACGGAGAAAACGGACCTCCTACGGTCGAAAAGGGGGTCCTGTTGATCGGGGTATGGCGTACCGCAAAACGGATGAAACGAACCTCCTACCAGTACTAGGGAAAAGCTTATACACAGACGCTTACTAGCAGCGCGAGTTTATACCCCTCGCTACTGCTACTTACTAGTAGCGCGGGTTTTAATCCTCGCTACTACTAAATTGATAGTAGTAGCGCTGGTTTTAAACTTCGCTACTACTAAGCGGTCTCTACCGTGCCATCCCGGGATATTGCCATAGTAGTAGCGAGGGGTATAAACCCGCGCTACTACTAAGTAAATAGTTATAGCGCAGGTAAGATACCTGCGCTACTACTGAGGGTATCCCTCCCTTGCCGCACCACTCCCACCCCGATCCTAAAGAAAAAAAATTCCACTCCCACCCCACCAAACTCTCTCTCCAACCTCACCCGCCGCTCCTTCTTCCTCCTCTCTCGATCCCCTCCAACCCAGCCGCCGCCGCCGCCGACCTCCCCCAATCCCGGCCGCCACTCCACCGCCGGTGACCCCTCCCTGGCCGCAGATCCACTCGCGGAGCAGCTCACCCCGCGGTCAGATCTGACCGCCCTCCCTCCCTCCCTACCTCCTCGCCGGAAACCCTAGCCGCCCGTCCATGGCGACCCATTGCAGCACTCCAAGACCTCCTCCACGGTGGTATGGTATGGCATGAATCCCTCCTCCTCCTCCTCTTCTTCTCCATCAATCTCTCTCTCTCACCCACGTCTCAGTCTATGTCTCTGCATCTTTAGGTAGGAGGAACGGCGACCAGCGACGGCACGAAGCCCGGCCATGGTGACCCTCCAAGACCTCGACGACGGTGCTATGGTACGAATCCCTCCTCCCCTTCTCTTCTACTTCTCCGTCTCTCTCTGACCCCCATCTCTCCTCTCGTCTCTTCTCTGTAGGTGACTGATGTAGGATGAACAGCGCCAAGGAACGGGACGACGCCGATGCCAAAGGAAGCTCTGGCAGAGGAGAGCAGCCTCCTTCTCCTCCATCTCTTTGCTTGCTCGGGTCTGGTTCTAGCCTGATTAAAAAAAACGTTTTTTGCTTTCTCCCTTTCTGATTCAGACTTGAGCACGAGCAGATTCACTAGTTGGAGCTATATATGGTGGTTGTTATGTTAATCAAATCATTAGGCGTTCCCCATCCATACCATACAATTGATTGGTTTACTGCTTGCTTGGTTGTCAAGTGAGGTGTTTGTTTACTCTGCTTGATTGATTCCATTGGAGGAGGGAGTAATTTGCCTAGCTTAGCTGAACTCTACATACCAGGCTAGTTCAACTTTGGTTCCAATTCGTCATCAAATTTGCTCCTGTATATATATAATGCGTGTGTACTGGGCTAGAAAGTTAGAATGGTTCATGATTGGATAAAAGAAAAGTAGATCTGTTTGATGCTTCTGTAGTCCTCGTCGCAGGCTGGGGTGGTCGTGTATCGCCAACTCCGTATAGTTGTTTGGCATCTGTTTCAGGCTTGAATGGGGGCAGTACAACCCACCCTGCCCCGCTAATCGCTTGGAAATGGACGCAACATCTGCTATTCTGTGCGAGGTTGCCAGGGTTAGGTCGATTTCTGTATGTACAATTGACAAGCAAAGGCGCTAGTACTTGTTTACTGCAACAACACAATTAATTAACCAACATACATGCATACTTGGCTTGAGAAAATATGGGTGCGTGTGGAAACCTGCGGAAGACAAACTAAATGTAGCCATTAGCTATGTTGCTAGGTGCCAAACAGAAGAAATGACTATTTTAGATGTTTGGAGCTGGGGTATCTTACTTAGCACCATGTGTAATTGTTTTACAGCACTGACTTAATCATGTTTGCTGCTGCTGCTACGGCATATGGAGAATAATTTAGGCACCATAAGCGTAATATCATTATAAACTTCTGCGATGCGTGATCTTTAGTACTGTTGTACTTGCTCGTATCAGATCATCAAATGCGCGATCTTTTGTTCAAAGACGGTTCTCATCGCACGAATCAATGGGCGCTGGTTGTTGTTATAGTACTAGTCTTAATGCTGCAAGGGGAACTATTTTTACATTCTATCACAGTAATCACACACTAGTACATAGGGATCTATTAGCTTAGCAAAACTGGCATTTTGGCTGAGTATTAAACAGCAAAATGTCCCTTCATCTGTCGCTGCTTACTTGTCTAAGCCTGACAATATTATTCCATCTAATTGTTGTGTGTTATTATCTTGAATACATTTCTCTTTTAATTTATTTTCAATCTTCCAAGCCTGGACATAGTTATTGTATCTTATTATCATCTTGAAAATGTCACCACTACTTGTTTTATTCTCTGTGCACTGTGTTTGCTGGAGACTAACATTCTCTTATTTGACCATGCAGTGATTACCTCTTCAAGCTATTGCTTATTGGAGACTCAGGTGTTGGCAGGTCATGTCTTCTGTTAAGATTTGCAGTAAGAATCTCTATCTCAAGCATGATCCATTTTGCTATCTCTTTCCCGTCTATATATTATGGAAGGTTTCCATGTTAAAATTTAGGTAGGTGATGGATACATCATGGAGTTGACCATTTTGTTTATAGGATGTGTAAGCTGAATCATTATTCACAATTATTCGAATTTAAATTGTTCAACATGAATAGTTCATTATTGGTAGCTAGTACATTTTTCCACAAGATGATGAGCATCCTTATATACTACTCCCTCTGTAAACTAATATAAGAGCGTTTAGATCACTCCCTGTGCACATTTTTCTGTCCGATTTAAAATGGTGCTCTGTGGAGAGTCAACGTTGACCCCGGCGCTGTTTTGGAGAGCAGTGGGAATCAATTTTCTGATGTCCTTTGTTGGCGATTTCCCTATCCATGAAATGATAAATTTTGAACAGATGTTAACTGTCAAATATTTCAAGCATATATAGCTCAAATACACTAGTATTTCTTGAATGCACCAAAACAAGAAGATAGCATGAACACGCATGACTAGGGTATGCATTTAGTAGGTGTTTTTCGTTTTGAAGATTCATAATAGACTAAAAGAGACAGATAATTGAAGAAAATACCCTACTAGATCTGCACGGTAGCGAACTAACAAGTTTTCACTTTCTCGACTGGGTGCGGGGTGATCGACGAGGTCTCTGTGTGGCGATGGGAGTCGTGCTCTTCAACTACTCGGAGGCAGACTTCACCGTGAAGCCCCGCGACCGTGTCATAGAGATTATCGTCCAGGTGATTGCGACGCTGGAGGTCCCCGGGGTGGAGGACCTCGACGCCACCGTCCGGAGGTCACCGAGGTGGAGGACGACGCCACCGTCCGGAGGTCACCGAGGTGGAGGACGACGCCACCGTCCGGAGGTCACCGAGGTGGAGGACGACGCCACCGTCCGGAGTTCCTCAAGGTGGAGGACCTCGACGCTTTGTACATACATCTAGAGAAGTGGTCTGGTTAGGTTGGTGGTGAAATGCTAGGGAAGGTACCAACCTTTTGATGATGGTTGTGTGTGTCCTCGTGATCTCTTGAGTTGAGATGTTGAATGTTGCATCCATGAACACTTGCAAGTGTTAAGATGGATTCTGTGAAATTTATTTTGCCTTTGGGCGTGTCGATCTCCATTCATGAATACTCCATCTATTTTTATTTTTTTAATTCCTAATTTGCTACTAGTAGCGTTGGGAAAAAAGTGCCCTACTAGTATTTAGGATACTAGTAGCGCTGGTATTGTAGGCACGCTACTGCTACTTCATTAGTAGTAGCGCGAGTCTGTAATAGCAGTAGCGTGGGTGGCACACGCTACTACTAACAAAGTTAGTAGTAGCGCGGGTTTCTCCCACGCTACTACTAACTATTAGCTGTAGCGCCTTATTACTAGCGTCGGTCCCCGCGCTGCTGATAAACCTAAAACCCGCGCTGCTGCTAGCCTTTTCCCTAGTAGTGTACAATCGAAACTGGGGTCCTGTTGATCGGGAGGGGTGTGGCGTACCGCAAAACAGACGAAACGGACTTGTGTTGGAGCGCTACGGTTGAAACGGGGGTCCTGTTCATCGGGAGAGGTGTGGCATACCGCAAAACGGGACTCCACGGGATACTGTTCATCTCCACCGTCGACCTCCTCCAGCCTCCACGGGCTACTGTCGACCTCCTACAGCCTCCACGGGCTCCTGTTCATCCAGCCTCCACCGCGCGCTACTCAACCGCCTACTGTTCAACCACCCCTCCACCGTCTACTGTTCATCCAGCCCTCCACCGTCGGCTGTTCATCCAGCCCTCCACACCACGGGGTCCTGTTGAACCACCCCTCCACGGCCACCCCTCCACCGTCTACTGTTCATCCAGCCCTCCACACTACGGGTCCTGTTCATCTAGAGGCAACACCACCGCTCACTGTTCATCCAACCCCCTCCCTCCGCAACGCCATCGCTCATCCAATCAATCGGCTTGATTAGCGGCAGATGGCGAAGAATCGCTCCATCGGGTTCGATTAACGACCATCGATTGATCGCCGGGTTCGATGCGTAGCACTGCGGTGCAATCACTCGGGTTAAGTTAGAGCCCAACGCCTCGCTCGGGTTCGATTAGAGCCAACGCCTACCGCACACTGCAGCGTGCGTGTACGAGAGAAATGCGCATCGCTCGGCCCCCGACCTCCCACCATAACCGGCAACTCCCCGAAATCCCCCCCCCCCTCGCTTCTACCATGTTTTTTTCCATCATGGACGGCCCAAAGAATGTCATGCAGCTGCGTCTTCGTCCCGCCCAGGACGAAAAGCTCATTTTCTGTCATGATTTTTTGTCATAAAAGTAGGAGGCCACCACATCTATGATGATATCGGGTTTTGTCACAATTATCATCATAGAAGTGTCATATGTATGATAGAAAAAAAATTCGTTCGGCCCAAAATGTCACGGATGTGTCTTTTTTTTGTAGTGACGTCGTCAGTTGCATCTGCAGCAGGCCTGGCACCCAGCGGTGCTTCTAGGATGTAATTCTTCTGTGCAGCAATGAGGCTAATCCTCAAGTTACGGACCCAGCCTGTGTAATTGTCACCATCATCTTTCAACTTTGCTTTCTCAAGGAACACATTAAAATTCAATGGAACAACAGCACGGGCCATCTATCTACAACAACATAGACAAGCAAAATACTATCAGGTACTAAGTTCATGATAAATTAAAGTTCAATTAATCATATTACTTAAGAACTCCCACTTAGATAGACATCCCTCTAATCATCTAAGTGATCATGTGATCCATATCAACTAAACCATGTCCGATCATCACGTGAGATGGAGTAGTTTTCAATGGTGAACATCACTATGTTGATCATATCTAATATATGATTCACGTTCGACCTTTCGGTCTCAGTGTTCCGAGGCCATATCTGCATATGCTAGGCTCATCAAGTTTAACCCGAGTATTCTGCGTGTGCAAAACTGGCTTACACCCATTGTTTTTAACGTAGAGCTTATCACACCCGATCATCACGTGGTGTCTCGGCACGACGAACTTTCCCAATGGTGCATACTCAGGGAGAACAGTTATACCTTGAAATTTAGTGAGAGATCATCTTATAATGCTACCGTCAATCAAAGCAGAATAAGATGCATAAAGGATAAACATCACATGCAATCAATATAAGTGATATGATATGGCCATCATCATCTTGTGCATTTGATCTCCATCTCCAAAGCACCGTCATGATCACCATCATCACCGGCGCTACACCTTGATCTCCATCGTAGCATTGTCGTCTCGCCAACTATTTCTTCTACGACTATCGCTACCGCTTAGTGATAAAGTAAAGCAATTGAAGGGCGTTTGCATTTCATACAATAAAGCGACAACCATATGGTTCCTGCCAGTTGCCGATAACTCCATTACAAAACATGATCATCTCATATAATAAAATATAGCATCATGCCTTGACATATCACATCACAACATGCCCTGTAAAAACAAGTTAGACGTCCCCTACTTTGTTGTTGCAAGTTTTACGTGGCTGCTACGGGCTGAGCAAGAACCGTTCTTACCTACGCATCAAAACCACAATGATATTTTGTCAAGTTAGTGTTGTTTTAACCTTCACAAGGGCCGGGCGTAGCCCCACTCGGTTCAACTAAAGTTGGAGAATGATAACCCACAAGTATAGGGGATCGCAACAGTTTTCGAGGGTAGAGTATTCAACCCAAATTTATTGATTCGACACAAGGGGAGCCAAAGAATATTCTCAAGTATTAGCAGCTGAGTTGTCAATTCAACCACACCTGGAAACTTAATATCTGTAGCAAAGTGTTTAGTAGCAAAGTAATATGATAGTAGTTGTAACGGTAGCAAAAGTAATATTTTTGGGTCTTGTAGTGATTGTAACAATAGCAAGTAAATAAGCGAAGAACAATGTGTGAAAAGCTCGTAGGCATTGGATCGGTGATGGATAATTATGTCGGATGCGGTTCATCATGTAACAGTTATAGCATAGGGTGACACAGAACTAGCTCCAATTCATCAATGTAATGTAGGCATGTATTCCGAATATAGTCATACGTGCTTATGGAAAAGAACTTGCATGACATCTTTTGTCCTACCCTCCCATGGCAGCAGGGTCCTATTGGAAACTAAGAGATATTAAGGTCTCCTTTTAATAGAGTACCTGAACAAGGCATTAACACATAGTGAATACATGAACTCCTCAAACTATGGTCATCACCGGGAGTGGTCCCGGTTATTGTCACTTCGGGGTTGCCGGATCATAACACATAGTAGGTGACTATAGACTTGCAAGATAGGATCAATAACTCACATATATTCATGAAAACATAATAGGTTCAGATCTGAAATCATGGCACTCGGGCCCTATTGACAAGCATTAAGCATAGCAAAGTCATAGCAACATCAATCTCAGAACATAATGGATACTAGGGATCAAACCCTAACAAAAATAACTCAATTACATGGTAAATCTCATCCAACCCATCACGGTCCAGCAAGCCTACGATGGAATTACTCACGCACGGCGGTGAGCATCATGAAATTGGTGATGGAGGATGGTTGATGATGACGTCGGCGATGGATTCCCCTCTCCGGAGCCCCGAACGGACTCCAGGTCAGCCCTCTCGAGTGAGTTTAGGGCTTGGCGGCGGCTCCGTATCTTAAAACGCGATGAATCCTTCTCTCTTACTTTTTTCTCCCCGAACGTGAATATATAGAGTTGGAGTTGGTCGGTGGAGTTCTAGGGGGCCCACGAGGCAGGGGGCGTGCCTCCCACCCTCGTGGACAGGGTGTGGGCCCCTGGCCTTGATTCTTTTGCCAGTATTTTTTATATTTTCCAAAAATAATCTCTATGGAGTGTCAGGTCATTCTGAGAACGTTTGTTTCTCCACAAAGATAACACCATGGCAATTCTGCTGAAAACAGCGTCAGTCCGGGTTAGTTCCATTCAAATCATGCAAGTTAGAGTCCAAAACAAGGGCAAAAGTGTTTGGAAAAGTAGATATGACGGAGACGTATCAACTCCCCCAAGCTTAAACCTTTGCTTGTCCTCAAGCAATTCAGTTGATAAACTGAAAGTGATAAAGAAAACTTTTACAAACTCTGTTTGCCCTTGTTGTTGTAAATATGTAAAGCCAGCATTCATGTTTTCACCAAAGATTATGATTAACCATATTCACAATAACACTTAGGTCTCGTGTTTACTCATATCAATGGCATAATCAACTAGCGAACAATAATAATAAATCTCGGATGACAACACTTTCTCAAAACAACCATAATATGATATAACAAGATGGTATCTTGCTAACCCTTTCTGAGACCGCAAAACATAAATGCAGAGCACCTTTAAAGATCAAGGACTGACTAGACATTGTAATTCATGGTAAAAGAGATCCAGTCATTGTTATACCCAATATAAATTAATAGTAATGGATGCAAATCACAGAGGTGCTCCCTAACTGCTGCTTTTTAATAAGAGGGTGATGACTCAACATAAAGGTAAATAGATAGGCCCTTGGCAGAGGGAAGCAGGGATTTGTAGAGGTGCCAGAGCTCGATTTTGAAATAGAGATAAATAATCTTTTAAGCGGCATACTTTCATTGTCAACATAACAACCGAGAGATGGCGATATCTTCCATGCTACACACATTATAGGCGGTTGATACGTCTCCGTCGTATCTACTTTTCCAAACACTTTTGCCCTTGTTTTGGACTCTAATTTGCATGATTTGAATGGAACTAACCTTGACCGATTTGTTTTTTGCAGAATTTTCATGATGTTGTTTTATGCGAGAAAACAAAAGTTCTCGGAATGACCTGAAACTCCACGGAACATCTAGTCAAAAATAATAAAAATTCTTGCCAAAGATGAAGACCGGGGGCCCACACCGGTCCACGAGGGTGGGGCGCCCCCAGTGGCGCCCTACCTCGTGGGCCCCCTGGAGCTCCTCCGACGCCAACTCCAACTCTATTTATTTGCTTTCGGGGAGAAAAAAATCAAGGAGAAGAAATCATCGCGTTTTACGATACGGAGCCGCCGCCAAGCCCTAAATCCTCTCGGGAGGGCTGATCTGGAGTCCGTTCGGGGCTCCAGACAGGGGGATTCGTCGCCGTCGTCATCATCAACCATCCTCCATCACCAATTTCATGATGCTCACCACCGTGCGTGAGTAATTCCATCGTAGGCTTGCTGGACGGTGATGGATTGGATGAGATCTATCATGTAATTGAGTTAGTTTTGTTAGGGTTTGATCCCTAGTATCCACTATGTTCTGAGATTGATGTTGCTATGACTTTGCTATGCTTAATGCTTGTCACTATGGCCCGAGTGCCATGATTTCAGATCTGAACCTATTGTGTTTTCATGAATATATGTGAGTTCTTGATCCTATCTTGCAAGTCTATAGTCACCTATTATGTGTTATGATCCGACAACCCCGAAGTGACAATGATCGGGATACTTCTCGGTGATGACCATAGTTTGAGGAGTTAATGTATTCACTAAGTGCTAATGCTTTGTTCCGGTTCTCTATTAAAAGGAGGCCTTAATATCCCTTAGCTTCCATTAGGACCCCGCTTCCACGGGAGGGTAGGACAAAAAATGTCATGCAAGTTCTTTTCCATAAGCACATATGACTATATTCGGAATACATGCCTACATTACATTGATGAATTGGAGCTAGTTCTGTGTCACCCTATGTTATGACTGTTACATGATGAACCACATCCGGCATAATTATCCATCACCGATCCAATGCCTCTGAGCTTTCCATATCTTTGGTTTACGCTTATTTACTTTCCGTTGCTATTGTTACAATCACTACAAAACACCAAAAATATTACTTTTGCTTTCATTACTCTTTTGTTACCATTACCACTACTATCATATTACTTTGCTACTAAATACTTTGCTGCAGATATTAAGTTATCCAGGTGTGGTTGAATTGACAACTCAGCTGCTAATACTTGAGAATATTCTTTGGCTCCCCTTGTGTCGAATCAATAAATTTGGGTTGAATACTCTACCCTCGAAAGCTGTTGCGATCTCCTACACTTGTGGGTTATCAAGGCTAATTTATGGCGCCGTTGCCGGGGAGCATAGCTCTATTCTTTGAGTCACTTGGGATTTATATCTGCTGGACATGATGAAGAATTTGAAAGACGCCAAGACAAAAATTTATCCCTCAACTACGAGGGGAGGTAAGGAACTGCCATCTAGCACTGCACTTGATTCACCTTCTCTTATGAGTAAGCTTGTGACACCTAAACCTGCTTCTGCTATTCGTTCTGATATGTCGCATGTTATTGATGATGCCATACGCTATGCATGATACTTATGATGAAACTACTTCTATGCTTGATACTCGCGTGCCCTTAGTGAATTTCTTGATGAACAAATTGCTAGGGCTAGAGAGAAAGAAATTATTGAAACTAATAATGTTGATGAAATTGATGATGAAGATATGCCTGTTATTACTGAGGGTTATGTTTTTGATATGGAAGCTTCTGCAGCTATTTTTGCCTGCAAAGATAGAAACGAACTTAAGAGGCTATTAGTTAAATGGAGTAAAGAATCTCTTAGAGATAGAATGAATCCTGGCCCTGCTTTTGCTACTTCACCTATTTGTGTTGCCGATAAGGATTATGAATTCTCTGTTGATCCTGATATAATCACTTTGGTTGAATCTGATCCTTTTCATGGCTATGAATCTGAAACTGTTGTGGCACATCTTACTAAATTAAATGATATAGCCACCCTGTTCAATAATGATGAGAGAACTCGTTACTTATATATCCTTAAAATATTTCCGTTCTCATTAAACGGTGATGCTAAGATATGGTTTTATTCTCTTGATCCTGGTTGTGTGTGTAGTCCCCAGGATATGATTTATTACTTCTCTGCTAAATATTTCCCTGCTCATAAGAAACAAGCTGCTTTAAAGGAAATATACAACTTTGTGCAAATTGAAGAAGAGAGTCTCCCACAAGCTTGGGGAGGCTTCTCAAGTTACTTAGCGCTTTGCCTGATCATCCTCTTAAGAAAAAAGAAATACTTGATATCTCTTATAATGGACTAACCGATGCTTCCAGAGATTACATTGGTAGTTGTGTTGGTTCTCTTTTCAGTGAAAGAACACCAGATGAAGCTGAAATTCTATTGAATAATATGTTTACAAATGAAAATAATTGTGCACTTCACAGGCCAGCTCCTGCTCCAACTACTGAGCCTATTCCTAAACCAACTCTGAATAAGAGGGGTGTTCTATTTCTCAGTCCTGAAGATATGCAAGAGGCAAAGAAATCTATGAAAGAAAAAGGTATTAAAGCTGAAGATGTTAAGAGTTTACCTCCTATTGAAGAAATACATGGTCTTAATTTACCGCCTGTTGAATAAACATATGATCTTAATCCATTACCTATTGAAGAAACACATGGTCTTGATAACCTGACACAGGTAGTAAAGGTAAATTCTCTCTATAGATTTGATGAAGGTGATATTCCTCACTATAAGTCTGCTAGACAATTCTTGGATGAGTTTGATAATTTTATTGTCAAACAAGAAAATTTTAGTGCTTATTTTGGTAGACAATTAAAACAAAATACCTATATGATTAAACACTTGGGTGATTATATGGCTAATGTTAGATGTGAACTTAAACTCATTAGCAAACATGCTTCTATGGTTACCACTCAAGTAGAACAAGTACTTAAGGCTCAAAATGATTTGCTCAATGAAATGAATAGTAAGAAATATGATTATGTTGTTAGAGTGGCTATTAGAACTGGTAGAATGACTCGGGAACCTTTGTATCACGAAGGCCACCCTAAGAGAATTGAGCAAGATTCTCAGAGAAATAATACTGATGTACCTAGTTCTTCTAAAAGGAAGAAAAAGAAAAATGATAGGACTTTGCAAACTTCTACTGAACCTATTGCTGAACCACCCGAGAATCCAAATGATATATCTATTTCTGATGCTGAAACACAATCTGGTAATGAACATGAACTAGCGAAAATGTTAATGATGTTGTTCATGATGATGCTCAACCTAGTAATGATAATGATGTAGAAGTTGAACATGTTGTTGATCTTGATAACCCACAATCAAAGAATCAACATTATGATAAGAGAGATTTTGTTGCTAGGAAACATGGTAAAGAAAGAGAACCATGGGATCAGAAACCCATGCCTTTTCCTCCCAAACCATCCAAGAAAACGGATGATGAGGATTTTGAGCGCTTTGCTGAAATGATTAGACCTATCTTTTTGCGTATGCGATTAACTGATGTGCTCAAAACAAATGCTTATGCTAAGTATATGAAGGATATCATTACCAATAAAAGAAAGATACCGGAAGCTGAAATTTCCACCATGCTTGCTAATTATACTTTTAAGGGTGGAATAGCAAAGAAACTTGGAGATCCAGGAGTACCCACTATACCATGCTCCATTAAAAGAAATTATGTTAAAACTGCTTTATGTGATCTTGGAGCCGGTGTTAGTGTTATGCCTCTCTCTTTATATCATAGACTTGATTTGAATAGGTTGACACCTATTGAAATATCTTTGCAAATGGCTGATAAATCAACTGCTATACATGTCGGTATTTGTGAGGATGTGCCTGTTGTGGTTGCAAACGTTACTATTTTAACGGACTTTGTTATTCTTGATATTCCCGAGGACGATAGTATGTCTATTATTCTTGGAAGACCTTTTCTGAATACTGCAGGGGTTGTCATTGATTGCACCAAAGGCAATGTCACTTTTCATGTTAATGGTAATGAGCATACGGTACACTTTTCGAGGAAACAACCTCAAGTTCATAGTATTAATTCTATTGGAAAAATTCCATCGATTATATTTGGAGGTTTTGAATTTCCTCTTCCTACTGTCAAGAAGAAATATGATATTCTTATTATAGGGGATGTGCATATCCCCGTTGAGGTAACATAGTGTTATTCGAAATCTCTCCGGTTCCATGTTATTCGGAATGAGTTTGTTAACAAGACTTGATCAACCTTGTTAGTGGATTCCTTTTGATGATCATGAGACGGATGAAACTAGAAGGCACAACCTTCTGTACCCTCTTTATACTTTTTGTTATTTAGTTGAAATAAAGTAAAAATAGTATTTTTACATGCATTTCTGATTTATCTGTGCAATATAAAAATACCCCGAAAATAAAAGTCCTCCAAATGCCATGCCAATTTAATATGATTTTTTCGGGAGTATTTGAGGATTTATGGTGCAAAAATTACCAAGGGGGGAGCTGCCACATGGCCAAGAGGGTGGAGGGCACGCCCTACCCCCCGGGCACGCCCCCCTGCCTCGTGGGCCCACGGTGGCCCTCCTCCACTTATTCCTGCACCCATCCTCTTCTTCTTCCTCCCACAAACACGAATATCTGGCTCAAGCACGAGTTCCAGCTCACTTTGCTGTGATTTTTGATCTCCTTGCTCAAAGCACCTACAAAACTGCTTGGGGAGATTGTTCCTTGGTATGTGACTCCTCCATTGGTCCAATTAATTTTTGTTCTAGTGCTTTATTCTTTGCAAATTTGTGCTGCATAGGTGACCATGTTCTTGAGCTTGCATGTCAAATATATATGGTTCCAAGTAGTTCTAATGCTTGATATAGGCTCTAGGCACTTGCAGGAGTAGTTGCTATCAATTTTATTGAAGTTGGTTCACTTTTGTTTGAAGTTACCAAAAATTTCAGAATATTTCAGAAAATGATGAAGAGACTTTTGAGGGGCTCGTCGAGCCGAAGCTCGAAGGAAAAAAATGAAGAAGCACAGAGGCCCACATATAATTTGCCTCGCACCGCGGAGGTCCGGCCGTGTGAATGGCCTTCCGATGACTTCTTGAGACAAGTCGGGATTTATGAGCATTTTATTAGATTGTTGAGAATGTTGGCCTCACCGACTTCCTCCGCGACCAACGTCATCAGTATCTCTTACTCACTAATACTTTTGTGCAAAACTTCTACTATTATCCTAAGGAATCACCTCCTTCAGTAGAGTTTCATTTATATGACGTTGTTAAGAAGATGCCATTAACTGAATTTTGCAAGGTTTGCAAAATACCCTTTGAGGGTACCTTAGAAGAACCACATCGTAAGGATGTGGAAGAATTTATTAACACCATCACTGTGGGGGAAACCAGGAAGGTTTTCGATGCAAGAATCACTAGCATACATTTTCCTATTTTACGCTACTTTGCCTTATTTGCTAGTCGTTGCTTGATTGGTCGCGGAAACTGTGGAAACCTTAGTGTTCCTGATATTATCATTTTGTTCCATGGTGTATACCTCGATAACTCTGTTAGTATGGGCGGAATTATTGCTAAACGGTTAAGTTTGAACCGTACGAAAGGCCCCATCTTTGGAGGTATTTATGCTTTGCGCCTAGCTACGCATTTTAACATACCCATTAGGCTTTATGAGAAAGAAGAAAAGTTGTTGCCTAGTGCTTATTTAGATTATAAGAGTATGCTAGCGCATGACTTTATTGTTAAGGGCAAGGAAGGGGAGCTTAAATATAAATTGTACTTTGATAAACATCACCCTGAGACTATTACTTTGCCTGCTCCTTCTTTGTTTAACTTATCTGAAGGTCTTTATCTTGTTCCGTGGGCGGCCGTTCAAGCCTATCGGAATCCTGCACCAGCCCCAGAGCTGGAACCATAATACGAGCTTCCACGCCAGTCTGTTTATTCTTGGGATACGGAGGTGGCTGCCAGCCAGTGGCAGTTAGAGTCCTCTTCATCATAGTACGACCCCAGCTACACCTACGGATATCCGCCAAGCCATCCCTGGCAATGAACCAACTTAGGCCAAAAGCCTAAGCTTGGGGGAGTACGTATTTCCCACCGACATTACATTTATGTTCACACACACTCATTACTAAATGTCGGTGCTCATACTTTTTCACTGTAATATCCATGCTAGTTTATTTTCATTTTCCTGCTTTCTTCTTGTGTGTTTGATAAACTTTAAGAAAACAACAAAAAATTAGTGTAGCTTCTAGTTAGTTTACTTTTCCTGTTGTAGTAGTAATAATTAAAAAGAAAACCCAAAAATATTTCCTGTTCTTCTTGTGCTTGTTGGGAGCTTTCCCGTGTAAATAGGTTTATTTCCTCTCTTTTCTTTGGGGGTCGATAGGAGAAGTCCATGATTAAATTGTTGAAGTGGCTCTTATATGCATTATCGTTGATTTAACTAAGAGCCCATATTGCCTTGTCTTCTCCTACTTATTGAATGCTCGCAGATTCTAGCTTAGTCCAATGCATGTGCACTCTTATTATTATCCATATCGTTCGGTCGTGCAAGTGAAAGGCAATAATGATGATATATGATGAATTGATTGGGATAAGCGAAGCTGGTATGAACTCGACCTCTCTTGTTTTTGTAAATATGATGAGTTCATCGTTCTTGATTCAACTTATTGTGAATAAACATGTTTGCAATGACAATTAGAGATCATAGTTGCTTCTACCATGCTTGATTAGCTATGAGTTATAATGGTTTACCTTGCGTGCCAACATGCTATTAAAATGGTTGTGATGTGGTATGATGGGGTGGTATCCTCCTTTGAATGATTTAAGTGACTTGACTTGGCACATGTTCACACATGTAGTTGAAACAAATCAACATAGCCTTCACGATATTTATGTTCATGGTGGATTATATCCTACTCATGCTTGCATCCAATGTTTATTAACTTTAATGCATGTTCATGGCTGTTGTCGCTCTCTAGTTAGTCGCTTCCCAGTCTCTTGCTAGCCTTCACTTGTACTAAGCGGGAATACTACTTGTGCATCCAATCCCTTAAACCCCAAAGTTATTCCAGATGAGTCCACTATACCTTCCTATATGCGGTATTTACCTGCCGTTCCAAGTAAATTTGTATGTGCCAAACTCTAAACCTTCAAATAAACATTACATTTTGTATGCTCGAATAGCTCATGTATCAACTAAGGCTGCCTTTATCTCCCATGTTAGGCGGGTTATTCTCAAGAGGAGTGGACTCCGCTCCTCACTCACGAGAAAATGGTTGGTCACCGGGATGCCCAGTCTCATGCTTTATGCAAACTAAATCAAAATAATTACAAACAAAACTACCCCTGGGACCTGATGTTAGTTGGAAGCACTCGTTGTTTCGAGCAAGCCATGGATTGATGCTTGTTGGTGGAGGGGGAGTATAAACTTTACCATTCTATTTGGGAACCGCCTATAATGTGTGTAGCATGGAAGATATCGCCATCTCTTAGTTGCTATCTTGACAATGAAAGTATGCCGCTCAAAATATTATTTATCTCTATTTCAAAACCGAGCTCTGGCACCTCTACAAATCCATGCTTCCCTCTCCGAAAGGCCTATCTATTTACTTCTATGTTGAGTCATCACCCTCTTATTAAAAGCACTAGCTGGAGAGCACAGCTGTCATTTGCATCTGTTACTGTTAATTCATATTGGGTATGACTATGATTGGATCTCTTTTACCATGAATTACAATGTCTAGTCAGTCCTTAATCTTTAAAGGAGCTCTGCATTTATGTTTTGCGGTCTCAGAAAGGGCTAGCGAGATACCATCTTGTTATATCATATTATGATTGTTTTGAGAAAGTGTTGTCATCTGAGATTTTTTATTATGACTCGCTAGTTGATTATGCTATTGATATGAGTAAACATGAGACCTAAGAGTTATTGCAAGTGTGGTTAGTCATGATCTTTGCTGAAAACTTGAATCGGCTTTACATATTTACAACAACAAGAGCAAACAGAGTTTGTAAAAGTTTTCTTTATCACTTTCAGTTTATCAACTGAATTGCTTGAGGACAAGCAAAGGTTTAAGCTTGGGGGAGTTGATACGTCTCTGTCGTATCTACTTTTCCAAACACTTTTGCGCTTGTTTTGGACTCTAACTTGCATGATTTGAATGGAACTAACCCGGACTGACGTTGTTTTCAGCGGAATTGCCATGATGTTGTTTTATGTGCAGAAAACAAAAGTTCTCGGAATGACCTGAAACTCCACGGAACATCTAGTCAAAAATAATAAAAGTTTCTTGCCAAAGATGAAGACCAGGGGGCCCACACCCTGTCCATGAGGGTGGGGGGCGCCCCCCCTAAGGCGCGCCCCCTATCTCGTGGGCCCTCTGGAGCTCCTCCGACGCAAACTCCGACTCTATATATTTGCTTTCGGGGAGAAAAAAATCAAGGAGAAGAAATCATCGCGTTTTACGATACGGAGCCGCCGCTAAGCCCTAAAACCTCCCGGGAGGGCTGATCTGGAGTCCGTTCGGGGCTCCGGAGAGGGGGATTCGTCGTCGTCATCATCATCAACCATCCTCCATCACCAATTTCATGATGCTCACCGCCGTGCGTGAGTAATTCCA
The DNA here is from genome assembly GCA_021605145.1 of Aegilops bicornis. Taxonomy (NCBI): domain Eukaryota; kingdom Viridiplantae; phylum Streptophyta; class Magnoliopsida; order Poales; family Poaceae; genus Aegilops; species Aegilops bicornis. The sequence goes on along the minus strand of CM038670.1, from coordinate 767,227,687 downwards.
TCGTAGGATTGCTGGACGGTGATGGATTGGATGAGATCTATCATGTAATCGAGTTAGTTTTGTTAGGGTTTGATCCCTAGTATCCACTATGTTCTGAGATTGATGTTGCTATGACTTTGCTATGCTTAATGCTTGTCAATAGGGCCCGAGTGCCATGATTTCATATCTGAACCTATTATGTTTTCATGAATATATGTGAGTTCTTGATCCTATCTTGCAAGTCTATAGTCACCTATTATGTGTTATGATCCGACAACCCCAAGTGACAATAATCGGGATACTTCTCGTTGATGACCATAGTTTGAGGAGTTCATGTATTCACTAAGTGCTAATGCTTTGTTCCGGTTATCTATTAAAAGGAGGCCTTAATATCCCTTAGTTTCCATTAGGACCCCGCTGCCACGGGAGGGTAGGACAAAAGATGTCATGCAAGTTCTTTTCCATAAGCACGTATTACTATATTCGGAATACATGCATACATTACATCGATGAATTGGAGCTAGTTTTGTGTCACCCTATGTTATGACTGTTTGTCACGTCCAATATGCGATACTATCCTAAAGAGACTCGAAGGTCCCACCAAGGATAGAACCGCATATTGGAACACTTTTGCAAGGTGGATATGATTACATCAACATTACATAATAGATGGGGATACATACAAGAGGCATACAATGCCACACGAATACAACATCACAATACATAATAGCACCATCCGACTACGGATGAAACACAAACAGAAACTCAAACGGCATCCACCCTGCTAGCCCGGGCTGCCGACCTGGAACCTATCCCCTGATCGAAGGAGAAGCAGAAGAAGAACTCCAAAACAAGTAAACATCGCTCTCGCGTCATGATCATCGCATAACCTGTACCTGCAACTGTTTTTGTAGTAATCTGTGAGCCACGAGGACTCAGCAATCCCATTACCATGGGTATCCAGACTAGCAAAGCTTAATGGGTAAAGGAAGGGGTAAAGTGGTGAGGTTGCAGCAGCGACTAAGCATATATGGTGGCTAACATACGCAAATAAGAGAGAGAAGAGAGCAAACGGAACGGTCGTGAAGCTATCAATGATCAAGAAGTGATCCTGAACTCCTACTTACGTCAAACATAACCCAAAACCTTGTTCACTTTCCGGACTCCGCCGAAAAGACACCATCACGGCTACACACGCGGTTGATGCGTTTTAATTCAGATCTGGTGTCAAGTTATCTACAACCGGACATTAACAAATTCCCATCTGCCGCATAACCACGGGCACGGCTTTCGAAAGATTATACCCTGCAGGGGTGTCCCAACTTAGCCCATGATAAGCTCTCGCGATCAACGAAGGATATTCCTTCTCCCGGGAAGACCCGACCAGTCTCGGAATCTCGTTTACAAGACATTTCGACAATGGTAAAACAAGACCAGCAAAGCCGCCCGATGTGCCGACAAATCCCGATAGGAGTCGCACGTACCTCGTTCTCAGGGCACACCGGATAAGTCAAGCTACGAGTAAAACCAAGCCTCGTGTTTCCCCGTGGTGGCCCCGCAGGTTGCTCGGTTCGGACCAACACTCAAAGGAGCACTGGCCCGGGGGGGCTAAAATAAAGATGACCCTCGGGCTCCGGAAACCCAAGGGAAAAGAAGGGCATAGGTGAGGCAAATGGTCAAACCAATGTTGGGCCTTGCTGGAAGAGTCTTATTCAAAGCGAACTGTAAAGGGGGTCCCATAAATCACCCAACCGCGTAGGGAACGCAAAATCTAGGAACATAACACCGGTATGACGGAAACTAGGACGGCAAGAGTGGAACAAAACACCAGGCATAAGGCCGAGCCTTCCACCCTTTACCAAGTATATAGATGCATTAATTAAATAAGAGATATTGTGATATCCCAACATAATCCTGTCCATCATGGGGCAATCTTCAACTTCACCTGCAACTAACAACGCTATAAGAGGGGCTGAGCAAAGCGGTAACATAGCCAAGCAACGGTTTGCTAGGAAGGGTGAAAAGGTTAGAGGCTGACATGGCAATTTGGGAGGCTTGAAGAGCAAATGATAGGAAGCGCAGCAAAGCGATAGAACGAATCAACTAGTATAGCAATGATAGTAGTGAGATCCAGGGTAGCGGTCATTTTGCCTGAAATCCCGCTAGGAAGAAGAACGATTCCATGAAGAAGATGAAGCCACGAAGACGAACCAAGCGTAGACGAACGAATCCTCACGATCGCAACGAAACAGGAACTATCGAGAAGAAACACACAACATGGTAAACACACCACACATGAACAAGACATGATGCTCAAACAAGCATGATGCATGACAAGGCTACATGAAGCTACTCATTGCAAGAGATGATGCAAACAAGAGCAACACATCAAGGCAAGTTTAAATGAGGCCGGTAAGTCCTCATATGCATATTTTGAATTTGCTAATGTTCTGCCCTAAACACAATTTTAATATTGTTAAACAGAAAAATAAAGTACACCAAGTTAAACTAGGCATTTTTCCACCCCATTTACATATAAAGTTCATTTAATTTGGAGCTACGACCTAGAAGATATGAGCAAAACAAGTTAAACATGGCATTGATGCAAAATGCATTCAAACATCAAGCAAACACCTCAAAACAAGGATGCAACATGATAATATGAAACTACATGCAAAATCAAGAAAGTTTCATATAGAGCACACTCAAAACGGAGCAACGGTTCAACACACACACACACACCAAACAAGATATAATAGCAATCTGTCCAAAACAGCAACTAGGCATATTGCAAGCATCAAAACAATATGCTACAGCATCTTAACACGAAAAAAAAGGCATGGACATGATGTACAGGTAAAGCATAACAAAACATGAACACTGAGCTAACTCCAAACATCAATAGAACATGCTCAAACAGACAGGGCAAGATTGCAAATAATAACAGTTTCAGGCTTAGCAGAAATAACATCAGGTTGCAATGTTTAGAGCTATCAAACAACATGTTACAGGAACTTAACATGGCAAACAAAGGCATGGAATGGTACTACTTAATGCATAGAACAGAAGTCCTCTAATGACCATAAGCCAAAAAGGAACAGAAGATATGATGGAACCCATGTAAACATGGCAAGTTATATGACAGATTCATACATGGCAGGAACAACAATAAGTAGGCACGTTGGTGAGCTTGTACCACTCACCACGGAGCATTACATGGCATTACAAGGCAACCAACAGTAATAAGACATGTTTATGAAGCTAAGCATGGTAAGAGAAAGTTCATAGGGTGCATGGATCACTACCAAAGCACATGGCAAAACATAACTTAATGTTGACAGGCTGACAGCAACATTATTTAGCAATTTTGGAGCAATATTACCACAAGCTAAAGCAAGCTATAAATTCCACAAGTGGCATGAATGGATAGAACATGACATGTAGAACAAAACATCCTTAGTGAACATCTCCAGATTATGGATAGAATGACTTGTAGCAGCAGGTTTACATAGCATCACGAAATAACAGATTCAGCCTAGCAAAACAGCAACAGCAAGTACCCTATTTAACAAGCTTGATGCACTCACTACACAACTCACACAAAATACATGGATTGCACCTCTGTAAAGATAGCATGATGTAGTTCAAAACACATGTAGAGCTCCTGCTCATAGGATGCACACATCAAATGCAACAAAAATGACAAATCACCAAGTTATAACAGTTTCAGCAGATTAACATCATATAGCACTCTTGCAATGATGATTAGGGTATCAATATCAACTCAAACAAACATGACACAATGGAATTCAATGTAGAGCATCTCACAACGAACATTGTGATATATCATGCGCATGAAACGGAGCAATGTACAGTGAGTTATGGCATGTCAAAGTTAGCACCAGAATATGCAAATATCAGGGACTTAGGCAAAAAAAAATGAAGTCAACCTCGTTTTTGGATCTGGATCTGAGGCTCGATTCCTGAGGACGGCCGGAGCTCGTCGCCGGAGTTGAGGAAGGAGAAGGGGCCGGCGAGGTCGGGCAGATCCGGGGCTACGGCGGCCGGCGAGGTCGGCGGCGGAGGAGCGGGCCGGGGCGGAGGCGACGGGTTTGGCGGCGCCAGGCGCTGAGGGCGGCGCTGGGCGGCGACGCACGGGTCGGCGGGGCAGGCGGCTCGGCAGGCTGGGCGGAGCCGGCCGGGAGGAACGGGCGGCGGTCTCCGGAGGGCGCGGGGCGGCGAGGCAGCTGGCCGGCGAGGGCGGGGAGCGAGCGCGGCCCGGCTGGCGGCGGAGGGTCGGCCACGGCCGAGCAAGCCAGCAGTGGAGGCGCGCGGCGGGGCGGCTCGGGCGACGTGGCGAGCCCCGATTGGACGAGGGCGGCGGCGGGATTTTTGTCCGGCCGGACCGGACGTGTCCGTGGCTGAGGTGGAAGAAGGCTAGGGTTAGGGTGGAAATCATCCGCGAATTTCGGGGGAGAGGGCATATTTATAGATTGAGGGAGCTAGGAGAGTCCAAATGAGGTGCGGTTTTCGCCCACACGATCGTGATTGAACGACCGAAAGCATGAAGGGGAGTTTACTGGGTTAGTGGGCTGATATGAAGGGGTGTTGGGCTGCAAGACAAAAGAGGCTTTTACGGTTACCCGGTTAACCGTTCGAGTATCAAACAACCTCCAAATGGCACGAAACTTGACAGGCGGTCTACCGGTGATGTACCAAGGCCGCTTGGCAAATCACGGTCCATTCCGAGAAAGTTCAACACCCGCTCACAACAGGAGACAAAAGGGGGACGCCGGAGGACATAGGAGTGCTGGATTGCAAAACGGACAACGGGGAAAATGCTCGGATGCAAGAAATGAACACGTATGAAAAAGAGATGCACATGATGACATGGCAAAATGCAACACGCAAGAAAATAACATGGCAATGACGGCGAATAACTGGCAGACACCTGGTGCGTCGAATCCGGGGCGTTACACTGTTACATGATGAACCGCATCCGGCATAATTATCCATCACCGATCCAATGCCTACGAGCTTTCCACATACTGGTTTACGCTTATTTACTTTCCCGTTGCTATTGTTACAATCACTACAAAACACCAAAAATATTACTTTTGCTTTCATTACTCTTTTATGACCATTACCACTACTATCATATTACTTTGCTACTAAATACTTTGCTGCAGATATTAAGTTATCCATGTGTGGTTGAATTGACAACTCAGCCGCTAATACTTGAGAATATTCTTTGGCTCCCCTTGTGTTGAATCAATAAATTTGGGTTGAATATTCTACCCTCGAAAGCTGTTGTGATCCCCTACACTTGTGGGTTATCAGCGGTTCCCAAACAGAATGGTAAAGTTTATACTCCCCGACCACCAACAAGCACACTCCACGGCCATCCGAAACAACGGGGTACCGTCCATACCAACAACAGTCCTGGGGGAGTTTTGTTTGCAATTATTTTGATTTGGTTTGGTTAAAGCATGGGACTGGGCATCCCGGTGACCAGCCATGTTCTCGTGAGTGAGGAGCGGAGTCCACTCCTCTTGAGAATAACCCGCCTAGCATGGTAGGTACAGAGATCCCTAGTTGATACATGAGCTATTCGAGCATACAAAACAGAATTTCATTTGAAGGTTTAGATTTTGGCACATACAAATTTACTTGGAACGGCAGGTAAATAGCGCATATAGGAAGGTATGGTGGACTCATATGGCATAACTTTGTGGTTTAAGGGATTGGATGCACAAGAAATATTCCCGCTTAGTACAAGTGAAGGCTAGCAAAAGACTGGGAAGCGACCAGCTAGAGAGCGACAACAGTTATGAACATGCATTAAAATTAATAAACATTGAGTGCAAGCATGAGTAGGATATAATCCACCATGAACATAAATATCGTGAAGGCTATGTTGATTTTGTTTCAACTACATGCATGAACATGTGCCAAGTCAAGCCACTCGAATCATTCAAAGGAGGATACCACCCTATCATACCACATCATAACCATTTTAATAGCATGTTGGCACGCAAGGTAAACCATTATAAACTCCTAGCTAATTAAGAATGGCATAAGCAACTATAATCTCTAATTGTCATTGCAAACATGTTTATTCATAATAGGCTGAATCAGGAACGATGAAGTAATCATATTTACAAAAACAAGAGAGGTCGAGTTCATACCAGCTTCTCTTATCTCAATCAGTCCATCATATATCGTCATTATTGCCTTTCACTTGCACGACCGAACGGTGTGTATAATAATAATAGTGCACGTGCATTGGACTAAGCTGGAATCTGCAAGCATTCAATAAACAGGAGAAGACAAGGCAATATGGGATCTTTGGTTAAATCAACAATAATGCATCTAAGAGCCACTTCAACAATTTCATCATGGTCTTCTCCTATCAACCCCCAAAGAAAAGAAAAGAAATGAAACTATTTACACGGGAAAGCTCCCAACAAGCAAAAGAAGAATGAGAAAGCTTTTTGGGTTTTCTTTTAATTACTAGTACAAGCATGGAAAGTAAACTAGCTAAAGGCTACAACTAATTTTTTGGTTTTTCTTAAGGTTTTTCGAACACACAAGAAGAAAACTTAAAAGAAAATAAACTAGCATGGATAGTACAATGAAAAAGCATGAGCACCGACATCTAGCAATGAGTGTGTGAAAATGAATGTAATGTCAGTGAGAAATATGTACTCCCCCAAGCTTAGGCTTTTGGCCTAAGTTGGTTTATTGCCACGGCTGGCCTGGCCGAAATCCAAAGTTGTATTTGGGGTTGTACTGAGATGCAGCGGCTATTGCCTCGTGGGTTGCATCTTGGAGGCGAGCTGCTCTCGTCCTCCTCTCGTAGTTGTTTGCCTCCTCCCTGGTTATAACAGGTCTCCCCTTTGTCTGAAAGTCAAAGAAGGTAGGGGGAGGGAGAGTAATATGGACAGCACGGCGTCTGTCAAAGATTAGTCGGTACTGTAAGGGAGGTTCATCCCTCTTAACAAACTGATGACGAACCATAGCATCATAATCTAAATAAGCAGGAGGCAACTCAATATCATAATCACGAATAGGTATTCCAAGAAAATTAGCTAGACGGGATGCATAAATTCCGCCAAAGAAATCTCCATTAATTCTATTATTATGCAACCTACGTGCAACAATGGCTCCCAAATTATAATGTTTATCTCCTAATCCAGCACTCCTGAGAAAACTGAGGTCAGGGACACACATGTGACATGCTTCATCCTTACCATTTATGCACCTACCTATGAAGAGAGCAAAATAATGTATAGCAGGAAAATGAAGGCTCCCTATGATAGCTTGTGTTATGTCTCTAGATTCCCCCATAGTTATACTAGCAAGAAAATCTCTAAATTCATATTTGCGAGGTTCACTAGGACTACCCCATTGTGGAAGTTTGCAAGCAGTATTAAAATCCTCTAGGTCCATAGTATAAGAATTTTCATAAAGATCAAACAGGACAGTTTGAGAATTGTGTCATGATGAAAATTCAAATCTTCTCACAAAGGAATTAGTGAGATAGTGGTACTGATGGCACTTATCTGCCTCGAAGTCCTCAAGATCAGCATTACGCACATATGCGTAAAATTCTTCCTTAATTCCTGCTCGATCCATAAAGTCCTCCGAAGGCCATTCACAAGCCCGCACTTGAGCTTCCCTCGGTGGTTCTTCGTCTCAAGATCAGCGCATTAAGTAGCACAGGGTCCTTGCTACCTTGAAGAACCACCTTGATACATTTTCCTAAACATATTTCTTCCTCTGAAAAATTTCTGAAAATTTTAGTGACTTCAAATAAAAGTGAACCAGACTCAACAAAATTGATAGCAACTACTCCCACAAGTGCCTAGAGACTATAACATGCATTAAAATTACTTGGGACCATACAAATTTGACATGCAAGCTCAAGAACAGGGTCACCTAAGCAGCAAAAATTTGTAATGAATAAAGCACTAGAACAAAAATTAATTGGACCATTGGAGGAGTTACATACCAAGGAACAATCCCCCAAAGCAGTTTTGTAAGAGGTGCTTTGAGCAAGGAGATCGAAAATCGCAGCAAAATGAGCTTGAACTCGTGCTTGAGCTGGTTGGTGATTTTTTGGGAGGAAGAAGGAGTGTGTGGGTGCTGGAATAAGTAGAGAGGAGCCACCATGGCCCCACAAGGCAGTGGGCGTGCCCTGTAGGGGTGGGCACGCCCTGGACCCTCGTGGCCAGGTGCCAGCTCCCCCTGATGTGTTCTTAGTGCCAGATATTCCTAAATATTCCAGAAAAAATCATATTTCATTTTCGGGGGCATTTGGAGAACTTCTATTTTTGGGGTATTTTTTATGGCACGGATAATTCAGAAAACAGACAGAAAAAATATTTTGCTTTATTTCTTCTAAATAAAAGAAAGTAAAAGGAGGGTACATAAAGTTGTGCTTTCTAACCTCATCCATCTCATGCTCATCAAAAGGAATCCACTAACAAGGTTGATCAGGTCTTGTTAACAAACTCATTACGAATTGCATGAAACCGGAGAATTTTCGAATAGCACTAGGTTACCTCAACGGGGATATGAACGTCCCCAACAATAAGAATATCATATTTATTCTTGACAGTAGGAAGAGGAAATTCAAAACCTCCAATAGTGATAGTTGGAATTTTTCCAATAGAATTGATACTGTGGACTGGAGGTTGTTTCCTCAGAAAGTGTACCGTATGCTCATTACCATTAACATGAAAAGTGACATTGCCTTTGTTGCAATCAATAATAGCCCCTACAGTATTCAAAAAGGGTCTACCAAGAATAATCGACATACTGTCGTCCTCGGGAATATCAAGAATAACAAAGTCTGCTAAAATAGTAACGTTTGCAACCACAACAGGCACATCCTCACAAATACCGACAGGTATAGCAGTTGATTTATTGGCCATTTGCAAAGATATTTCAGTAGGTGTCAACTTATTCAAATCAAGTCTACGATATAAAGAGAGAGGCATAACACTAACACTGGCCCCAAGATCACATAAAGCAGTTTTAACATAGTTTCTTTCGATGGAGCATGGTATAGTTGGTACTCCTGGATCTCCTAGTTTCTTTGGTATTCCACCCTTAAAAGTATAATTAGCAAGCATGGTGGAAATTTCAGCTTCCGGTATCTTTCTTTCATATACTTAGCATAAGGATTCATTTTGAGCATATCAGTCAAACGCATACGCAAAAAGATAGGTCTAATCATTTCAACAAAGCGCTCAAAATCCTCATCATCCTTTTTCTTGGATGGTTTAGGAGGGAAAGGCATGGGTTTCTGAACCCATGGTTCTCTTTCTTTACCGTGCTTCCTAGCAACAAAGTCTCTCTTATCATAACGTTGATTCTTTGATTGTGGGTTATCAAGATCAACAACAGGTTCAATCTCTACATCATTATTATTGCTAGGTTGAGCATCAACATGAACATCATCATTAACATTATCACTAGGTTCATGTGCATTACCAGATTGTTTTTCAGCATCAGAAATAGAAATATCATTAGGATTCTCAGGTGCGTCTACAATAGGTTCACTAGAATCATGCAAAGTCCTATCATTTTTATTTTTCTTCCTCTTAGAAGGACTAGGTGCATCAACATTAGTTCTCTGAGAATCTTGCTCAATTCTCTTAGGATGGCCTTCGGGACACAACAGTTCCTGAGTCATTCTACCCCCTCTAGTCACAACTCAAACAGCATTATCATTTTTCTTACTATTTAATTCACTGAGCAAATCATTCTGAGCTTTAAGTACTTGTTCTACTTGAGTGGTAACCGTAGAAGCATGTTTACTAATAAGCTTAAGTTCACCTTTAACTCTAGACATATAATCACTCAAGTGTTCAATCATATAAGAGTTGTGTTTCAATTATCTACCAACATAAGCATTAAAGTTTTCTTGTTTAACAATAAAATTATCAAACTCATCTAAGCATTGGCTAGCAGACTTATAACAAGGAATATCACCTTCATCAAATCTATAGAGAGAATTTACCTATACTACCTGTGTCAGGTTATCAAGACCATGTGTTTCTTCAATAGGTGATGGATTAAAACCATGTATTTCTTCCACAGGCGGTAAATTAAGACCATGTATTTCTTCAACTGGAGGTAAATTCTTAACATCTTCAGCTTTAATACCCTTTTCCTTCATAGATTTCTTTGCCTCTTGCATATCTTCAGGACTGAGAAATAGAACACCCCTTTTCTTCAGAGTTGGCTTAGGAGTTGGTTCAGGAAGTGTACGATTATTTTCATTTGTCAACATATTATTTAATAGAATTTCAGCTTGATCAACAGTTCTTTCCCTGAAAGCACAACCAGCACAACTATCAAGGTGGTCTCTGGAAGCATCGATTAGTCCATTATAAAAGATATCAAGTATTTCATTTTATTGAGAGGATGATCAGGCAAAGCATTAAGTAATTGGAGAAGCGTCCCCCAAGCTTATGGGAGACTCTCTTCTTTAATTTGCACAAAATTATATATTTCCCTTAAGGCAGCTTGCTTCTTATGAGCAGGGAAATATTTAGCATAGAAGTAATAAATCATATCCTGGGGACTACGCATACAACCAGGATCAAGAGAATTAAACCATGTCTTAGCATCACCCTTTAATGAGAACAGAAATATTTGAAGGACATAATAGTATCGAGTTTTCTCATCATTAGTGAATAGGGTGGCTATATCATTTAATTTAGTAAGATGTGCCACAACAGTTTCAGATTCGTAGCCATAAAAAGGATCAGATTCAACCAAAGTAATTATATCAGGATCAACAGAGAATTCATAATCCTTATCAGTAACAAATATAGGTGAAGTAGCATAAGCAGGATCATATTTCATTCTAGCATTCAGAGATTTTTGTTTCAGCTTAACTAATAATTTCTTAAGATCACTTCTATCATTGCAAGCAAGAAAATCTCTAGCAGTTTCTTCATCCATAACATAACCCTCAGGCACAACAGGCAGTTCATATTTAGGGGGAGAATCTTCAGCATCACTTTCATCAATATTATCAATTTCAATAATTTCATTCTCTCTAGCCCTAGCAAGTTGTTCATCAAGAAATTCACCAAGTGGCACAGTATTATCAAGCATAGAAGTAGTTTCATCATAAGTATCATGCATAGCAGAAGTGGCATCATCAATAACATGGGACATATCAGAATTAATAGCAGAAGCAGGTTTAGGTGTCGCAGCTTACTCAAAAGCAGAAGAAGAATCAAGTCTGAGAGCTAGATGGCAGTTCCTTACCTCCCTCGTAGTTGAGGGATAAATTTTAGTTTTCTCGTCTTTCAAGTTCTTCATAGTGACCAGCAGATATAAATCCCAAGTGACTCAAAGAATAGAGCTATGCTCCCCGCAATGGCGCCAGAAAATAGTCTTGATAACCCACAAGTATAGGGGATCGCAAAAGTTTTCGAGGGTAGAGTATTCAACCCAAATTTATTGATTCGACACAAGGGGAGCCAAAGAATATTCTCAAGTATTAGCAGCTGAGTTTTCAATTCAATCACACCTGGAAACTTAATATCTGCATCAAAGTGTTTAGTAGCAAAGTAATGTGATAGTAGGGGTAACGGTAGCAAAAGTAATATTTTTTGGTTTTGTAGTGATTGTAACAATAGCAACGGAAAAGTAAATAAGCGAAGAACAATATGTGAAAAGCTCGTAGGCATTGGATCGGTGATGGATAATTATGTCGGATGCGGTTCATCATGTAACAGTTATAACATAGGGTGACACAGAACTAGCTCCAATTCATCAATGTAATGTAGGCATGTATTCCGAATATAGTCATACGTGCTTATGGAAAAGAACTTGCATGACATCTTTTGTCCTACCCTCCTGTGGCAGCGGGGTCCTATTGGAAACTAAGATATATTAAGGCCTCCTTTTAATAGACTACCGGAACAAAGCATTAACACATAGTGAATACATGAACTCCTCAAACTATGGTCATCACCGGGAGTGGTCCCGATTATTGTCACTTCGGGGTTGCCAGATCATAACACATAGTAGGTGACTATAGACTTGTAAGATAGGATCAAGAACTACATATATTCATGAAAACATAATAGGTTCAGATCTGAAATCATGGCACTCAGGCCCTAGTGACAAGCATTAAGCATATCAAAGTCATAGCAACATCAACCTTAGAACATAATGGATACTAGGGATCAAACCATAACAAAACTAACTCAATTACATGGTAAATCTAATCCAACCCATCACCGTCCAGCAAGCCTACGATGGAATTACTCACGCACGGCGGTGAGCATCATGAAATTGGTGATGGAGAATGGTTGATGATGATGACGGCGACGGATTCCCCTCTCCGGAGCCCTGAACGGACTCCAGATCAGCCCTCCCGAGAGAGTTTAGGGCTTGGCGGCGGCTCCGTGTTGTAAAATGCGATGAACCCTTCTCTCTTATTTTTTTTCTCCCCGAACGTGAATATATAGAGTTGGAGTTGAGGTCGATGGAGCTCCAGGGGGGCCACGAGGCAGGGGGGCGCACCCAGGGGGCAGGCGCACCTCCCACCCTCGTGGACAGGGTGTGGGCCCCCTGGCCTTGATTCTTTCGCCAGTATTTTTTATATTTTCCAAAAATAATCTCCGTGGAGTTTCAGGTCATTCCGAAGACGTTTGTTTCTGCACAAAGATAACACCATGGCAATTCTGCTGAAAACAGCGTCAGTCCGGGTAAGTTCCATTCAAATCATGCAAGTTAGAGTCCAAAACAAGGGCAAAAGTGTTTGAAAAAGTAGATACGACGGAGACGTATCAGAGAAACAGACACCCGCCAACCACCTGTGTGCTAAGCACGTCGGTAGAACCAGTCTCGCATAAGCGTACGCGTAATGTCGGTCCGGGCCGCTTCATCCAACAATACCGCTGAACCAAAGTATGACATGATGGTAAGCAGTATGACTTGTATCGCCCACAACTCACTTGTGTTCTACTCGTGCATATAACACCTACCCATAAACCTGGCTCGGATGCCACTATTGGGGAACGTAGTAATTTCAAAATTTCCCTACGCACACGCAAGATCATGGTGATGCATAGCAACGAGAGGGAAGAGTGTCGTCTGCTACGTCTCGAGCTTGCGTTGGTTTTCCCCGAAGAGGAGACCATGATGCAGCACAGTAGCGTAAGTATTTCCCTAAGTTTTTGAGAACCAAGGTATCAATCCAGTAGGAGGCCATGCGCAAGTCCCTCGTACCTGCACAAAACGATAGCTACTCGCAACCAACGCGATTAGGGGTTGTCAATCCCTTCACGGTCACTTACGAGAGTGAGATCTGATAGAGATAATATTTTTGGTATTTTTGATATAAAGATGCAAAGTAAAAAGTAAGCATAAGCGAGTAAATAAAGTGATGGAGATTGATATGATGAGAATAGACCCGGGGCCATAGGTTTCACCGGTGGCTTCTCTCAAGAGCATAGATATTCTACGGTGGGTGAACAAATTACTGTTGAGAAATTGACAGAATTGAGCATAGTTATGAGTATATCTAGGCGATGATCATGTATATAGGCATCACGTCCGAGGCAAGTAGACCGAAACGATTCTGCATCTACAACTATTACTCCACTCGTCGACCGCTATCCAGCATGCATCTAGAGTATTAAGTTAAAAACAGAGTAACGCCTTAAGCAAGATGGCATGATGTAGAGGAATAAATTCATGCAATATGATAAATACCCCATCTTGTTATCCTCGATGTCAACAATACAATATGTGCCTTGCAACCCTTTCTGTCACTAGGTAAGGACACCGCAAGATTGAACCCAAAGCTAAGCACTTCTCCCATTGCAAGAACTACCAATCTAGTTGGCCAAACCAAGCGGATAATTCAAGAGAGTTGCAAAGATAACTCAATCATACATAAAAGAATTCAGAGAAGAATCAAATATTTTCCATAGATAAGTTGGATCATAAACCCACAATTCATCGGTCTCAACAAACACACCGCAAAAAGAAGATTACATCGAATAGATCTCCACGAGAGAGGGGGAGAACATTGTATTGAGATCCAAAAAGAGAGAAGAAGCCATCTAGCTACTAGCTATGGACCCGAAGGTCTGAAGTAAACTACTCACACTTCATCGGAGGGGCTATTGTGTTGATGTAGAAGCCCTCCGTGGTGGATGCCCCCTCGTGAGCTCCTAACAGGCCCCAAGATGGGATCTCGTGGATCTGAGGAAGTTGCGGCGGTGGAATTAGGTTTTGTCTCCATCCCGATCTGTTGGGTGGTAATGAGGTATATATAGGAGGAAGGAGTATGTCGGTGGAGCGTCGGGGGCCACGAGGCGGGGCGCCTGTGGAGGGCGCGCCCCCACCCTCGTGACCGCCTCTGGCACTCCTTGGAGTAGGGTCCAAGTCTCCTGGATCACGTTCGGTGAGAAGATCACGTTCCCGAAGGTTTCATTCCGTTTGGACTCCGTTTGATATTCCATTTCTTCGAAACAAAATAGGCAAAAAACAGCAATTCTGGGTTGGGCCTCTGGTTAATAGGTTAGTCCCAAAAAACAGCAATTATGTCTTCTCAAAATAACATGGCCAAAGGAAGTTATCCCTACAAAATCATATGGTCTGGCTATGCTCCATCTTCCCCACACAAAGTATTTAAATCATGCACAACCCCGATGACAAGCCAAGCAATTGTTTCATACTTTAACATTTTCAAAACTTTTTCAATTTCCACGCAATACATGAGCGCGAGCCATGGATATAGCACTATATGTGGAATAGAATGGTGGTTGTGGAGAAGACAAAAGGAGGGAAGATAGTCTCACATCAACTAGGAGTATCAATGGGCTATGGAGATGCCCATCAATAGATATCATTGTGAGTGAGTAGGGATTGCCATGCAACGGATGCACCAGAGCTATAAGTATATGAAAGCTCAACAAAAGAAACTAAGTGGGTGTGCATCCAACTCGCTTGCTCACGAAGACCTAGGGCATTTGAGGAAGCCCATCATTGGAATATACAAGCCAAGTTCTATAATGAAAAATTCCCACTAGTATATGAAAGTGACAAAATGAGAGACTCTCTATCATGAAGATCAAGGTGCTACTTTGAATCACAAGTGTGGTAAAAGGATAGTAACATTGTCCCTTCTCTCTTTTTCTCTCATTTTTTTATTTTTTTATTTGGGCCTTTTCTCCTTTTTTTATGGCCTCTTTTTTTCTCTTTTTTTATTTATTTTTCGTCCGGAGTCTCATCCCGACTCGTGGGGGAATCATAGTCTCCATCATCCTTTCCTCACTTGGGACAATGTTCTAATAATGATGATCATCACACTTTTATTTTTTCTTACAACTCAACAATTACAACTCGATACTTAGAACAAAATATGACTCTATATGAATGCCTCCGGCGGTGTACCGGGATATGCAATGATTCATGAATGACATGTATGAAATAATTATGAACGGTGGCCTTGCCACAAATACAATGTCAACTACATGATCATGCTAAGCAATATGACAATGATGGATCGTGTCATAATAAACGGAATGGTGGAAAGTTGCATGGCAATATATCTAGGAATGGCTATGGAAATGCCATAATAGGTAGGTATGGTGGCTGTTTTGAGGAATATATATGGTGGGTGTATGATACCGTGAAAAGTCTTGGCGGTATTAGAGAGGCTGGCAATGGTGGAAGGATGGGAAAAAGTGTGTATAATCCATGGACTCAACATTAGTCATAAAGAACTCATATACTTATTGCAAAAATCTAGAAGTTATCAAAGCAAAGTATTAGGCGCATGCTCCTAGGGGATAGATTGGTAGGAAAAGACCATCGCTCGTCCCCGACCGCCACTCATAAGGAAGACAATCAATAAATAAATCATGCTCCGAGTTCATCACATAACGGTTCACCATACGTGCATGCTACGGGAATCACAAACTTCAACACAAGTATTCTTTAAATTCACAACTACTCAACTAGCATGACTCTAATATCACCATCTTCATATCTCAAAACAATTATCAAGCATCTAACTTATCTTAGTATTCAACGCACTCAAAAGAGGTAATATGGTGTTGATGTAGAAGCCCTCCGTGGTGGATGCCCCCTCCGGCGGAGCTCTGAAACAGGCCCCAAGATGGGATCTCGTGGATACAGGAAGTTGCGGCGGTGGAATTAGGTTTTTGGCTCCGTCCCCGATCTGTTGGAGTACGAGGTATATATAGGAGGAAGGAGTGCGTCGGTGGAGCGTCGGGGGCCCATGAGGCGGGGGCGCGCCTGTGGGAGGGCGCCCCACCCTCGTGACCGCCTCTGGCACTCCTTCGAGTAGGGTCCAAGTCTCCTGGATCACGTTCGATGAGAAGATCACGTTCGATGAGAAGATCACGTTCCCGAAGGTTTCATTCCGTTTGGACTCCGTTTGATATTCCGTTTCTTCGAAACACTGAAATAGGCAAAAAAACAGCAATTACAGAATTTGGGCCTCCGGTTAATAGGTTAGTCCCAAAAGTAATAAAAAGTGGAAAATAAAGCCCATTATAGTCCAAAACAATAGATAAAGTAGCATGGAGCAATCAAAAATTATAGATACGTTGGAGATGTATCATCGTGTACGTACACTCGTAGACCGTAAGCGGTATCGTTATAACAACGCGGTTGATGTAGTCGTACGTCTTCACGATCGACTGATCCTTAGTACCGAACGTACGGCACCTCCGTGTTCAGCACACGTTCAGCTCGGTGACGTCCCGCGAACTCACGATCCAGTAGAGCTCGAGGGAGAGTTTCGTCAGCACGACGGCGTGATGACGATGTTGATGAAGTTACCGACGAAGGGCTTCGCCTAAGCACTGCTACGATATGACCGAGGTGGAATATGGTGGAGGGGGGCACCACACATGGCTAAAAGATCAATGATCAATTGTTGTGTCTCCAAGAGGTTCCCCCTTCCCCATATATAAAGGAGTAGAGGAGGGAGAGGCGGCCGGCCAGGAGGAGGGCGTGCCAAGGGGAGTCCTACTCCCACCAGGAGTAGGATCCCCCCCCCCTTCCAAGTTGGAGTAGGAGAGGGAAAGGAAGGGAAGGAGGGAGGAAGGAAAGGGGGGCGGGGCCCCTCCCAATTCGGATTGGGCTTGGGGGGGCGCCCCCTCCTTTGCTCCTCTCCTCTCTTTTCCACTAAGGCCCAATAAGGCCCATATACCTCCCGGGGGGTTCCGGTAACCTCCCGGTGCTCCGGTATATTCCCGATCTCACTCGGAACCATTCCTATGTCCAAATATAGTCGTCCAATATATCGATCTTTATGTCTCGACCATTTCGAGACTCCTCGTCATGTCCGTGATCATATCCGGGACTCCGAACTACCTTCGGTACATCAAAACATATAAACTCATAATACCAATCGTCACAGAACTTTAAGCGTGCGGACCCTACGGGTTCGAGAACTATGTAGACATGACCGAGACACGTCTCCGGTAAATAACCAATAGCGGAACCTAGATGCTCATATTGATTCCTACATATTCTACGAATATCTTTATCGGTCAAACCGCATAACAACATATGTTGTTCCCTTTGTCATCGGTATGTTACTTGCCCGAGATTCGATCATCGGTATCTCAATACCTAGCTCAATCTCGTTACCGGCAAGTCTCTTTAATCATTCTGTAATGCATCATCCCGTAACTAACTCATAGTCACATTTCTTGGAAGGCTTATAGTGATGTGCATTACAGAGAGGGCCCAGAGATACCTCTCCGACAATCGGAGTGACAGATCCTAATCTCGATCTATGCCAACTCAACAAGTACCATCGGAGACACCTATAGAGCACCTTTATAATCACCCAGTTGCGTTGTGACGTTTGGTAGCACACAAAGTGTTCCTACGGTATTCGGGAGTTGCATAATCTCATAGTCATAGGAACATGTCTAAGTCATGAAGAAAGCAATAGCAACACACTAAACGATCAAGTGCTAAGCAAACGGAATGGGTCAAGTCAATCACATCATTCTCCTAATGATGTGATCCCGTTAATCAAATGACAACTCATGTCTATGGCTAGGAAACTCAACCATCTTTGATTAACGAGCTAGTCAAGTAGAGGCATACTAGTGGCACTATGTTTGTCTATGTATACACACATGTATTAAGTTTCCGGTTAATACAATTCTAGCATGAATAATAAACTTTTATCATGATATGAGGAAATAAATAATAACTTTATTATTGCCTCTAGGACATATTTCCTTCAGGAAGAAGTAGGTCGGTGGAGCTGTGAGGGGCCCACGAGAGTGGGGGGCGCACCCAAGGGGCAGGCGCGCCTCCCTGCCTCGTGGCCGCCTCGTTTCTTTCTTGACGTCCACTCCAAGTCCCCTGGATTGCGTTTGTTCCAAAAATAACTCTCCCGAAGGTTTCATTCCGTTTGGATTCTGTTTGATATTCCTTTTACTTGAAACAGAAATAGGCAAAAAACAACAATTTGGGTTGGGCCTCCGGTTAGTAGGTTAGTCCCAAAAATAATATAAAAGTGTATAATAAAGCCCATTAAACATCCAATTCAGAAAATATAATAGCATGGAACAATAAAAAATTATAGATACATTGGAGACGTATCAAGCATCCCCAAGCTTAATTCCTTCTCGTCCTCGAGTAGGTAAATGATAAAAACAGAATTTTTGATGTGGAATGCTACCTAGCATATTCTTCAATGTAATTTTCTTTATTGTGGCATGAATATTCAGATCTGAAAGATTCAAGGTAAAAGTTTAATATTGACATAAAAATAATAATACTTCAAGCATACTAACTAAGCAATTATGTCTTCTCAAGATAACATGGCCAAAGTAAGTTTATCCCTACAAAATCATATAGTTTGGCTATGTCCCATCTTTGTCACACAAAATATTCAAATCATGCACAACCCCGGTTTCAGCCAAGCAATTGTTTCATACTTAAGAATTTTCAAACTTTTTCAACTTTCACGCAATACATGAGCGTGAGCCATGGACATAGAACTATGGGTGGAATAGAATATGATGATGGGGTTTGTGTGGAGAAGACAAAAAAGGAGAAAGTCTCACGTTGACGCGGCTAATCAACGGGCTATGGAGATGCCCATCAATTGATGTCAACTTAAGGGGTAGGGATTGTCATGCAACGGATGCACTAGAGCTATAAATGTATGAAAGCTCAACAAAAGAAACTAAGTGGGTGTACATCCAACTTGCTTGCTCACGAAGACCAAGGGCATTTGAGGAAGCCCATTGTTGGAATATACAAGCCAAGTTCTATAATGAAAAATTCCCACTAGTATATGAAAGTGACAAAACAAGAGACTCTCTATCATAAAGATCATGGTGCTACTTTGAAGCACAAGTGTGGAAAAAGAGATAGTAGCATTGTCCCCTTTTTATTTTTTATTTTTTTGGGCCTTTTTTATTTGGCCTTTTTTTTGGGGACAATGCTCTATGAATGATGATCATCACACTTCTATTTATTTACAACTCAATGATTACAACTCGATACTAGAACAAAATATGACTCTAAATGAATGCCTCCGGCAGTGTACCGGGATGGGAAATGAATCAAGAGTGACATGTATGATAAATTATGCATGGTGGCTTTGCTACAAATACGATGTCAACTACATGATCACGCATGGCAATATGACAATGATGCAGCGTGTCATAATAAATGAAATGGTGGAAAGTTGCATGGCAATATATCTCGGAATGGCTATGGAAATGCCATGATAGGTAGGTATGGTGGCTGTTTTGAGGAAGATATAAGGAGGTTTATGTGTGATAGAGCATACCATATCACGGGGTTTGGATGCAACGGCGAAGTTTGCACCAACTCTCAAGGTGAGAAAGGGCAATGCATGGTACCGAAGAGGCTAACAATGATGGAAGGGTGAGAGTGCGTATAATCCATGGACTCAACATTAGTCATAAAGAACTCACATACTTATTGCAAAAATCTACAAGTCATCAAAACCAAGCACTACACGCATGCTCCTAGGGGAAGGATTGGTGGGAGTTAACCATCGCGCGATCCCGACCTCCACACAAAGGATGACACTCAAAGAACACTTCATGTTTCAAATTTGTTACACAACGCTCACCATACGTGCATCCTACGGGACTTGCAAACTTCAACACAAGTATTTCTCAATTTCACAATTACTCAACTAGCACAACTTTAATATCACTATCTCCATATCTCAAAACAATCATCAAGTATCAAACTTCTCATAGTATTCAATGCACTTTATATGATAGTTTTTATTATACCTATCTTGGATGCCTATTATATTAGGACTAATTTCAACCAAACAAAATTACCATGCTGTTCTAAAAGACTCTCAAAATAACTTAAGTGAAGCATGAGAGATCAATAATTTCTATAAAATAAAACCACCACCGTGCTCTAAAAGATATAAGTGAAGCACTAGAGCAAAATTATCTAGCTCAAAAGATATAAGTGAAGCACATAGAGTATTCTAATAAATTCCGATTCATGTATGTCTCTCCCAAAAGGTGTGTACAGCAAGGATGATTGTGGTAAACTAAAAAGCAAAGACTCAAATCATACAAGACACTCCAAGAAAAACACATATCATGTGGTGAATAAAAATATAGCATCAAGTAAAGTTACTAATGGACGAAGACGAAAGAGGGGATGCCTTCCGGGGCATCCCCAAGCTTAGGCTTATGGTTGTCCTTGAATTTTACCTTGGGGTGCCTTGGGCATCCCCAAGCTTAGGCTCTTGCCACTCCTTATTCCATAATCCATCAAATCTTTTACCCAAAAACTTGAAAACTTCACAACACAAAACTCAACAGAAAATCTCATGAGCTACGTTAGCGAAATAGAAAAAAACACCACTTCAAGGTACTGTATGAACTCATTATTTATGTATATTGGTGTTAAACCTACTGTATTCCAACTTCTCTATGGTTCATAACCTCCGATACTAGCCATAGATTCATCAAAATAAGCAAACAACACACGAAAAACAGAATCTGTCAAAAACAGAACAGTCTGCAGCAACCTGTATCTAACGCAAACTTCTGGAACCCCAAAAATTCTACCAAATTAGGAAGTCCTATATAATTTGTTTATTAATACTCTACAAAAATAATCAACTGACAAGCATGTTTCTGTGATTTATGAAAACTAATCTCGTGTGTGCAAAGTTTCTGTTTTTTACAGCAAGATCAAATAACTATCACTGTAGGTTATCCTAAAGGTTTTACTTGGCACAAACACTAATTAAAACACAAAACTACATCCAACCAGATGCTAGATGAATTATTTATTACTAAACAGGATCAAAAAGCAAGAAACAAAAATAAAATTGGGTTGCCTCCCAACAAGCGCTATCGTTTAACGCCCCTAGCTAGGCGTTGAAATTTCAATGATGCTCACATGAAACACAAGAATTGAAGCACAAAGAGAGCATCATGAAACACGTGACAAACACATCTAAGTCTAACATACTTCATATGCATAGGCATCTTATAAGCAAAAAAATTATCATGGCAAGTAAAAACTAGCATATGCAAGGAAGCGGAAAGAAACAATAGCAATCTCAGCATAACGAGAGGTAATTTATTGTCATGAAAATTTCTACAACCATATTTTCCTCTCTCGTAATAATTACATGTGGGATCATAAGCAAATTCAACAAAATAGCTATCACATAAAATATTTTCAACATGATCCACATGCATGCAAAGTTGAATACTCTTCCAAAATAGTGGGATTATCATTAACTAAAGTCATGACCTCTCCAAACCCACTTTTATCAAAAATACCATAAGATTGAACATTCTCCAAATATGTGGGATCTAAAGTTGATACTCTTCCAAACCCACTTTCAATATTATTGCGAACACTATTATCAATCTCATATTCATTATGGGGCTTAAATAAATTTTCAAGATCATAAGAAGAATCACCTTAATCATGATCATTGCAACAAGTAGTAGACATAGAAAAACTAGCATCCCCAAGATTAGGGTTTTGCATATTATTAGCACAATTGACATCAAGATAATTTATATTAAAATCATTGCAATCATTCTTTTTATTCAAGGAGCTATCGTGAATCTCTTCATAAATTTCTTCATCACAATTTTCAGATTCACGAATTTCAAGCAACACCTCATAAAGATAATCTAGTGCACTCAAATCACTAGAAATTGGTTTATCATAATTGGATCTCTTAAAAAGATTAGCAAGGGGATAAGGATCCATAAACTTTTAGCAAGCGAAGATGCAAGCAAAAAGAATGCACATGGTAACACAAACAAAAAGACATACGGGAAGAAGGCGAATAAAACGGCAAGGGTGAAGTGGGGGAGAGGAAAACGAGAGGCAAATGGCAAATACTGTAATGCGAGGGATAAGAGTTTGTGATGGGTACTTGGTATGTCTTGACTTGTGCGTAGACTCCCCGGCAACGGCACCAGAAATCCTTCTTGCTACCTCTTGAGCACAGCGTTGGTTTTCCCTTGAAGAGGAAAGGGTGATGCAACAAAGTAGCGTAAGTTTTTTCCTCAGTTTTTGAGAATCAAGGTATCAATCCAGTAGGAGGACACACGCAAGTCCCTCGTACCTACACAAAGAAATAAGAACCTTGCAACCAATGCGATAAAAAGGTTGTCAATCCCTTCACGTCCACTTGCAAAAGTGAGATCTGATAGAGATAATAAGATAAATATTTTTAGTATTTTTGTTTTATAGATTGGAAAGTAAAGATTGTAAAATAAAATAGATCGAAAACTTATATGATGGAAAATAGACCCGGGGGCCATAGATTTCACCAGTGGCTTCACTCAAGATAGCATAAGTATTACGGTGGGTGAACAAATTACTGTCGAGCAATTTATAGAAAAGTGCATAGTTATGAGAATATCTAGGCATGATCATGTATATAGGCATCACGTCCGTGAGATTCTGCATCTACTACTATTACTCCACACGTCGACCGCTATCCAGCATGCATCTAGAGTATTAAGTTCATAAGAATAGAGTAACGCATTAGGCAAGATGACATGATGTAGATGGATAAACTCAAGCATATGATATAAACCCCATCTTTTTATCATCGGTGGCAACAATACAATACGTATCGGTTCCCCTTCTGTCACTGGGATCGAACACCGCAAGATTGAACCCAAAGCTAAGCACTTCTCTTATGGCAAGAAAGATCAATCTAGTAGGCCAAACCAAACTGATAATATAGCAGTGGCGCACCAGATGCAGGTGCGCCATTAGTGTCCTCATTACTAATGGCGCACCAGACACACGGTGCGCCATTACTAGCATTTTTTTTTTCCAAAAATACTAATGGCGCACCAGGGCACAGTGAGCCATTACTAGTTTTAACTAGTAATAGCGCACCACACTCTCTGTGCGCCACTACAAATAATTTTTTTTACTTTTTTTTCAAAACTAGTAATGACGCACCACAACCACGGTGCGCCACTACTCACAATTATATATATATATATATATATATATATATATATATATATATATATATATAGGACAAATATTTCCTACAAGCAGTGGTAATTACCACCACTTGCGTTTTCTGTGTTGTATGTAGTATCTATCAAAACCGAGAGTATGTACGTGTAGTATGTAGTATATAACAATGATTAGGTAGTATATATACTAATTTTTAGGTAGTATGTACCATGTTTTGAGTATGCTCTTTTTACGTACAAATATATACGTATTTTCATAAATATAACAAAAATTATACGCTCATATGCAATTTTTTCATGTAACTTGCTTTGAAATATCTTAAATATAGTATATGAACATATTTAAAATAATAAAATAGTATATATATATATATATATAGGGCTGCACTATTCTGTTACTCATAACAGAATAATATTCTGTTACTCCGGCGCCCTATAGAGACGTCCCATCCCCATCTCACCTTCTGCTGGCCCTCGGCGCGGCTCGGCCCCCACCTTCTCCCCGATCCCGGTGCCGGCGCCGGCCGCCCCCCCACCTCCTCCCGGCTCCCGGCGTCGCCCACCCCCACCTCCCCCCGGTTCCTGGCGCCGCCCGCCCCCACCTCCCCCACGCTCCCGGCGCCGCCCACCCCCACCTTCTCCCCGGATCCCGGCGATGCCCCGCCCCTACCTTCTTCCTCGCTCCCGGCGCCGCCCGACTCCCAACCTCCCAGGATCCCGGCGATGCCCCAACCCCACCTCCTTCCTCGCTCCCGGCGCCGCCCGAGCCCCAACCTCCCTGGATCCCAGCGTCACTCCACCACCACCTCCTACATCCCATAGCAGTGGCCGCCGATGCCGCCTGCGCGCGCCTCCGTCCTCCTCTAGGCGCCAGCAGCGTGCCTCGCCCCACGCCGCCTGCCACGCGGGCACCTGCCCCAAACCGCTGGCTCGTCGGCTTTCCAGGCCTTCGCTGGCTTGTTCTTCCTCTGGCCACCGCCAGCTCGCCGGCCGTTCATCTTCGCCACTTACTGAAGGTCAGCCTTTTGAAATTGCCATCATGTGTACAACTACGGCAAAATGACCACGCTCCCATGCCGTTGTCCTCTCTCTAGCTGATATGCTTTTGTATCTGTACTGCAGCTTGTTCTATTCTGCTTGTTTTTAGAGGAAAAGAGATGGTTCTTCACTGTCTTGCTCGTGTATGCCAATGATGTGACGCGGTTCAGCTGCTTGTGTGTTTGCACTAATGATAATTCAGCCGTGTTTGCTTGTCTATGGTACTGAACTGACCATATTACTGAACTTGTGTTCTCGCTAATTCTGTACTTGTGTTCTCGCTAATTCTGTACTTGTGTTCACTCTTATGTATTACAGTGGCCATGGATGCACCCAGCGAAGGACAACGATGGGCAAAAAAATGATAGTGCAGCTGCTTGCCTCCTCTTCATATTCCATACCAGAAAAAATCCTTTGCCCCTTTATTTTCTTCAGTAAGTTTTCGTTAAAAGACCTGAGAAGAGTAAGTAGAAGTTTGACACAAGGACCTACATCAGTTCAACTGCAGAAAGAGAACAAGTCCATGAGATTATTATTAAATTCAAGATTACTACATGGTCCATGTACGTATTTAGCAGCAAGTCCATGAATTACTATATGATAAGTACGAAAAATACTGCTGGTGAGAGTTCATTTAAATACCTTGTAGTGTTTTTTTCAGTACACACTATAGGATTTTATTCAGTTCAATGAATTCCAAATAGAAAAAACTGCGGTTGTGTAATGATTCTTGAATTTATGTTTCTTCTTGCACTTTGCTATATGGAGCAAAAGTGGTACGGTGATGATTAAGCTTGGGTGGGCTCTCAAAGTCGGAGACATAATAATCAGTTATTTAGACCTTTCAATCACACGATCACTTGCGGATATCCTCTGCTTTTCTTTACACCAATTATTTGTGAAAAGTTCAAATTATAAAAGCAGATAAGTCCAGGGTTCACCGGCGGAAGTTTGAGAAAAAATAGATAAAAGAAAAGGAGAGTTTGGAAAATGCGCTAGTACTGGTTGCTACTTCCTGCTGTTGCATGAAGCCCCTACTGCTTGCATTGGTGCGCTGCTATTGTTTGTTGGTTCAGCAGGGTGATGTGAGTGTGTGAGAGAGATAGCAAAATGGAATGATCTTCTACATTGACTAAATCATGGCACACTCAGTTCAATTTCTTGATTTAGTCCAATTCAATTCCAAATTGTGTTTCAGTTCAAAGACTGCTATCTCTCTCAGTTTCTATGTTTAATTACAAAGTCCATGTACATTAACAACAAATAAGTTCAAGTATATCAATAAATGGAAGTTCAGGTATATGGAATTTGATGCTTGTTGGGTGTATACAGGAGTATAAATGGATTTTCTTCTTGTTGAATGAAGTTGAACTTGTTGTTATGCTTCTGAACTTCTACCTCTTTCCTGCAGGTGGGTCACATAAGCTATCACATCTCTTTCTGAACCTTTTTTTCTCTGGAATTTCTTTTCTGCTTGTGCGTCGGGTAAAATAGTACCAGAATGAGCTAGCCCCCTGGTCAGTAGATTTCTTTCTTTCTGCGTGTTAGTTCCTAGCTAATACGGTTACACTGCATTTTGCCATTCTATGAGGGATGGTTACCTGAACCTTTACATTGTGTGCGTACTATTATAGTGTGTGCGTACATGACTGAAATTGTATGATGTGTGTGCCATGGTTACCTGAACCTTAATTGCAGCTACTATTGCAGTGTGTGCGTACATGACTGAAACTATATGATGTGTGTGCCATGGTTACCTGAACTTCAATTCTAGCTACTATTCAAATCTAATACTAGCACGTACAAGACTGGACTCGTACTACTGCGTACTAGTGTGCCATTTTGCTTATTCTTTCCTTGAACTTTGCATGCTCTCTATTCTTTCAGAGATATGTTCAAAGCTAGTTCCTCAGAGGTGTATTCTTTCATAGATATGTTAAAGCTAGTTCTTTATTCTTTCAGAGATATGTTGTTTTTCATACTTTCAGCTCACATTGTAGCTTTTTTCAGTTCAATGGATTCCAAAAAGAAAAAAACTATGGATGGGTGAGAAATCAACTTCCTGTACAGTTCTGCCATGAGCATTGGACGACCCCGACCACCGGCACCACTGCTTCCCGACCTCTTGCTTGCATCGCCATCTCCCGGCGGGGCTCTGCCGCCGGAGCACCCTGGCCGTTCACAGCCACCACTCCAGGCCGTTGAAATAAATCAAGCAGTGTTTTGTCGACAACATGGTGGCAGCCCTTCACTGAAATAAATCAGGTATTTTAGCCGCAGGAGTTCAAAAATCAGCTGCTTTTCAACTGAATAAAATGTGTCACACAAGTTCAAGTATACCTACAACAGGAGTTCAAAAATCTGAGAAATGAAGCTCAAACCAAGTTCAAAAATTGTTTCCTTCATAAATTAGTTGTTTTTGGTTAATTCGTTGTTATGGACAGTACAAATACACACTGCTGTGTGGTACATGTGTGTATCGTAAGTGTAATAGTGCTTTCTAATTATAATAGTACATGTATTCTATTTTTTTGAGTTAGCATGTATTCTGGTGTTTTTGGTGGTTGGTAAGTTCACCAATCAAAATCTAAAAAGTCCATACTCAAGAGGCGAGTAAGTTTGATGGATTGTCTAAATTTTCTTTACTGGGAAAAAATCGGGAGTTAAAAAGAAACCATGTAGAAGTTTTTTTGATTTTTTCTCAATTGCTACTGTACTTTGCAGTTCGGCCAGTTCTTGTGTTAGTGATTCAAAATTAGCGCCAAAAGTAGGGCAAACCATGATGCATGGTAGAACAGGTTATGCTTTTGCTTTTCAATTATTTTTCCTTGTCGACGATTCCACATTTGCACCTTTGGGTTGTAGGTAGATATGAGAAAAAGATTACTGTTTAATGTACCAATGTTCAATCTCTTCGTAATTCATTCAGTCCAAATCCAACACATGCAAAAGAAAGCTGTGTTGAGTGATTTCCAGATGTTTGTGTGTCTTCTGATTCTGTGGTCTGTCCTTTTTGCCAATCAATATCACTTTGTAGAAGCAATCAATATAATTAAATGTATATTTTAGGCAATCAACATCAATATTTTCTTCTCAAAATATATTTTTACCATCAGTGTAGATCAGTATGTTAATACCATCTAGCGCTCTGAACTTATGCTATTGATATGCGGTTGATCCTTCCTTTTCAGACCTCGAATCTGAGTTCTTCATGGAGTATGGTGAAATAAACCGGTATCAGGCTGGTGGTGATTAAGGCCGCTACGTCAGTCCAATCCCACCTCCCAGACAGGTCTCCGCCGCTACATCATCTCGCAAACCGAGCCCCCCTGGTGCAGCATCTTGTCGAGCTCACTGCCTTGCCGTGGTTCCAGTGGGGGACGGGCAGGCTCATACACAGGAGGATGGATGCCCTGGTCTGGTACGACCAGGATGGTATCGGTGCTCCGGCCAACTCCATCGATCTGCTCAGTAAATGCCCACTCCTAAATCCGTTTGAAGTTTTGGTTATGATCGCCATGCTCTTCTCAATTTTCAAAACTTTAAGAGTTCAAAGTACACAAGAACATAAGTCCACTATGCTTTGCATCAGATATCTGATATTTGTGAGGGGAACTTCAATTTTCTTCAGTTAAACTTTTGAATGTGTTTCAGTTCGTCTACTTCCCAGTCGTCCTGTGTCAATCAAAAAAAGCAGCAGTTTAGCACGAAAAATAGAGCCTTTTCTCTTCTCAGTACACAGCACAGAAGGTATTTGTCTCCAACTTGCATTAAGAGTTCAAAGTACACAGAGGAAAAAGATTCAATTTTCAAAACTTTAAGAGTTCAAAGTACACAAGAACGTAAGTCCACTATGCTTTGCGTCAGATATCTGATATTTGTGAGGGGAACTTCAATTTTCTTCAGTTCAACTTTTAATTGTGTTTCAGTTCGTCTACTTCCCAGTCGTCCTGTGTTAGCTAGATCAGTACTAGTGCTCAGCAGTACGACAAGTAGCAGTACTGATCAGTACGACCTACAAAAATACTATTACTGATCAGTAATATTCTTAATGTTAAAAGTAACATCCATATAGAAAAAATGCTTCTATTCTAATACACAATTTTTTGGAAAAAAGAGCACTAGATTGGCAGTAAAATATGAAAACAATTTAAAAGTACTCAAGTCCAACTTGCAAATCAGTAGCAGTCCTATAGTGCAACATGCATCAAATTCAAAAAAAAAAGCAAACCTGACTTGAAGCAAATTCGCATCTGATTGTTTATCTCGTAGCTCATCGTTTCTAATATAAGCCAATGCTTCTATTCTAATCTAGTTTTTTATTTTGTAGCTCACTTTTTCTAATATAATGTTAAAAGTCAACTAGATTAAAAATTCTCTGTGTTAGTGATCAGTACTAGTGCTCATCAGTACGGCAAGCAGCAGTACTGATCAGTATGACTTACACAAATACTAGTACTCATTAGTAATTTCTTAATGTTAAAGATGAGCAGTAAAAGATACAAGTTGCAGTTCCAGGGCAACCTGTCTCAGATACTTTTCAGGTTCAGGTAATAAATGTTTGGTATTCTTATATACTTGCATTAGTTCAGACTCGCGGATATAATAAGTTGAGGGAAAACCCATACAAAAGTTCAAAGTTGAGAAACAAGGGTTCTTTGTTTCAATGTTCGCTAGTGTATGCAGATTGGTTTGCATGCATTTCATAGTTGGATGGCTACTGATCTCTATAAAACCTTGGAAGCAGTGCTTGCATTACTAGTCCAACCATACTACGTAAAAACTGAATGTACCTAGCCAGTTCAATAACATCATCTCCTTGTGCAAAAAAGTAGTTAAAAAGGTCGACTGACACCTGCTTCAGAATGTCACACAAAAAAATATTTATCTCTATTTGTCTTTTTCATGTTGAATTATTTGAAGTAAAACAAAAATAGCTCACTTTTGTGACTTTCATCATTTGAAAATCTACATGCCTGCAGTTCGAGGACGGACACCCCAGGTTCTCAAGCAGCAAAGTTATCGCACAAAGTCGAACTTGCTGCTGCACCATCTTCACCAAGTCGAACTTGCAGCAGCCAGCGGATCCACAATCGTTGGGAGCTGTCCAAGTCGAGCTATGACCGCAGTCCAAGTGTTACTGCGACCACCATCTTCACCCAGCACTGCACCCATTGAGCACCCACACAGTGAGAACGCCATCTCATTTTTCTTTGAACATTTTCTTTCTGATTCATGCTCACTGATGGATCAGCTACTATTCATTTAATTAGTTTGTACTCTCTGAACTGTGGCTGGGGTTCTTCGCGCGCTAGCGCCGCTGCCGGCCCCGTATAACTAAGTCCTTGGCCCACTGCACGCCCTGCTGCCCTCGACCTCCCTCTCACAGGCATGCTACCCCAACTTTCATTTTGATTCTCAGTTCAAGTTGTGTGTTATTCGTTGCATTGTGCTTTAAATGTGCAAAATCTTGAGGAAATCCTGAAATATTATGTGTGCAATAAAGGTAATTAAGTGCCTTTAGAAATGACAGTCCATCCCAGACTAAGCAAACAATACATGTTAGTGTTGGTTTTTTAAGAGAATTTAGTATTAGTTGATCAACATTTTGATGCTTTTTCACTATGTCTGCACTTCGTTATAGTTAAGCATTGATCCATTTCTCAGCTGCAAGTAAATAATGACCTTGCACTTCATTATAATGCCCTCCCCCTCTGTTTCTCTTCCTCTATAAATCCCCTTTCTGTCACTAATTTATTTTCCCCCTGAATGCAGCACGAGGGAGGCTGGAGCGACTACAGATCGGTGACAAGAGCCACTTCAGTTCTGTTGTTCGTGTATTGGAAGTACATATCCTCTATCCGGGCAGGAGATAGAGGTAATTTCTCCCCTAATGCAACCTATTTTGTAAGTAGCATGAGACCCATCATGTCCTATATACAGATTCAGAGTTTAACACATCAATGGTAGTTTGTTCTGAAAACTGAAATTGTTCTGGATGTACTGATTGATTAGTTGTTAATCATTGTAATGTTTCGTTCTTACAGAATAAAAATAAGATGTATGGGTTACTTCTTGGCCCAGCTGAGAGAACCCTCATGTTGAAAAGTATAAAGAAGTTTTGAAGCAATTCCTAGTGTCTTTAGAAGCATTCATGGTTAAAAGCAACGGCAATCTCCTCCGTTCAAGTTGAGCACTATTCATCATCCAAGTTGAGCGCTAGATGCCATCCAAGTTCAAAGAGGGTTGTATGCAAGTACAGAAGTTTGTTTTAGTGAGAAAAAATGCGGGTTTTTGGACAATATTCTGTATGTTTGATTTGCTCAACCTTAGAACTTGGAGATATCCACTCTATTTTTCTATGATGAAGGCACACATGAGACCCTGTGCAATGGTTATCCCCTATTTTGTTTCTTCAAATGTGTATTTTGTTTCTTATAATGTGTTGTTCCCCTGTTCGACCTTCAGAATCAGTACAAACGCTCGAATCAGTACAACGAAATGACAGTATCAGTACAAATGCTCGAATTCATCAGTTCAACAATACTAACACGATGGCGTGATGAACTGCTTAAAAGAATAATATCCCCCTCATAAAAATACAATCAGCCCCCTAGGAACAGAGGGTACATGCTGTCCATGCCGAGGGTGAACTTCACAAAAAAAATTCATAACAAAAACATCGCTAGCTAGCGACAGGCACACAAGAAAGAGGTCAGAGACATGGAACTGTACCTTTTCTGAAGGAAGCTTGCTCAAACTCAGCCTTCTCGTTGTTAAATCTTTCACTCTATTATAGGAAATTCTCAGCTTCTTTTTATTAACCGGAAAATTCATTCTATTACTAAACCCACGCAACGATCTCGCTGGCGACCAACACCGAAACACAGTCTGGAGCCTGCTCGATCCACGAAAGATCAGCAGCTCTTGCCCTGAAGCCAAACACGGCTAGCTCATGGGACACCTTATTACAGTCCCTTTTACAAAAATTGAAACTAAATGACTCAAAGTTTGCATTACATACACTACGCGTCTCGTGTAATAGGACGCCAATCGTGGCCCGGTCGTAATCATCAGAGTTCAGAGCTTGGACAAGGACCTTGGAGTCAGATTCAGGTACCACCCTGTGTAGGCCAGATTCAGCACTCGCTTCTGCTGCCCTCAAACCTGTCATCGTCTCGGCATGCAGAGGTCCCGAGATGTGCTGCATATATCCGTCTGGCCGCTAAGAAATCACCTTGATCTGAACGAAAAACACACCTCCAGGCTCCCTGTCCAGTATCCGCATAAAAGGCAGCACCAAAGTTAACTTTGACAAAGTCAGCAGGCGGCCGCTGCCAAATTACCTTTAACTGATTATTGGCTTGCTTGGGCTGAACAACAGCGTGCCCGAAGTCCTGAATATGCTGACGGAAATGGGTAGCACATCAGCGCACTTGCACCTAGACATACATTGACAAGTACTCAGAGAATACCACAGAACTATGGACAGCGGAGGTAGAGAGCAAAAGGGCGCACACTCAAACATATATCTTTACAACAAACTGCAGTTTTTCAACTAGATTTTTTAGTAACGGGGCATCCAACCGAAGCACACCACCCTTTTTTCCTACAAACATAAGTAAATGAACCTCAAGAGCAAATCACTAGCGGACTGCATTTGCACTTCCATTTATCTTCAGAAAAAGCACAAAATAGTGAACTGCAGTAGACGATGACATGAACCTCTCATCGCTGTGCTTGCAGGAGGCCGTTGGGGGAGAACGGTCGGTGGCGCCGGGCGGACAGGGTCGTTGGCGCCGCACGGGGTGAGGAACGGCCAGAACAGAGCTCCGTCGGCCACCCGGCCACGGGCTCGGTATCAGGAGGCTCAGGGGTCACGCGCCCGACCAGAACGGAGCTCCGCCGACCACACAGCCACGGGTTCAGAATCGGGAGGCTCCGCGGTCGCGCGCCCGCCAGAACGGAGCTCCACTGGCCACCCGGCCATGGGCTCGAAATCAAGAACCGGGGCCAGCCGCTCCACTTGCTCGGGAAAGGCGGGGAGGAGGGGGAGGGGGGCGTACGAGCATGAAGTCGTTCGCGCATCCACGGATCTTAGGCGCGTCGATGTCCTGCGATGTCGCCGCCGGCGGCCGCCCCCGCTGTCAGGCCTGACGAAGAGTACGCGTTCTTCAGTTAACGGACGGCGTGGATACAAGCATTCGGGAGGATCCAACGGCTCGCGTGGCTCGCCCTACTGTTACTTTTTCTACAGCTTTTCCCTTTGCTGTACTTTGTTACTTTTCCTTCCTCGTCTGGGCTATTTTAAGCTCCACCGCTTGCTGTAAGCGGCATCGTTGCATTATATGAGCTTGCTCAAAACATATATACAATCCCTCCTTTAGAGAATATACCAGCATATACTTGCACTTTCCCCATTTTTCCTCTTGGCTCGCGACGAACCCTAGCACAAATCGAGATCGGGCCATGACAATTGGTATCATGAGCCAGGTTCTTCCTCGGCGGCGCGGCGGATCGGCGGGGTTCCCGTGAGTTGCCCTCCCTTCCCACCCTTCTGAAGGCGGCGGCGGTGACTCTCCCTCCCTTCCCTCCCTTCTTTGGTGGCGGCAATGGCGGCGATTTTGGGCGGCGCAGCGGGCGGAGTGGACCGCGGCGTTGGTGGCGGTAGACTAATTCGGGCGGCAACTCGTGGCGTTCGTTCGTTGCTTGAGCACACCGCTCAAGTGTCAAATCCTGTGACGACAGAGTGGTGTCGCTGGGCGGCGCGACAAAGAAGCGGCGGTGGACTGATTTTTCGGTTCGGGTTACCGGTGCTCGGCAGTAAATTCCTCTCCAAATCCATCACCACCATGGGTAGATCGAAGCCGAGTCTGGACGAGGCCGAAGTCGCTGATCTGCTCGCGATGAAAGCTGAAGTTGTACAGACCAGAGAGGAAGCAACAGAGCTGCGTGAAGATGTTGAGAGCCTGCGCAAGGATGTCCATGCTGTTACTCGAAACAAGATGCGATGGCACAGGTGATGGACGGCGACAGCAAGCTGTGTCGGCGTTGAACTCCCAGCTCGCTGCGATGTCCGACATCCTCAAGTCCTTCAAAACACCAAAGCATCCGCATCCAATCCCGGACAACAACCCCAACACCGAACAAGAGGATCCTAACAAAGCGAAGCAACAACAGGAACAAGTCAGGCCATCCACAGCCGAACTACGAAAGCAACTAGCTGCTGAACAAGAAAAGACTACGCTAGCAACACAAGTACCTCCTACCTTGCCAGCGATCAACATCAGCAGACGGTCGGCTCCACGGGTATGCACAAGGTCAAATTCAAGACGACAGGGCCGGGCATTTCACACCTACGCTCCTTCCCGTCTTGCTCATACTCCGGCGTTCCACAATTTCCAACCGCCATTGGTGCGTACACAATGGGAAGATTTTTATGGTCAGACGAAAATGAGATGCGCACTCAATTTCTCAAATACATCACAAAAGTACAAAAGATAGAATTCCCTAAATTTGAAGGTGTAAACCCAGCAGGATGGATACGCTTGTGACAAATACTTCCAGATGGCTGGTGCTCCCTGCATCTGAGTGGGACTGGCACAATTATACATTCTTGGACCAGCTGATGTGTGGCTTCGTAGGTCTAGTCTCCTTAAGAAAAGATTGACATGGGCACAGTTTTGTGAGGAAATTCTACACAGATTTTCTCCATCCAGTTCCTATGACCTCACTGAACGCTTCAACACTCTCAAACAGCACACTTTATACATTGTGGAGTAC
The DNA here is from genome assembly GCA_021605145.1 of Aegilops bicornis. Classification (NCBI taxonomy): domain Eukaryota; kingdom Viridiplantae; phylum Streptophyta; class Magnoliopsida; order Poales; family Poaceae; genus Aegilops; species Aegilops bicornis. The sequence continues at coordinate 767,193,356 of CM038670.1, read as the reverse complement.
ACCCAGCAGTTTGAAGATCTCATGGCAGACGTCCGGAGGAAAACCCCATGATCTACGAACAATGGTTCGTCAAATGCTATGTCAATGGCCTCAAATCTACTCAAGTATCAACTTCGACCATTGAAACCAGCATCACCGATCGACGCTTATTGGCTTCTTTGTGGACTTGGAACAAGGAGCAATGGAAAAGAAAAAGCCACAACATTTAGTACTTCTAGCAGACACTGCTACTAGTTACTACAAACAAACACCCATAGTCCAGACAAGACTAATGATTTCAAGCAACCACTCACCACACAAAGAGCTAGGGAACACAGGAAGTGTTGGCGATGTGGGGATGCACAGTTCCATGGGCATAAGTGTAAGCAAGCAACGGTACTAAATGTACTCACAGGGGAAGACCCTCTTGAACAGCCAATACCACAAGAGGAGTTGGAGGAAATCAAGAAGAGGATCAACCAGCAACAAAAGAACAATGCATGAGAATTTCTCTCCAAGCCACGAAACCGATAGTGTTAATTCCTCTCAATATTAATCTCTATTGGGGGTAGACAGTTGTTGCTTTAGTAGATTCTGGCAAGAATGCCACCTTCATGAGCTTGCATTTCGCACTCCAAACTGATTGCAATATTATCAAAGACAGTACAAGACACATCAGAAGCAGGAGGAGGCAAATTATGGTGCGGATCCTATATACCGCCACCACTTTCTCTGCTAATTGAGAACAATTCCAGCACTCCTTGAGTTCTAGACCTACCAGGACATGATGTAGTTCTAGGATCGGATGGCTAGCAAAGCATGGGCCAGTTTCCTTCCATTATAACCCAAGAAAACTCACTTTGCTTAAAGATGGAGTTACACCGTAACTATTCCTGCTTGTGGTCCAATGTCTGCAGCTCTTGAAATTGATCATTTATCACTAAATAGGCTTACGCTCGGTGGAGCTCCACCTTACATGATCAGTCTAGCACAGGACACTTCTCCTACCACAAAAACAAGTGATCATGTTCCTCCAGAAGTACAAGAAGTATTGGAGAAATACCCTGATATCTTCACAGAGCCTGTAGGCCTTCCTCCTAAGAGGGAGTGTGACCATGAGATCCCTTTGGCACCTGGAACTGACCCTCCTAACACAAGACCATATAGAGTACCCCACACTCAGAGAGATGAGCTAGAGCATCAGATCCAACTGTTACTCAAAAACAGAGTTATAAGACCCACCAGAGCCCCTTTGCTTCTCCTGCAATCCTTGTCGAGAAAAAAGATGGCTCATGGAGACTACTGCATTGATTACGTAAAATTGAATGCAGCCACTTTGTCAAAAACAAGTTTCCTATACCGGTAATAGAAGATCTTCTTGATGAACTACATGGAGCAACAGTCTTTTCCAAATTGGACTTAAGGTCGCTATCATCAAGTGAGAATGAAAGAAGAAGACATACCAAAAGGCGCCTTCAGGACTTCTTTTGGCCACTATGAGTTTTTAGTCATGCCTTTTGGCCTTTCCAATGCACTGCACCTTTCAAGCTCTCATGAACAACATCTTTGGCAGATATGTCAGAAGTTTATACTAGTGTTCTTTGATGATATACTAGTCTTTAGCAAAACACTTGCGTAACATGTCTCCCACTTGCAAATTGTCATGGACCTTTTGAAAGAACATCAACTCAAAGTCAAACTGTCCAAATGCCACTTTGCTGTCCCTCAAGTGGAGTACCTAGGCCACATCATCAACAGCTCGAGTAGCAACAGATCCTCGCCAAGATACAAGTTGTAACAGATCGCCTACTCCAACCACAGTAACACAACTCGTGGGATTTCTTGGCCTATGTGGGTATTATCGAAGGTTTGTCAAGAACTTTGGACCAATAGCAAGACCCCTACATGATATGCTCAAGAAAGACAGTTTTCATTGGTCTCGAAATCAAGATATTGCCTTTACACAGCTTGAAATCTGCTCTCACTCTTGCTCCAAAGATTTGCCCTCCCTAATTTTTCCCTCCCATTCATTCTTGAGATCGATGCTTCGGCACCGGGCTAGGTCTTTGTACTCATGCGTAACAGCCAACCCCTGGCTTACTACAGTTCCACCTTATGCCCAAGAAACACCACTCTCTCAACATATGAGAAAGAGGCCTTAGCAATTATTGAAGCTCTTAAACGTTGGAGACATTACCTCCTTGGACACAAGCTAATTATAAGGACTGATCACCAGAGCTTGCAATTCATGACGGATCGAGAAAGTCACAAGCAAAGATTCAGCATAAACTCATGGTCAAATTGTTAGAGTACAATTTCCGGTGGAATATAGAAAAGGGAAAGAAAATATTGCTGCAGATATCCTCTCCAGAAACATTCTCTACTAGCAATTTCCATTGTCACTCTGAGTGGATCAAACAAGTGGAGGCCTCTTACTTACAAGATCCTCACCGCAAAACCCTCCTCGAACAACTATTGTTAGCTGCTGATCACACTGTCAACAAAAATAAACTCCATGGAGGAGTAATTAGACATAAGGGAAGAATATATGTAGGCAAGGATAGCACACTAAGGAACAAACTCCTCAAAGCCCTGCACTCCTCTGCCATTGAGGTCATTACGGAAGGAAAGCATCCTACCAAATAATTAAAAGAATATTCTATTGGCCGGGCCTCAAACAAGATGTGGATTCATTTGTGGCTCAATGCCCAGCTTGCGAGAAAAACAAAGGTGAAAACTGCCCATACCCCGGGTTCCTAGACCCTCTTCACATACCGATATGGTGTGGACCCACTTAAGCATGGATTTTGTCGAGGGGCTGCCTAAATCTGATGGCATGGATGTCATATTTGTGGTTGTTGACAGGCTGTCCAAATTTGCCCATTTCATTCCTCCGGCCCACCCATTCACAAAGGCAAACCGTGGCCCAAGTCTTCTGGATAATGTAATCAAACTCCATGGACCACCACCGCAATCGTGTCGATCGCGATAGAATCTTCACAAGCACACTGCAAGATATCTTCAAAGCAATGGGAATTGAGCTGCGTACAAGACATCATACCATCCTCGGCCCGACGGATGACCGAACGAGTGAACCAATGCATCGAGAATTACCTACGCTGCATGACATCAAGCCATCCAAAGCGCTGGATCAAACATTTGGGTCTTCTTTGAATCTTGGTACAACACCTCTTTCCACTCTTCTCTTCAAAAGACACCATTTGAAGCAATGTACGGCTACCCACCACCAAAGAATCGGTGAGTATAGTTTGCACGATGCCATCACACCCGAGGCAAGTGGAATTTCTAAGCGATAGACAAGCTTTCTGGAACAACTCAAGTCCAATTTGGCTGCTGCTCAAGCTCGAATGAAAAAATATGCTGACCGCAAGCGTGTAGACAGGAGTTTGGAAGTAGGCAACATGGTCTACCTCAAAATGCAGCCCTACTGTGCTCAATGCATTTGGTATCCGTTCTCACATCAAATTACAAAGCAAATACTACGGCCCGCTCAGTAGTTCTTGCTCGTATTGGACAAGTAGCCTACAAATTGCTTCTACCCGAAGGTGTGGGCATCCATCCTGTCTTCCACATCAGCCAACTTAAAAGCATATCGGGCCAAGGGCGTTACCTTGTGCAGATTTACCTCGATCACCTCGATGGCACCATTCAAACCGAACTCAGATCGGTCACGGAGACACGCCAGATTCCTCGCAACAACGTCATTGTTGTTGATGGCTGGTACAATGGGCCAACTTGCCCGATGATGCATCGTGGGAAGACGCCGATTTCATCAAACGCACCTTCCCGACTTCTTCAAGCAACAGTCCAAGGCTGGTTCCAAAGAACCAGCAGCTCCTTGAGGTCAAGATCGCCTCGTGGAGGGGCACCGCCAGCTCGACGAAGAGTACGCTGCGTTCTTCGCTTAACGGACGGCGTGGATACAAGCATTCGGGAGGATCCAACGGCTCGCGTGGCTCGCCTCTGTTACTTTTTCTACAGCTTTTCCCTTTGTTGTCTTGTTACTTTTCCTTCCTCGTCATTTGGGCTATTTTAAGCTCCACCGCTTGCACGTAAGCGGCATCGTTGCATTGTATGAGCTTGCTCAAAACATATATACAATCCCTCCTTTAGAGAATATACCAGCATATACTTGCACTTTCCCCATTTTTCCTCTTGGCTCGCGACGAACCCTAGCACAAATCGAGATCGGGCCATGACACCCGCGAACGCCGCCACCGTCGCCCATCGTCGCACCTAGGATGGGGTCGGGGTTGCCGGGAGGGAGGCTGGCGGGTGGAGGGATTGGCCACGAGCAGCTCGGTCGACGGCTGGAGTGGTCGACGGAATGGGGAGAGAGCGGGAGGGAGCTCTTATTTACCCTTTTAATAAAAACCATCAGTTTAACGAAATGACATCAACAGTACAACAGCTCGAATTCATCAGTCCAACAATGGTAACAGAATAATATTACATTACAGCGTAATGTAATAGCCCATATATATATATATATATATATATATATATATATATATATATATATATATATATATTGCAAAACTAGTAATGGTGCACCCTAACTGGTGCGCCATTAGTAACCAGGGTTACTAATGGCGCATTTTTAGGTGGTGCGCCATTAGTAACCTGAGACCAGCTAGATATTTTGGACAGCCACCTATCATACTCACTTTCCCCACTTCATTCTCTCCACCTCCTCCTCCAAGCTTGTCTCGGCTGCCTCCTCCTCCTCACCTCATTTGCACCATAGATTCACCGAAATTAAGTGGTTAAATTACCTTTTTTTGATAGGTAAGTAAGGGGAAAGCTTTCTTTATGTTGTAGATCTACTTTTTTCTCCCTCCAACAACATGCACATGCACTTTTTATGGCCTAGCTAGATCCACCTGCTCTTGCATGGTTTAATGGATGGCTATCGGTGGCAAGGTGATGAAGATGACTATGAAGTCGTCCATGGGGGCCGGGCAAGAAATGAGGAAGGGCAGCAAGACAACCACCGCGGCGAGGGCGGGCGAGAAGACGAAGAATCTCCAGGACATGATCACGACGGTGATGCAGTACACAGTCATCATGTAGAAGATGCCGGACATGATGATGAGGAAGATCAAGACGAAGGGCCTGATCATGAAGATGAAGATGTCGGGGCAAACGACGATGGACCATCGATGGGCTGGGTGCAGGACCCTCATATTCAAGAGCTGCTTCTCAAGCAGACGGATAACGCAAGAGCTGTCGCCCGAGAGAAAGCCAAGCTGGATCAACTGGAGATAGACGCGGTTACTCCATTGTATGAAGGATGCAGGCCCGAGGATACCCGCCTGAAAGTAACGCTCATGGCTCGAGAGATGAAGGTAAAACACAAAATGACCGACGCATGCTTCGACGAGAACATGTCATTCTGGCACGAACGTCTTCCCAAGGGGAACAAGTGCCCGACCAGTTTCGAGGAGGCGAAAAAATTGTGTGTCCTCTGGATTTACCGCACGTGAAATACCATGTGTGCATGAACAATTGCATCATTTATCGGGACGAGCACGCGGAGTCTACCATATGTCCGGTGTGCGGCGTCACTCGATACAAGAAGAGGAAGAAAGCTCCTCAAAAAGTGGTGTGGTACTTTCTGATCACTCCTCGTCTGCAGCGGTATTTTGCGGACCCTAAGCTAGCAAAGCTCCTGCGTTGGCACGCGGATAGGGAGGCGAAGAAGCGAGAAGATGACGGAAATGATCCGGAGATAAATAAAAAAGACAAGATGCTGAGTCACCCTAAGGATGCGAGCCAGTAGGAAGCATTGAACTTCGAACACCCATAATTTGGGGACGATCCAAGGAACATCGTGCTGGGCGCGAGCACCGATGGAGTCAATATGTTTGGCATCCAGAGAAGCACACATAGCACCTGGCTTGTGTTTGTGTGGATGTACAACCTTCCCCCTGGTTGTGCATGAAGAGGAAGTACATTCACATGAGTATGCTAATTGAAGGGCCGAAACAACCAGGGAACGACATCAATCTGTATCTGGGGCTGCTGAAAGAGGAGCTAAACACGCTGTGGAAAACGCCAGCCCATCCGTGGGAGGCCGCAGAAAGAATATTTCCCTATGAGAGCCGCCTTTGCTCACAAAGGCACGACTATCTCGATTACGGATATCTCGCGGGCAGGTGGTCCACGGATTTTCCGGATGCGTCGGTGCATGGATGACACAACGTATCACCAGCTAGATAGAGATCCGGGTCTTGAAACCGTGTTCATGGGACATCGAAGGTGGCTTCACGATGATGACCCATGGAGAAAACGCAAGGATCTGTTCGATGGTGAAACCGAACCCCGAAGACGCCCGCGTACGAGGAGCGGCGAGGAAATAGACGAGCTGTTGAAAAATTGGAAAGAGTACCCACTGCTGGGAAAGAAGAAAAAGGCGCCAGAGCCGGGAAAGAAGCGAAAGGCGCCAGAGCCGCTGCTGAAGGTATGGAAAACGAGGTCTGTTTTCTAGGACTTGCCGTACTGGAAGAACCACCGTGTGCCTCACAGCCTTGATGTCATGCATATCACGAAGAACGTAAAGCGAGAGTCTGCTTGGTACCCTGCTCAACATGCCAGAGAGGACAAAGATGGGCCGAAAGCAAGGGCAGACTTGAAATCAATGGGCATCAGGGAGGAGCTTGACGCTAATGATGATGATGATGATGATGAGGCGAAGCAGGACACTAAAAGTAGTCGCAAAGGCAAAAAGGCCAAGAAGACCGGAAATGACTACCCTCCAGCGTGCTTCACTCTAAGTCAGGAGGAGATCGAGCAGTTTTTTACCTGCCTCGTAGGAGTAAAACTTCCTTACGGTTACGTGGGGAAGATAAGCAGATACCTAGACTCGGCGAAGCAGAAGTTCAGCGGGATGAAGTCTCATGACTGTCACGTGCCGATTACGCAGATACTTCCAGTTGCAATCCGTGGGATCATGGACGCGCACGTCTGTGAGACGTTATTTGGCATATGCAACTTTTTCGACGTCATCTCTCGGAAGTCGGTTCGCGTGAGGCAACTCAGAAGGCTACAGGAAGAGATCTTGGTGATACTATGCGAGCTTGAGATATACTTCCCGCCCGCATTCTTCGATGTTACGGTGCATCTGCTGGTCCATATCGTGGAGGGTATTATCCAGGCCGTGCCGACGTTCTTGCACAGCATGATGTCGTTCGAAAGGATGAATGGTGTCATCGAAGGATACGTTCGCAACATGTCACGTCCAGAGGGAAGCATAGCCAGGGGCTTTCTGACCGAAGAGTGCATCTCCTACTGCACGAATTATCTAGGCATCGAGAACCCCGTTGGTCTGCCCGTCAACAGGCACCTCGGCAGGATCACTGGATGGGGTCACCGCGATGGTCGCCGTGAAATGCATGTCGACTTCGAGGGTCGACTTGCCGACTTTGAAAGAGCAAACCTAGTCATGCTACGACACATAGACGTGGTCGATCCTTGGGTGGTAGAGCACAAAACCTTTATTGAGAAGACATACAATGACCGAGGCCAACAGAGGACGGACGGAGATATAATCAAAGAGCACAACTCATGTTTCATGCGCTGGTTCAAGGAGAAGCTTCTGTCGTACCCTTTACATGAGGATTCTTCCGCGGAAGAAAAACTCATATTCGCCTGTCACAGGGCGCCGAGCACAACCTAATGACCTATGAGGCGTACGATATCAACGGCTACACATTCTACACCAAGGACACGGATATGAAGAGCGATGGTTATCAGAACTCCGGGGTAACGATGGAATCCTACACCGGTAACGACAAGGACAGATACTACGGAAGGATCGAGGAGATCTGGGAGCTGAGCTACGGTGGAGAGAAGGTCCCGATGTTCCGTGTCAGATGGGCCAAGAGCGTCCTAAAAGAAGACCAGTATTTCACCACCATGGTTATACTCGAAGCCAAATCCAAGACCGCGGGCGCAAACGTCACCGCGAAAAATGAGCCATGGGTACTGGCTTCCCAAGTGGACCAATGCTTCTTCATTACCGACCCGTCAAAGCCCAGTCGTGTTGTCGTGAGGAGAGGCAAAAGGAAGATCATCGGAATGGATGGAGTCGCCAATGAGCAAGACTTCGACAAGTACGGCGACTCGAAGATGGAACATGATGACGACGATGAAGTGCCATACACCACAAGAAGAAGCAGGACCACCCTACTTAAAGGACGTCCGTTCAACAGAAGAACACCATTTGCGAAAAAGAATGGCAAGGAGATTGTGAAAAGATAGCTAGCTAAGATCGATTGTATTTAAATCATAGTCTTCATTTCTCGATTGTATTTTGACATATTGAAATGATATTTCTTCTGTTTTAGTCCTCATGAATATTTATTTATGTGTTTATTCTGGTATTGAATTTCTAACTCACAAAAAGTATTGAATTTGTTAATATTTTTGAACTCATGAATATTTTTAAATTTCATGGGCACTTTTTGAATTCATGAATATTTTTTCAAATTTGATGATATTTTTTCATATTCATAAATGTTTTACCAATTCACAAATGAATGCAATTAAAAATAAAAAAACAAATTTGATGATATTTGATGATATTTTCAAATAACAAATTTGATGATATTTTCAAATAACAAATTTGATGATATTTTCAAAAATAAAAAAAAGTTGACAACGCCGACGCGACGCGACGAGGCCGGCCCACGACACGACTATGACCGGCGTCCTCCACCTTCTACGGTCTGCATCTCCGATGCAACGCCAACCACCGCCTCGTCAACGAATGTAAATGCTCCCTCCCTCCCTCCTCTACTCCTCTTCTCTATTTAGTGTAATAATTTTTATCAATAAAAAATAATAAAAAAAGTTACTAATGGCGCACCAGGAAAGAGTGCGCCATTGTTATCAATAAAAAATTACTTATGGCGCACCCCTCGGTGGTGCGCCATTGCTATCCCTTTCCCACCCTCTATCCCTTTCCCCCTCGCCCCCCGCGCCAGATCAAATCCCTACCCCCCTCGCCCCCAGCGCCAGATCCCTTTCCCCCTCGCTGCCGACGACCTCCAGCGCTCCTCCACCTCCAGCGAACCAAACCCCATCGATTTCCCCTCCCCCATTCGCATTCCCTCCTCTGTCTCTCCCGACCCGCGCGGCGACGCACCCACGCACGCAGATCGCGCCGCGGCGGCGTGTCTGGCGGCTCCACTGCCAGGTGAGTCCATCGCCTCCTCCCTCTCCCTCCACGCATAGGGCCGGCCAGTGCGGGCCGACGGGCAGGCCAGAGCAAGCTCCTGCAGCGCGCCCTAGCGGACCAGCTGCTTGCCAAGACGCAGCTGGCCGAGGCAGGAGGCGGCAAGGCGCGGCCGTGGTAGTGATGACCCACAAGTGTAGGGGATCTATCATAGTCCTTTCGATAAGTAAGAGTGTCGAACCCAACGAGGAGCAGAAGGAAATGATAAGCGGTTTTCAGTAAGGTTTTCTCTGCAAGCACTGAAATTGTAGGTAATAGATAGTTTTGTGATAAGATAAATAGTAACGAGCAACAAGTAAATAAAGTGCAGCAAGGTGGCCCAATCCTTTATGTAGCAAAGGATAAGCCTGGACAATTTCTAATAATAATAAAGGAGCTCCCGAGGACACATTGGGAATTATCATCAAGCCAGTTTTCATCACGTTCATATGATTTGCGTTCGGTACTTTGATAATTTGATATGTGGGTGGACCGGTACTTGGGTACTTCCCTAACTTGGAAAAGCATCCCACTTATGATTAACCCCTATTGCAAGCATCCGCAACTACAAAAGAAGTATTAAGGTAAACCTAACCACAACATTAAACATATGGATCCATATCAGCCCCTAACGAAGCAACGCATAAACTAGGGTTTAAGCTTCTGTCACTCTAGCAACCCATCATCTACTTATTACTTCCCCATGCCTTCCTCTAGGCCCGAATAATGGTGAAGTGTCATGTAGTGGACGTTCACATAACACCACTAGAGGAAAAGACAACATACATCTCATCAAAATATCGAACGAATACCAAATTCACATGACTACTAATAGCAAGACTTCACCCATGTCCTCAGGAACAAACGTAACTACTCACAAAGCATATTCATGTTCATAATCAGAGGAGTAATAATATGCCTAAAGGATCTGAACATATGATCTTCCACCAAGTAAACCAATTAGCATCAACTACAAGGAGTAATCAACACTACTAGCAACCCACGGTGTACCAATTTGTGGTTTTGATACAAGATTGGATACAAGAGATGAACTAGGGTTTTGAGAGGAGATGGTGCTGGTGAAGATGTTGATGGAGATTGACCCCCTCCCGATGAGAGGATCGTTGGTGATGACGTTGGTGATGATTTCCCCCTCCCGGAGGGAAGTGTCCCCGGCAGAACAGCTCCGCCAGAGCCCTAGATTGATTCCGCCAAGGTTCCGCCTCGTGGCAGCGGAGTTTCGTCCCGTAAGCTTGCCCACGATTTTTTCCAGGGTAAAAGTGATGATATAGCAGAAGATGGACGCCGGAGGCCCACCAGGGGGCCCAGGAGATAGGGGGCGCGCCCTATAGGGGGGGAGGCGCCCCCCCTGTCTCCTGGACAGGGTGTGAGCCCCCTGGCCTATTTCTTTAGCTCAGAAATTCTTGTTAATTCCAAAAAGTTGTTTCGTGGAGTTTCAGGACTTTTGGAGCTGTGCAGAACAGGTTTCCAACGCTTGCTCCTTTTCCAGCCAGAATTCCAGCTGCCGGCATTCCCCTTCTTCATGGTAAACCTTGTAAAATGAGAGAGAATAGCCATAAGTATTGAGATATAACGTGTAATACCAGCCCATAATGCAATAAATATTGATATAAAAGCATGATGCAAAATGGACGTATGAACTCCCCCAAGCTTAGACCTCGCTTGTCCTCAAGCGGAAGCCGAAATCGAAAAATATGTCCACATGTTTAGAGATAGAGGTGTCGATACAAATAAAATACGGACATGAGGGCATCATGATCATTCTAATAACAGCAACATATATAGATTTTGTCATATGATTTCCTATGCTCAAGTAACAATCAATTCAAAATGTCAAGTATGGTTCAAAAACTTCATTGGGAACTAACAAACTATAATCTCAGTCATTGAAGCAATTGCAATTTATCATAACATCAGAAAGAGTCAACAATAGAGCTTTTCAGCAAGCCCACATACTCAACTATCTCATAGTCTTCTACAATTGCTAACACTCACCCAGTACTTGTGGTTATAGAGTTTCAGCCGGACACTGAGAAAGATAGGGGCTTATTGTGTTGCATCCCAACGTATTCACCTTTAGGTGATGTCAACAATAATAGCCCATGCTAACTTACATCCAATTGGATATATATATATATATCATGATCTTTCAAACACGAGGAGCTTGCCAAAGGATAAAATGAAAAAGGGAAAGGTGAGGATCACCTTGACTAAAGCATAAAGTAAAAAACATAAAGTAAAAGATAGGCCCTTCGCAGAGGGAAGCAGAGGTTGTCATGCGCGTTTAGGGTTGATGCATAAAATCTTAATGCAAAAGAACGTCACTTTATATTGCCCCTTGTATGTTGACCTTTATTATGCAGTCCATCTCTTTTATTACTTCCACAACAAGTTCGTACAAAGCTTATTTTCTCCGCACTAATAAGTCATACATATTTAGAGAGCAATTTTTATTGCTTGCACCGATGAAAACTTACTTGAAGGATCTTACTCAATCCATAGGTAGGTATGGTGGACTCTCATGGCAAAACTGGGTTTAAGGATATTTGGAAGCACAAGTAGTATTTCTACTTGGTGCAAGGAATTTGGCTAGCATGAGGGGGAAAGGCAAGCTCAACATGTTTGGAAGCTCAATGACAATATACTTTAACTGAGATGTCGGAAAACACAAACTATTACGTTGTCTTCCTTGTCCAACGTAAACTCTTTTAGCATGTCATACTAAATGAGTGCTTCACAATCATAAAAGATGTCCAAGATAATATATTTATATGTGAACCCCTCTTTCCTTATCACTTCCTATTAATTGCAACGATGACCAAGGCTACGTTCATCAACTCTCAACAATTTTTATGCCTCATACTTTCTATGTGTGAAGTTATCACCATCCATAAGATCAATATGAACTCTTTTATTTTTTCTACTTTCTCAAGATCATAGCAACATAGTAAAGCCCTTGACTCAACACTAATCTTTATTATAGGTAGCACTCGGACTCGATTACAAAAAGAGATCACAAAGCAAAACTCAAACTACTTGATATCAAAACTTCAATTTACTAGATCAAGATACTACTAAAAGGATCGAACTAAATAAAGCGGTAAAGATAGGAGTGTGATGGTGATACGATACCAGGGCACCTCCCCCAAGCTTGGCAGTTGCCAAAGGGGGTGCCCATACCCATGTGATTATGTCCTTGGAGGTGGTGAAGTAGGAATTGTTGATGATGTAGGTTTTTCGTCCGTCTTCCAAGGCATAGGCTCTCCATCTTAGAAGGATGATCAAGTCTCCGGGATCCTTAAATCTGCAGCCAAACTCATCCTCTTGAATCTATATTCATACTCACAGTTCTGGTTTTGCAGGTCATAGATCTAGGCTTGGAGGTGCTCGATTTTCTCTTGAAGCTTGAAGATGGTCTCCCCAATGACTTTGGCATCTAGGTTGTGGTTGTTGGTGAACTCCGTGATCATCATCTGGTTGGCGTTGAGTCCATGCTCCACCATCCCTTGACACTTGAAAACTTCTTGCTCCACGGCTTCGAGCTTTGTCTCCATGCTCCCGGTACGCCTTGGTCCCTCCACATCGCGGATGTGCAGCACCCCCTCACGCATCTCAATGGTTTGAGGGTGTTGCAGCACCTCCGCAAGATAGGGGTTGATAACCCTCTCGAAAAACTTGTCCTTGGGAGCACTTGGAGACGCCATGATGCTCTAGATCTAAAACAGAAACAGCTCGAAACAAAAACAGAGGATATTTGCGTGATATGGTGGTCAAAACCTTCAGGAGTATATATAATGAATTTTTACCGGCCAAAATACGTAACATACAAGAAAACAGAGTCCGGGAAGCACACGAGGTGCCCACGAGACAGGGGGCGCGCCCTCCACTCTCGTGGGGGCCTCGTGTCCCTTTCGGACTACTTCTTTCTTCCTAAAAATCTTAAATAATCCAAAACTGATAAAAATTGCCATTAAAGTTGTTTTGGAGTCGGTTTACTTACCATACCACATACCTATACCTTTTCGGAGTCTGGAACGTTCTGGAAAGTGTCCCATATGTATTCCTCAGGGGTTACAGTTTCAATAATATTAGTTTCAACATTGATAGGATTACCTGAAATATAGTGTTTAATTCTTTGACCGTTAACCACCCTTGGACTTGTGCCTTCGAAATTGTTGATTTTTATAGCACCAGAACAATAGACCTCCTCGATAACGTAGGGACCTTCCCATTTTGAGAGAAGTTTTCCTGCAAAAAATCTTAAACGAGATTTGAATAATAACACATAATATCCTATGTTAAACTCAAGTTTTTGTATCTTCTTATCATGCCAGCGTTTGACTTTTTCTTTGAAAAGCTTGGCATTCTCATAGGCTTGGGTTCTCCATTCTCATAGGCTTGGGTTCTCACCGGCAAGTTTGAAGTCATAATTGAGCTCTTTGATAGCCCAATATGCCTTATGTTCAAGTTCAAGAGGTAAATGATACGCTTTTCCATAAACCATCTAATATGGAGACATACCCATAGGATTTTTGTATGCAGTTCTATAGGCCCATAATGCATCATCAAGTTTTTTGGACCAATTCTTTCTAGATCTATTCACAGTCTTTTGAAAAATTAAATTGAGCTCTCTATTGCTCATCTCTTCTTGACCACTAGACTGCGGATGATAAGGAGATGCTATTCTATGATTGACATCATACTTAGCGAGCATCTTACGGAAAGCACCATGAATAAAATGTGAACCACCATCAATCATAAGATATCTAGGGACTCCAAACCTCGGAAAAATAAATTCTTTAAGCATTTTAATAGAAGTGTTATGATCAGCACTACTAGTTGGAATAGCTTCTACCCACTTAGTAACGTAATCAACAAAGAACTAAAATATGTGTATAACCATTAGAGGCAGGAAAAGGTCCCATATAATCAAAGCCCCAAACATCAAACGGTTCAATAACAAGAGAATAATTCATAGGCATTTCTTGACGTCTACTAATGTTACCTATTCTTTGACATTCATCACAAGATAAGACAAACTTACGAGCATCTTTGAAGAGAGTAGGCCAATAAAAACCAGATTGTAGTACCTTGTGTGCAGTTCTATCTCCAAATGGTGTCCTCCATAAGATTCAGAGTGACACTTGCGTAGAATCTGTTCCTGTTCATGCTCAGGCACACAACGTCTAATAACACCATCTACTCCTTCTTTATAAAGGTGTGGATTATCCCAGAAGTAATGTCTTAAATCATAAAAGAACTTTTTCTTTTGCTGGTATGTGAAACTAGGCGGTATAAATTTAGCAACAATATAATTAGCATAATCAGCATACCAAGGAGCGACGAGAAGCATTGACGACCGCTAATTGTTCATCGTGAAAGCTATCATTAATAGGCGGTGGGTCATCAAGAACATTCTCTAACCTAGACAAGTTATAGCAACGGGTTCACAGCTCCCTTTCTATCAATAATATGCAAGTCAAATTCTTGGAGCAAGAGAACCCATCTAATGAGTCTAGGCTTAGCATCTTTCTTTTCCATAATATATTTAATAGCAGCATGATCAGTGTTAATAGTAACTTTGGAATCAACAATATAAGGTCTGAACTTATCACATGCGAACACAACTGCTAAGAACTCTTTTTCAGTAGTAGCATAATTTCTCTGGGCAGTATCAAGAGTCTTACTAGCATACTGGATAACATTCAATTTTTATCAACTCTTTGCCCTAAAACAGCACCTACAGCATAATCACTAGCATTGCACATAATTTCAAAAGCTAAATTCCAATCAGGTGGCTGAACAATAGGTGCGATGGATCAAAGCTTTCTTAAGTACTTCAAACGCTTCTACACAATCATCATCAAAGACAAAAGGAATATCTTTTGCAATAAATTAGTCAGAGGCCTAGAGATTTTAGAAAAGTCCTTAATGAACCTCCTATAAAAACCGGCGTGACCAAGGAAATTTCTTATACCTTTTATGTCCTTGGGACATGGCATCTTTTCAATAGCATCACCTTTGGCTTTATCAACTTCAATACCTCTCTCGGAGATCTTGTGCCCCAAGACAATGCCTTCATCAACCATAAAGTGACACTTTTCCCAATTCAGATTTAGACTAGTGTCTTCGCATCTCTGCAAAACTCGATCAAGGTTGCTCAAACAATCATCAAAAGAGGATCCATAGACTAAGAAGTCATCCATGAATACCTCACAAATCTTTTCACAAAAATCAGAGAATATAGCCATCATGCATCTTTGAAAGGTAGCAGGTGCATTACATAAACCGAAAGGCATACGTCTATAAGCAAAAGTACCAAAAGGGCAAGTAAAAGTAGTTTTAGATTGATCCTTCGCCGATACAGGTATTTGAGAGAAACTAGAATAACCATCTAAGAATAAAAAATGAGTGTGTTTGGATAGTCTTCCTAGCATTTGATCAATAAAAGGTAAGGGGTAATGATCTTTCTTAGTAGCTTTATTTAACTTACGGAAATCAATTACCATCCTATAACCTGTAATAATTCTTTGCGGGATCAATTCATCTTTATCATTAGGAACAATGGTAATACCTCCCTTTTTAGGAACACAATGAACAGGGCTTACCCGTTCACTATCAGCAACGGGATAAATAATACCTGCCTCAAGGAGCTTTAGTATCTCCTTTCTTACCACTTCCTTCATCTTGGGATTTAATCGTCTTTGAGGATCTCTAACTGGTTTAGCATCGTCCTCCAATGTAATTTTGTGTTGGCAAAACGTGGGACTAACGCCCTTAAGATCATCCAGAGTATATCCAATAGCAGCTCGGTGCTTCTTCAGAGTTTTCAATAATCCTTCTTCTTATTTCTCTGAAAGGTTAGCACTAATAATCACAGGATATATTTCTTTTTCATCAAGATAAGCATACTTAAGATTATCAGGTAATGGTTTGAGTTCAAACACGGGATCACCATTGGGTGGAGGGGGATCCCCAAGAATTTCAACGGGAAGGTTATGTTTCAGCATAGCTTCCTGTTTAAGGAACACTTCATCTAGTTCTTCCCTTTCCTTCATAAAAATATCGTTTTCATGGTCTAGCAAATATTGTTCTAACGGATCAGTTGGAGGAACAACAATGGAAGAAAGACCAATAATCTCATCCTTACTAGGTGGTTCCCTTTCACGAGGTTGTCTACTAAACTTAGCGAAATTAAACTCATGAGACATACCATCTATGCCAACAGTGACAATATTCTTTTCACAATTAATCTTAGCACTAGCAGTATTCAAGAAGGGTCTACCAAAAATAATGGGACAAAAATCATCTTGTGGGGAACCAAGAACAAGAAAATCAGCAGGGTATTTAACCTTCCCACACAAAACTTCAACATCTCTAACAATCCCAATAGGTTTAATGGTATCCCTATTAGCAAGCTTAATAGTAACATCAATGTCTTCTAATTCAACGGGTGCAATGTCGTGCATAATTTCTTTATAAAGATCATAAGGTATTGCACTGGCACTAGCACCCATATCAGATAAGCCATGATAACAATGATCTCCTATTTTAACAGAAATAACAAGCATGCCTACGACAGGTCTACGTGTCTTAGTATCAGGTCTAGCAATATTAGCAGTCTCACCCAAGAAAGAAATAACATGCCCATCTAAATCCTCATCCAAGAGATCTTTAACCATAGCAATACTAGGTTCAACATTAATTTGCTCAGGAGGTGTATAAGTCCTAGTATTACTCTTATGAACAACAGTCGAAGCTTTAGCATGATATTTTATCCTAACAGGAAAAGGAGGTTTTTCAACATAAGCAGTAGGAACAATAGGATCACTGTAGGTAATAGTCTTTTCTTCAACTGTAATAGGTGCAACTACTTTCACTTCAACAGGAGGATTATATTTAAACCACTTCTCTTTAGGGAGATCAACGTGAGTAGCGAAAGATTCACAAAAAGAAGCTACTATCTCAGAGTCAAGTCCATACTTAGAGCTAAATCCACGGAAAGCATCGGTATCCATAAAAGATTTAACACAATCGAACATAGGTGTCATACGACTCCTTACCATCGTCAGAACCCCAATCTTCAGAGTTATGCTTTAATTCTTTCCAATAAGTCCCATTTGAAATCAATAGGCTTGACATATAAGAACCAAAGACAGGAAGTATCGAGCAGGTTGCAATTATCAAGAGAAAGCCGAGCATAAATGTTCTGAATAATCATTTCCTGAGAGAGCTCATGATTGGGGCATGAATATAACATTGACTTAAGCCTCACCCAAGATTGAGCGATGCTTTCTCCTTCGCGAGGCCAGAAATTATATATGTAATTACGATCACGATGAACAAGATGCATAGGATAGAACTTCCGTGAAATTCCAGCTTCAATCGCTTATAATTCCAAGATCTTGTATCATCACATAGCCTATACCATGTCAATGCATCTCCTTCAAAGATAAAGGGAAGACCTTCCTTTTGACAACATCATCGGGAATACCTGCAAGCTTAAATAATCCACAAACTTCATCCACAAAGATAAGGTGTAAATCGGGATGCAATGTTCCGTCTCCTGCAAATGGATTAGCTAGCAGTTTCTCTATCATACCCGAAGGAATCTCAAAGTGAATATTTTTATAAAGTTCAGTAGGTTGAGGAGCAACTCTTTGCTCTTCTGGTTGGGGTGAAGATACCCCAAACAAGCCCCTCAAAGGATTAGTTTCCATAGTGACAAGTAATGTGAAAATTTCAGCACACTATATAAATGTTTCCTTACCAAGTTCCACTCACCAAAAGCGCTACACTCCCGGCAACGGTGCGGAAAAGAGTCTTGATGACCCACAAGTGTAGGGGATCTATTGTAGTCCTTTCGATAAGTAAGAGTGTCGAACCCAACGAGGAAACGAAGGAAATGATAAGCGGTTTTCAGTAAGGTTTTCTCTGCAAGCACTGAAATTTTAGGTAATAGATAGTTTTGTGATAAGATAAATAGTAATGAGCAACAAGTAAATAAAGTAAATAAAGTGCAGCAAGGTGGCCCAATCCTTTATGTAGCAAAGGATAAGCCTGGACAATTTCTAATAATAATAAAGGAGCTCCCGAGGACACATTGGGAATTATCATCAAGCCATTTTTCATCACGTTCATATGATTCGCGTTCGGTACTTTCATAATTTGATATGTGGGTGGACCGGTACTTGGGTACTGCCCTAACTTGGACAAGCATCCCACTTATGATTAACCCCTATTGCAAGCATCCACAACTACAAAAGAAGTATTAAGGTAAACCTAACCACAGCATTAAACATATGGATCCATATCGGCTCCTAACGAAGCAACGCATACACTAGGGTTTAAGCTTCTGTCACTCTAGCAACCCATCATCTACTTATTACTTCCCCATGCCTTCCTCTAGGTCCAAATAATGGTGAAGTGTCATGTAGTCGACGTTCACATAACACCACTAGAGGAAAAGACAACATACATCTCATCAAAATATCGAACGAATACCAAATTCACATGACTACTAATAGCAAGACTTCACCCATGTCCTCAGGAACAAACGTAACTACTCACAAAGCATATTCATGTTCATAATCAGAGGAGTAATAATATGCCTAAAGGATCTGAACATATGATCTTCCACCAAGTAAACCAATTAGCATCAACTACAAGGAGTAATCAACACTACTAGCAACCCACGTGTACCAATTTGTGGTTTTGATACAAGATTGGATACACGAGATGAACTAGGGTTTTGAGAGGAGATGGTGCTGGTGAAGATGTTGATGGAGATTGACCCCCTCCCGATGAGAGGATCGTTGGTGATGACGTTGGTGATGATTTCCTCCCGAGGGGAAGTGTCCCCGCGAACAGCTCCGCCATGAGCCCTAGATTGATTACGCCAAGGTTCCGCCTCGTGGCGGCGGAGTTTTGTCCGTAAGCTTGCCCACAATTTTTCCAGGGTAAAAGTGATGATATAGCAGAAGATGGACGCCGAGGCCACCAGGGGCCCAGGGGAGATAGGGGCGCCCTATAGGGGGGGCCCTTTCTCTGGACAGGTGTGTGGGCCCCGGCCTATTTCTTTCGCTTTCAGAAATTCTTGTTAATTCCAAAAGTTATTTCGTGGAGTTTCAGGACTTTTGGAGCTGTGCAGAATAGGTTTCAGCGTTTGCTCCTTTTCGGCCAGAATTCCGGTGCCGCATTCCCCCTCTTCATGGTAAACCTTGTAAAATAAGAGAGGATAGCCATAAGTATTGAGATATAACATGTAATAACAGCCCATAATGCAATAAATATTGATATAAAAGCATGATGCAAAATGGACGTATCAGGTAGTAGCGCGGGCGGCAGGTCCTTGGCGCCAGGCATTTCCCTAGGCATGCGGTCGAGCAGCAGCATTAGCAACTGACATTTCCGTTGGTTACCTTCCGCAGGGGGCTCCGAGGACAAACGCGAGCTCGACACACGCGCAGGGGGTGGCGCTTCACGGCCGCGCCTTCCTCCCCCTCGACTCCCCTCCCGCCAAATCCGAGGTTTTTTCCCGCCCCTAATTCCCAATCTACTTCCTCTTTCACACCAATGTTGGGCAGAGGCGGTTTGGCATCTAAATGTTGGGCACAGGCGGTTTGTGTTATTGCGTAGAATGGCCCTGCAAAATTACATCTTGTAGTAGTATATTGCATTGTGGATGCAACATAGTTCCGTTGCTCAAGTTTCATGAGAACATAAATACAACTAGGTGTCATTTTCATCAGTTATCGTCAGTAGTTTCAGTGCCATTTTTCTTCAGTTCTGTTTGTAGTTTCGGTTATCTGCTTAATTCTATTTAACTTGGTCCCAGTGTTATACAGCAAACAAATATGATTCACGTATTTATTTCATGAACATTTGCCTTTTCCACTCTGCCTAGTTTGACAGTTCATTACTGTTTAACATTCTTGGTGGGTATTTATGTGATTATATAATGCCTAACTTATTTGTGCAGTTGGAAGCTTAGTAAACTCAGAAAAACTGATAATATTTATTTGTTATCACCATTTATAGTTATTGTAAAAATAAATCAGAAGCTGATATTTTAGTAATCCAGAGTTCCTCTGACCTTGAAATTTCTACTATAGGAGTTGGTCAAGTTCACATTAATTCCAGTTTCTAGCTTCTACTTTTATTTATAACCTGTGTATGAGTAGAAATCATGTAATTACAGCAGCCCCATGTTTCTGCTCTGAACAGCAGTTCGAGCAGCTTGTTTTTATGTGATTACAATCCACTGCAGGTTACTCCATAAATCAGTAGTATAAAAAACTGATAGTTTGCCTGGTAGCTTTACATATGCACATAGAGTGCCTGAAGTCAACTAAGTGGAACAGTTGATTTTGGGTTGTCTGTCGATTTTCTGCTGTTGAACTGCTAAACCGGAAGGAGGAGGTCACATATAGTACAATCATAGGCATAAGTATATTATTGTTATTATTACATCTGATCTGGATAAGTAACTTTATTCTTATAGACAAAAAAAGAAAAGAACCAAGACATACAACAACAAAGGAGTTGCATACATCCGAGCTTTTGCTTTTGTTAGTTGTTACCCTGGTCAGAATGTATTTATTGAGTCCTTGTGTTGTTGTCTCATATCCTCTCTTCATTTACACATTTTCTAGCCTTGGTTGCCATTGTTTCTATTTGTAACGGTCTGAAGAATGACTCATGCTGTTTGTGCTATCGGCTACCTAACAATCTCTAAGTGAAAGCAACTAGCTGGAGTAGATTTGTGCACACAATACTCCTTCCAAGACAATTTGCTTCCAAGGAGTAGTTTCAGTTTGCTTGTAAGGAGTAATTTCAGTAAAGTTTCAGCATGGTTTCAGTATAGTTTAAGTAGCCGATTTGCTATTCTCTTTGTGCTATTAGTTTGCTTCCATCTTTGTGCCCACTCTGAAGAGTATTCGTATATGCTTGGAACTAAACAGAATTATACAATGAACTTCTGTAGGCTGATCTGAGTTGGACCATCCTCTGCAGCCAACTCCTCTTCGGCAAGAGGAAGAGAGGAGAATCAGGGTAGGGTTTCATGGCTAGAAGATATATTGTTGTACCCCGAGTGAAGGGAAGGATTTTGCTGGGTTTTGTCTCCGACCATCGTGTCGTGATGATTTTGCAGGTACCCCGAGAGGCCCTTGAGTTTGCTGAAATGTCGATTAACTTCCGTTCCAGCAAATTCGGGTACTCCATATGTCCTATTTTCAGCAAAGGTCGTGCTGAAATTTTCCGTGAATTTTAGCATGACTTTGCTAAAAATAGGACATATGGGGTACTTGCGACTAATGCATGGGCCGGGGTATCTTGGTACTTAATTAAGTAGGATCAACTGCCTCTTGTGTTATACATATAGAAGTGTGATATCAACTCATAGTTATTACTCTATCTGTCACCATATATGTGTATCCAACCTTGTGAACTTGTTTCATTTTGTAGTCTGTGTTAACTCAAGTATGTGTGATATATATACATATGTGTGTGCCTGTGATATAATACTCTGTTTGGGATAGTTTAACCTGCAAGTTGCCTTCTCTGTTTCTCTGGCTGTGAGGGGGTAGCATGATCGGAAGCACCAGTGCTCTTGTCCTAGGCACTCGAGTAGGCGGTGCGGCCGATGTGATCTGCCATTCAGAGTACCCATATATATCAGTCAACCAAGGGTGCCTCGGCATCGATAAACCCTAAATGATGAAAACTTAACTTAGCATTTAGGGTGCCTCAGCGTCGACAAAACCTAAATGATAAAACCTTGGCTTTTAGGGTGCCTCGGTGTCGATAAAAACCTAAATGATGAAAGCTTAGGCTTTTAGGGTGCCTCGGTGTCGACAAACCCTAAATGATAAAAGCTTAGCTTTTAGGATGCCTCGGTGTCGACAAACCCTAAATGATGAGACCATGATAATTCCTCAGAAACCCTAAATGATGAGATCTTGTTCCTTGACAATAACCAACTTTTTGACCAAACTTTTTTCCTATTTAGAGCGAAACATGGCCCACAACGATGAGGCCGGCGGTTCGGGCAGCAAGGCATTCTGGGAGCTGTCCCAGGAGATGGAGGAAGAACCTCAACGCTATGAGGACGCCGTGGAAGACACCGATCCTGACTACACAACCCTAGTGGCGTCGGGGATGACAACACTGATGGTGCCGACGAGGATGCCACCACTGATGATGGCGGCGCACGCACAGATGGCAGCCAACCGAAGAGGCAACAGAAGGACCGGCGCCCGAACGTGCTCGGCACCGTCAAGGAGGAATTTACTGAAGTGTCCTCCGAGGGGCATCCAACGGCGCCCAAAGAAATAGTCAAGGGGTACGCGGGACAGCTCGGGTGCATTCTCCGGAGCACCGTCTCGATCAACACCGAGAACCTAAGGCATCATGACCGAGGAATTTGCGCAACCTCCTCTTCACGAAGCTGCACGAACGATACAAGTTCCCCGGTGACTTCGCAAACACACGCCTCTCAGGGAATAAAGTGAACAGTGCCGCCCTCACGAAGATGAGCAAGGCCCTGGCTACTTGGAGAGGCACGGTGAAGAGCATGATTGAAAAAGGTGATAGTTATGAGAATATCAAGGAGAAAAATCCTTTGATCAGCGAAGATGACTACCGGGAGTTCAAGATCAAGTGCGAGAGCGGCGCATCCAAGGAATCAAGTCAGTGGGGGAAAGATATGCGGGACTTGAACTTAGGGGTCCACAAACTCGGTCCCGGCGGTTACAGAGTGGCGGAACCTATATGGGACAAGGAGGATGCGGAGCGTGCCGAGCAAGGCCTACCGCCCCGCTTAGAGAAATACCGTGACAAGCATACCAGGAACTATGTCAGGGCCCGGTACAAGATTGACCCGGTAACCAAGGAGCTTGCCACGGATCCAAAGACCAAGGTGCTTGAGCTTGTTCTGGTAAGGAATACACCCCCGCGTAATTATCTCCATATGGTTGCATTCTAGTTAATGAAGCCAAATTTCTAAATGGTTCACGTTCCTTCCGCAGGAAACTGAAAGCAGTAGCACGGGGTCGTCTAAGAGCTCCCCTTTCGACACCCCTTTAAATAGGGCGTTGAACGTAATGAAAAACAAGGATAAGCTCAGTAAGCCGTCGTCAGCTGGTCGTGTGGCCGGAAAAGGCTTGTCCACGAAATGGTCGGAATACTATACCGCTGAGCGAAAGGAGAGAAAGACCAGCTCGGAAAGCCAGTCGCGTGAGGTTCAAGAACTCAAGGCATAAGTGGCGCGGATTCCGGAGATGGTCCAAGAGCAAGTGCAACACCAACTGGGAACGACGATCACCGCCATTATACCTACCTTGGTTACTGGGCTGCAGGCGTGGATTGCGGGCGGCCAACAGGGGTCGCCCCCGGTTCCCAGCTTCACAGGCAGCAACTCACGCAACGCGCCGGCGGCGCCATTGGTGTCTCCGGCGGCGCCGCCATTGGTGTCTCTGGCGGAGGCGGCATTGGTGTCTCCCGTGGCGGCGCCGGCATTGGTGTCTCCCGCGGTGGCGCCGGCATTGCAGCTTAATGCACCCGGGTGTGGGAAGAATACGCCGGCCGGCACCTCGGTGGCAAGCGGCCCCTCCATCAATTGCACGCCCGCCGTTGGCGGTGCCTCGACATTAGCCGAGCTCAACGCCTTCACGGTAACTAATTAAGCCTCACGGCTGATGAGTTCACTCCTTACCTTTGATTGGGCATCCCTAAGACCCTACATGTTTTCGCAGGGCACCGCCGATGTTCCATGCACTCTCCTGCACTTCGTGAATGGCGAGTTGGTCGATGTCGCCAAGGGCAGAATCGTTCAACCGGGCAGCCGTGTTGGAAATATGCCCTAGAGGCAATAATAAAAGATTATTATTATATTTCCTTGTTCATGATAATTGTCTTTTATTCATGCTATAATTGTATTATCCGGAAATCGTAATAGGCGTGTGAATACATAGACCACAACATGTCCCTAGTGAGCCTCTAGTTGACTAGCTCGTTGATGAAAAGATAGTCATGGTTTCCTGACTATGGACATTGGATGTCATTGATAACGGGATCACATCATTAGGAGAATGATGTGATGGACAAGACAATCCTAAGCATAGCACAAGATCGTGTAGTTCGTTTTGCTAGAGCTTTTCCAATGTCAAGTATCTTTTCCTTAGACAATGAGATCGTGTAACTCCCGGATACCGTAGGAGTGCTTTGGGTGTACCAAACGTCACAACGTAACTGGGTGACTATAAAGGTATGCTACGGGTATCTCCGAAAGTGTCTGTTGGGTTGACACGGATCGAGACTGGGATTTGTCACTCCTTATGACGGAGAGGTATCTCTGGGCCCACTCGGTAATGCATCATCATAATGAGCTCAAAGTGACCAAGTGTCTGGTCACGGGATCATGCATTACTGATGCGAGTAAAGTGACTTGCTGGTAACGAGATTTATCTTGGTATTGGGATACCGACGATCGAATCTCGGGCAAGTAACGTACCGATTGACAAAGGGAATTGTATACGGGGTTGCTTGAATCCTCGACATCGTGGTTCATCCGATGAGATCATCGAGGAGCATGTGGGAGCCAACATGGGTATCCAGATCATGTTGTTGGTTATTGACCGGAGAGCAGTCTTGGTCATGTCTGCGTGTCTCGCGAACCCGTAGGGTCTACACACTTAAGGTTCGGTGATGCTAGGGTTGTAAAGATATTAGTATGCAGCAAACTGAAAGTTGTTAGGAGTCCCGGATGAGATCCCGGACGTCACGAGGAGTTCCGGAATGGTCCAGAAGTAAAGAATTATATATGGGAAGTCGAGTTTCGGCCATCGGGAAAGTTTCGGGGTTCACCGGTATTGTACCGGGACCACCGGAAGGGTCCCGGGGGTCCACCGGGTGGGGCCACCTATCCCGGAGGGCCCCATGGGCTGAAGTGGGAGGGGAACCAGCCCCTGGTGGGCTGGTGCCCCCCCTGGGCCTCCCTCTGCGCCTAGGGTTGGGAACCCTAGGGGAGGGGGTGCCTCCACTTGCCTTGGGGGGCAAGTTTCCCCCTTGGCCGCCCCCCCTAGGAGATCCCATCTCCTAGGGCCGGCACCCCCCCTGGGGTCCCTATAAAAAGAGGGGGGGTGGGAGGGCAGCCGCACCCTTACACCTGGCGCCTCCCTCCCCCTTGCTACACCTCTCCCTCCCGTAGTCGCTTGGCGAAGCCCTGCTGGATCCACCACCACGCCGTCGTGCTGCTGGATCTTCATCAACCTCTCCTTCCCCCTTGCTGGATCAAGAAGGAGGAGACGTCACGCTGACCGTACGTGTGTTGAACGCGGAGGTGCCGTCCGTTCGGCACTAGGATCTCCGGTGATTTTGATCACGACGAGTCACGACTCCTCAACCCCGTTCTCTTGAACGCTTCCGCTCGCGATCTACAAGGGTATGTAGATGCACTCCTCTCTCGTTGCTAGATGAACTCATAGATTGATCTTGGTGAACGAGGAATTTTTTATTTTATGCAACGCCCCCAACAGTGGCATCATGAGCTAGGTCTATGCGTAGTTCTCTTTGCACGAGTAGAACACAATTTGTTGTGGGCGTAGATGTTGTCAACTTTCTTGCCGCTACTTGTCTTATTTTGCTTCAGCGGTATTGTGGGATGAAGCGGATCGGACCGACCTTACACGTACGCTTACGTGAGACAGGTTCCACCGACTGACATGCACTAGTTGCATAAGGTGGCTAGCGGGTGTCTGTCTCTCCCACTTTAGTTGGAGCGGATTCGATGAAAAGGGTCCTTATGAATGATAAATAGAAGTTGACAAATCACGTTGTGGCTTTTTCGTAGGTAAGAAAACATTCTTGCTAGAACCCTATTGCAGCCACGTAAAAGATGCAACAACAATTAGAGGACGTCTAACTTGTTTTTGCAGCAATTGCTTTGTGATGTGATATGGCCAAAAGTTGTGATGAATGATGAATGATATATTGTGATGTATGAGATCATGTTCTTGTAATAGGAATCACGACTTGCATGTCGATGAGTATGACAACCGGCAGGAGCCATAGGAGTTGTCTTAATTATTGTATGACATGCGTGTCATTGATTCAACGCCATGTAATTACTTTACTTTATTGCTAAATCATTAGCCATAGTAGTAGAATTAATAGTTGGCGAGCAACTTCATGGAGACACGATGATGGAGATCATGATGATGGAGATAATGGTGTCATGCCGGTGACGAAGATGATCATGGAGCCCCGAAGATGGAAATCAAAGGAGCTATATGATATTGGCCATATCATGTCACTACTATTTAATTGCATGTGATGTTTATTATGTTTATGCATCTTGTTTACTTAGAACGACGGTAGTAAATAAGATGAACCCTCATGATAATTTCAAGAAAGTGTTCCCCCTAACAGTGCGCCATTGCTAAAGTTCGTCGTTTCGAAGCACCACGTGATGATCGGGTGTGATAGATTCCTATGTTCACATACAACAGGTGTAAGCCAGTTTTACACATGCAAAACACTTAGGTTAACTTGACCAGCCTAGCATGTACAGACATGGCCTCGTAACACAGAGACCGAAAGGTCGAACATGAGTCGTATGGAAGATACGATCAACATGGAGATGTTCACCGATGATGACTAGTCCGTCTCAAGCGATGATCAGACACGGCCTAGTCGACTCGGATCATGTAACACTTAGATGACTAGAGGGATGTCTAATCTGGATGGGAGTTCATTAAATAATTTGATTAGATGAACTTAATTATCATGAACTTAGTCTAAAATCTTTGCAAAATGTCTTGTAGATCAAATGGCCAACACTCATGTCAACATGAACTTCAACGCGTTCCTAGAGAAAACCAAGCTGAAAGATGATGGAAGCAACTATACGGACTGGGTCCGGAACCTGAGGATCATCCTCATAGCTGCCAAGAAAGCATATGTCCTAGAAGGACTGCTAGGTGAAGCACCCATTGAGGGAGTCCCGGATTAGGGGGTGTCCGGATAGCCGAACTATCACTGTTGGCCGGACTCCTGGAATATGAAGATACAAGATTGAAGACTTCGTCCCGTGTCCGGATGGACTTTCCTTGGCGTGGAAGGCAAGCTTGGCGTCTGAGATATGTAGATCTCCTACCATTGTACCCTACTCTGTGTAACCCTAACCTATCCGGTGTCTATATAAACCGGAGGGTTTTAGTCCGTCGGACGAACAACAATCATACCATAGGCTAGCTTCTAGGGTTTAGCCTCCTTGATCTCGTGGTAGATCTACTCTTGTACTACCCATATCATCAATATTAATCAAGCAGGAGTAGGGTATTACCTCCATCAAGAGGGCCCGAACCTGGGTAAAAACATCGTGTCCCTTGTCTCCTGTTACCATCCGCCCAGACGCACAATTCGGGACCCCCTACCCGAGATCCGCCGGTTTTGACACCGACATTGGTGCTTTCATTGAGAGTTCCTGCGTTGCCGCCATCAGAAGGATGCCTCATCTCGCCTTTAAAGACGATACTATCGCCAAAGAAGCCTTGGCCACTGGTCAGACTCTTCGGCTAGGTGGTTTTCTCATGACCGCCAGTTCGGCCGCCGCGCCGACGATGACTTCTCGAGTCATCGAAACCAATCTCCACGTTAATTCGGAACTTGCCGAACAGTTAGATCCGATCGAGCTCTCCTCCGTAAACGAGCTCTTGGATCACATCGCCACAGGGAGTCGCCACAGACTACTACCGGATCGGGCCTAAAACCGATCTGAGAGAGATCAACTCTCCCCAGGCTACCCATCATGTTGCTGTGATAGAGGAGCAATGCGGTGATTCTTCTTCTATCTTACGGACTAGCTACGTCCGGATTCCCGATCCTCCATGCCGGATTCCGTAGAGGGACGGATGTCGATCAAGCCACGAACTTAAAGTCAGCGGCGGGTTGGATTCTTGGATATCATTCAAAATCCAAACTTCCGAGTTCGGAAACTCCTCGGCCCCTGAGTCTTAAATTGGACGGGGTCCCGGATCTAGTTCCACCCGCCCACCCAAACATTAGCGATCTATCCCGAATTCGGCAAGAGCCAGCTGAAACAGTACATCATTACTGGGCCAGATTCCTCCTGGTTATGGACAGGATAAAGGACTGCCGAGAGGAGGACGCAATCCCACTTTTTTGCAATAATTGCACGGACAAGGGAATCCTAAACGCCATAAGTCGTCGCGAGATTACACGCTTTGCTGACTTTGTGACCATAGTACAAAAGTACTGTGCGATGGAGAGTGCTTGGAAAACCGAAAGTAAATTTTGGGATAATCCGGCCCCGGATACATCCCTAGTCCGAACTAAAAGGGTGCATCATCACCAAGCACCTGGGTTAAACACCAAAAAACCAAAACCCCCTAAAGGGAACGGAACCGTCTTTGGAGGGTTGGCTAAACGGACCTGCAAAATTCATAGCACGTAGGGCGCAACTCCAACTCATAGCCTTGAGCATGTTGGATACTACGGCAGGTGGCCAAAAGTGGCGAAGAGCTTCTAGCTTCGTAATCCCAGCCCGCAATACCAAAGACGGTGTTAACAGTCTTGAGACTTTCGCATCAAATAATATGCGGAAACAAACACTCCGCAACCTTGCCGAAGTCTACCAAGTAGCAACAATAAATCCATGGAGTGACACGGCTATTACCTTTAATGCCAGTGACGAACCCAAATTCTGAACAGCCCGAGCACCAGCCGCATTGGTCCTCAGTCCAATAGTGGACGGCTTTCTCCTTACTAAGGTACTCATGGATGGCGGCAGCGGACTAAACCTCATCTATGAGGAAATCCTCCGAAAAATGGAAATAGACTGGAACCGCATTGAGCGAAGCAGCACACACTACTAGGAAAAGGCCTACTAATGGCGCACCGGTTTTGCCTACTAATGGCGCACTACCGGTGCGCCATTAGTAGCACGCCATTAGAATTTTTTACTAATGATGCACCACTGGTGCACCATTAGTATCTGGTATACTAATGGCGCACCTGGCAGTGCGCCATTAGTATGTAACTCCATGCGCCATTAGTATGCCTCCCGGGGGGCCATATGTAACCATGTGCTTTGTCACACTAATGGCGCACTCTGCCTTGATGCGCCATTAGTATCCTTTGGCATACTAATGGCGCACTCTGCCTTGATGCGCCATTAGTATGAATATTTGGTTTTTTTTGCTTTTCTGATTTTTTCACAGGTTACAAAATATATTATTGGACAGAATATAGACAGCAGCACACAGGAACATCAGATTCATCGAATACAATAGAAGATTAGTCTCCGAATACAATTCATCATATTAGTCTCCGAATTCAAAAGACCGAACAAAGATAAAACATTACAAGTCTCAAGACCGCGAGTATCGAGTTCGTCTTCACATTACAAGTCGATATCGATCATCTAAACTACCATCATCGATTAATGCGCCGCCATCATCAGTGGTGGCATCCTCGGCGGCACCATCAGTGGTGTCATCCCCGACGCCACTAGGGGTTGTGTAATAAGGATCGGTGTCTTCCGCGGTGTCCTCATAGCGGTGAGGTTGTTCCTCCATATCCTGGGATAGCTCCCAGAATTGCTTGCCGCCCGAACCACCGGCCTCATCGTTGTGGGCCATGTTTCACTCTAAATAGGAAAAAAGTTTGGTCAAAAAGTTGGTTATTGTCAAGGAACAAGATCATGGTCTAATCATTTAGGGTTTGTCGACACGAGGCACCCTAAAAGCCTAAGCTTTCATCATTTAGGGTTTGTCGACGCTGAGGCACCCTAAAAGCCTAAGCGTACATCATTTAGGTTCTCATCGACACCGAGGCATCCGGGCAGCCAAGTTAAGTTTTCATCATTTAGGGTTTATCGATGCCGAGGCACCCTAGGTTGGGCCTAATCACTTGGCTCTGTTGCCACCTATGTTGGGTTTATCATCTAGGGTTTATCGATGCTAAGGAGAATTCTAAGTTGGGCCTAATCACTTGGCTCTATTGCCACCTATGGTTTAATGCAGCAAGAATGGCCGTGCAGTTGATCCTACTTAACTAAGTACTAAGATACCCCGGCCCATGCATTAGTCGCAAGTACCACATATGTCCTATTTTTAGCAAAGTCATGCTAAAATTCACGGAAAATTTCAGCATGACCTTTGCTGAAAATAGGACATATGGAGTACCCGAATTTGCTAGAATGGAAGTTAATCAACATTCCGACAAACTCAAGGGCCTCTCGGGGTACCTGCAAATTCATCACGACACGATGGTCGGAGACATGACCTTTGCAAAATGGTCGGAGACACGATGGTCTTTCTTAATGTGATCAATTGATGGATCAACACATAAAACATGTCCAATAAGTATGATTTATAGAGTCAACATCGGTATGAATATATATAAAGTTTTTCTTCATCAGCCAGGCCCATGCAAGTAGCGCATCCAAAGAATCGCTTTACGCTACTCTGTAATTAACTACACTCTGTATGCTGATTCATTTCAGATGAGATCAGATTGAGCTCAAGCTGTAGCTGCAAATTTGAGGGATCCATGAGCCATCATGCCAGCCAGCCAGGAAATAAACTTTACTTTCCAAAGGAAATAAAATACAATGCATACATACATACTTAAGCGGTAGATAGATAGATAGATAGATGAGCATGTTCAGTTTACAAGAATAAATATAAACAAGCAAAGAATGCATGCAAGTTTAAAGTAAAAGCGTTTGATTAATGCAAGTACTCCTCTTGCTCTCTACTTTCTCTCTTCTCTTCTTGATTAATTAACTGAATTTTACTGATGTTGTTGTTAACTGAATTTTAATCAGCTGCTGAAGAACACCTTCGGTTTAAATCGAGATATAGGTGTAGTTTTTAGTCTCTGTCGGTTTCATCGAGAAGTTTGCTTTCAGTTTCAAATAATCCGACCATGGGATGGCACGAACTAGGTTTCTCCATGCCCTGACCCGACCATGGGATGGCACGAACTAGACGGTCATGGCTGCATCGCTGGTGACGCGCTGGGAGCGCTGGGATGGCAGTGCTCACGACCGAAGTGGCCTAGTTTCTCGTTTTACATTAGCTGTGTAATCGCTGAACAAGAAGAGAAATAGAGAGCGAAAAGCTGTGAAGTTGAGCAGCTGGGACAAAGGGCAGGACGTTTGAGTTTTCGAGGCAACTCCCCACGTCTCCCCTCCACCGGCAACTCCCACGACCACGTAGGGGTTTTCTTCCCACGTCCGTGTAACTCCTCCTATTCCATTGCCGCTCCATCTTCCTCCCTCTGCCTCCCTCCTCATTCCATTGCCGCTCCATCTTCCTCCCTCTACCTCCCTCTGCCTCCGACATCAAGCAACTCCCCTCTGCCTCCACCATCGCTGGCCGGGGAGGGCAATGGCGGAGGAATCATGGAGCAACTCCTCCGTCTGCCAAGAGAATGGCGGAGGCATCGTGGAGCAACTCCCTCCATCGCCAAGCATCACCGTGGTGAGGCATCCGCAAGGAGCCGCTGTGGTCGACGACGACGTTAGGTCCCAGGGCGAAGCGGGACTACACCGTGCCGCTCAAGGTTGATATCCACTGAAGGAGCCGCTGGATGTCGTATGCACCAAAGAATCCGCCAAGCCGACAAGATGATCCGCAAGATGAGGAGGAGGCTCGGCGGCATGCTTTCTCGGAATATCGGCGTTGATGTCGAGTATACCAGGGAAGACAAACCTCCGCAAATTGTTGCAGTTCTGCAGTTATGCGTGGAGGATCTCGTCCTGGTATACCACATCACCGAGGCAACCAAATGGTAAAAACATCCAGTTCAAGTAGTTTTTGGTGATCATACAGAATGTTGTCTACAAGTTTTTGTGATCATTTAGTAGCTGTTATGAATGTTGTCTTGTAATGCAAAAGATTGCAAAAAAATACATCATTGAGATGTTATGCTTGCTGTTTTGATCATCTGAGAATGTTGTCTTGTAGTTGTTGTGATCATTTAGTAGTTGTTGTGATCATCTTGTTTTAACTGAATTTTGGTCGAATCAAGATGCTATTTTAACTGAATTTTGCTTCAAGCTGAACCCATTTTAATTCTGTAGTTTCAAGTTTTTGAAGTAGATGAATTTGAATGCTAAAGATTATTTTGATGCTGGCCCATGGAACTCCACCCGCTCCTGCATGAGAAGAAGCTGTACACCTTTGTTGGCTTATGCATTGGAGGCGACAAGGAGAAGCTGAAGTTGTCTGGTTTGGAGATCAACCCCGACAAGTACGTCGACTTGCAGCGCAAATGGAGAGTTCCAAACAATGGAAAGAAGTGGGAGTCTTTGGCTGAGTTTGCAGCCAGCCTCATCCACCCATCCTACTCAAAAATGAAGCAGAAGATCGACAGGAATTCGGACCACCTACTATGGGGGGACAGCCCACTGCCAAACAAGCTCATCGAGTACGCCGTGAAAGATGCGTACGTAAGGCATGGAAGAAAATCGAAATCACCGAAGAAGGTTTCGAGCTCTGGCAAGAGGCGGAGGATCATTGGGATGACCCCTACTACTGGGGATATTGAGTTGTTTGTGGTATTGGGATGACCCTACTATCGTGTCTCAATTTGTAGTTATGTGGTTGAACAAGTTTGCTTTTGTTATGTTGAACAAGTTTTCTTTTGTTATGTTGAACAAGTTTGCTTTTGTAATGATGAACAAGTTTGCTTTGGTTGTCGATTGACATCATCTCATCGCCGAGCATGGTTTAGTTTTACCTTTATCTATTTATTATTTAGGCAGAGCTATTCAGTTAATTAACTGAATTTTACTGATGTTGTTGTTAACTGAATTTTACTAGTTAAACACATTATAACTTGAGTGTAACTCAGGACAAGTTAAACTTAAGCTAGAAGATACAAGTTGAACACACACCGTGCAGTTTTTATAATATTATCGAGAAAAATATCTTGATGTAACTTCAGGACAAGAAAAATCTCCACGAGAATAGGACTAGCATTTAAGAGTAATTTCCTCCAGTCAAACAAAGTTCAAACAAAAACTGACAACAGTCTTTTGATTAAGAGCCAAGTCACAACACTCTTTGAAGTTCAAACAAAAACTGACAACACTTGTTTGATCTGTCTCCTCCAAGAAAGAGCCAAGTCAGTCTCACCCAACTAGGGAAACATCTGTTAGACCACTAGCAATTGGGAATACACAATTGGGGCTAGGTTTGTGCTCTAGCTAGGCAGTAAAACAGAGCATATAGAGGCATTGCCTGCCTCTGCTGCAAGTGGGGATGTGAGCAGGATTATCACAATTAGATCACTAATTTGCTGGAATCTTATTTACAATTTTCTTCAAACTAGTTACCACTCACTAGTACAATGTTTTCTAAACTGGTTGCCATCATCTCCCTTTTTATCATTTTGGTTATGTGAAATTAGTTGTAGTGAGTGGCCAAGCAACCACTAGCAATTTGTGCATAACAATTCCAGGTAGTTTTACTGTAAGCCCCCTCTTACGGCAACCTAGTAAAAAATTATACTACAGGAAGCATCTGTTTCCATCTCTACTGTATAAAGGTTTAGCATTTGGCTGAATTAACTGAGCGAGAAATGGGTAAAACTAACAACTCAAACGACAAATGTCATATATATGTTGGAAATTGCGGTGATAAGCGATCGGCGTGTTCCATTTGTCGATGGTATTTACAAACTAATTCTCTTCGTTTTCTTGGGGAAAAGTTGCTCTTTGCTTAACTACTAGAAAAATCATTGTGCATTGTTTTTGTAATATTGTATCGATTGTTTAAATGCTTGTGCCATCATGGCCCTAACTATACCCAGAATCGATGCCACTGCCGTTCGGGCCATCTTGTTGGATTGAAATACTACAGCCGGAATCAACAGGATTATCGTTGATTTCTGGACAAATAGAGTGTTCTTGAGAAGGAAGAGGGGAGAGGAGGCGGAGCTCACCGGGAGGCGCAAGGAGGCCTCATGACAGCTTAGTAGCAACAGAGGTGGCCGAAGTTGAGGAAGACAGCGGCGACCCGAGGAAGAAGAGGTGGAGGAGGGTGGAGGGGTCGAGCGCCGTCGCGCCCTGGTTCCGCGGCTCGACGGCCCGGTGTTGAAGCAGATTCTGCCCGCCGCCTTGCCTGTCGCCTCGCACGGTGGAGCTCGAGGGCTGGGAAGGCGAGGGAGGTGGGTGGGTGCGGTAAAGGCGAGGAGGGTGGATTGGGAGCGGACGGCGTGGGGGGGCAGGGCAGGGGCTGACTGGGGGCAGCGACGGAGACGAATCTTGGGGCGGCGGGCGGCGTGGGTCGGGGCGTGGCAGGTGGATCTGGTGGCGAGGAGAGAGGGTCGAAGGGGAGGCTGGCGAGAGGGAGGGAGGATAGCTAGGGAGGGTTCTAATGGCGCACCGTCGGTCAGGCGCCATAAGTATGACTATTCTAAAGGCGCACCAACCCTCGGTGCGCCATAAGTTTTAATCTAGCCCACTAACCATATCTACAACCTAACCCTATCTACAACAGAACCCACCCACTAGCCCGACTGGTCAGCACGTAGCACACACACCAGGAGGTCCTGTGTTCGATTTCCAGGCTCCCCAATATTTTTTATGCATTTTAAATGCTGTTTTTATATTTATTTGTGTTTAAGTATGTTCAAACTTGTTTAAATCATAACAGTAATATTTTTTATAAAAACAGTAATAATTTTTTAAAAAATATGTTCAAATTTCTTACTTGAAAATATCATCGGCGGCGGCGGTGGAGCGGGGGAGGGTGCAAGGATCGAGATCGAGATGGAGGGGGAATCAAGATCGAGATGGAGGGGATCGAGATCAAGTGTCCTCATGAATTCAAAAAGTGCCCATGAAATTTAAAAATATTCATGATATAAAAAATGCCCATGAAATACAATCGAGAAATGAAGAATACGATTTAAATACATTCGATCTTAGCTAGCTATCTGTTCACAATCTTCTTGCCCTTCTTTTTCGCAAATGGAGTTCTTACGTGGAGCAGGCGTCCTTTAGGTAGGGTGGTCTGCTTCTTCTTGTGGTGTGTGCTGCTACTTCATCGTCGTCGTCATGTTCGATCTTGGTCGCCGTACTTGTCGAAGTCTTGCTCATTGGCTACTCCATCCATTCCGATGATCTTCCTTTGCCTCTCCTCATGACAACACGACTGGGCTTTGGCGGGTCGGTAATGAAGAAGCATTGGTCCACTTGGGAAGCCGGTACCCATGGCTCATTTTAGCGGTGACGTTATACCATGATCTTGGATTTGGCCGGGTATAAACACGACTGGGCTTTGGCATAGTCGCCATTAGTAGGTTTGCAAAAAGTAAAAATTATATACTAATGGCGCCTTTGTCTTGGTCGTGCGCCATTACTAGTTCTAACTAGTAATGGCGCACTTTGCAATCCGGCGCCATGAGTTTGTATGGAAAAATGGGAAAAAAATCAATCGTAGTGGCGCACCGTGAGCATGGTGCGCCATTAGTGTCTTCCACACTAATGGCGCACGAGCAACCGGTGCGCCATTAGTATATAGTAGTGGCGCACAACTTACCTGGTGCGCCATTAGAATCAGTCCTATCTATAGCCCTTTTCCTAGTAGTGACAACCTTTAGAGGAATAATTCCCAGCCGGGAAGCATGCTGCACAGGAAAAATCACACTGGACGTAGTGTTCGGCTCGCCGGACAATTACAGGTCCGAGGAGGTCACATTTCAAGTGGCCCCATTCAGCAGCGGATATCATGCTTTATTAGGGCGAGAGGCATTCACAATTTTTCAAGCTATACCCCACTATGGGTACATGAAGCTTAAAATGCCCGGACCCAATGGAATCATCACTCTCGCTAGTGATCCGAGCATAGCACTCCGCGCCGAAAACAAGACAGCCGCACTAGCCCTCAAGGCACTATCTGAAGCCCTAGCGGCCAAAGAACTCACTGTGATGCGCTCCACGGTGAACAGAGACGATGTGTTACTTGATAAAAGATCCAAGTCCACCTCTTTTAAACCAGCGGACGAAATAGTCAAATTCCAAGTCCACCCAACGGACCCTGCAAAGACGGCCTCCATTGGGGCACAATTAAACCCAGATGTGGACGCCGCACTACGAGAAAATTGGGACATTTTTGCCTGGCACCCTTCAGATATGCCAGGAATCCCATGTCGGCTGGCCGAGCACAGCCTAAATATCCTAAAAGGATTCAAGCCAGTCAAACAGGCTCTTCGGCGCTTTTCCGAACCCAAGAGACGGGCCATGGGAGAGGAGCTAGCCAAACTTCTGGAAGCCAGATTCATCAGAGATATTAAACATCTGGACTGGCTAGCAAACCTCGTGATGGTACCAAAGAAGGATAAATCCTGGCGCCTATGGGTTGATTTCAAAGACCTTAATAAGGCTTGCCCAAAGGATCCCTTCCCCCTCCCTCGCATTGATCAAATTATCGATGCTACAGCAGGACACGACTCGTTGTGCTTCCTCGTAGCGATACTCGGCTACCACCAAATCAAGATGGCGGAGCCCGACCAAGCTGCAACAGCATTCATCACTCCATACGGCCCGTTCTGCTTCAACACAATGCCCTTCGGGCTAAAAAACGCCGGCGCAACATATCAACGCATGATTCAGACATGTCTGGCAAACCAGATCGGCAAAACAGTGGAAGCATACGTAGATGACGTGGTCGTCAAAACCAAGCATGTCGAAACTCTAGTAGACGATTTGAGGCTCACATTCAACAATCTTCAAAAATATGACATCAAGCTCAATCCGAAAAAATGCGTCTTGGCGTTCGGTAGGAAAGCTCCTGGCTTCATTGTGTCCGTAGAGGAATTGAAGCAAACCCAGCCAAGATCCGAGCTCTGTCACAATTGGATATTCCAAAAGACCTCAAACAAATACAAAATTGATTGGATGCGTGGCGGCTCTAAGCCGCTTTATTTCCCGTTGGGAGAAAAGGCGTTACCCTTTACCGCCTCCTCCGCCGCACCAAACACTTCGAGTGGGCGGATGTCATAGCGGCCGGACTCGAAGAGATAAAAGCCATATTGGCAACAAATCCGGTCTGGCGCGCCCAACATGGGCGAACCAATGCTATTATACATCGCCGCAACACATCAAGTTGTCGGTAGCGGTGCTCGTTGTCGAACGAGAAACGGACGGACACCGGTTCCCTCTTCAAAGACCGGTTTATTATGTGTCCACTGTCCTCACTCCATGCAAGTCCCGGTACCCACATTATCAAAATATAGCATACACGGTGTTCATGGCATCCCGGAAGCTGCGACACTACTTTCAAGAGTGTTCGATAACGGTAGCCTCCGAAGTACATCTTAACGACATTATAAACAACATGACGCGACGGGCGGATTGCTAAATGGGCCATAGAGCTCCTTCCATTCGACATAACCTACAAGCCACGACGAGCTATCAAGTCGCAGGTTTTGGCCGACTTCGTGGCGAATGGACGGCCGAACTCCCTAAAGAGTGCGGTGCATACTCCAATTGGATCATGCACTTTGACGGCTCCAAAATGTTGGCGGCACGGGGCTGGCGTCGCCTTGACGTCCCCAGCCGGGGACACAGTCCAATACGTCCTTGAGATAATGTATACGGACTCCAACAACGCGGCGAATCTGAGGCCCTTCTCGCACGGCCTCCGGATGGCGATCTCCATGGGCATTAAGCGCCTAGAGGTGCGCGGGATTGAACCTCGCGACATCTCAAATAAGCGGAGACTTTGATGCCAAAAGATCCAAAAATGGCAGCATACCGCACACGGTCCTAAAAATGTCGGCCGCGGTTTGAAGGGCTCGAATTTCATCACATAGCCGGGATAACAACCAGGCGGCGGACATATTGGCACGCATCGGTGCGAGAACACGATGCCGTCCCGCTAACATCTTTGGGAACGGCTGTTCAAGCCATCCGTACTATGGGAAGGGGAGTCCGGCAATAACAATCCGGACCCAACGGCACTGCCTAACGCAGAACACTCTGATACAATCGGAGGCTCTGCCCCCGAGATAACACCCTCCGCT
The DNA here is from genome assembly GCA_021605145.1 of Aegilops bicornis. Classification (NCBI taxonomy): domain Eukaryota; kingdom Viridiplantae; phylum Streptophyta; class Magnoliopsida; order Poales; family Poaceae; genus Aegilops; species Aegilops bicornis. Next base: position 767,155,054 of record CM038670.1, on the reverse strand, counting down.
CATGAAATAATGGCGGTTATCGCCCGTGGGCGGAACCATTCTTAGCCTACCTAACTAGGCAGGAACTCCCGAAGACCAAAATGAGGCTCGTTGCATAGTACGGCGATCTAAAGCCTATAAAGTCCATGAGGAGAGCTTTATAAGAAAAGCACTACCGAGTCCTTCAAAGGTGTATCTCCAAAGAGGAAGGGCGAAACCTCTGGCTGAAATTCATGCCGGACTTGGTGGGCATCACGCCGCAGCACGGGACCTTGTAGGCAAGGCCTTCCGTATAGGATTTTATTGGTCGACGGCCCGGGCAGATGCGCGGGACTTAGTCCAACGATGCGTCGGTTGCCAGCTTTTTGCTAACCAAAGCCACATGCCACCCACCGCCCCCAAAACTATACCCATTACCTGGCCGTCATGGTGCAGGGGCTTGACATGGTTGGACCCCTTAAGGGAGGAACCCACAAGCAAAAATACCTATTGGTCATGGTGGATAAATTCACCAAATGGATAGAGGCCAAGCCTGTTAAAAGGCCGAATCCGGACCGGTGATAGACTTCATATCAGGGGTAGTGCACCGTTACGGTGTCCCCCACAGTATCATCACTAATAACGGCACCAACTTCACGGCCGATGAGGTCAAATTATGGTGCAAAAACATGGGCATCAAGCTCGATTACGCCTCAGTCTATCACCCTCAAACCAACGGTCAAGTCGAGCAAGCAAACGGTCTAATCATGAGCGGCATTAAACCCAGACTAGTGCGGTCCCTCAAGGAATCTAACACGCCTTTGGGTTGAGGAGCTTCGACTCCGTACTACGGGGCTGCGGACCGCGCAAATCGTACTACGGATTCACACCATTTTTATGGTGTACGGCGCAGAGGTAGTCTTGCCCTGTGACATAATACATGACTCACCTCGCGTGCACATGTATGAAGAAAGAGAAGCCGAGCTCGATCGGCAGGACAGTTTGGACGCATTGGAGGAGGAGCGCGACGTGGCAAAAGCTCGTTCCGCATTCTATCAACAGCAGGCTCGAAGATATCAAAGCAGGGAAATGCACGGACTAAGCTTATAACGTTGGCGAACTAGTTCTCGCTGTCGGACAAGAAAAGGACAAACTCAAACCCAAATGGGAAGGTCCCTTCATCATCGACCAGGTCCTGACCGGCGGAGCATACCGTCTGCGAAGCGCATCGGATAACCGACTCGAGCCGAACCCATGGAACGCAGCCCGTCTATGAAGATTCTACGCTTAAGCGCCGGACTCCAAGTTCGTCTCCTTCCTCCGTACACATTTCTTATTTTTTCTGTCTTTTATTTCTCTCCTTCCTCCTCCTTCTTCTTGAAGCCTTTAGAGGCTCGTTTGCGCTTTATTCGCTTTTTATACTTGACGCTATGCAGCGCTCATTATACCTGGGGGCTTCTTTACCAGAAGCTTATTTATACGGGCCTTATGCCCAATACATGCGTCAAACTTCTGCATGTACCTTTTATTCACCATTATATGCATCGATATGACTTAAGTTTTGGCGAAGCTGGGTTGCCTGGCTCCTGTGCTTACCCCTACGTCCCGATTGTTCGGCTAGGTGGTAAAGGGAGCACCTCTGCGATTATTCTTGCCGGTCAGCCAGATGTGTACCTCGGACTGGGTGAAGCCGAAAGCTAAGCGTTCTTAAGGGAATATTCGGTCGGTGAACTAAAAGATGATTTTAACTATTTACCCATCTGCCCCGGATGATTTTACGCTTTCCTAGCAGTTTTGACATGCACTTTAGGGCATGCACCCCAGCGAAAGGAACCCTTAACGGAACTATTCTCCCTGGAAGATGTTTCTTACTATCCATGTAATATAACATAACTAGTTGGGCACTTGTCTGATACAGCAATAATGACCCCTACGCCTTGTCTCCACTCATACCCAGGTTCTAAAATAACCACAAAGGTATTCGGACACACTCCGGACTATTGGGTCCCGAGAATTGAAGCGAAAAAGGTCCGCTATGACAAACGATCTACAATCCGGCTAGAAGACATTTTTCATGTCATATTTAATTACATAGTCAACTCGACTCATTGTATTCCTCCTCAATGCCATCTAATAGGCTATCTAATTTACAATCTTGCTGGGAATACTTGGCGGCCAATTCTACTTGGCCGTACACTAAGCTTTCTGAGGATCTCCTTCCCATCGGGCCCCACAGGTCCGACCTCGGCCATGTGGTTTGGGTCGACAACCGTGTGCAGCGTCTTTACCATGGCCCGAGCCTCCTGGCGCCTTGACGGCAGGCTGATATCTTCCACAGTCGGAAGCGCCGCCGTGCTCCTTGAAGCCGCTCTGCCAGCTCCCAATGCCTTGGGCAGGAGATAGATGGCCACAAGGCCTGGCCGACGCCTTTCATCACTGCCGAACTTCGTTAAATGCGGTAGCCGACGATTCGGGAAGAAGATCACCAAGAACTGGGCATCTCCTCTTCAGGACGACCTGTGAGCAAACCTATATACATGTTTATGTTAGTCGCCTTCCTCGCCAAACTCTTTCAAAGTTCGCTCACGCACTTACTGAAAATGTCGCGACGAAGCCGTCGATTCTCCTTCTGAGTCGGAACAACCGGGCACGAACATCTTTTAGTTCCTCACCCGATCTGGTGTTGGCATCTTGGAGGTTATTTTTCTCCTGCCGCACCCTCGTAAGCACGCTCTCGCCCGGCCTTTAGCTGGCGCAAGAGCTGTTGCTTGTCCGGATCTAGTCCGGCGCCATCTGCAATATTTTTGTCGATTTACACACGCCGCACTTCATAAACTATTTATCTTTTGAAGCATATCTTACTAGAGGGGTCTCTGTGGCTCCCCTGTGGCGGCTATCTGACCTCAAGTTGGGCCTTGCATTCCTCAAGCTCCTGGGACAATCGGGTATTCTTTTTTGTAAGATCCTGCATAACAAATGATCCTTAAATCAGCTATTCTAACTATTTTAAATCTCGGGGGCTACTGGCATATATAACTGTCAAATTTCCTTACATGTATGTCCTTTACATACTGCTCCGTGGCTCTGGCTAGACCATCTTGAGCGGCGCAGTGCGCATCTCAGGCCGAAGGCATTCAAGGCCTCTTGGGAGAAACATCGTCACGAAGAACTGTCCGTGGCGCTTTGTGATTCATGGCGCTCTCCACCTCGCAGTTGGTGGCGGACAATTTGTCGGCATCCTACGTGGGAGGAGCATCCGACGCATGCCTCGTGCTCGCCTCCGCTTGGACCCGGCTTTGGAGCACAGGTGGCGGAGGCTCGATGGGCAACCTCTCGGACTCGATCCGGCGCTCTTTTTCTGAAAAAAGCACCGGGGTTAGTACACCTTCCGTGAATCAATCACGGGAATATGGTGACGCGCCATACCGTTCTTGGCGGAGTTTCGATCCGGACCGCACTTCTTTTTAACCTTGAGACGTCTTGCCCCTTGTTGGCAAGCCGCCGCGGGCTCGGCTTCCTGCCTCAAAGGTACCCCCTGCGAAACACCATTGGTATACAGTGATCAAGAAATTAGCACGGATGGGTCGTTATCAGAGTATTGGGACCTTGGTCTCAGTTACCTGTGAGGCTGCAAGTATTCCGGGGTAATCGGCCGTAATGGCAACCAAAGCATTGTCGATGCTAAGTTGGTGGAACACCCCGTCGATCAACTCCACCTTTATATCCGGATCCTCTTCGGAAGCCGGATCGAGGGACCGTTCCGGATCCTCGGGTTGTGGGGGCGGGTTGTGTATCTTCTCCACAGTCCGGCGCAGTTCCTGCGCAGAAACCAAGAAATTAGATATTTAATCACGGGAACATGGATCGGACAGGCCACAAAGATGTTTGCTTACCCAATTTCGAGGATTATTCGAAGAAAACTCGCTCAGTGGGTTGACGCGGAGAAAATCCTCCTCCTCCCCTTTATACATGGCAGACAAGATCTTCACCAGTTCGGTGACCGATCTCGGCCCTTCTTGACCATGGCGGGTGGCATCATCCTCCCCGTTGAAATCCCACATGGGGTGGCCCCTATATTGGAGCGGCTGCACTCCCCTCATAATGCAGATTGCCATGATTCCAATCATGGTCAATCCGGCATGAGCCAGTAACCTTATTCGGCTCATCAAGTAAAGGACATCCCGGTCATTTTCCCTCTGGGGGCTCATGGCGCCCGGCTTAGGCGCTTCTTCGGAGGGCGTTGCTAAACTCCGGAAGGCCGATCCGAACAGGATCCGGCAGCGGGACGTCCTCCATGTAAAACCATTCCGAAGGCCAGTCTTCGGACGCCTTCTTCAGGGTTCCGAATAGATATCCGGTCCCGGCGATGCGCCATAGTTCGGCTCCGCCCACTTGATATATTGACCCCTCATGACAACGGGGTACTAGACAGAATAATCTCTTCCACAACGCGAAATGAGCCTCGACGCCCAAGAACAGCTCGCAAAGGGCCACGAAGCCCACGATGTGCAAAATGGAGGCAGGCGTAAGGTGGTGCAACTGGAGGCCGTAGAACTCCAAGAGCCCCCGGAGAAACGGATGGATTGGGAATCCGAGTCCTCTTACTAGATAAGAGATGAAGCATACCCGCTCTCCTTTAGAGGGATCGGGGACACCCTCCGCTTGCTTTCCACCCTTGTAGGTGGCGAGTCCGGCTCGAACCGGAACCATGAAGGCCGGGGGAAGAAATCCCTTGGTTTGGAGTATAACTAGCTCGCTATGCGGGACTGAGCATCTCTCCCAATTTCCAGGCTGAGGGCTGGGAGCCTTGAGGAGGAGCAGCGTCATTGTCCATGATGGAATGGGCTTTGGTCAGAGGCGCTCCGATGAAAGCTCGCGAAGGGGGGATGGTGTGACTCAGATCTAGACCCTCGCCCCTTTTATAGGCAGCTCATTTGCGCAGCTAGGGGGGTAGGTGTAAAAATACCCTGGCTTTTCGCATTCGTTCAAACACGTGGAAGATGACCATTATTTATCTGAAGCCGGACACTATTCGACAAGTATATGGAATTTGGAGAAGAGCCCGCCTCGCAATGCCGAAGACAATCAACGCGCCGGACTCATCGTCATTGAAGCCTGGTTCGGGGCTCTTGAGGAGTCCGGATTAGGGGTGTCCAGATAGCGAACTATCACCGTTGGCGGACTCTGGACTATGAAGATACAAGATTGAAGACTTCGTCCCGTGTGGGATGGACTTTCCTTGGCGTGGAAGGCAAGCTTGGCGTCTGGATATGTAGATCTCCTACCATTGTAACCGACTTTGTGTAACCCTAACCTATCCGGTGTCTATATAAACCGGAGGGTTTTAGTCCGTAGGACAAACAACAATCATACCATAGACTAGCTTCTAGGGTTTAGCCTCCTTGATCTCGTGGTAGATCTACTCTTGTACTACCCATATCATCAATATTAATCAAGCAGGAGTAGGGTATTACCTCCATCGAGAGGGCCCGAACCTGGGTAAAACATCGTGTCCCTTGTCTCCTGTTACCATCCGCCTAGACGCACAGTTTGGGACCCCCTACCCGAGATCCGCGGTTTTGACACCGACACCCATCCCGAAGAACCAAGGCGTTATGAACGCTTGGCGGTCATGTCTTGATAATTACTCCCTCGTTCGGTGCGGCATGCTTTACAGACTTAGAACCGGGGCTCCAAAAGCGTTTTGAGCAACACGGAGCATATGAGATGTTCGAGGAGCTGAAAATGGTTTTCCAAGCTCATGCCCGGTCGAGAGATATGAAGTCTCCGACAAGTTCTATAGTTGTAAGGCGGAGGAAAATAGTTACATCGGTGAGCACATACTCAAAATGTGCAGGTTGCACAACCGCTTTGTCCCGGCTGGACATTAACCTCCCGGACAAGGCGGTCATTGACAGAATCCTTGATCGCTCCCACCGAGCTACAAGAGCTTTGTGATGAACTACAATATGCAGGGGATGGTGAAAACTATTCTGAAGTATTTTCAATGTTGAAGTCGGCAGGTAGAAATCAAGAAAGAACATCAAGTGTTGATGGTCAATAAAACCACTAAGTTCAAGAAAGGCAAGGGTAAGAAGAACTTCAAGAAGGACGGCAAGGATGTTGCCGCCCCGATAAGCTTGATTCTTGGGAAGAAGTCAAAGAATGGACCCAAGCACGAGATGAATGCTTTTATTGCAAAGGGAAGGGTCATCGAAGCGGAACTGCCCCAAATACTTAGCGGACAAGAAGGCCGGCAACACTAAAGGTATATGTGATATACATGTAATTGATGTGTACCTTACCAATACCGTAGTAACTCACGGGTATTTGATACGGTGCCGTTGCTCATATTTGTAACTCACGGCGAGAGCTGCGGAATAAGCGGAGGCTGGCGAAGGGCGAGGTGACGATGCGTGTCGGGAATGGTTCCAAGGTTGATGTGATCGCCGTCGACGCTACCTCTACATTTACCCACGGGATTAGTTTTAAACCTTAATAATTGTTATTTAGTGCCAAGTTTGAGCATGAACATTGTATCTGGATCTCGTTTAATACGAGATGGCTACTCATTTAAATCCGAGAATAATGGTTGTTCTATTTATATGAGAGATATGTTTTATGGTCATGCCCCGATGGTCAATGGTTTATTCTTAATGAATCTCGAACGTAATGTTACACATATTCATAGTGTGAATACCAAAAGATGTAAAGTTGATAACGATAGTCCCACATACGGCCGCCTTGGTCACATTGGTGTCAAGCGCATGAAGAAGCTCCATGCTGATGGACTTTTAGAGTCTCTCGATTATGAATCATTTGACACATGCGAACCATGCCTCATGGGAAAAATGACCAAGACTCCGTTCTCCGGAACAATGGAGCGAGCAACCAACTTATTGGAAATCATACATACTGATGTGTGTGGTCCAATGAGCATTGAGGCTCGCGAAGGATATCGTTATGTTCTCACTCTCACTAATGACTAAAGTAGATATGGGTATGTCTACTTGACGAAACACAAGTCTGAGACCTTTGAAAAATTCAAGGAATTTCAGAATGAAGTAGAGAATCAACGTGACCGAAAGATAAAATTCTTACGATCAGATCGTGGAGGAGAATATTTAAGTCACGAATTTGGTACGCACTTGAGAAAATGTGGAATCGTTTCACAACTCACGCCGCCTGGAACACCTCAGCGTAATGGTGTGTCCGAACGTCGTGTCGCACTCTATTGGATATGGTGCGATCTATGATGTCTCTTACCGATTTACCGCTATCATTTTGGGGATACGCTCTAGAGACAGCTACATTCACTTTAAATAGGGCTCCGTCTAAATCCGTTGAGACGACATCGTATGAATTATGGTTTGGGAAGAAACCTAAGCTGTCGTTTCTAAAAGTTTGGGGATGCAATGCTTATGTCAGGAAACTTCAACCTGAAAAGTTCGAACCCAAATCGGAAAAATGCGGCTTCATAGGATACCCTAAGGAAACCATTGGGTATACCTTCTACCTTAGATCTGAAGGCAACATCTTTGTTGCCAAAAACGGATCCTTTCTGGAAAAAGAGTTTCTCTCGAAAGGAGTAAGTGGGAGGAAAGTAGAACTCGACGAAGTACTACCTCTTGAACCGGAAAGTAGTGCAGCTCGGGAAAATGTTCTGTGGTGCCTACACCGATCGGAGAGGAAATTAATGATGATGATCAAGGTACTTCGGATCAAGTCGCTCTTGAACTTCAGAGGTCCACAAGGACACGTTCCACACCAGAGTGGTATGGCAACCCTGTCCTGGAAATCATGTTGTTAGACAACGGTGAACCTTCGAACTATGAAGAAGCGATGGCGGGCCCAGATTCCAACAAATTGCTTGAAGCCATGCAATCCGAGATAGAATCCATGTATGAAAACAAAGTATGGACTTTGACAGACTTGCCCGATGATCGGCGAGCGATAGAAAACAAATGGATCTTTAAGAAGAAGACGGACGCGGATGGTAATGTTACCATCTATAAAGCTCGACACAATAAGCTAAGGGTTATCGGCAAGTTCAAGGGGTTGACTACGACGAGACTTTCTCTCCCGTAGCGAAGCTGAAGTCCGTACAAATCATGTTAGCAATTGCCGCATACTATGATTATGAGATATGGCAGATGGACGTCAAAACGGCATTCCTTAACGGCTATCTTAAGGAAGAACTGTATATGATGCAGCCGGAAGGTTTTGTCGATCCTAAGAATGCTAACAAGGTATGCAAGCTCCAGCGATCCATTTATGGGCTGGTGCAAGCATCTCGGAGTTGGAACATTCGCTTTGATGAGATGATCAAAGCGTTTGGGTTTATGCAGACTTATGGAGAAGCTTGCGTTTACAAGAAAGTGAGTGGGAGCTCTGTAGCATTTCTCACATTATATGTAGATGACATACTTTTGATGGGAAATGATATAGAACTCTTGGACAACATTAAGGCCTACTTGAATAAGTGTTTTTCAATGAAGGACCTTGGAGAAGCTGCTTACATATTAGGCATCAAGATCTATAGGAATAGATCGAGACGCCTCATAGGTCTTTCACAAAGCACATACCTTGATAAGATATTGAAGAAGTTCAATATGGATCAATCCAAGAAAGGGTTCTTGCCTGTATTGCAAGGTGTGAGATTGAGCTCGGCTCAATGCCCGACCACGCAGAAGATAAAGAAGAGATGAGTGTCATCCCCTATGCCTCAGCCATAGGATCTATTATGTATGCCATCTTTGTGTACTGCAGACCTGATGTAAACCTTGCCGTAAGTTTGGTAGGAAGGTACCAAAGTAATCCCGGCAAGGAACACTGGACAGCGGCCAAGAATATCCTGAAGTACCTAAAAAGGACAAAGGACATGTTTCTCGTTTATGGAGGTGACGAAGAGCTCGTCGTAAAGGGTTACGTCGATGCTAGCTTCGACACAGATCTGGATGACTCTAAGTCACAAACCGGATATGTGTATATGTTGAATTGTGGGGCAGTAAGCTGGTGCAGTTGCAAGCAGAGCGTCGTGGCAGTACATGGCAGCCTCAGAGGCAGCGCATGAAGCAATATGGATGAAGGAGTTCATCACCGACCTAGGAGTCATACCCAATGCGTCGGGGCCGATCACTCTCTTCTGTGACAACACTGGAGCTATTGCCCTTGCCAAGGAGCCCAGGTTTCACAAGAAGACCAGGCACATCAAGCGTCGTTTCAACTCCATCCGTGAAAATGTTCAAGATGGAGACATAGATATTTGCAAAGTGCATACAGATCTGAATGTCGCAGATCCGTTGACTAAACCTCTTCCACGAGCAAAACATGATCAACACCAGAACTCTATGGGTGTTCGATTCATCACAATGTAACTAGATTATTGACTCTAGTGCAAGTGGGAGACTGTTGGAAATATGCCCTAGAGGCAATAATAAAAGATTATTATTATATTTCCTTGTTCATGATAATTGTCTTTTATTCATGCTATAATTGTATTATCCGGAAATCGTAATACGCATGTGAATACATAGACCACAACGTGTCCCTAGTGAGCCTCTAGTTGACTAGCTCGTTGATCAACGGATAGTCATGGTTTCCTGACTATGGACATTGGATGTCATTGATAACGGGATCACATCATTAGGAGAATGATGTGATGGACAAGACCAATCCTAAGCATAGCACAAGATCGTGTAGTTCGTTATGCTAGAGCTTTTCCAATGTCAAGTATCTTTTCCTTAGACCATGAGATCATGTAACTCCCGGATACCGTAGGAGTGCTTTGGGTGTACCAAGCGTCACAACGTGAATCGGGTGACTATAAAGGTATGCTATGGGTATCTCGGAAAGTGTCTGCATTGGGTTGACACGGATCGAGACTGGATTTGTCACTCCGTATGACGGAGAGGTATCTCTGGGCCCACTCGGTAATGCATCATCATAATGAGCTCAAAGTGACCAAGTGTCCGGTCATGGGATCATGCATTACGGTGCGAGTAATGTGACTTGTCGGTAACGAGATTGATCGTTGTATTGGGATACCGACGATCGAATCTCGGGCAAGTAACGCATCGATTGACAAAGGGAATTGTATACGGGTTGCTTGAATCCTCGACATCATGGTTCATCCGATGAGATCATCAAGGAGCATGTGGAGCCAACATGGGTATCCAGATCCCGCTGTTGGTTATTGACCGGAGAGCAGTCTCGGTCATATGCGCAGATGTCTCCGAACCCGTAGGGTCTACACTTAAGGTTCGGTGACGCTAGGGTTGTAAAGATATTAGTATGCAGCAAACCGAAAGTTGTTCGGAGTCCCGGATGAGATCCCGGACGTCACGAGGAGTTCCGGAATGGTCCAGAGGTAAAGAATTATAGGGGGGAAAGTTTCGGCCATCGGGAAAGTTTCGGAGTTCACCGGTATTGTAGCGGGACCACCGAAAGGGTTCCGGGGGTCCACCGGGTGGGGCCACCTATCCCGGAGGGCCCCATGGGATGAAGTGGGAGGGGAACCAGCCCCTGGTGGGCTGGTGCGCCCCCCCCCTCCCGGGCCCCCTCTGCGCCTAGGGTTGGGAACCCTAGGGGAGGGGGCGCCTCCACTTGCCTTGGGGGGCAAGTTTCCCCCTTGGCCGCCGCCCCCCCTAGGAGATCCCATATCCTAGGGCCGGCGCCACCCCCCTGGGGTCCCTATATAAAGAGGGGTGGTGGGAGGGCAGCCGCACCCTTACACCTGGCGCCTCCCTCCCCCCTTGCTACACCTCTTCCTCCCGTAGTCGCTTGGCGAAGCCCTGCCGGATCCCTGCTGCATCCACCACCACGCCATCGTGCTCGGATCTTCATCAACCTCTCCTTCCCCTTGCTGGATCAAGAAGGAGGAGACGCCACGCTGACCGCACGTGTGTTGAACGCGGAGGTGCCGTCCGCTCGGCGCTAGGATCTCCGGTGATTTGGATCACGACGAGCACGACTCCCTCAACCCCGTTCTCTTGAACGCTTCGCCGCGATCTACAAGGGTATGTAGATGCACTCCTCTCTCTCGTTGCTAGATGAACTCATAGATTGATCTTGGTGAACGTAGGAAATTTTTTATTTTATGCAACGTTCCCCAACAAGCCGCGTGTTCCACGGTAATCAGATGCCACCCACAGTTTATAGGGTTCAACTGGTTCGGGTGCTGCCGGGCTTCGACGACCTATTGCCTCCGTATCGACCCCATGGGGCCAACGAAGATGATGTGATGACCCTCAGCGCCTGCTTAAGCTGGCCCATGCTTTGGCCGAAGAGCCAGATTCGTTTGGGGGCGGGGCACACCACCCCACAGACAACACCGCCAGTCGTGCCGGCGCCAAGCCATGGCAAGACCACCGCAACGCTACCGGACATGCTGGACATGCATATGGCACAGGATCCGGGCATGCATATGGCACAGGATCCGGACGACGACGATGACGGTACATTTACCAACGTCGATAAGTACTTCAACGAACATGGGTACGGTGACGAATTCTTGGGGCCTCCTTCTCAAGAACCCAACCCTGCAAAAGACGATCGCGATCTAGCTGGTGCCGCGGAGAAACCCAATTGCAACAAAGGCCGCCCGGCATTCAGTTCTCAGGAGACGCCTCCAGCTGCCGCGTTCACCGAGCCTCATATAGCCGAGGTGCGAAATATTATCAGCCCCAACACACTCAAGAAGGCGGTCTGTGCGCAGAACTCGATCCCATTACAGCAGAAGAAGAAGGGACGGAAAAGAAAGAGTAACAAAGGTGCGAGCCAGCCGGCACCGAGTATGATCCGTGCTCAGGACGGGCCACCTTCACCTAAGGATATCTCGAGGAGGGTGCATGTGGCGGGTAGGCCGATGCTACCGACTAATGTGCTCAATGCTGCAACCGGTGCTATGCGGAGTTTGCATGACAGTGTTCTTTCTTTGGAGAAGCCGCGTCTCCGAGAGAATGATGTGGCATACCTGGTTTTCGTGGCCAAGGTACCAGAGGGCAAGGGCTTTGTGGATAGCGCCATCGGGGGTATGATCATCCTGCGGTTTGATTACATCTTCGCTATGTTTAACCTTCATCCGCTTCACTACACCTTCGTTCGGCTATTTTCGCTGAGTATGGAGATGCAGATCATTAGACACAAGACCCCGGACATCGTGATAGTCGACCCCTTCTACATGTGTGCCCAGATCTTGGGCAGCGCTAGGGACCGGCAAGTCGCGAGTTCATACCTCGAAGGCGTCATTCTGGCAAACCCAGATAAGGATAACTTCCTCGTGCCTTACTTTGCCGAGTAAGTCATCCCCTCACCGCCCCGTAACATATGATTTCTTAGATTTTGATCGTTCTTTTTTTTCTAACATTCCGTGTTTTGTGCAGTGACACACATTGCACACTCATTCTATTAACCCCGAAATATTCCATGGCCACGTATTTCGACTCGGACCGTCAGTCGAAGAAAGACTACACAAATATCAAGAAAGTTCTCGATGATGTTCTCCCCGTCTACGCCAAATCTGGAGGCACCTTCAGCAGGCCAATTCGTAGGTACGGCAAGCACGTGTTCACCCACAATACGACGTTCCCCTGCGTCAAGCAGCCGCCTGACGATCAGAAGGATGCCTACTACGCCCTCCATCACATGCGGGTGATCGTACGGGACCATAATCACCTTCTGCTACCAAATAATCTCAAAGATTGGGCCGCACGCTTGTCGGCAATCCAGAACGCGGACATCAGACAAGAATTCTTTCGCATCCAGTCGGAGTTTGCGGAAATCATCCATCAAGATGTCCTTCGTACCTCGGGGCAGTTCTACCTCAGATATCAACTGTCCAACGGTGAGATAGAAACAACGCTACAAATGCAGGCTGACAACGTCCGCGATTTCATGACCATCACGACAGACGGCGGCTTCATCCGCGCTCTGGTCCCCGAGTCGAGTCGAAAGTAGTGATGCTATGTAGTTCTGAAATATCGACTAGCTCATGTTGTAATTAAACTTTAATGAACTTGTATGTCTCTTTGGTTTGGACAGTCGCTCAACTTATATGTAATTGATGCTATTTATTAGTAGGACCATGAATCGTGCTATTAATGTCTTGCTTTTCTCTTCCGATCCTTTTGTTGCATACTTATATATTGCTTATGTATTGTCTGTGAATTGCTACTAACGTTTCGTTTGGCTAGTGCATAGAGATGTCGTCGTATGTCGTGTACAAGGGTAAGGTTCCCGGAGCCTACGACGACTGGGAGGAGTGTCGGAGACAGGTTCACCGTTTCAGCGGTAACAGTTACAAAGGGTACACCACAAGGGCGGAGGCGGAAGCTAGATACGCGCGCTATCTAGCGGGAGAGAGGAGGGAACGGATGAAGACCAGTTTCATCACGATGATGCTCATCGTGATGACCGTGGCTCTCTTCTATGTGATGGTAGTTTAGATGATCGATATCGACTTGCAATGTGAAGAAAAACTCGCCTACTCGCGGTCTCGAGACTTGTAATGTTCTAACTTTGTTCGGTCTTTTGAATTCGGAGATTAATATGATTAATTGTATTTGGAGACTAATCTTCTATTGTATTCGATAAATCTGCTGTTTATATGTTGTGCTGTCTATATTTTGTGCAGTAATATATTTTGTAACCTGCGCAAATATTAGAAAAGAAAAAAAATTCCTAATATTCATACTAGTGGCGCACCACACACAACTTTAGTGGCGCACTGCAATAAACACACTAGTGGCGCACTATCTAGTAGTGCGCCATTAGTAATCCAGAGCACAAGGTAAATATGGCCCCCTGGGAGGCATAGTAATGGCGCACCAGGGGACATACTGATGGCGCACTGCCTGGTGCGCCACTACTGTCTAATATACTAATGGCGCACCAGGGGTGCGTCATTAGTATTAGTTACTAATGGCGTGATGATAGTGGCGCACCTGTAGTGCGCCATTAATGGCCAAAACAGGTGCGCCACTAACAGGCCTTTTCCTAGTAGTGGGAAGGAGACAACGCGGGGCCGACGCGATTTGTCTTGATCAGGCGTCATTGCAGCGGGCCGAGAGGGTCCAGCTGTGTTCCGTGACCGCTGGCCGAACTCGAGGTCTGGCGGAGCTGCCGCCAGTCTCCACCTTGGACCGCTCCAGCGCAATGCGGAGGGCCATCTCCTCCTTGTCGTCGAGCTCCGAGCCAGAGTCGCTGCCAGAGCTGCTCACGGTGGTGGATGGGATCGGAACCGGGGAGGGAGAGGAGTGGACGAACGGAGCGAAAGAGGAAGAGAGTGAGCTAGGGTTTGAGCTCGCCGTCCGGATTGGGGTTTTTTGTGGGGTCCGTGGTGGGCCAGGCTTGTCAGGCGGACGCGCCGGGCATGCCCGGGCCGCCTCATATTCGCCCTATATTTGGGCTAGATTGCTGGATATGAAGGATGCCGGTCAGCACAGATATTTGTCCGCAATTTGAGAGGTCCGGTTAGGTCGATTTTTTATGACCGGTCACTGGCCGGATGGTCTGTCCGGGTGTTTGAGACTGGTATGAGAGACCCAGTTGTAGATGCTTTAAGCAAATAATCTGGATATCTATCAAGTGACATAAGTGCAAATGCTAAATCTCGCTTATTGCAAGATGGAAGTACATGTGGCACTTCCATTGTGGACCAACCCAATAACATGTGGTTTTGAAACCTTCCCGCAGCCGTTTTCGGAACCTTCCGCCGTTTTAGAAAGGTTCTGAGCGGTTTTCCTTTTTTCGCTTTCTTTTGTGTTTTCTCTAGTTGGTTTTTCTCTATTTTTCCCTAATAAATGTTGACTATTGATTGAATATTTGTAAATACTAGTAAATGTGCCCGTGCGTTGTAACGGGAGAAACAAAATAATTTTAGAATGCAAGAAAAAAGCATTTGATTTTACAACTTCACATATATCTTTGTTTAGTTACCCCTCTTCCATTTACCCCCAATGCTAGGGTGGGAGGCCAGAGAGGCTTGCTGCAAGCCCATACCTGACATAGCCAAATCAACTCCTAGCAACGCCGATCCACCGCAGCCTCTCACCCGGCAACGCTGATGCCGCCTTGTGGTGCACCAGCGAGTTGGTGTTTGCGCTTATTACTTTAATTTGTAAAACCAAGTATGCCATGTTATTGACTTTCTGACGACCGAGTTGTAGGTACATGACACGAACTCATCATGCCTTATACATTCATGATGTTATAAATAGTCTAGTGTATAACTTGACATGAATATAAATAATATACAAACTGAGGGAAATACTTGTCCTGCTAGGTCACTATATTGAAAAATATTGGTCTTTACAACTCGTCATGCTTCAAACAGTGATGTGCACAACAAGACCACAATCCAACTCATAACCACCAAACACACCCATTCATACTGAATCCAACATAACCAGGTGAAACAGACAGACGGAGGATTCAGTGTTCAGATGCCAACACCCGCGAACATATTCACAAGCATTGTAGATTCTAGAGCACATACATCACCGAGTCCCCTGTTTATTCCTTCCCCTACCCAAAAAATATGACAGTGCTTAGTTCTACAGGGTCAGCAGTATGGAGCCCGGCGTCTTGCAGTATGGAGCCCGGCGTCTTCTGAGCCTTGAGATCAGCATGGGCGCGGGACGCCTCCGGCAGTGGGTGGGTGTGCTTCCCGCGGATGTGCAGCGGGTCGGTATGTCACACAGGGGGAACAAGAAAAAATGGACCTTAAATATGTGGCGAACCAGCATATGGACAGTCATCCCCTTCAGTATGATAGCAGCCGCTGTGTGATCAATCAAAGGCGTGACGGGAACCAACATTGGCTGGAATAATCTGCTCTTTAGAATAAGAGCCCATCGGCTTGCCTGCGTACGCGACAACATCCCCATCTTTCTTGCCAGTCAGCCCGGGCCCTACAGCGATCACCACACCAACAACTTCCACACCTGTTGGTGGAACAGATCATTAAGCTAGACAATTATCTGACAGAAACACTGATAACAGTGCAAAGCACAACCCACAAGCCAATTGATGGAAGCAAACAACCTGATGCCATATAGTGTCGCAGGATAACACAACAGAACACCAATTCTTCTTCTTCTTTGAGCAATAAAATAAATTAGAACATTTGGTCTTATGTGCAGTGAGCAATGATCTCGAGAATCATGCTTCTGGGCATCTAAAAGAGCGGACAACCAAACGTATGGTGTATGTAGCAACTGAAATGTTTGTGTGTGGTTTGAGACATCTTTGAACCAGTAACTGAGACAATGTTGGTTTGGTTGGCAGCTGGCCCGGAATAGATACAGTTTCTTCGGTTTCATCAGCAACAGCAAGCTATCATCAATCGATCTAGTGAAATAATTGCAAGGTGTTTCATCCATACTGTACAAACAGGGGATCTACTGAAATCAATTGGGCAAAGTACAAAGTACTTTTACGAACTAAAAGATGCACTTATATGGATAATATGACTGTATTAGGAGAATAAAGATGTTGACAATGAACTATGGAGAAATACAATGTTATCAAAACAACATTTTTTCCGCTAGACCCATAACAGTAGAAGAACATCCAATTGATTGTATTATTACTTAACTGCGAAGTAGCATTATTTAGAGCTACATATATTCAAGATGAAAGCATGTACACCAAACATTTTTGTGACCAAAACCAATAAAGCGTCAAACATTTCGTGGATCCATAGACATAAGAACATAGTGGACTGATACCCACACACCTAATAACTTCATGCCCTTTAGTGTGTCACTAGCGTGTAGTGCGCGGCGGCACGCCGCGCCATACTGATTGTTGTGCGACGATTTTCCTTTTGAAGTTCTTAAAACTTTGTTTAGTACTTGGTTGATAACATAGTCATTCACACATAGATAAGGTTCATTGAGTCAACACAGACAGAGTGCAACGTTTCTACTTTCCACTTAGATTTGAGATCCTCGGCTAAGTTTGTTTCTTTGATACAGTGGTAGAGAACTGCGCACCGCCGCGCTTTATTTGCATGTTTCGTGAAGTTTTGTATATATTGAGAAAAGGCTCATGTGTTGGTTATCCATTTGTTGGTGTCTTCAGGAATGCGATTCTTGCCTACAGGTGTACATGCAAACATAGATTGATGACTATAAGTAGGGTCTGTTGGTAACTTGGTAATGCATAACTCATCGCCCATAATAAGCCTACACACTTATAAGCCAATTGCACCATCGTCACCGGTTGGGGTGCGGAGAGGGGAGATGGAGAGGCGGCGCGCTGGCGCCTAGGATAAGGAGTGAGGAATCGATCGGGAGTGGTGGCTAGGGTAGGAGGGGATTGCTGGAGGCTATGTACTGTGAAGAAAGAAGGGCACATACATGAGCAAAGACTTGAGATGTTGGGTTGTGCATGGGCCGGGCTCTTACGCAGGCATTTGTCCATGCGCATCTAATCGGTCTGATCAATTACTTTGGTTAACTAAAGTACAAGACCGGAATTCCTAAATTAATTTTGGTTCTTACAAAGTGCAGACTGAACTAAGAATTGGAATTTTCGGCTTCGGTCTTTTCGGATTCGGTCCCGGTTTATTCTGTTCGGTAGTTGGGTGCTAGGTTAATATGCCCACCCCTACATGCATGTGTAGCCACTCAATAAAAACAAAACAGTTTTTCAAACCATGCAAGCAGTCACTGTTCATGTAACATGCAATTAACTGAGATCTGCTATATGTATCACCCATCAATATACGTGCTGGGATTTCATCAATTATTAGTCCAAGGCTATTAACTCTACTCTCTTCGGACATTAGGTTTGTAAGGAGCAATAGCAATAAACCAATGAAAAAATAGGAGCTTCGCAAAAGTATCGATTTAGTGCCTGTTCGGTTTCTCTCCGCTCCCGCGACTCAGATCCCGGAGCGGAGCAGGCTGTTGCAGCTTTTTATGGAGCAGCTCAAACCGAGCTCTGCAGCTCCGCGGAGAACGGAGTGGAGAGATTCCAAACAGGGCCTTACTCTTAGAAAAAATGACGTTGTATTCTTTTACATTCAGAAATTAGCTGCTCTGAATACACATACCAAGTGTTCAACATGCAACTGCTGAGAATACACATATACTGCATACCACACAACCACAACCATGCATGAGTGTTGTCAACACCCGGATCAGTAGCAACCGTCACCAGTCCTCATTGGCCATAAATAAAATATAGAAAAAATTCTGCATAGTCCACCCATTGTTGCATGCACACTTGTCATTTTTTTTGCTAAACCAACCCACCAATTAATGATGAGAATCCTCATACAGATGCATCCCTACAAATACTAAATCAAACTTAAACGAACGGAAGTCATTAACACCAATTGTCATGCAACCAGCCAATATGAGAAAAGAAACACAGGTCAAGAAACCATTAGTCAGTGGGAATCAAATCAAAGCATATGCAGTCATTAATTGACTCTCAAGAGGACTCGCATGCAGATGAATGAGGCGAGACAAATAGTAGGTCCTAAGTTAAAAACGTGCAAGATTATGAAGTTGTCCTGTCAGTTCATGTTTACATATCCGCAAGAAGTTTTGTGCGTAAGAAAGTTTTCAGTAAGCTGAAGAGAGTCTTGTGCTTTGAGGGCTTATCTTCTGAAGGCGAGAAACAATCACCGAACGCCGCCGCTGCACCAGAGACGGAAGTAATCCCACCGTCGAGAGGACAACGAAAGGGGTACGTCGCCAAACCTGTGCTGATTGGGAGAACTTGTGCTGGAGAAATAACGTATGTAACACATCGCTGACCAAGACGCTTGATCTGTAGCCGGCGAGGAAAAAATAGCAGCTTCACACTGCTTCTATTTGTACTTCCACCTTCCCACGTTGGCATTCTGTATGGCGATCGGTGACTTTGCTAGCTCTTGCACTATTCATGCTTCTGTATCAAGCACCGGTTGCAGGTCTGTTCATTCAGATCAAGGGCCAGCTAGCATTTGACTCCCGTAGTCCGCAGGAAAAGGGCGTGGTGGAGAGGGTGACTTGCTGCTGGGAGGATCTAGCGAGAGCACGAAAGAAGAGGCGCCCACTCCTAATGCGTACATGCTGCCGCTACCTGCGGTGACTGCAAGGATAGAGAAAAATTGAAAGATGAGTAGGAAAGAAGCAGTGGGGGGAGGGAGCCATCGACCTTATTAGCGAGGGAACGCACCAGCGACCGAAGGCGGCGCCGGTTCGTCTTGATGGCGGCGGCACGCCCGCGCTGGAGGATCACGACGCTGTGGAGTCGCGCGGGCCCGTGACCTGCGAGCGGCCTATGATAGAACCCTAGGCACTCCACGGTGCCGTCGGCGGCGCTTCATCAGACACCAACAGGGCAGAGCTCACATTGTGTTCGACGGAAGGGGTGTCAGGAGTGAAGGAGCAGGGATGATGGCGCATCCGAGATGGAAGACGCACACGGAGTGACGCATTTTTATAGGGCCAAACAACGACCAAGCGGTGGAACGGGATTTCACGGGATCCTTCCAGAGACACCAGGCAAAATATCTAGCCGGTCTAGAGAAAAACACAATATATGTCCAAACTGCTTACCCCATAATCTCATTGACCTATACGTGTCCATCATGGAAATAAGCAGTCAATGACCCATGGGGAGACGTGGCCACATGCATGGATCAAGCAGTGGCACGTGGAACAAGGGCAATCCACACACCTCTACACTGGACACGTGAAATCAAAAGTGCAAACCGCACAGTAAACCAAAGTTTTTTAAAGAATGGAAGAACCTTACCGAAGAGTGCAGCACACACCCGTCGATAAACAAGAGCTCATAACGTGGCAACACCAAACCAAACATGCCCCACGACCTGACCAAGCAAAAAATGAGACCCATCAAACTCTAGGAAGCCATCCTGCACACGCGTCACTCAATCAATAAAGGTAAAAAGAATTCAAAAAAACCAGGTAAAAGGAACCCTTACGGGCCTAGTCTTCTTAGTATTTGCAAGATATTCAGTAAAAGGATTATAAAGAGAGCTTAGCAATTCCACCTCTAGACAGTACAATCAAATCTTTAGCTTAAGCTTAACAACTGAACTGCAAGAGTAAACACGACACTCATGATAACAGATGAACATGCCAACCTTCTTGCCTCACGGTGTACCGTGTACACCAAAAGCCAGAGCTGGTGAGTGAATAAAACCTGCGGGCAGCTATAATCAATGTCACTAAATTAAATAGTCCAAATATTTGTTGTAGGTCAAAGTGGTGTTCGAAACCTTTGAGAATCTGCAGTTCAGACTTGAGAATATAGAACGGCAAGACACAGGTGCATGATACACCCATGAAGAATTCGCCTTCAGAGTGGCATCCAGGAAGAACTCAAAATAAAAGCGGCACTTATATGGACAATATGACTATATTAGAAGAATAGAGATGTAGACACTGAACTATGGAGAAAAACTATCATGAGTAAATATCAAGTATTTGTGCGGACAAATACAGTGGAATCCTGTACAACAAACCAGGTTTGACTCAAATCAAGTGCTTGGGTGTATCACTCTTGCATCTTTTCACTCTCCTTCTGCTCAAACATTAGCCTTACATATTCTCTCCAACCTAAATAAACAAAATTAGGAAATAATTAGTTACTAACAATATTCAGAAAATTGACGGTAAAACAATCATGTTGATATGAAAAACACAAAATTGGACCATAAGCCCATAATACGCGTAGACTGGTCGGCGCCCGTGATTGACGCTTCTTTCTCGGCGTCTCTGGGCAGAAGCCCGTGTCGCTCGACCCACTGGTGTCGTTAGACATCGGCATCACATCTCGCCATGTCCCGTCTGGCATCTATATCCTCCCCTCTCACTCTGTCCTTGACGAGCTTCTCATCTCCCTTGATGTGTCCTGACCCAGTTCGTCAACTCTGACCAAATTCATGGCAATAGGCTACAGGTGCAGGGAGTACCTCGCAGAGGGCGTCCTCATGTCCAACTTGACAAATTAGTTTAAGTTTTAAATATTCCCTTGTGTGTATGCAGTGACATGTGTGCACGTGTGGTGGCTTGCTCATTGTCATGGAATTGCACGTGGGATGGTATGCTCATTGTCATGGAATTGACCATGTTTTGACACATTGTGAACTGGACACCACGGCCATCATAGGCGAGGGTAGAAAGAAGGTTGCTGCCCTTTTCTCATGGATCAGTGGCAAAATCTGTGAGAGATGTTCGGCTAGACTGTTAAGGACTGAATTGGCTTATTTCAGTGAATTTGAACATTCTATGGGATGACACTCATGGAATAATCATTGCCCATTAGGCCGTTACTGTCGTTGTTTGCTTGTGTTCTCATATTCAGTCATTTTAATTTACAAAATAGTCTATGTAAACTTGTCCTGCAATTTAAGTGTTCAAGGAAGAGATTGGGGATTTCTGATGTCAATATCTTTAGATGGTAACCGGTTATGCACTCCTCATTTTCACGTGGGTTCGACTTCTATTAAGTATATGAAAGTGCATTTGTTTCTTATGGCTTGTGTTCTTTCTTCTTTAGAGGGTCACAGACATGGCTTTCTTCGCTGAGGACATCCATCGTTAGCAAGGTATTGTGTACGGAACAATAACATAATCTGAATTTGTTCACCCACTTGGCAGTCCAACAAAAAGCTATCTTCACTCTCCTTTGGAGATGACATACTATATAAAAATATCTAATCCTTTTCCTTATTCTTTATTATATGCTAAGTTGCTCTCTTCTGCTGCAGCGCAAGTGTGGATGGACAAACATACAGTAATCTCATGTCTGGCTAACATATTTATTTTTTGCAAGAAAAGTGAATTTTCGAGTTTCAGCTAAAAACTTCGACGAGTAAATCCAGGTTGTGTCAGCACACGAACCTTGACAGCTTCAAAGGGGCACAGAGTAATATTAGAAATACCTCAGCAGAAGCTGAACCTGCAAGGTAAATTAGGGTCTTGTACTTCACGGCATTGTCAGGCCCATCCATATTTGAGTAGGTCTTCTTAAAGAACTTGTAGAACCCAAACTTGCAAGCCCCCTGAGCACTGTAACCAAGCAAGGTACCCATCCCCTGAAGAATCCCCTAGCTCCTTGCTCCTTTAACAGAACACCAAATCCAGATGAGATGCTCTTGTAATTCGCCGGGTTAATCTGAAACAATTGATAGAAATCTGTTAGGTCCAAAATACTTACTTCAAACATCTCAAATTCTATTATTCTCAACCAAGAAGAAACCCTTTTCTTAGAAATCAGAGTACATCTCATGAATAAATCACACACATCATAGTTATCCATTTATATGCATCACATGCATCAGCTAATCAACCCATATGAACTGCTTGTTTGTTTTATTTTATACAGTAGCTAATCCACCAAAAGAAGCTAAGGAACCCGGAACAAAAGCACACAAGGAATCATTGCAGGCAGTTCTATGTCCTGGAAGCAACACAAGAACCAGGCACATATCATGAAGAACCATCACCTGCAGGTGTATTTCTCAAGCACGCACATTGGAAGAACCATCAGATGCAGGCAAATACAGCAAGGTTTAATCTCTCAAACTGAAATAATGATTAATTGTATGAAACAACATTCAGCTAGAAACGTTATATCTCAAACAAAACCCATGTTTAATCAGGGATGGCATGCTCCTTTGTCCTTTAGATGTACATGTAGTAAGAAAATATCTATTACTCCCTATTAGATAACAAAAAAGAACAAAAAAGAGAAATAATCAACAATAATGGTAACCAACAATATATAAGGAGCATAGAGATGTCCATCTGAGTGCAGTCATCGCCAACCAAAAACAATTTGCTGTACCCAGATTATAAACCTGCAGCCACATAAAACAAAATTAAGATCTGCATCAATCAAGGGTTCTTACCAACTCAAAATCAACACCCAAGGAATTGGCAGTATCGAACCGGCCAAGTCCCTTTGAAATCCGGGTTCGGCACTCCATGGATTTGTGTTGAGAAGGACACTAACGTCCAGTGGGCATCACCAACGTCTCCCATCGCAGCCTCCCCCTCCTCCTCCCTTCCTCCCTCTCTCCCTCCACCGTCTTCTCCTTCAATCACCGCATCCCCGACGACCCCAAGAATCCGAGGCGTGATCCCCCTAAATCGCGCCCCATCTCCCTCGCCCAAAATCCCAACGAATCTCGCGTCACATCAAGGGATGCAAGAATCATGAATCCCCAAGTATATTCATCAACAATCCGGGAAGAAACCCCTGTCCGCGGGTGGTCCGGCCATGGACATAGACCTGCTGCTCCCCATCACCGCGCCACAACCCCTCCACCCGCTGCCGGACCCCACCACCCGCCGTCGCTGCTCCCACCACCCGCCGCTGCTGCTCCCACCGCCGCCACCGCCTCCTCCCCAGCCCCCGCCGAACCACTGCCACCGTGACCTCGATCCAAATCAGAGGCACGGGAGCAGGAAGAACGGCCGCCGACGACGGATGGCCGGAGAATAAGACCGCCGGCGGCGCCCTACCCGGACGGATCGAGCGAACCCGTGCTCTTGTGTGGGCCTCCAAGCCGATGCTCAACCCGGCACGGGGGAGGGGCTGGCCCCGAGGAGCGGGGAGCCGGCGAATCTGTCGGCCAGGTGCTGGGCGGCGCCCTCCATCATCGTCGTCGTTTGGGGAGGGGCGCCGTCCCGGTCGAGGCGGTGTGGGGGCGGGCGGCGAGGGGCAGGAGGTGGCGGCGGGATGGAGGTGGAGATCGAGGAGGCAGGGTCATGCGGGGCGCTGGGCTTTTTTTTTCTTCTTTTCTCTCCTCTACCGGTTCGGGTCTGACTTATGAGGGGACTGCCGGTGCAATTTCTAGAAAATAGGAGGGTCTATTTGCAAAAAGGCGCGACGGTGAACTTGACCGACTCAATACATGCTTTATTATTACTAGCAAAAGAGCCCGTGCGTTGCAATGGGACAGAAAAAATACATGCTCTTAATCCAATGACCACGACTCGAGACCCTGATAGGTAGACGTTCTTTATTTAAAATGCATCACATTTGTGTTCCCGACGGTGGTCTCACTGCTCACACAACGCAAATGCATTTGAATGTGGTCGATCTAAGGCGTCTCTCTCTCACACACCTGCCACAAGACGCACACAATCGCTTCGTAATAAGATGAGAAAAGTGTTGTTTTTTTCATGAGGTTTTTCAGAGTTGTGTATGCGTGGTTATCAATGTTTTTTCCACTTAATCTGGTTTTAATGTGTGTTTATTTGCAATTTGGATCACCACGGTCTGAAAAGAAAAACGGACTGCACTATAGATTAAGTTTGCACCCAAATTAATAGTTTAGAAATATTTAACAGCTAAAAGTAACAGCTTATTTAGATTCTACACATTTTTCTAATCAAATTTCATATATAATATGTTAAAATCGGAGTTATGGTTTAAGAGATATGGATAATTTTGTTTTAGATAAACTGCGGATTGATTAACCGAAAGGTTAGGGGGTTTTCTGTTAAAATATAAAAAACAATTCGTATGACTTAAATATGAACGGCGGGTTGATTACCTGAAATCTCAGGGGGTTTTCTAAAAAAGTTAAAAAAGGTTCGTTATGACTTATAGATGGACTGCGGATTGATTTCAACAAACTGTAGGGACTTTTTTGTAAATAGGGGTGACGGACGACGGAAATCCACCGCGCTTTATTATTAGGTAGAGATTAGGACAAATAAAAAAAGATAAGGTGAACATACATCGCGGCCTTCTCTTACCTCCTTCACAAAAAAAGATAACGCACTTTTCTTCTTCCGTCAGTGTGCCGCCAGTCTGCCCCATCTTCAATGGCTTCCAGGGCACGGAAGTGCAAAGGACCTCTGGTCCCCATTGGGGGGCACTACTAGAAAAATGCTTATACATAGAACTTTACCAGTAGCGCATGTTTAGGACTCCACGTTACTGTAAATACTAGTAGCGCTTGATACGAAACGCGCTGCTGGTATTACTTAGCAGCAGCGTGGGTTTTTTTAGGCAGCGCTACTAGTAAGTACCACACCACACCCCAGGTTAATACATAATAGCAGCGTTGGTGATCAGCCCAGCGCTACTGCTAAAGACATAGCTGTAGCATCTGGTGTGCAAAACGCGCTACTGCTATTTCTTCTGCGTGTAAACTAGTGGGCCCATTTAGTAGTATGGAGTGTTTGCTAAGCCACGCTACCACTCACGGGCACACCCATCCGTCTATCTCGCACCGCTCGGAGAAAATACCCCCTCCTCTCTCTCCCTCCCTCCCCCTCTCTCTCTCTCTCTGCTGCGCCCAGAACATCGCCGGGATCCGCCGCAACCAGCAACGGCGAGGTGAGAGGTGGCCGGATCCGGCACAGGTTGGTCTCTCCCCTCCTTCGCCCACCCTCTCCTCCTCACCTCATCTTGTCTTCCTTTTTCTGCAGGTCGCCATGGCGCAGACGGCGACGACGGCAGGACGGACGCACATCCGTGGGGTAGGACGCCGCCATGGAGATGGAGCTCCTTCTCCCCACAACGCAGAGGCCCATGGAGCCTCCCTCCTTCTCCGGTGACTTATTCTCAGGCCCCACCCCTACTTCTGCCCCCCCCCTCTCCTCTGCTTTGAGTTGTGCCATGTTCTGTTTCAGATCCATCCACCCATGGATGATATATGGCAAATTAGCTTGGTAGACAGTTAGTGGTTCAGGGTCCAAGTTTATGCAATTCTATCATGTAACTTATCTGCATTTTGTATTTCAGGCTTCAGTTCTAGCAACCATTTTGCATCGATGGATATTGTAAGTCATTTACAACTTCGTTTTTGCTGTAGACCTTACAATTTGCTTTAGGTTATTTCCTTCATTAAAGCCTGTACCAATCATTCTAAATCCTTTCTATTTACGGGTTCCTGGTTATTAGATTTTCAGTAAGTTTGTTATCACCTACAAGTCTACTATGAATAGCTGCAACAATATTTTCTACAATTCGCTCTAAGGCGTAAACCTTAGTTACATTGACTAACAGGGTGAGAGGAAGCATTTCTCTATACTTTCACCTTTCATCCATGCATTTTCAGGAAGACCAAACTAATATGCACATATCTGCATGGTGTCATGGTTTGTTGCGGTAGTGCCTAAACATTTCATCCATTTTTCTTGATTACCTTTCTATGATTGCTACTCCATAATTATGATTGCAAACCTTTACTCCATAATTATGTATTGCAAGGTTTCTGGATATTAGTGAACCATATATCCGCCGTAGCACTAAAAATTAGACTTACCGAGTCACGTTTCCTGTTACTAAAATTAGGATTAATTGCAGATATCTTCCATATATATTTTCACCTTAAAATACATATTGCATTTGCCAAGAGTTCAAACAGTTAACATGAGCTTATTGAAAAGGCAACATCAAAGTATACTGCATTTATATGGGAGTCCACACATGCCCTTTTTTCACACATTTTGTAATAGTGAAAGTGACGATTGTAATACATGGTGCGATGCGATCAACCTGAAGAAGGCTTTACTTTGCAGGCAAGCCTCAGAAATAACCTTTTGATGCTACTGTAGGTAGAGCAATGAACATCATACTACGGGTAAATGAGTTAAGGTGCTGGTTTCAGGTTGCGCGTCCTCGAGGATGTGATACTAATCTATTATATCTAAATAGGAGCACCCCACTACATGATTTCTCTTAACATGCAGGCTATCCACATCATCCTGCCATGTCATCAGTTCTCCACCCATCCAGCTGTTCGTGAGACATGCAGCCTATCCATCTTCACTAACGCGAGCATAATCTCCGGTAGACCAGGCGTGCAAGATAATTAGCAAAAGAAAACGTCTATTACTAGAATCTGCATGCAAACAGAATGAATTATGTTCATGCAGCCGTTCCACGGATAGACATCAATGTAGAATCGCAAAGTAGAGTATATCTTGCTAGCTACTTCCTCCGTCTCATAATGTAAGATGTTTTTAACACTACACTAGTATTAAAAAACGTCTACATTATGGGACGGAGGGAGTATTAACACGGATGTGAAAAGGAAACTGCTCTGATTAATACTCGGGCGGTTCCTTCATCTCAGGAATACAAAATCTCGACCTGTTCTTCTCATCTTCCCAATATCATCTCTACCACTCTCTCTCGCCATCTTGCGCCGCGGCCGCCGGCCATGGGTCCATCGCCATCGGAGACCCGCGCACTACTGCCATAATACTTGATTGTTTGGGCCACGCCGCCGCCACGAACGCGATGACCAACGTCCTTCCGGGCGGTCAGGTCTCTGATGAAACCTACTCCCTCGACAAGTCGCTGACCCTGGTCGAGATCTTTCAGCTCGCGGGAGGTGCCCTCCCCTAGAAAGGCTCGCTCGTGGTGGTGCTCACGGACCAATATGTGGTCGTCGAGCACTTCTGCAGAGCGCTTCGGCCTCCACGGCGCGGACGCCGGCGCCGGGAACACCTATTCTTCAATGAAAGAGGTTCAACTTTTCTTACCTTTTTGCTCATCTGCTCATGTATTTGTATGCAATGGAAAGCATACCGATTTCTTATTCCAGTATGTCGGGTGCATGCCATAATTCAATTTGGGTTATTTAAGTACTAACACGACTTTCACGGGGATTATCTTCCTATTTGACTTGCAGGCAGAGCTAGCAGTGCTAGATTGGTGCACCTTATTTGCAATGGTGTAACTATACACTAACCCTTTTTATATGATCGGTTTTTTATACACTCATATAGTATTGTTTTCTTTTTGTGTGATACGATGTTGTTTGCCAGACGTTTCTGCACTGAAGCAGCATCAGTCATTCGTGCACCTACATGTGTGTAATATGGATTATACTCCCTCCGTTCCTAAATATTTGTCTTTCTAGAGATTTCAACAAGTGACTACATACGGAGCAAAATGAGTAAATCTACACTCTAGAATATGTCTATATACATCCGTATGTGATGTCCATTTAAAATCTCTAAAAAGACAAATATTTAGGAATGGAGTGAGTATATGTTTTAATTTTTTCTTCAAAACTGTAATCTTCATTTTGAGTGACACCATTGGTTCAAGGCCAAATCTGTATCAGCACTTCTATATGCCTTTAGAAATTGTGACAGGATTAATGTAAATACTTTTGCCTCTCTTGAATCTTGATAGCTCTCTTAAATCACCACATTAGTTCTAATGATGACCAGTAACATATTACTGCATTATTGAACAATCTTGCATTACCACACCCATGAAGCATCACTCTGATGGTACCTTGCATCCTCATAGTTGGTCAACAAACACAGCTGCTATGAAAGAACTGTAGCATCTAATTTGTGTAGTTCATGCATGATAATGTTATGCTTAGGCAGTTGGTAGTTTCTACTTGCTAATACTTTGCCCATTGCGAGTAGAAATTAATAAAACATGCATTTGAGGTCTTAATTTTTGTCATTATGAACCTACATATTTTTCTATAACTAAATTACCTTTTAGATTTAGAGATTGCTTCCCCATAAGATTTTCACATTATAGTCACCTTCTACAAATTCCCGCCGCAACGCGCGGGGTGTCATCTAGTTTATTAGTAAATTGGTCTGATTTGTTTGTGCTACTCTTTTATTAAATAATTTTGGTATGATATTGATATGTAATATCTGTAGTGGCATTTAACTCCTGGTAATAGATGACCATATGTGCTATCTGCATGAGTGCTCGCTTAAGCTTGTGAACTGTTATTTCATATATACTGCCATTTAAATATACTCCCTCCATTCCTAAATATTTGTCTTTCTAGAGATTTCAACAAGTGACTACATACGGAGCAAATTGAGTGAATCTACACTCTAAAATATGTCTATATACATCCGTATGTGGTAGTCCATTTAAAATCTTTAAAAAGACAAATATTTAGGAACGGAGGGAGTATATAGTACATGGCTGTATATATGAGATTCTTTCATTTAAATATTTTCTTTGTCAACTTTGGTTCTACATAGTGGTTTGTATAACTTAGAGCAGGGGAATTAGGAGTACGGCACAGGCCAATTCTTGTATGTGTTGGGATCTTAGTGGGGCCCAATTCTTGTAGTACTACTTACTGTTGAACTGAACACGTGCTTGTATTTTCTTGTGTGCAGTTGCTGAAAATATAATGTACTTAGTTGCTTCTGATCCTGTTTTGCAAGTGAACTGTAGTTGCTTACTACTCCCTCCGTAAACTAATATAAGAGTGTTTAGATCACTATTTTAGTAATCTAAACGCTCTTATATTAGTTTACAGAGGGAGTATAATCTATCTGAAAGTTAATGCTTTGTGTCCACTGTTAATTCACAGCGGCATATGGCACCCTCTTAGCGTAATGGGATACGGACACCATTTCAGGAACAGAGGAACACTGGCCATTCAGGTAAATATATCATTAACTTTACACTACATCAGGCTCGTGGATCCTAAATATGCTCTCTGCAAGACAAATCGTAGATCCTAAAGAATTAAAGAGGCAAAGGTAAATGAAGAGGCATGCACGAATTAGAGATGATATATTACAAAGAAGAGATACCATATCTTCTACTCTATCGGGGATGATTTGCACAACAATTACCCCATTGACTTCCTGAACACGCTCACACCAAATGGCTTGAACCGGAACGTCTTGAAAAGTCAAGGTCAATTGTCTTGTCATTCTACTCCCTACATGTATTGCCATCAGCTTCAAGTAACCGTGTATGCTTCAAGTGTGAGAGTTCTGAATTTTTTAGTTGCAACTTAGCTACTTATCTGATTTTATGATTATCGCATAAATTTTAGTCCTCTATACTTTAGTTAGTTATTGTAAAGCATTTTGAGTTTCTGCACAGATACAAGTAGTATTCACAAGTCATCTTCAATTTCTATCATACAAGTTGCATGTGCTCAGAAGTGACCTGTTGATCATGTGCAGATTCATCTCAAAAACCAGTTTGTTTAAAAGGTTGGTGATTGTGGCCAGAACCTTGATTCTTCACTTGGCTGCTGGATCACAATGGTGTCTCACTTCTCAAAATTAATTTGAATGACATGACAACATTTTTTCTCCATTTGGTATTTACAAAAATTGTTCTGATATCATACCATGAGAACTGACTAGCTAAACGTATGAGACGTGCGTGCACGTGCATATTTATTAGTTCTCTATAGGTTACTGTTGTACTGTACTAATGCTCCATGTTCTTTGTGAGTTCCTAGTAGTGGTCTTGGTTCATTGTTTAATTCCAGGATTTGTGAGTTCCTAGTAGGGAACACATGGAAATGAAACTGCGGCGACGATGACGACGATATCGACATGGGGCTGCGGCGGTGATGATGATGATGACGACGACATCGACATCGGCATGGGGCTGCGGAGGCGACTACAGGCATGGGGCTGCGGAGGCGACTACAACGACACCGTCACGGTGCTGCGGCGGCAGCGACGACGACGGCATCGTCACGGTGCTGCTGCGGGGGCGACGATGACGGCATCATCACGGTGTTGCGGCGGCGGCGACGATGATGACATCAACACCATCAAACACGGGCTTGTGGAGGCACCAACGCCGACGACCTATACGCGTGCGTATATTGTGTGTGTGTGTGTATTAATTATCTATATCAGATATGTATGATTGATTGTACACGTAAAATGTACGTATTATTAAAAGCATGTATGTGAGTACTATGAAATGTATGTCTAAACTGGAATAGGTAGATTTTTATTTAAATCCTAATTAGTTACTAGTAGCGTGGGTATATCATATATGTGCTACCACTATTCCATTAGTAGTAGCTGGTGTGAACTAGTAGTAGCGTAGGGCACCGGCGCCACTGGTATGTCTGGTTATCAGTAGCGTGGGGTAAAACACGCGCTACTGCTAAAAAATAGTTGTAGCGTCGTAGCAGTAGCGCGGGAACCCACGCTACTGGTATGCAAAAAACCCACACTACTGGTAATGTTTTTCCTAGTAGTGGGGAGGGACCCGTTCTCGTTCATATTAGGTATAGTGTCTTTTTTAAATAGATTAGGTCTAATGTCTTAGTTGGGGTTGTGTGGCGGTGGAGATGTCCCTCAATAAGAATAATATCTCCCTTCTATCCCTGACATGATGGTGTGTCTAGTGTCGCAGGAGGCGTGTTGAGATGTGTCTCCGTCAAATCTCACGGGATTCGGTCGGTACTGGTCTTCGGTGGATCTGTTTGGATCCAATCCCCGTTCATCTTTGTTTGGTTGTTTACAAGTTTGATCCTTTCGATCAATGTTTTTCTTTATCGGCGATGGTTGTTGCTCTGCTGCGCTGGTCCTATGAGGCCTTAGCATGATAAATTTCTGATTGTCTACTACAATAAGGTTTGTCTGGCTCTAGTGAGAGAGGGGCGACGACGACGGCACACCTTCGATTAGCTCCATTGCTTGTTTCGTCGGTAGGTCCACAGACTTGGTTGTAATTTTTATTGCATCTATTATTCTTTATACTGCCATGACTGAAGATGAATAGATCGGAAGTTTCTGACGTGAAACAGATACAAGGTGAACATTTTATGAACACACATTGAATGTTTTCCATAAGTGTCTCAAACATTTTTCTAAAAGTTTCAGAAAAAATGTAAGTTTAGCAAACATTCATAAATGTCACAAAAAATTTCCTAAATGCATGATACATTTTTCCAAAATTACCCCCAAAAAATATAAAATTGTACGATTTTTATTCTAAAATATCATGAACATGTTTTTAAATGTGTGAACATTTCCTAAATATGATTATTATATTATTGATAAGAATATTTTTAAAAATTACATGACCAAATTTTGCAATACATGAAAACAACATGCACGGTGAACTTTTCAAAAATTATAAGCAAGGTAATTTTAAAATAATATATATGTATAATATGTATACATATTAGAAAATAAAAAATGTAAATAGAAAACAAAAATGAGAAACAAAGGACGAAACAAACAAACTGTCTCCCTGCTGGACCGGCCCACTACAGGCTCAACTTGAGGCGAGGCAAGCTTTTGTCTCGCTAAAACTGAGGCATACCCGCGCTACGGACCATTAGCGTGCCTCGCTCGCTCTCCTGCCTCGCCCACCGCCAGAGCTATATCTCGGTTTAAGCGAGACGGAAGAAGCTCTCGTTGAAGCATTCACAGTAAGGACCGGCCGATTAGCGCATATAGTAAAACAAAAGAAATACTCCCTACATTTCAAAATAAATGTCTCGACTCTAGTGTAACTTTTTTCTAAAGTTAGTACAAAGTTAAGACACTTATTTTGGGACGAAGTGAGTAGGAGAAAAGAGGAGCTCCCATAGAATCGACCCCAAGTGGCCTCGATGATGCTTGGTGCTTCCAGCAGTTGCGCCAAGATTAGGTTCGTGTTAAGATAGGAGATTTGACCAACTAGATTGAAAAGAGCCGTTTTATATTCATTTTTTATCTTTTTCCGGGTTTTGTTTGGTTCTCTTATTTATTCTCGTGTTTTTTCTGTTGTTGTACTTTGTTTTTTCTTTTCGTTTCTATTTTTTTCTTTCATTCATGATTTTATCCATTTTTTCTTTTCCTTCTCATTTTTCTTATTTTTTTCTACGGTCTTTGGTTTTCTTTGTTGGTTTTCAATGTTCTATTTTGCTATTTTTTATTCTTTATTGGTTTTCATAGTTTTTCAATTCTTTTTGCATTTTTTCCTTGGTTTTATTTTGTATTTTTTTCTTTGGTTTCTTTTTTGATTTTCATTGTTGATTTCTTTTTTTCTTTTCTTTGATTTTCTTTCTACATTTTTCGTATACGTCAAAAACATATTTTTAATACAAATATAAGTTTAACATTTTTTAATACATGGTAAACATTTTTCTAGACATATTTTAAACATTTTTCAAATGTTTGATTGCCATTTTACAAATATTAGATTAACATTTTTTGAATACACAGTCAGCACTTTCTATACATATTTCAAACATTTTAAAATGTTTCATTACTATTTTTTACAAGATTAACATTTTCTAATATATGGTCAACATTTTTTTGATGTATGTTTAATCTTTTTCAAATGCTTCATTAACAGTTTTTTCAAATGCAATATTAATTTTTTAATACATGATCAACACTTTTTCTATATTCATTTAACATTTTTCATATACTTGACTAACATTTCGTAAATACATGTAAACCTGGGAATAGTTTGACATCCAAACTAAAACCATTCCAATATATAGGAATACACGCCGCACATCTAAACCAAACCAACTCAGATTTTTTTTTTTTTTTGCCGGTGCAACCTAGATATTTTCATCTAGAATCTAGACCAAACCGAACTATACATGCTCTTCATCCTACCCGGTTCAATCCGTTTCCAACTTTTGGATTGAACCCACAGATTCAAGTCATGGACAAAGCCATATGAAAGGATACGTCATGAATTAGAGTCAAAGCTCATGACAGCCGATGGGCTCCGGCCGGCAGCAGCGGCTGTTGGATTTGAAGCACTAGTACTCTAGTAGCCCTCCAGAGGGAGAGCAAACATCGTACGAGTGCAAAGCTAGCCCAAGGAACGTAGCACACACGCAGGTTGATCGATTCTGTAGCCACACGTGCGCGTCTCGCCGTGTAGAATACGTACACACGTGAACTGTCTTGCAGCGAGTGTGGGGCCTGTGGGCAGCAGCAAAGTTGGACGGTGTCTCGGAAGTTTGGCTGGAGGTGGAAGCGGCTGCTGACTAATCGATTGATTTGGTCTCAAACCATATTTTGTACTTGTTTTGGACTGAGAAGTCTGAACCCAACCCATGTTAGCTAATATCTATACGTAGCTTCTGTGTATACCCTATATATATTATATTTGTGCACTTCGTGTATGAAAATTCCATGGCCTGGACGGGCTCGCTCGCTCCCGGTGTCGCGAACCGTCAACTGGTCATGGGATATGTGATGTACGCGGTTAACACCTGTTTGCCTGTATTCACTTGAAAGCAATGCGTTGTCACTGCCCATACATATACGGAGTAGAAGAAATTGATCGACAAACAAGACGCACATACTGATGGAAAACCAACTGAAATTATTCCTCATGGCAACGCACTAAACGATTTTTCTTTTCCAACTGAAACACATTAAAATGAAAATGCAGGTGATTATGCACACATCACATTACATCCAAGCGACCTTACACTGGAGGTGCCTCAACTTGTACTGGGCGGTCAGTTTAGTGCCTAAAGTTACAAAATACATGAAACTAGTGCTTGAACTTGTCTAATCGTGCAAATACGGTGCCTCCTTCTATATCCAAAAGTACGTCCAATCTGCATGACGTCTCAGCATGGCAGTGACCCACCTGTAAGTGGCTGAGAGTGGGAAAGTGTTGGGTATTCCGTGCATGAGGATTTTTTTTACAAAACCCCCCTTATATTTATTTAATTCACATAGGAAGGACGTGAAATACAATGTATGCTCGAGAAATAACATGAAAAAATCATCATGAAAGGGTTTAAAACCTCCTGGTCAACTACGGCTGATTGTCCACTTGCCCAAAATATGTATTGTGTTCACCTCTTAGCTAGAAAGCTATGTGGACGCATGTATCGCTCTTTAATTTTCCTAATTCGTTATCTATCAGTTTTATTTTTATTTTTATTCAATTTTTTGTTTAGTTTCATAAGACGTAACTTTTCCATATAAAAAATACAATATGCAATTATTTTTTATTTTAAATATTTTTTCTTTTTTGTTATTGCGTACTTTGAAGAGGTAGACATTAACTTTTTCAAAAATTTATGGGGATTGAAATAGTTCTGCCTATATTAAAAATTATTGTGTAAATTTATGTATCTTCATTCTGGACCACAAGCACACACTATTATTGTTTATCTTCATTGTATTTCTAAAATACCTAATTATTAACAATTTTACAACGTGTATTCTGCAAACTATTCAATATCCATTAAAAGGTATTTTGGTGAGCTTTTTAATACAATTATTCAAAAATGTTATAGAATAATTTTAATACACGTTGAACTCTTTTTAAATAAACATTGCAAATTTTGTAATGCGAGACAAACATTTTTTAAATGCACATTCTAATTTTTTTAATACATGCTAAACATTTTTTCAAATGCACTAACACTTTCTTTGAGTTTATGGCAGTCGTATTTTTTCTTACATTTTTTCTTGAACGAAAAAACAGTGTGAAAAATAAAAATAAAGAACTTGAAAAACTGAAATAAAGTTTGTGCGGGTCCATAGAAGTGCCATATATAAATAAGAATCGCTTGAAGAGGTACATAGCAACCAAAGAGGATTTTTAGAGCATGGTGGCCACTTAGCACATTTTTTAAAGGCTAACATCTGCCACTTAAAAGTTTCAAAAAGAGTTGATTGTTTTCACACAAAAATGTATGCATGTGCTCTAAGTGACTTTCAAATTTCATTTGAAATTATGTTATATTATATGCTGCAGAAAACAAGAGAACATCACGGCCAAACAAAAAGCCAATTTTTGCATGTATTTGTCTTTTTTATCTCTCGCATACAAGCACATATATTAATGAAAATTCACAAGGATATATTACACTTCTATGTGTGCATGTACAAAAAATCAAAAGCATTCAGAAATTTTTTAGCTGTAAAAAATCTGTTTCTTTGAACTTCAAAAAAATAGGACACAACCCGTGCTCCAAAGTTACTTTATGCATAGCGATGCAATATATGGAGTTCGACCTCAATATTTACTGAGCTATGTATGGCATCGTGGACAACCTTTGCGTACAATGCAATATGTGACAACGAGGGTTCGATCCGGTATCACATTTTTTTTCCCTTTTCTAATTTCTAATTCATGAGGTTTGCCTGCATGACTAATTATATGAGGGGGTCTTGTAAAAAACAATACTAACGCTCGGGCCACCTAGAGCCTTCCAACTCTCAGCCACTGCCACGCTGGCACGCCACGCGGGCTGGACGTACATTCGGATACAGATGGAGGCATCGTATTTGCATGTCAGAACAAGTTCGAGCACCAGTTTCATGTATTTTGCGACTTTAGGCACTAAACTGACCGTGCAAGACAAATTGAGGCACCTCCAGCGTATTTAACTCTTTTTCTTTTTTGCGAAAATTTGGCACACCAACTACTGATAAGGAGAATTCTTTTTAAGGGTATAGATCAGGAGATTTGATACATCAACTTGTGCATGAGCGGGCAATAAGAGCATCTCCAACGGGGTGACGCAAAACAGAGCTAGTATTCATCCGCGGACTCGTTTGTGGACATGAATGCGAAAGCCGGTCATCCAACCTCATACCTTCAGTATCCGTCTTTATTAAAAAAATTGTCAAGCCGCTTTGCGCGTAAAATAGAAGCCACTTTACACTAAATAGAAATCACTTTCCGTCAAACTGAAACCAGTTTTAGCCAAATAGTAGCTGCTTTTCACCGACGCCGCAATGCCAGATGATCTAGATATTATAGATAGCCATGCTCTTAAAAATAAAATGTCATGCTACATACATACAAAGGTGCCATAAACATTATATAAAAATCGTTAATGTTAGCGCGACCCAGATGACCTACGAGCCCATTGTACTTATAATGGCAAGTTAAGAAGATTTTGGTTTCTGAAAAAGCATGGAAAAAATAATAACAAAAACTTTTCTAATGCTCAAATGGAAAATTTCAATTTTTTTTTGCTATTTCTCTACAAGCGCACAAATTCATTTTTTTTGTTCACATGGCAATATTTGTAGTGCTCGCATGGCATTCATGAACAAAAATTCTCTATAACGCATGACAATTCTCGAAACACCCGTACTATTTTTACACCATGGCAACTATTTTTTCTATTGACTTTGCTGGCAAAACTAGATAGTGGACCAAGGCAACTTCAAAATTTTCTGTTATCTTTTCATGTGATGAAAAATTCACTTCCCTATTTTTTCTAAATTGGTGGCAACTAATGACATAGCAAAATTCGTAAATTTTGTACAATAATTTTTACATGCCAGGTTCCAAAAAAATCCTTTGTGATGTTAACCACAAATAAAAATGACATGGCCAATAAAATAAATTTTCCATGGTCAGATATAATAAATTTGTTTCAACAATGGCCATTTTATAGAAAACACAATTTGTTTCCACAATGGCCATTTGTTATGAAACACAAGTTGTTTCGAGAATTGCCATGAGACAACTATAAATTTGTTTCAAGAATTGTCATGATTTAGAAAAAAGAATCCGTAAATTGCCGTGTGACAAATACAATTTTTCATAAAATTCGCCATGTGTTGGGGAACATAATTTTCTGAATTTTCTGCGCGACCAATAGAAATTTCTTTCAAACTTGCCATGCTCAAGAGGAAAAAACATTCGCTCACGAATGCCATTGACCACTACAAGGCGTTTTAAAAAAATGGCCAAGGTAGATACAGCTCGGTAGCGTACACATCACTACTATGCTTTTTTTTTCGCGAATACGCAAGCCGTGTATCTTTATATTGATAGAAGGAGATAGTAGCATGGGATTACAACGTATACAAGTCCATGTACGCACTACTATGCTTCAGATGCCATCTTCAGAGCCCCATGTTGTCAGCCAGTAAGGTGAACCTGAACCTAACTGAACTGGACTGAACCTAAATAGAGAAAAACGTGAGTATGCTCACATTTTGACAGTACTACTACGCTTCACATTGCAGTCAGAAGATGAGGAGAGGAAGTACCTCATCCCATGGAGCTCCACATCTGTTACCCCTCGGAAGCCTACTGGGAGGCGGCGGGATGACGCCGCTGGTCGCTGGAGAGGGACGATGCGACGCAGAGCAAGATGAGATCAGGGAAGATCTCAGGCATGTCGTGATGAGACGAAGTCTATACGCCTCGGCGTGGAGGGGTGAGCTCTGAGCCGGCGAACAGGGCGGGTCTTCCTCGTCCGGGTGCTTCATCCGGGCGCCAAGGTTGTCCTGAAGGCGGCGCTCGAACCCCAACACCAGCCGCTTGGTCTGCCGAGGTCCAGCACGTCGGTCGCTGCGTACTCCTCCTGCTCTGCCCGCTTCTGCTTCTGCATGGTTGTGGCAGCCTCGCCAGTTGCAGGCGGCGATGCGCCCGCGCGTGCGTCTCCCTGATGTGTGTGGTCCCAACGAAACGGCTCGTCAGTTCCCGTCACGGCAAGGCCTGGCGCTGTAACCCCGCTATACGGGCCAAGGCCGTATATCAGCTATTATCTACACTTTTAAACCCACCTCGTATTAATGTCGGGCCCATGTGCACGCTGTACCATTGGTCCACGTACCGGGAGCAAACGAGCTCGTCCGCGCTATCGCCGTTCTCACTTCATGTACCCTTATATATATATAAGATTTTTTTTTGCGATCTCAAACACTTGTATTACTCATTCACATTATGAATACAATCCTCAGCAACTATCTCCAAAACTTCAAGAGGACCTGACCCTAACCAAGTCATAGTTCTATTATTAGAACGACCAAAAGACGCTAGCTTATCACTCGCTTTATTCTGTGAACGAGCAATATGAGTAATACAAGCTTGATGAAGGTTTATTAAACCCCTAATCTCATTAACCACCGACGAATAAAGTGAACGATCAACTTCACCGCCTGTGATCATAGAAACTGCAACAGAGGAGTCCATCTCAACGTGAATCGATAATGAAGTTCGTTGAACCGCCGAAGATAGCCCCTCCAAGCACGCATATAGTTCGGCCTCCAATTCGTCTCTGCAGAATTGTAGTGTCCTGCAAGCGGAGAAGATTATTTTGCCAAACTCATCCCTCAAGATCATGCCAGCACCCGCATTATCACATGCCACAAAGGCTCCATCTGTGTTTAGTTTAACCCATCCGTGCTTAGGCTTCTCCCATCCAGGTCGATCTACCATGTGAGTATTACTTTGGCCCCTTTTCTCCATTGTATAATATGTCTTCCCTTTCACTGGATCGGCACCACTGTCAATTTTGATGGCCATAAGAGAGGAAAGGTAGCCCTGCAGATATCTTACGGATGCCTCCATCTGCGGTGCCGGTTTAGAGTGCACCACTTCATTGCGAATATACCAAGCTCTACAGAACACAAGCAGAATCATACACCGTTCCATCTCACTTCTAGGGGCTAACAGTTGCAAGAGCCACTCCTTCCCACAGTTGGTAATTGTCTGAAGCCGGGGTAAGCTCCAGATTTTTGCGATACTCAAATAAAGATCTCGTCCTAGTTGACATCTCAAGAACGGATGAAAATTGTCCTCATTATCTACTCCACAGACTGGGCAAATACTCGTGGTCTCCAAGCCAATCTTATGCTTATTCTTCCACGTTGGCAACCCATCAGTCACAACTCTCCAAGCAAAATTTGCCACCATTGGTGGCACGCCACACTTCCATATGAAATTCCAACAGTTCCTCGCACTGGAAGGCATCGAACTAGAGGACACTGCACTGGATCTGTGCGCCTCGTCGAACGCCAATTGGTACGCGCTTTTCACAGAGAAGACCCCCAACTTATCTGGCCCCCATGCAATGACATCTTCGCTTTGCTGGGTGAAACTCGATCTTTAAGATCTCAGCCACATCAGCTTGCATGAAATATTGGTTCAGGACTTGAGCTTTCGAGAGCCGTTCTCATTCACGTGTCGAAACATATCTCGATGCGACACACCCCCTGCCTTGTGATTGGTTTATACGAGTAAGGGCGTGGAATCCAGTTATCCCGCCACACCCGGATACTTCTCCCGTTGCCTATTCTCCAAATTAAACCCTTTTTCAAGAGCTCCAAACCATGACTAATGGCCGACCAGACGATGATGCATTACCGTAAAACACCGTATCTTCCAACTTCCCAGCCGGGTAGTATTTAGCTTTGAGTAAACGAGCACACAAGCTATCCGGCCTTGTGATTAATCTCCATGCCTGACGAGCTAGTAGGGCTTGGTTAAATAGGCGAAAATCTCGGAAACCAATCCCACCTCTTTCCTTTGGCTGCATAAGATGATCCCACCCCTTCCAATGAACTTTCCTCTTCCCCTTCTCTGAGCCCCAATATAAGTTCCTCACCATTCTTGTTAGATCGTCACACGCCGAAAACGGTAGCTTGAAGACACCCATTATATACGTGGGTAAAGCTTGTGCGACCGACTTGATAAGCACCTCTCTACCAGGTTGAGCCAAAAAACCATCTCCCCACTGGACAAGTCTCTTGGTAAGGCTTGTTTGCAAGTTTTGAAATTTGCCTTTCGACATTCGTCCTTCCGGCGTGGGAAGACCCAAGTACTTCTCCTCAAAAACCAGACTTGTGACGTTTAGAACGTCTCTTACATGCTCTTGATTCAGAATCGACACGCCTCGCCAAAAAATATCGAACACTTCTCATAGTTCAAACTTTGTCCCGTGGCCGTCTTTGTATAGATCCAAGGCTGCTTTAACCTGCTCCGCTTTGTTCCTCGAAGCACGGAAAAACAGCTTGGTATCATCTGCAAAAAGCAAGTGGGATATGCCCGGAGCTCTCCTGCAAATTTTTACTGGAGCAATATCGCCAACTTGCACTTTATTCTTCAGAATAGCTGAAAGTCCATCTGCCACAAATAAGAATAAGAACGGAAAGAGTGGGTCTCCTTGCCGTAGCCCGCGCGACGATGCAAATGAATCCAGGAGAGTTCCATTCAATTTTACCGAATACCTCACCGATGTGACACACGCCATTATCCATTGAATCCATCGATGGGAGAACCCTAACCTTTGCATCACCTGCTTCAAGAAAGCCCAATCCACTCTATCATAAGCCTTAGACAAATCCAACTTATACACACAAAAACTCCTTGAAGGATCCTTCTCTTGTTTAATATAATGTAAGCATTCAAAGGCAACCAACGCATTGTCTGTAATCATCCTGCCTGGTATAAATGCACTTTGTTCAACCGATATTATATCATCCAACAAGGGTCTTAATCATTAACCAGGCATTTGGAGATTATCTTATATGTGACGTTACAAAGACTTATAGGCCTATAGTCCGCCATCTTTGAGGGGTTAGATTTTTTTGGGATAAGCACAATGGAGGTATCATTAGCATCCTCAGGCATGACCCCCGTACTGAAAAAATCCCGGACTGCAGCCATCACACCCTCCTTCACCGTACTCCAGTTCCGTTGGAAGAAACGAGCGGGAAACCCGTCCGGGCCAGGTGCCTTCAACGGCCCAATCTGGAACAAGGCATCCGATATCTCCTTATCAGTAAACGGTGCACACAACCTGTCATTATCAGCCGGTGTGATCACTTGTTCAAACAAGTTTACTACTTCAGATGCCCTCAAGTTACTGTCCGCATCAAAAATATTTTGGAAATACTCATTAGCAATCTGGCTCATTTCTGTAAACTCCGTATGCACTATTCCAATGCTGTCCGTTAACTCCCTGATCTTATTCTTCCTCGCCCTCCAAACTGCCTTGCTATGAAAATATTTTGTGTTCCGATCTCCTTTCTTAAGCCAGGCAATTCTCGATCTTTGCATCCACATCATCTCTTCTTGATACAACAGCTCATTCATTTTATCCGTCACTCTCCTTATATCTTCCATGTCCGCATTCATATTCATAAGCTCCTCCAGTTGGCTTCTCGACTTAGCCAGTTCCCGAGTCACATTGCCAAATTTCTTGCTCCATGATCGTAAAGCAGTCATTGTTTTAGACAGAGCTTCCTTCAATTGCGGAAGATTGTGAATCTCCCCTACCGCAGCCCACGCATCTTCCACC
This sequence comes from Aegilops bicornis, assembly GCA_021605145.1. Classification (NCBI taxonomy): domain Eukaryota; kingdom Viridiplantae; phylum Streptophyta; class Magnoliopsida; order Poales; family Poaceae; genus Aegilops; species Aegilops bicornis. Next base: position 767,113,362 of record CM038670.1, on the reverse strand, counting down.
ACCTTTGGCAATGCCGCGTCCCTCTCCCAAAAAACATCATACCTCCTTGAAAGGACATGCGGTGCCCCCATGTGTGGTTTTGGTAATTGATGACATTCTCTATGGACTAATGGTTGCCTTGAGTTTATTTGAAGGTTTTGTCCATCGGCTTTTCCTGGAGTACATGTGTTGGTTTCAAGGAGAGTTTTGTGTCGACCAAGGTGCTATTCAAGGAATTATCCAAAGATTGGTCATGTGAGTGTTGAGCTTATTGCAAGCATGTCTTGAAGAATAAGATTGTGTGATCATTCATGTCCACCTTCAAGACATCATCCAAATGAAGAGAGTTGGAAAGATTCAACACACAAAGCGTACAAGATGTACAGAGGGATCAAGTGATCCCATGGTATGGTAAGCATTGTCCATTACGCTTTGTGTACTAACCCATGGTCTTCGTGAGAGTTCTTTGTGGGGTTAGGTTGCGGTGTGCAAGTTCAAGTAATGCATCACGAAGAGATCAAGTGCTTGAAGCTTGCCGTCCATTGTGGTGACAATGGACTTGTGAAGATGAGCGGAAGAGAGGCTCACCCACAATAGAGTATGGGGAGCAATCAACTAGTCTTCATCCCGCCAATGCAATCAAGAAAGGTGGTCCAACTTGAGGGAGTCAAGATCGTCATCATCTAGCTCAAGTGGACCATGTGCAAGGCAAAGGTTTGCCCTTGATAGGTTTTCTATTTTACCGGTCTCATGGTAGTTGTGGAAGACCGGGTTATAGGATCGCTTTTGCCGTACTATCAAGGGGGCTCTCGATGAGTTGCTTGATCGTATCGTTCGTAGAGAGCTCAAACCATTGCATCCTTGCATCATCTTTTTGGTTCTTGTTTGGTTCTTATCCTTGTGAGGTTTGGAGCTTATGGTCATTTTATGACAAGCTCGAGTTCATCGAAACGGAGTTCTCATGCATCTTCTATGATGTTTTCGATGTTGGAGGGTATGCGGTTCTTCTCGGTTGGAGGTTTCACTCCTTTTTTTGCTAAGCATACCTCCCCTGCCTCTTCTTACTATAACCAGTCGCTGTTTTGATGCTACTCGTTGTCTTGTTTCAAACAAGCTTGAGTTTGCTCAATTCGGAGCTCATTTGCAAAAGTTATGGCAGTTTCGGTTTTGCCTGTGCGGTAGTAGTACCCGCGACCTACAATGATAGTACCGCGAAGCGGTAGTACTGCCGCTCCGATGAGTGGTAGTACCGCTGGGAGCTTCGACTATACTACCTCAGTAGTACCGCGCCTACTACCGCCTCGATTCGAGACGATGTTTTCTCGTGTCGGGTTTTGCGGCACTAGTTGCGGCAGTATGAGCGGTAGTACCGCTCGGAGCGGTAGCACCGCTCTACTCCTGTGGTAGTACCGCTCTGTGGCCAGTGGCCTGCCTCTCTCTTTAGCGCGGTAGTACCGCTAGGTAGGGAGCGGTAGTACCGCCCTCAGCGGTAGTACCGCCCTTCCTTAGCGGTAGTACCGCCTGTCAGGCTGTTCGGTGGGAGTAACGGTTGGATTTTCCCCTCCTATAAAGGGGTCTTCTTCCCATTGAACCTTATCCTTTGAGCTCGTGTTCTTCCCCTATTGTTGACCTTCTTCGAGCTTGCTAACTCTGAAACCCTCCAATGATTATTGCTAGTTCTTGAGGGAAAAGATAGAGGAGATCTAGATCCACGTTTCCACCAATCACTTTCTCCTCTAAGTGAGGGGAACCCCTTGGATCTAGATCTTGGAGTTCTTGGTGTTCTCCTTCTTGTTCTTCCTCTCATTTTCTTCCCTAGCATTAGTTGCTTTGGTGGGATTTGAGAGAGAAGGACTTGGGCACTCCGTGTGCCCTTGCCATTGCATTTGGTGCATCGGTTTGAGTTCTCCATGGTGATACGTGGAAGTTACAAGTTGAGAAGCTTATTACTCTTGGGTGCTTGGTGCCCTTGAGCTTGTTCCTCTTGGGTGCTTGGGCGCCCTAGACGGTTGGTGGTGTTCGAGCTCAATCATTGTGGTGTAAAGCTCCGGGCAAGCGTCGGTCTCCAATTAGGTTGTGGAGATCGCCTGAGCAACTTGACGGGTTCGGTGACCGCCCCAAGGGTTTCCAAAGTGTACGGGTTCGGTGACCGCCCCAAGGGTTGCCATTTATGCGGGTTCGGTGACCGCCCTCAAGGGTCCCTTAGTGGAATCACGGCATCTTGCATTGTCTTGAGGCGTGAGGAGATTACGGTGGCCCTAGTGGCTTCTTGGGGAGCATTGTGCCTCCACACCGCTCCAAACGGAGATTAGCATCCGCAAGGGTGTGAACTTCGGGATACATCGTCGTCTCCGCGTGCCTCGGTTATCTCTTACCCAAGCCCCTTTACTTATGCACTTTACTTTGTGATAGCCATATTGTTCTTTGTCATATATCTTGCTATCACATAGTTGCTTATCTTGCTTAGCATAAGTTGTTGGTGCACATAGGTGAGCCTAGTTGTTGTAGGTTTTGTGCTTGACAAATTAACCGCTAGGTTTATTCCGCATTTGTTCAAGCCTAAACCGTAATTATTTTAAAACGCCTATTCACCCCCCCCCCTCTAGGCGACATCCTCGATCTTTCACTCCTGCACTTCTCCTTCACCGGTCCCTGGTCCGGTTCACCTTTGAGAAATAAAATGAGGTGATCTGAGCATGGGGACGGTATGTATATAAAACATTACATATATATATATATATATATATATATATATGAGAGCCACATTTGTATTGGGTGTCGTGCAGTTTCCCAAAACATTACATTTTACTACATGGTATCTGAAGGAAATATGCCCTAGAGGCAATAATAAAGTTGTTATTTATATTTCCTTATATCATGATAAATGTTTATTATTCATGCTAGAATTTTATTAACCGGAAATTTAGTACATGTGTGAATACATAGACAAAACAGAGTGTCCCTAGTATACCTCTACTTGACTAGCTGGTTGATCAAAGATGGTTATGTTTCCTGACCATAGACATGTGTTGTCATTTGATAAACGGGATCACATCATTACATAATGATGTGATGGACAAGACCCATCCGTTAGCTTAGCATCGTTTAGTTTATTGCTATTGCTTTCTTCATGACTTATACATGTTCCTATGACTATGAGATTATGCAACTCCCGACTACCGGAGGAACACTTAGTGTGCTATCAAACGTCACAACGTAACTGGGTGATTATAAAAATTCTCTACAGATGTCTCCAATGGTGTTTGTTGAGTTGGCATAGATCGAGATTAGGATTTTTCACTCCGTGTTTCGGAGAGGTATGTCTGGGCCCTCTCGGTAATGCACATCACTATAAACCTTGCAAGCAATGTGACTAATGAGTTAGTTACGGGATGATGCATTACGGAGCGAGTAAAGAGACTTGACGGTAACGAGATTGAACTAGGTATGATGATACGGACGATCGAATCTCGGGCAAGTAACATACCGATGACAAAGGGAACAACGTATGTTGTTATGCGGTTTGACCGATAAAGATCTTCGTAGAATATGTAGGAGCCAATATGAGCATCCAGGTTCCGCTATTGGTTATTGACCGGAGAGGTGTCTCGGTCATGTCTACATAGTTCTCGAACCCGTAGGGTCCGCACGCTTAACGTTCGATGACGATTTGTATTATGAGTTATGTGTTTTGATGTACCGAAGGTAGTTCGGAGTCTCGGATATGATCACGGACATGACGAGGAGTCTCGAGATGGTCGAGAAATAAAGATTAATATATTGAATGGTTATGTTTGGACACCAGAAAGGTTTCGGATAGGTTCGGGCATTTTCCGGAGTACCGGGGGGTTACCGGAACCTCCCGGGGGGGTTAATGGGCCTTCATGGTCCCTAGTGGAAGAGAGGAGGCGGCGGCCAGTTGGAGGCGTGCGCCTCCCCCCAAGCCCAATCCAAATTGGGTTAGGGTTGGGGGGCGGCCCCCCTTTCCTTCTCTCCTTCTTCCCCTTCCTTCTTCTCCTACTTGGACTAGGAAAGGGGGAAACCTACTCCTACTAGGATTAGGAATCCCCCCTTGGGCGCGCCCTTTGAGGCCGGCCCTCCTCCTCCTCCCCTCCTTTATATACGGGGGAGGGGGGCACCCCGTAGACACACAAGTTGATCTTTTAGCCGTGTGCGGTGCCCCCTCCACAGTTACACACCTCGGTCATATCGTCGTAGTGCTTAGGCGAAGCCCTGCGCCGGTAACGTCATCATCACCGTCACCATGCCGTCGTCTTGTGAAACTCCCCTCGGCCTCAAGCTGGATCAAGAGTCGTGGGGCGTCCATCGAGTGAGCGTGTCTTTGAACACGGAGGTGCCGTACGCTCGGTGCTAGGATCGGTCGGATCGTGAAGACGTACGACTACATCAACCGCGTTGATAAAACGCTTCCGCTTTTGGTCTACGAGGGTACGTGGACACACTCTTCCCGCTCGTTGCTATGCTTCTCCTAGATAGATCTTGCGTGATCGTAGGAATTTTTTTGAAATTACTGCGTTCCCCAACATTATCAGTTTAGGGTTACGATTGTTCGCTTCTGCCTCCGCCACAATCACATCATGGCCTCGGTGCCGACCGCCGTCGCCGCGATCCCGCCTGCTCCGGCCGTCGTTCTGTCCGTCGGCCCTGCCGCCGCTACTCAGGCCGCCCCGGCCTCTCCGTTTTTGGCCTCTTGGCCGCTGCTCTTCCTCGCCGGCGCCCCCACCCAAACCTATCCAGTCCATTCTTAGGCGCAACCCAAACCAAACCGAACTGGTTTCCATCTCAATCCTGTAGAGACCAAACCTATAGAAACCAAATCAAATACCAATCCAAAAACTAAGTTTCAGTCCAAACTATTCCCAGGCTTAAATACATGTTCAAGATTTCTTTCAAATGCTTAACTAATATTTTTCAAATACAATATTAACATTATTTATACATGGTCAACATTTTTTCTATACACATTCAACATTTTTTAAATGCTTTATTAACATTTTTCATACACATGTTCAACATTTTTACAAATGCTTGATTAGCATTATTAAATACATTATGAAATTGTTTCATACACATTTTTTGTATACATGATAAACATTTTCTCTATACACATTTAACATTTTTCCAATGCTTGGTCAAAAAAGGATTGTGTAGACTGGTCATTTAAATATTTTTATTTAAAATATTTGGAAGTATAAACAAAAGTGAAAAAAGCAAAAAAAAAAAAACTTGCGCCACCCTTCAGCAAAGGTTCCCTCTGTCTCGCGTGAAGCAAGACATAGTGGCGCCCCTCGCCCACTCGCCAGATCGTCGCTCGCTCGCTAGAAAAAGGCCAGGAACTATTGGTTTAGGAAAAGATGGCTACCAGTAATGTCTCGAAAAAAAGACGGCTTCCAGTTTTTATAGATTTATCGTTGTGTATATACAAGAAATGTTTGTAGATTTCAAAAGGTTCATGAATTTTAAAAATGTGCAGAAAAAATATTTAAATTTATGAAATAATTAAAATATTCATGAATTCAAAATTGCAAAATTGAAAACAAATGAAGAAATTAAAAATGATCATGATATATTAAAAAAAGTCAAAAAACTTGAAAGTTTTTCATATTGTTTAAAAAATATTTTACTTTTGGAAAAAGGAAAAATCGAGTGAAACCCTACAAAAATAGAAAGGAAAAAGAAAACCAAGCCAAAATCTTCTGCAAGCTTTCACAAACCGGTGGGAGGTACACGGGAAACGGAGTTCCCTAAAATGGTCGGCCCATAAGAAACAACACAGTGCCTTAAATGTGCGCCTCGTACAGTTAACACACTATTTTGCGCCCCTTAAGCGCCAAAGAGCCCACCCCCCGGCGGCCGCTTTGCTTTATAATCTCATAGATGCCATGAGGTTGACGAAACCACAAATGGTGTTCCTCATACAAAGACAAAACGTGTTTAGCTAGATTATTAGCCTCATTACTTGATGATCGCCTCCATGGACAAAGGAAGGAGACATAAACTCATTTGATCACATGCGGAGCTCTCTCACAATGTTGCCATGCTTAATAGTGTCCTGCCCTATGGGACGTATGTTGTAAGCAATGCTTGTATGAAAAATTAAATTGATTAATATACGGGGAAGGTTTTTTTTTTTAAATAGTGTTGCCATGCTTACCTCTGAAGCCCATAACAATGTCACTGATAGCTTCTTTGTAATCAAATGTGACTCTCAAGTGTTGGTGCAAAATGTCCGTCACAAGGTGAAAGCTTCATGAGAAGAAAGAGCGTCCAAAATAGTTGGTTCGGTTACCCCCGAAAACACCATCATCGAGGAGCCGAGGAGCATTCCCAAATGATATCTATCAACCATACTGATAGGGTCACAATTATTATTTGTGGAAATCGTGTCGTCCACATTGACTTTCGACACACCTGAAGGAGGAGGAAACCATCTTAGAGGGGCTACCACTTAGAAGATGGCTGGTTGCGCCGTCGGTGTTGTTTGTTGCAAGGACGCAAGGTCCCTTACAGAGTTTGTAATGAATACGTGAATTGAAATGGACTTTGATTCTCTTCTTCAAGGATTAAATCTCATGTACTGTGAGACCTATATCACACTTGCCTAGTGGTTGTGGACTGGTCAGCTTCCCTGTTTTTTCCAATTTTGTTTTTCTTGTTATTTCATTCGGTTTACTAAGTGTGTTTTTTTTGGTTTTGTGTCCCTTTTACTCCTCCTTTCCGGTTTTTTTTCTGCTCTTTCTTTTCTTTTCATGTTTCTATTTTTCTTTATTCATTTTTTCTGTTTTACAAATAAACCAAAAATAAATTTTCCTCATTTTCATTTTATATATTTTCTCTCGGTTCCTTTTTCTTCATCATGTATTACACAAAAATGTACATCTCATATTTAAAATCATTCATTGTGTATTTAACAATGGTTTATCATCTATTAAAAACATATTTTGTATTAAGAAATGTTAATTGTGTATTTCACAAATATTGACATGTATTTAAAAATGTTAAGGATGTATTAAAAAATATTCATGTATATTTAGAAAAATTTACATCACTTATTAAAATATGTTCATTGTGGTTCAAAATGTTCATTATGTATCTCGAGCCCTATACAAATTTTGTTAAATACATGACCCCCGTGCCCTATACAAATTTTGTTAAACACGTGACCCCCGTGTAGATCACAACTATGAGCCCTCTAGTTTGCAAAAATTTCATCTTTCTTAACTAAGATGAGACCCAAAGAAGCTTTGGTCTGGCAAGCAGCATAGAAGGACCGTGGATAGCCAAAACTCCTTCCGTCTGGTATCCTCGTCGTATACTCCTTCGCTTTCCTCAGCTTACAAATACGGACAGGTTCCGCTCAAGCCAACAGATAGATCGAGCCAGGCTCACCCGTTTGCCTTTGATTCGTCGCCTGCGTTAGTTGAGTTCGCCATGGGAAACGTCAACTCTTGCTGGGCTACGAACTCGCAGCTGCCGGTAAGCGAGACGTCGTCGGTGTGCACGACTGAGGCCACCACCGCGGTGCACAATTTCGTGGTGAAGAAATACTCGTTGCTCGACGGCATGGGCGCTGACAAGTACGTCACGTCGAGCAAGTTCAGAGTCGGGGGCTACGACTGGTGGATCGATCTCTGCCCTGGCGGCGACAGCCGGGCGCCTGGCTACGTGGCAGCCTTCTTGCATCTCCTTGGGGAAGCGCCACCGGCGGGTGTGCTGGCAAGGTTCACCTTAAGTTTGCTGAAGCAAGATGGCAAAGTACACATAGATTCCAACCCTCTGATCATTACCCGAACCTTCGAGACGAGGGGTTCTGGCTGGGGCAATCTCATGATTATAAAGAAGTCCAAGCTGCGAGGAGACTGCTTCACCATTAGGTGTGATTTGACCGTCATCGCAACCCCCGTCGTGCAGGAGATGTTGCCAAATCAAGACTGATGCTGTAGTAACTGCTTTTACATACTGTATGAAACTTGTACCGATGAGTTCATGTGTGTTTAGCCCAGTACAGTTTTAAATCTGAAAAAGTAGACGGGTCGAGTTTCATACTTTCATAAACGGTGTAATCCGTATTCTTATTCCAAGCAGTCTATTCCGGTCCGAAATAATTATCATGTTTGCAATGTAAGATTTTATTTTTTGCTTCTTGTGTCTTGCCCCCCCCCCCCCCCCCCACCCACCCACCAAAAAACCTCTAATCTGGGCTCCGCCCCTGCTCATGATAATGCCTCGTGGAAGAAGACCCAATGTTTAGGGCATCTCCAACGTGGATCTTCAAGGCGCCTCAACTGTCCGGACCAGGCCGCTTGTACAGTTTTAGCCATCCAACGCGGATCACTAAATTGGCACAGGCTGGTCCGAATGTCCGCAATTGCACAAGCCGGCTCTAATACGAGGGGAGCTCTGGGGAATCCGGACGTCTATGTCGGACTCCGAAACTTCATATCCACCCAAAACCCCACTTGGAGCCCATGCAATTTCACAGTCATGCTCTCCTCTTGCCGCTCTCTATCTCATCTCATGCTCCCGGAGTCCGTCGTAGCCCCTAGGTGCCGCCCAAGCCTTGTCGGACCCCTGCCAACATCACCCAAGCCTTGTCGGACACCGACGATGTACTCCCTCGGATCTGGTTGCCGCCCAGGTACCCTCCAACCCCTGGCAGATACCGCGCCCAACAAGTATTCGGACAAATGCCTAGTGCAAATTTTTAACTTCTTATTGCTTACTTTTTAAACAAATATGATGGATTTGGACAAGCAGTACTTCTCCGCCGAGCTCATTGATTTGTCTTTGTCTGATGATGACGTAGATGAGGATGAAACAATAATGATGAGGGCGATTCTTAAAAAAACGAAGCATGGGGAGGGCATGTTCTCAACTTCAAGGGTTCAATAAATGGCATCGAGTGTTGAATTGGAATAGGGCACTGGGGCATATGAATCTGTATGGCGACTACTTTGCCCTTGATGCGATATTCAAAAGCTATTTTCGATGTCGGTTTCATATGCGGCAACCATTGTTCATGCGCATCAACTGATTGAATAAACGTTGAACATTTTTGTATAATGGTTGAACCTTTTGAGACACACATTTCGCCAAAATATGTGTTGAACATTTGTGAAATGCACACTGAACAATATTTAATTACATAGTGAGTATGTTTTTGATATAAAGCTAACATTTTTAAATGCATGTTCAACATTTTTCTAAAATGGCATGAATATTATTTTGGAAACCATGCAAACATTTGTTATGTGTAAGAACATGTTATTAAAATGGCATCAACGAATATTTTTGTATTATGCACATTTTTATAAAATGGTGAGATTTCTTTTAAAAACATGAAAATGTATTTTAAACACATGAATATTTTAAAATTCATTAACGATTGGTTGAAATGGTACACACATTTTTTCCAAAATAGATAAAATTTAGAATTTTAATGAAAATTCTAAAACAATGTCATGAGAAAAATTATAAACATGTAAACATATTTTGAATGTCATGGACATTTTTCTGAATGATATGAGAAAACTTTAAATTGCGCGACTAAATATTTTACATCATGAATATTTTTATAAGGTGAGGTGAACTTTTAAAAATATTAACCAAATTAACTTATGAAATATATAGATTTAGGATATTTTAAAATTCTAAGCAAAAGGAAAATAAGTACAAAACCAATCTTTACCTAATAAAAAATCACGGATTGCTTCTGTCAGGTTCACCGTCGCGGTGTTTTTGCACAAAAAAACCCTGTGTTTTTAAGTAATTAACCCGCACTCCAGAATTTTGGGCTATCACCTAGCTTCTTCCATCGCTCATACGGGCCTGGTTGGGCCTGTGCCCATGGTAAATATTATGTAGAATCTACGCACCAATAATCAAGGTACCCTGGAATTGTACCACCTTGCTTCATTGAATGAATTATTGCCAATTTAAATGCAATCGCAAGTTTTATGCAATATCAACCAGCAACGAGCACACACGAGGAGGCACACAAAAGGGAAACGGGGCGGGCTAGCTGGTGCTCGTGCAGACCAGATGGGGGATCACAGAGAGAAGAGAAAAGGGGGAGCGGGAGAGTGGGCTGCGAGGCTCTCACACTCACCTCGTTGGTGACCCCGCTGGGCGACGATGAGCGTTGACGGGCGCGGATTGCCGGAGCACAGGCGGAGGCGGGCGGTTCGCGAGCGCTGGCAGCGACGCGCAGGAACTAGGAGGAAGGGATCGATCGGGAGAGTGTGGACCTAGAGGGTCAGTCTGGTTGGTTTGGTGGAGAGGGAAAATGGCAGAGAGTTTGGACATGGGGCTATTTTCCCTGGTCTCAAAAAAATGAGATTGATCAAGGAAAATATAAATAGTCATTTGTGGGAGCTATGATCCAACTCATTTGAATTCAAATGGGTTTGAGAAAGGAAGTGGGTGTTGGGAAGGTCAAGAAAATGTTGAGATTTTGGTGGGGCTTTAATACATGCAGAAAGAATTATTGGCAAGGTTGACACCAAACTTGAAGGAGAAAAGGCATGCGATTTATTTTGCAAGTGTGTTTATGGGTGATTCCAAATAATGGAATGTTTTATTATAGCTACCTAAAATATTGGGAGGATATGTTATAAAGAGAAATTACCATGTGAAATCCCTCAATTTAAAATAGATCAAAAGACCTATGCAACTTATTTATATGAGAAAACATTTGGGTTGCAAAAAGTTAATGGCATAATGATGCAATGAAAATAACATAGAACAAACAATATAATAGTAATTATGGAAATAATCGCTCTCGGGCTGTCACAACTCTTCCCCACTTAGGCGCGCCGGACGCAAGCGGTGCTACCTGCTGTCGGTGTAGTGAAAACCAGGGCTACACTAACCACCGAGCATGGGCAACGACTGTATGATTACACTAAGGAGGATCTGTCTTCGCCGACAAGCACTACATCGGCAAGCAGAACTCAAGCCACCGTCCCGGCAAGGAGCATCCTACCCTGCCGGGGAGGACAGATACAAGGCAAAGAGAAGTAACCAAGCCAGAGGCCAGAAGACGATGATCCTCAACGAGATCCTTGCCGAGGAAATCCACGAGACCCCCGGCAAGATCCTTGCCGAGGACGAGCATGACGCCACGACAAGATTCTTGCCGAGGACATCAGCGGGGCCGCAGCCAGGCCCACGCCAGCCAAGTATCCACCGCCATTCGCATGCAGCTGCCGACCCAACCAGCTGGGCAGACACCTGCGTGGCAACACGCAACCCTTCTGGAAGACTCCACAACCGCGCCACCACAGATGCCTACCTGCCTACATGGCGCCGCACGCATCGCTGGCCAGGGCGCGTGTCGAAGCAAGGAGGAGCGGCGACGAACGAGACATGCCTCGCCCCCATCCCCCAATAAAGCAAGAGGACACATAAGCGACGCAAAGGCGTTTGTTCTGTGATGTTAGGCGATAAGCTTGGACACTGTAGATACTCTCCACCTCCTGTATACCACTGTGGCGACCCCTTTGACATATAAAAGGAGGCCCAAGGCGTACCGAGGAAAGGGATCAGACTCCGGACCAGGAAAGGGATTCGGCTCTTTCGAACCCCTCAGCACCTAGAGCTAGTTCGAGAGCTCAAGAACACTAAATACATCCATCAAAGCAGGATCGTAGGGTTTTACGCATCTTTGCGGCCCGAACCTGGGTAAAGTCCCTTTGTGTTGTCTACTAGTCCCGCTCTTCTCACGATCCCCGCGCCCATAAGCGTAGAAGGATTCGGTGATCCCATAGGTGTCGTTTCCCACCGACATCTTTGGCGCTTGACGGCGCAATTGTGAGAATCAGGTATAGCGATCGGCCTAGCTGTTCTTCATCGCCACGGCTCCTGCGAAGGCGGCCAAGAAAAGCGGCGCTGCTGATATGAAGGACGCCGAGGCGGTGACGAGAGCTAAGTCATGCTGAATTTTAAGTTTTTCTCCTTACATATAAGGTTATTATCCTCGGAGATCTGTCCTATGTATGGGAAACCTGCACGCAAAGGGGCCCCCCGCGATTGGCAACACCTTTGTTCTGTTTCGAGTCCGCTCAACAGCTCAAAGCTGCCGCCTTGAGAGCGGCGGGGTAGCCTTCCGCACCTGGCAACGCTCCCGACTCTGACTCGAGTCAAGCTCGATAGTTCAGGCGGCCACGCTAAGGGCGGTAAGGTGGTTCGCCCGGCAGCAAGCACACCCGACAGGCCAATGGGGATCCGTCCCCAAGACGCTGCCCTGGGTTTACACACCGACAAGGCCTACCCAGTTACGTAGGGTGGACATACAAAGGAAAATCGAACAGGAAAATAGCATGCACTATTTATTTGAGATTTCTGCATAGACCTGTATGCCAAGGAACCTTCTCGGGGCTAGTTGCGCTCCATGTTGCCCCGAGTCCGCTCGGCAACTTGTGCGGTTGCGCTAGAACCAATAAGGTAAACCTTTCCGGGAGGCGACGTTCCCGAATAGCCGCTAAGGGCCCGTTCCCTCAAGCGCTGCTGGCTGGACCGTACGCACCAGAAAGCATTCCAGCAGGCATAGGGAATAGTTAGCAGAAGTCAAAATTTACAAGTGAGTTAAGTGCAGTTCAGATGCTAATCAACTCGTCATATTTAAACGCAGTTATGGCCCGGGGGCTGGCAACGCCCTTAGGACCAATCTTCTTGGTGTCAAGAACGACGAAGTTCTTCGCCATAAGCCTTCCCGGCGACGAGCTGGGAGCCGACATCAAGAACGATGAAATTCTTCGCCATAAGCCTTCCCGACAACGATCTTGCCGCGAGCCGGTGTCAAGAACGACGAAGTTCTTCGCCACAAGCCTTCCTGGCGACGAGCTTGCTGGAAGCCGGCATCGAGAACGTCAAAGTTCTCTGCTGAAGATAAAAGCCTTCCTGGCGACGAGCTTGCCGGAAGCCGGCATCGGGAACGTCGAAGTTCTCTGCTAAAGATAAAAGCCCTCCTGGCGACAAGCTTACCGGATGCCGGCGTCAAGAACGTTAAAAGTCTCCGCGAGAAACATAAGACTTCCCGGCAACAACCTTGCCAGGAGCAAAAAAAGGAAACAAAACCACACTCTAGCATCGAGATCTATAGAGTTCTCTGCCAGAAAATTTCCATGGAAGTAGGCTCGGGGGCTGGCAGCTCCTTTGAGTGCAACAACAACCGTGACTCATGCCAAGCTTGGTCCCGTCTCCAACGTCAATTCATGAAGTTCTCGCTGCAGCGGGCGGGGGCTCTTGTCGGTGTAGTGAAAACCAGGGCTACACTAACCGCCGAGCATGGGCCACGACTGTATGCAATTACACTAAGGAGGATCCGTCTTCGCCGACAAGCGCTACATCGACAAGCTGAACTCAAGCCACCGTCCCGGCAAGGAGCATCCTACCCTGCCGGGGAGGATAGATACAAGGCGAAGAGAAGTAACCAAGCTAGAGGCCAGAAGACGATGATCCTCGGCGAGATCCTTGTCGACGAAATCCACAAGACCCCCGGCAAGATCCTTGCCGGGGACGAGCACGACGCCACAACAAGATTCTTGCCGGGGCCCCGACAAGACCCTTGCCGAGGACATCAGCGGGGCCGCAGCCAGGCCCGCGTCTGCCAGGCCCACGCCAGCCAAGTATCCGCCGCCGTTCGCATGCAGCTGCTGACCCAACCAGCTGAGCAGACATCTGTGTGGCAACACGTAGCCCTTCGTGAAGACTCCACCACCGCGCCACCACAGCTGCCTGCCTGCCTACATGGCGCCGCACGCATCGCTGGCCAGGGCGCGTGTCGAAGCAAGGAGGAGCGGCGACGAGCGGGGCAGCCTCGCCCGTCCCCCAATAAAGCAAGAGGACACATAAGCGGCACATTAAAGGCGTTTGTTCTGTGATGTCAGGCGATAAGCTTGGACACTGTAGATACTTTCCACCTCCTGTATACCACTGTGGCGACCCCTTTGACATATAAAAGGAGGCCCAAGGCGTACCGAGGAAAGGGATCGGACTCCGGACCAGGAAAGGGATTCGGCTCTTTCGAACCCCTCAGCACCTAGAGCTAGTTCGAGAGTTCAAGAACACTAAATACATCTACCAAAGCAGGATCGTAGGGTTTTACGCATCTTTGCGGCCCGAACCTGGGTAAAATCCCTTTGTGTTGTCTACTAGTCCCGCTCTTCTCACGATCCCCGCGCTCCGCAACCGTAGAAGGGATTCCAGTGATCCCATAGGTGTCGTTTCCCACCGACACCTGCAATAGCTCTCGCTTTGCCGCCGGTGCCAGCAACAACCTCGGACAGCAGACCGCATCTCACATGTGTGAATCGTCTACGCGGGCAGCGGTGGCGCACGAGAGAGTATTGGAGAATGAAAAAAACAATAAGGAAGTGCCCTCACGGCGACGCACAAGGGAGTACTATTTTTTTAGTAGAACACAAGTAGTACTAGAGCAGGGGGTAGGAAGACGAGTTCGTGGGTCCATCTGTGTACGTTAACTAATTTGTTTGGGCAAAGATCAAATAATGAAAAAAAATCTTCCCAACCAAACAACCAACTATGCGTAAAAATTACCAAACAAAAATGCCCAAAACTTTAACACATAAAAATAGTTTAAAAATATGTCAAAAAATATGTTCATATTTTTTGAAAACACTTAAAAATTCCCCAAAAAACACTTTTTACTAAAAAAATCATTCGAAATGTACAACAGGAAAACATACTTTTCAAAGAAAAACATCTGTTAAAAATGTTAATTTAAAGGGAAAATTTCCAATTTTCATAAAAATGTTAACTATTCATCAAATGGTGTTACATTTTAAATGTATACATTGAATTTTATTTAAAATAAGGAAATTTCCATGTTGAACATTACCATGGACGTTTATTAAAATTGAATATAAAAAATGGTGCCAAATAACACATGAAGCAAGATGTGCTCCTTTTATCGCCCGGTGCAACACGCGAGCATTTGTACTAGCGAAGCTAATGTACAAAAGAGCAAACGGGACAAAAGAAGAGTGCGCTACTGTACCGTCCCACTGCCTCCTCGCCTATACCGAGCCAACTTTTTGTCTCGCTAGAAGTGAGATATATGTAGCTATTTTCTTTATGTGTGACTTTGAGCACACGATGGACAGGCGAAAGTACCCAATATAACAAGACAGGACGAAAAGTACAAGATTATCTCTTATTCTCCTTTTTAGTATTATTTTATTATCTCCGCCCAACTTAGTTGTTTTAATTTGTTAGATACAGATGTATCATACATCTATATTCAGACAAATATTGAGTCAACTAATTAGGCACGGGAGGAGTATTATTATATTCTTAATGTGCCGTTGCCAACACACAACTGGAGTAAACCTTTTCGTATTCTATATGCTGGTGCCTTGCACGTTATTCTGTCTAAGTAGTACAAAATCACGAACACCGTCGCCGTTAATTCGAAGCTGCCAGCAGAGCGCGTTCACAAGTGTAAAGTGTTCATCCATGTGCCCACCAAGCCACGCATGAGGATAAACAATATGGGGTGGCAGATTTCACACGACGATTCCCCTCGTGTATAAGCCAACCGTCCAAGCACAAACTCAACACCAAACAAAAAAGCATACTCCTACACCTGAAGACACCAACAGTGGAGATAAGAGTTCAATAGGGACAATATTGCCCGAGAGATGGCTAGTAGATCATCTTTGCTGCAACTGCTGGTCGTGGCAGTAGTCGTGGTGCAGTTTCTCGGGTCAGAAGCCGGCGGCATTTCCATCTACTGGGGTCAGAATGGTGGAGAGGGCACGCTGGCTGCAACCTGCGCCATTGGCAACTACAAATTTGTCAACATCGCCTTCCTTTCCTCCTTCGGCAATGGCCAACCGCCAGTCCTCAACCTGGCAGGCCACTGCGTCCCAACCAACGGCGGGTGCACTAGCCTAAGCTCCGACATCAAGTCATGCCAAAGTAACGGCGTCAAGGTCATGCTCTCCATCGGTGGTGGGGCAGGCGGCTACTACCTTTCCTCATCCCAGGACGCCAAGAATGTCGCGACGTATCTGTGGAACAACTTCCTAGGAGGTAAGTCATCTTCACGGCCTCTCGGTGATGCAGTCCTCGACGGCATCGACTTCGATATCGAGGGCGGTACACCCCTGCACTGGGACGATCTTGCAAGGTTCCTAAAAGGGTATAGCAACTCCGGCAGGAGAGTGTACTTGACTGCCGCGCCACAGTGCCCTTTTCCTGATGCATGGGTGGGAGGCGCCCTAAACACCGGCCTCTTTGACTATGTGTGGGTGCAGTTCTACAACAACGCTCCTTGTCAGTATACTTCAGGCAGCACTTCCAATCTAGCTGATTCATGGAAGCAGTGGTTGACAGTTCCTGCAAAGCAGATCTTCCTTGGTCTCCCGGCGTCACCTCAGGCCGCCGGGAGCGGGTTCATCCCGGTTGATGACCTAAAGTCAGATGTTCTCCCATTGATCAAGAGTGCGGGTAAGTATGGTGGGATCATGTTGTGGTCGAAGTATTATGATGACCAAGATGGCTATAGCTCTTCGGTGAAGAGGGATGTTTGAGAGGGTTGCCTTTCATCTGATCGATATGAGTGGCACTTCTTTGTATTGTGTGAGGATTCATTTTATTTCCCCTTGTGATTTGTAAGTTATTATGTGGTGCTAGATTGTCGTGTGTAATATAAATAAATTTTTACTTACTTGAAAAGGTTTGCATGTCATGGCTGGTTTTCATTTATATTAAATGGTTTTGGGTGCACATAGAAAAAGTACAAAGCCCCTTTTGAACAAAGCTGCAAAAAATTCAAAGCAACATCGAAGAGGCATCACAACAGGCCAAATCCCTGCCCACGCCCATAAATAATAGAACATTACTCTCGAAATAGGATTTCACCCCGCTTTATAAATAAAGCAATCACACAACAGAGTACACGCCCGAACGATACAAAGTGGTGGGTAACCCTCACACAATGCCGATCCTAAGATGGCCGGGCCACGAACACGCGACGCAACCGAAAACCAATACATGAAGAACTAAAAACACCACCACCGGCCCCCCAACTCACGCGTCCCGCTCCTGCATCGTTCGCCTCTGCCGGCAACCGCTGAAGCCGTCGGCAACACCTCCCTAACTCTGCTAAAGACTGAGGTACCTGCATGTCTTTTTTGTGAGGCCTTGTTAAGCTCGATGGTCGGCGCAATTAACAAACCTTGTCCTTTCCGTTTGTTCTTGAAGGCTGCTCCATGGCGATCTGCATGTCTTTGTTTGTGAGGGAAAGTATCCAGTGCTTCAGCCTTGGGTACTCCCAATGCTCCAATGTCAAAAACGGTTTAAATGTTTAAAAAAATTACAGGAAAAAATGAGAATGTTCACAAGGAATGTCACTACATCCCCTCAAAATTTCAGGTAAAAATCGAAATGTACATTGAGAAACAAAAAAGAGAAATCCATATCTGAATAGTGTCAATGTTGCTTTTGTTCTTCTTGACACTATTCATGCTAGATTTCACATTTTTGTTTCTCAATGTGTGTTTCGAGTTTGGACCTGAAATTTCTAGGGCTTGTAGCCACATATAATGTGAACATTCACAATTTTTTACGATTTTTTTGAAATATTAAAAAAATGTTTTTTGAACATTGGAGCACTGGGAGTACCCCAAGGCTGGGAGCATTGGATACTTTCCGTTGTTTGCGAAACTAGTCTGTGTGGACTGTGTACAGGGAACTTTTTATGCTGATTTTAATCCCCGTGGTGCTAGTCTGCTAAACATTATATTTTCTACTTCCAGATTTATGTTGGACTTTTATCTTTGGTATCAGTTGATTTCAATTTTTGGTTAAATTTTGATCAAAATTCAAATTTTGGTTGAACAATTTCGTCCAAGATTTTAACGGAATATTTGAAATTACCGAATTTGACCATCTCGGTCAGGGCCGAGAAAATTCACAAACCAAAAGCCAAAACATAGGGCCATGGACGAGCTTCTCGGCGGCGTCGACGCTCGTGCCTGGGGCCCTGTCTCCCCTCACGGCGGGCAGCATGGCAAACATATCTTGCCTACCCCGCAGACATCTGAAGAAACCAATAAACCTTTGCTGTAACCCGTAGACAGAAAGTCAGAAACACGCCCCAGTCCAAATCCAGAGAGAAAAAGGATGGCAAGAAGCAGACTTTGTACCTCAAACGGAAACAGGTTGGAGAAAAAGGTTGTTGCCGTCGCCGTGCCGCCTCACGGGTCTGCGCAAAAGGCCGCGCCTTCTCATCGCCGCCGTTTTCTGACCGGCCGCGGTCTCCGGTGGTGCGTCCATCGGCCACGGCGAGCGAAACGGGCGGAGAAAAGAGGGAGAGAAGGATGGAAAAGGGGAACATGAGTCTTCTGCGATGGCGGTGCACCCTCTTCTGCGACGGCGGTGCGGGCCCTGCTGCCTCCGTGGCGAGTGGGTTGGGAGAGAGAGGAGAAGGAAGGTGGCGTGTGTGGGGAAGAGACATGGGTTGGAACGGGTCGGGCGTATCTGGGACCTCTTCCTTCCTCTCTCTTTCTTCGGGTCGAAGGAAAGCGACCAATAGTGGGGCAGTAACAAAGCAAGCGAAAAGCGATTGCCATCGCCATCCCCTGCTGCCCACGTGGCATAGCCCAGCGCCCGCTCCTTTCCCACACGTTAATGCTTCTCGATGATCCTACTTTTGTTCTCTTTTTGTTAGGCGCTTGTGTTTTATGGTCGAGGAGGGCCTGCTTAGTTGCGTAGTTGAGCAGAAATGCATCAGCTCCTGTTTTGGTTCGGTGAACCGGGTCAGAATTTTTAGCCCGACCTGTTTTGTTGGACATACAAACATACAATTGTCGGCTGTGTTTGGACACATGTGTCATCTGTTTATTTGTCCGAAATTTGAATGAAATTCAATTGGAAATCAATCAAATGTTAAATAGACAGTCCATTTTTTTCAATTAAGATCCCTAACCCTAAGTGTCGCGCTGTGGGCAAGCGCGGTGTAGGGTGCAACACGGTGGCAGCATGCTGCCAACAGCATGGAGGCAGCTGTGAGCCTGTGAGGCTTACATGTGGACAACTAGCTACGTCTGCATGAGAATTCGTATCTTTACTAACTACTTTTACGTGTTTGCATAACATTGAGAGAGCTACCATGTGACACATGTGGTAAGCAATCCAAACAATTCAAAAAATTCAAAAGGAGAGAGCTGGGAGAAGGTACGAACCAATGGTTATGACTTATGAGTTGGATTAGTGGATGGCGTGATTGTCTGAATACTTGGTTTGCAGGTTTGAGCTTTCTCAAACAGAAGTATAATATTTATGATTTATTGCGAAAAAATAATTCAGATTTCAATTATGTGAATAAACTTCTTTGTCATTCATTGTCACAGAATTGTCTGCTATATTGTCTTGTAGAGAAACCTCTTAGTTTTTCCTATGGAGGATGTCAAAAATATAAAAAAAACGGGTGCCTTTCCTATAAGTCATGTACAGACTACAGACCATGTATTATTCTTTTGTGTTAAATAAATATATTTAAGTAGCATATATAGATCATTGGTCCTTTAAACGAGTAAATAGCAAAAAACTACCACATTACGGGCTAGGGTTACAAATAAATACCACTTTTCTTAATTTCTCAAAATGATACCATAAATTTGGTTCGTTGTTCCATAAAAAAACAAATGACCGAATGGTTACATTTTAAGCGAGGTTATGACATATAGGGTGATACATCTCCAACGTATCTATAATTTGTGAAATATTCATACAATATTTACCTAAGTTCTACTCCCTCCGTTCCTAAATATAAGTCTTTTTAGTATTTCAATGCGGACTACATACGGATGTATATGGATGTACTTTATAGTGTATATTCACTCATTTTGCTTTATATGTAGTCCGTAGTGAAATCTCTAAAAAGATATATAATTAGGAACATAGCGAGTACATGGTTTTGGTGCACTTATATATGGTTTTAATGGACTAACCTATTGACCTGGTGCCCAGTGTGCCAGTTCCTATATTTTTTTTTGCTATTTTTGTTTCGCAGAAAATCAATACCAAATAAAGTCTAAATGCCATGAAAATTTACGGTGACTTATTATGTAAAAGAAGAGACCCCCAAAGCCTGGGAGGTGGACCTGACGAAGTCCAGGGGAGCCACGAGCTTAGGGGGTGGGGGGGGGGGGGGGGCTCCCCCATTGGGCGTGTGGGCTGAGCTCGTGGGTCCCTCGGGACTCCCCCTTAGGTGAAAACAAAGCCAAAAATGGCATGAATATTATTTTGGAAACCATGCAAACATTTGTTATGTGTAAGAACATGTTATTAAAATGGCATCAACAAATATTTTTCTATTATGCACATTTTTATAAAATGGTGATATTTCTTTTAAAAACATGAAAATGTATTTTAAACACATGAATATTTTTAAAATTCATTAACGATTGGTTGAAATGGTACACACGTTTTTCCAAAATAGATAAAATTTAGAATTTTAATGAAAATTCTAAAACAATGTCATGAGAAAAATTATAAACATGTCATATTTTGAATGTCATGGACATTTTTCTGAATGATATGAGAAAACTTTAAATTGTGCGACTAAATATTTCTACATCATGAATATTTTTATAAGGTGAGGTGAATTTTTAAAAATATTAACCAAATTAAATTATGAAATATATAGATTTTGGATATTTTAAAATTCTAAGCAAAAGGAAAATAAGTACAAAACCAATTTTACCTAATAATAAATCACGGATTGCTTCTGTCGGGTTCACCGTCGCGGTGTTTTTGCACAAAAAGACCCTGTGTTTTTAAGTAATTAACCCGCACTCCAGAATTTTGGGCTATCACCTAGCTTCTTCCATCGCTCATATGGGCCTGGTTGGGCCTGTGCCCATGGTAAATATTATGTAGAATCTACGCACCAATAATCAAGGTACCCTGGAATGGTACCACCTTGCTTCATTGAATGAATTATTGCCAATTTAAATACAATCGCAAGTTTTATGCAATATCAACCAGCAACGAGCACACACGAGGAGGCACACAAAAGGGAAACGGGGCGGGCTAGCTGGTGCTCGTGCAGACCAGATGGGGGATCACAGAGAGAAGAGAAAAGGGGGAGCGGGAGAGTGGGCTGCGAGGCTCTCACACTCACCTCGTTCGTGACCCCGCTGGGCGACGACGAGCAAGGGGAGGCGCGAGGGAGGATAAGGGGGCGCCAAACTACGGAGGAGATGGGCTCGTTGACGGGCGCGGATTGCCGGAGCACAGGCGGAGGCGGGCGGTTCGCGAGCGCTGGCAGCGACGCACATGAACGAGGAGGAAGGGATCGATCGGGAGAGTGTGGACCTAGAGGGTCAGTCTGGTTGGTTTGCTGGAGAGGGAAAATGGCAGAGAGTTTGGACATGGGGCTATTTTCCCTGGTCTAAAAAAATGAGATTGATCAAGGAAAATATAAATAGTCATTTGTGGGAGCTATGATCCAACTCATTTGAATTCAAATGGGTTTGAAAAAGGAAGTGGGTGTTTGGAAGGTCAAGAAAATGTTGAGATTTTGGTGGGGCTTTAATACATGCAGAAAGAATTATTGGCAAGGTTGACACCAAACTTGAAGGAGAAAAGGCATGCGATTTATTTTGCAAGTGTGTTTATGGGTGATTCCAAATAATGGAATGTTTTATTATAGCTACCTAAAATATTGGGAGGATATGTTATAAAGAGAAATTACCATGTGAAATCCTCAATTTAAAATAGATCAAAAGATCTATGCAACTTATTTATATGAGAAAACATTTGGGTTGCAAAAAGTTAATGGCATAATGATGCAATGAAAAATAACATAGAACAAACAATATAATAGTAATTATGGAAATAATCGCTCGGGCTGTCACAACTCTTCCCCACTTAGGTGCGCCGGACGCAAGCGGTGCTACCTGCTGTCGGTGTAGTGAAAACCAGGGCTACACTAACCGCCGAGCATGGGCCACGACTGTATGCAATTACACTAAGGAGGATCCGTCTTCGCCGACAAGCGCTACATCGGCAAGCAGAACTCAAGCCACCGTCCCGGCAAGGAGCATCCTACCCTGCCGGGGAGGACAGATAGAAGGCGAAGAGAAGTAACCAAGCCAGAGGCCAGAAGACGATGATCCTCAGCGAGATCCTTGCCGAGGAAATCCACGAGCAGGCAAGATCCTTGCGGGGACGAGCATGACGCCACGGCAAGATTCTTGCAGGGCGGCAAGACCCTTGCCGAGGACATCAGCGGGGCCGCAGCCAGGCCCATGCCAGCCAAGTATCCGCCGCCGTTCGCATGCAGCTGCCGACCCAACCAGATGGGCAGACACCTGCGTGGCAACACGCATCCCTTCTTGAAGACTCCACAACCGCGCCACCACAGCTGCCTGCCTGCCTACATGGCGCCGCACGCATCGCTGGCCAGGGCGCGTGTCGAAGCAAGGAGGAGCGGCGACGAATTGGACATGCCTCGCCCCATCCCCCAATAAAGCAAGAGGACACATAAGCGGCGCATTAAAGGCGTTTGTTATGTGATGTTAGGCGATAAGCTTGGACACTGTAGATACTTTCCACCTCCTGTATACCACTGTGGCGACCCCTTTAACATATAAAAGGAGGCCCAAGGCGTACCGAGGAAAGGGATCGGACTCCGGACCAGGAAAAGGATTCGGCTCTTTCAAACCCCTCAGCACCTAGAGCTAGTTCGAGAGCTCAAGAACACTAAATACATCCATCAAAGCAGGGTCGTAGGGTTTTACGCATCTTTGCGGCCCGAACCTAGGTAAAGTCCCTTTGTGTTGTCTACTAGTCCCGCTTTTCTCACGATCCCCGTGCCCCGCAACCGTAGAAGGGATTCCAGTGATCCCATAGGTGTCGTTTCCTACCGACACCTGCAATAGCTCTCGCTTTGCCACCGGTGCCAGCAACAACCTCGGACAGCAGACCGCATCTCACATGTGTGAATCGTCTACGCGGGCAGCGGTGGCGCACAAGAGAGTATTGGAGAATGGAAAAAATGAATAAGGAAGTGCCCTCACGGCGACGCACAAGGGAGTACTGTTTTTTTAGTAGAACACAAGTAGTACTAGAGCAGGGGTAGGAAGACGAGTTCGTGGGTCCATATGTGTATGTTAACTAATTTGTTTGGGCAAAGCTCAAATAATGAAAAAAATCTTCCCAACCAAACAACCAACTATCCGTAAAAATTACCAAACAAAAATGCCCATAACTTTAACACATAAAAATAGTTTAAAAATATGTCAAAAAAATATGTTCATATTTTTTGAAAACACTTAAAAATTCCCCAAAAAACACTTTTTACTAAAAAAATCATTCGAAATGTACAACAGGAAAGCATACTTTTCAAAGAAAAACATCTGTTAAAAATGTTAATTTAAAGGGAAATTTTCCAATTTTCATAAAAATGTTAACTATTCATCAAATGGTGTTACATTTTAAATGTATACATTGAATTTTATTTAAAATAAGGAAATTTCCATGTTGAACATTACCATGGACGTTTATTAAAATTGAATATAAAAAATGATGCCAAATAACACATGAAGCAAGATGTGCTCCTTTTATCGCCCGGTGCAACGCGCGATCATTTGTACTAGCGAAGCTAACTTACAAAAAAGCAAACGGGACGAAAGAAGAGTGCGCTACTGTACCGTCCCACTGCCTCCTCGCCTATACCGAGCCAACTTTTTGTCTCGCTAGAAGTGAGATATATATGGCTGTTTTCTTTATGTGTGACTTTGAGCACACGATGGACAGGCGAAAGTACCCAATATAACACGATAGGATGAACAGTACAAGATTATCTCTTATTCTCTTTTTTAGTATTATTTTATTATCTCCGCCCAACTTAGTTGTTTTAATTTGGTAGATACGGATGTATCATACATCTATATTCAGACAAATATTGAGTCAACTAATTAGGCACGGAAGGAGTATTATTATATTTTTAATGTGCCGTTGCCAACACACAACTGGAGTAAACCTTTTCGTATTCTATATGCTGGTGCCTTGCACGTTATTCTGTTCAAATAGTACAAAATCACGAACACCGTCGCCGTTAATTCGAAGCTGCCAGCAGAGCGCGTTCACAAGTGTAAAGTGTTCATCCATGTGCCCACCAAGCCACCCATGAGGATAAACAATATGGGGTGGCAGATTTCACACGACGATTCCCCTCGTGTATAAGCCAACCGTCCAAGCACAAACTCAGCACCAAACAAAAAGCACACTCCTACACCTGAAGACACCAACAGTGGAGATAAGAGTTCAATAGGGACAATATTGCCCGAGAGATGGCTAGTAGATCATCTTTGCTGCAACTGCTGGTCGTGGCAGTAGTCGTGGTGCAGTTTCTCGGGTCGAGAAGTGGCGGCATTTCCATCTACTGGGGCCAGAATGGTGGAGAAGGCACGCTGGCTGCAACCTCGCGCCACTGGCAACTACAAATTTGTCAACATCGCCTTCCTTTCCTCCTTCGGCAATGGCCAACCGCCAGTCCTCAACCTGGCAGGCCACTGCGTCCCAACCAACGGCGGGTGCGCTAGCCTAAGCTCCGACATCAAGTCATGCCAAAGCAACGGCGTCAAGGTCATGCTCTCCATCGGTGGTGGGGCAGGCGGCTACTACCTTTCCTCATCCCAGGACGCCAAGAATGTCGCGACGTATCTGTGGAACAACTTCCTAGGAGGTAAGTCATCTTCACGGCCTCTCGGTGATGCAGTCCTCGGCGGCATCGACTTCGATATCGAGGGCGGTACACCCCTGCACTGGGACGATCTTGCAAGGTTCCTAAAAGGGTATAGCAACTCCGGCAGGAGAGTGTACTTGACTGCCGCGCCACAGTGCCCTTTTCCTGATGCATGGGTGGGAGGCGCCCTAAACACCGGCCTCTTTGACTATGTGTGGGTGCAGTTCTACAACAACGCTCCTTGTCAGTATACTTCAGGCAGCACTTCCAATCTAGCTGATTCATGGAAGCAGTGGTTGACAGTTCCTGCAGCAGATCTTCCTTGGTCTCCGGCGTCACCTCGGGCCGCGGGGCGGGTTCATCGGCTGATGACCTAAAGTCAGATGTTCTCCCATTGATCAAGAGTGCGGGTAAGTATGGTGGGATCATGTTGTGGTCGAAGTATTATGATGACCAAGATGGCTATAGCTCTTCGGTGAAGAGTGATATTTGAGAGGGTTGCCTTTCATCCGATCGATATGAGTGGCACTTCTTTGTATTGTGTGAGGATTCATTTTATTTCCCCTTGTGATTTGTAAGTTATTATGTGGTGCTAGATTGTCGTGTGTAATATAAATAAATTTTTACTTACTTGAAAAGGTTTGCATGTCATGGCTGGTTTTCATTTATATTAAATGATTTTGGGTGCACATAGAAAAAATACAAAGCCCCTTTTGAACAAAGCTGCAAAAAATTCAAAGCAACATCGAAGAGGCATCACAACATGCCAAATCCCTGCCCACGCCCATAAATAATAGAACATTACTCTCAAAATAGGATTTCACCCCGCTTTATAAATAAAGCAATCACACAACAGAGTACACGCCCGAACGATACAAAGTGGTGGGTAACCCTCACACAATGCCGATCCTAAGATGGTCGGGCCACGAACACGCCGACGCAACCGAAAACCAATACATGAAGAACTAAAACACCACCACCGCCCCCAACTCACATGTCCCGGCTCCTGCATCGTTCGCCTCTGCCGGCAACCGCTGAAGCCATCGGCAACACCTCCCTAACTCTGCTAAAGACTGAGGTACCTGCATGTCTTTTTTGTGAGGCCTTGTTCGCTCGATGGTCGACGCAATTAACAAACCTTGTCCTTTCCGTTTGTTCTTGAAGGCTGCTCCATGGCGATCTGCATGTCTTTGTTTGTGAGGGAAAGTATCCAGTGCTTCCAGCCTTGGGTACTCCCAATGCTCCAATGTCAAAAAACGGTTTTAAATGTTTCAAAAAATTCCAGGAAAAAATGAGAATGTTCACAAGGAATGTCACTACATCCCCTCAAAATTTCAGGTAAAAATCGAAATGTACATTGAGAAACAAAAAAGAGAAATCCATATCTAAATAGTGTCAATGTTGCTTTTGTCTCTTCTTGACACTATTCATGCTAGATTTCACATTTTTGTTTCTCAATGTGTGTTCAGTTTGGACCTGAAATTTCTAGAACTTGTAGCCACATATAATGTGAACATTCACAATTTTTGATTTTTGAAATATTAAAAAATGTTTTTGAACATTAGAGCACTGGAGTACCCAAAACTGGGAGCATTGGATACTTTCCCTTGTTCTTGAAACTAGTCTGTGTGGACTGTGTACAGGGAACTTTTATGCTGATTTTAATCCCTGTGGTGCTAGTCTGCTAAACATTATATTTTCTACTTCCAGATTTATGTTGGACTTTTATCTTTGGTATCAGTTGATTTCAATTTTTGGTTAAATTTCGATCAAAATTCAAATTTTGGTTGAACAATTTAAATCCAAGATTTTACGGAATATTTGAAATGACCGAATTTCGGCCATCTCGGTCAGGGCCGAGAAAATTCACAAACCAAAAGCCAAAACATAGGGCCATGGACGAGCTTCTCGGCGGCGTCGGTGCTCGTGCCTGGGGCCCTGTCTCCCCTCACGGCGGGCAGCATGGCAAACATATCTTGCCTACCCGCAGACATCTGAAGAAACCAATAAACCTTTGCTGTAACCCGTGAAGCGAGAAAGTCGATACACGCCCAGTCCAAATCCAGAGAAAAAGGACGGCAAGAAGCAGACTTTGTACCTCAAGCGGAAACAGGTTGGAGAAAAAGGTTGTTGCCGTCGCCATGCCGCCTCACGGGTCTGCGCAAAAGGTCGAGCCTTCTCATCGCCGTCGTTTTCTGACCGGCCGCGGTCTCCGGTGGTGCGTCCATCGGCCACGGCGAGCGAAACGGGCGGAGAAAAGAGGGAGAGAAGGATGGAAAAGGGTAACATGAGTCTTTTGCGATGGCGGCGCACCCTCTTCTGCGACGGCGGTGCGGGCCCTGCTGCCTCCGTCGCGAGTGGGTTGGGAGAGAGGAGAAGGAAGGTGGCGTGTGTGGGGAAGAGACATGGGTTGGAACGGGTCGGGCGTATCTGGGACCTCTTCCTTCCTCTCTCTTTCTTCGGGTCGAAGGAAACGACCAATAGTGGGGCAGTAACAAAGCAAACGAAAAGGCAGTGCCATCGCCATCCCCTGCTGCCCACGTGGCATAGCCCAGCGCCCGCTCCTTCCCCACACGTTAATGCTTCTCGATGATCCTACTTTTGTTCTCTTTTTGTTAGGCGATTGTGTTTTATGGTCGAGGAGGACCTGCTTAGTTGCGTAGTTGAGCAGAAATGCATCGGCTTCTGTTTTGGTTCGATGAACCGGGTCAGAATTTTTAGCCCGACCTGTTTTGTTGGACATACAAACATACAATTGTCGGCTTTGTTTGGACACATGTGTCATCTGTTTATTTGTCCGAAATTTGAATGAAATTCAATTGGAAATCAATCAAATGTTAAATAGACAGTCCATTTTTTTCAATTAAGATCCCTAACCCTAAGTCCTAAGTGTCGCGCTGTGGGCAAGCGCGGTGTAGGGTGCAGCACGGTGGCAGCATGCTGCCAACAGCATGGAGGCAGCTGTGAGCCTGTGAGGCTTACATGTGGACAACTAGCTACGTCTGCATGAGAATTTGTATCTTTACTAACTACTTTTACATGTTTGCATAACATTGAGAGAGCTACCATGTGACACATGTGGTAAGCAATCCAAACAATTCAAAAAATTCAAAAGGAGAGAGCTGGGAGAAGGTACGAACCAATGGTTATGACTTATGAGTTGGATTAGTGGATGGCATGATTGTCTGAATACTTGGTTTGCAGGTTTGAGCTTTCTCAAACAAAAGTATAATATTTATGATTTATTGCGAAAAAATAATTCAGATTTCAATTATGTGAATAAACTTCTTTGTCATTCATTGTCACAGAATTGTCTGCTATATTGTCTTGTAGAGAAACCTCTTAGTTTTTCCTATGGAGGATGTCAAAATAAAAAAAACGGGTGCCTTTCCTATAAGTCATGTACAGACTACAGATCATGTATTATTCTTTTGTGTTAAATAAATATATTTAAGTAGCATATATAGATCATTGGTCCTTTAAACGAGTAAATAGCAAAAAACTACCACATTACGGGCTAGGGTTACAAATAAATACCACTTTTCTTAATTTCTCAAAATGATACCATAAATTTGGTTCGTTGTTCCATAAAAAAAACAAATGACCGAATGGTTACATTTTAAGCGAGGTTATGACATATAGGGTGATACATCTCCAACGTATCTATAATTTGTGAAATATTCATACAATATTTACCTAAGTTCTACTCCCTCCGTTCCTAAATATAAGTCTTTTTAGTATTTCAATGCGGACTACATATTGATTTATATGGATGTACTTTATAGTGTATATTTACCTAAGTTCCTATATTTTTTTTGCTATTTTTGTTTCGCAGAAAATCAATACCAAATAAAGTCCAAATGCCATGAAAATTTACGGTGACTTATTATGTAAAAGAAGAGACCCCCAAAGCCTGGGACGTGGACCTGACGAAGTCCGTGGGGAGCCACGAGCTTAGGGGGTGGGGGGGGGGGCTCCCCCATTGGGCGGGTGGGCGGAGCGCGTGGGTCCCTCGGGACTCCCCCTTAGGTGAAAACAAAGCCAAAAATGGCATGAATATTATTTTGGAAACCATGCAAACATTTGTTATGTGTAAGAACATGTTATTAAAATGGCATCAACAAATATTTTTGTATTATGCACATTTTTATAAAATGGTGAGATTTCTTTTAAAAACATGAAAATGTATTTTAAACACATGAATATTTTTAAAATTCATTAACGATTGGTTGAAATGGTACACACGTTTTTTCCAAAATAGATAAAATTTAGAATTTTAATGAAAATTCTAAAACAATGTCATGAGAAAAATTATAAACATGTCATATTTTGAATGTCATGGACATTTTTCTGAATGATATGAGAAAACTTTAAATTGCGCGACTAAATATTTTACATCATGAATATTTTTATAAGGTGAGGTGAACTTTTAAAAATATTAACCAAAATAAATTATGAAATATATAGATTTTGGATATTTTAAAATTCTAAGCAAAAGGAAAATAAGTACAAAACCAATTTTACCTAATAATAAATCACGGATTGCTTACATCGGGTTCACCGTCGCGGTGTTTTTGCACAAAAAAACCCTGTGTTTTTAAGTAATTAACCCGCACTCCAGAATTTTGGGCTATCACCTAGCTTCTTCCATCGCTCATACGGGCCTGGTTGGGCCTGTGCCCATGGTAAATATTATGTAGAATCTACGCAACAATAATCAAGGTACCTGGAATGGTATCACCTTGCTTCATTGAATGAATTATTGCCAATTTAAATACAATCGCAAGTTTTATGCAATATCAACCAGCAACGAGCACACACGAGGAGGCACACAAAAGGAAGCAGGCGGGCTAGCTGGTGCTCGTGCAGACCAGATGGGGGATCACAGAGAGAAGAGAAAAGGGGGAGCGGGAGAGTGGGCTGCGAGGCTCTCACACTCACCTCGTTCGTGACCCTGCTGGGCGACGACGAGCAAGGGGAGGCGCGAGGGAGGATAAGGGGGCGCCAAACTACGGAGGAGATGGGCTCGTTGACGGGCGCGGATTGCCGGAGCACAGGCGGAGGCGGGCGGTTCATGTGGCTGGCAGCGCACTGAACGAGGAGGAAGGGACCGATCGGGAGAGTGTGGACCTAGAGGGTCGATCTGGTTGGTTTGGTGGAGAGGAAAATGTCAGAGAGTTTGGACATTGGGCTATTTTCCCTGGTCTCAAAAAAATGAGATTGATCAAGGAAAATATAAATAGTCATTTGTGGGAGCTATGATCCAACTCATTTGAATTCAAATGGGTTTGAAAAAGGAAGTGGGTATTTGGAAGGTCAAGAAAATGTTGAGATTTTGGTGGGGCTTTAATACATGCAGAAAGAATTATTGGCAAGGTTGACACCAAACTTGAAGGAGAAAAGGCATGCGATTTATTTTGCAAGTGTGTTTATGGGTGATTCCAAATAATGGAATGTTTTATTATAGCTACCTAAAATATTGGGAGGATATGTTATAAAGAGAAATTACCATGTGAAATCCTCAATTTAAAATAGATCAAAAGATCTATGCAACTTATTTATATGAGAAAACATTTGGGTTGCAAAAAGTTAATGGCATAATGATGCAATGAAAAATAACATAGAACAAACAATATAATAGTAATTATGGAAATAATCGCTCTCGGGCTGTCACAACTCTTCCCCACTTAGGTGCGCCGGACGCAAGCGGTGCTACCTGCTGTCGGTGTAGTGAAAACCAGGGCTACACTAACCGCCGAGCATGGGCCACGACTGTATGCAATTACACTAAGGAGGATCCGTCTTCGCCGACAAGCGCTACATCGGCAAGCAGAACTCAAGCCACCATCCGGCAAGGAGCATCCTACCTGCCGGGAGGACAGATACAAGGCGAAGAGAAGTAACCAAGCCGAGGCCGAAACGATGATCCTCGGCGAGATCCTTGCCGAGAAATCCACGAGCCCGGGCAAGATCCTTGCCGGGGACGAGCATGACGCCACGGCAAGATTCTTGCCGGGGCCCCGGCAAGACCCTTGCCGAGGACATCAGCGGGGCCGCAGCCAGGCCCATGCCAGCCAAGTATCCGCCGCCGTTCGCATGCAGCTGCCGACCCAACCAGATGGGCAGACACCTGCGTGGCAACACACATCCCTTCTTGAAGACTCCACAACCGCGCCACCACAGCTGCCTGCCTGCCTACATGGCGCCGCACGCATCGCTGGCCAGGGCGCGTGTCGAAGCAAGGAGGAGCGGCGACGAACGGGACATGCCTCGCCCCCATCCCCCAATAAAGCAAGAGGACACATAAGCGGCGCATTAAAGGCGTTTGTTATGTGATGTTAGGCGATAAGCTTGGACACTGTAGATACTTTCCACCTCCTGTATACCCTTTATGGCGACCCCTTTGACATATAAAAGGAGGCCCAAGGCGTACCGAGGAAAGGGATCGAACTCCGGACCAGGAAAAGGATTCGGCTCTTTCGAACCCCTCAGCACCTAGAGCTAGTTCGAGAGCTCAAGAACACTAAATACATCCATCAAAGCAGGATCGTAGGGTTTTACGCATCTTTGCGGCCCGAACCTAGGTAAAGTCCCTTTGTGTTGTCTACTAGTCCCGCTCTTCTCACGATCCCCGTGCCCCGCAACCGTAGAAGGGATTCCAGTGATCCCATAGGTGTCGTTTCCCACCGACACCTGCAATAGCTCTCGCTTTGCCGCCGGTGCCAGCAACAACCTCGGACAGCAGACCGCATCTCACATGTGTGAATCGTCTCACAGCTGGCAGCGGTGGCGCAAGAGAGTATTGGAGAATGGAAAAATAAATAAGGAAGTGCCCTCACGGCTGACGCACAAGGGAGTACTATTTTTAGTAGAACACAAGTAGTACTAGAGCAGGGGTAGGAAGACGAGTTCGTGGGTCCATCTGTGTACGTTAACTAATTTGTTTGGGCAAAGCTCAAATAATGAAAAAAATCTTCCCAACCAAACAACCAACTATCCGTAAAAATTATCAAACAAAAATGCCCTAAACTTTAACACATAAAAATAGTTTAAAAATATGTCAAAAAAATATGTTCATATTTTTTGAAAACACTTAAAATTCCCCAAAAACACTTTTTACTAAAAAATCATTGAAATGTACAACATGAAAACATACTTTTCAAAGAAAAACATCTGTTAAAAATGTTAATTTAAAGGGAAAATTTCCAATTTTCATAAAAATGTTAACTATTCATCAAATGGTGTTACATTTTAAATGTATACATTGAATTTTATTTAAAATAAGGAAATTTCCATGTTGTACATTACCATGGACGTTTATTAAAATTGAATATAAAAAATGATGCCAAATAACACTTGAAGCAAGATGTGCTCCTTTTATCGCCTGCAACGCAACGATCATTTGTACTAGCGTTTAACTTACAAAAAGCAAACGGGACGAAAGAAGAGTGCTCTACTGTACCGGCCCCACTGCCTCCTCGCCTATACCGAGCCAACTTTTTGTCTCGCTAGAAGTGAGATATATATGGCTGTTTTCTTTATGTGTGACTTTGAGCACACGATGGACAGGCGAAAGTACCCAATATAACACGACAGGAGGAACAGTACAAGATTATCTCTTATTCTCCTTTTTAGTATTATTTTATTATCTCCGCCCAACTTAGTTGTTTTAATTTGGTAGATACGGATGTATCATACATCTATATTCAGACAAATATTGAGTCAACTAATTAGGCACGGAAGGAGTATTATTATATTCTTAATGTGCCGTTGCCAACACACAACTGGAGTAAACCTTTTCGTATTCTATATGCTGGTGCCTTGCACGTTATTCTGTTCAAATAGTACAAAATCACGAACACCGTCGCCGTTAATTCGAAGCTGCCAGCAGAGCGCGTTCACAAGTGTAAAGTGTTCATCCATGTGCCCACCAAGCCACCCATGAGGATAAACAATATGGGGTGGCAGATTTCACACGACGATTCCCCTCGTGTATAAGCCAACCGTCCAAGCACAAACTCAGCACCAAACAAAAAAGCACACTCCTACACCTGAAGACACCAACAGTGGAGATAAGAGTTCAATAGGGACAATATTGCCCGAGAGATGGCTAGTAGATCATCTTTGCTGCAACTGCTGGTCGTGGCAGTAGTCGTGGTGCAGTTTCTCGGGTCAGAAGCCGGCGGCATTTCCATCTACTGGGGTCAGAATGGTGGAGAAGGCACGCTGGCTGCAACCTGCGCCACTGGCAACTACAAATTTGTCAACATCGCCTTCCTTTCCTCCTTCGGCAATGGCCAACCGCCAGTCCTCAACCTGGCAGGCCACTGCGTCCCAACCAACGGCGGGTGCGCTAGCCTAAGCTCCGACATCAAGTCATGCCAAAGCAACGGCGTCAAGGTCATGCTCTCCATCGGTGGTGGGGCAGGCGGCTACTACCTTTCCTCATCCCAGGACGCCAAGAATGTCGCGACGTATCTGTGGAACAACTTCCTAGGAGGTAAGTCATCTTCACGGCCTCTCGGTGATGCAGTCCTCGACGGCATCGACTTCGATATCATCGAGGGCGGTACACCCTGCACTGGACGATCTTGCAAGGTTCCTAAAAGGGTATAGCAACTCCGGCAGGAGAGTGTACTTGACTGCCGCGCCACAGTGCCCTTTTCCTGATGCATGGGTGGGAGGCGCCCTAAACACCGGCCTCTTTGACTATGTGTGGGTGCAGTTCTACAACAACGCTCCTTGTCAGTATACTTCAGGCAGCACTTCCAATCTAGCTGATTCATGGAAGCAGTGGTTGACAGTTCCTGCAAAGCAGATCTTCCTTGGTCTCCCGGCGTCACCTCAGGCCGCCGGGAGCGGGTTCATCCCGGCTGATGACCTAAAGTCAGATGTTCTCCCATTGATCAAGAGTGCGGGTAAGTATGGTGGGATCATGTTGTGGTCGAAGTATTATGATGACCAAGATGGCTATAGCTCTTCGGTGAAGAGTGATATTTGAGAGGTTGCCTTTCATCCGATCGATATGAGTGGCACTTCTTTGTATTGTGTGAGGATTCATTTTATTTCCTTGTGATTTGTAAGATATTATGTGGTGCTAGATTGTCGTGTGTAATATAAATAAATTTTTACTTACTTGAAAAGGTTTGCATGTCATGGCTGGTTTTCATTTATATTAAATGGTTTTGGGTGCACATAGAAAAAATACAAAGCCCCTTTTGAACAAAGCTGCAAAAAATTCAAAGCAACATCGAAGAGGCATCACAACATGCCAAATCCCTGCCCACGCCCATAAATAATAGAACATTACTCTCGAAATAGGATTTCACCCCGCTTTATAAATAAAGCAATCACACAACAGAGTACACGCCCGAACGATACAAAGTGGTGGGTAACCCTCACACAATGCCGATCCTAAGATGGTCGGGCCACGAACACGCGACGCAACCGAAAACCAATACATGAAGAACTAAAAACACCACCACCGGCCCCCAACTCACATGTCCCGCTCCTGCATCGTTCGCCTCTGCCGGCAACCGCTGAAGCCGTCGGCACACCTCCCTAACTCTGCTAAAGACTGAGGTACCTGCATGTCTTTTTTGTGAGGCCTTGTTCGCTCGATGGTCGACGCAATTAACAAACCTTCTCCTTTCCGTTTGTTCTTGAAGGCTGCTCCATGGCGATCTGCATGTCTTTGTTTGTGAGGGAAAGTATCCAGTGCTCCCAGCCTTGGGTACTCCCAATGCTCCAATGTCAAAAAACGGTTTTAAATGTTTCAAAAAATTCCAGGAAAAAATGAGAATGTTCACAAGGAATGTCACTACATCCCCTAAAAATTTGAGGTAAAAATCGAAATGTACATTGAGAAACAAAAAAGAGAAATCCATATATGAATAGTGTCAATGTTGCTTTTGTCTCTTCTTGACACTATTCATGCTAGATTTCACATTTTTGTTTCTCAATGTGTGTTTCGAGTTTGGACCTGAAATTTCTAGGGCTTGTAGCCACATATAATGTGAACATTCACAATTTTTTTTGATTTTTTTGAAATATTAAAAAAATGTTTTTTGAACATTAGAGCACTGGGAGTACCCCAAGGCTGGGAGCATTGGATACTTTCCCTTGTTTGCGAAACTAGTCTGTGTGGACTGTGTACCGGGAACTTTTTATGCTGATTTTAATCCCTGTGGTGCTAGTCTGCTAAACATTATATTTTCTACTTCCAGATTTATGTTGGACTTTTATCTTTGGTATCAGTTGATTTCAATTTTTGGTTAAATTTCGATCAAAATTCAAATTTTGGTTGAACAATTTCGTCCAAGATTTTACCGGAATATTTGAAATGACCGAATTTCGGCCATCTCGGTCAGGGCCGAGAAAATTCACAAACCAAAAGCCAAAACATAGGGCCATGGACGAGCTTCTCGGCGGCGTCGGTGCTCGTGCCTGGGGCCCTGTCTCCCCTCACGGCGGGCAGCATGGCAAACATATCTTGCCTACCCCGCAGACATCTGAAGAAACCAATAAACCTTTGCTGTAACCCGTAGACAGAAAGTCAGATACACGCCCCAGTCCAAATCCAGAGAGAAAAAGGACGGCAAGAAGCAGACTTTGTACCTCAAACGGAAACAGGTTGGAGAAAAAGGTTGTTGCCGTCGCCGTGCCGCCTCACGGGTCTGCGCAAAAGGCCGAGCCTTCTCATCGCCGTCGTTTTCTGACCGGCCGCGGTCTCCGGTGGAAAGGCCCATCGGCCACGGCGAGCGAAACGGGCGGAGAAAAGAGGGAGAGAAGGATGGAAAAGGGTAACATGAGTCTTTTGCGATGGCGGCGCACCCTCTTCTGCGACGGCGGTGCGGGCCCTGCTGCCTCCGTCGCGAGTGGGTTGGGAGAGAGAGGAGAAGGGAGGTGGCGTGTGTGGGGAAGAGACATGGGTTGGAACGGGTCGGGCGTATCTGGGACCTCTTCCTTCCTCTCTCTTTCTTCGGGTCGAAGGAAACGACCAATAGTGGGGCAGTAACAAAGCAAACGAAAAGGCAGTGCCATCGCCATCCCCTGCTGCCCACGTGGCATAGCCCAGCGCCCGCTCCTTCCCCTGCGTTAATGCTTCTCGATGATCCTACTTTTGTTCTCTTTTTGTTAGGCGATTGTGTTTTATGGTCGAGGAGGACCTGCTTAGTTGCGTAGTTGAGCAGAAATGCATCGGCTTCTGTTTTGGTTCGATGAACCGGGTCAGAATTTTTAGCCCGACCTGTTTTGTTGGACATACAAACATACAATTGTCGGCTTTGTTTGGACACATGTGTCATCTGTTTATTTGTCCGAAATTTGAATGAAATTCAATTGGAAATCAATCAAATGTTAAATAGATAGTCCATTTTTTTTCAATTAAGATCCCTAACCCTAAGTCCTAAGTGTCGCGCTGTGGGCAAGCGCGGTGTAGGGTGCAGCACGGTGGCAGCATGCTGCCAACAGCATGGAGGCAGCTGTGAGCCTGTGAGGCTTACATGTGGACAACTAGCTACGTCTGCATGAGAATTTGTATCTTTACTAACTACTTTTACGTGTTTGCATAACATTGAGAGAGCTACCATGTGACACATGTGGTAAGCAATCCAAACAATTCAAAAATTCAAAAGGAGAGAGCTGGGAGAAGGTACGAACCAATGGTTATGACTTATGAGTTGGATTAGTGGATGGCGTGATTGTCTGAATACTTGGTTTGCAGGTTTGAGCTTTCTCAAACAGAAGTATAATATTTATGATTTATTGCAAAAAAATAATTCAGATTTCAATTATGTGAATAAACTTCTTTGTCATTCATTGTCACAGAATTGTCTGCTATATTGTCTTGTAGAGAAACCTCTTAGTTTTTCCTATGGAGGATGTCAAAAATATAAAAAAACGGGTGCCTTTCCTATAAGTCATGTACAGACTACAGACCATGTATTATTCTTTTGTGTTAAATAAATATATTTAAGTAGCATATATAGATCATTGGTCCTTTAAGCGAGTAAATAGCAAAAACTACCACATTACGGGCTAGGGTTACAAATAAATACCACTTTTCTTAATTTCTCAAAATGATACCATAAATTTGGTTCGTTGTTCCATAAAAAAACAAATGACCGAATGGTTACATTTTAAGCGAGGTTATGACATATAGGGTGATACATTTCCAACGTATCTATAATTTGTGAAATATTCATACAATATTTACCTAAGTTCTACTCCCTCCGTTCCTAAATATAAGTCTTTTTAGTATTTCAATGCGGACTACATACGGATGTATATGGATGTACTTTATAGTGTATATTCACTCATTTTGCTTTATATGTAGTCCGTAGTGAAATCTCTAAAAAGATATATAATTAGGAACATAGTAATACATGGTTTTGGTGCACTTATATATGGTTTTAATGGACTAACCTATTGACCTGGTGCCCAGTATGCCAGTTCCTATATTTTTTTTTGCTATTTTTGTTTCGCAGAAAATCAATACCAAATAAAGTCCAAATGCCATGAAAATTTACGGTGACTTATTATGTAAAAGAAGAGACCCCCAAAGCCTGGGAGGTGGACCTGACGAAGTCCAGGGGAGCCATGAGCTTAGGGGGTGGGGGGGGGGGGGGGCTCCCCCATTGGGCGTGTGGGCTGAGCTCGTGGGTCCCTCGGGACTCCCCCTTAGGTGAAAACAAAGCCAAAAATGGCATGAATATTATTTTGGAAACCATGCAAACATTTGTTATGTGTAAGAACATGTTATTAAAATGGCATCAACAAATATTTTTGTATTATGCACATTTTTATAAAATGGTGAGATTTCTTTTAAAAACATGAAAATGTATTTTAAACACATGAATATTTTTAAAATTCATTAACGATTGGTTGAAATGGTACACACGTTTTTCCAAAATAGATAAAATTTAGAATTTTAATGAAAATTCTAAAACAATGTCATGAGAAAAATTATAAACATGTCATATTTTGAATGTCATGGACATTTTCTGAATGATATGAGAAAACTTTAAATTATGCGACTAAATATTTTACATCATGAATATTTTTATAAGGTGAGGTGAACTATTAAAAATATTAACCAAAATAAATTATGAAATATATAGATTTTGGATATTTTAAAATTCTAAGCAAAAGGAAAATAAGTACAAAACCAATTTTACCTAATAATAAATCACGGATTGCTTCTGTCGGGTTCACCGTCGCGGTGTTTTTGCACAAAAAAACCCTGTGTTTTTAAGTAATTAACCCGCACTCCAGAATTTTGGGCTATCACCTAGCTTCTTCCATCGCTCATACGGGCCTGGTTGGGCCTGTGCCCATGGTAAATATTATGTAGAATCTACGCAACAATAATCAAGGTACCCTGGAATGGTACCACCTTGCTTCATTGAATGAATTATTGCCAATTTAAATACAATCGCAAGTTTTATGCAATATCAACCAGCAACGAGCACACACGAGGAGGCACACAAAAGGGAAACGGGGCGGGCTAGCTGGTGCTCGTGCAGACCAGATGGGGGATCACAGAGAGAGAAGAAAGGGGAGGCGGGAGAGTGGGCTGCGAGGCTCTCACACTCACCTCGTTCGTGACCCTGCTGGGCGACGACGAGCAAGGGGAGGCGCGAGGGAGGATAAGGGGGCGCCAAACTACGGAGGAGATGGGCTCGTTGACGGGCGCGGATTGCCGGAGCACAGGCGGAGGCGGGCGGTTCGCGAGCGCTGGCAGCGACACACAGGAACGAGGAGGAAGGGACCGATCGGGAGAGTGTGGACCTAGAGGGTCAGTCTGGTTGGTTTGGTGGAGAGGGAAAATGGCAGAGAGTTTGGACATGGGGCTATTTTCCCTGGTCTCAAAAAAATGAGATTGATCAAGGAAAATATAAATAGTCATTTGTGGGAGCTATGATCCAACTCATTTGAATTCAAATGGGTTTGAAAAAGGAAGTGGGTATTTGGAAGGTCAAGAAAATGTTGAGATTTTGGTGGGGCTTTAATACATGCAGAAAGAATTATTGGCAAGGTTGACACCAAACTTGAAGGAGAAAAGGCATGCGATTTATTTTGCAAGTGTGTTTATGGGTGATTCCAAATAATGGAATGTTTTATTATAGCTACCTACAATATTGGGAGGATATGTTATAAAGAGAAATTACCATGTGAAATCACTCAATTTAATATAGATATAAAGATCTATGCAACTTATTTATATGAGAAAACATTTGGGTTGCAAAAAGTTAATGGCATAATGATGCAATGAAAAATAACATAGAACAAACAATATAATAGTAATTATGGAAATAATCGCTCTCGGGCTGTCACAACTCTTCCCCACTTAGGCGCGCCGGACGCAAGCGGTGCTACCTTTGTCGGTGTAGTGAAAACCAGGGCTACACTAACCGCCGAGCATGGGTCACGACTGTATGCAATTACACTAAGGAGGATCCGTCTTCGCCGACAAGCGCTACATCGGCAAGCAGAACTCAAGCCACCGTCCCGGCAAGGAGCATCCTACCCTGTCGGGGAGGACAGATACAAGGCGAAGAGAAGTAACCAAGCCAGAGGCCAGAAGACGATGATCCTCAGCGAGATCCTTGCCGAGGAAATCCACGAGACCCCGGGCAAGATCCTTGCCGGGGACGAGCATGACGCCACGGCAAGATTCTTGCCGGGGCCCCGGCAAGACCCTTGCCGAGGACATCAGCGGGGCCGCAGCCAGGCCCACGCCAGCCAAGTATCCGCCGCCGTTCGCATGCAGCTGCCGACCCAACCAGATGGGCCGAACACTGCGTG
Source organism: Aegilops bicornis (assembly GCA_021605145.1). NCBI lineage: Eukaryota > Viridiplantae > Streptophyta > Magnoliopsida > Poales > Poaceae > Aegilops > Aegilops bicornis. The sequence goes on along the minus strand of CM038670.1, from coordinate 767,073,830 downwards.
GCAACACACATCCCTTCTTGAAGACTCCACAACGCGCCACCACAGCTGCCTGCCTGCCTACATGGCGCCAAGACGCATCGCTGGCGAGGCGCTGGTCGAAGCAAGGAGGAGCGGCGACGAACGGGACATGCCTCGCCCCATCCCCCAATAAAGCAAGAGGACACATAAGCGGCGCATTAAAGGCGTTTGTTATGTGATGTTAGGCGATAAGCTTGGACACTGTAGATACTTTCCACCTCCTGTATACCACTGTGGCGACCCCTTTGACATATAAAAGGAGGCCCAAGGCGTACCGAGGAAAGGGATCGAACTCCGGACCAGGAAAAGGATTCGGCTCTTTCGAACCCCTCAGCACCTAGAGCTAGTTCGAGAGCTCAAGAACACTAAATACATCCATCAAAGCAGGATCGTAGGGTTTTACGCATCTTTGCGGCCCGAACCTAGGTAAAGTCCCTTTGTGTTGTCTACTAGTCCCGCTCTTCTCACGATCCCGTGCCCGCAAACCGTAGAAGGGATTCGGTGATCCCATAGGTGTCGTTTCCCACCGACACCTGCAATAGCTCTCGCTTTGCCGCCGGTGCCAGCAACAACCTCGGACAGCAGACCGCATCTCACATGTGTGAATCGTCTACGCGGGCAGCGGTGGCGCACAAGAGAGTATTGGAGAATGGAAAAAATAAATAAGGAAGTGCCCTCACGGCGACGCACAAGGGAGTACTATTTTTTTAGTAGAACACAAGTAGTACTAGAGCAGGGGTAGGAAGACGAGTTCGTGGGTCCATCTGTGTAAGTTAACTAATTTGTTTGGGCAAAGCTCAAATAATGAAAAAAATCTTCCCAACCAAACAACCAACTATCCGTAAAAATTACCAAACAAAAATGCCCAAAACTTTAACACATAAAAATAGTTTAAAAATATGTCAAAAAAAAATGTTCATATTTTTTGTAAACACATAAAAATTCCCCAAAAAAAACTTTTTACTAAAAAATCATTGAAATGTACAACAGGAAAACATACTTTTCAAAGAAAAACATCTGTTAAAAATGTTAATTTAAAGGAAAATTTCCAATTTTCATAAAATGTTAACTATTCATCAAATGGTGTTACATTTTAAATGTATACATTGAATTTTATTTAAAATAAGGAAATTTCCATGTTGTACATTACCATGGACGTTTATTAAAATTGAATATAAAAAATGATGCCAAATAACACTTGAAGCAAGATGTGCTCCTTTTATCGCCCGGTGCAACGCGCGATCATTTGTACTAGCGAAGCTAACTTACAAAAAAGCAAACGGGACAAAAGAAGAGTGCGCTACTGTACCGTCCCACTGCCTCCTCGCCTATACCGAGCCAACTTTTTGTCTCGCTAGAAGTGAGATATATATGGCTGTTTTCTTTATGTGTGACTTTGAGCACACGATGGACAGGCGAAAGTACCCAATATAACACGACAGGATGAACAGTACAAGATTATCTCTTATTCTCTTTTTTAGTATTATTTTATTATCTCCGCCCAACTTAGTTGTTTTAATTTGGTAGATACGGATGTATCATACATCTATATTCAGACAAATATTGAGTCAACTAATTAGGCACGGAAGGAGTATTATTATATTCTTAATGTGCCGTTGCCAACACACAACTGGAGTAAACCTTTTCGTATTCTATATGCTGGTGCCTTGCACGTTATTCTGTTCAAATAGTACAAAATCACGAACACCGTCGCCGTTAATTCGAAGCTGCCAGCAGAGCGCGTTCACAAGTGTAAAGTGTTCATCCATGTGCCCACCAAGCCACCCATGAGGATAAACAATATGGGGTGGCAGATTTCACACGACGATTCCCCTCGTGTATAAGCCAACCGTCCAAGCACAAACTCAGCACCAAACAAAAAGCACACTCCTACACCTGAAGACACCAACAGTGGAGATAAGAGTTCAATAGGGACAATATTGCCCGAGAGATGGCTAGTAGATCATCTTTGCTGCAACTGCTGGTCGTGGCAGTAGTCGTGGTGCAGTTTCTCGGGTCAGAAGCCGGCGGCATTTCCATCTACTGGGGTCAGAATGGTGGAGAAGGCACGCTGGCTGCAACCTGCGCCACTGGCAACTACAAATTTGTCAACATCGCCTTCCTTTCCTCCTTCGGCAATGGCCAACCGCCAGTCCTCAACCTGGCAGGCCACTGCGTCCCAACCAACGGCGGGTGCGCTAGCCTAAGCTCCGACATCAAGTCATGCCAAAGCAACGGCGTCAAGGTCATGCTCTCCATCGGTGGTGGGGCAGGCGGCTACTACCTTTCCTCATCCCAGGACGCCAAGAATGTCGCGACGTATCTGTGGAACAACTTCCTAGGAGGTAAGTCATCTTCACGGCCTCTCGGTGATGCAGTCCTCGACGGCATCGACTTCGATATCGAGGGCGGTACACCCCTGCACTGGGACGATCTTGCAAGGTTCCTAAAAGGGTATAGCAACTCCGGCAAGAGAGTGTACTTGATCGCCGCGCCACAGTGCCCTTTTCACGATGCGCGTGGGTGGGGCGCCCTAAACACCGCCTCTTTGACTATGTGTGGGTGCAGTTCTACAACAACGCTCCTTGTCAAGATACTTCAGGCAGCACTTCCAATCTAGCTGATTCGTGGAAGCGATGGTTGACAGTTCCTGCAAAGCAGATCTTCCTTGGTCTCCGGCGTCACCTCGGGCCGGGAGCGGGTTCATCCCGGCTGATGACCTAAAGTCAGATGTTCTCCCATTGATCAAGAGTGCGGGTAAGTATGGTGGGATCATGTTGTGGTCGAAGTATTATGATGACCAAGATGGCTATAGCTCTTCGGTGAAGAGTGATGTTTGAGAGGGTTGCCTTTCATCTGATCGATATGAGTGGCACTTCTTTGTATTGTGTGAGGATTCATTTTATTTCCCCTTGTGATTTGTAAGTTATTATGTGGTGCTAGATTGTCGTGTGTAATATAAATAAATTTTTACTTACTTGAAAAGGTTTGCATGTCATGGCTGGTTTTCATTTATATTAAATGGTTTTGGGTGCACATAGAAAAAATACAAAGCCCCTTTTGAACAAAGCTGCAAAAAATTCAAAGCAACATCGAAGAGGCATCACAACAGGCCAAATCCCTGCCCACGCCCATAAATAATAGAACATTACTCTCGAAATAGGATTTCACCCTGCTTTATAAATAAAGCAATCACACAACAGAGTACACGCCCGAACGATACAAAGTGGTGGGTAACCCTCACACAATGCCGATCCTAAGATGGCAGACCACGAACACCTTGACGCAACGAAAACCAATACATGAAGAACTAAAAACACCACCACCGGCCCCCAACTCACATGTCCCGCTCCTGCATCGTTCGCCTCTGCCGGCAACCGCTGAAGCCATCGGCAACACCTCCCTAACTCTGCTAAAGACTGAGGTACCTGCATGTCTTTTTTGTGAGGCCTTGTTCGCTCGATGGTCTACGCAATTAACAAACCTTCTCCTTTCCGTTTGTTCTTGAAGGCTGCTCCATGGCGATCTGCATGTCTTTGTTTGTGAGGGAAAGTATCCAGTGCTCCCAGCCTTGGGTACTCCCAATGCTCCAATGTCAAAAAACGGTTTTAAATGTTTCAAAAAATTCCAGGAAAAAATGAGAATGTTCACAAGGAATGTCACTACATCCCCTAAAAATTTCAGGTAAAAATCGAAATGTACATTGAGAAACAAAAAGAGAAATCCATATCTAAATAGTGTCAATGTTGCTTTTGTCTCTTCTTGACACTATTCATGCTAGATTTCACATTTTGTTTCTCAATGTGTGTTGTTCAGTTTGGACCTGAAATTTCTAGGGCTTGTAGCCACATATAATGTGAACATTCACAATTTTTTTTGATTTTTTTGAAATATTAAAAAAAATGTTTTTTGAACATTAGAGCACTGGGAGTACCCCAAGGCTGGGAGCATTGGATACTTTCCCTTGTTTGCGAAACTAGTCTGTGTGGACTGTGTACAGGGAACTTTTTATGCTGATTTTAATCCCTGTGGTGCTAGTCTGCTAAACATTATATTTTCTACTTCCAGATTTATGTTGGACTTTTATCTTTGGTATCAGTTGATTTCAATTTTTGGTTAAATTTCGATCAAAATTCAAATTTTGGTTGAACAATTTCGTCCAAGATTTTACCGGAATATTTGAAATGACCGAATTTCGGCCATCTCGGTCAGGGCCGAGAAAATTCACAAACCAAAAGCCAAAACATAGGGCCATGGACGAGCTTCTCGGCGGCGTCGCTGCTTTCGTGCATGGCAAACATATCTTGCCTACCCCGCAGACATCTGAAGAAACCAATAAACCTTTGCTGTAACCCGTGACAGAAAGTCAGATACATGCCCCAGTCCAAATCCAGAGAGAAAAAGGACGGCAAGAAGCAGACTTTGTACCTCAAACGGAAACAGGTTGGAGAAAAAGGTTGTTGCCGTCGCCATGCCGCCTCACGGGTCTGCGCAAAAGGTCGAGCCTTCTCATCGCCGTCGTTTTCTGACCGGCCGCGGTCTCCGGTGGTGCGTCCATCGGCCACGGCGAGCGAAACGGGCGGAGAAAAGAGGGAGAGAAGGATGGAAAAGGGTAACATGAGTCTTTTTGCGATGGCGGCGCACCCTCTTCTGACGGCGGTGATGCGGGCCCGGCTGCCTCCGTGGCGATTGGGTTGGGAGAGTGTGGATACGGTTGTTGGCGTGTGTGGGGAAGAGACTTGGTTTGTAACGGGTCGGGCGTATCTGGGACCTGTTCCTTCCTCTCTCTTTCTTCGGGTCGATGGAAACGACCAATAGTGGGGCAGTAACAAAGCAACCGAAAAGGCAGTGCCATCGCCATCCCCTGCTGCCCACGTGGCATAGCCCAGCGCCCGCTCCTTCCCCTGCGTTAATGCTTCTCGATGATCCTACTTTTGTTCTCTTTTTGTTAGGCGATTGTGTTTTATGGTCGAGGAGGACCTGCTTAGTTGCGTAGTTGAGCAGAAATGCATCAGCTTCTGTTTTGGTTCGATGAACCGGGTCAGAATTTTTAGCCCGACCTGTTTTGTTGGACATACAAACATACAATTGTCGGCTGTGTTTGGACACATGTGTCATCTGTTTATTTGTCCGAAATTTGAATGAAATTCAATTGGAAATCAATCAAATGTTAAATAGACAGTCCATTTTTTTCAATTAAGATCCCTAACCCTAAGTCCTAAGTGTCGCGCTGTGGGCAAGCGCGGTGTAGGGTGCAGCATGGTGGCAGCATGCTGCCAATAGCATGGAGGCAGCTGTGAGCCTGTGAGGCTTACATGTGGACAACTAGCTACGTCTGCATGAGAATTTGTATCTTTACTAACTACTTTTACGTGTTTGCATAACATTGAGAGAGCTACCATGTGACACATGTGGTAAGTAATCCAAACAATTCAAAAAATTCAAAAGGAGAGAGCTGGGAGAAGGTACGAACCAATGGTTATGACTTATGAGTTGGATTAGTGGATGGCGTGATTGTCTGAATACTTGGTTTGCAGGTTTGAGCTTTCTCAAACAGAAGTATAATATTTATGATTTATTGCGAAAAAATAATTCAGATTTCAATTATGTGAATAAACTTCTTTGTCATTCATTGTCACAGAATTGTCTGCTATATTGTCTTGTAGAGAAACCTCTTAGTTTTTCCTATGGAGGATGTCAAAAATAAAAAAAGCAGGGTGCCTTTCCTATAAGTCATGTACAGACTACAGACCATGTATTATTCTTTTGTGTTAAATAAATATATTTAAGTAGCATATATAGATCATTGGTCCTTTAAACGAGTAAATAGCAAAAAACTACCATATTACGGGCTAGGGTTACAAATAAATACCACTTTTCTTAATTTCTCAAAATGATACCATAAATTTGGTTCGTTGTTCCATAAAAAAACAAATGACCGAATGGTTACATTTTAAGCGAGGTTATGACATATAGGGTGATACCTCTCCAACGTATCTATAATTTGTGAAATATTCATACAATATTTACCTAAGTTCTACTCCTCCTTTCCTAAATATAAGTCTTTTTAGTATTTCAATGCGGACTACATACGGATGTATATGGATGTACTTTATAGTGTATATTCACTCATTTTGCTTTATATGTAGTCCGTAGTGAAATCTCTAAAAGATATATAATTAGGAACATAGCTTAGTACATGGTTTTGGTGCACTTATATATGGTTTTAGTGGACTAACCTATTGACCTGGTGCCCAGTGTGCCAGTTCCTATACTTTTTTTTGCTATTTTTGTTTCGCAGAAAATCAATACCAAATAAAGTCCAAATGCCATGAAAATTTACGGTGACTTATTATGTAAAAGAAGAGACCCCCAAAGCCTGGGACGTGGACCTGACGAAGTCCAGGGGAGCCACGAGCTTAGGGGGTGGGGGGCTCCCCATTGGGTGTGGGGTGAGCTCGTGGGTCCCTCGGGACTCCCCCTTAGGTGAAAACAAAGCCAAAAATGGCATGAATATTATTTTGGAAACCATGCAAACATTTGTTATGTGTAAGAACATGTTATTAAAATGGCATCAACAAATATTTTTGTATTATGCACATTTTTATAAAATGGTGAGATTTCTTTTAAAAACATGAAAATGTATTTTAAACACATGAATATTTTTAAAATTCATTAACGATTGGTTGAAATGGTACACATGTTTTTTCCAAAATAGATAAAATTTAGAATTTTAATGAAAATTCTAAAACAATGTCATGAGAAAAATTATAAACATGTCATATTTTGAATGTCATGGACATTTTTCTGAATGATATGAGAAAACTTTAAATTATGCGCGACTAAATATTTTACATCATGAATATTTTTATAAGGTGAGGTGAACTTTTAAAAATATTAACCAAAATAAATTATGAAATATATAGATTTTGGATATTTTAAAATTCTAAGCAAAAGGAAAATAAGTACAAAACCAATTTTACCTAATAATAAATCACGGATTATACATCGGGTTCACCGTCATGTGTTTTGCACAAAAAACCCTGTGTTTTTAAGTAATTAACCAAGACTCCAGAATTTTGGGCTATCACCTAGCTTCTTCCATCGCTCATACGGGCCTGGTTGGGCCTGTGCCCATGGTAAATATTATGTAGAATCTACGCAACAATAATCAAGGTACCCTGGAATGGTACCACCTTGCTTCATTGAATGAATTATTGCCAATTTAAATACAATCGCAAGTTTTATGCAATATCAACCAGCAACGAGCACACACGAGGAGGCACACAAAAGGGAAACGGGGCGGGCTAGCTGGTGCTCGTGCAGACCCGGATGGGGATCACAGAGAGAAGAGAAAAGGGGAGCGGGAGAGTGGGCTGCGAGGCTCACACTCACCTCGCTCGTGACCCCGCTGGGCGACGACGAGCAAGGGAGGCGCGAGGGAGGATAAGGGGGCGCCAAACTACGGAGGAGATGGGCTCGTTGACGGGCGCGGATTGCCGGAGCACAGGCGGAGGCGGGCGGTTCGCGAGCGCTGGCAGCAACGCACAGGAACGAGGAGGAAGGGACCGATCGGGAGAGTGTGGACCTAGAGGTTCAGTCTGGTTGGTTTGGTGGAGAGGGAAAATGGCAGAGAGTTTGGACATGGGGCTATTTTCCCTGGTCTCAAAAATGAGATTGATCAAGGAAAATATAAATAGTCATTTGTGGGAGCTATGATCCAACTCATTTGAATTCAAATGGGTTTGAAAAAGGAAGTGGGTATTTGGAAGGTCAAGAAAATGTTGAGATTTTGGTGGGGCTTTAATACATGCAGAAAGAATTATTGGCAAGGTTGACACCAAACTTGAAGGAGAAAAGGCATGCGATTTATTTTGCAAGTGTGTTTATGGGTGATTCCAAATAATGGAATGTTTTATTATAGCTACCTAAAATATTGGGAGGATATGTTATAAAGAGAAATTACCATGTGAAATCCCTCAATTTAAAATAGATCAAAAGATCTATGCAACTTATTTATATGAGAAAACATTTGGGTTGCAAAAAGTTAATGGCATAATGATGCAATGAAAAATAACATAGAACAAACAATATAATAGTAATTATGGAAATAATCGCTCTCGGGCTGTCACAACTCTTCCCCACTTAGGTGCGCGGACTTAGCGGTGCTACTATTTGTCGGTGTAGTGAAAACCAGGGCTACACTAACCGCCGAGCATGGGCCACGACTGTATGCAATTACACTAAGGAGGATCCGTCTTCGCCGACAAGCGCTACATCGGCAAGCAGAACTCAAGCCACCGTCCCGGCAAGGAGCATCCTACCCTGCCGGGGAGGACAGATACAAGGCGAAGAGAAGTAACCAAGCCAGAGGCCAGAAGACGATGATCCTCGGCGAGATCCTTGCCGAGGAAATCCACGAGACCCCCGGCAAGATCCTTGCCGGGGACGAGCACGACGCCACGGCAAGATTCTTGCCGGGGCCCCGGCAAGACCCTTGCCGAGGACATCAGCGGGGCCGCAGCCAGGCCCACGCCAGCCAAGTATCCGCCGCCGTTCGCATGTAGCTGCCGACCCAACCAGTTGGGCAGACACCTGCGTGGCAACACACATCCCTTCTTGAAGACTCCACAACCGCGCCACCACAGCTGCCTGCCTGCCTACATGGCGCCGCACGCATCGCTGGCCAGGGCGCGTGTCGAAGCAAGGAGGAGCGGCGACGAACGGGACATGCCTCGCCCCCATCCCCCAATAAAGCAAGAGGACACATAAGCGGCGCATTAAAGGCGTTTGTTATGTGATGTTAGGCGATAAGCTTGGACACTGTAGATACTTTTCACCTCCTGTATACCACTGTGGCGACCCCTTTGACATATAAAAGGAGGCCCAAGGCGTACCGAGGAAAGGGATCGAACTCCGGACCAGGAAAAGGATTCGGCTCTTTCGAACCCCTCAGCACCTAGAGCTAGTTCGAGAGCTCAAGAACACTAAATACATCCATCAAAGCAGGATCGTAGGGTTTTACGCATCTTTGCGGCCCGAACCTAGGTAAAGTCCCTTTGTGTTGTCTACTAGTCCCGCTCTTCTCACGATCCCCGTGCCCCGCAACCGTAGAAGGGATTCCAGTGATCCCATAGGTGTCGCTTTCCCACCGACACCTGCAATAGCTCTCGCTTTGCCGCCGGTGCCAGCAACAACCTCGGACAGCAGACCGCATCTCACATGTGTGAATCGTCTACGCGGGCAGCGGTGGCGCACAAGAGAGTATTGGAGAATGGAAAAAATAAATAAGGAAGTGCCCTCACGGCGACGCACAAGGGAGTACTATTTTTTTAGTAGAACACAAGTAGTACTAGAGCAGGGGTAGGAAGACGAGTTCGTGGGTCCATCTGTGTACGTTAACTAATTTGTTTGGGCAAAGCTCAAATAATGAAAAAAATCTTCCCAACCAAACAACCAACTATCCGTAAAAAATATCAAACAAAAATGCCCAAAACTTTAACACATAAAAATAGTTTAAAAATATGTCAAAAAAATATGTTCATATTTTTTGAAAACACTTAAAAATTCCCCAAAAACACTTTTACTAAAAAAATCATTCGAAATGTACAACAGGAAAACATACTTTTCAAAGAAAAACATCTGTTAAAAATGTTAATTTAAAGGGAAAATTTCCAATTTTCATAAAAATGTTAACTATTCATCAAATGGTGTTACATTTTAAATGTATACATTGAATTTTATTTAAAATAAGGAAATTTCCATGTTGTACATTACCATGGACGTTTATTAAAATTGAATATAAAAAATGATGCCAAATAACACTTGAAGCAAGATGTGCTCCTTTTATCGCCCGGTGCAACGCGCGATCATTTGTACTAGCGAAGCTAACTTACAAAAAAGCAAACGGGACGAAAGAAGAGTGCGCTACTGTACCGTCCCACTGCCTCCTCGCCTATACCGAGCCAACTTTTTGTCTCGCTAGAAGTGAGATATATATGGCTGTTTTCTTTATGTGTGACTTTGAGCACACGATGGACAGGCGAAAGTACCCAATATAACACGACAGGAGGAACAGTACAAGATTATCTCTTATTCTCCTTTTAGTATTATTTTATTATCTCCGCCCAACTTAGTTGTTTTAATTTGGTAGATACGGATGTATCATACATCTATATTCAGACAAATATTGAGTCAACTAATTAGGCACGGAAGGAGTATTATTGTATTCTTAATGTGCCGTTGCCAACACACAACTGGAGTAAACCTTTTCGTATTCTATATGCTGGTGCCTTGCACGTTATTCTGTTCAAATAGTACAAAATCACGAACACCGTCGCCGTTAATTCGAAGCTGCCAGCAGAGCGCGTTCACAAGTGTAAAGTGTTCATCCATGTGCCCACCAAGCCACCCATGAGGATAAACAATATGGGGTGGCAGATTTCACACGACGATTCCCCTCGTGTATAAGCCAACCGTCCAAGCACAAACTCAGCACCAAACAAAAAAGCACACTCCTACACCTGAAGACACCAACAGTGGAGATAAGAGTTCAATAGGGACAATATTGCCCGAGAGATGGCTAGTAGATCATCTTTGCTGCAACTGCTGGTCGTGGCAATAGTCGTGGTGCAGTTTCTCGGGTCAGAAGCCGGCGGCATTTCCATCTACTGGGGTCAGAATGGTGGAGAAGGCACGCTGGCTGCAACCTGCGCCACTGGCAACTACAAATTTGTCAACATCGCCTTCCTTTCCTCCTTCGGCAATGGCCAGCCGCCAGTCCTCAACCTGGCAGGCCACTGCGTCCCAACCAACGGCGGGTGCGCTAGCCTAAGCTCCGACATCAAGTCATGCCAAAGCAATGGCGTCAAGGTCATGCTCTCCATCGGTGGTGGGGCAGGCGGCTACTACCTTTCCTCATCCCAGGACGCCAAGAATGTCGCGACGTATCTGTGGAACAACTTCCTAGGAGGTAAGTCATCTTCACGGCCTCTCGGTGATGCAGTCCTCGGCGGCATCGACTTCGATATCGAGGGCGGTACACCCCTGCACCGGGACGATCTTGCAAGGTTCCTAAAAGGGTATAGCAACTCCGGCGGAGAGTGTACTTGACTGCCGCGCCACGGTGCCCTTTTCACGATGCATGGGTGGAGGCGCCCTAAACACCGGCCTCTTTGACTATGTGGGTGCAGTTCTACAACAACGCTCCTTGTCAAGATACTTCAGGCAGCACTTCCAATCTAGCTGATTCATGGAAGCGATGGTTGACAGTTCCTGCAAAGCAGATCTTCCTTGGTCTCCCGGCGTCACCTCAGGCCGCCGGGAGCGGGTTCATCCCGACTGATGACCTAAAGTCAGATGTTCTCCCATTGATCAAGAGTGCGGGTAAGTATGGTGGGATCATGTTGTGGTCGAAGTATTATGATGACCAAGATGGCTATAGCTCTTCGGTGAAGAGTGATGTTTGAGAGGGTTGCCTTTCATCTGATCGATATGAGTGGCACTTCTTTGTATTGTGTGAGGATTCATTTTATTTCCCCTTGTGATTTGTAAGTTATTATGTGGTGCTAGATTGTCGTGTGTAATATAAATAAATTTTTACTTACTTGAAAAGGTTTGCATGTCATGGCTGGTTTTCATTTATATTAAATGGTTTTGGGTGCACATAGAAAAAATACAAAGCCCCTTTTGAACAAAGGTGCAAAAAATTCAAAGCAACATCGAAGAGGCATCACAACAGGCCAAATCCCTGCCCACGCCCATAAATAATAGAACATTACTCTCGAAATAGGATTTCACCCTGCTTTATAAATAAAGCAATCACACAACAGAGTACACGCCCGAACGATACAAAGTGGTGGGTAACCCTCACACAATGCCGATCCTAAGATGGCCGGGCCACGAACACGCGACGCAACCGAAAACCAATACATGAAGAACTAAAAACACCACCACCGGCCCCCCAACTCACATGTCCCGCTCCTGCATCGTTCGCCTCTGCCGGCAACCGCTGAAGCCGTCGGCAACACCTCCCTAACTCTGCTAAAGACTGAGGTACCTGCATGTCTTTTTTGTGAGGCCTTGTTCGCTCGATGGTCGACGCAATTAACAAACCTTCTCCTTTCCGTTTGTTCTTGAAGGCTGCTCCATGGCGATCTGCATGTATTTGTTTGTGAGGGAAAGTATCCAGTGCTCCCAGCCTTGGGTACTCCCAATGCTCCAATGTCAAAAAACGGTTTTAAATGTTTCAAAAATTTCCAGGAAAAAATGAGAATGTTCACAAGGAATGTCACTACATCCCCTCAAAATTTCAGGTAAAAATCGAAATGTACATTGAGAAACAAAAAAGAGAAATCCATATCTAAATAGTGTCAATGTTGCTTTTGTCTCTTCTTGACACTATTTATGCTAGATTTCACATTTTTGTTTCTCAATGTGTGTTTCGAGTTTGGACCTGAAATTTCTAGGGCTTGTAGCCACATATAATGTGAACATTCACAATTTTTTACGATTTTTTTGAAATATTAAAAAAATGTTTTTTGAACATTGGAGCACTGGAGTACCCAAGGCTGGGAGCATTGGATACTTTCCGTTGTTTGCGAAACTAGTCTGTGTGGACTGTGTACAGGGAACTTTTTATGCTGATTTTAATCCCTGTGGTGCTAGTCTGCTAAACATTAAATTTTCTACTTCCAGATTTATGTTGGACTTTTATCTTTGGTATCAGTTGCTTTCAATTTTTGGTTAAATTTCGATCAAAATTCAAATTTTGGTTGAACAATTTCGTCCAAGATTTTACCGGAATATTTGAAATGACCGAATTTTGGCCATCTCGGTCAGGGCCGAGAAAATTCACAAACCAAAAGCCAAAACATAGGGCCATGGACGAGCTTCTCGGCGGCGTCGCTGCTCGTGCATGGCAAACATATCTTGCCTACCCCGCAGACATCTGAAGAAACCAATAAACCTTTGCTGTAACCCGTAGACAGAAAGTCAGATACACGCCCCAGTCCAAATCCAGAGAGAAAAAGGACGGCAAGAAGCAGACTTTGTACCTCAAACGGAAACAGGTTGGAGAAAAAGGTTGTTGCCGTCGCCGTGCCGCCTCACGGGTCTGCGCAAAAGGCCGAGCCTTCTCATCGCCGTCGTTTTCTGACCGGCCGCGGTCTCCGGTGGTGCGTCCATCGGCCACGGCGAGCGAAACGGGCGGAGAAAAGAGGGAGAGAAGGATGGAAAAGGGTAACATGAGTCTTTTGCGATGGCGGCGCACCCTCTTCTGCGACGGCGGTGCGGGCCCTGCTGCCTCCGTCGCGAGTGGGTTGGGAGAGAGGAGAAGGGAGGTGGCGTGTGTGGGGAAGAGACATGGGTTGTAACGGGTCGGGCGTATCTGGGACCTCTTCCTTCCTCTCTCTTTCTTCGGGTCGAAGGAAACGACCAATAGTGGGGCAGTAACAAAGCAAACGAAAAGGCAGTGCCATCGCCATCCCCTGCTGCCCACGTGGCATAGCCCAGCGCCCGCTCCTTCCCCACACGTTAATGCTTCTCGATGATCCTACTTTTGTTCTCTTTTTGTTAGGCGATTGTGTTTTATGGTCGAGGAGGACCTGCTTAGTTGCGTAGTTGAGCAGAAATGCATCAGCTTCTGTTTTGGTTCGATGAACCGGGTCAGAATTTTAGCCCGACCTGTTTTGTTGGACATACAAACATACAATTGTCGGCTGTGTTTGGACACATGTGTCATCTGTTTATTTGTCCGAAATTTGAATGAAATTCAATTGGAAATCAATCAAATGTTAAATAGACAGTCCATTTTTTTCAATTAAGATCCCAAACCCTAAGTCCTAAGTGTCGCGCTCTGGGCAAGCGCGGTGTAGGGTGCAGCACGGTGGCAGCATGCTGCCAACAGCATGGAGGCAGCTGTGAGCCTGTGAGGCTTACATGTGGACAACTAGCTACGTCTGCATGAGAATTTGTATCTTTACTAACTACTTTTACGTGTTTGCATAACATTGAGAGAGCTACCATGTGACACATGTGGTAAGCAATCCAAACAATTCAAAAAATTCAAAAGGAGAGAGCTGGGAGAAGGTACGAACCAATGGTTATGACTTATGAGTTGGATTAGTGGATGGCGTGATTGTCTAAATACTTGGTTTGCAGGTTTGAGCTTTCTCAAACAGAAGTATAATATTTATGATTTATTGCGAAAAAATAATTCAGATTTCAATTATGTGAATAAACTTCTTTGTCATTCATTGTCACAGAATTGTCTGCTATATTGTCTTGTAGAGAAACCTCTTAGTTTTTCCTATGGAGGATATCAAAAATATAAAAAAAACGGGTGCCTTTCCTATAAGTCATGTACAGACTACAGACCATGTATTATTCTTTTGTGTTAAATAAATATATTTAAGTAGCATATATAGATCATTGGTCCTTTAAACGAGTAAATAGCAAAAAACTACCACATTACGGGCTAGGGTTACAAATAAGTACCACTTTTCTTAATTTCTCAAAATGATACCATAAATTTGGTTCGTTGTTCCATAAAAAAAACAAATGACCGAATGGTTACATTTTAAGCGAGGTTATGACATATAGGGTGATACCTCTCCAACGTATCTATAATTTGTGAAATATTCATACAATATTTACCTAAGTTCTACTCCCTCCTTTCCTAAATATAAGTCTTTTTAGTATTTCAATGCGGACTACATACGGATGTATATGGATGTACTTTATAGTGTATATTCACTCATTTTGCTTTATATGTAGTCCGTAGTGAAATCTCTAAAAAGATATATAATTAGGAACATAGCGAGTACATGGTTTTGGTGCACTTATATATGGTTTTAATGGACTAACCTATTGACCTTGTGCCCAGTGCCAGTTCCTATTTTTTTTTGCTATTGTTGTTTCGCAGAAAATCAATACCAAACAAAGTCCAAATGCCATGAAAATTTACGGTGATTTATTATGTACAAGAAGAGACCCCCAAAGCCTGGGAGGTGGACCAGACGACGTCCAGGGGAGCCACGAGCTTAGGAGGCGCCCTCCCCATAGGGCGTGTGGGCTGAGCTCGTGGGTCCCTCGGGACTCCCCCTTAGGTGAAAACAAAGCAAAAAAAAAAATTATAAATAGGGAACTCCCAGAAAGAAACCTAGAACTTCCACATCGCCGTCGCAAGCCTCTACACTGAAGCAATCTCATCTGGACGCCTTTTTCGGCACCCCGCCGGAGGGGGAAATCATCACGGAGGTCACCTTCATCATCCCGACGGTCTCCATGACGAGAAGGGAGTAGTTCACCCTCGGGGCTGAGGGTATGTACCAGTAGCTATGTGTTTGATCTCTCTCTCTCTCTCTCTCTCTCTCATGTTCTTGATTTACCACGAGCTTTGTTAATATAGTGGAATCATATGGTGTTCTTCTCTCCCTATATTGTTGTGATGAATTGAGTCTTTCCCTTTGAGGTTGACTATTATCGGATTGAATTTTTTGGATTTGAGAACACTTGATGTTGTGGATGCTCATGATGACAATGGGGTAATCTAGGCACATAGGTTGATACACGTTTTCAACCTACTTTCTTCAATAGAAACTTTGGGTACTCTTTGAATTACTTTGTGTTGGATTGAATATTATAAATCTGAAATTGTTTGATGCATATCGAATAATTTACTCACAGATACTTGTGGTGACATTGGCGTATGACATTAGAGTTGATTGATGCGTATCATATTGTGTTATTTTAGTACGAACTCTAAGGCTATTTGTGACACTTATAGGGATGCTCAATAGATGGACCGGAAAGGATAACTTTGTGGTGGTTTGCTACCTACAACAATTTCATCTTATGTTCTTCGCTATTGATAAGAACTTTGAAGTGATACTTTATTGCACGTTGAGGGTTTTTTATAGGATTCAATTATGTTAGCACTGTTGAGATATTGCACTAGTGAAAGTATGAAATCTAGGCCTTATTTCTAAGCATTGCAATACCGTTCGTGCTCACTTGTACTACTTGCTACCTTGCTGTTTTTATTATTTCAGATTACAAAAATTATATCTACTATCCATACTACACTTGTATCACCATCTCTTCACCGAACTAGTGCACCTATAAAATTTATCATTTTATTGGCTGTTGGGGGCATAAGAGATTTCTTGTATTTGCTTGCAGGGTTGTTTGAATACAAATAAAAAATAAATCATGCATTTGAAAAAAATATAAACACAATATAAACAAATGTAGCTTAATTAAAAAACATGTTGAAAATTTAAATATAAGTAAAATTAAAATTTCAATTTTTTTAATAAAAATATATTTAAAAATCAACAGAAAACAATTTCTTGTGATATGTTCTACAATTTATAAAAATATTCATTTATGTCAGTCAAATTGAATGTTGATGACTGACAAAAAAATTATCTCATAACATCTAAAATTGCTTCAACAAATAACAAATGTTTTGAGAAATGTATATATGTCCAATAGTCCGTGAAAGCTATTCATGTTTTTTCCAATAAATTAATTAGTTTGAGTAACTTTAGAGAGTTGTATTGGCGAATACCCGTATCAATTAAATCAAGTAGAAAATATCTGAAAGAACTGAAGAGGGGGATAGGGCACAAGGTGCAGAGTATTAGTATCCTCTTCAAGAAAGGAAAAACAGATTTTCAGTGCACGGGGGCAGTGGAGCCCACTTTTTGAACTGCTCAAAAAAGGTGCTTGAAAGATTTGAAAACAATTGATTCTTTTACATGAATATGCATGTGTCTAAGTAGCTGTGAAATTTCGTCCAATAATGCGTGGTGTGCTGCACAAAAAAGACAAAATTTCAGTCCAAAAACAAGAAAAAATACAAGCACCTAATTTGCATGTATTTTGTCTTTTTTATCTTTCACATGCAAGCACGTATATTGCTGAAATTTTGGCCCGTTATACTTCAGTGCTATACGAGTTCGGACACAAAATTTTGTAAAATTTCAAGCCATAAAAATCAGTTTTTTAATAAAAAACAGGCCAATGTACCCGTGGGCAGATGTCAATTTTCAAGAATCGAGACAATTTTCTTAGTCAAAAGAGCATAGAAGTAGTTCTAAAATTAGTAACTTTAGAGAGTTGTGTTGCCCAATACCAGGATAAATTCAATCAACTAGAAAATATCTGAATAAACTGAAGAGTGGAACAGTGCACAACCTGCAGAGTATTAGTATCCTCTTCAAGAAAAGGAAGAACCGAGACAACTTTGCTTGTCAAAAGAGCCTAGAAGTAGTACTAAAATTGATACGATAAAAATAGCATCAAAATGCATACACAAATTCATAATATCACGGTAAAACATAGAAATAGAAATGCAGATGATTGTTTGTCCTCTGTACAGGACTAATCACTACAGGAAACTCTGTCCAGTATTTCCTTCATGAGAAGAGGACAGCTAGCAACCAGATGTTTGAATCCATCAGTCGCCATAACAGCCGGTAGCACATTCCATGCAGCAATGAACTCAACACAAGCTTCCTTGAGATCCTTGCAATGGTGTTGCTCTGCTAAAACCAGTGTTGTTGCCACAGTCTCCACGTCAATGCTCTCACAGAGCTTGCTTTCACAAAGCACCCTCAACCTATCTAGCCCGTATCGATCCGCGGCGACTAGCAAGTGCTGAAGCTTTGCCGTTCTCCCATCTTTCGAGTGCTCATCATCAGGCATGGAATCTGTGTACACAAAATGAAGAAGCGTCTCGAAGACTAGGGGCTCGATGTCGACAACGTTGATGCTCGCCTTCTCCTTCATTGGACCAAATAGCTCTGCCTTGAAAACCGGAGATCTTGCGGCCAGCAAACACCTGTGAGCATGGAACAGTTGGCCACACACATTGAACGTCACATCTGCACCTTGTCCATCTTTCCACATGTGCCTGAGATGGTCTTGCAGATTCGGCTGCGGTACCACGACAAGGTTCCTCTTAGCCACGGTTCGAGGCTCTTTCGTAACGGTGAGAATGCATCGTATAATCAGGTAGCAACCTTTGACGTTGGTCGATGATTTCAGCTCTGATTTCTGAACGAACTGGGACAAGCCCCAGACGGCGCTTTCCGGCGAAAAGACATGTTCAAACTTGGAAAAAGCCAAACTGGTTACCAACACCCGTGTTTTGCCCTCTTTTACTAGCGTATTGAAGGTAAACTTGGTTTTCACGTCCTTCGCCAGCTCGCTGACACAACATAGAAAGGCTGACGCAACGCCGGTAGAATCCTCCCAGCACCCGTCCGGGTAGAAGTCGATCTTCCAATCGTAGCCAGCGACGCTGAATGTGCTTGAGCTAACGAACTCGCCGACGCCCATGCCGTCGACCTCGGGGTAATTGGTTACCTCGAAATCGTGCGTCGCGGTGAAGCTCTCGGAGATGCATCTTGACGACGTCTTGGGAAGGCTAACTACAGAGGTGGTGGAGTTGCTAGCCATGGCAAAGAGGAATGTGACGAGCGTCGTTGTTGGAACTCACCACGTGTAAAAAACTTTATTTCTTATCAACCTTCCAGTGTTACAAACTCATGGCATAGTGCCTGTATATATATTCGCACGTATTACTCCAGAACTAACCATGATGGCCAGACATACTCGGACTCGGCTTGTTTATACTTTCCTAATATAAACACCCGGGCAGGGCAACCTAGATTCCTATTTGGACATTATAACCGAACTAAGCTATCTAAGCCTAACCACGTGACACATGTGGTAAGCAATCCAAACAATTTAAAAAAAAAGAGCTATCTAAACCTATTGGAATAGTTGTTGCATGCAAGCCGGACTCAATAGGAAATTAGAGCTCCTTTACGGTGATTGGGGCGGTACTGGGAGTATTTTCGAGTACTTACCCCTTCGATTTTTTTTAGCCGTCCGATCTGGTGGGGGATTAAAAATGAATTAACTTAATTAGTTTAATCAGAGAAGGGCATAATGGTCCAAGGTAATTCTTTTTTTCAATCGATCACGTCCACGACCAGAACCATGTCTAGATCTAGTAGCTCGGTCAAGTCCTCCTTCTCGTCCTCTTCCTTCTGTCCGACGAGTCCGGCGAGAGGAACCAATTCACCGTCGTCGGCGTCGTTCTCGTCCTCCTCCTGGTCCCTTTCACTATAAAAGACGTGGTCGGCGGCAGGAAGAAGAATAAGGCGCGACATCTGCGGCCGCAGTGTCGGCGGCGACGATGGCGGCGGTATAGGAGAAAGCCCCCCGCTGATCCCATCGCTTCCGGACTTGCATCTTAAGGTATGAAACGCCCGAATCTCAACTTAATTTGATTCGTAGCCTGCACTTCCTAATTAGATTTGTTTAGTCATCATCGATTTAGGTTTCCCTAGTGCATTCAATTCAATTTAGAATTTTTCATCATCCATGGTCACTTCACTAGTTTATGGGGGACCCAGTTTATGGACGTTTATGATCGCTTGCCATAACATGTACAAGGAGCAAAGTTTAAAATTCCACGCAAGATTTCGTACTGGGTTTTGCATGCATTTATGTTTGTCCTTTCAGATTTTTATTCGTTCGAATTGTGATGCAGGAAGACATGGCGGATGTAAGTCACGAGTCAATGATGGAGTACTATCATATTGCCAACAAGATGTTTAATAGTGAGGATGAAGGTTATACATTCTTTAACAAATATGGTCTTGAGAAAGGTTTTAGTGTCCGGAGAAGCTATGTCGAGTGGGATGGATCCAACTGCCATATAATTTTAAGGAAATTTGTGTGTAGTCGTGAAGGGGTTCGTGAAGAGAAGCACATGAAGAGGAAGATGGAAGATAGAAAGAGGAGGCCACGGAGTATAACTCGTGTAGGGTGTAAAGCTAAATTGGTGATTGCAAGACAGGAGGAAACAGGTCAGTGGTTTGTCAAGGATTTCATCGATGAACACAACCATCCTCTAGCCCCACGGGATCTGTCGTGTCTTTTGCGTTCACACAGAAGAATTAGCGATGAGCAGAAAGCGGACATTGCAGACATGGAAAAATCTGGGATCAGAAAACACCATATTATGGATATTATGTGCATGCAATACGGTGGATATGATGAGGTTGGATGCATTATGAGGGACATTTACAATTTCTGCCATGCTAACAAGCAGGAAACAATTTCTTCCGGGGATGCTCAAACGGTGATCAATCACATGGTGGCGAGGCAAGAGCAAGATTCAGATTTTTTCTTCAGGTACTTGGTTGATGAAGCTGGCCATCTGAAGGGACTGTTCTGGTGTGATAGTCAATCCCGACTTGACTACGAGGCTTTCGGAGACGTTATTGTTTTTGATAGCACATACAGAACCAATAAGTACAATTTGCCATTTGTGCCGTTTGTCGGGTTGAATCACCACCGCAGAACCGTTATTTTTGCATGTGGTATCATTTCACATGAAACAAGCCAGGCATACCAGTGGATGTTACAGACCTTTTCTGATGCTATGGGACAGAAGCGTCCTATATCTGTGATCACGGATGGGGACCTTACAATGCAGAGAGCAATCAGGGTGGTGTGGCCTGACTCAAACCATAGGCTCTGTATATGGCACATTCATCAGAACATTGTACGCCATCTGCATGATGACGCGGTAAAGGAGGAATTCCGATCTTTCATATATGATACATCTTCCATTGAAGAGCATGAGAGAAAATGGTTACACTTCTTACAACGGAATAAAGTAACAAGTGAGGACTCCTGGCTGCATCAGATGTATAAGATGAGAAAACTGTGGTGTGCTCCATATCTTGAGGGACGTTGTTTCCTAGGATTGAGCAGCAATCAACGGAGTGAGAGTTTAAACTCGGTGCTACATACGCATCTTGAGGCTAAGATGACGTTGTTTCAAATGCTAGAGCACTATGAGCGTTGCCTTGCGTCGCGACGCTTGAACGAGGCTCTCCAAGACGTCGAGGCCTTACAGTCCGTTCCGTTCACAGAGGAAAATGCTTCAGTTCTTGAGAAACACGCCGCGAAAGTTTTCACTCCTGCTGTGTTTAAGTTGGTCTTATGGAGCGTAGATGCTGCCAAAAAATGTGAGATCAGAGAGGTACTTGATGCAGCAGAGGTTACCACATACGTTGTGTCTAAGAAGGAAAGAATGGATAAAAAGATCGAAGTGCGCACGGAGTCGAAGGAAGGTCTGCTTCGCAGTATCAGTTGTTCTTGCCGCAAATTGGAATGCGCAGGCACACCATGTTCCCACATATTTTACATATTGGGAATTTTACAAGAAGAAACACTGCCCAGGTGTTGTGTTCCCACTAGGTGGACAATGAGTGCAAAATGTGCATTCGCACCGACCAGAAAGAGCGAGATGTTTGCGTACTCTGCAGCCCTACAAAGGTACCGTAAGCTAAGGAATTTTAGTCACGCAGCATGTTTCAAGGCATGCCACTCTGATGAGGTGTTTCAGCATCTAAAAAGGGTTTTGGAAGGACAAGATGTTTGCAAGGGATCAACAAGTGAACAAGCTGATAGCAAGGGATCAACTAATGCTCAGGGTAACAGCATTAGGTTTGGCCCGTTGATGCCACAATCGGCTAACCTTGATGGTGAAGGTTTCGAAAAGGTTCTGGATCCCGTGCATGTGCCAGGCCGAGGTGCTCCGAAGAAAAGGCTACAAGCAAAGATGAAGAAAACCAGAACAAAGGGTAGATGTAGCTATTGTCATGAGGCAGATGGTCACAATCGACGTACGTGCGCCAAATTGACAGAGGTACCTAATACGCCGTAATTTAATGTTTTAATGTGTCCAAATATATTCCATGGCATTAATAATATCCTTATGCGCGGGATCTCAAAGCAGAACTATGATAGCTACAACATTGCGCGCACGGTCGGACAGCAAGTACGTCGACGATCAACCTGATGTTGGCGTGTGCATTGTCGTCTATGTCTAGTTTCGTGCGACTTTTTCTCTAAAATACTTCATTCTGTCAGTTAGTGACTTCCTCATAATGTATGACTCAGCTATTTGGTTGTCCACTTCCTTGTAACAGTATTAGTTTGGGATATTTTCTTTGCATTTTATATGTGAGTTTTTCAAGTGTAACCTCAAGAATCATGGTTTCTTCGTGGCCAGCGTGTAGCTTGTTTATGTTGCACGATAAAATTTGGAAATAGATGTAATGGAGGAATTATATTTCGCTCCCGAAAACAAAATAAAAGCCTGATAAATCCGAAAAATACTTTAGTCATCCATGCTCTCCAATTGAAGAATATACAAGATGAATACAGATGATGAATCATACTCATCCTACATATCCTCCACGTAGAGTGCAAGGAAAGCTGCTTGCGACATCTTATCACAATGTGTTTGTATTTGCATGTACAACTCACCATGCTACAGGGGAGCCAGGCAAACAAAACAGTGAAAACAACAAAGAAACTGGTGAAGAAATCGCTCCGGACGAGTTATATCGCGTGTGCCGTGGCGTGGGAAACATATCCTCCTCGGGATTTCCGTCAGAGGCCCAGGCAATAGTCTCCGGGATCAGCGCCAGGTGACAGCTGCGGATCCGCGGCAGATCGACCAGACGTGCCAGCTGCGGTCGGCTGCACGCGCGCCTCTGACCCGCCGCTCGACATGCGGCCACCTCGAACCGGGCGAGGCGCGCCCTCCGGTCCGCACCAATCACCGGCGGCCACGCGGCAACTAGATAATGGCCAGGGACGCACGCGCTTTGCGGCCAGCCCGAGTGCTACAAGCGGCGCCCCGCCGTTCGCCAGGCGGACGTGGAGACAGCCCCTGATTCCAGTGGGCCTGCAACATCATGGGCTCATGACGAGTCTGCGAGCCGCCCTGGATCTTCTGCGGCTCCACTCTCACCAGCGCCTCAGCCCGCTGCCACAGAAGATCAGGACCGCCCAGAACCGGCTGCTGCAGGCTAATCTGCCTCGGATTCCGTCGTTGTCCTGTCTCCAGAAAGGGCTATGGGATCTTCTGCGGCCACGAACTCTCCTGCACCTCAATGGTCCCTCTGGAATGCAGTGATTTTTTCGACCACCTCCAAATCACCTCAATTTTGGCACACATGATCTCTTGCACAAACAAAGCTAGGTTTCCAAGGTTTTATATTTTTTTGATTTTTTTTGAATTTATACTGCCCTCTAGACTGACTGATCATAACATCGGTCTATACCTCAAGGGGGCATTGTAAAATATTTTTTTTCCAAATTTTATTTCATGGACATGTTTGGCACATGTGGGTCACTGTGTAAAAGAAAATTTGGGTGATTTGGAGGTGGTGGAAAAAATCACCTTTGTTCAAAAAATGGCCTAAGTTAGACCAAAACGTCCCTCCGGAATGCGGTGATATTTTCGACCACCTCCAAATCACCTCAATTTTGGCACACATTATCTCTTGCACAAACAAAGCTAGGTAAGTCAGTGAGCATGTGTTAAATTTTGTTGACTAATTTCAATATGAATGCAAAAAAATGCACATCTACCATACCAGAGGCAGGAGTTTTCATACACCACGACCTGTATACGATTAGGAACCCAACAGTTGATGGGCCAGGATACAGGCCCCGGGTGTAGATTACACTTCTGCTGGTGGGCCCAATTGGGCAAATAGCATGAACATTAGGCAAAGTACTGCCTGCATATGAGAGGAGCTTGGGTGGGGAGGCACAGCCGGGTATATAAGCTAGTGCGTCTCCCTCTCGCTCGGCGATGTGGGACTAAAATCCCACCATCGTCTGCTCTGCCCTGGTGCGCCCACGCGATGGGCCAGATTAGATGGGCTTTCACAGGCCAGCCTATCCCGCGTGCTAGACCACGCGTGGGTCTAGATGTCTAGGCTGGCCCATGCTTTTCCTTTTGTTTATTTTTTCCTTTTCCTTTTGTTTACATAAAAATTACCTGACCACTCAAAAACTAAAATGAAATTTACATGACGCCTCAAAAAATAACATACAAAAAATTCAAAATGTATTTTTATAAAACACAGCTTTTTTAAATATTTATATTTTCTTTTCTTATAAATAAGTGACATTTTCAAAATTCTAATAAGTAGGTTAATATAACTTTATTAACATATATATTACATCTTATTTCAAATTCTCTTTTTTGCACACACTATTTTTAATAGTCCACACCCTTGTAACAGTATGAGTTTCCGATATTTGGTTTGCATTTTTTATAAATCCGAAAAAATACATTAGTCATCCTTGCTCTCCAATTGAAGAATATATAGGATGAATACAGATGATTAATCATACTCATCCTACATATCCTCCACATAGAGTGCAAGGAAGACCAACACTTGTAATAATCCAATAGATGAAGGTATTTAAGCCGGTGCAGCACTTGCTCGGGGGGCGAGGTGGGACTAAAAACTATTAAGACGTGATCCTGGCTCGAGATCGGTGCAACGTGGGCCGGCCCGCCCTGAATTGCTTGAATGGGTCGGGCTTTGGGGGAGGAGGCGTGGCGGACGTGGGAAACCTACGTGCATGCATGGAATTGCACAGCAGGCGGATCACGCGGGATTATCGAACTGGGCCCGACAGGCGTACATGTGCGGGGCCTGCATAGATTAATTCGGTCGGCCTGTCTCTGGGTGACGACGCGCGGGGGTGCGACGGCCCTTTCTCGTGCGCTTTGGCGGGGATCCGCCTGCGCTTCGATGCACCCTAACACCGCACCGATCCCGAAGCAGATCTCGTCAGGTCTGACTCCGCGGATCCCGAGGATGATTTGCCAGCAATTTTGTCACTTTGTGCCACATAAAATGTCCGTTTGGTTTATTTCTTGCACCATTTTGCAGCAATTTTTTTTCAGTCGCAGTTGTACATGATCCTGCAGCACCTGCTCATTAACAACTACTTCCTCTGTTCGTAAATATAAGTCTTTTTTGAGATTTCAATATGAAATACATACGGAGCAAAATGAGTGAATCTATACCTAAAATACGTCTATATACATTCGTATGTAGTTCACAACTCAAATATCTTAAAAAACATATAGCATTTAGGAACAGACGGAGTGTACAGTTGGGTATAAACACATGCATGTCGCGTCGGAAAATGGAAATCACATTCTAGCAAAAATGTTGTTACAAGACCTCCATCGTGAATGAATTGTTCCATAACAGAAAACATTCGTAAAAGAACCAAAAAATGTTGTCTCCAGCTTAAAACACTGGTGGAAAAACAGGCTTCCGTCCAGCCCCATAAGTCGCGAAGCTGTAGGAACCGCGACTAATGGGACCTTTAGTCGCGGTTCTGGAGGTGAACCGCGACCAAAGGCCTGGGCCCAGGGCGCTCGGTGGCCAGCTGGTGCACGTGAGGGTTTTAGTCGCGGTTGGCCAGGACAACCGCGACTAAAGGTTTTCGGCACCTTTTAGTCCCGGTTTGCCGTGCCAACCGCAACTAAAGCCCTCCCTATATAGACCCATCCAGCAGCCAACACTTAGCCATTTGGAGCCATTCTCTTCACAAGTGGGTGTAGGTTTGCTTTTGGTTCCTCTTATGCACATAAGGTGTTTGATGAAATGCCCCAAGAGCATGAAACAAACATGACATGAAGTGTTGGAGCCACACTCTTCGATCATGGTTAGCAACTTGATGAACCTTTGATGTGTCAATATGCATGTGTGTAGTTCATTGTTTAATTTATATTGTTTGTAGCTAGTTAGTTTAACAAATGCATGATGGTTAATTATATATTTTATATTATAATAATGCAGATGAATCGGCAATGGATGTACGGTAACCGACTCTCCGGCGAAGTTCACTACGGGTTTGAAAGATTTCCTCGTAGTGGCTAATGCGAACAAGCCGGGGTTTTGTTATCTGTCCATGTGTTATCTGTAAGAATGAGAAGGGTTACTCTTCCTCAAGAGTTGTTCACATGCATCCGCTTGAAGGGTTTCATGCCAAGCTATAATTGTTGGACCAAGCATGGAGAAAGAGGGGTTATAATGGAAGAAGATGAAGAAGGGATGATTTCATCGATGAAAGCTATCTTGCTCATTTCGGTGATACTTTCATGGAGGATCTTTGAAGGTGAAGGGAAGGTGAAGAAGAGGCACGTGATGATCCTGTTGATGATCTTGGTCGGACCATTGCCGATGCACGGAGACGCCGCTAAACCTGAAAAGGAGAGGGAGAATTTGGATCGCATGTTAGAGGATCACAGAAAGGCGCTGTACCCGGATGCGATGATGGTCTCAAAAAAGCTGGGCTGCACAATCGGATTTGCTGAAATGGAAGGCGAGGCAGCTGTAGCTGACTCGGCATTTGAAAAATTGCTGAAAATGTTGAAGAATATGTTTCCAAAGGATAACGAGTTGCCCGCCAAGACGCACTGAAGCAAAGAAGGTTGTTCCGCCCTCTAGGTTTAGAGGTTACGAAGATACATGCATGCATCAACGATCGCATCCTCTACCATGGTGAATACGAGAATTTGAATGAATGCCGGTATGCACCGCATTGCGTTATAAGATCGAGGCGATGACCCCGGTGACGATGTTGAGGGCCGAAACCGGGAAGAGGGTTCCCGCCAAGGTGATGTGGTATGCTCCTATAATACCACGGTTGAAACGTCTGCTCAGGAACAAAGAGCATGCCAAGTTGTTGCGATGGCACAAAGAGGACCGTAAGTCGGACGGGAGTTGAGACACACCGCAGATGGAACGCAATGGAGAAAGATCGACGATGGTTCAAAGATTTTGCAGCTGACGCAAGGAACATAAGATTTGCTCTAAGTACGGATGGCATGAATCCTTTTGGCGAAAGCGTAGCTCCAGCCATAGCACTCGCCCGTGACTCTATGCATCTACAACCTTCCTCCTTGGTTGTGCATGAAGCGGAAGTTCATTATGATGCAGTGCTCATCCAAGGTCCGAAGCAACCCGGCAACGACATCGATGTGTACCTAAGGCCATTAGTTGATGAACTTTTACAGCTGTGGGGTGGTGTCCGTGTGTGGGATGAGCACAAACAAGAGGAATTTGACCTCTGAGCGTTGCTTTCGTAACCATCAACGATTGGCCTGCTCTTAGTAACCTTTCGGGATCATCAAATAAGGGATACAATGCATGCACGCACTGCTTACATGAGACTGAAAGTGTACATTTGCCAAATTGTAAGAAGAACGTGTACCTTGGGCATCGCCGATTTCTTCCAAAATTCATCCAAGAAGAAAGAAAGGCAAGCATTACAACGGCAAGGCAGATCACCGGCCGAAGCCTGCGGAACGCACCGGTGCCGAGGTATTTGATATGGTCAAGGATTTGAAAGTCATCTTTGGAAAGGGTCCCGGCGGACAATCAGTTCGAAGGGAGCCGACGGGCACGCAGCCATGTGGAAGAAGAAATCTATATTCGGGAGCTAGAATATTGGAAAGTCCTAGATGTCCGCTCTGCAATCGACGTGATGCACGTTACGAAGAATATTTGCGTGAACCTCCTAAGCTTCTTGGGCGTGTATGGGAAGACAAATGATACAAAGGAAGCACGGCAGGACCTGCAACGTTTGAAAGACCACGATGACCGGCATCCGGAATGGTTTCAAGGTCGTGCCAGCTACGCTCGACCAAAGAAGAGAAGGTCATCTTTTTGAATGCCCGAGCAGTATGAAGGTTCCGTCTGGATTCTCGTCCAATATAAAGGGAATAATAAACATGGCGGAGAAAAAGTTCCAAAACCTCAAGTCTCACGACCGCCACGTGATTATGACGCAATTGCTTCCGATTGCTTTGAGGGGCTCCTGCCGGAAAATGTTCGAGTAGCCATTGTGAAGCTATGTGCATTCCTCAATGCAATCTCTCGAAGGTAATCAATCCAGAAGTTCTACCACGGTTCTGAGCGATGTGATCCAATGTCTTGTCAGTTCGAGTTGGTGTTCCCGCCATCCTTCTTCAATATTATGACGCACCTCCTGGTTCACCTAGTCGAAGAGATTTTCGTTCTCGGTCCTGTATTTCTACACAATATGTTCCCCTTGAGAGGTTCATGGGAGTATTAAAGAAATATGTTCAGAATCGTGCTAGGCCAGAAGGAAGCATCGCCTAGGGCTATGGAAATGAGGAGGTAATTGAGTTTTGTGTTGACTTTGTTCCGGACCTTAAGCCGATTGGTCTTCCTCGATCGCGGCACGAGGGGAGACTAAGTGGAAAAGGCACGATCGGAATGAAATCAACGATATGTATGGACGGCCATTCTCCGACTGAAGCACACCACACCGCATCTTGACCAATTCCAGCTTGGTGGCTCCGTACTTTGAGAAACACAAGACTATTTTACGCTCGACAACCCGGGAAGCCCGAATCCTGGATTAGGAAGGCCCACATGGAGACTTTCGGCAGTTGGTTGAGAAAACATTTAATGAATGACAATGATGTTGTAGATCAGCTGTACATGTTGGCCAAGACACCATCTTCGACTATAACGACTTTCCAAGGGTACGAGATAAATGGGAATACATTTTACACGATCGCCCAAGATAAAAAGAGCACCAACCAAAACAGTGGTGTCCGCTTTGATGCAGCAACCGAGAATGGGCAAGAGGTCACATATTATGGTTACATAGAGGAGATATGGGAACTTGACTATGGACCCTCCTTTAAGCAAAAAGAATTAAAAAATAAAGCAAAAAATAGTGCCACCTACAGGACCCCCACGGCCTGAATACGACTAGAAACCCTACATGGGCCAGGATTCAGGCCCGCAGGAGGCCAAGTAGGCCCACAGGCACATAGCTAGTAATGAGTAGGCTGAAGCCTGCAGTTGAGAGGAGCTCGAGAGGGTGGGCGCAGCAGCGCTTATAAACCACTCTCGAGCTCTCTCAACTAGCGAGGTGGGACTAAACATTTGGTAGCAAGACACAAGGCCTTTAGTCGCGGTTGGCCACGAGGACCGCGACTAAAGGTGCCCTTTAGTCGCTGGTCGCCTTCCCAACCGCGACCAAAGGGGGGGGGGGGCGCCTTCCCAACCGCCAAACCCCTTTAGTCGCGGCTGGGCAGGCGACCCGCGACTAAAGGGTACCTTTAGTCGCGGTCCTCGTGGCCAACCGCGACTAAAGGGTCGGGCTATATATTCAAGCCCTCGACGCCGCCCGCCGCTTTCGTCTTCTCCGATTCCCGCGCTGTTAAGCGCCCTCGACGCCGCCCGTCGCCCTCGCCCTCGACGCCGCCCGCGCCGTCGTCGCCCTCGGCGCCGCGCCGTCGCCGTCGCCCTCGACCTCGCCCGCCGTCGCCTCGCCCTGTAACCCCGCCGACGCCCGGTTTCGCGCGCCCAGCCCTAGCCCTGCCCAGCCCTAGCCCGCCTCTGCATGGCGGCGCCGCTCAGATGGCGGCGCGTCGCGGCTCACAGCGCACGTGTCGCCGTCCCAAGACGTCGGTTGTTAACGCCCGGTAGCGCCGCCATCCCCTTGGCAGGTGGCGCCCGCACGCCTCACGCCAGAAGCCGACGCCCGATAGGCCTCGTGTTTATGATGAGGGGTCCACCCCCCAAAACTGTGTTGATATAAAAAAGAATAATAAAAATATATTAGTTAATTAATTAATTAATTAATTAACTTAAATTGTTGAGTTTAATTAACCTAATTAAAACTGTTATGTTAACACTAGTAGCAATTTAATCTTTATTCTCGAATTAGTTTTAATTACAATATATCAATAAAACTTTAGAAAATCATAGAAAATAAACCGTAGCTCGGATCGAAAAACTTTGTACATGAAAGTTGCTCGTAACGACGAGGCGAATCGATTACGCAGACCGCTCGTCCGCCACACACCCCTAACCTATCGAACCTGCAAACTTTCCTCTCCGGTTCATACATCTGGCAGACGTCAGGAACCGGGAAAACTTTTCGGGATGTTTCCCCCTTAGCCGGTATCGCGTATCTCTGCGTTAGAACACGTATAGCTCTGTATGTTGACCTGTTATGCACGTGCCTGATATGTATTTAGAATTTTATAAGAGGGGCGGCGAGGGTTATACATGTGTGTTGTCCTCGCCTCCTCTCCGTGACGCCGTCGTCTGCCGCCCCGTCTCGCGCTCTACCGCGACACCCTCTCCCACCCCTTCCTCGCCGCCCTCCTTTTGCCACCGCCTTTCGCCACCGCCACCGCCACCGCCCCTTCTTCACTTAATTAATTTGTTTTTACTACATGTTTTCAGGTGACATAATGGCGGACGATAGAGTGACCGATTATGGACAACTATGATCCGGACGTGTATGCACATTTGTTCGTCATCATAAACGGCTATATTCAATATGTGCCGACCGGAGAAGAAGAAGATGATATCTCTTCTTATCTGAACCTTGACGGTGAAGATGTAGGGCGCGGTCAAGAAGAAGATGTCAAGAAAGCGTCGATAAACGCATTTATCTTCAAATGGAAGTAGCAACCACCTCCGGCGCCGAGGTATATATATACATTGAGCCTGGTGATACAAACAAACTGATTTGAATAAATATGTGTGTACTAGCAGCGCGACTCTCTTTCTTATTTTAGCCCTCGCCGGATCGTCAAAACAATCGAGTACGCCGTCAAAGCGTGGGCGCAACCAAGACGATGAAACAAGGAGAAACATGCACCATCGAGGTTGTCGACAGTGCAACCGCAGGCCGCTGGAGCCCCGCAAGAACGCCACCAAGTTTGTCACCAATGCGGAGCCATTGTTAGAGACAACGTCTCGATCACCGTCTGTGAGTGGAATGAGCCAAAGAAGGCACGAATTGATGGTTTCACTTTTGTCGATAAGAGAACAAAAAAGATTGCTTCAAGAAGCTTATGGAACATTTCGTTCTACCTCCGGAATACAACAAATTCGATGAGGAGGGTAACAAGATTGAGGAAAACAAGGAGAGGAGGAGGCTAGTCAAACAGTTCGCTCTTCATAAGATGGCCGACGCATTCCGGAAATTCAAGCAAAATCTAGCCCGTGACTTTGTCAAGCAGAACAAGACTCCGGATTTCAAAGGACAATATGAGAAACTGAAACATGATTGGCCAGAATTTGTGAAGCAAAAGAAATCGGAGCAGTTCATTGAAATATCGAAAAAAATAAGGAAAATGCGGCTAAGAAGGAGTACAATCATGTTATGGGGCCAGGAGGGTATCGCATTTTGGTGCCTAGGTTGGAGAAGATGGAGAAGCGAGATGAGGGCGAGGAATCCGTCCAGTGCGGAGGGATGGGACCCAAGGGCCAAAAGCTGGTGGTACGGGCATGGGGAACGCTGAACCCGGAGACAGGGGAGTGTGTTTACCGGGCAAATTAATTAAACCCACCCAAGCCCTTATTGACGCAATGAAGGATGCTCAAGAGGGAAGATCAAGTTCAACAGAGAGAACGACGCTACGGCGACAAAAGCCCTCGGGAATCCTGAACACGGAGGACGGTCACGAGGCATGGGGCACATTCCGTGGAAAGTAGGGTTCCCCAGACGATGACCCGTCTGATTCTGAAGCCGTAAGAGAAAGATGGATCGGGAATCAGATGTTGTGGCGCGGTTGGCATCGGAAATGGATGTGATGAAGAAAACCATGAGTGTCTCGGTAGCCGAAAGAGATGCAGCTCGGTGCAGCATGAAGATCATCCAGCGGATCTCGGAAGCCAGTAGCGGAGAAGCAGCGTGGCTTCCACGGAGGCCCCACCGGCTGGTGCAGATGCACCGACGATCGAAATTACTGCACCGGAGCCTCCGGTGGTCGAAATTACTGCACCGGAGCCTCTGGTGGTCGAAATTACTGCACCGGAGCCTCCTCGCTACCCCGTGGACGATATAAAGGAGATGAAAGAATGTCATCATGTATTATCCTATCGGGAACATGTCCATGAAGGTAGCCATCGGCGGTGCTTTACCATGTTTACCGAGCACTCCACCACAACAACCCCATTCAAGATGGCTATGCTCGTGTCACGGTGGAGGACATAGTCCAAGGGTTTGAGGACACGGAGATTGACATTGCTACACCTGAAGGGGAGAAAAGACTTGGAGATGTCAAGCGCCATTTCATTCTATGGCAAAAGAAGTTTATCAAGTTTCCAGGCGAGGCGCCAAGGACAACAAGTCCACCCCCCTACGGTGGTGGTGGTGGCGGTGGTGGTGGTGGCGGTTCACCTACACCTCCGCCACGTCACCGACGCCGCCCCCGATCCACAACGTCCGGCGGGTGATCAGCCGCCGCCGATCCTCGTCCGGCGGGTGATCGACGCCGCCCCCAATCCACCTCCGACAAAGAAGCGTAAGCAGTCCTGATTATTAACCCGGACCCTTATGTACCTAAGACCACAAAGGTACCGGAGCCATCATCAAGCCTCTCCCCACAAGGCCTTGGGAACGTGGTGCCGAGGAAATCGACGCTGCCGCGGCTGCTCATTATGAGAAATGGAAGGCGGACTGCAAGAAGAAAAGAGAGCCCGAGCCCAAGCCAAGATATTCGATGAGCAAAAGAAGTGGGCTAAGTCATTTTGAGCACACCGTCCCAAGTTGAAGAATCTGCCTCGACGACTATGCACGTGAACTTCGAGGCAGGCACTCATGTTCAAGGAGAACAAAGAGCGGAGAAGGCCGAAAGTAAAAAAGCGGGAAACAAGTTGCCCAGCTTGGGGAACAAAGTAAACAATCGATTGCCCGCTTATAGTGGAAGCCCGGATGCCCCGAGATCATACAAGCTGCTGACAAAGACATGGATTGACTGTAACGAGTGCCAGAGAACAAGCGGCCAGCTTAGGTATTACTCTTCGTGAACTGTTAGGCCTTGATGAGGCGCCATGCAGGATGTAGTAATTACATATGTCAAGAAAGGGCCTCTAGTCGAGCCTGCGAGAAAATGATCTACCTGCCCAAATGCAAGGTCTGCTGAATTGGTACAAGGGTTACATAAACAATAAAAACGCCAAAGAATATATTTATGCGGAAGTTAGACATGAGCATCACTTCAAACATTACTATGTAACAATTGCACTGAGTGAATTGTTCCAGCTTTTCAATCTGCGCGAGCTCGACAAATCTATCATCAGTTGCTACGTTATGTAAGTGATTTATTAATTTCTACCCCATCTCGTTCATATTGCCTGCACTATATATATGTCCTAACTATATTGTTGTGTCCGCTATTATACATGCAGAATGAAGATTAAGGAATGCAGAGTAAGGAACATCCATGATGTTGGGTTCATTGACCCACACATCGTTAATGGATATGTGTTGGAGCGTCACCCCACCGACGTGGAGGCAGACCTGTGGCAGTTTCTTACAAAGCAGGAACTCAAAAGTGATATTCTATTTCCTTACCATTTTGGGTGAGTGTTTCTGTCTTGAGCACATTAATTCTCTTTTGTTTACTCCATGCATGGTATGTGGCGGCTAATCGATGAGTTATGCATGACGTCTTGTGCATGTATCGTGTCCGCAGGTTCCACTGGATTCTGCTAGTAATTAAAGTTAACACCTCGTAATGTCTCGTCCCACGACTCTCGAATATGGATCCAAAGCTTTGGGCCGACATGAGAAGAATGCTGCAGAAGTAATTATTTTCATTCATTTGCGCTCTATATCGATCGGCCTATTTCGTTCATTTCCTAATATCAAGTAACTAATAACTCTCTTGTTCACTTAATTTTCTTTGCCTCGTAGGGTTTGGAGACGGTTCGTAGATACAAAGGTCGGTGAATTCAAAAAGAGCTAGAATTCAAAATGGTAAAGCCTAAGAATGCTGGGGATATTCAGCCACCAAGACCAATCTATGTGGATACTATGTACGTGAGAGGATCCGGAGATACACCTCTGAGCGGGCCGTTCGAGTGATACCAATGCTCAGAGGAATAACCTCCGGATGATGCTTAGTGTAGAAGCTCGCTTCCGACCACTTCAAGAGGAACTAGCTGGATGGTTGAGCAGGAAGTCCTCCATCCTAAAGGAGAACACTATTACGAGGACGTAGAACTTTATATGGATTAAATCATGTATGGAAACTTGTTCAAAATTGTATATGGTCATCCGATGATATTGAATATATATTGTATATTCCTCTTGAATTCTTTTTGGTTCTAATTTCAAATTTATTTGAGATTGTACATTCATATGCAAATTTATTTGATATTGAATATATATGTAAGTAGAAACAAAATAAAATAAATAAAGCAACAAAGAAAACAAAAAAAAGAGTTTTCGAATTTGAAAACTAATGGCACTAACAGAAAGTTTATAACTTTTCTAAAACTAAAAGAAAAAAGAATTAAAAAATAAAGCAAAAAACAACAAAAAATAAATAATAATGCAGAAAACAAAACAAAAAAACTGGAAAAAAATAGTGCCCCCTACCGGACCCCCACGGCCTGAATACGACTAGAAACCCTACATGGGCCAGGATTCAGGCCCGCAGGAGGCCAAGTAGGCCCACAGCACATAGCTAGTAATGTAGTAGGCCTGAAGCCTGCAGTTGAGAGGAGCTCGAGAGGGTGGCGCAGCGCTTATAAACCACTCTCGAGCTCTCTCAACTAGCGAGGTGGGACTAAACATTTGGGCGCAGCACAAGGCCTTTAGTCGCGGTTGGCCACGAGGACCGCGACTAAAGGTGCCCTTAGTCGCTGGTCGCCTTCCCAACCGCGACCAAAGGGGGTCGCCTTCCCAACCGCCAAACCCCTTTAGTCGCGGTGGGCAGGCGACCAGCGATTAAAATACCTTTAGTCGCGGTCCTCGTGGCCAACCGCGACTAAAGGGTCGGGCTATATATTCAAGCCCTCGACGCCCGCCCGTTTCTCGTCTTCTCCGATTCAGCCTTTGTTAAATGGCGCCCTCGGCGCCGCCGCCGTCGCCCTCGCCCTCAGCGCCGCCCGCCGTCGCCGTCGCCCTCGGCGCCGCCCGCCGTCGCCCGTCGCCCTCGACCTCGCCCGCCGTCGCCCTCGCCCCTGTAACCCCCTCGCCGACGCCCGGTTTCCGCGCCCGCCCCCAGCCCTAGCCCCGGCCCAGCCCTAACCGCCCGCCTCTGCATGGCGGCGCGCGCCGCCTCTACGCATGGCGGCGCGCGTCGCAACTCCAGCGCGCCGCGTCCCGATCGCCGTCCGCGACGTCCCGGTTAACGCGGCGCGCCGCCGCTCGTCCCTTGGCAGGCTGTTCGCGCCCTCGGCCGACGCCGCCGTCGCCCTCGCCCTCGGCGACGCCGCCCGTCGCCCGTCGCCCTCGGCGACGCCCGCTGGGCAGCACAAGGTCTTTAGTCGCGGCTGGGCAGGCGACCCGCGACTAAAGGTCCTCCGCTTCGACGGCCGCTGGCGCCACGTGACGGGCCTTTTAGTCGCGGTCCTTAAGCCGCCGCGACTATTGGGGGGGGGCTTTAGTCGCGCTTATTTGGTCGCGGTTGCGCAACCGCGACTAATGGCTGTTGCGAACCGCGACCGAAGGCCTTTTTTCCTCCAGTGAAACATTTCAAATAACATTAGCCCTCCTACGGAAGCTCGTCTCCGGTGCCAAAATCCAGTGACTTCTTCGTATTGGTCGTTGGAGTTTGCGTCAGGATTTGCGACGACCCACCTTCTCCAATATTTTTACACGGTACATCAATGTAACTTAAGGAGTTCAGTTGTTCCTTTGCCTCAAGCTCTCTAGCCAGAGCCTCCTCATGCTGCAAGTCTTGGATGCGCAGTTCCTGTAAAATCGTACGAACGTATTAGGACAAACTTAAGGATGATGAAGTCGTAAAATTGATGTAACATGAAGAATAGGAACCTCTGAATCCATGTCCGACCACCACTCATAATCATCTTTCGGTGGACGATTATACACCAAATACAAATGACGTGTCTTGCTGCCGTTCAGGCGGGAAATCATCTTTGCAAAATCACCTGGTCCTGAAATCAGGATCATTCCTTCCGGCACGTTGCACGCATGCTCAGGTAAGAAGTGGTACAAATCTGAATCCATTTTATAACCATATCCAGCCACTTCTTTCATGAGAAAATCATAGTCCAATACGCCTGGTTCAAACAATCTCATCTCAATGGGTCTTTCGTCAAAGTATCATGTCGGGACATGCGAAAGCTCACAATCCCTATGAATGTAAAATTCCATTACCAGCACCTACATACGAGTATCTCACGTCAAATTTAATACATTACAATCACCAAAGTTCCATAAATAATTTTTGATGTGCGTAGCAACATCGCGACAAAGTTACTTTATTATTATATGGGATGTAAACTTCATCTGCGAGGATTCAGGATTGTTCCGGGATGCTTAGCCTACGTATGAATCGCCGACATAGAGTTACACACGAATTAAATATGGTCATACAAAATGTTGGATGTGAATGTTTACCATGGGTGCGAGGTACTTACAGGGGGAGACTTGAAGACATGTTCTTCGAGTGGAGAACTGTGGCATTCAACGGGTGACACCGACATCACTAGGCCTTTAGTGTTTGGAGATTGTGTCGCGTAACGCTTCTTGGACTGCATATGAATAGCTTACACAAAGTTACTCACAAAAAAACCTATTCATACACAATATCGGTCGTGATCGTGACTGAATAGCATCGTTGCAAGGTACTCACAGGGGGAGTACTGAAGACATGCTCTTGCGGTTGACTGCTGTGGCATTGAACGTGGGATTGAAACATCGCACGGTCTTCCAGCATGACCTGCTCCACCATAGCATTGTAGTCCATGTCCTTGCGCTCCTGTTGCAGCCTAATGTCCATATTGGCACGTGCCTGCAACACATCCACGTCCATGTTGACACGCTCTGTCTGTATAAGGCCGTCGACAACCTTCCGGTCCTTTTGCAATTTAAGCTGCATCTCCTTGTACGCCAGCTGGAATTTCTTTTCCATGGCCTCGCGGTCTTGATTTAACTTTTTTTCAATCTCTTCACGCATCTGCTTAATCTTCTGAGACATATCAGCACGCTCATCCTTAAGCATCCTATCGACATACGCACTTTCTTGTTTGAGTGCCCTGTCCATCTCATCACGTTCGTGTTGGACCTTCGCGTCGACCTCCCGGCGGGCTTCACGCAACAACCTGTCGTACTCCGCACGCTTATTGCCATGCACATGTGAATCCATGGTGCCTACAACACCAGATAGTAGAATGCGATTAATGAGATCCAGATTGTCAAAATATACCGTTTCTC
Organism: Aegilops bicornis; assembly: GCA_021605145.1. Classification (NCBI taxonomy): domain Eukaryota; kingdom Viridiplantae; phylum Streptophyta; class Magnoliopsida; order Poales; family Poaceae; genus Aegilops; species Aegilops bicornis. Next base: position 767,036,696 of record CM038670.1, on the reverse strand, counting down.
ACTAAAACATAGGACTATTTAAATACCTCGTAATATAGAATAACATGGTATGTGTGAGACAAACTGAGTCATGAATTTCCAGCAAACTCTCTAATCTCCTAAAATTCGTATTCCTAATTTGGTATGAACAACCTCATCCAAATCAGTCCTAAACAATCTAGCAAATCCTTTAACAACACCTCCTTTACTGTAGTATTGAGAACAAGTCTTTGTACGCCACATCTAAGTGGCTAAATCAAACATCATCCAAATCATTCCTACTAATGGAATATAGCCTAAAGGCCTTGTAAAGAAAATCCAACGACAAAAAATATATCCATAACTAGATCGTATGATCAGGATCCCCTAACAACCAATCGCAAAGCTCTTGCATAAAATTCTTCACTCCAACCTTATGCAAATCATTCATAGTAATCCAGTATAGCAGAAAGGGCTAGAAAATTAGCTCCACCAACATAATATTTCCGTAACCAGATCGTATTATGAACTACTGTGAACTTGCAATCACATCTAATCTCATAACGGCCTTTACTCCAAGTAAAGACAAGCACACACAATCTTGCACCAAAATAGTACCTTTGACGAAAAACTAATCCGCCAGGAACAAATACCAAAGATCTTGCACACAAATATGGCATCTCTAATCTCATCACAACCTCCTTTTTGGTCCAATCGACGGAAAAAAGTATGAACGTTTCAAGAGATGGGAGGAGACATGGAGGATGATACCTTTTTCTTTTTACTCGGCCGTCGGCTTGGGCTTCCGCAGAGCGATGACGATTATCCCGACGATGGCTACCTCTGGACACCAAAACTTTCTGGGCGGTTAAGGAAGGAGTGATATGCGGAAAGAAAAGATGGGAGGGATATGCTGTATGATGGAAGGGTACATATCTCCCGTGATATCTGACGATATATTTACAAGTAATGCGCATGGATGGTCCATCCATGATTTTAGGGTGGGTTAGTCGGTTGGAAGATTTGTTAGTTAGCCTATTTAGAGGGAGCACGATGCTCTGGTCCTAGTGTTAGGGTTTGTTAGCCCAGCGGAGGAGTCCATAGTTCTTCTCTTACCCAAAGGATTACGACCACCGTCTGCCATTGCCGCAGTCGCCTGACACCAAATCAACCATGTCGTCGTCGAGCTCGATTAGGTGCGCGCTGAGGGGCCGATCAGTTGATGTGCCTCTGATCCCTTGCCCTAACTATGGCGAAACGGTTAGATTCTATCTCTCCAGTACCGAAGAGCATGATGGTTGGGTGTTCTACAAGTGCAAGCACTACGATGTACAATCCCTTTACACTTTGGGTTGACATTTGCTGCATGAGTAATTTTTTCTACTGTTTTGTTAGTGCTGGTTTGATTTGAGTTCTCTTGATCATAGGATCCATGTGATTTCTGGCGCTGGGAACTAGAGTACGTGGAACATCTTGTTGGTACAAGTGTGCTTGTTGGTGCTTATGCCCTTGATGCAATGGCTGCGGAATAGGATAGAAGGGAACAGCTACAACGTGCAAAAAAACAGTGTGAAAAGAATGCATGTGCCAAGAGTGGCAACATTGGAGGCAGGAAAAATTACAGTCAAAGCAATGTGGCAACCATTACGAAGCACCAAGTTTATATGATGTTAGGACTAGGGAGACAAATTGTTTTCATGCTGAAGCTGTTGATGACTAGTGTAATGGTGTTGTGTGTGTTGTGTGTGATGTTGATTGTGAAGAATAATATATTTGTGATCGTATCAAAGAGATTATCATGGTCGCATGTAATAACAACTTAATAAGAAGAGGTGTTCTAACATGATTCCTCTTACACCCCCACCCCTCTTTTAACATGACAGGTAAGAGTAAGAAATAAATCTTACACGATGATTTCATGAAATAAGGGGTAAGACGGAGCATGTTAAAATTGCTAAAAAATAATGAATAAACCGAGTTGCAATGAAGGCAATCGAATGGAAAAACGTAAATGACCATTTAAATTCTTGCCCACTATGTTGTGCATGAACACAAGAGTACCATGATATAAAAATAAAGTACGCCATTATAGCAATGACTTAAAAATCCCTTAATTTATTTTCTAACACTATGTTTTGCCAAAACTACTCTAGAGGCACATCAGGAACTGCGAAACAAACAGATAAATCCCATGATCTCCCAGGTACAGCAACATCAGCACCTTCTGTCCTAACAACAAGATTTTTTCCTTCTTCATGAACTTGTTCCATTTGTTGACACAGACACGGCCGTCAATATCAGAACTGGTGTATGTACTTAATACAGTACTGTGTGGATGACAAACAATGGTTATGGCACCATATTCCTCCATTTCTTCGGGGACAACACGATTAGGCAGTTTCTGTTTGAAAACAATATTTGTTACATCAACACGTGGCAACTTATTGTTATGTAGTAAAGGAAGAACAATTAATTTGGAACAAAGCTAAAAACATACTGAAATGACACAAAGTAAATGAAGAACAGAAAGATGGTTACCAAGAAGTTCTTGTTGCAATCTGACCATGTCAACGTATGGAGGAATGCATATGCTCTTCCTTGATCATAGTTTCCAGCATCATGACGCTCCACTAACTTGTCAAGGTCCATCACTTGGCGTATGACATACTCCATCATTCTCCAGTTTAAGCTTGTCCCCTCAGTTACAGCAACATTGTCAATAATATCTCTTTTCTCATTGGACAATTGGTAGTATGCTACAATATTATAGCACATACAATTTAATTTATTATATATGGTATATGATAAAGTTAGAGTAATAAAACTTGCAGAAGAAAAAAAGTATCTTACTCGGATGTATGATAGGCAAATTCCCAGTTGTCACAACGCTACTTGGTACTTCTGAATTGTCAGTACTGAACGTAATCTCCTGACCCACATGTAGCGTGTAAACTCTAACAAATTACTTCCAAGACTCCCCTGAAATGTATGTCAACTCATTGTCATTGGTAATCTCACATGGGAATTCAAACCCCTCATTGGTACTGAAACTTGCTTCAAAGTTCTCATATTTTTCCAAGGGCACTCCAAATTTCTGCGTGAAACTGTATCTGTCGTAGCAGGGGATTACCTGAGTAGCATATGTACGATTGTTAATATATATGAACTGCCTGTTAATCTAAAGAATTTGTCCAATCATAGATGACTAGCATGGTATAGTTCACTACTTCTTAGCAGTATTATCATATAACCCCATAGAAGATTTAAATTTACATGCACGTACACAAAACCATTTTATCATCTAAGAAATCAACATGCAATATAACTCTTTTTGCAGTAAACATTACGAACAACTGACTGAGTATAAAGAGTACGAGTACAATATTCGTTCAATATTACTGCCTCCGTCCAAAAATCTGTGGACAAATTTTTGTACATACGGATGTATCTATGCAGAAAACATGACTAGATACATGCGTATCTACATGAATCTAACACATTAATTTTGGATCGGACGGAGTACTAGATTTCTCATGATATTTGCTACGGGTCATGTCAGACTGGATCTTACTGTCTTGTTTGCAAATCCCGCGCAGGGTGACGGTACAAAACTCCCTCATACGATGCTCACCGGGGCACAAACCCTTGGTGTCCAAACAAATGCCACACTGCGAATCGAGATCAATCTCATTACTAGTACGTACAGTCTTAAAGATTAGTGCTAGCATTTGAATTCAGATCTGACAGATTCTTGTGGCGACCGGTTTTCCGGCATTAAATTCCAGAAAATGGCCGTCGTGCTCAACAGCCCCAGGATTACTGTTAGCTGATGAGGCACCAACTTGATACAGAAATTCCAAGCAAAATACAAAATATGTAGTACAAGACCATTCTGGCCTGGGAGTACAACATAAGGTTTCTAGTGGTTGATGGCGGAAGCGGTTTGTGGATCACCAGCGTCTATGGGACTCCATTTCCCATGGGAACAGCTGACCAGGCTAACTCTTATCTTCGCGAAGCTGCTATCACTGTTGCTTAGTTTCCGGGGCTGTCGTCGCAACGCTCCTCTCCAAGCAGGAAATCTGGCCAAGACAATAGCCAGGGACAAGCCAGTGAGTACTTTGAATGTACTCGCAAACATTATGAACACAGGAATAATATCAATGATAACCAAGCACTGGAATATTCTACAATCACATCGTCAGTCATCGCTAAAATCTATTATGCATGCGAGCAGGTTATTTATATGCAGCATGAATATGCAACGTTGGAGTATAAATAAAATGCCACAGTCGGGCGTCTGTGCGACACCACATAAAGGGCTTATAAAGTAAATAAATAACAAGCAATGCCACAGTCGGGTGTCTTAGCGACACCACATAAAGGGCTTATAAATGAAATAAATAACAAGCAATCCCACAGTCGGGCGTCTTAAATGAAATAAATAATAAGCAATGCCACAGTCGGGCGTCTTAGCGACACCACATAAAGGGCTTATAAATGAAATAAATAACAAGCAATGCCACAGTCGGGCGTCTTAGCGACACCACATAAAGGGCTTATAAATGAAATAAATAACAAGTAATGCCACAGTCGGGCGTCTCAGCGACACCACATAAGGGCTTATAAAATAATTAAATAACAAGCAATGCCACAGTCGGGCGTCTTAGCGACACCACATAAAGGGTTTATAAATGAAATAAATAACAAGCAATGCCACAGTCGGGTGTCTTAGCGACACCACATAAAGGGCTTATAAATGAAATAAATAACAAGCAATGCCAAAGTCAGGCGTGTTGGCGACACAACATTAAGGGCTTATAAATGAAATAAATAACAAGCAATGCCACAGTCGGGCGTCTTAGCGACACCACATAAAGGGCTTATAAATGAAATAAATAACAAGCAATGCCACAGTCGGGCGTCTCAGCGACACCACATAGAGGGCTTATAAAATAATTAAATAACAAGCATGCCACAGTCGGGCGTCTCAGCGACACCACATAAAGGGCTTATAAAAGAAAATAAAAACATTCCCAATGAATATCCCGGAGGTAGAACCATCCCAGAGATACTCGATAAATAATGTAACGGGTTAGTCCATGACAGACATAATAATCATGGGGTTAGTCCATAACAGAAATAATAACCATGGTCCTCACAAGACACTAGTCGGTATCCAAATTTATACTAACCGCTTCTCCTTCGAAAATCGACACAAGGACCAACCCTTGACCTATCCCAGACTGTAATCCTTAACCATGGACACGGCTTTACGAATAGGTTTAATCTCTGCAGAGGGTGTACTCTTTACCCACGAGTAACGGATTCCTTTAGTCCATCGGGACTAATTCCGTCTACGGTCTTTTAATTGAAAACACACCTGACTTGCACACACCAGCTTAACTTACCGATGTCTGGAATCACCCATGACACTTGTTAAGCAAAACTCTAAGTGGGAGAGGCTACAACCTCGCGTAGCATGGGATCAAATTTATACCGCGCGCTCTAAGGGGTGGCCTCCCCTCTCGGTCTCTACCGGAAACACCCATGCCCCCGGACCAGGTGGCATGCCTACCGGCTTCAACCGATATCTTCCACCATGGCCTCTCTGTACGGTATGTGCTAGAAAGGGGTTGACGACTGACTGAACCGTACCCTACTTGCGGTAGGGACAAGTGGTAGTACGAAACAAGTATGGGTTTACTGGTACAAGACTCGATCTACGGTCGACTCAGGAGGTTTATAAATTCCCTCCATGACATGTATCACAAATACATATCAACTAACAGAATCAACATTCATTATACCTTACTATGCCATACCGGACATAACCGCCTCGACGGAGACCGGCGACAAACTCATGCCTACCCAAGGCAGAGGTTTCTCCCGGATTCCTTCCGGTATGCATGCTGGGCATATGAGGATGATTACCAACACAAGTGTGTTCATTTCCAACAGCATGGAAATCACTATATGCATCCATGCAAATGATCATATCACATGAAATAACAAGTATTCCGAAAATGAGGTGGTGTTATAAATGTGTCAACGAACACACCAAAAATATTATGCCGGGTTCAGAATGCTTGCCTTCAGGTTGTATAAAGGCAGGGTGCATCCTAAAAACTTTTGCAAGCTTTCTTCTTCTCCAAAAGTCCTATTTTCAAAAATATTCAAACAACACATACTTTAAAAACAACACAAAAAAGTTGTCTGATTTTTTTCAAATAAATCTTGAAATAAACTAGATTAAATTTGAGAGAGGTAGGAAAAAGAATCAATTCATTTGGAGTTATATTTAAGAAGTTATAGCCATTCAAAGTTTAGTCAAATTCTGGTTTTTAAATAAAAGCAGAAAAAAGAAAAGAAAAGCGTTTGAACGGTGCACGTCGAAGACGTACTTTGAGATTTATGTCTTCACTTAACCCACGTGGACTGGGCGGGGTCAGACAGTGGGTCCAGGGGCCTTGGTCAGGTTTGACCAGTCCATCTCTCCCTCCTCTTCCTCTGCCCGAACGGAGGCGAGGCGACGGCAATCAACGCCGGTGAATGGCTGCTCCCCGCGGGCTCCAGAGGGTCGGGATGGATCCGCAAGACCGGGGCGGTCCTCCCGGTTGTCGTTGGGTCGGCGGGGGTGGAGGAAGTCGCCGACGGTGAGTTTCGCGGCGGAGGAGACTTCGGGAGCAAAGTGGTTTTGGGGCTGCGGTGGTTCCCGATCAAAATCGAGCAGGGGGAAGGGTTCACGGGAGGAAGAGAGAGCTTCTGGTGGAGAGAGTGGAGAGGGGGAGGTCCTGGTGGCGCCGGAATGGCTGGGGTTGTGGCGGCGGCCGGAGTTGCCGGAGACGGGGAAGAAAACCTCCCCGGGTCGACTGGCTGCCACGGGGAAACGAGGGGGGTGATTTTGAGGCTGCTTCCGTGCTCGGAGGGCTCGAGGGGCTTCCTTTTATAGCGCTCCCACGTCGGTTCGCGGCGGCAGTGGATGAGCTCGTCGGCGACCGACGTTCTGTAGCTTGCAGGCATCGTGGCGAGGCTGGGGATGGCGGCAGGAGCTAGCGGACAGTGGAGTCTTGCTCAAGGCGGTGACGAGCGGGCGTGGCTCGGGCGGCGCTGGCCATTGCAGGGGCTGTCGGGCGGCATTGGCGGCTAGCTGCTGGCCTGCCGGAGACGTGGCGAGGGCTGTGGTGCTCGTGGGGAGCAGCAGGGGACGTGGCGTGCTAGCTGCGGTCGGCCACAAACCAGAGTGAGTGCGGGGCGAGACGCGGCGGCTCGGTCTTAACGCGTGCAAGCGCGTGCTCCGCTCGCGCTCTGGGCGTGCCAAGAGCACGCACGGAACGTGCTCGACAGAATGCTAAGGCATGCTAGGGGGCTCTAAACCACAAGAGGGTTAGCAGGGTGGGGTTATAGGCTAGGGCAAATCCATGGGACATGCGGGTCTGGTCAGGGGGTCAAGTTCATAATGTAAACAAAAACTCATACCAAAACTGTCCACGCTCTCAAGGTGTTTGACAAAATGCCAAAGGCTCCTAGGCAGTTCTTGGCATGGCCAAAACTTCCAGAGTGGGGTCTCTTTAGATGAAAGAGAGGGTGGTAAGGTTAGTTTGTCCAAAGGACAAACTTGCTAGTGCAAGTTTTGCAAAACTTCAATTCTGGACAGAAAGCAAATGGCATTGATGCAAGCACTTGGATTCATCCAATGGGTCCACCCTCCTGGACTTAGGGGTTTAACAGGGAGGACTACAAGTATGAAAAGAAATCAAGGATAAAGGAGCAACTAAAAAGGTGGTTGCTGTACAAAACCTCAAGTTGGACCAGAATGGAAAAGAGGATGATTCACTCAGTTTTTCCAAAGGATATCACTAGGTTATTGCATAAAGTTTAATACTATGCTCCTACCGACATCCCAAAATTTTGGTAGAAGTTTTAAAGAAATATTTGAATAGGTTGTAGTGCAAATCTGCCCACTGGACCAGATTTATAGAAATGGTGTAGAGCTCAAAATATTCAATGGGCAGAAGATATTTTTGCACAAAAGTGGTTCAAATACTCCATATGACATCTCCAAATTTTGGTGGGATTTTTGAATGAATTTATAAAAGGGTTGTAGTACAAATGGGCCATAAAACTATGGGAAAACATTTTTCAAGAAAATAAAGATCAGGAAGAATATTATATCATTAATTCTTCTGATAAAAGAAAAGATTTTTTTGAGAGGGTAAACAAGTCCAATATCATAAGTGAAAGGTTTTTCATCGCAGGTAACAACTCAACCAAGAAAAGAATGGTTCTGAAATCAAGAAAACCAAGAAAAAGGAAAGTTAAATTTTCCTGGCAAGATTTTAATTAACAAAACAAGGTTAAAATTTTTGGGGTGTCACAACACTACCCCCTTAAGGAAAATATCGTCCTCGAGATTTGCTAAGAGATGCTTTAATATAGATATACGCATTAAAACAAATGCGGCTACAGTGAGAGGGCAATAAGTGATGCAAAAAAAAAATACAGTGTGGGGACACTGGCGCTGCGTGGAAAAATCTATGGTTAGGAGCAAAAACGAGAGATTTCTACGCTGGATATAGATTTAGAATAAATTCTAAATCTCAAAATACGTTGGTCGCACCCGAGAGCACAGTGCTCTCTCTGGCTGACAGGTGGACCCGGGCCCACTGTCAGCCTCTTCTTCTCCCTCCGGCTCTTTCTTCTTCCTCTCTCCCGCGTGCTTTCCCACGCTTTCTCCACCGGCGACGCCTAGCGCTTAGGGCATCTAGGCCGTACTGCGGTAGTGCGCGATGTGCTAGCTACCGGTGCAGCGTGCATTCACTTCGCGGGCCAGTGTGCTGTCGGCACTGCTCGAGGATTCGCCTCCGAACACCGGCGATCGAACGACGAGCGGCGCTGGTGGACCTCGCCCACCGTACAGCTATAAAACAGCCGAGGTGTTCTTCTCTTTTCCTCACACCTGGCCTCGCTTCTCCTCCTCCTTCCTTCTCCTCTGTTTCCGCTTGCCGAAGCTCGAGGCGAGGCTCTAATGGCGGCGGTGGTGCTGGACTGGTACGTGATCCTGTTGTGCGGAGGGCTGGCAGCGGTGCTGGGGCTCTCCGTGCTCCTGTGCGCGATGATCCTCGATGATCGTCGCGATGCTGCTGCTCGGGTGTTGGCTCTCTGCGGTGGTGGTGATCACGAGGAGTAGGTGGGGTGTGTCGGGTGCTGACTGTTGTCGGGAGGTGCTCAGTTAGATGTAACACCGTTGCAAAATTTCTGCAAGCAGTGTGTGTGTGCTCGAGTAGTTGTGGTTGTGAGTCTGCTGCCGTGGTGCTGCGGGAAAATAAAAATAATCCATGTCGTGAGGAGATGTATGATGCAGCAATTCAGGGAAAAGAAATCTCACTCCAGGGTTTCTCGCGAGAGAACACAGTAATACATTAGAGTCAAACTGCAACAAAACTACTCACTTTAATAGAAACTAGAATAATTTACTTACCGCACAAACTCGGGGTACCACGCATAAGTTACAACACATAAATAAATGTCACAACAATAAATACAACGGCGACGTCTAAAATGAAAACGGTAGCTGGACGGGGTCCCGAGAAGACGTCTCTGGTACTGGGATACACTCTTCTTCTATCGGGGAAAGTGGATTGACCAGCCAATGGATGTGTCTCTCCTGGTCGGGCGTCAGTGATCTGCTGATGGCGATCTGAGGATTTAAATCCGCGAGACTCTGGAGATAACCCATCACGCGTTGGGTTAAACGCTCTTGAGCGATGACGTACTGGACGAGGTTGGCCAGGACTGGGTCTCTCTCAATTTGTCCACCGGGAAAAGATGTTACTCCTCTGGGTGCTGCACGGCTCGGAAAGTAATAATACCCTCGTTCGCTGGTATAGGGTACCGCGAATCGAAGGCGAGCAAGCGCTTCATATGCCGCAGCTTCTACGGCCATATGTGGGGTCGGCATAGATTTCCCCACGAAGGAGACCTCCGTTGGGTCTTGGTTTGGGTTCTGGGAGGGATGTACCTTGCTGCCCCGGTATCTCGAGGTGGAAGGGGTGATCCTTGACTTGAACAGCTCGTCTTTGGGGTGGCTGGGTATGGCGCCCATGGTATGCAGGTAAAATCCCACAATATTTTGACAAAACTACGGGGTTGCATCTGGGGTTCTCGAGATAAATACTAGGGCTCGGCATGGCAAGAAATGGTTGTGAGGAGGGTGCACAAGGCGAGGGATGCTTGGCAAGGTCACGCGGTGGCCTTTATATAGCACCGGAGCTGGGTCATTTTACCGTGGAGAATGGTAATGCATTAGCCGGGTCAACTCCAAGGGCCGGGGTCAAGCCACAGATACACATATCTCACTAAAGTCACGTATCACTGTGGGAAATGTCTGGGTGGTTTTGGTAGCTGTGCCTGGGATAGAAAAAATCACCCTGCATGCTAATATATCCATGCAAGGCCACTATTTAAAACAGAGGCACGACGACAGGCTGCATTAATATAAGTGATCAAAGTATTACAAAGCGAGGATACATTGGAACTCGATCGTCACCACTTGGGTGACTTAGTCTACCTCGTTTACATCCAAATAGGCGTGCCTTGTGGATGTCGAGGTTCCTCCACGGGTCTCACCATCGGAATTAGCTGGAGAGGGTTTAGGGGCTGCAGGCTCGGGGTAGTGATGATGACCATCTCGGGGATTGTTGGCCACAACCCCGTTGGAGTGTGCTCCCAAAAGGCGTGAAAGTATACAGGGTCATCAAAGTACCTTGGTTGATGGATGGGGCTGACCTCAGGGTCTCGATCGGGTGTCCGAACAGCACGACTGGGTTGTCGGCGTCGGGCTCGTTTCCTTCTCTCGCCGGGGCTCGACGAACCAGCTCTCCACGAGCTGCGATCAGATCAATGGTGATTTGATCGAATAGTTCCTCCAGTGCACCCACATAACGCACTAGGTGCAGCAATGCAGGACCCGTCTCGTGATCTCCGTTGGCAACTTGGGGTGGTCTGCCATACCCTTCACGTCTGGGGTAGTAGTGGAACGAGCAACAGTTAACTCTGGGCGACAAGTGCTGGAGATGAACTATAGCCTCTCGAGCAGCTAGTTGGATGGCTTGTGGCTCAAAGGAAGTTGTTCTTCCGGTGAACCTGTAGGGGCGCTCGGGTGCTAGACCCCTACCGTAGATGTGTACTGTGGCCCAGAATTGATGGCTCTCACCGCTCATGGGTCCTTGGTACACAACAAATTCGGGTTGCTCTTCTAACGCATAGGCACGGCGGGTGAGGTTTGCGAGTATGGTCACAAAGCCTCCAAGGTTGGTTGTTGTGGTCTCATTGTGCACAACGGGACCAGGCATTGTGGGTTGGTTTGGGGCAGCGGCTGTGTTGTGTTGGGTTGGGGCTAGCGTGCCCTTTTTATGGGAAAAGGGGACGGAGTCTTCCTTCGCACGCTTGCGAATGAGACACCTTGGGTGCTGGTCACGGGTGCGTGATCGACAGGCTAGGTTGATAGGTTGGGCACCGACTGCCAAAAGATGTCGGGTCACTGTGTGGCTATCTTGTACGAGAAGCTTGGCTGGGGTTCGATTATGGTCTGGTGGTTTCGTTTGCCTAAGTTTATTGACCTGACTAAGATAGGATTAGCCAATGGTCAGCCTGGCTCTGATACCAAGTATGTGGCGACCGGTTTTCCGGCATTAAATTCCAGAAAATGGCCGTCGTGCTCACCAGCCCCAGGATTACTGTTAGCTGATGAGGCACCAACTTGATATAGAAATTCCAAGCAAAATACAAAATATGTAGTACAAGACCATTCTGGCCTGGGAGTACAACATAAGGTTTCTAGTGGTTGATGGCGGAAGCGGTTTGTGGATCATCAGCGTCTATGGGACTCCATTTCCCACGGGAACAGCTGACCAGGCTAACTCCTATCTTCGCGAAGCTGCTATCACTGTTGCTTAGTTTCCGGGGCTGTCGTCGCAATGCTCCTCTCCAAGCAGGAAATCTGGCCAAGACAATAGCCAGGAACAAGCCAGTGAGTACTTTGAATGTACTCGCAAACATTATGAACACAGGAATAATATCAATGATAACCAAGCACTGGAATATTCTACAATCACATCGTTAGTCATCGCTAAAATCTATTATGCATGCGAGCAGGTTATTTATATGCAGCATGAATATGCAACGTTGAAGTATAAATAAAATGCCACAGTCGGGCGTCTGTGCGACACCACATAAAGGGCTTATAAAGTAAATAAATAACAAGCAATGCCACAGTCGGGCGTCTTAGCGCAACAAATAAAGGGCTTATAAATGAAATAAATAACAAGCAATGCCACAGTCGGGCGTCTTAGCGACACCACATAAAGGGCTTATAAATGAAATAAATAACAAACAATGCCACAGCCGGGCGTCTTAGCGACACCACATAAAGGGCTTATAAATGAAATAAATAACAAGCAATGCCACAGTCGGGCGTCTTAGCGACACCACATAAAGGGCTTATAAATGAAATAAATAACAAGCAATGCCACAGTCGGGCGTCTTAGCGACACCACATAAAGGGCTTATAAATGAAATAAATAACAAGCAATGCCACAGTCGGGCGTCTCAGCGACACCACATAAAGGGCTTATAAAATAATTAAATAACAAGCATGTTACGATTCAAGGCCTCAAATGACACCACATAAAGGGCTTATAAAAGAAAATAAAAACATTCCCAATGAATATCCCGGAGGTAGAACCATCCCAGAGATACTCGATAAATAATGTAACAGGTTAGTCCATAACAGACATAACAATCATGGGGTTAGTCCATAACAGAAATAATAACCATGGTCCTCACAAGACACTAGTCGGTATCCGAATTTATACTAACCGCTTCTCCTCCGAAGATCGACACAAGGACCAACCCTTGACCTATCCCAGACTGTAATCCTTAACCATGGACACGGCTTTACGAATAGGTTTAATCTCTGCAGAGGGTTTACTCTTTACCCACGAGTAACGGATTCCTTTAGTCCATCGGGACTAATTCCATCTACGGTCTTTTAATTGAAAACACACCTGACTTGCACACACCAGCTTAACTTACCGGTGTCTGGAATCACCCATGACACTTGTTAAGCAAAACTCTAAGTGGGGAGGCTACAACCTCGCGTAGCATGAGATCAAATTTATACCGCGCGCTCTAAGGGGTGGCCTCCCCTCTCGGTCTCAACCGGAAACACCCATGCGCCCGGACCAGGTGGCATGCCTACCGGCTTCAACCGATATCTTCCACCATGGCCTCTCTGTACGGTGTGTGCTAGAAAGGGGTTGACGACTGACTGAACCGTACCCTACTTGCGGTAGGGACAAGTGGTAGTATGAAACAAGTATGGGTTTGCTGGTACAAGACTCGATCTATGGTCAACTCAGGAGGTTTATAAATTCCCTGCATGACATGTATCACAAATACATATCAACCAACAGAATCAACATTCAATATACCTTACTATTCCATACCGGACATAACCGCGTCGACGGAGACCGGCGACAAACTCATGCCTACCCAAAGCAGAGGTTTCTCCCGGATTCCTTCCGGTATGCATGCAGGGCATATGAGGATGATTACCAACACAGGTGTGTTCATTTCCAACAGCATGGAAATCACTATATGCATCCATGCAAATGATCATATCACATGAAATAACAAGTATTCCGAAAATGAGGTGGTGTTATAAATGTGCCAACGAACACACCAAAAATATTATGACGGGTTCAGAATGCTTGCCTTCAGGTTGTGTAGAGGCAGGGTGCATCCTAAAAACTTCTGCAAGCTTTCTTCTTCTCCAAAAGTCCTATTTTCAAAAATATTCAAACAACACATACTTTAAAAACAGCACAAAAAAGTTGTCTGAATTTTTTTTCAAATAAATCTTAAAATAAACTAGATTAAATTTGAGAGAGGTAGGAAAAAGAATCAATTCATTTGGAGTTATATTTAAGAAGTTATAGCCAGTCAAAGTTTAGTCAAATTCCTGGTTTTTAAATAAAACAGAAAAAGAAAAGAAAACGTTTCGAACCGGTGCACGTCGAAGACGTACTTTGAGATTTATGTCTTCACTTAACCCACGTGGACTGGGGCGGGGTCACTGAGAGTGGGTCCAGGGGGCCCACTGGTCAGGTTTGACCAGTCCATCTCTCCCTCCTCTTCCTCTGCCCGAGCGGAGGCGAGGCGACGGCGATCAACGCCGGCGAATGGCTGCTCCCCGCGGGCTCCAGAGGGTCGGGATGGATCCGCAAGACCGGGGCGGTCCTCCCGGTGGTCGTTGAGTCGGCGGGGGTGGAGGGAGTCGCCGACGGTGAGTTTCGCGGCGGAGAAGACTTCGGGAGCAAAGTGGTTTTGGGGCTGCGGTGGTTCCCGATCAAAATCGAGCAGGGGGAGGGTTCACGGGGAAGAGAGAGCTCGGTGAAGAGAGTGGAGAGGGGGAGGTCTGGTGGCGCGGAATGGCTGGGGTCAGGCGGCGGCCGGAGTTGCCGGAGACGGGGAAGAAAACCTCCCCGGGTCGACAGGCTGCCACGGGGAAACGAGGGGGGTGATTTTGAGCCTGCTTCCGTGCTCGGAGGGCTCGAGGGGCTTCCTTTTATAGCGCTCCTATGTCGGTTCGCGGCGGCAGTGGATGAGCTCGTCGGCGACCGACGTTCTGTAGCTTGCAGGCATCGTGGCGAGGTTGGGGATGGCGGTAGGAACTAGGGGACGAGTGGGTACTGCTCCAAGGGCGAGCTGGCGAGCGGGCGTGGCTTGGGCGGCGCTGGCCATTGCAGGGGCTGTCAGGCGGCATTAGCGGCTAGCCGCTGGCCTGCCGGAGACGTGGCGAGGGCTGTGGTGCTCGTGGGGAGCAGCAGGGGACGTGGCGTGCTGGCTGCGGTCGGCCACGAACCAGAGTGAGTGCGGGGCGAGACGCGGCGGCTTGGTCTTGGCATCGCAAAACACGTGCTCGGGCTCAAGGCCTGGGCGTGCCGCAGCACGCATTTAACGTGCTTTCGATGTAATGCTAAGGCATGCTAGGGGGCTCTAAACCACAAGAGGGTTAGCAGGGTGGGGTTATAGGCTAGGGCAAATCCATGGGACATGCTGGTCTGGTCAGGGGGTCAAGTTCATAATGTAAACAAAAACTCATGCCAAAACTGTCCACGCTCTCAAGGTGTTTGACAAAATGCCAAAGGCTCCTAGGGAGTTCTTGGAGTGGCCAAAACTTCCAGAGTGGGGTCTCTTTAGATGAAAGAGAGGGTGGTAAGGTTAGTTTGTCCAAAGCACAAACTTGCTAGTGCAAGTTTTGCAAAACTTCAATTCTGGACAGAAAGCAAATGGCATTGATGCAAGCACTTGGAATCATCCAATGGGTCCACTCTCCTGGACTTCAAGTTGGACCAGAATGTAAAAGAGGATGATTCACTCAGTTTTTCCAAAGGACATCACTAGGTTATTGCATAAAGTTGAATACTATGCTCCTACTGACATCCCAAAATTTTGGTAGAAGTTTTAAAGAAATATTTGAATAGGTTGTAGTGCAAATCTGCCCACTGGACCAGATTTATAGAAATGGTGTAGAGCTCAAAATATTCAATGGGCAGAAGATATTTTTGCACAAAAGTGGTTCAAATACTCCATATGACATCTCCAAATTTTGGTGGGATTTTTGAATGAATTTATAAAAGGGTTGTAGTACAAATGGGGCCATAAAGCTATGGGAAACATTTTTCAAGAAAATAAAGATCAGGAAGAATAATATATAATTAATTCTTCTGATAAAATAAAAGATTTTCTTGAGAGGGTAAACAAGTCCAATATCATAAGTGAAAGGTTTTTCATCTCAGGGAACAACTCCAAGATAACCAAGAAAAGAATGGTTCTGAAATCAAGAAAACCAAGAAAAAGGAAAGTTAAATTTTCCTGGCAAGATTTTAATTTAAATTTTTTGGGGTGTCACAATTATATAGCGCAAATACATACCGCGCTGATCTCCTTAACCATTTTCGCTCGAGAGAGGGACTTGAGGAGGAGGGGGCGAAAAGAGCAGTCACTTCTGACCCCTAAGCTGATGATGGCGGCGGCGGCGTCCGGAGATTTCGAAAAGCGCGTACGCCTGGCGTCTCCGATCTTATATTGGCGTCTCCGATCTTATATTGGAGCGGTCGTGGCGGTGGTAGGAGGCCCTGATATCACGGGTGGTTAGGAGGAAGGCGGTGCAATCACGGGATTTTGGGAGAGGTGGCGTGCGTGAGTTATGGGATCTTTTAACATATATCATCAAGATAAAAAAGAACATTATGTTGTGCTACAAAATACATTTCAGAAGGGTGAACTAGGTTTTTGGTTCGAAACAAGTTTGAACGATATATAATTCCAAAATTGGCCTTGTCCATTTTCCAAATAAGTTTCACAACTATACATGCCATGACCAATGCAAGCAAGCATGCAAAATGGTTTTTAGTTTAGCGAAGTTTTTCATTTTCGGACAAAAATGCCCGAATGTGGCCACACGTGACAACACTTGCAATCATTGCCGAAAATGGTTGAAACTAGGCATGGAGGCATACAATGGCCATGAATTGTCACCGCAAAAAAGTTCGATTGACTTAAGATATGTGAACAAACCATCTGGCATTTTCGGAGGGTGCCAGGCTAGCCCGGAAGGGCGAGTCTGGGAGCACCTCCATGTTAACACCACATACACAAATGATTCCAACTTTTTTTCATGCCCTCCCATGAGCAAATCAAGCAAACATGCAAATATGGTTCTCAGTTTCGACAACTTCTCCACGTATTGGGATTTATTTATATCAAAAATGCTCAAAAACTGGCCCCACGTGACATTAGTTGCAAACTTTACTAAGACCACTTCAAACTTAGCATGGAGGACTAACATGACCATGAGTTGTTACCCCAAATTTTTTGTGTTGATTCAAGAAAGGTCAACAAACCAGCATGTGTCTTCTCAGAGGATGCCATGTTAGCCCAAAGGAAGGGCGCGTATTGGAGCAACTCCATGTTTACAATATCCACAAATGATGCCAACTTTATTTCATGATCTCCCATGATAAAATCAATAATGCATTCACAATGGTTTTTAATTTGTCCAACATTTATAATCCTTCTGCAGTTTCGAAGCGAAAAAGAAACATCGCTGCATGGTCTACCCCCCTAGACACAAAAGGAAAGGAGGGGGCACATGATGCATTACACTTTGTTTGTCTTATGGTGGACTTAGTTGACACACCAAGCCTAGTTGGATCATTGGCCTACACCGGATTCCATGTCGTATGAAAGCTCGGGCACATCAACTGCTCCCGTCCAGAACCTTCGAACTGCACTGTCCACATTGTGAAGCAAGTACAACATGAAATTTGTGAAATTCTCCCAAGCTTTTAAAGTGCATCTCATGACAAAATCAAGCAAGCATGCAAAAATGCTATTCAGTTTACACAAAATTTTGCATGTACTGTAATTTTTTCGGCCGAAAATACTCGAAAACTGGCCACACGTGAATCATATTGCAAACTTTACAAAAAAATGGTTCAAACATGGCATGGAGGCCTAACATGGCCTTCAATAGTCACCCAAAAAGTTGGGTCGATTTCATACGAGTTAGGATAGTACTATAGCATCTGCTCTCAAAGGCGCCCGGGCTCGGTCGGAAGGGCTTGTGTCGGGGAACCTCCATGTTCACACCATCTTCATATTTTGTCAAATATATTTCATGGCCTCCCATGACCAAATGAAGCATGCATGCACAATGGTTGTAAGTTTCTACTAGATTCCCATTTTCTTCCATTTTTCGGTCATAAATGCTCGAAAAGTGGTCGCAATTGCCAAAACTTGCAAATTTTTCTGAAACTCATTTTAATGTTGTCCTGGAAGCCTGTAATGTAACATTTTCCATTGCATGTCATAACTTGGGTTCATTCTACATGCAGCATGATCTACTTTGTTTGTACATTCGACAGTGTAGCACGAAGGTTCTCGACGGAGGCAGTGCGTGTACCGCATCGACTCCATGGATGGAATCCAGTTTGAACCAATGTTCGTACTTGGTATGGTGTCAATTAGGTCTACCCTTAGGTAATAAAGCTTGAAGGCATCATGTGCTACCACTTTCGATGGTTGTCTATGGGTAGACCGTCTGGGAGGTGAAAAAATCATGAAAATCATGTGTAACCTTGAACGCACTGTGCAGGCATGCTTGATTTGGTTCATGGGATGGCATCAAAATAACTTGGAATCCTATGTACATGGTGTATTGAAGGAGGTCGCCCGAGACGAGCCCTTCCGGGCTATCCTTGTACCCTCCGAAAGCACATGTTGGTTTATTGACCTATATTAAATGACCACCAAGTTTGTAGGGTTACAATCCATGGCCATGTTAGGGATACATATGCCAAGTTTGAACCATTTTCATCTAAGTTTGCAAGTTTTTCATGTGTAAATCTTAGTCTAAACTGAGAAGCATTTCGCATGGCAGCTTGTTTTGGTCATGGGATTCCATGGGAATTAGTACACATCATTTTGTATTGTAGATGATCTACTAAACATGGGGGGTGCCCCCAAGCACGCCATTGCGGCCTTGACTGGTGAAAGGACATGCGGTGCCCCCATGTGTGGTTTTGGTAATTGATGACATTCTCTATGGACTAATGGTTGCCTTGAGTTTATTTGAAGGTTTTGTCCATAGGCTTTTCTTGGAGTACATGTGTTGGTTTCAAGGAGAGTTTTGTGTCGACCAAGGTGCTATTCAAGGAATTATCCAAAGATTGGTCATGTGAGTGTTGAGCTTATTGCAAGCATGTCTTGAAGAATAAGATTGTGTGATCATTCATGTCCACCTTCAAGACATCATCCAAATGAAGAGAGTTGGAAAGATTCAACACACAAAGCGTACAAGATGTACTGAGAGGGATCAAGTGATCCCATGGTATAGTAAGCATTGTCCATTACGCTTTGTGTACTAACCCATGGTCTTCGTGAGAGTTCTTTGTGGGGTTAGGTTGCGGTGTGCAAGTTCAAGTAATGCATCACGAAGAGATCAAGTGCTTGAAGCTTGCCGTCCATTGTGGTGACAATGGACTTGTGAAGATGAGCGGAAGAGAGGCTCACCCACAGTAGAGTATGGGGAGCAATCAACTAGTCTTCATCCCGCCAATGCAATCAAGAAAGGTGGTCCAACTTGAGGGAGTCAAGATCGTCATCATCTAGCTCAAGTGGACCATGTGCAAGGCAAAGGTTTGCCCTTGATAGGTTTTCTATTTTACCGGTCTCATGGTAGTTGTGGAAGACCGGGTTATAGGATCGTTGCCGTACTATCAAGGGGGCTCTCGATGAGTTGCTTGATCGTATCGTTCAGAGAGCTCAAACCATTGCATCCTTGCATCATCTTTTTGGTTCTTGTTTGGTTCTTATCCTTGTGAGATTTGGAGCTTATGGTCATTTTATGACAAGCTCGAGTTCATCGAAAACGGAGTTCTCATGCATCTTCTATGATGTTTTCGATGTTGGAGGGTATGCCGGTTCTTCTCGGTTGGAGGTTTCACTCCTTTGTTTGCTAAGCATACCTCCCCTGCCTCTTCTTACTCGTTGTCTTGTTTCAAACAAGCTTGAGTTTGCTCAATTCGGAGCTCATTTGCAAAAGTTATGGCAGTTTCAGTTTTGCCCTGTGCCAGCGGTAGTACCGCGACCTACAGGTAGAAAGCCCCCAAGCTAGCGGTAGTACCGCTCCACGAAGCGGTAGTACCGCTCCCAGTAGTAATGCCGCTCCGATGAGCGGTAGTACCGCATGGGCTTCGACTATACTACCTCAGTAGTACCGCGCCTACTACCGCCTCGATTCGAGATGATGTTTTCTCGTGTCGGGTTTTGCGGCACTAGTTGCGGCGATGGGAAGCGGTAGTACCGCTGAGCGGTAGTACCGCTCTACTCATGATAGTACCGCTCTGTGGCCCGATGGCCTGCCTCTCTCTTTAAGCAGCGGTAGTACCGCTAGGTAGGGAGCGGTAGTACCGCCCTCAGCGGTAGTACCGCCCTTCCTTAGCGGTAGTACCGCCTGTGTGGGCTGTTCGGTGGGGTAACGGTTGGATTTTCCCCTCCTATAAAAGGGGTCTTCTTCCCATTGAACCTTATCCTTTGAGCTCGTGTTCTTCCCCATTGTTGACCTTCTTGAGCTTGCTAACTCTCAATCCCTCCAATGATTCTTGCTAGTTCTTGAGGGAAAAGAGAGAGGAGATCTAGATCCACGTTTCCACCAATCACTTTCTCCTCTAAGTGAGGGGAACCCCTTGGATCTAGATCTTGGAGTTCTTGGTGTTCTCCTTCTTGTTCTTCCTCTCATTTTCTTCCCTAGCATTAGTTGCTTTGGTGGGATTTGAGAGAGAAGGACTTGGGCACTCCGTGTGCCCTTGCCATTGCATTTGGTGCATCGGTTTGAGTTCTCCACGGTGATACGTGGAAGTTACAAGTTGAGAAGCTTATTACTCTTGGGTGCTTGGTGCCCTTGAGCTTGTTCCTCTTGGGTGCTTAGGCGCCCTAGACAGTTGGTGGTGTACGGAGGTCAATCATTGTGGTGTAAAGCTCCGGGCAAGCGCCGGGGTCTCCAATTAGGTTGTGGAGATCGCCTGAGCAACTTGACGGGTTCCGTGACCGCCCCAAGGGTTGCCAAAGTGTACGGGTTCGGTGACCGCCCCAAGGGTTGCCATTTATGCGGGTTCGGTGACCGCCCTCAAGGGTCCCTTAGTGGAATCACGGCATCTTGCATCGTGCGAGGGCGTGAGGAGATTACGGTGGCCCTAGTGGCTTCTTGGGAGCATTGTGCCTCCACACCGCTCCAAAGCGGAGATTAGCTCCAAGGGTGTGAACCGGGATACATCGTCGTCTCCGCGTGCCTCGGTTATCTCTTACGAGCCCCTTTACTTATGCACTTTACTTTGTGATAGCCATATTGTTCTTTGTCATATATCTTGCTATCACATAGTTGCTTATCTTGCTTAGCATAAGTTGTTGGTGCACATAGGTGAGCCTAGTTGTTGTAGGTTTTGTGCTTGACAAATTAACCGCTAGGTTTATTCCGCATTTGTTCAAGCCTAAACCGTAATTATTTTAAAACGCCTATTCACCCCCCCCCCTCTAGGCGACATCCTCGATCTTTCAACTGGCACCTCCGAAATCACAGTTGACCTACCTGAAATCACTTTTTCTAGAAATATGGACTAATGGAAGTTTAACCCCTAAGGAAGCACTTTATGAGGATTCTCGTAATTTGATTGATTTATTTCTTCCTTTTCTACACGCGGAGGAAGAGGGCCCAACTTTGCAGGGTTGCAAGCCATGGTAATTATTGGGGTACTTCCAAATTTCAACCATTTTCAGCGAAGTTGCAAGTTTAGTCACGTACGGCCAATTTTCGGGCATTTTCAGAACAAACAACATATTTTACCACTTAAAAAATGCATTCCTTTCTCGACGGCACGTTTGTTTTTTCTTTGGAACATTACATTTGTTTTGACCAATTACATGCTAATGTTTCAACCTCCCATAACTCACATCGCCCAGATCTCTCGAAATCCCACGATTACAGCTCCTCCCTCATAACCACCCGCAGCATCCATGTCCCCTACCACCTCGCACGGCCGCCGCAAGATCAGATTGTAGCCGCCGCCCGCCGCCCACCGGGAACGTCGCCTGAGGGGTCGGACGGCGGTGGTGTTGTTGCCGCCTCCTACGCGCGTCAACACGCCGCTGCTCGTGTTGCTACCATCGAGCGCCACACATCCACATCTACTGTGGGACGCACTATCCGCGTGGAGCATTGGGACGCCACCGCTGACAGAAGGTTACGTGATCATAGCTCTTTTTGATCTTTCTCAGACATGCACGTCTACTAGTAAAGCCCTAATAGGTTTCCCACAAGTTATTCCAGTCATCAAGATTACCTGATCATAGCTCTCATTCATAACTATTTTGTAATCAATCTTGGCACACTACACGAACGTCCGAAGAGGTAATACCACAACAAGGGTATCTCTTTCATGAAATAACACGTCGTATGTTTATGCAATCCCAAAACCCTAGTTGAACTGTCCCAATGTTATGCATGACCAAAATCTATAGTGTGCTTAAAGTTACATGTAGTTCATATTATTTAATAAACTCATCCATGCCTGCGTATAAGATTTTATTTTTGTTACACATTTCTCAACGTGAAGGTCAAATAAATTGAACCGGTTTTGCATCTGTTCCATAGGTGCCAGTAAAATGGAAACTATTGCTAAAAGTGCTGCTAATGGAGAAAAACACGTCTCCGAAATGACCGGTGAGGTACGTAGTTGACATTTTGTTTGAAAACTGTACTTGCAGACCCTTCTTTCATACTCGATAAAATCTATTGCCATTTTTCCAGGAAATCTTGAGGAAGCACGACCATATGAAGTTAGTGTGCTCACCGTCAAGGCTCGCCAAAGTCATGAAATTGTTGTCACCAGAACACATAGAAAAAATCATAAGCGATACCGGTCTTGGGTGTCTAAACATGATTCGTGACTTTAAACTCCGGCGCATTATGTTGATAAGACTAGCAAAGAGCTTTGATAGTGAGACATCGTCCATTACCATAGGTAAAACACCCATTCCTATCACCGCAGTAGACGTGCACCATATATTTGGCCTTGCTATAGAAGGGGAGGATATTGATAAAAAGCTAGAAAGCGCACCGGATCCAAATTTGTTTAACACATTTCAAAAAAATGGGAGCATTGATCTGGCTGACCTTGAGACAGAGATCTTAAGTTCCAAAACTCCGGGCAATGATTTCCTGGCGTGGTTCGTTCTATTCGCAATTGGCACAGTTTTAGCACCAACAACACAATCTTATGTCGACGCAAAATACCTTAAACTTGTTGCGGACATTAAAAGCCTTCCGAGATTGAACTGGGGATGTTTTACAATGAAACACTTGTTCAAGTCCATACACAAATTTAACTCTCTTGATCAAGTATCTCTACAGGGAAATCTACCTCTGCTTCATGTTAGTGCAACATCACTAGTTAACATTGTAAAATTGTTTTTCTTTTCTATATCTCTCTATATTGAGGAAGTAATTTTGTTGTGAAGGTTTGGTACTGGGAGCACCTGCGTTTTGGCAAATTGATGTATACTCCTATACCCCCACCATTGGTCGCATGATGGGACGAATGCACGTGCGTAATAAGAGCAGAAGCCTACACCTCAGGAGGTCTTCATAAAGGACTGGTGTGTTTCTAGATTTGACCCATGTATATATCCGGTTATTTATTTGCTACTACTGATTCATTGTACCTGATTCAAAGGTTGTGATGGAAATTTGTGCTCGACAACCAGAGGCCAACAATAGAAAGGATCCAGGAAGCCAAAAATTTGTACGTGTGGATGAAGGTGATTCATCTCAAGCACAATCACAAGGTCAAAATATGAGTAGCCACCAAGTAAGCCCAACAAAGACAATTTTCATTTTCCAAGATCAGTAAAAGGTTGCATCAAAACTCATTCGTTTTGCTTTCTTGTGAACGGGGTGTTATTTTGTTTGCACAGTTGGAAATGATAGTTGCAGCCCTGAATGCACGTTGTGCTGAGCAAGAAAAGAAGATAGGCAGACAGTTAATGGAATTTCAGCATATATTTGACGCGAAATTCCTCACCCTGAGCGAAGAGTTAATCGACATTAAGAGTTAATCTGGCAGTAATCCTAGGCTCTCGCTGCTCGAGGACGAAATTAAGGTCTTAAGGAGGGAACTGAAGGTATGTCATGTTGTGCATTTTTATTGTTATGAATATGTTCCTCCATATTCATTATTGTTATAATTGTTACAGGAATTAAAAAACAAAGTAAAGTCAGCCGACAATCCGAGTCACAGAAAGCAGGCGTCGAGGTAATAATTATGGCCCACCACATAAGTAGTATTACCAAACTATTCTAATTGACCATTTTTTTTGTTGTAGGAACAAGTCAATGTGTGCAGTGATCCCTTCATGGTGACTCCTAAGTTCGACACATCCACGCCACGTATTTCGACTCCAACTCCAAGTGCCAGACACGTCCTGCCAAACAAGGACGATCCTCGAATCACACCGATGAAGCCTCTGTTTGATAATGATTATGTGCTCACCGCTGAGGACAAATAGGCAACCATTTTCATCGGGGGAACACACATCCGTGTTGAAGTCGTTCAAATCGGAGACATTCCCCTAAGAGCGGAACAACTGAAGCCAATTTACGATAAAAAATACATATGTGGTGATGTAAGCCCCTTGTACTCCATTGTACATCAACTATTTGAACTGTTGGCACATCATTATATGATTACAAATTTGGCAGGTTATTGTGGCGTATGCTCACATCGTGAGTTGAGACTGATACTACCTCAGTCATATCCCCTAATGAAACCAGAAAGCTTTTACAAACAAAAGGGGTTATTCCAAAGGGCCGTGGAAGCTCGTGGGTTCAGCGTATTGCAAATAAATTTGTAGGACGCCGGAAGGTACCCGTTTTCCTCACTTTCATATATCGTAATAGATAGTGTAGATGAAATATTTTAGGGGTCCCCCGAACCATAATTGTTACCTTATATACATTATTCCGTGGAATGAGTCCTCTTTGACTTTACGGCTGGTCCTCATCCCGTTGAATGTGAATGATAACCACTGGATGGAAATGGTGTTCAATTTCGACAAAGAAGAGATTCAAATCCTAAACTCCTTGAAAAATCAATTTGACGAGTCCAAGGAAACTGCTCTTGTAAGCTTTATCTTGCTGCCTCTTTACTGTCGCATGTCACATGAACTTCGAAATCACCGTAACCCTTCGTAATACTCATATTATGCTAGGTGGAGGCGATTCAGGCCTGCATGGACGAAGCGGTGAAGGATGGCTTGGTAACACAAGCTAGGCCCATCAATTTTACCGACTTGGAACTAGTACGCTATGATGACATAGCGCAACAGAATGACGGGTACGTACGACCTCCTAAATTATTCCTTGCCGACACGTCCAAGTTTACTAAAACCTAAACTAAACACTGCAGGCATTCATGTGTGTTTTTCACACTGAAGTATATGTTGACATGGAATGGTGAAGTATTTACCGACTGTAGAATATCTTATGACTGAACGCTGTGCTGACATATGTGTCGCTTATCAAATGTAGTCACAGATAGATATATTTAGCTGGAAAATATATTCAAGCTTGTTGCGTTCAGATTGCAACAGTCTTCGCATGGAACATACAAGTACCCCATAACGGTTAGCGAAAAAGCACGAATATTTTATTTTATTCATATGTGTCATGACGCTACCGAATGCACTCATGTCTGCTTTACAGGCGGAGACGTATGAAGCCCATGTTGCATCGCAACCTACGGGTTCAGAAGATGATGTCGAAGAAATTATCTGTACTGTTGACTGCAAGATATCAGACACGTCGAGCTCCCCAAAGGATCCCGACACCCCGAGCTCCCCAAAAAAGCGGAGAGGATGTGGACGCCCGAGGAAGCTTGTCGACGAACATGAAGCTAAAAAAACAAAAACTATGGAAGAGCTCAGAGTGAAATTTGATAGGAAGACCATTGCTAAAGAAGTGTCTTCTTCAATGTCAAGACGACCACGCAAGCCAGCACCAGCTATATTGAGCCCGTTCAAGTCTTCCAAATGGTAGTTTGGGTACGTACTGGGTAGCACTATAGTTAGCACTACTTATGATACATTTGTCATTTACGATTTGGTGATCGTACTTTATCAAACGTGCATCGACGAGCGGTGAAATATGGCTTGCTAACACCATCTAAGACCGTAACAAAGTAGGGTATGATAACATACCACAATATAGCAATCTTCGCTTTCATGATGTACTTTTGGCAATCACGAACATTATTTACTTTTGGCAATTAGGGATACATGCTTAGTTCTTTTGGTTGAACTGCCAATAGGTTATTCTGCCAATCATTTGCATGGTGTACTTTTGGCAATATCTTATAGTACAACCTAAGTGCATGTCAAAAATTGGCAATAGGTACTTTTGGCAATCATGTGCATGCTACATTTCTGGCAATTACTAATGCATGCTCATTTGTTTTGCTTCAAATGGCAGTATGTACTCCTATCAAACATTTGTGTGCTCTACTTTTGGCAGCTATTAATACAAGCTCATTTATAATGGTTTAACTGTCCATAGAAATAACTTGAATGTCATTATTTCTAAACATACTAAATTCAGTGCAAGATATATCATTAGCATCTTCAGTTAGAGTCATAACATATATGTACCATATATCACCATAGTGGAGGTATTAGGCAAGGTTGACCGCAATGCACTTAGGGTAGGTGCTTACAAGATATACAATAGTTTAATGAAGCAACGACGCTTATTAGTACATGGTAGACGCTTAATTAGGCGCCTATCATGTACAAATTGGCACTGCTGCTTCAGAAAACCATGTTTATTATTGTTAGCATGTACCTAAGCACGTAGCATTGGCAGTTGGCCATTACCAGAAATGAGCAATGTACTACCAAACACTTAAACATAGCATGTTAAACAGTCAGAACCCAAAAGATAAACCGGCGCATAAGTTCAAGCAGTACGGTGGGGCAGAAGTATCACACGACAACCATAACATAAAAATAGTCTTAACTAGGGTGGGCCAGCAGTAACAACCAAGCAGCGCATCAGATCCTCGGCATCTTGGCCGGACGAGGAGGCCTCGGGAGGTAGAATGGCAGATGCCCCTTCGCATACTTCCTGAGAAAGGCACCAAAAGCGGCATGTTTAGCCCGGACGTGGGGCTTGCGGTTCCTCCCATTACCACGGCGGATATAGGTGCCATGCATGATCAGGCTGTCATAGTCGCTCTTGATACTCGCGCAGCAGAAGGGGCAGGCTATGTTGCCGTAGAGCCTGTTGTATCCGCTGCGGTATGGGATTTCCCCATTCCGCAGCCTCCTGAGGACGTAGCGGCTCTTGCTGTCCCTGCTCTCCTTACTATCATCCACGTCTTCGTCATCTTCCTGTGTGTTAGTTGATCGAGAGCTATGTCAGATTGGGAATACAGAAATGTAGCATTTCATAAGAGTATCAATTACATTCCTAAAGTAGGAATACAAAAATATGATCAATCAGATGATTCACACAACATGTACATCATGTATTGCAATATATGTTTATGTATATTTGTTATCTTTCTTGTTCTTTTTTCTTTGCTTTGCATGCTTAGCTGTTCTCCCCTCTAAAGTACTCCTATTTGTACAATCTAAGTTGACAATTAACTAAAGGGTTTAGGTTTTATGGTATGAACAAACCACTTTACTGCATTCAAGCACATATTTTAGTTCATACTGAAAATAGATAATTCCAAAAACAGGATCATTTCTTGCCATTTCTTGCAACAATATGTTGTATGATATGGTTTTATCATAAAGAGATACTAGGCAATATCTAATTTAATGATATTCAAACTAGATGAGTACATACTACAAAGTAAAACTACCGCATCAACAAACAAAAGTTTGCCCTCACTTGATATTTTGAAGACAACAAAACATATGAATCAGGTCATGAATTATGTATAAAAAAGAGAAATTTTGGATTGAGGTACATCAGTTGCGAACATAAGAAATTATGGCTTTAATTACTCATCCTTGTTGCTAATAATTACATAGGGTGCATATATAAGAAACTCTACAATGAATTACTGACTGCAATCTGAAAATGTCTTCACAATATAGCTGTATGGCTTCATGATTTTCATCAAATAAACTAGTTTTTCTGACAACTAAATAAATGTACTATTTACTAGGTCTCAACAGATTTGGTAATCATATTGAAAATAAGATGCATAGTCCACTTCATTATATGGAAATCATGAAGCAGATAGAAAAAGTTTGCACTGTTAAGGTATGAAAGATTCTATAAGAAAGAAGAAAATGTGGTATCAGCTCTGTGCATATGGAGCATTATGATTACGCTTAGTAATGGAAAATTATATATAGTAAGAATGCAATAGAAAATCTTGTTGCTAGAAATGTACTGTTGCATGGACTTGGCATGCATGATTACTGATGTGGCATAGTTTCATGGATTGATTTGTGCAACAGAAGAACTAATTCATGTTTGTTGTTAATGGCGTGCGTGGGTCAGAATTGTTCTTGCATGCATCAGTACTGACCAGATGCATGACTCGATAATGTGACCCAGTTTCATGCATACCAAAACCATATAATGGGTTGCTGTCGGTGTCAAAACCGGCAGATCTCAGGTAGGGGGTCCCGATCTGTGCTTCTAGGCTGATGGTAACAGGAAGCAAGGGACACAGATGTTTACCCAGGTTCGGGCCCTCTCGATGGAGGTAAAACCCTACTTCCTGCTTGATTAATATTGAAGATATGGGTAGTACAAGAGTAGATCTACCACGAGATCGTAGAGGCTAAACCCTAGAAGCTAGCCTATGATGGTATGATTGTAATTGTGATCGGCCTTCTAAGGACCAACCTCTCCGGTTTATATAGGCACCGGAGAGGGCTAGGGTTTACATGGAGTCGGTTACAAGGAAGGAAATATAATATCCGGATCTCCAAGCTTGCCTTCCACGCCAAGGAAAGTCCCATCCGGACATGGGCCGAAGTCTCGAGTCTTGTATCTTCATGCTTCAATAGTCCGGACGATGTATAAAGTCCGGCTGTCCGGATACCCCCTAATCCAGGACTCCCTTAGTAGCCCCTGAACCAGGCTTCAATGACGATGAGTCCGGCGCGCAGTCTTGTCTTCGGCATTGCAGGGCCGGTTCCTCCTCCGAATACTCCAAAGTAATTATCGAACACTTGAACCGTGTCCGGATCCACAAAATGATCTTCACATGCCACCGTAGAGAGAATGGTATTTCACAAATGCAATCTGCTGACAACTTTTTAGGCAACGCGACATGGCATTACGGTCGGGTCATTATTCGAACCGTTTTCCCACAACCAGCCACATCGCACAATGCGAGGCGGTTTCCTTGACACGTCTTGTCAAAGCAGAGATCGCGTCCCCTTATCACGGGATCTTCCATTAATGAGGGCGTGCGTAGCCCTACGATGGCCGTTGGTATGACTCTGTGTGCCGTAAGGTAAACTTCAAGCGGTCACCCTAAGGACTCTTGATATTCACCCCCTTTATAAAAGGGGCCGAGGCCTATGCCTCTTTTCCACCTCCCTCGTGCCTTTCCGCACCTCGAGTTCTAACACCCGAGATCTAAGCTCCAACACCCCAGATCCTTCAATATGTCCGGATTCGACCCTCAAGGCTGGTGGGTGGCCTCCTCGATTCGAGCGGAGGACATTGTGAAGCTTAGGGAGGTCGGATATCTAACCGCCGACATCCAGCACAGGCTTACTGCTCCAGGGCAGGTCATCCCTACACCGGAGCCCAATGGGTGCCTCGTGTTCATTCCTCACTTCCTCCGTGGCTCGGGCCTTACCCTCGTGTTCATTCCTCACTTCCTCCGTGGCTCGGGCCTTACCCTCGTGAGGGGGCTCATGTTCTATTATGGGTTGGATTTTCATGATCTGGCTCCGGGCGCTATCCTCCATATCTCGTCGTTCATTATAGTGTGCGAGGCCTTCCTCCACGTCACCCCACACTTCGGCTTATGGCTCAAGACCTTCAATGTGAAGCCGAAGATGATCGAGTGCGGAGGCGCCGTAATAAGCAGGAACGCTGATGAATAGGGGGCCCGCTGGTGATGTACCAGTATTGCAGAGCCGCATCCGAGAGCTTCTTGAGAGGGACATTAACCTTGTCAGCATAATGCAAGTGATGTTAATCCGACGGATGTTGCCGTGCCAACGCCGGCCTCTCCAGATGTGGGAGTTCAATCCAGAGGGTCCGTGGACTGTTAAGCACTTCTTCGGCCTAAAGCTCGAAGGGATGTGCAAATTATTCTTCAGACCGAAAGTAAAGTGTCCGGACACCATCGAGGATGCGGGCCTAAGCTACAATCGCCTAGATACCCAAGTAAGCAAACTTGATACCGGACACCGTGTTTTGTATTTGTCATAATTGTTTATTCTGAAAATCACCCATGGCCAGGAATGGCTCAACAAGGCGGAGAGAATCAGGTGTCCGGCGCCACTTCCTGAAGGCTCGCCTGGTCCCACCATGGCCAAGATGCTTGACCGGTACTCAAAGAATGCCCTCGAGGGAAAGACAAGGGGAAGAACGAAGAAACCGAACTTCACACGCTACGCATCCGAACCGGGGGAATTGTTGCCTCCCCTAAGGAGGATAGTTGGGAAGGGGAGGCTAAGGCCTCCTCCCCGCGCGGGAAGAAGAGGGCTGCTACATCTTGAGCTTGCGTTGGTTTTCCCCGAAGAGGAGTGGATGATGCAGCACAGTAGCGTAAGTATTTCCCTCAGTTTTTTAGAACCAAGGTATCAATCCAGTAGGAGGCCACGCTCAAGTCCCTCGTACTGCACAAAGCGATAGCTACCGCAACCAACACGATTAGGGGTTGTCAATCCCTACACGGTCACTTACGAGAGTGAGATCTGATAGAGATAATATTTTTGGTATTTTTGGTATAAAGATGCAAAGTGAAAAGTAAAGGCAAAGTAAAAACAAAGCAAGTATAAAAGTGATGGAGATTGATATGACGAGAATAGACCCGGGGGCCATAGGTTTCACTAGTGGCTTCTCTCAAGAGCATAAGTATTCTACGGTGGGTGAACAAATTACTGTTGAGCAATTGATGTAATTGAGCATAGTTATGAGTATATTTAGGTATGATCATGTATATAGGCATCACGTCCAAGACAAGTAGACCGAAACGATTCTGCATCTACTACTATTACTCCACTCATCGACCGCTAGCCAGCATGCATCTAGAGTATTAAGTTAAAATAGAGTAACGCCTTAAGCAAGATGACATGATGTAGAGGAATAAATTCATGCAATATGATAAATACCCCATCTTGTTATCCTCGATGGCAACAATACAATACGTGCCTTGCAACCCTTTCTATCACTGGGTAAGGACACCGCAAGATTGAACCCAAAGCAATGCACTTCTCCCATTGCAAGAACTACCAATCTAGTTGGCCAAACCAAACGGATAATTGGAAGAGACTTGCAAATATAACTCAATCAAACATAAAAGAATTCAGAGAAAATTCAAATATTATTCATGGATAAGCTGGATCATAAACCCACAATTCATCGGTCTCAACAAACACACCGCAAAAATAAGATTACATCCAATAGATCTCCACGAGAGAGGGGGAGAACATTGTATTGAGATCCAAAAACAGAGAAGAAGCCATCTAGCTACTAGCTATGGACCCGAAGGTCTGAAGTAAACTACTCACACTTCATCGGAGAGGCTATGGTGTTGATGTAGAAGCCCTCCGTGGTGGATGCTGATGAAGTCATGTACCTGGGGTAGGGTCATAGACCTGCCCAAAGGTACCCTCCACAAGGACACTCACAAGAGAAGCAGCCTTCCAGTCGACCTGGTAGGTTTCCACTCGACAGATTCAAAGACACTCGACCATTAAGACCCACTCGACCACCAGGAATCCAAGAGCCACTCGGTACCCAAACGGTCTGTAGTTAAATAGTCTTTATGACCTTAATGACACTTTATGTAAGGCATTACCAGTAACGCCTAGCTTTAACGCACCTTAAACCCTCTACTACATTGGGCTGGCTGGGGTCTGGCACACTCTATATAAGCCACCCCTCCACGGTAGAAGGGTTCGCACCCCTGTAACACATACGCATATAATCCAGTCGACCGCCTCCGGGCTCCGAGACGTAGGGCTATTACTTCCTCGGAGAAGGGCCTGAACTCGTAAATCCCTTGCGTATACAACTACTCCATAGCTAGGATCTTGCCTCTCCATACCTACCCGCCTATTCTACTGTCAGACTTAGAACCACGACAGTTGGCGCCCACCTTGCGGCAGGTGTTCTAGCGATTTGTTGGAGAAGTTGGGATTCTTTCGATCTCCGGCGTCATGGTTTCAGGTGGAGTTCTGGTCGATGGCCACGAGATCCGTCTCGGTGCGCTCACGTTAAATCGCCCGACGACTCCGGCTTAACCAGGAGGCTCCACTCGGCGTGGATGCGCTCCCGTCCGCTGGCGATGCACTTTCGGCGTGTGTCCATGGCGTCCTCCTGCGGCAGCTGTCGACCCAGTATGGGTCGGCTCCTGCACCGTCTTCACTCCTAGTCTCCCACCAGCGCAAGCGTTCCGGTCGGTCGAGGCTTCAGCGGTGGGTGAGGCATGCGGTGGCCCGCCAGTCGGCCATCCCCCAAGTCGCGGCGACCGAGCCCGACGAATCTCTCTACGGCCTGTTCGACAGCCGACCGGGCTCCGTGAGAGACCGCATCCGAATGCGATAGCGATGACCGGCGGCACAGGTTACGATGGTCGATGGACCACGCGGTCCCCTCGATTCACCCGCACCAACGGAGGTGGCGGTGGAGACGATCCGAGCAAGCCCACAAAGAGTACTTGCCCGAGCCCCTCACTTCCCGCTCCGGAGGGAGGAGCTTCGCCGTCGGAACATGGATGCACTTCACACTCCTATCGTTGGAGAAACCCCGAGGCTCGCGCCTTGGAGGATGCGCGCTAATAACCTGGCTGAGCGACTCGACTAGAGAATCTTCAGCGAGTACTCGATGAGCGTCTGCGACCAAGGGTTCTAGAATCCGGTGACGCCTTGACTCTTTCAACCTCCAACTCAGGTATATCGAACTCCGATTCAGAATTTAGCAGCTGCCGCCCGTATAGCAGAGTCAATTCAGCCTTCCCAGTCGGAGGCGGGTAGAGGTTTGCAGGAGATCAAAACTCAGTTGTATCCCAGTCGCGGAACAGGGTTCACAGCCGATCCGTCGCTGCGAATTCAGTCCAGTCGGCCCATAGTCCAAGATCGCCCCCGAGGCATGAAGAACGTGGGGGCCGGCGTGATGATCAATACAAGGGCCGTGAGCGATTTAGCACCGGTTCGATCGCAACGATCGACGTCGAGTGCCCACTCCTCCCCCAAGGGGTGGATCATACGCTCCTCGGCAGCAGGACGACATACGCCAAAACAGTGTTGGGCGAAGAGTTCCAGTCGACCCCAGGGAACCAGGCTTTGATGCGAGATCTATTATCGTTCAAGGTTTGGTCAACAGGAACAGAGCTCACCGAGACGGCCATGATAGAGATGTTCCTTCCAGCAGCAGAATTCATGTCTCGGGACCAGAGTGTTTCAGCAGAGCCATCAGAGCCGCGGTGATTCCTCCCAACTTCAGGTTGGCGACTGGAGTCAGTAAGTTCACTGGAGAATCCAAGCCTGACACTTGGCTTGAAGATTACCGAGTGGCAGTTCAGATCGGCGGTGGCAACGATGAGGTATCCATGAAGCATTTGCCTCTTATGTTGGAGGGTTCAGCCAGGGCGTGGTTGAATCAGTTAGCACCCAAAGAAGATTTACACTTGGGAAGATCTTGCCCGGGTGTTTGTCAGACATTTGAAGGAACTTGCAAGCGACCAGCAGGTTTGACGGAGTTGCGATCGTGTGTGCAAAAGTCGATTGAAACATTGAGAGATTATATCCAGAGGTGGATCACTTTGCACCACACAGTCGAGAATGTATCTGATCACCAGGCAGTCTGTGCCTACAAGGAAGGTGTAAAGAACAGATAATTGAGTTTGAAATTTGGTCGAAACGGAGATATGACCCTGAGTCGGATGATGGAGATTGCCACCAAGTATGCAAATGGTGAAGAAGAGGATCGGCTCCGGAGTGGTAAATATAAATCGGCCGCCAATGAGGTCGGCGGAGGAAATTCCAGTCGGAAACAGAAGCGCAAACCCGAGCCAGCGGCTCCCGGAGAGGCCTTGGCCGTGACCCCAGGAAAGTTCAAGGGGAAACCCAAGGGTCCTTGGAACCCCAAGAAGGTGAAAGACCAGGATGGAAACGACGTGTTGGATTTGCCATGTCAGATTTCATACAAAGAAAGATGAAGAGGGTAAACTCATTTACCCGAAACACACCACTCGAAAGTGTCGGCTCTTGATTCAGCAGTTCCAAGGGAAACAACTCAAGGATAAGGATAAGGAGACAGACAAAGTTGAGGACAGAGATGACGGTGATGGTGGATATCCCCAGGTCAATTCCACCCTGATGATTTTTGCTGACGTCGAAAGCAAAAGTCGATTGAAGGTTATCAATCGGGAAGTGAACTTGGTTGCTCCGGCGACTCCCAATTATCTGAAATGGTCCCAGACCGCCATCACATTCGACCAGTCTGATCACCCGACGCACATTGCCACCCCTGGGAGGCAAGCATTGGTGGTCGACCCAGTTGTTGAAGGCACTCGACTGACCAAAGTCCTGATGGATGGTGGTAGTGGCTTGAACATATTATACGCGGAGACATTGAAAGGGATGGGCATTCCGATGTCCAGACGCAGTACTAGTAACATGAGCTTCCACGGAGTCATTCCTGGAAACAAGGCTGAGTCACTCGGCCAAATTGCTCTGGATGTAGTTTTTGGTGATTCAAAGCATTTCCGGAAAGAAAAGTTGACCTTTGAGGTCATGGATTTCCAGAGCGCTTATCACGCTATTCTGGGGAGACCAGCTTATGCACGTTTCATGGCCCGACCATGTTACGTGTATCTTAAACTGAAGATGCCTGGACCCAAGGGCGTGATCACTGTCACGGGAAATCGGAAGAAGGCAGAAGAGTGCTTCCAGAAAGGCTCTAAGATCGCCGATGCTCAGTTGGCAGTGGTAGAGCTACAATAGTATCAGAAAACTGCAGATCCGAGTGATTTGTTGCGAGCTAAGAAGCCCGCTACGGAGACAACATTTTAGTCGACTGGCGAGACGAAACAGGTTCACATTCACCCGACTGATCCCAATGCTGCTCCGACCAACATCTCAACAACACTCGACTCAAAATAGGAAGAAGCGCTCATCCAGTTCCTCCGTGAGAACTGGGACATCTTTGCATGGAAGCCTGCTGACATGCCGGGTATTCCCAGGGGCCTGGCTGAGCATCGCCTACAAGTCGACCCAAAATTCAAACTGGTTAAATAGTATCTTCGGCGGTCCGTCGTCCAGAAGAGAAAGACCATTGGCGAAGAGGTGGCTCGGCTCTTAGCAGCAGAGTTCATCCGAGAGATCTACCACTCCGAGTGGCTCACCAACGTTGTCATGGTCCCCAAGAAGGACAAGTCGTTGCGCATGTGCATCGATTTCAAGCATATCAATCGGGCCTGCCCGAAAGATCATTTCCCTCTTCCTCGCATCGACCAAATAGTCGACTCAACTGAGGGATGCGAGAGGTTGTCTTGTTTAGGCGCCTATTCCGGTACCATCGAGATCCGTGCATATGGACCCGATGAGATTAAAACAGCGTTCATCACTCCATTCAGGTGCTTCTGTTATGTCACCATGCCATTCGGTCTCAAGAATGCCGGAGCCACATTCATGAGGATGATTCAGAAGTGTTTGCTCACTCAAATCAGTCGAAATGTGGAAGCGTACATGGACGATATAGTGGTCAAGTCACGAAAAGGTTCCGACCTATTGACTGACCTTGCTGAAACATTTGCCAATCTCAGGAGGTATGATATCAAGCTTAACCCTTCAAAGTGTACATTTGGAGTTCCTGATGGGAAGTTACTCGGTTTTCGTTTACGAGCGAGGAATCGATGCTAACCCGAAAAGGTTGGCACCATACTCCGAATGAAGCGCCAATGCGTGTGCGATGTCGAAACTTCTTGGATGCTTGGCCGCTTTAAGTCGATTCATCTCTCGCCTCGGTGAAAAGGCATTGCCTCTTTACCGACTGATGAAGAAGTCGGACAAGTTCGAGTGGACTCTAGAAGCTGATGCAACGTTTGCAGAGCTCAAAGCTCAGCTCTCCACCCAGCCGGTGCTTGCTGCCCCAATCAGCAAAGACCCTTTGCTGCTCTACATTGCAGCCACTGGACAAGTCGTCAGTACTGTACTTACGGTCGAGCGGGAAGAAGAAGGAAAAGCCTTCAAAGTTCAACCCCCAGTTTATTATTTTTCTGAAGTGCTGACCCCATCAAAGCAAATATACCCTCACTATCAGAAGCTTGTTTATGGGATCTGTATGACCACGAAGAAGGTTGCTCAATATTTCTCTGATCATTCCATTACAGTCGTCAGCGACGCCCCTTTGTCGGAAATTCTTCATAACAGAGATGCAACTGGTCGAGTGGCAGAATGGGCGATTGAACTCCTTCCCCTTGATATCAAATTCGAGGCAAAGAAAGCCATCAAGTCCCAAGCAATAGCAGATTTCCTCGCCGAGTGGACTGAACAGCAGCTTCGACCCAAGTTCACTCGGAGCACTGGACTATGTTTTTCGACGGTTCCAAGATGCTGAATGGTTACAGTGCGGGGTTGTATTGGTTTCCCCGAGGAGATAGGCTCAAATATGTTCTCCAGATTCACTTGATTCTTGAACAATGAAGCGAGAATATGAAGCACTCTGTATGGGTTGCGCATGGCCATTTCACTCGGCGTCCATCGCCTTATGGTCTATGGCGACTCGGATCTGGTTGTTAATCAAGTGATGAAGGAGTGGGATGTCAGAAGCCCAGCTATGACAGGTTATTGTAATGCAGTGAGAAAGCTGGAGACGAAATTCGAGGGGTTAGAGCTTCATCATATACCCCGACTGAAAAATCAAGCCGCGGATTATTTGGCGAAGATAGGGTCCAAAAGGGAAGCCATTCCCAGTGATGTATTTTTGGAACACATTCATGCTCCATCAGCGCAGGAGGATCCTTTCACAGAAGAAGCCCCACAGCAAAAGAGTGCCAATGATCCGACTGAAGTTGAGGTCCCAGCCGTGGTCGACCTGATTATGGAATTTGTGGTCATCACTCTCGATCGATGTGTCGTACATCGCATATATCCTAAGGTAAGAGCTCCCAGAGAATGAAGAAGAGGCTCGACAGATCGTCCGTCGATCCAAGGCCTTTACAGTGATCAAGGGACAATTGTACAGAGAAAGCACGACTAGAGTCGGCCAGAAGTGTATCATGCCAGAAGAAGGTCAGATAATTCTTGAGGATATCCACTCGGGGACCTGTGGCCATCATGCGTCCTCTTGGACCATTGTGGCTAAAGCATACCGAGCGGGATTTTCTTGGCGAAAAGCAAATGAAATGGCAAAAGAAATAGTCGACAAGTGTGAAGGATGTCAGTTCTATTCCAACATGTCGCACAAGCCAGCCTCAGCCTTGAAGACCATTCCACTTGTTTGGCCCTTCGCTATTTGGGGATTGGACATGATTGGACCGTTGAGAACTGGCAGAAGCGGCTTCACACATTTGCTAGTAGCAGTCGACAAGTTCACCAAGTGGATCGAAGCCAAGCCCATCAAGAACCTCGATGCATGCACCGCTATCGGTTTCATCGGAGAGTTGATGTTCGAATATGGAGTTCCGCATAGCATCATCACCGACAATGGGTCAAACTTCGATAATGACAAGTTCAAAGCCTTTGGCGCCTCTCCGAACGCTGGTCGACTATGCTTGATGGCTCATCCTCGGTCGAATGGACAAGCGAGCGAGCAAACGGCCTCATTCTCAAAGGGCTGAAACCACGGCTGATGCGTGATCTCAAGCACGCAGCAGGAGCTTGGGTCGACGAACTTCCATCAGTTCTCCGGGGATTGAGGACCACTCCTAATCGGTCGACTGGGAGAACTCCATTCTTCCTGGTCTATGGAGCTGAAGCAGTTCTGCCGAGTGACCTGCTTCACAATGCGCCTCGAGTCGAGCTATACTCTGAAGAAGAAGCGGAACAAGCCCGACAAGATGCAGTCGACCTCTTGGAAGAGGAGAGAGAAATGGCCCTGATCCGCTCGACTATCTATCAGCAAGACTTGCGTCGGTTCCATGCCAGAAATGTGAAGAGTCGAGCCTTCCAAGAGGGAGATTTAGTCCTCCGAGTGGATCAATAGAAACCACACAAGCTCGCCCCAACTTGGGAAGGTCCCTTCATCGTCACAAGAGTCCTCCACAACGGAGCATATCATCTTTACAACGTTGATCGCCAGATCGACGAGCCTCGAGCTTGGAACGCGGAGCTGCTCCGCCCCTTTTACACTTAAAACTCACTCGGTTGAGATGTAGTAAAAGTACTTTTGTAGTTTGTTTATCTAAGACAAGAATGTTAAGTGATTGTTATTGCTTTTTGTTGAAATTTCCCCCAGTGGGTGGCTTAGCTGCGAATCCGATTCGCCTAAGTTTGTAAAAAAAATCCTTTTCGAGTGCGAGCCAGTCTCTCACTCGGGGGGCTTAACTGCGAATCCGCTTCGCCTAAGTATTCAAAATCCTACCGAGTGGCGAGCCAGCCTCCCACTCGGAGGCTTAGCTGCAGTCCAAGTACTCGCCTAAGTATTCAAAATCCTACCGAGTGGCGAGCCAGCCTTCCAATCGGAGGCTTAGCTGCGAATCCGCTTCGCCTAATTATTCAAAATCCTACCGAGTGGCGAGCCAGCCTCCCACTCGGAGGCTTAGCTGCAGTCCAAGTACTCGCCTAAGTATTCAAAATCCTACCGAGTGGCGAGCCAGCCTCCCACTCGGAGGCTTAGCTGCAGTCCAAGTACTCGCCTAAGTATTCAGAATCCTACCGAGTGACGAGCCAACCTCCCACTCGGAGGCTTAGCTGTAGTCCAAGTACTCGCCTAAGTATTCAAAATCCTACCGAGTGGCGAGCCAGCCTCGCACTCGGAGGCTTAGCTGCAGTCCAAGTACTCGCCTAAGTATTCAAATCCTACCGAGTGGCGAGCCAGCCTCCCACTCGGAGGCTTAGCTGCAGTCCAAGTACTCGCCTAAGTATTCAAAATCCTACCGAGTGGCGAGCCAGCCTCCCACTCGGAGGCTTAGCTGCAGTCCAAGTACTCGCCTAAGTATTCAAAATCCTACCGAGTGGCGAGCCAGCCTCCCACTCGGAGGCTTAGCTGCAGTCCAAGTACTCGCCTAAGTATTCAAATCCCACAGAGTGGTGAGCCAGCCACCCACTCGGGGGCTTCTAACAGCCCAAGGATTTGCCTTAACATCCAAAGTAATAAAAATCCCACAGTGGAGAGCAAACCTCCCACTCGGGGTTTAAGCTGCAGCCCAGTGCTCGCCAAAGTAATAAAAATCCTACCGAGTGGAGAGCAAACCTCCCACTCGGGGGCTTAGCTGCAGCCTAGTGCTCGCCTAAGTAATAGAAATCCTACCGAGTGGTGAGCAAACCTCCCACTCGGGGGCTTAGCTGCAGCCTAGTGCTCGCCTAAGTAATAAAAATCCTACCGAATGGAGAGCAAACCTCCCACTCGGAGGCTTAGCTGCAACCTAGTGTTCGCCTAAGTAATAAAAAATCCTACCGAGTGAAGAGCAAACCTCCTGGGCTTAGCTGCAGCCCAAAGGTGCTTTCGCCTAAGTAAGGAATTCATCCCAATCCGCAAGGATGACGAGGTGCAGGTCGATTGCTACCTCCTCCTTGAGCTTCGCCACAAGTACAACGTGCGGTTCATCCCAATCCATAAGCCTGACGAGGTGCAGGTCGATCGCTACCTCCTCCTTCGAGCTTCGCCACAAGTACAACGCGGCGGTCCATCCCAATACGCAAGGACGACGAGGTGCAGGTCTACTGATAACTCCTCATTCGGGCTTCGCCACAAGTACAACGTGGGTTCGTCCCAATCCGTAAGGGGCGACAAGCTCGATCGCGATCTGTGTTCCATCTCTACCGCAGGATAGATGAATCACAAGTCATTTGGAATTTCAACGGAATATCTTCGAATGAGGAATAAAGTTCTCTCGAAGGCAAACAAAGCATGTTAAAGGAAAAATCAAGTTCGGATAAGCGTCCTCACGGATCCAAAGGTGCTCGAGGCGTTAAGCCTGTTAAAGTTTATCGATTCTGAAACCACTCGGCATTCCGAGGCAAATTTAAAGTGGGACTTAGAAGTTTTTACTCCTCGTGGAGGATCGGAAGGTGCAACAAACTGGTCGAGGTCGATTCTGTCAAGAATACGGGTAGCGGCAGCGATGAAAGTCTCCATGAAAGATCCGAAGTCGTGCTTCCTGGTATTGGCATCCTTGAGAGACACCAGCTTGTCCTCTTGCGCTTCTTTGCTGGTGGACACGAACCAGAGATAGAGCAACATCAGCATCACACCTGGCAGAAGACTTTTTCCATTCTTGCACTCGACTTGGAATCTCATTCAGTCGAGTCATCAGGGATTCAAGATCATTTTGAAGAGTCTGTTCTGGCCAGAGAGTCGAGTCGATCCGCCACACTGCAACTTTCAGTCGAGCAAGATAATCCACCACGCTAGCAACGCGAGACTCCAGCCGGAGCACATTCATAGCAGCTTCGTCCTTCACAGGAGAGTTGATGGGGTCCAAGCTGGTTTCCACTCGACTGGTTTCTTCTTCAAAGTTTTGGCAGAATTCTGAAAACACAGCTCAGACTCAAAATAACGATCATGTGATGAGTCGGTGAGAGCAAGACAGTCGGATAAAAGAGATTACCTTCAAGCATGAGAAACAACTTCTTGGCGAGCCCTCCAAGATAAATCTCCAGGTCGTTTCGCTTCCCGCTTGATTAGCCAGCCTTGTCGAGACAGAACAATCTTGTCGTTCTTGATCGACTAACTTCCTTGTTAGCAGCGTCAAGAGCAGCTTTCAGCTTGGCATTTTCATCTTCGAGTTTGTCGACCGAGGCAAGCTTCTCTTCATGAGCTTTGTTTCTCCAAAGCATATACGTACCTCTGCAAGGTCAAGGTCCTTCTTCTTCAAAGTCTCCTCCAGTTTATGTGCAAAGCAACAATGAGAACAGAGTTGAGAATGAGTAGAAAAACAAAGGCAGTCGTCAAAAAAGTCTCACCAGCCATACCTTTTGCTTCATCCTTTGCCTTCGCAAATTCTCTGAGCAAGCTTCAAATCGAGGTTGAGCTGGATCTGCTTGTT
The DNA here is from genome assembly GCA_021605145.1 of Aegilops bicornis. Taxonomy (NCBI): domain Eukaryota; kingdom Viridiplantae; phylum Streptophyta; class Magnoliopsida; order Poales; family Poaceae; genus Aegilops; species Aegilops bicornis. The sequence goes on along the minus strand of CM038670.1, from coordinate 766,995,696 downwards.
CTCTAATCTCGGTATAGCGAGCCACAAGCTCGCAAGATTTCTACAAAGAGTCAACCAACAAAAGACATCAAAGACAGATCACTTCCGGTGATTAAGGAAAAATAGTAGCATTTCTAAGACTACAGTCGAATCAAAACATTCGACAGTAGTCTCGGGGACTACACCCAGCGGGTGCACTCAGCGTGCCCCCACTGGTTTACCAATTTGGTTCGACCAGTCGACCAAAAGAGGCAAAAAGTTATGATTCTAAAACCATGGCTAATTGTCAGCGGTCAGCCGCAGTAAAAAAAAATATATATATAGCTCTTTAGACTATAGTCGATTTGCCTTGATCGACCATAGTCTCGAGGACTACACCCAGTGGGTGCACTTAGCGTCTCCCCACGGTTTTACGGTTCCATTCGACTTGGTCCGTCCAGGTCGAGTGAAGAAGATCACAACATAAAGACTATAGCCGATCGCACGCAATGCACCATAGTCTCGGGGACTACACCAATTGGGTGCACTCAGCGTGCCCCAAAAAAAGTTCAATCGACACACACACCAGTGGGTGTACAGATATGGAAATCTCCAGAAGGAAGCAGTTTCAGGTAGCATATCCTAACAAAGCAAGCAACGACTGACTTACTTGGACATTGCTCTAGAGAGCTAAACTAGCATCATACGCCGCCTGACTAGCCTCTCGGACCGCTTTCACCTGCTCCATCATGATCCCCGCCTGGTGTATGGCCTCCTTAGCAGCACTTACTTGGTCTTCCGGGACGTGGTGTGTAGCAAAGAGAGATGGTGGATCAACGATTTAAGTGGGTCGGGCACTTGTCACGGTACGAAAAGACACAGAAATCCGAGTGGGGTTGCCTCCCTCGGAAATCGGCGTCTCAGGAATCGCCACGACTTGAGCAGCCTTGCCAGCAAGCGCTTTCTTGTTCTTCCTCTTCCTCAATGGCGCTTCCTCGTCATCATCGGGGAGATCAATGACGTGAGGCGGAACTACAAGAAAGATTCAGAAGTAAACATGGAAGTCCAATCGACTAAAAGCTCCAGTCGACTAAAAGCGAAACCTCAGGGATCTTACCAAGGTTGGAGGTGGCCGCATCCTCCATTTCCTAATCTTCGTGCTTGGCGGAAGTCTCGGAGGTAGCGGCGCTGTAGATTTCAAGAATCGGCTGATCAGTCATCAAGTCGACCAAAGGTTCACTCATGTTGAATAAGGAAATACAAGGTTCTGTTGGTTACCCGGAGATGGTGGGGATGACCATTCGCATCTTGGGCAGGGCCTTCGCCGGCTTTGACGACGTCGCTCGAGGTTGCTTCGGTGGTTTCTCAGTCGGCGCGGGAGAAGTTGTCCTAGTTCACTTCGTCGACTGCCCGGTGGGCACAACAGCTTTGCCGCTCCCAGCCGCCGGGTCATGCGACAACTTGGACCTTCCCTCCGAGCGAGGAGGATCGACGTCTTCCTCCTCTTCCTCCTCCTCCTCCTCGTCATCAGAGCTATCATCCTCCGCATCCTCCTCGCCGTTGGACTCCCATTCCTCCGGACTTTCACCTCCACTTCCTTCTTCTTCTTCGTTTTCCTGCGCCCGTTGGGCATCGAGTACATCTCAGTGGTGACCTAGAAGACAACAAAACAAGGTGAAAGTCAGTCGACGAATTGGCATCAAAACAGAATGAATGCAGCAGAATCACAGTCGGAGATAAGTGGATGTACCTTGTCTGGTTGGTAACTCTGGTCGAGTGGTGGAATCCTCCTAGCTCCGCGAGGGTTGTCCTTGTTTCCTGTGATGGCAGTCATCCACTTCTCCAGCGTGGCGTCATCGACCTCCTCTGGATGGACCCGAGTGGTATCATCCGTACCAGAGTACATCCACATCGGATGACCTCGGTATTGAAGTGGTTGAATACGGTGTCGGAGAAAAACCTCCAGGAGATCCATGCCGGTCACCCCATCGCGAATAAGCTGGACTACACGCTCCATCAGCAACTTTACTTGGGCCTTCTCCTCTGGTAACACCTTCAGGGAAGATGGCTTGTTCACTCGACTCATGGAGAAAGGAGGGAGCCCAGTTGACTGCCCCGGCGTCGGCTGGTCTTGGCAGTAAAACCAAGTCGACTGCCACCCTCTAACCGACTCGGGGAGAGTCATAGCCGGAAAGACGCTCTTCCCCCTCATCTGGACCCCGAGTCCCCCACACATCTGGATTACTTGGGTCCTCTCGTCATTCGGGCTCATTTTCTTCACCGTCTGAGAGCGGCGGTGAATATGTGCTTGAAGAGACCAGTCGGTCGACAACCCAAGAAATTCTCGCATAGCGAAATGAAAGCAGCAAGATAGACAATGGAGTTCAGAGTGAAATGATGGAGTTGCGCTCCAAAAAAGTTCAAAAACCCCCGGAAGAAAGGATTTGGCGGCAGAGAAAACCCCCTATCTACGTGGGTGGCCAGGAGGACACACTCACCCTCTTCAGGCTACGGTTGCCACTCCGTGCCCGGAAGCCTCGCCGACCCATGGGGGATCAGTCCCTCATTGGCCAGATCGGCGAGATCCTTCTCGGTGATGGTCGAGCGGATCCAGTCTCCTTGGATCCAGCCCTGCGGCAGCTTGGACCGCGAAGAGGAGCCGCCCCGACTGGGCGCTCTCCCATTGGCCTTCGCCACGGCCTTCTTCACCCGTTCCAGGGCTGCGGTCTTCTCCTTCACCATGGTCGCCGGCAAGGCAAGTACCGAGCTTGGTACCGGATGCACGAAGAGCCTTGGCGAGAAGGTTTGGAGGCGGAGAGAGGAGAAGTGCGAGGTCGCACTGCTCGAGATGCCCTGTCCAACGCTTTATATGGGGCCGCTCCGAGTGGCTGGCGGTAGGCCTGTGCAATCCGTCACAATCCGCAACAGCGCGCGCAGATGATACGTGGCGAAAAAGGCGCGAAGATCGAGGTGTCATCATCTTATCCCATCCGAGTGCCGCGGTTTTCTCCGCTTCGCGCGCTTCCCAAAATTCGGATCCCGCGAAATCCGCTAACCGCAGAGCAACTCGTCAGATAACAGATTTCCTCCGATCCGTCGCTCGGAAATCCTCAGGTTCACGGAGTTCACTCGACAAACGTGAAGAATGGATCAAGGCAACTGAAAGAGAAGTTGATGCCATCACTAAAAGGTCTTTGATCGAGTAAGACGCACTCACAACGCGAAGAACGGGTCGGAAAGATTATCAACTCCTTCCTCACTCAAACCTCGATCCATTCGGGGGCTAATGATGAAGTCATGTACCTGGGGTAGGGTCATAGACCTGCCCAAAGGTACCCTCCACAAGGACACTCACAAGAGAAGCAGCCTTCCAGTCGACCTGGTAGGTTTCCACTCGACAGATTCAAAGACACTTGACCATGAAGACCCACTCGACCACCAGGAGTCCAAGAGCCACTCGGTACCCAAACGGTCTTTAGTTAAATAGTCTTTATGACCTTAATGACACTTTATGTAAGGCGTTACCAGTAACGCCTAGCTTTAACGCACCTTAAACCATCTACTACGTGGGCTGGCTGGGGTCCTGGCGCACTCTATATAAGCCACCCCTCCACGTGTAGAAGGGTTGGCACCTAGTAACACATACGCATATAATCCAGTCGACCGCCTCCGGGCTCCGAGATGTAGGGCTATTACTTCCTCCGAGAAGGGCCTGAACTCGTAAATCCCTTGCGTATACAAGTACACCATAGCTAGGATCTTGCCTCTCCATACCTACCCCCCTATTCTACTGTCAGACTTAGAACCACGACAGATGCCCCCTCCGGCGGAGCTCCGGAACAGGCCCCAAGATGGGATCTCGTGGATACAGGAAGTTATGGCGGTCGAATTAGGTTTTTGGCTCCTGTTCTGATCGTTTGGGGGTACGTAGGTATATATAGGAGGAAGGAGTACGTCGGTGGAGCTTCGAGGGGCCCACGAGGCAGGGGCGCGCCCTAGGGGGCGCGCCCTCCACCCTCGTGACCGCCTCTCTTGTGCCTTGGCGTAGGGTCCAAGTCTCCTGGATCACGTTCGGTGAGAAAATCACATTTCCGAAGGTTTCATTCCGTTTGGACTCCGTTTGATATTTTGTTTCTTCGAAATACTGAAAAGGCAAAACCAGACAATTACGGGCTGGGCCTCCGGTTAATAGGTTAGTCCCAAAAGTAATATAAAAGTGGAAAATAAAGCCCATTATAGTCCAAAACAATAGATAAAGTAGCATGGAGCAATCAAAAATTATAGATACGTTGGAGACGTATCAGGCATCCCCAAGCTTAATTCCTGCTCGTCCTCGAGTAGGTAAATGATAAAAAGAGAATTTTTGATGCGGTGTGATACTTTGGCATAATTTCAATGTAAATCTTCTTAATCATGGTATGAATATTCAGATCCGAAAGATTCAAGACAAAAGTTCATATTGACATAAAAATAATAATACTTCAAGCATACTAACTAAGCAATTATGTCTTCTCAAAATAACATGGCCAAAGAAAGTTATCCCTACAAAATCATATAGTCTGGCTATGCTCCATCTTCCCCACACAAAGTATTTAAATCATGCACAACTCCGATGACAAGCCAAGCAATTGTTTCATACTTTAACATTTTCAAAACTTTTTCAATCTTCACGCAATACATGAGCGTGAGCCATGGATATAGCACTATATGTGGAATAGAACGGTGGTTGTGGAGAAGACAAAAAGGGAGAAGATAATCTCACATCAACTAGGTGTATCAACGGGCTATGGAGATGCCCATCAATGGATATCAATGTAAGTGAGTAGGGATTGCCATGCAACGGATGCACTAGAGCTATAAGTATATGAAAGCTCAACAAAAGAAACTAAGTGGGTGTGCATCCAACTCGCTTGCTCACGAAGACCTAGGGCATTTGAGGAAGCCGATCATTGGAATATACAAGCCAAGTTCTATAATGAAAAATTCCCACTAGTATATGAAAGTGACAAAATGAGAGACTCTCTATCATGAAGATCATGGTGCTACTTTGAAGCACAAGTGTGGTAAAAGCATAGTAACATTGTCCCTTCTCTCTTTTTCTCTCATTTTTTTATTTGGGCCTTTTCTCTTTTATTATGGCCTCTTTTTTTTTAATTTTTTTTTCGACTGGAGTCTCATCCCGACTTGTGGGGGAATCATAGTCTCCATCAACCTTTCCTCACTTGGGACAATGCTCTAATAATGATGATCATCACACTTTTATTTTTCTTACAACTCAACAATTACAACTCGATACTTAGAACAAAATATGACTCTATATGAATGCCTCCGACGGTGTACCAGGATATGCAATGAAGCATGAGTGACATGTATGAAAGAATTATGAACGGTGGCTTTGCCACAAATACGATGTCAACTACATGATCATGCTAGCAATATGACAATGATGGAGCATGTCATAATAAACGGAACGGTGGAAAGTTGCATGGCAATATATCTCGGAATGGCTATGGAAATGCCATGATAGGTAGGTATGGTGGATGTTTTGAGGAAGGTATATTGTGGGTGTATGATACCGGCGAAAGGTGCACGGTATTAGAGAGGCTAGCAATAGTGGAAGGATGGGAAAAAGTGCGTATAATCCATGGACTCAACATTAGTCATAAAGAACTCATATACTTATTGCAAAAATCTAGAAGTTATCAAAGCAAAGTATTACGCGCATGCTCCTAGGGGATAGATTGGTAGGAAAAGACCATCGCTCATTCCCCGACCGCCACTCATAAGGAAGACAATCAATAAATAAATCATGCTCCGAGTTCATCACATAACGGTTCACCATACGTGCATGCTACGGGAATCACAAACTTTAACACAAGTATTATTTGAATTCACAACTACTCAACTAGCATGACTCTAATATCACCATCTTCATATCTCAAAACAATTATCAAGCATCAAACTTATCTTAGTATTCAACGCACTCAAAAGAAAGTTTCACATATCTTGAATACCAAGTATATTAACATTAAGCAAATTACCATGCTATTAACGACTCTAAAAATAACCTAAGTGAAGCATGAGAGATCAAGTTTCTTTAAAACAAATCCACCACCGTGCTCTAAAAGATCTAAGTGAAGCACTAGAGCAAAAAATTATCACGCTCAAAAGATATAAGTGAAGCACTATGAGCAAAACTATCAAGCTCAAAAGATATAAGTGAAGCACATAGAGTATTCTATCAAATTCCAATTCATGTATGGCTCTCTCAAAAGGTGTGTACATCAAGGATGATTGTGGTAAACTAACAAGCAAAGACGCAAATAATACAAGACGCTCCAAGCAAAACACATATCATGTGGTGAATAAAAATATAGCTCCAAGTAAATTACCGATGGAAATGGACGAAAGAGGGGATGTCTTCCGGGGCATCCCCAAGCTTTGACTTTTTGGTGTCCTTGGATTATCTTGGGGGTGCCATGGGAATCCCCAAGCTTAGGCTCTTGTCACTCATTGTTCCACAATCCATCAAAAGAATTCACCCAAAACTTGAAAACTTCACAACACAAAACTCAATAGAAATCTCGTGAGCTCCTTTAGAGAAAGAAAACAAAAGACTACTTTAAGGTACTGTAATGAACTCATTCTTTATTTATATTGGTGTTAAACCTACTGTATTCCAACTTCTCTATGTATTATAAACTATTTTACTAGCCATAGATTCATCAAAATAAGCAAACAACACACGCAAAACAGAATCTGTCAAAAACTGAAAAGTCTGTAGTAATCTGTAACTAACGCAAACTTCTGAAACTCAAAAAATTCTACCAAAATTAGAAGACCTGGAAAATTTGTTTATTGATCAGAAGCAATTGGAATCAATATTTTATCACGTTATGGTGATTTTTAATAATTCGGGCACTGAGCGCAAAGTTTCTGGAAATTACAGCAAGATCAAATAACTATTATCCAAGAAGATCCAATAGATTTAACTTGGCACCAACACTAATTAAAAGATAAAACCACATCTAAACAGAGGCTAGATGGATTATTTATTCCTAAACATAAGCAAAAGCAAAAAACTAAAAATAAAATTGAGTTGCCTCCCAACAAGCGCTTTTCTTTAAATCCTTTTTAGCTAGGCATTGAGATTTCAATGATGCTCACATAAAAGACAAGAATTGAAGCACAAAGAGAGCATCATAAAACATGTGACAACCACATATAAGTCTAACATACTTCCTATGCATAGGCATCTTATAGAAAAACAAATTATCATAGCAAGCAAAAACTAGCACATGCAAGGAAGCGGAAAGGAACGATAGCAATCTCAACATAACGAGAGGTAATTTATTATCATGAAAATTTCTACGACCATATTTTCCTCTCTCATAATAATTATATGTAGGATCATATGAAAATTCAACAATATAGCTATCACATAACATATTCTTAACACGATCCACATGCATGCAAAGTTGAAACTCTTCCAAAATAGTGGGATTAACATTAACTAAAGTCATGTCCTCTCCAAACCCACTTTTATCAAAAATTTCATAAGATTGAATATTCTCCAAATATGTGGGATCTAAAGTTGATACCCTTCCAAACCCACTTTCAATATTATTGCAAACAATATTATCAATCTCATATTCATCATGGGGATTAAATAAATTTTCAAGATCATAAGAAAAATCACCCCAATCATGATCATTGCAACAAATAGTGGACACAACAAAACTAGCATCCCCAAGCTTAGGGTTTTGCATATTATTAGCATAATTGACATCAAGAGGATTTATAGTAAAATCATTGCAATCATGCTTTTCATCGAAGGAACTATCAAGTATGGGCATAATAGCAACGATCTCATGTTTAACATAAGGAACTATAGCAAATTCATCTTCATAAATATTGGCATCATAGGCACAAGAATAGCAAGCATCATGTTCATCAAGGGATATTTCAATCAAATCATCGGAATCATCATTATCTATAGATTCATGCATATCATTATTTCCTTCCAAAGCAACGGTCATTCTTTCAATAAATTCTTGGACATAGACATTATGAGCAAGGTTTTCATTGCAATATTTAAGTATGACGGAATTATCAGATTTGTTGAGAGTAAAATCATACTTTTCAATCAAAGAAGAAACTTCATGAGCACCCGTAAAAACGACAAATTCTTCAATTTGTTCGATATCATAGTAACTACAAACACCCTTTGCATAAGAAGATAAGATTTCATTATCATTGAACTCACATAGGTAGGGAAGGTGTTTTTTAAGGCTCTTAGAGCAACAAGTAAAATCACACATTTCACAAAGATTCAAAGCATAGCATAGCAGACTATTTATATGATACCGTAAGAGTCTCCCTTTTTTAGACAAACGGTGATGCACAAAATGAGCATGCTCATCTAAAGATTTCCCACCAACTAGGCTAGTTGGGGTTTCAGCACGAGCGCATAAGGATCGAAGATGATCCAAGTAGAACACTTTAAGTGGATCCATAACAATAGACTTTTAGCAAGCAAAGATGCAAGCAAACAAGAAGCAAGCGGAAAAGAGAGGGCGAATAAAACGGCAAGGGTGGAGTGGGGGAGAGGAAAACGAGAGGCAAATGGCAAATAATGTAATGCGAGAGATAGGGATTGTGATGGGTACTTGGTATGTTGACTTTGCGTAGACTCCCGACAACGGTGCGGAAATCCTTCTTGCTACGTCTTGAGCTTATGCGTTGGTTTTCCCAAGAGGAGAGGATGATGCAGCATAGTAGCGTAAGTATTTCCCTCAGTTTTTGAGAACCAAGGTATCAATCCAGTAGGAGGCCACGCTCAAGTCCCTCGTACCTGAACAAAACGATAGCTACTCGCAACCAACGCGATTAGGGGTTGTCAATCCCTTCACGGTCACTTACGAGAGTGAGATCTGATAGAGATAATATTTTTGGTATTTTTGGTATAAAGATGCAAAGTGAAAAGTAAAGGCAAAGTAAAAACAAAGCAAGTATAAAAGTGATGGAGATTGATATGATGAGAATAGACCCGGGGGGCATAGGTTTCACTAGTGGCTTCTCTCAAGAGCATAAGTATTCTACGGTGGGTGAACAAATTACTGTTGAGCAATTGATGAATTGAGCATAGTTATGAGTATATCTAGGTATGATCATGTATATAGGCATCACGTCCAAGGCAAGTAGACCGAAACGATTCTGCATCTACTACTATTACTCCACTCATCGACCGCTATCCAGCATGCCTCTAGAGTATTAAGTTAAAACAGAGTAACGCCTTAAGCAAGATGACATGATGTAGAGGAATAAATTCATGCAATATGATAAATACCCCATCTTGTTATCCTCGCTGGCAACAATACAATACGTCCTTGCAACCCTTTCTATCATTGGGTAAGGACACCGCAAGATTGAACCCAAAGCAATGCACTTCTCCCATTGCAAGAACTACCAATCTAGTTGGCCAAACCAAACGGATAATTCGAAGAGACTTGCAAAGATAACTCAATCAAACATAAAAGAATTCAGAGAAGATTCAAATATTATTCATAGATAAGCTGGATCATAAACCCACAATTCATCGGTCTCAACAAACACACTGCAAAAAGAAGATTACATCGAATAGATCTCCACGAGAGAGGGGAGAACATTGTATTGAGATCCAAAAAGAGAGAAGAAGCCATCTAGCTACTAGCTATGGACCCGAAGGTCTGAAGTAAACTACTCACACTTCATCGGAGAGGCTATGGTGTCGATGTAGAAGCCCTCCGTGGTGGATGCCCCCTCCGGTGGAGCTCCGGAAGAGGCCCCAAGATGGGATCTCGTGGATACAGGAAGTTACAGCGGTGGAATTAGGTTTTTGGCTCCTGTTCTGATCGTTTGGGGGTACGTAGGTATATATAGGAGGAAGGAGTACGTCGGTGGAGCTTCGAGGGGCCCACGTTCGGTGAGAAAATCACGTTTCCGAAGGTTTCATTCCGTTTGGACTCCGTTTGATATTCTGTTTCTTTGAAATACTGAAAAAGGCAAAAAAGAGCAATTCTAGGCTGGGCCTCCGGTTAATAGGTTAGTCCCAAAAGTAATATAAAAGTGGAAAGTAAAGCCCATTATAGTCCAAAACAGTAGATAAAGTAGCATGGAGCAATCAAAAATTATAGATACGTTGGAGACGTATCAAGGGCTGCCTCCGAAGACTCGGAGACGGAGATGCCCAAACCAGGGAAAAAGATATCACCAGGGGACTCTGCCCCGACGGGCACCCTCACCGCATCGTGCCCACCAACGGGCCAGCCCTCCACCAAGCTGTAAGTTAATTTTTAATTCGAAGGTACTGCATATCTCCTAGATCAATAACCAGGATTTGTCTTTCGCAATCCGGCTAGCAGCCCTTCTCAACAGAGTTCGTCTTCGGGGGATCTTCCTCCGGAGATGATGGAGAGCGAGACCCACCCACCTCTCCGGCTCATGAAGCGGGCGACACCGAGGTGTCGTCATGGATGAGTCCGGATCTGCCGAAGTCGGAAGCCAATGTGTTAGCCCCCCTGAGCCCGGAGCGTTTGGCTCCCACGAGGGGCGATGGGAAGGGTTCGGTGCAGTTCGATGTCCGGCCGGACGTACTGATGGGCCTACTGGAGCGAGCTGCGCTCTCGGAGGAGCACCGCTCATTAATGAGCGCGGTGCTCAAGAAGATTTCGTCCACTACAAGCGGTTTGAATGAAGCATTTACAAGTCTGCTCAGAGGCTTTGAGGTATGTAGTGTAGAATACACTGTTTTTGGCTGTGAGGCACGCGTTAGGTGTGCTCCATATAGATAGTAGCCCCTCAGACTCTGGTTGCCCGCCCTAGGCGGCAAACGGGGGTTCATAAATCAATGATTGCACTGTAAATACGTGCAGGTACCTGCGGGTCCGGCCACTGACCAGTCTGTTGAAGTTGCCGAACTAACCAGGCAGATTGGATCGATTGATGCCGATATCACGTTGGTGAATGAGCGACTGGACAAATCGCAAGGTATGTGCTCTGCCTTCCTTTGTATAGGAAAATATGGAGGCGGCATGATATTAATGTAATATGTTCGGACTGCAGATGGTGCTGCTGCCGTGGAGGCCCTGAGGGCAGAACTTGTCCAAGCCAAGGAACAAGCTCGGGTTAGCAATGCGGCTGCCCTAAAGGCGGCCGAAGAATTGAGAGCCGAACAGGCTGCTCATCGCCGAAGCGAGGAAAAGATAGCCGAAATGGCTGTGCAGTTAAAAAAATGCCGCTGACAGGTATGAGCTCCTTAAAAAGGAGCATAAGGATAGTTCGGCCGAGCTGGACAAGGCACGCAATGCCACCAAGTAAATATGGACCGAGCTCAGGGGTGCGCGGGAGGAGCTTCAACAGGTCGGTAAAATCGCGGCTGGAGGGTCCTACTTGCTGCGGACGAAGTTTTTCGATCCGAAGTACGCTCCCCTGGATGGACGCTGGAGTCCTGCGGACGCGTATGCGGATTTGGCGAAGAGTACAGCTGATGCTGCCAAGTTCTTCGAGGGTCAGGGTGATAAGGAGGTGGAGAAGCTTTTCTGGTCGCAATTCAATGCTCCCACTTGCCCCTGCCATTAAGTGACAAGATGGCTGCTATAGCGGAGCTTCACAGGTTGTCCGGTCTTGCAATGCGGTCTATGATAGACCATCTTTGGCCAAAAGGGCCTAAGCCGGACAGTTATTTTGGCTTGGTGCAGCAATTCCTTGGGGCCGTGCCTCGGATCGACGCCATGAGGAGGTCGGCGTGCATAGAGGGTGCACGAATGGCTCTTGCCCGCGTTAAAGCCTATTGGACAGATATGGAGGCCACCATTATAGCGACCCAGGATCCGGCGGGCGGCCTATATCCGGCCGAGCACTACTTGGCGCAGGTCACGAAGGTGCCCGCCTAATAGAGGAAGTGCTTTCGAAGAATGTCTTATTCGAGTGATGAATCGAATCATTGTAAGAACAATGTTATTTTGGTTATAAGGCTATATTTATACTTTTTGCCCGAAAGTATTATTGTGTCCCTTGTGCGGCCGTTTACATATATATATATACATATATATATATATACGTATATATATGTATATATATATATATGTATATGAATGTATAATACGAAAGATAGCAGTCGTTGGCTTCAGCCCCCACGCAGACAATGCGGGGTGTTCGCAAAAAATATGCTTAATCACACTTGATCCAACATCTTGGTCCATTAAGGAGGTGATCGCACGTCGAACTAGGCAACCGGACTATATAATTGTAACACTTTCGCTTAGCCATGAGAGTTTAATGTTGGGGCTACTATGTAGCCCATGGTACCTTCGCGTGCATCCGAATACGGGCGCCTGTGTACATGACCGGGAAACGGTCCTTCGTTAATGCAGAGGGATCCTAAAGATTCCGATAAGTCTTCGAGTGGTTGAACAGTATCTCACTGTATCATGACAGTCAGTTTTCGGCTTTGTCTACTGAGGTGCTCGTCCGGAATAACCAGGGCACAATCGCAGTAGTACTCCTTTGGCCACCTTAGCCGATAATAACGGAACGTAAGGCGGCAAACCCAGGAGCCGGGCAAACCCAACATTTGACCAAAGACATGATTCAAAGCTGATGCATATAAGGCCAAACTCGTGACGCCGAACACTCCCGAAGGTATTCAGATTTTATAACAGACGATGGGCTCAAGAATGCCCATTCATTATAAACCCTGTGTTTCCAGGTACGTGCATTAATCTGTCTTGGCGAAATGCCAAAAACGGCAGTATCCTCTGTGGGTATAGAACCCATGGGATGGTTAAACAATAAGAGGCAATAGAAAAGGTTTACACAGGGGCTTAATCTAAAAAGAAACCTGTTGAACAGGGCCCTGCTGCACGTCTGCGCCTTTGTCTCCGTTGTGCCATATCCTGGAAGGTATCGCGCGAACGTTGTCTGTGGAAAAAGGAAAACTCGTAGAAGAGTACAACGTAAGTATGCGATGGATAATAAAAGTGTAAGATGTTGGCCTGCCCATAAGGTTGAGCCAAGTGTGGGGCTGTATTAAGTATTTATAGCCCCTGGTGTCCACTATGGGATTACATATACGGTGCCCTGATTCAATTTTATCCGGGCGACCGGACTCGTCTAACCGAGTCTGTGGTCTTTAATGACCAGTCATGTTTTCTGATTTTGGAGGCCGCTTATAGTCCGGCCGCTAAGGCCGTCGCGAGTTCCTCTGCGCGTGAAGAGCGCTCTGTGATTCCTCTAACGGTGATGACGCCACGTGGACCGGGCATCTTGAGTGTAAGGTAGCCATAGTGCGGCAATGCGTTGAAGTGGGCGAAGGCCGTTCTTCCGAGCAATGCATGATAGTTACTTTGGAAGGGTGCGATGATGAAGAGTAGCTCTTCGCTTCTGGAGTTGCCTGGAGAGCCGAATGTTACCTCCAGTACGACGGAGCCCCTGCTATGGGTTTCAACGCATGGTATCACCCCTTCAAAGGTGGTGTTGCTTTGGTTAATTCTGGATGGGTCTATCCCCATCCTGCGGACAGTGTCCTCATATATTAAATTGAGACTGCCGCCGCCGTCCATGAGGACGTGGGTGAGATGGTATCCGTCGATTATTGGGTCAAGCACCAAGGCCTCTGATCCTCCGCGCCGAATAGTAGTTCGGTCGTCCCAGTGATCGAAGGTGATCGGATAAGATGTCCAGTGGTTAGGTGTGAGTACGATCGGCTCTATATCGAGCGCGTCTCTATGCGCGCGTTCGTGCCTCCTCATGGATGTGTGAGTCGCGTGGATCATGTTCACTGTTTTAACCTCTGGCGGGAATTTATTCTGTCCCTCAGTGTTCGGCTGGCGAGGTTCATCCTCGTCTTCACTTGGTGTTTCCCTGCCCTTATGTTCGGCATTTAATTTGCCGGCCTGCTTGAAGACCCAGCACTCTCTGTGCGTGTGGTTCGCAGGTTTGTCAGGGGTGCCATGAATTTGGCATAGTCTGTCTAGGACTCTATTCAGACCGGACGATCCCTCTTTACTGCCTTTAAATGGCTTATTTTGCTGATCAGGTCGAGAGCCCCTGAATCCGGCATTAACCGTTGTGTTATCCGGGCTCTCTTCCTTGTTTGGGCGTTTGTTTTTATTACGCCGTGGCTTCCCGTTGCCATCCCTTATTTCGGATGTGCTGGGGTCGCTGGTGCCTTTACGGGCTAGCCAGCTATCTTCACCCGCGCAAAAGCGGGTCATGAGGCTTGTTAAGGCTGCCATTGTCCTCGGCTTTTCTTGGCCGAGGTGTCTGGCGAGCCACTCGTCACGGATGCTGTGTTTGAATGCCGCTAAAGCTTCAGCGTCCGGACAGTCGACAATTTGGTTCTTCTTAGTGAGGAATCTGTTCCAAAGCTTGCGGGCGGACTCTCCGGGTTGTTGGATTATGTGACTTAGATCGTCAGCATCCGGAGGCCGGACATAGGTCCCTTGAAAATTGGTCCTGAAAGCGTCCTCGAGTTCCTCCCAACTCCTAATTGAATTTTCGGGGAGGCTTTTCAACCAGTGTCGGGCTGGTCCCTTTAGTTTGAGGGGAAGGTATTTGATGGTGTGGAGGTCGTCCCCATGAGCCATATGTATATGCAGGATAAAATCCTCAATCCAGACACACGGTCCGCTGCTCCGTCGTATGCCTCTATGTTCACAGGTTTAAAGCCCTGTGGAAATTCATGGTCCAGTACTTCTTCGGTAAAGCACAGGGGTGAGCAGCCCTTCTGTATCTGGACGTGCTGTGGGATGCCGTCGGCTGTTGTTGTGTCCGGTGTTTATTCCGGACTGGTATTCGATTGGCATAATCGTTTTGGTGACCATAGTCCCTCGCCGGGGTGTGTCCTTTGGATCCATAAATGGACCTGGCGCGCCAGCTTTCTTATCCAGGTGCTCACGTAGATCGTGCGCGGCGTCGGTAGCCGCTTTGTTGCGGTTATGAAGTGGCACGGCTTCGTCATCGAATTCTGGCAGTAGCTTGCGTTTTGGATAGCTCTTTGTATGGCGATCATCGCCGTATCTTTCTTCAGTGTCTAGCACTTTGTTCCATCTACGGTTGAGCGTTTCCTGTGCGGCTTTGAGCCGTTGCTTCTGCTTCTTTAGACTTATTTCGGTGGCCATAAGCTTTCTGTGGAGGTTATCTCGTTCCACGTGTTTTTTCCGGGATTGCATCATTATCCGGACTGTTTTCCTGTGCTGGTTTGGTTTGATGACCTCGTCCGTCGGGATCATTGTCCTTAGGCGTTTGCTCCGAACTATGTTCAGGGTGACCTGGTTCGTCCTGCTCCATCGCTGGGTCCGTATGGTCGTTGTTGCCTTCGGAGTTGATTGTAGTATCGATCCCTCTGGCGCTCTTGTCGCTATTTTTACTGTTGCTGGACTTAGAACGGCGTCTGCGCCGTCGCTTTGGCTTTTGTCCGGGGGTTTTATCATCCGGATTGTCGCCTTTGTCCTCTTTGGGCGTATCCACCATGTATATGTCGTGTGACGAGGGAGAAGTCCAGCGCCCCATAGATTCCGAATCTTCTCCTGCATCGTCGTCCATACCGTCGATGTCTTCGGAGTCGAAGTCAGGCACGTCGGTTAAATCATCGGCCGTGGCTATGAAGTGGGTGGTGGGTGGGCAACGAATTTCTTCGTCGCCTGCTTCCCACTCGAGCCGGACATAGTTTGGCCCAGAATTTTCTGTCAAAGAGAGAGTTTTTAACAAGTTCAGCATGTCGCCAAAGGGCGAGTGCTGAAAGATATCCGCGGCGGTGAACTCCATTACCGGAGCCCAACCTGGCTCGACTGGCTCGGGAGTGCGCGGACCGGAACCAACATCCGGATACGAATCCAGGGGCCCGGAGTCACAGGCCACCACAGAGGTAAGGCCTGTGTTCGGCTCCACCGTCGATAAGTGTGCGACCTGCGGGGTGGGGTCTAGCCCTCCGTCCTTAGGCAACGCGGCCTGCTCCGGATTTAGGTCCGAAGCTACTGCGGGGGTGATACCCCGAGCTTTGTCCGACAGCAGGTCTAAGCCGTGCTCGTCGTGACTGTCCGGTGCTCCTGGCATAGGCCCAAATCCATCGAAGATCAAGTCTCCGCGGATGTCCGCCGTGTAGTTCAGGTTTCCGAACCTGATCTGGTGGCCAGGGGCGTAGCTGTCGATCTGCTCCAGATGGCCAAGCGAGTTGGCCCGCAGGGCGAAGCCGCCGAACACGAAGATCTGTCCGGGGAGAAAGGTCTCACCCGGGATCGTGTTGTTGACGATGACTGGAGGAGCCATCGAGCCTTTAAGCGACGACACAGAGGAACTCTTAATGAAAGCACCACTGTCGGTGTCAAAACCGGCAGATCTCGGGTAGGGGGTCCCGATCTGTGCGCCTAGGCTGATGGTAACAGGAAGCAAGGGACACAGATGTTTACCAGTGTTGGGCCCTCTCGATGGAGGTAAAACCCTAGTTCCTGCTTGATTAATATTGAAGATATGGGTAGTAAAAGAGTAGATCTACCACGAGATCGTAGAGGCTAAACCCTAGAAGCTAGCCTATGATGGTATGATTGTAATTGTGATCGGCCTTCTAAGGACCAACCTCTCCGGTTTATATAGGCACCGGAGAGGTCTAGGGTTTACATGGAGTCGGTTACAAGGAAGGAAATATAATATCCGGATCGCCAAGCTTGCCTTCCACGCCAAGGAAAGTCCCATCCGGACATGGGCCAAAGTCTCGAGTCTTGTATCTTCATGCTTCAATAGTCCGGACGATGTATACAGTCCGGCTGTCCGGATACCCTCTAATCCAGGACTCCCTCAGTTGCCACTATTGAAGAACGGAGCATAGTTTCATGAATAGCAAAACCAGATAATGGGTTGCACAATTTAGGAACAGAGCATAGTTGTAACAAAGGTTCTACTAATTTAAACTCTCATAATTGATACTCTTGTTGGTACTAGCGAGGCACACGTGCATTGGGCGTGAAAGCAATAGTTAATGTCAATTATTTCTGGTCCACTTACATTGCTATGCTAGTATAGCATTGGATTTTTTTGTGTGTTTTATTTAATAAAGTGATAATGTTTGTGCATATTATGCATTCAGATTCACAAAGTTCAAAACATTAGCAATTCATATAGAAGAAAAGAGTTTTCGCTGTTAAAGTATCCAAGATTCTAGAACAATGGAGAAACATAGTGCTATGAGGTTGTTTGTGCATAGGTAGCATTGTGCTTGAGCTTACAAATGGAATATTCTATATAGTACGCATGCTTGGAATTTTTATTTTGTAGTAAATAAGATATCGAATGGCAAAAAATGCTGGGATTTCCTATCTGTCCACCGTTGGATTGGCTTCATCCAACAGCAAATATTCAAAGTTGTTTCCAGAGTACATGTTTTAAAGGTTGCCATTTCTAGAATCTCAAGCACTGTTGATAAATGTTTACTGTTGCATGTCCACTTTTCATGTTCGAGATATTAATCATTGATCCTCTTATTGACTGTCATGAAATAAACAAATTTGTAGAAAATTTTTCATCCACTCAAACCTGTCTAAAAGAATCCTACGTTTTTAGTATGGACAATCAAACACTCATACAATCCTGTAGGATTCAAGATGACAAGCCACTCTAATCCCATGTTTTCCCTTTTCCTGCGTTTTGGAAATCGTACGAATCAAAGAGGTGATACCTAACAAATACACCGTTTTCTATAGCAGAACTGATTATAACTACTGTTGCACGCACAGGGGGATTTTAGGCCTACATGACTACTGTTCCATGCCAGGTTTCAGATTGAAGGGGTTTCCTTCCAAATGTACGAACAACTAGTACTAATCCTAACCCTAAGGGAGAGATCAAGAAACATAACCTATCTGGACGAAATCTAATCCGTGTTGCATGCAATTCAGGAGAAAACCCCAAAACAGAGTAGGAGAATAGAACAGAACAGAGTAGTACCTCCGAGAGCTCGTCGTCAACCTCCTCGTCAAACTCGACGGCCTCGTCCTGCACTTCCTGAGCATCGAGGTGGGCCTCCTCGTAGCTCTTGTCGATGAGCTCGTACTACTCACACTTCCACTTGAGCCTCTGCTCCTCCAGATCCACCGCCACCTCCTCCTCCACCTGCTGCCCGACCGCAGGCTCGACCACTGTGACGGTGGCCGGAGCAGTCACAACAGATGGTGCACCGCCTCCCGTCGCCGCGACGGCGCCCTCGGCCGCGGCAACTGCGGCGGCAATGACCATAGCAGGCTTCTCAACTGCTTCTACCACCGCGTCCTTCTCCACCGCAGCATCTTCACGGCCGGCCTTCATCTTCCGACGACAAAGGGTAAGGGAGGTGGTTGCTGGCTCGTAGGAGGTAGGGTTTGAGGTGAGAGGAGAGGGTTTTTGCTGATTTGGGGAAGAAAAGCAACAGGGGTGCGGGTGTGGAGACGTGGGTGGGGGAGGCGGCATTTATTTGGTGTGTGGGGGTGGACGTTTGGAGTTACCGAGGCTAGACGCGTGGCGTCGTGCGCTCGTGCACGCCCCAACCGCTTTCATTTAATTTTTGTCATGAATTTGTATATTTTTTGACCTGTGGTTTAGCAAGGAAATTGCACAAATCACCTACTTTTGGTGTTACTTTTGCATAGAACACCTACTTTATAGGTTTGTTGCACAAAAAAACACATACTGGGGTAATTTGTTGCAGCTAGGTCTAATCCGCCATTTTGGGTGGGTTGACATGATTTCTGACAAGTGAGTCCAGTTTGTAAGTGCACCACGGGAAAAAACACATTCCACATCAGCACCCAACTAGAACTGTGCAAAATTTACAAATACGTACTCAGAAATAATTCTCATTGTCTCTGGGCCCACAGAAATGAACTATTGACAGTTTTTTTGTTCCCACATAACATCTTGGCACACAAGAGCATGCACCAAACTTGTTCTCCTTCGACACACATACGCTATAACGACGGACATGTACCAGTAATATTCACACTGCACGTGTCGATACCATCTTGACCAACACGCAACAACATTGGTCTGATAAGATTGATACATGCCATAAGGGGTCCAAATCGTTCACCAATTCTTCTAGTCACATTCCACTCCAAGATGCGACAATGGACCGACATGTATCAATCTTGATCTCGTTGCACAAATAATTGGTATAAGGGCCAGATGCACCAATAGATGTCACAATGCACTGACACATGTCACTTGGGCCAACACGCACCATGCCCACTAACAAGGAACAAATAAGCCTATAGGATCCACATGCACCGATAAACTACGTCTCGACATGCAACAACTTTTCGTAGTCACATTGCATGCACAGTGCATACCAAGACACGCCAACGGCCCGTCATGTAGCAATCTTCATGTGTTTTCACTAATCATGGTCACTTTGGACTCACAGATGCCATAAGGGCCAAATGCACCAATATTGACACGTTGCACTCAAACGTGCCACTTGGGCCAACTTGTATAATGATTTTTTTACTAGCAACGATCACATAAGCCATTATATAGTGTTGGTACCCTAGCTAATAACAACATATATCAACATTGGTCCTAGTAGCAGCTTCACAGGACCACTTATGCCACACATGGAGCACAGCCTCGGTGCATGTTTTTTTTCGTGTGTCTGTGTCTGGATAAATGTCTTAAGGAGAGGCAAATTGGTTCGGCCGAACACACTGCATCAGCCGAACACACTGCATCAGCCGAACTAGCTAGACCCTTTACCTCACACCCGCATGGCCCTGGTTCCAATCCCCGTGAGGCAGTTCGAAATGCCAATTTTTTTCTATGGGTACCGACACATGGGGTCCCCTTGTCATCCACACAAACGCGCCACCACATGTACCACATTTGTCTAAGTGCACCTAGTACTCCACATCATTTTCAACTTCTTCGTCCCCTTCTCGACAAGCGCCGCCGCCGCCAGCTCCCGACAACGCCTCTCTTCGCCGCCGGATCTGCGCGGCCGCCGCCAACTCCGGCAAGTAGGTGAGATCTCCCCTCACCACCCTCACGAATCTTCTTCCCTTCCCAAACCGCATGCGTCTCCCTCTGGGCGCGGATCTGATCCAGAAATTTCATTTGATACATGCGGTAGATGATTTGTTGATGGATATGATGGTTCTTTGATAGATTGATGGATGTCGTAGTGTAGGATCTGAGCCGTACCAGGGAAAAGAGAGGCCCTGTGCAAATCAAAATGAGGCCCTATGTGTGAAAAAATAAATCAAAATAATTCATCCGTTCTTTACTATAGTACGTAGTACTGACATTGGATTGGATCTGATTGGGATTTATTAGGTAGATGATACTGGCATTGCCATTGTCATTCGCATTGCTTTTTTAGGTAGATGATAGTAAATAGATTTACTAGGCATTGCATTTTAGGTTATCACTATGATTTATTATATGTATGATCTTTGTATTGTACTATGGTAGCGTACAATTCAACTTAGAGTTCAACATGTTCTGTGTAGAATGAAGGAATCACCGTGTCGACGGTGCAAGTCACGGTGCCGGACCAGCCTTCGTACTGCCACGCTGTTCGGCATCTACTTCCAGCCTACTTTTGTTTTTGCAGTGGTAACAATTTATATGAACCTTCTCACAGTTCATTGATTTTGTTTTTATTGCTATTTCCACTAATGCATTGTGTTTGTAATTTGTTTTATCTTGCACAGATCGTCCCATGCAATGTGAGATTGGCATTCAATGAGCTCGTCAGAGACACCGTGACCTTCGACGCTCTTGGGGGGCCGTACACTATGCAGGTCGATAAGAAATGACGATAACCCAGATTGGAGGAGATGAATGGGATCGTTTCATCGCCCGCTTGCGTCTTAGTGGGGGTGAATTGATCAGCTTCTCCTTTAGAGGAGAAAGGCCCAGGATATCTGTTATCTATCTGAATTTGATTTCTGATAGTGAGGATGAAGTTCATGAGGAGGACGATGGTGAGGATTCAGATGATGATGAGAACCCACTTGATGAAGCACTCTATGCCCAAAGACTGAGGCTGAGCGGCGATGAAACGTGCAACCTCTGGGACATGCTCCCGCTACGTGAAGACTACGTCGGGATGCCATTCGTGACCCGCCTCAAAAGGACGAATGTTAAACAACATCTCATGGTATGTTACTTACTGTGGTAATTACATGATATGCATGCTTAATAAGTGTACTAGTTGATATGATATGCATGTTGTAGTACTGTGATGGTATGCCATGTGTAGAATTCATTTAGTGCAGAATTTTTTATGGTATGCATGTGTTGTAGTAATGCGATATATCCTTATGTAGTGTAGTAATATGCCATGATATAGTTAGTGTACGTAGTAAACTAATGATATGCTTAATTACTGTAGTAATTTGATGATTAGCGTCTAGTGTAGTGATGTGATGATATATATGCTCAGTGTTGAATCCAATGATATATGTGTCTTCAAGTGTATGATTCGCTGATAATTGCATGTGGCATGCTCATATATCATATCAACTGTTTTCAGAAATTACCTAAGAGGTTATCAGTTAGTTGTGGCATCGAGCCGCATGAAGAAGGCATGGCTGCTGGACTACGCCTTACCAGAACGGGCTCCATCACCACCTGTGCCTACGCAGTGAACCTGAGCAGTCGCACTTGTCTTCAACCGAAGGGGTGGAAGAAGTTTCTTCATGGCAAGAATCTTGGGTAGGTGGGGCATCCTACTCCTTTATTGCGAACACCCGTCGCCGTGACTTGAGGATGATGATCACCACCAACCTCATTTAGAACTGGCTGGGCCATGTTTCGATGTGAAATGAACTTGGTATGTTAGCTCTTGTTTCCAAGTACTTGCCGTGTATTATCGTACCTATCTATATATATCTAGGATCAGTAAATGGGCCATGTATCGCTGTGAAATGAACTTGTTATGTTTGGGGCTTGTTTTGCTGTTGCCCCAACGGTTATTTGAGACTTCCTTGAACTTGAATCTGTCTTGACTTGTTGTTGGATGCTTGGTGTTGTTGCTTTATAGTATAAAGCTGGGGGGGGGGGGGGGGTTGGGGGACCCTTTTTCGTAGGTTCGGTTAATGGAGTTTGGTTCTAATTTTAGTAACTGTTTTCTGTTCCATACAATTCTGAACCAAAACTACACATGGCACAACCTTCTGTGATTAGTTCCATTAATAACTAGTACTCCCTCTGTAAACTAATATAAGAGCGTTTAGATTACTAAAATAGTGATCTAAACGCTCTTATATTAGTTTACGTAGGGAGTATTGAAGAGCAGCCATAGAGTTCCATTCACAATTTACTTGAATTTTTGTTTTGATGGATAAACAAAATAGGAAGCTATCAAACTTTTTAACGAGATAAGCAAACTATGTACTTGATGACATAAGCAAACTTGTTCAACCCTAAAAAACAGGACATAAACAAACTGGTTCAACTCTGACACACCAAGAAAAGCAAACTACAAATTTCAAACAACAAGATAAAGGACAAGCACAAGAACAAGCAACACGACGGCAGACTTTGATGTCTCCTCATCCCGTATAGTGGCAGTGGTAGTAGGGGTCCGCTTCCTGCTCTTTTGAAATTTCCTAACCGCTTTTGATGTTGTCGATTATCTTCCACGACTTGTAGGTGGCGTATGCATCTTTTGTTGTGTACTCGATGAGGTAATCTGGCAGTGGGCTGTCCCCCCACAGTTTATGGTCTGCCTCCCTGTCGATCTTCTTCTTCATCTTGCTGTAGAATGGGTGGATGACACTGGCTGCAACATCAGCCAAGGAGTCATACGGTTTTCCGTTGTATGGAACTCTCCAGTTGCGCTGAATGTCGATGTGCTTGTTGGGGTTTATCTCCAAACCAGACAACTTCAGCTTGTCCCTGTCATTTTTAATGCTGAAACCGGCAAAGGTGAACAACTTCTCCTCCTGTAGGAGCTCTTTGAGGCGCTTTGGCCTGCTAGGGGAGAGACAAGTGATGAATACATGGAGTACTAGTGTTTATTTTTCAAGATTTAATCTTCTGTTTTTTTACGGTTTACAAGAGAATAGTACATGGAATAGATGCTTATACAGTATAACTCATGGATGAATGTAGTTCAGAAACTAGTACACAAAGTTCTGAAATTAAAATCAAGTACACCATGTTATTTGTCTTTTCGGAATATATAGTTGAGTCAATGATCTATTTGCTTTCTTAGTGCCAGTTTAGTTTTATTATGTTGAATAAATTAACATATACCTCTGCTTCACCAAGTTCTTAAGTTTTTTTGGTGGTGAAAATAACACCAGACCAAGTTCAGAAACTACTTCACTACATCAAGTTCAGAAACTACAATAATGAATCAAGATGAAAAACTACACTGGTACATCAACCTCACAAATTAATCTTGTGCAACAGTTTCAGATACTAATCAAGTGCATCAGGGTCAAAATATATTCTAGTGCATCTACTTTGAGGAACTGCACTAGTGCATCCATTTTCACAAACTACACTAGTACATCTAGTATGAAACTAGTCTAATGAAATTTCGAGGGAGCAGTATTGATGAATGGAAGAGGGTGAATGAGTAGGATTTTTCACCATTTTGTGTACACAGCGATGTGGTACACGAGGCAGAGACCCTCCACGCTGATCTACAGAACTGCTGCCATCTGCGGAGTTTCATCATCTTTGGTAAACTCCACATCAACGCCCATGATGTGGGGGTACGAGCCGCAGGCGCTCCTCCTGATCCTAGAGATCATCTCGTCGGCCTTGTCTGGTACGCTAGTGCAGACGACCTCCAGCGTCTCCTTTCCGCGGAGCGCAACCCCTTTGAGGGTTACGGTGTACTCGCGCTTCTGACCGGGAACGTGAACGGCGACGAGTTTGCCGCTCTGGTCGGACGTCTGGCCACAATGACGCTTGGCAGACGCTTCCTCCGCCATTGCCCTCCTTCTGCGACTGCGGGCTTCGAAGAGAGATGTTTGTGGGTTGTTTGTAGAAGAGATGGAATCGGCAATGGAGGTTCTCGGAATGAGGCAGTGATGTAGTCGATTTGGGGCTTTTTCACGCCTGGGATGGGGACGTGGGGGAGGCGGTTCGTCTAGGACGTGGGGGTAGTTGTGGTGGGGCGCAGTTGCAGTCCGTCGTGGCAACCGCGCTCTGTGCACTGCTGGGTGCGCGTGCGTCTGAGTTTAGTCCCACCACGGGCCTGCATCCTGGCCCATATCACTGGGTTTGTAGTCATATGCGGGCTGTGGTGTGTGAAATATCATGTTAGGTAGGTGGGATTTTTTCTCTATGAAATCTTTTTTTGTCTATGTGACATTTTGACTTATACTAAAATAACACTTCCTTTTTTAGGAATACGTGTCTTATGTGACAAGTTTAAGTTTGATAACAATGAAAAATATGTACAACCTTGCCATATTGCCTTTCTTGGACATGTGTAAAAAGTTTAAGTTTGAAAACAATTGAAAAACATGTAATACCTTGCATCATTCAATTTTAATTATAAAATAAATTTGTAATATTCCAGTGAAATTGCAGAACATCTCCAAATCAACCATCTTCAACAAATTTTGGAAGTTTCGTCACATGCGTGATTTTTTCGGTCATCAGTACAATGTCGACCATTTTCAACATGTATTGCAAGTTTTGTCACGTATGGCATTTTTCGGGCATATGCGACACGAAGAAACCATTGTTAATACTAAAAAAGCAAGGACAATATTTTCTAGATCTTTTGGGATATCATTGTGATATTATTGAAATCTCACATAACTCAATGCGCCCACCCTCCCTAAATCCCGCGATTACAGCGCCTCATTCTAACCACCCGGCCGTGCCATCCGCAGCTCCCACGACCGCTGCAAGATCAGATCGGAGACCTGGGCTCACACGGATTACAGGAGTTGCCGGCCACCGCCCACCGCCATGAGGGGTCGGACTTCAGTGTTCTTCTCACTGCCCCATCCTCGCGTGAATGCGCCGTATATCCTTGCCGCCGTCTACCGCGCTATACGGGCACTTCTAGTTTGCCACGCACTATCCGCGGCCATCAACTCGGCGCCTCCGTCTCCGAGAGAAGGTATTTCCTGATCGTAGCTTTTTTAATCGTTGTTGGCCGCTCTTTTAGTAGTTGAACCCTCATAGGGTTTGCACAACTTCACGTGGTTAAGCAATTGGATACCCGTGTTAAACTGTGCTTATTTTATGCACGACCAAATAGGTTGTGTGCTTAAACTCATAAGTAGATCATATGTTAAATGATCCACTTAATTTTTTAATATTAGTTGACTGCTAATTTTGCTATTCATCCTTGAATTATTGTCTTCAGATTAATTGACCCGGTTTGCATCATTGCATAGGAGCCAACAATGTCAGTTTCAGATAGAAGTCTTCGTAACGGAGAAAAGCCTTGTAGAACTCAAACTTAAATTTGACAGCAAGACCATAGCCAAACTAATGTTGAGCCCATTCAAACACAAATAGGTAGCATCAATTGATACATGATCTTGCTCATGCTCTACTTTTAGCATCATTTCATACATGTT
The DNA here is from genome assembly GCA_021605145.1 of Aegilops bicornis. Lineage (NCBI taxonomy): Eukaryota > Viridiplantae > Streptophyta > Magnoliopsida > Poales > Poaceae > Aegilops > Aegilops bicornis. The sequence goes on along the minus strand of CM038670.1, from coordinate 766,970,173 downwards.
CAGTTCTTATCATAAAGTGGATATATGTACTTTTGGCAATCATGAACATCCTCTACTTACTGCTATAACTAATGCATCCTCAGTACAAAAATTGAATAGGCAATACAGTTGTATTGGCAATCATTTGCATGCTTTACTTTTGGCAAGAACTAATGCATAGTTGAGTTATAGTTGGTCATAGATATGGGTGGAACATCTTGAGTTATCATCATGGTCACGCAGAGACCCTAAACCATCACCAGATATGTTGAGCCCATTCAAACACAAATAGGAAGCAGCAATTGATACATGTTCATGCTCATGGTCTACTTTTAGCATAATTTGATACATGTTCAGTTCTTACCAGAAAGTGGAAACAGGCACTTCTGGGAAACATGAGCATCCTCTACTTATTGCAATAACTAATGCATCCTCAGTACAAAGCTTCAAATGGCAATAGGTAGAATTGGCAATCATTTGCATGCTTTACTTTTGGCAAAAACTAATGCATAGTTCAGTTGTAACTGGTCATAGATATGGCTGGAACATCCTGAGTTATAAACTGAACATAATCATGCCAAGCTATAACTACCATAGTCATCGTAGTAGAGTTCCTAGCATGCATCACCGTACGATTCTAGAACGGAAGAATAACACATCAAACATAACATAGACCACCGTACGATACTTGAGTTGCTATGGCTTTTTACAATACAAGGTGATTAGGCGAGGTGTTTAGAGAGATAAACCAGGATTTTCTTAAGCACCGGTGCTTATTTGTACAGGGTGGACGCTTAACTAGGCGTCTGTCCTGTAGGAATAGGCAACGGTGCTTCAGAAAAACCCGGTTTATTTTTCTAAGCATCACCCTTAGCATCTACCATTGTACAATGCCTAACATGCATCAGCAAAATAGTACTAATAACTACACAACTTAGACCACACTTAAGCAGATTAGCAGCAAACACTTAATTAAACGGCAGACCGCACACCATAAGTTCACACCCACCATAGACCATAGGACATAAGTTCTTACACACCATAGACCATAAGTTTTAGAGTCGACCAGCAAATACCGATAACATAAAAAGACACGGCGGTCCTGGGGCAGCAGCAACTGTCTAGCAGCACATCACTTGTCTCCCTTGTTCAGCGGCGGCGTGGCGGGATGTAGTAGGGCTCATTGACTTTAACAATTTGAGGAAGCGCCCGTAGGCCGCATGTTTTGCCACAGTACTGGCCTTTTGCTTCCTACTATAGGAGTTGCCAGTGGAGACGGCATGCTGCATCAAGCCATCTATGCCGCCCTTGATCGCCTTGCCACAGAAGGGGCAGCCAAGCTTTCCATAGAAACGGTACTTGAATTTTCCAGCAATCAGCTGCCTCATGATGTAGCGGCTCTTGCTGTGCCTGCTGTCCATGTCATACCCCACATCATCGTCATCCTCCTGTGAATTAGTACACAAAGAAGAACTTAGTTAATCTATTCTGCTACATTGCTCTTAATTAGAATGTTTGAAAAGTACAGACGTGTAACATGACAACTATCTATTTGCTTGAAATAAGGCGTATATGCACATACATAATTGACCCAAATAATTTGACATGCATAAATATGGACGGTGGAATAGTTTAATTCATAGATTAGTGCACAAGAAGTACATAATTAACACATGGAAGAATTCATAATGTGGCTTGGTTTAATGATACTTGATACTTATTACAGGTGTAATTCTGATTTGAATCAGAAAAAGGCTTCGGGGGTTTCTTCTATCTACTTGAATCAAGAATCATTATTCTTTCTGAGAGCAGCAATACTAATTCTCCAACATTGTTAGTATGGACGAAAATGCCAAGAGCACACTGACAAGTCACCGCATAATGCAGAACTACGCTACAGCCCATACAGCTCGATTTCATCTATCTGAGAGAGAGAGAGAGAGAGAGATTGTTTTGTCATTTTGTACGACTAATTTGACATTAAACTGATGTCAGTGTGCTTGTCAAGTGATGCGTCGATACTAGATTTACGACATAATCAAAATGTCAAAATAGATCAAGCTTTATCACAGTGGAATGCAATGCCTTGCTACGACGCCTCTCATCAATTGGTATATGCAATTAGTTAGGGTTAAATCCAACTGTCTAGTCGTCGGTAGTTACAAAGGAGCTATGGGCTACTATCTTTATCACAGTGGACTCTAATGATACCGGTGAGGAAAATACTTTGGAGCCACTTAACTTGGAACAGGAAATGTTGTCATGCAAAACAAAGTGTTTTTTGTCTATTTATTGGAAACAGAAATTGAATTATAGTTTTACAAATATATGCTAAAAAAGATTCATTACAGTGGTCTAAAAAAAGATTCAGAAATTGAATTCTAGTTTTACAAATACAAGTTGAGTATTTAGGGCATGTTGTCTAAAAAAAGATTCATTCCAGTGGTCAGATGCTCGAATTGAGGCCTTCATAACATTGAAGAATTGTCTGGTCACTGCTCTTGTTATGGCTTTGCCTTATTTAACCCTACCATTTACTTTTTAAACAGATGCGTCGGGTCAAGTTATTGGTTCTGTCCTCATGCAACAAGGCAGACCAATTGCCAGAAAAGGAAATGTTGTCATGCAAAATAGGGGTTGTCAAAGAAATAAACAGGGGTTGCCAGCAAAGAAGAGCTCAGGGAGCAGGACAAGGAGAAAGGAGCTAGAAAGGAAAAGACATATGTGAGATTCAATAAAATAATGATTTCTAACCGGTATGCTTTTCACATTGCCATATATAGGACCAGTACAGCTTTTCACATTGCCATATATAGGACCAGTACAGTTTGCTTTTGATTAAGGACCTTCACAGATTGAGGCAACCACAGACCCTGTAGATCGTGAGTTTCTTTCACCATTTCATTGTCCCAGTATTGCAGAGTCAATAGGATTATGTATCCGTGTATATGATTCTTTGCTTAGTTGCACCTTTTGCCAACAGTACAAAAACTCAACCATATTTTTAGGTAGTAATCTAAAGGATGGCAATCTTGCAATAATTTATTCATATATTGTAGTGTTTTGTGTCAAGATGATAAACACAATATATTATAATATGTACCATGCTGATAAAGAAATCAGATTATTATTTTTGTGTATATTGCACCGACAACATATTATGTGGTTGAAGAATATACATGCATAGGTAAATGATGCATAGTTTGATCATTTTGTCCCATCACCACTTCTTAGCTCATGATGATTATTGCATCATCTGGTTACAATATTGGCGCTTTTTGTTAGTAGTATAGTATGTGTCATATTTCCTCCATTGTACACATTTAGTGTAGTACTGTTACTTCATGATGGTTTGTTTTGATATTTTCGTTCTACATGTGATTTCATTTGATCTCTTGGCATCTATTAAAATTCAAAGGTTTTCCTGAAAATTATAGCATCTTTATCATGCCACAGTTGGGTGACACGTCAAGTCCCCCGGGGAGCACCGGTCTGAGATCAAAATTATCTCTTCAAGGTAAAAATATTGAGCAAATAATGAAGCGAAGGAAGGTTGTTCCTGTCTTGTGCTACTGCCGGCCTCAAGGCCAGCCCTTCTACGCCTACTTCAAAGGCCCTGTCACCAAGTTTTGACATACTATCTTATTTGATCTGTGTGAAATTGAGAGGGTGGTAGGCCAGAACTTCAGAGAGTTGCAAACACATGTACTACTACTACGCAATTACAGGTGTATTATTCACTGATGTGTATACTAAGACCGATACGTAATGCCCTTCCATTCAATGGAAAATACATATGCATCCTTAATGGGGTACACGTGCATGTGCACGTGCATGATTACTAGTCAGGTCAAGTTATTGGTTCTGTCCTCATGCAACAAGGCAGACCAATTGCCAGAAAAGGAAAAGTGTCATGCAAAACAGGGGTTGCCAAAGAAATAATCAAGTGGTCAGAACAGGATTCTTACCAATTATAATTGAATGTAGATGCATCATATGATTGTTAAGAAGGAGATGAGTCGACAGGTGGTGTTTGAAGAGATCACTATGGCAACTTTGTTCCTCTCTAAATCATACAGCAACTTTGTTCCTCTCCACACGTCCCTCCCCACTTCTTTCATTCATGTATCTCTTGTGAACGATGTAAGTTTGCTCAATCAATAAAGCATGCCGTGATGGAATCATATACTAGGTTTTTTTTCCTTCAGTCTATTCGAATCAGAAAACGAATCAGATTCTAAAACCACCATACAACAAGAAAATATATGCTAGATCCCTACAATCCTACATGTACGCAAACATTATGCCTGGGCAAATGATTCAAATTCAAAAACCACCATTCATTATGCAAGAAAATCTATGCTAGATCCTTTGAACTAGCACTTGAAGGAAAACCCCAATGCCATGACAAAACCGAGTACTTGAAGGTGAAAAAACCAGAGTACTAGAAGGAAAAATAAATCTGAAAAAATGAGAGCAGTACCTCCAATTGCTCGTCGATGACATCCTCGTTGAAGTCGATGCCCTTCCTGGGAACCATAGCCATCTTGAACTCTATCTCATCCACGCCTCCCCCCCGTAGAACTCCTCCTTGATTCTGTCATAGAGTTCGCGCTTCAGCCTCGCCTTCTCCTCATCCAGATCTTCCCCGACCTTCTCATGCATAGGCTCTCCGTCTGGTAGCTCGACGGCTGGGATGTCAGCGGGAGGAGGCACAACAGTTGCTGCACAGCCAGCCGTCGCCGCTACGGCGGACTCAGTCGCTGCAACCACGGCGGCAGGCATGGCAGTAGAGTGCTCTCCACCGATGGTTGCCTCCGGCTCATCCGCCGCATCTTCACGGCCACGCTTCATCGGCGGTCGATGAGAGGAGGAGGGACGTGTTGGTAGGGAGGAGTGGAGTGGAGTGGTGAGGAAGGGAGGAGGGTTTCGGAGAGGACGAGGTGGCATGGCTGGAGTGGGAGAGGAGACGAGGGTTTTCTACCCAATTTGTGGAAGAAAATGAATGCAGATGCCTCTTGGAGTTACCGAGGGTATGAGTGGGGTGATTTCTCCCAACTAACAGAGACTTCCACAGTGTGGACGCCTGCGGTTTGCCCCGCGCCGTGCACCTCGCGTGCGGTTTGCCCCCCGCCGCCCTTCAAACTGCTGACACGTGGACACCAGCAGTGGTTACACAAGACACATTTGATAAAATAATTTCTTAAATCTGAGGGCATGTAATTTGTATTAAAATGCATCACGAGCTTAGCGGAAACACCCTCCCGATCACATACTAATGCCCTTGGTTCGATACTCCGTCGGGCAGTTTAGCAACCTCTTTTTTGCCTATGTGATTTTTACATGTGGATCCCACATGTCATTCACACACACGGAGAACACATACAAAAAAACTTGCCGGACATGATGTAAATGGACCCAAATAATTTCTACTTCTTTGTATCAACATGAGTAAGAAGCATGAATAGTTTTGTAAGGTTGTCGGCATTTGTATGGATTTTCTAATACGATTAAATGCTTAAAATACTTCTCGGAGGTGATGCGACAAGCACACGTTGTCGATCCACTGGGGTGGCCATGCCCACAACAAGGAAAAATTTGGTGTCATTCTTAACATGGCCAAAAATTCACCTCCTTCACCAACGACCGTTCGGGTAGGAGGTAAGGGTCCGTGTGGAAGGACGGGTTTTTCTCGACATGCTTCAGATGGACCTATATTCTTTCTACACCTTTGTACCAACATGAGAAGCATCGATGACTAGTTCCATTGATTTTCGACGTTTTTATTAATTTTCTAGGGTTATCACGACGGTAAAACCCTAAAATATTTCCCACCAGCGCCACCCTTCCCTCTGATCACTCTGACCAGCATGTACTTAACTTAGCATCAAGGCCATGAAAATAGTAATCAGAACCGTATTAGATTTTGATCCCACACATACAAAACATATAACACAAATCACAAACTGCAGGTACTACGATCATCTGAGTGAACTTCTAATGCATAACAACTTCTGGTATTCAAATACATCACATGAAATACTGAGACAACTAGAAATGCAAAACAGCTTCTGATGTTGAGGTTGAGCAAGGGACCATTATTGTGAGGCGCAGCATCTTCAGCAATATATCCATGATTCCACCTGTAGCATATAAGTAACTCGAAATTTTAGATTGAATACAGTTGGTATTGGAAAAATGACAGTACGGTAATTTGAAGATGCCAAGGAAATCTGTCACAAGAATTGTAGGAGGATACGAATTTGAATACAAAGTTCATAGAAGTCAATGTTGAATTAATAAGACCTTTGCAAGATGCAAAATCACTGCTGTGATGAGAGTAAACAGCATGTAGGCCATAGCACATGCAAGAAGCATTTACAGGAAGTGAAGCAAAATGTTGTACAACATGGCAACATGAGTAAGCCAACATCCCTACTAAAATTATTTCACTGCTTATGTCTAGTTTTTTTGTTGAATCATTAGGAAGCCCTAAATATTTTGATGCAAGATCACCGACAGGGCACTACTGAAATATTTCAGTGTCTACATCTCTCTACTGAAAGTGCATTACTGAAATATTTCAGTGGCTACGTGTGTGTGTACTGAAACAGCACCACTGAAATATTTCAGTTGCTACATGCGCGTACTGAAACAGCAACACTGAAACATTTCTGTTGGTACACGCGTGTATTGAAAGTGAACCACTGAAATATTTCAGTGGGTACGTGCGTGTACTGAAAGTGCACCACTGAAATATTTGAGCGGCTACTTGCTTGTACTGAAACAGCACCCCAGAAATATTTCAGTGGCTACGCGCGTGTCATGAAACTGCTACAGTGAAATATTTCAGGGGTTGCGTGCGTGTACCGAAACTGCAGTACTGAATTATTTCAGGGGTTGCGTGCGTGTAATGAAACTGCGGTACTGCAATATTTCAGTGTCTACCCATGTGTACTGAAATTGCATTGCATTACTGAAATATTTCAGTGTGTACCCGTGTGTACTGCAATTGCACTAGTAAAATATTTTAGGGTGAACCGGTCAGTACTGAAATATGTCAATGCCTACAACTATCTACTGAACTTGCAGTATTGAAATATTGCAGTGTCAACCCAGAGTCTATCACTCTAAAACTGTGTACTGAACTTGTCTGGAGGCACTTCTTGCAGCCAAAATGTTTTAGTAGTTCAATTTACACATATTGCATCACGTAATTTGAATACAACTCTCGAGATGACAGACAAAATTTCCTATCATGGATACCACTCCAGCACATCAAAACATAGCAAGTCAACATAGCAATGCTATATGCCTAGACTCATTCCAGCCTCATCGATCAAACTAAGCTGCCATCCAGAGGCTACGGATTCAAGTACACAGATAGCAAGAACATATTGCAGAGAATCAAATTAAGCAAGCGGCAAGTAATGATGAATGAAATTCAGCAATCTTACCCTAAACATAGGTACGGCCGATGTTCACACGAGGAGAGCAGCGAGGGAAGCATGGAGAACGGCGGGGAAGCGATGTCGAGACAACTGTCCTCCTCCTCTTGCGCTTCGGAGTCATCTCCGACTCGGTTGGAGGCTCCACAATCTGCAATGGCACCTCGTGCACCGTGGGTTCCTGATCCAGTGGATGCTCTATCCTGGATCTGAACGCCCACCACCTGCGGCTGTCCCACGGGTTGGACGAATTGGCCTGCTCCATCGCCCACAGGAGGATCTCGATCTTGTGCATCGGTTGTGCGAGCGGGGGGGGGGGGGGGGAAGCTTTTTCTTATCCCGGGATGTCATTTCCCTGGAAGTGGCCATTGCCGTCCAGTTCATCTGCCTTGTGTTGTTAAACCAAGAACGGATCTCCGTCAACCTGGCCATCTTGACCTGGTCGCCGCCGGCGATCTCCACGAAATAGGCGTTCTCGCCGCCGGCGATCTGCTCCTCCATCGAGGTTCTTGCGTGGATGGAAGAAGGGGGTGGGATGTGGAAGATTGCAGCGGCGAGAAGGATGAGAAGGCTGCGGTGGATTTGGAATGCAGGAGAGGGAGGAGATGCCGCGGTTGTAATGGCGATGTGTGAGGGGAAGGACGATGGCGGCGGTTTTCCATTGGACGAGAGGAGCCGCGGGGACAAGAGAAGCGGCGGTTTAGCATTGGACGAGATGGGCGTGCAAATTAATTTTTCCTATACCTAAAAAGCCTCTAGATGAAAACGTGTCCCCACATTGTCATTAGTTTCCTATACCTAAAAAGCCCCTAGATGAAAACGTGTCCCCACGTTGTCATTAGTACCGACCAGTACTTTCAAATACTTTCGTCTGGGTACTACCGAGTACTATGCATGTGTGTGCCGTTAGATTGAGGCAAACGAACAGCTGTAAATAATGCCAACTACTGTAGAACTTGTAAGGAAATTAATCTACTATCACTCGAACTACTACACCAATAAGAGGTACTCCCTTCGTCCGAAAAAGCTTGTCCCAAACTTGTCTCTCAAATGAATGTATTTGAGAGACAAGCTTTTTCGGACGGAGGGGGTACTTGGTCCCCCTGCGCCAGGTCGAAGATGCACAAGATTAAGAAACCAAGGCGATAGGATAGGCGACCAGGCTGCTCCACCGTCGTCGCTGGCCACTCCTGCCACGGCGGCCTCCAGGCCGGCGACTGCCTCACCGGCTTCCACTATGGGGCCAGGCACCACCTCCTCCGCCCCTCCCTGGGCGACAGGCGTGCCGGTGTCTACCCAGCTGTCGTGACCCGTGGCGAAGGACGTCTCCAATGCCTCTCTCCTCGACCTGGCACAGGGGAGGCCTCTCCACTTAGGCTTCCTCGCGGCATCGACCCCCGGCATGCTGCGCATCCCATCGTCTGGAGACGACGAACCGAGGCTGCGGAACTGGGCGATGCACTGCTTCAGTACTGCATGCTCTACTTCTCCTCGCCGGTATGTTCTGCCCTGTCTAACGAGTCGCCACTCTCCACTCCAACTGCGGTCTGGCTCGAGGTGCTACTGCAGGCGCCGCCCCCACCGGCGGCGGCCATCGTTGCCTTGGTCAATGGTTGGATTGGGTCCTCGCTGGCTCGCCCGCTAATCTGTTGGAATCAACCACGTCTAGGTGGACCAGTCCGGCACGGACTTGGCACAATCATCCGAGTAGTATTTGGAGTAGGCTAGCTTAGCTTCTTTATATACTGCTGTACCCTGCGTTGTAAACATCAGATCAAACAAAGCAATACAAATCACAGGACCGACACGGCCCTGTTTGCCATCAACTCGTGTGTTCTCGCGTGCGTGAGTTCCGTCCGTCTAGCCGGTGGCGTATAGTTACGTATACGTACGTGCATGTGCTAGATCACGTAGGATCAATTGACTTGCCTGTCTAGTTGCTTGTTGTGTGCTACAACTCGATCGACCGGAAAGTAATCGGTCGCAGTTTGCTCGTACTTGCGTCCTCGCCGAACCTGTGCCAACAATTGGTATCTAGAGCAAGGTTGATCTTCTAGTAACGGAGGATCATGGCGGACGGCGAGAAGAACAAGCAGTTGGCGGAGTACTCGGTGCGGCTAAAGTATTTGCTGCTCCGGCGAGTTCGTCGTACCCACGATTTGATCGCGAGAACTTCGGGTCCGGAAGGCCCTCATGGAGTGTGGTCTCCGCGCCAACGAAGCTATGGGACGCGGTCGACCCAGGAGGCGACGCGTTCAAGATGGAGGGAGCCGAGCACCGGAAGGATCGGCAGCGGCGTCGGCGAAGTTACTCGGTGATGCCGATGGATGTCCTCCAACACCTGATCGCCAAAGAAACGGCGAAGGAAGCATGGGATACCTTGAAGCTCATGTTCGAGGGACACACCCGCGTCAAGCAAGCCAATCTCCAAACTCTCCTAAGGAACTATGAGACTTTGGTCATGGGCAACAATGAGTCCGTGGATGCGTTCGCTTCACGGGTGGCTACTCTCGTCAATCGGATCCGCGCGCTTGGTGAAAACCTTACGGAGACCTCGGTTGTCCGGCGGTTCTTGCGCGCAGCCCCTCCCCGGTACCTGTAAATTGTCACGGCGATCGAGCAATGCGTCGATCTCGAGACTCTCTCCATCGACGATCTCGTCGGACGCTACAAGGCTCACGACGAGCGTATGCGGTATAGTCTCGAGGATGGGAGGAATGATGAGAATGTCATGCTTACACGGGCTCAATGGCTGGCGCTGGACTCAAGGAGAGGTGGCGAGGGCTCTAGTAGCAACACTCGCCAAGATCGTGCGCCAAAAGAACAAAGTAAGAAGAACGCCGGCGACGGCGCTCCGAAGAAGAAGAAGTTCGACAAGCGCAAGATCAAGTGTCACAACTGTGGCATCATGGGGCACTTCAAGTTGGAGTGCAAGAAACCACCAAAGGAGAAAGCTCTCATGGCCAAAGGAGATGGAGACATGATGCTCATGGTCGAAGTATGCGAGCTAATGGATGAGGATAGTCTAGCTCCAAAGGTGCCGGCTACAAAGGTTGTCACGCTCATAGAGGAGGCAGTTTATCTTCACGATAAGAAGAGGATGAACACGTCGAGGCACGTGTGGTACCTCGACACGGGCGCTACCAACCACATGACCGGCGACAAGGACCAGTTTTCTGAGCTCAGTGTTTCGGTGGGAGGCACGATTCGGTTCAGTGACGGACGGACCGTTGACATCGCAGGGCAAGGTACTGTCCTGTTTGAGTTGAAGAATGGCGGTCACAAGGTACTCACAGATGTCTACTATATTCCCAAGCTAAAGAGTAGCATCATAAGTCTTGGCCAGCTCGAGGAGCGTGGTTGCAAGATTGTGCTTTCGAAGATGGCTTTCTATGGGGGGTATGATCGTCGAGGATGTTGATTATGAAGGTGCAGAGGTCACCGAACAGGCTCTACGTCCTCAACTTGGATCGTGTGGATCCGGTATGTCTCTTGTCGAGCATGGACGACTCGGCATGGAAGTGGCACGCGCGCTACGGTCATCTAAATTTCCAGGCTCTTCGGCAACTTGGACAAAAGGAGATGGTACGTGGTCTACCGTGCATCAATCATGTCGACCAAGTGTGCGACGGTTGTCTCATTGGGAAACAAAGGCGAGCCCCGTTCCCAAGAGAGGGAAACTTTAGAGCGAGTAAAGCTCTTGAGTTGGTCCACGGAGACTTGTGCGGACCAATTACACCGGCCACCCCTGCCGGAAACAGATACTTCTTGCTCGTGGTCGACGATTTTAGCAGATTCATGTGGATTGTGTTGTTGAAGACGAAGCGACCAAGCTTTGCAAGCCTTCAGGATTATAAAGATGGCGGCTGAAGTAGAATCTGAAGCCAGCTGAAGGCCCTCCGTACCCGATCGGGGTGAGTTCAAGTCTCGTGCATTCACAGAGTTTTGCGAAGCTCAAGGGATCAAGAGGTATCTTACGACACCATATTCACCGCAGCAAAAGCGGTGTTGTGGAGCGGAGGAATCAAATCGTGGTGGCAATGGCACGAAGCATGTTGAAAAGTAAAGGCATGCCGGGCAAGTTTTGGGGTGAGGCGGTTAATACGGCCGTTTATTTGCTGAACCGGGCTCCAACCAAGAGTGTGGTTGGGATGACGCCGTACGAAGCATGGTACGGACACAAGCCCACGGTTGATCATCTTCGCACTTTCGGGTGCGTGGCGCATGTGAAGACAGTGACCGGGCATACTAGCAAATTGGCGGATCAAAGTACTCCAATGGTGTTGGTTGGCTATGAAAAAGGTACGAAGGCATATCGTGCGTGCAACCCCTCTACCAACAAGGTGGTTGTGACGCGCGACGTGGTCTTCGAAGAAGCAAGGTCATGGAATTGGAACTCTGCCGAGCCGGTATACCCGTCTTCCGATGAAATTTTCAACGTTGTTTACGATAATTACGAGCATGCAGATATTGATGATCAACCGGAGACGTCGGCCGCAACAAACGGCGCGGACGGCGCAGCAGAAAAAGGAGGCGCACCAGCAACTTCCGCTGCTTCACACGCACGAGAGGAACCAGCAGCCGACGCACCCAAGGGCACGACGGCACGCCTGGCAGCAGCGCGCGCAGCGCTTGTCCTGGTGACGTTGTTCCATCAGGACCAGAACATGCCACCCCAGCTCGTGGCCCTCGAGGCCCATCACCGGTCAGCCCAGGAGCAAAAACTCTGTCCACTGGAGGCGTTTCCAGCAGCCCATGTGCTGCACCACAAGGACATGAAGGCCACGTATGTGAAGGCCATGTACGTGGAGATGATACACATGTTTTGGATTGTTCATCTGATGGGAATGCAGCCAGTTCGGAGGAACATGATTCGCCAGAAATTGGGAGTTTGGCAACTCCGGATGAAAATTCCTCGTCTTCGACTGAACTGGAGACAAGGGAACGTCCGCCGACACCAGTCCGTCTTCGGCCAGTGGTGAATTTATATCCAAAAGTAAATCCTGTGAAAATTAAAAGAAGAGGACGACAGTGTCTGCTTAGCGTCGAGGAACCGACGAAATTTGAAGATGCAAATACGGAGGAGTGTTGGCGTCGTGCTATGGATGAGGAGTTGGGATCGATCCGAGACAACAATACATGGGAGCTCATGGATCCACCCAACGACCATAAAATCATAGGGCTCAAGTGGGTGTACAAGGTCAAGAAAGATGCCGAAGGAAACTTGGTGAAGCATAAGGCAAGGCTTGTAGCCAAACGATACGTGCAAGAGCAAGGTGTAGACTTCGAGGAATTGTTCGCTCCTGTCACAAGGATGGAATCGGTGAGGCTAGTTATAGCTCTCATGCTCAAGAATCTTGGAGGCTACATCACATGGATGTAAAATCCGCTTTTTTGAACGGGGAGTTAAAAGAAGAAGTGTATGTGAAGCAACCACCGGGTTACATCAAAATGGGAGAGGAGCACAAGGTGTTGAAACTACACAAGACATTATGCAGGGCTATGCCAAGCTCCTCGGGCGTGGAACATCAAGCTTGATCGTACACTAGTTTCTCTTGGTTTTGAGAAAAGTCCTTTGGAGCATGCTATGTACAAGCGAGGTAAAGGCAAGGATCGTCTCCTAGTGGGCATCTATGTTGATGATCTCTTGATAAGCTGGAGCAGATGAGGAGGAGATTGCCAAATTCAAGCTACAAATGAAGGAGCTTTTTAAGATGAGTGATCTAGGGCTCTTGACTTACTATCTCGGGATCGAGGTACAGCAAAATCCGGAGGGAATCACGCTATGCCAGGAGGCATATGCAAAGAAGATTCTTGAAAGCTGTAGCATGGAGGACTGCAATCCAAGTCATGTTCCAATGGAGCCTCGACTTAAACTTAGCAAGAGGAGCCAAGCACCCGCGGTTGATGCAACAGAGTATAGAAGTGTGGTCGGAAGCCTAGGGTATCTTGTGAATACACGACCAGACTTGGCATATTCCGTTGGCGTAGTGAGTCGCTTCATGGAAGCACCCACGATAGAACATTGGGCAGCTGTGAAACAAATACTCAGGTACATCAAAGGGACAACCAACTTCGGTTGTGTCTATTTGAGAGAAAAGCGGAAGGAGATGGTGGAGCTACTTGGCTACAGTGATAGCGACTTGGCAGGAGATATTGATGACCGTAAAAGTACCTCGGGCGTGGCATATTTCTTGGGAAGAAGCATTGTGAGTTGGCTATCACAAAAGCAGAAGGTGGTTGCATTATCATCCTGTGAAGCGGAGTATATTGCAGCTGCAACCGCGGCAGGTCAAGGTGTGTGGCTAGAAAGGCTACTCGGTGACCTCACTGACAAGGAACCAGAAGGAGTGGTGCTCTATGTTGACAACAAGTCTACGATTGCTCTGTGTAAGAATCCAGTGCATCATGATAGAAGTAAGCACATTGATATAAGGTATCATTACATACGAGACTGCGTGGAAGAAGGGAAGATTGAAGTCAACTACATTTGCACCGACGACCAGCTTGCAGACATCCTGACCAAGTCTTTGGGACGACAGAAGTTCACGGAGATGCGGGAAGGATCGGCGCCCAAGCTGTGAAGTGAGGACATCGTGGTTGGGGGGGTGATTGTTGGAATCAACCACGTCTAGGTGGACCAGTCCGGCACGGACTTGGCACAATCATCCGAGTAGTATTTGGAGTAGGCTAGCTTAGCTTCTTTATATACTGCTGTACCCTGCGTTGTAAACATCAGATCAAACAAAGCAATACAAATCACAGGACCGACACGGCCCTGTTTGCCATCAACTCGTGTGTTCTCGCGTGCATGAGTTCCGTCGGTCTAGCCGGTGGCGTATAGTTACGTATACGTACGTGCATGTGCTAGATCACGTAGGATCAATTGACTTGCCTGTCTAGTTGCTTGTTGCGTGCTACAACTCGATCGACCGGAAAGTAATCGGTCGCAGTTTGCTCGTACTTGCGTCTCGCCGGAACCTGTGCCAACATAATCCATTTTGTCAGCATTCGCTTATTCTCGTTTACTGTTGCTAATTTGCGTGTTGCCAAGTTCATTCCCTCGCTGGAAGGGATTAACTATAGGCAGATTGTTGTCCGTTTCATTGCTAATCCACCTCCTGAGAACGGACTGCTACCTAGGTATTTTGCCTTTCCATTGCATGTCCCACCTCAACAGCCATTGTCGCAGGCTCTTGCGTTGTCCCCTTCCTCTGATACATCTGATGTTGCCACAGCATGCTCTGTCGCGTGTGCTACTCCTGTTGTCACATCCGTCCATGCGGCTTACGGCGCTACGGACAACCAGCACGATTTCGGTCGCAGTTTTGCTTGAACTCATTTAGATGAGATATAATTTGGTCTCATTCACCTTTTATAGCCATTGGATATGATGCTATAACATGCGTGTGTGCTGACGTGAGTTGTTTTTATTCTTATTTTTAAAATGAATGAGACCAAATTATATCTCATCTAAATGAGTTCTAGATACTCCTTTTGGGCCGATCTCCCCTCTCTCCCTCTCCAGGCCCAAACCCACTTCTCATTTGGCTCGTCGTGCCACGAGTCAGCAGGCATCCTGCTACTGTAGCAACCCCCCGTGAACAACACTTGGTCTCCTGCGGCGTAGCGTTAGCACTGTCCCATTCTATCGCTTCAGCCTGCTGTCCCAGGCACGCGTGGTTGGTAACTGTCCTGGATACCAACGCTACGGGTATCCTGCCTTTGCCTTTTGGCCCGGTTCAACTGGTGTGACTTGCGGGCTCCCCCGTCAACTGTTGGAATATTAGGCAAGTTCATGATTAATTTCAGTAAATAATTCATGACTAGAAGAGATACTAGCATGCAATAATCTAGCAAACTAAAAGAACAGCAAGACATGCATAACAGCAGCAAACACGTAATAGTAGCTGTAGAAACAGACATGAACAGAAGATGTTGGACGTACTGATCGTTAGCTATTATGGGTGCGACAGTGTTGATGACGATGTTGGCGACGATCTGCTGCTGACGGTGATGAATACGACGATGAGTAGCACCGCCCGACTTGGATGGAAGACGACCCGTGATGACGAATTTGAGCAGTCGCAAGACAGCGCTTCCCAAAACCTAATTCGTCCTCTCCCGGTGCAGGATCGCAAAGACGAACGGTTCCGGAGACCTGCTCTCCCACGCGCCGATGCACGCCGGCATTTGGGATGGAGTAGACTAGGATGGCGGCGCAAGTTGTGAGATGAGGCAAAACCCTAGGTGTTTTTTCGGTGTATCTCTGGCCGCAGCCGGTAGCTGTATATATATATTAGGACCAGAGGCGGTATTGTGTCACGACCACAATCCCGAACCGACTCGGTTTCTAATTCGTATACTTACTGGACAAGAAATCAAAAACTTGTCTGCCAAGACATAAAAATAAAACGGCAAAAGGAAGCTGCGCTCTGCAAGGCGCCGAGGCCAAAGCCAGGCCGAGGCAGCGAAAAGGCCAAGGCGTGTGGTTTTCCCTTTCTCTTCTCACACACCACTTAGAGTGGTGGAGAGAACCCACTATATAAAGAGGTCCAACTCTTCTTCAACTTCCAAGGTGGGACTAAACTTAGCACCACCACTTGCCATTTTACACATGGGCTTTGAGATTTCAGAAATTGCTATGGGCCTAGCCCATTAATTCTAACAATCCCCCACCAGATCTCAAATACCCATTTAGATATTTGCCTTCTCTCATCACTTGTTTAATATACCAGTGTTTCAGCAGAGACTGTTAAGTTGAACTTCTGCCTAGAACTTTAAGCTACATCCATTCACAACTTGACAATGGACTATGCCTTGAATTGCTAGTTTTGTGTGAACAGGTTTCACTCAAAGTCTTAACGAACCTGACCGCCAAAGAGGGCTACCCAGCAGTTTGGAGCTTATATGTCATACTCCCCGGTCTCTTCGTGAGTTTACTAGAGATCACCCAAATCTCATAGACTGCGGCGTTCTGATCGAGAACTCATATAGGTGTGTTCTTTCAAGACTGCTCTGTAGGACAGCATCTTTGCTAATTATAGCCAATAGAACCACATTAAGGCATGTTGCCGACCTGCCTTCTGATCTGAGCCTTACTGACTCGAGAGTTTTGCATCTTCACTTGGAGACGATCATAAGTTATTACTCTCCTCAGTTAACCAATAGCTTGTTCTTCCCAGATCCTAATTCACGGGATCTCCGATCACAAAGGTTGGGTTACTACTATGGTGTAACATCTATGGGTCTCATACCCATCTCCTCGATGCAATATCTATCACATTTCGTGATAGTCCCTTTGTAAAGGGATCTGCCAGTTTTTTGTCATTTGTATATACGTAACAGTTATTACTCCGGAGTTTCTCAACTTCCTGACAGACTTCAAACGTCTTTTCACGTGTCTTGATGACTTTGCATTATCTTTAGAATTGTTCACTTTAGCGATAACCGTTTGGTTATCACAATTCATAAGAATAGCCAGACAGGTTTTTCAACAACCGGCAAGTCCATCAAGAGCTCACGCAGCCATTCTCGCCTCAACAAGAGTCGTGTCCAAAGCAGTTAATTCTGCTTCCATAGTTGACCTCGTCAATATGGTTTGCTTGCAAGACCTCCATGACACTGCGCCACCACCATGAGTAAATACATACCCACTTGTTGCGTAAAGTACATCAACATCGGAGATCCAATTTGAATCACTATATCCTTCTAGCACAGCATGATGCCCTGAATAAGTAATTCTGTAACTCATAGTACCTCTCAGATAGCACAAGACCCTTTCTAGAGCATGCCAATGATCATCACCCGGGTTGGACATGAACCTACTCAGTTTGCTCACAGCAAAAGAGATATCTGGTCTTGTAGCGCTAGCTAAGTACATGAGTGAACCGACAATTTGAGAGTATCTTAATTGATCTCTCGCTTTCTTTCTTATTTTTTACGAGTGTCATTTGGGATCATAAGGTGTTGGAGAAGGCTTGCTATCCATAAAACCGAATCGGTTCAAGACCTTCTCAACATAGTGAGATTGCGTTAATGTAATCCCACTGTCATCCTTAATAAGTTTGATGTTTAGAATTACATCGGCTTCTCCCAGATCTTTCATGTCAAAACTTTTTGATAGAAAAGACTTGACCTCATTAATTGCATTAATGTTTGTACCAAAGATCAGTATGTCGTCCACATACAAACATAATATGACACTATTGCCCCCACCATGGCGATAGTAAACACACCTATCAGCCTCGTTAATGACAAATCCTGCAGAAGTCAAAGTTCTTTCAAACTTCTCATGCCATTGCTTAGGTGCCTGTTTCGGACCATACAAGGATTTTAACAACTTGCACACCTTTCTCTCTTCACCCTTTACCACAAACCCGTCAGGCTGATCCATATAGATCTCCTCTTCCAACTCTCCATTGAGAAAAGCTGTCTTTACATCCATTTGATGAATGATAAGACCATAAGAGGCAGCCAAGGAAAGTAACACTCGAATGGTGGTCATTCTAGCAACGGGTGAATAGGTGTCAAAGTAATCTTCGCCTTCTTTACGAGTGTAGCCCTTGGCCACTAGCCGCGCCTTTGTACTTATCAATAGTACCATCAGGCTTTAGCTTCTTTTTGAACACCCACTTACAGCCCACAGGTTTACAACCATATGGTCTATCAGTTAGTTCCCAAGTTCCATTAGAAAGAATTGAGTCCATCTCATTATGAACAGCTTCTTTCCAATCATCTACATCCGAAGATGCATATGCTTCTGCAATCGTCTTGGGTGTGTCGTCCACAAGGTATACAATGAAATCATCACCAAAGGATTTTGCAATCCTTTGTCTCTTGTTCCTTCTAGGAACTTCATTGTTATCCTTCTCAAGGACTTCCTCATGTGATTGTTCGAAATATTCATCAGTTGTACTAGATTCAGGAATTATCTCGGAAGAAAATCTAGCAACGCTATGCATATCTTTCATAGGAAATATGTTCTCAAAAATGTTGCATCACGAGATTCCATTATAGTATCAACATGCATATCAGGTACTTCAGATTTTACCACTAAAAACCTATAAGCAATGCTCCGTTGAGCATACCCTAGAAAGACACAATCCACTGTCTTTGGTCCAAGTTTGCGTTTCTTAGGAATAGGAATATTGACCTTTGCCAAACATCCCCAAGTGCGCAAATAAGAAAGTGATGGTTTTCTCCCAACTCAATACTCATAAGGGGTTTCTCTTTATTATTGTTGGGAACTCTATTCAGGACATGACATGAAGTCAATAGAGCCTCCCCACCATGCCTTAGATAAACCAAAGAAGTGTCTAACATGGCATTCACCAAGTCAGTCAATGTGCGGTTTTTCCTCTCGGCCACTCCATTTGATTGAGGTGAATAGGAGGCGTCCTCTCATGAATAATACCATGTTCCTCACAAAATTCATCAAAACTTTTGGAAAATACTCTCCACCACGATCGGACCTAAGACGCTTGATCTTTCTCTCTAGTTGATTTTCAACTTCAGCTTTATAGATTTTAAAGTAGTCTAATGCTTCATCTTTAGTTTGCAACAAATAAACATAGCAAAATCTAGTCGCATCATCAATCAAAGTCATGAAATATCTCTTTCCACCTTTTGTCAACAGACCATTCATCTCACAAAGATCAGAATGTATGAGTTCTAGAGGTGCCATTCTCCTCGGCAGCCTTATGAGGCTTTCGAGGTTGCTTAGATTGCACACAACTATGGCATTTAGAACCTTTGGCAACTGTGAAGTTCGGAATTAAACTCATGCTGGATAGCCGAGACATTAAACCAAAATTAATATGACATAAACGAGAGTGCCAAATACTTGCATCATCATTAACACTATCACAAATTTGGTTTATTGACTTATTGCAAAAATCTGAAAGAGAAAAGCGGAACAAGCGTCCGCACTCATAGCCTTTTCCTATAAATTGTCCAAATCTTGACACGATTACTTTATTGGACTCTAAAACTACCTTAAATCCATCTCGACATAGAAGGGAGCCGCTAACTAGATTCTTGTTCATAGTAGGGACATGCTGCACGTTCCTTAGTTGCACGATCTTTCCAAGTAAACTTCAGATCCACCGTGCCAATGCCACGAGCAGAAGCATGTGACCCATTCCCCATTAGGACGGAAGAATCCTTGCGACACGATAAGAAGTAAACAGGGAGATGTCAGCACACACATGAACGTTAGCACCGAATCAATCCACCACGAAGATGATTGAAATCTTGAAAGCACAATAGGTAAATTACCATAACCATCAATATTGCTAGCGGTCACCATGTTGACAGTCTTGGAGCTTGTTTTCCCTCTGCGGTCTGCACGTTCAGGGCATTCCTTGGAAAAGTGTCCAGGCTTCCCACAGGCGTAGCACTCTAGCTCAGCCTTGTTGAACTTCTTCTTCTTGAAGGTAGTAGTCTTGGTAGGCTTGTTGAAAACAGGTTTGTTCTTTCCTTTGTTCTTATTCTGTGGGTACCTCTGCACCATGTTAGCAGTAGGCTGAACCTCACCTCCTTTTTCAGTGGTATCTTTAGCCCGAGCTTTTCTTCAACATCAAGAGATGCAATCAGATTTTCAACTGATATCTCCTGTCTCTTATGCTTGAGTTGTGGCGAAATTCCTCCATGAAGGAGGCAACTTTGCAACCATGCACCCAGCCACGAATTTGTCGGGTAGAACACATTTAAGGAGTTCAAGTTCCTTCACAATGCACTTGTATCTCATGAGCTTGTTCAACCACGTAACGGTTATTCACCATCTTGTAGTCATGAAAACTCTCCATGATGTACAGTTCATCGCTGCATCTGTTGCAATCAATTTTGCATTCAGTGCATCCCACAGAATTTTTCCGTCGTTTATGTGCATGTACACATCACATGACGGTCAAGAAGAACACTCAGAATGCATCCCACAAACATAGTATTGGCTTCCTGGAATTTTCTCCGATCTTCGCCGGTCATTTCCTCTGGAGCACCAACACTAGCGTGGAAAACTTTCAGAGCGATAAGCGGGCGTGGTCTTCACCTGCCACCTCTTAAAGTGCACACCGTAAACTTATCCGGCCTCGGTGCATCAGCGAATCCAGCCATAGTTAACTCAGGAAATTGCCTATAATTAGGTTTTTGGATTGTTGGAATATTAGGCAAGTTCATGATTAATTCCAGTAAATAATTCATGACTAGAAGAGATACTAGCATGCAATAATCTAGCAAACTAGAAGAACAGCAAGACATGCATAACAGCAGCAAACACGTAACAATAGCTGTAGAAACAGACATGAACAGAGGATGTTGGACGTACTGATCGTTAGCTATTATGGGTGCGACAGTGTTGATGACGATGTTGGTGACGATCTGCTGCTAACGGCGATGAATACGACGATGAGTAGCACCACCCGACTTGGATGGAAGACGACCCGTGATGATGAATTTGAGCAGTCGTGCACAGCGCTTCCCAAAAACCTAATTCGTCCTCTCCCGGTGCAGGATCGCAAAGACGAACGGTTTCGGAGACCTGCTCTCCCACGCGTCGATGCACGCCGGCGTTTGGGATGGAGTAGACTAGGATGGCGGCGCAAGTTGTGAGATGAGGCAAAACCCTACGTGTTTTTCCGGTGTATCTCTGGCCGCAGCTGGTAGCTGTATATATATTAGGACCAGAGGCGGTATTGTGTCGCGACCACAATCCCAAACCGACTCGGTTTCTAATTCGTATACTTACCGGACAAGAAATCAAAAACTTGTCTGTCAAGACATAAAAATAAAATGGCAAAAGGAAGCTGCGCTCCTGCAAGGAGATGGACCGGATTTCGGTGGACCATTCACGCGCATGTCGCATGTACGCGCCGCCTCGCCTCGCCTCGCCTCGCCTCGCCACGCCACGCCACGCCCCGGCCAGGCCAGGCGAGGCGAGGCGAGCGAGCGCGCGCGTGTGGTTTTTCCCTTTCTCTTCTCACACACCACTTAGAGTGGTGGAGAGAACCCACTATATAAAGAGGTCCAACTCTTCTTCAACTTCCAAGGTGGGACTAAACTTAGCACCACCACTTGCCATTTTACACATGGGCTTTGAGATTTCAGAAATTGCTATGGGCCTAGCCCATTAATTCTAACAATCCCCACCAGATCTCAAATACCAATTTAGAGATTTGCCTTCTCTCACCACTTGTTTAATATACCGGTGTTTCAGCAGACTATTAAGTTGAACTTCCGCCTAGAACTTTGAGCTACATCCATTCACAACTTGACAATGGACTATGCCTTGAATTGCTAGTTTTGTGTGAACAGGTTTCACTCAAAGTCTTAACCAGTACTGACCGCCATGAGGCTACCCTGCAGTTTGGAGCTTATACGTCATACTCCCTGGTCTCTTCATGAGTTTACTAGAGATCACCCAAATCTCATAGACTGCGACGTTTACAGTCAGAACTCATATAGGTGTGTTCTTTCAAGACTGCTCTGTAGGACAACATCTTTGCTAATTATAGCCAATAGAACCACATTAAGGCATGTTGCCGACCTGCCTTACAGATCTGAGCCTTACAGCTCTGAGAGTTTTGCATCTTCACTTGGAGACGATCATAAGTTATTACTCTCCTCAGTTAACCAATAGCTTGTTCTTCCCAGATCCTAATTCACGGGATCTCCGATCACAAAGGTTGCGTTACTACTATGGTGTAACATCTATGGGTCTCATACCCATCTCCTCGATGCAATATCTATCACATTTCGTGATAGTCCCTTTGTAAAGGGATCTGCCAGGTTTTTGTCTGTTTGTATATACGTAACAGTTATTACGCCGGAGTTTCTCAACTTCCTGACAGACTTCAAACGTCTTTTCACGTGTCTTGATGACTTTGCATTATCTTTAGAATTGTTCACTTTAGCGATAACCGTTTGGTTATCACAATTCATAAGAATAGCCGGTACAGATTTTTTAACAACCGGCAAGTCCATCAAGAGCTCACGCAGCCATTCTGCCTCAACAGTAGCTGTGTCCAAAGCAGTTAATTCTGCTTCCATAATTGACCTCGTCAATATGGTTTTCTTGCAAGACCTCCATGACACTGCGCCACCACCATGAGTAAATACATACCCACTTGTTGCGTAAAGTACATCAACATCGGAGATCCAATTTGAATCACTATATCCTTCTAGCACAGCAGGATGCCCTGAATAAGTAATTCCGTAACTCATAGTACCTCTGAGATAGCGCAAGACTGGTCTTGTAGCGCTAGCTAAGTACATGAGTGAACCGACAATTTGAGAGTATCTTAATTGATCTCTCGTTTCTTTCTTGTTTTTTCTGAGTGTCACGCTGGGATCATAAGGTGTTGGAGAAGGCTTGCTATCCATAAAACCGAATCTGCGCTCCTGCAAGGAGACGGACCGGATTTCGGCGGACCATTCACGCGCATGTCGCATGTACGCGCCGCCTCGCCTCGCCACGCCATGGCCCGGCCCGGCCAGGCCAGGCGAGCGAGCGCGCGCGTGTGGTTTTCCCTTTCTCTTCTCACACACCACTTAGAGTGGTGGAGAGAACCCACTATATAAAGAGGTCCAACTCTTCTTCAACTTTCAAGGTGGGACTAAACTTAGCATCACCACTTGCCATTTTACACATGGGCTTTGAGATTTCAGATATTGCTATGGGCCTAGCCCATTAATTCTAACATCAACGTCGCTCAGGTTCATGCAGGCACACGGATTGGATGCTGCGCTGCTCCTGCTGGGCCGACCTCGCACTGCATGCATGCCACTCTGGAACCCTCAGGTTTGTTGTCCCGTTCCGCCGGCTTTCCTAGGGCTACTAGGAGGAGACGACCGTTGTTGGACGCAAGTGCGTCTGGCCTTCTGCCGCGCCTAGAGGGCCCGCTCCCATGGTCAACCTCATCCACTGCGACGACAACGCGCGCTATCGACAACTCACCCCATCTTGCATGCAGCTCATGGGAGGTGACAACGGGGAACCCAATACGGACCCCTCGTCGTCCACTAGACTGCCGCTAAGAGCATCTCCAGCAGCCGCGCTAAACAAGCGCCACACCGTAAAATTTGCCATTTTAGCGCGTGCACAACCTGTAGACAAGCTCCAGCAGGCGCGCAATAACCGCGCGCGCGGCATATGTAGTTGGGAGCGCGGTCCGAAACTTCAACTCGCGCTGTGTATTTGGGGCGCCGGCTTTCGCGCGCGGCACACACGGACGCTCGCGCCGCACTCTCTCCTCCCCGCCACCTTCGCCCCCCGCGCGCCGGCGCCGGCAGCCCGCTCACCCCATCCTACAGCCGCGACCCCTCCCCCGCCGCCGCCGCTGGAAACCCTAGCGTGGGAGCGTTGGCCTCGCCACCACCGGAGCTCGTCCGAGCATTGGCCTCGCGCGCGGCCTCTTCATGCCGCCGCGGAAGACCACGGCGGCGGGTGGCATCGCGCCGGCGCCGTCCCGTGCCGCCGCCGCCCCCTCGAAGCTCCCCAATGCAGCGCGGCCGAAGAAGGGCAAGACATCCGCGAAGAAGAACAAGGCGGCGGACGGCTCCGGCACCTCGAAGGCGAGGAGAAAGAAGCTTGTAGGGCGTGTGACGGGCGCGGTGGCTACCGAAGGGCCGGTGAGCTCACTCGTTGAGCCGGCCGCCGACGCGCGCAACGTGTTCGACGATATGCCCCAAAGGTAGAAAATTTTTCCAACTTTTCTTTTCTTGTTATTTTTTGAATGCATTCATATAGATAGCTTATTTGCATTGTTCTATATATTTTGTAGTGTCAACGATGATGCATACATGTCAACTATGGGTATTGGCTCGAACAATTCGCATTGGTCTCAAACCAATGACATACATTTCGAAGACCATGAGTTCGCGGTGGACGACGATGGTGAGGGCATTGTCGACGCGCCGAAAGGAAGAGCGGGCAATTACACCAACGCCGAAGACATCTTACTATGCAATACATGGTTGCAAGTGTCGAGGGATCCATCCGATGGAGGTGATCAAAGTAGAGATGCTTATTGGGGGCGGATGAAAGAACACTTTGATGTTCACAACGCGAGTGGAATTGACCGCTCCGAGAGATCACTTCGGTCCCGGTGGTCGACAATCAACAAGGATTGTCAAAAGTGGGCGGCCGCACAAAAGGCGGTTGACAAGTTGAACCCAAGTGGCACCAATGAGGACCATAGAGTAAGTGGCATTTCATCCATGTTCATCATACTTATTGTTGGTGTTTGAAGTGCCTACTTGCTTTGTTTTTATGTAGTACAACATTGCACAAAACTTGTTGAAAGGAGAGGAGAAGAGGACCAAGAAGGGGAAGATCAAGAAAGGAAGGCCATTTACATTGGCTCATTGCTATGACGTGTTGAAGGATGATGAGAAATGGAAGAAGCGTGATGATTTGGATTTGAGCAACAAACGCAAGCGACCAATTGAGTTGTATGATGATGAGGAGGAGGAGGATGATGCATCAAGTGATGACGGCAAGAGAAGCCCCACACCCAACTCGGTTTCGTACTCGAAGCCAAAACGACCGGATGGGTGCAAGAAAGACGCAAAAGAAAAGAAGAAGAGGAAAGGAGACGATGAGCTCAAAAATGCTATGGAAGCTATTGTGAAGGCAAGAAAAGAAGCTAACGAGGTGAGGAAAATGGCAAGGACCCAAGATGTCGCGGCCGAGGAGAGGAGGTTAGCAGCCGAGGAGAGGAGGGTGTCGGCCGAGGAGAGGAAGGTGGCTTTGGAGGAGAGGAAGGTGAGCAATGAGGAGCGAACTAGATTGTTGGAATGGGAGAAGCACTTGTTCTTCTTGGACACATCTAACCTCAATGAGGCCCAAAAGGAGTTTGTCTATCTTTCCTGTGAAGAAGTCTTGATCCAAAAAAGAGCCATGATTCGCGTAATGGGTGGTGGTGGCCTTGGCGCCATGGGTGGCGGTGGTCTTGGCGCCATGGGAGGCATGGGTGGCTTCGGAGGTACTGTGGGCGGCTTAGATGCCATGGGTGGCTTTGGAGCTACCATGGAGACCATGGGAGGCATGGGTGGCTTTGGAGCACCCCCCGACGCTATGGCCGCCATGGGAGGCATGAGTTTTGCTTCTCTCATTGGAGGCATGGGTCCACCTCCGGCCACCATGGGCGGAATGCCTTCTGTGTGCCTCACACACCTTCCCATGAAGATGCTGTTGAAGATCTTGCCAACACAGTCTGAGCTTCACGTGATGTGGTGCTTGACAATGATGATGATGAGGAGGAAGAATCATCTTCGGAGGAGGAAGAATCGTCTTCCGAAGAGGACGAAGATGAGGACGAGGCTTGATGTGCCTTTCGTTTGTGTCATGAACTTGGTTTGCATTTTGAACTTGGTTGGATGAACTTGTGGGCATGATTTTGAACTTGTATTCATCAACTTGTTTTGTGTGAAATTTATATGTCATGTTCATTGCATTTTGAATGCTTGAAATCCATTTGTGTCCAAACTGCAATATATGCAATGCCAGCCGAGTCGCGCGCGCTGCATTTTAGCGCGGCTATTGGAGCCAGCGCTGCAGGCCGCGCAAAACCAGGCGAAGCATGTGCGGCAAAGTAGTTTTTAGCGCGTGGCGCGTTGGGTGGTTATTGGAGATGCTCTAATGCCATTGCACCCATGCAGCTCTGGACGGCTGGAATCCTACGCCCATGCCATTCTCTCTCCCTCTTATAGCATGCAGCTCGAGCCCACTCCTCGACGTAGCACATCTGCCCCTCCCAAAAAGTTTAGCCACATGGGACGCTGCTTCTGATGCTTGGCTTGCGACCACAAGGTGCGAGACTGCTGTGACCCGGTGCGTTGTCGCCGCCGCTGGAAACTTGGCCATGCAAGCCCTAGCTACCATGCTATATTAACCCCCTCCCCCCCAGCTTCAAATCCACTCACCAGCTACCTCTCCTTCGGCCTCCCAAAACTCTCCCGCTACCTCTGCCATCCACGTCTCCCACTCGCGCTCCCCACTTGGCCCGCCCCACCCCATGGCCGACTTCATCCTACTTACTAGCTCGGACTCCGACGTGGAACCAGAGCTTTCCCCCAACCACCGTGTCTTCTCTTTCCCTGAGCGAACTAAGGCGGCGGAGGCGGCCGTGGGTGAGGAGGTGGAGGAAGAGGACCCGGAGGAGGTTGAGTTTGAATCGGGAGAGGAATCCTCCGATTCGAATGCAACCCAAACCATGTTCCCACAATCCCCACCATGCCATCGCCGAGCCTTCTCCAATGTTTTCATGCCCTGCACCCCACTAGAGCACTTTCAAAACCTTGCCTATGCCATTGTCAACCCTCCACACCCTTCTTCCCCATGCATGCATCCGACGCGCCATCCATGCAGGCGCGGATTTCCCTTCTGTCGTGCTACGTGCGTCTTCCTACGGGTTTTCAGGCTCGGCTCGGGCTCGCCCAGGCTCGGCCCGTGTTTGATTCGGCCCGAGAAACAAAAAGGCCGAGCCGAGCTGCGTTATTGGGCTTGTTTCGGTGTCGGGCCGAGCCCAGCTCGGCTCGAGCCAGCCCGTGAGCTCGTCCAACTCTGCAGCCCAAAGTGGCCCAGCACCAGTCACTTGACCTAGCGCTCTACCTCACCCCGAGCAGCACTCATCCTCTTTCCCCCCGCCTGCCTGGTCGTCGTTGACAGCTCGCCACCGCTCCCCGCTGCTCCTGCCGTGCCGCCTCTCCTTCCACCCCAGGCCCCTGCGCCGGGCGCTGAAGCTTTGCATCCCGGCCTCCAGCGCTGCTGCGTACACGCAGATGAACCACCAGGCCGAGGTCACGCCGCGGCGTTCTCTTCCTGCTTTCGCCGCGCCGCTAGAAGTTGACGACTTGCTCGCTCCCCTCGTCCTGCTGGCAAGTTCCTCACGCCCCGCGGCCGCCGGAAACGGAGAGGACCACCTCAAGCTCCCATGGCCGAGCAAGGCGGGGAGAATCCACTCGCTCCCCCAATGGCAAACGGCCACGACCTGCAGCACCATCCCGACGCCCGCACGCTGCCGGGTGCCATCCTCCACTGCCGTTCCCGGGCGCTCCAGATGGTGGCCCCACATAGCAGCGACCAGTTGCTGTTAGGCTTGCCGAGCCTCCCGAGCTGCACCGAGCAAGAGGCAAGCTCGGGCCGAGCCCCAATCTCTAGCTCGTCTGACCACTGGGCTCGGTTCGGCTCGGCTCGAGAAGAGGCGAGCTAAGGCAGGCTCGGGGCGAGCCCGGCTCGGCTCGGCTCGACGCTCGTCTTCGCCGCCCCGCTGACAGCTCGTCCCAAGTCAGTGGAAGTCAAGCTCTACCGTGGCTTATATGACGTGCGCGTCTAGGGGGCTGGCGGTGAGCGTGGCTTCTACCGTATCCCGATGCGCCCAGCCAGCTCCCCAAAGCTCATTGTCGCCAACCTCACGGCCTGCTCAGTTGGCTTCCTCGACCACGTCGCCATGGTCGGGCCGTCGCGCAGGCCGTTCACAACGCCGACGTCTTCTGCAGTGACTTTCGTGGCCGCGCCTTTGTCCCTTCCGTCGAGGGGGCGGCCCAGGTCATGGAGGCCATGGCTCGCTTCGACGTGGGCCTGTCGCTCATCCCTTCCCCACCTGCGATCGAGGGCAGCCTCGTCTGTGACCCTCCCGTCCCCCATACTGCGGCTACCATCGACGACATGCCTCCATGTGCGGCCAAAATCGATGATCTGCCACCACGCACTGCATCCCCAACCATCTTCTACACCCGTCGTAGCGCGCACATCTCCGGCAAGGAGAAGCCGAACCGTCTTTCCATGATTGAGAAGGCCAAGCTGCGCAAGAAGATGAAGTTGGAGGGAGAAAAGCCGGCTAAGGTGCCGGATCTTCTCCTCCCCGAGGTGGAGCTCCTAGAGATTGTTGCGGAAGGGACTCCGCTTCTACCCCGCGAGGACGCCATCCAGCTGGGTAGGGCATGCGGCGTGCCAGAGCTTGACCTCAACCTGATGCCCTCCGGTGATGATGTGTGAACACCCGATGTACCCTGCTTACCTGCCATGCTGCCCACTGACACTCTTTCCTTGCAACCACGCCTAGGCCTCCACCATCAATTTTAGGTGTGGTTTACTAATCAGCATGCGCCTTAGGCAGGCCTGCCCCTTGTCAACCAGATCTTTAACCCCCGCTTTCCTTTCTTTAGTTTCTACCTAGTCGGCCTTTGCATGGTGCTCTTCAGAGTTTGTAATCGACTGTCACCCCATTTACTATATATTGTTGTCTTCTTACTCCTTTCTCCGGTTGTCATGTCTGTGGTCAATGATTAAAAACTTAATTATCTCCTCTTGGAACGTTCGGGGTATAGGTAGACACCAAAAATGTACTGACATTAAGGCAGGGATAGTAGCAACCCAGTGCTCGATTATCTGCTGCCAGGAAACCAAACTTAACGTCGTCGATCGTTTTAAGGCTATGACTTTCCTACCACCCAATCTAAGGGACTTTGACCTCATACCATCTACCGGCGCCTCCAGAGGTATTCTAACTGCCTGGGATTGTAACCTCTGGACCTGCTCTTCCGTAACTAAAAACCAGTTCTTCCATTCCTGCCAGTTTGAGTCCAAGACTGACGACCTCTCCTTCACTTTAACTAATGTGTACGGCCCTTGCGATCCGACTAGCAAACGTGCTTTCCTTGACTTGCTCTTAAATCTCTCCTCGACTATTTCCGGCCCTTGGGCTATCATTGGAGACTTTAACCTAATCCTACACCCCTCCGATAAATCTTCCCCAAACTTCAACTCAATTGAGGCCATGCTCTTTTCTGATGCGATCCAGTCCATGCGACTGCGAGACCTCCCTCTTCTGGACCGACGCTATACCTGGTCAAACCAATAGGACGCTCCCATCCTAGTTAGATTAGGTCGCGCCTTAGTTAACATGGCCTGGTCTCAACACTTCCTAGATAGCGCACTCACCTCCTCCACTCGATCTACGTCAGACCACGTCCCAATTCAACTTTCTGCGGCCACTCAAATCCCAAAACCTTCGATCTTCCGGCTAAACAATGTTCTTCTTGCTAACCCTTCTTTGCGGGAGAAGGTGGCTTCAAACTGGGCTAGTGTCGGGTCTCGGTGTTGGGAAACGTAGTAATTTCAAAAAAAATCCTACGCACACGCAAGATCATGGTGATGCATAACAACGAGAGGGGAGAATGTGTCCACATATCCTCGTAGACCGAAAGCGGACGCGTTAGCACAACACGGTTGATGTAGTCGTACGTCTTCACGATCCGACCGATCAAGTACCGAGCGCACGGCACCTCCGAGTTCAGCACACGTTCAACTCGATGACGTCCCTTGAACTCCGATCCAGCCGAGCTTTGAGGGATAGTTCCGTCAGCCCGACGGCATGGTGACGATGATGATGTTCTACTGATGCAGGGCTTCGCCTATGCACCGCTACAATATTATCGAGGTGAATTATGGTGGAGGGGGCACCGCACACGGCTAAGAGATCCAAGGGATCAATTGTTGTGTCTATGGGGTGCCCCCCAGCCACGTATATAAAGGAGTGGAGGAGGGGGAGAGGACCGGCCCCTATGGTGCGCACTGGAGGAGTCCTACTCCCACCGAGAGTAGGATTCCTCCCCTTCCAAGTAGGCTCTACTCCTAATGGACGACTTGGTGAATAGTCTGCGCGGTTTAATTTGCTGGGTTTTTCGTCATCCTTCCACCTCCCGTATACCAAAAAAACCAACCAAAACCACGTAAGAGCAATGCCTCCCGTCCCTCGCACGCCTCGCACTCGCACGCCTGAACGAAAAAACCAACAGAAAAAACCTACGAAAAAAGACCTACGACAAAAAATCACCCGACTCGCACGCACGAGCGAGTGCCCTCTAGAGTGCCCTCGAGCGAGGCCTCCAGATCGCTTCGCCGCCGCCCTCGTACTCCCATCAGGCGACTCGCAATCCAGTCATTCGTCACAGCCCTCGTGCTCGCATCAAGGATCGA
The DNA here is from genome assembly GCA_021605145.1 of Aegilops bicornis. Taxonomy (NCBI): domain Eukaryota; kingdom Viridiplantae; phylum Streptophyta; class Magnoliopsida; order Poales; family Poaceae; genus Aegilops; species Aegilops bicornis. The sequence goes on along the minus strand of CM038670.1, from coordinate 766,939,765 downwards.
GGCCTCCAATGGCCACCGCCGATCCCTTCGACGGCACCGAACCCCTTGAGGAGCCGCCGCCGATCCCCTTGAGGAGCCGTTCGTCGATCCCCTTCAGGAGCTGGCGCTGATCCACGCCGCCGCCACCTATGCAGAACCCCAGGGCAGGGCGCTAGGAACCATCGACAAGAGCATACTCGCCCTCGTAAGCGACCGACGCACCCCTCCCTACCCCTCCCCCGATTCGTTCGCGGCCTCGTGGATCAGATCTAACTTACTGACCGGTCGGTGTCTTCCCCTCACGATGTTGCTTTGGCAGGTGGCCAGGGTCTCCGTGGTCGGCATCGGTGTCGGCGTCGTCTACGGCTCCATCAGGCTCAACATCCTCAAGGTAACGCTCCAAATCTCCCAACCCCCCGCTGCCTTCCCCTGTGGTACCGCTCGATCAATGCGAATTTTGTTGCATCACTGTGTTGGCCGCTCCTCCCGTGGTTATAGGATTAATATCGCGTTTGGTTGGGGGAGTAGGATGTGGGGAATGGGAGTTCACAGGGTGTGAGGTTCAACGTCCCATGTTTGGTTCAGGTACATGGGAATTCATCAGGGATGGGTGAGGGAGTCCTGGACTAGGGGGTGTCCGGATAGCCGAACTATCATCTTTGGCCGGACTCCTAGACTATGAAGATACAAGATTGAAGACTTCGTCCCGTGTCCGGATGGGACTTTCCTTGGCGTGGAAGGCAAGCTTGGCGATACGGATATTTAGATCTCCTACCATTGTAACCGACTGTGTAACCCTAACCCTATCCGGTGTCTATATAAACCGGAGGGTTTTTGTCCGTAGGACAGACAATAATCATACCATAGGCTAGCTTCTAGGGTTTAGCCTCTACGATCTCATGGTAGATCTACTCTTGTACTACCCATATCATCAATATTAATCAAGCAGGAGTAGGGTATTACCTCCATCGAGAGGGCCCGAACCTGGGTAAAAACATCGTGTCCCTTGTCTCCTGTTACCATCTGCCTAGACGCACAGTTCGGGACCCTCTACCCGAGATCCGCCGGTTTTGACACCGGCATTGGTGCTTTCATTGAGAGTTCCTCTGTGTCGTCACCGATAGGCCCGATGGCTCCTTCAATCATCAGCAACGACACAGTCCAGGGTGAGACTTTTCTCCCCGGACAGATCTTCGTATTCGGCGGCTTTGCACTGCGGGCCAATTCGCTAGGCCATCTGGAGCAGATCGAAAGCTACGCCCCTGGCCATCAGGTCAGATTTGGAAGCTTGAACTATACGGCCTATGTCCGCGGAGACTTGATCTTCGACGGATTCGAGCCACAACCAAGCGTGGCGCACTGTCTCGATGGGCACGATCTAGCTCTGCCGCCGGACAGTGCCCTGGAGGCCGCACCAGCGTCCGCTCCGACCCTTAGCTCGGAGCCGACTCTCCCGATCGAGGACGAGTGGTTGGACACCGCCTCGGGGGCTACGATCTCAAAGGCGATTGAGCCGAACTCCATCCCTGTCCTTTGTGAAGACCGTGACTCCAAGGTGTCGGACTCCTCTCCGAACTCCGAACCCTCCGCGCCCCTGCCGATCGAATCCGATTGGGCGCAGGTCATGGAGTTCACTGCCGCGGACATCTTTCAGCACTCGCCCTTTGGCGACATCTTGAAATCACTAAAGTCTCTCTCTTTATCAGGAGAGCCCTGGCCGGACTACGGTCAGGAAGGTTGGGATGCGGACAACAAAGAAATCCAACGCCCATCCACCACCCACTTTGTAGCCACTGTCGAAAGCTTACACGACGTGCTCGATTTCGACTCCGAAGACATCGACGGTATGGACGACGATGTAGGAGACAACCATGAACCAGCACCTATAGGATGCTGGACAACCACCACATCCCATGATGTATACATGGTGGATACACCTAAAGGAATTGACGACGAGGAACAACGGGACACCATGAAGGATAAATACCTCGAAAAGCAGTCAAAACGGCAACGTAAACGCTGCACCAAGTCCCGCCTCGACAAAGACCCAGCCATAGAGCAGGGCGAACCGGTGGACGACGAACATGCTATCGAGCAAACGTCCAAACATGACAACTTTGATAAACAACCCGTCCCCGGCGAAGATAACAGTCCGGACGATCTCACGCCGGACAAATTGTTGGAGCAGAAGAACCTCCACAAAAGGCTCGTCGCCACTGCGCGTAGCCTGAAAAAGCAGAAACGAAAGCTCAAAACAGCGGAAGATGCACTCAGAATCAGATGGAGCAAAGTACTCAACACCGCAGACAAATACGGCGACAGTCGCCGAACAAAGAGCTACCCAAAGAGAAAACTACTGCCCGAATTTGACGAGGAGGCCGTAGAGCCCCCACAATCAAAAAGCAAGAAGGCCACCCGGTCGGATGGACGACCCCACGGCAAACAGAGAGCGGCAAATGGCGCCGCACACAAGCCGGTACGCGATCCGCATAAGGATTCGCATCAAAAGGATGGCCCAGTTAGGTCCATCTATGGGCCGAGAAAGCAAGCTCTTCAAAGCAATGCAATACGCCAAATATCCGAACATCACGGCACACCCAAATATAGGGGTGACTCACACCCCCTGTGTTTCACCGATGAGGTGCTGGATCACGAATTCCCAACGGGATTCAAACCCGTAAACGTAGAGGCATACGACGGAACAACAGACCACTGAGTGCGGATTGAGGATTACATCCTCCACATACACATGGCTAGAGGAGACGATCTCCACGCCATAAAATACTTACCCCTCAAGCTCAAAGGGCCAGCCCGACATTGGCTTAAAAGCCTCCCTGAAAATACCATTGGAAGTTGGGAAGAGCTCGAGGATGCTTTTCGGGCAAATTTTCAAGGGACTTATGTCCGTCCTCCGGATGCAGACGATTTAAGTCATATAACTCAACAACCCGGAGAGTCAGCCCGCAAATTCTGGAACATGTTCCTCACCAAAAAGAACCAAATAGTCGACTGTCCGGACGCCGAAGCCTTTGCAGCTTTCAAACACAACGTCCGAGACGAATGGCTCGCCAGACACCTCGGCCAGAGAAGCCGAGAACCATGGCTGCATTAACAAGCCTCATGACCCGCTTTTGCAGGAGAGGATAGCTGGCTAGCAAGATGCGATACTAGCGACCCAAGTACATCCGAAGTCAGGGATGGGAATGGGAAACCACGACTAACAAGGACCAGCGCGGATTAAGGGAACGGTCCAAAGAGCGGCGAGTCAACGCCGGATTCAAAAGCTCACGGCAGAACAATAAAAACTGCCCCTTAAGGACAATAGCGATGAGCTATCCAACTTAAACAAAATCTTGGACAAGATATGTCAAATCCACGATACTCGGGAAGCCTGCAAACCATACCCACAGAGATTGTTGGGTCTTCAAGCAGTCCGGCAGACTCAACGCCGAACACAAGGGGCTCGACACACCAAGTGAGGATGATGACGAACCCCACAAGCGGAGCAACGGAAAACAAAATAAATTCCCACAAGAGGTTAAAACAGTAAAATCACTTCACGTGATAAAAGGGAAAAACAGAGCGGCGCCCATTAAGATGCGCGCCGCACATAATACCCTAGCGGAGTACCAACACTGGTTGTCAAAACCAATCACCTTCGACCATCAGGACTACTCCGAAAGTATCCGGAACGCAGGATGGACTGCCTTGATATTGGATCCTATAATCGACGGATTCCAATTTACACAAGTCCTCATGGATGGCGGCAGTGACATAAACCTGATATATCAGGACACAATCCGCAGGATGGGGATAGACCCAACCAAAATTCGCCATAGCAACACCTCCTTCAAAGGGGTAATGCCAGGCCTGTATGCCCATTGTAGGGGCTCCCTACTGCTAGAAGTTGTGTTTGGCTCATCCGACAACTTCCGCCGTGAAAAGTTAACCTTCCACATCGCCCCATTAGAAAGTAGCTATCAAGCACTACTGGGGCGTGAAGCTTTCGCCCGCTTTAATGCAATACCGCATTATGCATCTCTTACACTTAAAATGCCCTGTCCACGCGGCATCATCTCATTAAAAGGGAGTATTAAGTGTTACTCGAGCACGGAAGAATGCGAGGCTGCCTTGACAGCCCCACACCAATCCGGCTCCGCTAACCAAAGAACCTGAATAGGTAATTCGAACCCCGGACACGGCTAGACGAGTCTGGCGCCTACTAGCGGCATAACCCCATAAAAGGGGCTGCACACATGTACAACAAGAGACAATAAAGCTCAATTTTATTCACTTCTCGAATCGTACTTTGTTTATTTAATATAAAGTATATTTTTCGCACGATCCTTTTTTTCTTTTCAACTAAGTTCCTCTCTTTTACAGATGAACAACGTGCTACACCCGTCCAGGAAACGGCACAACGGAGACACAGGCGCAGACATGCAGTAGGGACCCGTTGCAAGGATTCTTTTCAGATTAAGACCCTGCGTAAACCCTTTTTACTGTCTCTTGTTGAAACACATCCCCTGGTTTCTAGTTATAACCGAGGAGGAGGCTGGTGTTTTGGCATCGGCCGCGTCAGAATTTTGCACGTACCTGGACACCAGGGGCTTATTACCAAGGGCATTGTTCTGTCCGCTTTATAAAAAGACCGAATACCTTAGGGAGTGTTCGGCGTCTCGAGTTAGGCCTTATATGCATCAGCTCCGAATCATGTCTTTGGTCAAATGTTGGGTTTGCCCGGCTCCTGTGTTTTGCTGCCTTACGTTCCGTTCTATCGGCTAACGCGGCACCAGGAGAACTACTGTGATTGTGCCCCGGTTCGGCCGGGCGAGCACCTCAGTAGAGAAAGCCGAAAACTGACTGTCATGATATAGCGAGAGACTAGTCAACCACTCGATGACTTACCGGAATGTTTAGAATTCCTCCGCATTAACGTAGGATCGTTTTTCGGTCAGGCACATACGCACCCTGAATTCGGGAGAGTGCAGTGCCCCCAAGGGCTATATAGTAGCCCCACCCTCGAACTCCTATGGCTAAGTGAAAGTGATAAAGCATTATAGTCCTGTTGCCTAGTTTGCTACGCCACCACCTACTTTAGAGGACCAAGACGTTGTATTAAGTGTGAAAGCGCCGACTTCTTTTGCAAACACCCCGCACTATGTGCATGGGGCTGAAGTCAAGACTGCCATCTTTCAGGTTATATATACATATACATCAACGGCCGCACAGGGAGTAGTTTACTACTTGAACGCATAAGTATAAAAAGATCTTATATTATATTGAAACGTTGTTTCATAAATTATACATGTCATTCAAACATAACAACCTTCGAGCATTGCGTCTCTATTAAACGAGCGCCCTGCAGGACTTCCTCAAAATAGTGCCCGGCAGGTACTCGGCTTCTGTCCGAATCCTGGGATGCAACGTCGGTGGCCTTCATCTCCGCCCAGTATGTCTTGACACGGGCAAGAGCCATCCACGCTCCCTCTATGCATGCCGACCACTTCATTGCGTCGATACGCGGTACCGCACCAAGGAACTGCTCCACTAAGCCAAAATAACTCTTTGACTGGGGTCCGCCTGGCCACAAATGAGTCATGACATGCTTCATGGCAAGTCCGGATAATCGATTCAGCTCGGCCCATTCGGCCAACTGATCGGTCAACGGAAGAGAACGCTCCGGACTATGGAATTGCGACCAATATAGCTCTTCCCTTCTGTGCCCCTTCCGGCCTCGGAAGTGCTCGATCGCGTCCGCAGCGCTCGCCGCTAAGTCCAGATAAGCATCCTCCGAACTCCACAACTTGTCCAACTGAGCATACTTCGGATCTGTATATTTCCTCCGCATCAGAAAAGGCTTTCCAGCAGCAACATCCATAGCCTGACGCAGCTCCTCCTTTGCAGCTCTCATTGCGGAGCGGGCATCCGTGGCTTCGGCGGTGGCCTTTTTCAGGTCCTCTTGCTCCGCTTGACGCTCTTTTTCAAGGACCCCGTAGCGGTCGGTAGCATTCTTCAACTTTATGGCCATATCGGCCATTTCCTCTTTAACCCGGCGTTGAGCAGCCCGTTCGGCTTTTAGCTCTTCGGCCGCCCTTAAAGCGGCCACATTACTATTTCTGGCTTGCTCTTTAGCTCGGGCGAGTTCCGCCCGCAGCTCCTCCACAGCAGCGGCACCACCTGCATTAAGCATACAAGTAGTAAGGCACGGGCGTCAAGCTCCCTTACCAGGCGTCCGCGAAGAAGTCGCATACTTTGTGACTCGTCAAACCGCTTATTGACAAGCGCAATGTCCGCATCTACCTCGTCAAGTTGCCGCTTTAGTTCGGCAAATTCATCAGTTCGGCTGGCCACCGGACGCCCCGCCACCTATTTAGGAGCGGCGATATGTTATAACTGAGATTATGATCCTCGACACGCTGTCAATTTTGACAACATACCGAGTCTCAGGGGCTACTATCTATACAGGGCGCATTCTATATGCATAAGCGCCGGAAGGTACATCATTTTGCGTTCCTCAAACCCCGTCAGTAAACTTCTGGCGGCTTCATGCAATCCGCTCTCAGCGGATGCAATTCTTTCAATCACCGTACCCATTAGCGCACGGTGATCTTCTGAGATAGCCGCTCGCCCAAGCAGATCCTTCAGCTCCTCCGACCGCACGCCCGATTGGCGCGGACCTTCCGGCCCGCGGACCGGAAACCCTCCGCGGCGACACCTCGTGGTCGTCCGCCTGCATGAAGGTGCGACAGGTGGAGGCGTTTCGCTCTCCATCATCTCCGGAAGAAGATCCCCCGAAGACGAGCTCTGTTGAGAAGGGCTGAGATCTGAACTACAAGGTACAATTTCGGTTATCTTCATAAATAAATACAGGGATGTTCTTTATTCACAGGACCCCTACTTTTTACTTACGGCTCGCTGGAGGGCTGATCCCCTTGGGGAAATAGTGCGGCTGGGGTACTTCCCAGCGCCGGACTCTCTGACGAAGATTTCTTTTCCCTCTTTGAGGCCTTGACCTCCGGATCTTCCGAAGCGGTCCTCTTCTCTCCTTGGAGGGTGGGACCTTTGATCCCTCCTTCCTCGAAAGCCTCCTTCATGGAGGCGGTTGCTTCCCGCTCCCCCTTCGCCTTCTTTAAAAGGCGCGGCCTTCAACATCTTGGTCAGCATGGGATCCGGCGTGGTCTCCGGGAGGGGAGCCGGACACCTTATTAACTTTGCCTTGGCTATCCACTCCAGTTCAAGAAACGGCTCCTTAAAGGGTATATATATGATAAATGAATGAACAGCCTGTCCGGGTACGGGACTACTTACTTGAGTATCTGGGCAATTGCAGCTTAGTCCTGCGTCCTCAGTCAGGTCCGGACACTTCTCTGGTGATCCGAAGAACAGTTTATACATCTCCACGGGCGTCGTACCCATAAAATGTTGGAGAGCTCGTGGTCCCTCCGGATTAAATTCCCACAGACGGAGGCGGCGTTGGCAGGGGCAGAAGGCGCCCGAATCAACATAACCTGCGCCACTGCGACCAGATTGATCTCTCTTTCTTGGAGGTCTCGACACGGCCCTGCAACAGAGGAACGCCCTTGGGCGGCCCCAGTCGAGCCCCGGTTGACCCATGATGCCAGCCACCGTGGTGGAGCTGAGCGAAAGGCGGGTGGCGCCACCCATTTGGTGCCCACAGGAGGCGGTGATATAAAACCACTCCCGTTGCCACAAACCAAGCTCCTCCTGAAAAGAGCCCTCGGGCCACGGAGCATCAGCACACTTGCTTATGACCGCCCCTCCGCACTCTGCTTGTTGCCCCTCGATCATCTTCGGCTCCACCTTGAAGGTCTTGAGCCACAATCCAAAGTGAGGGGTAGTATGGAGGAAGGCCTCACATACGACAATGAATGACGAGATATGGAGGATGGACTCCGGATTCAAGTCATGGAAATCCAGCCCATAATAAAACATGAGCCCCCGCACAAAGGGATCCGTCGGGAAGCCTAAACCCCAAAGGAAGTGTGACACGAACACCACGCTCTTGCCGGGCTCGGGAGTGGGAATGACCTGCCCTGGAGCAGGCAGCCTATGCGAGGTCTCGCCGGTTAGATACCTGGCGTCTCGCAGCTTTAGCACATCTTCTTCTGTGACGGAAGAAGACATCCATCGGCCGAGCTGGTCGGAGCCGGACATCATCGAAAGTCCGAAGCGCCTAAATCTGAAGCTTTGGGTGTTAGAACTTCGGCGAGGCGAACTCGATGGAGGGTGTAAAAAAGAAGAGGGCCTTGGTCTCATTATAAAGAGGTTGAATACCAAGAGCCCTCCCCGTGGTCGATTGGGACTGGCCTTCGATAGAGGAGGCGTGCCAACGGGCACGGTTGGGTTACCCACGTCCGTATTGATGGGAATCCCGGAATAAGGGGGCGCGATCTATGCTTTGATAAGACGTGCCAAGGAAACCGTCTCGCTAAACGCGCTGAGGTGGGACAGTAAAAAAACGATTCGAATGAAGGCTTGGCCGTGGTGTGATGTCACGCCACGGATTACGTCAGCAGATCTGTGCAAAGGTTATTCCCTCTACGGTAGTATGTGGAACTTGTTTTGCAGAGCCGGACACTACCCTTGTGTTCAAAACCTTCTATGAAGTATTCGGAGGAGGAACCCGCCTTGCAATGCCGAAGACAATATGCGCGCCCGTGCATTGCCGTCATTGAAGCCTGGTTCAGGGGCTCTTGAGGGAGTCCTGGACTAGGGGGTGTCCGGATAGTCGAACTATCATCTTTGGCGGACTCCTAGACTATGAAGATACAAGATTGAAGACTTCGTCCCGTGTCCGGATGGGACTTTCCTTGGCGTGGAAGGCAAGCTTGGCGATACGGATATGTAGATCTCCTACCATTGTAACCGACTCTGTGTAACCCTAACCCTATCCAATGTCTATATAAACCGGAGGGTTTTAGTCCGTAGGACGAACAACAATCATACCATAGGCTAGCTTCTAGGGTTTAGCCTCCTTGATCTCGTGGTAGATCTACTATTGTACTACCCATATCATCAATATTAATCAAGCAGGAGTAGGGTATTACCTCCATCGAGAGGGCCCGAACCTGGGTAAAAACATCGTGTCCCATGTCTCTTGTTACCATCCGCCTAGACGCACAGTTCGGGACCCCCTACCCGAGATCCGCCGGTTTTGACACCGACAATGGGGAAGGGGAATTTGATGGTGTTACATGGGAATTCATCCATGTTTGGTTCAGGTACCTGTCCGCAACGGAAGGCAATCGAAAATCACTGTTAATACATGGGAAAATTCATTGGTTATCGATAATACTCCTGGTAATCGATGAGGACCTATTCCCCTTCTTTTCTTTGTTCGACCATCCTCATGCTTCCGCGGCTGCAGTCGCCTGCTCTCCAGACCGTCGCCGGGTCTCTGAAGATTTGAGGTCATTCTCATGGCCGCCATGCGTGGGTCACGGACACCACGATCTGGCTCTCCACCTCACGCCGACGCGGTGCCTCCCGGCGACGACTTCCTCCTCCTCACGCCTTTGCCTTCCTCCTCCGCAAGACTTCATCGTCGCCTGTGCGAGCTCGACGCATGGTAGGACGACGTCGACCATGGAGCACCACAGACATTCTACCACCATGGTGGGGACGAGGCGGAGTATGTCGCGGCGGCGGCGACGACCATGGAGCACCGCGGACGTGCTACCACCATGGTGGCACTACTAGAAAAAGGGCTATAGATGGGATTGACACTAATGGCGCACCAGAAAGTTGGTGCGCCATTAGTATATACTAATGGCGCACCACCTTCTGATGCGCCATTAGTGTTGAAACTACTAATGGCGCACCATGCAAAGGTGCGCCATTAGTATCAAATTTTTGAACTAGTGCTTTGTCCAAACATACTAATGGCGCATCCTTCTTAAGTGCGCCATTAGTAGTTGTAACTACTAATGGCGCACTGTGCAGTTGGTGCGCCATTAGTATAGAAAATTATTTTTTTGAACTAGTGCTTTGTCCAAACATACTACTGGCGCATCCCGATGACGTGCGCCATTAGTAGTTGTAACTACTAATGGCGCACCGCCCCAATGGTGCGCCATTAGTATTTTTTTTTGCAAAACTACTAATGGCGCACCGCCAGAAGGTGCACCATTAGTATCCTGGATTACTAATGGCGCACTTGTGGCTAGTGCGCCATTAGTAAGTGGGCAGCAACTAGATATTTTGGACAGCCTCTCCTACCCACACTCACTTTCTCCCCACTTCATTCTCTCCACCTCCTCCTTGTCTCGGGTGCCTCCTCTTTTTCACCTCATTTTCACCATAGATTCATTCAAATTAAGTGGTTAAATTACCTTGTTTTAATAGGTAAGTAAGGGGGAAGCTATATTTATGTTGTTCTCCCAACAACAATGTGCACATGCACTTTTTATGGCCTAGCTAGATCTATGTATGTTCGTGGTGTTGCATATGTTTGTGGTGTTGCATATGTGTTTGTGTTTGGAGGTGTACCGGTATTTGAAATGCGATGGTTGCCAATATTTTGCGGAATGTTGATTCATTTCCGTTTGGCGAGAATTTTGGCATTAAGCATTCTTTTGGTCCTATTTTAGGGAAAGTCATGCCAAATTTTTGTTTGGTTCTAAAATATCGTTTTGCTCTACTCGCAGGCGACCATGGTCCGCACGATGACCGAAGGCATCGTGAATAGGTTTTTGAGGTCCGCGAAGGCCGAGATGCTTCAAAAGAACGAGACGGAGATAAGATGTCCATGTCGAAGATGCAAGCTGAAGAGCCTTATTGCGGAGCCGGATTCCGGGCAGGTGCGGGACCACCTGCTCTTGCGTGGTTTCATGGATGGCTATCGGTGGCAAGGTGATGAATATGACTACGAAGTCGTCCATGGGGGCCGGGCAAGAAATGAGGAAGGGCAGCAAGACAACCACCGCGGCTCGGTAGGCGAGAAGACGAAGAATCCTGTGAGATGATCACGACGGTGATGTTGTACACAGTCATCATGTAGAAGATGCAGGACATGATGATGAGGAAGATGCCGGAGCGCATTTACGACGCTGGACCATCGATGGGCTGGGTGCAGGACCCTCATATTCAAGAGCTGCTTCTCAAGCGGACGGATAACGCCAGAGCTGCCGCCCGAGAGAAAGCCAAGATGGATCAACTTGAGTTAGACGCGGTTACTCCATTGTATGAAGGATGCAGGCCCGAGGATACCCGCTGAAAGTAACGCTCATGGCTCGGAGATGAAGGTAAAACACAAAATGACCGACGATGCTTCGACGAGAACATGTCATTCGCACGAACGTCTTCCCAAGGGGAACAAGTGCCCGACCAGTTTGGAGGAGGCGAAGAAAATCGTGTGTCCTCTCGATTTACGGACGTGAAATACCATGTGTGCATGAACAATTGCATCATTTATCGGGACGAGCACGCGGAGTCTACCATATGTCCGGTGTCTTGGCGTCACTCGATACAAGAAGAGGAAGAAAGCTCCTCGAAAAGTGGTGTGGTACTTTCCAATCACTCCTCGTCTGCAGCGGTATTTCGCGGACCCTAAGGTAGCAAAGCTCCTGCGTTGGCACGCGGATAGGGAGGAGAAGAAGCGAGAAGATGACGCAAATGATCCGGAGATAGATAAAAAGACAAGATGTTGAGTCACCCTAAGGATGCGAGCGGTGGCAAGCATTGAAATTCAAGACTCAGAATTTGGGAACGATCCAAGGAACATCGTCTGGGCGCGAGCACCGATGGAGTCAATCCGTTTGGCAGCGGAGAAGCACACATAGCACCTGGCCTGTGTTTGTGTGGATGTACAACCTTCCCCTGGTTGTGCATGAAGAGGAAGTACATTCACATGAGTATGCTAATTGAAGGGCGAAACAACCAGGAACGACATCAATCTGTATCTGGGGCTGCTGAAAGAGGAGCTTGACACGCTGTGGAAAACGCGAGCCAATATGTGGGACGCCGCAGAGAAACAATATTTCCCTATGAGAGCCGCACTGCTCACGACGGTGCACGACTATCTCGATTCTGAGATATCTCATGGGCGGGTAGTCCACGGATTTTACGGATGCGTAAGGTGCATGGATGACACAACGTATCGCCAGACTAGATAGAGATCCGGGTCTTGAAAACCGTGTTCATGGGACATCGAAGGTGGCTTCGCGACGATGACCCGTGGAGGAAACGCAAGGATCTGTTCGATGGTGAAACCGAACCCGAAAACGCCCGTGTCACGAGGAGCGGCGAGGAAATAGACAAGCTGTTGAAAAATTGGAAAGACTGCCCACCGGAAAGAAGCAAAAGGCGCCAGAGCCGGAAAGAAGCGAAGGCGCCAGAGTCAGCTGCTGAAGGTATGGAAAACGAGGTCTGTTTTCTGGGACTTGCCGTACTGGAAGATCCACCGTGTGCCTCACAGCCTTGATGTCATGCATATCACGAAGAACGTGTGCGAGAGTCTGCTTGGTACCCTGCTCAACATGCCAGAGAGGACCAAAGATGGGCCGAAAGCAAGGGCAGACTTGAAATCAATGGGCATCATGCAGGAGCTTCACGCTAATGATGATGATGATGATGATGATGATGATGATGATGATGATGATGATGAGGCGAAACAGGACACAGTAAAGTCGCCAAAGGCAAAAAGGCCAAGAAGACCGGAAATGACTACCCTCCAGCGTGCTTCACTCTAAGTCGAGGAGATCGAGCAGTTTTTCACCGCCTCCTAGGAGTAAAACTTCCTTCTGATTACGCTGGGAAGATAAGCAGATACCTAGACCCAGCGAAGCAGAAGTTCAGCGGGATGAAGTCTCACGACTGTCACATGCTGATGACGCAGATACTTCCAGTTGCAGTCCGTGGGATCATGGACACGCACGTCCGTGAAACGCAATTTGGCCTATGCAACTTCTTCGACATCATCTCTCGGAAGTCGATTGGCGTGAGGCAACTCAGAAGGCTACAGGAAGAGATCGTGGTGATACTATGCGAGCTTGAGATGTACTTCCCGCCCGCATTCTTCGACGTTATGGTGTATCTGCTTGTCCATATAGTGGAGGATATCATCCAACTCGGGCCGACGTTCCTGCACAGCATGATGCCGTTCGAAAGGATGAATGGTGTCATCAAAGGATACGTTCGCAACATGTCACGCCCAGAGGGAAGCATAGCCAGGGGCTTTCTGACCGAAGAGTGCATCTCCTACTGCACGAATTATCTAGGCATCGAGAACCCCGTTGGTCTGCCCGTCAACAGGCACCTCGGCAGGCTCGCTGGATGGGGTCACCGTGAGGGTCGCTGTGAAATGCATGTCGACTTCGAGGGTCGACTCGCCGACTTTGAAAGAGCAAACCTAGTCGCGCTACAACACATAGACGTGGTCGATCCTTGGGTGGTAGAGCACAAAACCTTTATTAAGAAGACGTACAATGACCGAGGCCAACAGAGGGGCGGACGGAGATATACTCAAAGAGCACAACTCATGTTTCACGCGTTGGTTCAAGCAGAAGCTTCGTCGTACCCTTTACATGAGGATTCTTCCGCGGAAGAACAACTCATATTCGCCTTGTCACGAGCGCCGAGCACAACCTGATGACCTATGAGGCGCATTTATATCAACGGCTACACATTCTACACCGAGGCCAAGGACATGAAGAAGCGATGGTTATCGAACTCCGGGGTAACGATGGAATCCTACACCGGTAACGACAAGGACAGATACTACGGAAGGATCGAGGAGATCTGGGAGCTGAGCTATCTTTGGAGAGAAGGTCGATGTTCCATGTCGAGATGGGCCAAGAACGTCATAAAAGAAGACCGGTATTTCACCACCATGGTTATACCGAAACCAAATCCAAGATCAAGCGCATAAGCGTCACCGCTGAAAAATGAGCCATGGGTACTGGCTTCCCAAGTGGAACAATGCTTCTTCATTACCGACTCGCCAAAGCCGGTCGTGTTGTCATGAGGAGAGGCAAAAGGAAGATCATCGGAATGGATGGAGTAGCCAATGAGCAAGACTTCGACAAATGCACGGCGACCGAGGATCAAACATGACGGCGATGATGAAGTAGCAGCATACACCACAAGAAGAAGCAGGACCACCCTACCTAAAGGACGTCCGTTCCATAGAAGAACTCCATTTGCGAAAAAGAAGGGCAAGAAGATTGTGAACAGATAGCTAGCTAAGATCGATTGTATTTAAATCGTAGACTTCATTTCTCGATTATATTTCATGGGCACTTTTTGAACTATCATGAATATTTTTTAATTTCATGGACACTCGATCTCGATCCTCCTCCATCTCGATCGCTATCCCACCTCGCCAGATCCAGTCCACCGGCCGCCGCCGTCGACCGCCCGCACCCTCTCGATTACCCAACGCCACCGCCGCCCGACCCCCGCACCCTCCCTACTCAACCGCCGCCGCCGACCCCGCACCCTCCCCTACTCAACGCCGCCACGACCCCGCACCCTCCCTACTCAACCGCTGCCGCCGACCCCCGCACCCTCCCTACTCAACCGCCACCGCCGACCCCCGCACCCTCCCCTACTCAACCGCGCCGCCGACCCCCGCACCCCCGCACCTCCCCGCTCCACCGGCATTACTGTTTGATGATATTTTTAAAAATTATTACTGTCTTATAAAAAAATATTACTGTTATGATTTAAACAAGTTTGAACATATTTAAACACAAATAAGTATCAAACAGCATTTTAAATGCATAAAAAATTGTGGAGCACAGGAATCGAACCCAGGACCTCTGGTGTGAGAACTAGCTGCTGACGGTCGAGCTAGTAGAGAAGACTTGACATGTATCAGGTCGGTGGTAGATTACTGTTGACTCGGCAGAAAAAAAAAAATACTAATGGCGCACCTCACCTGGTGTGCCATTAGTATGTATGTACTTTATGGCGCACCGCTGGGTGGTGCGCCATTAGTATTGTGGCGCCCCTACGTAATCCTCTCTCTCCCTCGCCCTGCTTGCGATCCCTTCCCGATCTCCTCTCCCGCCGCCCTCGGCGCCACCGTCGCCCTTCGACACCACCGTCGCCCGCCGCCCTCGGCGCTGTCGCCCGCCGCCAGCGCCGCCCGACACCACCGTCGCCCGCCGCCCTCGACCCGCCCGACGCCACCGTCGCCCGCCGCCGCCTTCGACGCCCGACACCACCGTCGCCCGCCGCCCTCGACCCGCCCAGCGCCACCGTCGCCCGCCGCCCTCGGCCGCCCGACACCACCGTCGCCCGCCGCCGACCTCGACCCTTGACGCCACCGTCGCCCCGCCGCCCTCGACGCCGCCCCGACACCACCATCGCCCCGCCGCCCGACACCACCGTCCCTCGCCCCGCCGCCCCGAACCAGGGAGCGGAAGCGCGGCCGGCGTGCGAACGAGCGGAGAAGGCGGCCATCCTCGTCCTCAACCTCTCGCAGCAAGGTAAAATCAGTAAATCAGTAAACTTAACATCCTGAAATTATGGTAGGACAGAGCTCATCTAGGTATTTGAGCTATTAGCTTGGTATATGTGTTTCTTTTTGTTGTCTAGTAGAGAATCAAATAAAAAACTTTAGTGCCCGGCACATGAGATTTGTTCGATTGATGGTGCCTATGAAAATGGCATATGTGTCGGGCTCATTGTCTACTAGCTCTGAATTTTGACTGTTGACCACTCGCTTGATTGAGCTTCTCTTTATATTAATCTGAAAACAATATGGTAATGATGGACATCACAACATCGGTGACCCTTTAAACAGAATTTATGGTAGCATAGAGCCTGTCTTTTATGATTGAGGGGAGTTTGTGTCCTGTTTGACGGTGCTCATCCAAAGCATTTCATACTTTTTGTTTGGTATATTCGTGTTTCTTAGAAACAAATTAAATATCTTGAGAGCCAATGACATCAGATTGCTGTGTTGATGGGACCTATGGAAATAGAATAGGTTCATTTTTAATAAGGTCTTTAAATCATAGTTCAAGAGAGGGAAATACCATGTCACCTGTAATGGAATTTCATTTGTTTCACTTGCATGAACCAAACATATATGTGTGCTGACTACATGCCCCTCCAAGTGTGTTGATTCCCATGTCAATTTAGTAGTTGTAGCTATATTCCTGCCGGAGCAAGGAACAAATATCGTGTTCATTTACATCTGCAGACTCAGCTTGCTTGTTCATAACTATGTTTTCCTCCTGCTGTGTCATTCAGGTCTATGTTTGTTTTCCTCCTGCTGTGCACTAACCTAGAAGCTTGTAACCATGTCCGTAGACTAAATTAATACTATCCCTAAGTGAAGGTAATGTTTCGAGGAAGAGAATTGGCGGTGTTAGCGGTGCCGTGATATTTCGTAGTATTGTCAATGTCAGGCATGTCGAATATTTGCTCTCTTTTTTACTTAGCCAACTTATTTTACTACATGGGGTGTTTTGGAGTTTTGTTTCTAAAAGAGATTGTGTGGAGTTTTGTTCTTGAGTGTTTGTACTGATGCATAAAACTATCTGCATCTAAAATGGCATGGTATTAGTATTTTTATTTTTAAAGGTGTGCCACTTTCCTTGAGCTTTCAGTAAATCATAGTTATGTCCTGATGTTATCGTCACTTGAATATACATTATGATTTAATGCATGTTCAGGAAATAGTCAATGCATCACTATTTTTTGGAAACTATTTGTTTCGTGTGAAGTTTTGATTTCAGCTTGATATATTAATAATAATATTACCATGTTTGTTGTAAATGTCTATTTACAAACTTACATTTAAAATGAACCTATTCTGTTTTTAGTAACTTATCTTTTAGTTTGATAGTCGAGGTTGTCCATGGCATCTTGAAGTGCATTTTGCATCTTGAAGTCTGATTGCCCATGGCATTCTTTATCAGTTTACAAGTTGATTAATTTCCTCGATTATTCTCAAATTCTTGAATTATTTGTAATGTCTTGCAGAATTATTTGTGCCTTTGTTTTAGAAAAAGTAGACGAGAGAGAGATTAAAGGGGTTGTGACCAATGATCCCGTGTGAGCTGGTGGAGTGATTTGTTTTCTACATAAAGCTCTTTAGTCAGGCTGGTTTCGTGAAATACACATGAAGCTTCACCAGCTCACGTGGGTGTGGGATCCATGTGACATGTGACATTGCATCCATGTCCACCTGGGATAATGATTTTGCAAGTACCCCGAGAGGCCCTTGAGTTTGCCGGAATGTCGATTAACTTCCGTTCCGGCAAATTCGAGTACTCCATATGTCCTATTTTCAGCAAAGGTCATGCTGAAATTTTCCGTGAATTTTAGCATGACTTTGCTAAAAATAGGACATATGGGGTACTTGTGACAAATGCATGGGCCGGGGTATCGTAGTAGTTAATTAAGTAGGATCAAGTGCCCGGCGTACTTGTGACTAATGCATGGCTTTTAGGGTGCCTCGGTGTCGATAAAACCGAAATGATGAAAGCTTAGGCTTTTAGGGTGCCTCGGCGTCGAAAAACCCTCAATGATAAAAGCTTAGATTTTAGGATGCCTCGGTGTCGACAAACCCTAAATGATGAGACCATGATCTTGTTCGTTGACAATAACCAACTTTTGACCAAGCTTTGTTTCTATTTAGAGAGAAACATGGCCCACAACGATGAGGCCGGGGTTGAGGCGGCAAGGCATTACAGGAGCTGTCCCAGGAGATGGAGGAACAACCTCACTTGTATGAGGCCGCCGCCTTCCCCACCGATCCTGAGACCACTGATGGTGCCGCCGAGGATGACCACACTGATGCCACCACTGATGGTGCCGCCGAGGATGCCACCACTGATGATGGCGGCGCACGCACAGATGGCAGCCAACAGAAGAGGCAACGGAAGGACCGGCGCCCGACCGTGCTCTGCACCCTCAAGGAGGAAGTTACTGAAGTGGACTCCGACGGGAATCCAACGGCGCCCGAACGAATAGTCAAGGGGTACTCGCTTCAGCTCGGGTGCATTCTCCGGAGCACCGTCTCGATCAACACCGAGAACCTGAGGCATCCTGACCGAGGGAATTTGCGCAACCTCCTCTTCACGAAGTTGCACGAACGATACAAGTTCCCCGCTGCTTTCGAAAACACATGCCTCAAAGGGAATAAAGTGAACAATGCTGCCCTCACGAAGATGAGCAAGGCCCTGTCTACTTGGAAAAGCAATGTGAAGAGAATGATCGAGAAAGGTGAGAGTTATGAGAAGATCAAGGAGAAAAATCCTTCGATCACCGAAGATGACTATAACGACTTCAAGATCAATTGCTCGAGCACCGCAAACTCCCAATCAAGTGAGTGGGGGAAACAAATGCGGGAGCTGAACATAGGGGAACACACACTCGGTCCCGACGGTTCTGAGTGGCGGAGCCTATATGGGACAAGGAGGAGGCGGACCGTGCCGAGCAAGGCCTACCGCCCTCTTCGATAAATACGGTGACAAGCGGACCAGGAACTTTGTCGGGGCCGGTACAAGAAGGACCCGAAAACAAAGGAGCTTACCACGGATCCGAAGACCAGGCGGCTTGAGCTTGTTCTCGGTAGGGAATACACCCAGCGTAATTAGCTCCATATGGTTGCATTCTAATTAATGAAGCCAAATTTCTAAATGGTTCACATTCCTTCCGCGTATTTGAAAGCGATGGCAGCGGGTCGACTCAGAGCAACCCTTGGGACACCACTCTAAATAGGGGTTGAATGTAATGAAGAACAAGGATAAGCTCGATAAGCCGGCGTCGGCTGGTCGTGTGGCGGCAAAGGCTTGTCGACAAAATGGGGTCATACTATACCTGGTGTGCGGAAGGAGAAAAAGACCAGCTCGGAAAGCGGTAGCGAGAGGTTCAAGAACTCAAAGGCACAAGTGGCGCGGATTCGGAGATTGTCCAAGAGAAAGTGGAACAACGACTTCGGAGCGACGATCACCGCCATTGTGCCTACCTTGATCTCGGGGTTGAGTGCGTGGATTGCGGGCTGACCAGCGAGGCCGCCCGATTCCTAGCTTCACGGCTAGCAACTCGCATAATGCGATGGCGGGGCCATTGGTGCCTCCGGCGAGGCGGCATTGGTGTCTCCGACGCCGCACGGAGCTTAATGCACCGGGTGTACGCCGGCGGCACCTCTGCGACAAGCGGCCCCTCCGTCAGCTGCCGCCCGCCGTTAGCGGTGCCTCTACATTAGCCGAGCTCGGCGCCATCATCACGGTAACTAATTAAGCCTCTCGGCCGAGGACTTCATCTCCTTGCCTTTGTTGGGCATCCTGACGCCCTACATGTTTTCGCAGGCGCCGCCGACGTTCCGTGCACTCTCCTCCACTTCGTGAACAACGAGTTGGTCGATGTCGCCAAGGGCAAAATAGTTCAACCGGCAACCCCTTGTTCCACGGTACCAGATGCCACCCAACTTGTTTAGGGTTCAAGCTGGTTCGGGTGCTGCCAGGCTGCGACGAGTTGTTACCTCGAATCGACCCGTCGGGGCCGGCGATGATGACGTGATGACCCTCGGCGCATGCTTGAGCTGGCCCTGCTTTGGCGAAGAGCCAGATTCGTTTGGGGCGGGGACACCACCCCAAAGACAACACCGCCCGGTCGTGCGGCGCCAAGTCGGCCCCATGGCAAGACCGCTTAGCGGTGCGGACATCCCTATGCCACTGGATCCAAACATACATATGGCACAAGATCGTAACGACGACGGCGACGGCGATGATACATTTGGCAACGTCGATCAGTACTTTGCCGATCATGGGTACGATGGCGACTTCATGGGGCCTCCTTCTCAAGAACCAAACCCAACAAAAGACGTGTGCGATCTAGCTCGTACCGTGGAGAAGCCAAGTTGCAATAGGCGCCGTCTGGCGTTCAGCTCTCAGGAGACGCCTCCAGCTGCCGACTTCACCGAGCCTCAGATAGGCGAGGTGCGAAATATTATCAGCCCCAACACACTCAAGAAGGCGGTTTGTGAGCAAAACTCGGTCCCATTACAGGAGAAGAAGAAGGCACGCAAAAGAAAGACTAAGAAGGGTGTGACCCAGCCGGCACAGAGTACGATCCGTGCTCAGGACAAGCCACCTTCACCGCAGGATATCTCGAGGAGGGTGCATGTGGCGGGTAGGGCGATGCTACCGACAAATATGCTCAATGCTGCAACCGGTGCTATGCGGAGTCTGCATGACTGTGTTCTTTCTTTGGAGAAGCGGCGTCTCAGGGAGAAGGATGTGGCATACCCAGTTTTCGCGGCCAAGGTGCCAGAGGGAAAGGGCTTTGTGGATAACTCCATCGGGCGTACGATCGTCCTGCGTTTTGATGACATCCACGCTATGTTGAACCTTCATCCGCTGCACTACACCTTCGTTCGGCTATTTTATTTGAGTATGGAGATGCGGATCATTCGCGACAAGACCCCGGACATCGTGATAGTCGACCCCTTCTACATGCGTGCCAAGATCTTGGGCAGCGCTGGGGACCGGCAAGTCGCGAGTTCTTACCTCGAAGTCGTCATTCTGGCAAACCAAGATAAGGATAACTTCCTCGTGCCTTACTTACCCAAGTAAGTCCTCCCTCAACCGCCCGTAACATATGAATTCTTAGATTTGATCGTTTTCTTTTAACATTCCGTGTTTTCTGCGGTGGCGGACATTGCACGCTCATCCTCCTAAGCCCCAAATATTCCATGGCCACGTATTTCGACCCGACCGTCGATCGAAGGTAGACTACACAAATGTCAAGAAGGTTCTCGATGATGTTCTCCCGGCTACACCCAATCTGGAGGCACCTTTACCAGGCCTATTCGTAAATCACGGCAAGCACGTGTTCTCCCTGTCTGACGTTACGCTGCGTCAAGCAACCGCTGGCGGTCGAAGGGTGCCTACTATGCCATCCATCACATGCGAGGCGATCGTGCGGGACCATCATCAACTTCGCTACCGAGTAAACTCAAAGATTGGGCCGCGGCGTGTCGGCAATCCAGGGCGGACATCGGACAAGAATTCTTTCGCATCCATCGAGTTTGCGGAAATCATCCATCAAGATGTCGCCATTACCTCGGGGCAGTTCTACCTCGAAATCAACCGTCCAACGGTGACATCGACACAATGCTACAAATGCAGGCTGACAACGCCCATTCTTTCATGACTCCCACGATAGACGGCGGCTTCATCCACGCTCCGGTCCCTTGAGTCGAGTCGAAGCGGTGATCTTGTGTCTAGTTACGAAACATCAATTGGCTCATGTTGTAATTAAACTTTAATGAACTTGTAGTATGTCTCTTTGGTTTGAGAGTCGTTCAACTTAGATGTAATCGATGCTATTAATGTCTTGCTTTTATCTTCCGATCGTTATATTGCATACTTATATATTTCTTATGTATTATCTGTGAATTGGTACTAACGTTTCGTTTGGCTAGTGCATAGCGATGCCGTCGTATGTCGTGTACAAGGGTAAGGTTCCCGGAGTCTACGATGACTGGGAGGAGTGTCGGAGACAGGTTCACCGATTCAGCGGTAACAGTTACAAAGGGTACACCACTAGGGCCGAGGCGAATCTAGATACGCCCGCTATCTAGCGGGAGAGGGAAGGGCGTTGGAGGAACCAGATGAAGACGAGTTTCATCGTGATGATGCTCATCGTGATGACCGCAGCTCTCTTCTATGTGATGGTAGTTTAGATGATCGATATCGACTTGTAATGTGAAGACAAACTCGCTACTCGCGGTCTCGAGACTTGTAATATAATGTTCTATCTTTGTTCGGTCTTTTCAATTCGGAGACTAATATGATGAATTGTATTAGGAGACTAATATGATGAATTGTATTCAAAGACTAATCTTCTATTGTATTCGATGAATCTGTTGTTGATGTGTCTTGTCTATATTTTGTCAAATTAAACATTTTGTAACCTGTGCAAAAAACAGAAAATAAAAAATAAAAAAACCTAATATTCATACTAATGGCGCATCACATGACAGTGCGCCATTAGTATGACAAAGCATACTAATGGCGCATCACTTGTCAGTGCGCCATTAGTATGCCAGGGTTACTAATGGCGCATCTCACGGTAAATGCGCCATTAGTATGCCAAAGCACCTGGCTATACATGGCCCTTGGGAGGCATACTAATGGCGCATCAGTAGCCAATACTAAACGCGCACCGGTGGTGCCCCATTAGTATACCAGATACTAATGGCGCACCGCTGGTGCGCCATTAGTAAAAGTTACTAATGGCGTGCTAGTAATGGCGCATCAGTGATGCGCCATTAATGGCCAAATTAGGTGCGCCATTAGTAGCGGTTTTTCTAGTAGTGTGGGGACCAGGCGGAGTATGTCGCGGCGGCGGCGACGAGCACCGCGAACGCGCTACCACCATGGTGGGGACGAGGTGTTGCATCCCTCCCCTCGAGATCAACTCCAGCCTGATGACGACGACCTGATCCCTACAGGTGACGACGACGTGCTCCGGCCGAGATAAGCCCCGTCCATATTCGTCACGGCCGGCTGCACCCCTCTCTCTTCCTTCACCACTACGAGTTGAGGAGGAGCACCATCAACTCTCTTGATTGGGTGTCTACTCTAATAGAAAAGAAGATGAAGTATGTGGCCATCGTAGCTACTGTTGAATTCATGTATATACATTGAATATTCATCCATTTTTGTCTACTGTTTTCCCAAATGACAAATGTGTTGATCTGAAGGAGAGAGGGTGAGAAGAAAAGAGACGTCGTGCAGCTGGTAGCGGGAGAGAATTGTCTAGCCGGCAATCAGGGATTTCTAGCAAGGGCCACAGAGTGATTTCTAGCAATCAGGGAGGCTAGAGAGACTTGGTTGTTGTTCTGTTTGCTGCGTGAGAGGATGGTCACTCGATGTAAGAGTGTAGGGAATGTTGCTTACTACTGCTATTGCGTGTGCTATTGTGTTGTTTTGTAATATGTAATATTTCTGAACTGTTAGAGATATTGCCGCAGTGAGATTTGTTACCATTATGGATATATGGTCTTTTCGAGTGCATTACAAAACTAACTAATAGTTTCCGATCAGATACCCTGGTAACCCTCATGATTGGATCGTGAGTATGTAAGTAGTTTCTCTTACTGTATTTTCCATTCTTATTTAGGCTTGCTCAGAGGATATTGCAAGGAGATGTCCCACAAGCACTGACAAATTGTTGAGTAAGTATACTTGTCAATGCAAGGATGCTATATTGTCAAGGGTTATATCAGGAGGATCTTATGAGTGATTTTTTACTTTTGTTTTGAGCAGCTAATTACCAATTGACATGGGTGCTTTGATTGCGGTGCAAAATATCGAGGAGAATTTGAGGATAGACTTAAAGAAGACGCAGATTACGATGGACAGGTCATTCTCTTCATTGAGGAGATTCACCTTTGTTGTTGGAGCAGCTAACAAGATACATGAATCGTTATTGCTTTGACTCATGAAATCATGAGATATTTTTTCCTTATTTCTTACACTAACTTCCTACATGTTTTATTTGATAATGACATTACCTCTTTTTTCTTTAAAGATGGCATGCATAGGCTAAAAATTGAGGATTAGACTGATCTATTTACTCTATAAGTATTACCAAACATGGGATGGTTGTGCTGGGGCTAGTGTCATCCTTTGGATCTCGTAGATCACTGAATTTATGTTCAGCATAAAAAAAAGGCTGCTTGGCTGCACCAATTCCATGTAGCTAATAAACTATGGGACACCATTTTTTCAGAATCTCCAGCATTTGATTCATTTTGGGTGTTGTATGTGAAATAGTAAGATTTATGGATCTTTGGGATGCATCAACGCAATTTGTTAGCCTTAGTCTATAATCTGGTTGATGATTGTTGCATAGATAAACTCTGATTCTTCCATACAACAAAACAGTTAAATCGATTGTTTTACTCGTGTATTCTCACATAATAGTTTTTGCTGAGTTACAAAATAATGCATAACATGTTGATCACAATCTTGTGCCGACTTGTCGGAGATGGCAAAGCTGTTCTATGCGAGAATGCGCCTCCGAGCTAGCCGATGCGTCTTGTATCCGATGTTCTGTTGCATCGGTGTGACTCAAATAATACCTTCTTCTACAGGCGTTGGCGCCTCAAGGATGACGAGGTGCAGCGCCTGGGGTGGAAGGAGTTCAACTACACAATGATGAAGTGAGTGAAGGGGTTAAGACGGTTGCGTTGTGTGTGCGCTTGCTTGCTGGTGAGTGTCGCCTCTGTGACTAGGTGTTCTTTGCTGTCTATGCCCTCTGTAGTTTAAGGTGTTTGTTCTTTTAGCGGCCATTAAAATACTGCAATGTCAATGAATGTCTTCTCTATGTCTACAGCATGCACTAGAAGTATAGAACTAATGGCAGTGTTTTGTCTATACAATATATTAGTATATTATACATGTTTTTGATTCTAAGTGTATTATAAATTAGTATAGACTATCTATCATCCTTTCTTTCTGTTTTTGCAGAGAAGTTCAGTTGCCTTGTGTATGGCTTTACCAACAGTTCTTTTGTGCAGTTGACACAATGGTATGATGTAGCATGTTGGCGTATAGTTTTATCCACCATTTATAGGGAATACGTATTCTTCTTAGGTTCCCTTGCTGCAAACGTTAAAAAACTTAAATATACAGTGAATGATTGTGTTTTTAGATGGAAAACGCCGTTTCCAGTAATAGTTGGACAACCTGAAAAGAATTGCTCGAGTAACATGTTTCCAAGAAGCATACTGCATAATCTTTCAAATTATAGGCAAGGTTATACAAGAAATATTGACCTAGGAGTTAGTGTAGTACTTTGTTCATCATTCCATAATTTCTTTGCACCAAGACGTGGATCCTAATGGCTTACTAACATCCTAATTTTCCATCATGGTGGTTTGAGTTTGTTGCCTGCGCTTATTACTAGGAAATGAAGCTCTCGGCTGGTTCTAACAAACTTAAGCGAACTTCTTTACATGAGATAAATAAATGCCTTTGTATTAAGATGTTAAGAGTCCTTATACTGATATTTTATTTAGTTATTTTTATTCAAGGATGCATTAATTAAGTTTCAAAGTTAATTGTCATTTTTAGTAAATTGGTGTGTGGTAGCATTCTTTAGGTAGTTGTTAATTTACAACACACTGCACATGTATTGACCGCGCGTCCGTTCTGCTTCCTTCTTTTTCCTTTCTTTCTGAATCTAGAATGAATTCGTCCTTGGCATGGCCCGTTGAAATTTTCTCTAGTCTGTTTCCTTGCAAGAATCAGCATAGGCAACGTAACAATTCAATTCCTTGGGTGTTTTTCTTGCGATTCCTCTTCAGGGCCATATGATTCTTGGCAGGGAAGAAGCTATTTGGGCTGAATCAGACGAGGTGCTGGAGCAGATTGGGAAGGGCTCCTTTGGCTCTGCGCTCCTGGTGAGGTACAAGGTTGAGAGGAAGAGGTTGGTGCAATTCCACCCTTGCTTGCTCTCCACATTCCCTGGACCATCTCTCAATCTCAAGTATGCCTTGTTGCAGGTATGTCTTGAAGAAGATCCGGCTCGCCTGTCAGACCATCAGGTGCCGGCAATCCGCGCACCAAGAGGTCTCTTTCATTCCCTATTTTGTGCCATGTCACATGTCAACATTCAACTTAGATGCATGGTTTGTTTGACCTTTGGATGAAATTCGGCATTTTGTTCATGCAGATGGAGCTCATCGCAAAAGTAAGGAGCCCTTACATCATGGAATACAAAGATTCTTTGGTGGAGGAAGCAGAACATGGTCCTCCCCTCTTCTCTTATGATCTTATCTTGCAATGTTTCAATGTTCCTACTGAAAATTTCAAAAAGAAAAAAATGTTCTGACGGAAGGATTCATGTGACCGCCGACGTCTGAAATTCGTGTTTTTTGTTGTTGTCATCTAGGGTGCTATGTGTGCATCATGATTGGTTCTTTGGGGAGGGACATGTATGTGTGTAACTCGTGAAGTGAGCTCTGAACTGAATTTGGAACCTGTAACGATATTGTGGTTCTCTATTTTTCCCTGTGCATTTGCAGGCTAGAGGCCATTAAGAAGGCTAACGGCAGCCATTTCTCGGAGGAGGTGCTCAACTACTTTGTAATATGTCTTGTTCAAGATGGCATAAATTCCGCTTCTTGAATTTTTCCATTTTGCAATGCCAATTTTTACGGATCTGAGAAACTCTGTGTGTGGCTTGTGCAGCTCTGATGGCGCTTGATTACTTGCATGCCAATCATATCCTTCATCGAGATGTCAAGGTTGTTACATTTGTAACCTTTATCTGGTACTCACATTTCATTTCAGTTAAGCCTAGCCGGTTGCTCACCATGCACAGTACTTTTTTTCAGTCTTCAAATATATTTCTTCCAAAGGACCAAAATATACGGATCGGTAAGTACGCTCTAATAAAATCAGTTACTAGGAAAAATACTTGAAAGAACTGATGACAATATCTTCTGTTTACGAATATATATCTTGTCTGAAACGGGTGATTTTGGGCTGGCTAAAGTGTTTACTTCTGATGATTTAGCTTCGTCGGTAAGTTGTTCTTGCTCAATCCACAGGCACGTGTTTCTTTCTAATATATAAGTTGCTTATATAATTTGATATATTGTGTTTGTTCTGAAGGTTGTAGGAACTCCCAATTACATGTGCCCTGAACTTCTTCCTGACATTCCATATGGCTCCATGTCCGACGTATGGTCGTTAGGCAAGTTTTCCTATCTAATATTCAGTCACATGTCTTGCTCTGAATGTCGCATTGTTCTCTTGTCTAAACATCTGCAATTTTCAGGATGCTGCATCTATGAGATGACTGCGCTGAAGCATGCATTCAAAGCATTTGTAAGTCGATATGCTCTTTAAGCATTTGGTATTACTTTTCGCCAAAAGTTGCATTTAACATGATGCTTTTCCCTAACAGGATATGCAGACACTGATAAACAAGATTAACAAGTCTGTTGTCGCTCCTCTATCGACTATATATTCTGGCGCATTGTAAGCACTTGTAATGGATTAACTTGTAGGAAGTTTTGTGAGCTATTCATGCCATCTGAAAATTATTTTTATAATATGTTTATTTTATGTCATGCGATGAGGATTCATCAAAAGCATGCTATGAAATCCAGATCACAGACCATGAACGAGTCATTATTTTATTTTAATGACTATAATCTTGTTTCTGCACTCATTTGCGCATCTCATCGCCTCATACTGATTATGTTTTCCAGGCTGTAGATCTGCTAAACCATCTACATCTTCCGCCCTATGTGTTGGAAATCCAATCGAAATCAAGTCCGGCTTGCAATATGTTCCCAGCTATACTTCCTAACAGACATGAAAAAAATAAGACTGTGTGTTCTGATGATGAAGACAATTGCAAACTCCGATATATTAAAGTCATTCATTTTAAGTACAGAGGATTGTGGAACTTGACAATGCCACTGCTAACCATGGCCCTCCTCAGTCTACCAGAACAGCAAAAGATTGTTCAGAACTGCTTCATCAAGAGATGGGTGGATTACCAGTCCAGTCACCAAGGAAGTTGTCCAAGAAGCGATGCAGGATAAACATTCAAAAGAAACAAGATCACGGGACCTACTCCACGAAGGCGTCCTCGACTCCTAGGAGACGGCTAGAACCTGCAAAAACATTTCATGCTAGAACAGCTCACAAAGATGAGGTACGTACTATCTGGCCATACAAAAGGTTAAACTCTTGTACACAGTAAAAAATAACTGAACACGCGGGAGAGCTGTGTATCAACTTGCAGGTTCGCGTTATGTGTAGTACATGTGTGATGTATTGTGTGTACTTTGATCAAATATTATGCATTAACCTTTTGTTGTTTTGACACTAGCAGCCTCCGCCGTCAAGGTCTTCAGTGGACTAGACAATACAAGCTACACGGCGAGCATCACTTTCCCCACACATGTTCAAAGCAGCTGAGAAGAGGCGAATTGCCGACATTCTCACCAGATTGAAGTCTCTTGATGTTTCAGTTAATGCACCTTGAATCGACAGAATTGCTGAATTTCCTTGGCATCATCGAAGATCCATTGCATCCCATCATGAAGCTCTTGCCACCATCTATCACTGACAAATCAATCACCAAGGACAAATGCACTTTCCAAGTGCTCCGAGGGGACAGCAAAAGCCACACCAACACTCGTGATTTGAACCTGCTCAGCATCAACAATAATCAACTCGGAAGTTCGTCCGATTGGAGGCAGAAGAGGTTCGACACGACGTCCTACCGGCAGCGAGCTGAGGCTCTAGAGGACTTGCTTGAGTTTCAGTTCCCATTGCTCCAACAAGAGAGAGAGATTTCAGGAGCTGCCCCCCATCCTTGTGGATCGATAATTCAATTTTCTGACATGAAATGGTCCTCTGAGTACAACTCCAAAACCATGTTGTCATTTTGAGAAAGGAACAATTCTTGGATGTACTTCAATAATATAAGTTATCTTAAGATTTTGTTGATATCTGAATAAAGTTGTAATTCGGTTGTTCTTGTTTTTGTATTTCTACATTGATAAGATTGTTTGATGTAGGTCATACGCCTTGAAAGATCACATGGATATGCAGCCGGCACTTCTTCTCCAAAATAATGAGGGAAAAAAGAGCTTTTAATAGGTAATACTATAAGCCGTATGTTATATTTTGCTATTTTTTCTTGCTTCAGTATATAGCATGTTTGGTGATGAGTAAGCTTGTGGTGAGCTGTATTCTGAATTATCCGCTATACATGCAGGCTCCCAAGTTTATTCAAAGTGTTGTTCTATAAGATGATAGGTGCCCAAGAAGATTAATGTCATTGACTTGTCACGATCACAAGGGCTTCAATCAATTGAAGTGGTGTTTTATCCGCTATCTGATTCTCTTTTAAGCCAAAAGTAAACTGTGAGAGCCGGAGAAACATAGAAAAACTATATTTATAGAACAACATAATTTCCTCATTTTACGCAGATATCTTATTCACTAAAAAATTGTAAACTCAACACTTCAACAACGTACAGCTCTGTATGTAGATTCACTCATTTTGGACATATTTTAGAGTGTAGATTCACTCATGTTGCTCCATATGTAGTCACTTGTTGAAATCTCTAGAAAGACACAAATATTTAGGAACGGAGGGAGTATGTCTTAGAGCATTCACATCATGACATCAAGAACCTAAGGTGTGAGAGGAATAGGGAGACAACAAGTCTGATTTCATGTTAACAAAAACGGACACAACATTCGATGTGATGTGGGTCTAAAGATACAGATTAGACATAACTAATATCGAGCCACTAGAATATCTATGTTCCCATTGCAACACACGGGCAATTAGCTAAATTTAAGGGGACCAGCTGCGGCTTGATCACCTTCTTTCCTTCTCTATCCTATTCGTTCACTGATCAGGCTTGTATGTGGACATTTGAGGAGGATTGGAGGGGACTGGATGTAAATGCTATAACATTATTGTGTTTGATACTATGTGTATTAGCTGATTGTCAAAAAAATATGTATGTTAGCTAAGAGGGTATTGTTCTTGGTTATTTCTTAGCTCCGTGAATTGTATTGTTTTAAAGCCCGTGGCAACGCACGACCACTCTACTAGAAAGTACTAATGATGTATCTACTTCTCCCAAGATAGGTAGGAGTAGCATGTTCTAGAAGATGTGTTTTGCTACCGTAGTTTCTAAATGGGGTTTCAAGTGCCTAAACTTATTTGTAATAGTTTGCTAGCCAATTGCACATTGCAATTAAGTTTCTTGTTGTAACATTTGTTTAAAGGGAACACAATCATCCATGTGTTAATTTTAATTAATGGATAATAGCAATGCTCATGCTTTCGCGAGACAATCGGTCTTAAGCATAAATTAAAAAGAGCATTCAAGTGTTTTTATCATTTGTAATGCAGCGCACAATAAAGGGGTCAATGTTTGGGTACCACCTTTATTTTGTTCATCGGGATATGATAATCTTTATGTGTATAAGGTAGAATTAATTTCTTTTATTGAAATACATTTCATGCGAAGTAGATTAAAATTATTTTTTCCTTTGTTATTGGCTATCTTTTATATCTAAATAAAATTCGACATGCAACTAATACAAAATTTAAAAAGCCCGTGGCAACGCACGGGCAGTCTACTAGTAGGAGTAGGAGACAAGGAAGGGGAAGAGGGAAGAGAAGGAAAGAGGGGGCGCCGCCCCTCCCCCTAGTCCAATTCGGACTAGTCATTGGGGGGCGCGTGGCCTGCCTCTCTCTCTCCCCTAAAGCCCAATAAGGCCCATATACTTCTTCCCCCGTATTCCCGTAACTCCCCGGTACTCCGAAAAATACCCGAACCACTCGGAACCTTTCTGATGTCCGAATATAGTCGTCCAATATATCGATCTTTACGTCTCAACCATTTCAAGACTCCTCGTCATGTCCCCGATCTTATCCGGGACTCCGAACTACCTTCGGTACATAAAATCACATAAACTCATAATACAATCGTGATCGAACTTTAAGCGTGCGGACCCTACGGGTTCAAGAACTATGTAGACATGACTGAGACATATCTCCGGTCAATAACCAATAGCGGAACCTAGATGCTCATATTGGCTCCCACATATTCTACGAAGAACTTTATCGGTCAAACCGCATAACAACATACGTTGTTCCCTTTGTCACCGGTATGTTACTTGCCCGAGATTTGATCATCGGTATCTCAATACCTAGTTCAATCTCGTTACCGGCAAGTCCCTTTACTCGTTCCGTAATACATCAACCCGTAACTAACTCATTAGTTATAATGCTTGCAAGGCTTATAGTGATGTGCATTACCGAGTGGGCCCAGAGATACCTCTCCGACAATCGGAGTGACAAATCTAATCTCAAAATACGCCAACCCAACAAGTACCTTCGGAGACACCTGTAGAGCACTTTTATAATCACCCAGTTACGTTGTGACGTTTGGTAGCACACAAAGTGTTCCTCCAGTAAACGGGAGTTGCATAATCTCATAGTCATAGGAACATGTATAAGTCATGAAGAAAGCGATAGCAACATACTAAACGATCAAGTGCTAAGCTAACGGAATGGGTCAAGTCAATCACATCATTCTCCTAATGATGTGATCCCGTTAATCAATTGACAACTCATGTCCATGGTTAGGAAACTCAACCAACTTTGATTAACGAGCTAGTCAAGTAGAGGCATACTAGTGACACTATGTTTGTCTATGTATTCACACATGTATTATGTTTCCGGTTAATACAATTCTAGCATGAATAATAATCATTTATCATGAAATAAGGAAATAAATAATAACTTTAGTATTGCCTCTAGGTAATATTTCCTTCAGTCTCCCACTTGCACTAGAGTCAATAATCTAGTTCACATCGCCATGTGATTTAACATCAATAGTTCACATCTTTATGTGGTTAACACCCATAGTTCACATCGATATGTGACCAACACCCAAATGGTTTACTAGAGTCAGTAATCTAGTTCACATCGCTATGTGATTAACACCCAAAGAGTACTAAGGTGTGATCATGTTTTGCTTGTGAGATAATTTTAGTCAACGGGTGTCACATTCAGATCCGTAAGTATTTTGCAAATTTCTTTGTCTACTATGCTCTTGCGGAGCTACTCTAGCTAATAGCTCCCACTTTCAATATGTATCTAGATCGAGACTTAGAGTCATCCGGATCGGTGTCAAAGCTTGCATCGGCGTAGCTCTTTCTGACGAACTCTTTATCACCTCCATGACCGAGAAATATTTCCTTATTCCACTAAGGATAATTTTGACCGTTGTCGATGATCTACTCCTAGATCACTATTGTACCCTCTTGCCTAACTCTTGGTGAGGTACACAATAGGTCTGGTACACAGCATAGCATACTTTATAGAACCTATGACTGAGGCATAGGGAATGACTTTTCATTCTCTTCCTATTTTCTGCCGTGGTCGGGTTTTGAGTCTTACTCAATTTTACACCTTGTAACACAGGCAAGAACTCTTTCTTTGACTGTGCTATTTTGAACTACTTCAAAAAACTTGTCAAGGTATGTACTCATTGAGAAAACTTATCAAGCGTCTTGATCTATCTCTATAGATCTTGACTAATCAGTTTAGATAGTCCCTTGTGGCTACGATGGAACCTGGATCAACGCGTCATTGGGTCAAGAGAAGTTCCGATTGAAGTTCAATATGAATCTTTGGGGACTTATCATGAGATTTATGCCCACTATCTAATAATGGGAAATAGAAAAAAGAAATTCGTTCGATATACATTCGAACCACTCTTGGTCATATTTCTTTTTATAGAGAAATAGAGGAAGCCATACAAGGATTTAGTCAGGCCTATTCATACACTACCTAAACAAGAAAGTTAGATTCGGCGATGCCCCTCCCCTTTCGGGGGGCATTCCGATTTCCCTAGTATCATCATTATTTGCCTCAATATGTAAGCAGCTTCACTGAGGTCTTTCTTTGAAAAAACTCCTTTAAAACACTCCTTTATGCTTTGCAGAATAATTCTACATTATTTTCGATCAACAATATGTCATTCACATTATCAGAAATGTTGTAGTGCTCCCACTCACTTTCTTGTAAATACATGCTTCACCGCAAGTCTGTATAAAACAATATGCTTTGATCAACTCATCAAAGCGCATATTCCAACTCCGAGATGCTTGCACCAGTCCATAGATGGCTCGCTGGAGCTTGCATATTTTCTTAGCACCTTTAGGATTGACAAAACCTTCTGGTTGCATCATATACAACTCTTCTTTAATAAATCTATTAAGGAATGCAGTTTTGTTTATCCATTTGCCATATTTCATAAAATGTGGCAATTGCTAACATGATTCGGACAGACTTAAGCATAGATACGAGTGAGAAACTCTCATCGTAGTCAACACCTTGAACTTGTCGAAAACCTTTGCGACAATTCTAGCTTTGTAGATAGTAACAATACTATCAGCGTTCGTCTTCCTCTTGAAGATCCATTTAATCTCAATGGCTCGCCGATCATCAGGAAAGTCAATCAAAGTCCATACTTTGTTATCATACATGGATCCCATCTCAGATTTCATGGCCTCAAGACATTTTTGCGGAATCTAGGCTCGTCATTGCTTCCTCATATTTCGTAGGTTCATCATGGTCAAGGAACATGACCTCCAAAACAGGATTACCATACTACTCTGGTGCGGATCATGCTCTGGTTGATCTACGAAGTTCTGTAGTAACTTGATCCGAAGTTTCATGATCATCATCATTAACTTCCTCTCTTGTTGGTGTAGACATCACTGGAACTGATTTTTGTGATGAACTATTTTCCAATTCGGGAGAAGGTACAATTACCTTATCAAGTTCCACTTTCCTACCACTCACTTCTTTCGAGAGAAACTTCTGTTGGAAATATGCCATAGAGGCAATAATAAAATGATTATTATATTTCCATGTTCATGCTATAATTGTATTATCCGGAAATCGTGATACATGTGTGAATACATAGACCACACATGTCCCTAGTGAGCCTCTAGTTGACTAGCTCGTTGATCAATGGATGGTTACGGTTTCCTGACCATGGACATTGGATGTCATTGATAACGGGATCACATCATTGGGAGAATGATGTGATGGACAAGACCCAATCCTAAGCATAGCACAAGATCGTGTAGTTCGTCTGCTAGAGCTTTTGTCACGACCGGTTTTCCAATAAAAATATTTATTGAGAAACCAATCTTTTAATTCCAGTGTGAGGAAAATCCTCCATACTGGTGGACAAAACCTTGATACAATAAGCCAGTAGCGATTAATATATTACAGGGTCGAGCTGATCTTGCTCAACAAATTATTACAAGCACGCCAATGATTATACATAGTGGCGGATATGACAGTGGAGTGGTGGCATACTACTGACTCGAGGTAAAGTGGTGGAATAACACGGTGGAGTGGGTGATATGACTCCTACACTGGCGGCTCATTGAGCGTCGAGGTGAGGCTCGGTGAATTTATTTGGGTAGCGGAAGCGAATATATCACAGTGACTAATCCAGGGCTCGCACGAGACTGATTGGGATTCCTCTAGGCGTCGGACTCGCTATCGAACTCTTCATCCATGAGATCGCCTTTGTCAGCATCTGGCCAAATCAACAAGCCAGGTGAGTACTTGAAAGTACTCACAAGAAAGTTTGGACAAAAGATATAACAAATGTATGCACGAATGTGACATGAATAATTTAACAATGCGCAATCAAATTAGTATAGCAAGGTAAGTAAAAAGGGAATCGGCGGTAGTCCGCTCAAAAACCCAAAGAAAATAAACCAAAAAAACCGATCGGGTGTCTGAAGTGACACCTCGAAGGGTGAACAAATAAGTAAATCATGCCAGAGTCGGGCGTCTAAGCCACACCTCATAAAGGGCTTATACTAAAAGAAAAGACATGCGTGCCGTAGTCGGACGTCGGAGCGACATCACTGAAAGGGCTTATATCAATAATAAGTAAATACTTGATTGCCACGATCGGACGTCGGCGACATTGCGAAAGGGCTTATATAAAAATAAGTAAACAACAATGCCACGATCGGACGTCGGCGGCATCGCAGAAAGGGCTTATATCATAAATAAGTAAACAACAATGCCACGATCGGACGTCGGCGACATCGCGAAAGGGCTTATATCATAAATAAGTAAACAATAATGCCACGATCGGACATCTTAGCGACATCGCGAAAGGGCTTATATCAAAATTAAGTAAACAACAATGCCACGATCGGACGTCGGCGACATCGCGAAAGGGCTTATATCAAAATTAAGTAAACAACAATGCCACGATCGGACGTCGGCGACATCGCAGAAAGGGCTTATATCAAAATTAAGTAAACAACAATGCCACAGTCGGACGTCTGAGCGACATCGCAGGAAGGGCTTATAAATTCATTATTCATAACTTACAAGAAATGGTGCTCACGAAAGATATTCATCACAAGACAATAAGCGGGTTAGTCCATCCACGGGAAAGAAACCTTTAACATTCATGTGGTTCTCAGGAGTTACTGTCTCCGGGACTGACATTTGACAAGATAAGATGAACACAGCACTTGGACATGAATAGAATGATTTCAAGGATTTTTGACTCTGCGGAGTTTGTACTAAAATATCCACAGCCAACGGATTTCCGTAGTCACGAAGGACTAGTTCCGTTTATGGTATTTCGAGAAAACACAGCTAACCAGTACACACCCATCCTACCTCACGTTGCCAGGAATCACCCTAGACAGCGTTCAAGAAAAACTTTGAGACGGGGAGATCACAATCTCGAATAGCATGGGATCAAATTTATATACGCGCGCTCTAAGGGGTGCCCCCCTCTCGGTCCCAACCGGAAACACCCATGCCCCCTAACCGGATGATAGGCTTTAATCCAGGGCCATGGAACCCTCATCCCGGCCTCTCGATTTGGTGTGTACCAGAAAGTGGTTTGCAACTTACTAAGTCGTATCCCTTGCGGAAAACATGTGGTAGTCTGAAAGGGGAGGCAGATGATAGTGGACTGATTTATATTGAAAGCGGGTCAAAGATCGGCATAAGACTGGCATGCTACAACACTGCCATCTTACCCATTCTCATGCCAACTCATGGCCATGCAACATGTTTCCAACAACTCATGGATTTCCGAAACTCACTTGCCTCAACTTCTACGAGATAAACTTTCATCGAGATGCTCATGAACATGCCATGATACTAAATTAATGCAAACATCCCAAACACTCATCATATCAAAATTTCAAACATGCTTTCCTGGTTTGGAGTAGTCGGGGCCTAGCTCGGTGAAGTTCACGGTTCCGTCACCTCCTTCGGTATCTACGGTATACAAAAATATATGCACTAACGTAAATACCAAGGGGTGCTCAAAAATATTCCAAATATTTTTCAAATAAATCTGATAAAAAACTAGACAAAATTTTGAAGAGGACAGAAAAAGAATCACTCAAAAAACCTTTTCTGTTTAAAAGTTATAAGTGTTTTGGTCCAAGGACCTTTACGTAATGAAACGAGAAAATACTCGGCGAGCAGAAAAGTTCAGAAAACGATTCGGTTTGGAAAGCGCATTTATCAGAATACGCTTTTAGAAAAGGTATAAAAATCAAGAAAATACAGGATGGCGGGCGGGTCCCACCCGTCAGGTTTCAAAATTCAAACGGGGCGGGCGAGTCGCCCGAGGGTCTGTGGTGGTCGCCGGCGATCCACGGCGAGGCAGAGGATCGGGTGGTACCTCCGTGCTCGAGGCGCCATTCAGCGTCGGTGGGTGGTGGTGGTGGTCGCCGTGAGTACCACGTCGATGGCGACCCTTGCTCGTGAGACGGTGATTCGGGCCAGGTTGGATCTCATGGGAGAGTCTGCGAAGAGCAAATTGAGGTGGGGGTTAGAGCTCTTGGGTGCTCGAGAGGGTTCTTGTGAGGTTAGAGGCGCGGGGCGGCCTCACCGGAGTGAATCGAGGTGGAGGCCGAGGCGGGCAGGCGGCGAGTTGGGGAGGGGACCTCCTCGAGGTCCTCCTAGAAGCCTGGCGGAGTGTTGGTGAGGTGTAGGGATGCTGCGTGCTCGAGGGCGAGCTTGGGGCCCCTTTTTATAGGCGATCAGGGGGGTGGCCGTGAACGGAGTTCTCCGGCGAAGGTTATGGCGGCGCAGGGCTTGGTCGGGGTGGTTTAGCGGTTGAGCATCAACGTGGAGGTCTACTGGCTCCGTTTAGACGCTAAACGAGTTTGGACGAGAAGCCTTGGGGGGAGTTCGACGGAACGTGGTGGCGCGGGCCCGTCGGCGGCTGAGGGCGTGCCCTGTGCTTGCCGGCCACGGCGGCGATTACTGTGAGGTGCGCTGGCGTGCATGAGCCATGCGGAGGGCGAGGAGCGATGGGCGGCGACGGGTGGCGTGGCGGCGGGCTCGGGCCTCGGCTGGCCGCCACGGGTGGTAACCACCACGAAACCGCTAACGCCGGCGAGGCTCGCCGCCACCGACGCCTGCATCCGTCAAGGCGTCGGCGCTCCGGCCAGGAGGAGAGGCCGTGCAGCGCGCCAAAGACTTGTTGACAGGTGACCCGACCACGAAGAAGCAGCCTTTGAAACTACGAATTTCTGAATTTACTGAAAGTGCAAAGTGACATTGCATGCTAGGTGTTTGACAGAATGCTTTTGGCATGTGGGGATTTTCCCTTGAGCTGATTTTTGGTGGAGTGGCTTCTCATTGCAACTGGAAGTTGCCTGAATTTTGGTGGAATTTTTGGAGAAGAGGAGATATGAATTTCACCAAATTTGACAAATCTGGTCCAAACTTGCGTAAGCTGAAACTTGAAAATTTTGAAAAGAAGAAGAGTGGATCTTGATGGTTCTAGGTTGTGGGTGCTAGGGACTATCCAGAGTAGTTGGTTTGAGAACAAAACTCAAAGGCATTTAGGTACTTGCTTTGCAAATCACCTAGGCTCAACATAGTGGACAGAATTTGTTTTGGGGAAAGAAATAATTGAAATAAAATCCAAAAAATGAGTTGGACCTGTTGGGACAGAATATTTGGATTGCCCCAAAGTGGAAGGAGGGGTTTTGGGGAGATTTACCACATGAGACATGGTAAAAAGTATGGATGGATTCAATATAAGAGAAGACCCAAAACTCCAAGGGTTTTCTTCTAAAAGGAAATAAATCCCAAAAATAAAATTTGAGAAGGGGGAAATCAGAAGAAAGGTTTTTAATAACCAATACCAGAGTTGAAGAAGGTGCCAAAGTAAAATCTTTTGTCAAAGGGAAAAATTCTTGAGAGAAAGAGATTTGTGGAAGGGTTTAAATGACCTCCTTCAAAACCAACAAGGTTTTTGCTGAAAACCAAAACAAAATTTTTTGGAGTGTCACAACACCTACCCCCTTAGGGAAAATCTAGTCCCGAGATTCCAGCTGATCCTCAAATAAATGTGGGTGCTCTGTCCGAAGAAAATCCTCTCTTTCCCAAGTGGCTTCACTCTCGGTGTGGTTGCTCCACTGAACTTTATTTTTATTGGAAAACCGGTCGTGACAAGCTGTCGTGCTCATCAGCCCCAGGATTACTGTTAGCTGATGAGGCATCAACTCGGTACAGAAAATCCAAGCAAAATTACAGGATATGTAGTACAAGACCATTCTGGCCTGCGAGTACAACAAATGGTTTCTAGTGGTAGATGGCGGAAGCGGTTTGTGGATCATCAGTGGAACTCCATTTCCCACGGGAACAGCTGACCAGGTTAACTCCTATCTTCGCGAGGCTGCTATCAACTTTGTTGCTTAGGTTCCGGCGGTCGATGCATAGCGCTCCTCTCCACGCAAGAAATCTGGCCAAGACAATAGCGAGGACAAGCCGGTGAGTACTTTGAATGTACTCGCAAACATTATGAACACAGGTATAATATAACAATCAAAAATCATGCCTTGAAGAATATTTTATGATCACAACGTCAATCATAAAGAGATGAAATCCTTGGTGCATACATGTGGATTATTAATAAGTGACCACAAATATGTAATGACGGAGAAGCAATAAATGCAACAGTCGGGCGTCTTAGCGACACCACATAAAGGGCATATAAATAAACAGAAGCAATGCCACAGTCGGGCGTCTGAGCGACACCAAATAAAGGGCTTATAATTAAACAGAAGCAAGGCCACAGTCGGGCGTCTGAGCGACACCACATCAAGGGCTTATAAATAAGCGAAGCAATGCCACGATCGAGGCGTCGGC
Source organism: Aegilops bicornis (assembly GCA_021605145.1). NCBI lineage: Eukaryota > Viridiplantae > Streptophyta > Magnoliopsida > Poales > Poaceae > Aegilops > Aegilops bicornis. Next base: position 766,901,053 of record CM038670.1, on the reverse strand, counting down.
GACACCACATAAAGGGCTTATAAATAAGCGAAGCAATGCCACGATCGGGCGTACGGCGACACCACATAAAGGGCTTATAAATAAGCGAAGCAATGCCACGGTCGAGCGTGCGGCGGCACCACATAAAGGGCTTATAAATAAATAGAAGCAATGCCACAGTCCGGCGTCTGAGCGACACCACATAAAGGGCTTATAAATAAACAGAAGCAATGCCACAGTCGGGCGTCTGAGAGACACCACATAAAGGACTTATAAATAACAGAAGCAATGCCACAGTCAGGCGTCTGAGCGACATCACATAAAGGGCTTACAAAATGAATACAGTGAATATCCAGGAGGTAGAACCGTCCCAGGGATACTCAATAATTCAAATAATATAAAGGGGATAGTCCATAATAATAATCATCATCATCATCATAAGTCACGAATCATAAACCAAGTTCTGGTTTAGTAGTTCTCCTCCGGAGACTGACACTAAGACCGACACTTGACCCATCCCAGACTGTAGTCCTGAACTATGGACCTTTGCTATTGAATAGGTTTACTCTCTGCGGAGGGTGTACTCTTTACCCACGAGTAACGGATTCCTTTAGTCGCCGGGACTAATTCCGTCTATGGTCTTTTAATCGAAAACACACGACTTGCACACACCAGCTTAACTTACGGTGCAGGAAATCACCCATGACACTTGTTAAGCAAAACTCTAAGTGGGGAGGCTACAACCTCACGTAGCATGGGATCAAATTTATATCAGCGCTCTAAGGGGTGGCCTCCCTCTCGGTCTCAACCGGATACACCCATGCCCCGGACCAGGTGGCATGACTATAAACTTCAGCTGATATCTTCCACCATGGCCTCTCACATGCGGTGTGTGCTTGAAAGGGGTTGACAATCGACTGAACCGTACCCCACGTATGGCAGGGACAAGTGGTAATGCAGGAAAGTATGGGGTTCTTGGAATAAGACTCGATGCAGGGTCGACTCGGGAGGTTTATAAACGTCCCTGCATGACATATATAACAAAGTATTTCAACCAACACATCAATACTCATTATACCTTACTATGCCATACCGGACATAACCGTCCGTGAAGGCCGGTGACAAGCTCACGCCTACCCAAGGCAGAGGCTTTTCCAGACACCTTTCCGGTATGCATGCAAGGCACACGAGGATGATCACCAACACAAGTGTGTTCATTTCCAACAGCATGGAAATTACTAATATGCATCCGTGCAAATGATCATATCACATGAAATAACAAGCACTTCCAAATGGGGTGGTGTTATAAACGTGTCGAATAACACACCAAAATTCTTATGCCGGGGTTCAGAATGCTTGCCTTCAAGTTGTGGAGGGGTGAGGTGCTCTCCAAAACTTTTAAAAGTTTTCTCCCCTCTCTTCAAAACCCTAATTGAAATAAATTTGAATTAACACACATTTTTCAAAACAGCACAAAAAAAAGTTGTCTGAAATTTTTGAAATAAATCTTGAAATAAACTAGACAATATTTTTGAGTGGTAGGAAAAAGAATCAACTCATTTGGAGTTTTATTTAAAAAGTTACAGCCAGTCAAAGTTTAGTCAAATCTGTTATTTAAAAAGAAACAAAAAAGAAAACGTTTCAATAAAACACGTACACGTCGAAAGCGTATTTTAGGTTTAGGCTTCCACTTACTCCAGCGTGGACGGTACGCAAGTCACTGACAGTGGGCCCGCCTGGCCCACTGGTCAGGTTTGACTGGTCCACCTCCCATCTTCTTCCTCTGTCCCGAGCGGAGGCGGGACTCCGGCGACCGTCACTGGCGAACGGCGGGTCCTTGTGGGGAGCTGAGGGCGGGGATGGATCCGTGGATCTAGGGCGATCCTTCCGGTGGTTGCAGGGTTGCGGCGGCCGGTGGTTTCGGGAGCGGAGTGAGTTTGTGGTTATGGTGGCCCTCCGTCGCAGCTGGGGGTCTGGGTGGCACCGCAAGAAGGAGTGGAGTCGTCTGGTGGCGTTGGGAGGGCCGGGAGGCTCTGGTTGTGCCGAGCGGAGCTGGAGGCGGCGGTGGCGAACTGGCGGAGTTGGTGAAGACGGCCTCTTCCCCTCAATTGTGATAGCAGGGCACTAGGAGGATGGTGTGATGCCGCTCGAGTGCTCGGAGGGGCTCGGAGCTTCTTAAATAGGCACGTCAAGGCGGTTCCGCGGCGGTGGGGATAAGATCGCCGGCAACCGACGTTCTGTAGCAGAAGGGGGACGTGGCGGGGCTGAGGATGGCGGCAGGAGCTAGCGGACGAGCGGAGCACTGCTCCAGGGCGAGCTGGCGAGCGGGAGCGGCTTGGGCGGCGCCGACACGGTCGGGGCCTGCATGCGGCCGTCAGCTAGCCGCCACGGCCGTCCGGACGGTGGTTCTGTGGAGTGCCAGGGGTGGTCGGGGTGGCATGGCGGTGCAGGGGATACGTGGCGTGCTAGAAGCTGTTGACCAAGGGCCGGAACGGGTGCGGGGCGAGACGCGGCGGCTCGGGCGCACGTGCGTGCCAAACGCACGCTCTGGGCGTGCCAAGAGCACGCCCGGGACGTGTTCGATGAAACGCCAGTGCTTGATAGAGGTCGCGGTTGAGGCTGGCAAGAGACATGGCTAGGGTAGGGTTAGTCAGAAGGTAAATGGGCATGGTGGTTAGGTCAGGTGGCCAAGTTCATAATGAAAACTTGAACTCACGCCAAATCTGGCTTTGCACTCAGGGTGTTTGTCAAAATGCCAAGGGCATCTAGGAAATACTTGGGGTGGCCGAATCTTCCAGATCAAGGTCTCTTTGGATGAAAGAGAGGGTGGTGAGGTTAGTTTGTCCAAAGCTCAAACTTGCTAGTGCAAGTTTTGCAAAACTTCAGATCTGGACAGAAAGTAAATGGCATTACCTCATGAACCAAAAATGATCCAAATGGGTGCATGTTCCTGGACTTAGAGGTTTAACATGGGGGACTATAAGTAGGGAAAAGAATCAAGGATAAAGGGGCAACTAAAAATGTGGTTGCTGTACAAATCCTCAAGTAGAACCAGAATAGAAAAGAGGTTGATTTACTCAATTTTTCCAAAGAACATCACTAGGTTTTTGCAAAAAGTTGAATACTATGCTCCTACTGACATCCCATAATTTTGGTAGAAGTATTAAAGAAATATTTGAATAGGTTGTAGTGCAAAAATGCTCTCAGGACCAGATTTGAAAATATGGTGTAGAGCTCAAAATAATTAATGGGCAGAAGATCTTTTTGCATAAAAGTGGTTCAAATATTCCATATGACATCTCCAAATTTTGGTGGGATTTTTGAATGAATTTATAAAAGGGTTGTAGTATAAATGGGACCATAAAACTATGGGAAAACACTCTTCAAGAAAATAAAGATCAGGGAGAATATTATATAATTAATTCTTCTGATAGAAGAAAAGATTTTCTTGAGTGGGCAAACAAGTCCAATATGAAAGGTTTTCATTTTAGGGAATAACTCCAAGATGACCAAGAAAGGAATGGTTTTGAAATCAAGAAAAACCAAGAAAAAGGAAAGTTAAATTTCCTGGCAAGATTTTAATTAACAAAACAAGGTTAAAATCTTTGGGGTGTCACAACAAGGAACCGTGAACTTCATCGAGCTAGGCCCCGACTACTCCAAACCAGGCAAGCATGTTTGAACTTTTGATATGATGAGTGTTTGGGCATGTTTGCATTAATTTAGTATCATGGCATGTTCATGAGCATCTCGAAGAAATTTTATCTCGTAAAAGTTGAGGCAAGTGAGTTTCGGGAAATCCATGAGTTGTAGGAAACATGTTGCATGGCCATGAGTTGGCATGAGAATGGGTAAGATGGCAGTGTTGTAGCATGCCAGTCTTATGCCAGATCGTTGAACCAGTGTCAATATAAATCAGTCCAATTCCCGTCCATCTCCCCTTTCGTACTACCACATGTTTTCCGCAAGGGATACGGCTTAGTAAGTTGCAAACCACTTTCTGGTACACACCAAATCGAGAGGCCGGGATGAGGGTTCCATGGCCCTGGATTAAAGCCTATCATCTGGTCAGGGGCATGGGTGTTTCGGTTGGGACCGAGAGGGGGCACCCTTAGAGCGGCGTATATAAATTTGATCCCATGCTATTCGAGATTGTGATCTCCCCATCTCAAAGTTTTTCTTGAGCGTTGTCTAGGGTGATTCACGGCAACGTGAGGTAGGATGGGTGTGTACTGGTTAGCTGTGTTTTCTTCGAAATACCGTAAACGGAACTAGTCCTTCGTGACTACGAAAATCCGTTGGCTGTGGATATTTTAGTACAAACTCTGCAAATTCAAAAATCCTTGAAATCATTCTATTCATGTCCAAGTGTTGTGTTCATCTTATCTTGTCAAATGTGGGTCCGGAGACAGTAACTCCTGAGAACCACATGAATGTTAAAGGTTTCTTTCCTGTGGATGGACTAACCCGCTTATTGTCTTGTGATGAATATCTTTCATGAGCACCATTTCTTGTAAGTTATGAATGACAACCGGCATGAGCCATAGGAGCTGTCTTAATTTATTGTATGACTTGCGTGTCAATGTATAACGCCATGTAATTACTTTACTTTGTTGCTAAACGGTTAGCCATAGTGGTAGAAGTAATAGTTGGCGAGACAACTTCATGAAGACACGATGATGGAGATCATGATGATGGAGATCATGGTGTCATGCCGGCGACGATGATGGTCATCGCGCCCCGAAGATGGAGATCAAAAGGAGCAAAATGATATTGGCCATATCATGTCACTATTTGATTGCATGTGATGTTTAGCATGTTTTTGCATCTTATTTGCTTAGAACGACGGTAGCTTAAATAAGATGACCCCTCGCAATAATTTCAAGAAAGTGTTCCCCCTAACTGTGCACCGTTGCGAAGGTTCATTGTTTCGAAGCACCACGTGATGATCGGGTGTGATAGATTCTAACGTTCGAATACAACGGGTGTAAGCCAGATTTATACACGCAATACACTTAGGTTGACTTGACGAGCCTAGCATGTACAGACATGGCCTCGGAACACGGAACACCGAAAGGTCGAACATGGGTCGTATAGAAGATACGATCAACATGAAGATGTTCACCGATGATGACTAGTTTGTCTCACGTGATGATCAGACACGGCCTAGTTGACTCGGATCATGTATCACTTAGATGACTAGAGGGATGCCTATCTGAGTGGGAGTTCATTAAATAATTTGATTTGATGAACTTAATTATCAAGAACATAGTCTAAAACTTTGCAATATGTCTTGTAGATCAAATGGCCCACGCTAATGTTGCCCTCAACTTCAACGCGTTCCTAGAAAACCAAGCTGAAAGACGATGGCAGCAACTACACGGACTGGGTCCGTAACCTGAGGATTATCCTGATAGCTGCCAAGAAAGCATATGTCCTTGATGCACCGCTAGGTGAAGCACCTGTTTTCCCAGCAACTCAAGACGTTATGAACGCCTGGTGTGATGATTACTCCCTGGTTCAGTGCGGCATGCTTTACAGCTTAGAACCGGGGCTCCAAAAGCGTTTTGAGCAGCACGGAGCATATGAGATGTTCCAAGAGCTGAAAATGGTTTTCCAAGCTCATGCCCGGGTCGAGAGATATGAAGTCTCCGACAAGTTCTATAGTTGTAAGATGGAGGAGAATAGTTCTGTCAGCGAGCACATACTCAAAATGTCTGGGTTGCACAACCGCTTATCTCAGCTGGGAGTTAATCTCCCGGATGATGCGGTCCTTGACAGAATCCTTCAGTCGCTCCAACCTAGCTACAAGAGCTTTGTGATGAACTTCAATATGCAGGGGATGGAAAAGACCATTCCTGAAGTATATTCAATGTTGAAATCAGCGGAGGTGGAAATCAAAAAGGAACATCAAGTGTTGATGGTGAATAAAACCACTAAGTTCAAGAAGGGCAAGGGTAAAAGGGTTTCAAGAAAGGCGACAAGGAGGTGCAGCGCCCGCAAGCAAGCTACCGGGAAGAAACCAAAGAATGGACCCAAGCACGAGGCCGAGTGTTTTTATTGCAAGGGAAGTGGTCATCGAAGCGGAACTGCCCCATGTACTTAGCGGACAAGAAGGCCGGCAACACCAAAGGTATATGTGATATACATGTAATTGATGTGTACCTTACCGATGTCGTAGTAGCTCACAGGTATTTGATACCGGTGCGGTTGCTCATATTTGTAAATCAAAACAGGAGCCGCGGAATAAGCGGAGACTGGCGAAGGACGAGGTGATGATGCGCGTCGGGAATGGTTCCAAGGTCGATGTGATCGCCGTCGGCACGCTACCTCTACATTTACCTACGGGATTAGTTTTAAACCTCAATAATTGTTATTTAGTGCCAGCTCTGAGCATAAACATTGTATCTGGATCTTGTTTAATACGAGATGGCTACTCATTTAAATCAGAGAATAATGGTTGTTCTATTTATATGAGAGATATGTTTTATGGTCATGCCCGTTGGTCAATGGTTTATTCTTAATGAATCTCGAGCGTGATGTTACACATATTCATAGTGTGAATACCAAAAGATGTAAGGTTGATAATGATAGTCCCACATACTTGTGGCACTGCCGCCTTGGTCACATTGGTGTCAAACGCATGAAGAAGCTCCATGCAGATGGACTTTTGGATTCTCTTGATTACGAATCATTTGACACGTGCGAACCAAGCCTCATGGGTAAAATGACCAAGACTCCGTTCTCTGGGACAATGGAGCGAGCAACCAACTTATTGGAAATCATACATACTGATGTGTGCGGTCCAATGAGTGTTGAGGCACGGGGTGGCTATCGTTATGTTCTCACCCTCACTGATGACTTGAGTAGATATAGGTATGTCTACTTAATGAAACACAAGTCTGAGACCTTTGAAAAGTTCAAGGAATTTCAGAGTGAGGTTGAAAATCAACGTGACAGAAAAATAAAGTTCTTACGATCAGATCGTGGAGGGAAATATTTAATTCACGAATTTGGCACGCGCTTAAGGAAATGTGGAATTGTTTCACAACTCACGCCGCCTGGAACACCTCAGCGTAATGGTGTGTCTGAACACCGTAATCGCACTCTATTGGATATGGTGCGATCTATGATGTCTCTTACCGATCTACCGCTCTCATTTTGGGGCTATGCTTTAGAGACTGTCGCATTCACTTTAAATAGGGCTCCGTCGAAATCCGTTGAAACGACACCGTATGAATTATGGTTTGGGAAGAAACCTAAGCTGTCGTTTCTAAAAGTTTGGGGATGCGATGCTTATGTCAAGAAACTTCAACCTGAAAAGCTCGAACCCAAGTCAGAAAAATGCGTCTTCATAGGATACCCTAAGGAAACCATTGGGTATACCTTCTACCTCAGATCCGAAGGCAAGATCTTTGTTGCCAAGAACGGGTCCTTTACGGAGAAAGAGTTTCTCTCGAAAGAAGTAAGTGGGAGGAAAGTGGAACTTGATGAAATCGCCTCTTGAAGCGAAAGTAGCGCAGCTTCGGGAAGATGTTCTGTGGTGCCTGCACCGGCTAGATAGGAGGTTAATGATGATGATCAAGGTACTTCGGATCAAGTTGCTCTGAACCCGTGGGTCCACGAGGACACGTTCCACACCAGAATGGTATGGAAACCCCGTCCTGGAAATCATGTTGTTAGACAATGGTGAACCTTCGTACTATGAAGAAGCGATGGTCGGCCCAGATTCCAACAAATGGCTTAAAGCCATACAATCCGAGATAGGATCCATGTATGAAAACAAAGTATGGACTTTGACAGACTTGCCCGATGATCGGCGAGCAATAGAAAATAAATTGATCTTTAAGAAGAAGACGGACGCGGATGGTAATGTTAGCATCTACAAAGCTCGACTTGTCGCTAAGGGTTATCGACAAGTTCGAGGGGTTGACTACGATGAGACCTTCTCACCCGTAGCGAAGCTTAAGTCCGTCCAAATCATGTTAGCAATTGCCGCATTCTACGATTATGAGATATGGCAAATGGACGTCAAAACGACATTCCTTAACGGCTTTCTTAAGGAAGAATTGTATATGATGCAGCCGGAATGTTTTGTCGATCCTAAGAATGCTAACAAGGTGTGCAAGCTCCAACGCTCCATCTATGGGCTGGTGCAAGCATCTCGAAGTTGGAACATTCGCTTTGATGAAATGATCAAAGCGTTTGGGTTTATCTTGAGACTTATGGAGAAGCCTGCGTTTACAAGAAAGTGAGTGGGAGCTCTGTAGCTTTTCTCATATTATATGTGGATGACATACTGTTGATGTGAAATGATATAGAACTCTTGGAGAGCATAAAGGCCTACTTGAATAAGTGTTTTTCAATGAAGGACCTTGGAGAAGCTGCTTACATATTAGGCATCAAGATCTATAGAGATAGATCGAGACGCCTCATAGGTCTTTCACAAAGCACATACCTTGATAAGATATTGAAGAAGTTCAATATGGATCAGTCCAAGAAGGGGTTCTTGCCTGTGTTGCAAGGTGTGAAATTGAGCTCAGCTCAATGTCCGACCATGGCAGAAGATAGAGAAAAGATGAGTGTCGTCCCCTATGCCTCGGCCATAGGGTCTATCATGTATGTCATGCTGTGTACCAGACCTGATATAAACCTTGTCGTAAGTTTGGTAGGAAGGTACCAAAGTAATCCCGGCATGGAACACTGGACAGCGGTCAAGAATATCCTGAAGTACCTGAAAAGGACCAAGGATATGTTTCTCGTTTATGGAGGTGACGAAGAGCTCGTCGTAAAGGGTTACGTCGACGCTAGCTTCAACACAGATCTGGATGACTCTAAGTCACAAACCGGATACGTGTATATTTTGAATGGTGGGGCAGTAAGCTGGTGCAGTTGCAAGCAAAGCGTCGTGGTGGGATCTACATGTGAAGCGGAGTACATGGCAACTTCGGAGGCAACACATGAAGCAATCTGGATGAAGGAGTTCATTACCGACCTAGGAGTTATTCCCAATGCGTCGGGGCCGATGACTCTCTTCTGTGACAACACTGGAGCCATTGCCCTTGCCAAGGAGCCCAGGTTTCACAAGAAGACCAGGCACATCAAGCTTCGCTTCAACTCCATTCGTGAAAATGTTCAAGATGGAGACATAGATATTTGCAAAGTGCATACGGATCTGAATGTCGCAGATCCGTTGACTAAACCTCTTCCGCGAGCAAAACATGATCAACACCAGAACTCTATGGGTGTTCGATTCATCACAATGTAACTAGATTATTGACTCTAATGCAAGTGGGAGATTGTTGGAAATATGCCCTAGAGGCAATAATAAAATGATTATTATATTTCCTTGTTCATGATAATTGTCTATTGTTCATGCTATAATTGTGTTGTCCGGAAATCGTAATACATGTGTGAATACATAGACCACAACATGTCCCTAGTGAGCCTCTAGTTGACTAGCTCATTGATCCATGGATGGTTACGGTTTCCTGACCATGGACAATGGATGTCATTGATAACGGGATCACATCATTGGGAGAATGATGTGATGGACAAGACCCAATCCTAAGCATAGCACAAGATCGTGTAGTTAAATGCGCTAGAGCTTTTCTAATGTCAAGTATCATTTCCTTAGACCATGAGATCGTGCAACTCCCGTATACCATAGGAGTGCTTTGGGTGTACCAAATGTCACAACGTAACTGGGTGGCTATAAAGGTGCACTACAGGTATCTCCGAAAGTGTCTGTTGGGTTGGCACGGATCGAGACTGGGATTTGTCACTCCGTATGACGGAAAGGTTTCTCTGGGCCCACTCGATAGTGCATCATCATAATGAGCTCAATGTGACCAAGTGGTTGGTCATGGGATCATGCATTACGGTACGAGTAAAGTGACTTGCTGGTAACGAGATTGAACGAGGTATTGGGATATCAACGATCGAATCTCAGGCAAGTAACGTACCGATTGACAAAGTGAATTGTATACGGGATTACTTGAATCCTCGACATCATGGTTCATCCGATGAGATCATCGTGGAACATGTGGGAGCCAACATGGGTATCCAGATCCCGCTGTTTGTTATTGGCCGGAGAGCTGTCTCGGTCATGTCTGCGTGATTCCCGAACCCGTAGGGTCTACACACTTAAGGTTCGATGATGCTAGGGTTATAAGGAAGATATGTATGTGATTACCGAATGTTGTTCGGAGTCCCGGATGAGATCTCGGACGTCACGAGGAGTTCCGGAATGGTCTGGAGGTGAAGATTTATATATGGGAAGTTATCATACGGTCACCGGAAAAGTTCGGGGGCATACCGGTATTGTACCGGGGCCACCGGAGGGGTTCCGGGGGTCCACCTGCCCCGGAGGGCCTTATGGGCTGTAGGTGGAAGGGAACCAGCCCCTAAGTGGGCTGGGCGCATCCCCCCTTGGGCCCATGCGCCTAGGGTTGGCGGGGAAACCCTAAAGGGGGCGCCCCCCTTGCTTGGGGGCAAGCCCCCCCCCCATTGCCCCCCCCCCTCTAGATCTCATCTAGAGGGGCCGCCCTTCCCCTTCCCCTATAAATAGAGGCGAGGAGGGCTGCACACCACATCCAAGGCGCAGCCCTCCCTCCCAACACCTCTCCTCCTCCGTTAAGAGCTTGGTGAAGCCTGTAGAATCTGCCACTCCATCACCACCGCGCCGTCGTGCTACTGTTGGAGCTCTCTTCCTCAACCTCTCCCTCCTCCTTGCTGGATCAAGGCGCGGGATACGTCTCAGCTCCGTACGTGTGTTGAACGTGGAGGTGCCGTCCATTCGGCACTAGGATCATCGGTGATTTGGATCATGACGAGTATGACTCCATCAACCCCGTTCTCTTGAACGCTTCCGCTCGCGATCTGCAAGGGTATGTAGATGCACTCCTCTCTCTCGTTGCTAGATGAATCCATAGATTGATCATGGTGATGCGTAGAAAATTTTTAAATTTCTGCTACGATCCCCAACAACTCCTTCTCTAGAAAGGATCCATTCTTAGCAACGAATGTCTTGCCTGCGGTCTGTGATAGAAGGTGTACCCAATTGTCTCCTTTGGGTATCCTATGAAGACTTACTTCTCCGATTTGGGTTCGAGCTTATCATGTTGAAACTTTTTCACATAAGCATCGCAACCCCAAACTTTAAGAAACGACAGCTTAGGTTTCTCGCCAAACCACAGTTCATACGGTGTCATCTCCACGGATTTAGATGGTGCCCTATTTAACGTGAATGTAGCTGTCTCTAATGCATAACCCCAAAAAGATAGTGGTAGATTGGTAAGAGACATCATAGATCGTACCATATCTAATAAAGTACGGTTACAACGTTCGGACACACCATTACATTGTGGTGTTCCAGGTGGCGTGAGTAGTGAAACTATTTCACATTGTTTTAACTGAAGGCCAAACTCGTTAACTCAAATATTTTACTTCTGCGATCATATCATAGAAACTTTTATTTTCTTGTTACGATGATTCTCCACTGCACTCTGAAATTCTTTGAACTTTTCAAATGTTTCAGACTTGTGTTTCATCAAGTAGATATACCCATATCTGCTCAAATCATCTGTGAAGGTCAGAAAACAACGATACCTGCCGCGAGCATCAACACTCATCGGACTGCATACATCAATATGTATTATTTCCAACAAATCTGTTGCTCGCTCCATTGTTCCGGAGAACGGAGTCTTAGTCATCTTGCCCATGAGGCATGGTTACTTAAGCATCAAGTGATTCATAATCAAGTGATTCCAAAAGCCCATCAGCATGGAGTTTCTTCATGCGCTTTACACCAATATGACCTAAACGGTAGTGCCACAAATAAGTTGCACTATCATTATTAACTTTACATCTTTTGGCTTCAATATTATGAATATGTGTATCACACAATCGAGATCCAACAAACCATTCTCATTGTGTGTATGACCATAGAAGGTTTTTATTCATGTAAACAGAACAACAATTATTCTCTAACTTACATGAATAACCGTATTGCAATGAACATGATCAAATCATATTCATGCTCAACGCAAACACCAAATAACACTTATTTAGGTTCAACACTAATCCCAAAAGTATAGGGAGTGTGCGATGATGATCATATCAATCTTGGAACTACTTCCAACACACATCGTCACCTCACCCTCAACTAGTCTCTGTTTATTCTGTAACTTATGTTTCGAGTTACTAATTTTTAGCAACCGAACAAGTATCAAATACCCAGGGGCTACTATAAACACTAGTAAGGTACGCATCAATAACCTGTATATCAATTATAGCTTTGTTCACTTTGCCATCCTTCTTACCCACCAAATACTTGGGGTAGTTCCGCTTCAGTGACCAGTCCCTTTGTAGTAGAAGCACTTAGTCTCAGGCTTAGGTCCAGACTTGGGCTTCTTCACTTGACCAGAAACTTGCTTGCCGTTCTTCTTGAAGTTCCCCTTCTTCCCTTTGCCCTTTTTCTTGAAACTAGTGATCTTGTCAACCATCAACACTTGATGTTCTTCTTTGATTTCTACCTTCACCGATTTTAGCATCGCGAAGAGCTTGGGAATTGTTTTCATCATCCCTTGCATATTATAGTTCATCACGAAGTTCTAGTAACTTGGTGATAGTGATTAGAGAACTTTGTCAATTACTATCTTATCTGGAAGATTAACTCCCACTTGATTCAAGCAATTGTAGTACTCAAACAATCTGAGCACATGCTCAATGGTTGAGCTATTCTCCTCCATCTTGTAGGCAAAGTACTGTCAGAGGTCTCATACCTCTCGACACGGGCATGAGTATGAAATACCAATTTCAACTCTTGAAACATTTTATATGCTTCGTGGCGTTCAAAACATTTTTGGAGTCCCGGTTCTAAGACATAAAGCATGGTGCACTAAACTATCAAGTAGTCATCATACCGAGCTTTGTCAAACATTCATAACGTCTGCATCTGCTCCTGCAATAGGTCTGTCACCTAGCGGTGCATCAAGGACATAATTCTTCTGTGCAGCAATGAGGATAAACCTCAGATCACGAATCCAATCCGCATCATTGCTACTAACATCTTTCAACTTAGTTTTCTCTAGGAACATATAAAAATAAACAGGGAGCAACATCGCGAGCTATTGATCTACAACATAGATATGCAAATACTATCAGGACTAAGTTCATGATAAATTAAAGTTCAATTAATCATATTAGTTAAGAACTCCCACTTAGATAGACATCCCTCTAATCCTTTAAGTGATCACGTGATCCATATCAACTAAACCATGTCCGATCATCACGTGAGATGCAGTAGTTTCAATGGGGAACATCACTTATGTTGATCGTATCTACTATATGATTCACGCTCGACCTTTCGGTCTCAGTGTTCCGAGGCCATATCTGCATATGCTAGGCTCGTCAAGTTTAACCTGAGTATCCCGCGTGTGCAACTGTTTTGCACCCGTTGTATTTGAACGTAGAGCATATCACACCCGATCATCACGTGGTGTCTCAGCACAAAGAACTTTCGCAACAGTGCATACTCAGGGAGAACACTTTTATCTTGAAATTTAGTGACAGATCATCTTATAATGCTACCGTCAATCAAAGCAAGATAAGATGCATAGAAGATAAACATCGCATGCAATCAATATAAGTGATATGATATGGTCATCATCATCTTGTGCTTGTGATCTCCATCTCCGAAGCACCGTCATGATCACCATCTCACCGGCGCGACACCTTGATCTCCATCGTAGCTCGGCGAGCCAGGTTTTATGCATTGATGTTGATGCATCTCCGAACCAAAGTATCGACATCAATGCATAAAACCTGGCTCGGATGCCACTGTTGGGAAACGTAGTAATTTCAAAATTTTCCTACGAACACGCAAGATCATGGTGATGCATAGCAACGAGCGGGGAGAGTGTGTCCACGTACCCTTGTAGACCGAAAGCAGAAGCGTTAGTACGTCTTCACGATCCGACTGATCAAGTATCGAACGCACGGCACTTCCGAGTTCAGCACATGTTCAACTCGATGATGTCCCTCGAACTCCGATCTAGCCGAGCTTTGAGGGAGAGTTCCGTCAGCACGACGGCGTGGTGACGATGATGATGTTCTACAGACGCAGGGCTTCGCCTAAGCACCGCTACGATATTATCAAGGTGGATTATGGTGAAGGGGGGCACCGCACACGGTTAAGAGATCCAAGGGATCAATTGTTGTGTCTATGGGGTGCCCCCTGGCCACGTATATAAAGGAGTGGAGGGGGAGAGGACCGGCCCCTATGGCGCGCCCTGGAGGAGTCCTACTCCACCGGGAGTAGGATTCCTCCCCTTCCAAGTAGTAGGAGTAGGAGACAAGGAAGGGGAAGAGGGAAGAGAAGGAAGGAGGGGGCGCCGCCCCTACCCCTAGTCCAATTCGGACTAGTCATTGGGGGGGCGTGCGGCCTGCCTCTCTCTCTCCCCTAAAGCCCAATAACGCCCATATACTTCTTCCCCTGTATTCCCGTAACTCTCAGGTACTCCGAAAAATAACTGAACCACTCGGAACCTTTTCGATGTCCAAATATAGTCGTCCAATATATCGATCTTTACGTCTCGACCATTTCAAGACTCCTCGTCATGTCCCCGATCTTATCCGGGACTCCGAACTACCTTCAGTACATAAAATCACATAAACTCATAATACAATCGTCATCGAACTTTAAGCGTGCGGACCCTACGGGTTCGAGAACTATGTAGACATGACCAAGACATATCTCCGGTCAATAACCAATAGCGGAACATGGATGCTCATATTGGCTCCCACATATTCTACTAAGAACTTTATCGGTCAAACCGCATAACAACATATGTTGTTCCCTTTGTCATCGGTATATTACTTGCCTGAGATTTGATCGTCGGTATATCAATATCTAGTTCAATATCGTTATCGGCAAGTCTCTTTACTCGTTCCGTAATACATCATCCCATAACTAACTCATTAGTTACAATGCTTGCAAGGCTTATAGTGATGTGCATTACCGAGTGGGCCCAGAGATACCTCCCCGACAATCAGAGTGACAAATCCTAATCTCGAAATACGCTAACCCAACAAGTACCTTCGGAGACACCTGTAGAGCACCTTTATAATCAGCCAGTTATGTTGTGACGTTTGGTAGCACATAAAGTGTTCCTCCGGTAAATGGGAGTTGCATAATCTCATAGTCATAGGAACATGTATAAGTCATGAAGAAAGCAATAGCGACATACTAAACGATCAAGTGCTAAGCTAACGGAATGGGTCAAGTCAATCACATCATTCTCCTAATGATGTGATCCCGTTAATCAAATGACAACTCATGTCCATGGCTAGGAAACTCAACCAACTTTGATTAACGAGCTAGTCAAGTAGAAGCATACTAGTGACACTATGTTTGTCTAAGTATTCACACATGTATTATGTTTCTGGTTAATACAATTCTAACATGAATAATAAACATTTATCATGAAATAAGGAAATAAATAATAACTTTATTATTGCCTCTAGGGCATATTTCCTTCACTCGGCACCTGGGGAGAGGTTCGTTGGGACGCTTGCCTTTTGCCTCAAGTGTACTAGAGAAATGGCAAAGAAGTGGTCGGCTAACTATCGTCTTCCCAGCACTATGGCCAAAAACTGCCACGCCACGATTAAATTTTTGGACAAGATTGAAGAATCCCGCATGCTATCCCCCATTGAGCTTCATCCCCGGATCGCGGCCAAACTTTCCCTCCACCGCTTTAATTCTGACCTAGCTGCGTACTGGCGGGAACATGCAAAAATCCAGGATTGTGTTCTCGGTGATGAAAATTCGGCCTACCTTCACGTCTGTGCCTCCGTTCGCTATAGGAAAAACCAAATCAAATCTCTAGAGGTTGACGGAGTCTCCTACACCTCCCACGTTGACAAGAAGTGCATCCTGCTGGGTTTCTACAAAGACTTAGTTGGAACCACGGTTCGGGCGTCCTTTTCTTTCGATCTCACCTCTCTAATGGTCGGGTCTTCCCTCTCTGCCTCTCAAGCTAGGGAAATCGTATGCCCTTTCACGATCGAGGAAATTAGACTTGCTCTATGGGGCATGAACGATAACGCAAGCCCCGGACCAGATGGTTTTGGGCCTGCTTTCTACAAAGAAAATTGGAACCTAGTCAATGACGACCTGCTCAATCTCCTAAACAACTTTCATTGCAACAAGGCTAACTTGAAGCACATCAACAAAGCCTATATTGTGCTTCTTCCGAAGAAAGTGGGAGCTACCCAACCCGACAATTTTAGGCCCGTGTCTCTCCAAAACTGCGCGGTCAAGATTGCCTCGAAATGCTTGGCTAATAGGGCCCAGGATCTCATGCCAGATATTATTCACTTCGGCCAGTCCGGCTTTATTAGAGGTAAAAGCATTACAGATAACTACCTCCATGCCGCTGACATCGTCCAAACCTGCTTCAAAAGGAAAATCCCTACTATAGTCCTTAAACTAGACTTTCACAAAGCTTTTGATTCTGTCTCCTGGGACGCCATGACCGCCATCCATCGAGCCAAAGGCTTCCCCTTGCGGTGGGATAGTTGGATCAGACTTGTTAATGGTACCGCAAACTCCGCTATTGTGATGAATGGATGCCCCGGTCCGTGGTTCCCCTGCAGATGTGGTCTTAGACAAGGGGACTCCCTCTCCCCATACCTTTTTTTGGTGATCGCCGACATTCTTAAGTGCATGATCCTTCATGCATCTCAATCTGGTATGCTCTCTCACCCGCTCGATGACAACCTCCCATCCCCAGTCCTGCAGTACGCTGATGATACCTTGATCGTGATGTCGGCGATTGCGGAGCTGCTGCACCACCTCAAGCAGTTGCTATTGCAATTCTCCAAGGCCACTAGGCTTACCATAAATTTCCACAAAAGCACGCTCGCCCCTATCCATGTAGACTCGGACACCTCCCGCAATCTTGCAGCGATCCTCGGTTGCACTGTTGCCAGCTTTCCACAGTCATACCTAGGCTTACCCCTGTCCACTTCTAAACTGAATATCTCGGCCTTCTCCTTTCTGATCGATAAAACTGACAGCAGGTTGGCTGGCTGGCGGGGCCTTTTGCTCTCCTTAGAAGGTCAGGCCATTCTAGTCCGCGCGGCTCTCCGCGCCCTACCTATCTATGCTATGAGTGCGCTGCTATTGCCTATAGGGACGCTTCAGGAAATTGACAAACGTTGCAGTGCCTTCTTCTGGTCGGGGCAAGATAAAACTACGGGAGGGCAATGCAAAGTGGCGTGGGACCTAGTGTGTGCGCCGTTTGTAAACGGGGGGTTTAGGTTTCTCCTCGCTCAAACACATGAATGTGTGCCTACTTCTTAGACACCTGTAAAAACTACATGACTCCAACTCTGCACCGGCCTCGACCTACTTAGTTACCAAATACGACTGGTCTCCTACTCATGACCTGGGCACTGGAGTTACATCTGCACCGCCCGTGTGGCGCGACATTATCAAACATCTTGACTTTTTCAGGTCCATCACCTCTCTTAAACTCGGAAATGGAGCCAGCACCTCATTCTCGAATGACATTTGGCTTCCAAACACCCAAACTACTCTTGCTTGCCAGGTTGCTGCTCTCTACACACACTCCAACAGGCAGTCGGCCTTTGTCGCGAGGGTGCCAGATTAGCGAGAACTGAACCTCGATCTTGCTCCTCGGTTATCCCTTGTAGCTGAGAATGAACTGGCTACCTTGTGTAATATTATGGCTGCAGTTAACTTGGATTTGCGGGTTGACTATAACAGGGTCTGCAGGCGAGAGGGCAAGGCCCTTTCCACGAGTTTGGCTTATAAAGCGATATGGCATGACCACCCGACTGACCCGATGGCGGCTGCGATATGGAAAAACTATGCGCCCAACAGGTGTCGAATCTTCATGTCGCTGGCCCACAAAGATCGTGTCTATACCAACGAGCGAAGGTTGCGTTGTTCAATTGCTACCTATGATGCTTGCCCGTTCTGCGGCGCCTGCGAGAGCATCACCCACCTCCTCCTCCGCTGCACCCCACTACGGCCGCTCTGGGATGAGCTAGACAGCCTTTATAGAGGGTTGCCTAACAGCATTGGAGATGTCTGGCGGCAGGCCCCGATGGACAAAGTTTGCTCTACTGTTTTCATTGCAATCTTCTGGAACACTTGGAAGCGTCGGAACGCCAAGGCCTTTCGACAAGAGACTATGCACATCCACCACATTGCTCGGGTTGTGGCGGACAATCTGAGTCTCTGGTCTCTAAGATGCAAGAATTCCCAGTGCCAAACGCTCCTCCGAGATTGGGGTTCTATGTTGTCAAACCTTGCCGCGAGATTGTAACCTAATGTACTCTTTGGCTATCCCCTTGCTCTTCTCTATTCTTCACAACCCCCTGTAACCTTCATCTGTGTAAACATTTCTATATATAAAGTTATATATGGTTCAGGCCGGCGCAAGCCCGTCGTTGACGCGTCAAAAAAACTACGCCAACATGAATAAACACATAAATTTCCTTTTTTTCTTCTCCTTTCCCTAGTTTCTTTTATTTTGTACATTATTTGTTTCTTTTTTCCTTTGATATTCTGTTCTTTTCAACATTTTTTTGTTTTTCATTTTATCCACCCCCCCCCCCCCCCCTTATTTTCTTTTATTATATGCATTAAGACGGTCATCACCGCGCCAGCAGCGCCTCGGGCTATCTCCGACCGGTACCTTGCTCAGGAATCTACATCTCTTTGACGTTGCTCCAGTGTTCATGGCTGCATCACCTTCTGCATTTTTTGCTCCTCTGTTTCTTGCATCTATGGAAACCACAAAATGTCATGGTCTTCCGGGAAGACACACGCTCTCTGGATGCCACAATTAATTAAAAACTGTCGCGATGACGCGGTGCTATGAAGGTCTAGACAGGTTGACCACCGGAGCCACGTCGATGTTTGGATTCGCATGTTCATGTCGCGTTATTTTTTCTGGGTTTGGTGGTTTTGGCTCTGCCTTTTGGGGCAGCCCTGTAAATTACCCCTCTCTGTACCCAAACCTAGGCGCTTTGGCCTTTTTAAATGATAATTCAGGTGGGGGATTCATAAAAGAAACACAACTTTTCTCTATGGATTTTTTCCAGTTGCTTTTTTTTTTTTTTTGCAAGGGATTTTCCCACTTGCCTTGTTCTTGCCAAATTGGCCATACGACTCTACAAACTCCAGAAGACTGAGTAGCATCACAAAAGGAAAATTTGTGAGTATTTCCAGACTTATTCTACATTTTGAAACATCCAGGTATTTTGTTAACCTTAATTTAGAATGGATCTGAACGTGCAGTTTTTCAAAAAAAAAATGATGTATGTTTGTAATTAGTAGTACAGTTCAAAGTTGTTCATTGGTTTGAATAATTCTACAGAGCTACATTGCCACAATACTCGGATAAATGTCCTTACCATAATGATTTCAATCGGGTAGAAATTATCTGAATACTCTGAAGAATGGGAAAGTGCACAGACTGCAGAGTATTATCCCCTTCAGGAAAGGAATAGCCGAGACAATTAGTTTTGCCAAATGAGCCTAGAAGTAGTACTAATTAAAATTGATATGATGAAAATAGCATCAAAATGCATACAACAATGCATAGTATCAAGGTATAACATAGAAATTGAAATATAGATCATGGATTGTTTGTCCTCTAGACATGACTAGTCAGTACGAGCAATTTTGTCCAATATGTCCTTCATGAGTAGAGGACAGCTCGCAACCAAATGCTTAAATCCATCAGTTGCCATAACAGCTTGTAGAACATTCTGTGGAGCCATGAACTCAGCACAAACTTCTTGGAGATCCTTGCAATGGTGCTGCTCTGCTAAAACAAATGTTGTTGCAACAGTCTCGACGTCAATGCTCTCACAGAGCTTGCTTTCACAAAGCACCATTAACCCATCTAGTCCATACCGATCCGCAACAACTAGCAAATGCTGAAGCTTTGCCGTGTTCCAATCTTTGGAGTCTTCATCATCAGGCATGGAATCCGTGTACACAAAGTGAAGAAGCGCCTCGAAAATTTGGGGCTCGATGTCGACAACCTTGATAATCTGTTTTGCCTTCTCCTTCATGGGACCAAACAGTTCTGCCTTGAAAACCGGAGATCTTGCAGCTAGCAAACACCTGTGAGCATGGAACAGTTGGTCACACACACTGAAGGTCACATCTGCTCCTTCTCCCCACTTACGCATGTCTTCGAGATGATCTTGCAGATTCGGCCGCGTAACAAGAACACGGCTCCTCTTGACCTCACTGTGGGGTTCTCCGATCACGGTTAGAACACACCGTATAATGAAGCTCCCATTGCTGTCAGACCATGATTTCAGCCACGATTTCCCGATGAACTGAGCATAGCCCCGATAAACGCATTTCGGAGAAAATATATAGTCCATCTCCTCAAACTTGGTGACCTGTGCTCCACTTTTGTCCAGCAAGTTCAAGGTGAACCTTGCTCTCACATCCTTTTCTGGGCTGAGACAGTTCAGGAACGCCGAAGCGTTGCCGAAACTTCCATGTCTCACGCCGTCCGGGAAGAAGCTGATCGTCCAGTTGAAACCGCCGACGCTGAAGACCGTCGAGCTGACGAGTTTTTCAACGCCAATGCCCTGGAGCAGCGGGTAGCTTGTCACCTCGAAATCGTGCGTCGCAGTGACGATCGGCGTGAGGGACCTGGACGAGGTCTTGGGTAGGCACTGGCCATGGCTAACTGCGGCGGTGGAGTTGCTGGCCATGGCGAAAGCAAAAGAGGAATGCGATCGAGGGGCGTCGCAGGCTGGCATAGGGCTTTTCTAGGCGAGGGAAGTGAAGGCGTGGGCCGGCGCACGCTCGCATGGGGACTTGGAAATCGTTTAGTTTCCCGGTGAGCGGGGTATTAACTTGGAATGCATACCGTCGTCGTTTGAACTAGTCGCAGTGGGAACAGAAACCAAATTCAATCGATTAAAAGTACTTCGTGTTCACATGAATTTTTTTTTTAGGGAAAGTATTGCTACTTTATTCATTGTTCATAGCCCTGTCTGCGGAGATCTCCGAGCTAATACACCCCGGAGCCACATGGAACAAAGTCTTACATAACGACTTACAGCAACCTTCCCTAGCAAGGATATGCGCTATCCTGTTTGCGGAACGACGTACCCATACCACCCTAGATTCTTGAAAAAGGCCTAGTAGTTCCTTTATCTCCTGAACAACTTGTCCTTTCGCTGATAAATCCCGATGTTGGTTGGTGATTTTTCCCACAGCAGTCTGCGAGTCCATCTCCACCACCACCTTTTGGGCGTTCACTTCCTGCTGCGCTAGAAGAATACCTCGACGACAAGCGAATAGCTCAGCAGTCTCTGGATCCGCAACAGCTGGGAAAAAAATGGCACGCTCCTGCCACAAACATGCCATGATAGTCCCTAAGAACAGCTCCACCTCCTCCAGATCCGCCCTACTTTGCCATTGCCCCGTCCGTGTTGACTTTCGTCCAGCCCTCCTCTGGTTTCCTCGAGGATTCCATGGGCCGGTGCACAAGTGCGCTCGTAGGAGCCTCTCTGATCGTGTTCCACTCCTTGCCAAGGCGGACAACTCTCTCGGCGATCGCACCCGGATCCTCAATTCTTTTGCTCTCCCTCGCACAGTTGCCCGCCAGCCACAGTTCATACCATGCCCTCATTACAATCTGCCTCTCCTCATGGGCCGCCACCGCAAACCAGTCAAGCACCCATGATCGCATGCAGTCCAGCGTATGAATGTGTTTCGGAAGCTGCGGTAATGGTGCCCCGACCTCTTGACTTAGCACTCTCCAAAACTGAATTGAATGGGGGCAGCGTCACATCCTGTGGACAATTGTCTCCTCCCTCCCACAGGCAATACAAAAGACACCGGGTTTAACCCGACGCCGTAGAAGTTCGGCTCCCACCGCCAGCCCATTTTTTAACATTCTCCAGCCATGTATCTTAACCTTATTCGGAACATCGGTCGACCATAGTTCTAACCAGCTTTTGTGTGCAGCAACCGAATCTGATGCAGAGGCTAGTGCCTTTTTGGACTCCTTTTTTTTGCGGGTCGCCTTTTTGGACTCCTTAATATTCATACCTAGATGATACGCTGACCTGACAGTGAAATACTGCTCTTTGTAAAGTTCCAGGCTGTGTAGTCCTCTGTACCAGGACCTCCCACTAAAACCTGTCTTATATCTTTAGCATCGCTAGGAGTAAAAATCACATTCAGCTTACCCTCATCCCAACTCGTCCCTTGCTCCACTAGTAGGTCTGCCACTTTCACCGTATTTGGTACTTCCTCTATTTTTGTATACAAGGCCACTATCAAAATTACAATTTGCAGTTATACAAGGCCACTAACACCAATCGAGATAAAATTTATGAGGTTTGCCTCGTACTAACAACCGAGAACATTGGTCATAGTGGGGAGTAACTTATACTAGTGTCATGCATAGTATGACACTAGTCTAAGTTACTACCTTCATAGTGCAAAGCAACATAGTAGTAGTGTCATAGAGGACTTCATTAATTAGCTTGTAGACTCATCTTGTCTTGAAAAACGCTATTTTACAGTAACATATTATGTTACCACTTCTCATTAACTACATGTCACATAAGCAAAAATTTCTCGGAGTGCGCTATGTTACTTGTTAAGTTACTCCAACTATGACTAGCCTTAGGCTGGTCATAGTGGGGAGTAACTTAGACTAATAACATGCACATGTTACTAGTCTATGTTACTACCTTCATAGTGGGGAATAACATAAGTGTGATAACATATAAATCTTCATTTATTGTTTTGTAGATTCATTTTGCATTGGGAAACGCTATGTGATGGTAACATATCATGTTACTCTATTTGCCTCTCTCTTCATTAATTACGTGACACATCATCTTCTTTGCTTATGTGGCATATATGTTACTACCTATGTTACTCCCACTATGTACCCCATGCATGCATGCGGGGGTGAGAATGTTGGTTTTAATGCATCACATTAATCAACCAACGAGGAGTGAGAGAGTTGTCTTATTATGCATTGGAGAGAAAAATACACATTAATTAACACGTCAAGCGAAGAAAAAAGACTAATTTACAACATTGGCTTAAGCGGCCATTAATTTCTACCTTCGTACCTGTAATATGGGTTTGTGGCCTTGTATGAAAAAATGGAGGGAGTACGTAGTTGGCTCCTAGTGGAACCATACTACCAGCCCTCGGAATCCAGTAATCATGCATCACGCTAATACTAGTTCCATCACCAATTCGCCAAATAAGACCGTGAGCTAGAAGATCCCTTCCATCCATCAGACTTCTCCACGTATATGAACAACTTTGTGGGCATGGTGCAGCCATGATATCCATATCCTGGAAATACCACGCCTTCAACACTCTCGCCACACAAGGACGTGGGGGTCATCAGGATCCTTCAAACCTGCTTAGCGAGGAGAGCTTGGTTAAACACTTTAAAGTCACGAAACCCCATCCCCCAGCTTGCTTTTTAGTGCACATCTTATCTCAGGCCACCCAATGCACTTTTCTCTCGCCGTCGGCTGCCCCTCACCAGAATTTTGAAGAGATAGATTTCAGATTCTCGCGCATTTTCTTGAAGAGCTGAAAGCAACTCATCGAATAGGTCGGTGTAGCTTGCAACACCGACTTGACGCGTACTTCCCTTGCTGCCTTCGACAAGCCTTGTCCTTTCCACCCAGAGACCTTTCCCCTTGAGGCTTCTCTGACACGCTTGAAACTCCTGTCTTTTGACCGGCCTACCATAGTTGGCAGCCCTAGGTATCTCTCATTCAGCGCCTCAGACTGGATCCCAACTAGATTCTTTATAGAAACCTTCTCTTCTTCACTGCATCCCTTCCCGAAAAAGATAGACGATTTTTGCAAATTAACTCTCTGACCCGACGCCTCCTCGTACTCTTGTAATATTTGCCGAAGCCGCACAATATTATTGCTGGAGGCCTCTAGGAACACAATGTTGTCATCAGCAAAAAGTAAATGTGTGACCGTGGGGCCAGTGCGCCCAAAGCCACACCCTGGATCTCCTTCTCCTGCTGGGCCTGTTTCAGAAGGGCCGAGAAACCCTCAACACATAATAAGAATAGGTAAGGGGAGATAGGATCTCCTTGGCGTAAACCTTGGGAGGGGAGAATCCGTGTGGCAGGTCCCCGTTGAGTTTCACCGAGAATCTAGCTGAAGATACATACCTCATAACCATGGCCGTCCAGTATGAGCGAACCCCAGCTTGGTCATCATATGCTCCAAAAAAGACCACTCCATCCTGTCATACGCCTTCATCATGTCCAACTTAACTGCGCATAAAGGTTTCTTCCGTTTCCTTGTTCGAATAGCATGAACGCACTCTTGTAGGCAACGAGGACGTTGTCGGTAATAAGTCTGACCGGCACAAATGCACTTTGTTCTTCCGAAATAAGGATGGGCAACACCACTTTGAGTCGATTTGCAAGTACCTTAGCCGCAATCTTATACAAAACATTACAGAGCCGGAGGCGCTCACACGTGTTCACATGAATTGTTGTTAGGCTAGTCATAGTGGGGAATAACTTAGACTAGTAACATGCATATGTTACTAGTCTATGTTACCACCTTCATAGCGGGGAGTAACGTGTATGTGGTATCATGCAAGCCATCATTTATTAAGATGTAGACTCATTTTGCCTTGGGATGTGTTATGTTACAGTACTCCCTCCGTCTAGGTATGTAAGTCACCTTACGAAAACGAAATAATCCTAAAACACTTAGGCACAGTACATTAACTCCCTCCTCGTTTCTTGTTTCGTGACATATCAACCAATAAGAGATGTGGGTCGTGCATGTTTTTAATGACTTGAGACTAACAAACATGACATGCAGTGGTTAGTTCATTGCATGCAATGCTATTAATTAGCAAAAAGACATTAAGTTCTCTCGATATCATCTCCACCTTGGTCGCGGCGCACAACCTAAGATGACTTAGAGGGTGCTTGGATCCAAGGGAGTAATTATTTTAGTCTTACTAAAAATAGTCTCTTTAAGACCCTAAAGTTCCAAGCACCCCTGACTAAAGAGGGGCTAAAACTAGTCTTGAGACTAAAAAATTTTAGTCAGGGGTACCCCTACTAAAATGTGGGTTAGTCCTCTCTCTCCTCATTTAACTCCTCTCCTTTAACACATGCGAGTTCTGGATTGGAGGGTTTGGAGGATAATAAATGCTCATTAACTTGATTTTAGTCTCTTTAGTATTTGGATCCAAGCATGGGTAAGGCTAGCAAGTTTTAGTTCCACTAGTTTTAATCATGAGACAAAAACGTATCCAAGCACCCTCTTATACACCTAGACGGAGGGAGTAACATATTATGTTACTCCAACCATCTCTCTCCTCATTAAATATATGGCATGTAAGCAAACTTTTTTTAAAATGTATTATGTTACTTGCTATGTTACTCCCATTATGACCAGCCTTAGCGAAGGGATGTGGACGGCACAACGTGTCCGTAAGGAAAAATAACGTGTGCAAGGAAAACGAAGAATATTTTCGATGAGAAAACCAGCTTCGGCCATCTCCCAAAAAACTTTACTTTAGGAAAGGAATCTTTTTTTTTAGCGGACGAAGAGGAATCTCATGGAAAAACTAGGATCCGCCCACATGCGCATGGGCATCCAGAAAATTCCAAACAAAACAAATAATCTGCATCTATTCGGCGACTTAAGCGCAAATTTAAATCTCTCTTTTTGTGAGATGGAAGTCATGATCACCTGTGGCACTCCCGCTGTGAACCAGCCAAATAGCATGCGGTTTAAGAACCTTCCCTCAGCTGTTTTGGGAACCTTCCACCGGTTTTAGGAACGTTCCAAGCGGCTTTTTTCCATTTCGCTTTTTTGTGTTTTCTCTATTGGTTTTAACGGTTTTTATTTATTATTATTATTATTATTATTATTATTATTATTATCAACATCATCATCATTATTATTATTATTGCTGTTTTGCCAAATACATGTCAATAATCTATTGAATATTTTTAAAATACAGGGTAATTATTTTATAAACAGACATTGAATATTTTTCATAAATGTTACAATTTTGAAAGAACACTTTTTTATGTTTTACAGATATTTACAAAAATTTCATGAGAACTTTCCTAAATAGTAGTATGAAACCATTTTGCAAAATTATGCAAACAAAATTCTATCAATGTATATTTTTTCGAACATGTTTTAAATGCGTGGAAAATTCTTGAATGTGGTAGTTTTTTTATTGGTACAAATATCTTTTACAAATTACACGAATAAATTTGCAATACATGAAAACAACATGTGTAGTGAACTTCTTAAAGTAAGTGTGTGTGTGTGTGTGTGTGTGTGTGTGTGTGTGTGTGTGTGTGTGTGTGTGTGTGTGTGTGTGTGTGATTTTGAAATATAAACAAAAATAATAATAAAAAGAAAAAAATGAATGAAACAAACAAACCAACTGGCTCCCTGCTGGACCCGCCCACTACTAGCTTACATTGAGGTGAGGCAAGCACTAGTAGAAAAACGGCCATTTGTCCCGGTTGGTAAGGCCCATTTGTCCCGGTTTTTGAACCGGGACTAAAGTATCGTTACTAATGCCCTAGGCCTTTAGTCCCGGTTCTTACACGAACCGGGACAGATGTGCCTCCACGTGGCCGCTGCGGCCAGCCTAGGCAGGAGGGCCTTTGGTCCCGGTTAGTGGCACCAACCGGGACCAATAGTCATCCGCGCGTCAGCAGCTGGCAGGAGCTGAGGTTTTTGTTTTTTTTATGAAAGGGGGTGGTTTAGGGGGTAATTTAGGGTGTGTTAGCTAGCTAATAGAGAGAAGTGTGCTCTCTTATCTCCGTGCTTGGTTTACCAACGCTACTGCTATGCCTAAACATGGCTTAGATTAAAGTGAATGCAAACATGTGGTGCCTGTCGAAAGTAATACTAATCCTAACTTGATCAAGTTTGGATTAGTACTACTTTCGACATGCACCACATGCATGTTGCCTTCACTTCAATCCAATCCATGTTCATTTCACCCACTGATATATAATAACTCTTCATGCTCACATCATGCATCATCATAATAATAAGTCCTACTAATCATCATCATACAACTCCTACTCGTTATTAATAACAAGTCATACGATCATCATCCTCATAGTCATTGAACCAACCCTACTTAATTGTTCTTAGAACATGATCATCAGTATTAGGTAGGACCTAAATACCCTCTTTAGTTAAGGTAAAATAGCATAAAACAATATAGACCCTGACTCTCCATTATGGAGAATGGAGATCATCATGTCTCCAATTCTTGCGCTTCGCTTCCTTTTGCTTCCAAGAACCTTATTACGACTGTCCATACATTTTTTCCATTCCTCGATTTTCATGTCTCCACTTCTTTTAGAAATCCGGTATGGACAGTTGAGATTCGTAGGATGACCTGGACGTATGTTCAAAACATCAAGGAGACCACTCTGATACATCAGATGAGGCACACAATCATTCGAGATTTCCTGTTGATAAACATATAGTAATAACTTCGTAGTTAGCAATATAGTTAAGCTTTAAAAGAATTTATGCAAAAGATGAACGGATGACGTAATACTAAAAAATCTTACCATGGCATCTCCATGGATGTTACCGTAGTTTAACACATGCACTAGTGGCACGTATTGACCATAATGTGGAGGAGTTTTACAATAGATATTATAATTCTCAAGATCAGTACAAAATGCGACCAGATAATTTTTCTCCTTATAAGTTAACTCAGAGCCATCGGTGTAGTAGGTTCCGTCTACCATGTTCCGCACATTGTTTGAACAATCAAAATAAGCTTTCAAATATTTTGAAATGAACAATATAAATTAGTTAATAACTATGTTTGAGAAACTCACATAGCGGTAGAATTGGAGGCGTATCAACAAGGACCCAAATGTCCATATTGTCTTTCTCGATTTCAGGATCACCAAGATCCATGGTGACAAGCATATCCTCATGAAAACCATACATCTTGCAAAGTGCTTCCCATTTTTTGCAATACGCTCTCAGAATTGTATAGTTTTACTTCGAAATCCATACCATGATGGGTCCTTAGGTGAATTTTCTTTGTTTTCATCCTTTCATGGTCTTCAAAACCCATCCTCTCCAAGACATAGCGTCTTGCATGGCATGGGATAAGCTAGTCAAATTGTAAAAGATGAAAATTACACGTTGAAATAGTTGAAGTCGTGCTTAATTACGAAAAAACACTTGTAAATGCGTTGCGTACCGTTTCAACATCGAAGGTCTCCTCGAGCTTAATGCTGAAGCGCCGATCTTCGTCCAGGTGAGGCCTGTCGCACAGACCTCGGTCGTCGTGGCACCAGTCGCACTCCCCCGGGAGACTTTCGTCGTCCGAGTACGACATTTCCTATGTTCATAATTCAAATATTAAACTTGTACAATTAAATATATGTACTAAAAAACCTAAATTAGATCATTATTATTCATCCCGGGCTGACTATCGGTCTGTCGAGTCTTTTCTTGAAAACTCTCAGCTCACGTGGTGTACATATTCGACCGTCGGTGATGGTAGCTCCTCCTTTCATTCCCAAGTGCATTACACCAAGTTGTCTAGCACAAGGGAATGAAGGAGAAGCTACCCCCACGACAACAGTCGGGATTCTTCGTCCTCTCATATATATATGGTGGAGACTCTCCCTCACTGATTCCTCTCTGACATTTGCGACCGTCGGTGATGGTAGCTCCTCCTTTCGTTCTCGAGTGCATTACACCAAATTGTCTAGCACACAGGAACGAAGGAGAAGCTACCCCCATGACAACAGTCGGGATTCTTCGTCCTCTCATATATGGTGGAGACTCGACAGACTTAAAGTCAACCCGAAATATCGTTTAATTATCTTTCTAAAAAGGACATATCGAGGGCCTGAAATTTGCCGAAACGAAAATATACATGTTTTTATCTACATCATATGAGCATTCAAACTTGATGGCCATTACATTTCAATGGTTCAAAATATGAGCAAAAACATTTCAAAATATCTTATAGGACTCATATTGACATGAAGATTTGGCTGGTCTCACCTCGAGGTCGGAGGGGGGTCGGTGACGGGGACGACAGCGGGGATGATGGAAGGGGCTCCTAGATTTCTGGAAAAACAAAAACCCTATAAGCTATCAACTAATAAAATGCATACGCCTTGCATATAGTGCTCTCCAATTTTAGCATTGAAAGTAGGAGTAGTTTTCCAATTTGAGCATTCAATAAGCAAAACCAAATCGTAAAATAAAGTAGTATTTAAATTAGCATGCATTCAATTATAAGCAAAACTACATCATCTCTTGCATCCGTACATCGTCTAATATTATCACTAATACACCTCGAATACTATCATACATATAGCATCGATAATACAGCTAGAACCGTAGCGCCCGACGTGTATCGGCGCGGGTGGTGGACACCCAAAGAGAAGGAACCATCACAGGATCATAGCTCCAGTGAGATCCCTGAAGAACCTGCCAGGTATTGTCAAACCTGCCCTCCAACGCAACCATGTAGCGATGGACGTGCTCGTCCTCCTCACTGACACGGTGACATACTACCTCCATGGTGTCCGGAAGCCTCGGCACCGTCACCAACCTACGCCCCCCGGAAGGTAGCACCTCCAAATACCAGCCCGACGGAGCCCAGTCCCGGACATGGCCCCTCTGATCAAGTCGGTCTCCTCCGCCGAGTCGACGACGAGGATGCGGGATAGGCATCGTCGACGTCGATGCGGGAATAATTGCTTGAACTAAAAAAATAAACTAGTTATATTAATTTTCTTGCTAAAAATAAACTACTTATATAGTAAAATAAAGTAGTTTTATTAAATCAACTAGTTCAACTACTAAGCACTTACTATAAATAAAATAAAGTAGTACTTACTAAAAAATAAACTAATTCTATAGTAAAATAAAGTATTTTTATTAAATCAATTAGTTCAACTACTAAGCACTTACTATAAATAAAATAAAGTAGTACTTACTAAAAATAAACTACTTCTATAGTAAAATAAAGTAGTTTTATTAAATCAACTAGTTCAACTACTAAGCACTTACTATAAATAAAATAAAGTAGCACTTACTAAAAATAAACTACTTCTATAGTAAAATAAAGTAGTTTTATTAAATCAACTAGATCAACTACTAAGCACTTACTATAAATAAAATAAAGTAGTACTTACTAAAAATAAACTACTTCTATAGTAAAATAAGGTAGTTTTATTAAATCAACTAGTTCAACTACTAAGCACTTACTATAAATAAAATAAAGTAGTACTTACTAAAAATAAACTACTTCTATAGTAAAATAAAGTAGTTTTATTAAATCAACTAGTTCAACTACTAAGCACTTACTATAAATAAACTAAAGTAGTACTTACTAAAAATAAACTAATTCTATAGTAAAATAAAGTAGTTTTATTAAATCAACTAGTTCAACTACTAAGTACTTACTAAAAATAAACTTGTTTAACTAGTTCTATTATTTATCGACCCCCCCCCCCCCTCATGTCGAAGTTATCGGGGAGGGGTATATCATTTCTTGACATACCCGATAAAAAAATAAGAAGATGGAGAAGAAGAAGAAAATGAGGAGAAGAAGAAAGGAATAGAGGAGAAGATCAAAGAAAAAAAGAAGAAGAAAAGAGGAGAAGAAGAAAGAATAGAGGCTCTAGCAGGGGCGGCCGGCGGCGAAGCGGCGGGGCGTGACGGCGTCGGCGTCTGAGAGGATCGAGGCGGGCGAGGCAACAGGCGGCAGCGGCAGCGTGGGCGGCGGATAAGCGGCAGCGTGGGGCCAGACGGCGTCGGCGTGGGCTCGGCGAAGCGATGGCGACGGCGTGGGCGGCGGACGGCGATAGCGGCGGCGGACGGCGTCGGTGTGGGCTCGGGCGAAGCGGCAGCTGACGGCGTCCGGCAACTGGCGGCGTCCTCTTCGCAGCGTCGTTGAGGCGAACTGCAAGATGCAAACCAAAATTTTCACAAGTGTGCCTTATATACATGAAGCTTTAGTCCGGTTCTTGTCACGGACGGTACCAATGCCCTCTTTGGTCCCGGTTGGTGCCACCAACCGGAACCAAAGGCCTCTTCTCAGCAGCCCAAAGGACGGGAAACAGAGACCTTTGGTCCCGGTTGGTGGCACCAACCGGGACCAAAGAGGGGCATTGGTCCCGGTTGATGCTAAGAACGGGTACCGATGCCACCTATTTGTCCCGGTTGGTGACACCAACCGGAACCAAAGGTCGTGTGCTGGAACTGGCGTGGTGCGGTGCTATGTTTAGTCCCACCTCGCTAGCCGAGAGGGGCTCAGAGTGGTTTATTAGCCCTGCCGAACCGACCACCTCGAGCTCCTCTCTACTGCAGGCTTACGGGCCTAAATCCACTCTCTGTGCCTGTGGGCCTATTGGGCCTACCGCGGGCCTGCATCCTGGCCCTAGTAGTGGGTTTCTAGTCGTATGCAGGCCGTGGTGGCCCAGTAGGTGGCACTTCTTTTAATTTTTTTCCAGTTTTTTTGCTTTCTTTTTATTTTATTTATTTTAATTTGTTTCTACTTACAGCAAAATACTTACTAATTTTGCAGTTATTCTTTTTGGTTTTAGGTAATAAAAATTACAAACTTTCTGTTAGTGCCATTATTTTTTTCCAGTTTTTTTGCTTTCTTTTTTTTCTACTTATAGCAAAATACTTACTAGTTTTTCAGTTATTCTTTTTGGTTTTAGGTAATAAAAATTATAAACTTTCTGTTAGTGCCATTAATTTTTTTCCATTTTTTTGCTTTCTTTTTTGTTTCATTTGTTTTATTTTGTTTCTACTTTCAGCAAAATACTTACTAGTTTTTCAGTTATTCTTTTTGGTTTTAGGTAATAAAAATTACAAACTTTCTGTTAGTGCCATTAATTTTTTTCTAGTTTTTTTGCTTTATTTTTTGTTTTATTTTTTTTCTACTTACAAGAAAATACTTACTAGTTTTTTAGTTATTCTTTTTGGTTTTAGGTAATAAAAATTATAAACTTTTTGTTCGTGCCATTAATTTTCCAATTTTAGTTTCTAACAAAAGAAATCTTTATAACAATTCTTTTTGCTATTAAAGTTTCTAACAAAAAAAGTTCTTTATGAAAATTCTTTTTGCTTTTAATGTTTTGAACCGAAAATACTTTGATAATTTTAGTTGCATAAATTCTATATAATTTTAGTTTCAATAATACTAGAGGTTTATAAAAGCTAAGCAACGTGCCGGTGAGCATTGCGCCTCTCTTTTATTTTTAATAACTTATTACAACTCCGGACTTCTTGTGTGTTTAAAATGCATCATTCAAAGCGGCATCATAAATTTTCAACCCTTTCTGTCTTCATTTGTTATTTTTCATGCATTTACTGATTTTTTTAGCTATAAGACCCTGAAATTGAAAAGCATTTTAAATGAACTACGAAAAGGTTGAAAGTTGGCATGGTATCATCATTCACCCACATAGCATGTGCTGAAAAGTTGAGAGGGTTACGGCAAAAACTGGATGCACTTCATGTACAAAACGGATAATCTCTTTCGAGATATCAGGGTTTCATACGGAAACTCGTCTGTTACAACATGCATTTTAAATGAACTACGAAAAGGTTGAAAGTTGACATGGTATCATCATAATAGTTGTGAGGAGAAAGTCTTCATTTTTTCTTCGCTTGTGTACTTTGCTTATTGCGCCGTAACCATGGATAATCTTCATCGTGTATCAGGATGCTTGGGTCAGCCTTGACTTTGAAGGGAGGAATTTCATGAAACTTTTCATAATTTTCGGACATGTCTGTCTTGCCCTCCACTCCCACGATGTCCCTTTTTCCTTAAAGAAATATGTGGCGCTTTGGCTCATCGTATAATGTATTCTCTTCCTTATCTTTTCTTTTTCTCGATTTGGTTGACATGTCCTTCACATAGATAACCTGTGCCACATCATTGGCTAGGACGAACGGTTCGTCAGTGTACCCAAGATTGTTCAGATCCACTGTTGTCATTACGTACTGTGGGTCTACCTATACCCCGCCTCCTGACAGATTGACCCATTTGCACTTAAACAAAGGGACCTTAAAATCATGTCCGTAGTCAAGTTCACATATGTCCACTATGTAACCATAATATGTGTCCTTTCCCCTCTTGGTTGCTGCATCAAAGTGGACACCGCTGTTTTGGTTGGTGCTCTTTTAATCTTGGGCGATCGTGTAAACTGTATTTTCATTTATCTCGTATCCTTTGTAAGTCAATACAGTCGAAGATGGTCCCCTGGAAAACGAGTACAGCTCATCACAAATAGTGTTGTTACCTCTGAGACGTGTTTCCAACCAACTGCTGAAAGTCCTGATGTGTTCTCATGTAATCCAGTCGTCACACTGCTCCGGGTGTTTGGAGCGCAGACTGTTCTTGTGTTCATCGACATACGGGGTCACCAAGGTAGAGTTCTGTAGGACTGTGTAGTGTGCTTGAGACCAAGAATGCCCTTTCCTGCATATTATCGAGTCCCCTTCAAGCGTGCCTTTTTCAGTCAGTCTCCCCTCATACCGCGATTTAGGGAGACTTATCTTCTTAAGGCCAGGAATGAAGTCAACACAAAACCCAATGACATCCTCTGTTTGATGGCCCATGGAGATGCTTCCTTCTGGCCTAAGCGGCGATTCTGAGACATATTTCTTTAGGAATCCCATGAACCTCTCAAAGGTGCGACATTGTGTAGAAATACGGGGCCCAGAATGACAATCTTGTCGACTAGATGAACTAGGACGTGCGTCATGATATTGAAGAAGGATGGTGGGAACACCAGCTCGAAGCCCGACAAGACAAGGTCGCCGCATCACTCCTTATCCTTGGTATGATTTACGGATCGATCACCTTACGAGAGATTGCATTGAGGAATGCACATAGCTTCACAATGGCTAATCGGACGTTTTTCGGTAGAAGCCCCCTAAATGCAACCGGAAGCAGTTGCGTCATAATCATGTGGCAGTCATGAGACTTTAGGTTCTGGAACTTTTTCTCTGGCATATTTATTATTCCCTTTATATTCGGCGAGAAGCCAGTCGGCACCTTCATACTGAGCAGGCATTCAAAGAAGATTTCCTTCTCTTCTTTGGTACGAGCATAGCTGGCAGGACCTTCATACTGCTTTGGAGGCATGTCGTCTTTTTCGTGCAAACGTTGCAGGTCCTCCCGTGCCTCAGCTATATCTTTTGTCTTCCCATACACGCCCAAGAAACCTAGCAGGTTCACGCAAAGGTTCTTCGTCACATGCATCACGTCGATTGAAGAGCGGACCTCTAGGTCTTTCTAGTAGGGTAGGTCCCAAAATATAGATTTCTTCTTCCACATGGGTGCGCGTCCCTCAACGTCATTCGGAACAGCTAGTCTGCCGGGACCTTTTCCAAAGATTACGTGTAAATCATTGACCATAGCAAGTACGTGATCACCGATACGCATGGCGGGCTTCTTCCGGTGATCCGCCTCACCTTTGAAATGCTTGCCTTTCTTTCGATATTGATGGCTGGTCGGAAGAAATCGACGATGGCCCAGGTACACATTCTTCCTGCATTTGTCCAGGTATATACTTTCGGTGTCAGCTAAATAGTGTGTGCATGCATGGTATCCCTTGTTTGTCCGTCACGAAGGTTCTTGAGAGTGGGCCAATCGTTGATGGTTACAAACAGCAACGCGTGCAGGTTAAATTCCTCCTGTTTGTGCTTATCCCACACACGTACACCATTTCCACTCCACAGCTGTAAATGTTTTTCAACTAATGGCCTTAGGTACACATCAATGTCGTTGTCGGGTTGCTTAGGGCCTTGGATGAGAACTGGCATCATAATGAACTTCCGCTTCATGCACATCCAAGGAGAAAGGTTATACATACATAGAGTCACGGGCCAGGTGCTGTGATTGCTGCTCTGCTCCCCAAAAGGATTAATGCTATCCGCGCTTAAACCAAACCATATGTTCCTTGGGTCACCTACAAACTCAGCCCAGTACTGCCTCTCGATTTTTCTCCACTGTGACCCATCAGCGGGTGCTCTCAACTTCACGTCTTTCTTACGGTCCTCACCATGCCATCGCATCAACTTGGCATGCTCTTTGTTTTTGAACAGCCATTTCAACCGTGGTATTATAGGAGCATACCACATCACCTTCGCAGGAACCCTTTTCCTGCGGGGCTTGCCGTCAACATCACCAGGGTCATCTCGTCTGATCTTATACGACAATGCACTGCATAGCGGGCATGCGTTCGAATCCTCATACGCACCACGGTAGAGGATGCAGTCATTAGGGCATGCATGTATCTTCTGCACCTCCAATCCTAGAGGGCAAACGACCTTCTCTGCTGCGTACGTACTGTCGGGCAATTCGTTATCCTTTGGAAGCTTCTTCTTCAATATTTTCAGTAGCCTCTCAAATCCTTTGTCAGGCACAACATTATCTGCCTTCCACTGCAGCAATTCCAGTACGGTACCGAGCTTTGTGTTGCCATCTTCACAATTGGGGTACAACCCTTTTTTGTGATCCTCTAACATGCGATCAAACTTCAGCTTCTCCTTTTGACTTTCGCATTGCGTCCTTGCATCGAAAATGACTCGGCGGAGATCATCATCATCGGGCGTCTGGTTCCTCTTGATCTTCAGCTGTTGGGGAACGTTGCAGAAAATTAAAAAATTTCCTACGGTTTCACCAAGATCCATCTATGAGTTCATCTAAGCAACGAGTCATGGGAGAGAGATTGCATCTACATACCACTTGTAGATTGCGTGCGGAAGCGTTCAAGGGAACGGGGATGATGGAGTCGTACTCGCCGTGATTCAAATCACCGATGACCAAGTGTCGAACGGACAGCACCTCCGCGTTCAACACACGCGAACGGAGCAGACGGCGTCTCCTCCTTCTTGATCCAGCAAGGGGAAGGAGAGATTGAGGAAGAAGGCTCCAGCAGCATGACGACGGCGTGATGATGGTGGAGAGGCAAGATTCGGCGAGGCTTCGCCAAGCACTCAGCGGAGGAGGAGAAGTGTTGGGAGGGAGGGGCTGCGCCTTGGATGTGTGTTGCAGCCCTCCCTCACCCCTCTATTTATAGGGAAGGGGCAGGGGCGGCCCCTCTAGATGAGAGCTAGAGGGGGCGGCCGAGGAGGGGCTTGCCCCCAAGCAAAGGGGCGCCCCATTAGGGCCCCCCAACCCTAGGCGCATGGGCCTGGGGGCGCCCAGCCCTCCAGGCTGGTTCCCTGCCCTTGTGGCCCATGAGGCCCTCCGAGGGGTGGCCCCTCCCGGTGGACCCTCGGAACCTCTCCGGTGGCCCCGGTACAATACCGATATGCCCCCGAAACTTTCCGGTGTCCGTATGACAACTTCCCATATATAAATCTTCACCTCCGGACTATTCCGGAACTCCTCGTGACGTCTGGGATCTCATCCGGGACTCCGAACAACATTCGGTAATCACATACAGGTCTTCCTAATAACCCTAGCGTCACCGAACCTTAAGTGTGTAGACCCTACGGGTTCGGGAGACATGCAGACATGACCGAGATGACTCTCTGGTCAATAACCAACAGCGGGATCTGGATACCCATGTTGGCTCCCACATACTCCTCGATGATCTCATCGGATGAACCACGATGTCGAGGATTCAAGCAACCCCGTATAATATTCCTTTTGTCAGACGGTATGTTACTTGCCCGAGATTTGATCGTCGGTATCCCAATACCTCGTTCAATCTCGTTACCGGCAAGTCACTTTACTCGTACCGTAATGCATGATCCGTGACCAGACACTTGGTCACTTTGAGCTCATTATGATGATGCACTACCGAGTGGGCCCAGTGATACCTCTTCGTGTCACGGAGTGACAAATCCAGTCTCGATCCGTGTCAACCCAACAAACACTTTCGGAGATACCTGTAGTGCACCTTTATAGTCACCCGATTACGTTGTGACGTTTGGTACACCCAAAGCACTCCTACGGTATCCGGGAGTTACACGATCTCATGGTCTAAGGAAGAGATACTTGACATTGGAAAAGCTCTAGCAAAGCGAACTACACGATCTTGTGCTATGCTTAGGATTGGGTCTTGTCCATCACATCATTCTCCTAATGATGTGATCCCGTTGTCAACGACATCTAATGTCCATAGTCGAGAAACCATGACTATCTTTTGACCAACGAGCTAGTCAACTAGAGGCTTACTAGGGACGTATTGTGTTCTATGTATTCACACGTGTATTACGATTTCCGGATAATACAATTATAGCATGAATAAAAGACAATTATCATGAACAAGGAAATATAATAATAATCCTTTTATTATTGTCTTTAGGGCATATTTCCAACAGTCTAGTTACATTGTGATGAATCGAACACCCATAGAGTTCTGATGTTGATCATGTTTTGCCCGCGGAAGAGGTTTAGTCAACGGATCTGCGACATTCAGATCCGTATGCACTTTGCAAATTTCTGTGTCTCCATCTTGAACATTTTCACGGATGGAGTTGAAGCGACGCTTGATGTGCCTGGTCTTCTTGTGAAACCTGGGCTCCTTGGCAAGTGCAATAGCTCCAGTGTTGTCACAGAAGAGTTTGATCGGCCCCGACGCATTGGGTATGACTCCTAGGTCGGTGATGAACTCCTTCACCCAAATTGCTTCATGCGCTGCCTCGAGGCTGCCATGTACTCCGCTTCACATGTAGATCCCGCCACGACGCTTCGCTTGCAGCTGCACCAGCTTAGTGCTCCACCATTCAACATATACACGTATCCGGTTTGTGACTTAGAGTCATTCAGATGCGTGTCGAAGCTAGCGTCGGCGTAACCCTTCTGACGAGCTCTTCGTCACCTCCATAAACAAGAAACATACTTTTCGTGTACTTCAGGATATTCTTGACCGCTGTCCGGTGTTCCTTGCCGGGATTACTTTGGTACCTACCTACCAAACTTACGGCAAGGTTTACATCGATGCGGTACACGCATGGCATACATAATAGATCCTATGGTTGAGGCATAGGGGATGACACTCATCTCTTCTTTATCTTTTGCCGTGGTCGGGCATTGAGCCGAGCTCAATCTTACACCTTGCAGTACAGTCAAAAACCCTTTCTTGGACTGATCCATTTTGAACTTCTTCAAAATCTTATCAAGGTATGTGCTTTGTGAAAGACCTATGAGGCGTCTCGATCTATCCCTATAGATCTTGATGCCTAATATGTAAGCAGCTTCTCCAAGGTCCTTCATTGAAAAACTTTTATTCAAGTAGGCCTTAATGCTGTCCAAGAGTTCTATATCATTTCCCATCAAAAGTATGTCATCTACATATAATATGAGAAATGCTCTGAGCTCCCACTCACTTTCTTGTAAACGCAGGCTTCTCCATAAGTCTGCATAAACCCAAACGCTTTGATCATCTCATCAAAGCGAATGTTCTAACTCCGAGATGCTTGCACCAGCCCATAAATGGATCATTTGGAGCTTGCATACCTTGTTAGCATTCTTAGGGTCAACAAAACCTTCCGGCTGCATCATATACAGTTCTTCCTTAAGATAGCCATTAAGGAATGCCGTTTTGACGTCCATTTGCCATATCTCATAATCATAGTATGCGGTAATTGCTAACATGATTCGGACGGACTTCAGCTTCGCTACGGGAGAGAAAGTCTCATCGTAGTCAACCCCTTGAACTTTCCGATAACCTTTAGCGACAAGTCGAGCTTTATAGATGGTAACATTACCATCCGCGTCCGTCTTCTTCTTAAAGATCCATTTGTTTTCTATCGCTCGCCGATCATCGGGCAAGTCTAACAAAGTCCATACTTTGTTTTCATACATGGATCCTATCTCGGATTGCATGGCTTCAAGCCATTTGTTGGAATCGGGCCCGCCATCACTTCTTCATAGTTCGAAGGTTCACCGTTGTCTAACAACATGATTTCTAGGACAGGGTTGCCATACCACTGGGTGTGGAACATGTCCTTGTGGACCCACGGGTTCAAGAGCAACTTGATCCGAAGTACCTTGATCATCTTCATTAATTTCCTCTCCAAGAGGTGTAGGCACCACAGGAACATTTTCTGAGCTGCACTACTTTCCGGTTCAAGAGGTAGTACTTCATCGAATTCTACTTTCCTCCCACTTACTCCTTTCGAGAGAAACTCTTTTTCCGAAAGGATCCGTTCTTGGCAACAAAGATCTTGCTCATGGATCTAAGGTAGAAGGTATACCCAATGGTTTCCTTAGGGTATCCTATGAAGACGCATTTTTCCGACTTGGGTTCGAGCTTTTCAGGTTGAAGTTTCTTGACATAAGCATCGCATCCCCAAACTTTTAGAAACAACAGCTTAGGTTTCTTCCCCAACCATAATTCATACGGTGTCGTCTCAACGGATTTAGACGGTGCCCTATTTAAAGTGAATGTAGCTGTCTCTAGAGCGTATCCCCAAAATGATAGCGGTAAATCGGTAAGAGACATCATAGATCGCACCATATCCAATAGAGTGCGATTACGACGTTCGGACACACCGTTATGCTGAGGTGTTCCAGGCAGCGTGAGTTGTGAAACGATTCCACATTTCCTTAAGTGTGTACCAAATTCGTGACTTAAATATTCTCCTCCACGATCTGATCGTAAGAACTTTATTTTTCGGTCACGTTGATTCTCTACCTCATTCTGAAATTCCGTGAACTTTTCAAAGGTCTCAGACTTGTGTTTCATTAAGTAGACATACCCTTATCTACTCAAGTCATCAGTGAGAGTGAGAACATAACGATATCCTCCATGAGCCTCAACGCTCATTGGACCGCACACATCGGTATGTATGATTTCCAATAAGTTGGTTGCTCGCTCCATTGTCCCGGAGAATGGAGTCTTGGTCATTTTGCCCATGAGGCATGGTTCGCATGTGTCAAATGATTCATAATCGAGAGACTCTAAAAGTCCATCGAATGGAGCTTCTTCATGCGCTTGACACCAATGTGACCAAGGCGGCGATGCCACAAGTATGTGGGACTATCGTTATCAACTTTACATCTTTTGGTATTCACACTATGAATATGTGTAATATTACGTTCGAGATTCATTAAGAATAAACCATTGACCATCGAGCATGACCATAAAACATATCTCTCATATAAATAGAACAACCATTATTCTCGGATTTAAATGAGTAGCCATCTCGCATTAAACGAGATCACGATACAATGTTCATGCTCAAACTTGGCACTAAATAACAATTATTGAGGTTTAAAACTAATCCCGTAGGTAAATGTAGAGGTAGCGTGCCGTGGCGATCACATCGACCTTGGAACCATTCTCGACGCCAAGATCGTCACCTCGCCCTTCGCCAGTCTCCGTTTATTCCGCAGCTCCTGGCGTGAGTTACAAATATGAGCAACGACACGGTATCAAATACCCAGGAGTTACTACGATCTTGGTAAGTTACACATCAATTACATGTATATCAAATATACCTTTAGTGTTGCCGGCCTTCTTGTCCGCTAAGTATTTGGGGCAGTTCCGCTTCGGTGGCCCTTCCCTTTGCAATAAAAGCACTCTGTCTCGGGCTTGGGTCCATTCTTTGACTTCTTCCGGCAACTTGCTTACCGGGCGTGCTTTATCCTTGCCGTCCTTCTTGAAGTTCTTCTTACCCTTGCCCTTCTTGAACTTAGTGGTTTTATTAACCATCAACACTTGATGTTCTTTCTTGATTTCAACCTCTCACGACTTCCGCATTGAGAATACTTCAGGAATGGTCTTCACCATCCCCTGCATATTGTAGTTCATCACAAAGCTCTTGTAGCTTGGTGGGAGCGATTGAAGGATTCTGTCAATGACCGCCTCGTCCGGAGGTTAATGTCCAATTTGGGACTGACGGTTGTGCAACCCAGACATTTTGAGTATGTGCTCACTAATGTAACTGTTTTCCTCCATCTTACAACTATAGAACTTGTCGGAGACTTCATATCTCGACCGGGCATGAGCTTGGAAAACCATTTTCAGCTCCTCGAACATCTCATATGCTCCGTGTTGCTCAAAATGCTTTTGGAGCCCGGTTCTAAGCTATAAAGCATGCCGCCTTTGAGCGAGGGAGTAATCATCAGACGAGACTTCCAAGCATTCATAATGTCTTGGTTCTGCAGGATGGTGCTTCACCTAAGCGGCGCTTCTAGGACATATTGTTTCTTGGCTGCTATGAGGATGATCCTCGGGTTAGGACCCAGTCCGAATAGTTGCTGCCATCATCTTTCAGCTTGGTTTTCTCTAGGAACGCGTTGAAGTTCATGTTGACATGAGCGTTGGCCATTTGATCTACAAGACATATTTTGCAAAGACTTTAGACTAAGTTCATGATAATTAAGTTCATCTAATCAAATATTTAATGAACTCCCACTCAGATTGACATCCCTCTAGTCATCTAAGTGTTACACGATCCGAGTCGACTAGGCCGTGTCCAATCATCACGTGAGATGGACTAGTCATCATCGGTGAACATCTCCATGTTGATCGTATCTTCCATACGACTCATGTTCGACCTTTCGGTCTCTTGTGTTCCGAGGCCATGTCTGTACATGCTAGGCTCGTCAAGTTAACCCTAAGTGTTTTGCATGTGTAAAACTATCTTACACCCGTTGTATGTGAACGTAAGGATCTATCACACCCGATCATCACGTGGTGCTTCGAAACGACCAACTTTAGCAACGGTGCACAGTTAGGGGGAACACTTTCTTGAAATTATTACAAGGGATCATCTTATTTACTACCGTTGCTCTAAGTAAACAAGATGCATAAACATAATAAACATCACATGCAATTATATAAAGTAGTGACATGATATGGCCAATATCATATAGCTCCTTTGATCTCCATCTTCGGGGCTCCATGATCATCTTATCACCGGCATGACACCATGATCTCCATCATCATGATCTCCATCATCGTGTCTTCATGAAGTTGTCACGCCAACGACTACTTCTACTTCTATGGCTAACGCGTTTAGCAATAAAGTAAAGTAATTTACATGGCGTTCTTCAATGACACGCAGGTCATACAAAAATAAGACAACTCCTATGGCTCCTGCCGGTTGTCATACTCATCGACATGCAAGTCGTGATTCCTATTACAAGAACATGATCTCATATATCACAATATATCATTCATCATTCATCACAACTTCTGGCCATATCACATCACATGACAATTGCTGCAAAAACGAGTTAGCCGTCCTCTAATTGTTGTTGCATCTTTTACGTGGCTGCAATTGGGTTCTAGCAAGAACGCTTTTCTTACCTCACGAATAACCACAACGTGATTTTGTCAACTTCTATTTACCCTTAATAAGGACCCTTTTCATCTAATCCGCTCCAACTAAAGTAGGAGAGACAGACACCCGCTAGCCACCTTATGCGACTAGTGCATGTCAATCGATGGAACCTGTCTCACGTAAGCGTACGTGTAAGGTCGGTCCGGGCCGCTTCATCCCACAATACCGCTGAAGCAAGAAAAGACTAGTAGCGGCAAGCAAGTTGACAAGATCTACGCCCACAACAAAATTGTGTTCTACTCGTGCAATAGAGAACTACGCATAGACCTAGCTCATGATGCCACTGTTGGGGAACGTTGCAGAAAATTAAAATTTTCCTACGGTTTCACCAAAATCCATCTATGAGTTCATCTAAGCAACGAGTCATGGGAGAGAGATTGCATCTACATACCACTTGTAGATTGCGTGCGGAAGCGTTCAAGGGAACGGGGATGATTGAGTCGTACTCGCCGTGATTCAAATCACCGATGACCAAGTGCCGAACGGACAGCACCTCCGCGTTCAACACACGTACGGAACGGACGACGTCTCCTCCTTCTTGATCCAGCAAGGGGGAAGGAGAGGTTGAGGAAGAAGGCTCTAACAAAGACCTGACGGGCGTGATGATGGTGGAGAGGCGATATTCGGCAGGGGCTTCGCCAAGCACTCAGCGGAGGAGGAGAAGTGTTGGGAGGGAGGGCTGCGCCTTGTATGGGTGTTGCAGCCCTCCCCACACCCCTCTATTTATAGGGGAAGGGGCAAGGGGGGCCGGCCCGTCTAGATGAGATCTAGAGGGGGGCGGCGGCCAGGGAGGGGGGCTTGCCACCCAAGCAAAGGGGGGCGCCCCTACTAGGGTTCCCCCCCCCCACCCAAGGCGCATGGGCCCAAGGGGCCCAGCCCTCCAGGCTGGTTCCCTGCCCTTGTGGCCCATGAGGCCCTCCGGAAGGGGTGGCCCCTCGGTGGACCCGGAACCCCTCCGGTGGCCCCGGTACAATACCGATATGCCCCCGAAACTTTCCGGTGTCCGTATGACAACTTCCCATATATAAATCTTCACCTCCGGACCATTCCGGAACTCCTTGTGACGTCCGGGATCTCATCCGGGACTCCGAACAACATTCGGTAATCACATACAAGTCTTCCTAATAACCCTAGCGTCACCGAACCTTAAGTGTGTAGACCCTATGGGTTCGGAGACATGCGAACATGACCGAGACGACTCCGGTCAATAACCAACAGCGGGATCTGGATACCCATGTTGGCTCCCACATACTCCTCGATGATCTCATCGGATGAACCACGATGTCGAGGATTCAAGCAACCCCGTATACTATTCCTTTTGTCAGACGATATGTTACTTGCCCGAGATTCGATCGTCCGTATCCCAATACCTCGTTCAATCTCGTTACCGGCAAGTCACTTTACTCGTACCGTAATGCATGATCCCGTGACCAGACACTTGGTCACTTTGAGCTCATTATGATGATGCACTACCGAGTGGGCCAGTGATACCTCTCCGTGTCACGGAGTGACAAATCGATCTCGATCCGTGTCAACCCAATGACACTTTCGGAGATACCTGTAGTGCACCTTTATAGTCACCCGATTACGTTGTGACGTTTGGTACACCCAAAGCACTCCTACGGTATCCGGGAGTTACACGATCTCATGGTCTAAGGAAGAGATACTTGACATTGGAAAAGCTCTAGCAAAACGAACTACATGATATTGTGCTATGCCTAGGATTGGGTCTTGTCCATCACATCATTCTCCTAATGATGTGATCCCGTTGTCAACGACATCTAATGTCCATAGTCAGGAAACCATGACTATCTTTTGACCAACGAGCTAGTCAACTAGAGGCTTATTAGGGACGTATTGTGTTCTATGTATTCACACGTGTATTACGA
The DNA here is from genome assembly GCA_021605145.1 of Aegilops bicornis. Classification (NCBI taxonomy): domain Eukaryota; kingdom Viridiplantae; phylum Streptophyta; class Magnoliopsida; order Poales; family Poaceae; genus Aegilops; species Aegilops bicornis. The sequence goes on along the minus strand of CM038670.1, from coordinate 766,856,779 downwards.
TTTCCGGATAATACAATTATAGCATGAATAAAAGACAATTATCATGAACAAGGAAATATAATAATAATCCTTTTATTATTGCCTCTAGGGCATATTTCCAACATCAGCGGCTTCCCCAGTTGCAGCATCACCGTATTCAGGGGGCACATAGTTGTCATCGTCCTCTTCTTCTTCGCTGTCTTCCATCATAACCCCTATTTCTCCGTGCCTCGTCCAAACATTATAGTGTGGCATGAAACCCTTGTAAAGCAGGTGGGTGTGAAGGATTTTCCAGTCAGAGTAAGACTTCGTATTCCCACATTTAGGGCATGGACAACACATAAAACCATTCTGCTTGTTTGCCTCAGCCACTTCGAGAAAATTATGCATGCCTTAATGTACTCAGAGGTGTGTCTGTCACCGTACATCCATTGCCGGTTCATCTGCATGCATATAATTATGTGTGTCAAAAATAAGAAAATTAGACAAGTATCTATCTAAAGTAAGAATTTTCTTTCTTTCGGAAAGAAGATAAGAACAAGAGGCTCACCACGTTGGTGTCGGCGACAAGATCGGCGCGGGCGATCGACGGCGGTGAAGACGGGGACAGGGCGTGACGGACCGCTAAACCTAGACAAATCTCGGGAAAAATGGAGCTCGGAGGTCGAGCTACGAGAGGAGAAAGCTTAACTAGTGTGGCTCGGAAATTTCATCGAACACCTCATGTGCATAGGAGGTGAGCTAGAGCACCCAAATGCCCTCCCCTCGTCGGGCAGAAAAAACAGAGCACTGTGGAGTGCTCTGCCGCGGCGATGGGGTATATATAGGCAACTTATTTGTCTCGGTTCGTGGCTGGAACCGGGACTAAATCTCCCCCTTCTGTCCCGGTTCTAGTCACGAACCGGGACCAATGGCTGTGGGCCAGGAGCGCGGCCCATTGGTCCCGGTTCATGCCAAGAACCGGGACAAATGGGTCCAGACGAACCGGGACCAATGCCCACGAGGCCCCGGCCGGCCCCCTAGGCTCATGAACCGGGACGAATGCCCCCATGGGTCCCGGTTCGTGCAGAACCGGGACTAATGGGCTTGCCAGGCCCGAACCAAAGCTATGTTTTCTACTAGTGAAGCTTCTATCTCGCTAAAAGCAAGACATACCCGTGCCTGCACTTTAAGCGTCTAATCGCCTTTGTCATGCACACCCAGGCCATGTCCCATTAGCGCGCCTCGTCCACTCGCTAGACCGTCGCTTGCTCACTACTATTACAGGAAAAATCCCTCCAAGTTTAATTTCATTGTAAGAAGAATTCTCATCGTGCTTTAAAACTTGATATGATGAAGGCTTATGAGCGAATCGACTGCTATTATTTGAGAGCAATCATGTTGAAAATTGGCCTTCATCCTAGCTGGGTGGAGAAAGTTATGAAGGGAGTTACATCAATATCCTTTTCTGTGTTGCTGAATGATGGGAAGCCTGGGGAATTCCAACCAACAAGAGGTTTAAGGTAGGATGACCCAATTTCACCTTATCTTTTTCTGCTACCAGCAGAAGGTTTTTCATGTCTTCTCAAAGCTAAAAGTATAGATGACAATGTCAAGGGAGTGGTAGTTGCACCGGCTGCCCCACCGGTGAACCACCTCCTTTTTGCTGATGATAGCTTGTTGATGATAGCTTTAGTGGAGTGCAGAATGTTGAAGTGCGTGTGGGCACTAGTTGATGACCTGCTCCTGGAACATATGATTGCCTACAGATTAAATGATGCACGGCTATGGTTGACAACTCTCCAGGAATCTATGAGTGAAAAGCAATTTGCAAAGATGCTAGTCACTTTGTGGGAAATTTGGTGGGCGAGGCAGAAGGCCAAACATGAGCAAGTTTTTCAGAGTCCACTGCCCACATTGGCATTTATAAATAAGTATATAGATGATCTTGACTTGGTGCTGCAATGGAAGCAGATGAAAGTTGGTTTCACGCAGCAGAGGCAGAGGATATGGATTAAACCACCTGAGGGAGTTATGAAAATCAATGTAGATGATGTTGTATCCCGGAGTGGTACTACAGGAGCATGCTTAGTGATATGCAGAGATGACAGGGGCAAGTTTGTGGGTGCTTCAGGCCAAAGCTTTGAAGGATTGGTGGATCCTGGGATCCTTGAAGCAAAGGCTTGCTCGAAAGCTCTCGCTCTTGCGGCTAATTTAAATCTAAGCTATGTTATTGTGTCTACAGATTTTTAAGCGACGATTAATCATTTGAGGAACAATTTTCGTGGCCCATCATCAATGAATATTGAGAAGATCAAGATGAACCTTATTGCTTCTCCGGATGTGGAGATAGTGCATGAAGGACGTGAAGGAAATTTTGAAGTTGATCTCTTGGCGAAAGCAGCTACTACGCTGCCAGTTGGCAGTCATGTGTGGCTTTTAAACACCCCGGACATTATTTGTATCGATGACATTGTTGAGTTTTAACTAAAGCGGGGTTTCATCTAAAAAAAGTGTTACACGAAAAGTCCAGCAACTATTGGTTCAGGAAAAACTGGCTTCCATTTTTCATAGATTATTTTTCTTTTGTATATACAAAAGAGGTTCATGGATTTAGAAAAGTTCACTAATTTTAAAAATGTTCACACATTTCAACTACAGTTCAGAAATTATTGGAATATTCATGAATTCAAAAAAATAAAAGTGAAAAAATCGAGATTTCAAAAATGATCACAAAATATTCGAAAAGTTAGCTAATTGAAAAAAAGGAACTTTTAGAAGACAAGAACAAAAAATCGAGTAAAACGTGGAAAAAATACAAAAAAATAGAAAAACCAAGCCAGAATCTTCTGCAAGCTTCCCCAAACCGGTGGGAGGTACACTGGAAACACAGTTCCCTAAAATGGCCGGCCCATTAGGACAACACAATGCCCTAAATGTGCCGTTCTTACACTTAGCACACTATTTTGCGCCTTAAGCTCCAAAGAGCCCCTCACCCCCCCCCCCCCCCCCCAATTGTTTAGACACACTCTGCTTTATAACTTCACAATAATTATTTCAGAAATATGATATGAGTCATGACGAATATTTAGCTAGATTATGAGCCTCATATTTGATGATCACCTTCATGGACAATGGAAGGGGACATATACTCGGTTGATAAGATGCAGAGCTCTCTCACAATGTTGCCATGCTTAATAGTGTCCCACCCTGCATAGCTTATGCTGTAAGGAGTGATTGCATGGACATTTTAATTGATTAATATATGTGTAGGTCGGATGGTTAGGTTCCATGTGGTGGAATCAACCCATCAGGGTTCAAGTCCTAGACTTGGCGTTGGTGCTCTCATTTTTTTGGATTTACTTCAGGCTTTTCGGCTATGTTCGTTCAGTAGGAGGAGACGTTCCCGTCGATTATAAGGCACCTGCGATGACTTCTTCAATCTCAAGATATTGTATCGACTCAGTATTCTGGAGGTGCTCGTAGGGATAGTATGTGCGTGCCTGCATTTATATGGGTGAGTGTATGTGCGTGGGTTGTGAGGATCTGCAATTGTACCGTGTTCAACAAAAAGATATGGGTAGATTAAAAAAAAACAATGTTGACATGCTTACCTCTAGAGCCCACAACGATGTTATTGATATCTTCTTTTTAACCAAAGGTGACTCTCAAGTGTTGGAGCAGCATACCTCTCACAGAGTGATAACATGACGAGAAGCAAGAGCCTCCAGAAACGTTCGGTCGTTTACGCCGGGAAACATCATCACAAAGGATCCGAAGAACGTTCCTGAATGATGCCGCAACCACACTGATAGCGTCACAATTGTTATTTGTGAAAATTGCGCCATCCACATTGACTTTCGGCACAACACCTGGAGGGAGAGGAAACCAACTTGAAGGGATTGGCATGTTCCATCGTTGGTGTTGTTTCTTGCAAGGACCCAAGGTCCCTTGCATAGTTAGTAACGAATATGTGAATCAACAGTGGACTTTGATGCTCTCTTTCAAGGATTAAATCTCAGGTATTGTACCCACTTTGTCTAGTGGGTGTGGACTGGCTCAGCTTTCCTGTCTTTTCCTATTTCTTTTCTTGTTATTTGGTTTGGTTTTCTAAGTGTGTTTTTTTACTGCCCTTTTTTCTCCTCTTTTTCCAAGTTTTTTTGTTTCTTTCTTTTCTTTTCATGCTTCCCTTTTTTTCATTTTTCTTATTTTTCGTTTTCTTTATTCATTTTTGTTTTCTGCTTTACAAATAAACTGGCAATCATGTCCCCCCTTTTTTTATTTTATATAGATTCTCTTGGTTCCTTTTTTCATCATGTATTACACAAATGTACATCACATATTCAAAATTATTCGTTGTGTATTTAACAATGGTTTATTGTCTGTTAAAATGTATTGTGTATTAAGAAATGTTCATCGTGTGTTTAAAAAATGTAGAGGTGTATTTAATAATGTTCATATGTATTTTAAAAATATTAACCATGTTCTTCAACCATACAAAAAAACATGTTCTCCATATCTCTCCCTAATAATAAAGCACGGATTGGGTCTCCGGGTTCACCGTCGCGGCGTTTTTGCATAAAGATCCCTGTGATTTACGGTATTCAACCCACCGTCCGTATACAAGTCAACCGAACCGGTATATGGACGAGGTAAAAGAAAAAAATCACCCTACCTCCCGATCCCATCTCGACCTCCAGCCTCCAGCGCGCCGCCACCCTCCCCCCGTCGCCCGCGCCGCCACCCTCCCCCGTCGCCCGTGCCGCCACCGACGCCGCGGCCGTTGGCAGCTCCCCCGCTCATGCTACTATGGTGCCACGAAGACAAACCGCAATGCCTACGACCCTGACTCCCTCCCGCGCCGCCACTCCGGCAGCCCCTACCACCGACGACCACCACTGGTGCGCCTTCCTCTCTCAAGACTCCAGCTCCCCAGCGCCTCTCCCTCCTTTCCCCTGGGTCCAGGACCACCAGCTTGGTTGAATTCCCCGTCGCCGCAGGTCATGGTTGGCCGCGCCGCCGCCCCTGGTCGACCCGAACGCCGCGGCGGACAGCGGGCTGCTGTGCTGATGCACCGGGGTGTAGCGCAGCTCGGCGGCCTGGCTGCTGTGGTGGTGTTGGTCGCGGAGGACGGGGAACCAGCGGCAGGGAAGGCCCGACCTCTGCATACAATGTCGACCTTAATTACAGATGTTTCTGTGTTTGTTTTGCATGAAGTGGACTGCTTGCTAGAGAGAGGATTCAGAGATTAGGCCATGCAGATCTTTGGTGTCCACAGGTCATGATGTTTTCAGCAACAGTATATTCAGTTCAGAAATTGTCAAACTCTGTCTTACACCATGATTGATACATGGAGTATTTCTTGTGGGAACCTAGGTAAACCAAACAAATCAATTAGAGAAGTGGTAATTTGGGTCATAATATATGCATGAAAAATGAATGTATTTATGCATATATTATCATAAATAAACCTGAATATAAACTACTTTCCCCGTTGCAACGCACGGGAGTTTGTGCTAGTATATTTAAAAATGCACAAGTATATTACAAAAATTTACATCACTTGCTAAAAATAGCCATCACGTATATTACTAAAATTTACATCAAAGGTTCAACATTTGCACCTTAAACTAAGTCATGTTTGAGAACAAATAGCCACCGCAAAGAGGAATGTGAGGGCGTCATTGTCGGAATTCACCATGCGCAAAAAACGTTGGCCAATGGTCTTTATTTCTTCTCGATCTTCCACTTTACAAACTGACGCCATAGCGCAGGCATATATATGCACACGTATGACTCTAGAACTAACCATGACGGCTAGACCTAGTCGGACTCGGCCTGTTTATATTTTCCTAATACTGTGAACACACGGGCAACCTTGATTCCAATTTGGACATATTACTCAAAATAAGCTATCTAAGCGTACTCGAATACTACTTGTTGCATGCAAGCCGGACACAGTAGGAAATTAACCTACTAGTATTACACAAACTACTACACCAACATGAACAAGACTAATTGTAGTACCCAGCGTGCATACCAACCGGATATACTAGTACACTAACTAATCTAATTACGTGACAGTGAATCAGTAATCATGTTGAGAGGCACTGCTACAAGCCAGACGCCGCTATATGATCATGATAAACGCAAAAATTGAAATGTAGATGATCAACCGTTTGTCCTATGGACTGGACTAGTCACTACAGGAAACTTTGTCCAATATTTCCTTCGTGAGAAGAGGACAGCTTGCAACCAAATGCCTGAATCCACCAGTCGGCATAACAGCCTGTAGCACATTTCATGGAGCCACGAATCCAATAGTCTCGACGTCAATGCTTTGTTGGAGTTGTGTCGAATATAGTGTACGAGGTAGGTTATAGTTGGACTTGTAGTTGTATTGTGTTTAGATAGGATATGGAGTCGTGTCCTAGTAGGACACTTGTATCCTAGGCCTCTCATATATAGCGGGGGTAGACACACGATGTAACCTATGCCAACATAATAGCACAAAGGCAAGGGGGAGCCGGCGGCATGTGCGGCGCCCGGGTGGCCGGTATGCGGTATTGTGACGGTGTCACGGGGAGGAGCGCCCGTAGTCAGGCCCCGGGGATGTAGCCATATCGGTGAACCTCGTTAACAAATCTCGGTGTCGTGCTCGTGTGATTGCTTGGTCCTCGAATGATCAATTGTATGCCTCGGATTTATTCTAACAAGTGGTATCAGAGCTAGGTTATTCGGAGGTCGTTGTGTTGATCAAGAGGTGGCCGAACCGTGGGTTGATTTCGTTCGTCGTGAACGACGTGCGTGGATATCGGCATAATCAGACAGCGGCGGAAAAGAAGCAATGGGAAGCTAGCAGAGTTCTCGACGAGATCAGAAAGCAGCAACAAGGGACGTGCGGCGATCGATCTGGATCAATCGGGCGAGTGTACAAGCGCGCGTGCGCATGGCAGCCTCGGCGAGGCGAGGCGATACGGCCAAAGGCTCAGTTGGACGCGGCTGGATGGACGGCCGCTTGCTAGCCCATGGCTGCTGACTGGTACGCGCTGGGCTACCCTGATGGTTGAGATAGCTGGCTTGTTCGCTGGTGGCACGGCGGCAGAGACTTTAGAGATTTGTTTGGACCAAAACGGAGACCGAGTCTCCACGTGACACGGAGATAGGCAGGCAAATCAATCGGCGGAAGGAGAAAATCCATCAGCGAAACAGGGGCTTGGCAAAAGCAATAGCTAGCGTCAGGAGTTGTGCATAGGAGCTACGTGAAAAGACCAAGTTTGGTTGGATTTTGCTATTAATACATGGGGGTGTACCTCATCAGGTTTTGCTCATGTACTTGAGGCATTGCAGTGGAAGCTCGGTTAATTTTCACAGTGTCAGTCATACGAAGAGCTATGGCGCCAACGGGTACCTAGTTTGAGGTGGAGAAGTTCACGGAATTGAAAACCTTGGGTTATGACAGACACGGGTGAAAGATTTATTGGAACAACAGGGATGCTTGAAGGTGTTGCGGGAAGTCATGCCAGCTGAGATGAAATTATCATGTGATGGATGGAAATTCGTGAAGATGATTTGGGAGCCTTGAGCGTGTCATACAGTCGAACGAGTTCGGCTGGGTCGGACTAGGCAGTCTAACGGATCGACTCAAGTCGGTTGGTACAGAAGACGGTGGTGGAATCGGCGACGACGACATAGGTGCGTGATGCTGATAGTGACCGACTTCTGGGCGTGGAAACACGTGGCGCATGTCAGAGGGCTTGTGTGGCTTCGACAAGACTATGGCGCGGGGTTGATTCAAGATGGTGTATACACGGAGCTTGAAGTTGACGGGGCGCGTGGGTGGACTGATCATCTACCACGGAGTCATGTTGAAGGTGGAGCTGGAGTCTGGAAGACTTCACTCGGTGCTGATTGAGGGGCTATGGCGTAAGAGCTCAGAGAGTCGAAGCCTATTCAGCGTGAAAAGCGAGTGACATGCAGTTCGGACTGGAACTCAGTGGTCTGATGGAAGCGTGGAACTCGTCATCGGTCGGTGATGATCGGTGGAACTCTGCAGTGGAGGTTGAGTGGTGTGGGTCCATGACCCTTGAGACTCGACCGGGACAGTGAAGGCTCGACGCGGTAATAGCGGCGAGGCGTGCGGTATGCACGGGACATGGAGACGAGCCAGGGCTCTGGTGGTCATACATGTGGTGAGACAACTGTGAATTTGACTCAGGATGACTATAAGGAATGGTGAAATTCCTTCAAGTTTCAGACGGTGATCGAGAAAGGAGCGGTGATGTTGAGTTCAGGTAACTCTTATGTGTGACACCCAATACGTGAGTTGTTCACTTTCACACAGGTCAGTGATCGGTGTGTGATGGCGTTGACGGATACTCTGGAAGTTGGGAGCGCAAACTAGAGTAACAAGGAACTTAATTTTGCTCGAGTGTTGACTGTGGTCAAGAAAAAAAGGACTACAAGTTGCAGGTGGAGTCGCATGGAGTCTTTGGAGTAGCAGCGGTACTCATGGGATAAGCTCAAGTCCAATGTACATGGAAGTTTGACGCATGGACAAATCCAGGGTGGTGGGGTATATTCGCCAAGGTGGAGTTTGTTGGAGTTGTGTCGAATATAGTGTGCGAGGTAGGTTATAGTTGGACTTGTAGTTGTATTGTGTTTAGATAAGATATGGAGTTGTGTCCTAATAGGACACTTGTATCCTAGGCCTCTCATATATAGCGGGGGTAGACACACGATGTAACCTATGCCAACATAATAGCACATGCGCGCAAGGGGGAGCCGCGGCATGTTGCGCAGGTGGCCGGTGTGCAGTATTGTGACGGTGTCACGGGGAGAAGCGCCCGTAGTCAGGCCCCGGGGATGTAGCCATATCGCTGAACCTCGTTAACAAATCTCGGTGTCGTGCTCGTGTGATTGCTTGGTCCTCGGATGGTCAATGGTATGCCTCGGATTTATTCTAACAAGCTCTTACAGAGCTTGCCTTCACAAAGCACCCTTAGACTGTTCACAGTGAAGAGTAATATAGAGTAGTAACATATGAGTGGTATCATGTCATTTATTAGGCTATAGACTTATTATGTCTTGAAATATGTGATGTTACAGTAACTAGCTATGTTATTACAAACTCCTTTTTCCTCATTAATTAGCTGCCACATAAGTAATCTTGTATTGAAATGTATGATATTACTAGTCAAGTTACTCCTATCTAGTCGGCAGCGACCAGCAAGTACACAAAACCACAGCCGTTGTTCAAGTACTAGCAGGTATACAAAAAGCGTGTGTGAAACCAGCAAGTACACAGAATTATCCCATCATCAATGTTTACTCAGAACGAAATCAAAGCTGCATACAGCGTAACAGTTCATAAAGGACTACAAGCCAAACTACAAAGTACAGAGAACATAAACGAGATAATTGCAAACTTATTACCATAGTAATAAAGCGCACGCAGACGCAATATATGGCATGGCTAAGAGTACTACTAGTAGAGCCCTCAAATCCTCAAACCCCTAAAAATAACTGCTTTTTTACAGTTTTCACGGAAAAAACGCCGTAGACTAGAACCTCTAAACCCTCAAACCCGTAAAAAATTTTAGAGGTCCAACCCTCAAACCAGTTTCCAATCCAGAGAAGTAGGGGTTGAGAGGAAAATCGCCCCCCCCAACCACTTTTCGCTCGCTCGCTCGCTCCCTCGTTCTTGCTGGAGCCAACTGCTCCTCCTCCCGGCCTCCTTCTCCGGCCATGGAGGGCCCGCCGCCCGGCGCCTCTCCCGACCGCCTCCCGCCCCGCCTCGCTCGCCACGGCTGCCTGCCCGCCCGGCCCCGTCCCTTGACCGCCTCGCCCGCCCGCCCCGCCCGCCCGTCGCCTACGTGGTGGCGGCGACCCACGTCCGGGCGGCGGGCGGGCGGGCGGGCCGCGCCTCCTCCCGCCTCCTGTGCTCCCGCCCGGCTCCGTCCCCGGCGCCGCCCGCCACGCCGCGCCGCCCCCAAGAAGAGTCGGCGAAGGTGGCGGCCGTGGGCCTCGAGGGGCTTCGGCCAAGGTCGTCGGCTCGTCCCGGCCGTGAAGAAGCCGCGGAAGAAGCCCGCCCGCGACGCTGCCCCGCCCATCACCGTCGCCCGAACCTCCTCCCGCCGAGCACGAGGTGTTCGAGGAAATGGCAACCCCATCCTCGTGATTTATGTGTGATTTATGTGATTTGGTGCAGTTTACGGGTTGGGTTTGAGGGTTCTAGTATTTGCCCCTGTTTTTCAACCCTTAAAAGTGTCAAAAAGTGGCACTTCTCAACCCTTAAAAGTGCTTTAAGGATTTGAGGGTTTGAGGGTTCTACTAGTAATGCTCTAATGGCTTCGAATAGAGCCGGACAGCTCTCGCAAAAAAAAAAAAGTAGAGCCGGACAGATAATCTGTAAGCAGCGCATCCTTTTCGCCTCAAGTCCAGTCTTGGCATGCTTGGATTTCTTCAGGGGTGCGCCGCTAAGTTGCGGATAACAGATTATCTTGCTGTCTCGCAGAATCGGCAGCAGAGGCGGCGGCGGAATGACACGTCTCCCCTCAGTGTAGGGCTCTCCGATCACTGTGAGAACGCACCGGATAATGAAGCTCCCTTTGTTTTCGAGCGACACTGATCTCAGCCTCGATCTGTCGACGAACTGAGGATAGCCCCGATAAATGCATTCGGCCGTAAAGGTATACTCTATCTCGTCAAACTTCGTAACCTGTACACCATCTTTGCCCAGCAAGTTCAGTGTGAACCTTGCTCTCACATCCTTTTCCGGGCTGAGGCAGTTCAAGAACGCCGAAGCGTTGCCAAAACTGCCTGTCTCACGCCGTCCGGGAAGAAACTGATTGTCCACTTGAAGCCACCGACGATGAAGACGGTCGAGCTAACGAGCTCTTCAACGCCGATGCCTTCTAGCAGCGGGTAACTGGTGATCTCGAAATCATGCGTTGAGGTGAAGCTCGGGGCGATGCATCTTGACAAGGTCTTGGGCAGGCACTGTGCATGGCTAACTGCAGAGGTGGAGTTGGTGGCCATGGCGGAAACAAAAGAGGAATGCGAGGTGTGTCGCAGGCTAGCTAGCAGATCTTCGTACATATGCGCCTACTTATACGGCTTTTCTAGCTGAGGGAAGCGAAGGCGCGGCGCACGCTTCAATGGAGACTTGGAAGTCGTTTAGTTTCCCGGTGAGCGGGCATTAACACGGAATGCATGCCGTCGTTTGAACTCGTCGCACTGGAACAGAAACGAAATTCAGTCGATTCAAGATGAATTAACTCCGTGTTATCGAAAAAGGCTTCCGCCCTATTTTATATATAAAATAAAGATCACGTTAGTGTTCACATGCCATCATTCATTAGCCAAGGGATGTGAAAGACACAGGATGACACTGGTGGAAAAACAGGCTTCCGTCCAGCCCCATAAGTCGCGAAGCTGTAGGAACCGCGACTAATGGGACCTTTAGTCGCGGTTCTGGAGGTGAACCGCGACCAAAGGCTCGGGGCCTGTGGCTCGGTGGCCAACTGGTGCACGTGAGGGGCTTTAGTCGCGGTTGGCCAGACAACCGCGACTAAAGGCCTTCGGCACCTTTTTAGTCACGGTTTGCCGTGCCAACCGCAACTAAAGCCCCTCCCTATATATACCCATCCAGCAGCCAACACTTAGCCATTTGGAGCCATTCTCTTCACAAGTGGGTGTAGGTTTGCTTTTGGTTCCTCTTATGCACATAAGGTGTTTGATGAAATGCCCCAAGAGCATGAAAGAAACATGACATGAAGTGTTGGAGCCACACTCTTCGATCGCGGTTAGCAACTTGATGAACCTTTGATGTGTCAATATGCATGTGTGTAGTTCATTGTTTAATTTATATTGTTTGTAGCTAGTTAGTTTAACAAATGCATGATGGTTAATTATATATTTTATATTATAATAATGCAGATGAATCGGCAATGGATGTACGGTAACCGACTCTCCGGCGAGTTCACTACGGGTTTGAAAGATTTCCTCGTAGTGGCTAATGCGAACAAGCGGGGGGTTTTGTTATCTGTCCATGTGTTATCTGTAAGAATGAGAAGGGTTACTCTTCCTCAAGAGTTGTTCACATGCATCTGCTTGAAGGGTTTCATGCCAAGCTATAATTGTTGGACCAAGCATGGAGAAAGAGGGGTTATAATGGAAGAAGATGAAGAAGGGATGATTTCATCGATGAAAGCTATCTTGCTCATTTCGGTGATACTTTCATGGAGGATCTTTGAAGGTGAAGGGAAGGTGAAGAAGAGGCACGTGATGATCCCGTTGATGATCTTGGTCGGACCATTGCCGATGCACGGAGACGCCGCTAAACCGAAAAGGAGAGGGAGAATTTGGATCGCATGTTAGAGGATCACGAAAGGCGCTTGTACCCGGATGCGATGATGGTCTGAAAAAGCTGGGCTGCACTGGATTTGCTGAAATGGAAGGCGAGGCAGGTGTAGCTGACTCGGCATTTGAAAACTTGCTGAAAATATTGAAGAATATGTTTCCAAAGGATAACGAGTTGCCCGCCAAGACGTCTGAAGCAAAGAAGGTTATACGCCCTCTAGGTTTAGAGGTTACGAAGATACATGCATGCATCAACGATTGCATCCTCTACCGCGGTGAATACGAGAATTTGAATGAATGCCCGGTATGCACCGCATTGCGTTATAAGATCGAGGCGATGACCACGGTGACGATGTTGAGGGCCGAAACCCGGAAGAGGGTTCCCGCCAAGGTGATGTGGTATGCTCCTATAATACCACGGTTGAAACGTCTGCTCAGGAACAAAGAGCATGCCAAGTTGTTGCGATGGCACAAAGAGGACCGTAAGTCGGACGGGAGTTGAGACACACCGCAGATGGAACGCAATGGAGAAAGATCGACAGATGGTTCAAAGATTTTGCAAATGACGCAAGGAACATAAGATTTGCTCTAAGTACGGATGGCATGAATCCTTTTGGCGAAAGCGTAGCTCCAGCCATAGCACTGGCCCGTGACTCTATGCATCTACAACCTTCCTCCTTGGTTGTGCATGAAGCGAAAGTTCATTATGATGCCGGTGCTCATCCAAGGTCCGAAGCAACCCGGCAACGACATCGATGTGTACCTAAGGCCATTAGTTGATGAACTTTTACAAATTGTGTGGGTGGTGTCCGTGTGGGATGAGCACAAACAAGAGGAATTTGACCTACGGCGTTGCTTTTCAGAACCATCAACGATTGGCCTGCTCTTAGTAACCTTTCGGACTGTCAAATAAGGGATACAATGCATGCACGCACTGCTTACATGAGACCGAAAGTGTACATTTGCCAAATTGTAAGAAGAACGTGTACCTTGGGCATCGTCGATTTCTTCCAAAATTCATCCGAAGAAAGAAAGGCAAGCATTACAACGGCAAGGCAGATCACCGGCCGAAGCTCGCGAACGACCGGTGCCGAGGTATTTGATATGGTCAAGGATTTGAAAGTCATCTTTGGAAAGGGTCTGGCGGACAATCAGTTCGAAGGGAGCCGACGGGCACGCAGCCATGTGGAAGAAGAAATCTATATTCGGGAGCTAGAATATTGGAAAGTCCTAGATGTCCGCTGCAATCGACGCGTGATGCACGTTACGAAGAATATTTGCGTGAACCTCCTAAGCTTCTTGGGCGTATGGGAAGACAAATGATACAAAGGAAGCACGGCAGGGACCAAAGAACGTTTGAAAGACCACGATGACCGGCATCCGGAATGGTTTCAAGGTCGTGCTGCTACGCTCGACCAAAGAAGAGAAGGTCATCTTTTTTGAATGCCCGAGCAGTATGAAGGTTCCGTCTGGATTCTCGTCCAATATAAAGGGAATAATAAACATGGCGGAGAAAAAGTTCCAAAACCTGAAGTCTCACGATCGCCACGTGATTATGACGCAATTGCTTCCGATTGCTTTGAGGGCTCTCGCGGAAAATGTTCGAGTAGCCATTGTGAAGCTATGTGCATTCCTCAATGCAATCTCTCGAAGGTAATCAATCCGGAAGTTCTACCACGGTTACGTAACGATGTGATCCAATGTCTTGTCGATTTCGAGTTGGTGTTCCCGCCATCCTTCTTCAATATTATGACGCACCTCCTGGTTCACCTAGTCGAAGAGATTTTCGTTCTCGGTCCTGTATTTCTACACAATATGTTCCCCTTCGAGAGGTTCATGGGAGTATTAAAGAAATATGTTAGTAACCGTGCTAGGCGAAGGAAGCATCGCCAAGGGCTATGGAAATGAGGAGGTAATTGAGTTTTGTGTTGACTTTGTTCCTGACCTTAAGCCGATTGGTCTTCCTCGATCGCGCACGAGGGGAGACTAAGTGGAAAAGGCACGATCGGAATGAAATCAACGATATGTATGGACGGCCATTCTCCTGATCAAGCACACCACAATCAGATCGACCAATTCCAGCTTGGTGGCTCCGTACTTTGAGAAACACAAGAATATTTTACGCTCGACAACCCGGGAAGCCCGAATCCTGGATTAGGAAGGCCCACATGGAGACTTTCGCAGTTGGTTGAGAAAACATTTAATGAATGACAATGATGTTGTAGATCAGCTGTACATGTTGGCCAAGACACCATCTTCGACTATAACGACTTTCCAAGGGTACGAGATAAATGGGAATACATTTTACACGATCGCCCAAGATAAAAAGAGCACCAACCAAAACAGTGGTGTCCGCTTTAATGCAGCAACCGAGAATGGGCAAGAGGTCACATATTATGGTTACATAGAGGAGATATGGGAACTTGACTATGGACCCTCCTTTAAGGTCCCTTTGTTCGGTGCAAATGGTTCAAGCTAACAGGAGGTGGGGTAAAGGTGGACCAGCAATACGGAATGACAATGGTGGATTTCAACAATCTTGGTTACCTTGACGAACCATTCGTCCTAGCGAAAGATGTCGCTCAGGTTTTCTATGTGAAGGACATGAGTAGCAAACCGAGGAAGCGGAAAGATAAGAAAGCGATCAAGACATCATGCGATGATCCAAAGCGCCACATTGTTCTTTCAGGGAAAAGAAACATCGTGGGAGTGGAGGACAAGATGACATGTCAAGATTATAATATGTTTGCTGAAATTCCGCCTTCAAAGTGAACACCGACCCAAGCATTAAGTTAAATGATGAGGATGCTCCATGGATACGCACAATCGTAAGCAAGCAGGGACACAAGGGAAGAAATGATGTGTAATAATTTATTGTACCAAACTTTGTTGAATGGATCATGTGAATTATATTACCCGTGATGTGTTTGGTGTCCATTTTCAATGATTCGAGATACCACCGATGATACATGAAATTTGGAGTGATTTAGTCATACTCACGCCTAGGCGTATAATATGCATACTCGTAGTCTTCATAGCCGCCGTTGCCGTTGTAATCGGGTAGTCAAGGGTAGTTCGAGGCGCAAAGCTCCTCCACCACCGGTAGGTTAGAGTGGTGCGGTGGAAGCCATGAGAGAGTGATGAGAGATTGTAGAGATGTGATAATGCTGGCCAAGCCGGGCTACATATATATGTAGTGAGAAATGGCGGAAAAATGGGAGCGGGAAGACAGGAGGCGGAAGAAAGTGGCGGAAGAAAGAGGCGGGAAGACAGGGAAGAAATGGCGGGAAAACCCTAAACTCATGCGGCCTTTAGTCGCGGTTGGGCAGGCGACCAGCGACTAAAATAGCAACAATAAGTATTTTGTTGTAAGTAGAAACAAAATAAAATAAATAAAGCAACAAAGAAAACAAAAAAGTGTTTTCAAATTTGAAAACTAATGGCACTAACAGAAAAGTTTATAATTTTTCTAAAACTAAAAGCAAAAAGAATTAAAAATAAAGCGAAAAACAACAAAAATAAATAATAATGCAGAAAACAAAACAAAAAAACTGGAAAAAAATAGTGCCGCCTCTTTGGACCCCCACGGCTGAATACGACTAGAAACCCTACATGGGCCAGATTCAGTCCCAGGAGGCCAAGTAGGCCCACAGCACATAGCTAGTGACAGATTAGGCTGAAGCCTCAGGTTGAGAGGAGCTCGAGAGGGTGGCGCAGCAGCTTATAAACCACTCTCGAGCTCTCTCAACTAGCGAGGTGGGACTAAACTTTTGGGCGCAAGCACAAGGCCTTTAGTCGCGGTTGGGCGACCAGCGATTAAAGGTGCCCTTTAGTCGCTGGTCGCTTGCCCAACCGCGACTAAAGGGGGGCGCGGAACGCAAAAACCGCCAAAACCCTTTAGTCGCGGTTGGGCAGGCGACCAGCGACTAAAGGGCACCTTTAGTCATGGGTCTCGCCGCCAACCGCGACTAAAGAAACTATAAATACAAGCCCTCGGCGCCGCCCGCCGTTTCTCGCTGTTAAATCTCTGCCGCGCCCTCGGCGCGCGCCGCCCGTCGCCCTCGCCCTCAGCGCCCGCCCGTCGCCCTCGCCCTCGCGCCGCCGTCGCCCTCGCCCACAGCCTTGCAGCGCGCCGGCGGCCTCGCTGCTTTCATTGGTGCCTCACCTCGCCTCTCCGTCCCCTCCCACGGCGCCCGGCACCTCCTCGATCCGTCTTTGGAGCGAGGCATGACCCAGTGGCGCTCCGTCGCGGTGCTCGTGCTTTCGCGGTGAAACGCGCACCGTAGCGTTATCCGCGCGCCCGTCGCCGCTTCGTGCCACTACTTGTTGCATACGCCGCCGTCCGCTCCGCCCGCAGCCCCGTGCGCTGCTCGCCTTCTTCACTAACGCGGCGCCGCCTCGCCGGGACCGATCCGTGCCGTCCGCTACCTCGCCGCCTGGCTGCCTCCTTGTCGCCGGTGGCGCGCCGAGGCCATCGCCTGAGCTCGCCCGGTGGCGCTGTGGCAGCGCCGTGAGCCCACAAGTCCGCACGCCAAGACGCCCGTTAGGCCCCTCCGGCCATCGACAAGCAGGGCCAGCCTGAAATGTAAAGAAAAAAGCAGGAAAAAAATATATTAATTAAAATTATTAATTAATTAACCAATTAATTAACTTAATTAATCTTGTTAATTAATCTAACTAACCCTGTTAATTAACCTTAATAACCTAATTAGATAAAAGGTCAATGATGACGGGCCCCACCGCCTCGTTAACTAACCCTGTTAATTAACCTTAAATTAATTCTGTTAATTCTAAAAATGAATTAAAACTTTGAAAATTAATATTAAATAATCCGTAGCCCGGATGAAAAAACTTTCTACATGAAAAACTTTCTACATTAACCTAATTAACTTATTAACTAATTAAACTGTTAATTAGTGTTAGTCGATGACAACCGGGACCCATGTGCTAGTTTGACCAGTCAAACAGATCGCTGATGACCTTGAACGCGTAGTTGTTTTCAAGATCCTAAAAAAGTTGTCGATCCCGGCGTTGATCCAAAATCAGTGGACCAGCAAAATCTAGTAGTAGTAGTCGATCTAAATCCTCGTTGGCAATTGGAAACCGTTTCCAATCATTAGGAGCAACAGACGCTACATATTTTTTTTTTTACCAAACATTGACAAATGTTTAATTGCTTGCAAAGTTTCTTCACAAAATGACATTCGTGAAGACGTGGTTGTCTGTTGTCCTCGCCTCCCTCTCCGTGTGTGTGTTGTCCTCGCCTCCCTCTCCGTGACGCCTGCTGCCCCGCCGTCTCCGCCTCAAGGCTTCATCATGACACCCTCTCCCACCCTTCCTCGCCTCCTCCTTTTTGCCACCGCCCTTTCGCCACCGCCACCGCCACCGCCCTTCTTCACTTAATTAATTTGTTTTTACTACATGTTTTCGGGACTGACATAATGGCGGACGATAGAGCTGACCCGATTATGGACAACTATGATCCGGACGGTGAAGCACATATGTTCGCATCATAAACGGCGATATTCAATATGTGCCGACCGGAGAAGAAGAAGATGATATCTCTTCTTATCTGAACCTTGACGGTGAAGATGAAGGGCGCCACAAGAAGAAGATGTCAAGAAAGCGTCGATAAACCATTTATCTTCAAATGGAAGTAGCAACCACCTCCTGCGCCGAGGTATATATATACATTGAGCCTCTGGTGATACAAACTAACCGATTTGAATAAATATGTGTGTACTAACGCCGCGGCTCTCTTTCTTATTTTAGCCCTCGGCCGGATCGTCGAAACAATCGAGCGTCGTCAAAGCGTGGGCGCAACCAAGACGATGAAACAAGGAGAAACATGCACCATCGAGGTTGTCGACAAGGCAACCGCAGGCAGCCGGAGCCCCGCAAGAACGCCACCAAGTTTGTCGACCAATGCGGAGCCATTGTTAGAGACAACGTCTCGATCACCGCCCAGGAGTGGAATGAGCCAAAGAAGGCACGAATTGATGGTTTCACTTTTGTCGATAAGAGAACAAAAAAGATTGCTTCAAGAAGCTTATGGAACATTTCGTTCTACCTCCGAATACAACAAATTCGATGAGGAGGGTAACAAGATTGAGGAAAACAAGGAGAGGAGGAGGCTAGTCAAACAGTTCGCTCTTCATAAGATGGCCGACGCATTCCGGAAATTCAAGCAAAATCTAGCCCGTGACTTTGTCAAGCAGAACAAGACTCCGGATTTCAAAGGACAATATGAGAAACTGAAACATGATTGGCCAGAATTTGTGAAGCAAAAGAAATCGGAGCAGTTCATTGAAATATCGAAAAAAATAAGGAAAATGCGGCTAAGAAGGAGTACAATCATGTTATGGGGCCGGAGGGTATCGCATTTTGGTGCCTAGGTTGGAGAAGATGGAGAAGCGAGATGAGGGCGCGAGGAATCCGTCCAGTGCGGAGGATGGGACCCAAGGGCCAAAAGCTGGTGGTACGGGCATGGGGGAACGTTGAACCCGGAGACAGGGGAGTGTGTTTACCGGGCAAATTAATTAAACCCACCCAAGCCCTTATTGACGCAATGAAGGATGCTCAACAGGGGAAGATCAAGTTCAACAGAGAACGACGCTACCGACAAAAGCCCTCGGGAATCCCGAACACGGAGGACGTGTACGAGGCATGGGGCACATTCCGTGGAAAATAGGGTTCCCCGAGCGATGACCCGTCTGATTCTGAAGCCGTAAGAGAAAGATGGATCGGGAATCAGATGTTGTGGCGCGGTTGGCATCGGAAATGGATGTGATGAAGAAAACCATGAGTGTACTAGTAGCGAAAGAGATGCAGCTCGGTGCAGCATGAAGATCATCCAATGGATCTCGGAAGCCAAGAGCGAGAAGCAGCGTGGCTTCCACGGAGGCCCCACCGGCTGGTGCAGATGCACCGACGATCGAAATTACTGCACCGGAGCCTCCGGTGGTCGAAATTATCGCACCGGAGCCTCACGGTGGTCGAAATTACTGCACCGGAGCCTCCTCGCTACCCGTGGGCGATATAAAGGAGATGAAAGAATGTCATCTGTATTATCCTATCGGGAACATGTCCATGAAGGTAGCCATCGGCAGTGCTTTACCATGTTTACTCGAGCACTCCACCACAACAACCCCATTCAAGATGGCTATGCTCGTGTCACGGTGGAGGACATAGTCCAAGGGTTTGAGGACACGGAGATTGACATTGCTACACACAAGGGGAGAAAAGACTTGGAGATGTCAAGCGCCATTTCATTCTATGGCAAAAGAAGTTTATCAAGTTTCCAAAGGCGAGGCGCCAAGGACAACAAGTCCACCCCTCACGGTGGTGGTGGTGGCGGTGGCGGTGGTGGTGGTGGTGGTGGTGGCGGTTCACCTACACCTCTCACACGCCACCGACGCCGCCCCGATCCACAACGTCCGGCGGGTGATCAGCCGCCTGGCCCTCGTCCGGCGGGTGATCGACGCCGCCCCCAATCCACCTCCGACAAAGAAGCGAAGCAGTCCTGGATTATTAACCCGGACCCTTATGTACCTAAGACCACAAAGGTACTGGAGCCATCATCAAGCCTCTCCCCACAAGGCCTTGGGAACGTAGTGCCGAGGAAGTCGACGCGCCATGCTGCTCATTATGAGAAATGGAAGGCGGACTGCAAGAAGAAAAGAGAGCCCGAGCCCAAGCCAGATATATTCGATGAGCAAAAGAAGTGGGCTAAGTCATTTTGAGCACACCGTCCCAAGTTGAAAGAATCTGCCTGACGACTATGCACGTGAACTTGAGGCAGGCACTCATGTTCAAGGAGAACAAAGAGCGGGAGAAGGCCGAAAGTAAAAAGCGGAAACAAGTTGCCCAGCTCGGGAACAAAGTAAACAATCGATTGCCCGCTTATAGTGGAAGCCCCGGATGCCCCGAGATCATACAAGCTGCGACAAAGACATGGATTGATCAGAACGAAAAGCGAGAACAAGCGGCCAACTTAGGTATTACTCTTCGTGAACGGTTAGGCCTTGATGAGGCGCCAGTGAAGGAGGTAGTAATTACATAAGTCAAGAATGGGCCTCTCGTCGAGCCTGCAGAAAATGATCTACCTGACCAAATGAAAGGTCTCGCTGAATTGGTACAAGGGTTACATAAAAATAAAAACGCCAAAGAATATATTTATGCGGAAGTTAGACATGAGCATCACTTCAAACATTACTATGTACAAATTGCACTTGAGTGAATTGTTTCAGCTTTTCAATCTGGCGCGAGCTCGACAAATCTATCATCGGTTGCTACGCTACGTAAGTGATTTATTAATTTCTACCCCATCTCGTTCATATTGCCTGCACTATATATATGTCCTAACTATATTGTTGTGTCCGCTATTATACATGCAGAATGAAGATTAAGGAATGCAGAGTAAGGAACATCCATGATGTTGGGTTCATTGACCCACACATCGTTAATGGACATGTGTTGGAGCCGCCACCCCGCCGACGTGGAGGCAGACTGTGGCAGTTTCTTACAAAGCAGGAACTCAAAAGTGATATTCTATTTCCTTACCATTTTGGGTGAGTGTTTACATCTTGAGCACATTAATTCTCTTTTGTTTACTCCATGCATGGTATGTGGCGGCTAATCGATGAGTTATGCATGACGATCTTGTGCATGTATCGTGTCCGCAGGTTCCACTGGATTCTGCTAGTAATTAAAGTTAACACCTCGTAATGTCTCGCCCACGACTCTCTGAATATGGATCCAAAGCTTTGGGCCGACATGAGAAGAATGCTGCAGAAGTAATTATTTTCATTCATTTGCGCTCTATATCGATCGGCCTATTTCGTTCATTTCCTAATATCAAGTAACTAATAACTCTCTTGTTCACTTAATTTTCTTTGCCTCGTAGGGTTTGGAGACGGTTCGTAGATACAAAGGTCGGTGAATTCAAAAAAGAGCTAGAATTCAAAATGTTAAAGCCTAAGAATCCGGGGATATTCAGCCACCGGAGACCAATCTATGTGGATACTATGTTCAGGAGAGGATCCGAGATACACCTCTGAGCGGGTTCCGAGTGATACCAATGCTCGGAGGAATAACCTCCGGATGATGCTTAGTCTAGAAGCTCGCTGGACCACTTCAAGAGGAACTAGCTGGATGGTTCAGCAGGGAAGTCCTCCATCCTAAAGGAGAACACTATTACGAGGACGTAGAACTTTATATGGATTAAATCATGTATGAAAACTTGTTCAAAATTGTATATGGTCATCCGATGATATTGAATATATATTGTATATTCCTCTTGAATTCTTTTTGGTTCTAATTTCAAATTTATTTGAGATTGTACATTCATATGCATGTATGTAGTACCGTAGAATATATGAAACTCCTTCAAAATTAAAATAAAGCACAAAAGAAATAAAACAACACAAATTAAACAGAAAACAGGTTTCGGGGGGGGGGGTGGCTAAAACCCTAAACCTGTGGCGGCCTTTAGTCGCGGTTGGCGAAGAACCGCGACTAAAGGTCCTCCGCTTGACGGCCACTGGCGCCCACGTGGACGGGCCTTTAGTCGCGGTTCTTAAGCAGCCGCGACTAAAGGTGGGGGGCTTTAGTCGCGCTTATTTGGTCGCGGTTGCGCAACCGCGACTAATGGCAGTTGCGAACCGCGACCAAAGGCCTTTTTTCCACCAGTGTGACAAAGGGATTCATCGTGCGAACGGGAACTGGCGATGCACTGCATGCATAACGTGATAAATAGGGAAAAGGGAGAATATTTTCAATGAGAAAACCAGCTCGTACCATCGCATCAAAAACCTTTTTTCTAAAAGAATCTCATGAAAAACTAGGATCCGCCCACAAATGCAAGGACCTCCACAAAATTCTTAACAAAGCAAATAATCTACATGTCGACATGAGCGCAAATGCTAAATCTCGCTTATTGCGAGATGGAAGCACATGTGGCACTCCCGCTGTGGACCAGCCCAATAGCATGCTGTTTTGGAACCTTCCCACAACCGTTTTGGGAACCTTCCACCGGTTTTAGAAAGGTTCCGAGCTGTTTTTTCTTTTTCGCTTTTTTTAGTTTTCTCTAATCAGTTTTTTTTCTTTCCTATTTTTCCTAATACATGTTGACTTTCATTGAATACTTATAAATACAGGGTGAACATAGATCGCGACCTTCTCTTACCTCCTTCACAAGAAATGATAACACGCTTTCCTTCTCCTGTCAGCGCCGCCACCGGTCCGCCACATCTCCAATGGCCTTTGGGTCACGGAGGTGCAAAGGACCTCGGGCCCCCGTC
This sequence comes from Aegilops bicornis, assembly GCA_021605145.1. Lineage (NCBI taxonomy): Eukaryota > Viridiplantae > Streptophyta > Magnoliopsida > Poales > Poaceae > Aegilops > Aegilops bicornis. Next base: position 766,834,157 of record CM038670.1, on the reverse strand, counting down.
GATGGGAGGGACCCGTTCTCGTTCTTATTAGGTTTACTGTCTTAGTTGGGGATGTGTGGCGGTGGCGATATCCCTCAATAGGAATAATATCTCCCACGTTATATCCATGTCCTGATGGTGTGTCTAGCATCGTCGGAGGGCATGTGGAGGTGTGTCTCCGTCAGATCTCATGGGATTCGGTTTGTACAGGTCTTCGGTGGATTTGTTTGGATCAAGTCTTCATTCGTCTTTGTTTGGGAGTTTACAGGTTTGATCCTTCCGATTTACGTCTTTCATCATTGGCGATAGTTGTTGCTCTGCTGCGCTGGGCCTTAGCACGACGGCTTTGCGACTGTGTACTACAACTCTAGCAAGGGAGGGGCGATGATGGCGGCGGACCTTCGACTAGCTCCAGTGCTTGTAGTCGTTGTTGGATGGTCCACAGACCTAGTTGTAATTCTTATTACGCCTAGTGTCCTTTGTACTGCCATGATTGAAGATAAACAGATCGGAAGTTTCTCATGCCAAAAAGAATACAGGGTGAACATTTATGAACACACTTGAATATTTTTCATAAATTTCACTAACATTTTTCTAAAACTTTCAGAAATAAATTAAGTTTTATAAACGTTCATAAAATGCCACAACAATTTTCCTAAATGTATGACACACATTTTTCCAAAATTATTCAAAAATAACTAAAATTGTAAGAGTTTTTTTTCTAAAATTTCATGAACATGTTTTCAAATGTGTGAACATTTCATAAATGTGATTATTTTTTATTGATACGAATATTTTTGTAAATTACATCACCAAATTTTGCAATACATGAAAACAACCGGTGAACTTCTTAAAAATTACAAGCATAGTAATTTTAAATTAATATATGTACATAATGTGTGTGTGTGTGTGTGTGTGTGTGTGTGTGTGTGTGTGTGTGTTCGAAATATAAACAAAAATATGTAAATACAATACAGAATGAAAAACAACGAACGAAACAACCCAACTGTCTCCCTACTGGATCGGCCCACTACTGGCTCAACTTATGGCGAGGCAAACTTTTGTCTCACTAAAAGCAAGACATACCCGCGCCACGGACCATTAGCATGCCTTGCTCGCTCTCCCGCCTCGCCCACCTTGAGAGCTATATCATCGATCCCAGGTGGCCTCGGTGATGGGTGTTGCTTCTGGCCATTGCGCCAAGGCCGGCTTCATGTTAAGATAGGAGACGCGACCAACTAGATGAAAAAGGCCCGGGTTTATTTTTCTGTTTTCTCCGTTTTTAATCTTTTTTCATTTTCTTTTGTTTTTTTGGTATTCTTATTTCTGCTTGGTTTTTTTTTCATTGTTATACTTTGTTTTTAGTTTTTCTTTTGGTTTATTTTTTTCTTTCTTTCATGGTTTTATCTGTTTTTCTTTTCCTTCTCATTTTACTTCTTTTTTCTTTGGTTTTTTGCTTTCTTTCTTGGTTTTCATTTTTCTTTTATTTGTTTCTTTATTGGATTTCACAGTTTTTAATTTTTTTGCATTTGTTTCTTTGGTTTTATTCTTCGTATTCCTTTGCCTCAGGTTTCTTTTTTTTTATTTTCACTGTTTTTAGTTTTTCCTATCTTTCGGTTTTCATTCTACATTTTTTGTATACATAAAAAAATTAATACATGGTTAACATTTTTAAATATAAGTTTAACATGTTTTTTACATGGTCCACATTTTTTTCTAGACAGATTTTTAATACTTTTCAAATGCTTCAATAACATTTTCCAAATACAATATAAGCAGGTCAACATTTTTTCTATACATATTCTAAACATTTTCAAATGCTTTATTAATATTTTTCACAGGATTAACATTTTTAATATATGGTAAACATTATTTATATACGTACTAAATCTTTTTCAAATGCTTGATTGACATTTTTTTCAAAATGAAATATTAAAAGTCTTTTAATACATGATTAACATTATTTCTATATACATTTAACATTTTCAAATACTTGACTAACATTTTTTAAATATATGTTCAACATTTCTTCAAATGCTTGATTAATATTTTTCAAATACAAGATTTAAAAAAAACATGATCAAACAGTTTTATATAAATTTTATATTTTGTATGCATTTTTAGTATGCGTGATAACATTTTTTCTATACACATTTAACATTTTTCAATTACTTGGTAAATATTTTTAAATTGTTTTATGTAGAGTGATTCTGTAATACATTTATTTAAAACATTTCAAAGTATAAACGAAAGTTAAAAAAAAACCTCGCGGCACCCTTCAGTGAGGGTTCCCTCTGTATCGCGTGTAGCGAGACATAAGGGCCCCTCTCGCCCACTCGCCAAACCGTCGCTTGATCGTTAGAAAAAAGCCGAGAACTATTGCTTCAGGAAAAGACGGCTTCCGGTTTTTTATAGATTAATCATTTTGTACCTGCAAAAAGGGTTGTAGATTTAAGAAAAAAATCATTAATTTAAAAAAATGTTCATAAAAATTATTTAAATTTAAGAAATATTAAATATTGATGAATTTAAAAATGGAAGAAATTAATAACAACTGAAGAAATTAAAAAATGTCACGATATATTAAAAAAGTTAATTATTTTGAAGAATGTTCATTTTGTTTAAAAATGATTTTGTTTTTGAAAAGGAAGAAAATCAAGTGAAACTCAAAATAATACACAAAAAGAGAATACCAAGCAAAAATCTTCTGCAAGCTTCCCCAAACCGGTGGGAGCTACATGGGAAACAGATGTCCCTAAAATGGTCAACCCATAAGGAACAACACAGTGCCTTAAATGTGCGCCTCGTACACTTAACACACTATTTTGCGCCTTAAGCGCCAAAGAGCCCCCCCCCCCTCCCTCGCCGCCGCAATTGCGGGTAACACACTTTGCTTTATAACTCCGCAATAATGTTTTCTAGAAATCTGATAAATGTCATGAGGTTGACGAAACCACACCTGGTGTTCCTCATTCAAAGACAAAACGTGTTTAGCTAGATTATTAGCCTCATTACTTGATGATCACCTCCATGGACAAAGGAAGGAGACATAAACTCGTATGATCATATGTGGAGCTCTCTCAGAATGTTGACATGCCTAATAGTGTCCCGCCCTATGTGGCTTATCCTGTAAGGAATGATTGTATGAACATTTTAATTGTTTAATATATGAGGAGGTTTAAAGAAAACAATGTTGTCGTGCTTACCTCTGAAGCCCACAACAATGTCACTGATAAGTTCTTTGTAATCAATGACTCTCAAGTGTTGGTGCAACATGTCCCTCGTAGGGCGAGAGCTTCATGGCAAGCAAGAGCGTCCAAAAACGTTGGTTCAGTTACCCCCGGAAACACCATCACCGAGGATCCGAGGAGCATTCCCGAATGACATCTATCAACCACACTGATAGCATCACAATTATTATTTGTGGAAATTGTGCCGTCACATTGACTTTCGACACACCTAGAGGAGGAAACCATCTTAGAGGGGCTATCACTTAGGAGCTGGTTGGTTGCATCGTCGGTGTTGTTTGTTGAAAGGACGCAAGGTCCTTTATAGAGTTAGTAATGAATATGTGAATCGAAAGTGGACTTTGATGCTCTTCTTCAAGAATTAAATCTCAGGTATTGTGAGACCTATATCACACTTGCCTACTGGGTGTGGACTGGCCAGCTTCCCTGTTTTTTCTGATTTTCATTTTCTTGTTATTTCGTTTGGTTACTAAGTTTTTTTTTTGTTTTGTGTCCCTTTCACTCCTCTGTTTTCCAGGTTTTTTTCGCTCTTTCTTTTCTTTTCATGTTTCTTTTTTTCTTTATTCATTTTTTTGTTTTACAAATACACCAATAATCATTTTTCCTCCTTTTCATTTTCTATGTTTTCTCTCGGTTCCTTTTTCTTCATCATTACTACAAAAATGTACATCTCATATTTAAAATTATACATTATGTATTTAAAAAGGGTTTATCATCTATTAAAAACATATTCTGCATTAAGAAATGCCAATTGTGTATTTCAAAAATATTGAAGTGTATTTAAAAATGTCATGTATATTTAGAAAAACATACACCACTAATTAAAAAATATGTTCATGCTGGTTAAAAAAAGCATTATGTATCTCGAGCCCTATACAAACTTCATAAAACACGTGACCACCTATGTAGATCACATCTATGAGCCCTCTAGTTTGCAAAATTTCATCTTCCTTAACTAAGATGAGACCCGAAGAACCGAAGAACATCTTTGGCCCGCAAGCACCATAGAAGGACTGCGGATAGGCAAAACTTTATAACCAGATCTCACCATGCCGCTAAGATTAAAAAAAATCACAAATTCAAGGGAAGCAATAATAACATCAAGTAATAGTTCTATCACATCTACCACCCACACAAACACTTTGTGCAATACCAAATATATATATCAACTTCACGGCACTATTCCGTGTCGTGTTAACTTAGCTAATAGACATGTGAAAGTCTCGCCTAAGTGTCCTGCCTGCTCATCTGGGCCAGAAGACACAAAAAATTTGTTGTTTCTATGTGACAGAGCAAAAGAAGTCTGGAGAAGACTAGGGATGGACAATATTATCGACAGAGCTTGTAAAATAGACTATGCGGGTGAGGCAATATTGGAATATTTACTTTCATTATCAGATCAGGAACTATGTATTATGGGCACTCATAATGTGCGTGACATGATTGCCATATCAGCCTGGTACTTGTGATGGGAAAGGCGCAAATTGATACACAATGAGACTACTCAGAATGCACAACAGATATCCATGGGATACGTGCTCTCACTGCCAATTTTGTTAATGCCTCCTCGCCGAAGGCTTCCATGAAAAGAGGAGGATGGTCTAACCCTCCGACGGGATTTGTTAAACTTAACGTTGATGTTTCTTTTTACCACGACCTTCTCAGGGGTACGATCGGTGCGGTCTTAAGAGATGACAAAAGTAGGTTCATCAGTGGGGAAAATGGTAAGATTGACTGGTGTGCAGATGTGTTGATGGCTGAAGCTTTGGCGTTAGAATTTGGCCTATCGCTTGCGCAAAGGATGGTTTGTAATCGTATAATTATTAACTCGGATAATATGGAGGTGATTGAGACCATGAACGAAGGAGGACGATTGTCGGGGGCAGTAGCTGCAATTTTTGATGACTGTTTTCACTTAGCTTGCGATTTTCCTATTTCTAAATTCGAGCATTGTAATAAAGAAGAAATAAAGTTGCTCATGAACTTGCCAAGTTGGCTAGATTTTCATTCATTTCTGATTGGCTCAAGGAACCACATAATGCAATTGTACCACTCCTCATAAACGATGTAATGATTATTTCTAATGAATAAAGCTCGAACTTTCTTTAAAAAAATAATATATATCAACTCATATATAAAAAACATCAACATCTATAATACCAAATAAATGTAAATTGTTTGGCAAATCAATATCAAATAAATATAATATGAAAATATATTTTATGATTGATCTAACGATATTGATTTGGTATTATTAATATTTTCTTTTATAAACTTGATCGAACTTTCCAAAGTATAATTTAAGATAAACTTAATATACGAAATATTTCCCTAATAATAAAGCGGCTATTGCTTCTGCCCGCTCACCGTCGTCACTTTTTTTTGCCAAAAAGCCCATGAGATCTTGGATATTCAACCCGCAGTCCTCATAATAAGCGTGCTGACCGCGATCACATCTACTTCTTCCAGCCGGGTGAATAATCAATTCGCCTGATCGCAAATAAAATTCATGATGTTTCTAATGAGGCTAAATACTTGTTTTAAGAGGATGCTAGGGTTGTATGGCAGCACCCAAAGGAGCAGTTTATGGCGCTGGAATTTTTATTCAGTCTGTAGTAGATGATAAATATTAGTGCCCACTTGCTCTGCTATAATCAGATTTTTTATAGAACACTAATCGCTCGTTTCATTGAACAGATCTAGCATGGTTTGGTGTTTATCTAATAGTTAGTTTGATGATATGCCTTTGATAAACAGTAGGCATCGTCTTCTGGAATGTTGTTGTTTTCACAATAATATGTTTGATAACGTTCATAATATTACTCGGAACACGTTTATTAAGCAAATTATAAGGGAAATTAAGAATCTCCAGGATAACTCAGGTTGATGTTTTAGATATAAATTCAAAGGTTAATGTTAAGTCATCTGATCCTGCATGTTCTTATGTGACACCCTTTCCATACATATATTGCATCACACTTGACTGTTTTGTATGACTACACAAGCACTGTAATGGGCTCAACATGCCACCAGAATGATCTGGCATACTTTACCATCTCATTAGCAATTCAAGTTACTCCAATAGATTGGTCCATTCAATTACTCAACTTGTGTATGAATGCTTCTAAGCATATGTTGCTGTCAATTTTACTAACATGCCTACACGGTTGTTACTCCTTCTCAATTAGTTGTGCACGATAAATACAAATACAGCTACGTTTTGCTCATACCAGTTGTTGTTTAGGTCAATAATTTCATCTCAGCTCTTATTCAACTTGAATTCTTACTTACGCCAGGTGAGCTTATTAAATCATGAGATGGAAAGGATTGTACTTGCAGCAACACCGCCTGCATCTTGACCGATGCCCCCATCATGATGATCAACATGGCCTATTTTTCCAGGTGATCAGAGGAACTCAACGTTTGTTTTATAGTTCATACTGATGGATTATGGATGGGCTTAGGCATATATAATACAATAATCTCTAGTTAACCTCTAAGGCCCATGCATGTGTACGGCAAGTGGTGGGAAGTGTGGGAAGTTTAGTACCATACTGCTACAGTAAGAAGAGTGAGACCTCTTTATAAGGGCTGCTCCATCACTTGCTATCGGGAGCTTGGGAATAGGAGCTGTACACGCGCGCTCCTCCTCCTTCGCCTCCCGCCTCGTCACGACATGCGCGCGCCGCGGGTTGCGGGAATGAGCCGAGCCGAAGCTTATTTTTGCCGCTCAGGAATGGTTAATTAATTAACGAGTCGCTTACAGAAGCGCCACTGTCCGAGACGTTGGACCATGGGCTGTTCGCGGACTCGGTCGTGGGCCTAGCCCAGGCCCATTTACCTGACGGCCTATATAAGAAGGCGCTGGCCAGTGGAGTGAACCCTAACTCAGTTCACTCACTCCCTCTCGTACAACCCTAGTCGTCATCTAATGTTCCTCTCTCTGTGCTGCTTCCGGCGATCCCATCCTGACGACCGCGTGCATGGTTGGTCGGGAGAACAGGTGCCTCCGGAACCCTGTCATTCGAGATCCTGCCCGAGAGAACGACAATAAGGTTTTTGGGGAGCGTCTCGACGCGACTACTCCCGATCCGTCCCCGTCCCCGTCCAGCTTTGCTTCCATTACTTCCTCTACATCGACTCCATGGCTGACGACGAAGTCGCCAAGAAGAAGGCCTTGGCATATGCCGAGGCTGCTGCTGCCGCCGCCGCGTTGGCCTGGCCAGCCAGAGGGTATGACTCGTTCATCCTCTATCTTCTTGTTCATGTGCTGGCCGTATATATGCTGTTCATAGATGTTTCGGTTCTATGTACTGTACATGCTCACATGCTTATGTATCGGTATGAGATGGATACCGTATTTGCCATGCTTACTATTTAGTCGTGGATTAGATTAGTCGAAACAGTGCTAATATTTCCAACAATCCAAAAACCTTATTTTAGGCACTTTTTGACTCATGGCTTCGCCGCTACTCTGAAACCAGAAAAGATTACTGGAACGCATTTTAAGCGTTGGCAGACGAGGAGTACATTGTGGCTCACAGCAATGAACGGGTTCTAGGTTGGTGGTGTGTCTCCCACGGTAACGATTGCTCCTGAACAGGAGAATGCGTTTAGGGAGGCAACCACCATCTTTATGGGAGCCGTTCTTACTGTGATCGGAGACAAGCTAGTCGACGCATATCTCCATATACGCGTTGCCAAGAATTTGTGGGATGCGCTCGAAGCTAAGTTCGGCGCAACCGATGCTAGAAGCGGGCTGTATGCTATGGAGCAGTTCCATGATTACAAAATGGTTGATAACCGTTCTGTATTGGACTAGGCCCATGAGATACAATGCATCGCTAAGGAGCTGGAGCTCCTGAAGTGTGAGTTACCAGACAAGTTTGTCGCGGGTTGCATTATTGCAAAACTCCCTCCTGGATGGAGGAACTTTACTACTTCTCTCAAACACTTGAGACGTGAATTCTCTGTCGAGGATGTCATCGGTCATCTAAGTGTTGAGTAGAACTCAAGAGCAAAGGACTCACACGTGAAAGGGGCAGAGGGTTCTTCTAGCGCCAATGTGGTGCAGAAGAACTTCCACAAGTTCAAGGGAAAGAACTACATCGTGAGAATACTACCTTCAAGAAGAAGGGTAAGAAGAAATATAAGAAGAGAGATGGCTGCTTCACTTGTGGTTCAGAGGAACATTGGGCAAACAAGTGCCCAAACAAGTATAAGAAGCCAGGACAGGATGCAAAGTCTGTCAATGTGACTCTGCGCAACAATGATGCGGCATCAGGGAATGGTAATCTGTTTACCGTACTTTCAGTTTGTTAGTCCACCGGTTGGTGGGTTGACACTGGGGCCAATATTCATGCGTGTGCTGATGTGTCTTTGTTTTCTTCTTACCAGGTCACACGAGATTGTTCCGTCCTGATGGTGAACGGCTCGCATGCTTCTGTTCATGGTGTTGGCACAGTAGATCTGAAGTTTACTTCGGGAAAGATCGTGCAACTGAAGAACGTGCAACATGTCCCCGCCATCAAGAAGAAACTCGTTAGTGGCTCCCTTCTATGTAAAGAAGGGTTTAAGTTAGTATTTGAGTCCAACAAAGTAGTCGTATCTCGGTATGGACTATTTTTTGGAAAAGGATATGATTGTGGTGGTTTGTTCCGCCTTTTCCTAGAGGATTTCTGTAATAAAGTTGTGAACCAAATTCATTCCAATGCGAACGAATGTGAGGTTTGGCATGCACGCCTTTGTCACATAAATTTTGGTTGTATGATGCGGCTGGCTAAGATGAATCTAATCATGAGTTTCACTTTAGCCAAAGGCTCTAAGTGCCATGCGTGTGTGCAAGCAAAGCAACCTCGTAAGCCTCACAAGCCTGCGAAGGAGAGACACCTGGCACCACTAGAGCTCATACATTCAGATCTCTGTGAGATGAATGGTGTGTTTACTAAAGGTGGAAAGAAATACTTCATGACTTTGATTGATGATTCCACTAGATTCTGTTATGTGTATTTGTTAAATACAAAGGATGAGGCTGTACACTACTTTAAAATCTATAAGGCTGAAGTTGAGAACCAACTTGAGAAGAAAATAAAACGAGTCTAGTCTGATCGTGGTGGAGAGTACTTTTCTAGTGAGTTCGATTTATTCTGTGTGTAACATGGTATTATTCATGAGAGGAAGCCTCCCTATTCACCCCAGTCAAACGGGGTTGCCGGGAAAAACCGTACTTTAACAGATTTGGCTAACGTCATGTTCGATACATCGTGTTTATCCAAGGCATGATTGGGGGGGGGGGAGGCTGTATTGACATCCTGTCATGTCCTGAATAAAGTTCCCACGAAGGATAATGAGACTACTCCCTATGAGCAATAGGAAAAGAAAAGAACTACACTCTCTTACTTGCGCACTTGGGGCTGTTTGGCGAAAGTCAATGTGTCGATCCCCAAAAAGCGTAAGCTTGGACCAAAGACCGTGGACTGCGTTAATTTGGGCTACGCTAAGAATAGCGTTGGCTATAGATTTCTAGTAGTGAAATCTTAGGTACCTGACCAGAAGGTTGGTACAATTATAAAGTCTAAGGATACTACATTCTTTGAGGATATTTTCCCCATGAGAGATATGCAAAGCACTTCTAGACTAGAATCTGATGAGACTCCTGAACCTGTCATTCCGATGGAATACTATGAACACAAAAGTGATGAAAGTTCCACGGAGGATGACGAGGAAGCTCCTGTTAGGAGCAAGATACAAAGGACTGCAAAGTCTTTTGGTGATGATTTCCTCATGTACCTCGTGTATGATGACACTCCCAGTTCCATTTCAGAAGCTTATGCATCTCCGGATGCTGACTACTGGAAGGATGCGGTCCGTAGCGAGATGGATTCTGTCGTGGATTTGTCACGGCAGATGTCCTTAGTGTCAGGACTTAGTCGTGAGGACAACGCATCTATGTGGTAGCTTGAGAGGGGTTGAGCGGAATCAAGAGACGCAACACAAGACAGGGATTTAGACAACTTCGGGCCCCGGGAAACATCATCCGATAAAAACCCTACATGCTGTTTGAGGCTAGGTCTCATTATCATCATGAGGGAGTCGCCGTAAACCGGCTCTCCTCTTTGTGTCTAGCCCTAAGATTGTTTCTTCTTGCTTGTAGCCCGTCCCTCTTTGGGGAGAACCTACCCCTCCTTATATATGTTGAAGGGGCGGGTTACATGTGGAGTCCTATTAGGATTAGGACTAGTCTATCTCTAATGCAAACCGGATACAAGTCCTGGTCTTAACTCCTTGTAAGGTAAATATTCCTCATGCCTTTCCTCTTAAACCGACCACAATAGTTGAACCGCCTTCATGAAATGCCAGACGGGCCACCGGGTCTTGTCGCTCCTCGACCCGTCCGCCGGGTCACTGAGTTACAACGTCTGGCGGGTTGCCGGTAAATTGCCGTGCAGGCGGGTCACCAGATGAATATCGCCAAGTGCCAGCGGACCTCAAATAAACCGCCAAGTCCGCCGGGTTAACTTCCGCCGGTTTACACCAAGGGTATATCCCCGACATTAGCCCCCAAGTTTAGCTTGGATTTATCCATGGTAAACTTATGCTGCAAAATAAACACCAGAACAAATTTGGCAGGTTGTGCTCCGGGTTAAGAATTCTTGTAGACCGGCACCTGATCGTCCTTAAGTCCTTTGTCATTTCCTCCTTCTAGAAAATCCAGGTCAATAACCAGCTTCATATTCAAATTGCTGATGTTGGCTTCTTATAGAAAAAATATTGTGAAGAATAATCCACTTGAGTCGGCTTCCAAAGCGCCCGGTTTAAGAAATATTGGTCTTGAAATACTCATCGATATTCAACCGGTTTGAAGATGCGAACTTGCCGGTTTTATCATTGCCAAAGACTGTCGGGTTATAAAAACTTGATAATCTCGAGTCATGATTGTTGCAGACACGGTTCATGATTGTTGCCAACGCCGTTCATGATTATTAATGACGCCGGGTTGCAGCCATGGTCATAATGATTGGTGATCTTTGGGTCAACCTAGTTTGCTCAATCAGAGAATTTGAAAATATTTCTTTGATAATAATATAATACCTGTAGCCCCCAAGTCTTTGAGCAGAACAAAGTGATGGCTTAAGACTTTGCTTCAATATAAATACTGCCACTTTCAAAGAAATCCATGTTGTTCATCCCGTGACTAGTAAAAACTGAATACTCCATACTATGTAGCCCCCAAGTGCCGGGTTGTCATGCTTGCAACAACTCGGGACTTGTAATTGCCTTTATACTCATAAAAACTTCAACCAGTTGTAGCCCCCAAGGGCCGGGCTCAAGAAGATAATATTGAGCTGGGACTTAATATATACTTCAATGAAAATAACATCATATGATGTAACCCCCATCATGGGACTTGAATCCATGTCCACAAGGTTAAGAGCCTTGTGCTTTACCAATCGAAAGCGATGGACCCTTCAATATAATGAATAAAAAGCTTTGTACCTTCAAGCTGTTGGCAGGAGCAATTGGTAGCCCCCAAGGGCCGACTCATTATAATGTGATGAGTCGGGTCTTCAATAATATGAGCAAAAAATACTTTGCATTAGCCCCAAGTGTCATGGTGCATGCTTGCAGCGACATGAGACTTGCATATTTGATATAATCTCAACTTAAATAATGTAGCCCCCAAGTGCCGGGTCGTAAGCTGCGGCGACTCGGGACTATTCCCTCAATTGTAGAATAAATCATACCCATTGATGAAATAATATCCATTGCGCTGAAGCGACTTTGAAAACCTCAATCATAATATTGGTTATTGATAACCATAATAAAAATCTAGCCATGTTGGCTATTCAAGATAATATAATCTGGTATGAAAAACCTTATTTATTCAATATCATAATGAAAATTCAGCCAAGTTTGGCTATTTGAATAATATAACCCAATGATTTATAAGCGCATGATTCCAATGGCTCAACCCAAATATGTACTGGCGACTTATAGTCCAAAGCCAGGCCGGGTTAACAAACACCGGATAATCTCTCATCATATACTGGCGACTTATCGTCTTAAAGCCAGACCGGTTTAATAAACACCGGATAATTTATCATCATGCTTTATTCAACCTATCCTGCATACAACAAGTTTAAAGTGTCCTGGCGGTTTACCGCCGGACGGGTCATAATGCCCAACAAATAACCCAGGTTTATAACCAAGGCTGCACTTAAGAATAATCAATGAAATATATCATACCTGTGACATTGAATCACATCATTGGTTTACTAACTTTTTGTAGTAAGGGTGATAACCCCAATCTTGAGTAATGATAACTCCTTGCATACTGTGTCGGTTTATGATAAAACCGTACGGGGTTGTGATAAACACCGGTTTAACCATATATAATACTGGCGACTCGTAGTCAAACCGCATCGGCGGATAGTCTCCGGATTATGATTTGATCATGTCTTGACAACTTGTAATTGAAAGTCAAGCCGGGTTAATGAACACGGTTTACTCCATAATAAGATGGTAACATAAAATCAAACCGGGCAGATAGTCTCCGGATTAGGATTTGACCGTGTTCCGCCAATTTGTAATTGACAGTTTGAACCGGATTAACAATGTCGGCTTAAAAACGCAACAGAAGTAAAAGTTCTTTAGCAAAAAAGAACAGAATTCAAGCGAAGGCAAAATAAAACCATTGCAAATGAGGCTTTGAGCTGATCAAGAGGCATTACCATGGTCGGACACGACCAAGCCCCCAAAAAGGCGTAGCTATGGTTCGAGTCGGCCAGGTCCCCAAATGATGCTTTGGCATTACGCCGATCAAGAGGTGTAGCTATGGTTCGGGTTTGACCAAGCCCCCAAGTGATGCTGTGGCACTAGGCCGATCTAGAGGCATGACTATGGTTCAGACGTGACCACAAGTCCCCAGGTGATGCTTTGGCATTACGCCGATCAAGAGGTGTAGCTATGGTTCGGGTTCGACCAAGCCCCCAAGTGATGCTGTGGCACTAGGCCGATCAAGAGGCGTGGCTATGGTTCGGATACGACCAAGCCCCCAAGTGATGCTGTGGCATTGAGCCGATCAAGAGGTGTGACTATGGTTCAGACATGACCAAGCCCCCAAGTGATCAATAATATGATAAGCCAATAAGGCATGATACCCATGTTTGAACCACGCATCATGGCAGCAGGTCCTCTTTGGCACCTATTAACTTATTGTAAGAGATAAATCCTTCTTGAAACGGGATTTTGAACCGGATATCGAGAGCTTCAAAGCTTTGTGGGAGACATCTTTCCCTTGAACCGGATTTTAAACCGGAATCTTCATTTTCAAATTAAAAATTTTCTGACAGCCTTTAAACTCGAACTTGTGAGAAGCTAATTCCTTTTTGAACCGGACATTTTTTAAACCGGATTTTTAGAGCTTCAGATCTTTGCAGGAGAACATATTTCCCTTGAACCAGATTTTAACCCGGATATTTGAGAGCTTCAGTGAGACTGACTTCCCTTGAGCCGGATTTTAAACCGGAATCCTTTCTGATGACCCGGGACCTCTTCATTGAGTCCGGATTTTGTAACTGTCATATACTTTCTAAGCCGGAAATTTTCTGACGGCCTTTAAGTTTTTATCAATATAACAGGAGCCTCCAGGACCGGGTTATCTTTCCCTCCATCGTCCTAGGGTTCTTAATTTTGCTGAAACTGGCAAGATTTGCTGAGTCATGTCATCGTAGCCCCCGAGTTTCAAAGGTGACTCGAGGAGTTGGCTTGAGACTCTTCATATGTGACCATGATGTAAACCGGCCTAAGTTGTATATCATCGGTGTTGATAGCCCGATGTGAATCCACTGAAGATTGATGTAACTGCGGCGGGTTATAAATGATCCCGTATGAGTTGTGTTCAACAACTCGGTCAATGGTTCCTTCCAACTGGTGATTTGAAGTTAACCAAACTGTAGTGGCGGCGACTTGTGCGCCTGCCCATTGAGCCATCCAGTGCGGGCGGCGGTTGATAGTATATGATAATTTGCCTCCATTTTGTTGAAAGAAAACCGGGCTACCCAAGCTGTGATTTGCTCATACTCAATAAACAGCTCATGCGGATAGGTGCGGCCCGGTGTGTTGATGTAGACCGGATCGCGAGAGATGGATGGTAAAGACGGCCGCCGTATCAGAGACGGCACAGACAGATGAGCCGGCCGCGGCGTTGTAAACCGGCGTGGACGGACGAATTAGCCACGTCATATTGATGTAAACCGGTCTGCAAAATGACCGTTTGCATATATATTCATCGAGCTTGATGGCATGGTAAGATACTAGCACATTCATAATGGTGGCGCGAGTTTATACATCCATGACACAGCCATAGCTTTTGCAGTGAACAATTGTTCTGCATAAACAATATTGCAGACCAAGGCAAAGGTAAACTGTTCTTTGACAAAAATAATATGTGTTAATAAAATATATTTTTAGATGGATATCACGATGTGCTAGGCGGAAATTATCTGCCATGGAGTTGATGATCACCACGGTGATGCTAAGATTAATCACGGCCGAGTTAACTATAGGAGCAGATGATGAGTCGGCCCGACGTTGTAAGCCGGTGCGGCCGAGCAATTTGTCCTCGGCGTTGTAAGCGGTAGCGTGAACCGGCGAAGGACGGGCGAAGTCGTCCGTGGCGTTGTAAGGTGGTGCGGACGGGCGAAGTCAGCCAGTGCGGTGACGCATAAGCGGACGCGACACCCTGTCCGTGAAGCCGCGCGATACAGCCGAACGTGCATCCGTGGTATAACACCACCCTTTTTTTTCTTTTAATAGTTGCCCTGCGCAAAGATATTACAGGCCAGAGTAATTGTTGTCGGATGAATTAACATGTACTGGTAAAATACATAGAAAGGATAGCACCTGGTATATTTAGCCGGATGCTGGCGCTGGATAATGCATAGTGCTGCTTTTGTTTTTGACAAAAGAGTTGATTGGTTCTGTGTCTCTAGTGCCTGAGCTCTCCATATAACACGGCTGATACTTTTTAAGCCGGAATTTCTGGAACTAGAACTTCTTGATAATCCGACCGGAACTTTTTGCTAATCCGGAAGTATTTGATAATCCGGAACTTTTTTGTAGCATAAATCGGAACTCTTTGACGACTCGGACAGGACCTTTCGGCGATGCGGTTGGAACTCTTCGGTGATTCGGACTGAACTTTTCGTCAAGGCGATCGGAACTCTTTGATGATTCAGACAGAACCTTTCGTCGAGACGGTCGGAACTTTTCAATGATCCGGCCAGAACTTTCCGATGAACCGGCGGAACCTTTCGATGAGCCTGACGGAACTTTTTCAGCAAGCCGGCTGGAACTCTCCGATGAACCGGCTGGAACTTTTTCATTGAGCCGGACGGAGCTTCTCGATCCCTAGGATAGCGCCCTGCAAGAACTCAACACCACCGTGCGCAGGCCCCACGGTGGGCGCCAACTATCGTGGATTTGTCACGGCAGATGTCCTTAGTGTCAGGACTTAGTCGTGAGGCCAACGCATCTATGTGGTAGCTTGAGAGGGGTTGAGCGGAATCGAGAGACGCAACACAAGACAGAGATTTAGACAGCTTCGGGCCCCGGGAAACATCATCCGGTAAAAACCCTACATGCTGTTTGAGGCTAGGTCTCATTATCATCACGAGGGAGTCTCCGTAAACCGGCTCTCCTCTTTGTGTCTAGCCCTAAGATTGTTTCTTCTTGCTTGTAGCCCGTCCCTCTTTGGGGAGCCCTGCCCCTCCTTATATATGTTGAAGGGGCGGGTTACATGTGGAGTCCTATTAGGATTAGGACTAGTCTATCTCTAATGCAAACCGGATACAAGTCCTGGTCTTAACTCCTTGTAAGGTAAATATTCCTCATGCCTTTCCTCTTAAACCGCCCACAATAGTTGAACCGGCCTTCATGAACCGCCAGACGGGCCACCGGGTCTTGTCGCTTCCTCGACCCGTCCGCCGGGTCACGATGAGTTACAACGTCTGGCGGGTTCTGGTAAATTGCCGTGTCCGGGCGGGTCACCAGATGAATATCGCCAAGTGCCAGCGGGACCTCAAATAAACCGCCAAGTCCGGCCGGGTTAACTTCCGGCCGGTTTACACCGCGGGGTATATCCCCGACAGATTCCATCATGGCTAACGGGACATGGGAGATCACTGATCGTCCTTATGGTTGCCAACCATTGGGATGTAAGTGGGTGTTCAAGAGGAAGCTAAGGCCCGATGGTACTGTTGAGAAGTACAAGGTTAGGCTTGTGGCCAAGGGTTATACCCAAAAGGAAGAAGAGGATTTCTTCGACACTTACTCACCTATGGCTAGGCTGACAACCATTCGAGTGTTACTCGCTTTGGTTGCCTCGCATGGTCTTCTCGTTCATCAGATGGACGTTAAGACGGCTTTCCTTAACGGAGAGCTAGACGAGGAAATTTACATGCAACAACCGTTTGGCTTTGTAGTAAATGGTCAGGAAAGAAAGGTGTGCAAGCTAGTGAAATCTTTGTATGGCCTGAAACAAGCGCCTAAGCAATGGCATGAGAAGTTCAATATAACTTTGACATCTGATGGCTTTGTTGTTAACGAAGGTGACAAATGTGTATACTATCGCTATGGTGGGGACGATGGAGTAATATTGTGTCTGTATGTCGATGACATACCGATATTTGGGACCCACCTCAAGGTCATTGAGGAGGTCAAGGCCTTTCTATCTCATAACTTTGAGATGAAAGACCTGGGCGTGGCTAATGTTATCTTAAACATCAAGCTACTTAAAAATACTGAGGGTGGAATTACACTTTTGCAATCCCACTATGTTGAGAAGATTTTGAGCCGTTTTGGATATTCGGACTGCAAACCTTCTGCAACACCATATGATCCTAGCGTGTGGATTCGAAAGTTCGAAGTCACGTCTTTAGATTAATTGAGATATTCTCAAGTGGTTGGTTCACTGATGTACCTAGCTTGTGCTACCATCCTGACATCTCATTTGCTATGTGCAAACTGAGCCGGGTTGTTTCCAATCCGGGAGATGTGCATTGGCATGCTGTTGAGCGAGTGATGCGTTACTTGCAAGGTATTGTGAACTACGGAATTCACTATTCTGGGTACCCGACGGTACTTGAGGGGTATAATGATTCGAATTGGATATCTGATGCTGATGAGATGAAAGCCACAAGTGGATATGTCTTCACACTTGGTGGTGGTGCTGTTTCCTGCAAGTCTTGCAAGCAGACGATCTTAACGAGATCGACTATGGAAGCAGAACTCACAACATTAGACACATCATGCGTCGAAGCAGAATGGCTTAGACAGCTTTTGATGGATTTACCAGTGGCTGATAAACCAGTCCCGGCGGTCCTTATGAGCTGTGACAATCAAACTGTGATTGCCAAGGCTAAGAGTTCAAAGGACAATATGAAATCCACAAAGCACATAAGAAGAAGATTGAAATATGTCAGAAAATCAAGAAATTCCGGAGTGATAGCATTGGATTATATCCAGACTGCTAAAAATCTGGCAGACCCTTTTACTAAAGGGCTATGACAGATTGTGATACAAAATGCATCGAGGGAGATGGGTATGAGACCCACGTAAGTTGCCATGGGGGTAACCCAATATATGTGATCGGATATCCCGTGAATTAGGACCTGCGAAAATAATCCAGCGGTCAACTGAGGAGAGTATCCTTAATTAACCCACTCCGTTGGAGATGCATAATACTCTCAATTCTGTAAGGCAAGCTGACTTTGTCTGAATGTGTTCCAAAGCTTATGAAAGCAAGATGCTAACCTACAGAGCATTCTTTGGAGGAACACACCTATGTGATCCCGACTGCTGGTCACAGTCTTGAGATTGGGTGATCTCTAGGAAGCTCATGAGAAGGTACGGAGTATGACTAATAAGCTCCACCCATGGGGTTTAGCCTTCGGCAGCCACGTATCAACTGACAATAGGCGAAATCTCTGCATGCCAAACTGACAATTCAAGGCATAGTCCATTGTTCAGTTGTGAAGAAGTCTAATCCTATTGCTCTAGGTGGAAGTTCAACTTAACAGTCTCCACTGAAAATTCTGGTATGTCAAACATTGATTGGAACAGTTGACAAACTTATGTGCCTCGAGATCTGGTGGGGGATTGATGGATTATGGATGGGCTTAGACCCATATAAGACACTAATCCCTAGTTAATCTCTAAGGCCCATGCATGTGTACGTCAAGTGGTGGGAAGTATGGGAAGTTTAGTACA
Organism: Aegilops bicornis; assembly: GCA_021605145.1. Lineage (NCBI taxonomy): Eukaryota > Viridiplantae > Streptophyta > Magnoliopsida > Poales > Poaceae > Aegilops > Aegilops bicornis. The sequence continues at coordinate 766,815,660 of CM038670.1, read as the reverse complement.
ATACTGCTACAGTAAGAAGAGTGAGACCTCTTTATAAGGGATGCTCCATCACTTGCTATTGGGAGCTTGTGAATAGGAGCTGTACACGCGCGCTCCTCCTCCGCCGCCGCCCGCCTCGCCTCGCCACGCCTTGCCTCGTCACGACGCGCGCGCGCTGCATGTTGCGGGAATGAGCCGAGCCGAAGCTGATTTTTGCCGCTCAGGAATGGTTAATTAATTAATGAGTCGCTTACGGAAGCGCCACTGTCCGAGAAGTTGGATCGTGGGCTGTTCACGGACTCGATCGTGGGCCTAGCCAAGGCCCATCTACCTGACGGCCTCTATAAGAAGGCGTTGGCCAGTGGAGTGAACCCTAACTCAGTTCACTCACTCCCTCTCGTACAACCCTAGCCGTCATCTATTGTTCCTCTTTCTGTGCTGCTTCCGGCGATCCCATCCCGACGACCGCGTGCACGATTGGTCGGGAGAGCAGGTGCCTCCGGAACCCCGTCGTTCGAGATCCTGCCCGGGAGAATGGCAATAAGGTTTTTGGGGAGCGTCTCGACGTGACTGCTCCAAATCCGTCCCCGTCTCGTCCGCCTCTACTTCCACTACCTCCTCTACATCGACTCCATGGCTAACGGCGAAGTCACCAAGAAGAAGGCCTTGGCATATGCCGAGGCTGCTGCTGCCGCCGCCGCGTTGGCCTGGCCAACCGAAGGGTATGACTCGTTCATCCCCTATCTGCTCGTTCATGTGTTGGCCGTATATATGCTGTTCATAGATGTTTCGGTTCTATGTACTGTACGTGCTCACATGCTTAGGTATCGGTATGAGATGCATACCGTATTTTCCATGCTTACTTTTTACTCGTGGATTAGATTAGTCGAAATAGTGCTAATATTTCCAACACATACCAATTACTGATCTATTTCAACTGATATTGTCTCAGGGTACTAGGTTATCAAATACAATCTTCACCATGGCCGAAGGTAAATTTGTTCAGGATATTAGTTTGTTTCATCCACCAAGACAAACAACAGGTGGCATATGGTGATGAGATAGGCTTCTTGAGCTCTTTATTTGGCAGTTCTCTTCTCGAATCCCCTCTATTTTCAACGTTGTCCTGAAATTTCAGCAACACAACTTTGTGATCTTGCCAGGCAATCATGCTAATTGAGAAAGAAGTGGTATCCAGTGAGGGAGTCCTGGACTAAGAGGTCCTCGAGCATCTGGCCTGTTACTCATTGGGACGGACTGATGGGATGTGAAGATACGAAGGCCAAAGACAATACCCGTGTCCGTATTGGACTTTCCTTGGCGTGGAAGGCAAGCTAGGCGACCAGCTGTGAAGATTCCTTCTTATGTTACCGACTCCATGTAACCCTAGATCTCTCCGGTGTCTATATAAACCGGAGAGCATAGTCCAGATAGGGGATATTCATTACCACATACACATAGGCTAGGCTCCTAGGGTTTTAGCCATTACGATCTCGTGGTAGATCAACTCTTGTAACACTCATATTCATCAAGATCAATCAAGCAGGAAGTAGGGTATTACCTCCATAGAGAGGGCCAGAACCTGGGTAAACATCGTGTCCCCCGTCTCCTGTTACCATCGATCCTAGACGCACAGTTCGGGACCCCTACCCGAGATCCGCCGGTTTTGACACCGACATTGGTGCTTTCATTGAGAGTTCCCCTGTGGTGTCGGCAAAGGGCTCGATGGCCCCTTCGATCGTCAGCAATGACGTTGTCCAGGGAGAAACCTTCCTCCCCGGACAGACCTTCGTATTCGGCGGCTTCGTACTACGGGCCAACTCGCTTGGCCATCTGGAGCAGATCGACAGCTACGCCCCTCGCCATCAGGTCAGATTCGAAAGCTTGAACTACGTCGCGGATATCTGTGGAGACTTGATCTTCAAGGGATCTGAACCCGCGGGATCGCCCCCCCTCACCCTGATGAACGTGACTTAAATCTGTCATCGAATCACGCCCAGGAGATAGCTCCTACTGCTGCAACGGCCCTAGAGCCAAAGCAGATCATGCCATCCGAGGCCGCAGAGTCCACGGCATTGGAGCCGCACACGGACTCAACGCCCTGCAATATTCTCTTTAACGGAACTTCGGACTTGTCTCCGGCTATAAGTTCCGGACTGCGTACGCCCGCGGACACCGAGCTAGATCGGTTATCGATCTTCGAGTTCATCGCCGCTGGCGTTTTCCAGCACTCACCTTTGGGTGACGTGCTAAAATCCTTAAAGAATTTGTCCTTGGAGAAGGACTCACAACCGAACTATGCCCGGTTCGAGATAGAGACGGACGACGAGGAATTTTGCTTCCCACCCACCACCCACTTCATAGCCACTGTCGATGACTTAACCGACGTGCTTGACTATGGCTCCGAAGACATCGTCGGTATGGACGATGATGCCGATCAGGAGCAAGGCCAAGACCCGCCATTCACTGGATGTTGGACGGCTACCTCTTCGTATGACGTGTACATGGTTGACACACCCAAAGGATCTGGCAACGACAAAGAAGATCCAGATGCGAATAAAACCTCAGAGACGCAGTCCAAGCGCCGGCGGCCCAAACGCCGCTCTAAGCCCCGTCGCTCAAAGGACGACAACACTGGCACCGGAGAAAACAGTACTCCGGGCGACGGCGAAAACAATGAAGACCCTGTCGGTGCTACATCCAAACAGGAACATGACAGTAGGCAAAACAACCCTGACGAACAGGCCATGGAAGATGACTCGAAGGACGATAGTTACCATCCACCCTCCAAGGAGGAGACAAGCCTTGGCAACTAAGACTTCATCGTGCCTGAGGATCCTCTCGAGCAGGAGCGCTTTAAACTCTAGCCCATAGCCACTTCAAGGAGCCTGAAAAAGAAATAACAGCAGCTTCAAGCTGAACAAGACCTGCTCGTCGACAGATGGACTGATGTCCTGACAGCCGAAGAATACGGCCTCAGGCGCCCAACCAAGAGCTACCCAAAACGCAGACTGCTACCTCAATTCGAGGAGGAAGCACCGAAGCACACATCACCCTCGCGTAATGCGGAATGACCACCACGTGGTCGAGACAGGGCGTCCGACTGGCCACCCCGCGGCTGGGACAAAGTGGCAACTCAGGCAGAATAGCAGCCTGCCCCACTGCCTCGTAAAAATAGAGACGAAAGAGTTCGGGGTCACACGTACGACCTCCGGTAGATCCTGGACGATAGAGCAGGACATACAAGATCGATCTACGGATCGCGAGGGCGTGCCTCGAGGCACGACGACGGCTACCTATTCGGACGTGATAAACCTAACCACGCCCAGGCCGAATACCGCAGACGGACTCCATTAGAGATACGCCATGGCGCAGCCCGATATAGAGGCGCCGCACACCCTCTCTGCTTCACATACGAAGTACTGGATCACGAATTCCCCGAGGGGTTCAAGCCTGTCAATATCGAATCATACGACGACACAACCGATCCCGCAGTATGGATCGAGGATTTCATTCTCCATATCCATATGGCTCGAGGAGATGACCTCCACGCCATAAAATACCTCCCATTAAAGCTCAAAGGGCCAGCTTGGCACTGGTTAAACAGCCTGCCTGAGAATTCCATCGGCAGCTGGGAGAACTTGGAAGAGGCTTTCCTCGATAACTTCCAAGGAACTTATGTCCGGCCACCAGATGCCGATGACTTAAGACACATAGTTCAACAACCTGGAGAATCAGCCAGAAAATTCTGGACTAGGTTCCTAACCAAAAAGAACCAGATCGTTGACTATCCGGATGCCGAGGCCCTAGCAGCCTTCAAGCACAGCATCCGTGATGAATGGCTAGCACGCCACCTCGGCCAAGAAAAGCCGAAGTCTATGGCAGCCCTTACGGCACTCATGACCCGCTTTTGAGCGGGTGAGGACAGCTGGCTGGCTCGTAGTAAAAACACAACCAGCGAGACAGGCCCCACTGAGGCCAAGAACAGCACCGGAAAGCTCCGGCGCAATAGACACAAACGCCGAAGCAATGGCGACAACACTGATGACACCACAGTCAACGCCGAATTCAGTGGCCCCAAGTCCGGCCAACAGAAGAAGCCCTACAAAAGAAACAACGAAGGACCTTCCAGCCTGGACCGCATACTCGACCGTCTGTGCCAAATTCACGGCACCCCGGATAAGCAAGCCAATCATACCAACAAGGATTGTTGGGTCTTCAAGCAGGCCGGCAAGTTAAATGCCGAAAACAAAGAAAAGGGATCACAAAGTAAGGATGAGGACGAAGAGCCCCGGCAGCCGAACACTGGGGGGGGGGGGCAGAAGAAATTTCCCCCCTCAAGTCAAAACGGTGAACATGATATACGCTACACACATCCCCAAAAGGGAGCATAAGCGAGCACTTAGGGACCTCTACGTGGTAGAGCCAGTCGCCCCAAAATTCAATCCGTGGTCATCATTCCCGATCATCGGGATCACCCAACTAGTATCCGCCATGGCGGTTCAGCCGCACTAGTCCTCGATCCAACTATTGACGGGTTTCACCTAACACGAGTCCTGATGGACGGTGGTAGCAGCCTCAACCTGCTTTACCAGGACACAGTGCCGAAGATGGGTATTAACCCCTCGCAAATCAAACCAACAAAGACTACCTTTAAAGGAGTCATACCAAGCGTAGAGGCCCGCTGTACGGGTTCAATCACGCTGGAGGTGGTCTTTGGTTCTCCGGACAACTTCCGAAGCGAAGAGTTAATCTTCAATATCGTCTCCTTCCGCAGCGGCTATCACACACTGCTCGGACGAACCGCGTTTGCTAGATTCAACGCAGTGCCACACTATGCTTATCTCAAGCTCAAGATGCCTGGCCCACGCGGCGTCATAATACCAATGGCACACGGAACGCTCCCTCCGAACAGAGGAGCACACCGCCGCCCTAGCAGCAGAAGTGCACAGTGGCCTTCTCAAGCAGCACCATAGTACGGCTGCCGAGCCCTCGGACATCATCAAGAGGTCCCAGACTACACTGCAACAGGACGGCGTGGCTCGTCAAGAGCTCGACTAGCAATTTAGCCTCCGTCCCAGTCCCAATGAGGTAGTGGCATTCATACTGCGCGTACACAATTACGAACTCAAAATTCCATGGACATCGACGGAGGCACAAGATAACACGGGATCTACAGTTCGGTCAGACAAACCCCGGACACACATACTTTTACCTTTTTGTTGTTTCAGGTTCCTTTTTCCGCAGGCCTGATCGCAAGTCCTGTAGAAGGATTGACATACAACGGAGGCAAGCAGCACAGGTGTGTAGGGTAACCTTTATACGTTCTTCTTGACGGTATTCATACCTATTTTTCAGGACCCGCACGCTGCGCCCTACTGATTCCGGTGTGTTAAATAGCCCAGATACTTTTCGCACCATTTGTACAGGATACACCTTAATGTATCCATCCAGTTATAATAAAAATGACTCGTGGCCCAGTTTCTGTGGTTTTCGCTTCTTACTTCGTTTTATTTCGATCTGCTTATTTGCTGTATCAATACTCTTCTGTAGGTTTCATATTCGCCAGGGGCTACTTGTCGCCCCACAATACGGATGCAAAGTCCGAACACTTCTTATATATAAGTTCGGCACCCCGAATTTAGCATTATATGCATTGGCTCCGAATCATGTCTTTGGTCAATAGTTGGGTTGCCCGGCTCCTGTGCTTGCTAACCTATGTTCCACTCTATCGTATAGGGTAGTAAAGGGAGAACTACTGCGATTGTGCCCTGGCCTTGACCAGATGAGCACCTCAGTAGAGAAAGCCGAAAACTGACTGTCATGATACGGCGAGAGCCGGTCAGCTGTTCGAGGGTTACAAAATCGTTGAAGATTTTTTCCGCGTAATGCGAAGGATCGGCACTTCCCGATCAGATGCTGACAGCACCCTGGCCTGGACCAGGGGCTGCACACTTGATTAATTATAAAACTCCTATTGCTAAGTGAGGGCATTCAAGCCGTACAGTCCGATTGCCTTGTTCGTTATGCTAAACAACTCCTCCAAAGGACCATATAATTGGATCAAGATTGTTTAGAATCCATCCTAACACCTCCGATTACTACCTACGTGAGGGCAGAAGCCGACGACTGGCCAACCCTCAGATTACAAATAACACGGCCGCACAAGAGGAAACAATTCAAAGCATAATAAAACTATTTTACAAACACCGGATATGTTCCCATAATACAAGGCAAAGGCAACATGAATACATTTATTCAAATAAAATGTCCTGCGAACATTGCGCCGCCACAAGTCGAGACCCCTCTACGACATCCGTGAAATATCGCTCGGGTGTGCGGTGCTCCTTGCCCTGCGGCGACCCGCTGGCAACTTCAACATCATTCATCTTCGCCCACCACATCTTGCAGCGAGCGAAGGCCATACGGGCACCTTCAGTACAGGAGGAGTGCTTGATGACGTCCAGTCGCGGACAGGCCTCCACCAGACGCCTCACGAGTTCGAAGTAGCTGCCGGGCATAGCTTCGGCTGGCCATAGCCGGGTTGTCAAATCCTTCATGGCTAGTTCGGCCACCCTGTGCAGCTCCACCAGCTGCTTCAGCTGATCGGTGAAGGACACGGGATGCTCTGGCGTCGCGTACTGCGACCAGAATAGCTTCTCCGTAGAACCTCCTCCTTCGGCTTGGTAGAACTCTGCAGCATCTGATACGCTGCGTGGTAGATCCGCAAAAGCCCCTGGGGAACTCCGAACCCGGTTTAGTAAAAGGTATTGCTTCTCTGCATACTTGCTTTGCATCTTAAATTCCTTACCCGTTGTGATCTTCTTGGCCTCCTGGATCTCCTGGAGGGTGGCCTGGGCCTCATTCCGTGCAGTCTCCGTGCTCTGACGAGCCTTAGTGAGTTCGGCCTCTTTAGCCGATGCATCATTCTCCAAGGTCTCACATTTTTTCACCGCATCTTGAAGCTCCTGCTAGACTTCTTTGGCCCGGACCTTGAGCTTCTTATGAGCGGCCTGCTGCTGGACAACTTTCTCCTTGGCCTCGCCTAAGGCCTTCCTCAGGGCCTTGACCTCGGTCGCGGATCCTGCACATATTACAACATTTACTGTCAATACGCAGCGCCTATGCCTTCCGAACACACAGCAAGACGTTACTCACCTTGCTTCTCCTGAAGCCGAATTGTAACCTCGCCGAGCTCGTTCTCGGTCCGCTCCAGCCTCTGCTTCAATTCAGAGACTTAGGCAGCATGCGATGTTGCGGCCAACAACGATGCCTGCTCATGCATACATGCTATGTTAGTCTCCTATAATAGATCCTCTGTCCGGTTCTTCTTGCCGAACACCGGACAGTGTCTCAGAGGCTACGGACTACACAGGGTTTTTTCTCTTTCTATGTCACTTACCTCAAAGCCTGTCAACAGGTTGCTGCAGGCTTCATTTAGTCCACTCTTGGCGGATTGAACCTTCTCAATCACTGCCCCATAAAGACACGGTGCTCGTCCATAACGGAGGCGCCTCGTAGTGCCTCCATCAGGTTGACCGGCTCCCCTGGATGGACGGGGACCACTGGCGGAAGTGGCGCACCCCCTCCTTCAAAGGGGGCTGCTCGCCCGACTCCGGAGCCATATGGGTCTCCGGAATCGTATTCGGCTGAGGGCCAAACTAGATGCATCCCTCTTCGCCAGTCTCCATGGGGATCGTCTCCTCCATGTGTCCGGCAGTGGAGGCTTCGCCTCGTGGCGCCTCCCAGATAGCATCCTGGGCTCCTCCCCGGTTCGGATTGGCCCTCCGGGACAGCACTTCGGTGTCATCCCTGGCCCCGGGGGAGTAAGCAGGCGTTGGCGACTGGCTCGCCATCTCCGATGGAGCCAACGAACCTCCAGACGAGGATCGCTGGATCAGGTTGCGGGCCGGACTGCGATAGTGTAGTTAGCCATGTTAGAATAATAAAGAGAAAGGGATGGAGGTGCGCATAAATAAACCGTGTCACTTACAATGCGGCATGGGGCTTAGTGCGGGGGGCGCCGTTCCGGACTACTGTCAACGTCCCACGCGGAATTGACTGCTGGGGCGCCCTTCCCCTTTTTGGGCGCTTTCGTCTCCGGATGTGCCGAGGCCGCCCTCTTCTTCTTCTCGGGAGAAGGGTTGTTTTCCTCCTCCTCCTCCTCCTCTTCCTCGTCATTGTCCTCAGGGACAGAGGAATGGGCCTCGTCGTCTTCGGATGTCACGTTCGAAGTGCCCTTGCGACGGGGGCCACTCTTGGCCCCATTGGCCTTCTTCTCTGGCGCCTTATATGGCACCGACACCAGCATCTTCGCCAGGCGCGGGGTGACCGGTTCTTCGGGCAGCGGAGCCGGACACTGGATCCGCTTTGCCCTCTCCATCCAGTCCTGAAGGAGCAATAATAAAATCTCAGACATCATCCTCGAAACATTTAAGTTGGGTATGATGTCGGCGTTCTGGGAACAGGGGTCCCCAGACTTGCCTGCCTGCGGCGTGGCTCAAAGGGGGGCCCAGCACGGCCCATCTTCATCAACACAAGCTCAAGACCCTCGCGAGGGGCCAAGCCTCACGGGCGCATAACAGGAGCTTCTCGTGCACGGCCTCATCGGGCTGGCTCGCGAGGAGGCGGAGAGATCAAGGCGGGGTACCTCACGAGGTGCCCATGACGCAAGCCATGAGAACCAAGGGCGCCAGGCAGGCGCCAGCCCGCGTAGTGTCCTCCTTTCCTCTTTGATGCAAAGGGAGCAAGCGCAGGCGAGAGCATCAAGCAAAGGCATCCATTTCGGTGCAACAAGACCAAGACCAGCCCAACGGCAGGAAGGAAGTCATTGTGGAGCCCAAGCAGGCGTCACCGCCAGAGCCTTTGACAGGCGAGGACCAACTCTAGTCAGGATAAGTGTACCAGATGTTCCCCTTAAAAATGGCCAATTGTTGGCGCCCTTCCCGCTCAATATTTGGGAAGAGGCCCAGGGCCTGTGCCTATAAATAGGACTAGCCTCCCACAGGGTAAAAGAGATCCAGATCCAGAACAGAGCTAGAGGTCAAGCAATCTAGAGAGAGAGAGAGCGACTGAACTCCTCCAAGCAGTTCATCGCCTGCCAATCTGAGACCCTCGCGAGGTTGTTCTTCCTTGTATTGTTCATCATCATCAGCCCAAGAGGCAATCCACCACACCACAAACTAGAGTAGGGTATTACACCACAATGGTGGCCCGAACTAGTATAAACCTTTATGCGTCTCTTGTGTTGTTCCTTTCGTAGTTTAGATCCTAGCGAGGCGGCGGGTGCAGAGTAGGTAGAGGGCGAGATCTCCGCGCACCCCAAAGTGTTCGAACCTCAAGGGTCCGCGAACCCGAATCGACATTTGGCGCCCGGTAGGGTGCGCCGATCCACCTTCGCCACTTTTGCGTCCCGTCGTCGCCATCATCATGTCCGCGCGACCAAAGGGCAACCCCGTCCTCGGGAGGCTTGGCCCGCCCACGCAGAGTCAGCCGCCTTGGGCGACCCCATGCCCTGTGCAGCTCAAGCGGTCCGTAGAGCGCTGCGGGCCGCGGGCGACGTGGACAACCTTCGACAGCTCTCACGCCGCGGCAGGCGCGGTCGGCAGCAAGGGCCTCCAACCACACCGCGGTCACGACGCCGTACACCCGCCGGGAGCAGGCGATCTCGAGGGCCGCTCTCATGGTGGCCCGGGAGCTACTGCAGCAAGTGTCAGCCGGAGCGGCGCGACGACGTCGCTAGAGCTGGAGTGGCGAGCTCACGGCTTTGCCGCCGGGGCTCGGCCCCTTCTGCACCCAACTCCCACCTCAGGTCCAGAGCGGCCCGTGCGGGAGCTCCACACGCGCCCGCGGGCTCCAAGGCTACTCCAACACCAGCCATTTGTCGGCCAAGACTGGCCGGCGGTGCTGCCTCCACTCCCGACCAGCGAAGAAGGACTCGCCGCGACCCACGACCCCAGTGGGCCGCCGCGCTACCACCCCCAGGTGGGCGCCTCAAGCAGAGCTGCATGGCATGCAGAGCACTATGGCGCGGCCTTCGGGGTGATGGCCCCAGAAGAATATGTGCCCCACATGATGGACCAAGGGCACCAGCATGAGGGCGAACAAGGCTCGCTCCTCAGCCCAAGCTGGGGGGACAAGGCGACAGAAGCTGAGCTCTTCCAGGAGCCCCGTGAAGGCCCCACCGGCCACGCTGGGAGCAACGATTATCAGGTACCGCTAATTCCTCAGGAGCAGGCATACGCTAATCATGGATCGCAGGAGGTGCAGGTCGCCACAACAGCGGAAGCCGCTCCCCTCAGCCTCCTACCCCTCGTGGAGGGCTTCAGGAGCTGCAGAGAGGGGCCGAGATCCGCATCACCACCGCTGGGCGTTCGGAGCAAAGGCGTTCAGGGAGGTAGGCCCTCTGCCGGGAGGTGCCTCAAGGCCTGCCTGGCAGAGGACCCGTGGGTCGCTGGGAATCACTGGCGATCGCTCTACCCCATCGGCGCGCCCCTGGTTTCCGGGTCGTCGTTGATGGCACTAGAGGCTTGGCGCAAGGTGGGGCCCTCGTCTGGCGATATGAAGAAAGGCCGGTACCTGTGAAGAAGGCCTAGTGCCTGTGAAGCTCGCCGCCCCGTGACACTGTGACGTAATAATGAGTGGGGCTGTACACGCCCCGGAGTCTCAGGGGTGCCGGCCTCAGGCCCTAGGGCTCCCTCCCACGCCCAGTGGCAGCACTTAGCTCCGCTGGTGAGAAGACGCCCAAGACTAGACTAGGTGCCGACGCGCCTTTTTCTCGCTTTCATTGCTTTTCCCTTTGGTTGTCACTTTCCCCGCTGGATTTAAGTTGGATTCGAATTTGAGATTTGCGTGTGTTTGGGGAAGGGGATGCTTAGTCTCGTTCGAGCAATCTCTCGCGTTCCGGTTACCGCTTTGCCTCAGCTGCCTCCCCTCATGAGCCCCTCACGAGCCGGGTTGGGCCTAGCTTACGTGCAGCCCAACTGCCGCCGCCGCATCCTCTCAGGAGGTTCTTACTGTAGATCCTACGGGTTTGATCAGGAGACACTTGAGACGTCACAGCCCTCCGCGGGCTATCTCAGGGCCCGCACGAGACAAAGGTAAACTAGCCAGCCACTTGGCACAGGCGTACGGGTGATATAGCATCTACTAATACACAAAACACAAGTTTTACATGAGGGGCTCCCCCTCCCAAAATGCTCTCACAACCGTCAGGGCAAAACCTGAGCTCTATTCGTGCGGTGGTAAGGAATCAGAACGATGCGTAATCGTCACCGATAAATCCCAATGCATCCTCGGGGCACCTCCTGAACTATTCTTGGAGTCGCTGGCCTCGCCATCGCTCTGCGTTGCCACCAGCGTCGGGGCCATTCACCACGCCGCCTTCATCGCCAACCCACGATCACGCCATCGTTATCCGAAGCGAAGGCCACGATGAGAGCGCCCACGTTGTCCTCCACCCGGTCGCGCCAGTCGTCCCGGACGGCCCGGGTACCGGGCGATGGCGGCGTTGAAGTCGAAGTGGGGGTCCATATTCCGGAGATGGCTGAAGACGCGAGAAAAGGTGCGCCCGAGCAGGGTGCGGCTCCTCTCCTCCACCAACCTGTCGGCTCTGACCGACCGCACCTCCAGCTGCGTCACCACGTCGGTGAAGAACTGAAGGTTGCCGACGTAGTTAACTGCGTGCGGCTCGCCAACAGCCGCCTCGCAGATGTTACCCAAGGCTGTGTTGGCTCTCTCCCGGAGCGTGGTGAGCATGGGGCCGTGCTCATGCTACAGAGATCCGCCACCGGGCGCATCTTGTCCGTGATTCAGCCGGCTGACGGCCTCAGCCTCGTCCACCCGTTGGCGAAGAAGAAGCACCTCGGCACGGGAGGTAGTTAACTCCTCCTGCGCCACCTCAAGGGCGGCCCGAGAAGCATCGGCCCGCCGTGCCACTTCCTCCTGCTTCGCCCTAAAGGCAGCGGTCCTACCTTCACCCTCAGCTCGGATCAACCCCAGCCTCTCCTTGAACTCGCGCTCAAGGTTCAAGCGCGTCGTCACCACCCGACGTCCGACCTCCTCCAGGACACGGGCTTCCCGCGCAGAGACATCATCCTCCTCCCGCGTCACCAAGCGCTCCCTTGTTTCCAGGCGTTCATACTCGCGCGCGCGTTCGGCGGCTTCCAGCATCAGCGCCTCCTCACGCTTCTGGAGCACTGCTGGGTCAACTGAGGCCACCGTCATCGACGCAAGGGCCGTCTCGCGCAGCTCCACCTGCTCCTCCAGTGAGTGGCATCGGGCCAGGAGTTCCCGCGCCCGCTCCTCCGCCGCATCTCGCCGCCTTGTCAGCTTCCCGAGCCTCCTCGACGTCCCTAGAACGGACCTCCCGAGAGGCCGCCAGCGACGCCTTGACCTCCCCATTGTCAAGATCATGCTGATGGCACGCAAGGGCGACAGCCGCCTTCAGCTCGCGCCTCTCTGCAGCCAGACGCAGGCCCTCGGCCTCAAGGCACGCGTCTTCATCAGCCAGCTCTTCACCAAGCAGGCTCACCGCGTCAGCCGCCCTCTGAAGAAACCCTTGGCAAAGAGCGACGCCCCGGGCCGAGCACGCTCTTCCACACCATCATCCGCCTCAAGCGAGCACGGGGCCACGAATCAGCACTCCCCTCCCGGGCGGGGGCTGGCGCCCTCGCCACGGCCGGGCACGCCTCGCCGTGAAGCCCGGCTGAGCCAGCCCATCCCTAAAAAAGAGCGCAGGAATACCTCAGCCAATCACGGTCGACGACTGCACGAGAAGCCCACGACAGTGGCTATGCCACGAGAAGGCTCATGAAGGAGGGTCGCGAGGCGCGCTGGGGTCGCTGGCGCGCCTCGGGATGGTTCGCCTCTCGACCGCCTCACCACGAGGGCTCTGCTGCTCGGAGTGCTCAAGACAGTGGAGAGGGCGGAGCCCAGGGGGATGGGTCCTCAGCCATCTCCGCGAGCTCGGCGGAAGGGCCCTGCGGAGCAAGGATCAGTAAAAGCAACAGAAGGATCAAGAGCTAGAAAAGGGGAAGGCTTACTCATCGGTGGCGAAGTACTTCCTACGCTTCAGCAGGCGACAAGGGTAATCATCACCCAAGGCCTCCCTTCTCTTCCGGAGAGCCTCAAAGTCCACGCGGAAGCGACCCAAGAGTTGAGCGCAGGGGTCAGCCTGCGACGAGGAAGGAGTGTCAAGGCGACCCGCGTCAGAGGCGTCTACCTGATGCACGCCGCCGGTCACCTCACCAAGAAGAGTAACTGGGGCCCCAGGGGCCTCGGCCCTTGATTCTTCAAGGGCAGCTCGCCACCCCTAGTCGCGGCAGCATGGTCCTCGAGCTGCTCCCTCAAGAGCGCCGCTGGGCGCCGCCTCGCGGTGAGGCCCCCTCAGCCTCCGGCGGCCCACGCCTCCCTACTCCGCCACTTGAGGAAGAGCCGCCGTGGCCGACTGAAAGGGCGGCCACCACCACTAGGTTCTCGCGAGGCCCCCGGATGCCAGCGGGGCACAGCCCCCATTCGTCGAAGACGGGCATCTGATTTACAAAGTCGCCCCTGTTCAGGCAGAGGTACAGCAAGGCCCCCCTTGTCGGAAGCTGCCAGGGGTAGGGTCCCCCGTCAAGACCAAGAGCACCTTCCTCAGCGCTTCAGGCATCAGGTCCTCTTCCTGGAGCCCCATACGATCTTCACGCCCGCTGAAGGCCCACATCCAGCGAGAGTGACATTGGAGAGGGGCAACACGGCATAGCGGGAACTCCTTCACTACCTTGGGCGCCGTCACGCCGAGCGCCCTCAAGAGCGCAAAGCGGCGCCAGACGAAGACGAGCCGGGAACTCGTGAGCGTCTCCTGGCCCCAGCCTGAATTGGGGACGGCAGGCGAAGATGGCTCTGACAGTAGGGGGCTGGGCACCCCACGCCCATCGACAGCCACCGCTCATGGAACCCAAAGCTGGGCGGAGGAAGGCTGAAGTCGATCCTGAAGACGCTGTTTCAGGTGCAGCAATGAAGCTCACACACCCGAACATTTGGTGGGGTCAACAAAGTATGAGAGAGAAGAAGTGGCGCAGCAAGGCAACCGAGGGAAGGATGCCCATCATTGCCTCGCAAACGAAGGCGAAGACCGCAAGAAGAGTGATGGATTCGGGACCCAGATGCATCATATGGATCTGATAGTGGGAGAGCACATCATTGAAGAAATCAGAAAAGGGGGGAACCAGCCCCGCCCACAGGGCGTCAGCGAAATACCGGACCTCAGTGATTATCCTGTCGATGGAGAAGTGGGGCCTTGAGCCAGGCCGCCGTCGTCCGCCCGCATTCGTTGAAGATGGTGGCCAAAGCCGAGCTGACCTTGCCCAGGCCCTCTCGATTGAGTATGATCGACCGATCAATGGCGGGGGCCGCCGACAACGGCGAGCGAGGAGGAAGCATGGGCTTCTTCCCTCTTCCCTTCTTCGTCGGAGCCATGGCAACGGAAGGGGGGGGGGAAGGTTCGAGATAGGATTGGGAGCAGAAGCTGGAGTTCGAGAGGAGGAAGAGCAGGGGACGGTCGAGCAGCGAAAAAGGAGCGTGTGCGACTCACGAAGTTCGCTTAGGATGACACAAAATAAGGAGGCGTGGGGAACAGTACGCCCACGCCCAATCAACCGCCACCACGGCGCCCAAGGTCAGGCTGTTAGGGCCGTGGCGCCGCGCCTGACTTGCCCTTCGCTTCTGCCGGCCAAGTCCGGGCGCGCCTTTGGGCCCGGGGCTACTGTCGGCGTTCTGGGAACGGGGGTACCCAGACTTGCCTGCCTGCGGCCTGCGGCGTGGCTCAAGGGGGGCCCAGCACGACCCATCTTCATCAACACAAGCTCAAGACCCTCGCGAGGGGCCAAGCCTCGCGGGGCGGACGACAGGGAGCTTCCTCAGGCACAGCCTCATCAGGCTGGCTCGCGAGGAGGCGGAGAGATCAAGGCGGGGTACCTCACGAGGTGCCCATGATGCAAGCCATGAAGACCAAGGGCGCCAGGCGGGCGCCAGCCCACGCAGTGTCCTCCTTTCCTATTTGGTGCAAAGGGAGCAAGCGCAGGCGAGAGAATCAAGCAAAGGCATCCATTTCGGTGCAACAAGACCAAGACGAGCCCAACGGCAGGAAGGAAGTCATTGTGGAGCCCAAGCAGACGTCACCGCCAGGGCCTTTGACAGGCGAGGACCAACTTTATTCTGGATAAGTGTACCAGATGTTCCCCTTCAAAATGGCTAATTGTTGGCGCCCTTCCCGCTCAATATTTGGGGAGAGGCCCAGGCCTCTGCCTATAAATAGGACTAGCCTCCCACAGGGTAAAAGGGATCCGGATCCAGAACAGAGCTAGAGGTCAAGAAATCTAGAGAGAGAGAGAGAGGGACTGAACTCCTCCAAGCAGTTCATCGCCCCGGCCAAGAACAGACCCTCGCGAGGCTGTTCTTCCTTGTATTGTTCATCATCATCAGCCCAAGAGGCAATCCACCATACCACAAACTAGAGTAGGGTATTACACCACAATGGTGGCCCGAACTAGTATAAACCTTGCGTCTCTTGTGTTGTTCCTTTCGTAGTTTAGATCCTAGCGAGGCGGCAGGGTGCAGGTAGGTAGAGGGCGAGATCTCCGCGCGCACCCCAGTGTTCAAACCTCAAGGGTCTGCCGGAACCCGAAATCCGACAGATGCGTCAAACGTAACATACCTCGCTGGCGGGGTGTTTAGAGTCGTGACCACGGTCTGAATCCGTGGCCGGCAGTTTCTCGTTGCCCTTAAAGAGAGACTTCCAGGCATCTTCGTGGGTGGTCTCGAAGAGCCTCACCAGGGTCCGATGCTTCTTCGGGTTGAAATCCCACAGAGGTCAACCTCTGCGCTGGCACGGAAGAATCCGGCGAACCAGCATCACCTGGATTACATCGACGAGCTTGACGTTCTTGGCTATCATGCTCTGGACGCGCGTCTGCAACACTATCAGCTCATCAGACGAACACCAGTCCGGACTATTCTCGACCCAAGAGGTGAGCCGCATGGGAGTACCGGAGCGGAATTTGGCAGCTGCGGCCCAGGTGGTGTCGCGGGGTTCTGTGATGTAGAACCATTGTCTCTGCCACTCCTTCACCATCTCCACAAAAATACCTTTCGGCCAGGAGACGTTGGGAAGCTTGCTCACCATAGCTCCTCCGCAATCTGCATGCTGGCCGTCCACCACCTTCGGCTTCACGTTGAAGACTTTGAGCCACAACCTGAAGTGGGGTTGGATGCGGAGGAAGGCCTCGCACACGACGATAAACGCCGAGATGTTGAGGAAGGAATTCGGGGACAAATCATGAAAATCTACCCCGTAATAATACATTAGCCCACGGACGAAGGGGTGGAGTGGAAACCCCAGCCCGCGGAAGAAATGGGGGATGAACACTACCCTCTGTGTGAGCTCCGGCATGGGGACGACCTGTCCCTTGGCCGGCAGACGATGGGCGATCTCCTTCGCCAAATATCCGGCCGCCCGAAGCTTAGTAATGTCCTCCTCCTTGACGGAGGAGACCATCCACTTGCCCTGACCACCGAATCCGGACATGGTGGCTTGAGTGGAAAGGAGATGAGAACTTGGGCGCTGAAGCTTGAGATTGGAAAGGAGAAGACGGAGACAGAGCGTGAGAAGAGGAAGAGGGAATCCTTATCCTCTTATAAAGGCAGCAAATATTAAACGCCTCCTCACTCGCCTTAGGATTCGCCTATTCCCAAGGGTTGTGTAAACGACACAGTTGATTTACCCATGCCTGCATTGATGAGAATCCCACAATAAGGGGACACGATCTCTGTTTTGACAAGACGTGCCAATGGCGATCGCGTCTCGTAACGTGGGATGGCAGAAGAAAAACGGTTCGAAATTATGACCGGACAGACGCGATGTCGTGTTGAAAGGAAGCTGTCAACAGATTAGATTCGTACAAGTATTATATTCTCTCTGCGGTTGTGTGGTGTGCGTAACAGGTCCGGATACGATCATTGCATCCGAAGACTATCTTGGAGTTCGGAGAAAGGGAACCCGCCTTGCAATGCCGAAGACAATCTGTGCGCCGGACTCCTCGTCATTGAAGCCAGGTTCAGGGGCTACTGAGGGAGTCCTGGACTAAGGGGTCCTCGGGCGTCCGGCATGTTACTCATTGGGCCGGACTGATGGGATGTGAAGATACGAAGGCCGAAGACTATACCCGTGTCCGGATTGGACTTTCCACTACAAAAAAATACACTTCCGTGATGATACGTGTTTGTCACAGTAGGTCGCGTTTTTTTTCATGCATGTACATCCATGACAAATTTATGACAGAATCAAGATAGTCATACATGTGCTGTCGTAGAAGTGTTCCATGACATTACCAAAATTATCATCACGGAAGTGTCCACTTCCATGACGATAAATCGCGCGTCACAGAAGTACTTTCGTCAAGGGTGACCGACACGTGGCATCCACCGTAACGGAACGCCGTTAAGCTATCGGGTCCATTTTTGGATCCGATAACCCGTTAACAGCCCCGACCAATGGGGATTTTCCATGTGTAAAATCATCATTGGCTGGAGGAAACACGTGTCGGCTCACCGTTGGGACAGATGTCATCCACTCATTGGACAGAAGGCGCCTATGATACGTCGACACGTGGCACGGCCCAACAGAGGCCCATTCCTGTGAAAAGGCCAGCCCATTTGACTTGGTCAAAAGGTGGCGGGCCGGCCCATGTAAAGCCTGTTAACGGCCTGTTCGCATATAGCCCATTTACAGCCCGCTAACCCAAGGCCCGTTACACCCAATCCGAATTAGGCCCAGTAGCGTCATCTGGGCCACCCAATATGATTCGACCCGTTTCACTTCGGCCCATGTATGGCCCATGACGTCTTCGGCCCATATGAGGCCCTATGTAACTCTTGGCCTATTAACGGCCGTGGTGAAATCGCCCTAATGAATAGTGTATTACTTTACACCCATTAACGGCCCGTGGTGGCGGCCCGTAATGAGCGATGTATTACTTTACACCCATTAACGGCCGTGGTGAAATCGCCCGTAATGAACGATGTATCACTTTATACCCATTAAGGGCCCGTTATTCCGTTGGGCGTTTCCAGCCCATGTTATCTTCGGCCTTCTCGAGCCCATTTATTCTTGGGCTCATTTCCGGATTCGTTTACTTACGGCCCGTTACTGTCATTTTCTGCTTATGAGCGAAATTCAGCCCGTGGTTACAGTCGGCCCGTTTGTGGTCCGTTAACACGTTGGGCCATTTTCATAGCGTCATGAAATACGGCCTATTAACGATGGCCCGTTATGGTCAGTCCATGAATGGAAAATTCCAACTCTAGCCCGTTTACGGCCAGAATGCGGCCTGTTATTGGCCCATGTTTGGCCAATCGATCATACTGCCCGTATAAGGCCCATTGATGATATGGCCCGTAGAAGGCCCATTGTTTCTGCGACCCGTAGAAGGCCCATTGTTTCTACGGCCCATAGAAGGCCCACTGTTTATACGGCCCGTAGAAGGCCCATTGTTTCTACGGCCCGTAGGTGCAGTGTCACTACAGTAAATATTAGCCCATGGTTATTGTGGCCTAGTTTTAGAAAATAGGTTGTTGCAGCCACTAGCAAACCGCAAAAAAAGAACTGCACTGACTACAAGCAAACAAATAAACAAGACAACAAGGAAATAAATAAGCAAGCAACTTACACTAGGCTATCACGGCTATTACACATATTACATCCACTTTGGGCATCAAAGTTCGCCACCGGTGCAAATATAGGGAACACAAAGACATATAAACGCTGCAAAGAAACTAGTCCGTAACTGAAACCACTTGAAGAGCTCAAGAAACAATATCACAGGCACCCATAATCGGGCAAGATGCTTAGCAAGCTTATTAACTTTCTCTTGTTTGGCGCTTAAGTCCTCCAAATACCGCTTTGTTCCACCAGAAAGTATGCATCTGAATTCTGCAGGGACTTCCTCGGTCCTTCGGCTTCCGTCGCATAACATCTCGATCGATGTCTTTCAACTTGAAGTTGAGACTCAAAAGTCGAACTGATTCAGCAACGAAGTTCAAGAGCTGGTGCCCAAGTGGTAGCCGATGCTTCGAACACTACATCAAGACAGGACTTTGGGGTTGTCTCAGTGTCCTCAATATAGTTTTTATCAGCTTTCTTGGAGACCAACAGGGATGTCTCACTGTCTTGAACCTTATCTGCATTACTTCCTTTACCATTGCATAACAGGGTACTCTTCTCCAATATTTTATCTGCATTCTGAAAGGGAATGAAACAAACACATCTCAGGTTTACAATGTAGTATATGAAACTCATTTTGGTAAACCAGTTCAGTAGTAAGGTGGACAGGATAACAACATGAAACAAACATATATCTATGTAGTATGGTCATTGTATGGTCTATATCATTCTAGTTTATGTTGCCAAATCAAGATATATATAAAGTTCGAATCATATCTATTTAAGACAAAGCAGCATAGACAGAATATAAGTGTGGGAAACTACACAACAATAACAACACTTGTAATGTGCATGGCATGAGAACATAACTGTTTATTCAATTGAAACTGAAATAAACATAGAGCAAGTTACAACAGCAAACAGCCAAACATGTTGAAGAAACAGGTTTAAAACATACCTGTTGCGCCATTGGAGTTTCAATTGCATCCTTCAAATTTGAAATTGGTTGGTATCATTAAATACTGTGATGCAAGAGCAAAGTAGTATGAACCATAGCTACGGAACCTGACCTGAGAACAATTCTTCTTCTGCTTTAAGCGTTGACTTCGGGTTCGAAGTGGTGGTCCTCGTGATTTGGGCACTACAGTTGCCTTACTAACTGCTCGTGTTTGGGTGCTCTGTGGTGGAGACGGTGCTGTGTCAACGGGAACTAGGTGTCCATCTGCTGGGGTTGGGGTTAGAAGGGGTGTAGCTGGTTCTCTGTCCAACTGGGTAGGGGTACAATCTGCATGAGTGTGGGTTATGTGTGGTGGGGTTGATTCTTGGGCAAGTACAACCGTGGTTCTATCTGCATCGACAGGTAGCATGATCTTTTCTGAAGACCGTGTTTTTTACTCCCACAGATACTGCCATTACTCCCTCCAATTGAAATGGCTGATAAACAAGAAAAGTAATTGAATGTACAGACATTGTAAGATAGATAGGTGCAATGGATAGTAGGGAAGAAAACAGGGCATGAAATAATTCACATTTATGTTGTCTAAGCAAAGCAGAATAGCAGGACATAATTTCACATATATGATGGCTAATTAAACAGGATAGCATGACACAATTTCACATGTATGATGGCTAACTAAACAGGATAGTGACATACTTAAAAATATGATGACTATGTAAACAGGATGACATGATATAACTATACGATGTGTCTATTAAAGTGGTTGGCAAGCCATAAATCACAAACATCTTTGTCGATGGAAACATGATGGCATGATATAGTTCACAGATAGAATGACATAATTTAAAATATGATGACTATGTAAACAGGATGAGATGATATAACTATATTATGTCTTTAGAAAATGGGTTGGCATGCCATAATTCAGATACATGCTGCCTATGTAAACATCATGGCATGACATAATTCAAATATATGATTTATATACTAAGGAAGTGAGCAGAGGGCAATTTCATATATGATGTGTCAACTAAGGAGATGGCATTCAATATTGTGTATATGATGTAAAAAATAAGCATTGCAATACAACATATGCATTATATGAGTAATATAACCCTGCCAAGTTTGAGCATACACCTCAGGGGGATAATAGGACTGGTCATCCGCCTCTGAATCCTCCTCTGAAGAGCTATCTGTAACCAGCACGATATCTCCTTCGCAGTAGCATTGTCTGCTCAAGACCTTGTTTTCACTCCAGATTTCTCCATCACCAATTCAAATGGCCGATGCACGTGAAGAGCAGTTGAATATACAAACATTGTCGACAAAAGCAATGAGAAATACAAAAAAAAGGACGGCATGATATAATTCACATATATGACGCTTTCCTAAACAGCATGGCATTGCATAATTCACATACATAATGCCTTGCAACAAGATAACATTGCATAATTCACATATATAATGTCTTGCAACAAGATGGCATTGCATAATTCACATATATGGTAATTAGACACTAAACAGGTGGCATTCACACAAAGCATGTCTAAACTAAGCAAATGACATAGCAATGCAAGATACCATACGCACGATATGAGTAACATAACCCTGCCAAGTTAGGGCATGCACCTCAGGGGGAAATATGATTGGTCATCTGTCTCTGAATCCTCCTCTAAGGAGCTATCGGTAACCAGCAAGACATGCGCTTCGTCAGATAGCATTGTCTGCTCTGAAGACCTTGTTTCCACTCCAGATTTTTCCATGACCGTGCCGAATGGCTGATGCATAGGAAGAGTAATTGAATGTACTAAAATTGTTGACAAATTTAACACATAATAAAAAAATGATGGCATGATATAATTCACATATAAGATGGTGGCTAACCAGGGTGGCATTGCAAAATTCACATATATGATGTCCGGCTAGACAAGATGGCATTGCATGATTCACATATACGATAAAGAAACAAAACAGATGGCATTAACACAAAGCATGTCTAAACTAAGCGGATGACATCTTTAATGTATACTGATAAGCAATTCAAGTCACCATATGCATGATATTACCAACATCAGCATGCCAAGTTAGAGCGAAGACCTCATGGGGTAAAAAGGAGTGGTCTTCTCCTTCTGAATCCCCCTCAGAATAGTTATCTTCCTCTTGATTACGATCCGAAATGGGTGGAGGGGGGGCTGCCTTTGCGCCCACCATGGAACGACGTCTGCATGAAATTTTATTGCCATGGAAGGCTCGTCTCTTTTGCTCTACATGATCAGTTCCATTGTGTACAATAACTAGCATGCATAGGAATAAAACATAGTGAGATTATGTAAGGAGTGCATGCACAAATCCAGAGTGATGGTAGCAAATTGTGGATAGACCCAAAACCAATGATAGCTGGCAGATAATAGCTTTAGTTAAAAAATACAGATAATGACTCCTTTAATGTTTGTTTGCACCCAACATGAAACTCATAGTAGACACCGGAGACTAACCAGATAGTAGATGATAGTACCGATTGCTACCCCAATAAGTACCCCACAACCATTTAAAAACTCAAGTTTCAGCATTAGTTTGGACCTGACTCGGAGTCTAATAGGTGAACACGACGATAATGTAGCATGTCATCATATTAAGCGATGCATAACTTAAGCAGACACGAAAGAGTGCGACCTCTCTTGCGGACCCGTGTAGTCCTCAAGGTCATCTGGTCAGTTGATGATGGTAATGCAGTTGTCGTGGCTGCCGGCGGCGGGGAAGAAGATCTGAGGCGGCCAAAGACAGTCTGGAGAGTGGATCCCTGTTGTGGTGAACCCTTTCTTCGTTGGTGCAGCTGAGCTGGGGTGGAACACAGCGCCGCAGGAGTAGGACAAACCACACAAGGTTTTCTTTGACACGATTCATGTGAAGTAATTGAGTAAGGGCTTGTTTGAATTTGAGGATTCTAACAATGCAGGGATAGGAAATAGACAGGAATAGGATAGGAATGCACGTGCAAAACAGAGAATTTAAAAACACATGATTTCCGCTAACTGGGTGTTTGATTCACAACAATTGGAAGATCACAGGATGCAAAAAAGCATGGTGATATTAAGTCAAACCACAAGAAAATGTACGGTTATAATGCTATTATGCTACTATCCCTTAGGAGAAGTGGAAATTAGAATTCCTATGGGTTTTCTTTCAAGGAGACACTAAAGGAACAAATCCTACAGTTTTCCTTTGCTCCATTCCTTTGCACCAAATTCATGAAAAGTAGTACCATAGGAAACTTTTCAATTCCTATGTTTTTCATTCACTTTTCCTTTCAAGCCTTTGGCGATTCTAGTAGGCAGGCTTGAGCAAGGAAAATCCAACACTAAAAAATGTTTTGTGCTACTTCTATTACTTTGGACCTGTGCCAACGCCATACTAGCTCAACTCCCAGGCCCACGACAAATGCATAGCTCAAACGCTACAGAGATAAATAATGATGGCATTCAAGAGAGTCCATCACGGATAGCTAAGTTGCTCGGTACCTCACCGCTTGTCATATAGTAGGATAAAATAATCGTATTTCCCGTTACTACGAGTGCTCAGTGGACAATATATATAACATGTAGAATAAAAAAGAGATGCAACAAGTGTACAACCTCTTTGGCGAAGCCATGTCGATCTCAGCGTGATTGGGTTGGCCGGTGAGGATGCTCCGGCTGACTTTGCTGTCGGAGGAGGGGAAGAATATCTTAGGCATCTGGAGATGGAGCCCGAGGTACTGCTCCGCTGTGATGGAGGGTTTCGTCGTTGGAGCAGCTCCGGTGAGTTGTACGACGCCGAGGCTGAAGCAGGACAAGCGAGACAACAAACAACATTAACCTGAGTGGAATTCTAATAGCATGTACAATACATGACGTAAAATACATAACCACAAAGTGCTAGATGTAAAATACATCAGCCGCTCATCTCTGAACTTAACTGTCGAAACTGAACCTAACTATCCAAACTGAATGTTGCTGTCGAAACTAAATTTTGCTGTCGAAACTGAACGCACTAGCAAGGTGAGGCTACACGTCGGTCGACTGACTTTTTCATCTCTGGTCAGTCGATTTTGCAGCCGTTGGATACGAAATCAAGGGCATGCGGTTCATCTTCAACCTCCACCCCCTGAGCCGCCAGCCACCACCGGCCAAACAGCCCCCGCCCGCTGACGGCAAGCCGCCTCGCCTCAAAAACTCCCCACCGCCGGTCCGCCGCCACCCGTCCATCCTCTAGGCCCCCGTGCCGTGCTTTTTCTCCGGCGCTCCCCACGCCACCGCCCCGCCACCGTCGGCGACCACCGACCACCTCCTGAACTCTTAGATAGATTGTGGGGTACCTCTCCGGCGAGCCCCCCTCCCCACTGTGGCTGGTTCTTCCTTCACCCAAGCGAGCCCACCTTGGAAATCGATCGACCCAAAAAGTCGATTCACCGATCAAGTGTAGCCAAATCGGAGCAGCATCGCAAGCAAGAGCAAGAGCGAGAGCAGCAGCGTGAGCAAGAGCAATAGCAAGAGCAGACCAGGCAGGGGACTGAGAGCAAGAGCAGAGCAGCAGCGCGAGCGAGAGCTAAAGCAGCAGTAGCTCCTACTGATGTGGACGTCGCTGCCGAGGGAGCGACACCGTGGAGGAAGTGGTCGGTGACGCCGCCGTGGATGGAGCCGCGCAGTGTCGGCTCGGGACCGAGCGCCGGCAGCATCGTGAGATCAAATTAAGAAGAAAATGCGGCGATTAGTGTACAACCTCTTTGGTGGCGCCGATTAGGCCGCAGCTTCATCCGAGGAAACGGTGATGATGATACTCTTCCGGTGGTGCAGGTGAAGACGGTGGTGTGGGAATGGAGGTGGCGCGAAAGATGAGGGGAACATCGGGGCAGCTCCTTGGAGGTGGAGGACAGGGTGGCTGAACCGGCGGGACGATGAGATCGACGACGGATCCTCATCCGGTACGGTGGATGAGGGACGTTGAGGTGTTGCTGTGGACGACATCGTCGGGGAAGAAGCTCCGGCTAGGTGGCGGACGGAGCAGGGTGTGGGGTTTCGTCGCGGGTTTTCGCGGCCTTGGTGTACGAATGTGTGGGCGGATGGGATGGCAGTGGGGAACCATGGCTTAGAGACGCGCTTGTCCGAAATGTGGGGTAAGTTACGAAAGTACCCCCACTGATTTGAGGCGGTTCTTTTGGTTCAGGGGTACCACGGGCATTTCGCATGTCGGGATTTCACAGGAGGTGGGAGTTTTCGCGCGCGTTGTAATTTCGGAATAGCAAGGCGTGGGTTGAGATGGAGGGAGTTGTCGGAGCACAACGAGACAAAGATATATCTTAAATATTTCGGGCTAACAAGGCGCGGGTTGAAGAGGCGGGAGTTTCGCAGCACGATAGACAGAGACGCTAGCTTCAATTTTTGGCATAACAAGGCGCGACTTGAAATTTCGGAAGAACAAGCTTAACGTGTACAAAAAAAAGAAAATTTGCACCTCAACACGCACAACACACACACAAACACCATTTAGACTAGAGTAAGGTACACGTGCATTGCACGCATGAGATTTGGCAACCAAATTATGAATAAATACCACATTATAGCATGCAAGCTTTGAGTCATATATGCATGATGTAGATGTTCGTTTAATTCTTATAGTTCATTTCATTCAAAATCATCTAGTTTTTATAAGAAAGCTAATCTATTTTAAGATTCATGGAATTGTGCATTGTAAGACATAAAGTAAAAACAAATAATGGCAAATCATGTAGAAAAACATTTGGGCAATTATGATACGGAAGATTCTAGAACAAATAAGAAGTGCTTGTGTTTTGATGTTTGTGCATTATGCTTAAGTTCAACCATGGAGTCTTCTAGATTATACATGTGGCGAAATCTGGTGGAATCTAGATGATATCCAACGGCCAATAGTGCTCAAATTTGCCATCTTTGGACCTTCGGATTCGCCTCATCCAACGACCATCTTTCAAAGTTAAAGTTACCCGCTCACAATATAAAAAATATATAATATAATATATATAGGGGTATAGATATAGATATGTGATGCGAAAGCCGCCCATCATCTCCAATTACATGCACGGATGCGACATGGGCAAATGATGTCTGCCATCGGTATCTCAAATTTAAATCAGTCTGGCCTTGTTCAATGTGTATACATTACAACATGCTCGTTTCCAAAGCTCACCGCGCAGATCTCTGTTATATTCATGCATGCATGGGTTTCAAACATCAGGATCTCTTATTCAAATATTTGAATTCAACTTTACATTGATTATGACCTCACCTATTCTTTTTACACCCACACAGTAGTCTTCTCTTTATAATTGTACCACTAACTTTCTCTCGTGCATGCATGCACACACGCTACCATTCGGCATTATCTATCGCACGCATGCAATCTTTTTTCTTCAGGTCGGTCTCCCATGAAGGCACACACCCACACACATCCCCCTCTCCCTCATACCGGGCATTCTTTATCTCTCATGCATGCATGCGCAACGATCGATGTTCCTCTATGTATGTGTGTATATAGCTAGGTCTTTCATAGTTTTCCACACAAACCGATCAATCGATATACCCAATGAGGTCTCACCCTCTTTCCCACGTCCACATCGATCAATATATACCTCTCCCACGTCCACATCGATCAATCTGTACCTCTCTATATAGGATTAACATAAATACCTAATACACCCACATTAATTATATATCCAACGTCCCCCTCTCATCATCCATGCCTTCCGCTTCATCTCTCAGATGATTGCACAATGGCGAAGATGGGGGCGATGAGGCCTGCCCCCCTAACATCACTATATATCGAGGCTAATATGAATGTGATCATTAGACAATTGCTGCTAAAAAGGTTTAATTTCATGAATTGACCCTCCTCGTAAAGGATTAGCAATGCTTGGCCCCTAGCTCATTTATTTTTCATGGCTCCGCCATCACAGGCAACAACAAGACGTGTTCGCCCTCTCTCTAAATATCGATCTCGCACTTGTGCATTCCTTCATAGTCTCCCTCCACTCGGCCCCTCGCACCATCTTCTAGCCCCCCACCGGATTTTGCCACATGTACAATCTAGCAGACTCCATGGTTGAACTTAAGCATAATGCACAAACCTCAAAACAACAGTGGTTCTCTTCTGTTCTAGAATCTTCCGTATCATAACTGCCCAAACTTTTTTTCTAGTTGAATTGCCATTATTTGTTTTTACTTTATGCTTTACAACACACAATTCCATGAATCATAAAATAGATTAAGGGCTTCTTTGATTCAAAGGATTCTCAAAGGAATTTTGGAGGATTCTAATCATTAGGAATTTTTCCTATCTTGGTTGTTTGATTCAGTAGGATTGTAAACCATAGGAATTTTTCCATATGATTCATTTGCACTAGATTTCATAGGAAACATCCCATCCACTCAAACCTCTTTGAAAGAATTCTGCGTTTTTTCTATGCACAATCAAACACTCGTACAATCCTGTAGGATTCAATACGACATTCCACTATAATCCCATGTTTTTCCTATTCACGCGTTCTTAGTTTTTTATAAAACCTAATTTGATTTTGAATGAGATGAACTATAAGAATTAAACGAAGGGCTACATCACGCATATATGACTAAGAGCTTACATGCTATAGTGTGGTATTTATTCATAATTTGGTTGCAAAATCTGATGCGTGTAATGCACGTGTAAATTACTAGTACTTCGAGTATGTGCAAAACACGTAAATTAGAATACCAATGGCACGCTACACAGTGTCTCTCTTACAGTTCATGAAGCCACGTGGCACATGTGGAGGCGTTGTCGCGACCTCGTTGTGTGGATTGATCACAGTGACGTGCTGCTGGTTCCAGAAGAATGTACTCATCCTCCCTGAGCCATACTGGCGGTACATGCACGAAGCGAAGATGTGCACGCACGGCACGCACGCACTCATTCCCTCATACGCACACGTGGGTACACGGGCGGACGCAATTTTGTACCAAGATCCACCCCATGTGATAATTTGACGCGTGTAAAGTCGTTCACTTCATTGATGGTCAATACATACAATGCATGCAAATTGAGTGGACGTGAGGGCGGAAGAAAGACATTATTACTCCACTGCGCGCATGTGAGTAGTTAAATCGTGGGTTGCTAGTAGTACTTCCATTGGTCTCCTTCGTATTTTGTGCCAATTTTTGACAGTAACATAATATTTACGCATTTGAGCAGTGTAGTCTACTTGAAATTTATGTTCCACTAAACTCATCGGGAGCCGTTTCGGGCCTGGAAACCAAAACCATCAATTAATCTTTACCTTGTTCCCATCACATTCGAAAGCCTGCTCACACCTACTAGTACTACGTACCAAACCTGAATGTGTTCCCATTATGCAGGTATTAGTACTACTAGTGCTAGCACTTAGGCTATAAAAAGGGGAACTACCTAACCGAAAATTACTCTACCTTACCTCCTCATAAGTGCTTCTTCTTCGTCCGTCGTTGCCATGGCCGTGAGCAGAGCTCTAGGTCGAGAACTACTCGTAACAAGGGAGCGGCAACCAAGGCTGCGGAAAAAAAGAGAGGGCTCGCCGCCACACAGAGACCTCGAAAGATCTCTCACGGGCAGGTGATGGCTCCCAGGAGCGCCCTAGCTGCGGAGGCGAACATGCCGAGCCGGCGGAGCTGGAGTCGTTATCCCTGACGGCATGCCCGATCAGCTCAATAAGCACCTCAATAAGCAGAAGGATTTCATCCAAGGCTTGACGGAGTTGCTGAAGGAGAGCCTCGGTGACATGCCCGCTGAGCTCAATCAGCAGGGGGAGTTGACCGCCGGCTTGGTGATGCTGCTGAAGAAGAGCATTGCCTCGGAGAAGAAGGCGACCGGCGAAATCCTGCGACTTCGGGAGGACAATGCGAAGCTCTGCCACGAGATCGACCTGTTGAAGGAGAAGAACGCCGGCTAGAAGAAGCTGCATGAGAATAGTAGTTCCTCGATGAAGATGCTGCAGGCCCTCGTTATGGAACAGAAGGAGGAGTTGGCGAAGCTCCGCATCGAGCACCCGGCTGCTGTCAAGGTACGTAATGCGGCCGTGGAACAGATGGTGAAGGCTCACGTCGAGAAATCCCGCGTCATGGACAGAATGAAGAAGATGGCGGAGGAGACGCGCAAGGAGATGGAGGTCGTGGAGGCGATGAAGAAGCGATTCACGACTTCGCCGGTAATTAGATCATTTGGGGTGATAATCTTCCTTCTTCTTTTGCTGCTGTGTTTCATCTTTTTGCTTGGGTGTTTCACGACGACGCGTCCACGTTCTCTGCGAGGCATGAACAGAACAATGGTTTTTGTTTTTGAGGGAATGAGTAGAACAATGCTAACAATGAGATGACTAGCAAATTAGATCATTTTTATCGCCATATGGCACTTTGGGCTGCCGTGTTTAGGTGCTCTGCGTCGCGATACTACTCGATGGAAAACTTGAGTATACCAAGACGGTTCTTTGCTCCTCCTCGATCAGGTCGTCGGGCGCATTTATCTGAAAGCAGTCAAATCACAAGGCCCCGCCATCCAGCAGTAATGAGCCGTCAAATCACAAAGGCCCTCGCCTCTCGTGAAATCGACCAAGCTAGACTGCCCGCCCTCTAGCCTTTTAAAAATGTATACTTTTGTACAAAGAAGTAGTATCGATGGATTACGCCATGGAGCAAAACTTGAAAAAAAGGTGGTACATATAGAGAGCGCTCATCGCCAAATTATGCATATAGTACTATTAAAAAGGCTAGTCACAATAATGGTGTCCAGCACAACCCACCCCACAAATAAAACTAAGCACCCTGGAATTCTTTGACAAAACTAAGCATCCTGAAATTCTTTGACAACTAAACTGTTGGCTATATGATGTTGGCCATATATATTGTAATGTATATAATGTGAATAAACGAGTGGTAGTACTATACCAACTAAAAGATGAAATGTAAGAAATACTAGTATGTACTTATCAAGAGTTAAAGTAACAAGAAGAAACATAACGTAGTTCTGCTGGGGGCTCAGCACAACACACCCCTCAAATTAAATTAAGCACACCTGAAATTAAACTTTGCAACTATTCCGGTAGACACTGCATAAGAACCACCATGAGCAACGACACTGCCACCTTACTCGGAGTCCTCGTCCACGTCCTCGACTTCGTCCTTGTCCCTCTTCCTCTTGGCCGATACTTCTTTGCTTGAACCGCTAACTTGGCTGTTGCTCTTCGTCCAACCCTTGTAGATATTGAAACAAAGGTAGCCATCCATTGCAGCATACTGGATGTGGTCTATATCTAGTACATTCCGCTGCCATGCATGACGATGAAACGTGTATGGAGGTTTCTCCGGTTTACCGTCTGAAGGATGAACCATGGCTCCTGCCAGGGTCAGCATTGGAGGCTGACGAGAGGACACCAGCCGATTCTTTTGGAGGTCGAAGGTGTTGCCTACAATGAGGCCTATCCGACGCAGGACTTCTTTGTCATTACCAAAGTCTACAGTAACGAATTTGACTAGGTTGCTCTCGAGGAAGTCCTTAAAATCTTGGCACTCAACGTCGGCATGGCATATGTGGTAGACCAAGCATAAGTCATGCACGCAAACCTGGATCACGGCGGGCTTCTTCCTCTCTTCGCATTTACTTTAGATCCTTCTCTCGTCCCACGCATCGTGGTGTACTCAACATCTAGCTCGGCGACCCACTCATCATGTGAGTCTTCGAACATGTGTCAGAAGCGAGAAAGGCATCCTTTTACCGTCGCGGAAGAACGGGTGTAGATGACGTCGAACTCATCGCCGGTGATGGTTCTAACCTTGTACTCACCACCGATCGGGGAGATTTGGGACGCCATGGATTTGGGAGGAGGGTTAGGATTAGTGGAACTGCCGTAATGTGAATGGACAGGACGACTAGGAGCGAACCGCCGTAGTATTAAAGGACGTGCGGGACGAGTAGGAGCGAACTGCCGCCCGGCGTAACGGCAGTGGTAGTGGCTTTCCATTCTCCCATGATACGGGCTTCCGAGAGCCCTTGGATCGGAGATCGAATGGTTGCATGGCGTGATTCTAGACCAATGGGTGAATATCCTATCACGGAGGGTTATTACGCAAATTTTCAGCAACTTAGCATGCGATCGTTTGATCTCAGATCCAAGGGCTGCCAAAGAGTCCGTATCATGGTCGCTACTACCACGACCGTCATGTCGCCATGGGTCACGCCCTTGGAGATTTAACACGGTGCGTTAGGCTATATGATGTTGGCATGTCATAAATAGTCATCACTTAGTCACTCATACTACAACAAGGTTGGCTATAAGGTTGGCTATAAGTGTATTTTTTACTCCTCTCTATCTCTTTCTTCGTACTCCCTCCGTCCCATAATATAAGAACGTTTTGACACTAGTGTAGTGCCAAAACGTTCTTATATTATGGGACACAGGAGTACTAGTATTTATTGCATTTGCCAAGGAGTGACCTCTTCCAATGAAATGGTGTTGCTAAGTTTGCTTCATTTAATTAGCTATAGACTCAGGCTGGTTGTAATGGGAAGTATCATATACTAATATCATGCATATGATACTAGTGTATGACACCTCATCAAGTACTACCTCCCTAATGCATATACATATGATACTAGTATATGATACTATGCATTAGGGAGGTAGTACTTGATATAATTAGCTATAGACTCAGTTGGTTGTAATGGGAAGTATCATATACTA
This sequence comes from Aegilops bicornis, assembly GCA_021605145.1. NCBI lineage: Eukaryota > Viridiplantae > Streptophyta > Magnoliopsida > Poales > Poaceae > Aegilops > Aegilops bicornis. Next base: position 766,784,268 of record CM038670.1, on the reverse strand, counting down.
ATATCATACATATGATACTAGTGTACTACCTCCTTAATGCATAGTATCATATACTAGTATCATGTCGTACTTTATTTATTACCATGCATGACACATAGTAGTATAGCATTTATTATGATATAGTATCATGATATGATACTCAACCCTTTTTTTCTTCATTTAATTTTATGACACCTCATCAAAATTGCCTAGTTGACATGCATGATACTAGCTATGATACTACCATTACAACTAGCCTCAAAATTGTCTTTTCACCTAGGTACACGTGCTTAGCACCGTTTCTTCCTTGGGTCACCAAACTAGTCTCTCTCTTCTTGATTAACTTGCCACATCAGACTTTATGCCTATGTGGCAAGCTTAAGCACCTGTAGGAGCAAGTAAGTACAATAGTGCGCTTTGCCGCTTTACTTGGCATTTTTGCATATGTGGAGGAAAGAGAGGCAAGGAAAAAGAGGAGAAGTGGGCTCTCATGCAAGAGCCAGCCTCTACTACTACATGGTGGAGCATTGGGAGAGGCACCTGTATGGAGGTGGTCAGGAATCGGGAGACTCACGCCATCAGAAGCGCCGCAGCTTAAAATGATAATGGCAAGTCAAATCACAGGGCCCCACCTGTCCAAAGATAACTTCATTGTCAAATCACACTGCCCTACGTTTGCAGCAGCCTACTCCCTCGTCTTCTTGCGTCTCTGCCGAACCGACTAGGCGGAACTGTCCCGCCGCCTACCGGGCAGGAAAAGCCCCGCCCTCGACTTTTAAATAGTATACAGTATACTAATTTTGTATCCATGGATTGCGCCCGCGCCATGGAAAACGGCGGTACACATGTACGGAGTATACATCACGCACGTCGCGTTCGCGTCGCACCCTAGAGGGTCGGTCGGTCTGGCACGCCGCTCTCTGAATGGAACACGCATCATATTGCGTTCGCACACACATGTGGGACGGCAATTGATAACCGACCATAGGCACACTCCCCGGCCCCGCAAGTCGGGTGACTTAATAGAAGAGGGAACCGAGCGATAGTACTAGAGAAGTGTTGTACTACGTTGGTGCCTGGACGATCCCTGCAAGACACGGAAGATCAGTTCGTCCATGCATGTGACCAGACTCCAGCAGACACGCCTGGATTGGCTATCGTCTACATATCGTGTAGGCTGTGTTGTACATGGTTGTAGTTGTGGTGAGAAATCTAAAAAAAGGTTTCTTGTCATCTCACAAAATTATGTGTCATGTGTTTCGGATCACTGCGAGGGTTAAACAGCGACAACTGAGTTGGGCTAGTCATTGGGGCACATGCACGAACGGTGACTACTCGGCTGCCATCTAGGTCAAGCCGGCTATGTTAATTAGGACATCTATCAGCGGACCCCTTTTCTACGAAGTTTATCTTTAATTTGAGCTTTGTTCCTCGTCTAGTTTGTCCGTCGGGATTCATGTTGTCTCCTTTGGGCAGTGAGGTTATGATTTCTTGTCATGTGGCATTTTTTCGTGTTATATGTTATAATCTGGCGCTTCAGATCAAAATGACGACAACTGCGCCTCCGGCCACGTGCATGAATACTTCTCGAGGTCATTGACGAGGTCAAGCCGGCTCGTAGACAAAACAAAACTAAGTACTACTCCACTATATAGGCAGGAGCCTCCGCTTGCTTGCTAGTGTTGCTCTCTTCACACCGTCTCGGCCTCTCCAAATCTAAACACGACAGCGGTGGCCACACACACTCTCTCTCTCTGCTCACCGCTGGTCACAGATCCAGCCGGATCCTCTCCGCCGGGGAAGGTGAGAAGGTGCAACGTTCACGCGGTCGTCCTCGGTGACGGCTCTTACCCACTGCTGGGCGCGTCCCGATCAGCCTGCCTTGCCGTTCTCTCCCAAGCACCGCTGGCGAGGGAGGGCCTCCGACCCCTTCTTCCTCGCTGCCGTAGTGTGGGCAGATCCGGCCTCCCGCCGCCCACCTAGCGACATCCCGGCGACCATCAGGTATAACTTCCTTCGAAACCGGCCTTGCTCTACTTCCCGAGCTCCTGACGTCACTGCATTTGTAACTTTTACTATTTCTCAGGCCCCCTCGTAGATAGGATCGATCGACTGTTCCGAAACCACCTAATTTTTTTATGTTTAAGAGGTAAAACTAGTTCATGCACTCGAATCTAGTACTACTTGGTTCAAACAAGGAAGAAAGGGGTTAAGGGGGTGGGGGGTAGGGGAGGATTTGTTACCTGAATCTAGGACTTGGTCGAAAGAGGAAATAATGGGGGCGAAAAGTAGCAGAGACTGGCTATCCAACTGGTCTCTAGGTCTAATAGGGAAATAAAGGGAAACGCAATACAAACTCAATATAAACCCGATCTATTGGTTGAAAAAGGAAAGAAAGTGGGGACTGGGGACAAGTCAACAGAGTAAGTCCAGCACTAGATTTGCTAGCCTCACACAAAGATAAGGTGGCTATAAGAACAAAAATGGGACCAACCGGATATTCTGTTACGATGTTTGTTGCCCCGAGCCACTCTTATGTAATGCCACTCGGTAAAATGTAGCGATCGCCTTTGTTAAAAGTAAGGACACGTTAAACCAATGTTGTTTTCAGTGTAATGCCTCCTGTAATATGAATCAATGGCACTTCTTTACATGTCCTGCTAAAATTTCCCATTAAGATAAGTTGGTTCTTTTTGTTAGAAATGCAACTGTCCTGGTCCGCCTACTCTCCTGTGCCCAAAGTAATGTCGTATTTAATGGTTGTAATAGTTAATCCTGATGCCCACACTAATATCTAGCAATGCCACTTCTTTAGAAATTGCTACTGTCCTTGTAGGATTGCCATTCAGATAAGGAACATGCTTCTTTTCATTTGATGCATGTTTCATCACTTGTTACTTGTTAGTCACCCTCCTTTCCACCTTTTTTGTGCAAACAGAGATATACATTTCACGCTCGATCTTAATTGAATTGCACAAATGATATCCAAATTATAGTTGAGCATTCCAGAGCTTCACAACCAACCTTGATGTTGCTCAATTTTATTGCAACTAATGAAGAAGAAGCTCTGTGGGTTTCGTTTTACGATGGAAATGGAACCGGGCGAGCCCTTTTCTTAAAAAAATTGAAGAAGAAGCTGCTAGCTCACGGGACATTGCTTCATTTTAGGTGAACTGCACCAAAAGGTCCCATGAATTGAATCATCCATGTTGGTGATGAAAGAGCCAGCTTCAAAGAACCCAGCCTAAGCACCCCGGCCTCCATGCTTGCGGCCTTACGGTATACCTCGTTTGCCACAAGCTCGACCCTAGTGTCACTGATAAAATGAAGTAATAATACAGTTAAAATAGAGCGAGTGTCATCTCTATCATTTCATTTCCAATGCAGATAAAGAAAGTGCTTCTCTTTGTTAAAGTATGATTCATCAACTAGTCCCATTGTTAATGTTTAAGCGTTTCTGCAAACTGGGGTGCTTAATTTTAGTTGATATGTACAAAAATAGAGATTTGAATGTCTCAAGGCACCTCCTTGTACTACTGCTGTACACTGATGTTCATCACTGGCAGAAGGTGTATCTGGGAGACTTGGGACGATGTCCAGTATGAGGCGTACCATATGAGGCATCGCAGGGCCCATCTCGCCCTCGCAGCATGGCATACTATGATACTATCGCAGTATTTTCTTCTATTTATTTTGTGTGTTTCATCAACTAGTGCCACTATAATGCAATCACGCTTTTTCATTATCTGTGCAAACAGGGTTATTCAGCTGCATTTTGGTGTAACCGCACAAATGTACGTAGGGAACCGGCATATATGCAGAGTGCGAGGTGTGCGAAGTAAAAATTACCGACACCAACCATGTTGCATGTACGCATTGGCATCCACCACAACCAGTGGGATGTGTGGCGCTCTCTATGGACGGATCTTTCTCGGCAGCAAATCCTCTAACCAAATACTAGTAGCTTATATTGGCAGCTTTTTAGGGAGTACTCTTTTCTGAAAGAAGCACCAATCTATTTTTCTTTATTTGTACACTGTGTCACAACTTTGACCCAAAGGTCCAGAGCTATTTTAGGGTGATTGGCGTAGTACTCAGAGACTGATTGTAAGCATGATTTTCATTAGCTGTCACACTGATTGTAAGCATGAGCAGGTGGAAGATTAGGTTAGTGCGAAGCTTACCTTAAACCCTACCGCCGCCGTTGAAACGAGGCGAGCGTCGAGGGAACCGTGGAGAACGTCGGGGAAGCGACGTCGCGCCATCCGGCCTCCTCTTGCGGTGGGAGAACGAATACTCCTGTGGCTCCGGCTGGCTCTGCACCCTCACGAACGGCACACCATACTCGATCGATTCGTTATCCTCTGGGTGCTCGACCTTCGACCTGTACGCCCACCACATCCGCTTAACTGTCGCCTCGGGCGAATCTGTCTGCTCCATCGCCCATAGGAGATGCTCGATGAACTCGGAGGACTACAGCGTGACTGCCGCCGAGGAGTACATGTACATCGCCGCCCTCATCACCGTCGTCTCGCTCTTCCGCATACATTGCCACATGGCCCGCACCGTCCTCGAAATCTCCCACTCATTGTCAAACCAACTAAGGATCTCCTTCAACCTGGCTAACTTTGCTCGTCGCCGGCGATCTTCTGATTCGACTGCTGCATCCTCTCCCTAGATGTCGTTCTGAGTGGTCCGGTGCTAGCTTTGGAAGATGGGAGGAGAGACGGTGGTCTTGCAATAGAGAAGACGAGAGGAGAGGAGGTGGTTTTGGAATGGAGATGATGGAGAGGAGAGGAGGTTGTTTTGCAATGGAGAGAAGATCAGAAGAGGGAGAGGCGAGACGGTGGTTTTGGAATGGAGATGATGGAGAGGAGTGGAGGTGGTTTTGGAATGGAGATGATGGAGAGGAGAGGAGGTGGTTTTGCAATGGAGAAGATCAGAAGAGGGAGAGGCGAGACGGTGGTTTTGGAATGGAGATGATGGAGAGGAGAGGAGGTGGTTTTGCAATGGAGAAGATCAAGAGGGAGAGGCGAGATGGTGGTTTTGGAATGGAGATGATGGAGAGGAGAGGAGGTGGTTTTGCAATGGAGAAGAGGGAGAGGAGCGCGGCAGCGATTTAGGATTGGGCGAGAGGGTCAAGGCACAGGATCGGATCAAAATCAAAATCAATTTACCCTTCAATTAAGAAAGCGACCCCACATTAACTAGTCTCCCTTTTATTCTGGGTCATAATTGACCATGATTTTCGCACATAAAATATATGTTATACGTTGCAAAAAATAATATGATTTGAAAGTACATTCAGATACGAACCAAACGATACAATTTTTGGTGACATGCATTCACATCTTGCTTGTCACATACAGTACGTGGTCAAACTTTGACCCAAAATACGCAAAACAACAACAAAAATACTTCCAAGACCAGCGCATCTCTTCCGCTCTTCTCCTGTTCCAATCTAAATCCACCGTCGCTCCTCTCCTGTTCCAATCTAAATCCAACGCCGCTCCTCTCCTCTTCCATTTCAAAAGCAGCGCCCCTCCTCTCCTGTTCCAGTCCAAAACCAGCGTCACTCCTCTCCCGTTCTAATCCAAAACCAGCGCCGCTCCTCTCCTCTTCCATTCAAAAACCAACGCCGGCGACTGAAGGTGCTGTGGAGAAGTAGATCGATGGAGGAGTACAACCAATACGTGAGGATCGCAGACGACGACCCTGTAAAGCTAGCTAGGATGTTGAAGATACTGTCTTGGTTTGACAACAAGGACCAACTAGCAGCGACGGCGACATCCATGGCCAAATATCTGCAATAGAGCGAAAAGGCGGCGATACTCCCGGAGGGAGTCGCGCCGGAGTACATAGAGCTGCTCCTCTGGGCCATGGAGCAAACAGATTCACCGAATCCGATCGTGAGGGAGCGGTGGTGGGAGTATCGATCCCAGATGGAGCATCCACCAGAGATTGAAGGATCGAGTATCTACTGGGTGCCGTTTGTGAGGGTGTCCTGCCAAAGCGAGCCGGTGGAGTCTTCGTCGACCGAACCCAACTGCAGGAGGAGAAAAGCAGTTGGCTCGACAACGCTTCCCCGCCATTGTCTCCCTCGCCGTTCACATCGTCTCACAGGGCGGCTGTCTGCCGCCGAGGAATAGGAGGGGACTGCCCCCAGCCCAATAGTCGGGCAGGTTGTGAATTGTCAGGAGGAGCTTAGGGTTGTTAGTATTTGCAGGTTGTGAATTGTGTTTTGTGTTGTGTATTTTGAGAGTACTTTCAGATATGAATGTCTTTTGAATTTCAGATTTGCAGTATTTAGCATATGAAGAATTTTATGAATTCTAGAGATCTATTTTTAGCACTTAAAAAAACGTAGTTTCATAGGAGTATAAAAGTGCAGACGAGAAGAAACTGCAAGTTTCAGTTTCGGATAAGAAACTGCAAGTTCAGTTTGAGATAAGAAACTGTAACTTTCAGAGGCAGAGCATTTATATTAACACGGCCTTTTCAAACAGGGTTAACATCATGTTGGAAGTTTTATTCGTGGTCGAAAATGGAACTACCAGCCAGTTAACATCATGCTGATCAACATTCATGCATAGAACATCTTCATATGATGCAGGTCAAAATGCCCACACAATGTTGAGTGTGCGAAACACAGAGAAAACGAGGGACGGAGTTTTGGCAAGTGTTGGACGTGGTTTTGGGCTGCCCCGTCTAGGCTTTCATTTTTAACATGCGCAGCTCACGGCCTCGAATGGGAGGGCTTGTTTGTATTTTCTTAGGGCCGTCATGTATCGACCGGCCTATGGACCTCCCATCTGAGGTTTTATTTTTGGCAGCCCAATTTATGTATTTTTTTGAAGAAAACGCAACGGTCTGTTCTATTTTTCTATATAAGAATAGGAACTCCAGGTACAACTTATGTTTTCCTTTTAACTATATTATATATATTTAAATTATTTTATATGTTATTGCATATTATTTTTATTGTCATCATATATTTAACAGGTACTTACATATGAAAGAAAACATATCCCACATCTTATTAATTATAAAAATAATTTCTTAACAAATAAAATCCTGGATTGTTTTGGCACGAAAATCCTAGTGATTGTGTACAAAAGCTTGGTAAGATTTAAGGACTAATGTAATAATATCACTTATTATTTAAATATATTTATAACAAAATGCTCAGCCCTTTTTTATTTTTGATAACATTGCTGGCCCAACCCAACATTATAATTAGAATCAGCCCAGCAAAATCGTGTATCTAGATAAAGTGCAAATGGCCTGTAATTTTTTAGGAAATAAAATAAATGGGCCTCATGAAAGCTACATTAACTGTTCACCCAGCCCAGCTAATGGCTGTAATTCAAAAAAAATCAAATTGACTGTAATTCTATCGCGCAAAAGAAGACTGTAAATTCTGAAAAAATGGGTTGAATACGTGCCACATTTTTGGGGGTTGAAATGTGGGCCAATAGGTCGAAGCCAACGCAAGTCGTTGTAAATTTAGTCAACAAATGATTCTGACATGTTAGCCGTTGGATTTACATCCAACGGCCGGCATCCATCTTCAATCTCGTCTTCTTCCTCCAGCGCTGCCGGACCACCTCCCGCCTCCTGCTGCTAGCAGCTCTACTTAGCACGCCGCTATGAAGCGCTACTCCACCGCTGGCCGTGCCATCCCTCCAACCCTCCACACCTCCTGTTCTTCTCCACCGACCGAACCACACCGCACTAGAACCGATTAACCTCAGACACCTCTCCGTCTGCGACTCTACTCCCGCGTCTTCCCATCTCCGGCTCGTTGCTGTCCGGGGCCTTACCGTCGTCCACCACCTTGGATGCGCTCGGTGCGGCGTGGTCAACGAATGACACCATCGGAAGTAGGCTCTGCGTGGAGAGGCTGACAGCTGGGTCCACGGCCGCACACAAGGAAATGCCTCCTTATTACGCGCAAAATAATGATTCCTCCACCTGACATCTGGGACCCACCGGAAGGGCCACTGTATTTCGCAAAAACGTGCCCCCCGCTGACTTGTCGGACCCACCAGCTATCTTCGCACGCAAGAAAGTGCCTCCTTATTATGCACAAAAAATGAATACTCCCCCTGCCAGCTGGAACCCAGCATACTGGGAGGCTGACTTATGGGCCTACCAAGTTGACGGGGACGGAGGGCTTTGTCAACTTTGTCAATATGAACGATTCTAGCTCCTATTACCATACGATGTTCATCCAACGGTTGTAGTGCTTCTTCAACCTCTGGTCTTCTTGCTCCAGCCGCCCAAACCAGCGCCGGTCGTGCCGCGTGCTCCTGCCTCCCGTGGCCGGCTGTGATGCCGCGGAAGCCTCACCGCCCCTACTACTCCCACCGCTGGCCAGCCCATCCTCTACTCACCCACACCCCTGTTAATCTACAATGACAACATGACCTCACGCCTTGGCCGAACGGTGAACCCTCGTACTCCTCTTCGCGTGGGCATCCACTGCAGCGTCTTCCCTGGCTCCGAGTCGTCCCCTTCCTAGGCCTCGCCGTCGTCCACCGCCGTGGTGCTCTCGGCGTGGCGTGCTCAACGTGGTCAAGGAACGACTTCCATCGGACGTGGATCAGACGTGGAGAGGCCGATACCGGGTCCACGGCCGCAAAGAAGGAAGTGCCTCCTTATTACGCGGAAAATAATGATTCCTCCACCGGCAGAGGGGACCCACCGGACGGGCCACCAGATTTCGAAAAAAGGTCCCCCGACTGCGGGGACCCACCGACTATATCTTCGCACACAAGGAAGTGCGTCCGGCAAAAACGATTCGCTTCGACCGCTGGGACCCACCAGCTACATCTTCGGACGCAAAGGATGTGTGTCCGGGCAAAAAAAAACGATTCGTCCCCCTGACTGCTGGGACCCACCAGCTACATTTTCGCACGCAAAGAATCGCTCGATACCGGGACCCACCTGGTCGAAGCGTACATAGCGTTGTCATTCTGGTCGCGAACGTGTACGTACATACTGGTCGATGTAGAGGCGCGCACGTGTCGTAGATGTAGAGGCGCGCACGTAGCATGTACACGTACGTACATCGGCGAGGGTGCAAGAAAGAAAATACGGCCACGTACGTACATACGGGCAGGGTCTCTAACGCCTATCACGCATACGTACATGGCTGGGCCGGAACAGAGAAACAGCGTTGTCATTGTGTTCATGGGGAGCCAACCGGCTGGGTCGGAACAGAATGCGTGGTCGTGTTCATCGGGAGGGCTTGGATGGAACAGGCGATGGAAACGAGGCCTGGTGTACCGCACAACGGAGGAAACGGCCTTGTGTTCGACCGGCCACGTTCGAAACGGGGTCCTGTTGATCGGGAGGGGTGTGGCGTACCGCAAAACGGACGAAACAGACTTGTATTGGAGCGCTACGGTCGAAACGGGGGGAGGGGTGTCGCGTACCGCATAACGGACTCCACGGGATATCGTTCATCTCCACCGTCGACCTCCTCCAGCCTCCACAGGCTACCGTCGACCTCCTCCAGCCTCCACGGGCTCCTGTTCATCCAGCCTCCACCGCGCGCTACTCCACCGGCTACTGTTCAACCACCCCTCTCCACGGGCACCCCTCCACCATCTACTGTTCATCCAGCCCTCCACACCACGGGGTCCTGTTCAACCACCCCTCCACGGCCACCCCTCCACCGCTTCATCGCTCATCCAGCCCTCCACACCACGGGTTCCTGTTCATCCAGAGGCAACGCCACCGCCACTGCTCATCCACCCCCTCCCCGCAACGCTCACTAGCAGCAGAGCGGCGAATCACTCCGTCGGGTTCGATTAACGACCATCGATCGATCGCCGGGTTCGAACGCGTAGTTCGCAAAGGCAATCGATCGGGTTGATTAGAGCCCAACGCCTCGCCGGCTTGATTAGAGCCAACGCCGCACACACGCAGCGTCGTCTGAGAAACGCGCGCATCGCTCCGCCCCGACCTCCCACCGTAACCGGCAACTCCCCGAAATTTTCCTCCCCCTCGCTTCTACCACGGTTTTTTCCGTCATAGACGGCCCAAAGAATGTCATGCAGCTGCGTCTCCGGCCCGCCCAGGACGAAAAGCCCATTTTCTGTCATGATTTTTTGTCATAGAAGTAGGACCCCACCACATCTATAATGATACCGGATTTTGTCACAATTATCGTCATAGAAGTGTCATATGTATGATGAGAAAAAAAAATTGCTCGCCCAAAATGTCACGGATGTGTCTTTTTTTTGTAGTGTTCCTTGACGTGGAAGGCAAGCTAGGCGACCAGCTGTGAAGATTCCTTCTTATGTAACCGACTCCATGTAACCCTAGATCTCTCTGGTGTCTATATAAACCGGAGAGCATAGTCCGGATAGGGGATATTCATTACCATATACACATAGGCTAGGCTCGTAGGGTTTTAGCCATTACGATCTCGTGGTAGATCAACTCTTGTAACACTCATATTCATCAAGATCAATCAAGCAGGAAGTAGGGTATTACCTCCATAGAGAGGGCCCGAACCTGGGTAAACATCGTGTCCCCCGTCTCCTGTTACCATTGATCCTAGACGCACAGTTCGGGACCCCCTACCCGAGATCCGCCGGTTTTGACACCGACATCCAGAACTATCTATTGTACTACTCAGAAAAATGTATTTATCTCTTTCAGGTATGCGCTAGCTATTTCTTTAAACGACATTCTGACACTATGTGCAAAAGGATGATGCCCATACAGACTAAATTTCTCTTTTATAGCTTCGAATTTTTGTCTTTTATGGGTTAGAAACCAAAGCTTGCTCGCGTACACTTTGGTGCTCCGGTTAAAGATGGAAAGCTACAACGTACTGTGATGAGTAACCATCGGTTGGTGAATCCATTCTCTTGTGGATACTACTGTATCTCTCACATCTCTTCTGTTGTGTGAGCGCTTGCGATGGGACATGTGCAAGAATAAAAGGTACAAGAGGTGTACAAATGAAGTCAAAGCGAGCAGAGCAGGCTAGCGATTAGATGATTTTGGGTCCGTGCTAGCTATTTCAGATTTTGATTCTAAGAAAAGATATTTCTGATTTTGAAGCTACTCCTTCAGAACACATGATTACATTGCATTATACAGGTTGAAAAATGTGCAAAGTGGAAGTTGGTACTATAGCGGATTGCTCTTTTTGATCTGCACCTAATTTTCAATCAGAACATGTGCCATTCAACTAGAAATACAAACTAAGGTGTGCAAGATTTGTTTCTTCCGTTGCAACGCACAAACCCTTTTGCTAGTGAATAAAAACTGAGAAGTATGAAAACAAAAAATGGGGAATAGGAGACAGAGTGTCAACGCCGTAATCGTGAGATCCAAGCGAATTAATCAATCAGTCAAAGCTTCAGGTAAAGAAAGCAAAAAAAAACTTCTTTAGGTATTTTTTTAGACAAAAAAAGATTCAGGTATCTTATTGTGTGATGTTGAGAACTGCGAGAAGCGGGATTCGATCTCTGGCCTTCTTTTTTTTGACACAGTACAGAGGCAAGCGCTCATATACACGCACATATACTCATCCTATGAACGCACACACGCACACTCTACCCCTATGAGCACCTTCGAAAGACTGAGCCGGCATATCATCTTGAAATTTACAAAGTCACCGTAGGCACCTCGTCATCGACGAGAACGTCTCCTCCCACTGAATGCGCATCGCCGGAAATCCTGAAATAAATCCAGGAATAAATGCGAGCACCAGGACTTGAACACTGATGGGTTGGGGATACCACAGTCCCTCCAACCATCCAACCACAGGTTGGTTCGCATCCCTGGCATCCTTGGGGAGAGCTACTGCTGCTACGCATTCCGTAGTTGAGACCTGTGAAGTCGGGTTTCCATTTGTTGCCATGGATTTTTTTCTTTTTGTTTTGTCTTCCATTTTTACATTTTATTTTTTCTTCTCCACTTTTTGTTTAGTTTTCTTTTTCCTGTTCTATTTCTCGTTTTCTTTTGTTTTTTCTTCTCCATTTTTTTTCTTTTTCTCTTTTTCTTTTCATATATTAGTTCAACCTTTTTTTCAGATACTTGTGCAATATTTTTTTGTACATGATCATCATTTTTTCAAACACTTGTCAACATTTTTTAAATACTTGTTCAACATTTTAATATATATGATCAACATTTTTTTCAAATACGTGGTCAACATTTTGCAAATACTTGGTCAAAACTTTTAATATACATTATCAACATTTTTTTAAATACTTGTTCAACATATTTTCAAATCCTCGTCCAACATTTTGCAAATGTTTTTGAAGAGTGTTTTTTGCAATATATATTTAGAATATCTTAAAGTATAAATAGAAGTACAAAATACAAGAAAAAAACAGAAAACGAAAAACGTAAAACGTAAAAAATGAGAATGTGCCCTCCAGGGAACCTGGGCCGGCTCATGTACAGCTGCCTCAGGTCTCGCTGAAGGCGAGGAATAGATGCGCCCCCTTCTACAGGGCATCAGCTCGTTCGGGATCGACGGTCGTGGAGGTGGAGGCAAGGACAGTTCGTCGGAATAGATGTGTCGTCGCTAGCTTACGCGATCGATGGAAATACTGCACGCACGCACTCGAACTCGAACCGGCTGAAAGATGCCGCAGCTTAGACCGTGCGCAGTCCGCTTTGGTGTCCGGCTCTGAAGTAAAGTCCGAACTCTCAAGTTTTCAGTTTGGGATAGTCCTACTACGACCTGAAATCCTCGTCGTATACTCCTGCGCTTTCCTCAGCTTACAAATAAATACGGACAGGTTCCCCTCAAGCCAACAGATAGATCGAGCCAGGATCACCCGTTTGCCTTTGATTCATCGCCTGCGTTAGTTGAGAGTTCGCCATGGGAAACATCAACTCTTGCTGGGCCACGAACTCGCAGCCGCCGGTAAGCGTGACGTCGTCGGTATGCACGACGGAGGCCACCACCGCAGTGCACAAGTTCGTGGTGAAGAACTACTCGCTGCTCGACGGCATGGCCGCCGACAAGTATGTCACGTCGAGCACGTTCAGAGTCGGGGGCTACGATTGGTGCATCGACTTCTGTCCCGGCGGCGACAGCCGGGCGCCTGGCTACGTGGCGGCCTTCTTGCGTCTCCGCGGGGACGAGGCAGCGACGGGCGTGATGGTGAAGTACCGCTTAAGCATGCGGGAGAAAGACGGCAAAGTACATATGGCTGGGCGAGTGTGGAGCAAAACCTTCGGGCCGGCGGGTACTAGATGGGGCAACATCCGGATTGCAAACAAGTCCAAGCTGCGAGGAGACTGCTTCACCATCACGTGTGATTTGACCGTCGTAAGAAATCCCACCGTGCACGAGATGTTGCCGAATCAGGACTGCTGTTGTAACCGCCCCTAGTACATGTACGATGAGTTTCATGTGTGTTAAAGAATCAGATCTTACAAAGATTCACTAGAGGTACAAAGCATCTGAAAATATAGACAGGTCGAGTTTCATATACGTTCACAAACAGTGTAATATTTTTATTCCAAGCAGTCTATTTCCTTCAGAAACTTCTTCTTATGAACTATCGGGCATTTTCGCCCACCTCCTCCTCATTTTTTTTCTTGAAAAGGATGAAAGCCCCCCGGCCTCTGCATCAATCGATGAATGCAGTCATATTATTAAAAGACTCAATTACACAGCTGGTACTAAAACTTGACACGAAAAATCATTTTAGTACCCAAACTCGTGGCATACATTGAACTGGTGCTACAACTTGGCTTTAGCGTGCATATACGGTGCAAATCGTGTTTGTATACGGAGATGATGCTGATAAGGCATACCACATGGCGCGGGCCCTGTTGTCAGCCTCTGAACGATAGAGATCGGGTGTTCCACCAGTTATTTTCTAGAAAACAACTCATAATATATTTTTCTTCAGAAAAAGCCCTTGATACACGACGCACAAATTATTTGCAAAAATAGTGGCCGGTGGGATGCAAACATAAGACCTATAGAGTGGAGCGAATTGTGCCTAACCAATGTACGGAGAACAACAGTTTGTTTTACCTAGATACATAATGTATATAACCTAATCACGCTGGAGACTCTACGGTCCATTTTGCATTGTAAATTTTTAAAAGCAAATTATAAATTATATGTAAATTATAATCACATGTTATTAATATGATAAATTTAATTATCAATGAACAATTTTACATACTACATAATTATTTTATTAAAAGTATGAATATTTTAAATATATATTCATTTACTTAAAATATAATATATATATATACCTTTAATTTTTATTAAATATGAAAATTATTACATGCATAAATTTTAGTTATATTTTTATTAAATTGATAATTTTTGAAATAATACATGAATAGATTTATAATGTATTACATATATAATTTATAACATAAGATTGTAAGTTACATATATTTTATAAGTTTATAAAAAATATTAGCACTATTTGGTGGGGTGGTGGCCACGTGCACCTGATGGCTACATGTCGCTAATTCGAATCCCATCCAACTATTTTTACATGATGTGTATATATGTTTCTTAAAGCATGAGCACTTTTTGAATTACATCGGTATTTTGTTAAAACTGTGAACATTTTAAAAAGCAGATAAGCATTTATTAAAATGTATAGAAAATTCTTAAAGGACGAATACTTTTATATACTACATTAATACTCCCTCTGTTCCTAAATATAAGTCTTTCTATAGATTCCACTATGAACCATATAGGGATGTATATAGATGCATTTTAGAGTGTAGATTCACTCATTTTGCTCCGTATGTAGTCCATAATGAAATCTCTGCAAAGACTTATATTTAGGAACGGAGAGAGTATTTCTTTAAAACTGCGAACATTTTTAAACTTATGTAAGCATTTATTGAAATATATAGAAACATGAAAAAATTGTTAAAGAATGAGCACTTTTATATACTACTCCTACATGAATATGCATTAAGATTTTTTTCTATATATTTTATTTATAACACACGATTATAATTTAAATATAGAATATATAATATTAAATAAACAATAGTGCAAATGGGCCGTAGGTCTTCAGTTCACCTAAGAACAAATGATAGTTGGCGTACGTTTGATCGTTTATTGAAACCAGCTTCTGTTGCATTGGTTAGGCATTGGCTCCTTCATAACAATTTGATCGCTGACAAACAGACCGGTACGTGTCAGGACCTTTTTGTGAACAAATAAATTGTCAGTTGTTTTCCCAAAAATAACAGGCCACACGCCAAATCTACTTTTTTTTGCGGGAAAAAAAATCTACTTGCTGATAGTGGGCCTCCTGCCATGTGGCGTGCCTAGTCAGAATTGTGTCCGTATACAAAACACCATTTGCACCGTATATGCATGCCAAAGCCGAGTTGTAGCACCTGTTCAATGTATGTCGCAAGTTTTGACACTAAAGTGATTTTCCATGCCAAGTTTTAGCACCGGTGGTGTAATTGACTCTTATTAAAAATAGTGTAACAAAATCTTAGTCCACAAAAGGCTCACAACATTAGAACAAATAGGAAGAGAACATAAAAGAAGATGCCACATCCGGCGATAAAGAACATGCTACAATGCCTATACATCTAGCCTATTATTAGCTTGCCATCAAAAGTTCCCTGGAGTCTGCATAAGTGAGTAACGGCCACGTACGGATTTAAGCTGTAGCTTAGTAGATAACCTGTGTCAGTGTCAAAACCGGCGGATCTCGGGTAGGGGGTCCCGAACTGTGCGTCTAAGGCGGATGGTAACAGGAGGCGGGGGACACAATGTTTACCCAGGTTCGGGCCCTCTCGATGGAGGTAATACCCTACTTCCTGCTTGATTGATCTTGATGATATGAGTATTACAAGAGTTGATCTACCACGAGATCACAGAGGCTAAACCCTAGAAGCTAGCCTATGGTATGATTGTTGTTGGTCCTACGGATTAAACCTTCCGGTTTATATAGACACCGGAGGGGCCTAGGGTTAAACAGAGTCGGTTACAATGGGAGGAGATCTACATATCCGTATCGCCAAGCTTGCCTTTCACGCCAAGGAGTGTCCCATCCGGACACGAGACGAAGTCTTCAATCTTATATCTTCATAGTCCAACAGTCCGGACAAAGGATATAGTCCGGCTATCCGGATACCCCCTAATCCAGGACTCCCTCAGTAGTCGCCGAACCAGGCTTCAATGACGATGAGTCCGGCGCGCAGACTGTTTTCGGCATTGCAAGGCGGGTTCTTCTCCAAATCTTGAATAACTGTTGAACGGTGTCCGGCTTCTCATAAATGTTGCGCTTCTTGGCTTCTACGTCCAATAATGGCTACCTTCCGCGTGTCGAGCGAATGCGAGGAGCCACGGCGTTTTTACATTTACCACCTTAGCTATGTGAATAAGCTGCCTATAAAGAGACAGGGATTCTCAGATCCAAATCACACCATCCTCCCTCAGCGAGCGTTCATCGGAGCGCGCCCGAAAAAATCCATCCCAACATGGTCGGCCAGCGCAGCTCCTCCTCTCGCTCCCGTAGCCCTAAGCCCGGAGATTGGAAGAAGTGTTCCGTCCCGCACAGCCAATTAGTAGAGCTACAGACCCAGGGATTCCTCCCTCCAGCGTATATGGTCCCCGTTCGAGGCGAGCTCGCCACCTATAACGGCGGGGAGCAAGCGGAGAGCTTCCCCAACCCCTCCAAGGGGGACCGGATCTGCCTCGTCCCTTATTTATTAAGGGGACTCGGATTTCCAATCCATCTGTTCCTCCGAGGGCTCCTGCAGTTTTATGGCCTCCAGTTGCATAACTTCACCCCTGCTTCCATTTTACACATCGCTGGTTATGTAGCCCTTTGTGAGCTGTTTCTGGGCTGCGAAGCTCACTTGTATTTGTGGAAGAAGCTATTCTGCCTTGTGCCCCGTACTCAGAGGGGGTCAATATATCAAGTGGGCGGGGCCGAAATATGGCACATTGCCGGGACCGGATACCTATCCGGTACCCCGAAGAAGACGTCCGAAGACTAGCCTTCAGAGTGGTTTTACATGGAGGACGTCCCCCTCCCGGATCCTATTCGGATTGGTCTTCCTGAGTTCGACAATGCCCCTTTGAAGAAACACCGAAGCTGGCGCCCACGGAGCCCTCAGGAGGAAGATGACAGAGACGCCCTTTACCTGATGGGCCGGATAAAGGTACTGGCTCAATCAGGACTGACAATAACCAAGGTTATGTCAATATGCATTATGCGGGGGGTGCAGCCGCTTCAATATAGAGGCCACCCCATGTGGCATTTCAACGGGGAAGATGATGCCACTCACTGCGGCCGTAAGGGACCGGACTCAGTTGTTGCTCTAGCAAAAATTCTGTCCGATTTGTATAAGGGAGAGGAAGAGGAGTTCCTCCGCATCAAGCCACGGGATGGATTATCCATGTACAACCCTCCAAGCTGGGTGAGCTGCCACTTCTTACTCCCATCCTTCCCACACTTTTGTAGTAAGTACTTACCTTGCTATCTCATAGTAGAAACTTCGAAAGGCTGTAAGGGAGGTCCACAGCCCACCCCCACAACCGGAGGATCCCGGCCGGGCACTCGACCCCGGCCTAGAAGAGGATCCAGACATATTTGTGGAGCTGATCGACAGGATATTCTATCAATTAAGCTGTGATGGTGCCATGGTGGCCATTATAGCTGACTATCCTAGGCTGCTCCCCGCCTCGCATGTAAGTGAAACCAGAGTCCAAACTTTTGAGAAGGACCCCTTTTTATGCACTTCACCTACCGTATTTGTGCGGTGTTTTACAGGGAAGGTCCTCGGGACGCCATGCCGAGCTCGTGGCGAATCGCCAACGAGGGGTGCCGAAGCCGGGCAGGCTGAAAAGGAAGGCGGTCCGGACGGGAACGCCGGCGCAGAGGTACTATACAAAGCCTCGCTCCGTGGTTATCATCTTTAAAACATAATAACACCCATGTTTCCTAGAAGGAAAAACACTCGCCGGACTATATCTAGAGAGGTCGCCGATCACGCCTCTACTAGTCGGGCTCCAGGGCCAGACACAGAGGCGGAAGCTAACACGGGGCAAACGCCAGATGCCCCTCCGACAGAGGATGCGGATAAAATATCCGCTACAAATTCCAAAGTGGAGAGCGCCATGAATCACAGGCGTCGCCGGGCCGTACTCCGTGACGCTTGTTTCTAGGGATGGCAATGGGTCGGGTTTGGATCGGGTTGAACAATACCAAATCCATATCCATATCCATGAAGACAGTCTTTGCCCGCCCACGAAAAATCCACGGGTGAAAAATTGTGTCCATGTCCAAACCCGGTGGATATCCATACCCACTGGATATCCATTGGGTCATATCAAGATATATAAATAATACATAATACAATGTTAACATAAGCTCTTCCGTTCTTCACCTCATGGCAGGCTAGGCTTCACTTATGGTAAACATCAACTTATGGTAAATCAATGTCCACTAACCTAAGATAATTTAGTACAAATTTTCTAACAGATGAGAATGATGAGTCATTTAACAAGGAGATACAAAATAAGGGAAGGGAAGTTGGAGTATGTTACGGAGGGGATTGAATGTCAACTAATAAAAGTTACGATGGGGATTGTGTAATTTCTTTTGCATATTTTAGATAACAAAGTGTAAAATTGTAGTAGGACATGTAACTGTGGGGTAGGGATAGCAGGATTTTGCCCATTAAGTTCTACTATCGGGTTGGGTTTGGGTATACTCATGGGTACAAGATTATATCCATGCCCAACCCATGAGCAATCGGGTCGGGTTTGGACGCCGCCCATGGGCACAAAAGCATATCCAAACCCTATCCATTCGGGTCGGATATCCATGGATATCCATGTCCATGGATAAAATTTCCATCCTTACTTGTTTCTCCCAAGAGGCCTTTGATGCCTTCAACTCAGGAGACGCGTACATCCGTGCTGCTCAAAATGGTCATGCCAGAGCCACGGACCACTATGTGAAGGATATACGGGTAAGAAATTTTTGATGATTATATATATCAGTAGCCCCTGAGACTTGAAACAGTTCGCACAACTGATTTAAGGATCATTATTTGTCTGAGTTCTTTCGCAGAAGAATACCCAATTGTCTCAAGAGCTGGAAGAGTGCAAGGCCCAGCTACAGACGCGATTGCCGCATTGAAGGAGTCCGAAAAGGCCCCCTTCGGTAACGCTTATTTCAAAGAATGATAGGTACCATATAGTATGCGGCATGCCTGCAAATCTAACAATAGATATTGTAGATGACGCCGGAGTGAATCCGGATGAGCAACATGCCATCTGACAGCTAAAGGGTGGCGGCGTGCTTACGAAAGTTAGGTAGGAGAAAAACGATCTCCAAGACGCCAATACCCAGCTGGGCGTGGAACTAAAAGATGTTCGGGCCCAGCTGGCTGACTCCGTGAAGGAGAATAAGCGGCTTCGACGCGGCATTTTTAGTAAGTGCTTGAACGAGTTTTTGAAAGAGTTCGGCGACGAAGCCGGCTAACAGAGTTAGACCTGCAGGTATGCTGACGGGTCGTCCCGCGGAGGAGATGCCCGGGTCTGCGGGTGATCTTCTACCAGAGCTCTCACAACTGCACGAACAAGTTCGGAAGGTGATGCAGGGTATTGCCAGGCCTTGTGGCCATCCGTCTCCCTGCCGGAAGGCATTGGAGAGCTTGCGGAGAAGCTCAAGGGAGCACAGCGGCGCCTCCGATTATGGAAGATATCGGCCTGCCGTCAAGGTGCCCGGGAAGCCTGGGCCGTGGTGAAGACGCGGTATACCAAGGCTGACCCAAACCACATGGCCGAGGTCGGACCTGTGGGACCCGATGGGAAAGAAGTCCCGTCGACCGTGTATGACCAAGTAGAATTAGCCGCAAAGTATTCTCAACAGGATTGTAGGCTAGACAGCCTGTTGGATGGGATAGAAGAAGAATTTAGTCAGTCTAAGTGACTATGTAATTTAAATGACATGTATGATGTCCTAGCCGGATTGTAAATCATTTGTCATGTCGGACCTTTTCGCTTCGGCCTCGGGACCTAATAGTCCGGAGTGTTTCCGAATACCCGCTCAGTTATGTAAAAACCGGGGTATGCATGGAAACCAGGCGTAGGGGTCATAAGTGCTTGAACAGACAAGTACCCAACTAGTTATGTTATATTACATGGATAGTAAGAAACATCTTCCAGGGAGAATAATTCCGTTAAGGTTTACTTTCCCTGGGTATGCATGCCCTAATGTGCATGTCCGGACTGCGAGAAGGGACTTGAGGCAAAAACATCTGGGGCATGTATATATATATATATATATATATATATATATATATATATATATATATATATATAAAGTCATCTTTTGTTCACCGACCGAATATTCCCTTAAGAACGCTAGCTTTCGGCTTCACCTAGTCTTAGGTACACATTCGGCTGACCCGGCATTAACAATGTGAAGTGCTCCCCTTATGCCCTAGCCGAATTAACGAGAACGAGGGAATAAATACAAGAGCCGAGCAACCCAGCTTGGCCAAAACTTAAGTCATATCGATGCATATAATGGCGAAAAAAGGTACATGCGGAAGAATAACACATGTGCGGGCATGAGGCCCAAGAGAATAATTAAGCTTACGTAAGAAGCCCCAGTATAATGAGCGGCTAAGCGCGTTTATAGTGTGTAAGCAAAACACAAGTTGTCCTTTGAAGGCCTTGAGGAAAAGGAAAAGGAAGAAAGAAAGAGAGAAAAGACAGATAATGAAAAAATGGACAGGGGTGAGGAGACGAACGTAGAGTCCGGCGCTAGGCGTAGAATCTTCGGAGTCTAGCTGCGTTCCATGGGTTTGCCTTAAGTCGATTGTCCGACGCATCCCGCAGACGGTACGCTCCACCGGTCAGCACTTAGTCAATAATGAAGGGACCTTCCCATTTGGGCTTGAGTTTGTTCTTTTTCTTCTCCGGCAGGCGTAGAACTAGTTCGCCAACGTTATAAGTTTTGGCCCGTACTTCTCTGCTTTAGTATCTTCGAGCCTATTGCTAATAGAATGCGGAACGGGCTTTTGCCACGTCGCGCTCCTCCTCCAGGGCGTCCAAACTGTCCTGCCGATCAAGCTCGGCCTCTTTTTCTTCATACATGCGCACTCGAGCTGAGTCATTGATTATGTCGCAGGGCAGAACCGCCTCTGCGCCGTATACCATAAAGAACGGTGTGTATCCGGTAGTGCGATTCAGCATGGTCCGCAGCCCCCATAGGACGGAGTCGAGATCCTCTACCCAGTGTGTTAGACTCCTTTAAGGACCGCACTAATCTGTGTTTGATGCCGCTCATGATAAGACCATTTGCTCGCTTGACTTGACCGTTAGTTTGCGGGTGATAGACAGAAGCATAATCGAGCTTGATGCCCATGTTGCTGCACCAAAGTTTCACCTCGTCGGCTGTGAAATTAGTGTCGTTTTCAGTGATGATGCTGTGGGGACGCCATAACGGTGTACAACCCCAGATATGAAGTCTATCACCGGTCCGGATTCGGCCGTTTTAACAGGTTTGGCCTCTATCCATTTGGTGAATTTATCCACCATGACCAGTAAGTATTTTTTTCTTATGGGTTCCCCCTATAAGGGGTCCGACCATATCAAGCCCCCAGACCGCAAAGGGCCAGGTAATGGGGATTTTTTGGAGAGCGGTGGACGGCATATGGCTTTGGTTTGCGAAAAGCTGGCAACCGACTCAGTGTTGGACTAAGTCTTGTGCATCTGCCCGGGCCGTTGGCCAATAGAAACATGTACGGAAGGCCTTGCTTACGAGAGCCTGGGCTGCGGCGTGGTGGCCGCCGAGTCCAGCATGGATTTCTGCCAAAAGCTTTCACCCTTCCTCTTCGGAGATGCACCTTTGAAGGACTCCGGTAGTGCTTTTCTGGTAAAGCTCTCCCTCGTGGACCTTGTAGGCTTTAGATCGCCGCACTATGCAGCGTGCCTCATTTTGGTCCTCGGGCAGTTCCTGCCTGGTTAGGTAGGCCAGGAATGGTTCTGTCCACGGGGCGATGACAGCCTTATTACATGGGCGGAAGATGTTATTTCGGTGGCAGAGCCTCCGATTGTGTTAGAGTGTTCGGTATCTGGCGTTGTGGCCGGGTCCAGACTATTGTTACCGGTGTCCCCTTCCCATACCACCGATGGCTTAAACAACCTTTCTAAGAAGATGTTAGGTGGGACAGTATCGCGCTTGGCGCCGATCCGGGCGAGGATATCTGCCGCCTGATTATTTTCCCGAGCCACATGGTGGAATTCGAGCCCCTCGAGCAGAGCTGACATCTTGAGGACGGCGTTGCGATAAGCCGCCATTTTCGGATCCTTGGCATCGAAGTCTCCATTTATTTGGGATATTGCGAGGTTCGAGTCCCCACGCACCTCTAGGCGTCGAATGCCCATGGAAACTGCCATTCGGAGACCATATAGTAGGGCCTCGTATTCGGCTGCATTGTTAGAGTATGTTTACAGTATTTGGAGTATGTATTGGACTGTATCCCCTGTGGGGGAGGTCAGGATGACGCCAGCCCCCAGACCAGCCAGCATTTTAGAGCCGTCGAAGTGCATGATCCAATTGGAGTATGCGCCGTACTCTTTAGGGAGTTCGACTTTTGTCCATTCTGCGACAAAATCGGCCAATACTTGCGATTTAATGGCTCGCCGAGGTTTATATGTTATGTCGAACGGGAGGAGCTCAATGGCCCATTTGGCAATCCGGCCCGTGGCGTCGCGGTTGTTTATTATATCATTGAGTGGCACTTCCGAGGCCACTGTAATTGAACACTCTTGAAAGTAGTGTCGTAGTTTCCGGGATGCCATGAATACTGCATATGCTGTCTTTTGATAATGCGGGTACCATGATTTGCATGGAGTGAGAACAGTGGATACATAATACACTGGCTTTTGAAGGGGGAATTTATGTCCGTCCGTTTCTCGTTCGACGACGAGCACTGCGCTTACAACTTGATGAGTTGCCGCTATATATAGCAGCATTGGTTCGCCGATGTTTGGCGCGGCCAGGATTGGGTTGGTGGCCAGTATGGCTTTTATTTCTTCCAATCCGGCCGTGGCAGCATCCGTCCACTCGAAGTGTTCGGTGCGCCGAAGAAGGCGATAAAGGGGTAGTGCCTTTTCTCCTAATCGGGAGATAAAGCGGCTTAAGGCCGCCACACATCAAGTTAATTTCTGGATTTTTTTGAGGTCCGTTGGAATAGCCAACTGTTGCAGGGCTCGGATTTAGTCATATTTGCTTCAATTCCTCTACTGGAGACGATGAAGCCCAGGAGCTTTCCGGCGGGTACGCCGAAAACGCATTTTTCCGGATTGAGCTTGATGTCGTATGTTCAGAGATTGTCGAACGTGAGCCTCAAGTCGTATATTAAAGAGTCGACGTGTCTGGTTTTAACGACCACATCATCTACGTATGCCTCTACTGTTTTGCCGATCTGCTTTTCTAGACATGTCTGAATCATGCGTTGATACGTTGTGCCGGCGTTTTTGAGCCCGAAGGGCATTGTGTTGAAACAGAACGGGCCGTATGGCGTGATAAATGCCGGTGCGGCTTGGTCGGTGAGGGAGTCCTGGATTAGGGGGTGTCTGGATGGCCGGACTATAACCTTCGGCCGAACTCCTGGACTATGAAGATACAAGATTGAAGACTTCGTCCCGTGTCCGGATGGGACTTTCCTTGGCGTGGAAGGCAAGCTTGCCGATACGAATATGTAGATCTCCTCCCATTGTAACCGACTCTGTGTAACCCTAGCCCTCTCCGGTGGCTATATAAACCGAAGGATTTTAGTCCGTAGGACGAACAACAATCATACCATAGGCTAGCTTCTAGGGTTTAGCCTCTCCGATCTTGTGGTAGATCTACTCCTGTACTACCCATATCATCAATATTAATCAAGCAGGAGTAGGTTTTTACCTCCATCGAGAGGGCCCGAACCTGGGTAAAAATATCGTGTCCCTTGTCTCCGTTTACCACCCGCCTAGACGCACAGTTCGGGACCCCCTACTCGAGATCCGCCGGTTTTGACACTGACATTGGTGCTTTCATTGAGAGTTCCTCTGTGTCGTTGCCATCAGGAAGGATGCCTCATCCCGTCTTTAAAGACGGCACTGTTGCTAAAGGATCTTTGGCTATCGGCCAAACCCTCCGGTTAGGCGGTTTTATTATGACCGCCTGTTCGGCCGCCGCGCCGACGGTGACTTCTCGGTTCATCGAAAGCAATCTTCACGTTAACTCGGAACTCGTCGAGCAGTTGGATCCGATGGAGCTCTCTTCCTTAAACGAGCTCTTGGATCGCATCGCCGCATCGGGAGTCGCTTCTGGACTACGATCATATTGGGCCTAAACCCGATCCAAGAGAGATTAACTCTCCCCAGGTCACCCATCACGTTGCAGTGGTGGAGGAACGATGCGGCAAGCCTTCATCTACCTTAAGGACTAGTTATGTCCGGATTCCCGATCTCTCCAAGCCGGATACCCGCAGAGGGGAGGACGTCACTCAAGCCCTGAACCTAAAGTCAGGCAGCGGGCTAGATTCATTGGACAACATCCAAGAACCCAAGCTTCCGAGTTCGGAAACTCATTGGCCCCTGAGTCTTAAATTGGGTGAAGTTCCGGATTTAATTCCACCCACCCACCCAAACATAAGTGATCTATCCCAAATTCGGCAAGAGCCCGCAGAAATAGTGTTGGGAAACGTAGTAATTTCAAAAAAATTCCTACGCACACGCAAGATCATGGTGATGCATAGCAACGAGAGGGGAGAGTGTATGTCCACGTACCCTCGTAGACCGTAAGCGGAAGCGTTATAACAACGCGGTTGATGTAGTCGTACATCTTCACGATCCGACCGATCCAAGTACCGAACGTACGGCACCTCCGAGTTCTGCACACGTTCAGCTCGATGACGATCCTCGGACTCCGATCCAGCCAAAGTGTCGGGGATGAGTTCCGTCGACGACGGCGTGGTGGCGATGATGATGCTCCACCGACGCAGGGCTTCGCCTAAGCTCCGCTGACGATATGACTTCTCCGGCGAGGGCTTCGCCTAAGCTCCGCGACGATATGACCGAAGTGGAATATGGTGGAGGGGCACCGCACACGGCTAAGGAACGATCCGTAGATCAACTTGTGTGTCATGGGGTGCCCCCTGCCCCGTATATAAAGGAGCAAGGGAGGGGTGGCGGCCTAGGAGGAGGCGCACCAGGGGGAGTCCTACTCCCACCGGGAGTAGGATTCCCCTTTCCTAGTCCAACTAGGAGTCCTTCCATGTATTAGGAGTAGGAGACAAGGAAGGGGAAGAGAGAAGGAAGGAAGGAGGGGTGCGGCCCCTCCCTAGTCCAATTCGGACTAGGCCATGGGGGCGCGGCCTGCCCTAGGCAGCCCTCTCTCTTTCCCGCAGGGCCCAATAAGGCTCAATACTTCTCCCGGCGAATTCCCGTAACTCTCCGGGTACTCCGAAAATACCGAATCATTCGGAACCTTTCCGAACTCCGAATATAGTCGTTCAATATATCGATCTTTACGTCTCGACCATTTCGAGACTCCTCGTCATGTCCCCGATCTCATCCGGGACTCTGAACTCCTTCGGTACATCAAAACTCATAAACTCATAATATAAGCATCATCGAAACCTTAAGCGTGCGGACCCTACGGGTTCGAGAACTATGTAGACATGACCTAGAACTATTCTCGGTCAATAACCAATAGCGGGACCTGGATGCCCATATTGGCTCCTACATATTCTACGAAGATCTTTATCGGTCAAACCGCATAACAACATACGTTGTTCCCTTTGTCATCGGTATGTTACTTGCCCGAGATTCGATCGTCGGTATCGAATACCTAGTTCAATCTCGTTACCGGCAAGTCTCTTTACTCGTTACGTAATGCATCATCCCGTAACCAACTCATTGGTCACATTGCTTGCAAGGCTTATAATGATGTGCATTACCGAGAGGGCCCAGAGATACCTCTCCGACAATCGGAGTGACAAAACCTAATCTCGAAATACGCCAACCCAACATGTACCTTTGGAAACACCTGTAGCACTCCTTTATAATCACCCGATTCGTTGTGACGTTTGGTAGCACCAAAGTGTTCCTCCGTAAACGGGAGTTGCATAATCTCATAGTTACAGGAACATGTATAAGTCATGAAGAAAGCAATAGCAACATACTAAGCGATCAAGTGCTAGGCTAACGGAATGGGTCATGTCAATCAGATCATTCTCCTAATGATGTGATCCCGTTAATCAAATGACAACTCATGTCTATGGTTAGGAAACATAACCATCTTCGATTAACGAGCTAGTCAAGTAGAGGCATACTAGTGACACTCTGTTTGTCTATATATTCACACATGTATTATGTTTCCGGTTAATACAATTCTAGCATGAATAATAAACATTTATCATGATGTAAGGAAATAAATAATAACTTTATTATTGCCTCTAGGGCATATTTCCTTCAGTCTCCCACTTGCACTAGAGTCAATAATCTAGTTCACATCGCCATGTGATTTAACGACAATAGTTCACATCACCATGTGATTAACACCCATAGTTCACATCGATATGTGATCAACACCAAAAGGGTTTACTAGAGTCAGTAATCTAGTTCACATCGCTATGTGATTAACACCCAAAGAGTACTAAGGTGTGATCATGTTTTGCTTGTGAGATATTTTTTAGTCAACGGGTCTGTCACATTCAGATCCGTAAGTATTTAGCAATTTCTATGTCAACAATGCTCGCATGAGGAGCTATTCTAGCTAATTGCTCCCACTTTCAATATGTATCTAGATCGAGACTTAGAGTCATCCAGATCGGTGTCAAAACTTGCATCGACGTAACCCTTCAATGCATTTAACCTTTTGTCACTTCCATAATCGAGAAACATATCCTTATTCCACTAAGGATAATTTTGACCGCTGTCGATGATCTACTCCTAGATCACTATTGTACTCCTTGCCAAACTTCGATTGTAGGGTATACAATAGATCTGGTACACAGCATGGAATACTTTATAGAACCTATGGCCAAGGCATAGGGAATGACTTTCATTCTCTTTCTATCTTCTGCCGTGGTCGGGTTTTGAGTCTTACTCAATTTGACACCTTGTAACACAGGCAAGAACTCTTTCTTTGACTGTTCCATTTTGAACTACTTCAAAATCTTGTCAAGGTATGTACTCATTGAAAAACTTATCAAGCGTCTTGATCTATCTCTATAGATCTTGATGCTCAATATGTAAGCAGCTTCACCGAGGTCTTTGTTTGAAAAACTCCTTTCAAACACTACTTTATGCTTTGCAGAATAATTCTACTTTATTTCCGATCTTCAATATGTCATTATCATATACTTATCAGAAATGCTGTATTGCTCCCACTCACTTTCTAGTAAATACAGTGCTTCCTTTGTTAGTCTCAGTATAAACTATATGCTTTGATCAACTTATCAAAGCGTATATTCCAACTCCGAGATGCTTGCACCAGTCCATAGATGGATCGCTGGAGCTTGCACACTTTGTTAGCTCCCTTTGGATCGATAAAACCTTACGGTTGCATCATATACAACTCTTCCTCCGTAAACCCATTCAGGAATGCAGTTTTACATCCATTTGCCAAATTTCATAAATTGTGGCAATTGCTAACATGATTCGAGACAGACTTAAGCATCGCTACAGTTGAGAAAATCTCATTGTAGTTAACACCTTGAACTTGTCAAAAACCTTTTTGCGACAAGTC
Source organism: Aegilops bicornis (assembly GCA_021605145.1). Taxonomy (NCBI): domain Eukaryota; kingdom Viridiplantae; phylum Streptophyta; class Magnoliopsida; order Poales; family Poaceae; genus Aegilops; species Aegilops bicornis. The sequence goes on along the minus strand of CM038670.1, from coordinate 766,756,531 downwards.
GAGCTTTGTAGATAGTAACACTACTATCAACGTCCGTCTTCCTCTTGAAGATCCATTTATTTTCTATTGCTTGCCGACCCTCGGGCAAGTCAACCAAAGTCCACACTTTGTTTTCATACATGGATCCCATCTCAGATTTCATGGCTTCTAGCCATTTAGCGGAATCTGGGCTCACCATCGCTTCTTCATAGTTTGTAGGTTCGTCATGATCTAGTAGCATGGCTTCCGAACAGGATTGCCGTACCACTTTGGTGCGGATCTCACTCTGGTTTACCCTCACGGGATTCGGTAGTGACTTGATCTGAAGTTACATGATCATCATCATTAGCTTCCTCACTAATTGGTGTAGGAATCACTTTGGAACTGATTTCCGTGATGAAATACTTTCCAATTCGGGAGAAGGTACAAATTACCTTATCAAGCTCCACTTTCCTCCCACTCACTTCTTTCGAGAGAAACTCCTTCTCTAGAAAGGATCCATTTATAAGCAACGAATGTTTTTGCCTTCGGATCTGTGATAGAAGGTATACCCAACAATTTCCTTTGGGTATTCTATGAAGACGCACTTCTCCGATTTGGGTTTGAGCTTATCAGGGATGAAACTTTTTCACATAAGCATCACAACTTCCAAACTTTAAGAAAGCGACAGCTTAGGTTTCTTGTTAAACCATAGTTCATACGGTGTCGCCTCAACGGATTTAGACGGTGCCCTATTAAGCGTGAATGCAGCTGTCTCTAATGCATAACCCCAAAGCGATAGTGGTAAACGATAAGAGACATCATAGATCGCACCATATCCAATAAAGTGCGATTCGACTTTCGGACACACCATTATGTTGTGGTGTTCCATATGGAGTGAGTTGCTAAACTATTTCACATTGTTTCAAATGAAGACCAAACTCGTAACTCAAATATTTATCTCCACGATCAGATCGCAGAAACTTTATTTTCTTGTTACGATGATTTTCCACTTCACTCTGAAATTCTTTGAACTTTTCAATTATTTCGGACTTATGTTTCATCAAGTAGATATACCCATATCTGCTCAAATCATTTTGTGAAGGTCGAAAATAACGATACTTGCCACGAGCATCAACACTCATTGAATCGCATACATCGGTATGTATTATTTCCAATAAGTCGGTAGCTTGTTCCATTGTTAGGAGAACGGAGTTTTAGTCATCTTGCCCAAAAGGCACGATTCGCAAGCATCAAATGATTCATAATCAAGTGATTCCAAAAGTCCATCGGCATGGAGTTTTCTTCAAGCGCTTTACACCAATATGACCTAAACGGCGGTGCCACAAATAAGTTGCACTATCATTATTAACTTTGCATCTTTTGGTTTCAATATTATGAATATGTGTATCACTATGATCGAGATCCAATGAACCATTTTCATTGGGTGTGTAACCATATAAGGTTTTATTCATGTAAACAGAACAACAATTTATTCCCTTACTTAAATGAATAGCCGTATTGCAATAAACATGATCAAATCATATTTATGCTCAACACCAAATAACATTTATTTAGGTTCCACACTAATCCTGAAAGTATAGGGAGTGTGCGATGATGATCATATCAATCTTGGAACTACTTCCAACACTCATCGTCACTTTCCCTTCAACTAGTTTCTGTTCATTCTCAGAACTCCCGTTTCAAGTTACTACTCTTAGCAACTATACCAGTATCAAATACCGAGGGGTTGCTATGAACACTAGTAAAATACACATCAATAATCTGTATATCAAATATACCTTTGTTCACTTTGCCATCCTTCTTATCCACCAAATATTCAGGGTAGTTCCGCTTCCAAAGGTGACCAGTTCCATTGCAGCAAAAGTACTTAGTCTCGTGCTTAGGTCCAGACTTGGGCTTCTTCACTCGAAAGCAGCAACTTGCTTGCCGTTCCTTTGAAGTTCCCCTTCTTCCCTTTGCCCTTTTTCCTTGAGACTAGTGGTCTTGTCAATCATCAACACTTGATGCTCTTTCTTGATTTCTACCTTCGTTGATTTCAACATCACGAAGAACTCGGGAATCGTTTTCGTCATCCCCTGCATACTATAGTTCATCACGAAGTTCTAGTAACTTAGTGATGGTGACTAGAGAACTTTGTCAATCACTATCTTATCTGGAAGATTAACTCCCACTTGATTCAAGAGATTGTAGACAATCTGAGCACATGCTCACTAGTTGAGCGATTCTCCTCCATCTTTTAGCTATAGAACTTGTTGGAGACTTCATATCTCTCAACTCGGGTATTTGCTTGAAATATTAACTTCAATTCCTGGAACATCTCATATGGTCCATGACGTTCAAAACGTCTTTGAAGTCCCGATTCTAAGCCGTTAAGTATGGTGCACTAAACTATCAAGTAGTCATCATATTGAGCTAGCCAAGCGTTCATAACGCCCGTGCATCCGCTCCTGCAATAGGTCTGTCACCTAGCGGTGCATTAAGGACATAATTCTTCTGTGCAGCATTGAGGATAAACCTCAGATCGCGGATCCAATCTGCATCATTGCTACTAACATTTTTCAACACAATTTTCTCTAGGAACATATGAAAATAAACATATGAAAGCAACAACGCGAGCTATTGATCTACAACATAATTTGCAAAATACTACCAGGACTAAGTTCATGATAAATTTAAGTTCAATTAATCATATTACTTAAGAACTCCCACTTAGACAGACATCTCTCTAGTCATCTAAGTGATCACGTGATCCAAATCAACTAAACCATAACCGATCATCACGTGAGATGGAGTAGTTTTCAATGGTGAACATCACTATGTTGATCATATCTACTATATGATTCACGCCGACCTTTCGGTCTCCGTGCTCCGAGGCCATATCTGCATATGCTAGGCTCGTCAAGTTTAACCTTGAGTATTCCGCGTGCAAAACTGGCTTGCACCCGTTGTAGATGGACGAGAGCTTATCACACCCGATCATCACGTGGTGTCCGGGCACGCATTTAACTTTGGCAACGGTGCATACTCAGGAGAACACTTCTTGATAATTAGTGAGAGATCATCTTAAAATGCTACCGTCAATCAAAGCAAGAATAAGATGTATAATAGATAAACATCACATGCAATCAAAATATGTGACATGATATGGCCATGATCATCTTGCGCCTTTGATCTCCATCTCCAAAGTACTTGTCATGATCTCTATCGTCACCGCACGACACCATGATCTTCATCATCTTGATCTATATCAATGTGTCATCACATGGTTGTCTCGCCAACTATTGCTCTTGCAACTATTGCTATCGCATAGCGATAAAGTAAAGCAATTATTTGGCACTTGCATCTTATGCAACAAAGAGACAACCATAGGGCTTCGCCGATTGCCGATAACTTCAACAAAACATGATCATCTTATACAACAACTTATATCTCATCACGTCTTGACCATATCACATCACAACATGCCCTGCAAAAACAAGTTAGACGTCCTCTACTTTGTTGTTGCAAATTTTACGTGGCTGCTACGGGCTTAAGCAAGAACCAATCTCACCTACGCATCAAGACCACAACGATACTTCGTCAAATAGACTCCGCTTTAACCTTCTCAAGGACCGGGCGTAGCCACACTCGGTTCAATTAAAGTGAGAGAGACAGACACCCGCCAGCCACCTTTAAGCACGAGTGCTCGTGAACGGTGAAACCAGTCTCGCGTAAGCGTCTGGCGTAATGTCGGTCCGGGCCGCTTCATCTCACAATACCGCTGAACCAAAGTATGACATGCTGGTAGGCAGTATGACTTGTATCGCCCACAACTCACTTGTGTTCTACTCGTGCAAAACATCAAACCATAAAAACCTAGGCTCGGATGCCACTGTTGGGAAGCGTAGTAATTTCAAAAATTTCCCACGCACACGCAAGATCATGGTGATGCATAGCAGCGAGAGGGAGAGTGTATGTCCACGTACCCTCGTGAGACCGTGGCGGAAGCGTTATAACAACGCTGTTGATGTAGTCGCACGCGTCTTCACGATCCGACCGATCCAAGTACCGAACGCACGGCACCTCCGAGTTCTCGCACACGTTCAGCTCGATGGCGATCCCGGACTCCGATCCAGCAAAGTGTCGGGGATGAGTTCCACAAGACGACGGCGTGGTGACGATGATGATGCTCCACCGACGCAGGGCTTCGCCTAAGCTCCGCGACGATATGACTTCTCCGGCGCAGGGCTTCGCTAAGCTCATGACGATATGACGAAGTGGAATATGGTGGAGGGGGCACCGCACACGGCTAAGGAACGATCCGTAGATCAACTTGTGTGTCATGGGGTGCCCCTGCCCCGTATATAAAGGAGCAAGGGAGGGTGGCGGCCTAGGAGGAGGCGCACCAAGGGGGAGTCCTACTCACCGGGAGTAGGATTCCCCTTTCCTAGTCCAACTAGGAGTCCTTCCATGTATTAGGAGTAGGGAGACAAGGAAGGGAAGAGAGAAGGGAAGGAAGGAGGGGTGCGGCCCCTCCCCTAGTCCAATTCGGACTAGGCCATGGGAAGCGCGGCCTGCCCTAGGCAGCCCTCTCTCTTTCCGCAGGGCCCAATAAGGCTCAATACTTCTCCCGGCGAATTCCGTAACTCTCGGTACTCGAAAAATACCGAATCATTCGGAACCTTTCCGAACTCCGAATATAGTCGTCCAATATATCGATCTTTACGTCTCGACCATTTCGAGACTCCTCGTCATGTCCCCGATCTCATCCGGGACTCCGAACTCCTTCGGTACATCAAAACTCATAAACTCATAATATAAGCATCATCGAAACCTTAAGCGTGCGGACCCTACGGGTTCGAGAACTATGTAGACATGACCTAGAACTATTCTTGGTCAATAACCAATAGCGGGACCTGGATGCCCATATTGGCTCCTACATATTCTACGAAGATCTTTATCGGTCAAACCGCATAACAACATACGTTGTTCCCTTTGTCATCGGTATGTTACTTGCCCGAGATTCGATCGTCGGTATCAAATACCTAGTTCAATCTCGTCACCGGCAAGTCTCTTTACTCGTTCTGTAATGCATCATCCCGTAACCAACTCATTGGTCTCATTGCTTGCAAGGCTTATAATGATGTGCATTACCGAGAGGGCCCAGAGATACCTATCCGACAATCGGAGTGACAAAACCTAATCTCGAAATACGCCAACCCAACATGTACCTTTGGAAACACCTGTAGCACTCCTTTATAATCACCCGATTACGTTGTGACGTTTGGTAGCACCAAAGTGTTCCTCCGTAAACGGAGTTGCATAATCTCATAGTTACGAGAACATGTATAAGTCATGAAGAAAGCAATAGCAACATACTAAGCGATCAAGTGCTAGGCTAACGGAATGGGTCATGTCAATCAGATCATTCTCCTAATGATGTGATCCCGTTAATCAAATGACAACTCATGTCTATGGTTAGGAAACATAACCATCTTCGATTAACGAGCTAGTCAAGTAGAGGCATACTAGTGACACTCTGTTTGTCTATATATTCACACATGTATTATGTTTCCGGTTAATACAATTCTAGCATGAATAATAAACATTTATCATGATGTAAGGAAATAAATAATAACTTTATTATTGCCTCTAGGGCATATTTCCTTCAAATAGTACACCATTACTGGGCCAGATTCCTCCTGGTCATGAACAGGATAAAGGACTGCCGCGAGGAGGACTCAATTTCATTCTTCTGCAATAATTGCACGGACAACGGAATCCTCAACGCCATAAGTCCCCGTGAAATTACATGCTTCGCTGACTTGGCGACCATAGTACGAAAGTACTGTGCGATGGAAAGCGCCTGGAAAACCGAAATAAAATTTTGGGACAATCCGGCCCTGAATACAACCCTAGTCCGAAATAAAAGGGTGCATTATCGCCAGGCACCTAGGTTAAACACCAAAAAGGAAAAACCCTCTATAGGGCATGGAACCGTCTTTGGAGGGATGGATCAACGGACCTGTAAAATTCATAGTCTGAGGGCACCACACCAACTCATAGCCTTAGAGCATGTTGGATACTCGGCGGTGGCGGAAGTGGCGAAAAGCTTCTAACTCCGTAATCCACAGAGCACCAGCCGTGGATACCAAGACGGTATTAACGGTGTTCGAGACTTTCGCATCAAATAATATGCGGAAACGAACACTCCAGCCTTTCACCAAGTCTACCAAGTAGCAACAATAAACCCATGGAGTGACACGGCTATTACCTTGAATGCCAGTGATGAACCTAAATTCCGAACAGCCCGAGCACCAGCCGCATGGTCCTCAGTCCAATAGTGGACGGCTTTCGCCTTACCAAGGTACTCATGGACGGTGGCAGCGGATTGAACCTCATTTACGAGGAAACCCTTCGGAAAATGGAAATAGACTAGAGCCGCATTGAGCGAATCAGCACAACCTTTAGAGGAATAATCCCCAATCGGGAAGCGTGCCGTACAGGAAAAATCACACTGGATGTGGTGTTCGGCACGCCGGATAATTACAGGTCCGAGGAGGTCACGTTCCAAGTGGGGCCGTTCAGCAGCGGATATCACGCTCTATTAGGGCGAGAGGCATCCACAATTTTTCAAGCTATACCCCGTTACGGGTACATGAAACTCAAAATGCCCGGGCCCAACGGTATCATCACTCTTGCTAGTGACCCGGACATAGCACTCCGCGCCGAAAATAAGACAGCCGCACTGGCCCTTGAGGCACTATCAGAAGCCCTGGCGGCCGAGGAACTGACTGCGCTGCGCTCCACGGTGAATATGGATGACATGATACTCGATAAAAGATCCAAGTCCACCTCCTTTAAACCGGCGGATGAAATAGTCAAATTCCAAGTCCATCCAACGGACCCTACAAAAACGGCCTCCATCGGGGCGCAATTAAACCCTGATGTAGACGCCGCACTACGAGAATTCCTACGCGAAAATTGGGACATTTTTGCCTGGCACCCTTCAGACATGCCAGGAATCCCACGCCGGCTGGCCGAGCACAGCCTAAACATCCTAAAAGGATTCAAGCCAGTCAAGCAGGCCCTTCGGCATTTCTCCGAGCCTAAGAGAGAAGCCATGGGAGAGGAGCTAGACAAAATACTGGAAGCCGGGTTCATCAGAGATATAAAACATCCGGACTGGTTAGCAAACCTAGTGATGGTACCAAAGAAGGACAAATCTTGGCGCCTATGCGTCGATTTCAAGGACCTCAACAAGGCTTGCCCAAAGGATCCCTTCCCCCTCCCCCGCATCGATCAAATTATCGACGCCACCACAGGACACGATTCATTATGTTTCCTCGACGCATACTTCGGCTACCATCAAATTAAAATGGCAGAGCCAGACCAAGCCGCAACAGCATTCATCACCCCATACGGCCCATTCTGCTTCAACACAATGCCCTTCGGGCTCAAAAACGCCGGCGCAACATATCAGCCATGATTCGGACATGTCCGCAAACCAGATCGGCAAAACGGTGGAGGCATACGTAGATGACGTGGTCGTCAAAACCAAGCATGTCGAAACTCTAGTAGACGACTTGAGGCTCACATTCGACAACCTCCGAACATATGACATCAAGCTTAACCCGGAAAAATGCATTTTCGGCGTACCAGCCGGAAAGCTCTTGGGCTTCGTAGTATCCGGTAGAGGAATAGAAGCAAACCCAGCCAAGATCTAAGCTCTGTCACAATTGGATATCCCAAAGGACCTCAAGCAAATACAAAAATTGACCGGATGTGTGGCGGCTCTAAGCCGCTTTATCTCCCGATTGGGAGAAAAGGCATTACCTCTTTATCGCCTCCTCCGGCGCACCGAACACTTTGAGTGGGCCGGATGATACGCCACGGCCGGACTCGAAGAAATAAAAGCCATATTGGCAACAAACCCGGTCCTGGCCGCGCCTAACATGGGCGAACCAATGCTATTATACATCACGGCAACTCATCAAGTGGTAAGCGCAGTGCTTGTCGTCGAACGGGAAACGGACGGACACAAATTCCCCCTTCAAAAGCCAGTTTACTACGTGTCCACTGTCCTCACTCCATGCAAATCGCGGTACCCACATTATCAAAAGATAGCATACGCGGTATTTATGGCATCTCGGAAGCTGCGACACTACTTTCAAGAGTGTTCGATAACGGTAGCCTCTGAAGTACCTCTTAACGATATTATAAACAACTTGACGCGACGGGCGGATTGCCAAATGGGCCATTGAGCTCCTCCCGCTCGACATAACCTATAAGCCACGACGAGGTATTAAGTCGCAAGTTTTGGCCGACTTAAATGCGAATGGTGACCGAACTCCCTAAAGAGTACGGCACATATTCCAACTGGATCATGCACTTCGACGGCTCCAAAATGTTGGCTGGTGCGGGGTTTGGCGTCGTTCGACGCGTCCCCAACATGAGATACAGTTCAATACGTACTCCAGATAATGTATACGAACTCCAACAACGCAGCCGAATACGAGGCCCTTCTACGTGGTCTCCGGATGGCAGTCTCCATGGGCATTCAACGCCTAGAGGTGCGCGGGGATTCGAACCTCGCGATATCCCAAATAAATGGAGACTTTGATGCCAAGGATCCGAAAATGGCAGCTTATCGCAACGCCGTCCTAAAAATGTCATTTCGGTTGAAGGGCTCGAATTTCACCATATAGCTCGGAAAACAATCGAGCAGACGTCTTTGCACGGATTGGCGCAAAGCGCGATGCCGTCCCCCCCAATATCTTCTTGGAGAGGCTGTTCAAGCCATCCGTATTATGGGAAGGGGAGTCCGGAAATATCAGCCCGGACCCAACCGCACTGCCCGACACCGAACATTCTAACACAACGGGAGGCTCTGCCAACGAAGTAACATCTTCAGCCCACGTAATAATGGCATTCATTGCCCCGTGCGGATGTAACCATTCCTAGCCTACCTAACCAGCAGGAACTTCCGAGGACCAAAACGAGGCACGCTGCATAGTGCGGCGATCTAAAGCCTATAAAGTCCATGAGGGAGAGCTTTATAAGAAAAGCACCACCGGAGTCCTTCAAAGGTGTATCTCCGAAGAGGAAGGGCGGAATCTTCTGGCTGAAATTCATGCCAGACTCGGCGGGCACCACGCCGCAGCCTGGGCCCTTGTAAGCAAGGCCTTCCACACAGGATGCCGACGGCCCAGGCAGATGCGCAGGACTTAGTCCAACGATGCGTCGATTGCCAGCTCTTTGCTAACCAAAGCCATGTGCCACCCACCGCCCTCCAAACTATACTCATCGGCCCTTCGCGGTGCAGGGGCTTGACATGGTTGGACCCCTTAAAGGAGGAACCCACAAGCAAAAATACCCATCGTCATGGTGGATAAATTCACCGAATGGATAGAGGCCAAGCACATTAAGACGGCGAATCCGGACCGATGATAGACTTCATATCGTGGGTCGTACACCGTTATGGCGTCCCCACGTAATCATCACCGATAACGGCATTTAACTTTACGGCCGACGAGGTCAAACTACGGTGCAAAAACATGGGCATCAAGCTCGACTATGCTTGATCTATCACCCACAAACTAACGGTCAGGTCGAGCAAGCAAATGGTCTAATCATGAGCGGCATAAACCCAGATTAGTGCGTTCCCTCAAGGGATCCAACACGACCTTTGGGTAGAGGAGCTTCGACTCCGTGCTACGGGGCTGCGGACCACGCCGAATTGCACCACGGATACACACCATTCTTTATGGTATATGGCGAGAGGCGGTTACGCCTGCGACATAATTCATGACTCACCTCGCGTGCGCATGTACGAAGAAAGAGAAGCCGAACTCAATCGGCAGGACAGTTTGGACGCCTTGGAGGAGGAGCGTGACGTGGCAAAAGCCCGTTCCGCATTTTATCAACAGCAGGCTCAAAGATATCAAAGCAGAGAAGTATGGGCCAAAACTTACAATGTTCGCGAGTTAGTTCTACGCCTGCCGGACAAGAAAAAGGACAAACTCAAGCCCAAATGGGAAGGTCCCTTTATTATTGACCAAGTCCTGACTGGTGGAGCGTACCGCCTGCGAGATGCATCGAATAACCGACTCGAGCCGAACCCATGGAACGCAGCCCGTCTCCGAAGATTCTACGCCTAGCGCCGGACTCTGTGTTCGTCTCCTTCCTCTGTCTATTTTTTACACATTAACTGTCCTATATTTCTCTCCTTCTCCCTCCCTTTCCCTTACAGCCTTAAGGGCTTGTTCGCGCCTTGTTCGCACACAACTGACGCGCTATCCGCGCTCATTATACCTGGGGGCTTCTTTAACATAAGCTTATTTCTACGGGCTTCATGCCCAACACATGTGTCACACTTCCGCATGTACCTTTTATTCACCATTATATGCATCGATATGACTTAAGTTTTGGCCAAGCTGGGTTGCTGGCTCTCGTGCTTACCCCTCGTTCCCGATTGTTCGGCTAGGCGATAAAGGGAGCACCTCTGTGATTATTCCGCCGGGTCACCGGATGTGTACCTCGATCGGGTGAAGCCAAAGCTAGCGTTCTTAAGGGAATATTCGATTGGTGAACTAAAGATGATTTCTCACTTGTTTATTTATCTGCCCCGGATGTTTTTCTGCTTTTTCGTAGTCCGGACATGCACTTTAGGGCATGCCTCCTGTGGAAAGGAACCCCTAACGGAACTATTCTCCTGGAAGATTTTTCTTACTAACCATGTAATATAACATAACTAGTTGGGAACTTATGCATTCAAGCACTAATGACCCCTACGCCTGGTCTCCATGCATGCCACGGTTCTTACATAATCGAGAGGGTATTCGGACACACTTCGGACTATCGGGTCCCGAGGTCGAAGCGAAAAGGTCCGCCATGACAAACGATCTACAATCCGGCTAGAAGGCATTTTACATGTCATCTTAAATTACATAGTCAATTTGACTGAGCATATTCCTCTTCAATACCATCCAACAGCTGTCTAGTTTACTGATCCTGTTGGGAATATTAATGACCAACTCTACTTGGGCATACACTAAGCTCACAGGGATCTCCTTCCCATCGGCCCCCACAGTGTCCGGCGTCGGCCATGTGGTTTGGGTCAACCGTGTACTGCAGCGTCTTCACCATGGCCCAGGCCTCCCTGGCACCTTGATGGCAGGCTGATATCTTCCATAATCGGAAGCGCCGCCGCGCTCCCTTAAGCCTCTCTGCAAGCTCCCCAAGGCCTTTGGGCATGGAGACAGATGGCCACAAGGCATGGGCGACGCCTTTCATCACCTGTCGAACTCGTTCGTGTAGTTGTAAGAGCTCGGGAAGAAGGTCACCCATAGAACCGGGCATTTCCTCTGCAGAACGACCTGTGAGCATACCTACAGACATAACTCTGTTAGTCGACTTCCTCGCCGAACTCTTTTTCAAAGTTCGTTTAAGCACTTACTAAACATGCCGCACCGAAGCCGCCGATTCTCCTTCACGGAGTCCGACAGCTAGGCACGGACATCCTTTAGTTCCTCACCCAGCTGGGTGTTGGCATCTTGGAGATTATTCTTCTCCTGCCTCACCCTCGTAAGCACGTCATATTTGCACACACGCCGCACTTCACAACATACTTATCTTTCGAAGCATATATTACCAGAGGGGGTCTCCTTGGCCTCCCCTGTCGCGGCTAGTGCGGCCTCAAGTCGGGCTTTGCACTCTTCCGGCTCACAGGGACAGTTGGATATTCTTTTACGTAAGATCCTGCATAACAAATGATCCTTAAATCAGTTATTCTAACTGCTTTCAAGTCTCGAGAACTCTTGGCATATATAACCATCAAATTTTCTTACCCGTATGTCTTTCACATCTTTGCTCAGTAGCTCTGGCTAGACCATTTTGAGCGGCACGGAGGTACGCATCTCCAATTTAAGGCGCCCAATGCCTCTTGGGAGAAACAAGCGCTATGAAGAACTGTCCGTGGCGCTTTGTGATTCATGGCACTCTCCACCTCGAAATTGGTGGCGATACGTCTGTCCGCATCCTCTGTTGGAGGAGCGTCCCGACGCACACCTCGTGTTCGCCTCGCTTACAGACCCGGCTTTGGAGCCTGGCTGGTGGAGGCGCGATTGGCAATCTCTCCGGATATAGTCAGTGAGCCCTCTTTTTCCTAAAAAAAGGAGAGCACGGGCGTTAGTATGCATCGTAAGAATAATACCTTGGAATAAGGCAGCGCGCCTTACTGCTGCGTCGGTGCCTCGACCCGGACTGCGTGTCTCTTTAGCCTACCCGCCCTCGCGGTCCCTTGTTGGCTGGTCGCCGCAGGCTCGGCATTCCGCCTCGGGATCCTCCCCTGCGAAACACCATTGGTATACGGTGATCAAAAATAAGCACGGATGAATCATATTTGAAGTATTAGGACTTCGGTCTTGATTACTTGTGAGGCGGGAGCGATCCGGGATAATCGGATGTAATAGCCACCAAGGCATTGTCGATGCTCAGTTGGTAAAATACCCCATTGATCAGCTCCACGGATATGTCCGGATCCTCTTGGGAGGCCGGATCAAGGGACCGTTCCGGATCCTCGGGTTGTGGAGGAGGGCTGTTTATATCCTTTACGGCCCGGCGCAATTCCTGCGTCGAAATCACAAGATAAGGTACTTGACTATGGGAATATGGAACGGATGGGCAAAAAGAAGTGTCCGCTACCCGGTTTGGGGATTGTACATAGAAAATCCACCCTGTGGATTGACGCGGAGAAATTCCTCCTTTTCTCCCTTGTACAATGCGGACAAGATCTTCATCAAAGCGGCAGCCGATCCCGGCCCCTTACGGCCGCAGCGGGTGGCATCATCCTCCCCGTTGAAATCCCACATGGGGTGGCCTCTATCAAGCGGGCTGCACCCCCGCATAATGCATGTGGCCATGACCTCGATCATGGTCGATCCGGAATGAGCTAACAACCTTATCCGGCTCATCGGTAAAGAGATGTCCTTGTCGTTTTCCTTCCGAGGGCTCCGTGGACGCCCGGCTTAGGCGCTTCTTCAAAGGAGCATTATTGAACTTCGGGGAGGCCGATCCGAACATGGTCGGCAGGGGACATCTTCTATATAAAACCATTCTCAAGGCCGGTCTTGGACGCCTTCTTTGGGGTTCGGATAGATATCCGGTCCGGCGATGCGCCATAGTTCGGCTCCGCCCACTTGATATATCGACCCCTCTCGAGAACGGGCACAAGGCGTAACAGCTTCTTCCACGGCGAAATGAGCCTCGATGCCCAAAAACAGCTTCATAAAGGGCTATGAAGCCCGCAATATGCAATATGGAGGCAGGCGTAAGGTTGTGCAAGCTGGAAGCCGTAGAACTTGAGAGCCCCGGAGAAACGGATGAATTGGAAATCCGAGCCCTCTTATTAAATAAGGGACAAGGCAGAGCCGCTCTCCTTCGGAGGGATTGGGGACGCCCTCCGCTTGCTCTCCACCATTATAGGTGGCAAGCCCGGCTCGAACCGGGACCATGTAGGCTGGGGGGAGAAACCCCTTGGCTTGGAGCATCACTAGCTCGCTGTGCAGGACAGAGCATCTCTCCCAATCTCCAGGCTGAGGACTGGGAGGGCGAGAGGAGGAGCTGCGCCGACTGGCCATGATGGAATGGATATCTGTCGGATGCGCTCCGATGAATGCTCGCGAAGGGAAGATGGTGCGATTTGGATCTAGATCCTCGTCTCTTTTAAAGTCAGCTCATTTACACAGCTAGGGGGGTAAATGTAAAAACACCCTGGCTTTTCGCATTAAATGCGACACGTGGAAGATGGCCATTATTGGGCGTGGAAGCCAAGAAGCGCAATATTCATGAGAAGCGGACACTATTCAACAGGTACACGGACTTTGGAGAAGAACCCGCCTTGCAATGCCGAAGACAATCTGCGTGCCGGACTCATCGTCATTGAAGCCTGGTTCGGGGCTATTGATGGAGTCTGGATTAGGGGTGTCCGGATGGCGGACTATAACCTTGGTAGGACTCTGGACTATGAAGATACAAGATTGAAGACTTCGTCCCGTGTCCGGATGGGACTTTCCTTGGCGTGGAAGGCAAGCTTGGCGATACGGATATGTAGATCTCCTCCCATTGTAACCGACTGTGTCACCCTAGCCCTCTCCGGTGTCTATATCAACCGGAGGGTTTTAGTCCGTAGGACGAACAACATTCATACCATAGGCTAGCTTCTAGGGTTTAGCCTCTCCGATCTTGTGGTAGATCTACTCTTGTACTACCCATATCATCAATATTAATCAAGCAGGAGTAGGGTTTTACCTCCATCGAGAGGGCCTGAACCTGGGTAAAAACATCGTGTCCCTTGTCTCCTATTACCATCCGCCTAGACGCACAGTTCGGGACCCCCTACCCGAGATCCGCCGGTTTTGACACCGACAGTCGGACTCCGCCATCTTAATTTGGTGATAGCCGGAGTATGCATCGAGGAAGCACAATGGGTCGTGTCCTGCGGTAGCGTCGATAATTTGATCGATGCGAGGGAGGGGGAAGGGATCCTTTGGGAAAGCCTTGTTGAGGTCCTTATAATCGACACATAGGCGCCAGGATTTGTCCTTCTTTGGTACCATCACCAGGTTTGCTAGCCAATCCGGATGTTTTATTTCTCTAATGAATCCGGCCTCCAATAACTTGGCTAGTTCCTCTCCCATGGCTTGTCTCTTAGGTTCAGAGAAACGCCGAAGAGTCTGCTTGACCGGCTTGAATCCCTTTAAAATGTTAAGGTTATGCTCGGCCAGCCTGCGTGGGATTCCTGGCATATCTAAGGGATGCCAGGCGAATATGTCCCAATTCTCGCGCAGGAACTCCCGTAGTGCGACGTGTACATCGGGGTTTAACTGTGCCCCAATGGATGCTATTTTTGTAGGGTCCTTTGGGTGGACTTGGAATTTGATTATTTCATCCGCTGGTTTAAAAGAAGTGGACTTGAATCTCTTTTCGAGTATCACGTCATCCCTATCCAGTGTGGAGCGTAGCGCAGTTAATTCCTCTGCCGCGAAGGCTTCAGATAATGCCTCGAGGGCCAGTGCGGCTGTTTTGTTTTCGGCGCGGAGTGCTATGTCCGGATCACTAGCTAGAGTGATGATTCCATTGGGCCCGGGCATTTTGAGCTTCATGTACCCGTAATGGGGTATGGCTTGGAAGATCATGAATGTCTCATGCCCTAAAAGGGCGTGGTATCCGCTACTGAACGGGGCCACTTGGAATGTAATTTCTTCGGACCTATAATTGTCCGGAGTGCCGAATACCACATCTAGTGTGATTTTTCCAGCACAGCGTGCCTCCCGACTAGGGATGATTCCTCTGAAGGTCGTGCTGGTTTGCTCAATGCGGTTCCTGTCTATTTTCATTTTTTGAAGAGTTTCCTCATAGATGAGGTTTAATCCGCTGCCGTCGTCCATGAGCACTTTAGTGAGCTGAAAGCCGTCCACAATTGGACTAAGGACCAATGTGGCTGGTGCTCGGGCTGTTCGGAATTTAGGTTCGTCACTGACGTTGAAGGTAATAGCCATGTTGCTCCATGGATTTATTGCTGCCACATGGCAGACTTCGGCAAGGCTACGGAGTGCTCGCTTTCGCCTATTGTTTGAGGCAAATGTCTCAAAGACTGTCAGCACTGTATTGTCATCCACGGGATGGTGCTCTGCGGTGTTTTGGATGAGGAGATCCTCACCGCTTTTGGCCACCTGCCGGAGTACCCAACATGCTCTCAGGCTATGTGTTGGTATGGTATCCGTTGTACTGTGGATTTTGCAGGGCCTGTTAAGCCATCCCTCCAACACAGTTCCACGCCCTGAAGTGGGATTTTGCTTCTTTATGATTGAATCGGGAGACTTATGAGAGTGCGCCCTTTTGATTCGGACTGGGTGTTTAGTCAGAGCCGGATTATCCCAAAATTTTGCTTCGGTTTTCCAGGCACTTTCCATCGCACAGTACTTCCGTACTATGGTCGCCAAGTCAGCGAAGCATGCTATGTCATGGCGACTAATGGCGTTAAGGATTCTCTTGTCCGTGCAATTATTGAACAAGAATGAGATTGCGTCTTCCTGGCGACAGTCCTTGACCTTGTTCATTACAAGGAGGAATCTGGCCCAATAGTGATGTACCGTTTCCTGGGGCTCTTGCCTAATGTGGAAAGATCTCTTATATCTGGGTGGGTGGGTGGATTTGAGTCCGAACCCTGACCCGATCTGAGACCCAGGGGTAGAGGATTTTCCGATCTGGGAAGTTCGGGCTCTGGGATGTTGCCCAATAGGTCTAGCCCGCTGCCTGATTCTAGGTTCAGGGCTTGGGCGATGTCCTTCCGTAAATAGGTATCCGGCTCGGAGAGCTCAGGAATCCGGACATAGTTTGTCCTCAAGACAGAGGAAGAATCACCGCATTGTTCCTCCACTAACGCTATCTGATGGGTGATCGGCGGAGAGTTAATCTCCCTTTGGTCGGGTTTAAACCCAATCCGATCATAGTCCATAGCGACTCCCAAAGCGGCGATGCGATCCAAGAGCTCGTTTAGCGAAGAGAGCTCCATTGGATTCATCTGCTCGGCAAGTTCCGAGCCGACGTGGAGGCTATTTTCGATGACCTGAGAAGTCATCGTCGGTGTAGCAGCCGAATAGGCGGCCATGACGAAGCCGCCTAGCCGGAGGGTTTGGCCGATAGCCAGTGCTCCCCCAGAGGTGACGTTGTCCTTGACAACGAGATGAGGGGAGCAGAGGTGATGTTGTCCTTGACAACGAGATGAGGCATCCTTCCTTACAGCGACGACACAGTGGAACTCTCAATGAAAGCACCAATGTCGGTGTCAAAACCGGCGGATCTCGGGTAGGGGGTCCCGAACTGCGGCGTCTAAGGCGGATGGTAACAGGAGGCGGGGACACAATGTTTACCTGTGTTGGGGCCCTCTCGATGGAGGTAATACCCTACTTCCTGCTTGATTGATCTTGATGATATGAGTATTACAAGAGTTGATCTACCACGAGATCGTAGAGGCTAAACCCTAGAAGCTAGCCCATGGTATGATTGTTGTTGGTCCTACGGACTAAACCCTCCGGTTTATATAGACGCCGGAGGGGGCTAGGGTTACACAGAGTCGGTTACAATGAGAGGAGATCTACATATCCGTATCGCCAAGCTTGCCTTCCACGCCAAGGAGAGTCCCATCCGGACACGAGACGAAGTCTTCAATCTTGTATCTTCATAGTCCAACAGTCCGGACAAAGCATATAGTCCGGCTGTCCGGATACCCCCTAATCCAGGACTCCCTCAACCTGCAAAAAATTAGTGAAGTTCGTCCCATTAAAAATCAAATCATTTCTAGTGTGATATATCACCCAAAATAGTGCGTGTATCCCTTTCCGAATACGTTTTGCTATATGTATGTCCACTCTATTAAGCAATGACCCAAATAACGTGTTTATGCTCGTTGGGGGGTGAACGTTAAAAACTATATGTATGCCTACCTCCTCCTCATAAGAGCGATGCTAACGGACGAGCACATGTGTAGCTTTAGTGTAACATCCCAAATTTCCTATTTGGAATGTTTTACAATTATAGCTAAGCATCTATGCATATTGTTTGAATTGAGTGACATTTGAAGTATTTCAGAGGATTTTGAGTTTGTGAAATTTGAATTCAAATTGGCGGTTGAAATTTATTTCAAAACAATGCACGACAAATACTTGAGAAAAAGTATGAGAGGAGTAAACATGACACTCCAAAAATGTCAGAAGAAAAGTTTGCCAAAAAGATTTGAATTCAAATCTGATTTTATTTGGAATTTTAGAAAAAAATGATTTTTATAAAGTTTGGATTTTACCCCTGGAAAAATGTTCAAATGATAGGGAATATTCCCCTGATCATTTTGATATATATATATGTCCTATATAAAATATTTATATTTTATATATTATTCTCTCTCTTTTATTTCAAAAAAAAGGAAAAGAGAAAAGCCCCGGGCGCCCGGCCGAACCAGCAGCCCGGCCAAAGACCTTGAGGCCCACCAGGCGCCACCACGCCCGGCCTGACGGCCGACCGAGCCCCCCGCCCGAAACCCTCTACCGGTCGTCCGACCCGTTCTCCCTCTCTCTCCGACAGCGGACCCCACCTCCTTCTTCCCTCGCCCACGCAAACCCACGCCGCTCACCGGAATCCGCAGGATCCGGGATCCGCCATGAATCCTCGCCTGATCGCCTCCTCCAAGTCGCGGCCCCCGCCTTATAAATACCCCCTTCACCCCGTTCCGCCTCCACGACCCGAAACCTTCTCCTCACAGACAACCCAGCCGGAGCACCAGCGCCGCCGCCGCCATTAACTCAAGACCGCCATCCCGAACCCCTCGACCTCGCCCGACTCCACCCACGAGCTCACCTCGCCACGCCAAGACCTCGCGGAGGTCCCGCCGTCGTCCCCGACCACCGGAGCCGTAGCCAAAGGTCGCCCGAGCCGCCGACCGTCGCCGTCGTCTTTCCCAGCGGTGAGTCGCCGAGTCCTCTCGCCGTTAGATCCAAAGCGTGCGGTTAGGATTAGATCCCCCGAAGGAGTACGTTTTATTTAGGTTTAGTTTTAATAAACCGGTTTATTTCCGGTTTAGATCGGTTAGTTAGGTTTTTTATTAAACCGGCCGACTCGGTTTAACCACTAGGGCCGATTTAGTTATATTACGCCCACGGCGCTAGATAGGCCCATTAGCCCGTTTTTCTTTATTTTTCGTTCTCTGTTTTAACAGAATAGTTTCAGATTTGAAAAATTCATATCTTTTAATCTACTTAATATTTTTAAGTGATTCTTTTTTGTTGGTTTGCAAATTTCTTATAGTTTCTGTAGAAAATATAATTAGTCATGTTAAAATTATTTAAAATTGCTTTATTTTAGATTTTGACAGAATAGTAAATCTGCTATAAAAGGAGTTAGGAATATTGTTTTTTTAATGATTCTTTTTGTCACAACTTTGTTTTGACATTGCTTAACCGTAGGAATTTATTTGGGCATTTTAGGATTAAAAAAATTGTTTTAACCAGGATCATGTTATTCCTAATTATTCAACTAGCTACCGTTTTCCTATTGTTTTAATTAGCAAATAAATTTATTTTTCCTATGTGATAGATTATTCTAGGTTAGTTTCTGTAACTTTAGAGCATGAACTTTTATTTATAATAAATAAAACTTTTATTTTATTTTTCCTCCTAGAATTTGCTTTTAGGCCTAATAGGAGTTTTATAATAGATTTTAAGGTGATTCTTTTTGCTCCTAGTTGCTTGATGAATTCTTTTCTGTTAGGTAGCATAAACCCATGCTTAGGTTCTGTTAAGAAAAAATTTTGTAGTGCAAAACTATTTTTAATTGTTGCTTGATGTAGGAAAACTTTGAGTTGGATTTCTTCGAGTTTTCTTTTGGGTTTTGATTCGATTGTTTTGTGTGTTTCATATTAGCAAGCTGTTATGTAAGTGATCATATGCTATATGCTTATTATGATTGTTATTTGCCTCGGTAGAATTTCCGGAGTGCGAAGCTTGCTACCACGAGTCCCTAGCTTACGAAGATCGTCAGCAAGGCAAGTCATTGATCATGTTTCTTTGCAATACCTATGATTTTGTTGCATTAGAATTATACCTCCCCACCATGCATGCAGTAGGTGAAATTTTGAAGTTATGTACTTGAGTAGTATCATGAGGTAGGATGAACCAATTCCCCTTGTTACCATGACCCGGGATGAAGTAGTTTATTATTGCTATGCTCGTAGACGGGATTGGTTGAGTGAATTCATAAGGGAGATGTGAGAGTCAAGATGATGACAACCCCATGAACTTTAAGCTCAAGATGGACTTGAATTCACTCTTTGGGTGGAGGGCGGTTGACGGGCACCTGGAGAATCCGGTGGTTGGCAGGGATGCATGGAGAAGTGCCATGACATCTTGCGGAAAGCTTCACCCAGCCACGAAGAGGCGGATGTATACCCCATTGACCGGAAGCTTACGTGCAGCCGCAAGCCATTATGAGCTACGGCTTGGTCAACCCTAGTTGTGACTCTGGCCGGACGGTGCTACGAGATGTAGAAGAACGGTAGGATTGGATGGGTACGGCGGTGGCGGAGGAACTCTTCGGAAGACCCTGTTTACGTTCGTCCGCTTTTCAAACACCATGAAGTGCGAAGACTTAAAAGCGAGGAGCGATACTTGCGGGTAAAGTCGCTAAACCTCTGCAGAGAAAAGATCTAATCGATTAGCCGTGTCCCGATTACGGACAATTTGAGCCTCTGGAACTTGGAAGTATTCGAAATCTCAACACTAAAATTAATGAATTAATTGAGGGGTTATGACTTAATAGTTTGGGAATGAGACATTGGTTGGTGGAACCATCTCAATAACTACCAACAATTTTGTAGTTTTGCAAACAAGTCCTTATTGTAGGAAAAAGCGGCTTTTCGCAAAAATGATGAAACTTAGAGCCCCATGACCAAATTGCATATAGTGTTAGTAATTTTATTATTGTTCTCTCTTCATGACTTGCGGCATATTCAAAATGCTGACCTACACGGCTGCAACGTCTTATGTTGCAGAGGAGTATTCCGATCAGGATTGAGGCTACGATCCGCGCTTGGCGATTGCCCTTTGGAGTCGGATGGACTCGCTATTCTTCTACGCTTCCGCAGCTTTACTTAGTTTATTTCTCATGAGTTGGCCTTCGGCCGAATTTATTCCATTGTAATAAAGACTCGATATGAGAATCGTGTAATAAATTCAGGTGTGATTGAAATTTGATTATTTCATCAATGTACTGTGAGTGCCAGCATGATCTTGGGATGGTACAGACACAGAGACTTGACCGATTTTGGGTCAGGTCGCTACATTTAGGATCGGAGAAGAATAGGGGGAAGAAGGGCCACACCCACCTGAAATTCACGAGGGGGGGTGCATGTAGAAACCCGTGATGTAGGATTATTTTCCTCGTAATGACTCATGAAAGAGAGACAATGTTGACATATCCAACGCATTTCAGAGCACCGCTATTGTCTAGACCAGGTCATCTACACAGTTTTAGCCATCCAAGGTGGATCACTAAGTCGGCACGGACTGGTCCGAACGTCCGAAATCCCACAAGTCGTCTCTAAAATGAGGGTAGCTTTGGTGGAGTCCGGGCATCCGCTATGTCAGACTCTAACACTTCACATCCACTGAAAACCCCACTTGGAGCCTCTGCATCTTCACCTTCATACTCTCCTTCTGCCGCTCTCAATCCCATGCTCCCAGAGAACAAGACCACTGCCACTGCCATAGCCCCGGGGTGCCGCCCAGCCTTTGCCAGACCCCTGCCGACGCCGCCCAAGCCTTGCCGGACACCAACACCATACTCTCTCCGATGCCGCCAAGGTACCCTCCGGCCCTACGTACGCCTTCCATGGCGGACACCGCACCCAACAAGTGTTTGGGAAAATGCCTAGTGCAAGATTTTGAAGTTCTCATTGTGTACTTTCAAGCAAATACGATGGATTCGAACGAGGAGTACTTCTACTACGAGTTCATGGATTTTTCTTCGTCTGATGATGACGAAGATGTGGATAAAACAACGATGATGAGAGCGAATCTTAAAGAAATGAAGTGTGGGGAGGAGCATGTTCTCAACTTCAAGGGTTTAATAAAGGGACATCGAGTGTTCAATGAACAGGCCACGGGGTCATATGAATATGTACGATGACTACTTTCCCCCTGATGCGCTATTCGAAATCTATTTTCGATGTCGGTTCCGAATGCGACTACTATTGTTCATGCGCATCTACTTATCAAACACACCTTGACCAGTTTTGCATGATGGTCGAACATATTTTAGATACATGTTGGACCTTTTTTTAATACATGTTGAACATTTAGCCAAATACATGTAGAACATTTGACATGCAAACATTTTTTTAAGTGTTAGAACAGCATGAATATCTTTTATATATTTTTTGTCTCGCTAGAAGTGAGATATAGGCGCCCGTTCCCTTCATGTGAGACCATTTATTGGGTTGTTCAAGCACGCCGGACAGGTGAAAGTAGCGAATCAATATGTGGTTAGATGGTTAGAGGATATAATGGTATCCTCAACCCATCAGGTTTGAAATACTCACCGGTGCTCGCATTTTTCTGGATTAAATTCAGGTCTTTCGATGATGTGTGTTTAGTGCGAGAAGACGTTCCGGTCGACTACGAAGGCGTCTGTCTCAACTTTGTCAATTTTAAAATGATGTGCCAGCTCGGTTTTTCAGAGATGCTTATAAAGATAAGGCATGTGTGCATTCATAAGGATGAGAGTATGTGCGTATATATGAGCATCTGCGTTTGTAATATGTTAAAGAAAAACGAAGAGGCGAAAGTATACCCCTAAGAAAACACGGCATGACGAATGCGAACGGTACAAGATTTATCTCTTACTAGCAAAAGAGCCCGTGCGGTTGCAACGGGAGAGAAAACATAACACACACTCTTAACCCAACAATCATCACTCAAGACCATAATAGGTCCATCTTCTTTATTTTTGCGAGGCATCATATTTGTGTTGCCGCTTATCCTCCTTTTCACCCTCGCCGGCAATGGTCTTGGTGTTCACACAAAACAAAACAAAAACGTGTTTGAATATGGTTAATTCTAAGGCGTCTCTCTCTTCCTCTCTCTCTCGCTATCTCTCACTCCCGTGATGAGAAATCTATTGTTTTCCCCTATGACATTTTTCAGAGGTATGCATGTGTAGTTAGCGATGTTTTCTTTTCCCTATATGGTTATAGTGGGGTGTTTATTTGCAATCCGGATCGCCGCCGGTATGAAAAAAAATGGATCTTGCGCTATAAATTATAAGTTTGCTTCCAAAACAATATTTTAAAAATATTTAAAGGTAAAATTAACAACATATTTAGATTCCACACATTTTTCTAATAAAATTTCATATATAATATGTTAAAATCGAAGTTACCGTTTAAAAGATACGGATAATTTAGAAAATCATTTGTTTGACTTAAATATATTCCAAAAAAATATTTAAAATATTTAATAGGTAAAAATAATATCGTATTCATACTCTACATATTTTTTTAATCAAATTTCATATATAACATGTTTAAATTGGAGTTACGGTTTAAAAGATATGGATGATTTAAAAAAACATTTGTTTGACTTAGATATGATCTGCGGATGAATTACCTAAAACATCAGGAGGGTTTTCAAAAAATGTAAAATAACGGTTTGGGTGTGACTTAAATCTGGACCGTGGGTTGATTTCATCAGAACACAAGGACTTTTTTGAAAAATGCCATGACGGACGACCGAAACCTAATTTGCTTTATTATTATTAGGTAAAGATATAGTACGCCTTCTATTATTCTTTTATTAATTGCTTTTTCATGAGTTTCTCTGTTCTTAATTACTTAGTTTGCCGTCGCCAACACAGTTGTAGTACGCCTTTTCTTATTCTATATCGCTGCCTTGCACGTTATTCTGTTCAAGTAGCGTAAGATAATCCCTTGCAAGCTGAAGGTGTAGTACAAAATCACGAACTCCGTCGCCGTTAATTCGAAGATGCCAGCAGAGCGCGTTCACAAGTGTAAAGTGTTATTCCATGTGCCCAACAAGTCACGCATAAACATAAACAATATGGGGGTGGCAGATTTCACACGAAGAGTGCCCTCGTATATAAGTCAACCATCCAAGCACAAACTCAGCATCCGCAGCAAAACAAAAAGGCATATTCCTACATCTGAAGACACCAACAGTGGAGATAAGAGTTCAATAGGGAAAATATTTCCCCACAGATGGCTAGTAGATCATCAATGCTGCAACTACTGGCCGTGGCAGTAGTCGCGGCGCAGTTTCTCGGGTTGGAAGCCGGCAGCATTTCCATCTACCGGGGTCAGAATGGTGGAGAGGGCGGCTCTGGAGGTGAAAACCCTAGCCACCCCGAGCCCTCCTCCCCTGGCCGCCGCCGCCGGCGGCGGCGCCCGGCCGTCGAAGGCGGTGGGCGAGTTCGGCGCGCTCCGACGGGCCTCCCTCGCGCGGGGGAGAGGCGTCAAGTGGGCGGAGCGGTGGTCTTCTCTGGTGAAGCGGCACGCATCGAGGTGTGTACGGAGTGGTGGAGCAAGGTTGTGGGTTCGACGCGGAGGTGTTGGTGCACGACGACCTACCGGGAGCCGCTGGATGCAGGTCGGAGGGGAGCTGCGCCTCGGCCTGGGAGGCGGCGGATCTGGGCCAGGAGTGGCCTTGTGGCTGTGTTGGGATCTGTAGTGGCGGCAGTGGTGCGGTCTTCCCAATGACCCGTGAGGATCTGCGGTGGGTGGTGGTGGCCTTGAGCTGATTCTGCGGTGCTTTCGCGCCGCAGGTCGATGGCTTGCTCTTGCGGGAGCATCTGTGATTAGTGCGTGTCGTGGTAACGATTCTGACAATAGAAAGGGGGTAGGGTAAAGGAGCATGATCTATCGAGATGCATATGGGTGACATGGTGGTTTTAGCGAGTTCAGGCCTCTCACGATGGAGATAACAACCCTACGTCTCATGCTCCGGAGAGGCTTTGTTTTATCTTAGTATGTATCCGGAGATTACAATGTGTGAGAGAGAGAGGAACGGATCCCCATGCCTGAGCTAAGTCCGGAGACTAGAGAGGGAGAGAAAGAGGTGGAAGAAGAGAACCCCCTAGTCTAGTGGTGGGGGTGGCTTATATAGAGTGCGCCACCCCCTCACCTCCTATGTTACAAGTGGGGGCGTTAATGCTATAACTCAGCCTACTACTAGGATGATGCTTCAAGTGCCTTGTTGACTGCTGGTCTTCGCATATCCGAGTGAGTCGTACGGTCGAGTGGTGAACTGTCATCCGAGTGGATGGTATGCTGCTTGGTCGAATGGATAGTATATCTGTATGAAATTTACCTGGACCCACATGTTGTGTGGACCCCATGCTTCATGATATTTTGACCCTTCGTGGGCCTACCTGTATGTATATCCCCAACATTAGCCCCGAATCGATTGCGATTTTGCAGTAACGAGTTGGTGCAAGACACAGTTTGGTCCGAGTGATTACAAAAATACCGGTACATGTCGTCGGCGCTTTCGGACAACCAAGGTTTGAACAAAATCTCAATGGATTCCGCACCATGCTTCCCGGTGATCGAGGTAAGTGTGCGTGAGGAGCAACTTGGTGACATTCGTTCATCTCCGGGAAGAGGTTAACTTCGTGATCACGAGTATGGGTGTGTCATTAAATCTGCAACAAGATTGACACATGGACTGCTCTCTTAGATAGATGCCATTCTTATCCTGGAGGAACGTCAATACGAGTCGGTTTTAGATCCACACTTGTGAGTTTCACGCTTTGAGTCCTAGAAGAAGGCTCAAAACAGGTCCACGGAGGAGCGTTAAACTCACCTTATAGAAAAAAAAATTGGAGTGATTTGGAGCTGGGCCTGCATCGAGTAACTGATTACTCGGAATTTCTTCACGCCTGGAACGTGTCTTTTTTTGTTGTTTGGCCGTCACTCGGACCGGGCGGACCGTTCTGAGTGGATACCATTCTAGTGGGGGCACGCTGAGTGCACCCACTGGGTGTAGTCCCCGAGACTGCCGTCGACTGCGGGCAGTCGGAGGGAGTCTTAGAGCCTGGTCAGGCCGTACCGAGTGGAGATTACTCCAGTGGGGGCACGCTGAGTGCACCTGCTAGGTGTAGTCCCCGAGACCGCCCCGATCATGGGCAATCGGAGGGGTGCAGAGAGAACTAAAAATCTTCTTAGCTGGTACTGATCGAACTTGTTCTTCTCTAACTCGGAGGTCGAGTAATTCTGGAGCTGGTTTTGCATCGAGCAAAATGTTTCTTTTGAGTTCTCTTCCAGTGGGGGCACGCTGAGTGCACCCACTGGGTGTAGTCCCCGAGCCTCTGTCGGACTAGATGAGTCTGGCAGAGGGTTTAAGTTTCCCGGTGAACCTCCATGCAGTCGGCACGGTAAATATCTTTGTTTGAAATTTGAGTCAATCGGAAGGATCTTCAAGCGCTTGGCATGGTAAATAAGCTCAGCTTGGAGCTAAGTCAGTGGGACTGATCTTCGTGCACTTTGCACTGTAAATAAATTCAATCTGAACTGGATCAATCAAGTGATCTTTGTGCACTCGACAAGATGAATGAATTCGCCTTGAAACCGCCGATTGTAGAAAAAGGTCGACACTCCGTGAGTAATCGTTCTAGTAGTGCTTCTTTATATTGACCGTTAGATTTTGCGTGAAAGGGGTATTTGTCCGAGTGGACGTGCTTCACTTATAGATCTTCGGCGAACCGAGCATGTAAGATCAGAAGAATATTCCTGATGTGATCAATAGGTTGACCAAATGGGCGTAACCCCTGAGGGTGACATGGCCAACTGTCGTGCGTAGCCCCTGAGTGATGCTCGAAGGAGGTAAGCTTGCTACAGAGTTTGATATGAGGTTTGACCATATGAGTAACTTGGTCATTCCCGTGCTGGGGTTGTAGAGGTAAAGACATGTCCAACTGATGGTGACGTGCGAGGCGGCAGAGGGGCGATGATGTGTACAACCGAGTGACGACGCTGGCGGTCGAGGCGTCGTGTGCCACGGACGGCGAAAATGGTCCTCGGAGGACTTAGTCGAATGCTTTGAAGCTTATGTAGTGACGAGGTCGATTAACGTGGTTGCTTGGTAGCGAGAAGACCGGTGTGCCAACTGATTACGAGTAGGAATGAAGATGGCGGCAGAGCGTCTGGGTGATTATAAAACTTGTCAAAGTGGCGGATCGAATGCATTTGTTGAAGTGAAGGATCTGACAGGTGATGAAGTACTCGACCACTTAGGAGAGTGTCATTCGAATGAGCTGCAGCTTCCGAGTGCGGCGTAGCCCCCGAGCGTACTATAGGCTTCGACAACGGACGTGCCGGAAAACGAGAAATATAGTTTTGAATGGATGATTTGCAATTCATTGAGTCGGACTTGGGAAAAGATGAGGAGAAGCTTCCGAGTGATGCTCGAAAGAGGCAAACTCCCAAAAGAGTGAAGTGTGAAGTTTAATTATAAAAGAGACTTATTTGTCTCATGTCTGACGAGGTCTGTATCATTGATACGATGAAGAGAATTCCACAGAAGAGTTGGCCAGATGTGTTTGAAGTCAACAGAGCGACAAGGTCGGTGTTGTGGTCTTATTTGGGACCGGTATGGAGACCGAGTCCGGGCAGCGATGAAGTTGGCGCATAGGGTCGTCGAGTGATCGCGTAACTTGTGTAAAAAATGACACAAGCCAACGAAATAATTTCTCGAAGAAATTTGATGTGTGCTAAAATGATTTGTGTGAATAACACCCATAGACACTCGCTGGGAGTGCAAGGGGCTTGCTGGTTAACCAGCAAGAGTCTGAAAGAGCGAAGGATTCGCTCGAACTTGTCGAAGCGAGAGATCCTACTGAACTTGTTGGAATAGTGGCTAAATAAAACGAAAGTGTAGTGTTTCGAATGAGTTGCAGCCCCGGAGGACTGATGCAAACTCGAAATGAAGAACGACACGTGGTGTTCGTGAATGATGTATACGAAAGAATGGAAGTTGGACTCGGGAGTCACATAACCGGTACTAAGAAAGTATGTGAAAATAAACAGCCGAGCGTAGAGGTACACTCGGTGGCGTGGCCTCCGAGTGAACGTGCTGTGTGAATTACAGGACACTCGGAAATACGGAAATAACAGAATGTACAAAGACTTAGCTGTCTGAAGGCAAGCGAGTGGCCGAGTGGTGACGAGGCGATGGTGACAGTCGACCTTCGTCTCGGTGTCCTTGCGGATAGGGATGGAGCGCACATTATACTTGTGATGCAACTTCTTGAATTAGAGGTTTGCTCTTGTCTCAGTCGGATTTTGGCTACTTAGGCGAGTTCTTGGACTGCAGCTAAGCCTCCGAGTGGGAGGCTTGCTCTCCACTCGGTAGGATTTTAAACACTTAGGCGAGTACTGGACTGCAGCTAAGCCCCCGAGTGGGAGGTTTGCTCTCCACTCGGTAGGATTTTTTCAAACTTAGGCGAGTACTGGACTGCAGCTAAGCCTCCGAGTGGGAGGTTTGCTCTCCACTCGGTAGGATTTTTTCAAACTTAGGCGTAGATCTTGGACTGCAGCTAAGCCCCGAGTGGGAGGTTTGCTCTCCACTCGGTAGGATTTTTTCAAACTTAGTAGTCTTGGACTGCAGCTAAGCCCCCAGTGGGAGGTTTGCTCTCCACTCGGTAGGATTTTTCAAACTTAGGCGAGTCTTGGACTGCAGCTAAGCCCCCAAGTGGGAGGTTTGCTCTCCACTCGAGGATTTTTTCAAACTTAGTAGTCTTGGACTGCAGCTAAGCCCCCAAGTGGGAGGTTTGCTCTCCACTCGGTAGGATTTTTTCAAACTTAGGCGAGTACTGGACTGCAGCTAAGCCCCCAAGTGAGAGGTTTGCTCTCCACTCGGTAGGATTTCTTGAACTTAGGCGAAACAGATTTGCAGCTAAGTCACCCACTAGGGCATTTTGGCGATGGCGACGCGCAGGGCGGCCGAGTGGTTATGAGGTGACCAACCGATGGCGACGCGCGGGGCGGCCGAGTGGTTATGAGGTGACCAACCGATGGCGACGCGCGGGGCGGCCGAGTGGTGATGAGGTGACCAACCGATGGCGACGCGCGGGGCGGCCGAGTGGTGATGAGGTGACCAACCGATGACGACGCGCAGGGCGGCCGAGTGGTTATGAGGTGACCAACCGAGTGGCGGCGCCCAGGGCGGCCGAGTGGTTATGAGGTGACCAACCGAGTGGCGACGCGCGGGGCGGCCGAGTGGTGATGAGGTGACCAACCGAGTGGCGACGCTCGGGGCGGCCGAGTGGTGATGAGGTGACCAACCGAGTGGCGACGCGCGGGGCGGCCGAGTGGTCATGAGGTGACCAACCGAGAGGCGACACGCGGGGCGGCCGAGTGGTGATGAGGTGACCAACCAAGAGGCCACGCTTGGGGCGACCGAGTGGTGATGAGGTGAACAACCGAGTCGCGACACGACGGGCGGCCGAGTGGTTATGAGGTGACCAACCGAGTGGCGACTAGCGGTGCGGCAGAGTGGTTATGAGGTGACCAACCGAGTGGCGACGCGCGGGGCGGCCGAGTGGTTATGAGGTGACCAACCGAGTGGCGTCTGGGGCGGCCGAGTGGTTAGGAGGTGACCAACCGAGTGGCGACGCGCGGGGCGGCCGAGAGGTGATTAGGTGACCAACCGAGTGACGACGCGCGGGGCCGCCGAGTGGTGATGAGGTGACCAACCGAGTGGCGACGCGCGGCGCGGCCGAGTGGTTATGAGGTGACCAACCTAGTGGCGACGCGCGGGGCGGCCGAGTGGTTATGAGGTGACCAACCGAGTGGCGACGCGCGGAGCGTCCGAGTTGGCAAGTTGATGAAGAAGTGCCCAACTGAGCGGCGACACGCGGGGCGGTCGAGTGGGCAAGTTGATGAAGACATGCCCAACTGAGCGATGACGTGCGGGGCAACCGAGTGGCTATGCACGGGACGGACGAGCGGCGTAGACGCGTCCGACTGTGTGACATCCGAGTGACACGCGGGCGGCCGAGTGCTGGCGGATTATTCGAGTGGATGTCGACTGAAGCGCATGTTGTCCAAGTAAATCACCAACCAATTGAACGGCCGAGCGAATCCGTCCGAGAGTTTAGCAGAGTGCCCTGTCTTGGTGACTGTGCGCGGGGCGGCGAGTGCAGATGATACGTCTAGTTGAGCGCTGACGCACAGGCAATAAGCCGTCCGAGTGGTACGCCTCGTTCCATCCGAGTGCGTGAGAGGCATGAAATCAGCTGCCGAGCAATCGACGGCAGCAGGAGAAGGTGCCGTGCGCGGGTGCGCGACGATGTTTCGGCAAACGAGGCAGGATACGACGACGGGACGAGCGACCCTGCAAGTTAGTAGCATGCACAACCACGAATATTTTTTGCTGGACTAAAGTATCCATGCACGGATGCTATTTTGCAGGGATTAAAGACCACGAATGGCCCTGCATGTATGCATGGATGCTAGTATTTTGCAGGGAGTAAAGACCACGGCTGGCCGTGAATGCATGCACACATTAATCGGTGTGGAAACCGAAAGATGGGCAATTAAGCCATTAATTTACGGGAAAGGCGGGAGCATCAATCACCATAATTAGGTAACGGACGCCTAATTGGCCGCTTAATGAGGTGATTATCTTAATGAAATGGTAACTGGCCCATGACATGCACTTGGGTTAGAGGGGTACGTACTCTCCCATGTAGACGATGCAGATGAAAGAGGCGCAGACCATGAGGCAGCGTGTGTTGCCAGCGATGTGAGCGAGGGCCGGCAAGCGCGGCGCTGGCTGGCTAGCACGGCGCGGGGCCGGCGAGCTCGTTACCTGACGGCCAGCGTGGCGGCGAAGGCGACAAGCGTCGCCGGATGGACGAGTACGTCGCTGGGTCGGTGAGCATAGCGCGAGGCATGCAACCGCGGCGCGGCGCCGGCAAGCGCATCGCCGGTGGAGCGAGCGTGGCACAACATTTCGCCGCTCCGGAGTCGAACGGGACCGATCCTTTCGCCTCTTTGTCCGCACGTGCAGCAACCATGCGTGGAACAGCGGTGATAGTGCTCACATATGAGGCTCAAGACGACCCTGTTCTTGGCAAAGGCGAGACGTATCACAAATATAATAGGGAATAGATGTAGAATTGATACAAACCGTCTGCATCATGGTTCGATAGACGCCATGCCCCATGGTGGGCGCCAACTGTTGTGGTAACAATTCCGACAATAGAAAGGGGGTAGGGTAAAGGAGCATGATCTATCGAGATGCATATGGGTGACACGGTGGTTTTAGCGAGTTCGGGCCTCTCACGATGGAGATAACAACCCTACGTCTCGTGCTCCGGAGAGGCTTTGTTTTATCTTAGTATGTATCCGGAGATTGCAATGTGTGAGAGAGAGAGGAACGGATCCCCATGCCTGAGCTAAGTCCGGAGACTAGAGAGGGAGAGAAAGAGGTGGAAGAAGAGAACCCCCTAGTCTAGTGGTGGGGGTGGCTTATATAGAGTGCGCCACCCCCTCACCTCCTATGTTACAAGTGGGGGTGTTAATCCTATAACTCAGCCTACTACTAGGATGATCCTTCAAGTGCCTTGTTGACTGCTGGTCTTCGTGATATCCGAGTGAGTAAATGCGGTCGAAAGTGGTGAACTGTCATCCGAGTGGATGGTATGCTGCTTGGTCGAGTGGATAGTATATCTATATGAAATTTACCTGGACCCACATGTTGTGTGGACCCCATGCTTCATGATATTTCGACCCTTCGTGGGCCTACCTGTTATGTATATCCCCAACAGTGCGCGCGCGAGGTGGCTCCCCTGCCGTGGGTCTCAGGGCTCTGTCCGCTGCAAGATTGTCAACCAGGAGGTGGTTTGGCAGCCGCTGCTTGCGGCGTCGGCGTATCCTGGATGCGCTGGTTGTGGTTGGTGAGCTCGAGTTGTTGTCCCCGGCCGTGCGGGAGGTGGAAGCTGGACTGCGTGTCCTCGACGTGCAGGGTGTTGGTGTTCAGTGCACTTTGATCACGATCGCGAGGTGCTGCGGCCGCGGCAGTTTGTTCCAGCACTGATGATGGCCTCAATTCTTCGCAAGGTGTGGGAGGTGGCTGACTCTACGGATGAGAATCCTACTATCTTCGGCCGGTGTTGGCGGCGGGGACGCCCGTTGTTCCCCTTCTTGGAGGCGCCGCTTAAGTGTGTCGGCATCTCTCCCTCTTGCTGGTTGTGGTCTCCGGACGAAAGGCTAGGTCTTGGGCCAGCTAGCGCCGTTTCTTTGTTGGGAGCATTGTGGATGGAGATATGCTTGTTCGGTGCTGCAGTCCTCTGGTGCATGTCGCTCGTCTGAATAGAGGTTCTTGGGCGCAATGTACGTCGACCCCGGTGAGTCCAAGATGGTGGCTATCGCAGGGCCAACCGAGTCCCTCCACCCACTCGCCATCTCCTTTCGGCAATCAAGGGTGGTTGGTGCGTCGGCAAAGGAAGTACAGTTAAAGCTGCCACTCTTCAAGAAGATCGGTCTAGGTCGAGACGCGGCCTTGTTGCTCTTCAGGACAAGTTCCTTTGCGTTGTGCTTGCAGTGTGTGCGGAGGCTTCTCTTCAGATCAGCTCGGTGTGGTGTTGGTATTACACTTGTTGTCCGCAACGAGTTGTAGTCTGTTGTAATTGTCTTCTACCTTCTATAAAAATATGGTACGCCTTTGGCGTACTCTCGAAAAAAAAAGAATGGTAGAGAGGGCAGGCTGGCTGCAACTTGCGCCACTGGCAACTACAAATTTGTCAACATCGCCTTCCTTTCCTCCTTCGGCAATGGCCAGCCGTCAGTCCTCAACCTGGCAGGCCACTGCGTCCCAACCAACGGCGGTTGCGCCAGTCTGAGCTCCGGCATCAAGTCATGCCAGAGCAACGGCGTCAAGGTCATGCTCTCCATCGGTGGCGGGGCAGGCGGATACTACCTTTCCTCGTCCCAGGACGCCAAGAATGTCGCGACGTACTTGTGGAACAACTTCTTAGGAGGTACGTCATCTTCGCGGCCTCTCTTTGATGCGGTCCTCGATGGCATCGACTTCGATATCGAGGGCGGTACACCTCTGCACTAGGACGATCTTGCAAGGTTCCTGAAAGGGTATAACAACTCTGGCAGGAGAGTGTACTTAACTGCTGCACCACAGTGCCCTTTCCCTGATGCCTGGGTGGGAGGCGCCCTCGACACCAGCCTCTTTGACTATGTGTGGGTGCAGTTCTACAACAACGCTCCTTGCCAATATACTTCAGGAAGCACTTCCAATCTAGCTGATTCATGGAAGCAGTGGTTGACAGTTCCTGCAAAGCAGATCTTCCTTGGTCTCCCGGCGTCACCTTAGGCTGCTGGGAGTGGGTTCATCCTGGCTGATGACCTAAATTCGAATGTTCTCCCATTGATCAAGAGTGCGGGGAAATATGGTAGGATCATGTTGTGGTCCAAGTATTATGATGACCAGGATGGCTATAGCTCTTCGATGAAGAGTGATGTTTGAGAGGGTTGCCTTTCATCTGATCCATATGATTGGCACTTCCTTGTGTTGCGTGAGGATTCATTTTATTTCCCCTTGTGATTTGTAAGTTATTATGTGGTGCTGGATTATCGTGTGTAATATAAATAAATTTTTACTAACTTGGATCTTTCATTCCGTTATCTTCTAGCGTTTTCAAATGAGGAAATCTGAACCAATGATAATTAGTTCAACATGAAAAGGTTTGCATGTCATGGCTGGTTTTCATTTATATTAAATGGTGTTGGGTGCACAGAGAACAAATGCCCACCCACACCCATAAATAATAGAACATTACTCACCGCATCCCGTGGTGGGAGCAACCAAAGTCAAAACACACTCAAAATCTAGAGTTGCTAAAATCATAGAATGCTCAAATGAACAATGCTAAGGAGGCAAGGATCTCGGAAACAAACTCGCGTGCGTAGGCGGATGAGGATCAAGTCAGGGATGCATGTTTTACCTGGGTTGAGGTCCCCATGTGGGTAAGAATCCTAATTATTTTCTTTGTCTTCCCTTATGATCTTAATGCAAAAGTATGATGGTGGCTAACATGACTTAAACCATAACAATCTAGATTCCTGCAATAGATCTACATATCTTGCCACAATGTCGATGCATAGCGCTTCTTTGCATAATGGTGTTGTAGTGGTGTTAAACTAGTTTGTTCTTCTGCTTCTACCTATGGGTCCTTATGTGTAGGTGTTCTACTGTGGTATCCAAGATGAGGAACCTCGACATAAGTCCTAACCACAGAGGAATAAGGCATAACTTCCTTAATCTTGATGAACCCACAGTCATCCATGCAAGCTTTCCTATCTGCTCCAGTTTCCATAAGCCACACATGCCGGAAGGGAAGGTTCCATAGCTCTTCAGGGCTTGTACATGGATATGCCTTCCATGGGCTTGATGTCTCATGTGCATAACCATATTTACAAGAAATACGAGTATAAATGTTGATATACCTCATGAGTAGCATCAGTTCTCGTTGATGCGATTGTACCATCCGTTGTGGTGACGGGCGTGTCGAAATCTTGACCATCGAGCATTGAGACAACAAGAATCACCATACATCCTCATTGTTGTATCAACATCTTGCTTGTGCACCTCGCAAAATCCCGAACTACCGCTAATGATTCCAAAACGCATCACATCATTTTGGCTCATTTGTTGCATATCCTTGTAGTTAGACTCCCATATTAGGTTCTACTAGCACGATGTCCGTGCATTGCTATGAAACTATAACATACAAGGACATATGTCACTAGCTTAGGAGGTCGTTAAAATATGTTCATACCCTACAACCATTGCATGTGGTTCATGATTAAAAAAAAGGAAAACATGCAATGCCAGATCTTGTTGCAGGCATTTGAGAATCTTAAACAGTCATAGTAGGTTCTTTACAAGACACAACCTTTAAGACACAACATTTCAAATGTTGAAACATATGAGAATATGCATTAGTAAGTTGATTGCACAAGGTCGTGGATCAGGTAGGAGGACAAGGTCAATCCGATTACTGTTTTTTTTTCATCTCTTGTTATGTCATGTAGAACTGGAAGAACTCAGTTGAGAAGAGAAACTAAAAATATTAGTGTAGTTGTTTGTTTGTGTTAGACTTAGGTACCACATGTGAGTAAAAGTATATTTATTTATTTATGTCTCTTTGAAGATTGTTAGTCCCACATATAGGTGGGGATGCATCTGTTTATTGGTGAAGATTGTTGGTCCCACATGTGAACTGACCGCCAACTCCAACCTTTATAGTTGGAGAAGACTGAACCCTTGTTTATGTCTGTTTTGCATAAAAACTAGTTTTCATGCATTTTAACCAGACCACTACATAATCCTTAGTTTTTATAGGTTTTGTTAGTTTTGCTTTATCTTTTTTGTGTGTTTTCAAATTCCAATGTGACGGTGTCCTGGATTAGGGGTGCACACCATGTCGGCCTGTCAATCATGGGTCGGCCGAGGACCCAACAACAACTGAAGATCTGGCCCTCAGCGTGCTCAAGATGGGATCCTCCGAAGACTTGGCGTATACTTCAAGGCATATTCAAATGATCGGCATGTTATCCCTAGTTGTAGCCGACATACTTGTAATTCTACATACCCCTGGTGCCTATATAAGCCGAGGAGTTTAGTCTGTAGAGGCAAGATTTTGAGAGGTTAGAGCTCATGCATACGTCTCGAGGTAGATCATCATATACTTTGTACCCCATCCACAATCAATATAACAAGAGCGGGGCGTAGTGTTTTACCTCTTCGATAGCGCCCAAACCTGGGTAAATACCGTGTCCCCGTTCTTCTCATTACCATCATGCCAAGATCACCAGCTCGGGACCCCTACCCGAGATCCGTCAGTTTTAGTACCGACATTGGTGGCCCATCCAGGTCTCGCTATGTGGTCACAAAGGCTCGATGGCTCGCCTTCAGATCAGCGACGGCATCAATTGTGGGAATACCGTTTTCCACGGCCAACTTTTTGCTTCGGCAACATCGTGCTATACGCCAACTCGACGGGCCAGCTCAGCCAAATCGAGAACCTTCCTCCAGGCCAGATCATCAGGTTCGGCAATCTGGAGTACGCCGCGGATATCTGTGGAGAACTTGCTTTCTCGGATTGGCTATCAGACCGGTCCGAGGATATTGCCAACATCGCCGCCCTAACACCAGATTCAATCTCGGGGCAGGGCCTCGGAGGCACCCATGCTTTGAATCCGGCCTTGAGCACAAATCTAAGGAGGAGGAGTACTTCCACGCCGGGTTCATGGGTTTGTCTTTGCCCGATGATGACGAAGATGAGGATGAAACAACTATGATGAGAGCGATTCTTAAAGAAATGGAGTGTGACGAGGAGCATGTTCTCAAATTTAAGGGTTCAATAATTGGACATCGAGTGTTGAACGAACAAGGCACAGGGGCATATGAATATGTACAATGACTACTTAGCCCCTGATGCGCTATTCAAAATCTAATTTCAATGTCGGTTTCGGATGCGACAACTATTGTTCATGCGCATCTACTTATCAAACACACGATTGAACATTTTTGCATAACGGTAGAATATTTTTTACATACAGGTTGAACATTTTTTAGATACATGTTGAACATTTAGCAAAATACGTGTTGAACGCACATTGAATAATTTTTAAATACGTGGTAAATATGTTTTAAATACAAAGCTAACATTTTTAAACGCATGATCAACATTTTCAAAAATGCCATCCATATTATTTGCCCCTGTTCCCTTCATGTGAGACCACTCATTAGGCTTCGAGCACGCCAGACAAGCGAAAGTAGCAAACTAATCTGTGGTTGGATGGTTAGGAGGATAATAGTATCCTCGGCCCATCAGATTTCAAGTTCTAGACTTGACATTGAAGCTCGTATTTTCTAGATTTATTGCAGACCTTTCGGTGATGTGCGTTTAGTGCGAGGAGACGTTATGGTCGACTACGAAGATGTCTATGGCGACTTTGTCAATCTTAAAATGATGTATTGGCTTGGTCTCTTGAAGATGCTCATAGAACAAGGTGCATGCGTTTATAAAAATGACTATATATGCATATGTATAAATGCATGCGTCTATACTATGTTAAAGAAAGACGAAGAGGCGAAAATATACCCCTAATAAAACACGACATGACGAACGCGAACGGTACAAGATTTATCTCTTACTCCTCCGTTCCTAAATATAAGTTCTTTTAAAGATTCTAATATTGACTATAAATGAAGCAAAATATTCTAAAATATGTCTATATACATTCATATATAGTCTATATAAAAATATTTAAAAGTATAAAAATATAAAAGTATTTAAAAGTATTTATATTTAGAAACGGAGGGAGTATATAGTACGCCTTCTATTATTCTGTTCTTAATCGGTTAGTTTGCCGTCGCCAACACACAGCTGTTGTACGCCTTTTCTTATTCTATACAGGTGCCTTGCACGTCATTCTGTTCAACTAGTACAAGATAATCTCTTACAAGTTGATGGTGTATTACAAAATCACGAACACCGTCGCCGTTAAATCGAAGCTGCCACAAGTGTTCATCCATGTGCCCAACAAGTCACGCATGAGGATAAACAATATGGGGGTGCCAGATTTCACACGAAGAGTGCCCTCGTATATAAGCCAACCATCCAAGCACAAATTCAGCACAAGCAGCAAAACCAAAGGCATACTCCTACATCTGAAAACACCAACAGTGGAGAGAAGAGTCCAACATATACAAATATTGCCCCAGAGATGGCTACTAGGTCATCTCTGCTGCAACTTCTAGTCGTGGCAGTAGTCGCGGCGCAGTTTCTCGGGTCGAAAGCCGGCGGCATTTCCATCTACTGGGGTCAGAATGGTGGAGAGGGCACGCTGGCTGCAACCTGCGCCACTGGCAACTACAAATTTGTCAACATCGCCTTCCTTTCCTCCTTCGGTAATAGCCAGCCGCCAGTCCTCAACCTGGCAGGCCACTGCGTCCCAACCAACGGCGGGTGCGCTAGCCTAAGCTCAGACATCAAGTCATGCCAGAGCAACGGCGTCAAGGTCATGCTCTCCATCGGTGGCGGGGCAGGCGGCTACTACCTTTCCTCGTCCCAGGACGCCAAGAATGTCGCGACGTACCTATGGAACAACTTCTTAGGAGGTACGTCATATTCGCGGCCTCTCGGTGATGCAGTCCTCGACGGCATCGACTTCGATATCGAGGGCGGTACACCCCTTCACTGGGACGATCTTGCAAGGTTCATAAAAGGGTATAGCAACTCCGGTAGGAGAGTGTACTTGACTGCCGCGCCACAGTGCCCTTTCCCTGATGCATGGGTGGGAGGCGCCCTCAACACCGGCCTCTTTGACTATGTGTGGGTGCAGTTCTACAACAACGCTCCTTGCCAATATACTTCAGGAAGCACTTCCAATCTAGCTGATTCATGGAAGCAGTGGTTGACAGTTCCTGCAAAGCAGATCTTCCTCGGTCTCCCGGCATCACCTCAGGCTGCTGGGAGCGGGTTCATCCCGGCTGATGACCTAAAGTCGGATGTTCTCCCAATGATCAAGAGTGCGGGGAAGTATGGTGGGATCATGTTGTGGTCCAAGTATTATGATGACCAGGATGGCTATAGCTCTTCGGTGAAGAGTGATGTTTGAGAGGGTTGCCTTTCATCTGATCCATATGATTGGCACTTCCTTGTGTTGTGTGAGGATTATTTTATTTCCCTTGTGATTTTTAAGTTATTATGTGGTGCTGGATTGTCATGTGTAATATAAATAAATTTTTATTACTTAGATCTTTCATTCCGTTATCTACTAGCGTTTTCAAATGAGGAAATATGGACTAATGAAAATTAGTTCGATATGAAAAGGTTTGCATGTCATGGTTGGTTTTCATTTATATTAAATGGTGTTGGGTGCACAAAGAACAAATGCAAAGCCTCTTTTGAACAAAGCTGCAAAAAAGCAAAGAAACATCGAAGAAGCAACACAACAACCCCAATCCCCACCCACGCCCATAAATAATAGAAAATTAATTGCCCCATCCTATGGTGGGATCGACCAAAGTCAAAACAAACTCAAAATCTAGAGTTGTTAAATTATAGAATGCTCAAATGAACAATGGTAAGGCTGCAAGGATCTAGGAAACAAACTCGCGTGCGTATCGGATGAGGATGAAGTCAGCGATGCACGATTTTACCTGGGTTAGGTAAGAATCCTACTTATTTGCTTTGTCTTCCTTATGATCTTAATGCAAAAGTATGATGGTGGCTAACATGAGTGAAACTATAACAATCTAGATTCCTGCAATATATCTAAATATCTTGCCACAATGTCAATGCAAATCGCTTCTCTGCGTCCATCTACATCATGGTGTTGTATTGGTGTTAAACTAGCTATTCTTCTGCTTCTACCTATGGGTCCTTATATGTAGGTGCTCTACTATGGTATCCAAGATGAGGAACGTAGAACTAACTCCTACCGACAAAAGGAATAAGGCATAACTTCCTTAATCTTCATGAACATGCACTCATCCATGCAATCTTTATTATCTGCTCCAGTTTTCATAAGCCACACAAGTCGGAAGGGAAGGTTCCATAGATGTTTAGGACTTGTACATGGATATGCCTTCTGTCGTGGAATTGTCACGGCAGATGTCCTAGTGTGAGGACTTAGTCGTGGAGCCATCGCAGCGAAGTTAGCTTAAAGGGTTCAAACAGGGCAAAGGACACGGGGAGTTTATACTGGTTCGGCCCCTTGCGGTGAAGGTAAAGGCCTAATCCAGTTTGAGGTGGTATTGCTAGGGTTTCGATGACCAGCGAGCGAATACGCTTAACCTGGCTCTCGATCTGTTGTTTCTTGTCCCTATACCGCCGCCGGGTTGTCCCTTTATATACACAGGTTGACGCCCCGCGGTTCACAGAATCCCGGCCGGCTCATAAATGTGTCCGGCTCGGTATCTACTCTTTCCTATCTTACAATACAAGTCATACACCTATGGCGGTTTCCGTCTATGGGCCCTAACCCGCCTCTGAGCTTTGGGCCTTCTTATTAAGTCTCCTTCATAAGTTGCCATCTTCTATGTCTTCATGGGCTTCAATACTGGTAATCATCATGAGTATAATCCGGCCCCTCTTGGGCGGTTTATACTCAACAGTTATATCCCCAACATTAGGCCCCAGGTTGATTTGAACTTGTTCACATCAATCTTCAACACTTAGAAAAATCCCTCCTTCGTTACCTTCGCGAAACTTATAACTTGCCATGACGTCATCTTCTGGAATCATGATAATCCGCCATGACGTCACCTGCCATTAACTTTACACAGAGCCAAAATCTTTTAATGCATCTCCTTATCTTTAATGAATCTCCGAAAATCAAGGCGTCTGCACGTTTACAGATCCGTTTTTTGACCTCCTCGATTCCCGCGCTTGCCACTTATCCATTCGCCTTATAAGTAGGACCGGGGGTCCCTTCCACTCCCCCCCCCCCCCCCGTGCCTCTTCGTCTCATCGTTTTCCTTGCGACGCCCTAGCACTCGAGCTCAGCCGCCGCCGTCAAACTTCACCTCTGCTTCAACGTTGGCCGTTGCATCAACCTGTTCGGACCAGACTCTACTTGCGCGCCTCCGCCATTCAGTAGCCTCTATAAGTTCTTCATCCTCCCTTCCGCAGATCTGACTAGGGTTCGCACGAGCTCATGGAGGTTCGGCGCTGTTCTTCGCCTGTTCTTCACCGTAGCATAAATGGCGGATTCAAACTTGATATATTCCTGTGCGGTAGTAACAATAGCCCTTCTTTTTCCATCAGATCGTTTCTTTTATGTAGAAAACCCAATCTGGAACTTCGTAAACTGTTCAAGCACCAATTTTTAGGTCTAAATATATTTTCTTTTTCTGACACACGGTAGATCCGAAATTGCAATATCAATCTGTGAAAATTCTTTTTCATCACTTAGTCATTTTCCAACTTCAGATCTATACTTTCAATATCTGTGTAGGCGGTTTAACTCAGAAAATAATAACCCGCCAGGTACCATTAGTCCCCTCTTAAACCGCCAATTACTCATTTCTGCAACTTGATAATGCCAATCTCCGGTTTAGCCCTTTTGCATGCTTCACTACTTTCTGCTTTTTAAACTTTAATGGATTAACCATGGACCTTAAACCGGCATAAACCTTTCTTCCAGGTTATTGAACAAATGGACAAGTCCTTTTATTCTTGCAACTGGGTTCAATCCCGGGTTATAGAAGAAAGACTGAACGGGTGTGTTTTACTGGCAAGCCAAAAAGGAAGTCATCCACTGGAGAGTCCCTGATTCTGAATGTCCTCCTGAGCCCAAGGAAGGATAAGTGATCGTTTTTGTTGACCATCTGAGTCGAGGATTTAACCCTCCCGGACCAAATTTTTTCCGTGACGTGCTTCATTTCCTGCAACTCCACCCTCAAGATATTTGACCTAACTCCGTATCCAACATTTGCAACTTTCAAGTGTTCTGCGAAGCTTATCTGCAAGAGGAGCCCACGGCTGAATTGTTCAAAGACTTCTACTACTTAAACCGCCGCACAGAATTTGTGGACCGGCCCAACACTGAACTTGGCGGGGTATCCATCCAAATGAGTAAAGATGTCAGCTTCCCTCATGCCAACCATCATAGCCATCCCAAAGACTGGAATCAAACTTGGTTTTATTGCCGAGATACATCTCCAGCTGGTGAGAATCCTCTGCCGGGTTATCGTGCTCACCGGCTTAGCAGTACACATCCGCTCCCCCAAAGACTCAGCGCAAAGGACGAGCCAAGTATGCGCCACAGCTCTCAAAGCTCAGAGCCTTTGTGGCAAACGGTTTAACTGGCATTGATTTCGTCCGTTGCTGGGTGTCCTGGAGTATTTTACCCTTAAGCTGTCGCCCCGGTTTAATGTGTGAATACACAGGGGATTTGAAATATCTTCAACGCCATATTGATATTCAGGCCCGACCGAAATTCTTGAAATTTGTCAAGAAAATGCTGGATATCTGGTGGCAGTGCGAAAAGAATACAGACTTAGTCCTTTCCTTGCTACAAATAAACCGCCAGCTGTAAGAACTGCTCAACTCCTGCTTACTCCATATTCTTAATACTCCCTTATGATCTTTTGAAATTTTAACAGGGTGATGATCCATTCTGGAAAAGGAAACCGCAGGATAAACCGGCCAAGATAGCTCGCCCCAAGACCAAGGTCCATAAGAAGCCTGCCAAGAAGAAAACCGCCGAATCCATCGATTTAAACATTGACGATGACAATGATAATCATGAGTCAGAGGTAGAACTTGATTCACTTGGCTCCTTTTTCATACATCTCATTGACAATGATTATTATCAGGATCACGCTGAGGCTAGCCATGCTGGTGACGTATAGGTAATTATTCTTTCCTCCGGCTCAGATCCTCTGCCAACACAGAAAACCCGTCAAGCACGCCGGAAAGTAAGATTTTCTCACCCTCTAGCTCACTTGGATCCAAACTTTCTTTTGAAGATATAGCAACATGAAGCTTGCCGCACAACCCGGCATAGTGGCAACATGATCACCTCTGCCGGTTTACGAAACACTCCACTTCGCAAACGTCATCCAGAGGTCTTACATATTTCTGACATACTTTACCCCAAGGCAGGTTATGTTCTACAACCTCTTAATCCGTCTGATTCAAATTATCAGGGGACTTCTCATTCTTCCTCTGGCGAGTCAACAGGAACACAAATTCCAACCCTTAAAACGGTTCCTGGGTGAGCATATTAATAGACCCTTCATATCTTATACTTGATCTTTATACTAACCTGATGTACACTTGTTATTTTCAGGGCCAAAGCCAGAGCCAGAGCCAGTAAAAAGGCTAAAGTGAATAATCCGGCTGATGACCCTATTTCATCTGAACCGGAAAGGACCCCTGAACCGTCTAATCCAAATGCTGAAAACATTCCTGATGACCCGCCATCGCAAGATCATTAAACTGAAGTTGAACATATGGAAATTGATCTGATGATTCGGGCTGATAAACCACCAAGCCCAACTAAAGCTGCAGACGACAAAGCTGGCGACGTTGTGGTTACTGGCTTTGGTTACACATCCCCTGGCAACCCCATTGCTCTGTCAAAACATAATGCCAAAGAAGAAATCTCTGCCGTTGACAAGGGCAAGTGGAAAGCAGACTTGGAAAGCTATGCCCACCTCAGCGCCCAAGATATCCATTCTGGGGTTTTAAACCGTTTGTACACAAGTCGTGACTATGAAGCCGGTTTAGTGAACATGATGAAGGAGCGGTATGAGGTAACTGTTTTTAACTCTGCATAAATATTCTTCCCTTAGCCGCCAAATTTATTGGACATGATAGAATGTTCTGTAAATTTCCAAAAGTCATATAGATCAATTCCTGTAGCCCCCAAGGGCCGGTTTATACTGTCATAACAACTCTTCAATTTTGCTTGTGTAGCCCCCAAGGGCCGGTTTACACTTTCAAGA
Organism: Aegilops bicornis; assembly: GCA_021605145.1. Classification (NCBI taxonomy): domain Eukaryota; kingdom Viridiplantae; phylum Streptophyta; class Magnoliopsida; order Poales; family Poaceae; genus Aegilops; species Aegilops bicornis. Next base: position 766,713,461 of record CM038670.1, on the reverse strand, counting down.
TAAACCGAAACTTGAGTATAATAACTCTTCAAGTTCGCCTGTGTAGCCCCCAAGGGCCGACTTAACAAATGTGTTAAGTTGGGGCTAATTATGCTGTAAGGCTCAAAAAATGCTTGTTTAGAACCTTGATAAACCGGTTGTCCACCAAGCTGATCAGTGGAAGAAAAAATCCATAGTTCTAACTGGAGCAAACATGCATTAGCCCCCAAGTGCCAAGAATAATACTTGTATTGAGCTTGGGACTTGTAAAAAATTTCTTTGAGAAGAAGCAATAGACATTATCCCCCAAGTGCCAAGTATATTACTTGTTATGTGCTTGGGACTTTGAATATGCACTCTCAACTCATAAATTGCATGTCTCTTGCAGGCTGAGCTTGTCAAGAAGGAATCCCAAATTGCTGACCTTCAAGAAAATATCAAATCTCAACAAGCAGAAACTTCCAAGGCCAAGGATGAACTGACTAGTGCCTTAGCAGAAATGGAAAAACTGAAAGAGAGCTTCAAAAACGAGCGGGCAAGTTGGGATGGAGAAAATACAACTCTGCTAAAGAGGACTGAGGACGCTGAAGCAGCCCTTAATCCAGTGGCGTAGGAGCTGACTGGCTTGAAACAACAAATAAATGCCATGACTGCTGCCGTTTTTGGTAAATAGCTTCTTCATAATCTTTAAACATGTATTATCCAATAAACTGCCGGTTTACCGACGTTTGTGATGATGCAGGATCTCGCATTGCTCATCTTGGCTTGGATATGCGGAAAAAACTGAAGGCTGCCTATACACTTATAGAGCAATTATATACCGACGCACAACGGATCATCTGCACAGCTTCCCATAACAAGCCGCCCCAACTTTGATCAAGGAAACATTGGAAAGGCTGTCGATGATGCCTGCCCGGTTTGAAGAGCTAAAGAGATCAGCTGCAAGGGAAGGTGCTCTTACCGCACTAACTCGGGCCAAAGCATGGATACCTAATCTTGATCCGGCTGATGTGGGAAACGGCTATCCGAGCATAAATGAGGACGTGTTAGACTTTGATAATGATGACCTTAGAGCCTTGACGAGGGAAATGCGCCCACTGGCTAGCAAATTGGCTGAGAGACCGATCTTTCACATTATCAGTCGATATATGATGCCGACAACAAGAGAGTTAATGCGCCATCCTACGATGCTCCAAATCTTATTCCTCCAATCCGTAAGCATACCTACGCCCCTGATGTTGATCCCTCCACACTTATAAGTGATGAAGTTGTATTCAAAGCCTTAACTGGGATCGATGGACAGCCATTGACATCCAGCCACTGGGTAGAGAAGAGGAGGATGAGCCGATGTTGGATGATCCTTCACCTTCAAGTCAGCCTGGACAAGATTCATAAACCGGGGGCGGGTCTATCATCTACTTTCTGCAAGACTTGCTGAAAAACAATTATTCTTTTGGGCACCGAACGCCTTGCAATAGGCTAGCTTAAACTCTTGATCTACTATGCCATCGTGCATATTTACTTTGCATGACATTGCTAATCCGTCGTGTTAAAATTGCGCATGGTATTAGCAATTGTGAATTTGTTCCTGCATACAGCAGATTAAAAAGTGTCCTGTGATATTTGATCACACCGTTAGCTTACCAATCCAGTGTAATAAGGGTGATAACCCAAATTTGAGCACTGGTGATTATCATATATTGTTGGCTTATGAACAAAGCCAGACCGGATTAATAAACACCGGGTATTATCTTATTTCATACTTGGCGACTTATACCCAAAAACCAGGCCGGGTTAATAAACACCGGATCTTAACTTATCATGTACTGACGACTTATAGTCGAAAGCCGAGCCGGGTTAATAAATACCGACAAATTGTGATAATAAAACCTTATAAGCTTTATCAAATAAACCTCAAAAGACCTGTCGAAAAAAATCACACGAAAACAAGGCTTTTCATGGGCTGCCAGACCAAAAATCGAGTGCTTTCACGGGCTGCACAAGCCACTGAGTTAAACCATTTTACAAACCTTATAAGATGGACCTCACATAACCAATCGTTGTTTTAACTTTGACAAGTTCAGGGTCTGCATGAGATTGACTTGTCAAACGTTCAACGGGTCATTCCAGGAATACCTGGGCGGAGTGGCTTACTTAAAAAGGCAGGATAACCCGGGGTTTTAGGTGAATACACCTGGCTTCCAAGCCTGGCTTTTTAGCCTATCACAAGGGTTATAACAACTCTTGTTCTTTAGAACAAAAGAGCCCCCAACCAATATTTCTGAGCTATGCTCAATGGACACTGATACGTCTCCAACGTACCTATAATTTTTTATTGTTCCATGCTATATTATATTCTGTTTTGGATGTTTAATGGGCTTTATTATACACTTTTATAGTATTTTTGGGACTAACCTATTAACCGGAGGACCAGCCCAAATATCTGCTTTTTTGCCTATTTCAGTGTTTCGCAGAAAAAGAATATCAAACGGAGTCCAAACGGAATGAAACCTTCGGGAACGTGATTTTCGGAACAAACGTGATCTAGAGGACTTGGAGTCTACGTAAAGCAATCAACGAGGAGGGCACGAAGTAGGGGGGGCGCCCACCTCCCTAGGCACGCCCTCCACACTCGTGGGCCCCTCGTTGCTCCACCGGCGTACTTCTTCCTCCTATATATACCTACGTACCCCCAAACTACCAGATACGGAGCCAAAAACCTAATTCCACCGCCGCAACCTTATGTACCCGTGAGATCCCATCTTGGGGCCTTTTTCGGCGTCCTACCGGAGGGGGCATTGATCACGGAGGGCTTCTACATCAACACCATAGCCTCTCCGATGATATGTGAGTAGTTTACCTCAGACCTTCGGGTCCATAGTTATTAGCTAGATAGCTTCCTCTCTCTCTTTGGATCTCAATACAAAGTTCTCCTCGGTCTTCTTGGAGATCTATTCGATGTAATCTTCTTTTGCGGCGTGTTTGTCGAGATCCAATGAATTGTGGGTTTATGATCAAGTTTATCTATGAACAATATTTGAATCTCTTGTGAATTCTTTTATGTATGATTGGTTATCTTTGCAAGTCTCTTCAAATTATCAGTTTGGTTTGGCCTACTAGATTGATCTTTCTTGCAATGGGAGAAGTGCTTATCTTTGGGTTCAATCTTGCGGTGTCCTTTCCCAAAGGATGTTAGGGCAGCAAGGCACGTATTGTATTGGTGCCATCGAGGATAAAAAGATGGGGTTTATATCATATTGCATGAGTTTATCCCTCTACATCATGTCATCTTGCTTACGTTACTCTTGTTCTTTTGAACTTAATACTCTAGATGCATCTTTGGATAGCGATCGATGTGTGGAGTAATAGTAGTAGATGCAGGTGAGTCGATCTACTTGTCGCGGACATGATGCCTATATACATGATCATACCTAGATATTCTCATAACTATGCTCAATTCTGTCAATTGCTCAACAGTAATTTGTTTACCCACCATAATACTTATGCTCTCGAGAGAAGCCACTAGTGAAACCTATGGCCCCCGGGTCTATTTTCCATCATATTTAATCTCCCGACAACTAGCTATTTCTAGCGCCGTTTTTATTTTGCTTTCTTTACTTTGCATCTTTATCATAAAAATACCAAAAATATTATCTTATCATATCTATCAGATCTAACTCTCGTAAGTGTCCGGGAAGGGATTGACAACCCCTTTATTGCATTGGTTGCAGGATTTATTTGTTTGTAGGTGTGAGGGACTCATGCGTGGCCTCCTACTTTGGATTGATACCTTGGTTCTCAAAACTGAGGGAAATACTTACGCTACTTTATCGCATCACCCTTTCCTCTTCAAGGAAAACCAACGCAGTGCTCAAGAGGTAGCAAGAAGGATTTCTGGCGCCGTTGCCGGGGAGTCTACGCAAAAGTCAACATACCAAGTACCCATCACAAACTCTTATCTCCTGCATTACATTATTTGCCATTTGCCTTTCGTTTTCCTCTCCCCCACTTCACCCTTGCCGTTTTATTCGCCCTCTCTTTTCCGTTTGCCTCCCTCTTTCTTTTTGCTCCTCGCACTTTTTGTCGTTATGTCTGAAATTGGGGAAACTATTGTCGATATGGACAATAGTAACAATATGGAAAATTCTGAAGCTCCTGCTGAAGAACCCCCTATCTTGCATACAAAAAAATTCCGAATTGGTAGTGGTAATATTATTGGGAAAGGGGTTATTCAAGATTTCTTTACTTGTGCCGGTGCTTTGCCTTCTATGGGCAGTTCTATTCTTCATAGAACAAGTAGTCTTGCGGACGCTATTGCCATGCTTGTAGTTGAACTTGAAAGGCAATTTATGCACATGCACCCTTGCATACAAAGGATTTTCCTAGAATTTTCTAATATTGAGCATTCTACTGTTAAGCGTGCCGCTACTATCTTTTTGGCTCATGAGTTCAGATTTATAATAAAAGAGGCCAAAGAAATCTTTGCGCTTTATAGGGTGGACGCTGGCCGTCCTCCAATAGAAACTATCCTATTTGATCAAGAGGAAATAATGCATTTTCAATCTCTAGACTATGTTGCTTTTAATGAGAACCTTAGAAAAAAGGTTCCTACCAATGTTCTAGTTGATAGAATTTCTGAACTTAATAATGATTTTGCTATTCAAATAATGAGCTAGGATATTCTCTCGAGTATAGGCTCACAAGGTTACATCGAAAAAGAATGCTTATAATGATGAATTGGTTGTGCAATACGAAGGGCCGAAGGAGAAACCTATACCTCCTAAAGTTGATCTTGTGGACTTTTGTCCCATTAAATTTAGCCCTTTTGATTACTTTTGCTTGCCTCAAAGAAAACTTCCTGCTGAACGTAGAGAACATGAAATGAGTTTTAATGATCTATCCTATTATTATGGCAATACCTAGATCTATCTTTGCTTTTATGCCTAGCTAGGGGCGTTAAACGATAGCGCTTGTTGGGAGGCAACCCAATTTTATTTTTAGTTTTTTGCTTTTTGCTTCTGTTAAGGAATAAATATTTGATCTAGCGTCTGGTTAGATGTGTTTTTATGTTTTAATTAGTGTTTGTGCCAAGTTTAACCTATAGGATCTTCTTGGATGATAGTTATTTGATCTTGCTGAAAATTCCAGAAACTTTCTGTGCAATAGCCTGATTTTTGGCCCTTTCTTTTTCTTTTGTTTTTCTGAGGTTTTTGCCTGAGATTTCCTTTTTCCGTGGCTATGTGGTCTGGAAATTGAAGAAGATGCCCTCTTCTTTGTTTCCAGAGTGGCTTGTCATTCCCAAGTCCTTCCCTAGACTCTTTCATTTTCATCCTAGCCCAAATCCCAATATTCTTTTTATTGGAATATTCCTTTTCTATTAAAGGAATAACTCAAATTGCCCTAGGTTGTGAAGCAACATTTATTTCCATCACTCCTAAAATTCCCAAATAATTCTCATAAATTGTTTGAGTCATATCTTTCTCAAATATGGCAAAATATTTCATTTGTCATGTTTATCATCATGCTCAAATAATTCATTTCCTATTCTGCCCTAAATGGCACATTGTGAAGCAAGTGCTATTTTCATTTTCCCAATTGACCTCAAACTCCTTGGACACCTTTTACTGTCCATATCATTGCCACATGCCAAAATGCAACCTCATTTTCCTAGTAATTATTTAATTATGATTTTCCAAAGTTTCTATCCAGAAAAAAAGCTTTGTGAAGGAGGTGCAATCTAGGCATATCCAAATGAGTTTCCATTTTGCATGATCCCTCATATCATCATATCTTAGCCCTACACCAAAGTAGAGCTCATGTAATTCCCCCATGTGAGCTCATCTTCAATTCTTTGATTATGTCCAAAATTTCAGTTTGTGAAGCAAGTATATTTTATCTTGCTCGATTATGGCTGAAAATTTTTCTAGGCCTTCTATTATCCATATAACCTACCTCCACCCATTTTGGGAATGTTTCATCAAGCCATTATTCCTCTAGAAGTTTTGCAAGTTTCTGTCCAGAGGAGATGTTTGTGAAGCAAGTACCAGTTTGGCTTGGCCAATTGGTATGAGACTTTTTGAGCATCTTCATAGGACCAAATGACTCTGCCTTGCCCAATTTGAGCTCAATTTTATACTCCATGTGAGTGCATCATCCAAATCAAGTTTCTGGACCAAAAATGCAGTTGCAAAGCAAGCCTATTATTTATTGGCCCATTTCTTATCTAAACCTCCAGGATTGTAGTTCTTATTTAGTTAAACCTCCAAGACAACTCCATTTCTCCCAATCAAGTTTCTGTGGATCACCAGTGCACGGCCAAGTTTACTGCAGTAAAATTCAGAGGTTAATTGCCATTCAACCAGAGCTCTTCTCATCGTTCTACCACCTCAGTGGTAACCTTCCCTGGAAGTACTTACCACTAGACAACAATTTCCAGCCCCTCTTCCCGCTACATGACATTGCACGCGGTGACCGCGACAATGGCGTGCCTGTGCACGCGCTCTGCGTGCAGTGGCCGCGTCCAGTGACTGTTTGTGCTGGACCCCCTCCTCCTCTTGTCACCTTCGCACGCATGAGCGTGTCCAGCAGCTGGCTTGTGTCGTCGCCGTTCCTCTGGACCCCTATCCCCCTCTGTACGTTTCCTCACCGACGCCCACCGACGCTCGCCGCCGAGCGCCCACGGGCGCACTGTGGCCGACCGAGCTTTAATGGCGCTCGGCTTCTTCCTCTGCTTCTCCTTTGGCCTCCTCCTCCCCGTGAGCTCTCCTCTGTGCCTCCCTCGTCGCCTGCCTCCGAGCCCATGCGCGCGCACACGCGTCCGCGGCGCCGGCCACGCGTCCGCGGCGACGACAGCTCGGCCTCCTCGCCCGCGGCTATATAAGCCCACCCCGAGGCCTCTCGATCTCACCATCGCCTTTTCCTCACTCCACTACCCGTCCCTAGCCACTCGGACGAGCTCGAGAGGCTCTCCTCGCCTCCCTCTGCCTCCATGGCCGCCGCTCCTCGCCGGCTAAATTAGCCCGAAGCCGAGCCCCTCCCTTCCGTCCACCACCACCAGAGGCCTCCCCACAACCCACCAAGCCTCCCCAACCCCTTCGTTCGTCGCCGGAGTGCATGTGGTTGTGGCTCCCAAGATTGGCCGCCGCCTCTGCCCTCGGCCACCGCAACCCTTCGCCGCCATCCCGCTTCTCCTCGGCGCCCGCTAGCCCTCTCGATGGGTGCGGCGTGCCCTCCCGCGTCCGTCGGTTCCCGCGCCTTGGCCTGAGGTGGCCTAGGCCGGCCAGGCCATCGCCGGCATCGCGGCCCCGCTCCTGCCTCCTCTGTCTCGCTCGGGGCCGAGCGAGCGAGGAGGAAGACGACGGCCAGCTGGCCCCCTCCCCCTTCGCGCGGGCCCCCTCTGTCAGCCGTTCAAGGCCCGGCCCCGCGCTTGCCAGCGTGGATAAGTGGAAACGTGCTCATGTGAGTACGCTTTCCCTTACCGAAGGCGTATTACATTTCTTCTTCGGGCGAGAATGCGTTTTCCTCTCCGGTAAACGTATTTTCAGAAAAGGCGTGTTCTGTTTTTCCTGCTGAGGGCCTGTTTGTGATGATTTTATTACAGATAGGTCCCTGGCATAAAAACAATTGTATCTTTTCAACCACAACTCCAAATGAGGTGATTCCAAAGCCCACGTCTTTGTTTCGTTGAGCCCGTTCTGTTGGTATCACTTTCACTATGATTTAACATTCTGAAAATGCCCTTTTTGCCCTTGCACGTAAACAGCCCCTCCGAGAGAGAACTGTTTCCGGCAAATCTTTCCGCAGCTTCACCGCACTTCTCCCCGATGCCTTCTTCACCCACACGCAAGCCACAATACCCACTTGCATGATAGTCATGCAGTAGCCATGGTTTTCAACTTGAATATTTATTAAATGATGGCTTGTTTAAAATGTGGTTATCGTTGTTTCGGTAATGCTTCTGGGTTAGTGCTTACTTGCTTGCTATGTTGTTATGCACCTGGTTAGCATGCCCTGCTAGTTGCTAGTATTACTTTCATATTGCCATGCTTGATAGTAGTACATGTTGGTTTGGTCATGTTCTTGATTGCATGACTAACGCTTGCTATCGAGTATTGTTAATATGCGTTGTTCCTTTGCTGTTAGTTGGTTAAGTGTTACTCGGTAATGTTATTGATGAGTTCTTGCATGGTATTTATGGTTGATTCTAGTGGTCATGTTATACTATGAGTAGTGTTGCACTTGTAATATTTATGCTCGTCATTATGCCATGTTCGGTTGGAGACTATTCATAGTTGATATGGTGGATAGTTATGTTGCATCCCGTGCTTATGTTGATATCATGCTCATGCTTTGTATATGCATCATGTTATTTTATCATGGCTCAGCATATTGCATTTAAGTTTAACCGGATTTAATTGAACTTGAACAACTGTTGGCTGAGTCATGGTGCCACCATATCGAAACTGACCAGTGCAACCACACTTACCTTTATGGGAAGGTCCTAACTGGGTCTATTATCGTGCCTCTTGCCGGTGCCTCCAACTAGGGAAGGTTATGGGCGACCTACCCTGATCAGGTAGGCGGACATTGCCTTGTGTGCCCGTTGTTGTTGTTATGGATCCGGTCCCCGTGAGGGACGTTTTGGCCACGACGGTGGTCGTTGTGTCTTTGGTAGACTCGGGGCCACCTAGGACTAGCCCAGTTGGGAGTGAGTCTCATGGCAGTAGATCGGTTTTGTCGGAACGTCGTTGGTCCACCCGAATGGGAGTACGAGGCCATGGGTTCCGTAGTGTGGGTACAGTGTACTAACCTCTGCAGAGTGTACATTAAATCTATCGATAGCCGCGCCCGCGGATAAGGGCCCAGTTCGTGTCGATCACATTGTGAGTCAACAATAATAATAATAATGTGCTTAATAACAACCCCGGTTTGATGATGAGATAAGTTGGTTGTGATCGCCGGAAAGATCACCGTTTGAGACCTAGTGTTGGTCGTGGTTGTGATCGCCGGAATGATCACCGTGGTATCAAGGATACCGAGTTGTTGGATATTCGTGATGTTGTGCGAGAAACATGGGTAAAGATCAAGCTCCTTGTGATCACTTAATGATTACTACGGTATTGTTTATACCAAGCTTGATTTGATCCTGAGATGATCGTGTGATGTTCGAGATTGGTAAGTGATGCATGTGATGGTTACGTAGTAACCCGAGCAGAATAAATAGTGCATATAGTGTCATCATGTTGCATGCTAGTATCACGATTCATATGTTCATGCCATGCTCATGTTGCTCTAGCTTTATCATGTTCATGTTGCTCATGTCATGTTGTTATGAGGATCTCATGTTAATTCCTTCTTAACCTGTAAATGCCATGCTGATGTTTGTCTTGAATGCTTCCGGTTATTGTGAGCTTGGAAGTGCATTCAATGTACTGACCTGACGTGTTATGCCAGTTTGCAGGTCATGCCTGGATTGCTTGCTTGTTTGGTGTTGTTCCTGTGTTCGCGAGCTAGGATAAGTTGCCCACCAGAGTCCTGCGGAGTGGAGTTCACCACCGCCGCCGTTGTTCCGCCGCCAAGAGTTTTTCCGCCGCTCGAAGTTGTTCTGCCGCTTGCATAGAGCAACTGAGGATGGCGTAGTGTCGCCGTGCCGATGTTATTCATTGTAATATCGGAGACCTTATATTCATATCCGTGTAATAATAGAAAGTTTGTTTGTTCTATGCTAAGCAGTGCCGTATTCCAGAAGACTTCTCCTCGATCTCTGGGCTGGAATATGGGGCGTTCCGGTTTCTCTGAGCCGGGGTGCCACATTATGTTCACGAAAATAATTGTTAAAAATCACCAGAACGTGATAAAATATTGATTCCAATTGCTGCTGATCAATAAACAAATTTTCTAGGTCATCCTATTTTGGCTGAATTTTTTGAGTTCCGTAAGTTTGCGTTAGTTATGATTACTACTGCATCGTTCTGCTTTTGATAGATTCTTTTTCGTGTGTTGTTTGCTTATTTTGATGAATCTATGGCTAGTAAAATAGTCTATAAACCATAGAGAAGTTGGAATACGATGGGTTTAACACCAATATAAATAAAGAATGAGTTCATTCTGATTGCCTTGAAGTGGTGTTTTGTTTTCTTTCGCTAATCTGAGCTCACGAGATTTTCTGGTAAGTTTTGTGTTGTGAAGTTTTCAAGTTTTGGTTAAAAGATTTGATGGATTATGGAACAAGGAGTGGCAAGAGCCTAAGCTTGGGGATGCTCATGGCACCCCAAGATAATTTAAGGACACCTAAAAGCCAAAGCTTGGGGATGCCCCGGAAGGCATCCCCTCTTTCGTCTACTTCCATCGGTAACTTTACTTTGAGCTATATTTTTATTCAGCACATGATATGTGTTTTGCTTGGAGCATCTTGTATGATTTGAGTCTTTGCTTTTTAGTTTACCACAATCATCTTTTCTGTATACACCTTTTGAGAGAGACACACATGATTCGGAATTTATTGGAATACTCTATGCGCTTCACTCGGAATCGTGGAGCTGACGAAAGAAGAGGTCTTTGCCATCACCTACTGAAGAAGTCGACGAAACAAATGACAGACGAAAGAAAGTCTTTCACATTCTGCCATTTCTTCGTCATTCACTACCGACAAAGAATATTTGCCGTCAATACTTGATAAGCAAAGAAGAAAAGTGGCGACCCACTAACAAAAAAACTAATCCACATTTTCGCTGCTTGTCAATGGACCAAGAAAGCTGAAAGCAGATGGCAAAGAAAATAATGTAACGTATCTAACGGCCGCCCCCGGCACACACCCACCCACGACCCACACAGCCTCGGGCCCCACCCACGATGCACACACGCCCAACCCACGCGCACACACACCCACGTTGGATCCCATCTCTCTCGTCTTCCTCGATCCCCTTTCTCCACCCCACGCCGCCGCCAGATTTCGGTGATCCCCGCTGTTCCCCACCGCCCAGCTCTCCTCCCCGAGGTCACCTCTCCCTGCTCACCATCTCCACCGACCGGTTTCTCTCCTCGCCCAGGAGAGTCCCGCCTCCTCGCCGCCAAGGCCGCCGCCACCCGCCGCCTCGAGCGGCGCCGCCTCCTCCTCGAGCGCCACGCCGCAGACCTCGCCTCCCGCGCGCTCGCCGCCCACGCTGACATCGACGCCACCCACGCGCGCCGCCTCACCGTCGCCCGCGACATCAGCTCGACCAACGGCGAGATCGAGGACGCGCAGCAGAAGGCGGAGGAGTGGGACCGCTTCTACGAGTCCAAGAGGAAGGAGATGGAGGAGTTCCGGCCGTCGTCTCCACAGCCTCCATCCACCCCGGCCGCAGCCACTTCTCAACCCCACGAGCAGCCTCCTGGCCTAGTTCCTCGTCACCGTCCTCCTCCCGGTCCCTGTCCACCTCCGCCTCCACCTGGTGGTCCCAGAGGCGACGATTCCCCGTCGCCTCGGCCGCCGTAGAGCTCTGCGAGGCCGCCGCGGGTGGTGGAGACTCCGTCCGCGTCATCGAGACGCCGCAGCCCAACTCAAGTGTTAGCCCCAACTTTGCTCAATTAACTACCTCTCTGGTTGTATATGAGTTGGAGAGTCGCGTAATTCTGTAATGTGGGATGTTGTCTCAGTTTCTGTGCGATGAGTAGACTAGATTAGGGGATAAACTGATGAATTGATGCTTGATTCTGATGGTCATGGTGTGCTGCTTTGCAGGTTAAGTTCAGCGTGGAGGTGCCTCCCTTGATATGCCAGGAGTGCTACCAAACAACTCTTCTCGAGTACTCAAAGCGTTTCGAGGTACCATTTCTATGCTAAAACCTGTATCAAATGAAGAACATTGGAATTCGTGAGGACAAACATTATGCAAAGAGTTACAAAGCACAGCCAGGAATGTGGGCTTATGACAAAGCTTAACGACTACACGCTCAGTAATCATGAACTGCAGATACAGAGTTCCGGGCGATGTCGCAGCGGGAGCTCGTCAGGAAGTGCAGAGGCTCAAGGCCTCTGTGTCTCAACTGCAGGCAGCCCTGCAGGAGCTGCAGAGCAGCGGGTTGCACTCGGACGACGCCGGGATCGGGGCTGCGGAAGCCAGGAAGGCCGACCTCATGGCTAAGAAGGCCAAGCTGGACGAGACCCTGGCTGCAGCCCGCCAGTTCAGAGCACTGCTTCGGCAGTAGCTCCAGAAAGCCTTCGCGTCACAGGTTAGGGATCAAAAGGCAGCACAAAACTGACTAGTTATGTGGTACAAGCAAAACGACATTCATTAGCTAGCTCATCAATCGCTTCGGATTAAGGATGAAATGCAAGTGCGGCGGGCTAGTGGACAGTAACATAGTAGTACAAATGTAGTGTTACTTTTAGGCAAATGTTGAGCAAATTTTGAACTAATGGATGAGTTTTGTGGGACGAAGCGGGCTGCCACTTGCACTCCTCCTACTGATGAAACGAACTTCAAATGACTCTACATGCAGAGACATGCTTTTTATTTCAGTCTTGTTTAGAGGAGGCCCCGACGGCGTCGAGCTGCTGTTGCTGCGGGCACAGCGACGTCGGCGTGGTCGGGATGGTCGCAACCCTTCAAGATTCTCAACGGCGGCGTCTCGGCGCTGATGGCAGAGTCGACGACGAGCATCGGCGGGTACAGGTTCAGATCATCCATGAATTGGTAGTTATTGGTCATATTTAGTTGCATTTTGATGATGGGCGTCCAGCTATTCATTTATGTATGTGAAGGAGTTTGATAATGTGCTCTTTTTTTGTTTGCAAAATGAAGGACGCCGCATCTAGGTAGTGGGAATAGTTAGTCCTTGCTATCAATGGTAGTAGCATTTTTCACTGTTGAGTGTGAGGGAATTTGATGATCATCTACTTTTGCCTATCATCTACTTCTGATGTTTTCCATGAAATTGACTTGTGATCTTCCTTTGTTTTTCTTTTAGCTGATAGTATGATAACTGCTTGCTTGGCAGAAGTTATGGTTGTGCTGTTTCTTAGGTAAATAAAGAAACTGAGATTTAGTTTGATTTGGAGCGCCTCTTGTTGTACCACAGTTCCTTCTCTTAGAGTTGTACTTGTACAGCAGGTTTTGGATTGGGAGGGGAAAATGCTCTTCCTTCAGTCTCTGTTGAAGTCAAACCCATCCATGCAAAATCTGTACTGTAGTACAATTAATGTAGATGAATATATATGCCTTGCAGTTTTATCATGCATGGCATTCAACTAACTTGCTCTTGTCCATGCAGATAGAGTAGGAGGACGAGCAGCAGCAGCAAATCAGCCTGATGATGATGGGGTGCGGAAGGCAATGGTGATCATGCTGATGGCACGAAGAAGGCTGATGACCACAACCTGGACCTTTTGGCATTTAGAGATGGCAAACACAGGCGTCGTGGAGACAACAACCTGGATCACCCACCTCCCTTGCCTTTTTAATTTTGGTTGTGGTGGTTGCATCACCGTCGCGGTCGCAATCAGTATGTAGTGTGCTTGTGGAGTTGGGTCTGGACTGCAGTGTCCATCCAGTAGGTTAGGTGTTGTTGCTGCTAGATCCCATGATGCTCACCTAAGTTTTGTGTTATGTGGAGGCCAACCTTTGTGATCTTATTTGTCGACACTTGTGTGATCTCGTCTTACTTTGTGATACAAGTTGTACGATATATATGTTTTTATGGATGATCTTGTGATGTTCTTTTTTTCCTGTGGTCTGTGTTAGATATTTGTGATATATGCATGGGCTATACATATGAATATGAATTGCTGAACATACTGTAAATCAATGACAGAGATGGCAAAGAAGGAGATTTGCCGTCCGTGCATCTGGACACTTTGCCTACAGCCGCGGACGGCAAAGGCCTGCCGTGTAGTGACGTCCAGCTGACATCATTCGGCGGACGGCAAAGGCCGGACAAATTTTGCCGTCAGCGGCGGACGGCAAAGGCTGCCGTTAGCCACCTAACGGACTAACAACATAATTATTGCCGTCTGCTTTCTTTGCCGTCAGCTGCTGATGGCAAAGGCCCCTTTGCCGTCAGCCGCCGAAAGCAGACGGCAAAGTAGCTCTTTGCGGATCCTTACTTTGCCGGAGCCTTTTGCCGTCCGCGGCAGACGGCAAAGACCTTTGCCGTCCGCCGTTCCTGCCTTTGCCGTCTGCCGTGACAGATGGCAAAGTAGCTAATTCCTGTAGTGCTTCACTTATATCTTTTGAGCTATATAGTTTTTTCTCTAGTGCTTCACTTATATCTTTTAGAGCACGGCGGTGGTTTTGTTTTATAGAAACTATTATTCTCTCATGCTTCACTTATATTATTTTGAGAGTCTTAAACAGCATGGTAATTTGCTTAAATTGAGAAATTAATCCTAATATGTTAGGTATTCAAGACTAGTAAAAAAACTTTCTTATGAGTGTGTTGAATGCTAAGAGAAGTTTGATGCTTGATGATTGTTTTGAGATATGGAGGCAGTGATATTAAAGTTGTGCTAGTTGATTAGTTGTGTTGAGAAATACTTGTGTTGAAGTTTGCAAGTCCCGTAGCATGCACGTATGGTAAACGTTATGTAACAAATTTGAAATATGAGGTGTTCTTTGATTGTCCTCCTTATGAGTGGCGGTCGGGGACGAGCGATGGTGTTTTCCTACCAATCTATCCCCTTAGGAGCATGCACATAGTGCTTGATTTTTGATGACTTGTAGATTTTTGCAATATGTATGCGAGTTCTTTATGACTAATGTTGAGTCCATGGATTATACGCACTCTTACTCTTCCATCATTGCTAGCCTCTTCGGTACCGTGCATTGCCCTTTCTCACATTGAGAGTTGGTGCAAACTTCGGTGCATCCAAACCCGTGATATGATACGCTCTTTCACACAAAAACTTCCTTATATCCTCCTCAAAACAGCTACCATACCTACCTATTATGGCATTTCCATAGCCATTCTGAGATATATTGCCATGCAACTTTCCACCGTTCCGTTTATCATGACACGTTCATCATTGTCATATTGCTTTGCATGATCATGTAGTTGACATCGTATTTGTGGCAAAGCCACCGTTCATAAATTTTTCATACATGTCACTCTTGATTCACTGCTAACCCGGTATATCGCCGGAGGCATTCGTATAGAGTCATACTTTGTTCAAGTATCTAGTTGTAATCATTGAGTTGTAAATAATAGAAGTGTGATGATCATCATTCATAGAGCATTATCCCAATAAAAAAAAGAAGGCCCAAAAAAAGGGGGAGAATAAAAAGGGACAATGCTACTATCCTTTTTCCACACTTGTGCTTCAAAGTAGCACCATGATCTTCATGATAGAGAGTCTCTTGTTTTGTCACTTTCATATACTAGTGGGAATTTTTTATTATAGAACTTGGCTTGTATATTCCAACAAAGGGCTTCCTCAAATGCCCTAGGTCTTCGTGAGCAATCAAGTTGGATGCACACCCACTTAGTTTCTTTGTTGAGTTTCATGCATTTATAGCTCTAGTGCATCCGTTGCATGGCAATCCCTACTCCTTGCATTAACATCAATCGATGGGCATCTCTATAGCCCGTTGATTAGCCGCGTTGATGTGAGACTTTCTCCTTTTTTGTCTTCTCCACATAACCCCCAACATTATATTCTATTCCACCCATAGTGCTATATCCATGTCTGACGCTCATGTATTGCGTGAAGGTTGAAAAAGTTTGAGATTACTAAAGTATGAAACAATTGCTTGTCTTGTCATTGGGGTTGTGCATGATGAGAGCATTCTTGTGTGACGAAAATGGAGCATGACTAAACTATATGATTTTGTAGGGATGAACTTTCTTTGGCCATGTTATTTTGAAAAGACATAATTGCTTAGTTAGTATGCTTGAAGTATTATTACTTTTATGTCAAAATTAAACTTTTATCTTGAATCTTTCGAATCTGAATATTCATACCGCTATTAAGAGGGTTACATTAAAAATTATGCCAAGTAGCATTCCGCATCAAAAAATCTATTTTTATCTTTTACCTACTCGAGGACGAGCAGGAATTAAGCTTGGGGATGCTTGATACGTCTCCAATGTATCTATAATTTTTGATTGCTTCATGCTATATTATATTCTGGTTTGGACATTATTGGGCTTTATTATACACTTTTATATTATTTTTGGGACTAACCTATTAGCCGGAGGCCCAGCCTGTAATTGCTGTTTTTTGCCTATTTGAGTTTCGCAGAAAAAGAATATCAAACGGAGTCCAAACGGAATGAACCCTTCGGGAATGTGATTTTCGGAACGAACGTGATCCAGAGGACTTGGACCCTATGTCAAGACATCAACCAGGAAGGCACGAGGTAGGGGGGCGCGCCTACCCCCCTGGGCGCACCCTCCACCCTCGTGGGCCCCATGTTGCTCCACCAACGTACTTCTTCCTCCTATATATACCTGCGTACCACCAAACTACCAGATACGGAGCCAAAAACCTAATTCCACCGCCGCAACCTTCTGTATCCATCTTGGGGCCTTTTCCGGAGCTCCGCCGGAGGGGGCATCGATCACGGAGGGCTTCTACATCAACACCATAGCCTCTCCGATGATGTGTGAGTAGTTTACCTGAGACCTTCGGGTCCATAGTTATTAGCTAAATGGCTTCTTCTCTCTTTTTGGATCTCAATACAATGTTCTCCCCCTCTCTTGTGGAGATCTATTCGATGTAATCTTCTTTTGCGGTGTGTTTGTTGAGACCGATGAATTGTGGGTTTATGATCAAGTTTATCTATGAACAATATTTGAATCTTCTGAATTTTTTTATGTATGATTGGTTATCTTTGCAAGTCTCTTCGAATTATCAGTTTGGTTTGGCCTACTAGATTGATCTTTCTTGCAATGGGAGAAGTGCTTAGCAATGGGTTCAATCTTGTGGTGTCCTTTCCCAGTGGCAGTAGGGGCAGCAAGGCACGTATTGTATTGTTGCCATCGAGGATAATAAGATGGGGTTTATATCATATTGCATGAATTTATCCCTCTACATCATGTCATCTTACTTAAAGCGTTACTCTGTTCTTTTGAACTTAATACTCTAGATGCATCCGGATAGCGGTCGATGTGTGGAGTAATAGTAGTAGATGCAAGCAGGAGTCGGTCTACTTGTCGCGGACATGATGCCTATATACATGATCATACCTAGATATTCTCATAACTATGCTCAATTCTATCAATTGCGCAACAGTAATTTGTTTACCCATCGTAATACTTATGCTCTCGAGAGAAGCCACTAGTGAAACCTATGGCCCCCGCGTCTCCATCATATTTAATCTCCCAACAACAAGCTATTTCTGGCGCCGTTTTTATTTTGCTTTCTTTACTTTGCATCTTTACCATAAAAATACCAAAAATATTATCTTATCATATCTATCAGATCTCACTCTCGTAAGTGACCATGAAGGGATTGACAACCCCTTTATTGCGTTGGTTGCGAGGATTTATTTGTTTGTGTATGTGCGAGGGACTCGTGCGTGGCCTCCTACTGGATTGATACCTTGGTTTTTAAAAACTGAGGGAAATACTTACGCTACTTTACTGCATCACCCTTTCCTCTTCAAGGGAAAACCAACGCAGTGCTCAAGAGGTAGCAAGAGCCTAATGTCAGAGTTAGTAAAATGTTTAACCCGAATAGACGAGAGATCAGAGTCCTAGAGCATAGATGAGGAATAAAAGATCCTAATACCACCCAATGGCGATGTGGGCCCGTAAGCCACACAACCAAGTTAGTAAAACAGTTTTGGACGACTATACTCAACTTCGGCCAAGGAGTTGGAAGGGGGGCTACCTACAGGCAGTTGGCTCTGATACCAACTTGTGACGCCCTCGATTCAATCATACACTAATCATACACGCAGATGTGTACGATCAAGATCAAGGACTCACGAGAAGATATCACAACACAACTCTAGACACAAATTAAAATAATACAAGCTTTATATTACAAGCCAGGGGCCTCGAGGGCTCGAATACATAAGCTCAAATACACAAGAGTCGTGGAAGAAAAAATATCTGAGTACGGACATAAGTTAGACAAGTTTGCCTTAAGAAGGCCAAAGCACAAAAGCATCTACGATCGAAAAGGCAAGGCCTCCTGCCTGGAGCCTCCTAACTACTCCCGGTCGCCGGGCGGTCTCCACGTAGTAGTAGGCATCGACGGTGGCATCTGGCTCACTGGCTCCGACATCTGGTTGCACCAACCGGAAAGAAGAAGAAAGGGGGAAAAAGGGGAGCAAAGCAACCGTGAGTACTCATCCAAAGTACTCGCAAGCAAGGATCTACACTACATATGCATCGGTATCAATGAAATGGGTTGTATCAAAGACTAGCATCTTCAAGTAGCTCCAAGCATCTTGCAGCATCAGAAGAGATAAGAGTACCATAAAGTAAAGTAGTAGTAGTTTTATCAACCTCGACTAGAGATCCTTTCTCGACTCCCTGCAAGAAAGCAATCCCAGAGCCATACTATCCATTTCTCATATCCATTTCTCATCTCAAGTATCCAGTTAGTTGTATCGATCGGGATACAACTCCAGGTGTCCGTTACCGTAGGACCGGCTATCGATAGATGTTTTCTTCCCTGCAGGGGTGCACCAACTTACCCACCACGCTCGATTAACTCTGGCCGAACACACGTTCCTGGGTCATGCCCGGCCTCGGCCAAACAATACGCCGCAACCCGACCTAGGCTTAATAGAGAGGTCAGCACGCCGCTCTAAACCTATGCCCCCAGGGGTCATGGACCATCACCCCGGGAACTCCTGCACGTTGCGAACGTGGCCGGTGAGCAGACCTAGCTACCTTCTTCAAAAAGGCAGGTGCTTACCAGTCCAACCCGGCGCACGCCGCTCAGTCACTGACGTCTATTAAGTTTCGACTGATGCATACGACGCGGAACGCCCATACTATGCCCACGTGATGGTTAGTACTATCAGGCCAGAGGCCCCTCGGATCAAATATCCAAATCGTAATGGATTAGGAACACGCGGTAACAAGCAGAGACTCACGAAAGATGTGACCCCGTTGCCCCGTCTCGAGGACTTGCGGCAAGGGCTAAGAATGCCCGGCCACGCCTCGTAATTATCTCGCGGGCACCCTCCAGGTCAACCCGACTCCTCATCACTCGCAAATATGCTCGCACGGGTACCCCTCAGGGCTGACCCATCTTTAGTAACAGGGTTCAATGTAAAGTCATAGTAGCCATAGTAACCTTGTGTCTAACACCAAGGGGAAAACCTGAGGAATCACCCTTGACGGATTCCACTCGATGTAATCATCAAGGTGAACGTAAGAGGATCCACCCTCGAGGTTCACACTTGAGGGGTTGCGCGACAGAGCCGTATCGGAAGTGGTTAAGGCAGAATCACCCTCGGTGACCACGACTGTATAGCTACACTACAGGGTTAACATCAGAAGTGATGATGAGTCTCACCCTCGGCACTTGATTGTAACCCGGTAGTGTCAAGAAACTAAGGGGAAAGTGATATGCGGTGCCGGGGCCTGGTCTTCGATCCCGTTGATCGGGTCTTCTATGTTGAAGCAGGGGCAACAAGGACAAGGTGGGGGTCACTGATGGATCACTAACCAACCTATACTAAGCAGTTTAGGATAAGCAGGTTGGTAATAATAAGAAGGTTACAAAAGCAGGCTATGCATCAGAATAGGAGCAAACAATTACAGTAGCAAAATCTAGTGCAAGCATGAGAGGAAGGATTTGGGTGATATCGGGATGATCAAAGGGGGGGGCTTGCTTGGAGGCTCTGCTGAAAGGGAAGAAGGGTAGTCGTCGACGTAGTCGATCACAAGGGCAGCATCAGTCTCGGGGGTCTACCAGAGAGAAGAGGGGGGAGAAACAGTAAATACAGAGCAAATAGATGCATCACTAAGCATAACATGGCAACATGTTGTGCAGGGTGTGACCTAACGTATGACTACACGATATAGGTGAAGGGGGAATTCAACCGGGAAGGTATTCCCGATTCTGGACCTGTGTCAGACAGATGACCGGAGGGGGAATGTTCCATGTTCAGATATTTAGAGGCATATGACAGGTAAACGGACCGCGTATTCGGATTCATCTCGTTGTTCTGAGAAACTTTCATGTAGAAAACATTTTCATACGAGCTACGGTTATTTTTCTATGAATTATTAAAGTTTTAGAAATATTCTAAAATTATTATTAAATCTAAAATGGGGTTATTGCATCAGCATGACGTCAGTAGTCAACAGGGTTGACTGGTTGACGTGTGGGACCATTCTGTCACAGACTAACAACTAATTAACAGGTTTAATTAACTAATCAAGTTAATTACGTACTGAACAGAGTTAATTAAGTTAATTAATTACCTAATTAATTAATTAACGAATTACTTATTCTTATTTTTTAAATACGTTTTGTTTTTTTAAGGGGCCGGGGCCCACAATCAGTGGCCCAAAGGGCCAACCGGGTGTGCTATCGGGCGTGGACGCCCGACGGGCGCCAAGCGGCGCTGGCTGCAGCCGTGAGGGGAGGCGCAAGGCGGTGCAGTGAAGTTGAAAGCGGCACGAGGGCGCAGCCACGGTGTACGCTGGGTGCGGTGCGCAGGGCACGACGAGCAGCAAGCGAGCGCGGCGGGCGGAGCGCGTAGGTGAGGTGGAGCGCGGCCGGTGCAGGCGTGTGCGCCGGCGTGGTGGCGCTCGGGACGATGGAGAGAGAGAGGGGGGAGATGGAGGGGGCGCTCAAGGCCGTTGCAGAGTAGAGGGTCAGCGATGCTCAACGGAGCCGATGAGGCAGAGATGAGGAGGCGAGGCGACGCGGAGCGGCTCCGGCGAGCGGCGCCCGTCGGCAAGGTCGGGGCGGGGAGGCCCTTCCGGATCCAGGAACGGGGAGAAGGATGGGGCCGCGAGGAGGACGACGACGGGGCAGCGCCAGGCGGCATCGGCGAGGTGACGCCGGCGTGGTGGCGCCGGGGAAGGGCAGCGGCGGGGTTCGGTGTCGATCGACACCAGGGGCACCTGATCTGGATCGTGGGGAGAGAGGAGTGGGGGAAGTGGGGAGAGTGGCTAGGGTTAGCAGGGGAGTGGGGGTTAGGTAGGCGCGGCTGGGCCGGCCTGGGGGTTACCTGGGCCGAGGCCCAGTGAGGGGCGGGGCCTCTCCCCTTCCTTCTTTTATTTGTGTGCCTTACCTTTTCTTTTATTTACCTTTGCCCTTTTCTTTTTATTTATTTTAAATTTGAATTTTGAATTGGTTTTGAATCTAAGCAAGATTAGCAACAATAACTATGATGGCGTGGCATCATTAGCAGAGAATTACTGTAGCTTCATTATCCGCGCGTCACAATTACTCTGTTCTTATGAACTTAATACTCTAGATGCATGTTGGATAGCGGTTGATGTGTGGAGTAATAGTAGTAGATGCAGAATCGTTTCGGTCTACTTGTCATGGACGTGATGCCTATATACATGATCATACCTAGATATTCTCGCAACTATGCTCAATTCTGACAATTTCTCGATAGTAATTCGTCTACCCATCGTAATACTTATGCTCTTGAGAGAAGCCACTAGTGAAACCTATGGCCCCCGGGTCTATTTTCCATCATATTAATCTTCGAACAACAAGCTATTTCTATTGCCGTTTATTTTACTTTGCATCTGTATTACTCTTTATCATAAAAATACCAAAAATATTATCTTATCATATCTATCAGATCTCACTCTCGTAAGTGACCGTGAAGGGATTGACAACCCCTTTATCGCGTTGGTTGCGAGGTTCTTATTTGTTTGTGTATGTGCGTGGGACTTGAGCGTGGTCTCCATCGGATTGATACCTTGGTTCTCAAAAACTGAGGGAAATACTTACGCTACTTTACTTGTATCACCCTTTCCTCTTCAAGGGAAAACCAACGCAGTGCTCAAGAGGTAGCAAGAAGGATTTTGGCGCCGTTGTCAGAGTCTATCCACAAGTCAAGACATACCAAGTACCCATCACAAACTCATATCCCTCGCATTACATTATTTGCCATTTTCCTCTCGTTTTCCTCTCCCCCACTTCACCCTTGCCGTTTTATTCGCCCTCTCTTTTCCGTTCGCCTCTTTTTCGCTTGCTTCTTGTTTGCTTGTGTGTTGGATTGCCTGCTTGCCACGATGGCTCTACCTAGATCTGGTGGTCTTCACCTTAAAAGGTTAGAAGAGATCGAAAGCAACATCAGGAGTTTTATGACTTTCAAATTTGAGCATAATAATTTCTTCAGAAACGAGCTTAAGGAACAAAAAAGCTTTATGGGATATATGAATAAAGAGCTCGATGATATGTCTAAGGTTTATGGTTTGAAATCTCAGATTGCTCATCTCGAAAAATTAATAGCTGAAGTTTCGGATAAGCAGGCCACCTTAGTTCATAAGATGGCGGCTAGGCCGAAATTTTTTTGTGAGAATAAGGATGAAGATCTAAAAGTTATTGATGTGTCTCCTATTAAATCTTTGTTTTGCAATAGGAATCTTGATAATGATGGGACTGGAGATGAGTCACCTTTACCTAGAAGGCATCCCAAAAATAAAGAATGAGTTCATTACAATACCTTGAAGTGATGTTTTGTTTTCTTTCGCTAACGGAGCTCACGAGATTTTCTGCTGAGTTTTGCGTTGTGAAGTTTTCAAGTTTTGGGTGAAAGATTTGATTGATTATGGAACAAGGAGTGGCAAGAGCCTAAGCTTGGGGATTCCCATGGCACCCCAAGATAATCTAAGGACACCAAAAAGCCAAAGCTTGGGGATGCCCCGGAAGGTATCCCCTCTTTTGTCTACTTCCATCGGTAACTTTACTTGGAGCTATATTTTTATTCACCACATGATATGTGTTTTGCTTGGAGCGTCTTGTATTATTTGAGTCTTTATTTGTTAGTTTGCCTCAATCATCCTTGTGGTACACACCTTTTGAGAGAGACACACATGATTCGGAAATTGTTAGAATACTCTATGTGCTTCACTTATATCTTTTGAGTTATATAGTTTTTGCTCTAGTGCTTCACTTATATCTTTTAGAGCACGGTGGTGGTTTTGTTTTATAGAAACTATTTTTCTCTCATGCTTCACTTAGATTATTTTGAGAGTCCTACAAAACAGCATTGTAATTTGCTTTAATTATGATAGGCATTCAAGATTAGTAAAAAAAATCTTATGAGTGTGTTGAATATTATGAGAAGTTTGATACTTGATAATTGTTTTGAGATATGGAGATGGTGATATTAGAGTCATGCTAGTTGAGTAGTTTTGAATTTGAGAAATACTTGTGTTAAAGTTTGTGATTCCCGTAGCATGCACGTATGGTGAACCGTTATGTGATGAAGTCGGAGCATGATTTATTTATTGATTGTCTTCCTTATGAGTCGCAGTCGGGGACGAGCGATGGTCTTTTCCTACCAATCTATCCCCCTAGGAGCATGCGCGTAATACTTTGCTTCGATAATTTGTAGATTTTTGCAATAAGTATATGAGTTCTTTATGACTAATGTTGAGTCCATGGATTATACGCACTTTCTTCCTTCCACCATTGCTAGCCTCTCTAATACCGCGCACTTTTATTATGACAAGCTCCATCATTGTCAAATTGCTTTGCATGATCATGTAGTTGACATTGTATTTGTGGCAAAGCCACCGTTCATAATTATTTCATACATGTCACTCTTGATTCATTGCATATCCCGGTATACCGCCGGAGGCATTCACATAGAGTCATATTTTGTTTTAAGTATTGAGTTGTAATTGTTAAGTTGTAAGTAAATAAAAGTGTGATGATCATCATTTTTTTAGAGCATTGTCCCAAGTGAGGAAAGTATGATGGAGACTATGATTCCCCCACAAGTCGGGATGAGACTCCGGACTAAAAAGAAGAGGCCAAAAAAAGAGAGAAGGCCCAAACAAAAAAACGAGAGAAAAAGAGACACTACTAGGGAAAAGGCTATTAGCAGCGCGGGTTTTAGGTGTATCAGTAGCGCGGGGTGAGGCGCTACTAATAAGGCGCTAC
Source organism: Aegilops bicornis (assembly GCA_021605145.1). Taxonomy (NCBI): domain Eukaryota; kingdom Viridiplantae; phylum Streptophyta; class Magnoliopsida; order Poales; family Poaceae; genus Aegilops; species Aegilops bicornis. Next base: position 766,689,454 of record CM038670.1, on the reverse strand, counting down.
AACTAACACATAGCGATGGCCAGGTGCTCATCAGCCATCTTGCTACACAAGTGTAGCAGCAACACTCTTAGTGGAAGCTCGCTCGCTAGTAGCTCTAGCGCTCTGGCTGGACGCTGCCATCGCTATCGCCGCGCTGCTGCTAACTTTCATACACTCGCTACTGCTAATTTTAGTAGTTTTTTTTTTTGGCATATTTGTTTTGTATTTGAACAGGATTTATAGATGAATCTTTAGCACATACAAATGTCATCATGATACACATACAAATGCCTGCGAGACCACAAATGTAATCATAGCATATACATACAAATATTCTCATCATAATCATCATCCAACACAAAGTGGTCTCTCGTCATCATCTCGAAAATAGCGATACAAGTCTCGATTACTTGCAAATACATCGTCATCCATCTAAACAATGATATACGCGAGAAGAGCTATCACTTTGAGTACATGAGTCTGTATCCCTCTCTCCCATTAGCGTGAACCTAAACTAACTACTGCCCGTCGCTCGGAAACGGGAAACCGGTACACCTAGGCCTGACACTCCGGCCACTTGTCGTATATATACTCCTGGCGTAGCACTTATGCACCATCGATGATCTATGCACCTGCATCGTCACATGAGTCGATGATATGGAACATATATATATATAGTTGAGCAACAGAAAGAGACAGACTTGGCAAAAATAGAAACAACATATCATAAGCATAAATAACAAAGTTCATCGTACCCCAAAATGCCCTAACTAGAGTGATTTTCGCTAGTTGAGGAGGAGCACGGTTTAATTACATCACAAATAAAGTTTCACCATGCATAACTCAAAGTTTTGTCATACAGAAAGTATGCACTAAACGGACACATTGTCATATATCGACAATCACTCCAACATGTCGTTCCATCCATCCATGTCAGGGAGATAGTCCCCGAGCCTAGTGAAAGGCTTCAAGTCGAGACGCTGAGCGGCTACCCGTGTTCGGACGTCTTCCTGCGACATTTTCCCTTCTTCGTAGAACATCCCTGTTTTTCCGATGACCTCCTTCATGATGATTTGGGCAAGTTCGCGCTGGATGTGATAGAACTCGGCTCGAAGTCGATGATCCTCGATATCTCCTACGTTCTTTGCCCATTGCAGAATATGGGCATCGCCGGATGTAGGTGACATGCGAAGGTTCTGGTGATCCCGTCTATACTCCAGCATGTGGTGTAGGACATAGAATCCATCATTAAGAGAATCGTTCGGTTGCTGGATGCAGCAGAAGTCGGTCTTATGGCCGAAGGCGAGCCTGCCGCCCCTTCTCTTCTTGTCCCTAGCCTCTCCACCCCTTGCTTGGTAGTAAAACATAGCATCGCCGAGAACATCCTTGATGTGGGTGTAATCCTTTTTGTGAATGTTCTTCGACGAGTCCAAGTAAAGAGCGTGGGAGAATTGGGGTATAGGATGATGAGGACGGCGCTACCGCCATCAAGCGCAAAAAATAAGTACACCTCAAATTACTTAGCCTCCACCGTGCAAATGAATGATTGAAATCGAAGGAAGGATAGCGCGGATGACTTACACGGGATGATAAGGCACGAGAATCGCCTCCTTGTCCTTATTGGCGAGCATGAAACTGACGATGTAATCCCTCGCGTATTCACGGTGCTTTGCGCAGACTCCCAAGAAGCCCTCGTGCATGTAGTACGGGTCAGCGACACAGATATGAGATATCTGCTCAAATCCGATGATGTAGTTCATGTGCAAGGCATAAAGGCGGACAAACGTAAAATCCAGCTTCTTCACGTGAAACATGTCGAATATGTAATCGAATCGGAGGAAGAACTTATCCGCGGGGAAGCTTTCGACATACGACATTTGTCGCGGAACATTAACCACGTAGAGTGGGTATCCTGGATCTGTCGAGGCGATGAGGCCTTTCTCTACCCGCAGCACATCGTCATGAAGTCTCCTTAGATCGCCGAATCTGGCCCCTAGCGCTCTTGCAGGTAGGATTGGTTGACCGGGGATATGCCATTTATCCGCATCGGGGATATCTATACGGTCCTGAAGCCGAGGTTGCTGAGGCGGCTGGATCATAGAATCAACTTTTTTGCCTTTCCTCGCTCTCTTCCTAGACTTCTTTACTACCGGAAGGTCGTCCATAATACGTTGAGACGGCAATTCAGGCACCAACTCATGACGCTCAAACCCTGAGGAGGCGCTAGTATAGACATACTGTTCAGCGCCACCGTCGTCCTCATCCTCATCCATGGCGACGTCATCAACGACTAATGGAGCCTCCTCCTTACCCCGTCCGCTATCACCCAACCCGACACCCGACGCTAATTGGGTAGGTGGGGTGTTGATGTCATACCTTGTTGAGGCTGCGTGCTCGTGGGTGTGCTCCCGACCGCTTCCAGACGAAGCAGACTCTTTGGCCACAACAGGACCCACCCATTGCAACAATCACCAAGCCGCCGCGGTGTCTCCTCGTCATCCACCAGTAGTATTGGAGGAGGCAAATTCTCGTGGCCCGGTTCGACACTGGCCACGGAAACCTTGAAGACGTTCGGGGGGATCGGCCGGCTGTGGAACAATGGTTCCTTCGGCTCCATTATCGTCGCCTTCCCCACGTCCACCTTCTGGTCAGCCGATGGTGTACAATATGGTGCACGGGTTTCGTCGGCCTGCAAAGAAAAGTCTGCGACGTGAGACATCCGAAAGGCAACGAAAACGGGAGATTATACATTTATATTGAAGGGGGCCGATGTGACAGATACCGTGAGGGCGTCGAGCTCAGCCATAGACGAAGCACCGCCGAGCACGTCCGGTGCGGGAGACGGTGCGGGAGCAGGTGCGGGAGCCGGTGTGGGAGCAGGTGCTCCCAAGAAGTCAGCAAGGGGAAAGTCCTCTGCATTTGCTTCTGGATTTTGCCTTGTCCAAGTGAAAACGCCCGTCACCAAGGAAGTAGACAAATCTGCAACCACCTGCTTTTGGCGGCAGCTACCGCTATGCATCAGTTCGAGATGATTTCTTCTCAACCGCAATCTCAACCTTCTTGTCGATGTTTTCTTCAGTTAACCTCCGTCTTTCCTTTCTCTCCTCCGTGGTCTCACGGTAGTACTTCTTCCACGTGGCGCCGTCTCCGACACCGTGCGGCCAACGCGTCGCTAACCTTGGTCATGGCGTGTTTGTTTATATTCTTCATTGCCGGGTCCTCGTCTGGATCTTCATAATCCTTCTAATTCCGGCCCGGGAATAAGAATATCTGGTGAAACTTCTTTAGGAGGGAGCTCCTCATATTTTCTATCTTCTGTAGTTTCTCATCGTTGATGGTGGCGGTTGTCCGTACGATGCAGCCTATTTGATTGCCGTAGCATCGACACGCTTCCTCGGGCGCCTTTGGCTCAAAATTGCCGTCGTCCACCTCCGTGACCACCAGTCTAGTAGTCCTGAGTTTGTTAGGAAGTCGCTGCCTCTTTGCTTTTGGTTCTACAGTACCGGCTCCGCTTCCCGAGGCAGCGCCCGTCTCAGTCTCAGCGCTGGTCTCGATGCCGGTCTGAGTCCCGATGCGGTCTCGATCTCAAAGACCCGGTCTGCGTGTCGGTCTCGATCCTCGATGCCACCGGTGGGGCCAGCAACAACATCGGTTGATCGTCGGTAAGGCTAAAAATTAAATCACGCCCGGTAGACGCCGTCGCAATCACCGTAACCCTGTCCTTCATCGTTGCTAGCCATGTTTCCTATGATTAAATCTAGTCAATTAATTCTAGACCTAATAAAATGAATAATGACATAAAAAAGTCCTATTGTTTTGCAGGAACGTTGACTCCTTCCTGGTGCGGCAAATCCCGGGCACTCGGTATGTCCTAGTTTGTAGCACAAGTCATGCCGAAATTCACGGAAAATTTCGGCATGAACTTTGCTAAAAAGTGGACAAATCGAGAACCTGAAATTTGCCGGAACGGAAATGAATCAACATTCCGGTAAAACATATATAGGCCACTCAGCTTCATTTAAACAACAAAGCCACTTGGGCACAATCGAACCACTTCAATGAAAAGAGACCACTTCAATGAAAAGATATAATCAACAATAAAAGTCTAGGAAGGGATCATCTTTAAAATAAAACTTGCCTAAATAACCTAGATAATTAACCTAATTAAACTAGTTAACCTGACTAGTTCTCTGTCAAAGCCCTAACTAAAATTTTGCCTAAATAACCTAGATAATTAACCTATGCATGAGAGAGAGAGGAGGAGGGGTGGGGCTTACAGAGGATGGCTCCGGTGGTGGCGAGGGAGGCAGGGGCGTCTCCGGTGACGGCGAGGGAGGCAGTTGTGGCGAGGGAGGATCCGGTGGCATCGACAATGACTCGGTGGCGTTGATGAGGCAGCTGCAGCTCCGTGGCGTTGGCGGCTCCGGTGGCGTCGGCAATGACGGCTCTGAGTGGCTCGGGGCATCGCCGTCGGCAGGAGACGGCGGCGAAGTGGGGCGACGGCGCATCGGGGAGATGGCGGCGGGGTGGGTCGAGAGATTTGGGGGGCAATGGTGGCTGGGGGGAAACGGTTTTTTGGTTAAGTCAAACGTAGCGGTAGCGTGTTTCGAAAAACGCCTATAGCTAACTTAGCTATGGCGCGTTTTACAAAACGCGCTACTGCTACGGCTATGTAAATTTCTCCCTTTTTATTTCCTTTTCTGTTTCTACAGCGGGGGTCTAGGAAACGCGCTGCAGCTATGTTAGCTATAGCGCCTCTTTCGAACACACGCTACAGCTATGCCTTTCTATGTTTTTTTGCTTTTTCATTTATTTTGTTTTACATTTTATTTTTTATTTCTCTTTTTCTGTTTCTTTCATTTTAATTTACTTTTCTATTTGTTTTTCATTTTATTTTATTTCCGTTAGCAGTAGCGCTCTTCTTGTGAAACACGCTGCTACTCATGCCCTAGCTGTAGCGCGCTTCCTCCAAGCCCGCTACTGCTATGCGTAGCCTATCGTTCCACCAATGGGAATATTAGTAGTAGCGCTTTTACGATCACACGCGCTACTGCTGCAATTGTATCTGCAGCGCGGTTTTTTCTCAACCGCTACTGCTATCTAGCACTAGCGCCCTTTTTTGACCCGCGCTGTTGCTAAATTTCTGTGTATAAGGTTTTTCCTAGTAGTGAGAGAAGGGACAATGTTACTATCCTTTTACCACACTTGTGCTTCAAAAGTAGAACCATGATCTTCATGATAGAGAGTCTCCTATGTTATCACTTTCATATACTATTGGGAATTTTACATTAGAGAACTTGGCTTGTATATTCCAATGATGGGCTTCCTCAAAATGCCCTAGGTCCTCGTGAGCAAGCGAGTTGGATGCACACCCACTTAGTTTCTTTTGTTGAGCTTTCATACACTTATAAGCTCTAGTGCATCCATTGCATGGCAATCCCTACTCACTCACATGGATATCTATTGATGGGCATCTCCATAGCCCGTTGATACGCCTAGTTGATGTGAGACTATCTTCTCCTTTTTTGTCTTCTCCACAACCACCATTCTATTCCACATATAATGCTATGTCCATGGCTCACGCTCATGTATTGCGTGAAGATTGAAAAAGTTTGAGAGCATCAAAAGTATGAAACAATTGCTTGGCTTGTCATCGGGGTTGTGCATGATTAAATACTTTGTGTGATGAAGATAGAGCATAGCCAGACTATATGATTTTGTAGAGATAACTTTCTTTGGCCGTGTTATTTTGAGAAGACATGATTGCTTAGTTAGTATGCTTGAAGTATTATTATTTTTATGTCAATATTAGACTTTTATCTTGAATCTTTCAGATCTGAATATTTATACCACAAATAAGAGAATTACATTAAAAATTATGCTAAATAGCATTCCACATCAAAAAATTTGTTTTTATCATTTACCTACTCGAGGACGAGCAGGAATTAAGCTTGGGGATGCTTGATACGTCTCCAACGTATCTATAATTTTTTATTGTTCCATGATATATTATATTCTGTTTTGGATGTTTAATGGGCTTTATTATACACTTTTATATTATTTTTGGGACTAACCTATTAACCGGAGGCCCAGCCCAAATTGTTGTTTTTTTTGCCAATTTCAGTGTTTCGTAGAAAAAGAATATCAAATGTAGTCCAAACGGAATGAAACCTTCGGGAACGTGATTTTCGGAACAAACGTGATCCAGAGGACTTGGAGTCTACGTAAAGCAATCAACGAGGAGGGCACGAGGTAGGGGGGCGCGCCCACCTCCCCCAGGCGCGCCCTCCACCCTCGTGGGCCCCTCTTGCTCCATCGACATACTTCTTCCTCCTATATATACCCATATACCCTAGAAACATCATACACGGAGAAAAAACCCTATTTCCACTGCCGCAACCTTTTGTACCCGTGAGATCCCATCTTGGGGCCTTTTCCGGCGCTCCGCCGGAGGGGGCATTGAACACGGAGGGCTTCTACATCAACACCATAGCCTCTTCGATGATGTGTGAGTAGTTTACCTCAGACCTTCGGGTCCATAGTTATTAGCTAGATGGCTTCTTCTCTCTCTTTGAATCTCAATACAAAGTTCTCCTCGATCTTCTTGGAGATCTATTCGATGTAATCTTCTTTTGCGGTGTGTTTGTCGAGATCCGATGAATTGTGGGCTTCTGATCAAGTTTATCTATGAACAATATTTGAATCTCTCTGAATTCTTATATGTATGATTGGTTATCTTTGCAAGTCTCTTCGAATTATCAGTTTGGTTTGGCCTACTAGATTGATCTTTCTTGCAATGGGAGAAGTGCTTAGCTTTGGGTTCAATCTTGCGGTGTCCTTTCCCAAAGGATGTGACAGGTCAAAGGCACGTATTGTATTGTTGCCATCGAGGATAAAAAGATGGGGTTTATATCATATTGCATGAGTTTATCCCTCTATGTCATGTCATCTTGCTTAAAGCATTACTCTGTTCTTATGAACTTAATACTCTAGATGCATGCTGGATAGCGGTCGATGTGTGGAGTAATAGTAGTAGATGCAGAATCATTTTGGTCTACTTGTCACGGACATGATGCCTATATACATGATCATACCTAGATATTCTCATAACTATGCTCAATTCTATCAATTGCTCGACAGTAATTCGTTTACCCACCGTAATACCTATCCTCTTGAGAGAAGCCAGTAGTGAAACCTATGGCCCCCGGGTCTACTTTCCATCATATTAAGCTTCCAACAACAAGCTATTTCTATCGCCGTTTATTTTACTTTGCATCTTTATTACTCTTTATCATAAAAATATCAAAAATATTATCTTATCATATCTATCAGATCTCACTATTGTAAGTGACCGTGAAGGGATTGACAACCCCTTTATCGCGTTGGTTTCGAGGTTCTTATTTGTTTGTGTTGGTGCGTGGGACTCGAGTGTGGTCTCCTACTGGATTGATACCTTGGTTCTCAAAAACTGAGGGAAATTCTTACGCTACTTTATTGCAGCACCCTTTCCTCTTCAAGGGAAAACCAACGCAATGCCCAAGAGGTAGCAGGCACCTATGTTTGAGTTGTGCTTTTGCAACAGACTCTCTTTGGCCCCTTTAACCTAGGTAGGAAGCCCCCAAGTTTTTTTATATGTGGCCTATAAGCCGGATCAAAGGGTAATCATAACTTTGCTCTATAAAGCAGAAGCCCCCAAGTAACCAAAAACTCATTTTTTAAGTGAAAGCGATAGAGGCCCTGCTTTAACAGGGATGTCGGTTTTATTATATTGATCATAATATATACATTGTCAAAATATGTACATCAGAAGATCCAGTGGCTTAGGTATAGTAGGGACGAAGATGAACAATATTCCATGGCCGGTGGGTCTCCTCCTTCGACTTACGTGAGTCTTTGTGGTCTCGAACATCGATAAGGTAGTATGACCCGTTGTTCAGATTCTTGCTGACCACAAAGGGTCCTTCCCAAGGTGGGGATAACTTGTGCATATCAGTCTGATCCTGGATGAGCCGGAGCACTAGATCGCCTTCTTGGAAAGTTCTGGTTTTAACCCGGCGGCTGTGGTAACGGCGCAGATCTTGCTGGTAAATCGCCGAACGAGCCGCTGTGATGTCACACTCCTCATCTAACAGGTCAAGTGCTTCCTGACATACTTTTTCATTTCAGCTTCAACATAAGCCGCCACACGAGGTGAGTATTGACGGATGTCACTAGGGAGAACCGCCTCTGCTCCGTAGACCATGAAGAAAGGTGTATAACCTGTAGACCTGTTGGGGGTGGTGTTAATGCTCCATAACACGGAAGGTAACTCCTCCACCCAATAACCCGGCGTTCTCTGCAAAGGAACCATAAGCCGGGGCTTGATACCTTGCAGAATCTCTTGATTTTCTCTCTCAGCTTGACCATTAGATTGGGGGTGAACCACTGATGATACATCAAGCCGAATATGCTCACGTTGACATAATTATTTCATAGCACCCTTGGAGAGATTAGTGCCATTATCTGTTATAATGTTGTGTGGAAAACCAAAACGGAAGATCACCTTCTTCATGAATTGATCCGCCGTGGCTGCATCACACTTACTGACCAGCTCTGCCTCTACCCACTTAGTGAACTTATCAACCGCCACCAAGAGGTGGGTCTTCTTATCCTTGGACCTCTTAGAATTTCCTACCATATCAAGCCCCCAAGTTGCAAACCAAGTAATTGGAATCATCCTCAACTCCTGAGCCAGAACATGAGCTCGACGTGAAAACTTGTGACAACCATCACATTTACGGACCAGATCCTCAGCATCCGCATGAGCCGTCAGCCAATAAAATCCATGACGAAAAGCTTTAGCCATGAGAGACTTTGAACCGGCATGATGACCACAGTCTCCTTCATGAATCTCACGCAAGATCTCACGGACCTCTTCTGGAGAAACACAACGTTGAAAAGCCCTTGTAACACTGCAGTGATGCAGCTCTCCATTGACAATTTTCATTGACTTAGACCGCCGGGTTATCTGCCTGGCTAAGGTTTCATCCTCAGGTGACTCGCCCCGGGTCATATAAGCCAAATATGGAACCGTCCAATCAGGGATTACATGAAGAGCTGCCACCAACTGAGCTTCCGGGTCAGGAATGGCCAAATCGTCCTCTGTAGGTAAATTGACCGACGGGTTATGCAGAACGTCAAGAAAGACATTAGGCGGCACCGGTTTACGTCGAGAACCCAAATGGCTTAAGGCATCAGCCGCTTCATTTTTCCTCTGATCAACATGCTCAACTTGATAACCTTTGAAGTGAGCAGTAATAACATCCACCTCTCGTCGATAAGCCGCCATGAGTGGGTCCTAAGAATACCAAGTACCAGAGACTTGTTGAGCCACCAAATCTGAGTCACCAAAGCACCTTACCCGGCTTAAGCTCATCTCCTTAGCCATCCGAAGACCATGGAGTAAGGCCTCGTATTCAGTCGCATTGTTAGTGCAAGGGAACATCAAACGGAGAACATAACAAAACTTATCACCTCGAGTGGAAGCGAGCACAACTCCAGCCCCCGAGCCCTCCAATTGCCTGGACCCATCAAAGTGGATAGTCCAATATGTGTTATCTGGCTTCTCCTCAGGCATCTGTAACTCTGTCCAGTCATTGATGAAATCCACCAGCGCCTGAGATTTTATTGCCGTGCGAGGCATATGTAACAGCCTGATTTTTGGCCCTTTCTTCTTCTTTTGATTTTCTGAGGTTTTTGCCTGAGTTTTCTTTTTCCATGGCTTTGTGATCTGGAAACTGAAGAAGAAGAACTCTTCTTTGCTTCCAGAGTGGCTTGTCATACCCAAATCCTTCCCTAGACCTTTCCATTTTCATCCTAGCCCAAATCCCAATATTCTTTTTATTGGGGATATTCCTTTTCTATTAAAGGAATAATCCTTTCTGCCCTAGGTTGTGAAGCAACCTATATTTCCATCACTCCTAAAATTCCCAAATATTCTCAAAAATTGTTTGGGTCATATCTTTCTATGGAAAAATATTTCATTGGCCATGCTTCCCATCATCCTCAAATAATTCTTTTCCTATTCTATCCTGAATGGCAGATTGTGAAGCAAGTGCCATTTATCTTTGCCCAATTTACTCCAAACTTCTTGGACATATTTTCATGTCCAAATAATTGCCTCATGATAAATTTCAACTTAATTTTCCAAGTAAATATTCCTGAGCAAATTTTCAAAGTTCCTGTCTGAGGGAATTGGTTGTGAAGGAAGTGCTAGCTAGGTTAATCCAATTGAGTTGAAATTTTGCATGGTCCTCAATATCATCATATCTTAGCCCTCCACCAAAGTTGAGCTCATGTCATGGCTCCATGTGAGCTCATCTTCAATTATTTTATTCTGCCCAAACTTTCAGTTAGTGAAGCAAGTATATTTTATCTTGCTCCATTATGGCTGTAAATTTTCCTAGGCTTTCTCTTATCCATATAACCTGTCTCCACCCAATTTGGACATATTTCATCTAGCCATTTTTCCTCTAGAATTTATGCAAGTTTCTGGTCAGTGGAAATGCTTGTGAAGCAAGTACCATTTTGGTTTATCCAATTGGTATGAAACCTTTTGCAGCATCTTCATATGGCCAAATAAATCTGCCTTGCCCAATTTGAGCTCAAGTTGATACTCCATGTGAGAGCATCATCCTGATCAAGTTTCTGGACCTAATCTGAGGTTACAAAGCAACACTGTTGTTTTGTGATCTATTTCCCCTCAAACTTAACAGGATCGTAGTCCTTCCTTATCTAAACACCCAGACAACACCATTTGGACCAATCAAGTTCCTATTGATTAGCAGTGCACGTCCAAGTTTGATGCAGCAAACTTGTAGCGATGCCACACTCCTCTCCTTGGCTCCTTTTGTCGATCCATCAACTCCCTCGGCCTCTATTATGCAGGGACTAGTCACTTGACAACTCCTCGCAGCCTCCCTTGTCCTCTTCGTGCCAGTACTGGTGGTGACCATCGTTTTGGCATGCCATGGCCGCGTCCAGAGCGTCGTTTTGCCTCGGCCCTACTCATGCACGTCGTCTTCGCACGCGTGAACTGGTCCAGCGTGTTTCCTGCGTCGTCGCCGTCCCCTTGGAGCCATTTCCCCCTCCCGAAGCCTCCTCGCTGTCGGTGTCAAAACCGTTGGATCTCGGGTAGGGGGTCCCGAACTGTGCGTCTAAGGCGGATGGTAACAGGAGGCGGGGGACATGATGTTTACCTAGGTTCGGGCCCTCTCGATGGAGGTAATACCCTACTTCCTGCTTGATTGATCTTGACGATATGAGTATTACAAGAGTTGATCTACCACGAGACCGTAGAGGCTAAACCCTAGAAGCTAGCCTATGGTATGATTGTTGTTGTCCTACGGACTAAACCCTGCGGTTTATATAGACATCGGAGGGGGCTAGGGTTACACAGAGTCGGTTACAAGGGAGGAGATCTATATATCCGTATTGCCAAGCTTGCCTTCCACGCCAAGGAGAGTCCCATCCGGACATGGGACAAAGTCTTCAATCTTATATCTTTATAGTCCAACAGTTCGGCTAAAGGATATAGTCCAACCGTTCGAGGACCCCTTAATCCAGGACTCCCTCAGTAGCCCCTGAACCAGGCTTCAATGACGATGAGTCCGGCGCGCAGATTGTCTTCGGCATTGCAAGGCGGGTTCCTCCTCCGAATACTCCATAAAAGATTTTGAACACAAGGATAGTGTCCGGCTCTGCAAAACAAATTCCACATACCACCGTAGAGAGAATAATATTTCCACAAATCTAATCTCGACACATTCGGCAAAGATGACATCATATTACGGCCTGGTCATTATTCGAACCGTTTTTCTCAACCAGCTACTGCACACATTGCGAGGCGGTTTTCTTGGCACGTCTTGTCGAAGCAGAGATCGTGTCCCCTTATCACGGGATTCTCATCAATACGGGTGTGGGTAACCCAACCGCACCATGAATTACGGCGCTTGGGGAATAAGAGAGTTTACCAGGCAGGTGGGGAGGCATATAGTTTCCTCCGCCCTTATAAAGGGACAGGGATTCCTCTTTTTACCCACGCCATCTTCCTCCTTGCTCATCCATTCTTATGCACTTGAGCTCCAGCGCCCAAGTTCACATTTCCTCCTCAAACCACTCCAAGCATGTCTGAAGCGGGAGGCAAGTGGATGGTCTCCTCCGTTACGGAGGAGCACATCACAAAGCTACGGGGAGCAGGATATCTGGACGCGGATATCGCACACCGGCTGCCAGATGCGGGGAAGATCCTCCCTACTCCAGAACCCCATGAGAGGGTGGTTTTCCTTACCCACTTCGTCCGCGGAATGGGATTTCCCCTCCACCCGTTTGTCTGCGGGCTCATGTTCTACTACGGGCTGGATTTTCACGATCTGGCCCCCAGTTTCATCCTCAACATCTCAGCGTTTATCATCGTGTGCGAGGCCTTCCTCTGCATTAAGCCCCACTTCGGCCTGTGGCTGAAGACCTTCAATGTTAAACCGAAGGTGGTGGTCGGCCAGCAAGCATAGTGCGGAGGCACCATGGTGGGCAAAATGCCTAACGTCACCTGGCTCAAAGGCTCCTATGTGGAGACCATAAAGGGGTTGCAATCGGGGTGGTTCTACCTCACCGAGCCGCGCGACACCAACTGGGTGGCGGCCCCGAAATTTCGACCCGGAATCCCCATGCGGCTCACCTCCTGGAAAGAGAAGGGCCTGTCCTATGGTTCCTCGGTAGAGCTGACCGGACTCCAGATCTGCGTCAAAAACATGATGAGCAAGAAAATCAAGCTCGTCAACGTGTTCCAAGTCATGCTCTTCCGCCGGATCCTCCCGTGTCAAAGACGGGCATTCAATTTGTGGGAGTTCGACCCGGCCGAGCACCAGACGCCGCGAGAGCTCTTCGACACGACACACAAGGACGTCTGGAGGGTGCTGTTCAAGGGCGCCGAGGTACCTCCTCCCCTTACCGAGGACCGCGGACTCATTGCAAAGCGTCCTGCCAATCCGGTTAGCCTTTTTACATTTTATGAGATGTTCTTTTCCCCAGTATAACTGCGCGCGAGATCTAAGCCTACACGCCATTTAACAGGACTGGGTAGAGACAGCGGAGCGGATCGATTGTCCGGCTCCCCTGCCCGAAGATCCAGCAGATGCTCTCCTAACGGAGATGCTGGTTCCGGCACCTTATGAGGTGCCGGAGAAGAAGGCCAAGAAGAAGGCCACGGGGACCAGGAAGGGTCTCCGGCGCAAGGTTATATCGGACTCATCGTCCGAAAACGCCGAGGCGCACTCCTCCCATGAAAACGAGGAGGAGGCAGAGGAAAGTTCTCTCAGCCGGGGGACAAGAAAAGGAAGGCCGCCCCATCCGGGAGGCGAAGGGTCCAAGAAGGAAGGACCCTCCTCCTGGACTGCTCCACGACGGCCGCCTATAGCGACGACGAGTGGTTGCCCCGGGACAAGCCCCTGGCGAAGTCGTAAGTATCCGGATACCATAATAATTCTTGGTACGTCTTATTGTACTGTTTCTTATTACGCTGCGCGTGATTATGCAGCCCCTCCCGAGCCCGCATCGACGTATCTTCGTCGGATGATTCTTTGGGCCCGTCAGACCTGAACATCGATTCACTTCCGACCGCCTCCTCCCCTCGCCCTACGGACAACGTTGAGGTGTTGTCTCAAACGGCACCGAACCAAGGGGAGGTAGTCCTGGAGGCGCCTCAAGGCGACCTTCCGGACATTGGGCGCAAGGGGAGCAAGACTCCCATGGGCTCCGATGACGGGGGCAGCAAATTCGGCCCCCAGCCGAATACTGCGCCGGAATCTCCAGTGGTTCCGGACTCTATCAGGCGACCCCTCGCTAAGAGTGGCAAGCCGCCTGTGCCGATGGCCTCTATCCATCCAGAGATGTCGGACAACTTGCTGGAAGCGCTTCACGGTGCTTCCATCGACGAAGAGCACCGCACTATCATGAGTGCGGTGATCGAGAAGGTTCAGTCCGCCAAAAGCGGATCGACCGAAGCTCGTGCCGACCTCCTAACAGGCTTTGAGGTAAGTGATCAAATTATGAGAAAATGTTACAGGCATAGACGGTAGCCTCGATGCTCTGTTTGGTGTTCGCAAAGAAAGGCCGAACAGAGGATCAATCAATAACCACGGGATTCTAATGAAAATATGTCTATGTGCATATGCAGGCTTCACTGGCGGCGGCATTTGCCGCATCTTTGCGGAGGTCGCCAAGATCAAGCAGTGACCTTGAGCGGTCTAAGGAAGAGCTCGGCCTTACCAAGAGGCAGCTCGAAGAGAACAAAGGTAAGGATACCCTGTCTATATATATAAAAAAAGTTGGTTGTAAAATAATAGGATCATCATGAATTTGCTAGGGGCCACGACCGAAGTGGCGGCCCTGAAAAAGGCACTATCAAAGGCCGAAGACAAAGCGGCCAAGGAGCACACCGAGCGCGAGAAACAAGAGGCCGGAGTTGGCGAGGTGCAGCAAGAGCTCCAGGACTTTCCCGAGAAGTACAAGTCCTTGGAGCGTGACTCTAAGACGCAGGAGTCCGAGCTTGCAAAGGCACTCGAGATCGCACAAAACGCCAAGGCCGAAGCCCAAAAGGCCCTCCAGGAGATTGAGGCAGTTAAGAAGATAGCAGCGGGTAAGGCATTCATTATGCAAAGCAAGCATGTGGAGGAAACTTTCCTTTTACTTACCCGAGTTCGGAGATCTCCAGGAGCATTCGCAGATCTTCCCCGCAGTGTGTCGTATGCCGCGGAATTCTACCGGGCTGAGGAGGGGTGCTCGACGGAGAAGTTGTTCTGGTATCAGTATACTGGGACTGAACACCCAATGCCCTTGAGCGACCAGCTAAAGCAACTGGTCGAGCTCCATAAGGTGGCCGAACAGGCCATGAAGAGTCTTATAGTCCAGATGTGGCCTGGCGATCCCCTGCCTGGCAGCTACTTCGGTCTGGTGAGGCAGCTTGTGAATGCCTGCCACGGCTTGAAGTCATAAAGCGATCCATCTGCATCGAGGGTGCGCGCAGGGCTTTTGCCCGGGCGAAGGTGCACTGGGGGAAGATGGATGCTGAGAAGCTGGTGACCAAGGGGCCGCAAGAGGGGAAGGAGCACCGCAAGCCCGAATTATATTATGATAGTGTCATGAAGGGTGCTCGCCTTGCGGTGGAGGAATGTGCTAAGGATGTAATATTTGAATAAATGTACTCATGTGATCCTGTAATATGAAAAAAGTTCATTTGCGCTATGCAATGCTTGTGAATTTAAAATATTACCTTCTGTGCGGCCGTTTATAAAATCTGAGAGTTGGCGACCGTAAACACGCCCCATGTAACTAGTACTAAGGTGTTCGGGACAAACCTGAGCACTCTTTATCCCAATTTTGGGTCATTTGAAGGAGGTGTTCAGCACAACGAACCAGGCAATCAGACTATAAGGCTTTATCACTCTCACTTAGCCATAGAAGTCTACAATTTTAAATTTTGGCGAAGCCCCTAGTATTCGGAAGACCAAATTTGGGGTGCTATATACGCCTAGGTCGGGCAAGGCCGACTCCTCGCCCGAAGCGGAAAAAGTCTTTAAGGACTTGAGACCTCTCGAACGGCGACCAGCTCTCGCCTTATCATGACAGTCAATTTTCGGCTTTCTCTACTGAGGTGCTCGTCCGGAAGAACCGGGACACAATCGCAGTAGATATCCCAGCCTACCTTAGACAATATTGCGGAACGTAAGGTACCAAAACATGGGAGCCGGGCAAACCCAACTATTGACCCAAGACATGACTCGGAGCTGATGCATATAGTGCTATAAGTTCGGGGTGCCGCACTGTCGAAAGTGTTCGGACTTCTCACACCGTATTTATGGGGTATAGTGAAGCCCCTGGCGTACTGGCCGTACCAGAATGTACGGGTGCAATTTGTCGTAAATAAGCAGACAAGACAAAAAAGGGTGACGCAGTAATAGACTAACGCTATGCATTGTTATGAAATAATACGCCGAAGCGTACGGATACAAGTAGTGCAATAAGCAACAAGTAGGACTATTTGACATGTCCTATCCAAGGGCAAGCTGCGTATGGGTATTAAAAAGAGGTATTTCGATCGTTATCAGAGACCACCTGGGGATTCCCTTGTACGCCAGAACTTCTTGCTTCCTTGGTATTTCCTTCCTGTAATGCGTCCAGCAATCAGACTGCCGAAAAGGGGTTCCAGAGAGGAAGGTCCTGAAAGAGAGAAAATGAATAAAGGTATACAGCCCCTGGGGCGGTTGAGACGCATTGTGGGACGTGCCTTGGTTGTGCCCCCGCCTATGCCCATGGTATTTTTAGTGCGTAATTATGTACACGCGGCACATATTTCGTCGCTTGACTGGGACTAGGACGGAGGCCGAATTGCTAGGCGAGCTCTGAACGTGCCAGGCGATCCCGTTGCAGATTATTCCGGACTCGCTTGAAGGTGTCCGGGGGATTTATCACCGAACTGGCGGTTTTCCTTAAAAGGCTGCTTTGTGCTTCAGCTGCGAGGGAAGCAGTGTGCTCCTCCGTGCGGAGTGAGCGTTCTGTGTTTCCATTGACTATTATAACCCCACGAGGTCCTGGCATTTTGAGCTTAAGGTATGCATAGTGCGGTACCGCATTGAATCTAGCAAATGCGGTTCGCCCGAGCAAAGGCGTGATAGCCAGCGTGGAGCAGGGACGATATCGAAGATTAACTCCTCGCTTCGGAAGTTGTCCGGAGATCCGAAGACCACTTCTAGTGTGATTGAGCCTGTGCAATGGGCCTCTACGCCTGGGATGACACCTTTAAAGGTGGTTTTAGTGGGTTTGATCCTCGAGGGGTCTATACCCATTTTGCGCACTGTATCCTGATAGAGTAGGTTCAGGCTGCTGCCACCGTCCATAAGGACTCGATTGAGGTGAAATCCGTCGATGATGGGGTCAAGGACCAATGCGGAAGAATCGCCATGACGGATACTAGTGGGGTGGTCCCTGCGATCGAATGTGATCGAACAAGAGGACCATGGGTTGAACTTTGGGGCGACTGGCTCCATCGCATAGACGTCCCTTAGTGCGCGCTTCCGTTCCCTCTTGGGAATGTGGTTGCGTATATCATGTTCACCGTTTTCACTTGTGGAGGGAACCTCTTCTGTCCTCCTGTGTTCGGCGGCCGAGGCTCCTCCTCGTCGTTGCTATGCAGCCCCTTGTCCTTGTTTACGACATTCAATTTGCCGGCCTGCTTGAACACCTAGCATTCTCTGTTGGTGTGATTGGCTGGCTTGTCGGGGGTGCCGTGAATTTGGCACGAGCGATCGAGTATGCGGTCCAAACTGGACGGGCCCGGATTACTTCTTTTGAACGGCTTTTTCCGCTGATCGGATTTAGGGCCACTGAATCTGACATTGACTACCGTGTCTTCGGCGTTATCGCCGTTGCTACGGTGCTTGTGTCTGTTACGACGTGGTCTGCTGTTAGTATCTTTGGTATCTGAAGTGCCAGGATTTCTTGATGTGTTGTTTCTGCAAGCCAGCCAGCTATCCTCGCCCGCGCAAAAGCGGGTCATGACTGTCGCGAGGGATGCCATAGACTTCGGCTTCTCCTGGCCGAGGTGTCGGGCGAGCCACTCGTCACAGATGTTATGCTTGAATGCCACTAAGGCCTCTGCATCCGGACAGTCGACAATTTGGTTTTTCTTGGTTAGGAACCTGGTCCAGAATTTTCTGGCCGATTCCCCTGGCTGCTGAATTATATGGCTCAAGTCATCAGTATCCGGTGGTCGCACATAAGTGCCCTGGAAGTTGTCAAGGAATGCATCTTCCAAATGCTCCCAACTGCCAATGGAGTCTGCTAGCAAGCTATTCAGCCAATGCCGAGCTGGTCCTTTGAGTTTTAGTGGGAGGTACTTGATGGCATGTAGATCATCACCGCGAGCCATATGGATGTGGAGGAGGAAATCCTCGATCCGTACCACGGGGTCTGTTGTACCATCATATGATTCAATGTTTACGGGTTTAAAATCCTCCTGGAATTCGTGATCCATTACTTCATCAGTGAAGCATAGGGGGTGTGTGGCGCCTCTGTGCCGGGCTATATCACGACGCAATTCATAGGAGTCTTGTCTGCTGTATTCGGCCCGGCCGGATTTGCTTTTAGTATATCCGGCGTGAAGATCATCATCCCGCGTTGGGGCGCGCCCCCGTGATCCGTAGATCGATATCGTCCTGCTTTGTTTTCCAATACGTCTCACAAGTCCCGCGTGTTGCCCCAGGCCTTGGTATTGTTGTTTGAATGGCGGCAGGGTGCAGGCTGGACTTCGCGCTGGTATGCCCCTCTGTCTCGGCCACGAGGTGGCCGATCAGCCGCATCATATGCTAGTGATGTAGGTTTCAATGCTTCCTCCTCGAGTTGGGGTAGCAACCTGCGCTTTGAGTAACTCTTGGTTGGGCACTCGAGTTCATATTCCTCGGCCGCTAGGACTTCAGTCCATCTATCCGCTAGCAGATCTTGATCAGCTCGAAGCTGTTGTTGCTTTTTCTTTAGGTTGTTTGCTGTGGCTATAAGCCAGCGCTTGAAGCGCTCCTGCTCGACAGGATCCTCAGGCATGATAAATTCTTCATCGCCGAGGCTCACTTCGTCTTCGGAGAGAGGTATGTAATTGTCATCCTCTGATTCTCCGTCTGCTGCCTGTTCTGTAGGGCTAGCTTGTTCATCCTCCCGCTCGAGATCTGGCTGGAGGGGATTGTCATCGTCTTCGGCGCTATCCGGAGCGTTATTGTCTCTTGGGCCGGTGTCGCTGCTGTGGCTGGACTTAGAGTTGCGCCGCTGACGTTGGTGCTTGGATTGCTGCTTGGAGGGATTATCATCCGTTGTCTTATCGCCGTTGCCTTCTTTGGGGGTGTCCACCATGTAAATATCATATGATGAGGTGGCAGTCCAGCGCCCTGTGGGCGGTGGTTCCTGTTCGTCTCCTACATCGTCGTCCATACCGTCGATGTGTTCGGAGCCGAAATCGAGCATGTCGGTTAAATCGTCGACAGTGGCTACTAAGTGGGTGGTGGGTGGGGAGCGAATTTCTTCATCGTCTGCATCCCATTCTAGCCGGACATAGTTCGGCCAAGGTTCTCCCGACAAGGAGAGGGACCTTAATGAATTTAGCACATCGCCAAAAGGCGAGTGCTGGAAGATATCCGCGGAGGTGAACTCCATGATCGACGCCCAATCAGATTTGATTGGCATGGACACAGGCGGTTCGGGGCCTGTGACCGGGGATGAATCCGGGGATCCAGCAACACAGGTCGCATAGGAGGTGAAGTCAGTATTCGGCTCTATCACCACTGAGTGTGTGGCCTCCGAGGCGGGGTCCATCCATCCGTCCTCGAACGGTATAATTGACTCCGGATCTAGGGCCGGAGTAGGCACAGGTGTGATCTCCCGAACACTGTCCAGCAGCAGAGCTAAGTCATGCTCGTCGTGGATCGCGGGCGCACGACATGTGCTCGAATCCGTCGAAGATCAAGTCTCCGTAGATGTCGGCAGTATAGTTCAAGTTTCCAAACCAGACCTGATGGCCAGGGGTGTAGCTCTCGATCTGCTCTAGATGGCCGAGCGAGTTGGCCCGCAGTGCGAAGCCGCCGAATACGAAGATCTGACCGGGGAGGAGAACCTCACCCTGGATCACATCGTTGCGGATGATCGAAGGGGCCATCAAACCTTGTTGTGATGGCACAGTGGAACTCTCAATGAAAGCACCAATGTCGGTGTCAAAACCGGCGGATCTCGGGTAGGGGGTCCGGAACTGTGCGTCTAAGGCGGATGGTAACAGGAGGCGGGGGACACGATGTTTACCCAGGTTCGGGCCCTCTCGATGGAGGTAATACCCTACTTCCTGCTTGATTGATCTTGATGATATGAGTATTACAAGAGTTGATCTACCACGAGATCGTAGAGGCTAAACCCTAGAAGCTAGCCTATGGTATGATTGTTGTTGTCCTACGGACTAAACCCTCCGGTTTATATAGACACGGAGGGGCTAGGGTTACACAGATTCGGTTACAAGGGAGGAGATCTACATATCCGTATTTCCAAGCTTGCCTTCCACGCCAAGGAGAGTCCCATCCGGACACGGGATGAAGTCTTCAATCTTGTATCTTCATAGTCCAATAGTCCGGCTAAAGGATAGTGCGGCTGTCCGAGGACCCCTTAATCCAGGACTCCCTCACTCGCTGGCGCTCGTCACCGTGCGCCCACGGGCGATCTGTAGCCGACCGTCGTCTTCCTCTGTTGGCTTCTTCCCCCTCGTGATCTTTGGTCTTGCGCTACTCCGTGAGCCTGCCCTCTGCTCCCCCGCATCGCTTATCATCGAGCAAGCTCGCGTGCCCACGCGTCCACGGCTCCGGCGACGTGTCACGCAGTCGTGCTCACCCAACCGCCCTGCCCCGGCTATTTATAGGCGACCCCGAGGCCCCCCGAGCCCACCAACCTCCTCTCCTCTCTCCTATAGACCTCCCCGACTACTCACCCGAGCTCAAGGAGCTCCTCTGCCTCGCCATCGCCACCATGGCCGCCGGCTCTGGCCGCTCGAATCCGAGCGAGCCTGAGCCCCTCTCTCACTTCCTCCACCACCAGTAGTCCACCCAGACCCCGGTGCACCTTCCCAACCCCGCAGCTCGGCGCCGAAGTACTCGTGGCCGCGTGCCCCCAAGATGGGCCGCCGCAATTGCTCTCTGCCTCCATGGTGCGCCGCCGTTCCGTTCCTCCTCGGTGTTTGTTTTGCGTCAGGATGGATGCGCGATGTCCTCCCGATCACGTAGGTGGTCCGAGCGCCACGAACGGTGGCCGGAGCCGCCCGAACGGCCATCGGCGCCGGCCCTGGCTTCTGTCCCGCGCAGGCGAGCACGCGAGGGAGACGAAGACGTCGGCATTGACTCTTCTCCCATGGCCAGGCGGGCCCCACTCCCCACGTGATCCCACCAGTCAGCCTCACAGGAGCCGGCCCCGCGTTGACCCCGCCCACGCTGACGTGGATAAGTGGACACGCCTTTTGCGCGTGTATGCTTTCGTCCATCAAAAGCGTATTTTGCTTCTTCTTCAGGCCAGAATGAGCTTTTCTCTCTGGAAAGCGTATTTCTGAGAAGGGCGCATTCTGTTTAAACTGCCAGGGACCTGTTTGTAGAAGTATTTTTACAGACTAGTCCCTGAGCTTTAAACGTCTGTATCTTTGTACCCAGAGCTCCATATCAGGTGAACTCAAAGCCCACTTCTTTGTCTCGTCGAGCACGAACTTTTGGTACCATTTTCACTATGGTTTGACATACTGGAAATGACCATTTTACCCATGCCCCTAATCAGCCCCCTCCGAGAGAGAATCTTTTCCGGTGATTCTTTCCGCGATCGTTCGCATCTCTTCCCGGAGCCTTCTTCATCCCCAGGCAAGCCACAACCACCATTTGCATGATAGCCATGCATAAGCATTGGTTTTATACTTGAATCTTTAATAATTGTCTGTTTGTTTTGCTTTTGCGGTCGTTATTTCGATTATGCTTATGGATCGG
This sequence comes from Aegilops bicornis, assembly GCA_021605145.1. Taxonomy (NCBI): domain Eukaryota; kingdom Viridiplantae; phylum Streptophyta; class Magnoliopsida; order Poales; family Poaceae; genus Aegilops; species Aegilops bicornis. Next base: position 766,667,897 of record CM038670.1, on the reverse strand, counting down.
TGTTTACCGTCATGATATGTTTTCTTGCACTCTGTTATTATGTTCTTCATGCTAGTATTACTTTAATATTGGCAATGTTTGGTAGTAATACATGTTGGTGATGGTCTTGATTGCACGACTATAAATGCATCCCAGTATCGTTGTTATGCATGTTCCTTTGCATACAGTTGATTAAATACTTGCATGGTAGTTTTATCGTTATGTTATTGCATGGTATTGATTGTTGATGCTAGTGGTCAGGTTATGCTATGAGTAGTGTTCTAGTTGTGACATCCATGCTCGTCAGTATGCCATGCTCATCTGGATAAATGGTTAAATGCTGTTATGCTCGTTGATTGGGATGCACCCCCGTGCTTATGTTAATATCATGTTCATGCATTGTAGTTGCATCATGTTATTTTTTTATCATGACTCAGCATATTGCATTCAAGTTTAACCGGATTAAATTGAACTTGAACAACTGTTGGCTGAGTCATGGTGCCATCATATCGAGCTGACCAGTGCAACCACGCTTACCTCATGGGGGGGGGTCCTAACTGGGTCTATTGTCATGCCTCTCGCCGGTGCCTCCCGTGAGGGAAGGTTATCTTGTGGCGCTACCTTAGCTGAGTAGGACGGCATAAGCCTTGTGTGCCCGTTGTTTTTGTAAGGATCCTTGTCCCCGTTTGTGACCGTTTTGCCACGACGGTGGCCGTTGGTGCCTTTGGTAGGCACGGGGCCACCCAGGACTTAGCCCAAAGGGGAGTTGGTCGAAGTGGCTGGGAGAGTGTCATGGCAGTAGGACGGTTTTGTCGGAATGCCGTTGGTCCACCCGAATGGGAGTGCGAGGCCATGGGTTCTGTGGGGTGGGTACAGTGTGCTAACCTCTGCAGAGTGTGTGTGTTAAATCTATCGATAGCCGCGCCCGCATATATGGGCCCAGTTCGTGTCGGTCACACTATGGGTCAACAGTAATAATAATGATGTGCTTAATAACAACCCCGGTTTGATGATGAAAGAAGTTGGTTGATATTTATGTGATCGTAGGAGGATCACTGTGGTATCGTGAATACCGACTTGTTGGATATTTGTGGTGTTATGCGAGAGTCAAGGGTAAAGGTCAAGCTCCTTGTGGTCATAAATGATTACTACGGTATTGTTAATACCAAGCTTGATTGGATCCTGAGATGAACGTGTGATGTCCATGATGGTAAGTGATGCATGTGATGGTTACGATGTAACCCGAGCAGAGTAAGTTGGTGCATGATAGTTTCATCATGTTGCATGCTAGTCTCATCATGTTCATATGTTTATGCCATGCTCGTATTGTTCTAGTTGTATCATGTTGTACATGACATGTTGTTCTGATAGTATCGTGTTCATCATTGCTTAATAGTATGTAATTGCCATGCTATTGTTTGTCTTGATTGCTTTGGTTGTTGTGAGTTTGCAAGTACATTCAATGTATTGACCTGGCGTGTCATGCCAGTTCGCAGGTCATGCCAGATTTGATTGCTTGTTTGTTGTGGATTCCTTGTTTGCAAGCTAGGATAAGCGTTCCAGCCAGAGTCCCTGCAGAGTTGAGTTCACCACCGCCAACGTTGTTCCGCTGCGTCGAGTTGTTCTGCTGTTTGCATGGAGCAACCATGGCAGGCATAGTGTCGCCGTGCCGATGTAATCCCCTTGTACCCAATATAGCTTGCAATAAAGAGCTGAGTTGTTCTATGCTAAGCAGTGCCATATTCCAGAAGACTTCTCCTCCATCTACGAAATTTGGAATACAGGCGTTCGGTTTCTCACGAGCACAGGTGCCACAGCTTGGCTATCCGACCTGTGGCTTCTATGTTCTGAATAATGTCTCCTAAAGGAGCAGAACTAACCACATTGATGAGATGACCCAAAAAATATTGCTTAAGCTTCCGACTGGCCATGAACACCCCATATACAAGTTTCTGCCAGTGCGGATATTTCTGCTTGGACTCAATAAGCACCTCACTGATGTAGTAAACCGACCGTTGAACCGGATATTCCTTGCCTGCTTCCTTCCGTTCCACCACAATAGCCACGCTGACAGCCCGGGCATTGGCAGCCACATATAACAACAATGGCTCTTTATCAACAGGGGTAGCAAGAACAGGTGGCTCAGCTAACTGCTTCTTCAAATCCTCAAATGTTGTATTAGCGGCATCACTCGAGACAAAATTATCTGTCTTTTTCATCATCTGATAAAGAGGAATAGCCTTCTCACCTAGCCGGCTTATGAACCGGCTCAGAGCCGCAATACGACCCGGCAGACGCTGAACATCATTAACACATGCTGGTTTAGCCAATGAAGTAATGGACTTGATTTTCTTCAGGTTAGCTTCAATACCCCTGTTAGACACCAGAAAGCGCAAGAGTTTGCCTGCCGGTACACCAAAAACACACTTGGCTGGGTTAAGCATCATCTTATAGACCCGAAGATTATCAAAGGTTTCCTTTAAGTCGTCTATCAACGTCTCCTTCTTTCTAGATTTCACCATAATATCATCCACATAGGCATGAACATTGCGCCCAATCTGATTATGAAGACAATTCTGCACACATCGCTAGTAAGTCGCCTGGGCACTCTTGAGCCCAAAAGGCATAGACACATAGCAGAAGGCTCCAAAGGGAGTTATAAAAGTTGTCTTCCCCTGGTCCTTAACTGCCATCTTGATCTGATGATAACCAGAATAAGCATCCAAAAAACTCAACCGCTCACAACATACCGTAGCATCAATAATCTGATTGATATGAGGGAGAGCAAAAGGATCAGCCGGACAGGCCTTGTTTAAATCTGTGTAGTCCACACACATACGCCAGGTGCCGTTCTTCTTAAGTACCAGCACTGGGTTAGCCAACCACTCAGGATGAAAAACCTCAACAATAAACCCAGCCGCCAAGAGCCGGGCTACCTCCTCACCAATGGCCTTACGCCTTTCTTCGTTAAAGCGACGAAGAAACTACTTGACCGATTTAAACTTGGGATCAATGCTGAGAGTGTGCTCAGGGAGTTCCCTCGGTACACCTGGCATGTCAGAAGGTTTCCATGCAAAGATGTCCCGGTTCTCACGGATGAACTCAATAAGCGCTTTCCTATTTCGGATCCAGATTAGCACTGATGCTGAACTGCTTGGATGAATCGCCAGGGACGAAATCAACCATCTTGGTATCATCTACCGATTAAACTTTAGGACCGGATCATGCTCTGTAGTTGGCTTTTTCAAAGATGTCATATCCACCGGATCAACATTGTCCTTATAAAATTTTAACTCCTCCATCGCACAAACCGACTCAGCATAAGCTGCATCACCTTCTTCGCATTCCAAAACTATCTTCCGGCTCCCATGTACTGTGATGGTCTCTTTATATCAACATTGTCCTTATAAAATTTTAACTCCTCCGTCGCACAAACCGACCCAGCATAAGCTGCATCACCTTCTTCGCATTCCAAAACTATCTTCCGGCTCCCATGTACTGTGATGGTCCCTTTATAACCCGGCATCTTGAGTTGCAGATAAACATAGCAGGGCCTGGCCATAAACTTAGCATAAGCCGGCCGTCCAAACAGAGCGTGCTACGGGCTATGAATCTTGACTACTTCAAAGGTCAATGTCTCTGACCTAGAGTCATGCTCAGCTCCAAAAGCAACTTCCAGAGCTATCTTACCAACCGGGTATGCCGACTTACCAGGCACCACGCCATGGAAGACAGTGTTCGACAGTTTAAGGTTTTTAGCTCTCAACCCCATGCGACGGAAAGTTTCATAATAAAGGATATTGATGCTGCTCCCTCCGTCCATGAGTACCTTGGTGAACTTGTATCCTCCGACCTGAGGTGCGACCACCAAAGCCAAGTGACCCGGATTATCAACCCGGGGCGGGTGATCTTCCCGACTCCACACGATGGGCTGCTCAGACCAGCGCAAGTAACGGGGAACTGCCGGTTCAACAGCGTTCACCGCCCTTTTATGAAGCTTCTGATCCTGTTTGCATAAGATAGTGGTGAAAACATGATACTGTCCAATATTCAACTGCTTCGGGTTGCTCTGATAACCAGACTGTTGTTGCTGTTGATTCCCCTGATTATTCTACCGATTGTAACCACCATGGTTGCCATAACTGCCTTGATTTCCTTGGAACCCGGAGTTAGAGCCGCCACCGCAGTAACCCGGTCCATGAGAGCGGGATCCTGAGCCGCCACCCGGCCCATGACTGTCTTGAAAAAGATTTGAATTTTTGCATTCCTTCATAATGAAGCAATCCTTCCAGAGGTGCCCAGACGGTCTTTCTCGCGTCCCATGTCTTGGGCAGGGCTGATTTTGCAGCTGCTCAAGATTGATGCCTGACCCTCCAGTCCGTGGGGGCGGTTTACCCTTACAACACTGACCATTACTCTGCGTATTGGTGTTAGCCACAAAGTCAAAACTATTATCAGCTTTGCGCTTACCGTTGCCTCACTGGTTCGCCGGGTTATGTTGCTGCCCCTTGGTGTTGCTGCTCTTCTTTCCCTTTCCCGGCTTTTCATCATCAGACTCGAGGTCCTTGGTACCATCAGAGTCAGCATACTTAACCAGAGCCGCCATGAGTGTCCCTATGTAATTGCAGTGGCGTTTGAGCCGTCCCAATTTCTGCTTCAGGGGCGTGAAACGGCAATTGCTTTCCAACATTAAAACTGCTGAATCGGCATTGATACGATCCGACGAGTGCAGGATTGTTGAGACCCGGCGCACCCAATGAGTCGTCGATTCAGCTTCTTCTTGGACATAGGCAGCTAGATCCACAATTGACATGGGCTGCTTGCATGTGTCTTCAAAATTCTGGATAAATTGGGCCTTTAACTCGGCCCATGACCCGATGGAGTTGGCAGGAAGCCCCTTCAACAAAGTGCGGGCCATCCCCCCCAACATCAAGGGAAAATATTTAGCACACGCAGCATCACTAACATCCAGCAATTCCATGGCCATGTCATAACTCTCGATCCATGCCTCGGGAGGTAAATCGGCTGTATAGTTAGGCACCTTGCGAGGACCTTTGAAATCCTTGGGCAGATGCTCATTACGTAGAGCCGGCACTAAACACGGCACGCCCAAATTCCTGAAGGTTACCCCGGGCTCCACCGAAGTTGTTGGATGAACCGGAGTAGGTTGACGGGCCGCATACTGTGCCGCTAGTTCAGCCTCTCGACGTGCTCTGCCTTGATCCACTACATTCTGAGCATCAGCACCACCGCCCACCGGATTATGTCCGAGGGGCGGGTTATGGTTCCGTCCACTGCTCGACACAGCTGGTTCATCGATATGCCTGCTGTAACTCTGGCTCGGGAGAGGGGTGGAATGAATCCTGTCACGACTGTAAGAATAAGCCTGCTACTGAACCAAAGCTGTCCGAAGGAGCTCTTTAGCCCTCCGTGTTTCAACTGTCGTCGGAGATTTGCCTTCAACCGGGAGAGCTGCCAACCGTGATGCCACAACGATCATGTTATCCAAAGGGTTAGAACAATGACCCGGTGGCGTCAGCACATGCTGCGGTGGGTTATTGTTCTGACGAGGCGGGTTTGTTGTGCGTGGCTGAATCGGCATACCCGTCCCAGGTGTTTCGACCCGGTTTATTAATGTCGGTTTACTGGTTCCTGCTCCTAGCGTGTTAAAGAGATTTCTTGCTTCATAAACCGGGGGTAGATGACTCCGATGCCTCCTTCTCATGACATTGTTTGAAGCGTTTTGATCTAGCATGAGCCGGTAAGACACCGACTGAATCCGATGTGCCTGAGCATCCAAAGCGGCCCGCTCCTCGGCCATCCTAGTGTTTTCTGCGTTCAGCTCCTCCTTGGCCTGTGCTATCTCATCACGCAGTTTTGCAACAACTGCATTATGCTAATCTTGATCCGCCAGATTAACCACTGTTGTTAACAATGTCGTCAGCTTATCCAACAAGTCAGTTAAGACCTGCACCGGCGGGCGCACAGGGCCTCCTGCCCCGGCAGCCGTCGCCGCTGCTGACCCGAAAATCAACTCTACCGTAGTTGATGAGTGTTGCACGGGCTGCATACCGGCCATGAAGATTGCAACCCGGTTCGGCAGCTCGCAGGGGTCCGGAATACTGTCGCCATCGGAACAGCCCCCCAAGCCGGCCGTCTTGCAGTTGATACAATGACTCGGTCTCACCGGTGGACGACTCATCATCAGCGTAAACGACCTTCTCACCACCAGATGCTGATTTACCCTCAGATTCCGCTCCATGGATGAACCCCACGAAGGCACGTTTCATGGCGGGCTGAACTCGGGCGGGTCTCACACGCTGAGCTGTCTCGATGATGTCGGTGCAGATGTCCGGCTCAGGGCCCGGTTCGCCGATTTTGCCGATGAAGACATGAATTCCGCCGAAGGGGACCCGGTACCCGTACACTATTGAGACGGCCTCGAGGCCCCAACCTGCGTCGTCGATATAAAGCTTACCGCGGCGACTCTTGGTCATCCGGCCCACAGCGTATCCCTTGAGCCCTTCGAATTTTCCCTCTAAGAACTTGAAACCATCGTGTGATAGCCCCACGGTGGGCGCCAACTGTCATGGAATTGTCACGGCAGATGTCCTAGTGTGAGGACTTAGTCGTGGAGCCATCACAATGAAGTTAGCTTAAAGGGGTTAAACAGGGCAAAGGACACGGGGAGTTTATACTGGTTCGGCCCCTTACGGTGAAGGTAAAGGCCTAATCCAGTTTGAGGTGGTATTGCTAGGGTTTCGATCGATGACCAGGGAGCGAATACGCTTAACCTGGCTCTCGATCTGTTGTTTCTTGTCCCTAAACCGTCGCCGGGTCGTCCCTTTATATACACAGGTTAACGCCCCGTGGTTCACAGAATCCCGGCCGGCTCATAAACGTGTCTGGCTCTGTATCTACTCTTTCCTATCTTACAATACAAGTCATACACCTATGGCGGTTTACGTCTATGGGACCTAACCCGCCTCTGAGCTTTGAGCCTTCTTATTAAGTCTCTTTCATAAGTCGCCATCTTCTATGTCTTCATGGGCTTCAATACTGGTAATCATCATGAGTATAATTCGGCCCCTCCTGGGCGGTTTATACTCAACAGTTATATCCCCAACACCTTCCGTGTGTTTGATGTCTCATGTGTATAACCATATTTATAAAAATACGAGTATATATGTCGATATACCTCATGAGTAGCATCAGTTCTTGTTGAGGTGATTGTACAATCCGTTGTGGTGACGGGCGTGTTGACACCATGACCATCGAGCACTGAGACAACCAGAATCACCATACATCCTCATCATTGTCTCGACATCTCGCTTGTGCACCTCACAAAATCCCCTGCTACCCCTAATGAGTCCCAAATGCATCATATCATTTTGGCTCATTTGTTGCATATCCACATAGTAAGACCCTCATATTATGTTATACTAGCATGATGTTTGTCCATTGCTATGAAACTATAAAATACAAGGATATAGGTCACTACCTTAATAAGTCCTTAAAATATGTTCATACCCTACAACCTTTGCATGTGGTTCATGATTAAAAAAGCAAAACATGCAATGCCAAATCTTGTTGTAGGCATTTGAGAATTTTAAATGGTCATAGTAGGTTCTTTACAAGGCACAACATTTCATAAGTTGAAACATATGAGAATATGTATTAGTAAGTTGATTGGACAAGGTCGTGGATCGGGTAGGAGGACAAGCTCTATCCGATTACAATTTTTTCACTCTTGTTCTGTCATATAGAACTGGAAGAACTCAGTTGAGACGAGAAACTAAAGATATTACTGTAGTCGTTTATTTGTGTTAGGTCACACATGTGAGTAAAAGTTTATTTATTTATTTATGTTTCTTCGAAGATTGTTAGTCCCACATATAGGTAGGGATGTATTTGTTTATTGGTGAAGGTTGTTGGTCTCACATATAGGTATGAATCCATGGTTTTTTGTCGAGCTGTGAGAACAACGGGATTACGAAAAAATGATCTTATTATTCAATGCTATGAGAAGTAGTGCTAGAGAATGTTATGGTTGTTTGAATTATTGCTAAAGAATGTTGGCAAGATGGCGGGGTCATTATTTTCAAGGCTGGGGATAGAAGGCATAGTCGGCATTCTTCCTCTTGAGAAGATCATGGAAGGAAACTCTACTGGAAGGCAATCACCGATCATATAGGATGTCTTGCAGATTACATAGTCGGCGTTTTTTTCTTATGTTTATTTATATGGTCAATGGTGATTATCATGTATGTGACATCGCATACAGTTTTTTAAGAACAATACAAACTTCCTGAAGGAAAAAGAAGGTTCCTCGAGCCGTCCACGGTTGACAGTATGTGATATCTCCATAATATTACAGATGACATTTTAACCATATGTATATATTCATATCACGTACCATAACTCTCAAAACCGTCTACAATATGTCTGGTGTCGTAGACAGCTCACAAAAACACAATCGCTATTCACCCAAAAATGGTTGACACAAAATTAAGAACCATACAATTGAACTATTCATCACACTCAAGCATGAAACACAAAACTGACCACTCTTTATAATGTGAGCATATGTACAAGGAACTAAGTTATTGTTGTTTATGTTCTTGGAAGTAGAACTATTTAACTACTTGGAAATTTGGAAATGGTTAGGCATGAAGATGAAGAAATATTTTTATAAAAATGAAACCAAATTCCAATCTATCATCTTCATAATTGGCCTCATGACAGTCATTTTCTCCATCATTCGCACAATCTTAAGGCCAAGGACCAAAATGCACTAGCACAATAATACATAAATTACTCGAGAGGATTGTACTTGAAGACAAGAACTTCAATAAGAAATAGGCGATCATTCAGGGATGCTATTTGGTCTAACCAAAAAAAAGTTTGTCTGTGGTTTATCACCCTCAAGCTAACAACTTCAAGAAGGGTACCGTCGTCACATGTATGTTATAGCTAGATCACAGGTTTTCACCAGAAAAAGGACAAACTCATTTCTCAATTCGCCAAAGGCATCATCCACCATCTCTACCTTTCGGTGCTTGCTCACAAACAACACTATGCTAGATGGCTTCTTCAGCAAAAAGAAAAATCATTGTGCCATGATCCCATACAAGAAAGAGATCCGGTTGCTCGCTCTGGAATCAGTGGATAGATTTTCTCAGAGGTAGGGAAGCCGACATAGTTGCCTCCTAAAGCGATCGAGCCTCTATCCAATGTCAACAATTAATGCAAGCAAGAATTTCGCCCTCACCTTGTTTGTAAATGTCATTACATATCTGTATGATGTAATAAATTATATAAAATGTGCATTTAGATGTACATGACTACTAGTACAATGATTGGACTTCTACTTGAGAAGAAACATCAATTTTTATGAATATCAAACACCTCACAAAATCATTTGAGTTTCAAGGTGGATTTGTTTCGTTTCTATCGGGGTTTTTTATGCTCAAGAACCTCCTCCAAAACCAAGGGGCTACTCGCCATCATGTGTTTGTACCCGCTAGTATGATGCGTAGTACTTCCTATGATGGCATAATAAATTTAAGACACACATCCTTGAGCCGACCTCAGTGTTGTTGTTATGCCAATGCCAATGTTGGAATGACGGTCTTCATATCCATGTTCTTGCATGGTTTTTCTCTGCAGATCACATCTTGAGTGTCTCTATCCCATATCTATAGGCCTCGACTAGCAAATGTTGCAGTGTTGCCATGATGTAACATTCTCCATTACGTGGCAGAGAGTTCGTGTATAGCCTATGTCCGTTCGCCAATAGTATTTCTTCGTCCGCACGGATGGGGGTGTGGGGCGGATTTTTATTTTTATTTTACTAAAGTGACTCAGATCTATCATAAAATGTTCACCAAAGAACAAATCATCATAAAAAAATTACATTGAAGGCTCTGGATCATCGACCGACTATTGTCGTTGCTGATGCGCTGTTGTTGATGCTTCCATACCGGAGCCTGCATGGCCTTGTTAATAATAGCCAGGAAGTCTTGTGCACATGCCACGAGGGACCAGCGCTCTGGATCTGCAGTCGTCACCATTGAACCCTTGAATCGGCCCAAAGAACCTGACGCCAAATCTCGCCATCGAGTACGCACAACCAGAATCCTAACCTTGCCGCCTTGACTAGTCGACATGAATCTATGTCGAACCTCTGTCTAATCCGCCCCAAAGGACGAACTTAAGGAGGACCGGAGCTCAAAAATTGACTCAAAGATAAGGCGTCACCATCTGCACAAGCGTCGCCTCTAAGAGGACTAAAATCTAACCTACTCCTTTCGTTTTCATTTACTTGGCATATTAGCTTTGTCTTGAGTCAAACTTATAAACTTTGACTAAGTTTATACAAAATATTGTTAACATCCACAATAGCAAATCAATATTATTAGAGTCATCACTCAATATATTTTCATATCATATATATTTGTTATTGTGAAAGTTTAGATTGTTTCCAATAAACTTGGTCAAAGCCAATATAAGGAGTAGACGAAAACAGAGGGAGTATGTATTTATGGGAGCCGAGGCACAAGGATTCCCCTCCCTGCCACCACCCGCTGAAACAATAGATAGAGGGTGGGCGAATCCAAGTTTTTGCCGACGAAGATCTGGGTGGGCGAATCCACATGTTTGCCAGTGAAGACCGATAGAAGAAAGTTTTGCCCTAATCACCTTGCAAGAGAGGAAATGAATCCCTACGGACGCGGCAGACCAGCATCCTCAGAGTGCCGGCAATTTCAAATGCCATGAAATCTATAATTTCCTTAGTAGAAAAAAGTCCTTGCTTGTCAGTTCTCAGATGATGAACGGCCATACGAAATTTGTGGCAAGAAAGCAAATGGCTGGCTTGGAACCGTAAAATCCAATATTTTGAGCTGCCTCCCGCCTCACTGGACGATGACATTTGAGACCGCATCAGTGATCCGCACCATCTCTCCTCGGATCGAGATCCTGACCGTCCATTTTCGTCCGGATCCAACGGCAGGCCGCACCCCCCTCCCTTGTTAAATTCCCCTTCGATCCTCACTCCCGAGCAGCAGCCGCCGCCACCGCCCCACTGTCTCCACCCAATTCCATCTGCCCGGAGCTCCAAGCCGCCGTCATGTCCAGCCGCGGCAAGGGCAGGAAGGGTCTGGGCAAGGGCGGCGCCAAGCGCCACCGGAAGGGGCTGCGGGACAACATCCAGGGCATCACGAAGCCGGCGATCCGGCGGCTGGCGCGGCGGGGCGGTGTGAAGCGCATCCCGGGGCTCATCTACGAGGAGACCCGCGACATGCTCAAGATCTTCCTGGAGAACGCCATCCGCGATGCCGTCACCTACACTGAGCACGCCCGCCGCAAGACCGTCACCGCCATGGACATCGTTGTGGAATTGTATTGAATAATTGTTGATGCAATATTGTGCCAGTACAAGAGGTATATATAAGAGCCAAGCCGCACCTGACCTAGCCCTATTACAAACCGAATAGGAGTCCTAATCCTGTTACAAGTTGTATTCTAACATCCCCCTGCAGTGTCAATGGTAGGCTCGACGACGTTGAGACTGAAAGAATGTCTTGAAATGGAGTAGTCGCCAGGCCTTTAGTAAAGATATCAGCGAACTGAGAAGAAGTAGGCACGTGGAGAACGTGAATTTGACCGAGAGCCACGTTCTCTCGAACAAAATGAATGTCAATCTCAATATGCTTGGTGCGACGGTGTTGTACCGGATTCCTTGACATGTAGACAACTGAAATATTATCACAGTAAACAATGGTAGCTTGCTCAATAGGACGGTGCAGCTCCGACAGCAACTGGCGCAACCAAACCGTTTCAGCGACCGCGTGAGCCACAGCGCGGTACTCAGCTTCAGCAGACGAGCGGGAGACCGTAACCTGCCTTTTTGAAGACCAAGAAACCAAATTGTTATGAAGAAAAACACGAAATCCGGATGTGGACCTACGAGTATCTGGACAACCAGCCCAGTCTGCATCAAAGTAAGCTGTCAAGGAGGTGGGAGATGATTTGTTGATATGAAGATCTAAGTCCAGTGTGCCTTTGAGATATCGAAGAATACGTTTGACATGATTGTAGTGTATAATACGAGGATCATGCATGTATAAACAAGCTTGTTGGACAGCAAAAGAAATTTCAGGATGAGTGAGAGTAAGATACTGAAGTGCACAGGTAAGACTATGATAAAGAGAAGGATCAGAGAAAGGATCACCGTCGGCAGAGAGTTTGGAACCTGTATCAATAGGGGTACGAGAAGTTTGACAATCAAGCATACCAGCATGAGGAAGAAGATCCAGAGTGTACTGATGTTGAGACAAGTAAAGACCAGAGGAGTCACGGATAACAGCAATGCCTAAGAAGTGGTGAGGAAGACCTAAATCTGTCATAGAGAATTCATGGCGAATAAGAGAGATAATATGATCTAATAATTGTTGTGAGGAAGCTGTGAAGATAATATCATCAACATATAAAAGAAGGTAAATAGTGTTGTTCTGGTGATGAAAGGTGAAGAGTGAAGTGTCAGAACGGGAAGGGGTAAAACCAATGGTTTGAGCATAAGTAGAAAAACGTTGGAACCAGGCACTTGGTGCTTGTTTAAGACCATAAAGAGATTTTTGAGGAAGACAAACATGATTAGGATAGGAGGAATGTTCGAAGCCAAGAGGTTGTTGACAATAGACTGTTTCTTGAAAAGAGCCATGAAGGAAAGCATTTTTGACATCTAGTTGATTAATTGGCCAGGAAGAAGAGATGGCGATGCTAAGGACAGTGCGAATAGTGCTGAGCTTGACAACTGGAGAGAAAGTCTCATCATAATCGATGCCGTGTTGCTGAGAGTAACCACGACATACCCATCGAGCCTTATAACGTGCAAGACTCCCATCAGAATTAAATTTATGGCGAAAAACCCATTTGCCCGAAACGATATTTACATTGGAAGGACGAGGAACTAACTGCCACGTGTTATTCTGCAGAAGTGTTGGGGAACGCAGTAATTTCAAAAAATTTCCTACGCACACGCAAGATCATGGTGATGCATAGCAACGAGAGGGGAGAGTGTTGTCCACGTACCCTCGTAGACCGAAAGCGGAACCGTTATGACAACGCGGTTGATGTAGTCGTACGTCTTCACGATCCGACCGATCCAAGTACCGAACGCATGGCACCTCCGAGTTCTGCACACATTCAGCTCGATGACGTCCCATGAACTCCGATCCAGCAGAGCTTATGGAGAGTTCCGTCGACGCGACGGCGTGATGACGGTGTTGATGATGCTACCGACGCAGGGCTTCGCCTAAGCACCGCTACGATATTACCGAGGTGGAATATGGTGGAGGGGGGCACCGCACACGGCTAAGAGATCAATGATCAATTGTTGTGTCTATGGGGTGCCCCCCTGCCCCCGTATATAAAGGAGCAAGGGGGGAGACGGCCGGCCTAGGAGGAGGGTGCGCCAAGGGGGGAGTCCTACTCCCACCGGGAGTAGGACTCCTCCTTTCCTTGTAGGAGTAGTAGAAGGGAAGGAAAAAGGAGAGGGAAGGAAGGGGGCGCCCCCCCTCCCTAGTCCAATTCGGACCAGTCCATGGGAAGGGGTGCGGCCACCCTTTGAGGTCTTTCTCTCCTTTCCCGTATGGCCCATTAAGGCCCAATACGAATTCTCGTAACTCTCCGGTACTATGAAAATACCCGAATCACTTGGAACCTTTCCGATGTCCGAATATAGTCGTCCAATATCGATCTTTACGTCTCAGCCATTTAGAGACTCCTCGTTATGTCCCCGATCTCATCCGAGACTCCAAATTCCTTCGGTACATCAAAACACATAAACTCATAATACCAATTGTCACCGAACGTTAAGCGTGCGGACCCTACGGGTTCGAGAACTATGTAGACATGACCGAGACTCATCTCCGGTCAATAACCAATAAGCGGAACACGGATGCTCATATTGGCTCCCACATATTCTACGAAGATCTTTATCGGTCAAACCGCATAACAACATACGTTGTTCCCTTTGTCATCGGTATGTTACTTGCCCGAGATTCGATCATCGGTATCTCAATACCTAGTTCAATCTCGTTACCAGCAAGTCTCTTTACTCGTTTCGTAATGCATCATCCCGTAACTAACTCATTAGTCACATTGCTTGCAAGGCTTATAGTGATGTGCATTACCGAGAGGGCCCAGAGATACCTCTCCGACAATCGGAGTGACAAATCCTAATCTCAAAATACGCCAACTCAACATGTACCTTCGGAGACACCTGTAGAGATCCTTTATAATCACCCAGTTACGTTGTGACGTTTGGTAGCACACAAAGTGTTCCTCTGGTAAACTGGAGTTGCATAATCTCATAGTCAAAGGAACATCTATAAGTCATGAAGAAAGCAATAGCAACATACTAAACGATCAAGTGCTAAGCTAACGGAATGGGTCAAGTCAATCACATCATTCTCCTAATGATGTGATCCCGTTAATCAAATCACAACTCATGTCAATGGTTAGGAAACATAACCATCTTTGATCAATGAGCTAGTCGAGTAGAGGCATACTAGTGACACTCTGTTTGTCTATGTATCTATACATGTATTATGTTTCCGGTTAATACATTTCTAGCATGAATAATAAACATTTATCATGATATAAGGAAATAAATAATAACTTTATTATTGCCTCTAGGGCATATTTCCTTCAGTCTCCCACTTGCACTAGAGTCAATAATTTAGTTCACATCGCCATGTGATTTAACATCAATAGTTCACATCTTTAAGTGGTTAACACCCATAGTTCACATCGACATGTGACCAAGACCCAAAGGGTTTACTAGAGTCAATAATCTAGTTCACATCGTTATGTGATTAACACCCGAAGAGTACTAAGGTGTGATCATGTTTTGCTTGTGAGAGAAGTTTAGTCAACGGGTCTGCCACATTCAGATCCGTATGTATTTTGCAAATTTCTATGTCAACAATGCTCTGCATGGAGCTACTCTAGCTAATTGCTCCCACTTTCAATATGTATCCAGATTGAGACTTAGAGTCATCTGGATCAGTGTCAAAATTTGCATCGACGTAACCCTTTACGCATTTAACCTTTTGTCACCTCCATAATCGAGAAACATATCCTTATTCCACCAAGGATAATTTTGACCGCTGTCCAGTGATGTACTCCTAGATCACTATTGTACTCCCTTGCCAAAATCAGTGTAGGGTATACAATAGATCTGGTACACAGCATGGCATACTTTATAGAACCTATGGCCAAGGCATAGGGAATGACTTTCATTCTCTTTCTATCTTCTGCCGTGGTCGGGCTTTGAGTCTTACTCAATTTCACACCTTGTAATACAGGCAAGAACTCTTTCTTTGACTGTTCCATTTTGAACTACTTCAAAATCTTGTCAAGGTATGTACTCATTGAAAAACTTATCAAGCATCTTAATCTATCTAAATAGATCTTGTTGCTCAATATGTAAGTAGCTTTACTGAGGTCTTTCTTTAAAGAACTCCTTTCAAATACTCCTTTATGCTTTCGAGAAAAATTCTACATCATTTACGATCAACAATATGTTACTCACATATATTTATCGGAAAGGCGGCAAAGGTTCTCCCACTCACTTTATTGTAAATACAGGCTTCACCGCAAGTCTATATAAAACTATATGCTTTGATCAACTTATCAAAACGTATATTCCAACTCCGAGATGCTTGCACCAGTCCATAGATGGATCGCTGGAGCTTGCATATTTTGTTAGCACCTTTAGGATCGACAAAACCTTCTGGTTGCATCATATACAACTCTTCTTTAAGAAATCCATTAAGTAATGTAGTTTTGACATCCATTTGCCAGATTTTATAAAATATGGCAATTTGCTAACATGATTCGGACAGACTTTTAAGCATCGATACGAGTGAGAAAAAAAACTCATCGTAGTCAACATCTTGAACTTTGTCAAAAACCTTTTTCACAAGTCTAGCTTTGTAGATAGTAACACTACTATCAGCGTCCGTCTTCCTCTTGAAGATCCATTTAATCTCAATGGCTCGCTGATCATTGGGCAAGTCAATCAAAGTCCATACTTTGTTCTCATACATGGATCTCATCTCATATTTCATGGCCTCAAGCCATTTGGCGGAATCTGGGCTCACCATCGCTTCTTCATAGTTCGTAGGTTCGTCATGGTCAAGTAACATGACCTCCAGAACAGAATTACCGTACTACTCTGGTGTGGATCGTGCTCTGGTTGATCTACAAAGTTCTGTAGTAACTTGATCAGAAGTTTCATGATCATCACCTTTAACTTCCTCTCTTGTTGGTGTAGACATCACTGGAACTGATTTCTGTGATGAACTATTTTCCAATTCGGGAGAAGGAACAATTACCTTATCAAGTTCCAATTTCCTCCCACTCACTTCTTTCGAGAGAAACTCCTTTCTCTAGAAAGGATCCATTCTTAGCAACGAATTTTCCTTCGGATCTATGATAGAAGGTGTACCCAACAGTCTCCTTTGGGTATCCTATGAGGACGCATTTCTCCGATTTGGGTTTGAGCTTATCAGGATGAAATTTTTTCACATAAGCATCGCAACTCCAAACTTTAAGAAACGACGGCTTAGGTTTATTGCTAAACCATAGTTCATACGGTGTCTTCTCAACGGATTTAGATGGTGCCCTATTTAACGTGAATGCAGCTGTTTCTAATGCATAATCCCAAAATGATAGTGGTAAATTGGTAAGAGACATCATAGATCGCACCATATCTAATAAAGTGCAGTTATGATGTTCGGACACACCATTACACTGTGGTGTTCCAGGTGGCGTGAGTAGTGAAACTATTTCACACTGTTTTAACTGAAGGCCAAACTCGTAACTCAAATATTCTCCTCCACGATCAGATCGTAGAAACTTTATTTTCTTGTTACGATGATTCTCCACTTCACTCTGAAATTCTTTGAACTTCCAACACACATCGTCACTTCACCCTCAACTAGCCTCTGTTTATTCTGTAACTCCTGTTTCGAGTTACTAATCTTAGCAACCGAACAAGTATCAAATACTTAGGGGCTACTATAAACACTAGTAAGGCACACATCAATAACATGTATATCAAATATACCCTTGTTCACTTTGCCATCCTTCTTATCCACCAAATATTCAGGGCATTTCCGCTTCTAGTGACCATTTCCTTTGCAGTGTAAGCACTCAGTTTCAGGCTTTGGTCCAACTTTGGGCTTTTTCGCGGGAGTGAAAACTTGCTTGTCATTCTACATGAAGTTCCCTTTCTTTCCCTTTGCCCTTTTCTTGAAACTTGTGGTCTTGTCAATCATCAACACTTGATGCTCTTTTCTTGATTTCTACCTTCGTCGATTTCAACATCACGAAGAGCTCGGGAATCGTTTTCGTCATCCCTTGCATACTTATGTTCATCACAAAGTTCTAGTAACTTGGTGATGGTGACTAGAGAACTTTGTCAATCACTATCTTATCTGGAAGATTAACTCCCACTTGATTCAAGAGATTGTAGACAATCTGAGCACATGCTCACTAGTTGAGCAATTCTCCTCCATCTTTTAGCTATAGAACTTGTTGGAGACTTCATATCTCTCAACTCGGGTATTTGCTTGAAATATTAACTTCAATTCCTGGAACATCTCATATGGTCCATGACGTTCAAAACGTCTTTGAAGTCCCGATTCTAAGCCGTTAAGCATGGTGCACTAAACTATCAAGTGGTCATCATATTGAGCTAGCCAAACGTTCATAACGTCTGCATCTGCTCCTGCAATAGGTCTGTCACCTAGCGGTGCATTAAGGACATAATTCTTCTATGCAGCAATGAGGATAAACCTCAGATCACGGGTCCAATCCGCATCATTGCTACTAACATATTTCAACACAATTTTCTCTAGGTACATATCAAAATAATCATATGATATAAGGAAATACCATTTATCATGATATAAGGAAATAAATAATAACTTTATTATTGCCTCTAGGGCATATTTCCTTCAAGAAGGGCATCATATTCATCTTTCATAGTTGCGACCCAATTAGGATCTAGGAGAGCTGATTTGTAAGATGTGGGTAGAGAGGAAGGAGATAAAGATGCATGAAGATTGAGACGATCTTTTGCAGGTAAACGAAACCCAGACTTGGCACATGTGCGCATGGTATGATCGTTAGTAGGAGTTGGAACAGGAATAGCATGAGCAGGAGGGGTGGGGGAAGATGTGGTGGACGCAGTGCCGGTCCTGAGATTTTGGGGGCCCGGGGCGAAAGTAACATTCGGGGCCCCTTAAGATAAACATCAATAATAATTAATTTAAGTGTATACAAATTGTCATGATAAATACTTTTTTTTGTGAGAAACACCAATAAATACTTAACTACATCCAAAATCTATATTCATATAATAACTTACACATATTATCTTAAAATTTCTTTTAACATTCTTCATGCGAAGTCAACTATGATTATGTCGATATCAATCTCATCCTTTTTCTCCATGCATAATGTTGCCTAACCATTTAAGCTCTATTGGGTCATTGCTTATGCCAAATGGTTCTACAAGAATTTCAAGATGGAAAAGCTTATTTTAGCTAATGCAACAACCGTAGGTGCATCCATCTCTAAAACGAATCACATGCATAGAAAACAGAATAAATCTTTAAACACCGCGAGTTTTTAAAATGCTTTCTTCAATGAAGTGATTCATATGAACCAAACCAAACCTAACAATTATTTAACAAGAAATCCATTCTTGGCTTCTATAATTTCTTCTTGGGCAACTACTTTTATGAAACTATTTCTTCCTCATAGCACGAAGTTTTACTTGAAATTGTAGGGCATAGTAATATGACATACCTCATATTGATTAGATCGGCAACAGCTGCTGGACCCTCGCGGGCACTCGAGGCGATGTAGTCTGCTCACACTCCGGCAGTGTCAATTTTTAGGGGCTAGGCCATGTTCGTGCTGCATCGTCACTATGTACAGCGCCTTGAGACCAGCCAGCCCTCTGTGATTTGGGATCTGGAGTTTGGAACGTGGGAACAGGAAACATGGATGAACTCACGATCCACGATCCTTTTTTAGCGTGAATGTCTCACGGTTGTTAATAAGGAATATAAAGAGAACACGGCGACGTGATTTACGTGCGTAAGAGGATTTTCCCCCTCCCGATCGTAAACTGATTCACATGATTACGTGCGTATGTTGTAACCTGCCGTCCCTCCCTTCCTGGACTTTGGCTACTTCCTTTTTTGTCTACGTGAAGATATGGCCAATGGCTACTTAACCTTTATACGTACATCACCCCTGGGAGGGGGCCCCTGGGTCTTGGGGGGCCGGGGCGGTCGCCCCCCTGCCCCCCCTCAGGGCCGGCCCTGGGTGGACGCGTCCGGCGCAGCGGAGGAAGCGGACTCAGGGGATGGTGGTGAAGACTGCGGCTGCAGGAGGTCTGCCGCATCAGAGTGTAATGTGTTTTCCTCTGTCGAGACAGAGGTGATGATAGAAGTGGTGGCGGCAGGATCTGCCACTGCGGCTGGTTTCGCTAGATTGGTCGGCGAGTGAAACAAGGGAAGATGATTGCGACGAGAGGGACTAGTGGACTGCGCGGGTGAGTTGGAATCTAATTGTTGACACTCGGAAAAGTGAAAAATGTTTTCAGCAAATATTACATGACGAGACACATGAACACGACCACTAACAAGATCTAGACAACGATAACCCTTGTGCTTGTCAGAAAAACCTAGATGGACACATGGGATAGAGCGCGGGGAAAGTTTGTTAGGAGAAGTGGAGTAGGAGTTTGGAAAACAAAGACAACCGAAGACGCGAATGTCGGAGTAATTTTGGACGAGAGAGAAATAAAAAGAAGTAAGGAGTAGTTTGTGGGTTAATTTTGGACGGACGAATATTGAGTAAATATGTGGCCGTGTGGAGTGCCTTTGCCCAGAACATCGACGACATAGAAGATTGAATAAGTAGAGTGCGAATGATGTCATTAAGAGTACGAAGAGAACGCTCGGCTTTGCCGTTTTGAGGGGACGTATAAGGACACGAGAAACGTAAGAGAATTCCATATTGTAGAAAGAAATTTCTATTTTTAAAGTTGTCAAATTCATGACCATTATCACATTGTATGAACCTTATAGGGAGGAAAAAGTGGACCGAGACATAGCGCTGAAAGTTAAGGAATATATTATGAACGTCGGATTTGTTTCGTAAAGAAAAACTCCAAACATAATGAGTAAAATCATCAAGAATCACGAGATAATACTTAAAACCAGATACACTTTTATTGGTGATGTCCAGAGATCACAATGAAGTAATTCAAAAGGAAAAGTACTAGAGGATTGAGAGGAACTAGAGGGAAGGCGAACATGTTTGCCCAATTGACATGACTGACACATAGAAGAATTATGATAATCTCTATTACAAGATATTGAAAATTCACTAAGAAGTGTGGATAACACATTTTTATTGGGACGGCCGAGACGTTGGTGCCACAGATCAATAGAGGCCAGCATAGATGTTGGAGGAGCAGCGACCGGAGCACCATGGAGAGAATATAAATCACCAGAACTATTGAATCAAGCGATCTTGGCCTTGGTCGGGTAGTCCTTCACAGACAAACCAAAGGGGTCAAACTCAACAGAAACATGATTATCAGTTGTGATTTGGCGAACAGAAATCAGATTTTTAATAAGAGCAGGAGCTACAAGAACATCACGAAGAAGCAAAGGCTTGGTTGGGGATTGGATTTGAGCCTGACCGACACAGTAAATAGGAATAGAGGATCCATCACCGAGAGTAATGAAGGGAAAAGGCGAAGGTGTGCAAGCGATGCAGACATATGACGAGAAGCACCAGAATCGAAAATCCAATCCGTACTTGAGTTCCCTTGTGCAGCAAAGTTTTTCATGGCTTGTAGAAAAGCAGCTTGGTCCCAGCTCGGAGTCGAAGTAGAGGCCGGTGTAGTCATGGGAGCTTGCGGGTGTGGTGGCGTCGGTAGTAGGGCCGACATCGGCGTAAAGGGAGAGGCACCATCATTGTACTACTGCATGTAGGGGGC
This sequence comes from Aegilops bicornis, assembly GCA_021605145.1. NCBI lineage: Eukaryota > Viridiplantae > Streptophyta > Magnoliopsida > Poales > Poaceae > Aegilops > Aegilops bicornis. The sequence goes on along the minus strand of CM038670.1, from coordinate 766,646,818 downwards.
GATGGGGCATCATAGGATGCATAAGTACTGGTGTTGTAGATCGGTGGCGCGTAGGCGGGAGCAGCGTGGTACGCGGCCGTTGGCTGTTGGGGCGCGAGGACGGGCGCGCCGGTGTGAGGGCGAGCACCGGGCTGCCATATGGCATAGGGGCGGACCAGGGCATAGGCCACGCCTGGACTAGCCCTGTCCATGGATCGGGAGATAGGCGTCATCCGGGCGGCGGTGGTGGTGCAGTTGATGAAGCTGGGGGCGGTGGTGGTGCAGTTGGTGGAGCCGGGCGGGAGCGGGCGCCGTGCGGAACTGCGGCGGCCTAGGGTTTTTGCCCCGGTAGTTGGGACTTGGACGCCAGCCGGATGGTTGAGGAGGTGCTGTTGGTGGAGGTGGCGGTGGCGGCGTCGACGCAGGCGGGCGAGGAGAAGCAGTGAAGACCTGAGGACGGGAGTCCTTCATAGTTAGGGCACGATCGGCCCATTGAAGCATCGAGCGTACCTCTGGGAAGGAGGGACGCGGACTCATCATAGGGATGAAGGAGGCCTGGTTCTCGAACCGCTCGCTGAGGCCGATGAGGAGGACGTTGATGAGCTGGCGATCATCGATTGGATCACCAAGTTCGCGGAGTTCATCCGCGATCGCCTTGAGGCGTTGGCAGTAGACGCCGACTGGTAAATCACCTTGCACCGTATTCTGAAGCCCGGTGTGGAGATTGTTGGCACGAGCGTCGACGTTGTCCTGGAAGAGCTGACGAAGGGCCGCCCATAGATCGGCGGCGGAGGCACCGTCACAGTGGACGAGATTGAAGATCTCTGTGGAGACTCGCATGTAGATCCATTGAACAATGGCGAGATCATCCTTGACCTATTACGGATCATGAAGTTGAGGAAGAGAGTCGTCGGCAACGTGAGAGCGGAGATTGCATCGCCCAAGGTGGACGTCGAAGAGGTGACGCTAATGGTAGTAGTCGTGAGCAGCAAGGTCTAGGATTATGAGGATGTAGGGGCTAATATCGGAGATGGTGTCGGTGAAGGAGATGGAAGGGGGTATTTGTGGGGTTAAAGCTAGAGTAGAGGTAGAGGCGGAGGAGGCCGTGGCCGCGGCGACCTTGGCGGCGCGCCGCTCGAAGTAGCCGGGCGGCAGCGGCAGTGGCGGGGCTGGTGGGTTAACCATACCCTAGGATCGAAAGTCTGATATCATGTAAAGTTATATTGAATAATTGTTGATGCAATATTGTGCCAGTACAAGAGGTATATATAAAAACCAAGCCGCACCTGACCTAGCCCTATTACAAACCAAGTAGGAGTCCTAATCTTATTACAAGTTGTATTCTAACAGTCATCTACGCGCTCAAGCGACAGGGGTGCACCCTCTACGGCTTCGGCGGCTGATCTGCTGTTGCTGCTCCGTCCAGTCTCTTCCAGCTGCTGTTCCATCTGCCGGAGTGCCCGTGTTGTTCCGTCGTTCTGTGTAGGAGTGGTCGCCATGAATATGAATCAAGGAAAAAGATAGCGCGCTACAGTAAAATAGTGCCAATCTTAAAGTATATTATTAGCGTGCTACAGCATGCTATTAGCGAGAGGTTGTACTCTGATACATTTAGCGAGCCAATTCTCACTACGCTATAGCGTGTTATTTTTTTCAGTGATATGAATGCAATGAAATCAGAGTTCTTGCGATATTATCTTGGATGCATCTCTCCATATGTTTCTGTAAGCTTAAATTGATTAGGAGATAATGTACTAGGTGAGGTAAATATCGGAAATTCATGAACCAATCTCTGAGCAAACATTACAATAAACTGCTACAGGTGAAAATGATATTTGGGCTTACAGAAACACAGCCTTTGCTGTTTGTGAAATTCAGCAACGTAGAATTTCGTGTGCGTGTTCGCTGAATGGGCACCAAAATGTCTGTCTCTACCACGCAGTGCGCTGAGGTCAAAAACTCAAAATGAGTAGGGGCGTACTGATCTGATGCGGAGTTGTGTTTCTGTTTTTTTATTTTTGTCACGATCCCAGTACAGAGATCGAACAGATAGATAAATCAACACCAATATTCGGTACAGATTCAGAGGATACAAGGGGATTTGGGATGAGAAATTAGCAAAGAGGAGATGAGATACAGTAGCAGCCGGGGGAGAGGAACGAGATCAGAAGACGAGAAGGTTGAAGACGATTCATTCATTCGCTGCCCCCTCCTGTGATCCTTGGGTTGCATATGTAGCTCCTGTTGTGCGTGACCTAGCTTCCAATGACCAGCCCATCTCGTAGCCCAGGCCCATGTTACAAACATACAGTGACAGCCCATACTGGGGGTGTTACATTCTCCACTCTTTGAAATTCGGCTTGCCCTCAAGCCGATGATGATCAAACTGGATACATGAATACATGAGTATCTCCAATCTCATCCAGCCAAAGAGCCAACCCTCCGGGGTCATAGGGTAGTATCAAGTGCTTGCAAATGGTCAGATCGGAGGAACAAAACTTGACTTCGTTGCCAAAAGGAGCTGCAATTGAAGAGTGGATCGTCTTGTCGACACACATGATACATCTGAACCAACTAGTGTCATTGACAGCAAGCAGGCAAGTGCAAGATTTGGACTCTCCATTGACCAGATCCCTAGAGCAAATGATTAATAAAAGACAGCAAAAACACTCACGCCCATAACTTGTGTGGTGGTGTACTCTTTCTTTTGCTTGCGGCCATGACCAGAAAGAACCAAGCAGCTGGTTTGTAAGTTGGAGATGTTGCAACAACCTGACTGCAGTTCCTGTGATGCCTTGAGGTGGACGATTCATATCATAATTGAGCCATCCTATGAACATCCACACTTGCATCGGCACCTGCTTATACATTGTGATACGAGGTATCCACTCCCGAATTGATCTTGTGTCAGACCGGAACCACCACAGACACAATGAGCATTTGATCCCAGGGAAATATGTCTCAATTCTGCTGGTCTGGAGAACTACCAGGAACTGAAAGGGCAAGTGGCCAGCTGAACCTCCTTGAGAAAACTTTAATGTTGCGCCACAAATTGTGATTGCATGCGGATCATACCTGCTGTAGAAGCGGCGTGTAGAGAATAATCAGGTGGCCCCGCAGTAGAGAAGTATAATTCTAGCAAGCCTCGAGCAATATTTTTCAGACAAAGCATCATGTAATTCTCAGCTTGCTGTATTTTACAGGGGCAACACTTTGGAAACCAGCATAGTTAAGATGGTAGCATCATGATCATGTGTCCCCAATAATCACGTTGGATATGACAACCCAGGCCACAATAATCTGCAAAGAAGAGCATGCTTATGTGCAAGACGTTGACAATAGATGATACCCAAGTTCCAAGGATAAATTGTACAAGAACAGCGTCCCATTGCCTTTCAGAAAAATGTGCCCTCTTGTACGTGCAAGTCAGCTCACCAAAACTGCCCATCAAACCATGAGTCTCCGTTCAGGGGCGGAGACAGGCCTATGGCAAGTAGGGCTATAGCCCTAGGCCTAGGAACAATGGCCTTTGTAATTTCTTCTTAAAAAGTATGAAAAAATCATCAAAGTGCATCATTCAAGGTACTTAGCCCTAGGCGTAATCCGATGCTAGCTCCGCCTCTGTCTCCATTGAACTAGCACACTCACTCTGTCTTCCGATGAAAAGGCAAGTTAGAGGAATAAACTGTGGAATTTCAGGATCCCATGGTTTGACATCAGTTTGTTCATTAAACTCCTTTAGACCACTCTCCCTATAACAGAAATCGTTTCCTGACAGCAACAACAAAGTACATGTTTGTGGTGGCCGCCACGGCGGCTGGCCGACTCCCATGTCAGAGAGCTCCACTTGTGAATATGGTGGCCATGGTTGGGATGCAACCACCTTCGTCGACAGGGAACATAGTAACACTGCACACACTTGGGACAACTTCATAAGCACCAAGTGAGTGTCCTCGAAACAGATGAGATACCCTCCAGGGGGCTGGTTCCTTGGGGTGGTAGAAGAATCGCCAACAATAGTAATGCCGTCAGAGGGCACCACTCTGAGCAAGGTGATATTTGTGATGGTGGCGAGCAAAAGTTGTGTGGAAACCTCAAGGCCACTTTCCCCAATTTCAATTGGTGGCCATGATGGCAGCATGGCACCATTGCCCTGAATCTGTTCTTGCACCAGGGGAGGCCATGGTGGTTTTGGTGGGGTGATGCCTTGGTGGTCGCCGAACAACAGTAGTGAAAGCATGGTGTTGGGGTGCGGGCACGCAGCGCCCTCTCTGTTGAGTTGCAGCCAAGCTTCGGAGTTAATATCAACATGCTGCGGCTTCTCATCATGAAGATGATCTGTAGTGACCTCATCGGCATCCACACGCACCAAAAGTGTTGAAGGGACAGAGTGGATGTTGCCGAGCCATGCGGTGGTTGAGGTAGATGCACCCAGCGTGACCCCATGTGTCACCTTGTTGGCATCGTCACCGGTGCATTCCGTCGAACACCTTTTGGGCGTCCGTGTATCCAGCTCAGAGACCGGCATAGTCTCTGCTGTTGTTGCAACTGCCGAAAACATGCCTGTAGGGGGCGGCTGGGTGGTGAGCAGGGGTGGTCCGTCGTTGACTAGGCGTACGAACGGGGTTGACGTGGTCGCCCGCGGTGACGGACTGACGGGTGGCGGCGGAACCTGCTGGCCTTGAGTTGGCCGTGGCTCGATGTTGAGAGAAGCGGCCGAGCCCTTGGCAGCCACACTCCGCGACGCTGTGGCGGAGGTCGCGCCCGGTGAGGCAGCTCGAAGCGCGTCACCAGATCGTACTGGGTGAGCCCGATCTGTTTCCCCAAACACTTGATGCCTTGAGAAACCTGCTCGTTGAACGCGAGCTGCGCCACGAATAGCTTGTTGGCAACAGCCTACTGTTCGTCGAAGCGGTTCAGCAACTGTTCCATGAGCTTGGTGAGATTTCCCGTGCTCTCTTCCATGGCGGATAGAAAGTGGCGAGTTAGGGCGGATAGTTGGGACGGCGCTGACGCGATTGTTGCCGAGGATCGAACCCCGCTACGGATTTTGAGCGGCCTCTCCGAAGAAGCCACACCGGACGCAATGGATGTTACCGATCGAGCGGACGAACAAATCACGGGGCAGCGAAATTTTTGGGTGGATCAACCTTGCTCTGATTATCGAATTGTCACGACCCCAGTACAGAGATCGAACAGATAGATAAATCAACACCAATATTCGATTTCAGAGGATACAAGGGGATTTGGGATGAGAAATTAGCAAAGAGGAGATGAGATACAGTAGCAGCCGGGGCAGAGGAACGAGAGCAGAGGACGAGAAGGTTGAACACGATTCATTCATTCGCTGCCCCCTCCTGTGATCCTTGGGTTGCATATGTAGCTCCTGTTGTGCGTGACCTAGCTCCCAATGATCAGCCCATCTCGTAGCCCAGGCCCATGTTATAAACATACAGTGACAGCCCATACTGGGGTGTCACAATTTTGTACATGCAGGAACGTTCTCTGAATTAAAGTGTGTGTTTTCATCAGTCATACTGAATACTGACCTGTGTTTTTTAGTTTGCTTTTTGTTTCAGATCTGTGTTCTGAAACTCTGGAAACGTGAGTTTGAAGTAGTTAAATAGCATGGTGTCCGCTCTTGACTTTTTCGCCTCTATCGATCTCCTTCCTCTTGCCAACTAGTATGCTGTGACTGTTGGTGTGTGTGTGCGCGCGCGCGCGGCAGTGTGGGGCCTTATATAGTGTTGGACAATATGGACATTTGACCTAGATGACTCACGATCTTGCCGATGGAGTATGCATAGTGTTTCACTATTTTTGCAGCAAATCGAATGGCCACCATTTCTAGTTGAGTGTTCTCTAGCCAATTCCTGCCATGGTATTCAATTTTCTGGAAGAAAATGGGGCTGTATTTTCTTACTGTCACAAACTAGCCTCTAATGGTGCACCCCAAAAGAAAATCTTGGATCTTAAACCGGTCAGACAAGCACATGCTACTCATATTTTGTTGAAAATGAAACAGACACTTCCTTATGAGGCTGCCTGTGTTGATATAAAAAGAAAACTGAATGCGGTTTTGATGCAATGATGCCAACCAGTTAAAATGTAATCTCAAATTGTTGGAGAAAGGTACAATTGAACACTCCCCTCACATGTGGCTATTTCAAACCTAAATCCCGACCAAAGTGTGCTACAAGTGCTCAGTTGTGTCCGATGGGCCTTGAACTCAAGAATCTTGACTCTGATACATGTGCGGTCTTTTACACATATGGCTAGCTTTGTTATATTTGTAGTTGTCTTCTCTTTCATTTCATAACTTGTGTAACCGGGCGGTAGGTCTGGTTAGCAATCTCAACCTTTAGTGTTGATATATGCAAACATTTCATAACTTGTGTTTGTAAGAACGTCACATGTGAGGAATGAATTGTCACAGGCTCACAGCGTAAATGCGCTCGTGTTTGGAGTAGTTGTGCGTGTGAGTGTGACATTGATAAAAGATAAATGGTTCCAGCAACCGCACCTTGCAGAACCAACCATTTATATACCACTAGGGGTCGAGTGCATCCACTATATGCATCACGAGTCATTTCAACATTCTTTTCTATTACACTAGCCGCCGGTAGAAAAAAAATGTAAGGGAAAACAGTTCATTACGACCACCTATCAAGTGTGCTGCCTATATTCTTCAGTCACTTGAGGGTCAACAATAGCAAAAATAATGCAAAACAGCACAAAAATAGATCAGGTTACAGCTTAAGAGTAGGAGACATCGGGAAACAAACAATCAATATCAAATGGAAACAAGAAACTCCGTAGTGGAATTGATGAACATCTTCACTGCTTCTGTGTTGCATTACTTCAGGAAGACAGAAATGAACAGGGCGTGCCTCATTGTTTGCTGCTTGTGAAATTCGCTGACGTAGAATTGTGTGTGTGTGTTTTTTGCTGAATGGGCACTACAATTTCTGTCTCTACCACACAGCGCGCTGAGGTCAAAATGAGTAGGGGATACTGATCTGATGCAGAGTTGCGTTTCTATTTGGTTATGCAGAAACAATCTCTGAATTTAAGTAGTGTGTTTTTTCATCAGTCATACTGATCTGTGTTCTGAAACTCTGGAGACGTGAGTTTGAAGTAATAAAATAGCATCTCAATTTTAGATTCAGTCAAATTAATGGCTATACAATTACCTTTTTGGTCAACAAAAAGTTATCTGTGATGTTCGTGTGATTTTCCATCCTGGATCAAGTGAGCTCCAGAGCAACAACTTTAACTTGTTCTTCAGTCGCAAAAATAAAATAAAATAAAATCTCACAATCATCTTATGCTACTTTGTCCCCTTGCCCTCCTCCAGCTTCAATGAGTTGGCTAGCATTTGGATTTTGATTTTGTTTAATAATTCCTCCGTTTCTAAATATTTATCTTTCTAGATATTTGAACAGATGACTACATACGAAGCAAAATGAGTGAATCTACACTGTAAAATATGTCTATATATATCCGTATGTGGTAGTCCATTTGTTGAAATCTCTAAAAAGACAAATATTTAGGAACGGAGGGAGTATATATTAAAGTGAGATTTCTCAACCCCCGCAAATAAATATACAAAATATATTTGGATCCATGCAAGGAAAGGCCAAATTAAAGTCAAATTAACACACTATCGTGGATCAGGCATGGCCATGGCGGCCACAGAACTTGGACATGGCGGCCACCTGCTGCTGCCCGGACAACATCAGACGAGGAAAATGCATAGTGCGGCAATGGTGGCCGCTTTCCACTTTTTCGCCTCTATCGATCTCCTTCCTCTTGCCAACCATGGCTTCTTTTTCGGTAGAACTATTGTGCTTGTTAAACACAATATTGTGAGGCTGTTGGGCCGAATAACCCATATATCACGTTGGAGTAGTTAGGTGTTGTATCTCCTTCTATCTCCTGTTTATATCTCCTGTAATATCTCTTGTTGGTTAAATAAGACTCTGCCAACTCTTGTAACCCAAGTCATCTATCAATATATGCCGATGCGGCTCCCTGTTGGGAGTAGGAACGCTTACCAAAACTTTACATGGTCTATAGAGCAACCTCTTCCGCCACATCTAGTTTGATCTGCCTGCGCCAAGAGCCCTAGCCACCTTCCTCCTACCTGCGCCAAAACCCTAGCCCACTTTCCTTCCATTAGCCATGTCTTCTTCTTCCTCCGCCATCAACTCTAGCCTCAACTACAACACCTCCGAGCCACTTACCCGAACCAATTACATCCTATGGCGCGCACAGGCAAGATCACAGATCATGGGTGCTGGCCTCTTCGGCTACCTAGATCAAACCATTGAAGAACCACAAAAAACCCTTACCACCAAAAACGCCGAAGGGAAGGATCAGGTTGTTGTGAACCCTGCGTACTCCCAATGGCTCATCCAAGACCAACAGATTGTCGCCTACCTCCTCAGAAACCTATCCAAAGAAGTTCTTGTCCAGGTTGCCTCGCTTGAGAAATCACATGCGATATGGACTGCACTTGGGAACATGTTCTCGGCCATGTCTCTCTCACGCGCCAACAACATATGGGTCGCCCTCACCAACGCCCAGAAGGGCTCCCAGACGGCGGCTGCATACTTTGGTCACATGTGCGCCCTCTCCGACGAGCTTGCAGCGGCGGGCAAGACGATCGGCGAGGATGAACGGCTCTCCTTCATCATCGTCGGGTTGGACATGGAGTACCAGCCCATCATCTCGGCGCTCGACGCAAGAACAGAACCGGTCTCCGTCGACATCCTCTTCTCCATGGTGGCAAATTTCGATCAGCGTGTCGAGATGTTCCATGGTACAAACGCCGGATCCTTCAAATCATCGGCGAATGCTGCATCTCGTGGTTGCCAGGGAAACACCAAAAACTACCAAAACCAGCGGAGTGGTGGAGGTGGTGGTGGATCCCGTGGTGGTGGTGGCCAGTATGGAGGCGGCGGCTACAACCAGGGCGGTGGCGGCGGCTACCACCCAAACAACAGTGGTGGCGGCGGCGGCTACCACAGTGGTGGTGGTGGCGACTACTACCAGGGCAACCCTCGCGGTGGAAACAACAGCCCCCCCCCCCCCTCCCGGCAACAACAATCGGGGGCGCAATTTCCAGGGTTACAAGGGGTATGAAGGGAAGTGCCAAATCTATAAAAAACAAACCACATAGCTAAAGATTGTGATTGGCGCTACGCTGATGACAATTCTCAAAAGAAAAAGGTTGCAGCCGCTGCTGATATGTCATATGGTGTAGATACAAATTGGTATATGGATACAGGTGCCACAAACCATATCACTGGAGAACTGGACAAGCTGACGGTGCATGAAAAGTACCGTGGCAATGATCAAATCTGCACAGCTGCAAATGGTCCAGGTATGGAAATTAGTCACATTGCAAAATCAATCATTGAAACCCCACACACAAATTTGAACTTAATGACATCTTGCATGTTCCTAATGCTGCCAAGAATCTCCTATCTGTCCATCGCATTGCTCTTGATAATAATGTGTTTCTAGAGTTTCACCCTTTCTTCTTTTTGATCAAGGATCGGGTCACGAAGAGGGTTCTTCATAGGGGTATTTGTGTGCAAGGGCTCTACTCGTTGCTTCCCAAGTACTGCAAATTCAATAAACAAGTCTATGGTGCCATCAAGCTTTCTGCTGAGTGGTGGCATAGTCGACTAGGTCATCCATCCTTTACTATTGTTCATCAAATTCTTAGTAGGAATAAACTCCCAGTTGTTGGTGAGAGAAATTTAAAAACTATTTGTGATTCATGTCAAAAAGCAAAAAATCATTAACTACCATATCCTATCTCTACTAGTGTGTCTACAAAACCCTTGCAACTTATTTTCTCTGATGTTTGGGGCCCAGCATCCACTTCTGTTGGTAGATATTCTTATTATGTGAGCTTCATTGATGATTGTAGCAAATATACTTGGATATATCTTCTTAAAAAGCGTTCAGGTGTGTTTCAAGTTTTTCACAACTTTCAAGCTCTCGTTGAACGCAAGTTTGATTGCAAAATCCTTGCCATGCAATCAGACTGGGGTGGTGAGTATGAAAAATTGAATTCTTTCTTTCAACAAATAGGCATATCTCACCATGTGTCATGCCCTCACGCACACCAACAAAATGGCTTTGCTGAACGTAAACATAGGCATGTTGTTGAAGTAGGATTAGCTCTTCTGGCTAATGCCTCTATGCCCCTAAAATTTTGGGATGAAGCTTTTCTTACCGCCGTTCACCTCATTAATATGTGTCCAAGTCGAACTATTTCCAATGAAACACCCATTGAACGCCTCTTGCATGTCATCCCAGATTATCAAACTCTTAGGGTGTTTGGTTGTGCCTGTTGGCCCAATCTTCGTCCCTACAAATCTCGCAAACTTAGCTTTTGCTCCAAACAGTGTGTCTTTCTTGGTTATAGTGCTCAACACAAAGGTGTAAAATGTCTTGATGTATCCACCGGACGTGTGTACATCTCTCGTGATGTCGTGTTTGACAAAACCCAATTTCCCTTTGAAAAACTCCATCCCAACGCCGGAGCTCTTCTCAAGAAGGAAATCCTTCTTCTTCCTTCTCATCTTCTTGGCCATAATACTGTGGGTGTTACTAATGATGATTCCATATTGACTAATTCCTCTCTGGGTCCATATGAGTTTTCTGCTACAGGATTAAACAGTGCAGCAAATGGCATGGAGAATGGTGCAAATTTTTCTGAAAATCTTGTGCAGCACGCCCCTAATTTGGATGCAGCAGATCCGGCCGAATCTCCCTCGGGATCGGCACCGCAGACTGCTCCCGAATCTGCCCCGGGATCGCTGCGCCGGTCTGGGCCTGTATCTGCTTCGGGATCGGCGGCCCGTACCACGGCAGACACGTGTGCATCGCGCCAACCACCGCCAGGGGACAACCCGATCGGCCGGGACCCACCCTCCGGGCGTTACGCGCCGTCTCTGCGCGTCTACGCCAGGCGACAGCCCGCCCCTGTGCCAGGCGGGACCGGCGCTCCACCCGAGTCTCCCCTTGGATCCTTCTGTGGCATGTTCTTCTTCAACACCCTCTGGTTCTGCCACAGAGGATCCGACCGCGACAACTGCCTCGGGATCGCCTCGGTCAGCTGCAGATCCAGTCAGTTCGCCTGTTTAGGAGGATTCTGCTGCCTCTGGATCTTCTGTGCCGCCGCAGCTACCTCGTACACGACTCCGAACAGGCACAATTTCTTCTGTTAATTACAAAACTAAATATGGTTTGGTTGTAACTGATACATCTACAGGAGAACCTCGCACTGTTCATGAGGCCCTTGCTGACCCCAAATGGAAACATGCCATGGATGAGGAGTTTAGTGCCCTTCAGAAAAATCGTACATGGCACCTTGTTCCTTCCTCTCCGGGTACAAACCTTATTGATTGCAAGTGGGTATTTCGCATCAAACGGAGATCAGACGGTACCATTGATCGTTATAAAGCACGTCTTGTTGCCAAAGGATTCAAACAGAGGTATGGACTTGACTATGAGGATACTTTCAGTCCCGTTGTTAAAGCAGCAACTATTCGCCTGATTCTCTCTATTGTTGTTTCTCGTAGTTGGTGCCTTCGTCAACTAGATGTTCAGAATGCGTTTCTTCATGGTGTTCTGGAAGAGGAAGTATATATGAAACAACCTCATGGGTTTGAAGATCCAAACAGGCCATTCCATGTCTGCAGACTTGACAAGTCACTTTATGGACTGAAACAGGCCCCACGAGCATGGTACTCTCACTTGAGCTCCAAATTGCAAAGTCTTGGTTTTGTTCCTTCCAAGTCTGATACTTCTCTGTTCATTTATCGCCGCTCCAACACAACTATTTTTGTGCTTATCTATGTTGATGATATTATTGTCACTAGTTCCTCCAATGAGGCAGTTACAGCTCTCTTGCAAGATTTACAATCAGATTTTGCTCTAAAAGATCTTGGTGACTTGCATTTTTTTCCTTGGTATTGAAGTCAAGCAAAACCAGGAAGGTGGTCTTCATCTCTCTCAGGAGAAATATGCCACTGATCTTTTGAGCAAGGCAGGATTGCAGGGCTGTAAACCATCACCAACTCCACTCTCCAGTTCAAAAAGGTTGTCTCTCACAGAGGGTGTGCCTTTGGGTCAAGAGGATGGTACTAAATACAGGAGTCTGGTAGGAGCACTTTAGTACTTGACACTTACGAGGCCTGATATTTGTTTTGCTGTAAATAAAGTGTGTCAGTATCTTCATGCACCTACTTCTGCTCATTGGACTGCTGCTAAGTGCATACTGAGATATGTGAAGAACACACTAAACATTGGACTAACTTTCACCAAGTCAGCCTCTACACGTGTTGGGAGTAGGAACGCTTACCAAAACTTTACAATGCTGAGACTGTTGGTGTGTGTGTGTGCGGCAGTGTGGGGCCTTATATGTGCCAATTTGGACTTCTGACTTAGATGACTCGTAATCTAGCCGATGGAGTATGCATAGCGTTTCACTGTTTTTGCAGCAAAGCGAATGCCGGGCATTTCTAGTTGAGTGTCCTTTTTTCTGTGAGCTTTGTTATATTGGTAGTTGTCTTCTCTTTCATTTCGTATCTTGTGTTTGCAAGAACATGACATGTGAGGAATGAATTGTGACAGGCTCACAACGTAAAGGCACTCGTGTTTGGAGTAGTTGAGTGTGTGTGTGTGTGTGTGTGTGTGTGTGTGTGTGTGTGACATTGATAAACGATAAATGGTTTCAGCAACCGCACCTTGCAGAACCAACTAGTTATATATACCACTAGTGATCGGGTGCATACACTATATGCATCACCAGTCATTTCAGCATCCTTCTCTCTTACACTAGCCGCCAGTAGAAAAAATCCAAGGAAAAACAATTCGTTACGACCACCGATCAAGTGTTCTGCCTCCATTCTTTATTCACCGAGGCTCGACACTTTCGTCATCAATTATTAGCAAAAATAATGGAAAACAACACAAAAAATGGATCAGGTTATAAATTAAGAGCTTAAGAATAGGAGACATTGGGAAAGGAACAATCAATATGAAATGGAAACAAGAAACTTCCTAGTGCAAAGCCTTATACCATGCCGCCTTCGACCAATGTACATGCATGAGGACCTTAGCGACACGGTGTGACCTACCGGGAGAGCACATTACCTTTGTCTGTCATTTCCTCATCAACATTCTCCTGCTACTCGGGTGCATGTTCTGTATCTGTGTTTTCTCATAACGGAAGACTTAGCGCAGCATTTCAATGATAGCTATGAAAGCATTCACGTTGGTGAGATGGTGGCCGAGGGCATGGAGACAGGGGCAGCCACTGAACTCTAAAGAAAGTGCAAGGTTTTCGTTCTGGCCTGTAGAGCCCATTTATCTCTTAGTGACCCTTTTTTTTATAGGATCCTCAAGCAAATGATAGTATCATCATTTGCCCGTTTATTTTGTGGGATTGCTATGTTGAGAAGCATGTCTTCAACTTAGTGTATGCATTGCCCTCTACAACGTTTGTTGTCGTACCTATCGTTGCTCATACAGTAAATTATCTGTATTATCCCATGTTCTTAATGCATCTGGCTTGAATTAGGGGGACCGGAAGTTCAATTTCTGCCCATTATGATTTTACAGTACAAACAAAAATGCTATATATGTCTGCATCGTTTGTGTGTCAATTTTCTAACATGGTGACCAAATTTTACGTTTTCCGCCATCTATTTAGATGTTTGTATAGTTTTCAGAATAAAAAATACCATTTATTTTAGAGGTTTCGATTGGGATCTTACGTACTTTTTAACTAGTGTATTAGGACTTGAGTCTTCATTGGGATCATGGTTTTGATTTTATTAATTTGGTACATACTGATAAAATTATCTATCGGCCAAAATATTCAGCAATTGCAGTAGTACAGAAAAATTCAAGTTAGTTTATAAAACATAATATTATTTAGATCTAAATCAAATTCAAAAGGAAATTCCAGTCCTTTGACCGGAATCAAAACTGAAATCACTAAATTCCGGTCATTTGGATGCTTTTGCACGGTTTGGATTGTGCTCCTTTCCTGCCGTCTAACGTCTTCTAAAGTGTTGATCACTTCAAGAGAACCGGCAAGTATTGTTGTCCGACCGTCATGGTTTCCGGCGTAAATTTGTAGCTTCCCTGGTGTCTGGCTTGGGAGCAAGTTCCCAGGTCGTTGTATGAAAGCATGGATGGGTTTTTCATCAAGCGGGCATCTCAGGCTATCAAAACAGAGGGATTACAATAGAAGGATATTATTATTCAGTGCAATGGGAAATATGTTGCGACAGTTTGCAGTTGTTCAAAATATTGGCGGAGGATGTTGGAGAAATGGTGGAGGTTATTTTTGCTGATGGCGGCTTCAATGTTTCTCTATGTGGAGACTTTTTTTTTCGAAAAGGGGGTTTACCCCAGCCTCTGCATCAGAAAGATGCATACGGCTCATATTATTAAAAGGAAATCCAGCAACAAAGTCTCCAAGTATCGAGGTGCGAACAGAAACAAAAGCTCATAAGAGCTAAAACCCAAAGCCACAACCGGCTGGCAAATAAAATAGGAGCACTACATGCCTATCCTATTACATGACCGCCATCCAAACCGGTTGAAAATATCCCGAGCTACCATCTCCCATCGGGTAGACGCAGTAACCAAACGCTCTCTGGCCTCCGTCGGAGTGAGTAGCGACCACATATGGATGAACGCCGTGGCCCTGAAGATAACCTGCAAAAAGTGAATGTTTGTTGATCTGTTAAAAAACTAAATCATTTCTGCAGTTCCATACTGCCCAAAATAAAGCACAAACGCCAACAAGAATGTGTCTCGCAGTATCGGAATCAACCCCATCAAGCCATGTTCCAAATAACATGTTGATAGAGGTGGGCTGATTAATATTAAACGTAATATGAATCGACCGCCAAAGAATCTTAGCCAACGGACAATCAAGAAAGAGGTGTTTGATGTTTTCGTTATGATCGATGTGGAGACTCTTTTGGGGGAACTTCCATGAACGGTCTATATAACAATGTAATATTTACTACGAGTGCAAATTTTAGTGGTGGTTGATGTTTGTTAGATTTATTTGTGCCTTATTTATGTGGTCAATGGCGCATTACTCAAACATTTCTAAGAATGCAATTTAAAGAATCCACTGTAACACTAAAATGGTTCCTCAAGTCGTCTCCAGTTCATTATATCTCCATAATATCACAGACCACTTTTCAACCATGAAAGGAGATCTTGATATCACGGGCCACGAATTTTAAAACATCTACAATATGTCCAATATCATTTACGATTCATGAAGCCAAAAATCGCAAAATTGCCCAAAAGTCTTGGGACAGAGTTGAGAAGCATACAATTAAACTAGAGTGACTTCCACCTTTTACCCTCTATTTGTAAATATGTTACAGCGTTTACCCTGTTTATTTTAATCTTCCGATGTGGCTAGTAACCGGGATGCCAGCTTTGGAAGCGTAAATCAGCTAGGCATGTCCTCCTACCCACCTTGTCTCCCATGCTTTCATGCTTGCTGAGCCCATTTGCATTGCACTACCTCATATTTACTCCACTTACGTACCATATAATACCATGCATTTACCACAAAACATGCACTAAGACTCGGCATGTCCTATCCATCACCTCCACAAGGACCAAAGGTGCCCGTCCTAAAACTCACCTTAAGAAAGGGCTTTGACCGAAGGTTGTAGTGTGTTCACATTGACAGGAAAACAGGCGACCGTAGCATAATATTTCGTATCCCTGAGAGATGAAATGCACAGGGCGAAGCAACTAATTACAGTGAAATCTTCTCTATTGTGAAAACAAAACTGGGCAACCAACCGACCTCCTTTTCTCATCGCTTCCTTTTGGCTCCTGAGCTTCGCTTCGCTGTGGAACTAGAACTGGCTTTCTTTGCCGTAGAAGAACCCCGTTTGGCTCTAGCAGAACCTTCCTTCTTGACTGTACTTTTCTTCTTCTTGAAGTTGCGAAATCCCTTGCCGCTTTCCTGCAGGGAGCATGTAGTCAGATAGCAGTACCAACAATGCAGTGAGGGAATAAGGTTGTTCCCATTGGCCCATTGGCATCACGCTACTCTAAGAAAGCGCTGATTTTATCACTTCCAGGAAAGATTCTAGGATTGATTGAGCAATGTTTTTCTTAAACATTTCCATGGAACCCAAATAACACACACCATCACACACATTTGTGGTTTGTTTGAATCTCAAACAGGCTAAATTCTAGCCTTTGCTTAGCAAGGAGGAAAATACTTTTTCAAAGAAAACAAGCTTTGCTAAGCAAGTTTGTTCAATGCTCATAACTGCCCAAATATCCTTGCATGGAAAGGAGATCCAAATCAATTCTCCTCCTTCGGCAAGGGAGCAGCAAAAATCTCATGTAGTCTGGCTGCCAACATGTTTAGGTGTTAAATAATCTCGTGTAGAGATCATATCTACGGTAAGCATCCATCTGGTAATCTCCTCCCTACTTTTCTTACTCCAACAAGATTTACAAGTGAATCTGTATACCTTCAACTGAAAGTACCAAAATATTTAGCAAAGAAATTAATCTCAATTTTAAAAGTATTTTCAGCTTAGGTTTTCAGCACAGGAGCCAAAAAATCATCCCAGCCACACTGGGGTGCAGCTCAACTGATTTATCTTCTCTTAGCTTACCATGCTGAAGCTATAGAATAAATAACCTTACAGTAACCGTATTAAGATTGCAAATAAGTTCATTTCCTAGGGCTATTCTGAGATCAGGCAGAATGGCGGATAAATGGTTTTCATACATGAGCATAGAATAAACCAGGAGAAAGTAGATGCATCTTTGTTATTTTTCAGAATGGAGAAGCACTTTACCTTTTTGTATTGTTTATAGGCATCATGGCCAGTTAACTCCTGTCCGTTTTTAGAGACATAAACCTGCAGCAATAATAAAGTTAATGAAGCAAGTGATGAATGCATACCACTGAAACAGAAGTGGCTAGAAGGCCTTCATTTTGTCAAAAACTTGTTCAGGACATTAACAGCTCTCAGGCAGGTTCCAGGGGGCCTCCAGGCCCGGCATGAAGCACGCAGGGTAGCAATCAAACAAGCTCTTACAGAAAATTAACTGGAACTCTGAAAATTAAACGTTCTTACCTTCCTGCCATCCTCTCCAGTGAACCAATGGCCAGAGCCAGACTGACTTCCCCCAGCATGTACCCTTCTTTTGCCAAAATCTGTTGGGACAGAAGTCCTACTGTTGGGAGTCACCCACCGATCATTAGCACCACTACTCTGGCCAAACTGGCTCCTACTAAAAAGAAGCAAAATAACAGCAATTAGCAAATGACACTACCAAGAAATTAAAGCATGGATTATGATGTGTCTTACCTGTAGTTCAGATTTTCTTCTACACTGTACTCATTTCCCTCGGAAGTGCCAGCCCCAATGGGAACAAAGTGCTTTAATCTTTCACGGACCAGGTTCTGCACCATCTGATCACGGTGACAGAAATAATGCATGGCAGGTGGATGGTTGTCCGTCAGATTCTCTTCAAGTACAACTCCGGTTGAAGTGCTTTCATGCTGGAAACGTTCCCCAATTTCACTAACACAGCTGTATGGTCGTGAAACCTTGGAGCCAGAAATACTGTTGGTTTTTGTCTGCTGGGATGGCGTCGAGTCTTGGACAGATTTGAAATACTCGCTGCAGAAGTCGTCAAGAGCAGGTGTCGCCCAACTGTCCTTCATCATATCTGCACTCTTCTGGACAACAGTGCTCCCTTCAGATTTACTGTTTTGCTGCAATATAGGCTTCTTCTGCATATACTTGTGCATGGATTCCTGTCTCTTCTTGATAGGACTCATGGGCTTCTTTGGTTTACTTTGTTTCCTGTTATCATCTGAATCAGTGTCCGAATCAACAAAATAAATTTTCCTCAGTGGGCTTATTGTTATCTTAGGAAGTAGCTTCTTCGTGCAGCTTTCTTCTAGAGGTTTTGAAGCAACAGAATTTGACATTGGTGTAGATTTTGTTGTCTTTGCTTTGCTTGTTGATTGAGTCATCAGTACACTGCGGTTCAGAAGAGAGAATTTTGAATTGCTAGAAGTCCTGCAACTACCAACTGATGGTGTCATGCCTGCAAGTAGATAAGAGAAGATGACTTAATCATACAAGTGCTAAAGGTTCTCAAAGGAAAAACATAACAAAAACTTTATTGCCGATGTTGTCAATGCATGGATTAAAAACAGGGAGCTAAAGGAAAAGGATCGTGTCTGCATAAAATTTGTTTGAGCACACCACTATTTACTCCCTTTACTGACAACACAAACACACAATCTGCTCAGTACACTACAAAACAAATTCATTTTCTGGAACACAGCACCTCAATTTAAAATCTCTTGCTAACCTAACAGTTGAGAGAAAACACTTAATTTGTTTCGTCCATATCAGGATTTGCTCACAGGTGGTTGTTGATAATTTCATTTCAGAATGCTACAAGCTAAACAAAACACATTTTGAACAAAAAAATTGAGAACATTTCAGCATGAATAATTCAACTTTTTGCAGCCACGTTTCAGGGAAAAAGTTGGCACAGGGCATGTGAGCACCAAACGAAAACACTGCATATTATTAAGGTTCGTTCAACATACTCAGATGATTCAGTTCCAGCTACATCGCATAGAAAATAGTTGGTTCATCCACCTAATATCAGAATGCTGATACTATCACCAGAAAAATGAAGCAGGTCGATTCAGTCAGTTCAAGTGTCGTCTAAGCCACAATAGGCAAGAAACTTTGCTGTTTACATAATTTCTCTGAACTGCTTAGGCTAGGAAACGTTTTTTTTACTAGAGGCAGTTTGCTCTAGCAAATGAAGTGTGTTAAATAATGGCACTGAGCAAAACTGTGTTTACCGGCGTGCGTAAAAAATGGTGGAAAATAACTATGTACTGGAGCAAACTTTGCATGTATATTGGGCTAGCAGCTGCTTGTTGGGGCACTTTGCTGTCATGGATCAAAATTGCAATTGAAAGGATTTTAATTGTTGTTCATGAAGCAGACATAATATACGAAACTGCTTATTTCTCATTACGCGGAAAATGTCTGGTCTAGGAGGGAAACAGCAGATGATATTGCAAAATGAATCTGTGTGCAAGGCAGATTAGGTAAATTTCAGCTGTTTTTGTCGCCATACAGATCCAGAATGAATCAATTTTCAATACTTATACTAAAAATAACCAAAACTGATTCCATAATTTCTGAAGGCATGTTTAAATGCTACACTACCTGGGCACCTGTACAAAAATGCACAAAATTGTACAAATAAGATCAGCATTTCCAATGTCCATTCAATTTTTTCAAATACTAGAATACATAATGAATCCGCTTTGCATATTTCTATGGAAGATATTAAGCAATACATTCATTGATTTATGCAGGCATGTGGAGATAATAAATCGCAATTGCATGATTAGTAACAAACACCTCTTAAGGAAGGGAATTAAGCGGAAATTCCACAAATAGAGACAAGCGTTTCCCTCACCTCGTGGTGGCTCCTCGTCACTGAAACCTTCAATTTCGTCCTCGTAGCTCCCAATATCCCCAAGAGGTGCCGCTTTCCGGCTGAAATCTGGAGATGCTTCCGTAGCCAGGGGTGGTGCTGCCCTAGGAGGAGGGGGAGGGGGAGGAGGAGGCGCCATAGATCGCGGCGCGGGACCCCTCCGCAACCTCTTCAGACGGTTCGTCTCCGGCTGGGGAGGCAGGGGGTCCGAGTCAAGGGCTCCGCCGGCAACGAAGTTGTCGTCGTCGTCGATTCCGAGTGAGAACGAGGGCGCGTCGGGCGCCTCGTAACCCGGCGCAGGACCCCTCCGCAACCTCCTCAGTCGATTCGTCCCCGGCTGCGGAAGCAGGGGGTCCGGGTCCATGGTTCCGGCGGCAACGAAGTCGTCGTCGTCGATGCCGAGGGAGAACGAGGGCGCGTCGGGCGCCTCGTAGCGCGGCGCCTGCTCCTCCCGGCGGCCTCCAGCGGGGAGCTGGTGGGGTTCGCTGGCGCCCCCGTCGTCGTCGTCGTCCAACCCGAGCGAGAACGAGGGCGCGTCGGGCGCCTCGTAACGCCGCGGCTGCTCCTCCCGGCGGGCTCCAGCGGGGATCTGGGGCTCGCCGGCGCCCCCGTCGTCGTCGTCGAAGTCGAGGCCTAGCGAGAACGAGGGGGCGTCAGGCGCCTCGTACCGCCGCGCCACCCCCTCCGAGCGGCCCCCGGCAGAGATCCGAGGCTCGTCGTCGTCGTAGCACTCGAAATCGAGGCCCAGAGAGAAGGAAGGCGCGTCGGGCGCCTCGTACCCTGGCGCCTCCTCGCGCGGGTCGCCTCCGTCGTCGTCGTCGGCGTCGGCGGGGGTCGGGTCGTCGAAGCCGAGGCCGAGGGAGAACGAGGGGGCCGTGAAGTCCATGGCGACGACTCGGCGATGCTGGCTAGGGTTAGGGGATCGGGATTTGGGGGAATGGAGGGAGCGCAGGGGAGGTGGCCAGGTGGGATTTGGCGTTTCGGAGCAGGGTAGGATGGGGGCGACTGCGAGAGGCCGCAGGATGGAGATCTGGCGGCGGGGAGGTCGATTAAGAGGGCCACTCGGTGGCGGGAGAGCTTTGTTTCGTAAATTTCAGTGGAGGGAACCGTGGAAATTCGAACGGATCTCCGTGCTGCTCTCGACCTATTCGGCGGAAATTGGCCAGAATTCGTGTGAAATTTGTTGTGCGCCGTGCGTTTTCTACCTGCGTGGACTTGTGAATAAATTGTACAGTAAATGTGATTGCTATTTCCATGGTGCTGCACTTTTGATGTGACCAGAATTCTCTATGCATTTTTCATTCGACGGCAATCCGTTTGATATCTTCGACGCCGAGTGCAATCGACTTCATGTGAAATTTGTTGTGTGTTGTTGATATCCTATTGACATTCCATCCCCTGACTAGAAACCACATTGCCAATGGGCTGTTGAACGGGCAGGGCTTCGTTTCCCTTCTGGAGCAAATGATACTTGCTGCATTGAGTGGACTGGCATGTTTGAAACGCACGATTTCTAAAGAAAATTCCAAACCAAACTTACATGCAGAATGAAGAAAAATAATTCCCAGGCAGCTTAGCAAATGGAGCAAATTTGAAACCACAAAGGAAACAACCAAGTAAATGTTTGCATGTACACTAGTACAACGGGAGGGAGGCACCATCATCATTTCTGGCCTGGTACTAGTAACCAAAGCACGAGGCTGCTACGCAAAGAAAGATTGAATCATCATGTAGAAAAGACATACACAATACAGAGCTTGTCGATCCCTGTGTTTTTGTTAAAAAAGCAGTTCTCCCTTTTCTTTCCACATGCTGCTTTCCCCCCAGAATGTCGACCCTCGGACCGGAGACATGTTAAAAGATACATCAAGGAGCTACCATATGTGCCTTACAACCAAGCCCGCCTGACGGTATGTTTTTCTTGAATATGCCCGCGCAAATGAAAACTAAAACATGGCCCTTTTTGCTCACTTGCCTCTTTTCGAATCGTACGCCACACAAGCATCTGCAGCTGTTTTCATCTGCAAATGGGAAATGTACATGAATGTCACATCAAAGGATATCATTGTTACTGTCAGAATCATGTGGAGTAACACATTGTTCCAGTGATATACATATGCCTAAAACTTGACCATTACAGAACACAAGCACATGAGTGTTATAGCCTAATTGCCAGAAAAAAAAACAGCTCTGCATATATGATCATGTGCAAATAATAGTTAGTTCCACTAAAGTTGTTGTTCAATACCTGGATGACATTGATCACTTGTTTGAGTGCCCACCCAATTAGAGTTGAAATGAACATGAAGACAACGAGGGGACTTTCCTTCAGAATACCTCTGCACGTCTGTAGCATACAGGAATGCCAGATGCTAAGCAACATGCATGCTAATTGCTTCATTAGAGAAGACAGCTATAGAGATTATGTTATCTTACATTAAGCAAGCTTGTGGACTTCGCGTCAGCATAGAGAAACAGGATAATGTACAGAACCTATAAGTTGAAAATTTTGCATGTGAGAAGATGGAATAATTGGTGCTCGATGTGCAGATATGGCATTCCGATGGATATATAATGTTTGTTAAATCGGTTCCATGGGCATAACTGCAGATGCACAATGGGCTTGTTCATTGGGATGGCGTCACACAAATATGTCCTGTATTAAGCTGTTAAAACCCACACCTATCCATGCTACGCCCCATGTGTTACTCAGCTCAGTCAACCAAATAACATCCCAAAATGCACTCATGCTGTATTCCTTGATCTGTGTTCATCATTCAAGACATATTAAGCTGCAGATGCACAATGGGCTTGTTAAATCGGTTCCGATGGATATATAATGTTTGTTAAATCGGTTCCATGGGCATAACTGCAGATGCACAATGGGCTTGTTCATTGGGGTGGCGTCACACAAATATGTCCTGTATTAAGCTGTTAAAACCCACACCTATCCATGCTACGCCCCATGTGTTACTCAGCTCACTCAACCAAATAACATCCCAAAATGCGCTCATGTTGTATTCCTTGATTTGTGTTCATCATTCAAGCTGTTTCAAATGTGAACAACCATTTACCTCAGAAGCAACACAACAGAACGCCATGAACGGCCGATATCCATAATATAACTTCAAAAGCCCATTGCCTGTGTGCTTCACATCCTTGTGGCTAGTCTTACCTGATAGGAAAGAACTAGTAGAGAAATTTATATCATAAGATGGTTGGCAATTGACGCATAATTGAACTAGAGACAGAAAACGAAATATAGCAAACGAAGCTCTTGAACAATGAGCAAAAAATCTATGCACCATAAAACCATCACATAATACTTGCACAGTTAGCATAGTTGGTGTTTATAATTATTATCTTCCTTTTGGTGTCTTTAGAGACAGGATTAGGTACCTACTAGGAGAACAAAAGAGAAATCCGGCACGAGCTGTACAAATTGATAAGAGAAACTAACCTGTACATTTGAAACCAGTGGCTTGTGATGTCCAACCCAAGTAACAGTATGAAAACCAAGCCAGGTCTGAAAAGAAATTGTATACAGAGCACTTTCAAGGAACAATGTGGCATGTAAGTAAATTAAGACATGTATCAAGATTCAATATACAACGATCGAAGTGCTTTAAGGTCTAATTTTGTATACCTGTAAAACTGTGAGAGAAGCGCCAACAAGCAAGCAGTGCTAACCCTGAAGTAGATCAATATGAGAAATGAAACTAGTTCATGCTGCAGAATATTTGCACCTGGTGCATACATCATTAAATGATTTATTCAAGGAGTACCTATCTGTTACCATGTCCAACACAGCTCCAAATGTTGATGCTGATACATGCAATAGGATAAACATGTCAGGTAGTTTCAAAAACTTACCTATTATGTTATATATATATAGGGAAATTAAATAAGAACAAAAAATCTCATTCAAACAGGACATAAACAGATTTTCCTGTGATCATTAATTACCATCTACTTTTGCAAAGTTCACTGACATATAAATGCAAAGTTTCAACCTACAGAAAAGGCCACAAATCCCTCTTCGCTGTAGAAGGACAGACTACATTATGACGCTTGAACATAAAAGGGATGTGACTTGTTACCTTGATTGAACCTCCTGGCAAACCAACCATCCAAGCCATCACAGAAGAAGCTGGTATATTCCAAAAGTGTTAGAATCATAGAGACAAAGTAATTGCATAAGATCATTAACACAACTGATTTTAGATAAATTTATGACGCTTGCCTGAAGAAGTACAGGATAGCAAAGAGTGTTCTGTTGGTATAGCACTCAGCAAATGCAATGAAGTTTATGATGATCCTGAAATATCCTGCAGAATAACAGTAATCATATGTTAAAACATACACATTTAATCCACACGCCAGCAACAATTTGTATGTGGGAAAACATTGCACTCTTCCGTATATTCCATGGCATGCTTTTTTATGTTATCGAGTTTTTACTATTATCTGTTCCATGCTTCCTTTTGGTTGCTATTTTTTCTGTGCCATGCTACTTAGTGTAAAATGGTGAAGCTGGTGCAGGAAAATATGATACATCTATTCTAGATATAATAACTTAGATTAAAGAGGTAAGAATTCCAGTGGTGGCAAAGTGACAGTATCTCGAGTTGCAAATGACATAATAGAATCATCCAGCAAGTTAAACGTGGACTGGTGGAAGTTATATAATCGGCATAGTGATGATAATTCTTCTAACATAGCATTTGCACACTGGATATGGTCAACAGCACGGAGATATAGTGATATGCACACAAACCAAGCATCCGGAGGCTTACCAATGATGTTAGGGATGTACAGGTACACCGACAGCGTCTTTTTAGCTGGAGGCTGCGCCATTGAAGGTCAGAGGTGCCAACTGCTAGAAGACTGGCTGTTCCTCAATTGAAACGGGAGTCCTTCTCGAGATTCCTGCAAAATCATTACATCATTTCACAGAATTGTCGAACAATACTCTCTCACATGCAATGTCATAAGACATCTCCCGGTAACAAAACGCTACCGCCCCATGTTGACGTTGCCGGCCATAGCTACCTACTTAATTCGTTCACACCATCGTGTAACCCTCGTCTCGTTTCGATCGATCCAGATCGGGGCTCGCCCCTAATTCTCTGTTCGATTCGGTACGAACACAGGGCAAGGGCAACGTACCGCGGGGCCTCGAAGAAGCCGTGGTCACCAGCAGCGCCCGACCGCGTCGTCGCCGCCGCCGCTGGAGCACCGCCGTGCCGCAATCGATGCCGTCGGTGGGTGAGGGCCGCGCGGCGTGGGGCAGGACGGTGGACGGCAAGGTGGGGAGGGGCGGCGGTCCGGCGGCGCCACGGGAGGAGCGGCAGGTGTGCGGCGCGGCGGGAGGGGCAGGGGTGGGGTGGGGAGCGGCGGTGGGAGGAGCACGGTGGAAGCGGCGAGGTGGGGGGGCGAGGACTAGAGAGGGGACGGACGGACGCGGCTAAGGTCGTGACAGGCGGCTCGTTCTTTTTTCCTCTTTCTTTTTTGACCCTCGCTTTCTCTTTTCTTTTTCTATCAAGGGAACAATTCGCTTTGGTGAGATCTCAAATCTCAAAGTATGCTGTTATCCTTGCTTGTGCAAATTGCAGCTCTGAGTCTGTCACATCGCATCGCTTGACTAGTGTGCTGGGATGCAGCTAGAACCAGAATAAAGTGGCCACGGATGTTCTCCGGCGTGTGGAGCGCTCCCATCCGTTCTTTCCTTTGATGCCTCGCTGGACGGTGGGGCCTGTGGTGTTGAGCCTTGTGTTTTGTTGTAGACTTTTTATATTTTGATGAAGTCTGGATGATCTGTTTTTGTGATTAATGTTTGTGGTTTGAATTCCAACGTTAAAATAGTTATGTTTTGGTGAAGTAAACTTTTGTAGTTGTTTGAATCCTAAGGGCTCCTTTGATTCAAAGGATTTTCATTGGAATGTTGTAAGATTCAAATCCTTAGGAATTTTTCCTATGCTGGTTGTTTGATTCATAGGATTGAATCCTATAAAAAATTTTCTAAGGATTTATTTGTACTACTTTTCATAGGATTTCTAGCAACTACTCAAACCTCTTTGAAAGAATTCTTTATTTTTCCTATGATACGGTCAAACAAATCAACATCCTATAGGATGGGGATGAGCATGACATTTAAATTCTACGGTTTTTTCTTCTATTCTCACATTTTTACATCCCGCGAATCAAAGAGGCCCTAAATATGTAAGGGCCTCTTCAATCATGGCAATGCAACGAACATCAGAAATAAAAAAAAATTATCCAGGTCCGTAGACCACCTAACGACGACTACAAGCACTGAAGCGAGTCGAAGGCGCGCCGCCATCATCCGACCCTCCCTCGTCGAAGTCAGGCAAAACTTGTTGTAGTAGACAGTCGGGAAGTCGTCGTGCTAAGGCCCCATAAGACCAGCGCAACGAACAGCAACCGCCGCCGATGAAGAGTAATGTAGATCGGAAGGATCCAACCTGAAGAAACACAAACATAGACGAACTACGACCAGATCCGAGCAAATCCACTAAGGATAGATCTGCCGGAGACACACGCGCACCGACGATGCTAGACACACCACCGGAACGGGGGCTAGGCGGGGAAGACCTTATTCCATATTCAGGGAGCCACCGCCGTCTCGTCTTCCTGAACAGGACACAAACCCTAACAAAACTTAAAGTAACATCTAAAAACGGAGCCCTCTCGCCGGCAAGGGCCGGGATCCACCGCGCTACCATGGTCCTAAGGCCACTGGAGACGCGGCGGACTGACGGCGGTGCCAACGGGAGGCAAAGGAACCCTAGGCTTTTCTTGGGGATGAGGCTGCTCTCGAACACATGTAAGGGCCTCTTTGATTCAAAGGATCTTCATATGGATAGTGGAGAATTATAATCCTTAGGGAAAATTTTATGTTGGTTGTTTGTATCATAGGTTAAATCGTATAAGAATTTTTTTCCTAAGGAACCCATTGCACTATATTTCAAAAAGAATATTTGCATCCACTCTAGCCACATGTAAACAATACTTTGTCTCGAAAGTCTTCTTCTACACCTGAGCTCAAATGAGCTCGGGGTGAACTATAAATCAAAAAACTTTGAAAATAAGTTTAAAAACTGTATTTTTTATGGTAACTTTTTTTGAGGGAATGCCATTCAGCTATCTTTATTGAATTCAAAAACGGTTACCACTTTGACAAATGCTCTAAGAGCTTGCAAAATTTCATCATAAAATCGTATTATTGGAAGTCATAAAAAATCAGTGCTCCAAAATGATTTCGAAAGCAGTATTTTCGGAGTACCGATTTTTTTGGTCACGCCTTTCAGGAATGTGATTCCATGACAAATCTTTGCAAACACTCAAAACATTTGTCAATCCAGATTTTTTGAATTTATTAAAAAAATGATTTTATCATTCACCTGAGCTCATTTGATCTTGGGCTGAGAAACTTGTTGGGAATATGCCCTAGAGGCAATAATAAAATGGTTATTATTATATTTCCTTGTTCATGATAATTGTGTATTGTTCATGCTATAATTGTATTGACCAGAAACCGTAATACATGTGAAAATACATAGACCACAACATGTCCCTAGTGAGCCTCTGGTTGACTAGCTCGTTGATCAACAGATGGTCATGGTTTCCTGACTATGGACATTGGATGACATTGATAATGGGATCACATCATTAGGAGAATGATGTGATGGACAAGACCCAATCCTAAGCATAGCACAAGATCGTGTAGTTCGTTTGCTAAAGCTTTTCTAATGTCAAGTATCATTTCCTTAGACCATGAGATTGCGTAACTCCCGGATACCGTAGGAATGCTTTGGGTGTACCAAACGTCACAACGTAACTGGGTGGCTATAAAGGTGCACTACAGGTATCTCCAAAAGTGACTGTTGGGTTGGCATGAATCGAGACTGGGATTTGTCACTCCGTATGACAGAGAGGTATCTCCGGGCCCTCTCGGTAATGCATCATCGTAATGAGCTCAATGTGACTAAGTAGTTGGTCACGGGATCATGCATTACGAAACGAGTAAAGTGACTTGCTGGTAACGAGATTGAACGAGGTATTGGGATACCGATGATCGAATCTCGGGCAAGTAACGTACCGACTAACAAAGGGAATTGTATACGGGATTCTCTTGGATCCTTGACATCGTGGTTCATCCTATGAGATCATCGTGGAACATGTGGGAGCCAACAAGGGTATCCAGATCCTGTTGTTGGTTATTGGCCGGAGAGATGTCTCGGTCATGTCTGCATGATTCTCGAACCCGTAGGGTCTACACACTTAAGGTTCGATGACACTAGGGTTATAGGGAAAGTTTGTGTGTGGTTACTGTCGGTGTCAAAACCGGCGGATCTCGGGTAGGGGGTCCCGAACTGTGCGTCTAGGCGGATGGTAACATGAGACAAGGGACACGATGTTTTTACCCAGGTTTGGGCCCTCTCGATGGAGGTAAAACCCTACTCCTGCTTGATTAATATTGATGATATGGGTAGTACAAGAGTAGATCTACCATGAGATCAGAGAGGCTAAACCCTAGAAGCTAGCCTATGGTATGATTGTTGTTCGTCCTACGGACTAAAACCCTCCGGTTTATATAGGCACCGAAGAGGGTTAGGGTTACACAGAGTCGGTTACAATGGTAGGAGATCTACATATCTGTAAGTGCATCTAGTGCCCCTTAGTGATTTTGGTGTATTGAAGACTTATAGGTTAAGGGACTAATGTGTTTGTGAGTGTACACAGGTCTATAAGTCTGTGAGGAGTTTGATATTTACAGAGAAAGTCGACCCCTAAAAATGAAGTTCTTCGTTGAAGACTTTGATATTCAAGACTTTACGAAGACTTTGAAAGTGAAGAAATTGGTGTGACCTTGAAGACTTGATATTCATTTGAGGAACATGAAGCGTGAAGACTTTTGTTTTCGTAGTTTCGTTTTCTCTTTCTTGAGTCATAGGAAACACCGTACTGTTAAAGTGGGTCGAGGAAATATACTAAGGAAAAATTTCCATGTGATGCTCAACCCAAAATCCTACACCTACCAATCCCTTCAAGTGAAGCCTTTGGAAATCTCATACAGTTCAGTCAATTTCTTGATGTGATACGAAGTTCTTACATTATTGAGAATTTGTTCGACCGAGGAGTTAGGAATTTGCCGGTGTGGATTGCCTACGGTGAGGAACATGATAGCCCCGAGGAATTTGAGATTCAAATTTCCGACCGTTCTTGTCTTCTTGGCATGACTGTCCCAAAATATCTTATCCACCTAACGGTCATATCAATGAAGGGCATTTATGTCTTATCATGTCCGGCTGCTCATAGGCTAAAAATAGCCGACCCCTACAACCACTAGCTGGTTGGCTGCTCGAGAGAACTTGACACTTGTCATTTGAGAGCAACCCATCCTCTCGAGGACTTTGAGCGAAAATCATCGAGTGAGGAAAAACCCAAAACCAAACCCCTACAAACCCAAAGTGATTGAGCATCATCGAAGAGATTGATCTGCGTGGATCCGACGCTTGTTACCTTTGAAGACTGTGCTTCTTCCAGACGGTTAGGCGTCATGGTCTAGAGCATCCAAGAGGAATTGTGGATCGCCCGGTGACCAAGTCATGAAGGTTTGGAAGTCGCTGAAGACTTACCACGAAAGTGATTGGACGAGTGCATGTGACCTTAGTTCAAGGAGAATACGGTGAGGACTTGGTGTCTGAGCTGCGTGCTTTCGGTATTTGGGTGTCCGGACTGTGTGTCCTCGAGTTTAAATACTCGGCCCGCTCAACCAGACGTACAACCGAGACAATGGAACCGGTCTACCAAATCATTGTCTTCACCAACCTAACTGGTTCTATTTCCTCAACCCTTTCATTTCCTCATTCTTGTGTTGAGTGTTCATTCATATCTGTGTTTGAAGACTTTGTTGAAGACTTTCTCAATTTCCTTAGTTCAATTTCTTGATCTGTTTATCTTCATCTTGTGCTATCCTGTGTTTACGCTTTACGTACTCTTTGTGTGTCTTCATTTCATCATGATGACCATGCCGCGATTCTGTTATGCTTACTTGAGTACTTATTCCATTGCAAGTAGTTCTTCGCTAAGGAATTTCCTCACCGCAAATTCCTCGGTGAAGAATTCATAAAATCGCCTATTCACCCCCCTCTAGTCGATATAACGCACTTTCAATTGGTATCGAGCAAGGTACTCCCTTGTTCTATGTGATTTTGGTTTAACCACCTGGAGTTTTAGTTATGTCGACCACAGGTATGAAGAAAGTGACATGCCCTATCTTTGACGGTCACGATTATCCCAAGTGGAAGGCCATGATGAGGAAGCGCCTCATGTCAATGGACAACGAGTTGTGGACCGTCACTGAAATTGGTCTTCTTGATGCAGGTAAGACGGCGAACGCAGATGATATTCGCAAGTACACTCGACTTGACATCATGGCGAAGGATATCATCTGTTCACGCCTATCTAGAGATGAATTCAAGCGCATTATGCATCTTTGCAATGCGAAGCTTATCTGGGACCGAATCTCCGGCGTCTATGAAGGTCATCGAACCCGTCATGATCCCTGGTTTGAGGACTTCAAGGAATCTCTCAAAACGATGACTTTCGAACCGTAATCATCATCTTACGCATCATGTCTCATGGCAAAGGGTGTTGAGGTAACCGAATGTTCCTCATCTGAATTTAGTGACCGTGAATCGATGATGATGGATCTGATGATGATATTGAACCTAGCTATACCAAACTTGTTTGCATTGCCGCAAACAACAACATGCCTTGGAAAAGGTTCAAAACATGTTAGGTAAGAGTGATGATATGTTAGGTGAAGAAATGGATCGCACTAAAGCCTGTTGAAAATCTTGAGACTTGATCTAGGTTTGACAACCTTCAAGGTCATCATAACACTCTCTTGTGCGATCATGAGAAACTTTCTTATGAATTTCTTCAAAGAAAGCAAGATCTTGAGAAGCTAAGAGTGAGTTATGAAGATCTTCAGAAGGAGCGTGATTCATTACTTGCTCAACAAATCAGTGCTTCTCACGAAGAATTTGTTCCTCCATGCTTAAAGTGCATTGAACGTGAATCGCTTAATTCTTCACGAATGTTCAAATGCTTCAACTGTTACAAATTCTTCACGTGCCTCTGCTATCACCAATTCCTCATCTCGAGGACATTGCTAGTATCCTTGACGATGCAGGTGAAGGAATTGTACATGATGTGCATGTACAAAATCCTCAAAGGGCATCAGACTCTTTGTGATGTGCTTAAAAAGCAGATCCTCAACAGGAACCCTAGGAAAGAGGGTATTGCCTTTGAGAGGAAACTCAATGCCGATGGAACATATTGGAAGCCTGAGCAGTACCCCAAAACCTTATGGGTTGCTGCAAAGGGACCTCCAGTTGATCCATCTAACTTATCTGGCTTTACATGCGAATCTCCACATTCTTCTGATGAGTCATTTGACTCCAACTATAAACTGTTCAAAAATCAGAATGGTGAAGTATTTGCTAGATATGTTGGCACTAACTGCAGGAACGGTTCCCTTATGAAGAAAATCCGGGTTCCCAAGAAGTGCCTTGAAAGTCTTCAGTGAATGTCCTCATGACACCACCGTGAAGAATAGGAACCCCAGATCAAACTCTTCATATGGACCAAATTCTTCATATGGATCCAAGTCCTCATACGGACCAAATTCCTCACGTGGATCAAATTCCTCAAAAGGATCAAAGTCCTCATATGATTATCATCGTGCTAACAACTCTATTTCACAGGTAGAGCTAAGGGCTATGAATATGTGCATTATTCTTCAAACCAATATGTTCATAAGTCCTCGAAGAATTTCTCTACTTATTCATATGCTTACCCTAACCCCTCTTATGTGAAACAAAATGGATTGGCCTCTATGCCACCATTCTCATATGGTGCTCGTAGAGTGATGAACTCTTTGCCACCCCTTCAGATGTGGGTGGTGAAGAAAAAGAACTAACCTCTTCTCGAGGTCAGGTCTCGGGCGTGCTTTAAGCGTCTGAAGAATTTCTTTGGGGCACGACAAAACTGCCTGAAAGGACGCAGGCTAATCATGATGAAATGAACTTTCATTTCACACGTCCTCATCTTGCTTACATTATAATCGTCGATGAAATTCATCTGATGAACTTGATATCATATTCTTCATTGATGAAGTATATGAGATCGTAAGTTGCACTAATTCGTCTGCAGGATGATCAACCCAAAGCCACTAAGTGGGTTCTCGATAGTGGATGTACAAATCACATGACTGGTGACAAGAATCTATTGATGGATGCTCCCTTTGTTGGGGAACGTTACAGAAAATTAAAATTTTCCTACGGTTTCACCAAGATCCATCTATGAGTTCTACTAAGCAACGAGTAACGAGAGAGAGTTTGCATCTACATACCACTTGTAGATCGAGTGCGGAAGCGTTCTTGAGAGTGGTGATGATGAAGACGTTCCCAACGTGATTCCGATCACCGATGACCAAAGAAATCTTGAAAGGACAGCACCTCCGTGTTCAACACACGTGCGGGACGATGGCGTCTCCTCCGTCTTGATCCAGCAAGAGTGAAGGAGAGGTTGAGGAAGACAACTCCAATGGCAGCACGACGGGCGTGGTGCGGTTGGTACTGGCGATTCTCCGGCAGGGCTTCGCCAAGCTCGCGTGGAGAAAGAGAGGTGTTGGGGAGGGGAGGGGCTGCGCCTTCAATGGTGTTGGCAGCCCTCCCCCCCACCCCTCTATTTATAGGAGGAAAGGGCAAAGGGGGGCCGGCCATCTAGGGTAAACCCTAGATGGGGGCGTGGCCCAAGGGAGGAGGGAGGGTGGCTTGCCCCAAGCTAGGGGCGCCTTTAGGGTTTACCCTCCCCAAACCCTAGCCGCATGGGCTCAGGTGGGGAGGCGCCCAGCCCACCAGGGGCTGGCTCCCTCTCCCACTTAGCCCATGTGGCCCCGGGAGAGGTGGCCTCCCGGTGGACCTCCGGAACCCTCCCAGTGGCCCCCAGATTTTACCGTATACCACCGAAACTTCCCGAGTCCGTTTAACCACTTTCCATATATAAATCTTTACCTCCGGACCATTCGGAACTCCTCGTGACGTCCGGGATCTCATCCGGGACTCAACAACATTCGGTAATCACATACTTGTCTTCCTATTAACCCTAAGCGTCACCGAACCTTAAGTGTGTAGACCCTACGGGTTCGGGAGACATGAGACATGACCGAGACTACCTCAAGTCAATAACCAACAGCGGGATCTGGATACCCATGTTGGCTCCCACATGCTCCTCGATGTTGTCATCGGATGAACCACGATGTCAAGGGTTCAAGCAACCCCGTATTCTATTCCCTTTGTACGGCGGTATGTTACTTGCGAGACTCGATCGTTGGTATCCCAATACCTCGTTAGTCTCGTTATCGGCAAGTCACTTTACTCGTACCGCAATGCATGATCCGTGACCCGGACACTTGATCACTTTGAGCTCATTATGATGATGCATTACCGAGTGGGCCCTAGTGATACCTCTCCGTAATACGGAGTGACAAATCCAGTCTCGATCCGTGTCAACCCAATGGTCACTTTCGGAGATACCGTAGTGCACCTTTATAGTCACCCGATTACGTTGTGACGTTTGATACACCCAAAGCACTCCTACGGTATCCGGAAATTGCACGATCTCATGGTCTAAGGAAGAGATACTTGACATAGGAAAAGCTCTAGCAAAACGAACTACACGATCTTTGTGCTATGCTTAGGATTGGGTCTTGTCCATCACGTCATTCTCCTAATGACGTGATCCCGTTGTCAATGACATCCGATGTCCATAGTCGAGGACACCATGACTATCTGTTGACCAACGGGCTAGTCAACTAGAGGCTTACTAGGGACGTATTGTAGTCTATGTATTCACACGTGTATCACGATTTCCGGTTAATCTGCTTATAGCATGAATAAAAGACAATTATCCTGAACAAGGAAATATAATAATAATGCTTTTATTATTGCCTCTAGGGCATATTTCCAACAGTCTCCCACTTGCACTAGAGTCAATAATCTAGTTTACATTGTGATGAATCGAACACCCATAGAGTTACGGTGTTGATCATGTTTTGCCGGTGGAAGAGGTTTAGTCAGCGGATCTCATGCGACATTCAGATCCGTATGCACTTCTAAATTTCTATGTCTCCATCACGAACATTTTCACGGATGGAGTTGAAGCGACGCTTGATGTGCCTGGTCTTCTTGTGAAACCTGGGCTCCTTGGCAAGTGCAATAGCTCCAGTGTTGTCACAGAAGAGTTTGATCGGCCCCGACGCACTGGGTATGACTCCTAGGTCGGTGATGAACTCCTTCACCCAAATTGCTTCATGCGCTGCCTCCGAGCCTGCCATGTACTCCGCTTCACATGTAGATCCCGCCACGACGCTTTGCTTGCTGCACCGACTTCTTTGCTCCACCATTCAACATATACACGTATCCGGTTTGTGACTTAGAGTCATTCAGATGCGTGTCGAAGCTGAAGCGTCGGCGTAACCTGTTACTGACGAGCTCTTCGTCACCTCCATAAACGAGAAACATGTCCTTTGTCCTTTTCGGTACTTCAGGATATTCTTGACCGCTGTCCGGTGTTCCTTGCGGGATTACTTTGGTACCTTCCTACCAAACTTACGGCAAGGTTTACATCAGTGTCCGGTACACGACATGGCATACATAATAGATCCTATGGCTGAAGCATAGGGGATGACACTCATCTCTTCTTTATCTTTTTCCGTGGTCGGGCATTGAGCCGAGCTCAATTTCACACCTTGCAATGCTGAGCAAGAACCCTTTCTTGGACTGATCCATTTTGAACTTCTTCAAAATCTTATCAAGATATGTGCTTTGTGAAAGACCTATGAGGCGTCTCGATCTATCTCTATAATCTTGATGCCTAATATATAAGCAGCTTCTCCAAGGTCCTTCATTGAAAAACACTTATTCAAGTAGGCCTTAATGCTGTCCAAGAATTCTATATCATTTCCCATCAAGTATGTCATCTACATATAATATGAGAAATGCTCTGAGCTCCCACTCACTTTTTTGTAAACGCAGGGCTTCTCCATAAGTGCGCATAAACTAAACGCTTTGATCATTTCATCAAAGCGAATGTTCCAACTCCGAGATGCTTGCACCAGCCCATAAATGGATCATTTGGAGCTTGCATACTTTGTCGACATTCTTAGGATCGACAAAACCTTACGGCTGTATCATATCTGCTCTTCCTTAAGATAACCGATTAAGGAACGCTGTTTTGACGTCCATCCGCCATATCTCATAATCATAGTATGCGGCAATTGCTAACATGATTCGGACGGACTTAAGCTTCGCTCACGGAGAGAAAGTCTCATCGTAGTCAATCCCTTGAACTTGCCGATAACCCTTAGCGACAAGTCGAGCTTTATAGATGGTGACATTACCATCCGCGTCCGTCTTCTTCTTAAAGATCCATTTGTTTTCTATCGCCGCCGATCATCGGGCAAGTCACCAAAGTCCATACTTTGTTTTCATACATGGATTCTATCTCGGACTTCATGGCTTCTAGCCATTTGTTGGAATCTGGGCCCGCCATTGCTTCTTCATAGTTCGAAGGTTCACCGTTGTCTAACAACATGATTTCCAGGACGGGGTTGCCGTACCACTCTGGTGCGGAACGTGTCCTAGTGGACCTCTGAAGTTCAAGAGCAACTTGATCCAAGTACCTTGATCATCATCATGAATTTCCTCTTCGGTTGGTGTAGGCATCACGGGAACATTTTCTGAGCTGCACTACTTTCCTGTTCAAGAGGTAGTACTTCATCGAAGTTCTACTTTCCTCCCACTTACTTCTTTCGAGAGAAACTCTTTTCGAGAAGGTTCCGTTCACGGCAACAAAGATCTTGCCTTCGGATCTAAGGTAGAAGGTATACCCAAAGGTTTCCTTAGGGTATCCTATGAAGACGCATTTTCCGACTTGGGTTCGAGCTTTTCGGGTTGAAGTTTCTTGACATAAGCATCGCATCCCCAAACTTTTAGAAACGACAGCTTAGGTTTCTTCCCAAACCATAATTCATACGGTGTCGTCTCAACGGATTTAGACGGTGCCCTATTTAAAGTGAATGTAGCTGTCTCTAGAGCGTATCCCCAAAATGATAGCGGTAAATCGGTAAGAGACATCATAGATCGCACCATATCCAATAGAGTGCGACACGACGTTCGGATACACCGTTCTGTTGAGGTGTTCCAGCGGCGTTAGTTGTGAAACGATTCCACATTTTCTTAAGTGTGTACCAAATTCGTGACTTAAATATTCTCCTCCACGATCCGATCGTAAGAATTTTATCTTTTCGGTCACGTTGATTCTCTACTTCATTCTGAAATTCCTTGAACTTTTCAAAGGTCTCAGACTTGTGTTTCATCAAGTAGACATACCCATATCTACTCAAGTCATCTGTGAGAGTGAGAACATAACGATATCCTCCATGAGCCTCAACGCTCATTGGACCGCATACATCGGTATGTATGATTTCCAATAAGTTGGTTGCTCGCTCCATTGTTCGAGAGAATGGAGTCTTGGTCATCTTGCCCATGAGGCATGGTTCGCATGTGTCAAATGATTCATAATCAAGAGACTCTAAAAGTCCATCGGCATGGAGCTTCTTCATGCGCTTGACACCAATGTGACCAAGGCGGCGATTACCACAAGTATGTGTGATTATCGTTATCAACTTTACATCTTTTGGTATTCACGCTATGAACATGTGTAATATTACGTTCGAGATTCATTAAGAATAAACCATTGACCATCGGAGCATGACCATAAAACATATCTCTCATATAAATAGAACAACCATTATTCTCGGATTTAAATGAGTAGCCATCTCGCATTAAACGAGATCCAGATACAATATTCATGCTCAAACATGGCACCAAATAACAATTATTAAGGTTCATAACTAATCCCGTGGGTAAATGAAGAGGTAGCGTGTCGACGGCGATCACATCGACTCTGGAACCATTCCCGACGCGCATCGTCACCTCGTCCTTCGCCAGTCTCCGCTTATTCCGCAGCTCCTGCTGTGAGTTACAAATATGAGCAACGGCACGGTATCAAATACCCGTGAGTTACTACGATTCTTGGTAAGGTACACATCAATTACATGTATATCAAATATACCTTTGGTGTTGCCGGCCTTCTTATCCGCTAAGTACTTGGGGCAGTTCCGCTTCGGTGACCCTTCCCTTGCAATAAAAGCACTGGGTCTCGGGCTTGGGTCCATTCTTTGACTTCTTCCGGCAACTTGCTTAAAGGTAGCGGCGGCAATCTCCTTGCCGTCCTTCTTGAAGTTCTTCTTACCCTTGCCCTTCTTGAACTTAGTGGTCTTATTGACCATCAACACTTGATGTTCTTTCTTGATTTCTACCTCGGTGACTTCGGCATAGAGAACACTTCAGGAATGGTCTTTACCATCCCCCGCATGTTGTAGTTCATCACAAAGCTCTTGTAGCTTGGTGGGAGCGCTGGAGGATTCTGTCAATGACCGCCTCATTAGGGAGGTTAATATTCATTTGGGTCATACGGTTGTGCAACAGACATCTTGAGAATGTGCTCCTTGTAACTGTTTTCCTCCATCTTACAACTATAGAACTTGTCGGAGATGTCATATCTCTCGACCGGGCGTGAGCTTGAAAACCAATTTCAGCTCTTGAACATCTCATATGCTCCGTGATGCTCAAAAGCGTTTTTGGAGCCCGGTTCTAAGTCAGAAGCATGCCGCCTTGAGCGAACGAGGGAGTAATCATCAAGACGAGATCGCCAAGCATTCATAATGTCTTGGTTCTGCAGGGACGGAGCCGTCACCTAGCGGTCCTTCTAGGGCGTATTGTTTCTGGCAGCTATGAGGATGATCCTCGAGTTAGGACCCAGTCCGTATAGTTCTTGCCGTCATCTTTCAGCTTGGTTTTCTAGGAACGCGTTGAAGTTCAAGTTGACATGAGCGTTGGCCATTTGATCTACAAGACATATAATTCAAAAGTTTTAGACTAAGTTCATGATAATTAAGTTCATCTAATCAAATTATTAATGAACTCCCACTTAGATTAGACATCCCTCTAGTCGTCTAAGTGTTACACGATCCGAGTCGACTAGGCCGTGTCCGATCAACACGTGAGACGGACTAGTCTGCGTCGGTGAACATTCTCATGTTGATCGTATCTTCCATACGACTCGTGTTCGACCTTTCGGTCTCCGTGTTCCGAGGCCATGTCTTCACATGCTAGGCTCGTCAAGTTAACCCTAAGTGTTTCTGCGTGTGTAAATCTTGCTTACACCCGTTGTATGTGAACGTAAGAATCCATCACACCCGATTAACACGTGGTGCTTAGAAGTTTACGAAGCTGTAGTAACGGCAGTACGCTTAGGGGAGAACACTTCTTGAAATTGTTCTAAGGGATCATCTTATTTACTACCGTCGTTCTAAGTAAACAAGATGCATAATCATAATAAACATCACATGCAATTATAAAGTAGTGACATGATATGGCCAATATCATATAGCTCCTTTGATCTTCATCTTGAGGCTCTATGATCATCCACATCACCGGCATGACACCATGATCTCCATCATCATGATCTCCATCATCGTGTCTTCATGAAGTTGTCACGCCAACGACTACTTCTACTTCTATGACTAACGCGTTTAGCAATAAAGTAAAGTAGATTACATGGCGTTCTTCAATGACACGCAGGTCATACAAAAATAAAGACAACTCCTATGGCTCCCGCCGGTTGTCATACTCATCGACATGCAAGTCGTGATTCCTATTACAAGAACATGATCTCATACATCACAATATATCATCATTCATCACAACTTGGCCATATCACGTCACATGACAATTGCTGCAAAAACAAGTTAAACGTCCTCTAATTGTTGTTGCATCTTTTACGCGGCTGCAATTGGGTTCTAGCAAGAACGTTTTCTTACCTACGAATAACCACAACGTGATCTTGTCAACTTCTATTTACCCTTCATAAGGACCCTGTTCATCGAATCCGCTCCAACTAAAGTAGGAGAGACAGACACCCGCCAGCCACCTTATGCAACTAGTGCATGTTAGTCGGTGGAACCGGTCTCACGTGAAATGCGTGTAAGGTTGGTCCGGGCCGCTTCATCCCACAATACCGGAAGCAAGAAACAACTAGTAACGGCAAGTAAGTTGACAAGATCCACGCCCACAACAAAATTGTGTTCTACTCGTGCAAAGAGAACTACGCATAGACCTAGCTCATGATGCCCTTTGTTGGGGAGCGTTACGAGAAAATTAAAATTTTCCTACGGTTTCACCAAGATCCATCTATGAGTTCTACTAAGCAACGAGTAACGAGAGAGAGTTTGCATCTACATACCACTTGTAGATCGAGTGCGGAAGCGTTCTTGAGAGTGGTGATGATGAAGACGTTCCCAACGTGATTCCGATCACCGATGACCAAAATCTTGAAAGGACAGCACCTCCGTGTTCAACACACGTGCGGAGACGATGGCGTCTCCTCCGTCTTGATCCGGCAAGAGTGAAGGAGAGGTTGAGGAAGACAACTCCAATGGCAAAGACGCGGCGTGGTGCAGTTAGTTGGCAGTTCTCGGCGAGGCTTCGCCAAGCTTCGGCGTGGAGAAAGAGAGGTGTTGGGGAGGGAGGGCTGCGCCTTCAATGGTGTTGGCAGCCCTCCCCACCCCTCTATTTATAGGAGGAAAGGGCAAGGGGGCCGGCCATCTAGGGTAAACCCTAGATGGGGGCGGCGCCCAAGGGAGGAGGGAGGTGGCTTGCCCCCAAGCTAGGGGCGCCCCTTTAGGGTTTACCCCTCCCAAACCCTAGCCGCATGGGCCTAGGTGGGAGGCGCCCAGCCCACCAGGGGCTGGCTCCCTCTCCCACTTAGCCCATGTGGCCCCGGGAGAGGTGGCCTCCCGGTGGACCTCGGAACCCTCCCGGTGGCCGGTACTTTACGGTATACCACCGAAACTTCCCGAGTCCGTTTAACCACTTTCCATATATAAATCTTTACCTCCGGACCATTCCGGAACTCCTCGTGACGTCCGGGATCTCATCAGGACTCGAACAACATTCGGTAATCACATACTTGTCTTCCTATTAACCCTAGCGTCACCGAACCTTAAGTGTGTAGACCCTACGGGTTCGGGAGACATCTGAACATAATGAGACTACCTCAAGTCAATAACCAACAGCGGGATCTGGATACCCATGTTGGCTCCCACATGCTCCTCGATGTTGTCATCGGATGAACCACGATGTCAAGGGTTCAAGCAACCCCGTATTCTATTCCCTTTGTCAGACGGTATGTTACTTGCTCGAGACTCGATCGTTGGTATCCCAATACCTCGTTAGTCTCGTTATCGGCAAGTCACTTTACTCGCATCATAATGCATGATCCCGTGACGGACACTTGATCACTTTGAGCTCATTATGATGATGCATTACCGAGTGGGCCCTAGTGATACCTCTCCGTAATATGGAGTGACAAATCCCAGTCTCGATCCGTGTCAACCCAATGGTCACTTTCGGAGA
The DNA here is from genome assembly GCA_021605145.1 of Aegilops bicornis. NCBI lineage: Eukaryota > Viridiplantae > Streptophyta > Magnoliopsida > Poales > Poaceae > Aegilops > Aegilops bicornis. Next base: position 766,606,622 of record CM038670.1, on the reverse strand, counting down.
TACCTGTAGTGCACCTTTATAGTCACCCAGTTACGTTGTGACGTTTGATACACCCAAAGCACTCCTACGGTATCCGGAAATTGCACGATCTCATGGTCTAAGGAAGAGATACTTGACATAGGAAAAGCTCTAGCAAAGCGAACTACACGATCTTTGTGCTATGCTTAGGATTGTCTTGTCCATCACGTCATTCTCCTAATGACGTGATCCCGTTGTCAATGACATCCGATGTCCATAGTCGAAACCATGACTATCTGTTGACCAACGGGCTAGTCAACTAGAGGCTTACTAGGGGCGATTGTAGTCTATGTATTCACACGTGTATCACGATTTCCGGTTAATACAGTTATAGCATGAATAAAAGACAATTATCATGAACAAGGAAATATAATAATAATGCTTTTATTATTGCCTCTAGGGCATATTTCCAACACCCTTATCACCGTCTCATCTGAAGCATATCATCTTTCCTGACAAAGGCAAAAGTCAGGTATTGGGTCTTGGTAAGGTTGCGATCTCTAAGGACATACACATGGACAAAGTCATGCTTGTTGAGTCCTTAGGATACAACCTCATGTCGATCTCAATGCTTTGTGATCTTGATATGGTTGTTATCTTTGGCAAGTATCGTTGTGTTGTGATTATGGAAGCTGACAATTCCAAAGTCTTGAAGGCTTTAGGAGAGGAGACTTGTATATTGTTGATTTCTCTCTGAGGACCACAACCAGTAGTGTGTCTACTTGCAAAAGCTTGAGAAGGCTGGCTGTGGCATCGTGACTTAGTCACGCATGAGCATGAGGAATTTGCACACGCTTGCAAAGAAGAAGCATGTCATTGGCATTGAGAATGTCAAATTCCTCAAGGATCACTTGTGTGGAGCCCGTGAAGCTGGAAAAATGACCAAGGCCAAGCATCCAGTGAAGACTATCATGACCACTACTCGTCCCTTCAATTGCTTCACATGGACCTCTTTGGTCCTAATCATTACTCAATTGTCACTAATGACGCATCTCTATATGGCTTTGTTATTGTTGATGATTACTCTCATTACACATGGGTACACATTGTTACTTACAAAAATGAAGTGCGGGAAGTCTTCAAGCGATTTTCCTCGAGGGCTTCAACTAACCCGGTGTGAAGATCGGACACATCAGAGTGACAATGGAACTGAGTTCAAGAATTCGGTCTTGATGCCTATCTTGATGAACTTGGTATTACTCATGAGTTATCTGCTCCCTATACTCCTCAGCAAAATGGCGTCGTGGAGCGCAAGAACAAAACTCTTGTTGAGATGGCTCGCACTATGCTTGATGAATACAAAACGCCTAGTCGTTTTTGGATTGATGCAATTGATACTGCGTGCCACATCATCAACAGAGTATATCTTCACAAATTCTTCAAGAAGACTGCCTATGAACTCCTCACAGACAAGAAACCCAATGTGAGTTATTTCAAAGTCTTGATTGCTAAATGCTAGATTAGAGATCCTCATCACAATTCTAAATTTGCACGAAAGCACATGAAGGTTTTATGCTTGGTTATGGAAAGGACTAGCACACCTCTGAGTCTTCAACATCGCTCTTCACAAGATTGTTGACCTTTGTAGATGTGCGGTTCGATGAAACTAATGGCTTGCAAAGAGAGCACCTACCTTACGTGTTAGATGAACCAGCTCTGAGGAATCTATCAAGTTCAAGGCAACCGAGGATGTCATTCCTCTTGAAGAATCTAAGAATTCATTCTGAACGCGAAGAACGCCGAGTGATGCACACGAAGATAATCTTTGAAGACAATGGTGCCGAGGAAAATGGTCAAATTCCTCGGCGTCAACAACCAGCTCATCCTCGCGTTGCAAAAGAAGTACAAGTTGACAAGATCATCAATGACATTGAAGCGTCAGTCCTCTCACACGCTCAAAAGCTTCACATTTATCTAACTTTTGTGGGCACTATGCTTTTGTCTCTATCACAGAGCCCACTAAGGTAGATGAAGCATTTCTCGAGCCCGAGTGGATCCGGGCCATGCAAGAATAATTAAATCAGTTCGAGCTCAACAATGTGCAGGAACCGGTCAAACGTCCAGATCCTCGCAAGCATAATATCATTGGCACAAAGTGGATCTACCGCAACAAGCAAGATGAAAATGGCCTTGTGGTGAGGAATAAGGCACGACTTGTAGCTCAAGGCTACACAGGTTGAAGGAATTGATTTCGATGAAACTTTTGCACTGTTGCTAGACTTGAGTCTATTCGCATATTACTTGCCTATGCTAACCATCACAATATCACTTTATATCAAATGGACGTGAAAAGTGCATTCCTCAATGGTAAGCTTGAGGAAGAAGTATATGTTGCTCAACCCCAGTGTTTTGAAGATCCAAAGAATCGACAAAGTCTTGAGACTCAACAAGGCCCTCTATGGTCTCAAACAAGCCCCCGCAGGCGTGGTATGATACATTGAAGGAATTCTTCGTGAAGAATGGCTTCACACCAGTTCACTCGACCCTACTCTCTTTACTAAATCATATGATGGTGAACTGTTTGTGTGCCAAATATATGTTGATGATATTATCTTTGGCTGTCTTGACCAACGTTATAGTGATGAATTTGCCTATATGATGAGTGAAGAATATCAAATGTCTATGATGGGAGAGTTGAAATTCTTCTTAGGTCTTCAAATTAAATCAACAACACAATGGCATATTCATATCTCGGTAGAAATACCTCAAAAGATGTCACGAAGAAATTCGGCATGCAAGATTGCAAAGGCGTCAAAATTCCTATGCCCACAAATGGCCATCTATGCCTTGATGAAAATGGTATTGACTTGATCACAAGGTATACCGCTCCATGATTGGTTCTTTATTGTACTTATGTGCATCTAGGCGGATATAATGCTTAGTGTTTGCATGTGTGCCCGATTTCAAGCTACACCAAGGAATCACACCATAAGGTCATGGAAGCATATTCTTCGATATCTAGCTCACACACCAACACTAGGATTATGGTACCCCAAGGGCTCTACTTTTGATCTCATTGGATATTACGACTCGACTATCTTTGGTGATCGTGTGGACCTCAAGTTAACATCTGGCACTTGTCATTTCCTCGGACGATCTTTGATCTGTTGGTCCTCGAAGAAACAGAGCTGCGTATCACCGATCATCGCGAAAAGCTGAATACATTGTCTTTGGCTCTTGTTGTGCTCAATTATCGTGGATGAAGCAAACTCTCAAGGACTACGGCATCAACGTGAAGAATGTGCCTCTCATCGTGACAATGAGAGTGCCATCAAGATTGCTCACAACCCAGTACAACACTCGAAGACAAAGCACATTCAAATTCGTCATCATTTTCTTCGTGATCATGTGTTGAAGGGCGATATCTCCATCGAGCATGTGAAGACTGAAGAACAGCTAGCCGTTATCTTCACTAAGCCCTTGGATGAGAAGAGATTTAGGAAATTGCGGTGTGAGCTAAATATCTTAGAATCTTCAAATGTTCTTTGAAAAGGACACACATCCTGACACTTATGCAAAATTGATGACTTAGATGTGCAACACATGAAGAAACGTTTTTCTTCAATCAATGAAGAATAACACTCTAAGTGTGAAGAAACTAATGAATAATTTGATTCTCAGAACCCTACGACAATTGTACGCGGTGTCTGAAATCATCATTCTTATCTGATTGGGTCACGCCACCACCAAAGTTGAAAATCTTCAATTTGAGTATTTCCTCAGTCTTTGAAATTCTTCAATTTTTCAAATTCTTCAACTTTTCAAAATCTTCACTGTTTCCGTCGTTTTTCTTCATTGGCTATATATATATATATGGGTTTATGTCCTCTACATCATTCACTTATGGCTAATTCTTCAAGTTGTTTTTTTTCTGCTAAGTGAATGTGATCGGACCCTTCCCCCTCTATGCTATACTCAACCCAGCCTATTCACAAGTTCATCATGTGCGTTCTATTTGAAACTTGTTCAAAATCTTCACTGTGTCCTTGTCAGCTGAAGAAATTGCGAACGAAACTTTAAAACTGATCCTATCCAAACTTTCGGTTTCCTGCTCAAACCGTTCCGCATCCCACGATGCATTATTTTACTCACCCACGATCGTACACGATCTCCACTACACAGTACGTGGGTGACACATGTCGTGAGAAGGAGAATGGTCAGGGGCACGTTCGTCCAAAATCTTCGGGCGAACAGTTTTTCACTGCCTCTATAAATACCCCTCTCCCCATCCTCACTTCTTTTACTCCGCTCGATCTCTCTCTCCCGCTCGAGCTCCTCAAACCCTAGCGCCGCCGCTACTCCATCGTCGCCGGTGAGGAAGAGCTTCGCTGCCTCGACCTCGTCGCCGTCGTACTCGCGCCGGTTGCGGAAATCTTCACTCCGCCGCCGCCGTAGCCATCTTCCTCTGCCGAGTTAGGGCGTGGAAGATCTGAACAGACGAGCTTCACATCTACACCACCCAGTTCGTCGTGTTCTTCATTTAGGGTAATTAAAAGTTACTTTTACTGCCCTCGTTGATCCAAATTTTTCACTACAAAATCTTCAAAGGTGTTTTATTCTTCAAATCCTCACACAAACACCTCACTAATTATATGCTCTTGATTCGTTTCTCTAAGCAATCATTTTTCTTCAAGATTCCTCAGTTGTGTGGATCCTCGATCTGTATAACTCTGGAACCTAAGACAAAGAACGCTTAGTGAAATTCTTCAAGGCTCATCTGGTCAAAATCCTCAAAACTTGTTCTTTTTGAAAAACCTTACGAGAGCATATGACCTCTCCAAATTCCTCGCAACTATACTCATTCCACGGTACTCATGTCATTCTTTGAATCACTAGGTTCTCATCAACTTAACTCATTTGCAGCGTTCCTTGAAGAAAAGTTGCATACTTCTTGAGAGAATTCGATTGTTCAAATTCCTCAATTTGAAGAATATGGCGAAGGAAAAAGCCACAGAAAGGAGGAAAGAGGCTGAGGTCATGGCTGCGTTTGAAATCCCTGAGGAAATATATGCTGATTATTGCACACATGATGAAGCCGAGTTCGGCAAATAAAACAAAAATCAGCGCAAGGTGCGCATTCAAAGGATTGAACGGAGATGGGCAAGGGAATGGAGGGAGTACAGATATGTAACTCCAAAGTACATGAAGAAATTCAGACTGAATCCTCCATGCCCAAGAGCTCCATTGGCACTGGTCAAGAAGCTGACCCCACCGACATCAAGCGTGGTGAGGACTTTCTGAAGAATGGGCCAAGCGCCAAGCCAAACTGTCAAGACAAGCCAATGAGGCAGTGAGGAAATTCAATGAGGACTCTACTACTGCTGCTGCCACTGAGGCCTCTGTCAAGCCAAGAAAATCTATGGCAAAGAAGCCCGCACACAAGCCAAGTGCTTCTCCAACAGTGCCCTCATGGCCAATTCCTCATGCTGCCCCTGCTCCTCCAAAATCCTCAGCTCCTTCAAAGTCCTCAGCACCTGTGCATCTGGCCACGTGCCAAAGGACTGCAGGCTTCTCCATTGCCTCTGGTGTTTCAGCAAGTTCCTCAGCTGCACCAAAGTCTTCATCTGGCCCGACTGCTTTGAAGACTAAGGCCACAGTGGACGAGGTCCTCGGCCTAGTCCCAAAAAAGAAACAGGTCGCCTTCCAAGAGCCACACGAAGATGATGAGGCTGATGATGATGAACTTGCGGAAATCATCGAGACCGCCAAGAAAGGGCGCTAGAGCCAAAGGCACATCTGCCCTGCTGTTGGATCCAAGGAAAATCCTCGATTACATTGATCTACGGCACAAGGATCCAAACACCCCTATGCCTGATTTTCATCGACCCTGGACAAAGTCACATCTTGACCCATTTCATCATCAAGAGAAATGGAAGTTTGAAAAGGCAAGAGATCAAGAAAGCTCAATACGAAAGGAGAAGTTCACGAAGAAAAGCGTTGTCGAGAATGACACCGAGGAACTTCTCAAGGTCGAATGAAATCCAAGCCCTCGGCCAAAAACTTTGATGCTTATTATGCCGATTGACAAGGAGCCAAAGTCGATTCGTCAACTGACGAAGAAATTCACCAATGTTGCTGCCCCAACGCAACATGAAATTCCTCAGTGGAGCCTCATTTCAGCAGATGAAGAACATGCCAAGACACCGATGAAGTTCAACTGTCAAGAAAATGCCGATTCAGGCGGATGATCCCATCGGCCCGGTGAAGAAATTGCGGGGCATCCACTAGTGGTGCGCTGAAGAAAGCTGAACAAGTCGAGGCAAGCTGCATCGATTGCGCTTTGAGGAAAATCAACCAGATTCCTCGGCTCCTCATGCGCCTACACCAGCTCCCATTCTTCCATCGCCTCGATGTGAAGAAGACCAAGGCCCTTGAGAACGAGCTGTGAAGAAAAGCGGAAAGCATCGGCTGCGTCAAATTCTTGGCTGCAAAGAAAATGAAGCCAATGACCAGCTCCTTTGAAAATCCTATTGATGTTGTTCCAATTTCCTCAATTCCATCAAAGGACCTTGTTCCTTATGATGAAGATTATGAGATCCCAAGCGGATCTGATGAAGAAAATCATTCTGCTGCTTCATCAGAGCAGATTGATGAAGAAATTGAAGTGGAAGCAATCCCTTCAACCCCTATCATTTCCTCGCCTATGCCTCGGTTCACGGTGAAGAGGCGGTGTTGAGGAAATTGAAGAAGATGTGGATATTGGAAGCATAACGCTTGGTGATGAGCGATGACTTTTGGGAAAGTCGGCATCCAAATTCTCCACTCTTCACCCCAATCCAACAGATACCTCGGTCCCTGCTCCAGCAGTTCAAATGGGCTCAAGAAACTCATCCCACTTCATACATCCATGAAGAAATTCCAGCCACTAGCGCCGATGAACTGCTTTGCGCTGATCCTCGGTACTTTTGTTGAGGAACAAGAAATTCCTCAGCCTGAAGAATCTGAGATTGCGATTCTAGAGGTCATGATGCAACTCACTGACACTCCACTGCCAAAGCCAAAGAATCCCTTCTCAACAAAGCAAAAGTTCAAGGCTGAAGATTTCTTCAAATGAGCATGTATTTTTCGCGATTACAATCCTTATGATTACGCTTTCGCATAAGGAAGAGGCGTTTACGGACTGCCACCAAGCCAATTTCTATTCCTCGGTGCTCTTCAACAAAGACAAAGTCTTCGATCATGCACATATTCCTCATGTGGACATGGAGTCTCTGCCAGCTTCGAGCAGGTCCTCGGTGTTCTTCACGACGCAGGACTTGAATTTCTGACTGCGATATACGTGACTAGAATGAAGAACTCATTCTTCAATTCTATGCAACGCTGCACATCACCGGAGACGCTTGAAGACGTGAACTCATGGGTATTAGGCTGGATGTGCGAAAATACTCACTACAAGGCACCAACAACTGAATTGCCGTGCTCTACCACTCGATCCTCCACTTGATGGTGCTCGTTGTATCTACAACGAACCTGAACTTTCAAATCACTATATGCAAGTCTTGATGAAGCCTTTGAAGCCAAGGCGGACCCAAGAACCAAATTCCTCGTCAAGGAATTATTGTATGTGCCTCGGACTGTCTATCGGATTACAGCGAAGACAATGACTCCTATCAAAGGCCACGACTCAAATGATGAAGAAGTCATTGGCATCATGAAGAATATGCTTTTCAATATCATTCATGGCATTCCTGTCAACTTCCATGATTTCTTCATGAGGACTCTGGTGAACATTGCTATGTCACCATTTGAGCTGAAGCCTTATGCGCCTTGGATAATGAGATTCATCAGGACAAGGTCTTCACTCAATTACAAGGCTGATACTCTGAACCACTGCAGCTACTTGCCCCGATTGAAGTCCTCAAGCGGACATTTACCTCGGTGATGACAAGGGCAAGGCTACTGCTGTGATCGATGAAGGCATTCGTCCATTGGATGGACAATTTCGCAAAGCAGCATCCTACTCCACCAATGATGACTCTGCCACACATGACTCTACCGCAAATACCTCAGTCAAGCAAAGTCCCCAAGCCACATCACCCAGGGTGATGACTGATCGTGAGTTACTCCTCAGTCTTCATCAGAAGGTTGATCGCAATCATAAATGGGTCAAGCGTCAGTTTGGTTCAATTCTTCACAACACGACCTCTACACACAATGCAGTAAAGAAAAACCACTACTACCTCCATGAAACCTTCAAACGCACCTGGGCTGTTCTTTCAAATGTCTACTGATGCTTGGAAGAACTGATGACAATGGGACTCAAGGAAGAATTTGACGGTCTGCACCTCCTCGAAGAAATACAAGAAGGTCAAAGTTCCTTCCTTGGTGGCCAGCTCCTATTCTTCATCGTATGCGACATCGATGAAAATGAAGACTTGACGACACCGCGGCAGGCCCTACTACAACAACCGACCCCAACAACGGCTGGCGCTCCTTCCTCAACTTGAAATTCTTGAGCGTTAGTCCTCGGTTCGATCCTTTTGGTCATTCGATGACAAAGGGGAGAAATTTGAGTTAGTCTTCAAGCGGGTCTATTATATGGGCAATTTATTTTTTGTTAAGTTACAACTCTCGTTCTTCCGAAACTTTTATTGGATCGAGTTGTAATCTTAAACCCGATGGTGCTTTGATACTTTTGATGCACTGTGCTCTGATACTCTTGATGCGTTATTTTGCATGCCTGTTCCTCATTACTATTATTGCACGCATGCTGAATTTCATCAAGCACCATATTTCATCATGCATTTCAAATTCTTCATATTATATGTCAAATGCGTATATGAATTACAAGATATAGGGGGAGATCTCGATGATTCAACTCTTCAAATGTGCATTGCCTCAAAAGCAAATTCATCACTATGCACATCTTCAGGGGGAGTTCTTCTATATCTTGCAATCAAATTCCTCAATATCAGTATTTACACTTCATATGTTTATCCCGTTGAAAACTTAACCTATATTGTCATCAATCACCAAAAGGGGAGATTGTAAGTGCATATAGTGCCCCATAGTGATTTTTGTGTATTGAAGACTTATACGTTAAGGGACTAATGTGTTTGTGAGTGTACACGAGGTCTATAAGTCTATGAGGAGTTTGATATCTGAGAAAGTCGAATTCTAAAAATGAAGTTCTTTGGTGAAGACTTTGATATTACGAAGACTTTAGAAGACTTTGAAAGTGAAGAAATTGGTGTGACCTTGAAGACTTGATATTCATTTGAGGAACATGAAGCATGAAGACTTTTGTTTTCGTAGTTTCGTTTTCTCTTTCTTGAGTCATAGGAAACACCGTCTTTGTTAAAGGGGTCGAGGAAATACTAAGGAAAAATTTCCATGTGATGCTCAACTCAAAATCCTACACCTACCAATCCCTTGAGTGAAGCCTTTGGAAATCTCATACAGTTCAGTCAATTTCTTCAAAGATGAGACGAAGTTCTTACATTATTTGAGGAATTTGTTCTGACCGAGGAGTTAGGAATTCGCCAAAGGCGGATTGCCTACAGTGATGAGGAACATGATAGCCACGAGGAATTTGAGATTCAAATTTTCGACCGTTCTTTGTCTTCTTGGCCTTTTGTCCCAAAATATCCTATCCACCTAACGGTCATATCATTGAAGGGCATTTATGTCTTATCATGTCGGGCTGCTCCCTAGGCTATAAATAGCCGCCCCCTACAACCACTAGCTGGTTGGCTGCTCTGAGAGAACTTGACACTTGTCATTTGAGAGCAACCCATCCTCCGAGGACTTTGAGCGAAAATCATCGAGTGAGGAAAAACCCAAAAACCAAACCCTACAAACCCAAAGTGATTGAGCATCATCAAGAGATTGATCTGCATGGATCCGACGCTTATTACCTTTGAAGACTGTGCTTCTTCCAGACGGTTAGGCGTCATGGTCTAGAGCATCCAAGAGGAATTGTGGATCGCCGAGTGACCAAGTCTGTGAAGGTTTGGAAGTCGCTGAAGACTTACCACGAGTGATTGGACGAGATGCATGTGACCTTAGTTCAAGGAGAATACGGTGAGGACTTGGTGTCTGAGCTGCATGCTTTCGGCCCAGGGTGTCCGGGACTCTGTGTCCTCGAGTTTAAATACTCAGCCGCTCCAACCAGACGTACAACTGAGACAACAGTTGGAACTGGTCTACCAAACCATTGTCTTCACCAACCTAACTGGTTCTATTTCCTCAACCCTTTCATTTCCTCATTACTGTGTTGAGTGTTCATTCATATCTGTGTTTGAAGACTTTGACTGAAGACTTTCTCAATTTCCTCGATTCAATTTCTTGATCATTTGTCTTCATCTTGTGCTATCCTGTGTTTACGCTTTCTGTACTCTTTGTGTGTCTTCATTTCATCATGATGACCATGCCCACATTCTGTTATGCTTACTTCTGAGTACTTCTTCCGCTGCAAGTAGTTCTTCGCTAAGGAATTTCCTCACTGGCAAATTCCTCAGTGAAGAATTCATAAAAATCGCCTATTCACCCCCCTCTAGTCGATATAACGCACTTTCAATATCCGTATCGCCAAGCTTGCCTTCCACGCCAAGGAAAGTCCCATCCGGACATGGGACAAAGTCTTCAATCTTGTATCTTCATAGTCCAGGAGTCCGGTCAAAGGCTATAGTCCGGCCATCCGGACACCCCCTAATCCAGGACTCCCTCAGTTACCGAATGTTGTTCGGAGTCCTAGATGAGATCCCGGACGTCATGAGGAGTTCCGGAATGGTCCGGAGGTGAAGATTTATATATGGGAAGTCATCATACGGTCACCGGAAGTGTTTGGGGGTTTGCCGGTATTGTACCGGGACCACCGAAGGGGTTCCGGGGGTCCATCGGGAGGGTCCACCTGCCCCGGATGGCCCTATGGGCTGTATGTGGAAGGGGACCCGCCCCTAAGTGGGTTGGGCGCCATCCTCCCTAGGGCCCATGCGCCTAGGGCTTGGGGGAAACCCTAAGGGGGCGCCCCCCTTGGCTTGGGGGGCAAGCCCCCTCCCCTTGGCCGCCGCCCCCCTCTAGATCTCATCTAGAGGGGCCGGCCCCCTTCCCCCTTCACCCTATAAATAGAGGGGAGGAGGGAGGGCAACCACATCTCATCCAAGGCGCAGCCCTCCCCCTCTCCAACATCTCTCCTCCTCCGTTTGAGCTTGGTGAAGCCCTGCCGGAGAACCGCTGCTCCACCACCACCACGCTGTCGTGCTGCTGCTGGAGTTGTCTTCCCCAACCTCTCCCTCCTCCTTGCTGGATCAAGGCGCGGGAGACGTCACCGGGCTGCACGTGTGTTGAACGCGGAGGCGCCGTTGTTCGTCGCTAAGATCGGAATCGACCGTGATCTGAATCGCCACGTGTACAACTCCTCCAACCGCGTTCTTGCAACGCTTCCGTTTCGCGATCTTCAAGGGTATGAAGATGCACTCCCCTCTCTCTCGTTGCTAGTCTCTCCATAGATTGATCTTGGTGATGCGTAGAAGTTTTTTAATTTCTGCAACAATCCCCAACAGTGCATCATGAGCTAGGTCTATTCGTAGTTTCTATGCACGAGTAGAACACAAGTTGTTGTGGGCGTCGATTTTGTCAATTTACTTGCCGTTACTAGTCTTATCTTGATTCAACGACATCGTGGGATGAAGCGTCCCGGACCGACCTTACACGTACGCTTACGTGAGACAGGTTCCACCGACTGACATGCACTAGTTGCATAAGGTGGCTAGCGGGTGTCTGTCTCTCCCATTTTAGTCGGATCGGATTCGATGAAAAGGGTCCTTATGAAGGGTAAATAGCAATTGGCATACCACGTTGTGGTTTTGGCGGAGGTAAGAAACGTTCTTGCTAGAAACCTATAGCAGCCATGTAAAAAACTTGCAACAACAATTAGAGGACATCTAACTTGTTTTTGCAGCATATGTCGTGTGATGTGATATGGCCAACAGGATGTGATGAATGATATATATGTGATGTATGAGATTGATCATGTTATTTTAATAGGAATCACGACTTGCATGTCGATGAGTATGACAACCGACAGGAGCCATAGGAGTTGTCTTAATTTATTGTATGACCCGCGTGTCAATGAAAACACCATGCAATTACTTTACTTTATTGCTAATCGTTAGCCTTAGTAGTAGAAGTAACAGTTGGTGAGACAACTTCATGAAGACACGACGATGGAGATCATGATGATGGAGATCATGGTGTCATGCCGGTGATGATGATAATCATGGCGCCCCGAAGATGGAGATCAGAAGGAGCAAAATGATATTGGCCATATCATGTCACTATTTGATTGCATGTGATGTTTATCATGTTTTTGCATCTTATTTGCTTCGAACGAAGGTAGCATAAATAAGATGATCCCTCATAAAATTTCAAGAAAGTGTTCCCCCTAACTGTGCACCGTTGCGTAGGTTCGTTGTTTCGAAGCACCACGTGATGATCGGGTGTGATAGATTCTAACGTTCGCATACAATGGGTATAAGCTAGATTTACACATGCAAAACTCTTAGGTTGACTTAGCCAGGCCTAGCATGTACGAGACATGGCCTCGAACACAAGAGACCAAAAGATCGAACATGAGTCGTATAGTAGATACGATCAACATGAAGATGTTCACCGATGATGACTAGTCCGTCTCACGTGATGATCGGACACGACCTAGTTGACTCGGATCATGTATCACTTAGATGACTAGAGGGATGTCTATCTGAGTGGGAGTTCATTAAATAATTTGATTAGATGAACTTAACTATCATGAACTTAGTCTAAATTCTTTGCAATATGTCTTGTAGATCAAATGGCCCACGCTAATGTTGCCCTCAACTTCAATGCGTTCCTAGAGAAAACCAAGCTGAAAGACGATGGTAGAAACTATATGGACTGGGTCCGGAACTTGAGGATTATCCTCATAGCTGCCAAGAAAGCATATGTCCTTGATATACCGCTAGGTGAAGCACATGTTTTCCCAACAACTCAAGACGTTATGAACGCCTGGCAGTCACGTAGTAATGATTACTCCCTGGTTCAGTGTGGCATGCTTTACAACTTAGAATCGGGGATCCAAAAGCGTTTTGAGTAGCACGGAGCATATGAGATGTTCCAAGAGCTGAAAATGGTTTTCCAAGCTCATGCCCGAGTCGAGAGATATGAAGTCTCCGACAAGTTCTCTGATTGTAAGATGGAGGAGAATAGTTACATCGTGAGCACATACTCAAAATGTCTGGGTTGCACAACCGCTTGTCTCAGCTGGGAGTTAATCTCTCAGATGACGCGGTCATTAACATAATCCTTCAGTCACTTCCACCTAGCTATAAGAGCTTTGTGATGAATTTTAATATGCAGGGGATGGTGAAAACCATTCCCGAGGTATTTTCAATGCTGAAATCAGCGGAGGTGGAGATCAAAAAGGAACATCAAGTGTTGATGGTCAATAAAACCACTAGTTTCAAGAAAGGCAAGGGTAAAAAGAACTTCAATAAGGACGGCAAGGGAGTTGCCGGTGCCGATAAGCCGATTCTTGGGGAAGAAGCCAAAGCATGGACCCAAACACGAGGCCGAGTGCTTTTATTGCAAGGAAGCGATCCTTTGAAGCGGAACTGCCCCAAGTACTTAGCGGACAAGAAGGCCGGCAACACCAAAGGTATATGTGATATACATGTTATTGACGTGTACCTTACCAGTACTTGTAGTAGCTCCTGGGTATTTCATAACGGTGCGGTTGCTCATATTTGTAACTCAAAACAGGAGCTGCAGAATAAGCGGAGACTGACAAAGGATGAGGTGACGATGCGCGTTGGGAATGGTTCCAAGGTTGATGTGATCGCCGTCGGCACGCTACCTCTACATTTACCTACGGGATTAGTTTTAAACCTCAATAATTGTTATTTAGTGCCAGCTTTGAGCATGAACATTGTATCTGGATCTCGTTTAATGCGAGATGGCTACTCATTTAAATCCGAGAATAATGGTTGTTCTATTTATATGAGAGATATGTTTTATGGTCATGCCTCGCTGGTCAATGGTTTATTCTTAATGAATCTCGAACGTGATGTTACACATATTCATAGTGTGAATACCAAAAGATGTAAGGTTGATAATGATAGTCCCACATACTTGTGGCACTGCCGCCTTGGTCACATTGGTGTCAAACGCATGAAGAAGCTCCATGCAGATGGACTTTTGGAGTCTCTTGATTACGAATCATTTGACACGTGCGAACCATGCCTCATGGGCAAAATGACCAAGACTCGGTTCTCCGGAACAATGGAGCAAGCAACCAACTTATTGGAAATCATACATACCGATGTGTGCGGTCCAATGAGCGTTAAGGCTCGCGGTGGCTATCGTTATGTTCTCACCCTCACTGATGACTTAAGTAGATATGGGTATGTCTACTTGATGAAACACAAGTCTGAGACCTTTGAAAAGTTCAAGGAATTTCAGAGTGAGGTAGAGAATCAACATGACAAAAAAATAAAGTTCTTACGATCAGATCGTGGGGGAGAATATTTGAGTCATGAATTTGGTACGCACTTAAGGAAATGTGGAATTGTTTCACAACTCACGCCGCCTGGAACACCTCAGTGTAATGGTGTGTCCGAACGTCGTAATCGCACTCTTTGGATATGGTGCGATCTATGATGTCTCTTACCGATTTGCCACTATCATTCTGGGGATATGCTTTAGAGACAGGCACATTCACTTTAAATAGGGCACCGTCTAAATCCGTTGAGACGACACCGTATGAATTATGGTTTGGGAAGAAACCTAAGCTGTCGTTTCTAAAAGTTTGGGAATGCGATGCTTATGTCAAGAAACTTCAACCTGAAAAGCTCGAACCCAAGTCGGAAAATGCGTCTTCATAGGATACCCTAAGGAAACCATTGGGTATACCTTCTACCTCAGATTCAAGGCAAGATCTTCGTTGCCAAGAACAGGTCCTTACGGAGAAAGAGTTTCTCTCGAAAGAAGTGAGTGGGAGGAAAGTAGAACTTGATGAAATCGCCTCTTGAACCCGGAAGGTAGCGCAGCTCGGGAAGATGTTTACGTGGTGCACCTTGCACCGACTAGAGAGGAAGTTAATGATGATGATCAAGGTACTTCCAGATCAAGTTGCTCTTGAACCGTGAGGTCCGAAGGACACGTTCCACACTAGAATGGTATGGCAACCCTGTCCTGGAAATCATGTTGTTAGACAACGGTGAACCTTTGAACTATGAAGAAGCGATGGCGGGCCCAGATTCCAACAAATGGCTTGAAGCCATGCAATTCGAGATAGGATCCATGTATGAAAACAAAGTATGGACTTTGATAGACTTACCCGATGATCGGCGAGCGATAAAAAATAAATGGATCTTTAAGAAGAAGACGGACGCGGATGGTAATGTTACAATCTATAAAGCTCAGCTTGTCGCTAAGGGTTATCGACAAGTTCAAGGGGTTGACTACGATGAGACCTTCTCACCCGTAGCAAAGCTGAAGTCCGTCTAAATCATGTTAGTAATTGCCGCATTCTATGATTATGAGATATGGCAAATGGACGTCAAAACGACATTCCTTAACGGCTTCCTTAAGGAAGAATTGTATATGATGCAGCCAGAAGGTTTTGTCGATCCAAAGAATGCTAACAAGGTATGCAAGCTCCAGCGCTCCATCTATGGGCTGGTGCAAGCATCTCGGAGTTGGAACATTCGCTTTGATGAAATGATAAAAGCGTTTGGGTTTATGCAGACTTATGGAGAAGTTGGATCTACATGTGAAGCGGAGTACATGGCAGCCTCGGAGGCAGCGCATGAAGCAATCTGGATGAAGGAGTTCATTACCGACCTAGGAGTTATTCTCAATGCGTCGGGTGAGGGAGTCCTGGATTAGGGGGTATCCGGACAGCCGGACTGTGTACAACGTCCGGACTATCGAAGCGTGGAGATACAAGACTCAAGACTTCGGCCCGTGTCCGGATGGGACTTTCCTTGGCGTGGAAGGCAAGCTTGGCGATCCGGATATTATATTTCCTTCCTTGTAACCGACTCCATGTAAACCCTAGCCCTCTCCGGTGTCTATATAAACCGAAGAGGTTGGTCCTTAGAAGGCCGATCACAATTACAATCATACCATCATAGGCTAGCTCTTAGGGTTTAGCCTCTACAATCTCGTGGTAGATCTACTCTTGTACTACCCATATCATCAATATTAATCAAGTAGGAAGTAGGGTTTTACCTCCATCGAGAGGGCCCGAACCTGGGTGAACCTCTGTGTCCCTTGTTTCCTGTTACCATCAGCCTTGACGCACAGATCGGGCCCCCTATCCGAGATCCGCCGGTTTTGACACCGACATTGGTGCTTTCATTGAGAGTTCCTACGTATGTGGCTCTTTGGGCTCGATGGCTCCTTCAACCATCGCCAATAACACGATACCGGACAATCACGACGAGCATGGCTTAGACCTGTTGTCGGACAAAGCTCGGGGTGTCACCCCCGCATTAGCCTCGGACCTAAATCCAGAGCAGGCTGCGCTGCCTAAGGACGGAGGGCTGGACCCCGTGCCGCAGGTCGCGCACTCATCGGTGTTGGAGCTAAACACGGGCCTTACCTTTGGGGTGGACTATGACTCCGGACCCCCGGATTCGTATCCGGATGTTGAGTCTGGTCCGCACATTCCCGAGCCAGTCGAGCCAGGCCGGGCTCCGGTAATGGAGTTCACCGCCACGGACATTTTTCGGCACTCGCCCTTTGGCGACATGTTGAACTCGTTGAAAACTCTCTCTTTGATAGAAATTTCTGGGCCAAACTACGTCCGGTTCAAGTGGGAAGCATGCGATGAAGAAATTCGTTGCCCACCCACCACCCACTTCATAGCCACGGTCGATGATTTAACCGACGTGCCTGACTTTGACTCCGAAGACATCGACGGTATGGACGACGATGCAGGAGAAGATGCAGAATCTATGGGGCGCCGGACTTCCCCCTCATCACACGACGTACACATGGTGGACACGCCCAAAGAGGACAAAGGCGACAATCCGGACGATAAAACCCCTGGACAAAAGCCAAAGCGACGGCGCAGACGCCATTCTAAGTCCAGCAACAGTAAAAATAGTGACAAGAGCGCCAGGGAGATCGATACTACAATCAACTTCGAAGGCAACAACGACCACATGGACCCAGCGATGGAGCAGGACGAACCAGGTCACCCTGAACACAGTTCGGAGCAGACCCCCGAGGACAATGATCCCGACGGACGAGGTCATCAAAACGAACCAGCACAGGAAAACAGTCCGAATAATGATGCAATCCCGGAAAAACACGCGGAACGAGATAACCTCCACAGGAAGCTCTTGGCCACCGCAAGAAGTCTAAAGAAGCAGAAGCAACGGCTCAAGGCCGCACAGGAAATGCTCAACTGTAGATGGAATAAAGTGCTAGACACTGAAGAAAGATACGGCGATGATCGCCATACAAAGAGCTATCCAAAATGCAAGCTACTGCCAGAATTCGACGATGAAGTTGTACCACTTCATAACCTTAACAAAGCGGCTACCGATCCACATGAACACCTGAATAAGAAAGCTGGTGCGGCCAGGTCCATCTATGGATCCAAAGGACGCACCCCGGCGAAGGACTATGGTCGCCAAAACGATTACGCAAATCGAATATCAGTCCGGAATAAAGACCGGACACAACAATAGCTGACGACATGCCACAACACGTCCAAATACAGAGGGGCTGCTCACCCCCTGTGCTTTACTGATGAAGTACTAGACCATGAATTCCCATAGGGCTTTAAACCTGTGAACATAGAGGCATACGACGGAACGACAGACCCAGGGGTCTGGACCGAGGACTTTATCCTGCACATACATATGGCTCGTGGGGATGACCTTCACGCCATCAAATACCTCCCCCTCAAGCTGAAGGGACCAGCTCGACCTTTGGTTAAAAGGCCTCCCGAAAATTCAATTGGGAGCTGGGCGGAACTCGAGGGCGCTTTACGGGCCAACTTTCAAGGGACCTATGTCCGGCCTCCGGATCTTAAGCGACTTAAGTCACATAGTCCAACAGCCGAAGAATCCGCCCGCAAGTTTTGGAACAGATTCCTCACTAAGAAGAATTAAATTGTTGTTGTCCGGGATGCGAAGCCTTAGCGGCATTCAAACACAGCATCTGCGACGAGTGGCTCGCCAGACACCTCTGCCAAGAAAAGCCAAGGACAATGGCAGCCCTAACAAGCCTTATGACCCGCTTTTGCGCGGAGAAGACAGGTGGCTAGCCCGTAAAGGCACCGGGGACCCCGGCACATCCGAAATAAGGGATGGCAGCGAAACCACGGCGTCATAAACACAAGCGCCAAAACAAGGAAGAGAGCCGGATAACACGATGGTCAATGCGGATTCAGGGGCTCTCGACCTAATCAACAAAACAAGCCATCTAAAGGCAGCAAGAGGGACCGTCCGGTGCGAATAGAGTCCTAGACAGACTATGCCAAATTCATGGCACCTGACAAACCTACAAACCACACGCCACGAGAGTGTTGGGTCTTCAAGCAGGCGGTAAATTAAATGCGAACACAAGGAAAGGGAAACACCAAGTGAAGGCGAGGATGAACATCGCCACCGAACAACGAAGGGCGAAAAAATTCCTGCCAGAGGTTAAAACAGTGAACATGATCCACGCGACTCACCCATGAGGAGGCACGAACGCGCGCATAGAGACACGCTCGATATAGAGCCCATCGTACTCACGCCTAACCACTGGATGCCTTATCTGATCACTTCCGATAACTTGGATGACCGAACTAGTATTCGGCGCGGAGGATCACAGGCCTTGGTGCTCGACCCGATAATCGACGGATACCGTCTCACCCGCGTCCTTATGGACGACGGCAACAGTCTCAATTTAATATATGAGGACCTTTGTCGCGAGGATGAGGATAGACCCATCGAAATTAACCAAAGCAACACCACCTTTGAAGGGGTGATACCAGGCGTTGAAGCTCATAGCGAGGCTCCGTCGCCTTTGGAGGTAACATTCGGCTCTCGGGCAACTCGAGCGAAGAACTACTCTTCATCATCGCACCCTTCCAAAGCGACTATCACGCGATTGCTCGGAAGAACGGCCTTCGCTTTGCTTCAACGCATTGCCGCACTATGGCTACCTTACAACTTAAGATGCGGTCCACGTGGCGTCATCACCGTTAAGCGGACTAACAGGCGTTAAATCGCCTTGGAGAGGAACCTTGACGGCCCTCGCGGCTGGACTATAAGCGGCCTCCAACATCGAAAACATGACTGGTCATTAAAGACCCTGATCGCCGGATAAAATTGAACCAGGGCACCGTATATGTAATCCCATAGTGGACACCAGGGGCTATAAATACTTAACACAGTCCCACAGTTGGCTCAACCTTATGGGTAGGCCAACATCTTACACTTTTATTATCCACCGCATACTTACGTTGTACTCTTCTACGGGTTTTACTTTTTCCACAGACAACGTTCACGCGATACCCTTCCAGGATACGACACAACGGAGACAAAGGCGCAGACGTGCAGCAGGGCCCCGTCCAACAGGTTTCTTTTTAGATTAAGCCCCTGTGTAAACCTTTTTTATTGCCTCTTGTTGTTTAACCATCCCATGGGTTCCATACCCATAGAGGATACTGCCGTTTTTGGCATCTCGCCACGACAGATTAACGCACGTACCTGAAAAAATAGGGTTTATAACGAATGGGCATTCTTGAGCCCATCGACTATTATAAATTCCGAATACCCTCGGGAGTGTTCGGCGTCACGAGTTTGGCCTTATATGCAGCAGCTCCGAATCATGTCTTTGGTCAAATGTTGGGTTTGCCCGGCTCCTGGGTTTGCCGCCTATACGTTCGTTACTATCGGCTAAGGTGGCCAAGGAGAACTTCTGCGATTGTTCCTGGTTATTCGGACGAGAACCTCGATGAAAGCCGAAAACTGACTGTCATGATACAGCGAGAGACTGTTCAACCACTCGAAGACTCATCGGAATCTTTAGGATCCCTCCGCATTAACGAAGGACCGTTTCCCGGTCATGTACACACGCGTCCGTATTCGGATGTACGCGAAGAGTACCGAGGCTACATAGTAGCCCCAACATTAGACTCCATGGCTAGCGAAGTGTTACAACTATATAGTCCGGTTGCCTAGTTCGACGTGCGATCACCTCCTTCATGGACCAAGGCGTTGGATCAAGTGTGATTAAGCATATTTTTTCGAACACCCTAACGCTGCGTGGGGGATGAAATAACGATCGCTATCTTTCGGATTAAAAAATTCATATATATATATATATATATATATATATATATATATATATGTAAAAGCGCACACAAGGGACACAAAAAAAATATCTCGCAAAAAGTATAAATATAGCCTTATAACCAAACTAACATTGTTTTTACAATGATTTGATTCATCACTTTCGAATAAGACATTCTTGAGCACTGCGCCTCTATTAGGCGGGCACCTTACGTGACCTGCGCCAAGTAGTGCTTTCGGCGGATCTGGCCCCCGGGATCTTGGGTCGCTATTATATTGGCCTCCACATCCGTCCAATAGGCTTTAATGCGGGCAAGAGCCATCCGTGTACCCTCTATGCACGCCGACCTCCTCATAGCATCGATCCGAGTCACGGCCCCAAGGAACTGCTGCACCAAGCCAAAGTAACTGTCCGGCTTAGGCCCTTTCGGCCAAAGATGGTCTATCACAGACCGCATTGCAAGACCGGACAGCCTGTGAAGCTCCGCTACAGCAGCCATCTTGTCATTTAACGGCAGCGGGCGAGTGGGAGCATTGAATTGCGACCAGAAAAGCTTCTCCACCTCCTTATCACCATGACCCTCGAAGAACTTGGCAGCGTCAGCCGTACTCTTCGCCAAATCCGCATATGCGTCCGCAGGACTCCAGCGCCCATCCAGGGGAGCGTACTTCGGATTGAAAAACTTCGTCCGCAGCAAGTAGGAACCTCCAGCCACGATTTTACCGGCTGGTTGAAGCTCCTCCCGCGCACCCCTGAGCTCGGTCCGTATTTTCTTGGTGGCATTGTGTGCCTTGTCCAGCTCGGCCAAGCTATCATTATGCTCCTTTTTAAGGAGCTCATACCGGTCAGTGGCATTTTTTTTAACTCAATAGACATTTCGGCCATCTTTTCCTCGCTTCGGCGATGAGCAGCCTGTTCGGCTCTCAGTTCCTCGGTCGCCATTAGGGCAGCCGCATTGCTAACCCGAGCTTGTTCCTTGGCTTGGACAAGTTCTACCCTCAGGGCCTCCACGGTAGCAGCACCATCTGCAGTCCGAACATATTACATTAATATCATGCCGCCTCCATATTTTCCTATACAAAGGAAGGCAGAGCGCATACCTTGTGATTTGTCCAGCCGCTTGTTCACCAGCGTGATATCGGCATCAATTGAACAAATTCGCCTGGTCAGTTCAGAAACTTCGACGGACTGGTCGTGGCGGACTCACAGTACCTGCAAGTGTTCTGGCGCAATCATTAATTTATGATCCCCCGTTTGCCGCCTAGGGCGTGCAACCAGAGTCTCAGGGCTACTATCTATATGGAGCACACCTAATGCGTGCCTCACAGCCAAAAACAGTGTATTCTTCACCACATACCTCAAAGCCTATGAGCAGACTTGTAAATGCCTCATTCAAACCACTTGTAGCGGAGGAAACCTTCCTGAGCACCGCACTCATTAATAAGCTGTGCTCCTCCGAAAGTGCAGCTCGCCCCAGTAGTCCCGTCAGTACGTCCGGTCGGACATCGAACTGTGCCGGACCCTTCCCGTCGCCCCTCGTGGGAGCCAAATGCTCCGGGCTCAGTGGGGCTGACACATTGGCTTCCGGCCTCGGCAGATCTGGACTCCTCAGTGACGACACCTCAGTGTCGCCCGCTTCACGAGCCGGAGAGGTGGGTGGGGTCTCGCTCTCCATCATCTCCGGAGGAAGATCCCCGAGCGAACTCTGTTGTGAAGGGCTGCTAGCCGGGCTGCGAAAGACGAATCCTGGTTATTGATCTAGGAGGAACGCAGTACCTTCGAATTAAAAATTAACTTACAGCTCGGTGGAGGGCTAGCCCGATGGTGGGCACGATGCGGTGAGGGTGCCCGTTGGGGCAGAGCCCCCTGGTGTTATCTTTTCCCGGGTGTGGGCATCTCCGTCTCCGAGTGTTCAGGGGCGGCCCTCTTCTTCCCGCGCGGGGAGGAGGCCTTAGCCTCCCCTTCCCGACTATCCTCCCTAGGGGAGACAACAATTCCCCCGGTTCGGATGCATAACGTGTGAAGTTCGGTTTCTTCGTTCTTCCGCTTGTCTTCCCCTGAGTGCATTTTGCCGAGCACCCGGTCAAGCATCTTGGCCATGGTGGGACCAGGCAAGCCTTCGGGAAGTGGCGCCGGACACCTGATTCTCTCCGCCTTGCTGAGCCATTCCTGGCCACGGATGATTTTCAGAACAAGCAATCATAACAAATACAAAACACGGTGTCCGGCATCAAAGCTACTTACTTGGGTATCTAGGCGATTACAGCTTAGGCCCGCATCCTCGATGGTGTCCGGACACTTTACTTTCCGTCCGAAGAATAATTTGCACATCTCTTGAGCTTGGGCGAAGAAGTGCTTGACGATCCTTGAACCCTCTGGATTGAACTCCCACATCCGGAGAGGCGGCGTTAACACGGCAACATCCGCGGATCAACATCACTTGCATTATCTTGACAAGATTAATGTCCCTTGCAAGAAGCTCCGGATGCAATTCTGCGATCTTGGTATATCACCGGTAGGTCCCCAATTCCGCCCTAAATGCATCCAAGACACCAAGCTGTGACGGAGGGCCCGAGTGAAACTTCGGGGGCAGCCGCCCACTTTGTGCCTCACGGGAGCCGTGACATAGAACCACCTCCACTGCCATACGCCGGATACTTACGGGAAAGAACCCTCTGGCCACGGGGCATCGCCGTTCCTGCTTATTACGGCACCTCCGCACTCCACATGTCGCCCCTCGATCATCTTCGGCGTCACATTGAAGGTCTTGAGCCATAAGCCGAAGTGTGGGGTGACATGGACAAAATCCTCGCACACGATAATAAACGACGAGATATGGAGGATAGCGTCGGGGGCCAAATCATGAAAATCCAGCCATAATAGAACATGAGCCCCCTCATGAAGGGATCGAGGGCGAAACCCAGACCACGGAGGAAGTGTGGGACGAAAACGACACACTAGTTGGTCTCCGGCATAGGGATGACCTGCCCTGGAGCAGGGAGCCTGTGCTGGATATATGCGGTCAAGTATCCGACCTCCCTAAGCTTTGCAATGTCCTTCTCTTTAATCGAGGAGGCCACCCACCGGCCTTGAGGGTCAGATCCGGACATATTGGAGGATTTCAGAGGGGTGGAGCTTAGGTTTTGGGTGTTAGAACTCGAGGTGCGAGAAGGCGTGATGAAGGTGAACAAGGATGCGTAGGTCTCGACCCCTTTATAAAGAGGGAGAATATCAAGAATCCCCGGTGTGACCGTTTGAGGCTTATCTAGAAAACACACGGGTTATACCAAGCGGCCGTCACAGGGTCACGCAGCGTGCTCATATTGATGGAAAATCCCGTAATAAGAGGAACACGATCTCTGCCTTGACGAGACGTGCCAATAAAACCGCCTCACAACACGAGTCGTTGTGGGGCAGGAAACATCGGTTCGCGTTGGACCAAGGCCCGATGCAAGGGCACGACGCACGAAGATTGTCAGAAAATCAGATCTATACCATACGAAGATCATCTTGCAGATCCGGACATGGTCTACGTGTTTGATGACCACTTTGGGGTATTCGGAGGAGGAACCCGCCCTGCAATGCCGAAGACAAAGCTGCACGCCGGACTCGTTGTCATTGAAGCCTGGTTCAGGGGCTACTGAGGAAGTCCTGGATTAGGGGGTATCCGGACAGCTGGACTGTGTACAACGTCCGGACTATCGAAGTGTGGAGATACAAGACTCAAGACTTCGGCTCGTGTCCGGATGGTACTTTCCTTGGCGTGGAAGGCAAGCTTGGCGATCCGGATATTATACTTCCTTCCTTGTAACCAACTCCATGTAAACCCTAGCCCTCTCCGGTGTCTATATAAACTGGAGAGGTTGGTCCTTAGAAGGCCGATCACAATTACAATCATACCATCATAGGCTAGCTCTTAGGGTTTAGCCTCTACGATCTCGTGGTAGATCTACTCTTGTACTACCCATGTCATCAATATTAATCAAGCAGGAAGTAGGGTTTTACCTCCATCGAGAGGGCCCGAACCTGGGTAAACATCTATGTCCCTTGTTTCCTGTTACCATCAGCCTTGACGCATAGATCGGGACCCCCTACCTGAGATCCGCCGGTTTTGACACCAACATCGGGCCTGATGACTCTCTTCTGTGACAACACTGGAGCTATTGCCCTTGCCAAGGTGCCCAGGTTTCACAAGAAGACCAGGCACATCAAGCATCGCTTCAACTCCATTCATGAAAATGTTCAAGATGGAGACATAGATATTTGTAAAGTGCATACGGATCTGAATGTCGTAGATCCGTTGACTAAACCTCTTCCACGAGCAAAACATGATCAACACCAGAACTCTATGGGTGTTCGATTCATCACAATGTAACTAGATTATTGACTCTAATGCAAGTGGGAGACTGTTGGAAATATGCCCTAGAGGCAATAATAAAATGGTTATTATTATATTTCCTTGTTCATGATAATTTTCTATTGTTCATGCTATAATTGTATTGACCGGAAACCGTAATACATGTGTGAATACATAGACCACAACATGTCCCTAGTGAGCCTCTAGTTGACTAGCTCGTTGATCAACAGATGGTCATGGTTTCCTAACTATGGACGTTGGATGTCATTGATAACGGGATCACATCATTAGGAGAATGATGTGATGGAGAAGACCCAATCCTAAGCATAGCACAAGATCGTGTAGTTTGTTTGCTAAAGCTTTTCTAATGTCAAGTATCATTTCCTTAGACCATGAGATTGTGTAACTCCTGGATACCGTAGGAATGATTTGGGTGTACCGGACGTCACAACGTAACTGGGTGGCTATAAATGTGCACTACACGTATCTCCAAAAGTGTCTGTTGGGTTGGCACGAATCGAGATTGGGATTTGTCGCTCCGTGTGACGGAGAGGTATCTCTGGGCCCTCTCGGTAATGCATCATCATAATGAGCTCAATGTGACTAAGTAGTTGGTCACAGGATCATGCATTATAGAACGAGTAAAGTGACTTGCCGGTAACGAGATTGAACGAGGTATTGGGATACCGCCGATCGAATCTCGGGCAAGTAACGCACCGATTGACAAAGGGAATTGTATACGAGATTGCTTGAATCCTTGACATCATGGTTCATCCGATGAGATCATCGTGGACCATGTGGGAGCCAACAAGGGTATCCAGATCCCACTGTTGGTTATTGGCCGGAGAGATGTCTCGGTCATGTCTGCATGATTCCCGAACCCATAGGGTCTACACACTTAAGGTTCGATGACGCTAGGGTTATAGGGAAAGTTTGTATGTGGTTACCGAATGTTGTTCGGAGTCCCGGGTGAGATCCCGGACGTCACGAGGAGTTCTGGAATGGTAGGAAGTTGAAGATTTATATATGGGAAGTCATCATACGGTCACCATAAGTGTTCGGGGGTTTGCCGGTATTGTACCGGGACCACCGAAGGGATTCCGGGGGTCCACCTGCCCCGGAGGGCCCTATGGGCTGTATATGGAAGGGAACCCGCCCCTAAGTGGGCTGGGCGCCATCCCCCCTAGGGCCCATGCGCCTAGGGCTTGGGGGAAACCCTAAGGGGGGTGCCCCCTTGGCTTGGGGGGCAAGCCCCCACCCCTTGGCCGCCACCCCCCTCTAGATCTCATCTAGAGGGGCCGACCCCCTTTCCCCTTCACCCTATAAATAGAGGGGAGGAGGGAGGGCAGCCGCACCTCATCCAAGGCGCAGTCCTCCCCCTCTCCAACACCTCTCCTCCTCTGTTTGAGCTTGGCAAAGCCCTGCCAGAGAACCGCTGCTCCACCACCACCACGTCGTCGTGCTGCTGCTGGAGTTGTCTTCCCCAACCCCTCCCTCCTCCTTGCTGGATCAAGGCACGGGAGACATCACCGGGCTGCATGTGTGTTGAACGCGGAGGCGCCGTTGTTCGGCGCTAAGATCGGTATCGACCACGATCTGAATCGCTACGTGTACGACTCCTCCAACCGCATTCTTGCAACGCTTCCATTTCGTGATCTTCAAGGGTATGAAGATGCACTCCCCTCTCTCTCGTTGCTAGTCTCTCCATAGATTGATCTTGGTGATGCGTAGAATTTTTTTAATTTCTGCAACGATCCCCAACAAAACTCCGCGTTCACTTTGTCTTTCCTATGATGCAACCAAACATACTTTTCTGCAAAACAAAACCATGTAGGATCTAAGTGGACATGCCATTTTGTTCCTACAATTTTCATGTTACTGGGTGATACGTCTCCAACGTATCTATAATTTTTGATTGTTACATGCTATTATATTATCTATCTTGGATGTTTTATATGCATTTATATGCTATTTTCTATGATTTTTGTAACACCCCAAAAATTTAACCAGGTTTTTACTATTAAATTTTTTACAGGAGTTTAAATTTTTTGCTTTCTGGATTTTTTGTTGATTTCAGAACCCTTGTCTTTAATATTGAGAAGTTTTACCCAAGTGGAAACTTTCCAAAATGTATTGGACTCCTATGCTCTCTCAATATAACAAATTCTTAATCAGTAGATTTTTTTTTCTCTGAGCTTTATTCCTTAAAATGACTTCCATTTAGTTTTGGAGCTCTTTTTGTACTACAACCATTTGATTAATTTAACTAAAATTCCAACCAAAATTTGGAGATGTCATGTGATGTTTCTAAATCACTTTTATGCAAAAATATATTTCATTCTTTGAATATTTTGAGCTCTACACCTAATTTTCAAATCCGGTCTAGTGGGCAGTTTTGCACTACAGCCTATTCAAATATTTCTTTAAAACCTCCACCAAATTTGTGGGATGTCAGTGATAGCATGCCATCCAACTTTATGCAAAAACCTAGTGTTGTTCTTTGGAAAAATTTGAGTGAATCAACCTCTTTTGCATTCTGGTCCAGCCTTGTGATTTCTACTGCAACCCTAATTATTTTTGCTCTAGTGCCTTTGTGCTTTCTCCTTCTTGTAGTCAACCCTGCAAAACCCCTAAGTCCAGGAGCATGCACCCTTTGGGACATTTTTGGTTCATGTAATGATGCCATTTACCACCTGTCCAGAGTTGAAGTTTTGCAAAACTTGCACTAACAAGTCTCTCCATTTAGCAAACTAACCTCACCACCCTCTCTTGCATCTAAAGAGACCCCACCCTGGAAGTTTTGACCACCCCAAGTACTTCCTAGATGCCTCTGGCATTTTGTCAAACACCCTGTGTGCATAGACATATTTGGCATGGTTGAAGGTTTTGTATGATGAACTTTCCCCTTGACCCAAACCAAGTTGTCTAGTAGCCTTCTATATGTCTCTAACCTAGGCCTATAGATTTGCAGTGGCTTTCTAGCAACTTTGGTCGTCCTGGCATTTCGTCGAACGAGTGCCATGCACGCCCAGTGCGCGAGCAGAGCAAGCGTTTTGCACGTGCTCGTGTCCGAGCCAGCACCCCCCCTGGATAAGTTTTCCCCGAGCTCATCCAAACCATCTCCCTCTCACCACGTCACGCTAAAAGCCCCGACCGCCTCCTCGCCCCCTGCAGCGTCGCCAACCAGCCTCTCGGCGGCACGCCCGTGGCCGCATCCGCCACCGCCTTGGGCAGCACCGCCCAAACCACCATAGCGGGCCAGCTCGCATCCCCCGACAGTGGAGTGGTCATCGTGAGCCCCTGGAGCTAGCCAGCCACCGCCACGTCGCCCTGCAGCACAGTAGGGCGGTCCGCCGACGAGCTCATCCACGGCCGCCGCGAACCGACATGGTTGTGCTATAAAAGGAAGCCCCCGAGCCCCTCCGAACACTTAGGCAGCCTCACACCGTCCCCCTGGTGCCCCCGTTGCCATCAATTGAAGAGGAGAAGGCCGTCTTCAACCTCTCCGGCCAGCTCAGCCGCCGCCTCGTCCTGGTTCACCCCGGCGCCACCAGAGCCTCCCCCACCTTTCCATCACCACCACTCTGCTCCACATCGTCTTGCGGAGCCTCCCAGACCCCAAACGACGACGGAGCATCACCCTAGCTCGAGCCCCCAAATCCACCGAAGCTTTCCTCCGCATGAGCTCGCCCGGCGATTCCCTCCACCTCCGACGACCCTACAACCACCGGAAGGACCGCCCCTGATTCGCGGATCCATCCCCACCCTCAGCTCCCTGCGAGGAACCGCCGTTCGTCGGTGACGGTTGCCGGAGTCCCGCCTCTGCTCGGGCAGGAGAAGAAGAGGGAATGGAGACTAGTCAAACATGACTAGTGGGCCCCCTGGACCCACTGTTAGCGACTCCCCGCGCGGTCCACGCTGGATAAGTGGAGGCGTAAAACACCAAGTACGCCTCCTCTGACCGAAAACGTAATCTCGTTTGAAACGTTTTCTTTTTACATTTTATTAAAACAGATTCTTACCAAAACTTAGACTAGCTATAACTTTTTAAATGTAACTCCAAATGAGTTGATTCTTTTTCCTACCTCTTTCAAATATTGTCTAGTTTATTTTAAGATTTATTTCAAAAAAAATCAGACAACTTTTTGGTACTGTTTTTAGACTATATATTGATTCAAAAATATTTTTAAATAGGATTTGTGGAGAGAGGAGAAAACTTTCAAGAGTTTTGGAACGCACCCAGCCTCCCCACAACTTGAAGGCAAGCATTCTGAACCCTGGCATATAAATTGTGTGTGTTATTTGACACGGTAACAACACCACCTCGACACGTGGCATACGTCATTTTATGTGATTATATGTTCCTACTCATGAGTGCATATTAATGATTTCATGCTATTGGAGTTGATATGGTTGTGATGGTAATCACCGTCATATGCCTTTCATGCATACCGGAAGGGAATCCGAGAATGGCCTCTGTCTTGGGTAGACACAGTCTTGTACCTAATCCTCCGTCGAGACGGTTGTATCTGGTATGGCATGAGGGGGTATGTCGCGTGATGATTATTTCTGTTGGTTGAAGTATATATTGCTATGCTAATCATGCAGGGAATATTTAAACCTCCTGAGTCGACCGTAGATCGAGTCTTGTTCCAGTAACCCCCATACTTGTTTCAGGCTGCCACTCGTCCACCGCCATAGGTAAGTGCAGTTCGATAAGTTGTCAACCCCTTTCCTAGCACACACCGCATGCAGAGGCCATCGTGGAAGATCTGGGAGGCATCCGGTAGGCATGCCACCTGGTCTGGGAGCATGGGTATTTCGGTTGTAGCCGAAGGGGTAGCTCCACTAGTTTGCGCGCAGTATAAATTTTTGATCCCATGTTACGTCGGGGTTGTAGCCTCCCCACTTAGAGTTTTGCTTAACGGGTGTCGTGGGTGATTCCAGACACCGGTAAGTTAGGCTGGTGTGTGCGGATAGGCGTGTTTTCAATTAAAAGGCCATAGACGGAATTAGCCCAGATGGTCTAAAGGAATCCGTTACTCGTGGGTAAAGAGTGCACCCTCTGCAGAGATTAAGCCTATTCGAATAGCCATGTCCATGGTTAAGGATTACAGTCTGGGATGGGTCGAGTGTCGGTCTTAGTGTCGGTCTTCGGAGGAGGAACTATTGAACCAGAACTGGAATCTCGACTTGAGACTTGTGATGATTATGATTATTATTTTGTTGTGGACTAACCCGTTATATTATTGGAATTATCAAATATCCACAGGATGGTTACATCTCACGGATATTCACCGTGATTATTTATAAGCCCTTTATGTGGTGTTCTTTGAGGCCTTGATTGTGGCATGCTTGTTATTTTATTTATTCTTATAAGCCCTTTATGTGGTGTCATTTGAGGCCTCGTGTAACATGCTTGTTATTTTATTTATTCTTATAAGCCCTTTATGTGGTGTCGCTGAGGCCTGCATCGTGGCATGCTTGTTATTTTATTTATTCTTATAAGCCCTTTATGTGGTGTCATTTGAGGCCATCGTAACATGCTTGTTATTTTGGTTTATTCTTATAAGCCCTTTATGTGGTGTCGCTGAGACGCCCGACTGTGGCATGCTTGTTATTTATTTTCTTTATAGGCCCTTTATGTGGTTTCGCTGAGACGCCCTACTGTGGCATGTTATTTTTATAAGCCCTGTAAGTGGTGTCGCTCAGACGCCCGACTGAGGCATTTCTCTTTGTTTACTAACCTTTCGAGGTGCCGCTCCAGACACCCGATCGGTGCATTTTATTACTTCTATGTTATTGCATATCCATAAATAACCTGCTTGCATGCATCAGAGATTTTATTTTTGTGGTAGCGTCATGATCTTAAAATATTTTCAGTACATAATTATCGTTGTTATATTATACCCGTGTTCATAATGTTTGCGAGTACATTCAAAAGTACTCACTGGCTTGTCCCTGGCTATTGTCTTGGACAGATTTTCTTGCGCGGAGAGGAGCGACCGTGTTGACAGCCCTGGAACTTAAGTAATGGTGATAGCAGCCTCGCGAAGATATGAGTTATCCTGGTCAGCTGTTCCTGTGGGAAATGGAGTGCCATAGACACTGATGATCCACAAACCGTTTCCGCCATCAACCACTAGAAACCATCTGTTGTACTCACAAGCCAGTATGGTCTTGTACTACATATTTTGTTTTTCGCTTGGAATTTCTATAACAAATTGGTGCCTCATCAGTTAACAGTAATCCTGGGGCTGGTGAGCACAAGGGCCATTTTCTGGAATTCAATACCCGGAAAAACTGGTCGCCACAAACTTGGTATCAGAGCTAGGCTGACCATTGGATAATCCTATCTTAGCCAGGTCAATAAACCTAGGAAAACCAACCCACCAGACCTTAACCAAACCCCGGCCAAGCTTCTCGTGCAAGATAGCCACACAGTGACCCCGACACCTTTTGACAGTCGGTGCCCAACCTATCATCTTAGCCTTTCGATCACGCGCCAGTGACCAACGCCCATTATGTCCCATCCGCAAGCGTGCGAAGGAAGACTCCGTCCCATTTTCTATAAAAGGGCATGCTAGCCTCAACCCAGCACAACACAACCTCTTCCCCAAACCTAGCCATAATGCCTAGCCCCGTAGTGCACAATGAGACCACAGCAACCAACCTTGGAGGTTTTGTGACCATACTCGCAAACCTCACCCGTCGTGCCTATCGTTAGAAGAGCCCCGAATATGTTGTGTACCAAGGAACCATGGCGGTGAGCCGTCAATTACGGGCCCTTGTGCACATCTACGGTAGAGTGCATCGCGAACGCCCCTACTGAGTTCACCGGAAGGACCACTTCCTTGAGCCACAAGCCATCCGACTAGCTGCTCGAGAGGCTATAGTTCAACTCCGGCGGTTGTCGCCCGAGTTAAGCGTCACTCGTTCTACTACTACCCAGGCGTGAAGGGTATGGTAGACCACCCCAAGTTGCCAGCGGAGATCACGAGATGGATCTGCATTGTTGCACCTGGTGCGCTATGTAGGTGCACTAGAGGCACTGTTCGATCAAATCACCATTGATCTGATCGCAGCTCGTGGAGAGCTGGTTCACGAAACCCGACAAGCGGGGAGGCCGAGCCGGCTGACAACCCGGTCGTGCTGTTCGGACACCCGATCGAGACCACGAGGTCAGCCCGACCATCGACCAAGGTACTTTGATGACCCCGAAGTGCCGCGCCTTTTGGGAGCACACTCCAACGGGATTGTGGCCAACAATCCCGCGATGGTCATCATCACCACCCCGACCACAAGCCCCTCAACCACCTCCGGCTAATCCCGACGGTGAGACCCGTGGAGAAGCCTCGACATCCACAAGGCACGCCCGTTTGGACATAAACGAGGTAGACTAAGTCACCCGAGTAGTGCCGAATTCTAGTATATCCTCACTTTGTAACCATGTGACCTTGTTAATAAACGCAGCCTGCTATTGTGCCTCTGTTTTAATAGTAGCCTTGCAAAATTGTGTCAGCCTACAGTTGCATTTTTACATCAGGCACATCTACCAAGACCAACCCCGACAACACCCACAGTAACACGTCCCTTTTGTGAGATATGTGTATCTGTGGCTCTGACCCCGACCCTTGGAGCTGATCTGGCAAATTTATTACCTTTCACCACGGTAAATAACCCGCCTGGTTGCTATATAAGAAGGCCACCTCGTGACCTTGCCAAGCACCCCTCACCTCGTGCACCACCCTCACAACCAATTCTTGCCATGCCGAGCCCTAGTATTTATCTGAGAACCCCAGATGCAACCCCGGGTAGCTTTGTCAAAATATTGTGGGACTTTACTGCGGTGCCATGGGTTCTACCCAGCCACCCCAAAGACGAGCTGTTCAAATCGAGAATCACCCCTTCCACCTCGAAATATTGGGCAGCGGTACATCCCTCCGTAGACTCCAACCAAGACCCAACAGAGGTCTCCTTCGTGGGGAAATCTATGCCAACCCCACATATGGCCATAGAAGCTGCTTTGCGTCTGAGCGATTGCTCGTCTTTGATTCGCGGTACCCTATGCCGTGACGAGGTATTATTACTTTCCGAGCCGTGCAGCACCGGAGAAGTAATATCTTTTCCCGGTGGACGATTTGAGAGAGACCAGATCTTGGCCAACCTTGTCGACGTCATCGCTCAAGAACATTTGAACCAGCGAGTAATGGGTTATCTCCAGAGTCTCGCTGATTTGAATCCTCGGATTGCCATCGGCAGACCACTGAGGCCCGACCAGGAGAGACACATACATCGACTGGTCAATCCACTCCCTCCGATAGAAGAGGAGTGTGTCCCAGTACCAGAGACAATTTCGTGAGACCCCGTCCAGTTACCGTCATCATTTTAGATGTCACTGCTGTGTTTATTATTTGCAGCATTTATTATTTACGTTGTAACTTATGCATGGTACCCTAAGTTTGTGTAACGAGTCAATTATTTGGTTCCTACTAATATAAGTAGTTTTCTTTGTGATTTATTTTCTTCAAGTTAACCTTTGTCCCCGCGAAAATCCTGGAGTGAGATTTCTTTTCCCTGAGTTGCTGCATCTTTTATTTCCTCACAACGTGGATTATTTTTATTCACGCAGCACCACGGCAGCAGACCCACAACCACTCGGACTCTTACACTGCTTGCA
Source organism: Aegilops bicornis (assembly GCA_021605145.1). Taxonomy (NCBI): domain Eukaryota; kingdom Viridiplantae; phylum Streptophyta; class Magnoliopsida; order Poales; family Poaceae; genus Aegilops; species Aegilops bicornis. The sequence goes on along the minus strand of CM038670.1, from coordinate 766,573,287 downwards.
AAGACACGTAACCATGTTGCATCTCCCATATTCCTTCCCTAAGCGCACCACAGCCTCCGAAGGAGAGATTAGCGGATAATCATCCGGATACTAGTCACCTCCGGCACACCGACAACAGTTAACACCCGGCATCACACCTAGTCCTCGTGATCACCGCCACCATGGAGAGCCAGCATCCGAGCGGGAGCATCACGATGATCATCGAGGATCATCGCGCACAGGAGCACGGAGAGCCCCAGCACTGCCGCCAGCCCTCCACACACCAGGATCACGTACCAGTCCGGCAACGCCTCCGCCATTAGAGCCTCATCTCGAGCTCTGATAAGCAGCAATGAAGGAGAAGGAGGAAGAGGAGCGAGGCCAGGTATGAGGAAGAAAGAAGGAGCACCGCGGTCGTTATATAGCTCGAGATCGGTGTACGGTGGGCGAGGTCCACCAGCGCCACTCGTCGCCCGATCGCCGGTGTTCGGAGGCGACGCGCGAGCAAAGGCCGGGCGCACTGCCCGCGAGGTGAGTGCATGCTTGTGCGGCAGCAAGCACGCCCGCGCACTACCGCATGAGACGGCCTAGATGCCCTACGATCTAGGCGTCGCGGTGGAGAAAGCGCGGAAAGCGCGCGAGAGAGAGGAAGAAGAGAGAGCCAGAGGAAGGAGGAGAGACCGACAGTGGGCCCTGGGTCCACCTGTCAGCCAGAAGGAGCACTGTGCTCCCGGGTACGACCAGCGTATTTTAGAATTTAGAATTTATTCTATCGTAGAAATCGCTTGTTTTTCCCTAAAACGTGGATTTCTCCACACAACACCAGTGTCCCACACTGTGGTTTCACCCCACTTATTGCCTTCTCACTCTAGCCGCATTTTACCGTTTAAGTAAAGTAATTGTTTTGACCTAATAAAAGTATTTTTTTTTTCAAAAACAATCCTTAGCAAATCTCGAGGACGAGATTTTTCTTAAGGGGGGTAGTACTGTAACACCCCAAAAATTTAACCAGGTTTTTAGTATTAAAATTTTTGCAGGAGTTTAAAATTTTTGCTTTCTGGATTTTCTGTTGATTTCAGAACCCTTCTCTTTAATATTGAGAAGTTCTACCCAAGTGGAAAATTTCCAAAATGTATTGGAATCCTATGGTCTCTCAATATAACAAATTCTTAATCAGTAGATTTTTTTTCTCTCTGAGCTTTATTCCTTAAAATGACTTCCATTTAGTTTTGGAGCTCTTTTTGTACTACAACCATTTGATTAATTTAACTAAAATTCCAACCAAAATTTGGAGATGTCATGTGATGTTTCTAAATCACTTTTGTGCAAAAATATATTTCATTCTTTGAATATTTTGAGCTATACACCTAATTTTCAAATCTGGTCCAGTGGGCAGTTTTGCACTACAGCCTATTCAAATATTTCTTTAAAACCTCCACCAAATTTGTGGGATGTCAGTGATAGCATGCCATCCAACTTTATGCAAAAACCTAGTGTTGTTCTTTGGAAAAATTTGAGTGAATCAACCTCTTTTGCATTCTGGTCCAGCCTTGTGATTTCTACTGCAACCCTAATTATTTTTGCTCTAGTGCCTTTGTGCTTTCTCCTTCTTGTAGTCAACCCTGCAAAACCCCTAAGTCCAGGAGCATGCACCCTTTGGGGCATTTTTGGTTCATGTAATGATGCCATTTACCACCTGTCGAGAGTTGAAGTTTTGCAAAACTTGCACTAACAAGTCTCTCCATTTAGCAAACTAACCTCACCACCCTCTCTTGCATCTAAAGAGACCCCACCCTGGAAGTTTTGACCACCCCAAGTACTTCCTAGATGCCTCTGGCATTTTGTCAAACACCTTGTGTGCATAGACAGATTTGACATGGTTGAAGGTTTTGTGTGGTGAACTTTCCCCTTGCCCCAAACCAAGTTGTCTAGTAGCCTTCTATATGTCTCTAACCTAGGCCTGTAGATTTGCAGTGGCTCTCTAGCAACTTTGGTCGTCCTGGCATTTCGTCGAACGAGTGCCATGCACGCCCAGAGCGCGAGCAGAGCACACGTTTTGCACGTGCTCGCATCCGAGCCTGCACCCCCCTTGGATAAGTTTTCCCCGAGCTCATCCAAACCCTCTCCCTCTCACCACGTCACGCTAAAAGCCCCGACCGCCTCCTCGCCCCCTCTGAAGGTCGCCACCAGCCTCTTGGCGGCTTGCGCCTGACGCATCCGCCACCGCCTTGGGCAGCACCGCCCAAACCACCACAGCGCGCCAGCTCGCCTCCCCCGACAGTGGAGTGGTCGTCGTTAGCCCCTGGAGCTAGCCAGCCACCGCCACGTCGCCCTGCAGCATAGTAGGGCGGTCCGCCGACGAGCTCATCCACGGCCGCCACGAACCAACATGGTTGTGCTATAAAAGGAAGGCCCCGAGCCCCTCCGAACACTTAGGCAGCTTCACACCGTCCCCCTGGTGCCCCCGTTGCCATCAATTGAAGAGGAGAAGGCCGTCTTCAACCTCTCCGGCCAGCTCGGCCGCCGCCTCGTCCCGGTTCACCCCGGCGCCACCAGAGCCTCCCCCACCCTTCCATCACCACCACGCTGCTCCACATCGTCTTGCGGAGCCGCCCAGACCCCAAACGACGACGGAGCATCACCCTAGCTCGAGCCCCCAAATCCACCGAAGCTTTCCTCCGCAAGAGCTTCGGGCCTTGGCATTCCCTCCACCTCAAGCGACCCTACAACCACGGAAGGACCGCCCCTGATCCATGGATCCATCCCGCCCTCGGCTCCTGCGAGGAACCGCCGTTCACGGCGGCGACGTGCCGAGTCCCGCCTCTGCTCCGACAGGAGAAGAAGAGGGAATGGAGACTAGTCAAACATGACTAGTGGGCCCCCTGGACCCACTGTCAGCGACTCCCCGCGCGGTCCACGCTGGATAAGTGGAGGCGTAAAACACCAAGTATGCCTCCTCTGACCGAAAACGTAATCTCGTTTGAAACGTTTTCTTTTTCTGTTTTTATTAAAAACAGATTCTTACCAAAACTTTGACTAGCTATAACTTTTTAAATATAACTCCAAATGAGTTGATTCTTTTTCCTACCTCTTTCAAATATTGTCTAGTTTATTTTAAGATTTATTACAAAAAAATCCAGACAAATTTTTGGTACTGTTTTTAGACTATATATTGATTCAAAAATATTTTTAAATAGGATTTGTGGAGAGAGGAGAAAACTTTCAAGAGTTTTGGAATGCACCCAGGCTCCCCACAACTTGAAGGCAAGCATTCTGAACCCTGGCATATAAATTGTGTGTGTTATTTGATGCGGTAACAACACCACCTCGACACGGGGCATACGTCATTTTATGTGATTATGTGTTCCTACTCATGAGTGCATATTAATGATTTCATGCTATTGGAGTTGATATGGTTGTGATGGTAATCACCGTCATATGCCTTTCGTGCATACCGGAAGGGAATCCGGGAATGGCCTCTGTCTTGGGTAGACACGGTCTTGTACCTAATCCTCAGTCAAGACGGTTGTGTCCGGTATGGCATGAGGGGGTATGTCGCGTGATGATTATGTCTGTTGGTTGAAGTATATATTGCTATGCTAATCATGCAGGGAAATTTAAACCTCCTGAGTTGACCGTAGATCGAGTCTTGTTCCAGAAACCCCCATACTTGTTTCGTGCTGCCACTCGTCCCTTCCATAGGTAGAGTACGGTTCAGTAAGTTGTCAACCCCTTTCCTAGCACACACCGTACAGAGAGGCCATGGTGGAAGATACCGGAGGCATCCGGTAGGCATGCCACCTGGTCCGGGAGCATGGGTGTTTCGGTTGTAGCCGAAGGGGTAGCTCCCCTAGTTTGCGCGCAGTATAAATTTTTGATCCCATGTTACGTCGAGGTTGTAGCCTCCCCACTTAGAGTTTCGCTTAACGGGTGTCATGGGTGATTCGGAACCCGGTAAGTTAAGGGTGTGTTAATGCGGATAGGCGTGTTTTCAATTAAAAGGCCGTAGACGGAATTAGCCCAGATGGTCTAAAGGAATCCGTTACTCGTGGGTAAAGAGTACACCCTCTGTAGAGATTAAGCCTATTCGAATAGCCGTGTCCATGGTTAAGGATTACAGTCTGGGATGGGTCGAGTGTCGGTCTTAGTGTCGGTCTTCGGAGGAGGAACTATTGAACCAGACCTGGAATCTCGACTTGAGACTTGTGATGATTATGATTATTATTTTGTTGTGGACTAACACGTTATATTATTGGAATTATCGAATATCCCTGGGATGGTTCTATCTCCTAGATATTCACTTTGATTATTTATAAGCCCTTTATGTGGTGTCGCTGAGACGCCCGACTGTGGCATGCTTGTTATTTTATTTATTCTTATAAGCCCTTTATGTGGTGTCGCTGAGACGCCCGACTGTGGCATGCTTGTTATTTTATTTATTCTTATAAGCCCTTTATGTGGTGTCATTTGAGGCCTGCATTGTAACATGCTTGTTATTTTATTTATTCTTATAAGCCCTTTATGTGGTGTCATTTGAGACGCCTTGGTGGCATGCTTGTTATTTTTGTTTATTCTTATAAGCCCTTTATGTTGCGTCGCTGAGACGCCCGACTGTGGCATGCTTGTTATTTATTTTCTTTATAAGCCCTTTATGTGGTGTCGCTGAGACGCCCGACTGTGGCATGTTATTTTTATAAGCCCTGTAAGTGGTGTCGCTCAGACGCCCGACTGAGGCATTTCTCTTTGTTTACTAACCTTTCGAGGTGCCGCTCCAGACACCCGATCGGTGCATTTTATTACTTCTATGTTATTGCATATCCATAAATAACCTGCTTGCATGCATCAGAGATTTTATTTTTGTGATTGACGTCATGATCTTAAAATATTTTCAGTACATAATTATCGTTGTTATATTATACCCGTGTTCATAATGCTTGCGAGTACATTCAAAAGTACTCACTGGCTTGTCCCTGGCTATTGTCTTGGCCAGATTTTCTTGCGCGGAGAGGAGCGACCGTGTTGACAGCCCCGGAACTTAAGCAATGGTGATAGCAGCCTCGCGAAGATAGTCCCAGTCAGCTGTTCCTGTGGGAAATGGAGTCCCATAGACACTAATGATCCACAAACCGTTTCCGCCATCTACCACTAGAAACCATCTGTTGTACTCACAGGCCAGTATGGTCTTGTACTACATATTTTGTTTTTCGCCTGGAATTTCTGTAACAAGTTGGTGCCTCATCAGTTAACAGTAATCCTGGGGCTGGTGAGCACAAGGGCCATTTTCTGGAATTCAATACCCGGAAAAACCGGTCGCCACAATTTTTGGGACTAACCTATTAACCTAGGGCCTAGTGCTAGTTTCTGTTTTTTTCCTTGTTTTTGAGTTTATAGAAAAGGAATACCAAACAGAGTCCAATTGACCTAAAAATTCACGGAGATTGTTTTTGGACCAGAAGAAGCCCACGGAGCATCGGAGATGGACTATAAGAGTTTTGAGGCCACCACAAGGGTGGAGGGCACGCCCCCTCCCTCGTGGCTTCCTCGTGGACCCCCCTGACTTGTTCTCGACGCCAACACCTCTTATATATCCCCAAACTTCCAAAACAAAACCAAGATCGGGAGTTCTGCCACCGCAAGCCTCTGTAGCCACCAAAAACCAATCGGGACCCTGTTCCGGCACCCTGCCAGAGGGGGATCCCTCACCGGTGGCCATCTTCATCATCCCAGCGCTCTCCATGACGAGGAGGGAGTAGTTCACCCTCGGGGCTGAGGGTATGTACCAGTAGCTATGTGTTTGATCTCTCTCTCTCTCTCATGTTCTTGATACGGCACGATCTTGATGTACTGCGAGCTTTGCTATTATAGTTGGATCTTATGATGTTTCCCCCCTCTACCTTCTTGTAATGGATTGAGTTTTCCCTTTGAAGTTATCTTATCGGATTGAGTCTTTAAGGATTTGAGAACACTTGATGTATGTCTCGCTTGTGCTTATCTGTGGTGACAATGGGATATTCATGTGATCCACTTGATTATGTTTTGGTGATCAACTTGCAGGTTCAGTGACCTTGTGAACTTATGCATAGGGGTTGGCACACGTTTTCTTCTTGACTCTCCGGTAGAAACTTTGGGGCACTCTTTGAAGTTCTTTGTGTTGGTTTGAATAGATGAATCTGAGATTGTGTGATGCATATCGTATAATCAAACCCGCGGATACTTGAGGTGACATTGGAGTATCTAGGTGACATTAGGGTTTTGGTTGATGTGTGTCTTAAGGCGTTATTTTACTATGAACTCTAGGACTGTTTGTGACACTTATAGGAATAGCCCAATGGATTGATAGGAAAGAATAACTTTGAGGTGGTCTTGTACCCTACAATAATCTCTTCATTTGTTCTCCGCTATTAGTGACTTTGGAGTGACTCTTTGTTGCACGTTGAGGGATTATTATATGATCTAATTATGTTATCATTGTTGAGTGAACTTTCACTAGTGAAAGTATGAACCCTAGGCCTTGTTTCCAAGCATTGCAATACCGTTTTCCCTCACTTTTTTTACTTGCTACCTTGCTGTTTTTATATTTTCATATTACAAAAACCTATATCTACCATCCATATTGCACCTGTATCACCATCCCTTCGCCGAACTAGTGCACCTATACAATTTACCATTGTATTGGGTGTGTTGGGGACACAAGAGACTCTTTGTTATTTGGTTGCAGGGTTGTTTGAGAGAGACCATCTTCATCCTACGCCTCCCACAGATTGATAACCTTAGGTCATCCACTTGAGGGAAATTTGCTACTATCCTACAAACCTCTGCACTTGGAGGCCCAACAACGTCTACAAGAAGAAGGTTGCGTAGTAGACATCAAGCTCTTTTCTGGTGTCGTTGCCAGGGAGGTTAGTGCTTGAAGGTATAACTTTAGATCTTGCAATCGAATCTTCTAGTTTCATGTTTTATCACTAGTTTAGTCTAAAAAAGAAAACTACAAAAAAGATGGAATTGAGGTTGCCTCATATGCTTCATCTTTTTAATGTCTTTCATGAAAATAAGGATTCCGATAATTGTGCCAAAGTGTTGGAAGAAGAATGCGTTAAAATGTTTGGCACTAAATCTTTGAATGATGAGCATGATTGCAATGTTGTTAGTATGAACTATTTGAATATCCATAGTACTAATGATGATTGCACTAGTCATGATAAAAATGTCCCTTATAAGCATGTCAACTTTTGTGGAGTGCATAGAGTTTGCAAGTACGCACCAAATAGGGAAGATAGATTTTGCAAGAGGCATAAGTATTTAGAAACTAAGTGGTTGCAAGAGAGGCTAGATGCTTGTGCTGAAAAATTTAATATTTTTAGCTATCCTTGTGAACTTTGCAATGAACGTGGTCATTTGAATCTTCAATGCAAATTATTTCATGATCGAATTGTGTCCAAAAATTGTGATGACTTGATTTCCCTTATGCATCATAATGAACTTAGTTGGCTTATGGGATATGAAGAAATGAAACGTGTAACTAAGGGCATTCCATAATATAACCTTGAGAGATTTCTTGCTTTTGATCTAGAGGAAATTTATATGTACTGTGCGGTGAATTGCATTGAAAATCCTTATATTGCAAATTACATAAAGGCAAGGAAACAAATAGAAGATGAAGAGAATACTAATGGAAGGGAAGAGGTTTCACAATAACCTCCTATTATTTCTGACAATGAATCAGGTAACGAGGTGGAGCCTTCTATTCAACCAATCTCATTAATAAGGAGCTCCAAAAAGAGGATTAAACCCACACATAATGTGGAGAAGAAAAAGAAAAGATGGAGAAGCAAAGGTAAAAAGGTATCCCTCCCAAATGATGTAACTCCTATTATGGTTATGCCTACGACTCATTTTGATAATAATAATTGCTATACTATTGGTGCTATCCATACTATTAATGACGAGAGTGATTATGCTTATAATATGCAAAGCCCCAAGCTTGGGAATGCTATGTTTGATGAGAATGACATGTTTGAGAATTTATTTGCTGCAATTAATGTTTGTCCCAAGCTTGGGGATGCTGTGTTCAATGAAGATGATATTTTTTGTCCCCTAAGTTTCGATGAACAATTTTATTATGATGATAGAATGCCTCCTATTTATGATAATTATGTTGATGGAAGTGGGTTTGGAAGAGTTTCAACTTTAGGAAGTAATGATCCCACTATTTTGGAGGGTGTTGAATCTTATTTTGATAATTATGAAAGTGGATTTGGAGAGGTCATGACTTTATTTAGTGATGAATCCACTATTTCGGAAGAGGTTCCAATTGATTATGAAAACAAAGTTGCTATCTATGATGATTATTGTGATGACATTTATGCTATAAAGAATAATAATAACCATGAAACTTGTCATCATGATTTTAATTTTCAATTGGATTATGCCTCACATGATAGTTATTTTGTTGAGTTTGCTCCCACTACTATCCATGAGAAGAAATTTGCTTATGTTGAGAGTAGTAAAATTTCTATGCTTGTGCATCATAAAAGTAATGTTTTATGTGATAGTTATATTGTTGAATTCATTCATGATGCTACTAAAAATTATTATGAGGGATGAATATATGCTTGTAGGAATTGCAATTATATCAAGTTTCCTCTCTATGTGCTTAAAGTTTTAAAGTTATGCTTGTTTTGCCTTCTATGCTAGTTGATTCTTGTTCCCATAAGTTGTTTGCTCACAAAATCCCTATGCATAGGAAGTGGGTTAGACTTAAATGTGCTAGTCATATGCTTCATGATGCTCTCTTTGTGTTTCAATTCTTATCTTTTATGTGAGCATCTTTGAAGTCATCATGCCTAGCTACAAAGGCATCAAAGAAAAGCGCTTGTTGGGAGATAACCCAATATTTACCCTTACTGTTTCTGTGTGTTCACATGATTATGCTACTGTAGTAATCATGTGAAAGGATCGATATAGTTGACTAGAGGGGGGGGGGTGAATAGGCAACTAACAATTTTTAGCTTTTCTTTAGCAAATAAAACTTTGCATCAAAGTAGGTTGTCTATATATGCAACTAGGTGAGCAACCTATATGATGCAACAATGACAAGTACACAAGCAAGCAAGGGATACAACACAAATAAGCTTGCACAAGTAAAGGCACGAGATAACCAAGAGTGGAACCGATGAAGACGAGGATGTGTTACCGAAGTTCCTTCCTTTTGAGGGGAAGTACGTCTCCGTTAGAGCGGTGTGGAGGCACAATGCTCCCCAAGAAGCCACTAGGGCCACCGTATTTTCCTCACGCCCTCACACAATGCAAGATGCCATGATTCCACTATTGGTGCCCTTGAAGGCGGCGACCGAACCTTTACAAACAAGGTTGGGGCTATCTCCACAACTTAATTGGAGGCTCCCAACGACACCATAAAGCTTCACCACAATGGACTATGGCTCCGCGGTGACCTCAACCGTCTAGGGTGCTCAAACACCCAAGAGTAACAAGATCCGCTAGGGATTAATGGGGGGAATCAAATTTCTCTTGGTGGAAGTGTAGATCGGGGCCTTCTCAACCAATCCCGAGCAAATCAACAAGTTTGATTGGCTAGGGAGAGAGATCGGGAGAAAATGGAGCTTGGAGCAACAATGGAGCTTTTTGGGGAAGAGGTAAGTCAACTTTGGAGAAGAAGACTCCCTTTTATAGTGGGGGGAACAATCCAACCGTTACCCCCAGAACAGCCCCGCAGAGAGCGGTACTACTGCAGGGGGCAGCGGTACCACCGCTGGCCCCAATGGTACTACCGCTCCCCCTCGCGGTACTACTGTGGAGCCAGGGAGGGCAGGCACATGGGCAAGAGATGGACCCAGTGCGGTACTGCCACGGTGGTAGGGCGGTACTACTGCTCTCGAGCGGTACTACCGCTTCTACTGCCGCAGAATCTAACACGAGGGGCGACCCCCTCGAGTCGACGTGGCAGGACCCCGGTATCGCAGCGGTACTACGGATGAGGATCCACAGGCGGTACTACCGCTGTAGAGCGGTACTGCCGCCTGTGGCTCTTGAGCGGTACTACCGCTGGGCACCACAGTACTACCGCTGGGACCAAGCCAAAACCCATAGAAAGGGAAGAAAGCCTCCATCAAAGCGAGAAGGCTCAGGGGGTGCAAAACCGATGTGTACGTGTTGATTCCACCCTAGCCTTACCAACAGCGGATCCCCTCTTGATAGTACGGTGACTCCTACGAAACATGTCCACCAAAACAGAAATGAAAGAGCTACACTGTCTTGATTAAAACTCCGAGGGGAAGGAATCGTCTCGTGCCAAATGATAGATCTCTGAAATGCTCAAAGCACACGATTAGTCCACAAACATGTTGTCATCAATCACCAAAACTACATCGAGAGAGATATGCCTTAACAATCTCCCCCTTTTTGGTGGATTGATGACAACAAGGGATTTGCACAAGGATAGAACAAAAATAGAGCTATACTTAGAACTACAAAGTATAGACGGGCTCCCCCTGAATGTGTGCACCTAATTAGTATTGCCTTTGGACTGCAAAGCACACACATTAGGATCAACACTCCCCCTATGTTTTATAGTCCAACAACCTAAGCATATGGGTACATGAGCAGGGTATATAACAAAATAAGCATGCAACTCAGAAATTACCAAAGTACTTGATGGACATAGATAATAAGGATAAGGTAGCATATGTCTCACACCATATGACTGGAACTTAGGTCTCACAGGCACATAACCAAATCAAGCAAACGACAAGAGAAAGCTACGACACAAATAAACCACAAAGACACACACACTCGCAACTCGGCAAAGACACAAATCCCTATACTCTCACCCCCTTTGGCATCGAGACACCAAAAAGGCAAAGAGCGTTGCTATGGCTCCAGGTGATAGCAAACTGAGGATCTCGAATATCACATCCCAGCGGAATCATCTGCATCACCGTCTTCGGTCGGAAACTGCTCGGCATCTGAATCGGTCCAATGGCAGTGCTGCTGAACCCACTCCTCCTCATCAATGATCCTTCCCTCAGATCCGCTGTTAACAGTTGCACCCAACTGACGCATGAGCTCCTTGTGACGGCTGCGGGCATTCTTCTCAGAGACATGAGACATGTACTGGCCATGAGACTCCATGCAGAAGAGTTTCTTCATCTTACGCTTAATCTTATTTGCCCAAGAGGGCTCCACTCCAGAGGGCTCATAATCCTCATCATCAGCAGCCTCAGCCTCACCCTCGGTATCCACATCAGCAACAGTAGATGGACCTCCAGATTTAGGAACCGGGGTGCCCCAATTGTCCTTCTTCCTAAGACGCTTGATCTCATGAGAAACCAATTCTCCAGTTTCCAGCATAACCTTGGGATAGACATGAGCCCAGGCCTTCTCAATGAGCAACATGATAAATGGACCATATATCGGGCACTTGCGCTCAGAAACGGCAGAAATAAGTTCAGACCACATAACATGAGAGATGTCCAGGGACTCGCCAGAAGAGTAGCATATCCACAAGATAGGAGTGGACCATATCCAGATTCCCGATGCGAGGGAATAGATTCTCTCGGAAAACATGGTGAAGGATGTCCAGAAAGGCAGGCAACTCATAGGTTACCTTCTCAGTCACGGGGTGAATCTTCACCGAACAGTAGGGCCAGAGAGCTTGCTTGTGAGTGGAGGTGGTATTGCGGTGAGGACATAAGCCAACTGGAGTCTCAAGCCCGTGATCTTCCACCCCAAGTAACTCCATGAAGGCCTGCTACGTCTTGATCTTGCGTTGGTTTTCCTTGAAGAGGAGAGGGTGATGCAGCAGTGTAGCGTAAGTATTTCCCTCAGTTTTGAGAACCAAGGTATCAATCCAGTAGGAGGCTCCTCAAAAGTCCCACGCACGTACACAAACAAACTCAGAACTCGCAACCAACGCAATACAGGGGTTGTCAATCCCTTCTGACCACTTGCGAAAGTGAGATCTAATAAAGATAGTATGATAAGATAAATATATTTTTGGTATTTTATAATATAGATGCAAAAAGTAAAGATGCAAATAAAAGTAGATTGGGAGAAAATATGATAAGAGATAGACTCGGGGGCCATATGTTTCACTAGTGGCTTCTCTCAAGATAGCATAAGTATTACGGTGGGTGAACAAATTACTGTCGAGCAATTGATAGAAAAGCGCATAGTTATGAGATTATCTAGGCATGATCATGTATATAGGCATCACGTCTATAACAAGTCGACCGACTCACTTTGCATCTACTACTATTACTCCACACATCGACCGCTATCCAAAGCATGCATCTAGAGTATTAAGTTCATAAGAACGAGTAACGCATTAAACAAGATGACATGATGTAGAGGGATAAACTCATGCAATATGATATAAACCCCATCTTGTTATCCTCGATGGCAACAATACAATACGTGCCTTGCAACCCTTTACATCCTTTGGGTAAGGACACCGCAAGATTGAACCCAAAGCTAAGCACTTCTCCCATGGCAAGAAAGACCAATCTAGTAGGCCAAACCAAACCGATAATTGAAGAGACTTGCAAAGATAACTCAATCATACATAAAAGAATTCAGAGGAGATTCAAATATTTCTCATAGATAAACTTGATCATAAACCCACAATTCATCGGATCTCGACAAACACACCAAAAAGAGTTTACATCGAATAGATCTCCACAAGAGAGGGGGAGAACATTGTATTGAGATCCAAAAAGAGAGAAGAAGCCATCTAGCTAATAACTATGGACCCGTAGGTCTGTGGTAAACTACTCACAACTCATCGGAGGGGCAAGGATGTTGATGTAGAGGCCCTCCATGGTTGATTCCCCCTCCGGCAGAGTGCCGGCGAAGGCTCCAAGATGAGATCTCACGGATACAGAAGGTTACGATGGTGGAAATTGTGTTTCGTGGTGCCCCTAGATGTTTTCGGGGTACGTAGGTATATATAGGAGTAAGAAGTACGTCGGTGGCCGCCCGAGGGGCCCACGAGACAGGGGGCACGCCCTATAGGGGGGGCGCCCTCCTATCTCGTGGAGGCCTCGGCTGCTTCTTGACTTGCACTCCAAGTCCTCTGGATCACGTTTGTTCCAAAAATCACGCTCCCGAAGGTTTCATTCCGTTTGGAATCCGTTTGATATTCCTTTTCTTCGAAATACTGAAATAGGCAAAACAATAGCAATATAGGCTGGGCCTCCGATTAGTAGGTTAGTCCCAAAATGATATAAATGTGTAAAATAAAGCCCATAAACATCCAAAAGGGGTAATATAATAGAATGGAACAATCAAAAATTATAGATACGTTGGAGATGTATCAAGGCCTTCCATTTGATAGATAGCAGCTTGCCATTTGTCATCCAAGTCAGGGTCCTTTCAGCATCACTCCCGAGATGAACAGTGGCATAGAATTGAGCCACCAAGTCTGCACCCAAGTCCTTGTTGAACTGCATGATTCTGAGGATGTTCAGCTGAGAGCACATCTGAAAGGCTTCACCAAAGTACTCAGGGTCCTTCTCCATAGCATCCGTGTCGATGGAGCGCACATCAACATAGAGATTCTTCTTGGCCTTGATCACATCAAAGAAGATGGCAAACTGAAAACGGTTCCAGAACGGACGGTTGAACAAAGTGGGTTCTTGGTCTTCCGCATAGGGGTTGCGGCGACGCCTTTCCCAGAATTCCTTGGCAGTCATCTCAGTCACAGTCTTGCCCCTCGGCTTCGGCTTGTTGGCAGACTTCTTCTTGAGTTGAGGCGGAGGATGGGAACTTGATGAAGCACCCGCTGTCTCAGAGGTGCGGTAGCGCTTTGACGTTGAACGTCCGGGGTTGACATGGTGGGCTTGCTGCTCAGGGTGTTCATCACCTGGAACCAAACACGTGAGCAAAAGAAACAACACGAAAGAAAGAGCATAAGCCACCAAACACAACAACATGGATCAAAAAGTGGTAGGACAAAGATGGAATTGGGCATCCAACAGTAGTACCGTGACCCAACCACGGCAGTACCGCTTGAGCGGTAGTACCGCTCCAGATGAGCAGTAGTACTGCTCTAGTCGGGGAACGGAGGTTCCCTACTGCCGTGGACGGATCCGGCACTACCGGTGATGCCAAATTCAAAAATAAACCTACCAAACTTCAATCCAACATGCCTAGAACCCAACTCCATCCTACTCAAGCCTCGACTTAGCCAAAAATCGAGAAAAATGATGCCTATTGCCCCTAACAACTAGATGCAAGATCTAGGCAAAAAGAGAGCGGGAACGGGGGCAATACCGACATCCATGGCAAGAGGACGCGATGGGGATCAACTCCACCGAAGGAGCTGGAGAGAGGCAGCACGAAGACGGCGGCCGACCAAAGCCCTCCTGCAGCGAGGCGTTGCTGGAGCGACGAGGAAGACGGGCGAGTGGAGAGAATGGGTATGGGGGAGAAAAGCAACTCCCCCTGCCCGAACATAACCCCCCCACGCCCGCCCTGGAGCGGTAGTACCGCTTGGGGAGGGCAGTAGCACCGCTTGATGATTATCAGCAGTAGTACCGCGCACCCAGCGGTAGTACCGCTCAGCCGTAAGAAAACTTGCTCAAAAACTTAGCTCAAGAAAAAGAAAAACGACTGGAAATGAGACCAAACACAAATGCAAACACCAACACAAAGAGGACGAGAACCACACTCCTCTCCAAGAGAGGGCGGTGGCCGAGGCCACCTACGTTTGAGTCCGGAGGTATGGCGCCGCGAAGAGTTATTCTTGGGACCATGACCACAACTCGTCTTTGAAGCACACATACCATCAAAAATGGCTAATGTGAAAGATTCAATCAATTTATGCATAATGGGGGGGAGGGAGAGTTCATTGAGAGAACAACACTCCCCCTATGTCCATGCCTACACCCAAACTAGACAACAAGTTGAATGTGGTGGGGTGTGCATGGGTTCAAGACACATTGCTCGAATCAATGATATTTACCTCATGCCTTAACTCGCGAAATCTTGCTTCATCCAAGGGCTTTGTGAAAATATCTGCAAGGTTATCATGAGTGTTGACATACTTGAGCTCGATCTCCCCTCGCCTAATGTGATCCCGGATGAAGTGATACCGAATCTCAATATGCTTCGTATTGAAGTGTTGCACTGGGTTGAGAGAAATCTTGATGGCACTTTCATTGTCACACCAAAGAGGCACTTTTTCACAAATGATACCGTAATCCTTTAAAGTTTGCCTCATCCATAAGAGTTGTGCACAACAACTACCGGCCACCACATACTCCGCTTCGGTGGACGAGAGAGACACACAACTTTGCTTCTTGGAAGACCAACTCACCAAAGAGCAACCAATAAATTGGCACCCTCCGGAAGTGGACTTCCTATCCACTTTGTCTCCCACCCAATCGGAATCCGAATATCCTTCAAGCTTGAAGTTTGCTCCTCTTCGGTACCATAAGCCAAAGTTTGGGGTATGAGCCAAATATCGTAAGATTCGCTTGACCGCCACAAAGTGGCTTTCCTTCGGTGCGGCTTGAAACCGTGCACACATTCCCACACTCAACATGATATCCGGTCTAGATGCACAAAGGTAAAGCAAGGAGCCAATCATGGAGCGATATACCTTTTGATCCACTGCTTTACCATTGGGATCAATGTCAAGTTGGCACTTGGTGGGCATTGGAGTAGAAGCCGGCTTGACATCACTTAGCTTGAATCTTTTTAGCATGTCTTGAGTGTATTTGGCTTGGTTGATGAAGGTACCTTCTCTTCTTTGCTTGATATCGAAACTGAGGAAGAACTTCAACTCTCCCATAGAAGACATCTTGAACTTAGAGGTCATGAGAGCGGCAAATTCCTCATTGAAAGCTTTGTTAGGGGAACCAAAGATAATATCATAAACATATAGTTGGCACACAAACAACTCCCTTTGACCTTCTTAGTAAAAAGAGTGGGATCGATTTTCCCAACTTCAAATCTACGATCTTGCAATAACTCGGTAAGGTGGTCATACCACACACGTGGGGCTTGCTTAAGGCCATAGAGTGCCTTATCGAGTTGATACACATGATCGCGAAAGTAGGGTTGCTTGACATAAACCAACTCATTAATAGGACCATTAAGAAAAGCACTCTTCACATCCATTTGTTGCAACTTAAAGTTGTGATGGGAAGCATAAGCAATCAACAAACGAATGGATTCAAGGCGAGCAACGGGAGCAAAGGTTTCACCGTAGTCAATACCCTCGACTTGGGAGTAGCCTTGTGCTACCAATCTTGCCTTGTTGCGAATGATGGTTCCATGAGCATCTTGCTTGTTCTTGAATATCCACTTGGTTCCAATGACATTGTGGTTCCCCGATGGCCTTGGCACCAATCTCCACACCTTGTTGTACTCGAAGTTGTTGAGTTCTTCATGCATGTCATCGAGCCAATCCGGATCTTCGAGCGCCTCAAAGACCTTTTGGGGTTCAACACAAGAGACAAACGCGTGATGTTCACAATATTTTGCTAATTGTCTACGAGTGCTTACCCCCTTTCTTAGGCTTCCAACCACATTCTCCACGAGATGACCTTGGGTAGTGAGCTTGGAAGCAATCTTCGCGGCACGACGCTCTAATTCCTCCTCCGAAGTGAAAGGAGAAGGGGTAACTACTTGATCATCTTGAGCGCCGTCTTGAGCTTGTTCTTGATCTTGAGCTTGCTCTTGATCTTGAACTTGCTCGAGGGGGAGAACTTGACCTTGGGCATCAATTGGTGGTTCACCACCATCTTGAGGTTGATATTGCCCTTGGTCTTGTTCATGAGGTTGAGGGCCTTCACTTTGTTCTTCGGAAGTGTGTGGGTCTTGGGTTGGTGATGGCTCCACTTGAGTGGAGCATTGTCCTTCTCCTTCAGCCACAAGGGGTTCCTCAATGGGTAGGATATGACCCACACCCATTCTTCTTATGGCTTGGGGAGGAATTTCATCACCTACATCACAAGTACCACTTTGCTCCACTTGGGAGCCGTTATTTTTGTCAAACTCCACGTTACATCGCCTCCTCAATGAGTCCGGTGGACTTGTTGAGGACACTGATAACATGAGAGTTTGTAGCATAACCAACAAATATGCCCTCATAAGCTCTAGCCTCAAATTTAGACAAACGAGCACCTTTCTAGAGAATGAAACACTTACACCCGAACACCCGGAAGTACTTGAGGTTGGGCTTGTTACTGGTAAGTATTTCATAAGGAGTCTTGTTCAAGCCCTTGCGGAGACAGAGCCGATTGGATGCATTACATGCTGTGTTGATGGCTTCAGCCCAAAAGTTGTATGGAGACTTGAACTCCGCCATCATGGTCCTTGCTGCATCCATCAACGTCCGGTTCTTCCTCTCCGGGACACCATTTTGTTGAGGGGTATATGGTGCAACATATTGATGCTTGATCCCCTCATCACTAAGAAACCCATCCAAGGTGTAGTTCTTGAACTCGGTGCCATTGTCACTTCTTATTGTCAAGATCTTTGCATCATGTTGACGTTGAGCCTCATTTGCAAAGTCGATGACGGTTTGTTGACTCTCACTCTTCCTCTTGAAGAAAAATACCCAAGTGTACCTTGAATAATCATCCACAATCACCAAGCAATACTTTCTACCTCCAAGACTATCAAAAGATGGAGGCCCAAAAATATCCATGTGAAGGAGCTCCAAGGGTCTCTTCGAGTAGATGATAGTCGTGGGAGGGTGAGCCTTTTCATGAAGCTTTCCTTTGATACAAGCACTGCAAGCACGATCTTTGGCAAAACTAACATTTGTTAGTCCACGGACATGGTCCCCCTTGCGAAGACTTTGCAAATATCTCATATTGATGTGGGCTAAACGGCGATGCCAAAGCCATCCCACATCAACTTTAGCCATTAGGCCTGTCGCGGTCTTAGTGGGTCGCTCTGAAAAGTTAATCACATAGAGACCATTCTCGACATGCCCAACAAAGGCTACTTTAAGAGTCTTGCTCCACAAGAGGGCCACGGTATCAATATCAAAGAAAGTGGCAAAGCCCATGAGTGCAAGTTGACGAACAAAAAGTAGATTGTACGCAAGGGACTCAACAAGCATGACTTTCTCGATCGTAAGATCATGAGAAATGACAACCTTGCCAAGACCCAATACCTTAGAAGACGAGGCATCACCCCACTCGACGTTGGTGGGCATATATGGGATCTTGTGCACGCCCACCACCAAGTCCTTGCTTCCGGTCATATGATTTGTTGCTCCACTATCGAGCAACCATGATCCCCCACAGGAAGCAAACACCTACAAGAGATCAATGCTTGGTTTTAGGTACCCATTTAGTAATGGGTCCTTTGATGTTAGTAACAAGGGTCTTAGGAACCCAAATAGACCATTCAATGTACTCATAAGGAGAACCAACAAATTTAGCATAAACATGCCCATCACTAGCACGACACAACACATAAGAAGGGTTAAAGTCGCCGACTTTGTTGGAGGAGGTGGCTTTGCCCTTTTTGACATCACCACCCTTCACATTGTTCTTCTTCTCCTTAGGAGAACCCTCTCCCTCCTTCACAAAAGTTTGCTTGAGAGGAGGAGGTCGTTTGGTCTTGTCGTTCTTCTTCTTGTTCTTGGACTTGGGTGCGAACCCAACTCCCTCCTTGGCCACAACTTCCTTTTGATTGCTCAAAAGGTCGTTGATGTTATTCTCACCTTGTATGCATGTCACAAGTCCTTTCTCGAGTTGCTCTTTCAACTTGGCATTCTCCTCCACAAGATGCACATTCTCACAACACGGGTTAGTGGCATTTGCATTATCAATTAATACCATATGAGGAAAGGTGGCCTTTTCTTTGGTTAGATTAACTTGGAGTTGATCATGAGACTCCTTGAGGCTAGCATGAGCACCCTTCAAGACCTTGTGGGCCTTGTCGAGTAAATCAAACTCCTCCATGAGTTTAGCATGGTCAACGCCAAGTTTAGCCTTCTCGGAAGTTAGCACACGAGACACAATAAGAGCATGATCAAGATCTTTCTTTAACTTAGCATGGTCATCATTGTGTGACCCCTCAAGAGCCAAACGATGACCACACTCTTACTCAAGAGCATTGGAGAGATCCGATATCTCATCGGCATAGTCACGACTATGACCTTCCATCTTAGAGATGGTTTCTTCATGAGCCTCGATCATGTCATTGGCTTCACCAAGTTGTTCCAAGAGAGCAACAAAGTGCTTCTTGGATTTGCCCTTGAGCTTACTCATAAAAGACTCAAATTCATTCACTTCCTCATTAGACTCCTCACTTTCATCAATGCCATCCGTCAAGGAGGGATTAGTAATGATGGTGGTTTTGATGTTGGGGGTTACCTTGTTGGTGGCTTTAGCCATGAGACACTTGGCGGTGATGTTCTCATTGGGTGAGTCCAAGAGGGACACCCGTGGAGTTGTGGCAATGGCAACATAGGCCATGGCCATGGCTTCACCATCTTCATCATCATCGTCATCCTCATGGTATTCTTCGTGGACCACCAACCCTCGAGTAGGAGTCTTTTTGGTGAAGTTGTTCTTGTTGGGGAAGGACTTGGCTTTGTCTTTTCGTATGAGCTTGCCACCATTGTCTTCCCGGGTCTCGTATGGGCAATCCACAACAAAATGGCTCACATTGCCACAATTGTAACACGTTCTCACACGTTGCTTGCCCTTGAACCCACTTGAGTTGTTCTTGTTGAAGTTGGGCCTTGTGTTCTTCTTGCTCCAAAATTGCCTTGAAGCAAGAGCCATGTGCTCATGATAATCATATTTTGTATCTTCGGGGTTGCTCTCCTCATCTTCATCTTCTTCCTCTTCTTCCACAATAACCTTGGCCTTCAAGGCAAGGTTGGGCTTCTTTGCCCTTTGAGAGCGCAACACCGCGTTGTCGGCGGTCTTGTCCAAGATCCTGATTGCCACAAACTCATACAACACTTCATTTGAGGTCAAAGAGTGAAAGTCCGGTCGTTGACGGATGACGGAGGACAAGGCCTTGTGGTAAGGCATCATTGCTTTGAGAAACTTGTGCTTGATCCAATTGTCATCCGTGTCCTTGCTCCCATGATCTCGGAGTGAGACCGCAAGTTTGGTTACTCTCCGAAAGAGCTCACGAGGTTCTTCATCTTCTTTCATTGCAAACTCACCGGCTGCATCTTGCACCACTTCATAGTTGGAGCGTTGAATGCTTGCACTTCCCTTATAGAGGGAAACAACGCAATGCCATGCATCTTTGGCCATGGCGAAGGGTCGAAGATGAGGGAGATCTTCGGGTAGAACTGCATCTTGAATGATGAAGAGAGAATTCTCATTGAATTTATTATCCACGGCTTCTCTAGGGGTGAAATTGCTTCGGTCATGTGGATGGAAACCTTCTTCAATGATTCTCCAAAGGTTAGTATTCACATGATTTAAATGACGCTTAAAGCGATAAACCCAAGAATCATAGTCCTCATTTTCACAATCTTAGGAGGAGGGCCGGCATGATTTAAGTGAGTAGAAGGAATCGGTCCTCCATAAATTGGAGGTGCCACATGGGCAAAGATGGCGGTACCATTTCTACCACTAGTAGAAGGGTACTTTTCACTAGTAGCTTCCCCCTTGTCGGAGTTAGCATCCGTCACCTTGTCAGTGGGATCACCCACTTTCAACGGCGAGGTAGATAGTTTAAGTCCTTCTAAGAATTTATTAAACATGCTTTCAACCTCGGTTGTCATGGAGGTTTTCAATGTGTCCAAAGCCACATTGAATTCCTCACGTGACACCGCGGTTCCCCCATCACCCGTAGACGAGCTCAGATTCACACTGGAGTGCTCCTCCCTACCGTCTACGGTGTCAACCATACTCTTCGGATGGCAAAGTCCTTAATAAAGAGACGAGGCTCTGATACCAATTGAAAGGATCGATATAGTTGACTAGAGGGGGGGGGGGTGAATAGGCAACTAACAATTTTTAGCTTTTCTTTAGCAAATAAAACTTTGCATCAAAGTAGGTTGTCTAGATATGCAACTAGGTGAGCAACCTATATGATGCAACAACCACAAGTACACAAGCAAGCAAGGGATACAACACAAATAAGCTTGCACAAGTAAAGGCACGAGATAACCAAGAGTGGAACCGATGAAGACGAGGATGTGTTACCGAAGTTCCTTCCTTTTGAGGGGAAGTACGTCTCCGTTAGAGCGGTGTGGAGGCACAATGCTCCCCAAGAAGCCACTAGGGCCACCGTATTTTCCTCACGCCCTCACACAATGCGAGATGCCATGATTCCACTATTGATGCCCTTGAAGGCGGCGACCGAACCTTTACAAACAAGGTTAGGGCTATCTCCACAACTTAATTGGAGGCTCCCAACGACACCACAAAGCTTCACTACAATGGACTATGGCTCCGCGCTGACCTCAACCATCTAGGGTGCTCAAACACCCAAGAGTAACAAGATCCGCTAGGGATTAGTGGGGGAATCAAATTTCTCTTGGTGGAAGTGTAGATCGGGGACTTTGTCGGTGTCAAAACCGGCGGATCTCGGGTAGGGGGTCCCGATTTGTGCGTCTTAGGCCGATGGTAACAGGAAGCAAGGGATACAGATGTTTACCCAGGTTTGGGCCCTCTCGATGGAGGTAAAACCCTACTTCCGGCTTGTTTAATATTGAAGATATAGGTAGTACAAGAGTAGATCTACCACGAGATCGTAGAGGCTAAACCCTAGAAGCTAGCCTATGATGGTATGATTGTAATTGTGATCGGCCTTCTAAGGACCAACCTCTCCGGTTTATATAGACACCGGAGAGGGCTAGGGTTTACATGGAGTCGGTTACAAGGAAGGAAATACAATATCCAGATCGCCAAGCTTGCCTTCCACGCCAAGGAAAGTCCTATCCAGGACACGGGTCAAGTCTTGATTCTTGTATCTTCACGCTTCCATAGTCCGGACGATGTATCTGATCGGGCTGTCCGGATACCCTCAATCCAGGACTCCTCAAGAGCCCTGAACCAGGCTTCAATGACAATGAGTCCGGCACGCAGTCTTGTCTTCGGCATTGCAGGGCGGGTTCCATCTCCGAATACTTCATAGTACCTGTTACGGCGAATAGTGTCCGAAACTCCATCAATGTCGTACTCCTTGGCTTTAGTGCCTCAATAATGACCATCTCCACGTGTCGAGCGAATGCGAGGAGCCGAGGTGTTTTCAACATTTACCACCCTCAATCTTTTGGGCTGACCGCCTATTTGAAGAGACGGGGATTCTCAGATCCAAACCTCACTCTTCCCCCTCGAGCAAGCATCCAACAAAGCGCTCCGGAAAACCATTCCAACATGGACGGTCGTTACAGCTCTTCTGCTCGCTCTCCTCGCTCCAAGCCGGGGGACTGGGAAGAATGTTCAGTTCCCCATAGCCGTTTGCTTGAGTTACAAACCCAAGGATTTCTTCCACCAGCATTCATGGTTCCTGTCCGAGCCGGAATAGCCACCTATAATGGCGGGGAGCAAGCGGAGAGATCCCCGAATCCGTCTCCAGAGGAGCGAATATGCCTCATCCCGCATCTGCTAAGGGGTGTCGGGTTTCCTATCCAACCGTTCCTTCGCGGGCTCCTGGAGTTCTACGACCTCCAGTTACACAATCTTACCCCTGCCTCCATACTACATATAGCAGGGTACGTTGCCCTTTGCGAGCTATTTTTAGGCTGCGAGCCTCACTTCGGGTTATGGAAGAAGTTTTTCTGCCTTGTCCCTCGCAACCAGGGAGAATCCCTATGCCAGGTGGGCGGGGCCGAAGTATGGCGCATTGCCGAGACCAGATACCTATCCGGCACTCCCAAGAAGGTACTAGAGAACTAGCCTTCAGAGTGGTTCTACATTGACGACGTCCGGACAGGTCTCCTCCAGTTCAGTAACGCCCCGCCGAGGGCACGTCTAAGCTGGTGCCCCCGAGGCCCCCAAGAGGAGGATACCAGGGAAATACATTACCTGATGAGGAGGATAAAGTTACTGGCCAACTCCGGACCAACGATAGTCGAGGTTATGGCAATATGCATAATACGGGGAGTGCTACCACTTCAATATCGGGGAAGCCCATGTGGCACTTCAACAGGGAAGATGATGCCACCCGCTGTGGCCGTTAGGGTCCGGACTCCGCCGCTGCTCTAGCAAGGATATTGTCCGATTTATACAAAGGGGAAGAGGAGGAATTCCTTCACGTCAAACCGCGAGATGGATTCTCCATGTACAACCCCCCAAACTAGGTAAGTTGTCATTCCTTTCCCTACGTCACTTATTGTGGCGTTTTTTGCTAAGATCATCTGCCTCGATATTCCCGAGCAGGAACTGAGGAGGGCCGTAGAAGGAATCTCCAGCCCCTCCCCGCAACCAGAGGACCCCGGAACGGCCCTAGATCCAGGTCTCGAAGAAGATCCGGATATTACCGTGGAGCTTGTCAACGGGATATTTTATCAAGCGAGCTGCGATGGCGCCTCAGTGGCCGTTACTACCGACTATCCTGGACCGCTTCCTACGTCACACGTAAGCCAAGTCGAAGAACCCTATCCTCCAAAGAGGACTCCCTTCAGATGTCATGCTTTACCCTTGAAGTGTCGTGTTTTTGAAGAGACGACGGTCGGAGCGTGGGGCCGAGCCTCTAGGGACTCGTCAGCCAAGGGCGTCCAGATCGGGCAGGCTCAAGAGGAAGGCGGTAAGGGTCGACTCGCCGCTACAGAGGTAAGGCAAAAACTTGTGCTGTGATTATGGTATTTTTGAAGCATGACAGCACCCTTTGTGTCCTCGCAGGAAGAGGAGCAGCCGGACTATATCCGGGGATCCTGCCAACCACGCCTCCACCATCCGGATTCCAGAACTAGCTTCAAGAGCGGAGGCGGGAGCGGGGCCGATGCCGCATAGTTCTTCAACAGAGAATGCGGATATGCTCTCACCACGAATTCCGAAGTAGAGGCGCCATGAATCACCGGGCGCCGACGGACCGTGCCAGAACAACATCTTTTCCAAAGAGGCATTTAACGCCTTCAATTCGGGAGACGCATACATCCGAGCTGCTCAAGGCGGGCTTGCACGAAGCGACGGACGATATACCAAAGATATACGGTAAGAAAATTTGATAAACATGTGTAGCAGTAGCCTGAGACTTGAAACGGTTGGAACAACTGTTTTAAGGATCAATTTATGCACGGTCCTTGTAGATAAGAATGAGCAATTGTCTCGAGCTGGAGGAATGCAAGGCCGAATCGAGGGCGCGATTGCCAAGTTAGAGGAACCCCAAAAGCCCTCACCTGGTAACAATTGTCATAATTGTACGAAGATGCACCAGTTAGTAAATGGCTGATATGACAAGTCTAACATAAAGTTCTGCAGACAATCCCGGGGTGAATCCGGAGGGCGTAAGAGAGGACGCCTCGCATCTCAAAAGGCAGCTGGAGGCTGGCGAGCGCATTCTTACGTGAGTTAGGCAGGAGGAGAACGATCTTCAAGATGCCAAAGTCCAGCTGGACTTGGAGTTAAAAGATCTCCGCGCTCAGCTGGCAGACTCCGTGAAGGAGAACAAAAGGCTTCGACGCGGCATTTACGGTAAGTGCCTAGACGAACTGCAGTATAGTTCAGCGAGGAAGTATATTGAAAGAATTTTGCTTGCAGGAATGTTAACGGGTCGCCCTGAGGAGGAGATGCCCTCATCTGCAAGTGATTTATTGCAAGACCTTTCGCAACTGCACGAGCGAGCTCTGCAAGTGATGCAGGGTGTTGCTCAGGCTTTGTGGCCATCAAGCTTGCTGCCGAATGGCATGGGGGAGCTTGTGAATATGCTTCAAGGAGCACGGCGGCGCTTCCAACCGTGGAAGGTGTCCGCTTGCCGGCAAGGCGCAAGATAAGCCTGGGCTATGGTGAAGACGCACTACACCAAGCTGGACCCGAACCATATGGCCGAAGTAGGACCAGCGGGGCCCGATGGGCAAGAAATTCCCGTGAGTCTGGTATATGACCAGGTAGCATTAGCCGCTAAGTATTCTCAACAGGATTGTAAGCTAGATAGCCTGTTGGACGGTATAGAGGAGGAATATAGTCGGTCCAAGTGGTGTGTAATTTAATGGACATGATTAGCCCCTAGCCGGATTAAAATCATTTGTCATGGCGGACCTTTTAAGCTGGCCCCGGATCCTACAGTCCGGGGTGTGTCCGAATACCCACTCAGTTATACAAAACCGGGGTATGCGTGGAAACAAGGCGTAGGGGTCATAACTGCTTGAACAGACAAGTACCCAACTAGTTATGTTATATTATAAGGATAGTAAGAAACATCTTCCAGGGAGAATAGTTCCGTTAGGGGTTCCTTTCCCTGGGTACACATGCAATGATGCACATGTCTGGACTGCGAATGATGGCGCAGGATACAAGACTTCTGGGGATTTACGTTATAATAAACGAACACATCTTTTGTTCATCGACCGAATATTCTCTGAAGGAAACTAGCTTTTGGCTTGACCCAGTCTGAGGTACACATCCGGCTGAACCAGCAGTAACAATCGCAGAGGTACTCCCCTTATGCCCTAGCCGAATTAACGGGAACGTAGGGCATAAACACAAGAGCTAGGCAACCTAGCTTGGCCACATCTTAAGTCATATCGATGCATATAATGGTGAAGAAAAGGCACATATGGAAACAGGATGCATATGTGATTGTCGGCGTTCTGGGAACGGGGGTACCCAGACTTGCCTGCCTGCGGCCTGCGGTGTGGCTCAAGGGGTGGCCCAGTACGGCCCATTTTCATCAGCACAAGCTCAAGACCCTCGCGAGGGGCCAAGCCTCGCGGGGCGGACGACAGGAAGCTTCCTCAGGAACTGCCTCGTCAGGCTGGCTCGCGAGGAGGCGGAGAGATCAAGGCGGGGTACCTCACGAGGTGCCCATGACGCAAGCCATGACGACCAAGGGCGCCAGGCGGGCGCCAGCCCGCGCAGTGTCCTCATTTCCTCTTTGGTGCAAAGGAGGCAAGCGCAGGCGAGAGCATCAAGCAAAGGCAACCATTTCGGTGCAACGAGACCAAGACCAACACAACAACAGGAAGGCGGTCATCGTGGAGCCCAAGCCGGCGTCATCGTCAGAGCCTTTGGTAGGCGAGGACCAACTTTAGTCAGGATAAGTGTACTAGATGTTCCCCTTCAAAATGGCCAATTGTTGGCGCCCTTCCCGCTCAATATTTGGGAAGAGGCCCAGGGCCTCTGCCTATAAATAGGACTAGCCACCCACAGGGTAGAGGCATCTTGAAGAGAGCTAGAGATCAAGCAATCTAGAGAGAGAGAGAGTGAGAGCGACCGAACTCCCCCTAGTAGTTAAATGTCAGACCAAACAGACCCTCGCGAGGCTGTTCTTCCTTGTACTGTTCATCATCAGCCCCTGAGGTAATCCACCACACCACACACTGGAGTAGGGTATTACACCACAATGGTGGCATGAACCAGTATAAACCTTGTGTCCCTTGTGTTGCTCTTTGTGTAGTTTTAGATCCTTGCTTGGCGACGAGGTGTAGGTAGGCTGGAGGTGAGATCTCCGCATGCACCCCAGAGTTCGAACCTAAAGGGTCTGCCAGAACCCGAAATCCGACAGTGATGGGTAGAAAGCCATGTGAGTAATTATTTTTAGCTTCGTATAGGAAGCCCCCAGGTATTGCTTACACACCTAGTGCGGTCGGAGTGATCCGGGACTCCGCACTGTATTGAATACTTTGTGTGAAGAGAAAAAAGGTCGAGAAAGGAAAAAGGATGGAGCATAATTAAAAAGAAGGGTTAGGATACGAACATTGAGTTCGGTGTTAGGCGTAGAATCTCCGGAGTCTGGCCGCGTTCCATGGGTTCGGCTCGAGTCTGTTATCGGATGCATTACGTAAGCGGTACGCTCCTACGGTGAGAACTTTGTCAATGACGAAGGGACCCTCCCACTTGGGTTTGAGCTTGTCCTTCTTCTTCTCCGGTGGCGAGAACGAGCTCGCCAATATTGTAAGTTTTGGCCCGCACTTCTCTGCTTTGATAACGTCGAGCCTGCTGCTGATAGAATGCGAAGCGGGCTTTTGCGACGTCGCGCTCCTCCTCCAGGGCGTCCAGGTTATCATGCCGATCTAACTCGGCTTCCTTCTCTTCGTACATGCGTACGCATGGCGAATCATGTATTATGTCACAGGGTAATACTGCTTCCGCGCCGTACACCATAAAAGATGGTGTATATCCAGTGGTGCGATTCGGCGTGGTCTGCAGCCCCCAGAGTACGGAGTCGAGCTCCTTGACCCAGTGCGTATCCGACTCTGTCAAGGATCGCACTAGTCTGGGTTTGATGCCGCTCATGATGAGACCATTTGCCCGCTCTACCTGGACGTTTGTTTGGGGATGGTAGACGGAAGCGTAATCAAGCTTAATGCCCATTTTCGCGCACCAAATTTTCACTTCGTCGGCTGTGAAATTTGAGCCATTATCGATGGCGATTTATGTGGGGACACCGTGACGGTGTCGACCCCGGATATGAAGTCTATTACTGGTCCGGATTCGTCTGCTTTGACTGGTTTGGCTTCTATCCACTTGGTGAATTTGTCCACCATGACCAATAAGTATTTTTCTTATGGCTTCCCCCTTTAAGAGGTGCGACCATATCCAGCCCCGGACCGCAAAGGGCCAAGTTATGGGGATTTTTTGGAGAGTGGTAGGGGGCATATGACTCTGATTGGCAAAGAGCTGGCAACCAACGCAATGTTGGACAAGGTCCTGTGCGTCTGCTCAGGCCGTCGGCCAGTAGAAACCTGTAAGGAAGGCGTTGCTGACTAATGCTCGAGCCGCGGCGTGGTGCCCACCCAGTCCGGCATGGATTTCAGCCAAGAGCTGCCGCCCTTCCTCTTCGGAGATGCATCTTTGGAGTACTCTGGTAGCACTTTTCTTGTAGAGTTCCCCTTGGTAGACTTTGTAAGCTTTAGAGCACCGGACGATGCAGCGTGCTTCATTTTGGTCTTTGGGGAGCTCCTGCCTATTTAGGTAGGCCAAGAAAGGCTCGGTCCACGGGGCGATTACAGCCATGATTTCATGGGCCGAGGACGTTATTTCGGTGGTAGAACCGTCGACTATGTTTGATAGTTCGGAATCTGGGGGTGTATTCAAATCCGTGCTAGTATTGCCGGACTCCCCTTCCCATACTACGGATGGCTTGAACAGCCGTTCCAAGAATATGTTAGGTGGGACAGGGTCGCGTTTAGTGCCGATGCGAGCGAGGACATCTGCCGCTTGATTGTTTTCTCGAGCCTCATGGTGGAATTCGAGCCCCTCGAAACGAGCTGACATTTTGAGGACGACATTACGGTAGGCCGCCATTTTCGGGTCCTTGGCATCAAAATCTCCATTTATTTGTGATATTGTGAGGTTTGAATCCCCGCGCACTGCTAGGCGTTCAATGCCCATAGAGACTGCCTTCCAAAGACCGTGCAACAGAGCCTCGTATTCGGCTGCATTGTTGGAGTCTGTGTATAATATTTGGAGGACGTACTGGACCGTGTCTCCAGTGGGAGACGTCAGGACTACACCTGCTCCCAGTCCGGCCAGCATTTTAGAGCCGTTGAAGTGCATAATCCAGTTTGAGTATGCGACGTACTCTTTAGGGAGTTCGGCTTCTGTCCATTTGGCGACGAAGTCAGCCAATACTTGCGACTTGATGGCCCGCCGAGGTTTGTATGTTATGTCGAACGGAAGGAGCTCAATGGCCCATTTAGTAATCCGACCCATAGCATCGCGGTTATTTATTATGTCATTGAGTGGTACTTCGGAGGCCACAGTAATCGAACACTCTTGAAAGTAGTGTCGTAGCTTCCGGGATGGCATGAAAACCGCTTATGCTATTTTTTGATAGTGTGGGTATCGGGATTTGCATGGGGTTAGGACCGTGGATACGTAGTAAAGCGACTTCTGTAGCGGGAATTTGTATCCGTTAGCCTCTCGTTCAACGACGAGCACTGTGCTTACAACTTGATGCGTTGCAGCTATGTATGCAAAGACATAGGTTCGCCAATATTCCGCTACCGTTAATACTTTGGATTACTGGCCAATAGGGTCTTTACTTCATCCAGTCCGGCGCCGCTGCATCTGTCCACACGAAGTGTTCGGCATACCGAAGAAGGCGGTAAAGAGGTAATGCCTTTTCTCCTAACCTGGAGATAAAGCGGCTTAGAGCAGCCACGCATCCGGCTAGTTTTTGGATGTGCTTGAGGTCTGTTGGTATAGCCAACTATGACAGAGCTCGGATCTTTGCCGGATTTGCTTCAGTTCGTCTGTTGGAAACGATGAAGCCGAGTAGTTTCCCCGAGGGGATGCCAAAAACGCATTTTTCTGGATTCAGCTTGATGTCGTATGTCCAGAGATTGTCGAATGTTAGCCTCAAGTCGTCTATTAGGGTTTCGACGTGTCTTGTTTTTATGACCACGTCATCCATGTATGCCTCCATTGTTTTGCCGATTTGCTTTTCCAGGCATGTTTGAATCATGCGTTGGTAGGTTGCACCGGCGCTCTTGAGCCCGCAAGGCATAGTGTTGAAGCAGAAAGGGCCATATGGCATTATGAAAGCTGTTGCAGCTTGGTGGGACTCGCCATCTTTATTTGATGGTATCCAGAGTATGCGTCGAGGAAACACAATGAGTCGTGTCCTACGTGGCATCAACGATTTGATCGATGCGAGGAGGAAAGGGATCCTTAGGGGCAGGCCTTGTTGAGGTCTTTAAAGTCGACACATAGGCGCCAGGATTTGTCCTTCTTTGGTACCATTACCAGTCCGCCACCCAATCCGGATGCTTGATATCTCTGATGAATCCGGCCTCGAGTAGTTTGGCTAGCTCTTCCCCCATGGCCTGCCGTTTGGGCTCTGAAAACCGTCTTAGAGTCTGCTTGACCGGTTTGTATCCTTTTAGTATATTGAGCTGTGTTCGGCCAATCTGCATGGGATGCCTGGCATGTCCGATGGGTGCCAGGTGAAGATGTCCCAATTCTCGCGTAAGAAGTCTCGCAGTGCGGCGTCCATCGCGGGGCTCAGCTGTGTCCCTGGAAGCTGTCTTTGTGGGGTCCATTGGATGGACTTGGAATTTGACTATCTTGTCTACGGGTTTAAATGAGGTGGACTTGGGTTGCTTGTCGAGTATCACGTCGTCCCTGTCCACGGTGGCCCTTGATGTTGTTAATTCCTCATTGCTAGGGCCTCGAGATAATGCCTCGAGGGCTAGTGATGCGGTTTTGTTTTCGACGAAGTCGCGGCGTCCGGATCACTGGCTAGGGTGATGATTCCATTGGGCCCAGGCATTTTAAGCTTCATGTACCCGTAATGGGGTATAGCTTGAAAGCTTGCAAACGCGTCCCGCCCTAAAAGGGCGTGGTATCCGCTGCTAAAAGGCCACTTGGAACGTGATTTCTTCGGACCTATAATTTTACTGGGTGCCGAATACTACGCCGAGTGTGATTTTTCCTGCACACCACGCTTCTCGACTAGGGATAATTCCCCTGAAGGTTGTGCCGCTTTGTTCAATGCGGCCTTTGTAAATTTGCATCTTGCTGAGTATCTCTACGTAAATCAAGTTTAATCCGCTTCCGCCATCCACAAGCACTTTAGTGAGCCGAAAGCCGTCCACGATTGGGCTAAGAACCAGAGCGGCTGGTGCCCTGACAGTCCGGGATCGAGGTTCGTCACTGGCATTAAAAGTTATAGAAGTGTCGTTCCAGGGGCTTATTTTGGCCATATGGCAAATTTCCGTGGAGCTTCGATGAGCTCACTTGCGCCTACTATTTGAGGCAAAAGTCTCGAAGACTGTTAGTACCATATTGTGCTCATTGGCGGGATGTTGTTCTGTAAGAAGATCCTCGCCACTTTTTGCAACCTGCCGGAGTATCCAACATGCCCTAAGGCTATGAGTTGGTGTTGTGCCCGGAGTGCCGTGGAGCTTACATGGCCCATTGAGCCATTTTTACAATACGGTTGCCCGCCCTGGGGTGGGCTTTGGTTTCTTGGGGATTGGATCGGCCGACTTACGAGAGTTCGCCCGCTTAGTTCGGACAAAGGTTTTGGGGGAAGCCGGACTCTCCCAAAATTCAGCTTGAGTTTTCCAGACACTTTCCATCGCACATTACTTCTGTACTATGATTGCTAAGTCTGAAAAGCGTACTATGTCACGGTGACTTATAGCATTAAGGATTCCTTTGTCCGTGCAGTTTTTGCAGAAGAGCGAGACTACGTCCTCCTGGTGGCAGTCCTCGACCTTGTTTAGCGCAAGGAGGAATCTGGCCCGATAATGATGCTGCTTGTCTCACGGTCTCTTGCCTGATATGGGAGAGACGATTCAAGTCCGCGTGGGTGGTTATAGCTGAATCCGGATTCTAATCCGATCTAGCACCCCGGGGCATGGAGGCTTCCAAGCTCAACAGCTCCGGATCCGAGACACTGCCCAATTTTTCTGGCCCCGCAACCGGTTCTAAGTCCGGGACCTGGGTCATATCCTCCCCTGGGCGGGTGTCCGGCTCTGGGAGCTCGGTGATGCGGACATAATTCGTCCTCAAAATAGAGGGATACTCCCTGTGCGGTTCCTCCGCTACCGCTATCTCATGGGTGGCCGGCGCAGATTTAATGTCCGTTTGGTCGGGTTTAAGCCCGATCCGGTCGTAGTCCGTTGCGACTCCCAGAGCGGTGATGCAATCCAAGAGCTCGTTAAGAGAAGAGAGTTCTATCGGATCTGTTCGGCGAGTTCCAAATTGATGCGAAGTTTATGCGTGATGACCCAAGAGGCCATCGTCGGTGCGACAGCCGATAGGGCGGCCATGACGAAGCCGCCTAGTCAGAGAGTTTGGCCTATAGCCAGGGCTCCCCCCGCGGTAATGTTGTCCCTGACAACGAGACGAGCCATCGAGCCTTGCAGCGACGACACAGAGGAACTCTCAATGAAAGCACCAATGTCGGTGTCAAAACCGGCGGATCTCGGGTAGGGGGTCCCGGTCTGTGCGTCTTAGGCTGATGGTAACAGGAAGCAAGGGACACAATGTTTACCCAGGTTCGGGCCCTCTCGATGGAGGTAAAACCCTACTTCCTGCTTGATTAATATTGAAGATATGGGTAGTACAAGAGTAGATCTACCACGAGATCATAGAGGCTAAACCCTAGAAGCTAGCCTATGATGGTATGATTGTAATTGTGATCGGCCTTCTAAGGACCAACCTCTCCGGTTTATATAGACACCGGAGAGGGCTAGGGTTTACATGGTGTCGGTTACAAGGAAGGAAATACAATATCCGGATCGCCAAGCTTGCCTTCCACGCCAAGGAAAGTCCTATCCGGACACGGGTCGAAGTCTTGAATCTTGTATCTTCACGCTTCCATAGTCCGGACGATGTATACAGTCCGGCTGTCCGGATACCCCCTAATCCAGGACTCCCTCAGCCTTCTCAACCAATCCCGAGCAAATCAACAAGTTTGATTGGCTAGGGAAAGAGATCGGGCAAAAATGGAGCTTGGAGCAACAATGGAGCTTTTGGGGGAAGAGGTAAGTCAACTTTGGAGAAGAAGACTCCCTTTTATAGTGGGGGGAACAATCCAACCGTTACCCCCAGAACAACCCCGTAGAGAGCGGTACTACCGCAGGGGGCAGTGGTACCACCGCTGGTCCCAACGGTACTACCGCTCCCCCTCGCGGTACTGCCGTGCAGCCAGGGAGGGCAGGCACATGGGCAAGGGATGGACCCAGTGCGGTACTGCCATGGTGGTAGGGCGGTACTACCACTCTCGAGCGGTACTACCACTGCTTAGTGCTGCACAATCCGACACGAGGGGCGACCCCCTTGAGTCGACGCGGCAGGATCCTGGTACCACAGCGGTACTACGGCTGAGGATCCACAGGCGGCACTACCGCTGTAGAGCGGTACTGCCGCCTGTGGCTCTTGAGCGGTACTACCACTGGGCACTACGGTACTACCACTGGGACCAAGCCAAAACCCATAGAAGGGGAAGAAAGCCTCCATCGAAGCGGGAAGGCTCAGGGGGTGCAAAACGGATGTGTACGTGTTGATTCCACCCTAGCCTTACCAACAGCGGATCCCCTCTTGATAGTACAGTGACTCCTACAAAACATGTCCACCAAAACAAAAACGAAAGAGCTAAACCGTCTTGATTAAAACTCCGAGGGGAAGGAATCGTCTCGTGCCAAATGATAGATCTCTGAAATGCTCAAAGCACACGATTAGTCTGCAAACGTGTTGTCATCAATCACCAAAACTACATCGAGAGAGATATGCCTTAACAATAACCAAGAAACTTGTCATCATGATTTTAAGTTTCAATTGGATTATGCCTCACATGATAGTTATTTTGTTGAGTTTGCTCCCACTACTATTCATGAGAAGAAATTTGCTTATGTTGAGAGTAGTAAAATTTCTATGCTTGTGCATCATGAAAGTAATGCTTTATGTGATAGTTATATTGTTGAATTCATTCATGATGCTACTGAAAATTATTATGAGGGATGAATATATGCTTGTAGGAATTGCAATTATATCAAGTTTCCTCTCTATGTGCTTAAAGTTTTAAAGTTATGCTTGTTTTGCCTTCCTATGCTAGTTGATTCTTATTCCCATAAGTTGTTTGCTCACAAAATCCCTATGCATAGGAAGTGGGTTAGACTTAAATGTGCTAATCATATGCTTCATGATGCTCTCTTTGTGTTTCAATTATTATCTTTTATGTGAGCATCATTGAAGTCATCATGCCTAGCTAGAAAGGCATAAAAGAAAAGCGCTTGTTGGGAGACAACCCAATATTTACCCTTACTGTTTCTGTGTGTTCACATGATTATGCTACTGTAGTAATTATGTTTTATAGTTTTTGTTTCAATAAAGTGCCAAGTAAGACCTTTGGGATGGCTTATGGTAATAGTTTGATCTTGCTGACAAGCAGAAAAATTTGTGCTCACGAAAACAATTTCCATAATTCACATAAGAGGTCATTTCAGTTGATTATTTTTGCAGAAGAATAATAAACAAATTCCCTAGGACTTCCTAATTTCTAAGGATTTTTGGACTTACAGAAGTATTCGAGAGTTGCAGATTACTACAAACTGTTCTGTTTTTGACAGATTCTGTTTTCTATGTGTTGTTTGCTTATTTTGATGAATCCATGAGTAGTATCGGAGGATATGAACCATGAAGAAGTTGGAATACAGTAGATATAACACCAATATGAATTTAGAATGAGTTCACAGTAGTACCTAAGCGGTGATTTTATTTTCTTATACTAACGAAGCTTACGAGTTTTCTATTGAGTTTTGTGTTACGAAGTTTTCAAGTTTTGGGTGAAGTTTTGTTAGACTATGGAATAAGGAGTGGCAACAGCCTAAGCTTGGGGATTCCCAAGGCACCCCAAGTTAATATTCAAGGACAACCAAGAGCCTAATCTTGGGGATGCCCCGGATGGCATCCCCTCTTTCGTCTTATTTATCGGTAACTTTACTTGGAGCTATATTTTTATTCACCACATATATGTGTTTTGCTTGGAGCGTCATTTTATTTTATTTTGTTTTGCTTGGTGTTTGAATAATATCCCAAGATCTGAAATTCTTAAATGTTAGAGAGTCTTCACATAGTTACATAATTATTCGACTACTCATTGATCTTCACTAATATATTTTGGAGTAGTTTGTCATTTGCTCTAGTGCTTCACTTATATCTTTTGGAGCATGGTGGTGGTTTTATTTTGAAGAAATAGATGAACTCTCATGCTTCACTTATATCATTTTGAGAGTCTTAAACATCATGGTAATTTTCTTTGGTTATAAATTTAGTCCTAATAAGATGGGCATCCAAGAGGGATATAATAAAAACTTTCATATAAAGTGCAATGAATACTATGAGAAGTTTGATCCCTTATGATTGTTTTGAGATATGAAGATGATGATATTAGAGTCATGCTAGTGTAGTAATTGTGAATTTGAGAAATACTTGTTTTGAGGTTTGTGATTCCCATAGCATGCACATATGGTGAACCGTTATGTGATGAAGTCGGAGCATGATTTATTTAATGATTGTCTTCCTTATGAGCGGCGGTCGGGGATGAGCGATGGTCTTTTCCTACCAATCTATCCCCCTAGGAGAATGCACGTAGTACTTTGTTTTGATAACTAATAGATTTTTGCAATAATTATGTGAGTTCTTTATGACTAATGTTGAGTCCATGGATTATACGCACTCTCACCCTTCCACCATTGCTAGCCTCTCTTGTGCCGCGCAACTCTCGCCGGTACCATACACACTAAAAAAAATACATTTCCGTGATGATACGTGTTTGTCACAGTAGGTCGCATTTTTTGTCATGCATGTACATCCATGACGATTTTATGACAGAATCAAGATAGTCATAATTGCTATCGTAGAAGTGTTCCATGACATTACCAAAATTATCATCACGGAAGTGTCCACTTCCATGACGATAAATCACGCGTCCTGTAAGTGCTTTTCGTCAAGGGTGACCGACACGTGGCATCCACCATAACGGAACGCCGTTAAGCTATCGGGTCAGGTTTTGGATCCGATAACCCGTTAACACCCCCGACCAATGGGAAATTTCCACGTGTAAATTTTTTATTGGCGGTAGGCGATGTCGGCTAAATCGTCGAGTGGGTCGGATAAGGCGCCTATGATATGTCGACACATGCCACGGCCCTGCTGGCCCATTTAGCTTACAAAGCCGGCCCGTTTGACTTGGTCAAAAGTTAACGGGCTGGCCCATGAAAAGCATGTTAACGGTCTCTTCGCAAATAGCCCATTTTACAGCCCGTTAACTCACGACCCGTTAGGCCCTAACAGAAATCGGCCCAACAACGTCATGTGGGCCGTCGAATATAACACTAGCCCATTTCACTTTCGGCCCATGTATGGTCCACGACGTCTTTCGGCCCATATGAGGACTTTGTATCTTTCGGCCCTTTACAGGCCCACAGTGACTCTAGCCCATAATGAACAGTAATTTTCTTTGTACCCGTTAACGGCCCGTGATTTACATGGGCCGTTTCCAGCCCGTGTTAGCTTTCGTCCTATTGACGGCCCATACGTTCTTGGGCTCTTTTTCGGCCCTCGATTACTTCCGGCTCGTTACTGGCCTGTTCCCCTAATGGGCCAAATTCGGCCCATGGCAAGGGTCGGCCCGTTACTGGCCTGTTCCCCTAATGGGCCGAATTCGGCCCATGGCAAGAGTTAGCCCATTACTGGCCTGTTACCCTAATGGGCCAAATTCGGCCCATGGCAAGAGTCGACCTGCTTCTGGCCTATTAACCCGTTGCGCCTTTTCCAGCCCGTCCTATGTTCTGGCCCATTAACGACCCGTTATGCCTTAACGGTCCGTTACCGTGCTGGGCCGATACCAATTACGCCCGATTACGGCCCATGTAGACCCATTTATCCGACGGTCCGAGGCCCACCGATTACAGGCCCATTTATCGACGGCCCGTAGGAGACCATGGATCCTACGGCCAGATATGGCCCATGGTAGTTGCGACCACTAGCAAACCAGGGAAAAATAAGACTAGGAAATAAATAAGGCGAAACTAATGCTAGGCTATTTAGGCGATTACAGATTACATCCACTCGGCATCAAAGATTGCCACCGGTGCAAATATAGGGAACACCCTACACTATACAAAAATGGCTTCTTTGTTTTCTTGACCGACGGCTGCACGTTAAGAATAAATTTTGTATCGCACCAAAACAAATTACAACTATATAACAAAAGGAAGGTTGCCATAAAACTTAACAGTCTAGCAGATAAATGCACCACCAGAAGTTCAGAAGCTTAGTTCATTTGACCTGACTGTTACGTTTTCATGCTGTATTGTCCGATGGAGCACCATAACACTCGCCTTCATTTCCCCTAGGCTCCTGAACAACATAGCTAATGTTTGATAGTCTGGTTTCAAAACCATGCATATCTTGACAACATCGAACAATGTCGCTCCTTGTTTCACAAAGGGTCTCTGTTATGGAATGGACTTGTGTCTGGAGCGCAGATACAACATTGCTTTGAGCTTGCATATCTTGATCATGAGGCAGTTTGGACGATATTGCCTTAACAACCAACCCAGTATTACGCAGGAACATGCTTTTGGCACTGTTAGTGGACAGGTACTGACCCACTGCAGCAAGAGCTGACATTGCGGTTATAGTTGCCTCGCCACCTTCAGAAGGTGGCGGTTCCACCATTTTTTCCATAGCTCACTGAAAAGTTGAGGTTTTACATTAGTAGTACCAGAACAGAAGATATTAAGGAAGCAGCAAAACCAAACAAAATAGCTTTGGTCTATATACAGAACTTATTCTGGTGAACCCATGTAAAATTTTAGTTGTATTTTATTGCAAAGTACATAATAAAACCAGGTTCCAAACATATGACCATGTACCATCGCTAATGTATTGTCTATTTCTTCACATTGTATTGAGGGCTAAGGATAAAAAGACGAAGTTTATAATACGTAAGCATAGTATGACATCATTCATATCACAAAACAAGCGAAACAGAGACAAACAGGTAATTGTAACGTTGTGGGGGCAAGTCCAGCACGGAACTAGATTACGGGTCAAGATCAAAGGAACATCACTCCTCTCTTTTAAACCTTGTAAGGTGCAATGATACGCTAAGACAATTGTGTATAAAATTGAAAAGAGTAATACACATTGGCTGCAAACCATGCAGTTCAAGGCGCAAGTAAGAGTAAGTAGTAGTTAAAAGGCATGAGGATTAAGGACTTACAACAACGGCTTTGACTGGTGTAGTCATGCCCTTCTTCTTGCTGGTGTGACAGTCCTTGAAGATTTCCACATCATTTCGTTCAGGTACTTTTTGGTCCTTGCGGGCTTTCCTCTGCATTTCGAACAAGTCAATATAGATATGATAATATGGTACAGCGAAAAGAGTGAAACAGGAGCTAATTACAAGAGCCTCGTAGTGTGGAATATAGCTACGAGATCCTGTCGTCTGTTGGAATTTCACTTTCGTACGGTTGGCCTTGTTGTTTGAACAGTTCACCTACAAGAAGATAGATTTGTGTGGCACATGCGTAAATATGACTTCAACATGTGATCTGATCACATATATATAATGTACATGATACTTGGATCGGACCGGTGTTTAACAAGGCCCCTCCAGTCTTCATCCGATATATTTTCCACTTGAGATGTTTGGGAAAGTTCACTGTTAGCCTTGCCTTCAAAGTG
The DNA here is from genome assembly GCA_021605145.1 of Aegilops bicornis. Taxonomy (NCBI): domain Eukaryota; kingdom Viridiplantae; phylum Streptophyta; class Magnoliopsida; order Poales; family Poaceae; genus Aegilops; species Aegilops bicornis. The sequence goes on along the minus strand of CM038670.1, from coordinate 766,535,041 downwards.
AGTTTTCCTCAAGTTATACCGATACTGTCGTAGAGCAGACCTGAAAACATGGGTGCAAGCTTGTCTGGTTGCATCATCTTGGCTATCCAACTTGAACCTCATCTATTGAAAATTATGGGAGTCTCATTATTAGCAACCTATAAAGTATGGGACAGAGCAAGACGATATTACTAGTTTCCATACATAACCATACTTACAGATAAATGGTCGAGGAAGGTGTTGAACTGGATTTCGTCTTTGTCATTCCTTTACTGAATCCATGTTGGTAGGATACGTACATGACACCTAACGGCAACCGCTGCCTCTTATACTAACTTGGCTGACTCTGTAGCATCACATGGCCTTTTTAAACCTGCCTCAAAACGGATCTCCATTCTTCCTCCTCTAGATTTAGTTAACCTATCGAGCATTATCCTTGATGTTTGTTTCCTCTTGCGCCTATGTGCTAGTACAACAATGAACATAGGAAGTGTTAGTGTACATCAAACTGTGAGACTACATATAAAGAAGCATGCAACTGTAACTTGACTCCAGCAACTACCTTCTTGCAATTGAAGCTCACAAGGTTCATCTGATATTTCCAACTCGTCTTGTGTCAAGAGTGCTTGGGAAGTATTGTCAGGTGGCAAGGGAGCTTGGGAACGTGCTGCTAGCTCAGTTGACGCACGAGTAACTCATGCAGCTATAGTACTGTCGTAGGTGTCGCAAGAACTAGGGCTGCCTCTGCTTGTTTGGTGGCAGCTATTTGTTTCTGTTTGTCTTTTTTTGCAGCTCGTGTAGCATGGGATGCCGTGTTTGTAGAATTTTCCGCCGGACTTTGACCTTCTATTGCACCATCAGTACCAACAGAATCTGCAGGATTCATCCACTTGTCATTCCCTGCCATTCTGTGTTTCTTCTTCTTTCTCTGTGCCATGTTAAGTCAAGCCGACAAGAAAAACGAATAACAATTTAGTTCTTCAGAACAAATTGATGCATGATGCAGACGAACTGAACTTTGATGTTAGACAACCACATGATAGGAGGATGTAATATGTATGAAAAATAGGACGGAAGAGATAACCGGAACTATGATGTGTAAACTAAGAAGAAGACATTTCACCAAATTAGAAGCAATGCAATGGAAGGTAGATACCATATGAAAGATGCTACAAATATCGCCCTGCCAAGTTAATAGTGTCTCATCATAAATGGCGTTTAAACAAATGTGAAGCGGTACAAGAAATAAATCATATGCAAGATGCAGACAACATCACACTACCATGTTAGAGGTCTCTCATCATTAGTGCCATTGCATATTCACAACATTGCATATTCACAGCTTATGATGTGTAAACTAAGGAGGAGGCATTTCAACAAATTAGAAGCAATGAAAGCTAGACACCATATGAAATATGCAACGAATATCACTCTACCAAGTTAAAACTGTCTCGTCATAAGTGCCATTTCAACAAATTAGTAGTACAAGCTAGAAAAGAATGTGAGATGTAACCTATATCACACTTCAAGTAAAACATGTCTTATGATAAGTGATTGTTGCAGGTTACACAACAGTAGTAATTTGATGTAAGAACATGGTGTGATAGACAGATATTGTATGTTCTAGAAACGGGAACACGTGTCTTATTCAAGTATAATGTGTAAAGGAAGAAGATGGGATTCAACAAAATTAGAAGCAATACAAGCTAGACATCACACATAACATGCAACCACATATAATAGTGCCAAGTTAGAGGGAGCACCGGTGATGCTGCACTAGGGGAGACGTGCTCATCATAAACACAGCTTTGTTGAGTGTCTATGCATGTGTTGTCTTGGAAATCATCTTGGGGGTGTGGAGGAGTAGAAACTATAGAGGCCCTCCGTTCGGAAGGAGCACCTTTATCCGCTGCCTTGCTAACTTCCTTCCACTTTATTGATTTTGAATTGTCAAGTAAAACCGACAAGAAAAAGCAATAAAATTCTCTCTTCAGAACTCATTCATGCATGACTGACAATCACTACTTTGATGTAAGGCAAACACATGATACCAGGATGGAATATGTACGAAAAACAGACGACATGGCATGTTCACAACTGTTCGTTTAAACTAAGAAGAAACCATTCCAGCAAATAAGAAGCAATGCAAGCTAGACACCACATGAAAGATGCAACCAATATGACTCTGCCAAGTTAAAAGCGTCCCATCATAAATGGAATTTCAACAAATTAGAAGCAGCGCATGCTATAAATCATATGAAAGATGCAACTAATATCGCATTGCATATACTAAAGGTGTCTCGTCATATTGATTGATGCGGGATACAATAAAAACAATAGTTTTATGTAAGGACATGCTTAATAGACAGATGCACTATGTACTAAATACAGGAAGGCATGTCACATTAACAGGTATAATGTACTCCCTCCGTTCCAAAATATAAGGTGTATTGTTTTCCGTGCAAGTCAACCTTTTGAATGTTTGACCAAGATTATAGAATAAATTAATAACATCTGCAATACCAAATAGATAAAATATGAAACTACTTTTCATGATGGATGAAATGCTATAAATTTTGTATTGTTGATATTGATACATTTTTCTAAAAACTTGGTCAAACATGGCCCCGTTTGACTTTTGGAAAAACAAATACACCTTATATAAAGTAACGGAGGGAGTATAAGCTAAGCAGACTAGCACATGCAGTTTAACCAGATTGGAAGAATTACAATCTAGACACCATATGCAACATGCAACCACATATCACGCTGCCAAGTTAGAGCAAGCACCTGCGATGCTAGTGTAGGGAAATGCTGTAATCAACTCTGAGCTACGTTCACTATCTTCATCTAGCATTTCTGTCTCTTGAGAATCATGTCGGAGGCTAACGCTGCATTCTTTAAATGAGGAGTAGTCCCTTGCCTGCCTGCCTCGTCATAAGTGGTGATGAGGGATCTTGTCGGGAGGCTGATCGTACCACGGACACCTATGGGGCGGCGGACCAGGCCCCTTTGTGGTTCGGAGGCGGAGATCGCACGAAGAGCAGATCGAGCCGAGGCACCTGGCAGTTTACCCAGCTTTGGAGCTCTCTGGAGAGATAAAACTCCTACTGCTGCTTGTTTGATGTATTGTGTTCTTGCTAGGGAGCGATGCGAGCTACAAAACCTAGTGTGAGTGTATCTGGTCTCTGGTGAGTCGAATGAACCGAAGCTCGAACCGAACCGAACCTCCTCTACGTTGCACATGGGCCTCCTTTTATATGCTCAAGGGGTCTCCGACAGGTGGCAACATAGGCGAGGGTACAAATGTAAAAAAAGGAGTTGGTACACCTACTCAAACAGTGTACAGTGCAAAATACCTAACCCTAACGGCAAGGGACAAAAGCAATAAATGCCCGTCAGTGTCGCCCAAACAGTGCAACAGAGACCGTCAGGTGCGCCACCGCTCGCCACGATGGCAAGCTTGTCGGCCCGCTTATCGCTGCTCTCCGGGCTGCACTGACCTCTTGACACGCTGCGTGCATGGAATGTTCCCATGGAGACACGTTGCGGGTGAGCTGGAGCGGAGATGGAGAGAGGTTGCTTGCAGCAAGCGCCTTTGCCGCGGCCAATCCTTGTCGCGTCCGGGAGGCTTGTCGCGCTCGAGCCTTCCTGCAAGCTCCTCTTGTCGGGCCTTGTCTTCTGCATGCACGAGGGCCTTCCCGACAAGCTCCTCTTGCCGGGCCTTGTCTTCTTAATCAAATACTTTGTTCTTGAATGGCTCCAAAGGAGCCACGGAGGATCTTGGCGGTGACGAGGCAAACCTCGCCGCTGGGGTCTGCAATCGTCTGCGTGCACGAGTACGGGATACTAGGGTACCCCTACTCTAGTACACCGACAGAGCCCCGGCTGGGCAGACACGGTGCCGAGCGCTGTCGGGCCTGGCCCAAAACAGTGCACGGTCACACGCGGCCTCGACCACGTCGCAAATCGCCCCGGACCCACCACGACCCCCACTAACGGCACGCACTGGACGTGGCGTCGTGCGAGAGATCGTGTGCGTGGTCGTGGGGGTTTCTTTAATAGGAAAAGCGGAACGTCCGCCCCCTCCCCCTCTTTATAAGCGGAGGAAACAGGGGCAGACCGTCCACTCTGCCATCGCTGTCTTGTCAAGAAAACCACCGCCGCTCCCCTCTTCTTCTCCGGTGCGAAGAGAGCGCCGCCCCTTCGCCACAAGCGCGCTCACCACCGTCGGCCTCCTCGCCGCCCTCGCCATGGCTCAAAGCCGACAAGGAGAAGAGGCGTCAAGTCGGCCGAGGCGCAGCTTTCGCGGCGCTGCGCAAGGAGCGGGCCATCTTCCCCCCGCAGCTCGGCGCAAGGGAGCTGCGGGACGTCTTCTACCTCTTTTGGTCGACGGAGACGCGTGCGCATCCGCGCACGAAGGTACTCCCCGCCTCTGCTTCCGATTTGGCCCCAACAGGGTACCCCTTTTTCGCCCTTTTCTTCTATTGCGGGCTTTGCCCGCCCTTTTCCGAGTTCTTCTGCGACATCATGAACACCTTTGGCCTCCGCCTCCTTGATTTCACCCCAACGCCGTCTTGACCATGGCAGTTTTCGCGCATCTTTGCGAAAACTTTGTCGGAGTCCACCCAAATGTGGCACTATTCCGCCACTTCTTCGTGCCCCGCGTCGAGAGAGGAGGGCCGCTTGCCGGAGGGATAGCTTGGGTCTCCAGGATCGGCAAGAAAGAAGCGTATCTGGAAGGAGAGTTCCGCAACAAGTGGGAGGAGTGGAGAGCCAATTGGTGTTGGGTCGTAGAGGAGAACCCGCAGCCCTTCGATCGCTGCAGGCGCCAAACCCCAATAGTGCGCGGCGTAGATTGGAGTAACTTGGCCGGAGGATGCGAAGTTGAAGATATTGTGACCGGATTTTGCGCCTCGGGCTTGCCGGACTAACCGTGAGGCGCGGTTGGCGCAGATTTCCTTCGCCCGCATCGCTTCCCTTGCAGGAGAGGAGGAGGCCTGCTTGGGAGTTCCAAACGCAGCGGACATTATGAGGTTGCGCCGGGCCTGAACTGGAATTTCACCGTCTTGGAGCTGGATGCGATGCTGCTCGAGCTGTTCAAGAACGACGCCGACCACCCTGAGTGGTTTAGGTTGCCGCGGGGGGTCGTCCCATTGTGCAACAACTCGGCGCTCGACCGCATCCGCGCCATGATGCTTGTGCGATTCCCATGGGATCATTCCAACCTGGCAGGAGCCCCCCGACGAGGTCGTGCAGCAGTTCTTCGATGACTTGGAAGAAGTGCCGATCCGCTCCGACGAGCAGAAAAGGCTCACCCGCGACACCACCAACGAGGAGATGGCGCGGATTGCCACCAGGGTGGAGGAGGAGGCAGCAGCCGCTGCCGCTGGAGCCTTCGGGTTCACCGTGGAGGAGGCGGATGCTGCGAAGGCGGCAAGCCTTGCCGAGCGAGGGGAGATCGCCGGCGAGGACGAGCTTGTCGAGCCCGAGGCCGGGTCGAGTGGACACGCCGAGGGCGCTTCTTCTCCACCACCCAGCGACTTGCCGCTGGTGAGCCCCGGCTCCGCCGAAGAGGCGTCTCCGCAAGGTTGGAGACGAATCGGGGCGGCAGACCGGCCCACAGCAGCAGCGCCGCGTGACGCGCTCTACCGCGGCAAGCGAGGTTGCCGCGGGAGCGCCTCACACTGCTGCGACAACTGGGGCGGGATCTTTTCAGGCCACCGCCGACGACTCCGCCAAGCGGCCAAGAGAGCCCACTCCCGCCTCGTCAAGACCGGAGGCGAGCCGGAGTTTGACTTCTCCGTGCTTTCAGCTCCGAGGAGGAAGGCGAAGAGTAAGCTCTTGAGATTGTGCTTGTATTTCTTCAATTTTATTGCTTCATCTTGAATCTGATTTGCTTGCTACGGACTCTTTCCTTTTTCGTGACGCTGGCCCAGAGAGCATCGAAGAGGGCCAAGATCCCGACGGTCGTCGTTGAGGACGATTCTCCCATGTCGACAGGGGACGCGTCCGAGACTCCCATGCCTGACCCGACAACCCTTCCTCAGAGCAGCCCCAAGACAGCCCCTGAGTAAGTGTGCAGTTTTCTCCTTACTATTAGGTGTGCAGGGGTGCTCCTTCTTCGTTGATACCGACTGTTTGCTTGTGTAGGAGCAGAGCAGCCTCATCGGGAGGGCTCGGAAGCCGCCCAAAATCTGGCTCACTGCCACTATGCCGCCAAGGGAGGAATCTCCGGCAAGGAGCGCCCTCCGACAAGGAGGCCACTCGGCAAGGGGAGGCTACCCGGCAAGGAGGCTACCCGGCAAGGGACAGCGCCAGTGACCCTCCAAAGGTCGAGGCCATGGCTGCGGATCCCGTTGCAGGTAAGCGCCTTACACTAAAATCTCCCTTGGGCTTGCTTTCTTTTGTTTCTCTTTTGAACATTTGCTTGATTGCTCTTTTTAAATGTCTGACGCAGAGCCGATGGAGGTCGAGGCCGCGGCGAGGAGGAAGCAGCAACACCGACGAGGCCGCCGTCAAGGAAGAAGAGGTCGTTGTTGTGGAAGAAGAGGCCGTCGCCGACGAGCCTGTTGGCGAGGAGGCCACCGAGGCTGCCGACGCAGAGGCCTGCGAGGGGTTGGGCGATCGCACTGACGGCCCTGAGGCCGCAGGAGCGTAAGCGCCACACCGACAGCCGACTCCCCAGCTGCTGCGGCAAGGCCAGTTCGAGGAGCCCAGCCAGCGCCTACACGAAGGCCGCGAAGGTGTCTTCATCAAGCTCCCACAGGAACCGAGCTCAGGCGCCCGGTCCAAAGGAGAGACCTTGACGGCGAGCTACTCGCCTCCATTGGCCGACGCCGGTGGACGCCAAGCAAGCAGCGTGCGAAGTTCGAGGAGGAGCAATGCTGAAGAAGTCTTTGTCCGCTCTACCGCGCCCGGCAGACCAAGTTGGAGACCCGGGAAGCACTTGTCGCGAGGGCAGGAGCGGACATGGAGAGGCATGCAGAAGAGCTCCGGAGCGCCAACCAAGAAGCTCTTCGCGACGTAGCAGAAGCGCGGGGGCAACTTGCAGAAGAGCGCACGGCCTTCATCCTTGAGAAGGCCGCAGCGGCTGGCTGCTGAGAAGCTCTCCGCGCAGGAAAGCGAACTGGCGCAGCGGAAGGTCAACCTGGACAGCCACGAAGAAGACCTTGCCGCGCGTGAGGAGTCACTTGGCGGGGCGCTTCAGGAAGCGAAGGATGCTGCCGCAGCCGCCGAGGCCGCCAAGGAAGAGCTGAAGGCGAAGGTGGCACATCTGGAGGCCAGCCTCAAGAAGAGCGGCGAAGAGCTTGCCGCGCTCAAGCGTGAGCGTGAGAAGGACGCCTACACCCTTGGCGAGCTGCAGAGTCATCTCGCTGATAGAGGCAAGGAGCTCGACGCTGCCAAGGATTCCAAGGTGGATCTTGAGCTGAAGCTGACCACCACAGCAGAGCGTTGGGCCAGGCGCCCGAGAGAAGCGGAAGGTGGGCTTGTTGGAGGCGATCAAGGCCAAGGAGGAGCTTTGGCGAATGCTGCCTCCATCTAGAGCACCTTGAGGGAGAGCGTGGAGCACTTTGGTGAAGGTCTTGTGGACACCGCCACGACATCCACAACGAAATGATGGAGCTGGGGATGACAGACCTTGCATACTCCTCCGACGAGCATCTCCAACCCAGCGCCAAACTCAGTTTGTTCTTCAAAGGCATGGCGACGGGTCTCCAGCGACTCCGGAAGAGGTCCCAAAGCAGCTGGCCGAGGAATCACGCCAGATCGTGCAGGGAGCCCTCGAGAAGGTGTTGATAAAGGTGGCCTTCCGCAATCCGGGCCTCAACCTTAACGGCGTCCTCAGATCCTTGCCGCCCGATGCCAACGTGGAGGAGCTCAAAGCCCTTGTCACACCCATTGTGGACAAGGTGAACAAGATCAAGCGGATCGATGGCGACCGCGTAGACTAGGCCGCCAATTTTATCTCTCCCTTGTCGCTGCCAATCATGTTTATAACACTTTGTTAGATCAGCGACAAGTTATTTTGTAATATACTCTATCTTAGGCGATCAATGCAACGTTATTTCCTCTACTTGATTCCTTCCTTTGTACGTTTCTGCCTTGCGCATTTGGGGGACTTGTCGGTGCGGGCACTTTTGCCGCGAGCGTTGAGTGCGGAACGTCAGCAGCCTGCTGGCAGTGCCGCCATCGACAAGCAACCTTGTCGCGACTAGCCGCAGCTCACTTAAGTTGTTGAGCGGACTCGAAACAAAGTAAGGGCGCGACTAGCCTGTGAGTTGGTTCCTCTACGCACAGGTTTTCCATACAAAGTACTATCGTTCGAGGAAGATAACTTAAAAATTTAAAATTGATTGCTCAAACTTTGGCAACAAGCTTTTACGTCTCTTGCTTCCCGATGAGGCGAAACTTCCTCGAGCGGTGCCTGGTCCATAGTATTATCTCCTCCTCCCTCCCTGGTTAACTTGTGCGCGAGGGAGCCTTCCTTTCTTTGGGAAAAGAGGAAGAAGAGGAAATAAAGTTATGGAGCCTAGCGGCTCGATTTTGCTTACCAGGTGTGGTTGCTGCACAAAGTGTTAGTCAAAACATGCAATAAAATGATGAAAGCATGAGTTTGACAATTTGTTCGCAACACATGAGCTTTACTGATGCACGGGGTCTGCGCCCGACTTTGTACAAAGGATTACATGCAACAGCGGCAAGACTTGTACAAAAGGTGGTTGCCGGAACAGGTTCCGGCAACCGCGCCCTATGGGTAAAACTTACGAAGATGCTCAATGTTCCAGGAGTTACTCACCGGAATGCCATCTTCGGTCTCAAGGCGGACAACGCCAGGCCTAGTGACTCGTTTCACCCGATAAGGGCCTTCCCACTTCAAGGCGTCAACTTGTTTGAATTCTTGGCGGACTGAACGCGGCGAAGAACAAGGTCGCCTTCCTCGAGACTTACGGCACTAAATCTGCGGCTATGGTAGCAACGCAAAGCTTCTTGCGGTAGCGAGCAGCTCGCATAACGGCTGAAGACAATCTTCCTCAAGGAGCGGTAGCGTCATCTTGTCGCAGCTGCTCTTGCTCAAGCTCATCATAAGCGAGCACTCGAGGCGATCCGTATCACGAGTTCCGTGGGGAGAACTGCCTCTGCTCCATAGACTAGAGCAAAGGGTGTACGGCGGTGGCTCGATTTGGCGTCGTCTGATCGACCAAAGAACCACCGTGACTCCTCGATCCGGTTTCTTCCGCACTTGTGCCGCCGAAAGTCCCGGTCTTGAGCCCGCGCAGCACTTCAAAGATTTGCCCTCTTCGCTTGACCGTTGCTTCTCGGTGAGCAACAGAAGCAAAGCAGGCCTGGGCGCCAAGATCTTGGCCGTACTGCATGAAGGTGCGACTCGTAAATTGGGTGCGGTTGTCGGTGATGATCCTGTTAGGGATTCCTAAACGGCAAACAATCGACCTGAAGAACTTGTCTGCTTGTTGTCTGTCACCTTCCTCACTGCTTCCACTTCGGCCACTTTGTGAACTTGTCGATGGCGGCGTACAAGTACTCAAAGCCCCGACAGCTTCGGGGAAGGGGCCGAGGATGTCGAGCACCTGCATCAAAAATGGCGAGGATAAAGGGATCGTCTGGAGAGCTTGAGCTGGCTGGTGTATCTGTTTGGAATGGAACTTGCACGCTTCACACTTTGTTACTTGTGCGATTGCATCTTTGGAGGGCTGTCGGCGGAAGAAACCTTGCGGAAAGCTTTGCCGGCAAGTGCTCTTTCGCCAATGTGGTGACCACATATGCCTCGCGTATCTCGCCAACAGCACATCCCATCTTCCACAGGAATACACTTCAATTTCACACCGTTGAGTCTTCTTACATGCGATTATCTTTGTCGACAAACTGGTACATACTTGACTGCCGGGCTACTCTTTCCGCTTCTTCTTGCTCTTCGGAAGTTTTCTGTCTGAAGGAAATGGACAATCTGCTGCGCCCATCTTTGGAGCTTATGCTCGACAACAAGGACCAAAGGCACATCTGCTGCTGCGGGAACATCGGCTTCCACGGCAAGAACCTGCGGCCTGCCGGAGCTTGATGCTCCCGGCAAGCTTGCCGGAGCAAGACTTGTCGGCGGCGTGCGCTTCAACGAAACAAACCACGGGGCTGTCGGGCAGACGCCCCTCGGCCGATTGGTGTTGATCTTGGGGACCTTCATACGGCGGCCGGGAAGCTCTGCCGGAAAGTAGTCACCAGAGATCAACTTCCTCTTCTTGCTTTGTCCGATTGATGGTGTTACGGTTGGTTGAGTCAGCTTGAGCACGAAAATCCCTGGTTCCACAGGCAACTTAAGTGCAGCGCACTTTGACAGGCCGTCAGCAATATCATTCTGAGCTCTTGGAACGTGTTCCATTTGCAGGCCATCAAAGTGCTCTTCTAGCTTCCTCACTTCATCAACGTAGGCTTCCATCAACGGACTCTGGTAATCTTTGTTCACTTGGCGGACGACAAGTTGCGAGTCACCCACGACAATAAGCTTTTGATCCCAAGGTCCACTGCGATCCACGAGACCGGCAAGCAAACCTTCATACTCTGCGGTATGTTTGTCGCTTGCTCCTTGGGAAAGTGCATCTGGACTACGTGCTTGAGGTGCTCCCCGGTGGAGTGCGATAAGCGACGCGAGCACCGGTGCCTTGCAGCGAAGGCACCATCAAAGTACATCAGCCATTCTTTGCTTGCTTCCTTGGCGGGAATGCTCGTCCTCGGAATCTCTTCATCCGGTGTTGGCGTCCCATTACGCTATGAATTACGCCAACGCTTCCGCTGGATAGTTGATGTGCTTTCAAACTTAAGACCAAAGCTCGACAGCTCCGATGCCCACTCGACAATCCTGCACGCTTCCACGGATTCTCGTATCCTCTTGTGGAAAGCGAGTGACAAGCTGTGATCTCATGTGCTTGGAAGTAGTGGCGCAGCTTTCTCGAGGCCATGAGGAGGCCGAAAAGCAATTTCGCACACCAGAGTACCTTGACCTGGCCCCTGCGGAGGGAACCGACAAAGTAGGCCGGGCGCTGCACCATCCTTTTACGCATCGTGATCCGGTCATGCGTGCGGATTCGTCCTTGTCGGGACCAGAGGTTGTCGGCGAAGCCCTCGCTTGTCATTTGGATGTGCTTGCCGTGGTTCTTTGGCTCGTCATCCGCCTCCTCTCCGCTACTTAACGCAGCACTAACCACTTGATTGGTTGCTGCTATATATAGCAACAACTTCTCTTGTGGCTTAGGTGCGACAAGTGTTGGAGTGGAGGATGTATCTCTTCAAGTCCTGCGGCGCAGCCTCCGCTTCGAGTCCATTTCATTGGACCTGCCTTTTCAAAATTTTGAAAAAGCGGCAGTATGCGCGTTCAAAGAAACCTAGAAATAAACTTCTTGAGAGCAGCCACGCCCAACCGGCAAGTCTTCGTACATCCTTGGCGCTTTGGTGCTTCAATCTGCTCAATGGCCTTGATCTTGTCGGGATTAGCTTCAATCCCTCGTTGAGACACGAAGAACCCGAGAAGCTTGCGGAAGGGACTCCAAACACGCACTTCTCGGGGTTGAGCTTGAGGTTGATCTTGGCGCAGATTTGCAAAGGTCTCGTCCAAATCTTGGACCAGAGTTGCTTTGTCCTTGCTTTTGACCACTATGTCATCCATGTAGGCTTCTACATTTACGTGCATTTGCGGCTCAAAAGCGTCATGGACTACCCTTGCAAACGTTGAACCGGCATTCTTCAAACCGAAAGGCATCCGTATGAAACAATATGTGCCACATGGTGTAATGAATGCGGTCTTCTCCTCATCTTCTTCAGCCATGAAGATCTGATGGTATCCTGAGTATGCATCAAGAAACGAAAGCAAATCACATCCAGCCGTGGAGTCAACAAGCTGGTCAATGCACGGCACGGGAAATGGCTCGTTGGGACAAGCTTTATTAACATCCGTGAAGTCAATACAAAGTCTCCATTTTCCATTTGCTTTGGCGCATGCGACTACAGGATTGGCCAACCACGTAGGATGGAGCACTCTTCGACAAGGCCTGCTTTGCTTCCAATTTCTTGATCTCTTACGCTATGAATTCTTGGCGCTCCACCGCTTGCTTCGACTTTTTGCTTGACGGGCGCGCAAGATGAGGACAAACGGCCAGCGGTGCTCAATCACTTTCACAGGAACACCGGGATGTCGGACGGTTGCCATGCAAACACGTCGACATTCGCCCGCAGGAAAGCAACGGCGCGCCTTCCTATTTAGGGTCGAGAGGCAGCGATGGTAAAGGTACCACCGGTCGCCGTCCTCCTTGGCGGGCACCTTCTTGGTCTTTGGCGGAGCTATCATCTTCTTGCACTTGCCGGTGGAGCTCGATGGTGTGTCCTCGACGGTAGCGCAGCACTTGCCGAAGAGGTGCGCTTGCGGAGTGAGCATCGAGCCCTTGCGGACTTGGACTTTGTATTCTTCCCCACAGGAGCTTCAGCGGCAAGTGTTTGGCAATCTGTCATGCTGCTGCATCCCGGTAGATCTTGTCGGCATAGATAAGGGCATCTTTCTTGTCACCATGGACAGAGATGACGCTTATCGGGCCTGGCATCTTGAGTAAGTTGGAGGCGTAGTGAGAGGCTGCCATGAACTTGGCGAGTGCTGGAATGCCGAGTATCCCATTGTAAGGCAACGGGAAATCGGCAACGTCGAATGTGACCCTCTCAGTCCTAATGTTCAGCTCGCTGCCAAATGTTACCGGCAACGTAATCTTCCCCTTCGGCTTGCTCCTTCCCGGATTGATTCCTTGGAAAGTGCCGGTCTCTTGAGCTCATTGTCGAGGATTTGAAGCTTCGGAGCACCGCGGAGGAGATCAGATTCAAGCCGCCCCGCCGTCAACTAGCATTTTGGTGACCTTGAGGTTGCGGATGGTTGGTGAGACCAACATCGGCAAGCACCCGACCGCTTGATTATGCGATCAGGGTGGTCCTCAATATCAAAAATGATAGGCGTGCTGGACCACTTCAGAGGCTTGCGTGACTCTACGGATGGTTCCGCTGCATTGACCTCCCGCATCCATTGCTTGAGTTGGCAGTGGGAGGTATGCAGGGAAGCACCTCCGTCAACGCAGAGGACCTCTGTGGCTTTCTGAAACTCCTGGTCATCGGCGTCGTCGTCTTCCATATCTTTGTCGTCGTCATCATCTTCATCCTTGTCGCGGCCGCGGGGAGGTCTGTCTCCTTGCCGCTGCTTGGCCTTGCCGCGGCGTCCTCCCCGGCCGGACGTTTCTTGCTTGCTCCCCAGCACCTTCTGGGCCTTCTCCTTGTCGCGCTGGCTCGTACTCAGCTCTCCGCTGTTCGACAAGCTGCTCGACCTTCTTGCAGCTCACGGAGGTCGTGGCCCTTGGTGCGGTGAATCTTGTAGTCTTGCTTGCGGAGCCGTCACCTTGTCGGCCGCCACCGACTGGTGGTTGGCGTCAGCGGCAACCTCCTTGCCGGAGCCACCAGCCTTGGCGTTCTTGTCGCCACCTCCGTTGCCGGACTGCTCAACAGCTAGCACTTCTCTGCCTTTCTTCTTCCTGTTGCCTCGCCGCCGGCCTTTCTTTGCCGGGGCGGTCTCCTCACTGTCAGATCCTGCTTCCGCATTCTCTCACAGGAGTCTCCTCCCTTCTTTAAGCGCTGCGTGCACACTTGTCGGCCAAGGCATACAGCTCACTGACGTCCTTGACTTTGCACATCGCCATCTCCTCTCTCATCCTGCGGTTCCGCATGTTCTGATGAAATGCGCTGATCACCGCGGCAGGGTGGACGTCTGGGATGTTGTAGTGCACACGGCTGAATCTCTGAATGAACTTGCGCATGGACTCTCCTTCTTTCTGGGCGAGCAGATGAAGGTCACTCTCTTGGCCATGAGGCTTGTGGCCACCTGTGAAGGCGCCAACAAACTGATGGCACAGATCTGCCCAAGAGGATATGGAGCTGTCCGGCAAGTGCATGAGCCAAGATCTGACGTTGGGCTTGAGCACGAGCGGGAAGTAGTTGGCGAGGATCTTGTCGTCCCGTTCCCCCGCCGCCTGCACCGCGATGGTGTAGATGCTGAGGAACTCTGACGGATGCGTCCTGCCATCATACTTCTCCGGCACGTCTGGTTTGAAGTTTTGGCTGGGCCTTTGGACTTGCCGCAGCTCACGAGTGAACGCAGGGCAACCTACCGCGTCTGACGGCAAGTCGCTGGCTCCTCCGGGCGCGCATGTCAGCAGAAGGCCCGGTAGCGGCTTGTCGGATGACGTCGCCGCGCTTCTCTCGGGCGCTCGATGCGAGTTCGGCGTCCTCTTGTTGTCGCTTCGTGAAGAACTTGGCGCTGATCGCGGCGAGCTCGCGGATCCGGACGACGCGGTGGAGTCATTGCCGAGGTGGATCCGGTGAGTCGGCGATCTTGGCCTTCGTGGCGGAGAGTGCACGGTGGTTGCACCTCCGACAGTCTCGTCGCCATCGGCTCGTGCCTTGTCGTCTCGCCGCGGCAATGATGGCGTTGGTTGCCGCTGAGCGTCGCCGTTGGCAAAGCCGATGAGGCTCTGGATAGTGGCCCTCCACTCGTCGACCTTGTCGGCCGTTGGAGGGTAGTCGAGCAGCTGAGCTCGCCAGAGCTTCGGCTGGAGTAGTGGGTGGCATTGGCGAGCAGTGCGAGGAGCGGATATGCTCGGACTTCTAACTATGTTAGAAGGAGCAGCACCTGTCGTGCAACCGTATCTCACTCGTGCCCGGCATGTTGGCGCCGCATGCTGGTCTTGAGGGTCTCGATCCAACGAACGCATGGCGTTGGGAATGCCATGGCGTTGTTGGTCCCGCGTCTCTGAGATGGGCGCGGGGGATGCTGTGACGCCGAGGTTTGCGGGGCCTTGTCCTTGGACTTAGCAGCGTCGCGAGCACCTTCGTCGGCGCCCGTTCCTCCGCCAGCGTCGCCCCCACCACCCGCTTGCTGCGGTGAGGGTGGAGTACGACGCGGACGGCTTCGCTGCCGCCAAGCCTTCTTCTTCGGTGGCATGTTGAGGAAGATGTTGATGACGCTGCTCGTGTGAACGCTGGATCAGATTCACACGGCCTCGACGCTTCTACCGGGCGCGCCAAAGATGTCGGGAGGCTGATCGTACTCCACGGACACCTATGGGGCGGCGGACCAGGCCCCTTTGTGGTTCGGAGGGGCGGAGATCGCCTGAAGAGCGGATCGAGGCGAGGCACACGAGCAGTTTACCCAGCTTTGGAGCTCTCTGGAGAGATAAAACTCCTACTGCTGCTTGTTTGATGTATTGTGTTCTTGCTAGGGAGCGATGCGAGCTACAAAACCTAGTGTGAGTGTATCTGGTCTCTGGTGAGTCGAATGAACCGAAGCTCGAACCGAACCGAACCTCCTCTACGTTGCGCATGGGCCTCCTTTTATATGCTCAAGGGGTCTCCGACAGGTGGCAACATAGGCGAGGGTACAAATGTAAAAACAGGAGTTGGTACACCTACTCAAACAAAGGTATGCAAAATACCTAACCACCGACGGCAAGGGACAAAAGCAATAAATGCCCGTCGATTGTCGCCCAAACAAAGGCAACAGAGACCGTCAAAAGCGCCACCGCTTCCGCCACGATGGCAAGCTTGTCGGCCGCTTATCGCTGCTCTCCTACCGGGCTGCACAGCCTCTTGACACGCGTGCATGGAATGTTCCCATGGCGACACGTTGTGGGGTGAGCTAGAGCGGAGATGGAGAGAGGTTGCTTGCCGCGGCAAGCACCTTGCCGCGGCCGAATCCTTGTCGCGTCCGGAGGCTTGTCGCGCTCCGATCCTTCCCGCAAGCTCCTCTTGCCGGGCCTTGTCTTCTGCATGCACAGGTGGCCTTCCCGACAAGCTCCTCTTGCCGGGCCTTGTCTTCTTAATCAAATACTTTGTTCTTGAATGGCTCCAAAGGAGCCACGAGAGATCTTGGTGGTGACGAGGCAAGCCCTGCTGAGGTCTTGCAGAATCGGGTGCACTCACGGGATACTAGGGTACCCCTACTCTAGTACACCGACAGATACACAAGAACATTAGTTTGATGTAAGAACATGGTTAATACACAGATGTACTAGTATGTACCAAAAACAGAAAGGCATGTCATATTCAAAGGTATAATGTGTAAGCTAAGCAGATGCAATTTAACCAAATTGGAAGCAATACAAGCTAGACATCCGGCGGGAGTGGTGAGCATGATCATCTAGGATCTGAGAGCCTGGTGGGAGGCGGGCTGCTTCGCCACCATCGCAGCTTTTTAGTTGGCTTCCAGGTGATGCCTATCATTGCTGGGCTTGTCACTGGCTCGGCCAGTGCCCTGCCTAGCTATTTGTCTTTTGGTGCTCACGGGATGGTGGTTCATGTAAAAAATTATCTTTCCTTTCGAATACAAGCTAGACACCATATGGAACATCCAACCACATATGACACCGCGAAGTTAAAGCAAGCACCTGGGATGGTGGTTCATTGCGAGCAAGGTCGTCAACTCCAGATCTACGTTTACCATCTCCATCTGCTGACACTGCACCCTTTATAGCGCTGTAACGTGTCGTGCCTAACTGCAAAGAAAGCTGGTTCAACGTCTCTCTTTTATTTTTTGCTTCTCTTTTGGCAGACTCTGAAATACCCTTGCATAAAAACACAATAGTGAGAGTATGGGTGAAGTGTGTGCAGAACTAGTGCAATGTAAAAGTAGTAGATAGCTGGTGGCTGAAAAATAAATGATAGGAGACATATGATAGCTCTACAACATTGCATGGCAAACAAAATTAGATTCTACTCCGTATGATTTTGTAATATATGAGCACAGGAAATGCAGGTACTCCTCCAGCACACCACCACATGTGGTCATATCTAAGATAACAGTCGACTGAAAATAAATAGGTCAGTCAATTTTTTAATGAACTGTCCGATCTATAAGGAACAGGCAGATGGCCTTCGTCTACCTCCCGCCACCATCAAGTTGGCGATCTTTCTCGAACCGTCAGCGACCACTGGCCCAGAACCCTGCCTCCGCCGCCCCGCCCTCCCATCGACCTCACACCACCGCCATTCTTGGCAGCGCCCCCAGGCCATCCCTTCAATCCCGGCCGACCTCCAGATCGGGCGCCAGTAGCTCTAGGCCGCACACGCCCCTAAGATAAACACCAAGGCGCTGCTTCCCCGGTGTAATAGGCGTACTAGCGCCTGTTACGCTGGGGAATGCTTCCGTTAATTGGGAATCAACTGGCCAGAAATTGAAATTCAGGGGGGCGACGGACCTCTAGCTAAGGTGAAATAGTATATGAGGAGAAACCTTGTGCATCAAAAGTTACTAGGAACATCTAGTATCAAGAAGAAGCGGTCAACTAATGTCTTCTGTGGGATGAATACCGTGCAAGCAGAGATGTAAGATTTGCACGAATAAGGGAAGAGGAGTACCTTTTTTGGTTGCCGGTGTGGTCACCTCCACATGTCGCGCCGATCTTCTTCTTTTTACCGAGGAAACCGATGTTACGAGGGTGCAGGCTTGGACGAACCCATGGCCAAATTGTTGACTGTGTTGCCGTGGCCGTATGTCGGCGGAGGGGAAGCAGATCCGAGGCAGCGAAGGACGGGGTAGCAGGAACAGCTCCGGTGCGGTGGAGGGTGGCGAAGTTGGAGCGGCAACGGTGAGGTGCAGGACGACGTGGTTGAACTGGCTCGGGTACGGACGGCTCGGGCTCGGCTTCAACTACTAGCCATGGAGGGCGTTGCGGTTGAGGTTATGCGGATGGGCGGCAGCGTCGGGTATCGGCTCGGCGTGATGGAGGAGGCGGCGGTTGATGGGTGGGATGGGGTGGCGGACGGAGGACGCCGGGTTTCAGCGGCTGGTGGAGAGGTAGTTTTGGCGCCCACGGTACCTAATTGGGAATCAGACGGGTGGAGGGGACCATCTTCGGTCTCGGACGCGCTTGTTTTTGGCTTTTTGAATGTAAGATGGGACGCGCTTGTTTGAAATTTGGGGAAAGTACAAACTTTGCCCCCCTCTTAAACTTCAGACCTACTGCGGGTCGGGGTAGGATGGTAATCCCAGGTATCCCAAATAGTGGGCGGGAGCAATTTTGGCCGCGCACATGTGTGCTTAGGCGGCCATTGTGTATGAATGTTTTACGGAGGCGGCTGCGTGGCGTCTAGATGTTGCTACAAACCTACCCCGGTTTAGACCTTTGGACGTTGGGCCGGTAGGTTTCATGGGTCGGAGTTATTAGAAAAGTAATTTCCTTGTACTACCAAACATTGGTCTCACGCAGTTTAGGGCGAGTAGAGGCTCTTTTGGCGCTTCGTTTGAAATTTTGAAACACAAGCATTCACATTTAGAGTACTCTTGAACTATGAGGATTGACCTAGATAGACAACGTTATACTTGACCTTGTATGTTTGAAAACCTCATTAAATTATCCGCTTCTTTTTGAAATTTTGACACTTGAAAATCCTATAACTACGATTCTTTTGGAATGGAGGAGCTAAATTTGAATCTATTTTGTACATGACTACATATGCTATTATGTACAAAGTCAGAGCAAAGATTGGTGCCCCCATAATTTAGGTATTGTTTACAAATGCCATGATATCAAATTCAAATAATTGAATGGACTTCATGTTGAATTCGATTTTTTAAACCACCTTAAGTTGAATTCAAATGTATGCTAGTTCATAGGTAGCTATTTATAATGTTCATTGTGTAACTTTCGTATGTATAATGTGCTTTTTACACACACAACATGAACTATACTCACGTTTATATTCGATTGCTAAAGCGATGCATTGTCTGGAGTTCAAAATACTAACTATGTGGATCAATTGTGTCGAATAATAACATAGACATGCTCAAATTTGATAGAATCTAGATGTCTGATGGATCAATGACTGCTCCTTACGCAAATTGCAAATATCATGATCCCATCCTAATATTTGGATACAATTTATATCTTTAATCAATGTGTACAACAGTTTTTTACGTGTAGTTTCACTCTCCACCGGTGGTCTCTCACACATGCTCACACACTCTCTCCCGAGGTGTCTTTCTCGCACACATGCTCTAGGTATAACCCTCCCTCCCTCTCGTTACCATTTACAACTGTTTTCACTAACCTTTATCACAAGCACTCTTCCTCTCGCAAACATACACACGCACAATCCCCATCGACCCTTGCTATATACATGGACCTGCCTACGTGTCTCATGTACGCACATTATCTTTAGGCTTGTCTCTCACGCATTGCCTCACACCTCTCTTCCTAATCGACGAGTATGATTCTAGCAGAGCATTCTGTAGGATGCCTCTTAAAGTTAGGTTGGATGAATAGTAATATCAGAGATAAAGGGGTTACCTTAGTCCGAGAACCTAGGGTTACAAATCCTAGCTGGCTTTGTCAGTGGACACAGAGTCCTTCACAATTCTGCTATCTTTGTCTTGTACAACTAGTCATCCATGGGTCTTCCTAAATGCGTCATGGGCCGACCAATGTGGCGCAGAGGCCGGAACCGAACGAAGGGCCTCACCTCGACCCACCGGACCTCACGCGGTGACACACCCTCTGCCCCCACGTCTCATTATCTTCTCACACCCACACATACCAACACAAACACCACACACACAGATAATTTCTCCTGGTGCCTCTATTCCCTCCCCCCTTGCATATACACACTCAAGGGAATGGAATCTCTCGTCGTGACGTCATATTCGTCTCTCTCTCTAGACCACTCTCATTCCTCGTGCTATCTCTCCCACGCCCCCCAGCGGCCCCTCTATCCATGCCTCTCTCGAAAACGTAATACACACATACCTCTCTAGGCTCGGCCAAATGCATCAACTACACATTCACACATGTTACATCACGTACCCCATTGATCTAAAAAGCCCTCTCTTCACGTTTATTTCTCATACAACATTCCTTTTGAATAAAGTGTGGCCAAAAAATTATTTTAGAGTTTCTACATACATACAACATCATAAAGTTATATGGAGGAGTACGAACGCTAATTTGCATTGCATGGTGCCCACAATGATATTTATTCCGCACTGTGAATTTGTATATTTTCATACTATATACAAAGTTAGTCATAATAAAGAGAAACGAAGAGCATCTCTCTCTCCATCGCATAGCCCCCTTGTATGCCCCATTCACGTATGCACACAAAACTATCTCCAGGTCCTCTAAAAGTAAAACCCCAGAAAATTCACGCATGTTTCATCTTTCTCTCACGATATATGCAATGACGATCATTGTATTTGAAGCGAAAGCACGATACATACATTGGACTTCAGAATCCACTCATTACGGTCACCATTTACGTTTAGTGGTTATTATCTGATCACGGGCTCACCGTACAACTCTGTATTTGCTCATGACATGACTAGTTGACTAGTTAAACACTCCACATGGCACCTCTAGTGTTGCATCACATTATCTCACTACCATCGTGCCCACCTGTCGACTTGTATCTACTCTACATCTACACTCTTATAAAATACATAAAATACACTCTTATAAAAAACAGAGTTGGTGATGATGGTGTGCCTGCCACCCTGCAATATTGGCCATCCGATTTATATCCGACGGATAGGAAAGAAACTATGGCAATTTTGCAAAAAGGTACCCACACACCTCTCCACATTTGCAAATAAGGCCTTCCCTCGTTCATCCTTTTCTCTCACAAGATAAACAAATCGTACAAATGCATCTTGATGTTACGTGCAACGCACGGGCATCTTGCTAGTAAGAATGAAAACAAACGACAAAAAAATATTTGGACGGTGGTTCGAAGTCATGACCGAGGCACAGCGGACAAGGTGGCCTTGTATTGGTATGCTGAGCCGTCTGTTTTAACACACAGGAGCTGGTGTGGTGATTATACACACACGCACGCATGCACACGAACTGCATCCACGCAACACTCACACAAACACAAGCAACCACACACGCACGCAACACTCACACGTACACACGCAGCCACGCACGCACGCAACACTCACACGCACACACGCACACATGCATGCACACACCAGTACACCACATGACCAACACACACTCTCACACTCAAGTGCTCAACCTACACGTGCATGCACACACATCAGCCCTCGATGCACACATACACAACCAGGTGATTCAGCGCACGGGTTGAAGCCTTGTCGCGCTGCGTAAATTTTTGTTTATCGACCTTTTCCCTATGCGAATCGACAGGTGGGACCCACAAGGAACATGGTCAATTTAACTAGTCAACATGGCGCCATGCAGACTATTTGGCCGGTCAACAGAGTGCAATCCGATGCTGAACTGTGAGCAAGTGACCGCATAATCACCGCAAAACGTATATAGTGACCGTAATCAGCTTAGTCTGAAGTTCGGTGACCGTATTACGCTTTTCTCTCCGTAGGCCCTCCAAAACTACATCTCTACACGTTCTCGCATGTTACATCTAACAACTATGCAATACAACACTACTACTACACTCTAACACAATAAATTATATGTGTTTTTAGTTTTACTAGATATCATATTGTTACTTATAATTATTCAGTTTGCATACATTAAAATTGCCTTTGAAATGTATTCCCAGTATCATCTACCGTATGGAAAAATCCGCCCTTTCCTCGTTTAATCGGGTTTGTATCGATGGATAAATGCGAAACAGCAAAACTATAGTACTATACAGTACAAGTGACAGTTCATTAGGCCGTCGTGTCGTCTACTCCTCCGTCGTAAGAGTGGAGCGCTCGCTTTCATAAATATTCTAGTCCCTTTCACCGACATGTGGGACATCAAGCTACCGGGTCCACGTGCCATACCGAATACAAGCAGTTGCAGCCGGGTGAAGCACCCTACCATGGCGCCGGCGTAGTAATGAGCAATGAGGCGTCAAATCACAAAGCTGCACCTTTCCCTTGATTAAGTTGGAGGGACGAAGTAATAATGCTAAAAAAAGAAGTTGGAGGGACAAAGCAACCATCATTTCACTCGTAGCTGAATCCGCTTCTCCCTCATCTTCTTCAACTTAACCACGTCTTGCTTCTGCCGTTGTTCTGCCTCATGTGGGACGCGGATCGGCTTGGTAAAGCACTGACACATGGGACCGCATGTTAGCAAACCGCCAGGACAACGTCCTCCGAAAATAAGAAGCCTAATCCTAGACTTACAAAGGGCTACGTAGCTGCTACGTATACTTTCCATCTAATCTATATATGCCCCCCTGATTTTCAGGTGTGGTGGGCCTAATCCTCTCCTTTAATCCAATCAAATAGTCCCACATCACATCAGTTTGTAACTTTACGTAAACCATTACATGGATGTAGCATTGCTCAAATAATAAACCTCCCCCGCCATCTGCGCGGCAAAATCACCTCCTTTTTACTAATCTTGATTCTATAATTTTTAGATCAATATAATTGAGATTTGTATAGATAGCACATAGGAGCAAAACCAAGTGGTACGGTTAAGGGCATCCACAATGTGTAGCCAAATGTGAAAATAGCTTTTGGCATCGTGGGAACCATTGTGGATGGTGTTGCCAAAGCCAAAAAGATGGAACCGAAGCTCCCTGATTGATTGATTGAAGGAATAGAAAAATGCAACGTCTCTCCTCTTTCTCCCATGCTTGGACACATGTAGTACAGTATAGAGCATAGAGTCTACTCCCCTGTCCCTTCTATCACAAATCACAAAGCAGTGAGGCGTCAAATCACAAAAGCACGGACGAAGCAACCATCATTTCACTCTTCGCTGACTCCGCTTCTCCATCGTCTTCTTCGAGAAACCATCTCACCGCACTAGTACTCCTAGTAGTACTAGTAAAGGACTTCCTGGATGCAAATAAGGCGGGTGTCTCGGCTTGCAGGCGGCACTTGCGAACGACTTACCGTGGTCTCCCTCAATGGTGTTCTCCGTCGAACGCACTTCGCCAAACCCAAAAAAAAGATATCGTCGACGTCATCGCAATGGGAAGGAAGTCAAATATAGTTACTACCTCCATATTTTTGTACACAAGGCCAGATTATCAAAATTACAATTTACAAAGGGCCAATAACACTAATCGAGGCAAAATTGATGGGGTTAGCAACCAAGGACATTAATATCCCCTACATGCATGCGGAAGTGTGAAGGTTGGTTTGCATGGCGCTGCATTAATCAAGCGATGAGGAGTGAGATGGTTAGCTCTTTGGTCTTTGGAGAAAAAAATACGCATTAATTGACACGTGAAACGAGGATTTGTATCGATTAAATCCCGCGAAGGAAAACCCCGTCTTTCTTTTTTAACACTAGTACTCCTAGTACGTACGTACTTATCCTGTTTGGGTCTAGGCCTTGCATTGACAAACTTCGCCACACATTTTCAAAATGAGAAGGAGGTACACTTGCGCATGGCTGTCGTGGTCGCACCGCATCCTCACACGGTCGCTCCTACACGCCACGGTCACACCGGACCCTCACACAGTCGCTCCTGCACGCCGCAAACCCAACCAAGGGAACACACCCTCACTGACATGTGTTGTCGCATGTGAACAAACCAAACTCAGCCATCCTATCGCTGACACATAATTTTCATTCATAGAGTATGTTTATCCAACCGCATGTTGGGGAGTATCCGTACGGCCCGTGTGGTGGTCTGTTGGGGAAGAAGAAGAGGTGAGGAAGAGGGAAAGAAGGGTTAGGAGACGTAGGATATTCATCCAACCGCCTGAAATGGTAGACTGACCCAAGTCAGGCGACTTGCATAACAAATACATGTTTTTACACAGCAAATGATCCATAAAAACAACAACATAAAGAAAAACTATCACTGCTCGCGGAAAGAGATGGCCTCGTCGTCTTTGGCTGCCGGCGCGAACCAGCCGTAGCTGCCGACGTGTGTCTCCACACCGTAGTTGTCCTCGGCCTCCAGCTACTCGTTCAAGCAGAGCGTGCGGGCGCTCTGCACGGACGAGAGCACAGTCCGGTTCAAGTCGAGGACGTCCGGTTCCGCCTGCAGGAGGGCCTCGATGGCAGCGGAATCCGCGCGCTCCACGTTGAGTCGAGCCTCCGCCGCCCGGTTCAAGTCCAGGACGTCTGGTTCCGCCTGTAGGAGGGCGTCGATGAGAGCGGCATCCGCGTGCTCTGCGTC
Source organism: Aegilops bicornis (assembly GCA_021605145.1). Classification (NCBI taxonomy): domain Eukaryota; kingdom Viridiplantae; phylum Streptophyta; class Magnoliopsida; order Poales; family Poaceae; genus Aegilops; species Aegilops bicornis. The sequence goes on along the minus strand of CM038670.1, from coordinate 766,510,918 downwards.
GAGTCGAGCCTCTGCCGCCCGGTTCAAGTCTAGGACGTCCGGTTCCGCCTGCAGGAGGGCCTCGATGGCAGCGGCATCCGCGTGCTCCGCCTCAAGTTGAGCCTCCGCCGCCCGATTCATATCCACGACATCCGATTCCGCCTGCAGGAGAGCCTCGTTGGCAGCGGCTTGCGCCAAGGCGCCGCGTCCGAAGTTGAGCCTCGCCTCCCGGTCCTCCTTTAGTATCGCCATGTTGAACCGCTGGTCCGCCTTTGCACCATGGGGGACTCGAGCGCGCACGCGAAGTCGGCGTCCATCGTCTCATACCCATCGGGGGCCTTCTGCGCCGCGACCTCCGCCATGAACATTGGATCGGCTTCCTCCTCCTCGTAGCTTGGCTCTAGAGAACTCGGGGATTGGCTCGCCGCAAAGCAAGCTTGGGAACGGAGGTCTGTGGCACCGACCGCCGCCGCGATTTTTGCGTGGCGCTCCGGCATCAGCATCTTGTAGTAAGTGATCTTGCGGCGCACCATGGCTTTCCGGCGAACTAGGGGACGCTTGATGCAGGCTAGCGGATCGAAATGTGGGGGAATGGGCTGGAGATCTGGTGTGGTTTTAGGGCAGTGGCTGGCGTAGGCTGAGCAGCGAAGGTTCTGGTGTGAATAGTGGTTCCGGTGACGACCGGTCAATTGGTGTACATCGCTCTTGTTACGTTCGCGTTGTAGCCCGGCACGCTGGACCCTCCACGTCGCTCACTGAATGGAACACGCTTCGTCTTGCATTTTCGCTTGCTTGTGGGACCGCAGTTGAGAGCAAACCGACGTCCCTCCCCCTCCCCCGCCTGTGTCATTTATTATACCACCACTCCCTCCGTTTTATGCGGAGTAAATAAAAACAAAGGGAGTATACTACGGATGAGGATCCTGACGTGGCGAACCCATTGAGTAAGCGACATGCGGGGCCTAGCAAGCATGGCGTCGCCGATGATAAGTGACGAAAGGGAGGGTAAGGCGAGGATACCTACGTCAGAGGATCCACTTCCACTACTACTTTGACCAAATGTTATAGTAATAATATATGACATGCAACTTACACAAATGTTAGAGTAATAATATATGACATGCAACTTACACAAACCATACAGGGTCTAATGCATTTTTCGAGGCTAACTTTGACCAAATGTTAGAGTAATAATATATGACATGCAACTTACACAAAGCATATGGTCAAATTCGTATGTGAAAGGAGTTTCCAATGATATAATTTTCACATTATACATCTCATGTACTATTAATCTTGTCGATAGTCAAATTAGAAACCATCTCGAGTACAAATCTAGGAGTATGTACGAATCTAACAATACTGATTGGGCGTTGTTGAATGTTGATACCTTTTTGATCAAAGTAGAGATACTTTGACTACACATAAAACTTATATGTAAACTAGAAAGGATAGGAGGGAGTATATTGTACGTTCAAAAGCGAAGCGAACATTGAATACCCTTTATATATGATTTGCGAATGCTATGATCACCGGTTCAAAATTTTGAATCCGTCTTAGGTATCACGTGCCCCCACTCGTTCACCCTTGATTTCATCTCGGGGTTCGGAGATCTATTGAAAGAGGACTAGGGTGGGTACATGCGAGTGATACTCGGCGGAATGTTCAAATGAGGCATGCAGGAGGATGGACTCTACTGGAGGGCGACATGATCGATGGAGAAGAGGGTTGGAGATGAATGAGAAATAAGCAAACGCCACATGATTATACTTGAACGGCTCAAATAAACAATAAGTTGTCTCGCTTGGCCTACATAGTGAAAGGCCTAATGCGCAACGCGGAGCATTGACGCTCGAATATGGACGGGAAAACAGGGAAACCGACATGTGGGGCACACCCGTCGGGACGACGTAGCGCAGACTATTCCAATGGAGGAGCTGGCCCACGACCTCCTCGCCACCGACAACCGTTCATGTGGGTCGTTGGGGCCAACAACGGGGTGCAGCTCCATCACCGCCTCTGGACACGGTGACCGCGGTGAGCGACACGCTCATATCGTTGCTAGAGACGGTCGGTTTCAGTGTGCCGAGGGTGGCGTTAGTGTTGTGGCACGACCAACAGTATGTTTGGTTTGTGCCCAAGGTTGCCCCGTCAAAGCATTGTGTAGCCAAAATTTTGGTTGAGGTATTGGTTGACCATGATTTGGCCGACATTGGCAAGAAAAATGAACTAGAGTTGGCTAGAGTTCATTGGCATGCCAAAAAAATGGCAACCATCCAAACAAAGATCAATCTTTGGGTCATGACCAAAATTTTGGTTGAGGTATTGGTTGCCCATGATTTGGCCGACATTGTCAAGAAAAATGAACTAGAGTTGGCTAGAGTTCATTGGCATGCCAAAAAAATGGCAACCATCCAAACAAAGACCAATCTTTGGGTCATGACCAAAATTTTGGTAAGGTGCACTTTGGCCACAATCCAAACACACCCCAACACCCGACTCGTCGAGGATGCACGGGGCGCCACGACGAGTCCGCGAAGTGGTGTAGCATGGCCAACTGCATCCTCTGGACTTGAGACCATGCCGGGTCGTCTTGCTTTTTCAATGACATGCGGGGATCGCATGTGAGCAAAGGGCATCTCCATCGTTGCCACGACCGCAGCTGACTACCCTGGCACACCAAAACCCTCGTCCCTCGCGCCATCGCGCGGTGCGTTCCCAGCCGGCGCCAACTGCCCACATTCATGTCATCCATTCGTATGTCGTCGTTAAGAGGCTCGGTGCCCGAGGAACCAACTACGACGACTTAATAACGCACCCGGACGCTTGGCCTCATCGGAATGCGCTACTTAAAGCGGCAACGCCCAGCTAACCTCCACAACATAGCGCATCGTCCTCCTACCTGGCACTACATCCGCCATGACCGCAAGTGAGAACGCTCTGCGGGAGAGCTTGTCTTCGGGGATGAAGCTCGAGGTCGCCGCCCTCGCTCAAGTCGCCTCTCGCAACGCAATAGCGGCGTAGCCGGACGCAGACGCGACCGCACAAGCTGTGGCCACGCTGGCGGCCGATGACGGGAGCACCGTCAGCCACGCGTCCTACTTGCCGCCGTCTAACGTCCGGCACCGTCGAGGTCGGGGACTCCTCCGAGGATGAGTAGGGCATGGGAGGCGGCAGGGCATGGTGTGCCAACTGGCCGGTCCGTATCCCGTGTTCTACTCTTCCTCGCCGGAGACCGCACCTTCACTTCACGGGTCTTGAACCCCGCCCCCGTACATAGAGATCGCAGATGGAGGACGTCGGTCGCCGCCGTAGAATAGGTTTAGGGTCGGGTTTCTTTTATTTTTCTGTCCTATAAAAGTTCGAAATGTAATGAAAATCTGCCGTGTTTGCATTAATCTCGGCCGGTGTATATGAACTTTCACAATAATATACATATTGTAGGAGTACTAGCAAGATGCACGTATGCGTTACGTAAGATCAAGTTCTTGTGGGAGAAAAGGATGAACGAGGGAAAGCCTTATCTACAAATGTGGAGAGGAGTGCGGGTAAATTGTCATAGTTTCCTTCCTATCCATTAGATATAGATCGTACGGCCTATATTGCAGGATGACAGGCACACCATAATCACCAACTATGTTTTTTATTGAACCGAGACAAATCTAACATGCGAAGTAAAATAAACACATAGGGTCTATACATACACAAATTATCTTAGGCACTCCAATAGTACGTCCACTACACATTCATGCATTTCACATCTTTCTACATCTACGGGAACCTACGAAAGGGTTAACGTAAATTGCCTCTCTCTCTCTTCCCCTAATTTTGATGCTGGTGGGCCCCTCCCTCCCCCCAATCTACAATCAACAGCTCACACGTTTCACATTACGTTAATTACGTAACTGGGATTACGTAGGTGTAGGATTACTCGTCCTAAAAAACCCAACTAAGCCAACCTCCCAGCATATCACGCGGGAAAAGACCCGGCCGCGCCATTTTAGTCGGGATTACCGGATTACTAGTAGTAGTATCGATGGATCGAGCGAAGCAAATTTTTTTTTTGAGGGGGCGAAGCACCTAGTTTAAAAGGTAAAAGGTGGTACACTCACAGCACTCCTGTCACGGTCGCATTGCACCCCACACACGTTCGGTCCTGCACACGGCTCACGCAAATGGAACACGCTTCGGCTTGACTCTTCATTGACACGTGGGACTGCACTTGGAGAAACCGACCATGCGCCAAACTCCCCCCGCCCACCGCGCGAAAATCCTCCCCCCCCACACACAAAAATTCCCCCCAAATCCGATTCAACCGCCCTTCGGCCAACTAGCCAATAATATTCCCCAAACCCCCTCCCCCCGTCCCCCTCCACTCCATTCACTCTGCCAAAGCCGCCCTCCCCGCCGCGCCGATACGTCGGCGCCGTGGTTCGTCGAGGGGACGCACGGCGATCCTCTCACTCCCATAGTACGCTCTCGTAGACTGTCGTCCTCTAGCCGCGTTGCCACCTCTGGCCACGTTCTTGTGGAGGCGCACGACGGTCAGCGCCGCCACCGCTGGCGACGTTTGTGTGGAGACGCACGATGGTCAGCTTCTCCCACGGTACGCGCATTCTAGACTGAGGCCCCGTTCATGTCGGTGTAGCGCTGAATGTTAGCTGATAGATGCTGTTAATCTCACTTTGTTTGCGAAGTAGTTTCTTGTCAATATGCTCGCTTAAGAAGCTTCCTTGCCCTGATACGCACTCAATCTGCTTAGCTAAGATGGCATGCCAAGGCCGATTAGTTGCTAAAATATCCTGCCATATATTTATTGTGACGTAGATTGTCATGGTCTAGTAGCCAATCTGTTAGGTGAAATAGCTCTACACCGTTTTATACTCGATCTTTGTTGCTGCGATGGCCTTCGATAGTTCGATGGCTGTGCGCTCGGCCTCATTGACTACTGAAACAGCCTGCCATAATTTAGCACTCAAATCTGTTTGCTGAATTAGCTTTACATATATTTCGTTACTTAGATCTGCTCGTCCAAATATCTTGCCATATCTTTAGACATCGACCTAGGTATTTTTTTTCTGGACTTCATAAAAAAGCATATATGTTTTTCCTGTAATATCTAGTAGAAGAACTAATCTGTATGTCTAACAGATGGACATGACTTGGATAACTTCTGCTCGAAGATTCTCCGCTGCATATGTCGAGGGGGTTGAAAACTTCATGAACTTTTTCAGAGCTGAGTACGGTGGTCCGAAATCAGATGTGCTCTGCCCGTGTAGCAGTTGTATGAATTCAGTTACAAGACCCCAGTCAACTGTGCAAAATCATCTACACTTGTATGGGATGTCGGTCACATATACTAGGTGGGCTCATCATGGTGAAGCTGTGAACGTCAATGTTATTGACTACGTGGAAGCAGCAGATCACCATCTTGATCTGCCAGATGCTCAGGTGGAAGAGGAGGAGGAGGTGGTGGTGGTGGAGCCAGTGAGTTTGACCAACATTGAAACAATGCTACAAAATGCTCGTGCATTCCGTGAACTTTCACCCGCAGAAGAAAAATAGTGGGCCCGCATGTTGGAACAATGCAACGTTCTTTGTCACCCGTGAAATAAGCTGTCGGTATTCTCAGCTATGGTCACCTTTCTTCGTGAAGACATCTGAGCGGATGACCAACAAATCATTCAATGTGATGTTGGCTGCTTTCCATAAATCTTTCCCAGATGCGTCTGAGCTGCCACACACCTACTGATAAAATGAAGAATTTTCTTCGTGCAGTTGGAATTGGATATGATATGATCCATGTTTGTAAGAATAATTGTGTTCTGTTCCAGAAGGATTATGCCAACTTAAGTGAATGCCCGAAATGCAAATCATCAATATGGAAAGATGGCGACATTTTCCAATTACACCAAGATTGCAGAGGTTGTTTCATGATGCTGAAACAAGAGTGGATGTACTGTGGCATTCTAGGAACCAGGAGTACAGAGATCAGAATGTAATGAGCCATCCATCTCATGGTAGTGAGTGGAATAGCTTCAATGATAAACACAAAGAGTTTGCTACTGACAGAAACATTAGACTTGGCTTAGCTTCGGATGGATTTAACCCATTTGGCCACGAGCACCACATATAGCATGTGGCCGGTGCTTGTTATCCCTTACAACATGCCTCCAAATATACGCACCAAAGAATCAAACTACATGATGGCCTTGCTCATCCCAGGTCCAAAAAGTCCTGGAAAGGATTTTGATTTGTTCATGGAGCCTCTTGTGGAGGAACTTCAACAGCTATGAAAGGGTGTTCTCACTCGAGGCATATATAGCAGCCCACCAACTGATTTCTTTCTTCGTGCTGTTATAATTTGGTGCATCCATGATTATCCGGCTTTGGGAACTATGTCAGGGCGAACGACACATGGTTACAATGCATGTGTTATTTGTGTGAGGAATCATTGTCATACGCAATACTTAGCAAGTTCTGTTACATTGGACACTGCCGTTTCCTTGCCAAGGACAAGTCGCATCCTAGAAAATACCGAAGAGATGTGTTCAATGCAAAGCATGAAAACCGTGGTGCGCCAAAGAGGCTCACCGCCGATGAGTTGCAAGTGGAATTAGAGAAGGTCAGGCATATTACACCAGGAAACCATCCTGGTAATGGTAGCGGGAAAAGGAAGCTTGGCAGGGCAGAAGAGAGATTATTGTTTACCCGCAGGTCCACTTTGTGGTACTTGGAGTATTGGAAAGATTTGGATCTGCGGCATAATCTTGATGTGATGCACATCGAGAAAAATATATGTGACAGCATTATCGGCACACTTCTTAATATTGAAGGCAAGACAAAAGATACCTCAAAATCTAGGATTGATTTGACACACCCGGGTATCAGAAAGGATGTGCAGGTGCAAGATGAAGGTAAACCACGGGATATGGCACCAGCTGTGTACGTCTTGGACAAGGTAAAAAGCGAATGCAGTGAGGTCACATCACGTGTGAGATTCCCACATGGATTTGCTTCCAACCACGAAAGGAGAGTCGGTCAGATGGAAACAACGCACAAGGGTTGAAAACTCATGACTGCCACGTCCTACTTCAAAGGGTTTTACTGTTATCCTTAGAGGATTGGGCCGCCTTGACTTATACAAGCGATTGGCAAGAGTTGGGACAATTCTTGAGGGAACTCTGCAGTAGAAATATCAGGATAGATGCTTTGGGCGTCTTAGAGACAAGATACCAACTATCCTATGCGACCTTGAGAAGATATATCCTCCGGCCTTCTTTGATGTGATGGTGCATTTGGCTGTTCATCTACCTGATGAGGCACTACTTAGAGGTCCAGTACAATATGGCTGGATGTACCCTATTGAAAGGCGGCTAGGCACTTTCAAGGGCTATGTTAGGAACAGAGCTAGACCCGAGGGTTCCATTGCAGAGGCCTACATTGCTACAGAAGCGTTGACATTCTGCTCAAAATACATTGAAACAGCTGATCAGCTTAGCAAAGAGGTGGGTGAAGACAATCCCGGGCCCAATGTTTTTGATTATTCTGTTCAAGTTACAGAGAAGAGTCGACAAAAGGACAAACCTAAAGATTTGGAAAAAATGGTTTGGTATGTGTTGAATAACTGTCCTAAGATACTACCTTATGTCAAGTAAGTGCAGTACTGCAGCTTATACATCGTAATCTACTAAACTTGCAGCACATTCTTATATATTTAGATGTTTGACGCGATCACTATGTTGTGCAGCATCTACAAAGAGGATTTACTGCCGCAAAAGCCAAGAAACATTGACAAACTGGTTATGGCAGGATTTGCGAAATGGTTCAAGAATCATATAAGCTTTTGAAGTGCATTGTCAGTTTTTTTAATATATTGAGTACATAAGATGATCAGCTTGTCTATTTTCTAACCATAGGTTAAGAAGATGCGGGAGGATGGGTAGGCAGTTGATGATGCCCTTTACTCACTAGCAATGGGTCCTGATACTCGGGTAAGACATTATGAATCTTGCATTGTTGGAGATGTGAGCTACAACACCCTTGCATAAGACGAAGGCAGGAAGACACAAAACAGTACCATCATGAGCACGGATACGTATGACAAAGAGACAACTGAAATGTATGCTAACATAACAGACATTGTTCAGTTGCAATATATCTCCAGTTTCGAGGATCATCGGTGTGTGGTTACATTTGTCGTCGTTGGTATAACCTGTTTTCCAGGATCGCAAAACCGAGAGCTGATGATTATTTCAAATCCATCAATGTCAAGGCGGCTTACCAGACCAACAAGCCTTTTATTTTGGCAAATCAAGCAACACAGATATTTTTCTTGGAAGACACATTTGCACGTAGCGTTGACTGGAGAGTATTGCAATGGTTTGAGCAGAGGAAATCGTTTAATGAAGTTGCACAACAAGATGATGCTTACACTGCTCCTAATGTACAAGATAACACAGATGTTCCTAATATCTTTGAGAACCATCACGTCAATGACGCCGGCGAAAGATTGCCTGTCGTGCTGTGGACATACAAGAGTTGATCAAGAAGAAGCCAACGTTCGAGGACGTTGAGGATGAAGAAGAAGATGACACCGTGGGGAATTACGATTCAGACTGATACACATGGCGAAGATGTTGACGCTGCTGCTGCGGATGATGATTACATTGCTTTTGTCGTATTTGCCTATCAGAAGACTTTTTTATCTACTATGTGAAATTGTGTTTGCTATGACAACTGAAACCTCATGAACATGTTCTTTAGTATTTTTCTGTGAGAACATCACTTGTTATGTATGCTGATTTGTGTTTGGTGATTGTATGACAACTAAAACATGATGACATTGGTGTTTAGTTGTACTCATATTTGGCCGTGAAACTTGAATTTGATGACATAGTTTGCTGTTGGACTGCAATTTGCTCGACATCTTCGAATGAGAACAAAGCTGACCCGATAGGGCCTCTGCTATTTATTTATTTATATGAGAAAAAGGGGATACCCCTGATTTCCGTTCATAGAAATCATTAGATGTTCACAACACTATGCCCAGCCTGCTACAGGTTTCATTCATTACTAGTTTCAAAGAAGTGCTCATGTCGTAGCCACTTGAATACATCACGAGTGCTACATACTTTGCAAATAAAGAGACAATCATCCTCTGAGCACATCGATTTTGCCCATTATCTTCACAAGCTCTTTCATCTCCTCGTTCTTTGTCAAGGCCGTTCAACAACTGTTGCTTGGCCATGATCGGAAGGAACTGCATCTTTAACCTTACGCTCTGCATCTTCCTCTTCCGTCGTTCCTTGATTACTTGTCCAACACCCCAACCTGCTTTGGTATTGGGATTCCTCGGCTAACCAAATAATCAGCGTAGTTGCATTCCCCCACATCAGCAACTTCCCAGAAATACAAATCACACGAATCCTCCCTTTTCTGCACAAATCAAATTGGAAGATCATCAACCAAAATATTAAAAAAAATCAGCAATTGAAAGCAACAGAACAACACTTAAACATATTATTACCCCATGATTCGGGCATTTGTAGAAGACTCGGCCAGGGTTACGGATTGTGGTTGAGACGCGACTGATGACTCTGCGTGATTTGCAGCAGTGGCACCACACCAACGGCAGCGTGAGTTGCGATGAGCAATCGGCTGCGGTCTGCGTCTTGGCAGGGGTGTGATGAGACCCACAGGCGATGAATGCGGGTGGCGACTTGGCGCATATCTGGTTGTTACTGCTTTGAAGAGCGGTGGACGAGCAGCTAGCGGACATGGTTGCTTTGCGGCGAGCTTCGATGCTAAGCGAGTAAGTAGAGAAGAGGAAGCCTTGAGCGTTGGATATGTCAGTTTCATTGCTTGCAGAGTAGCATAGCACCATATATAGTCACAGTCTAGGTTTGGATTCAAACCAGCTATAGGAGCACGTCTCTCTTTTTTCTAAAACTCGGCAACGTCTCTTTACTGGTACACTAGCTTGTTCTGTACGCCATCCCAAGTCTTTGATTTTCTTTCCCTTTTTTTGCGAGGAAGGAAGGAGGACAAAATTGAGAGTTCCTGGGACTCGAACCCAAGACCTCTCGGTTGAAAACCAAGGGTGCTAGTCACTTATGTGGCGAACGCGTTCCTGTGGAGGAGGACGGCGTATTTAACGCATTTTCCTCACAGTTTTCTTCCTATATATAAAAAAGTATGCTACTTGGTGTCCGCTTAGTCAACTAACGGTTGTGACAACCTTGACCGTTGGATTGACATTCAACGTCTGTCGCGTTTCTTTAGTCTCTTCTTCCTCGAGCCGCCAAAGCCAAACCAGCGCCGGCGGGACCGCCTGCTCCCGCCTCCCACGGTGGTGTGATCTTCCCCGCTCCTGCTCGTTCTGTCCGAGGCCTCACCGTCGTCCTCTGCCTTGGTTCGCTCGCTTGGCGCTCGCCCTCCGGTGTTGTCAACATGGTCAACAACCGAGAGGAATAAGGAGATATTTGTACATGGTGAGGATGACAAGAGGGACCCAAGGCGTCTTGTGATAATTTTGTTTTTTCGAGACGGAGAAGGGTATCAACTGGGTTGTGCGGGACCCGTGGCCCGTCTAGCCCAGGCTTTTATTTCATATATTTAGCACATGACCAACCCAGTTTTTTTTTCCTTTCTGAAAAATGGCTAGCCAGCTATTTTGTTTTTTGCAGAATAACCAAGATAGGCCTACTTGCTTTTCTACGCCCTGCTGGGCTGAAAATCTTTCAAGACAAGGAGGGATGCATTTTGCCCAGAAAATGGGCTATAAGTAATAAGAAATGGGCTATAAGTAATAAGAAATGGGCTATAAGTAATAATAAATGGGATGTAAAATGAAAAAAAACAGCAAACAGACAATTACACTACAAAAAAAGACACATCCATGACATTTTGGGCCGAACGAATTTTTTTCTGTCATACATATGACACTTATATGACGATAATTGTGACAAAACCCGGTATCATCATAGATGTGGTGGGCTCCTACTTCTATGACAAAAATCATGATGAGAACGAGCTTTTAAGTCACAGGCGGGCGGAGACGGTACGCATGACATTCTTTGGGCCGTCCATGATGGAAAAAACCGTGGTAGAAGCGAGGGGAGGAAAATTTCGGGAGTTCGGTTATGGTGGGAGGTCGGGGCCGAGCGATGCGCTGCTTTCTCCCATTACACGCACGCAGGTGTGCGAGGCGTTGGCTCTAATCGAACCCGGCGAGGCATTATGCTCTAATCGAACCCGGCGATTGTCTGCGAGTTACGCATGCGAACCCGAGCGATCGATCTATGGCTGTTAACTGAACCCGATTGAGCGATTCCTTCACTACTGCTGCTAACTGAAGCCGATTGATGCTGCCTCTAGGGTGAACAGCGAGCGTTGCCGGGGGGGGGGGGGGTGGATGAATAGTGAGCGGTGGCGTTGCCTCTAGATGAACAGGACCCCGTGGTGCGGAGGGCTGGATGAACAGTAGATGGTGGAGGGGTGGTTGAATAGGACCCCGTGGTGTGGAGGGCTGGATGAACAGTAGATGGTGGAGGGGTGCCCTTGGAGGGGTGGTTGAACACTAGCCGGTGGAGTAGTGCGCGGTGGAGGCTAGATGAACAGGAGCCCGTGGAGGCTGGAGGAGGTCGACGGTGGAGATGAACAATATCCCGTGGAGTCCCGTTTTGCGGTACTCCACACCCCTCCCGATGAACAGGACCCCCGTTTCGACCGTAGCGCTCCAACACAAGTCCGTTTTGCGGTACGCCACACCCCTCCCGATCAACATGACCCCCGTTTCGACCGTAGGAGGTCCGTTTCCTCCGTTTTGCGGTACGCCAGACCCCTCCCGATGAAAAGGATCCCTTTCGAACGTGGCCGGTCAAACACAAGGCCGTTTCCTCCGTCGTGCGGTACGCCAGGCCTCGTTTCCATCGCATGTTCCGTCCAAGCCCTCCAGATGAACACGACCACGCATTCCGTTCCGACGCAGCCGGTTGGCTCCCACGCGTTCCGTTGCCTCCCGATGAACACGACACATTCCGTTGCCTCCCCATGAACACGACGCATTCCGTTGCCTCCCCATGAACACGCACGGCGCTGTTTCTCCGTTCCGACCCAGCCATGTACACGAGCCCTGGCCGTATGTATGCGCGAGTAGGCGTTCGAGACCCCACCCATATGTACACATACGTGGTCGTATTTTCTTTCTTGCACCCTGGCCGATGTACGTACGTGTACATGGTACGTGCGCGCCTCTACTACGATACGTGCGCGCCTCTACTACGACACGTGCGCGCCTCTACATCGACCGGTATATGCATTACCGCGTTCGCGACCAGAATGACAACGCCACGCACGCCCGACCAGGTGGGTCGGTATCCGGGCACTTCCTTACTGCGAAGATGTAGCTGGTGGGTCCCAGCGGTCGTGGGGCAAATCATTTTTGCCGGACACACTTCCTTGCGTGCGAAGATGTAGCTGGTGGGTCCCGGCCGGTCGAGAAACGTTTTTTTCATGAAATACGGTGGCCCGTCCGGTGGCTCCCTGCTGTCAGGTGGAGGAATAATTATTTTGTGCGTAATAAGGAGGCACTTCCTTGCTGCGACCGTGGACCCAGCTGTCAGCCTCTCCACGTACAGTCCATGTCCGATGGAAGCCGTTCCTTGACCATGTTGACCACGCCGCACCGAGAGCACCAGGGCGGTGGACGACGGCGAGGCCTAGGAAGGGGACGGCGGAGCCGGGAAGACGCGGCAGTGGATGCCCACGCGTAGAGGAGTAAGAGGATTCACTGGTTCGCTGCGGTGTGAGGCTGCCATCGCCGCAGAATAACAGGGGGTGTGCGTGAGTAGAGGGATGGCCTGGCCAGCGGTGGGAGTAGTAGGGGGTGGTGAGGCCTCCGCCGCATCGCAGCCGGCCATGGGAGGCAGAAGCATGAGGCACGAACGACGCTGGTTTGGGTGGCTAGAGCAAGAAGACCAGAGGTTGAAGAAGCACTACGACCTTTGGATGGAAATCGTACGGTCACTGGAGCTAGAATCGTGCATATTGACTAAGTTGACAAAGCCCTCTGTCCCCATCAACTTAGTAGGCCCACAAGTTAGCCTGCCACTATACTGGGTCCCAGCTAACAGGAGGAGTATTCATTTTTGTGTGTGCGTAATATGGAGGCACTTCCTTGCGTGCGAAGATATAGCTGGTGGGTCCGAGTCGGCGGCGATAGCGTTTTTTTAAGTGAAATCTGAGGGCCCTTCGTTGGGTCCCTGATGTCAGGTGGATGAATCATTATTTTGCGCGTAATAAGGAGGCATTTCCTTGCGTGCGGCCGTTGACCCAGCGGTCGGCCTCTCCACGTACAATCCACTTCAGATGCATGTCGGTCGTTGACCATGTTGACTAGGCCGCGCCGAGAGCACCAGGGCGGTGGACGATGGCGAGGCCTAGGAAGGGAACGACATGAAGGCAGGGAAGACTCGACAGTTGTTTCCTGCAGCGGAGAATCTGTTGTCGAGGTTCTTGGTTCGTCTGCCGTCGCCGGAGAATAACAGCAGGTGTGGGTGAGTAGAGGAATGGCTAGGCCAGCGATGGGAGTATGGTGGGGTGGTAAGGCTGCAGTAGCTTGATCTTGCGGCCTTGTGAGGAGGAGAAGCGAGCAGTCCCGCCGGTGCTTGTTTGATCGGCTGGAGCAGGAAGAGCAGAGATTGAAGAATCACGACGGCCGTTGGATGGCCATCCAATAGTCACTGCTTGTGCGTCAACCTTTTTTTAGGAAAGCCTCAAATCTGTGGAAAACAGCATACAACCCATCTGCCATTATTTCTAATAATTCACATCCCATTTTCTAATTATTAAGTTTTTTTGGAGCCCATATTCTTTTTGTTAGCATTACAGCTCATATTGTGGCCACGGTTAAAAAATTATACGAAATTTTGCATATTTCGGTGCGGTCCGAACTGTTTTTAATCCCGAAATTTCGACTCACATTCAAACTGATTTTAAAAATAAATGTATATCAATATAAAATCCAACAAAATTCTCCATGCATAAAAATTAATGTAATTTAAAATCTCGAAATAAAAAAAAGATATTTGAAACTAATTGCCGGTTTGATGTGTTTTAAAAATGTACAACCCATTTATCATTACTGATGGGCCATTTTCTCGGCCAGCCGAATGAAATCTCTCCTCGTCTTGAAAGATTTGCAACCCAACAGGCCTGACAAAGCGACTTACTTGGCAAATCACAAAAACACTGGGCTTTGGACGTGGACCCAGCTGTCAGCCTCTCCATGTACAGTACTCTTCCGATGGAATGTTGCCGCGCCGAGAGCACCAAGGCGGTGGACGACGGCGAGGCCTAGGAAGGGGACAACGCGGAGCCAGGGAAGACGCGGCAGTGGATGCCCACGTGGAGAGGAGTATGAGGGTTCACTGGTTCGGCTGCGGTGTGAGGCTGCCGTCGCTGCAGGGCCTGGCTAGCGGTGGGAGTTGTAGGGGGGCGATGAGGCCTCAACGGCAGCACAGCCGACCACTGGAGGCAGGAGCAGGCGGTCTCCCCGGCGCTGGTTTGGGCGGCTGGTGCAAGAAGAGCAGCGATTGAAGAAGCATCATGACCGTTCAATTCAAATCCAACGGTTACTGCTGCTAGAATCGTTTGTTGATTAAGTTGACAAGCCCTGTGTACGCGTCAACTTAGTAGGCCCACAGGTCAGCCTCCCAACCGGTGCGCCCCAGATGTCAGTGGCAGGAATCATTTTTTTCGCGTAATAAGGAGGCAGTTGATTGCATGCGGCCAGGCCAGCGGAGGGAGTAGGGTGGGCCGGGGAATCCTGCGCGGCATCACAACGGGCCATAAGAGGAGGGAGCAGGCAGTCCCATCGGCGCTAGTTTAGGCGGCTGGAGTAGGAAGATCAGAGATTAAAGAAGCACGTCGGCCGTTGGATGGACATCCAACATTCACTACTGCTAGAATCGTGTGTTCACTGACAAAGCCTTGCATAAACAAGTCAGCCTCGAAATCTATGGCGTGTACAGCCCATTTGCTATTATTTTTATAATTTTACTCATTTTCTAATTCATATGGAATTTATTGCAGCCCGTTTTCCATTTTTAGAATTGCTGGCCATTTTCTGGTCAGTACCAGGGTCAAAAATTAACTAAATATGTGGGAAATTTTGAAATTTCTCAAATTTTTGCTGGGGAACTAAATATACTTAATCCAAAAATTAATAGCCATACTAAAACAAAATTAAAAATAAATTAGTACTATGTCATGTTAAATCCAATGAAATACGTATAAGATATCAGTGAAGAACAAAAACAAAAAATAAACTTATATCCCATTTGCTATAATTTTTTTGGAATTTTCAACCCCTTTTGATATTGCTTTTTACAGACATTGACCATACTCTTTGGCCAGGCCGGAATGCATCCCTCCTCGTCTTGAAAGATTTGCAGCCCAGTAATTTGGAGAAAACAAATAGGCTAGCTTGGGTATTCTTCAAAAAGAAATACCAGGCTACCTATTTTCCCAAAGAACTGGTGCATGAGCATTTAGCTTTATTTATTTATTTACTTATTTATGTTTAGGGGACCATGAGCAGGTACCTGGGCCGGATTCATGTGAGAGCCTTCCTTCCAGTTAATTACGGGCTTCTCTATTGGGCCTTCATCAGTGGGCTGCATGTTATCAACAAGTGGAAAAATGTGTTCCGTACGAAAAATAGTATGTGCTACATACGGTACGGGGCACTAAAGGATCAAACCGTGCAACAACTTCCAAAACATTGTGTTTGTCACTCTAACAACACATTTATTCAACCAACAGACAAAATATACTACTGATTGTACATGGAAAACAGCAGCAGCAGCAACCAGGGCTGGGGTGCAATGTATAAAGATAGCAGGCCAGAAGAGTGAAGACGCAGCTCTCTCTTCCAAACCAAACATCAGCCACCATTATAAAACGGCTACCAAAAAAGAACAAGTGTATGCATCAAACTAAATAAAGATCCTACTACACCAAGTGTATGCATCTAACTAACCGGCTCAGTTAGACGTTACTATTTATTAAGCTGTGGAGATTGGCTGACGGCTTGAACCAGATGGGTGCCTGACGGGGGAAACTCTAGCCAGCAGGTCGAAGTCTGGTACTTGCGACCCTCTCTCCTACTTTGGGCTGCAGAGCGTGGCGGCACATATCAGGGTATGGTGCATGCAGAGACGCATGGTACGCTGTGTACACACAGTTTTTCCTGATGAACGAAACCGCGCTGCCATCATCATCCTTGACGTCGGTTATCTCCTGGTTAATTGGACAATTCAGTCTGACAAACAGAGAGTGTGTACCAAGACTACTTACCAGCCTCCAGTCAAAAATTCCTGAAGGCCCAGAGAAGCTGGGATCCTGCTCAAAGACCTTACAGTGACTGTGATTGTATTCCGTGAAACAACATGTCCGGTACGTGCGAACGATCATCAATCTTTTGCCATCGTCTGATCGACCCAGGAACCACCTGCAACTGCCATGCCGCTTTTCTTTTAAAGGTTCTGGGATTAGGATGGGTAGGGACACCAGGCGGCCTACAACATCATATCAAGTTGGAGTCAAATAAAAAGGGCTCTTGATTTAGTCAATCTTAAGAACAACATGTTATGAGCATGAATATTTTTTCAGCAAATGTTGACAGTAATATAAGCAAGCCATCATGATATCATAGGAAAGTAACATACTGCTGTAACAGCCGTTTGTAGCGATGACTGGAGTAGGCTAGCAATACGTCCAGCCATAGAAGGAGTCGACATCGTAAATGAAGCCCTTGTGTTCAATGGCATCAGAGAACCATGGAGGATGTATGATCCTGCGATGGACGTGCAGATTTATCCACTTACCGCAGTGACCTGTCAGATAGGCGAGACCGCGATTGAAGAACGCAATTAGCCTGAAGTCTTTACAATTCACAGATCTTGTGGGCATTTGGCAGATTACAACCTTGAGAAAATCAAACTTGGTATCATGTTGGCTACTGTAAGATTCCGAGTATTCTGGGCCGCGGTGCCAAAGCAGTGCAGTGTTAATTGAAGGAAGGGGGGTCAATCACCGGGTGTAGACCTCCACGAGCATCCAGCTGCCGCGACCGTCGGCGAGCACCATCCAAGATGTGTTCATGCCGACCCAGTACATGCCGTTAATGTAGTTGAGGCTGACGGGGATCAGATCGCAGTCAAGGGGGTTGATGCTCGCCACCCTACAATCGTTATGCTGCATGACATGCCGTTTCTGATGATCAGGCGGCATCAGCAAGCAAGGAGCTGGCTTAAAAAAGCTTCGGCCTGAGGGCGTTGAGTAAACGGTACATCCCCGACGAGCACGCGGCGAGCGGCATGGTACTGAGATTGTCCACACGCGAAACAATGAGCTTGATTACCTCTGTGGGGAGCGAATTCCAGCCACTCTTCGGCGGACGCTGCTCGGTTCTCGCCATTGTTAGTGCTTGGGTTTCGGACGGGGGAGGCGCCTTAGCGGGGATGGAATATTGGGCGAGATTATGTGCGGACAAAGATGGAGAAAGCGAATATGTGCTGCGGGAAGTGGACGGTGATGATGACTACAAGACGCCGCTTGACTTACGAGACACATACCAGCAGCAGAGGGTCATGTCCATGCGGACAACTTGCTTGAGTGATCACAAGATCGGTACTCCCTACCGTGCTATGCCCTAACTTGCTTGAGTAGAGTAGTAGAGTAGGACTCTGCTCTACTACTAGCACCAGAAGGAGTAGTATATTCTAATCTAAAATAGTTACAAACTTCAATACCGAGCATGGAACGACTACGAACCGTGCTCAAAGACCGTGGTTCACGTGGTGTTTGGACTTATATGCAAAAAAATAGCAAGATGCCCGTGCATTGCACGGCACACCATCATCACCAACTTGGTTTTTCTCTACTCCTACTCCTATAAAAGACTCAGTTGGTAATGATGGAGGCGAGGAGGCGTGTTCAGCCGGGCGTGCAGCGGACGGTGCAACACTATTCGATTTGTTATAAAAAACAAAGAAGAGTAGTAGAGATAGAGACATAGGGAGGAGCACGATGTTGTGGGAGATAAGGATGAACGAGGCAAGGCCTTATCTGTAAATGTGGAGAGAGGTGCGAGTATCTTTTGTAAAATTGTCATAGTTCGCTTTCTATCCGTCAGATATAGATCGGATGTTCTATATTACAAGATGGCAGGCATACCATCATCACCAACTCGGTTTTCTATAAGAGTAGATATAGATAGATAGAGACTAGGGAGTACTAGTAAGGACACCATCTACTGCTTCGTGTGCTATTCCTGCGCTCCATTCAGCGGCCGCGACGTCCCCTACAGCCACTCCCTCCTGCGCTCCATTTGGCGGGCGCTGTTGAAATTTGGGGAGTGCACTCTCGCGACTGCTAGCAGCCACGACTTCACCGACGACGACTTCTTCCCCAACCTCGGCAACCTCTTTCTCAACGACATGGGCAACAACCTCAACACCAACGGTGCTGCTCCCGTTGCACCATATGTGTTTCTGTCCTTCCTGTTCGAAATCGTGGTAGAATTCATGTTTCTACTATGTATCCTACTACTATGCTAGTCCACATGATTAGTTTCATCTCTGTTATAGCCGTCATGATTTATTTTGTGCTTATTCGGATTAAATCTCGTAGTAACTTGCTGATATATTCAACTGGCGCAACGTCCCCTACAGCCACTCCTGTTTCATGGACGGCCTGGTCGATGCCTCCAAGGAGCCCTTCGTCCACTGCTATGAGTGCCCGATGCCGTTTTGTAGCTCGCCGGCGGACATGGTGAATCACCTCACGGATCCGTGCAGCGGTCACTGTTGGCCCTTGGTGGAGAACATCAAGTACGAGACGTGCTACCCGTTCACCATGCCGGAGTCGCTGTAGGATCACCGCCACCTGCTAGTCTCCGAGGAGGACGGCAGCGTCTTCCTCTTGATCGTGGGCACCGGCGAGGCCCATGCAGGCCGCCGCCCCGTCTCTGTAATGTGCGTCAGGGGCGACACCGCTGCCGCTGACACTGACACGAGGCCGATGTACGGGTGCGTGGTCAGTGTTACTACCCCTCCGGGTCGCGTGGGCGGTGACACTGGCCTCATCGAACGGACTTGGAATCTGGGGAGCTGGGACTATCCCGCCAATGTGGACTTGGAAAACCCATGGCATCCTTTACCCACCAACGCGGTGCATGGGGACTCCAAGGAGGTTCACCTGGACATACGCATTATCAAGTTAAATGTTGATCATTAGTCTTCGTTCAATGTAATCCACTGTCTAAGCATGTGGAGACTTCCATGCAGGATCTTGCTTTATTGGAGTATCGCACATGAATAAAAGTGTATCCGTTTATGGTTTAGTCTAGAATCTTCCATGTATGAATTTTTACTACGATCTTGGTGAAAGACTTACGATGAACCATTTCTTACATCTCCTCTGCCCCCTTGGAAGTCATCCTGATTTAATCCCTCCGTCTAGGTGTATAAGGGCATGGTTAAATTACTTAATAGTATAGCGAACTGTTGACTATAAGAAAGTGCCATGTCATCTGTAGCCAACATGTAT
The DNA here is from genome assembly GCA_021605145.1 of Aegilops bicornis. Classification (NCBI taxonomy): domain Eukaryota; kingdom Viridiplantae; phylum Streptophyta; class Magnoliopsida; order Poales; family Poaceae; genus Aegilops; species Aegilops bicornis. Next base: position 766,491,322 of record CM038670.1, on the reverse strand, counting down.
AACAATCGATACTCAAAAACTAATTCTTAAAGATCATTTCTTGCAAAGCACAATAACTGTTATTTCTTCACAAGTTTTGGATGCAAAGTTGAACAGTTGAACGCTTTTGTTTGTAAAGGATACCTCTTTATCTATTTCACTCGGATGTTTGTGAGCTCTAGAGATGAAATAATATCCGAAGAAACCTATCAATACCCGTTACACATGAGATGACCCCCACATCCTTTGTCAAAATAAACAACTCCCCGATCAATGCATTTCACTCTTGATGCAACGCATACAGCACCTTACTACTATAGATTAGTACGACCAAAAATTGAACTAACATTATATATAGTATGGTAAATGCTGATGCATGTCACCTAAAATTATATCATTCAAAACTATGTTCAAATACGAATCCAACGATATAGTTTTCGTTGACATGCACTAACATTTTGTCAGTTAAATCTCCGGTCAAATTCAATGGGGGACTAATAAACCACGACCGATGTAGTACAAGTGTAGAGGGCGGCGCTGCACGGGAGTCTCACCTCTCACCCCGCTCGTGGCGCGGTAGTAAAGCCGTCATATCACCAAACCCAACCACTCCCAGTAATAAGTGGCCTGGTAAAATAAATGGACAAGCAACCATCACAACCCTCCGTCTTTTTTGCATTTCATCTCTCTGCATTTACTTTCTCCGGTTCATCTCGCACACTCGATCCCTAGCTACTACTCCTAGGGCCAGTTCTTTTGGCGGCTTCCCAGCTTTTCCCACAAGACTAGTCACAGTGGAGAGTAACAATAAGGCGCCTCACTCATTTATTTGGGCTTCTAAACTACTACTCTGTCCTGGTTAATTCCTCACCATTGTAATTTGTGCTAAATTTTGACCAAAGATTTAACTGGTTTATTCCTCACCATTGTAAACCCTCCGTCTAGGTGTGTAAGTCATCTTACGAAAACCAAATAATCCCAAAACACTTAGGCGTGGTGCATTAACTTCTACCTCGTTTCTTGTTTCTTAACATATCAACCAGTAAGAGATAAAGAGTGTGCATGCTTTTAATGACTTGAGATATCAAACATGACATGCAGTGGTTAGTTCATTGCATGCAATACTATTAATTAGCAAATAAACATTAACGTTTCTCGTTTTCTCCTCCTCCTTGGTCACGGTGCACAGCCTAAGATGAGTTACTCACCTAGAAGGATGGAGTAGTGCATGTGACATGCACTAACATTTCATTAGTTAAATTTATGATCAAAATTTGACACATATTACAATGGGGACCAATAAACCAGGACGGAGGTAGTAGTTATGGGATTACTAATCTAGAAGCCTAAAAGAACTGGCCCCTGGTACTCCTACTACTAGTATTACTCAAGTTGGAATTCCAATTGCACGACACAACTTGTTAGGCAAAAAATTTGATACAGGGTGCAGGAACCGGTTTGGGAATTTGCATGCCTTTCCAACCAGTGAGATACTCCGTACAAAGTACAACAGACAAATAACCACAGAGAAGGAAGCTAAAAGTAAACAATCAAACGAGCATTTTTGCATTTGTTTTGCATTGAATTGTTTCACAAGCTTGACTAGTGCTGTTTTTTTCTACTTTTACAAAAACCCGCATCGTAATGTTAAAACGTGCATTTGCACGTACATAAGTAATAGTACTACTCCCTCCGTCTAGGTGTATAAGTCTTCCCTCCTTCTTGGTCACGGTGCACAACCAAAGATGACTTATTAACCTGGACAGAGGGAGTAGCACAGTCTACAAGCATATATCGAGAGAGATGTGTAGTGCGATAGTATATAGTAAAGTTTGTGCTATATGCACGTACTTGCAAAATGCCTATGAATACACAAGGTTTCCAAACTTTCCCTTTTACATACTTAATTAAGGACGCTAAAAATTCCGGAACGTTCGGGATTTATCATTTGCGTCCCAAAACTAATGAGATCGCCTTACAAAACAAAAATTATACTCCTCCTAAAAGCCATGGCGCTCGCAGGAGCGCTTGCGGCGCGCCACGAGTGCCCTGGTGCACGGACGTTTACCTGCGCGCCGACACAACGCCTCTTCCTCAGCCTCGCAACTCGCGAGGTGCTGATTGGCGGCTTGTCGACGGGTGAGCGCGATCTCACCGGTGTGGTGATCCGGCGCCAACAGGTACTCCTCCTCGCTGGAAGCGTGCACCCGGTCCACGTACCGCCAACCGTAGATGAGGCGCTTGGGCCTGACTGCACTCAGGGTGTCGGCACGGGCGTCCTCCGCCACCCCCACGGCCCTCGCACGAGCCTTCTGCCAAAGGGCCAATTGCCTGACTCTCTCGGACACGACATAGGCCTCCCAGGCAGCTTGTTCCGCGGTGCGCTTCTCTTCCTCGGCCTTCTTCTCCACCTCTATTTTGGGGCGCTCTCCTGGAGGCAAAGCCTCCCACAAGGCGACATCCATTTCTTTCCAAAGCTCCTCAAGGCTGGGGGGCTCGCCGGGAGCCGACGCGTCCTCCGACGCGCGTGCTGGCGAGATTGGGAACGCCCACGCGTCCACCTAGACGCGTCGCGGTGAGGAGCGGAACGCCGACGCGTCCTCCTCGACTAGTGGCGGCGAGGAACGGAACGGCGACGCGTCCCGTCGTGGTGAGGAGCGGAACATCGACGCGTCCTCCTCGACTAGTGGCAGCGAGGAACGGAACGGCGACGCGCCGCGTAGCGGCGAGGAGCGGAACACCGACGCGTCCTCCTCAACTAGTGGCGGCGAGGAACGGAATTGCGACACGTGACCGTTCGCGCCGTGCAGCGAGGGGCTCCTAGCGCTTGGGAGGGGCGATGCCATGGTGGTCGACGTGAGAGGGAGGGGGAGGAGATAGCAATGAACATGAACATGAGGGGGAGGAGATAGCGATGTCGTGGGAGGCGCAGTATTTATAGAGAGCAATGGCACACCTACGTAAGATATGGACTGAGTTGCACTGACTTAACTGCAGGTCCGGTTGCATCACTGACATGTGGGCCTGACCCCTGTTGGGCCCATATGTCAGTGACCCAATGCACCTGCAGTTAAGTAACATCTACGTGGGCATATTTGTTGGAGTAAATTGGGGGGGGGGAGCGAAGGGGTGGAAATATTGGTGGTCACAACGGATTGGACGAGCGTGGGGGGAGGAGAGTCATGCATGCATATTTTTTCGCATGGGGTGGAGTGGTGGGACCGCCGGAGGGAGAAGGAGGGTTTGGCAGGTGAGGGAGTCCTGGATTAGGCGGTATCCGGACAACCGGACTGTATACATCATCCGGACTATTGAAGCGTGAAGATACAAGACTCAAGACTTCGTCCCATGTCCGGATGGAACTCTCCTTGGCGTGGAGGGCAATCTTGGCGATCCGGATATTATATTTCCTTCCTTGTAACCGACTTCGTGTGAACCCTAGCCCTCTCCTGTGTCTATATAAACTGGAGAGGTTGGTCCTTAGAAGGCCGATCACAATTACAATCATACCATCATAGGCTAGCTTCTAGGGTTTAGCCTCTATGATCTCGTGGTAGATCTACTCTTGTACTACCCATATCTTCAATATTAATCAAGCAGGAAGTAGGGTTTTACCTCCATCGAGAGGACCCGAACCTGGGTAAACATTGTGCCCCTTGCTTCATGTTACCATCAGCCTAAGACGCACAGATCGGGACCCCCTACCCGAGATCCGTCGGTTTTGTCACCGACATTGGTGCTTTCATTGAGAGTTCCTCTGTGTCGTCGCTACAGGGCTCGATGGCTCCTTCAACCATCGTCAACAACACGGTCCCGGGTGAGACCTTTCTCCCTGGACAGATCTTCATGTTCGGCGGCTTCGCCCTGCGGGCCAATTCTCTTGGCCATCTGGAGCAGATCGATAGCTACGCTCCTGGCCACCAGATCAGGATCTGAAACCTGAACTACACGGCGGACACCCGCGGAGACTGGATCTTCAACGGATTCGGGCCTATGCCAGGAGCACCGGACAGTCACGACGAGCACGGCTTAGACCTCTTTGCCGGACAAAGCTTCGGTATCACCCCCGTAGTAGCCTCGGACCTAAATACGGAGCAGGCTGCGTTGCCTAAGGACGGAGGGCTGGACCCCGCCCCGCAGGTCGCACACCCATCGGCGGTGGAGCCGAACACGGGCCTTACCTCTGTGGTGGCCTGTGAATCCGGACCCCCGGATTCGTATCCGGAGGTTGGTTCCGGTCCGCGCACTCCCGAGCCAGTCGAGCCAGGTTGGGCTCCGGTAATGGAGTTCACCGCTGCGGATATCTTCCAGCACTTGCCCTTTGGCGACATGCTGAATTCGTTAAAAACTCTCTCTTTGACAGAAAATTCCGGGTCAAACTATGTCCGGCTCGAGTGGGAAGTAGGCGACGAAGAAATTCGTTACCCACCCACCACACACTTCATAGCCATGGTTGATGATTTAACCGACGTTCCTGACTTCGACTCCGAAGGCATCGACGGTATGGACGACGATGTAGGAGAAGATTCAGAATCTATGGGGCGCTGGACTTCTGCCTCGTCACACGACATATACATGGTGGATACGCCCAAAGAGTACAAAGGCGACAATCCGGAAGATAAAACCCCCGGGCAAAAGCCAAAGCGACGGCGCAGACGCCATTCTAAGTCCAACAATAGTAAAAATAGCGACAAGAGCGCTAGAAGGATCGATACTACAGTCAACTCCGAAGGCAACAACGACCATACGGACCCAGCGATGGAGCAGGGCGAACCAGGCCACCCCGAACACAGTTCGGAGCAGACGCCCGAGGACAATGATCGCGACGGACGAGGTCATCAAACCGAACCAGCACAAGAAAACATCCCGGATGACGATGCATTCATCATCCCAGAAAAACGCGTGGAACGAGATAACCTCCATAGAAAGCTTATGGCCATCGCAACAAGTCTAAAGAAGCAGAAGCAACAGCTCAAAGCCGCACAGGAAATGCTCAACCATAGATGGAATAAAGTGCTAGACACTGAAGAAAGATACGGCGATGATCGCCATACAAAGAGCTATCCAAAACGCAAGCTACTGCCAGAATTCGACGACGAAGCCATGCCACTTCATAACCGCAACAAAGCGGCTACCGACGCCGTGCACGATCTACGTGAGCACCTGGATAAGAAAGCTGGCGCGGCCAGGTCCATTTATGGATCTAAAGGACACACCCCGGCGAGGGACTATGGTCACCAAAACGATTATGCCAATCGAACACCAGTTCGGAATAAACACCGGACGCAACAACAGCCGACGACATGCCACAACACGTCCAGACACAGAAGGGCTGCTCACCCCCTGTGCTTTACCGAAGAAGTACTGGACCATGAATTTCCACAGGGCTTTAAACCTGTGAATATACATGCATACGACGGAACGACAGACCCAGGTGTCTGGATCGAGGATTTTATCCTGCATATACATATGGCTCGTGGGGATGACCTCCACGCCATCAAATACCTTCACCTCAAACTGAAGGGACCAGCTCGACAATGGTTGAAAAGCCTCCCCGAAAATTCAATTGGGAGTTGGGAGGAACTCGAGGACGCTTTCAGGGCCAATTTTCAAGGGACCTATGTCCGGCCTCCGGATGCTGACGATTTAAGTCACATAATCCATCAACCCGGAGAGTCCGCCCGTAAGCTTTGGAACAGATTCCTCACTAAGAAGAACCAAATTATTGATTATCCGGACGCCGAAGCTGTAGCGGCATTCAAACACAGCATCCGTGATGAGTGGTTCGCCAGACACCTCGGCCAAGAAAAGCCGAGGACAATGGCAGCCTTAACAAGCCTCATGACCGCTTTTGCGCGGGTGAAGATAGCTGGCTGGCCCGTAAAAGCACCAGCAATCCCACCACATCCGAAATGAGGGACGACAATAGCAAGCCACGGCGTAATAAAAACAAACGCCAAAACAAGGAAGAGAGCCCGGACAACACAATGGTTTATGCCAGATTCAGGGGCTCTCGACACGATCAAAGAAAAGAAGCCACTTAAAGGCAAGAAAGAGGGACCGTCCGCTTTGAGCAGTAGTCTGGATGACCGTGCCAAATTATGGCACCCCGACAAACTTGCGTAACCACACGCATAGAGAGTGCTGGGTCTTCAAGCAGGCCGGCAAATTAAATGTCGAACACAAGGGAAGGGAAACACCAAGTGAAGACGAGGATGAACCTCGTCAGCCGAACACTGGGGGACAGAAAAAATTCCCACCAGAGGTTAAAACAGTAAACATGATCCACACGATTCATACATCCACGAGAAGGCACGAACACGCGCTCGAAAACGCGTGTGCTATAGAGCCCATCGTACCCACATCTAGCTATTGGATGACCAGTCCGATCACCTTCGATCACACGGACCGCCCGACTAGTATTCGGTGCGAAGGATCAGAGGCCTTGGTGCTTGACCCAATAATCGACGGATACAATCTCACCCACGTCCTCATGGACGGAGGCAGCAGTCTCAATTTAATATATGAGGACACTCTCCGCAGGATGGCGATAGACCCATCCAGAATTAGGCAAAGCAACACCACCTTTGAAGGGGTGGTACCAGGCATTGAAGCCTACAGCAGGGGCTCCGTCCTACTGGAGGTAACATTCGGCTCCCCAGGCAACTCCAGAAGCGAAGAATTACTCTTCATCATCGCACCCTTCCAAAGCGACTGTCATGCATTGCTCGGAAGAACGACCTTCGCACGCTTCAACGCATTACCGCACTACGCCTACCTTACACTCAAGATGCCCGGTCCATGTGGCGTCATCACCCTTAACGGAAAGACAGAGCGCCCTTCATGCGCGGAGGAATAAGCAACGGCCCTAGCGGCCGAACTATAAGCGGACTCCAATATCAGAAAGCATGACTGGTCATCAAGACCACAGACTTGGTTAGACGAGTCCGGCAGCCCGGATAAAACTGAACTAGGGCACCGTATATGTAATCCCAAAGAGGACACTAGGGGCTGTAGATATTTAATATAGCCCCACACTTGGCTCAAACTTATTGGCAGGCCAGCATTTCACACCTTTTACTATTCATCGCATACTTACGTTGTATTCTCCTACGGGTTCTCTTTTTCACAGACAACGTTCGCGCGATACCCTTCCAGGATACGGCACAATGGAGACAAAGGCGCAGACGTGCAACAGGGCCCCGCTCAATAGGTTTCTTTTTAGATTAAGCCCCTGTGTAGACCTTTTCTATTGCCTCTTGTTATTTAACCATCCCAGGGGTTCCATACCCGCAGAGGATACTGCCGTTATTGGCATTTCGCCACGACAGATCAACGCGCGTACCTGGAAACACAAGGTTTATAATGAATGGGCATTCTTGAGCCCATCGTCTGTTATAAAGTCCGAATACCTTCGGGAGTGTTCGGCGTCACGAGTTTGGCCTTATATGCATCAGCTCCGAATCATGTCTTTGGTCAAATGTTGGGTTTGCCCGGCTCCTGGGTTTGCCGCCTTACGTTCCGTTACTATCGGCTAAGGTGGCCAAAGGAGAACTACTGTGATTGTGCCCTGGTTATTCCGGACGAGCACCTCAGTAGAGAAAATCGAAAACTGACTGTCATGATACAACGAGAGACTGTTCAACCACTCGAAGACTTATCGGAATCTTTAGGATCCCTCGGCATTAACGAAGGACCGTTTCTCGGTCATGTACACACGCACCCGTATTCGGATGCAAGCGAAGGTACCAGGGGCTACATAGTAGCCCCACCTTTAGACTCCCATGGCTAAGCGAAAGCGTTACAGCTATATAGTCCGGTTGCCTAGTTCGACGTGCGACCACCTCCTTAATGGACCAAGACGTTGGATCAAGTGTGATTATGCATATTTTTTCTCGAACACCCCCGCATTATATGCGTGGGGGCTGAAGCCAATGACTGCTAACTTTCGGATTAAATGTATATATATATATATATATACAAAACGGCCGCACAGGGGACACAATAATACTTTCAGGCACAAAGTATAAATATAGCCTTATAACCAAAATAACATTGTTTCTACAATGATATGATTTGTCACTCGAACAAGACATCCTTCGAGCACTGCGCCTCTATTAGGCGGGCACCTTCTGTTACCTGCGCCAAATAGTGCTCGGCCAGATATTGGCCTCCCTCCGGATCTTGGGTCACCACAGTGGTGGCCACCCTATCTGCCAAAATGCTTTAACGCGGGCAAGGGCCATCCGTGCACCTTCTATGCACGCCGACCTTCTCATGGCTTCAATCTGAGGCACGGCCCCAAGGAACTGTTGCACACAAGATCCTGCGGGATATATCATCAAGACCCCCTCTTGGGCGGCCCCCTTCAAGACCTCCTCACGGAGATGAACTCTACCTTGTATCTTTCCCTTTGTTGTTCATGTACCTTGTGGATCTTGTGTGTTTGATTGTCTATTGGATGTGTGATTGGACTTGTTCTTGAGTATTTCCCCTTGTGATTTCTCCCCTTTTTTCCCCGTGTTCTTCGTGTTCTTCGAGGGATCCCACTCCAAACATGAAAGATCAGCCTACAACGGGTTAGCCCCGCATCACCTTTGGCCAAAGATGGTCTATCACAGACCGCATTGCAAGTCCGGACAACCCATGAAGTTCCGCTACAGCAGCCATCTTGTCACTTAACGGCAGCGGGCGAGTGGGAGCATTGAATTGCAACCAGAAAAGCTTCTCCACTTCCTTATCACCCTGATCCTCGAAGAACTTGGTAGCTTCAGATGTACTCTTCGCCAAATCCGCATACGCGTCCGCAGGACTCCAGCGTCCATCCAGGGGAGCGTACTTCGGATCGAAAAACTACGTCCGCAGCAAGTAGGAGCCCCCAGCCGCGATTTTACCGGCCTGTTGAAGCTCCTCCCGCGCACCCCTGAGCTCGGTCCGTATTTCCTTGGTGGCATTAAGTGCCTTGTGCAGGTTGGCCGAACTATCATTATGCTCCTTTTTAAGGAGCTCGTACCGGTCAGCGGCATTTTTTAACTCCACAGCCATTTCGGCTATCTTTTCCTCGCTCCGGCGACGAGCAACCCGTTCGGCTCTCAAATCTTCGGCCGCTTTTAGGGAAGCCGCATTGCTAACCCGAGCTTGCTCCTTGGCTTGGGCAAGTTCCGCCCTCAGGGCCTCCACGGCAGCAGCACCATCTGCAGTCCAAACATATTACATCAGTATCATGCCGCCTTCATATTTTCCTATACAAGGGAAGGCAGAGCACATACCTTGTGATTTGTCCAGCCGCTCGTTCACCAGAGTGATATCGGCATCAATCGATCCAATCTGCCTCGTTAGTTCGGCAACTTCAACGGACTGATCGGCGGCCGGACCCACAGGTGCCTGCACGTATTTACAAAGCAATCGTTGATTTATGATCCCCCGTTTGCCTCCTAGGGCGAGCAACCAGAGTCTCAGTGACTACTATCTATATGGAGCACACCTAGCGCGCGCGTCACAGCCAAAACTTATGTATTCTTCACTACATACCTCAAAGCCTCTGAGCAGGCTTGTAAATGCTTCATTCAAACCGCTTGTAGCGGATGAAATCTTCTTGAGCACCGCGCTCATTAAAGAGCGATGCTCCTCCGAGAGCGCAACTCGCTCCAGTAGGCCTGTCAGTACGTCCAGCCGGACATCGAACTGTGCCGGACCCTTCCCCTCGCCCCTCGTGGGAGCCAAATGCTCCGGGCTCAGGGTGGCTGATGCATTGGCTTCCGGCTTCGGCAGATCCGGACTCCTCCGTGACGACACTTTGATGTCGCCCGCTTCATAAGGCGGAGAGGTGGGTGGGGTCTCGCTCTCCATCATCTCCGGAGGAAGATCCCCCGAAGACGAACTTAGTTGAGAAGAGCTGCTAGCCGGACTGCATAAGACGAATCCTGGTCATGGATGCCGGAGAAACGCAGTACCTTCGAATTAAAAATTAACTTACAGCTCGGTGGAGAGCTGGCCCGTTGGTGGGCACGACGCGGTGAGGGTGCCCGTCGGGGCAGAGCCCCCTGGTGATATCTTTTTCCCTGGTTTGGGCATCTCCGTCTCCGAGTCTTCGGAGGCAACCCTCTTCTTCCCGCGCAGGGAGGAGGCCTTAGCCTCCCCTTTCCGACTATCCTCCTTAGGGGAGGCAACAATTCTCCCGGTTCGGATGCGTAGAGTGTGAAGTTTGGTTTCTTCGTTCTTCCCCTTGGCTTTCCCTGAGGGCATTCTGCTGAGTACCCGGTCAAGCATCTTGGCCATGGTGGGACCAGGCGAGCCTTCGGGAAGTGGCGCCGATACACCTGATTCTCTCCGCCTTGCTGAGCCATTCCTGGCCATGGATGATTTATAGAATAAACAATTATGACAAATACAAAACAAGGTGTCCGGTATCAACTTTACTTACTTGGGTATCTAGGTGATTGCAGCTTAGGCCCGCATCCTCGGTGGTGTCCGGACACTCTACTTTCGGTCCGAAGAATAATTTGCACATCCCTTCGAGCTTCAGGCCGAAGAAGTGCTTAACAGTCCGTGGACCCTCTAGATTGAACTCCCACATCCGAAGAGGCCGGCGTTGGCACGACAACATCCGTCGGATTAACATCACTTGCATTATGCTGACAAGGTTAATGTCCCTCTCAAGAACCTCTCGGATGCGGCTCTGCAGTACTGGAACATCACAAGCAGGCCCCCAATTCCGTCCTATGTCGGTCCAAGACACTAGTTGTGACGGAGGGCCCGAGCGGAACTCGGGGGCGACCACCCACTTTGTGCCTCTGGTAGGCGTGACATAAAACCACCTCCGTTGCCCTACATTGGATACTTCTGGGAAAGAAACCTCTGGCCATGGGGCATCAGCGTTCCTGTTTATTACGGCACCTCCGCACTCCACGTGTCGCCCCTCGATCATCTTCGGCTTCACATTGAAGGTCTTGAGCCATAAGCCGAAGTGTGGGGTGACATGGAGGAAGGCCTCGCACACTATAATGAACGACGAGATATGGAGGATAGCGTCCGGAGCTAGATCATGAAAATCCAACCCATAATAGAACATGAGCCCCTCACAAAAGGATCGAGGGTGAGGCCCAAGCCACGGAGGAAGTGAGGAACGAACACGACGCACTCATTGGGCTCCGGTGTAGGGATGACCTGCCCTGGAGCAGGAAGCCTGTGTTGGATGTCGGCGGTCAGATATCCGACATCCCTAAGCTTCGCAATGTCCTCCTTTTGAATCGAGGAGGCCACCAACCGGCCTTGAGGGTTGGATCCGGACATAGTGTAGGATCCGAGGTGTTGGAGCTTAGATCTCGGGTGTTAGAACTCGAGGCGCGGGAAGGCGCGAGCGAGGTGGAAAAGAGGCATAGGCCTCGGCCCCTTTTATAAAGGTGGTGAATATCAAGAGTCCTTAGGGTGACCGCTTGAGGTTTACCTTACGGCACACAGAGTCATACCAACGGTCGTCATAGGGCTACGCACGGCCTCATTAATGGAAGATCCCGTAATAAGAGGAACATGATCTCTGCCTCTACAGGACGTGCCAATAAAACCGCCTCGCAGCGCGAGTCGAGGTGGGGCGAGAAGCACCGATTCGTGTTGAACTGGGCCACGATGCGAAGGCACGGTGTACGAAGATTGCCAGTGGATCAGATTTATGCTATGTTCCCTACAACGGTGTGTAAGAATCCCCTCGTGGATCCGGACACGATCTAAGTGTTCGATAATTACTTTGGAGTTTTCGGAGAAGGAACCCGCCCTGCAATGCCGAAGACAAGATTGCGCGCCGGACTCATCGTCATTGAAGCCTGGTTCAGGGGCTACTGAGGGAGTCCTGGATTAGGGTTATCCGGACAGCCGGACTATATACATCGTCCGGACTACTGAAGCGTGAAGATACAAGACTCAAGACTTCGTCCCGTGTCTGGATGGAACTCTCCTTGGCGTGGAGGGCAAGCTTGGTGATCCGGATTTTATATTTATTTCCTTGTAACCGACTCCGTGTGAACCCTAGCCCTCTCCGGTGTCTATATAAACCGGAGAGGTTGGTCCTTAGAAGGCCGATCACAATTACAATCATACCATCATAGGCTAGCTTCTAGGGTTTAGCCTCTATGATCTCGTGGTAGATCTACTCTTGTACTACCCATATCTTCAATATTAATCAAGCAGGAAGTAGGGTTTTACCTCCATCGAGAGGGCCCGAACCTGGATAAACATTATGCCCCTTGCTTCCTGTTACCATCAGCCTAAGACGCACAGATCGGGACCCCCTACCCGAGATCCGCTGGTTTTGACACCGACATCAGGCATATTGTTTCTGCACATGGAGAGGAAAAGATTTGGAGACGAACGGGCTTCCTGCAGGTATGGGGAACGGTGAATAATAAGTCATCTTGCATGCCGGCCTAGGTATAGTCTCAAGTCATTAAAGACATACACGCCGCACACACGTTCATATTTCAAGGTGCAATAAATTATGGCATGCGATGATTAAGGCTGGCCATAATGGTGGTATCTTAGCTGGTATCATGCACACGGGAATAGCAAACATGCTGATGTGGCAAAGAATTAAAGAAGAGAGGGGGGTTAGAGTAACTAGTGTTCATGCATGCATTGGTAAACACATTTTTTGTGAAGAAAGACAACACTAGTTGAGTACTTCGCAGACTTCAAAAACTATTCCACCGCCTCTACTATCTTGCTAAGAGTAGGTGAAAATTTTGAATCGAGCCCTTTAAACTAGAAGGGAGGTAGTGGTACTCTAATAGCTAACCTTGTTGTGATGACAAGATAGGACAGGGCACCCACCTGGACGGAGGAACTAGTCTGCATTGTGCATTTAAGTTTTGTCTGAAGTCAATGTACCTCTACTTTCACCAGACTTATAGAAAAATGTGTCAACATTCACAATGTCAAATCAATATTTTTACACTCATTATAAAACGTAGTTCTTATACTCATTATAATCAATATTGTAGATATTGATATTTTTAGTATAAATTTGGACATGGGATTTCATTGATGCCTGTCAAAGCGTGGAGGAAGCGGAGCTTAGGGCTTGCATTGCCGGTCTCTACATAGGTATTTCTCTTCGTAATCCTATAATTTTAGAGAATAATTGCGCTTTTGTGGTAGCGTCTCTTGCATCAGGGGACTATGATAGGTCTGCTATGCATGACCTGAAGATGAAAGCGTTGAGCATCTCGAAGTTGATCAACAATCTTCAATTGTCAAAGATTAGCCGTTCGGCCAATAAGGTGGCACACTTAATCGCTAAGTATAGCTTTGACAATAGATTAGACGGTATTCTTGTAAATAACGCATCACTGTGTGGTGAATATTGTATCGAATGAGTGTACTGGTGTGGCTGGTTAAGTAATATAAGGTGGTGTTAAAAAAAGCATAAATTTGGTCAAACACTTTGCGAACGGTTGACGGGAGTAAAAAGGACCAGAGGGAGTATCATGCATGCGGAGTAGGCAAAAAAATTGCTTGTCTAAAAAAAGGCAAAAAAAATGCTCATTTATAGCCGGTCGAAGTCTCAAAGGGCGCGACCGCGCGAGGGAGGCGAAGGTCGTGGGAGGCGCAACGTTTGATGGAATCAAGTGAAGTTACATCCACACGTCGGCATGGCATGTGAACAGGCAGAAGCTATACCGTCAGGCCTACGCTATGGGTCTAGTAGACATGACATCTAGTGGGTCCCGCATAGTTCTCGAGAACTCTTTGGGGGCTTACAGCCGTTTATCCACCGGGCAAGCCAGCAACCCCACGCCGTTCGCACGCCCTACTCGCCCCCGTATTCTACCTTACAACAGTTCGCTCCCATTCGTCCCGTCCTTTCACATTAGTTCGCTCCTAGTTTTTTTTGCGGGGTAAAATAGTTCAACTTCTCCTAACCCTCCTCCAAAATCCATGGCCTCCCAAATCTCCATGGTCACCGCTGAGTACCAGGTTAGAGCCATCACCGGCGATCAGTTCATCATCATCTACACACGTGGATCCGTGACGGTGAAAGCATGGCTTGCTCGCTTCCTACGCATGTTCAACAATTCAACGGATGAGTGGTTCGCTGGGCTAGATGTTGAGTACACCACAGTCCTGGGACGAGAGAAGGATCTAAAGGACGAAGAGAGGAAGAAGCCCTCCGTGATCCAGGTTTGCGTACATAACGTTTGCTTGGTCTACCACATATGCCATGCCGACGTTGAGTGCCAGGATTTTAAGAACTTCCTCAAGGACAAAAGAGTGAAATTCGTTACTGTAGGCTTTAAGAACGACAGGGATGTCCTCCATCGGATAGGTCTCGTTGTAGGTCAGCCCTTCGATCTCCAGAAGGCAAGCCTGGTGCCCTCTTCTCAACCTTCAATGCTCACCCTGGCAGCAGCCCTGTTTGATCCTTCGTACGCTAAACTGAAGAAACCTCATCACGAGTTTCATCATGCATGGGAGTCAAAGACATTAGATGAAGATCACATCCTGTATGCAGAATGGATGCCTACCTTTGTTTAAATATCTACAAGGGTTGGATGAAGAAGAAGAGCCCAGTGTCCGATTCAAGCAAAGAAGCGTCAGCGAAGAGGAAGAGGAAGAGGGACGAGGACGAAGTTGAGGACGTGGACTCGGACTCCGAGTAGGTGGCGATCTTTGTCGCTCATGCTGGTTCTACTGCAGTGTCAAGCGGACTAGTTGCTTAGTTTATTTTCAAGGGTGTGTTGTGCTGAGGCCCTAGCAGAACTATGTTTATGTTCTTTCTCGTTATTTGAACTCTTTATTACGTACAGTAGTACTAGTACTATGTCTTACTATTGTTCTTCTTGCAGTTGATACTACTGCTCGTATCTTCGTGTTCCTACTATACTTAATACGTTCGTAGTAGTAGTATAATTTGGGTTAGTCGATTTGTGAAAGAAGTTCGACGGAGCGAAGGAAGATGATGACAGAAGAGGTGGAAGAAGCCCTTCTAGCCATCCATGTTGCATCAAACGGCTCACATGAGTCGACTGACCCAAATTGCTCCTTCAGATTGTAGGATCCACATGACATTCAAGGTCTTGAAGGTAGATTCCACGTCCGCACCCGGTTTGCGGGCTCGACGCGCGCGCGACCGGATTCCGCCACGACAACCACCATGCGCACCTCCTCCGCTACCGGGCGGAGACGCATAATGACACGCTTAGTTCCTCCTCGCCAGCATCTTTGGAGCACGCGCTCGTCCTCCTCTTCGTACGCTGCGTGCATAGACGCGGCTCCACCAGCTGCTAGCGTGCTTGGCAGCGCGGCGGCATCACGAGAAGAGACTGCAGACGACATGAGCGGGCAAGCCTTCGGCTTCATGGCACATGGATGGCGGCGACACGGCGGTGATGGGCGAGAAATTGTTGGCCGGAGCAGGCGGGCACCGGCATGCGCAACGGCGGCAGCATATTGATGAGTGCTCGTGTGGGAGCTTACTTTAGTTTTATATATAAGGTTGGTTAGACTTAAAAGAAAACTGTACTAGTACACGTAAACATTAGACTTAGGCAGCGCTGTTATTAGTTAGTACCAGAGCCATGATACAGAATCCTGTGCAAGCGCGTGAACCGCGGCCGCACGGTCGATCGAACGGCGCGTCACCGTGTCGCGCTCGAAGGACATCCACCGAACCTTTTTGTGTGTGTGAAAACAATCCTCGAATATTAATCAACTTTTTTTCCTGTGAAAGTTTTTGACGCTGCAATATTTCCATATATTTGAATTTAGCTCCAGTTCATGTTTATTTGGATTTGGACGTTTTAGGTGCGCCCTAGTTTTTTTTAATACTGATTTTGTGTGTGTGACTGAGAGAGAATGTGTGTATGTGTCCATATGTGTGTTAAGGCGGAAGGGCAATGTGTAGACGGTGTGCGTGTGATACAGACATAGAGAGGTGTGAATGTGCAAATGATCATGCATGAGTGAGACATAGACAGATGCCGATACATTGTGTATACATGAGAGAACGATCTTCTAGTTTACTTGTGTGTGTGTGTGAGAGAGAGAGAGAGAGAGAGAGAGGAGAGAGACAGAGAGAGGAGCATCCGTAACACAACAACCATCTCTCTTGATTCGTCCGTCCTTCGCACAGTCGCATGCAACACATGCATCAACGCGCACATTTTGACACCCTCACCCGGCCCCTGCCGACCTCAAGGCCTGCACAATGTCTTCGTGAATACCCATTTCTCTCCTTAGGTTTGTTTTCTCTCAATATCTGACACACACACACACACACACACATACACACACACACACAGAGAGAGAGAGAGACACACGCAGCACAACACATACACACACACACACACACACACACACTCCCCCGAGCACACAATTCATCCCCATCCAAGGTTATATGGCGACCACTCTCGCTTGTGCTTCTTTGCACCCCAACATGCACAACACCTCAATCTTCAAATAGGGCATCGAGCAGATCGAAGACGGCGACCACACCGCTCTAGAGAATGCGGGGTCATTTGGAAGCAGGGTGATTCAACGACGGCTAACTGACTCCTCCCCCTGCCCTCTCTCTCTCTTGCACAAAATTACCAATCCCTCTCTCCCCCGCGCAAAATTGTCAATCCCTCAACCCTCGAGATCCTTCCCCTCTCGTCCATGTTTTTCCAGCTCTCTCGTCAAACATGTTGTCTCTTCTCCTTCCACGTATACAGAATCCGGATGCACACGCATCTCATGTATATTACATGTATTCATCTTTCTCACAGACCTAACTTCTTCCTCTCTCTTTCTCTCTCTCTATCTCTCTCTATCTTGTTAGGTTTGTCTCCTACTCTCTCGTCCACATACATACAATCTTTCCCGCCCTATCTGCTCCATCTTCTAAAGCTCTCTCTGCATGTTTCATTCACACATTGGGATATGTCAAAATGTTGCTTCTATAATGGCTGATGTAGAGTTATGGTTGTTTTTGTTTCATCCTACAAAGTAATAACTATGAAATGCATTTAGATTCTCATTTGACTGGGATTATGTGAGTTTGAGCATGTTGTGAAGTACTATAGACCTTGTATACATCTTGGGATTCGACAATGATTGTAACTATTGAATTGTATAGACCATTACATTCGAAGTCAATAGCCTAATATATTTATTTCAGAATTTTAACAAATGATTAGTTCACTACAAACTAAGAAAACAAATGTGTACTCCCTCCGTTTTTATTTAAGTCCGCCAGATTAGCATTGGTCAAAGTCAAGTTTTGTAAACTCTCAGAAAGCTTATAACATAAAAAATTAACATATACAATAACAAATAAATACCATTAGATTCATTATTGAATGTAATTTCACATCATACATATTTGTTATGGTAAATTTTTATATTTTTCTATAAACTTGGTCAAACTTTAGGAAGTTTGACTTCGGTCAAACCTAATATGCAGAGTTTACTACTACTACTCGCTAGTTGCTTAGCCGAATCACTCAACATGCCACACGGGGAGTCTAGTGTCACAAAATTTTGAGGTCGGCGGGAAAATCTCCCGCGACCCTGATTCGAGCAGTGGGAAGTTACCATCATAGCCTTCGCAACAGGCCTACGGATGACGCTTGGTAGGGGGTTTTGTTCATAACTTCAGGTTCACCCTACCCAGCCAACCCCAACCCGGCATCCAGAGTAGTACACCTGAATACTCCCCATTTTCTATCCCCACCGCAAAATAGACTTCTCCACGGCACCGCAGCCTTCGTGCTCCTCCCCTTTACATCGGCGCACCCGTCCACCGTAGCACATCTGCCTCATCGATGATCTCGTATGCCGCACTGGAGCTGGTCCACCGTCGTCGTCGTACACGGAGCCTCCTCCCCGGCATCGTCTTCCACGGTCTCGGATCTGCTTCCTGGAAGCCGACGCCAAGCGCATAAGTACCACCATCATGGACAATGAACTGACTCCCGTTGCCGACCATGACTCATAGAGGCTGCCGCGACCATCGTTCTCCTCCTTGATTGGTAATGTGTGTATTGAATTACTTAGCAGTACATGTGCAGTTCCAATTTTGTTCATACCTACCCTTCAAATTTCCTGGGTGCTATTGTTCCCGTAAAAGTAATTGGTTATAGCCTCCATTGTCCAACAAAATATCAGCTTGTAATTGTGCGTCGCTCCTGTATCGCGCTGTGCTTGGGTAGGTTTTTCATATGCAACTAGTAGTGTGGCAAATGATGGAAAGGTTTTTAGAACTAGCAAGATGCCCATGCATTGCACGCATCAAGATGCATTTGTATGAGTAGTTTATCTTGTGGGAGAAAAGGATGAACGAGGGAAGTCCTTATTTGCACATTGTCGGTGTCAAAACCGGCGGATCTCGGGTAGGGGGTCCCGAACTGTGCGTCTAGGCGGATGGTAACAGGAGACAAGGGACACGATGTTTTGCCCAGGTTCGGGCCCTCTTGATGGAGGTAAAACCCTACGTCCTGCTTAATTAATATTGATGCTGCGTGTTACAAGAGTGGATCTACCACGAGATCAAAGAGGCTAAACCCTAGAAGCTAGCCTATGGTATGATTGTTGTTCGTCCTATGGACTAAAGCCATCCGGTTTATATAGACACCAGAGAGGGCTAGGGTTACACAGAGTCGGTTACAATGGTAGGAGATCTACATATCCATATCGCCCAGCTTGCCTTCCACGCCAAGGAAAGTCCCATCCGGACACGGGACGAAGTCTTCAATCTTGTATCTTCATAGTCTTGGAGTCCGGCCGATGATGATAGTTCGGCTATCCGGACACCCCCTAGTCCGGAACTCCCTCAGTAGCCTCTGAACCAGGCTTCAATGATGACGAGTCCGGCTCGCATGTTGTCTTCGGCATTGCAAGGCGGGTTCTTCCTCCGAATAATTTTATAGAAGATTGTGAACACCAGGATAGTGTCCGGCTCTGCAAAAATAAATTCCACGTACCACCGTAGAGAGAATAATATTACACAAGTTCAATCTGCTGACGTATTTAGTGGCGTGACGTCATGGCATTACCAAGCCTTTACTCGTTTTTATTTGTTCCACCTCTGTGCGTTTAGCGAGGCGGTTTCCTTGGCACGTCTTGTCAAAGCAGAGATCGTGTTCCCCTTATTCCGGGATTCCCATCAATACGGACGTGGGTAACCCAACCGCGCCATTGATTGTGACGCTTGGGAGATAAGCGAGTTTTACCAGGCCGGTGGGGACATATGTTTTTGTCCGCCCATATAAGGGGATAAAGATCCAACCCTTTTACCTGCGCCTTCTTCCTCCTTGGCTTATGTACCTCCGCGAACTCGAGCTCCAGCGCCCAAGTCCGCACTTCTTACCTCAACCTTCTCCAACTATGTCCGGAGCGGGAGGCAAGTGGATGGCCTCCTCCGTCACGGAGGGGCAGATCCAGAAGCTGCGCGACGCCGGATATTTGTCCAGCAACATCGCGCATCGGCTTCCCGACAAGGGAGAGCTCGTCCCCAACCCCAGGCCCCATGAGAGGGTAGTATTTCTTCCCCATTTCCTCCGCGGACTGGGCTTCCCGCTTCATCCCTTTATCCCGGGGCTCATGTTCTACTACGGCCTAGATTTCCATGATCTGGCCCCGAATTTCATCCTCAACATCTCGGCGTTTATCGTCGTGTGCGAGGCCTTCCTCTGCATCCAACCCCACTTCGCTTAGGCTCAAGACCTTCGGTGTCAAGCGAAGGTTGTGAAGGGTAGCCAAGCAGAGTGCAGGCACCATGGTGGGTAGGATGTCCCACGTTACGTGGCCGGAGGGCACTTTCGTGGAAACCATCAAGGGGTGGCAATCGGGTGGTTCTACATCACCGAGCAGCGTGACCCTGATTGGGCAGCGACCCCGAATTCAGATCTGGCATCCCTACGGCTCACCTCACGGAAAGAGAGTGGCCGGATTTGGGGGATTCGGAGGAGCCGACCGGACTCCAAGCCTATATCCGTAAGCTGGTGGACAAGAAGCTCAAGCTTGTCAACGTAGTCCGTGTCATGCTCATCCGCCGGATTCTCCCATGCCAGCCGACGGGCTTCAACATGTGGGAGTTTGATCCGCGCAGCACTGCACTGAGCGGGCTCTTCGACACTACGCACGAAGATGTGCGGAAGGAGCTGTTCAAGGGCGCCGAAGCTCCGCATCCGCTACATCAAGATCGCGGATTCCGCTTGCAGCGTCCAGCTGATGAGGTAAGTGATTTCACCACTTGTTTTCCATAGTTTGGCTCTATGCGGGATCTAAACTCCCTTTACCTTTGACAGGAATGGCTGGCGAAGGCCGAACGGACTATCTGTCCGGCCCCATTGCCAGAGGACCCAGCGGACGCCCGCCTAACGGGGCTGCTGGCTCCGGCACCCCACGTGGTGCCGGAGAAGAAGGCCAAGAAGACGGCCACGGGGACTCGGAAGAGTTCCCGTTTTCAGGTGCTATCGGATGATGAATCCGAGGCCGACTCCTCCCACCAAGGTGAGGAGGAGAAGAAGAAAGCCTCTCCCCCAGCGGGGGGAGGGAAGAAAAGGAAGGCCTCCCCAACAAGGGAGGCCGAAGGGTCCAAGAAGGGAAAAACTATTCCCCCGGACTGCTTCGCCAACACCAGTGACGACAACGAGGACTGGCCTCCAAGGGCCAAGCCCCTGGCAAGATCGTAAGTATCTGGACTCCCGAATAACTTCATTTTTTTTCGCCACATAATGTCTTTCTAATGCCGCATACAACCCTGCAGTCCGCCCAAGGATGATCTTCCCATTTCGTCGAGCGGGTCCTTGGGTGCGTCGGATATGGATTCCCTTCCGACTGCCTCCACCCTCCGTGCCGCGGACGACGCCGAGGTGGGATCCCAGGAAGGGTCCCACCAAGAGGAGGAAGCCCCGGAGGTGTCACAGGATACCCTCCCGGACTTTGCACCAGACTCAGCCCCGGAGGCCACGGTGGCTCCGGAGTCCGGCGGGCGACCCCTTCATCAGAAGGGCAAGACCGCGATGCCGGCTGCCTCCGTCCAACTGGAGGTGCCGGATAATTTGCTGGAGGCGCTCAACGGCGCCTCCATCAAAGAGGAACACCGCACTGTTATGAGTGCGGTGATTCAGAAGGTTCAGCTCGCCAAGAGCGGGCTGACTGAAGCCTGCAGCAGCCTTCTAATAGGCTTTGAGGTAAGAATTTCAATATATGTAAAATGGTACCGCATAGACAGTAGCCCCTGATGCTCGGTTCGGTGTTCGGAAAGAAAAGCCGGACTAAGGATCTTTAGAAAGATAAACGCAGGAGTCATAAAAATATGTCAATATGGGATTGCAGGTTGTGCTGCTGACCTCCGCCGTACTGAGTGCGGAGGTCAATACTTTGAAGGAAAACCTCGAGCGGTCCGAGAACGAGCTCGGCCATGCCAAGAAGCAGCTCGAGGAAAAAGAAGGTGAGTAATACCTTATGAAAATTGTACCTTCATGTAAAAGGATTTGGTTGCAAGAAAAATGACAAGGATAACGTGGGTATTGTAGGGGCCAGAACGAGGTGGCGACCTGAAGGAGGCGGTGGCCGCGGCGAACGTTATGCGCGGCCTTGAGCGCACTGAGCGAGAGAAGCAGGAGGCGCGGTGGCGGAGGTACGGCAAGAGCTCCAGGATCTCGTGAAAAACATGACAGCTTGAGCGTGACTCAAGACTCGAGAGTCTCGAGCTTGCAACGGCTCTTGAGAGTGCCAAAGCCGCTAAGGCGAAGCCTACAAGGCCCTCCAGGAGGTTGAGGCGGTGAAGAAAATAGCAGCGGTAAGGCATTTTCATGCAAAGTAAGCATGTGAGTGTTAATTACCTGCTGCTTACCCGACTGGAGCTCTCCAGAGCGTTCGCAGATCTTCCTCATGGCGTGTCCGATGCTGCCGCATTCTACCGGGCCGAGGAGGGAGCTCGACGGAGAAGGTCTTACGGTCTCGATGCTTGAGGCCGGACATCCGGTGCTTTAGCGACCAGGCTGAAGCAGCTGGTCGAGCTCCACAAGGTGGCCGAACAGGCCATGAAGGGCCTCATAGTTCGGTTGTGGCCTAAGGAGGCCATGCCTCGGAGCTACTTCGGCCTGCAGTGCGGCGGTGATGGATGCGTGCCTGGGTAGAAGTCATCAAGCATTCCGCTTGTATTGAGGGTGCCGTCGGGCCCTTGCCCGCAAGAAGGTGCACTGGGGCAAGATGGATGCCCGAAGCTCGTGGCGGACCCGCCACCAGAGGGCAAGGAGCATCGCACGCCCGAGATGTATTATAAGAGTGTCTTTGAAGGGCGCTACCACTATTGCGGGTGAGTGCTCCAAAGATGTAATATTTGAGTAGACTCGCATTTTGTTATCCCGTATGCGCTGAAAACTTAGTTCATATGCGCTTAAGCAACGCTTGTTAATTTAAAATATTACCTTAGGCGGCTGTTTATCAAATCCGAGAGATGGCAAGTCGTCGGCTTCAAATTTCATGCCACGAAAGTCTTTGGGGTGTTCGGGTAAACTTGAGCGCTCTTGTTCCCATTTTTGGGTCCATCTAGGAGGCGCTCAACACAGCGTAACAAGGCAACCGGACTTATAATGCTTGAACACTCTCACTTAGCCATAGAATTCTATAATTTTAAATTTCGGCGAAGCCCCTAGTCTTCGGAAGGCCGAATTTGGGGCGCTATCCACGCCTTGGCCGGACAGTATCCGGCTCCTCGCTCTAAGCGGCATAAGTCTTTAAGGACTCGCAAAAAACCTCTCGAATAGCGACCGGTCTCTCGCCTCATCATGACGGTCAGTTTTAGCTTTCTCCATCGAGGCGTTAACCCAGCTCAACTGGGGCGGAATCGCAGTGGTTCTCCCAGTGCTACCTTAGCCGATATAACGGAACATAAGGTACCAAAACATGGGAGCCCGGCAAACCCAACTATTGACCCAAGACATGATTCGGAGCTGATGCATATAGTGCTATAAGTTCAGGGTGCCGCACTTGTGAAAGTGTTCGGACTCATCATACCATAATGCGGGAAACATAAGCCCCTGGTGTATATTAGCCGTACCAAAGTGTACGGATGCAACATGCCGTGAATGAACATATGTATGAAAAAGAAATGCAATTATAAGAAAAAAGGTCCTGCATTGTTTTATTCAATAAGTGCTGCTACGAATGCAGAACGATACAAATAGTGCGATAAGAAAGGTATGGGACTATTAAACATGTCCCCCTCCAGGGGTAGGCTGCAGATTGGTGTATAAAAATGCTCCTAATGGAGACCACCTGTATATTCGTTGTAGCCTTTATCCTTCCCCGGCTGTTGCATCGTGAGTTCGGCAGGTCTGCTGCCGGACAGGGCCTCTGACAAACGGAGTCCTGTGGGTAAAAAGTAAAAGGTAAAAAGAAAAGAAAAAGGAACGACACACTTGAGAGCCCCTGGTGTGGTTGAGCCGCAGTCTGGGTTTATCATGGTCGTGCCCCTCTCCCCATGCCCATGGTATCTTCAGAGCGTAATGGTGTACGCGAAGGACCTGCTTTGACGTTTCGCAGGAGCTGGGGTTGGGGCCGCACTGCTACGTGTGCTCGGAACGTGCCAGGTGGTCTTGTTGTAAGTTACTCCGGGCGCGCTTAGCTGTGTCCGGCCGCTTAACGGCCGGACTCGAGAATTGCCTTAAGAGGCTGCATTGCACTTCTGCCGCGAGAGCTGTTGTATGTTCCTCCGTGCGGAGAGAACGTTCAGTGTTTCCGTTGACCGTGATGACTCCTCGAGGGCTGGCATCTTGAGCTTGAGGTATGCGTGGTGCGGCACCGCGTTGAACTTTGCAAACGCTGCACGTCCGAGCAAGGCCCGATAGTCAGCCGCTGGAACGGGACTATGTCGAAGATTAACTCCTCGCCGGAAGTTATCCGGGATCCGTGAGACCACTTCCCGTGTAATTGAGCCTGTACAATTGGCTTCTACACTGGTATGACGCCTTTAAAGGTCGTTTTGGTAGGTTTAATCCTTGAGGGTCTATGCCCATTTTGCGCCTTTGTATCCCGGTAAAGCAGGTTCAGGCTCTTTGCCGCCGTCCATCGAACTCGGTTAGGTGAAATCCATCGACGATTGGGTCTAAAACCGGTCTGGCGCGAATCCGCCGTGGCGGATCTTTGGTGGGGTGGTCCTTCGGTCAAAAGTGATCGGGCAGGAGGACCATGGATTGAACTTCGGGCAACTGGCTCCATCAGCGTAGACATCCTCGAGTGCACGCTTCCGCTCCCTTTTGGGTATGTGCGTTGCGTATATCATGTTCACCGTCCGCACTGTGGGGGAAACCCTTCTGTCCTCTATTGTTCGGCGGTTGGGTCTCATCCTCGTCATCGCTATGCAGCCCCTTATCATTGTTTTCGGCAAGTAACTTGCCTGCCTGCTTGAATACCCAACAGTCCCTGTTGGTGCGGTTAGCTAGCTTTTCGGGGGTGCCGTGTATCTGGCACAAGTGGTCGAGTATTCGGTCCAAATTGGACAGACCCGGAGTAGTTCTTTTGAATGGCTTTTTCCGCTGACCGGGTTTAGAGCCTCTGAATCTGGCATTGATTGCCGTATCCTCAATATTGTCGCCGTTAATGCGGCGTTTGTTTTTGTTACGACGCGGCCTGCCATTTCGGTCCTTGAAGTACGGACTGCGAATTTTTCTTGAGGTTGTTTACGCATGCTAGCTAACTGTCCTCACCCGGCAGAAGCGGGTCATGAGTGATGTGAGGGCTGCCATGGATTTCGGCTTTTCTGTCCTAGGTGCCGTGCAAGCCACTCGTCACGGATGTTATGCTTGAAGGCCGTGAGGGCCTCCGCATCCGGACGGTCGACGATTTGGTTTTTCTTGGTTAAGAACCGTGTCCGTAATTGTTCCGCCGATTCGTCTGGCTGCTGAATTATGTGGCTTAGGTCATCAGCGTCGGTGGTGGCACATAAGTGCCCCGGAAGTTATCGAGGAATGCGGCTTCAGGTCCTCCCAGCTCCCAATTGACTCTGCTGTCAAGCTGTTGAGCCAATGGCGGTCTGGTCCTTTAAGCTTGAGGGTGAGGTATTTGATGGCGTGAAGATCGTCAACATGGGCCATGTGGATGTGAAGGAGATAGTCTTTGATCCAAACCGCGGGGTCTGTTGTGCCATCATAGGATTCAATATTGACGGGTTTAAACCCTTCGGGGATTTGATGATCCATTACTTCGTCTGTGAAGCATAGTGGGTGTGCGGCGCCTCTGTACTGGGTGATATCACGACGGAGCTCAAAAGAGCTTTATGCTTTTGTTCGGCCCGCCGGACTTTATCGTGGTCCGCGCGACGGTTGTCGCCACGTGCCGTGGGGCCCACGCGATCCATAGATCGATCTTGATTGTCTTGCCTTGTCCTCCAATATATCTCGCAGGTCCGAAGCGTTCTCCTGTGGCCGTGTGCTTTTTGAGCGATGCCGGGGTACGGTTCTAGTGAAGGGCCTAGAGGCCTCTCTGTCGCGGCCACGGGGTGGTCGGTCAGCCGTATTGTCTCCTGGTGATGCTGGTTCGTAAGCCTCCTCCTCTAGTCGGGGGAGCAGCTTGCGTTTAGGGTAGCTTTTGGAGGGGCGTTCGAGCTCATGCTCTTCGGCAGCGAGGACTTCAGTCCATCTGTCGGCTAGCAAATCCTGATCATCTCTAAGCTGTTGCTTCTTTTTCTTGAGGCTGTTCGCCGTGGCCATAAGCCTGCGTCTAAAACGCTCTTGTTCGACGGGATCCTCGTGCACGCATTTAATTCATCATCGTCGAGGCTTGCTTCGTCTCGAGGGAGGCATATAATCCTCTACCTCTTCTTCCGCCGCTCTCTCGTGAGGGCTGGCGTCTCCATCCTCCTCGCTGGATCTTGCTTTGGATTGGATTATCTTGGCCTTTGTCCGGTGTATTGTTATCTCCGTGCGGAATCTTCATTCTTCTTGTGGCGGGATTTAGAGCGGCGCTTTGTCGCCGGCGCTTGGGCTGTTTCTTGGAGGGGTCATCCTCCTCTGTTCCTTCGCCATTCCCATCCTTTGGGATATCCACCATGTATATGTCATATGATGAGGTGGCTTTCAATGCCCGGTAGGCGCTGGTTCTTGTTCGTCTCCGGCATCGCCGTCCATACCGTCGATGTCTTCGGAGTCGTAGTCTAGCATGTCGGTTAGATCGTCGACAGCGGCTACCAAGTGGGTGGTGGGTGGTCTTTGAATTTCTTCGTCGTCCGCATCTCAACCGCCCCGACCGCAGTCCGCCAGGGCTCTCCGATAACGAGAGGTACTTTAGCGAACTCAAGATGTCGCCAAAAGGTGAGAGTTGAAAGATGTCCGCTGCGGTGAACTCCACGACCGGGCGCCCAATCGGATTCGATCGGAGGGGGCGCGGAGGTTCAAGTCCGGCAAGGAGTCCGGCACCTCGGAGTCGCGAGCTTTATGAGGGACAAGATCAGTGTTCGGCTCTATCGCCATAGAGGTTGCAGCCCCCGAGGCGGTGTCTAGCCATCCGTCCCCGATCTGCGCAGCCGGCTCCGAATTGAAGATCGGAGCGGGTTCGAGTGCGGCCTCCAGGGTACTGTCCGGCTGCAGAGCTAAATCATGCTCGCCGTGACAGTGCGGCACGCTCGGCTGTGGCTCGACTCCATCGAGGATCAAGTCCCCGCGGATGTCAGCCGTGAAGTTCAAGCTTCCAAATCTGACCTGACGGCCAGGGGCGTAGCTTTCGATCTGCTCCAGATGGCCAAGCGAATCGGCCCGCGGTGCGAAGCCGCCGAATACGAAGATCTGTCTGGGGAGAAAAGTCTCACCCTGGACCGCATCGTTAATAATGGTCGAAGAAGCCATCGAGCCTATCGGTGACGACACAGAGGAACTCTCAATGAAAGCGCCAGTGTCGGTGTCAAAACCGGCGGATCTCGGGTAGGGGGTCCCGAACTGTGCGTCTAGGCGGATGGTAACAGGAGACAAGGGACACGATGTTTTACCCAGGTTCGGGCCCTCTTGGTGGAGGTAAAACCCTACGTCCTGCTTGATTAATATTGACGATGTGTGTTACAAGAGTGGATCTACCACGAGATCAAAGAGGCTAAACCCTAGAAGCTAGCCTATGGTATGATTGTTGTTCGTCCTATGGACTAAAGCCATCCGGTTTATATAGACACCGGAGAGGGCTAGGGTTACACAGAGTCGGTTACAATGGTAGGAGATCTACATATCCGTATCACCAAGCTTGCCTTCCACACCAAGGAAAGTCCCATCCGGACACGGGACGAAGTCTTCAATCTTGTATCTTCATAGTCTTGGAGTCCGGCCGATGATGATAGTTCGGCTATCCGGACACCCCCTAGTCCGGAACTCCCTCACACATTCATACATAATGTTCACAGATATCTGCACATTCATACATAATGTCCACAACCATGATTCACTTCAAAGCCAAAAAAATGCGAGGAGAGTTATAAATAAAGAAAAACCTCTACTAGTTCCTGCTACCAGTGCGAGCACAACAAGTCAAGACCATGCGCAAATTAATTATATTTTAGTCATTTTTTGTGTTCTAAAATGCCTGCCGGCTCGTGGAAGGACGTGTTGCCGGCACACGCGCGGATTGAATGAAGGCAGGCGGGGCAGCCTTAAGCTGGTTGCACGCGGCGAGGAGGCGTGTTCAGCCGGCCTGCAGCGAGTGAAGCCCTCTTGGCCGGCACGCCGGTTCAATGCATGCGCTATGAGAGGTCGCGTCCGTGTCAGAGCAATCACTCCATCCAGTCCTTTTTTGTTTGGGTATAACAAAATCTCGTTTTCCATTCACATTTTAGAAGTAAAATTCGTGACAAACTTTGACCCAAAGTACGATGGGGACTAGTAAACCAGAATGGAGGTAGTAGTTTTTTTAATCAAAGAAGGGTTTCCCCTTCCGATTTTCATTACTAAAAACCAGCATCTAAATCTAAACCATAGTATTTGCCCTAGAACTACCAGGTTCAACATCTCGCAACATAAACACATACAACCTCCATCGCAAAAAAACATACAACCATACGCCAAGGAGGTACGTAGTACTATGAGTTCCATTTTCACTCCATACCAATCGTTCTAAAAACTACTTACTACTTATAACACGCCATTGAAAATCAGAACTCTTAACCCCGCTAAAAAACGATATTTTAAACGTGGCTACTCGATCTGTGGCAACTGGCGAGCCACCGCGCTCCAAGTCGTTCACCTATGGTCCCGACCATCAACTCCTACGGATCAAATTATCATGCGTGCTGACTATTCCTACAAAGGTGCTCCACTACGTACCCGGTACCCGCGAATGCAGCAATCGTGCACCTAGGGTTTTAGGGTTTATTTGTTAACGTCGCCTTTACGTAACACTCATGTGTGCGAGACAGCGTGAGGCCGACTGCGTGCGTGCGCCTCATCTCTTCGTATATGTACTCCACCATTTGTCTGGTGTCCAAAAAATTATAATAACTACTAGCAATGTGCCAATGCGTTGCCACATGATCAAAGTAGATTAATACATATTCACCGATTTGATAGAAAAAAAGTCTAGTTTTGAAATACGTATATCACTAAAAATATGTTATGTTTCACTCAAAATGTATTCCTTTGGCGGCTTTGATGAGATAAGGGAGGAATGTTGTTGGTTTCAAGATTCGAGAAGTGGTATATGTCTAATTTCTACTCTTACTAGCAAGATGCTCGTTCGATGCACTGAACATCAAGATCTTGTGGGAGAAAAGGATGAACGAGGGAAGGCCTTATCTGCAAATGTGGTGAAGAGTGCGGGTAAATTGCCATATTTTCCTTCCTATCCATCAAATATAAATCGGATGACCTACATTGCAGGATGGCAGGCCCACCATCATCACCAACTCTATTTTTTATCCCTACTCTTATAAAAAGCATCGTCGGTGATGATCGTGTGCCTGCCATCCTACAATATAGGCCGTCCGATCTATATCTGACGGATAGGAAGGAAACTATGGCAATTTTGCAAAAAGATACCCACACCCCTCTCCACATTTGCAAATAAGGCCTTCCTCCTTCATCCTTTCCCCACAAGATAAACTACTCATACAAATGCATCTTGATGTTCCGTAACGCATGGGCATCTTGCTAGTTGTTGCAAAAAGCCCATGTGTGTGTGAGAGAGAGGAGAGTGAAGGAGGACGGAGTGCATGTGTGACAAAGACACAAGGAGTGTAAAAGCGATAGGTATCAGCTTAAAATGAGGCGGTAGTGTGTGTGTGCATGATCGAGAGGGCGTGTCTCAAGAAGGGAAGAAAAATCTACATAGATACAAGGAGGGAGAGAGACATGTATGCGATGGTGGAAGCACGAGTGTAAGGGTGTATAAACCTATCTAGAGGCTAGCTAGTCGATAAATGTTTGTGAGAGAAATACAGTCGGGGTGCGAAAGCGAGAGTTTTGTGTGTGTGAGAGAGAGACGGTAGTCGGGAAGGGGAGTGGAAGCAGGAGTTGTGTGTGTGTGTGTCTGTGAGCGAGAGAGAGGAGACGGTAGTCGGGGTTGTCTGATCGGTAACAAATGAATAATGTCAGTCTGGGATGGAGACGAAAAGGAGACCGCAACAAATGTTGTGTCTACAGGAGAGAGAGAGAGAGAGAGAGAGAGAGAGAGAGAGTAATTTTAGTGGTATGAGTCATATGTAGAGACATATAGGGTGTGTGAGAGAATCCCATAGAGAGAAAGACAAAGTGAAAGACGAGTGGAGACTGTGTGTGTGGCGGTGAAAAAGAAAGCTTAGGTACCGAGTGGTACCAGAGAACAATAGAGACGTGAGAGATAATGAAAACTGTGTAATGTATAATGATAGGGAGAGTGTGGCACTTCTCAAGGGAGACGTCGAGAGACCATGTTTGTGAGGATAGGAGAAACATGAAGTGAGCATGCGGGTGAGCTGGAGAAAAGAGAGTGATAGCTACCTGAAGGATCATGCATGCGAGAGAGATGGGCGTGAAAGGAGTGAACAAAAAAGGGATTCAAATATTTGAATTCGAGATGATGATACATGTAATCCATACTCGAACCAAAATTGATCTATCAAACATGCATACTCATATGAATTCACGCACATCTATGTTATTTAATATGTAGATATTACTGATCCATACATTTTAGTAGAACATGATTTGGTTAAAAAAATCGAAATCAACCTTAAGATTTCGAGATCGTTGTATTTGTAAATCATATTATACATATAAAGGAGCAGAATTCTTTGTTGTGCTTTTGAAAGTATATATAAAAAATGATGTATATATAATGTAATTCCAATTGAAAATGGATCCCGCCCAAAAAAAGAATACAAAAGGGATTCGAATTGAGTTGGCACGGTAAAAGTCGCAGTAACCGCCCGAAACCAAAATCTGCGAGATGGAAATCACTACTGCCTATCCCTGCCATGCAAAGCCTATCTGCTGGATTTCTATAGGTTTCAGTAGGGGTAGGTTTGTAATTTCACCCAAACATGAGGTAACCGCCTCTCACCCGGATTCATACACGGTGGGCGCCAAAACACAGTGTGTCCTCGGTCAAAATCGACTCCCTCCCTGATTCATATTCATACACAATGGGCGCCCAAAACAAACTCTCGTCGGCAAATATTCGGTGTATGCGAGATTACCGTCCTATCCCCAACCAACTAATGTTGTTGTGATGTAGTAGAAATTTGAAATGGGGGCTAAGTTTGTAAATTTCCTGGCATTTGAGACAAGCGAGCCCTGAATACATGGTTCCCCCCTTCCTCTCTACCTCCCTTTTCCCCATTCGTACTCCGTGGGTGCCAAAACACCCTCTCCACCCCACGCCGCCGACAGCCATCGCTACCGCAGCACCGTCAAATTCTCAGCAGATGCGTACACGGCGCCACACCAGAGGCGGTACTCTTTCGTATCTGCTCAACTTATTTATCGCAGCAAGAAAATAGATCGCCACTGCTTTACTCTGATTTCTTGTCTTGGTTGCGAAGTTGCCTTTGTCCGGTTTGCACCTTAAGATCCTCCATGACACGCTGAACACAATACTCGCAATGCTTATGGTTTTCCCCTTTTATATTCCACACTAGTTAAATCACAGTAGACTAAATTTCAAAATTGGGTCACTCGATTTTCAGAGCTCGCCGGAGTTCGCCGGTGCGATCGAAGGGGCTCAGGTGGTTATGGGGCCTCGCCGAACAAAGAAAACTCGACGCGGGTGGGGGTTGGGGCGGAGTGGGGGTGGGGGTGGCAGAGGAATAGAAGCGGTGGGGGCCGGTGGTCCGGCCGGCGGCCCGTGTGGTGTTCTGTATGGGAAGAATCAGAGACGAGGAAGAAGAAGGGTTAGGAGACGTAGGATCTTCATCCAACTGCCTGAAATGGTCGAGGGACAGCTGGGAGTTGCATTCTTAATGTGCTCTGGTTCATCATGTGTGGGCACTGCCCAACCAACATTTTATTATCCAAAATCTGCTTGCTCTTCTTTACCATGTTCGTCTTCCGTTCTTCTTTAATATGTACTCTCTCCGTTCCTAAATACAAGTCTTTGTATAGATTCCACCATGGACTACATATGGAGCAAAATGAGTGAATCTACACTCTAAAATGTATCTGGATACATCTGTATGTGATCCATAGTGGAAATCTCTACCAAGACTTATATTTTGGAACGGAGGGAGTATGATAGTAGTACATTATGTTCCTTGTACTGAAGATGAGTAGGGACATTTGCAGTGTAGAGGTCTATACGGTCGGTTGTGATGGACAACTTTGAGCCTCTTTGATTCATAGGATCTTGTAAAGATAGGAATAGGATTTGTAGTGGCCTGCCCACTTGAATCCTATAAGAATAGCAAGGAAATGCGGGGAGCTATGTCACCTTTGAGAGTTACACTGATATTAACAGTACCGCACCTTCACTTGAAGAAAGCTGGTATCCTAAGCCTTTCTAGCCGTACTGGCAATACTAGCACATATATTCCAGGAAGTTCCACTTTGCTGATTATACTCTGATGCTTAAGGTTTTCCCGTTATATCTACACTATGATCTATGTAGCTGCTTTGTGTCGCACTAGCAGCAGTCCACTCTTGAAGCTAAACATTGCAATGACTTACAAAATTGGCACCAAGGCATTGAGTGCTATTCTGGATGCAATGGCACTCGTACGCTCCCCACCTATTTATTCTTGTTCGGAATATGATCATAATGACTATTCTAACCTCGAGGAGTCAAAGGCAGATGGCCAGTCCTGTTCACCCATCAAGGTGCCTGTTCTAATTTGGCAATGTTTTATTGATTGCGGGTATCTTGCATATGTTGTCTTGCAATTCTTCTACTTTGTTGCACCGTCATCTGCTTAGTTTACTCATCATATATGTCGAGATGCCATGCCCATCCATTACCAATACATATTCCATCTGTCATCATACCATGTTTTCCCACTCAAATGCTGTTCTTGTGCATCAGACATCAAAAAGGAAGAGGGTGATTGCCGAACCTGAAGGAGCACCAGCAAAGTCCTTGAAAAACGTGGTGCTGCCGGAGAAATCAGACAGCACCCACTTATATTGGCTATACAACCAGTGACACAAAACGTAGGACCGACTCCAGTAGACGGTACCCATACTTCACTGGCCACACCACTAGCCCACCACACAGGACCTGCACTCCAGCAAAAGGTATACCGATTTCATTTGCCATAGCACCAGCTGTACCACAGAAAAATCCCACTCAAAGAAAAAGTACAAAGAAGTCCACCGCCAAAGACCTATCCCAAGCTGCAGAGACGACCAATTCTCGCAGATTGGAACCCCATTCCATTTATTCCCAGTTTAAAAGACAATGCTTTCAATGTTGTTAGGGACTACGTGCATATATTCCCATCATGGGAAGATTATTGTGAAGACAAACACCATTTTCACATCTTCTGTCCAACTTACGTGTAAGTGCTATTATTCATGGTTATTATTTTCCTGTTTTCTCGCTGATTGAACACATCAATGATTTACATTACATTGTTGTAACTAGGCGAGGGTCAATCTGGATAGTCATGACGAGCAAAGCTTGCTTGTGATTTTCAAGGAAGCATTGCAGCAGTATCGGTGTTACCTGAGAAAATCACACTTTGATGGCAAGTCTATAAACGAATTTCCGGTGATGTCTCCTGTGCTAAATTTAGAAGACATTGAATGGAAAAACCTTGTTATGCACTGGTCTTGTTCCTAGGATGAGGTACTGTCTTTGAAATCACATGACAATTTGAACTTCTACTTTTCCGCATGTGCCTTACGGATCTTTTTTGCAGGAAATCTGCTCGAAGAAGAATTCCGGTTTGACAAGAACGACAGGATATCGCAAATATGCTGCCCGCTGCTTTGCTCTTGTTAGTACCTGTTGTTCTGTATCATTGTACTTGCATACATACCTGGTTCATTATGTGACAGCAGTATGCATGATAGCTTGCTTATCAATTGTTCGCTCCAAATTATCTGATCTGTATGAATGGTTACATTAGTGTAGAATATATGCAATGCCAATGTTTTTTTAGCTCTGCATTGTTCTTGTAAGTACAGGCTGTCCTTTATCAGTGTACTCATAATGACAGGTAGTTGTTCATGTACCATCACTCTGCAGCTTATTTTCCTTTGCCCTCCATTTTCTACACATCAGATCTATATTTACTCTTACCATAAGGTTGGTACTGAAGAAGTTTAGCTGTGCATTGCTCTTGGCTGTACCTTTTGCCTGTATCGATGCACTTACATTTATAGCTACTTGGTTATGTAGCACACTCTTCATCTTATCTTAAACATTTTCCATTTTTTCGTATATTATCACATCTATATTTACTCTTAACAAAATGTAGAATAAAGCCAATGCTTTTGAAGAAGATTCTGTGGTAAACTTCTTGAATTGCCCCACCCCATCAGCATGGACAAGGCCTTTATAGAGCCTGTCTTCACCAATAATGTAAGTTTGTCCATCTCAAGCCTTCAAACTTTTTTGTATATATTTGGTTAGGCATGACTGCAACAGCTGTTTATTTTTGGTGTTTGCATCAAATTGCTTGTTTAATGTTTATTATGTAGTTCATAAACAAAAGTTTGTCCTTTATCAATTTAAGTTTTCAGTTGTACAACCAAGTTCCTTCTTCATACCATGTAAATTAAACTATACAGAGCAAGTGACCTTCTTTTGCACTGCATGTATGCTTCTGTTCTTCGTCCGTAATCCAGTGGTGTGGTGAACCTACCCACTACAGCACAATGTCATATCCTGCAACGTCTTAATTATGAACAATGTCATATCATTCTACTATTATTTAAACCGTCTGTTTATTTGCCAATCTAAAATTGTATAAATTGAAAACACACTAACCATTGATACTTATGAGTTCTTGATCTGTAATCCAGTGGTGTCGTGAAGCTGCCAACTCCTTCACAATGTCATTTCCTGCCATGTCTTGACCTGAACAATACCATATTGTGTTAATGCAATTTTAAACTGTGCCACTTTATTCGTTAGTAAGAAATGTGATGAATTGTCAACACTGATACTTTTATGTGCAAAACCTGTCATCTGTCTGCTTGTTTATCTTTCAGAGTGAGGAAGATATAAGTGTTGAACAAGCGCAGTCTCATCATCTTGCTCACCGCTATACTTGGCTCCCAAAGAGGCTAACCTTTCTTGAACTCTATTGAAGTCTTTGTCGGTTTTGTATATTATTTTGTCGGCGTGTTTATTTGCAATCGGTGGCGATCTTTGATGCCCAAGTGTATGTAATCTGATGTCCGCTTGTGCTTTATTATCATAGTGGCGAACTTTGATGCCCAAAGTGGATGTAATATGCCGTAATTTCTTTATTGTATAGTCTAGGTTTTTTCTTATTCACGATGCTGCGGTTATATCACTATATATATATATATATATATATATATATATATATATATATATATATATATATATATATATATATCATGTCTTCGCAAAGAAACCAGCCAAACCGTAAAATTATGGTACATACTGGGCCGTCATGCAATCACGATGTAGGTTGGGCTGAAAGCGTGCGAACAGCTCACGGGCCGGGCAAGAAATGAATGAACCCCGACCCATGATTGTGTGAATCAAATCACGGGCTTTTAACAGCCAAAATTGTCTCGGTCCTTGTTTGGCCCAATCGACATATCGGTCGCGAAAGCAGGCGGATGCAAACCGGGCCGTAGTTAGGCCCAACTATATGACGGGCTTTTAACAGGCCGAAATTCATATAGAGCCGAAATGTTAAACGGGCCCTTAACAGGCCAAAACTAATATCAGGCCGAATTACTAAGTGGGCCTTTAGCAAGTGGGCCCAAAAGCATAGTGTCCAGTTGACGGGCCGAATCTGATATGGGCGATAATTGAGCCCAAAGCCTCTTAAAGGGCCGGACCTGATCTGGGCCGTAATTTGGCCCAGAACGTGGTAGGATTTTAACGGGCCGCATCTCATATGGGCCACTATTAGGCCCGGAGCATGGTAGGCCATTAATGGACCGGATCGAATATGGGCCGGCATTTGGCCCAAAACATGGCAGCCAGTTAATGGGCCGGCCTACTAGGGTCCTCAAAATCTTGTGGGCCTATAGTTGGGCCGGCCCATTAATGTCGGCGAAATCTCGTGGGCCTTTAGCTGGGCCGGCCCATTATGATCCGCAAGAATCTTGTGGGCCTTTACCTGGGCCGGCCCATTATGGCACACAAAAATCTTATGGGCCTTTACCTGGGCCGGCCCATTATGGCCCGCAAAATCTTGTGGGCCTTTAGCTGGGCCGGCCCATTATGGTCCGGAAAATCTCATGGGCCTTTTGCTGGGCTGGCCCATTATGGTCCGTAAAATCTTGTGGGCCTTTAGTTGGGCCGGCCCATTTAAAATTGATGGGCCGGTCCACGTGTCAACATATCATAGGCGCGTCTCGCCCATTGGATGATTGACACCTGTCCCAACGCGGACCTGACACGTGTCTCCTCTAGCCAATGATGATTTTACACGTGGATAATCCCCATTGGTCGGGGCTATTAACGGGTTATCGGATCCAAAACCCGACCCGATAGCTTAACGGCGTTCCGTTACGGTGGATGTCACATGTCGGTCACCCTTGACGAAAGCACTTCTGTGACGCGTGATTTATCGTCATGGAAGTGGACACTTCCGTGATTATAATTTTGGTAATGTCATGGAACACTTCTACGACAGTAAATGTATGACTATCTTGATGCTGTCATAAATTTATCATGGATGTACATGCATGACAAAAAACGCGACCCACTGTGACAAACACGTATCATCACGGAAGTGTATTTTTTTGTAGTGTTAGTTCCAAAATACTATTTTCGTTCGGATTTTAATATTTTAAATTTCATTGTTTTTGTGCGGGTAAAATTTCATTGAATTTAAATTAAGGTATATTTAGATTTAAAATTAATTTGAATCTGGCTAGAAATTTCGGGTTGTATGCTGTTTGGGACAGATTTGGAGGCTGACTTGTGGGTCTACTAGGTTGACGTGTACTTTGGCTTTGTCAACTTAGTCCGCAAACGATTGAAGCAGCAATGACCGTTGGATGTTAATCCAATGGCCGTGCTGCTTCTTCAATATCTGATATCTTCCTCTAGCCGCCCAAACCAACTCCGGTGGGACTGCCTGCTCTCGCCTCCCATGGCCGGCTGTGCTGCCGCACAGGCCGCACCGCCCCACCCTACTTCATTGTTGACCAGGTCATTCCTATACTCACCCACACCTCCTGTTATTTTCCGGCGACGGCAGCTGGACCAGTAAACCCTTGTACTCCCCATCGCGTGGGCAACCATTGCCGAGTCTTCCCCGGATCCGTGTCGTTCCCTACCTAGGCCTCGCCGTCGTCCACCGCCATGGTGCTCTCGGCGCGGCCTAGTCAACAAACAACATCCATCGGCCATGGACTGTACGCGCAAAATAATGATTCCTCCACCTGACAGCTGGGACCCACTGGAAGGGCCTCTGTATTTCACGAAAAAAACGTTCCCCACCGACATCTCGGACCCACCAGCTATAACTTCACCCGCAAGGAAGTGCCTCCTTATTACGCACAAAAAAATGAATACCCCACTGCTAGCTGGGACCCACCATAGTGGGAGGATGACTTGTGGGCCAACTAAGTTGACAGGGACGGAGGGCTTTGTCAACTTAGTCAATATGAACGATTCTAGCTCCAGTGACCGTACGATGTCCATCCAACGGCCATAGTGCTTCTTCAACCTCTGGTCTTCTTGCTCCGGCCGCCCAAAGCGGCGCCGGTCGTGCCGCATGCTCCTGCCTCCCGTGGCGGATGTGCCGCCGGAGGCCTCACCCCCTACTATTCCCACTGGCGGGGCCTGCTGGCGGCAACAACCGAACCAGTGAACCCTCGTACTCCTCTCCGCGCGGGCTTTCACTGTCGTGTCTTCCCCGGCTCCGCGTCGTCCCCTTCCTAGGCCTCGCCGCCGTCCACCGCCGTGGTGCTCTCGGCGCGGCCTGGTCAACGTGATCAAGGAATGACTTCCATCGGACATGGACTGTACGCTGGGTCCACGGCTGCATCAAGGAAGTGCCTCCTTATTACGCAGAAAATAATGATTCCTCCACCTGACAGTTGGGACCCACCGGACGGGCCATCAGATTTCGTGAAAAACGTTTCCTCGACTCATCGGGACCCACCGGCTACATCTTCGCACGCAAGGAAGCGTCCGGAAAAAAAACCGATTCGCCCCTTGATCTTTGGGACCCACCAGCTACATCTTCGCACGCAAGAAAGTGCGTCCGGCAAAAAATGATTCGCCGATCATTGGGACCCGGCAGCTACATCTTTGCATGCAAGGAAGTGCGTCCGGCAAAAAAGCGATTCGCCCCTCGCTGGGAACCACCAGCTACATCTTCGCATGCAAGGAAGTGCGTGGGCAAAAAGCGATTCGCCCCGGACTCTTTGGGACCCACCAGCTACATCTTCGCACGCAAGAAAGTGTGTCCGGGCAAAAAAAAGATTCGCCCCCTGACTACTGGGACCCACCCGCTACATTTTCGCACGCAAGGAAGTGCCTGACAGTCGGGACCAACCTGGTCGAAGTGTACGTAGCGTTATCATTCTGGTCGCGAACGTGTACGTACATATATACTAGTCGATATAGAGGCGTGCACGTGTCGTAGTAGAGGCGCGCACATAGCATGTACACGTACCTACAGCGGCCAGTGTGCAAGAAAGAAAATACGGCCACGTATGTGTACATACGTGCGGGGTCTCGAATGCCTACTCGCGCATACGTACGGCCAGGGCTCGTGTACATGGCTGGGTCGGAACGGAGAAACAACGTCATCGTCGTGTTCATGGGGAGGCAACGGAATGCGTCGTGTTCATGGGGAGGCAACGGAATGTGTCGTGTTCATCGCGAGGAAACGGAACATGTGGGAGCCAACCGGCTTGGACGGAACAGGCGATGGAAACGAGGCCTGGCGTACCGCAGAACAGAGGAAACGGCCTTGTGTTCGACCGGCCATGTTCGAAACGGGGGTCCTGTTGATCAGAGGGGTGTGGCGTACCGCAAAACGGAGGAAACGGACCTCCTACGGTCGAAACGGGGGTCCTGTTGATTGGGAGGGGCCTGGCGTACCGCAAAACGGACGAAACGAACCTCGTACGGTCGAAACGGGGGTCCTGTTGATCGGGGGGGGGGGGGGTGTGGCGTACCGCAAAACGGACGAAACGGACTTGTGTTGGAGGGCTACGGTCGAAACAGGGGTCCTGTTCATCAGGAGGGGTATGGCGTACCGCAAAACGGGACTCCATGGGATACTGTTCATCTCCACCGTCGACCTCCTCCGGCCTCCACGGACTAACGTCCAACTCCTCCAGCCTCCACGGGCTCCTGTTCATCCAGCCTCCACCACGCGCTACTCCACCGGCTACTGTTCAACCACCCCTCCACGGGCACCCCTCCATCGTCTACTGTTCATACATCCCTCCACACCACGGGGTCCTGTTCATCCAGAGGCAACGCCACCGCTCACTGTTCATCCAACCCCCCCACCCCCCACCCCGTAACGCTCACTGTTCATCCAGAGTGGCAGCATCGATCGACTTCACTTAGCAGCAGTAGCGAAGGAATCACTCGATCGGATTCAGTTAACAGCCATCAATCGACCGCTCGGGTTCAGTAACGCGTAGCCTGCAGTGCAATTGCTCGGGTTCAGTTAGAGCCCAATGCCTCGCTCGAGTTCAGTTAGAGACAACGCCTCTCACACACGCGCGTACGTGTACGAGAGAAATGCGCATCGCTCGGCCCCCGACCTCCCACCATAACCGGGAACTCCCCAGAATTTTCCTCTCCCTCGCTTCTACCACAGTTTTTTCCGTCATGGACGGCCCAAAGAATGTCATGCACCTGCGTCTCTGGCCCGCCCAGGACGAAAAGCCCATTTTCTATCATGATTTTTTGTCATAGAAGTAGGAGCCATACATCTATGATGATACCGGGTTTTGTCACAATTATCATCATAGAAGTGTCATATGTATGACAGAAAAAAATTTCGTTCGGCCCAAAATGTCACGGATGTGTCTTTTTTTTGTAGTGACACCCACCATATACCTTCCTCAAAACAGACACCATACCTACCTATTATGGCATTTCCATAGCCATTCCGAGATATATTGCCATGCAACTTTCCATCGTTCCATTTATTATGACACGCTTCATCATTGTCATATTGTTTTGCATGATCATGTAGTTGACATCGTATTTGTGCCAAAGCCACCGTTCATAATTCTTGCATACATGTCACTCTTGTTTCATTGCACATCCCGGTACACCGGAGGCATTCATATAGAGTCATATTTTGTGCTAAGTATTGAGTTGTAATTCTTGAGTTGTGAGTAAATAAAAGTGTAATGATCTTCATTATTAGAGCATTGCAGTGAGGAAAGGATGATGGAGACTATGATTCCCCCACAAGTCGGGATGAGACTCCAGACGAAAAAAAGAGGCCCAAAAAAGAGAAGGCCCAAAAAACAAAAAAATGAGAGAAAAAGAGAGAAGGGGCAATGTTAGTATCCTTTTAACACACTTGTACTTCAAAGTAGCACCATGATCTTCATGATAGAGAGACTCCTATGTTGCACTTTCATATACTAGTGGGAATTTTTCATTATAGAACTTGGCTTGTATATTCCAATGATGGTCTTCCTCAAATTGCCCTTGGTCTTCGTGAGCAAGCGAGTTGGATGCACACCCACTTAGTTTCTTTTTGAGATTTCATAAAATTATAGCTCTAGTGCATCCGTTGAAGGAAATATACCCTAGAGGCAATAATAAAGTTATTATTTATTTCCTTAATTCATCATAAATGTTTATTATTCATGCTAGAATTGTATTAACTGAAAACTTAGTATATGTGTGAATACATAGACAAAAGATATAGTCTCTGGTATGCCTCTACTTGACTAGATAGTTAATCAAAGATGGTTATGTTTCCTAACAATAGACATGTGTTGTCATTTGATGAACGAGATCACATCATTAGGAGAATGATGTGATGGACACGACCCATCCGTTAGCTTAGCATTATGATCGTTACAGTTTCATTGCTACTGCTTTCTTCATAACTTATACATGTTCCTCAGACTATGAGATTATGCAACTCCCGAATATTGGAGGAAAACCTTGTGCGCTATCAAACATCACAATGTAACTGGGTGATTATAAAGATGCTCTACAGGTGTCTCCGAAGGTGTTTGTTGGGTTGGCATAGATCGAGATTATGATTTGTCACTCCGTGTTTCGAAGAGGTATCTCTGGGCCCTCTCGGTAATACTCATCACTATAAGCCTTGCAAGCATTGTGAACAATGATTTAGTTGCAGCATGAAGTATTACGGAACAAGTAAAGACACTTTCCGGTAACGAGATTGAACTAGGTATTGAGATACCGACGATCGAATCTCGGGCAAGTAACATACTGATGACAAAGGGAACAACATATGTTGTTATGCGGTTTGACCGATAAAGATTTTCGAAGAATATGTAGGAACCAATATGAGCATCTAGGTTCCGCTATTGGTAATTGACCGGAGAGGTGTCTCGGTCATGTCTACATAGTTCTCGAACCCGTAAGGTCCGCACGCTTAACGTTCGATGACGATTTGTATTATGAGTTATGTGATTTGATGATCAAAGTTTGTTCGGAGCCCCGAATGAGACACAGACGTGACGAGGAGTCTCGAAATGGTCGAGAGATAAAGATCGATATATTTGAAGGCTATATTCAGACATCGGAAAGGTACCGAGTGATTCAGGTATTTTTTGGAGTACCGGAGAGTTACGAGAATTCACCGGGGGAAGTAGTGGGCCTTAATGGGCCATACGGGAAAGGAGAGAAGGGCCACAAGGGGTGGCCGCCCCCATGGCAAGTCCGAATTGGACTAGGGAGGGGGCGGCGCCCCCTCACTTTCCTTCTCCCTCTCCTACTCCTTCCCTCTCTCCTAGTGATGTTAACCATTGAAAACTACTCCATCTCACGTGATGATCGGACATGGTTTAGTTGATTTGGATCACGTGATCATTTAGATGACTAGAGGGATGTCTATCTAAGTGGGAGTTCTTAAGTAATATGATAAATTGAACTTTAATTTATCATGAACTTAGTCCTGATAGTATTTTGCAAATTATGTTGTAGATCAATAGCTCGCGTTGTAGCTTCCCTATGTTTTTATATGTTCCTAGAGAAAACTAAGTTGAAAGATGATAGTAGCAATGATGCGGAATGGGTCCGTGATCTGAGGTTTATCCTCATTGCTGCACAGAAGAATTATGTCCTTGATGCACCCACTAGGTGACTGATACGTCTCCGTCGTATCTACTTTACCAAAACCTTTCGCCCTTGTTTTGGACTCTAACTTGCATGATTTGAATGGAACTAACCCGGACTAATTTTCAGCAGAACTGCCATGGTGTTATTTTTATGCAGAAATAAAAGTTCTCGGAATGACCTGAAACTCCATGGAGCAACTTTTTGGAATTAATAAAAAATATTGGCGAAAGAATCAACGTCAGGGGGGCCATACCCTATCCACGAGGGTGGGGGGAGCGCCCTACCCCCTAGGCGCGCCCCCTCCCTCGTGGGCCCGCTGGAGCTCCACAGACCTCAACTCCAACTCCATATATTCACGTTCGGGGAGAAAAAAATCAGAGAGAAGGATTCATCACATTTTACGATACGGAGCCGCCGCCAAGCCCTAAACTCTCTCGGGAGGGCTGATCTGGAGTCCGTTCGGGCTCCGAAGAGGGGAATCCGTCGCTGTCGTCATCATCAACCATCCTCCGTCACCAATTTCATGATG
The DNA here is from genome assembly GCA_021605145.1 of Aegilops bicornis. Lineage (NCBI taxonomy): Eukaryota > Viridiplantae > Streptophyta > Magnoliopsida > Poales > Poaceae > Aegilops > Aegilops bicornis. The sequence goes on along the minus strand of CM038670.1, from coordinate 766,448,985 downwards.
CTCACCGCCATGCATGAGTAATTCCATCGTAGGCTTGTTGGAGAGTGATGGGTTGGATGAGATGTACCCTGTAATCGAGTTAGTTTTTTTAGGGTTTGATCCACTATGTTCTGAGATTGATGTTGCTATGACTTTGCTATGCTTAATGCTTGTCACTATGGCCCGATTGCCATGATTTCAGATCTGAACCTATTATGTTTTCATGAATATATGTGAGTTCTTGATCCTATCTTTCAAGTCTATAGTCACATAATATGTGTTATGATCCGGCAACCCCGAAGTGACAATAATCAGGACCACTACGAGTGATGACCGTAGTTTGAGGAGTTCATGTATTCACTATGTGCTAATGCTTTGGTCCAGTATTCTATTAAAAGGAGGCCTTAATATCCCTTAGTTTCCAATAGGACCCCGCTGCTATGGGAGGGTAGGACAAAATATGTCATGCAAGTTCTTTTCCATAAGCACGTATGACTATATTCGGAATACATGCCTACATTACATTGATGAATTTGAGCTAGTTCTGTGTCAGCCTATGTTATAACTATTACATGAGGAATCGCATCCGACATAATTATCCATCACTGATCCAATGCCTACGAGGTTTTCACATATTGATCTTTGCTTAGTTACTTTATCCCTGCTGAGGGAGTCCTGGATTAGGGGGTGTCCGGATAGCCGAACTATCACCGTTGGCCAAACTCCTGGACTATGAAGATACAAGATTGAAGACTTCGTCCCGTGTCCGGATGGGACTTTCCTTGGCGTGGAAGGCAAGCTTGGCGATACGGATATGTGGATCTCCTACCGTTGTAACCGACTCTGTGTAACCCTAACCCTATCCGGTGTCTATATAAACCGGAGAGTTCTAGTCCGTAGGACGAACAACAATCATACCATAGGCTAGCTTCTAGGGTTTAGCCTCTCTGTTCTCGTGGTAGATCCACTCTTGTACTACCCATATCATCAATATTAATCAAGAAGGAGTAGGGTATTACCTCCATCGAGAGGGCCCGAACCTGGGTAAAAACATCGTGTCCCTTGTCTCCTGTTACCATCCGCCTAGACGCACAGTTCGGGACCCCCTACCCGAGATCCGCCGGTTTTGACACCGACATTGGTGCTTTCATTGAGAGTTCCTCTGTGTCGTCATCCTTAGGCACGATGGCTCCTTCGATCATGAACGACGACGCGGTCCAGGGTGATACTTTTCTCCCTAGACAGATCTTCGTATTCGGCGGCTTCGCACTGCAGGCCAACTCACTTGGCCATCTGGAGCAGATCGAAAGCTACGCTCCTGGCCATCAGGTCAGATTTGGAAGTTTGAACTACACGACCGACATCCGCGGAGACTTGATCTTCGACGGATTCGAGTCACAGCCAAGCGCCAAGACTGCCTCGATGGGCATGATCTAGCTACGCCAGCGAACAAAGGTGCCTCGGAGGCCGTGACCAAGCATCCGATCCGACCCTTAGCTCGGAGCCGACTCTCCTGATCGAGGACGAGTGGTTGGACACCGCCTCGGGGGCTACAATCTCTACGATGATTGAGCCGAGCTCCATCCCTTTCCTTTGCGAAGACCGTGACTCCAAGGTGTCAGACTCCTCTCCGGACTCCGAACCCTCCGCGCCCCTGCCAATCGAATCCGATTGGGCGCCGGTTATGGAGTTCACCGTCATGGACATCTTTCAAAGACTTTCGCCTTTTGGCGACATCCTGAATTCACTAAAGTCTCTCTCTTTATCAGGAGAGCCCTGGGCGGACTACGGTCAGGAAGGTTGGGATGCGGACGACGAAGAAATTCAACGCCCACCCACCGCCCACTTTGTAGCCACTATCGATGATTTAACTGACATGCTCGACTTCGACTCCGAAGATATCGACGGTATGGACGACGATGCTGGAGACGATCAAGAACCAGCGCCTACAGGGCACTGGAAGGCCACATCGTCATACGACATATACATGGTGGACATCCCAAAATATGGGAACGGCGATGGAACAACGGAGGATGACCCCTCCAAGAAGCAGCCCAAGCGCGGCGCCGGGCGCCGTTCTAAATCCCGCCACAGCAAAAACGGTGATTCCGGCACGAGAGATAATAACACCCCGGATAGTGCCGAAGACAACCCCCTCCAGCAGGATTCTGCACAGGAGGAGGGAGAAGCCAGCCCTCATGATAGAGCGGCAGACAGGGAGGTGGAGGACGATAATTATATGCCTCCCTGTCGTGGCTGAGGACCCCGCCGAACAGGAGCGTTTCAAACGCAGGCTTATGGCCACGACAAGCAGCGTCAAGAAAAAGCAGCAGCAGCTTAGAGCTGACCAAGACTTGCTAGCTGACAGATGGACTGAAGTCCTCGCAGCCGAAGAGTATGAACTCGAACACCCCTCCAAGAGATACCCAAAACGCAGGCTGCTACCCCAATTAGAGGAAGCAGCACCCAAACCTACATCCCCAGCACATGATGCGGCCGACCGGCCACCCCGTGGTCGCGACAGAGAGGCCTCTAGACCCTCCATCCAAGCCGTACCCCGTCGTCGTTCGAAAAGTACCAAGGCATGGGGAAACGCGCCAGACCTACGAGACATATTGGAGGACAAGGCAAGGCAAACAAGATCGATCTACGGATCGCGTGGGCGCCTCACGACACGTGATGATAACTGTCACGCTGGATACAACAATTCCGGCCAGGCCGAACATAATAGACAAAGCTCATTTGAGCTGCGTCGTGATATAGCCCAATACAAAGGCGCCGCACACCCACTATGCTTCACAGACGAAGTAATGGATCATCAAATCCCCAAGGGTTTCAAACCCGTAAACATCGAATCATACGATGGCACAACAGATCCTGCGGTTTGGATCAAGGACTACCTCCTCCATATCCACATGGCCCGCGGTGATGATCTACACGCCATCAAATACCTCCCACTCAAGCTTAAAGGACCAGCTCGGCATTGGCTTAACAGCTTGCCAACAGAATCAATTGGTTGTTGGGAGGACTTGGAAGCCACATTCCTTGATAACTTCCAGGGCACATATGTGCGACCACCGCACGCCGATGACCTCAGCCACATAATTCAGCAGCCGTAAGAATCGGCGGACAATTACGGACACGGTTCCTAACCAAGAAAAATCAAATCGTTGATCGTCTGGGATGCGAGGCCCTTGCAGCCTTCAAACATAACATCCGCGACGAGTGGCTTGCCCGGCACCTAGGACAGGAAAAGCCGAAATCCATGGCAGCCCTCACAACGCTCAAGACCCGCTTTTGCGTGGGAGAGGACAGCTGGATAGCTCGAAGTAACAACCTAACCAAAAACCCTGGTATTTCGGATACCAAGGACAGCAATGGCAGGTCGCGTCGCAACAAGCACAAGCGCCGCATTAACGGCGACAATGCTGAAGACACGACAGTCAATGCCAGATTCAGAGGCTCTAAACCCGGTCAGCGGAAGAAGCCGTTCAAAAGAAATACTGAGGCCTGGCCCAATCAGGACCGAATACTCGATCGCCGTGCAAATACATGGCACTTCGAAAACCAGCCAACCATACCAACAGGGATTGCTGGGTCTTCAAACAGGCAGGCAAGTTAAATGCCGAACTCAATGACAAGGGCTGCATAGCGATGACGAGGAGGAGCTCCGGCCACCGAACAATAGATGACAGAAGGGCTTCCCCCCACAAGTGCGGACGGTGAACATGATATACGCAACCCACATACCCAAAAGGGAGCGGAAGCGTGCACTAAGGGACATATATGCGATGGAGCCAGTCCGCCTGGTTCAACCCATGGTCTCTGCCCGATCACCTTTGATCAAGGGACCACCCCACTAGCATCCACCACGGCGGATTCGCCACATTGGGTCTTGACCTACCATCGACGGAGTTTCACCTTCACTAGAGTCCTGATGGACGGCGATAGCAGCCTGAACCTGCTTTATCAGGATACAGTGCGCAAAATGGGCATAGACCCTTCAAGGATTAAACCCACAAAGACGACCTTTAAAGGCGTCATACCAGGTGTAGAGGCCACTGTACAGGCTCAGTTACACTCGAAGTGGTCTTCGGATCCCCGGATAACTTCTGAAGTGAAGAGTTAATCTTTGACATAGTCCCGTTCTGCAGCGGCTATCACGCACTGCTTGGACGAACCGCATTTGCAAAGTTCAAAAGCGGTGCCGCACTATGCATACCTCAAGCTCAAGATGCCAGGCCCTCGAGGAGTACTCACGGTCAATGGAAACACCAAACGCTCTCTCCGAACGGAGGAGCACATGGCGGCCCTCGCGGTGGAGGTGCAAAGCAGCCTCTCACAGCAATTCTCGAGCCCGGATATTAAACGTCCGTCCACCGTCAAGCGCGCCCGGAGTAACCTACAACAAGACCGCCTGGCAAGATCCGAGCACGCGTAGCAATCCGGCCCCAACCCCAGCCCTCGCGAAACTGCGGCCAAGATTACTACACGTACATAACTACGCTCTGGAGATACCATGGGCATAAGGGGAGGGGCACGACCACGGCACGCCCAGAATGCGGCTCAACCGCACCAGGGGCTCCCGATTGTGTCATTCTTTTTCTTTCTTCTTTTTTTCTTTCTTCTTCTTACTTTCAGGACTCCGTTTTCCAGAAGTCCTGTCCGGCACTAGAATTACCGAACTCACGATGCAACAGCCAGGGAAACAGAAAGCTACGTCGAGTGTCCAGGTGGTCTCTACTACGAGCATTATACCTGTTTTACATACCATCCCGCAGCTTACCCCTGGAGGGGGACATGTTAAATAGTCCCATCCCTTGCTTATCGCACTATTTGTATCGTTCTGCTTCCATTGCAGTACCTTTTCGAATAAACAATACATAGCTTTTGACTATTATTGCACTCCTTTCTTTATCTATATATATGTTCATTTCATTACATGTTGCACCCGTACACTTTGGTACGGCCAATACACCAGGGGCTTAAGTACCCCAAAAGTATGGTGTGATAAGTCCTAACACTTTCACAAGTGCGGCACCCCGAACTTATAGCATTATATGCATCGGCTCCGAATCATGTCTTGGGTCAATAGTTGGGTTTGCCCGGCTCCCATGTTTTGGTACCTTACGTTCCGTTATATCGGCTAAGGTAGCAACCACTACGATTGTGCCCCGGTTGAGCTGGGTTGAGCACCTCAGTGGAGAAAGCTAAAACTGACCGTCATGATAGGGCGAGAGCTGGTCGCTGTTCGAGAGGTTTTTTCGGGTCCCTAAAGACTTATGCCGCTTAGAGCAAGGAGTCGGCATTGTCCGGCCAAGGCGTGGATAGTGCCCCAAACTCGGTCTTCCGAATACTAGGGGCTTCACCGAAATTTAAAATTATAGAATTATATGGCTAAGTGAGAGTGTTCAAGCAATATAAGTCCGGTTGCCTTGTTCGTTGCGTTGAGCGCCTCCCTCGAAGGACCTAAGAATGGGAACAAGAGCGCTCAAGTTTATCCCGAACACCCCAAAGACTGTGGCATGGGGGCTGAAATAACCAATTGCCATCTCTCAAATTTGATAAACGGCCGCCTGTAAGGTAATATTTTAAATTCTGGCGTTGCTTAAGCGCATATGAACAAGTTTTCAGCGTATAGGATAACAAATGCGAGTCTATTAAAATTATATCTTTGGAGCATTCACCCGCTATCTGGCGGGCACTCTTCAGACGCCCTCATAGTACATTTCGGCTTGCGATGCTCCTTGCCCTTCGTGGCCCGTCCGTCACAAGCTTCTCCACCTCCAGCTTGCCCGTGCACTTTAGCATGGGCAAGGGCCCGGACGGGCACCTTCAATGCAGACGGAGCGGTTGATGACTTCAATCCATGGACAAAGGCCCACCAGCCGCTGCACTAGCCCAAGTAGCTCCTGTGCATGGCTTCCAATGGCCACAACAGTAACTATGAGGCCCTTCATGGCCTATTCGGCGACCTTGTGGAGCTCGACCAGCTGCTTCACTGGTCGCTCAGGGCATCGACGCTCGGCCTCAAAGATATCGAGACCAGAACACCTTCTCCGTCGAGCTCCCCTCCTTGGCGCAGTAGAACGCGGCAGCATCAGACACACTACGGGAAAGATGTACGAAAGCTCCTGGAGAGCTACGGATTCGGGTAAGTAATAGGTAATTCACTTTCACATGCTTGCTTTGCATAATGTCGGAGTAATGGGCCACGGGTAGGCAAACCCGAGCCCCTGGACCTTTCAAAACATCGGGGCAGACTGCGCCCCTCAAGACCCCAAGACGAAGAGCCGCCTTCTGAGAGTCGGCGGCAGAGCCGCCGACTGCCCCTCCCAGCCGAGTCCCAGAGACGGCCTCAAGATAAGCCGACTCCCAGCCAGCGACTTCCGGAGAAGCCGGCTAAGGGGAGTCGGCCCGCGACTCCAACCTCCTCCTACTAATGCGACTACGGACAGGACGGGATGGGGCCGCCTCGCAGCCCATCCTTGCCCTGCTCACAAAGGACAGTGCATGGCCATTGTGGCGACGCATCGACAAAGATCTCCGCCCAGCGGGCTTTGTTGCCACGCCGACCTCGACATCAGCCCGTGGGCAGATCCCTGTACTCACGATGGCCTGTCTGTACGACCCGGTCGGAGGGATTACTGTCGGGCGGAGTCTGAAGACGGCGGAGCGCCCAAGACGGACTCCGCTGGGAGTCGGCCTCCGAGTCGGCCGGCCCCTCCCACGAGCTCCGTGCGCCATTAACTGCAGACGAGACAGGAGTGGCAACGGTGATCGCCTGTCAGCGGCGGCACTGCTGTTATGACCCCATGACCCACCAAGGCCATTAGAAGCACGATGAATCCAGAGCCGGCAAGACTACCACAAGTGACAAGGGCTGTCGGCCCCATCCTGGACCGAGGGTAGGGCCCACTAGTCGGCGGGCCCCAGAAGTCGGCGGAGAAGACAGCGACTTGAGAGACTGACGACTAGGACCTGCGCCCAGCCGGATTACCATTGTACCCCCGGGGGGTAGGCCAATATAAACCCCCCGGGGCACCCATGCAAGAGGTTGGACCCTAGTAGTTTGACACACACATAGGAGGAAGAGAAGAGCTAGCCGTGCCCTTCTCCTTCCTCACCCCGAACAGCTCAAGGAGCAACCTTGTACACACTTTGCCATAGTGATCATGCGGAGACCCCGCAGAGCAGCAGTAGGGGTGTTATCTCCACGGAGAGCCCTGAAGCTGGGTAAGATTCGCCGGCGTACATGCCTTCGCCTCATTCCGTTTCCAGGCACCGGCGACATTCTACTCACCCCCTCCACGATAAGCCATCCTTTGGCATATGTCGCACCCAACCCCCGACATTTGGCGCCCACCATGGGGCTAGGTGCACCGTCGTCCGGAGACCTGCTCTGGACGGGAACCCTCTTCCTCCCTGGTGAGCGCATCCAGCCCGGCATGCCAGACGGAGTCTGCGCCGACGCGCTGCATGGCGCTGAGGTCGCCTGCGAGGCGAGCTACCTCGCCGAACTTGTTGGCGAAGTTCGCCTCTCCGACGAGCCTGCATCCGACGCAGGCACGGACGGCCCCGAGAGCCTCCTCGCGGGCCTCCTCGAGCAGCTCCATGTCGCCGGCGAGCCTGCCGCCGACCTGGAGTCCGTAGGCTCCACCGACCCGATGCTGGTCGACTCCGACACCGCTGCCGCCGACGCTGCTCCCCACCAACGTGGTGGTCTACGATGAGCCGCTCCCTCGCGGAGAGCGGCGGAAGCACCGCCACGGAAGTTTCGCCATCGGTCATAGCGAGCCTTCCGCGAAGGAACTCATGACTCTCTCGACGCAGTTACGCAAGACCTAACCGCGCTTATTCCGGAAGACGCTAACGCTGACGCCGGCTGAGTGCGCGCCGCCTCCAGCTCGTCTGAAGCGAAGAAGCCGGCAAGCATGAGACGCTTGTCGAAGCCTACCAGCGTGATGGATCGTGCGTGGCGGCTCGGCTGCTCCGATCGGGCCTAGCCGCCAGGCGCGTCGGGTCAAGCGCCGCATAGCTATCGCCAACCTGTTTGGGGCCAATCGCCTGTACGCCACGCCCGCGGAGAACATCCAGCGCCCGGCAGCGGCGGACGAAGCTGGATAACCGAGGGCGAAGAGCGCCGCCGATGACGGAGCGAAGTCCAAAGAGCTCTCGACACGGCCGCTGCCGTGCAAGACGAAGCCGGCTGCCGCACGGAGGCGCGACGACAACACGGCGACTTGCCTCCCCGCCGAGATCAAGGCGCGACGTCTCGGACGCCGACTGGCGGTGTCCGTGGAAGAAAAAACAAGGATCCGGCTGTCAGCCATAGTCGGACTCACATTTCCATCGAGCGCGACGAAGACGGCCGCCCAAGAGCGATGGAGTGGCGGGACGACTATCTGGCCCCTCCTCCCTGCGGAGAAAGGCGAGTCTCCCCGCCGCCCGTCCAGCATCCGACTCTCGGCGACCGCCTTGGCCGCCGAGAGGGAGTCGGAGAAAACGACGCCCGCCACTGGATCGAGCGACTCCACCGATCCCTGGCGTTGGAAGAAGAAGACGAGTTGGGCCCGCCGTGTTTCGGACCTCGCATCCGGGACGAGCCCTTCCCCAGAGGGTTCACACTCCCCCGAGGTACACCCAAATACACCGGCTCCGTGAAGCCTTAGGACTGGCTAGTTGACTATTCCACAGATGTTAGCATAGCGAACGGCAACAAGCGCGTTGCCGTAAAGTATGTTCCCCTCATGCTCCAGGGCACGGCCCGGACATGGTTGAACAACTTGAAGCCCCGCAGCATCAACAGCTGGGTCGACTTCACCGAGGCCTTCGTCCGCAACTTCACGAGCACATACAAGCGACCTCCCAAGCCTCGCCAGCTTTCCTTGTGCGTGTAAGGCCCCAACGAGTCCACTCGAGACTACCTCACGCGCTGGGCTGAGCTCCGGAACTCCTGCGAGGGAGTGCACGAGGTGCAGGCTATTGAGTACTTCACCGCCGGGTGTAGAGAAGGAACCCTCCTCAAGCACAAGCTCCTTTGCGACGAGCCGGAGACCCTCGACGAGCTGCTGATCATAGCAGACAAGTACGCCACAGCCGACTCCTCCATGAAGACGGAAATCGAAGTCAGTCCGACTGACAAGGTGGCTCCTCAGGCTCCCAGAACTCCGGCTGGCGACACCAGTCGGCGACAAAGAGCAGAATGATCACAAGCGCAAGGCCCCGCAGCCGGCTTCCAACAGCCGGCAGGTGGCGACGGTCGAAGACCAACAGCCAGAGGCGCAGCCTCCGGCCAAGCGGCAGAAAGGCGGCAAGTCCAACTGGTTGCCGGCCTTCTCTTACGAGCAGACTCTAGATGGTCCCTGCAAGTTCCATAGCGGCACGAAGCCATTGAACCACACCACCCGGAAGTGTCACTGGCTCACCAGGATCACCAAGGGAGACGGCATCCTGCCTCCCCCGCCTGCTGGGCCGCCGGCTCCACCGCCGCTCAAAGAGCCGCGTCAGCCGGGCCGGCAAAGATAAGACGAGTACGCAGCGTATGGAGCTTATGTAGTGTTCACCGCCAGGGTCGATTTATCGCCAAGCAAGAAAGCGGCAAAGCAGCGAAGAAGTGAATGCAGTAGCATCGGATGCCCCAGAGTTCATGCACCGGTCCGAGAAACCTATCAGTTGGAGTCGAGCTGATCACCCAGAGGTGATGCCGAATCCGGGCTCCTACGCCCTGGTCTTGGGAGCCACCCTTGCCGCGGATAGGCGGGCCGCTCGCTTCTCGCGAGTGCTGATAGACGGAGGCAGCACCATCAACATCCTATAGAAGGACACAATGGAGAAGTTAGGAATCAAGCAAAGACAACTTCAGAACAGCCGGACTGTGTTCCACGGCATTGTACCTGGCCTGTCCTGCTCACCGATCGGCAAGATCCTGATAGACGTCCTCTTTGGGGACAAAGATCACTTTCGCCGAGAGCCAGTCTGGTCCGAAGTGGTGGACCTCAAAAGCCCGTACCATGCTCTGCTTGGCCGACCTACTTTGGCCAAGTTCATGGCGGTCCCCCACTACGCCTACCTCAAGATGAAGATGCCGAGTACCAAGGGGATTCTGACTGTAGCCGGCGACTACAGAAAGTCGCTTATGCTGGGCTGAAAGCAGTCGGCTGGCCGAGTCCCTGGTGATCGCAGCTGAGAAGCGGCTTCTTGATCGGGTTGTAGCAATGGCCGGCAAGCAGCCAGAGATGTTACCCAACCCCAAGGAGTCTGAAGCTGAGGGCTCGTTCAAGCCGACCAAAGAGACCAAGAAGATACCCTTGGACCCGGAGCACCCGGAGAGGTACGCTGTCAGAGGGTGCAAACCTTGTGATAAGAATAGGAAGGCGAGCTCGTCGATTTCCTCCATGAGAATCGGGACATTTTCGCATGGTCCCCTAAAGACATGCCAGGTGTATCGACGGAATTCACCGAGCACAAGTTACATGTCCGATCTGAAGTGAAGCCCGTCAGGCAGCCCTTGCGCTACCGTCGAAGAGAAGAGAAGAGTTGTTGGAGAAGAGATAGCTTTCGGCTCCTCGCGGCCGGTTTCATCATGGAAGTGTTCTTTCCAGAGTGGTTAGCGAACCCGGTCTTGGTACTAAAGAAGAACAAGCAGTGGCGGATGTGTATTGACTACACAAGCCTCAACAAAGCTTGCCCCAAGGACCCGTTCGCTTTGCCGAGAATCGATCAGGTGATAGACTCCACAGCCGGATGCGAGCTGTTGAGCTTCTTAGATGCATACTCATGATATCGCCAGATCAAGCTGAACCTGGCCGACCAATTGAAGACCGCTTTCGTCACGCCGTTTGGAGCCTTCTGTTACCTGACCATGACGTTCGGCTTAAGGAATGCCGGCACCTCCTTTCAGCGTTGCATGCAGAAGTGCCTCCTCAAGCAGCTTGGCAGAAACGCCCACGTTTACATGGACGACGTGGTGGTGAAGACGGAGAAGCGAGGAACGCTGTTGGAAGACCTCAAGGACACCTTTCAAAATCTGCGCCGATTCCAGATCAAGCTCAACCCAGAGAAGTGCGTCTTTGGAGTACCAACCGGCCAGCTCCTTGTTGTCCTGGTCTCCGAACGCGGCATAGAGTGCAACCCCGTGAAGATCAAGGCAATCAAAAGGATGGAAGTACCCCGCCGACTGCTAGATGTGCAAAAGTTCACCGGCTGTTCAAGGCCCATCAGCCGATTCATCACCGGGTGAGAAAGCTCTTCCTCTGTACCAGCTCATGAAGAAGACCACCTTCTTGAATGGAACCCCAAAGGCGGACGAAGCTTTTCTCCGCTTGAAGAAAATGCTGACTACTCCCCTGCAGGGCGGCCCCGACTCCCAAGGAGCCCATGCTCTCAGATATTGCCGCCACCAGCAGGGTAGTCAAGACGATCATTGTAGTTGAACGCATAAGGAGGAAGGCAAGGCGCTACCTGTCCAGAGACCAGTATATTACCCGAGCGGCATCGTCGACCTCCAAGCAGAACTACCCCCACTACCGTAAGATGTGAGTACGATGAGAGCGGGCGCGGCTCGTTCTTTGGAGGCGCGGTCGAAGCCGAGGCTAGTCGCCCGCTCCGTTCCGGGCGCCACCATCTCGCTCTCCGTCCTCCGCCTCGCCTTCCTCCTCGCGCTGGAGTCGATCACCTCAGCCGAGTCCTCGTCGTAGTCCGGGTTCATCCCGAACCACTCCGGCGGCGCCTCCCCGCCGTCCTCAGCCCGCTCAGGGACGAAGACGTTGGTGTCCGCGTAGTCGGCAATAGCCGCCAGACGCCGACGAGGGCGTCCTCCGCGCTGCAGCTCCGCTGGCCTCGACCGAACAGCTGCCAGCGGTCCAGATCCAGCCTCGATACCATGCCTTGACGAATTATGTGGCCCGGCGCGTTCCAGCCCGAGCCGCGGAACCTTCCAGTGCCTCAAGACAGCGCAAGCGACCTCCAGCCAGTCGGCGGTCCGGCTGGGAGTGCACAGAATCGGCATGTCCGGCCACAGAGCAGCGATCGCCTGGGCGCCGACACGCTAAAGCCGGCGCAACATCCGATGGGCCGGCCGCAGACGATCCTCAATGCTCAGGAGCTGCTCGACAAGGGTCCGGGGGGCGTTGGCAGCGATCTCAGCACCACCCCCCCTTCGCGCTTCACGATCAGCCTCGATGGGTTGATTGGCCGCCTACGTATGGCCGGGGAAGAAGTCTGCCAAGAAGAAGAAGAAGCAAGTCAGAAAACCAGGATTCGGCCCGACCTATAGTCGGCGGCCCAAAGGAAGAAGTAAAAACAAACTCACCGTCGACGATGTCCTCGATTTCATGGAAGCCGGAGGTCAGCAGTGCTTCCTTGTAGGGCCTGTGAGGAGCGCCGCCTGAACTCAGCCAGAGAGCAGCCTCTCTCTTCTCCGCCTCGCCCTGCGCCGCCTTAAGCAGCTCCCTCTGCTCTGCCAGGTGCGTAGCTGGCAGGTCGCGCTTCTGCGGCGAGCTTGTCACTCCTCCTCCTTGGCGCGCAAGAAGGCGGTGTTTGCTGCATCTACTGCCGCCAAGAGTGGCACCGGCCTCAAGAATAAAAAGAAGAAGGACGCAAAGTCGCCAGCTAAGAAGGTCGCCAGAAGATCCGCCCGATCAAGGCAGCAATCGGCCCGAACCTCGGGACTACAGCCTGCATGGTGCGCCAAGCGCCTTCATCGAAGGAGAAAACTCACCTCGGCTCCTTGCCAAGTCAGCAGTCCGCTTGCCCAGCTCCTCAACGCTATGCGGTTGAAGGCAGTGGCGCAGAGGTTGTGATACTCTGCGACAAGAATTTCAGACAAGGTAAAAATTTGGAAGTCAGCAAATAGAGTTCGAGCCGCTGCTTTCCAGCCGGCCCAAAACTTCGAGGACTACACCTAGTGGAGTGGTGGCGCCCCACAAAGAAGAGCGAGAAAAAATTCAAAGAAGAAACGTACCCGCACGGCGGCTCACGACGCCTGGTGCGCCTTGGAGCAGTTCTGGATGGCGTCGCCCTCAGCTCGCAGATTCGCCTGGACGTCCAGAAGCACCGTGTTCAGCGGGCCTGTCCCACCTCCCGCACCCACCGAACGGGCGCGACGCTCGACGCCTCAGCATCTGGAATGGCCGAGCTGGCGGCGCCGGTCTCCATGGGGCGCGGCACCGAAGTCGCCTTCTCAAGACGGCGTCGCGCTGGCGAGGCGACTTGAAGAAGCAACCTCGCCACGGCCTCGTCGTCGGTCGGCCAGCGCAGCGGTCCGCTGGCTTGTTTCTCGCCGCCTCGGACTGCGGTGGAGGCGGCGGGGTGGCTCGGCCGTGCCCGGACAGTGGAGGCCTCGCCGCCTTCCTTCTCCGGCGACGGGAACTCACCGCCGACTCCTCCAGATGCCCGTGAACTCCGGCGCGGGCGGCACAGAGCTCAAGGGTGACGAGCAGCGCTGACCGGAGGCGTGGCGGCCTCCTCGGCTCGCCTCTTGGCTGCAACGGCGGCCTGGCCTCCTCGGCTTCTTTCGGCGGAAGCCGCCGCCTTTCTCGGCCTCCGCCTTCTCCAGACGGGCGGCCTCCTCCTCGTCAAGGCTTCTCCTGCGCGTTCCGCTCCGTCGCTTCCCGGAGGTCGGCCGCAGGGTCAATCCGCCGAGTATTGGCGGACGTCTCTGCCGACCCCATGACGGAGGCGGCGGCGACCCTCTCCAAGGTGAGGGGAGCCCTGATGAAAAAAAGACATATAAAGACTTGGACAAGACGGACCAGAAGGAAACAAGACAAAACAAGAAGTACTTACGCGGAGACCAGCGGCGGCTTCTTCACTTCCTTGCGGAAGCGGTTAGCCTTCGCGACCGCCTCTTCGCGCTGGGTCGCGGCGGCCGTCCCCCTGAACTTCTTCGCCAGGCCGCCTGGCAAGCTCGGCCCGCCCCGACGCTTCTTCGCGCCGCCTCGACCACTCCAGACGGCGGAGGAACTCATGCCTGGATGGCCGGCTTTCGGTTGGCGGGGCGGGACGACTTCCCTTTCCCCGTCGTCGTCAGGCCAGTCGGCGAAGGTTGCCGAAGGCCTGAGGTCGTCGGCCCCTCCTCCTCCCTCGGCGTCGGTCTCCATCGCTGCCACCCCCAAGTCGGGGTCGTCGGCGTCGCTCTCCGCCTTGATCCGGGACGACCACAAGCCGTCCTCATGGTGCCGGGCCGAGGGCTGCATGAGGGGGTTCTGACTCGGAAAAGACCAAAGGAAATTAGAGTCGGATTCGGCTGAAGAAGGAAACAGAAAAGCAAGAGAGATGACTTACCACATGTGGGGGGTTGGCGCGCGATTATGGCTCCTTGCCGAACTGCCATTCCTCCGTGAGGCTGCATTTCGCCAGGAAATTCACCGTGTCCACCACCTCCGCGTGGGGCATATCTTTGGAGCACAGCCGACTGGGGTCCCGGCGGCCGCTCATCTGACAGATCAGATGAGGTCGGCCTTGGAGAGGAAGAACTCGGCGCGCCATGAAGGCGGCCAGCAAATCGGCCCTGGGCCAGCCCTCCGATGCGTCGCCAAGACTCGGAGCTGCTGACGACGGCGGGCGCTGCGAGTCGGCGTCTGGCCCGATGGGACCAGCCGGGAGTCGCCCGCCAACTCGCCGGCCACGTAATGCGGCAGAGTTGACCCGGCATACGGGCGACGTTCTTCACGTAGAAATACGTGCGCTGCCACATCTTCACCGACTTGATGAGTGGGATGGCAGGGAAGGGGTTGTCGGGCACCGGCCTCCTCATGGCGATGAAAGTGCCGCACAGAGCCGGCACGCGAGCAACGTGTGTGCCGAGCTTGGCCTGGAAGAATTCCCCCCACAGCTCGATGGTGGGGAGAACGCCAAGAAAGCCTTCGCACAAGGATGCGAAGGCGGCCAGCAGCACCACCGTGTTTGGAGTGAGGTGGTGCGGCTGGAGCCCGTGGAACTCTGTGAACGCAGCGAAGGAGCCGCCGCCGGCAGCCCTAGCTCAGCGCGCATGAGGTGCGAGCGGAATATGAACCGCCGCCCTCCTCGGCGCCGGGCGTTATTTCGCCACGGCGCGGGCGCGCGGGTCCGCACTAGGTTGGTGCCGGGGATGCGGCGCGTCTGGCGGAGGAACTCGATGATGTCGTCGTCCACGATGGAGCCATCCCACACGCCGGAGCGCGCGGCGGAAGGCGCTGCGGTGGACGAGGAGCTCATCTCCGTGGTGCAGCGTGGTTCGGCGCGGCGGAGGCAGGAGGAAGACGAAGCAAGAAGGAGAGGAAGTGAGAGGAAGCGGGGAGAGTGGGTGCGCATGCGTCGCCGCCCCCCTCCTCCCGCCTACTTATAGGCGCCTAGGCTGAGAAGCGAGGGGCGGGCATGGGATTAATCGCGCCACGCCCCCATGCCCCTCACGATTTAACCCACGACGTTATCGCGTGCGAGAACGGGCGGGGAGCCCAACCGCCAGACGGCCAAGAACGGATCCACCCGTGAGCCGAGGTGCCGTAGTGGCGGGCCCCGCCTGACGGGCCTGTATAGTCACGCGCGTGGGTGGGCAGACTGGCCCTGCCACGTGGCGTCACGTGGCGGGCCTGCAACGGGCAGCTGCCTGGAAGCTTATCAGGCACGCTGCCTGGATCACGCCCCGACCTTCGAGACCTTTGAGGAGCAAGACGGCCTCCTGCAAGGCCGACTCCGGCTAGTCGGCTCAAGAGAGAGACGGCGAGCCGAGCCCAGATTCTTCCATTAGAGGGATGAAACTGTTGAGGCTCCTCGATATGTTGCCCTCGGCGCCTCACCAGCTTCGGGGACTATTGTCGGAGTAATGGGCCACGGGTAGGCAAACCCGAGCCCCTGGACCTTTCAAAACATCGGGCAGATCGCCTCAAGACCCCAAGACGAAGAGCTGCTCTTCGAGAGTCGGCGGCAGAGCCGCCGATCGCCAACCGAGTCCCGAGACGGCCTCAAGATAAGCCGACTCCCAACCAGCGACTTCCGGTGAAGCCGGCAACGGGGAGTCGGCCCGCGACTCCAACCGCCTCCTACTGATGCGACTACTGACGGGACAGGATGGGGCCGCCTCGCAGCCCATCCCTGCCCTGTTCACAAAGGACAGGCATGGCCGCAGAGTGCCGTACTGACGAAGATCTCCGTCCGGCGCTGCATCGCTGCCACGCTGCCCTCGACATCAGCCCGTGGGCAGATCCACAGTACCACGATGGCCTGTCTGCGACGACCAAGACGGCGAGTAGGAAGACGGCGGAGCGCCCCAAGATGGACCCGGCTGAGTCGGCCTCCGAGAGTCGGCCGACCCTCCCACGGGCTCTGCGGCGCCATTAACCAGACGAGACAGGGAGGGCACAGTGATCGCCTGTCAGCGACGGCAACGCTGCTATGACCCCATGACCCAGCTTCGCATCATTAGAAGCACGGCTACAAAGAATCCGCAGCAGCAAGACCACGCCCACAAGTGACAAGGGCTGTCGGCCCCATGCTGGACCCTCGGCGGGGCCCACTAGTCGGCATGCCCCAGAAGTCGGCGGAGAAGACGGTGACTTGAGAGACTGACGACTAGGACCTGCGCCCAGCCGGATTACCATTGTACCCCCGGGGGTAGGCCTATATAAACCCCCGGGGCACCCATGCAAGAGGTTGGACCCTAGTAGTTTGACACACACATAGGAGGAAGAGAAGAGCTAGCCGTGCCCTTCTCCTTCCTCACCCCGAACAGCTCAAGGAGCAACCTTGTACACACTTTGCCATAGTGATCATGCGGAGACCCCGCAGAGAAGCAGTAGGGGTGTTATCTCCACGGAGAGCCCTGAAGCTGGGTAAGATTCGCCGGCGTGCATGCCTTTGCCTCATCCCGTTTCCAGGCACCGGCGACATTCTACTCGCCCCCTCCATGATAAGCCATCCTTTGGCATATGTCGCACCCAACCCCCGACACATAAAGAATGCCTTACCCGCCGCTATCTTCTTTAATGATTCAATCTCTTGGAGGGCTTTTTGGGCTTCGGCCTTAGCGGCTTTGGCACTCTCAAGAGCCGAGGCAAGCTCGGACTCGAAGTCTTCGAGTCACGCCCAAACTCTCGTGTTTTTTCACGAGAGCCTAGAGCTCTTGCCGCACCTCCGCCACCCGCGCAAGATCCTGCTTCTCTCGCTCGGTGCGCTCGCCGCTTTGCTTTCGTCATGGACATCGCTTTCTTCTGTGGTCGCCACCTCCTGTCATAAACACGCCTAATATGCGACCCTATCCAAAAGGAACTCGAAGGTCCCACCAAGGATAGACCCGCATATTGAAACGCTTTTGCAAGGTGGATATCATTACATCAACATTACATAATAGATGGGGATACATACAAAAGGCACAAACGCCCCGAGAATACAACAACATCATACAAGAGATCAACATCCGACTACGGATGAAACATAAACAGAAACTCAAACGACATCCACCCTGCTAGCCCAGGCTGCCGACCTGGAACCTATCCCCTGATCGAAGAAGAAGCAGAAGAAGAACTCCAAAACAAGCAAACATCGCTCTCGCGTCAAGATCATCGCACAACCTGTACCTGCAACTGTTGGTGTAGTAATCTGTGAGCCACGAGGACTCAGCAATCCCATTACCATGGGTATCAAGACTAGCAAAGCTTAAAGGGAATGGAAGGGGTAAAGTGGTGAGGTTGCAGCAGCGACTAAGCAAGTATGGTGGCTAAACATACGCAAATAAGGGAGAGAAGAGAGCAAACGGAACGGTCGTGAAACTAGCAATGATCAAGAAGTGATCCTGAACTCCTACTTACGTCAAACATAACCCAAAGACCGTGTTCACTTCCCGGACTCCGCCGAAAAGAGACCATCACGGCTACACACACGGTTGATGCGTTTTAGTTCGGATCTGGTGTCAAGTTATCTACAACCGGACATTAACAAATTCCCATCTGCCTATAACCGCATGCATGGCTTTCGAAAGTTTATAGCCTGCAGGGGTGTCCCAACTTAGCCCATGATAAGCTCTCGCGATCAACGAAGGATATTCCTTCTCCCCGGGAAGACCCGATCAGTCTCGGAATCCCGGCTACAAGACATTTCGACAGTAATAAAACAAGACCAGCAAGACCGCCCGATGCGCCGACAATCCCGATAGGAGCTGCACATATCTCGTTCTCAGGGCAACACCGGATGAGACAGGCTACGAGTAAAACCAGGCCTCGAGTTTCCCCGCGGTGGCCCCGCAGGCGGCTCGGTTCGGGCCAACACTTAGACAAGCATTGGCCCGGGGGGGCTAAATAAAGATGACCCTTGGGTTAATTACTCCCAAGGGAAAATAGGTGGTGGTGAGGCAAATGGTAAAACCAAGGTTGGGCCTTCTTTGGAGGAGTCTTATTCAAAGCGAACTGTCAAGGGGGTCCCACAAATCACCCAACCGCGTTAGGGATGGAAAATTCGGGAACATAATACCGATATGACAGAAACTAGGGCGGCAAGAGTGGAACAAAACACCAGGCATAAGGCCGAGCCTTCCACCCTTTACCAAGTATATAGATGCATTAATTAGATAAGAGATATTGTGATATCCCAACATAAACATAACCCAACATGGAGCAATCTTCATCTTCACCTGCAACTAGCAACGCTATAAGAGGGGCTGAGCAAAGCGGTAACATAGCCAAACAACGGTTGCTAGGAAGGGTGACAATGGTTAGAGGTTCATGGCAATTTGGGAGGCTTGAGCAGCAAGTGATAGGTAGCGCAGCATAGCGAAAGAACGAAGCAACTAGCATAGCAAAGATAGTAGTGAGATCCAGGGTGACGGTCATCTTCCTGAAATCCTGCTAGGAAGAAGAACGAGTCCATGAAGAAGACGAACGGATGAAGCCGAACCAAGCGTAGACGAACGAATCCTCACGATCGCAACGAAAGGGAACTATCGAGAAGAAGCACACAACATGGTAAACACACCACATATGAAAAAGGCATGATACTCAAACAAGTATGATGCATGACAAGGCTACATGAATCTACTCATGGCAAGAGATGATGCAAACAAGAGCAGCACATCAAAGCAAGTTTAAATGAGGCCGGAAACAACATAGCACAATTCCGGTAAGTCCTCATATGCAAATTTCGAAAATTGGTCCAGATCTGAATAAACCTTATGTTCAAGTTTTTAAACAGCAAGTTAAGATGCACCAAGATGATCTACACGAGATTCTAGTCAAGTTACATATAAAGTCCATTTAATTCGGAGCTACGGCCTAGAAGATATGAGCAAAACAAGTTAAACATGGCATTGATGCAAAATGCATACAAACATCAAGCAAACACCTCAAAACATGAATTCAACATGATAATATGAAACTACATACAATTCTAAGCAAGTTTTATATAGAGCACAGTCAAAACGGAGCAACAGTTACACACACACATGAAACAAGTTATAGCAAAAACCTGTCCAAAACAGCAACTAGGCATATTGCAAGCATCAAAACAACATGCTACAGCACCTCACCATAAGAACAAAAGGCATGGACATGATGGACAGGTAAAGAATAACAAAACATGAACACTGAGCTATCTCCAGAAATCACTAGAACATGCTCAAAATGACATGGCAAGATTGCAAATACTAACAGTTTCAGACTTCAGCAGAAATAACATCAGGTTGCCAAGTTTAGAGCTATCAAACGACATGTTACAGGAACTTATCATGGCAAACAAAGGCATGGCATGAATCTACTAATTGCATAGAACAAATATCCCTTACTGACCATGAGCCAAAAAGGATCAGAAGATATGATGGCACCCATGTAAACATGACAAGTTATATTACAGATTCATACATGGCAGGAACAACAATAAGTAGACATTTTGGTGAGCTTGAACCACTCACCACAGAGCAATACATGGCATGGCAAGGCAACTCACAGTAAAAATACATGATTATCAAGCTAAGCATTGCAAGAGCAAGTTCATAGAGTGCATGGATCACAAACAACAATCATGTCAACATTGAACTTAATGTTAACAGGCTGACAACAACATTATTTAGCAATCTTGAGGGCAAGATAACAACAAGTTACAGCAGACTATAATTGCAACAAAGGGCATGGATGGATAGATCAAGACATGTATAACAAAACATCCTTAGTGAACATCTCCAGAATATGCATAGAATGACTTGTAGCATCAGGTTTACATAGCATCACGAAATAACAGATTCAGCCTAGCAAAACAGTAATAGCAAGTACCCTACTTCACGAGCTCAATGCACTCACTACAAAGCTCACAAAAATACATGGATGGCACCACTGTGAAGATGGCATTATGTAGCACAAAACACATGTAGATGTCATGTTCATAGGTGTAACGCCCCCGATGCGGCTATATCTCCCACGTGTCGAGGCACGACTTAGAGGCATAACCGCATTGAAAGCAATGTCGCAAGTGAGGTAATCTTCACACAACCCATGTAATAAATAAGGGAAAGAGATACATAGTTGGCTTACAGTCGCCACTTCACACAGTACATAAATAAACATCCATCATTCCGAGTACACTCAAGGTCCGACTACGGAACCAAAATAAAAGAAGATACCCCAAATGCTACACAGATCCCCGATCGTCCCAACTGGGCACCACTACTGATCATCTGGAAAAGACACATAGTAACGACCACGTTCCTCGTCGAACTCCCACTTGAGCTCGGTTGAGTCACCTGACCGCATCGCCGGCACCTGCAACTGTTTTGGAAGTATCTGTGAGTCACGGGGACTCAGCAATCTCACACCCGCGAGATCAAGACTATTTAAGCTTATAGGAAGGACAGAGTCGTAAGGTGGAGCTGCAGCAAGCGACTAGCATATATGGTGGCTACTTCACAAAAGAGAGCGAGAAGAGAAGCAAAGCGCGGACGTGAAGCTAGTAGCGATCAAGAAGTGATCCTGGACTACTTACGCCGACATAACTCCAACACCGTGTTCACTTCCCGGACTCCGCCGAGAAGAGACCATCACGGTTACACACGCGTTGATGTGTATTTTACTTGAGGTCAACTTCGGGTTTTCTACAACCGGACATTAACAAATTCCCATCTGCCTCATAAATCAAGGGCACGGCTTTGAAAGATATTACCCTGCAGGGTGTCCCAACTTAGCCCATTATAAGCTCTCACGGTCAACGAAGGATATTCCTTCTATCGGGAAGACCTGATCAATCTCGGAATCCCGGACTACAAGACATTTCGACAGCAATAAAACAAGACCAGCAAAGCCGCCCGATTGTGCCGACAAATCCCGATAGGAGCTGCACATATCTCGTTCTCAGGGCACATCCGGATGAGACTAGCTACGAGTAAAACCAAGCCTAGAGTTTCCCGTGGTGGCCCAGTAGCTCGATTCGGGCCAGCACTTTCGAAGGAGCCTTGGTCCGGGGGGGTTAAAAAAAATATTACCCTCCGGCACGCCAAAACCCGGGGGAAAAGGCTTAGGTGGCAACAGGTAAAACCAATTTTGGGCCGTGCGGGAGGAGTCATATTCAAAGCGAACAAACAAGGGGGTCCCATAAATCACCCAACCGTGTAAGGAACGCAAAATCAAGGAACATAACACGGTATGACGGAAACTAGGGTGGCAAGAGTGGAACAAAACACCAGTGCATAAGGCCGAGCCTTCCACCCTTTACCAAGTATATAGATGTATTAATTATAGCATATATATATTGTGATATCCCCAACAAGTAAACATGTTCCAACAAGGAACAACATCTCCATGTTCCAACAAGGAACAAACTTCATCTTCACCTGCAACTAGCAACGCTATAAGAGGGGCTGAGCAAAGCGGTAACATAGCCAATCAACGGTTTGCTAGGAAAGGATGGTTAGGGGCTGACATGGCAATATGGGTGGCATGATATAGCAAGTGGTAGGCATGGCAGCATAGACATAGCAAAAGAGCGAGCATCTAGCATAGCAAAGATAGAAGTGATTTCGAGGGTATGGTCATCTTCCCTGCAATGTTCTCAGAGTTGTCGAAAGCTTGATCCTCGTAAGCGTTCTCAACAGGTTCCTCGTTCACGTACTCGTCTCCCGGCTCTACCCAAAGCAACAACACAAACAAAGGAACCACAATAAATCACGGTGCAATGCACAATCAACATGATGCAAAACATGACATGATATGCATGATGGGATATGCAATGCTTATGTGCGCTCCGGAAGGAAAATGATGAACCAGGCATCAACTTGGCAAACCAAGCATGCCACTGGAAAGATGAGATGATTTCGGTTGAAATCGATATAAAGATCACCGAAATCGGATGCACGGTTTAGAAATGGCAAGCAAAACAAGAATGGCACAAATCTGCCATTAACAGCATGATGCCACTTAGCAAGCAACAAATAATTAAGCTTACTGCACCCAAACGTATCAACAAAGTACATGGCAGTGATCTACACAAGATGCTTGACAAAAGATGAGCACTGAGCTTCGGCTAAAACACATCATAACAGGTTCAAACAAGCATGGTAAAAGTGCACAAAATATCAGGCTGGACATGGCAAAAACAGCATCAGGTTGCAATGTTCAGAGCAGAAAAACTACATGCTACAAGAACTTAAAATAGCAAAACAAGGCATGTCATGAATCTACTCAAAGCATAGAACAAAAGTCCCTTACTGACCATAAGCCAAAAAGGACTCGAAAATACAGTAACACCCATGTCAATATTGAAAGTTTCGTTAACAGATTCAGCAACATGGCATGTCAAAAACTGATAACAAGTAGGCATGTTTAAGAGCTCGATGCACTCACTACAGAGCCTTATATGATAAACTAAGCATACATACATCAATAAGACATGACATAGAAGACATACATGGCAAGAACAATAACATAGCATACATGTATCAACCACAACAACCTTGGCAAAATTGAATAACATGTAAACAATCTGCCAGGAAACATTTTATAGCAAAAGTAGAGCTCGATTGACTCAAGCTATGCTACTCCATAATTGCAAACAAGGACACGGATGGATAGAGCAAGACATGTTTAACAAAACATCCTTACTGAAGTATCTCAACATATGCGAAGATCTCTCGGTATCATCAAGTTAACATGGCATCAAAATATCAGCTAAACAGGGCTGAAAACAGCAACATCAGGACACCTACTTTGCATGCTTGTGCTAATCACCACATAGATCGCAAAAATACATGGCATACACCCCTGGAAAGATGGCATACACATGGCATACATGGCATACATGGCATACACATGTAGGACTCCAATTCATAGGGTGCACACATCAATCATGGCAAAAATATCAAAAGTGCAATTTCTGTTAACAAACAGAAACTAACATCACATAGCACACTTCCAACAGCATTTCGGGCATCAAGATGAGCTCAAATGAAAATGATGCACTGGAACGAAATGATCTACTCTTCGAGGCGAACATTTTGACATATTATACGCGCAAAATGGATCTACGGATGCGAAGATATAACAAGTTGAAAATGCACAATATAACATTAGATGCAAAATACTTAGAGAAATAAGAGGAGGGAGAAGAGGTCAACGGCGCGCCGCAGACCGAGGCCGGATCGGATCGGGCCGGCTGCGGCGGAGGGAGGAGCTTCACGGCGGGGTCGGCCGGCGAGGGGCGGCGGTCGGGCGGGTTGCCGGGCGGCGAAGCGGGTCGGCCGGGCGACGGGGCCGGGCCGGAGGCGGGGCCGGGCAAGTGAGGAAGGCGGCGACGGGAGGTCGGCCCGAAAGCGGCGGGTCGGTGGTGGCGCGGCGGCGGCGGCGGGCGTAGGCGCGGGCGGGCGGCGGCGCTGGAGGCGGAGGGCGGCGGCGGAGGCGCGCCTGAGCGCGGCGGCGGCGCGGACGGGCCGCGAGGTCGGGAGGGCCGGGCCAGGCTCATGGGTTCGCTGGCGGCGCCGGGCGCCGGCCACGTGGCGCCCCCGACATGCTGGGCGGCGCGCTGAGCGTCTGGCTGGCGGCGGACACGTCCCGAGCAAGGCACGCTTTTAGGGTTTCGGAAGAGGATGATCCGGATTTCGGGGAGGTGTTTAAATAGGCATAGAGGGAGCTAGGAGAGTCCAAATGAGGTGTAGTTTTCGCCACACGATCGTGATCGACGACGGAGAGCATGGAGGTGACTTAGATGGGTTATTGGGCTGTTTTGAAAGGGGTGTTGGGCTGCAACTTAAAAGAGGCCTCGCGAGAGTGCGGTTAACCGTTGGAGTACCAAACGAGCTCCAAATGACCCGAAACTTGACCGGTGGTCTCCGGGTGGTATACCAAGGCCACTAGACAAACCTCGGTCCATTTCGAGAAGGTTTAATACCCGCACACGGAAAAACGTAAAAGGGACCGCCGGGGGAGATAGGAGTGTCGGATTGCAAAACGGACAACGGGAAAAATGCTCGGACTCATGAGACGAACACGTATGCAAATGCGATGCACATGATGACATGATGTAAAATGCATGACATGGACAAAATGCAAAAGAAGAAAACCCAACCACGGAGGGAATATCATATCACAATGCCGAAAATGGCAAGAGTTGGAGTTACAAATATGGAAAGTTACATCCGGGTGTTACAACACTCCACCACTACAAGAGGATCTCGGCCCCGAGATCTAGGACTGAAAGAACTCCGGATATTCGAACGGAGGTGATCCTCAGCCCCAGGTAGCTTCTCGGTCGGAATGGTGTGACCACTTCACTTTCAGGAATTTGATTGACTTGTTGCAGTCTTGGCGCCGGTTTCTTCAAGAATAGCAACGGGTGCTCATGATAAGAGAGATCTTCTTGAAGGTCAATCTCTTCGAAGTTGATAGTGCGTTCAGGAGTCTTGAAGCACTTGCGAAGCTGTGACACGTGAAACAGATCGTGCACGTTTGCAAAGTTGGATGGAAGCTCAAGTTGATAGGCGAGATCGCCTCTTTTGCCAATTATCTTGAAAGGACCCACGTATCTAGGGGCAAGCTTCCCTTTGATACCGGGCGAGTGCCTTTCATTGGAGAGACGCGAGGTAGACATGGTCTCCGATTTCAAAAGCCACATCATGGTGCTTATCATCATAATAGCTCTTCCGGCGCGATTATGCGCGGCTTTGAGATTCTCACGAATGACTTGGCACATTTCTTACGCCTCTGTGATCAAGTCATTGCCAAGAAGTTGGCGTTCACCTGTCTCTGCACCAATTGAGAGGAGTACGGCACTTTCTCGCCATAGAGAATTTCGAATGGGGCCTTGCCCGAACTCGCTTGGAAGCTGTTGTTGTAGGAGAACTCGGCATATGGAAGACAATCCTCCCACTTCATACCGAAAGAAATGACACAAGCCCTGAGCATATCTTCAAGGATTTGATTAACTCGCCGACTTGGCCACTTGTTTGAGGGTGGAAAGTTGTGCTTTGAAACGAATGTTGGTGCCTATGGCCTTCGAAAAGAATCCCGTAACTTGGAGGTAAAGATGCTGCCACGGTGCGAAGAGATCAATTGTGGAATGCCGTGCAAGGAGACAATCACGGAGGTGTATAACTCGCCAACCGAGCTGCTGTGATAGATTCTTTGATAGGAAGAAAATGAGCCACTTTAGTAAGCTTGTCAATGACAACGAAGATAGCATCATTTCCACGCTTGGACTTAGGAAAGCCAGTCACGAAGTCCATTTCAATATGATCAAACTTCCATTCAGGAATAGCAAGAGGTTGAAGAAGACCAGCTGGTCTTTGGTGTTCTGCTTTCACTCTTCTGCAGACATCACACTCATTCACGAATTGAGCAATTTCTCGCTTCATTCGAGTCCACCAATATGACTGCTTGAGATCATGGTACATCTTCGTACTTCCAGGATGAATGGATAGAAGCGAATTGTGAGCCTCGTTCATAATGACTTTTCGTAGATCACCCTTATGAACCACAATCCGGTCCTCAAAGAAAAGAGTATCTTTGTCATCAACGTGGAAGCACTTGTACTTGGAAATTCCCTTGTCGATACCACGTTTCACCTTTTTCACCATGGTATCCAGAAGTTGAGCCTCACGAATCTGATCTTCCAAAGTAGGAGAGACTATGAGGTTGGCAAGAAAGCCTTGAGGAACAACTTGAAGATTCAGCTTGCGTATCGCTTCACAAAGATCCGGCTGAAAGGGCTTGAGGATTAGACTGTTGCAAAGAAGCCTTCCTGCTCAAAGCATCTGCAATGACATTGGCCTTGCCGGAGTATATTCAATACTTGGGTTGTACTCTTGAATCATTTCGACCCATCGAGTCTGCCTCGAGGTTGAGGTTGGGCTGAGTGAAAATGTACTTGAGACTCTTGTGATCGGTGAAAATGTCCACTTTCCTTCCCAACAAGAGATGTCTCCATGTAATCAATGCATGGACAACTGCCGCCAACTCAAGATCGTGAGTGGGGTAGTTCTTTCGTTGGGCTTCAACTGGCGAGAAGTATAAGCCACAACCCTCTTCTCTTGCATTAACACAGCACCGAGACCTTGAAGAGAAGCATCACGTAAAACTTGAATGGCTTGGATTCATCAGAGGAGTCAAGACAGAGCTGTGACGAGTTTCTCTTTGAGAGTATTGAAAGCAACGTCACATTCAGGGAGACCGGACATACTTCACATGCTTCTCGGAGGAGGTTGGAAAGAGGCTTTGCAATCTTGGAGAAGTTCTCAACGAATCTTCGCAATAGCTTGCAAGACCAAGAAAGTCATGGAGCTGCTTGACATTACGAGGAGGTTCCCAATTCACAATTGCGGACACCTTCTCGGGATTAACAGCGATGCCCTTGGCGGAGATGATATGACCAAGATAAAGCACTTCATCAAGCCAAAATTCACATTTGGAGAACTTCAGCATAGAATTGATACTCTACGAGCTTGTCTAGCACCAATCGCAAATGTTTGGCATGATCCTTCTTATTCTTGGAGAAGACCAAAATATCATCAAGATAGACCAAGACGAATTCATTGGTGTAGGGGTTGAATATGAAATTCATCATCCGAGAGAATGTTGGAGGAGCATTGACAAGGCCGAAAGACATGACAATATATTCATAAGAACCAAAGCTTGTTACGAATGCAGTCTTGGGAATATCTTGTTCACGAATGCGAATCTGATGATAACCCATACGAAGTTCAAGCTTTGATAACACTTTAGCACCTTTGAGTTGCTCGAATAGCTCATTGATGTTGGGAAGTGGATACTTGTTCTTGATTGTATTCTTATTCAATGGACGGTAATCGACGCACAGTCGGTCCGTGCCATCCTTCTTCTGGACAAAAAGAAATCCACAACCCCATGGAGATGAACTCGGTCTGATCAAACCCAGACGCTCTTGTTCATCGAGCTGTTTCTTCAATTCCTTCAGCTCATTAGGTCCAAGCTTGTATGGACGCTTGCAAACGGGTTCAGTGCAGGCTCAAGATCAATAACGAACTCAATCGGGCCGATGAGGAGGCATACCGGAAGCTCTTCCGAAAGACATCTTGGTACTCACAAACGATCGAATCGAGAGATGGCATTCAGTTCGCCCTTCTCATTGAGAGAAAACAACCGAATGGTTTCATCACGAGCGGCATAGATGATCACATCATTAGAAGAGTGAGTCAATTGAATTTCCGGCAGCACAATCAAGCTGAGCTTTGCTGAGAAAGCCAATCCATCCCGAGAATAAGATCAATATCCGAGTCACCAAGAACAATTGGTTTAGCCAGAAATCTATAATCGCCCATCTTGATACCGACATTCGGAACCATCATGCTAGAGCTCAAACGCTTAGCCGGAGAAATAACTTGCATAGCTTTAGGTAATTCCTCATCTCGAAATTGTGCTTTGATGCAAAAGGATATGACATGAAAGAATGCGATGCACCAGTATCAAATAAGACTTTTGCAGGAATATCATCAACTGGAAGATTACCCATTATCACATCAGAAGATTCCTCTGCTTGAGCTGCATTCATCATATTCATCTTTGCAGACTTGGGATTATGCTTGACCACTGCATTGCTGGAAGATTTCACAGGAGGAGGAGGCGGAAGACGCCTCTGGTTGAAGCATTTCTTCGCATAGTGACCTTTCGCCGACATTTGTTGCAAGTCACCTCGTAGAGCGGACGGTGGTAAGGAGCACTTGACCTTGGAGCTTGAGAATTAGACTTGTTCTGAAAGCCGTGGTTGGGTGGGTGGGAAGATCCACGGCCACCGAGTTCTTCTCACGATAAGGCCGATTTTAACGGAGGAGGAGGAAGGTAAAACTTCACTGCTTAGCTGCCACTTGAGAGGAAGAAGAAGACTGAACTGCATCCTGATTCTCTTCTTAGAAGCCTCACATTTGAGCTGGGCAGCTTCTTGCTTCAGTGCCATGTTGTAGAAATCATCATACTTAATCGGCTCAAAAGCACAAGAGCTAATTGCAGATCTTCTCTCAGACCACCTCTGAATTGAGAGATCATACTCTTCTCATCAGGCACGTCTTGCTTAGCAAAACGAGCAAGCTTCTGGAACTGGATATTGTATTGATAGACAGACATGTTGCCTTGCTTGAGATTGCGGAACTCCTCACGCTTGCTCTCAACAACACTATTCTAATGTGGTGAGCTCTGAAATCACGGCGGAACTCATCCTGTGTAATGACACGACCTCCTCTGGAATCTTTGTATTGCCGGTACCACTCAGCAGCTTGATCCTTGAGTTGAAACGAAGCAAACTTGACAAAGTCCTCGTGTCCGACATTGCTACAATCAAAATGCTTGCATATGTCCACAAGCCAATCGTCGTCTGTGGCCTCGGCTACGTAAACCGAAAGACTTCGGCCGATTAGCGAGGAACTGACCGAGAGTAGCAAAGTGTGGCTGATTGTTGCCTTGACCTTGATTGCCTTGATTGCCTTGATTGCCTTGCCTCGAAAGTACGTTCTTGCAAGAGCTGCAAAATCATCTGAGCATTGGCATTGGTGGCTGCCATTATAGCTTGCCAGGCCTCTAGAGGCGGAGGTGGAGGTGGAGGTGGAGGGTTCGACTGATCCCCATCATTACGATCCGGATTCAGACGCGTTGGCAGAGCCATCCTGAAGAGGGTGACATCCGTTAGTCCTTTGATAGACAAATTGATAAGTAGAATCAATGGATAGAAATTGCAACATATAGTCTTCACAATAAACATTCGAACAAGAATGAACGAATGAATTCCAAAGTTAATCATCACACGTCCATTAAGGTGAGAAGCCACTTAGATAAAGGATATGGAAACAACAACTGTCTTAGAAACAAATCGAATATCATAACTGAAAACAAAAGGTTGGCTTCTAGAATGAGCCGGAACAAACACATGATGTAGATTTACGCCCAAAGTGTTCGTGGTGGGGCCCACACGGACCTGACGATATAGCGGCAAATCACGAATGACTAACAAGACGTCCCCGAATCAGCATAGCCAAGGATTCTTTAAGACGCCTCGCGACCAATCAGAATCGACCGTGAATGGGCGGACCACTAGACGTTGGACCCCAATCTCAAATCATACATCCGTCGGAAAGATATCCCGTAAGCTACTAGAATTCCCACCTAAAAACTCCCGAAACTTTCTGGTTATGCAATCTGGTGTTGGGGATACAGGACACAAAATATATCACCCAAACTAACAATACCTAGATCCAGCTGTATCCATCCGTCAACACATAACCAAGAAATCCTCGGAAATCGTGTACCTCGACCTTCGAAAAACATCCGTTATACAAGTCATGGCAATACTCCTGCACTCGCCTCAGTACTGGGCTATCAGGGTTATCTCACCAACAACTGCACAAAAGAGATTTCGATGTCGGCAAAACTCAGGTATTCCAGAACTGCAACGATAAAATTGTGACGACAACACCTCGGAGCTCAACTCCCCGGGACACTGCCACAACCCCTAAATGTCAGGAGGCACCAAGAACAATGTTCTCGTCACAAAACGATCGGAACGATTCCAAGATACCCACGTGATCCTAAAAAAAAATTTAGTGAAATTTGAGGAGAGAAGAGTCAAAACACTACGTCAGGATACCTCACAGAGCGACGAAGGGACTGGGAAGTAAAAAGAATCCTACTCTCCGATATATATAATCCTAAGACTCAAAACATTTTCCATTCTAGACTCAACAACGTCAGCAAACAATCAAGTAGGGGGGCTCCTAAGTCGGCGAAGGCTCGATTACCAACTTGTAACGCCCCGATGCGGCTATATCTCCCACGTGTCGAGGCACGACTTAGAGGCATAACCGCATTGAAAGCAATGTCGCAAGTGAGGTAATCTTCACACAACCCATGTAATAAATAAGGGAAAGAGATACATAGTTGGCTTGCAAATGCCACTTCACACAAAGACATAAATAAACATCCATCATTCCGAGTACACTCAAGGTCCGACTACGGAACCAAAATAAAAGAAGATACCCCAAATGCTACACAGATCCCCGATCGTCCCAACCGGGCACCACCATCGATCATCCCGAAAAGACACATAGTAACGACCACGTTCCTCGTCGAACTCCCACTTGAGCTCGGTTGAGTCACCTGCACTGGCATCGTCGGCACCTGCAACTGTTTTGGAAGTATCTGTGAGTCACGGGGACTCAGCAATCTCACACCCGCGAGATCAAGACTATTTAAGCTTATAGGAAGGACAGAGTCGTAAGGTGGAGCTGCAGCAAGTTTACTAGCATATATGGTGGCTACTTCAAGAAAAGAGAGCGAGAAGAGAAGCAAAGCGCGGACGTGAAGCTAGTAGCGATCAAGAAGTGATCTGGACTACTTACGTCGACATAACTCCAACACCGTGTTCACTTCCCGGACTCACGAGAAGAGACCATCACGTTACACACGCGTTGATGTGTATTTTACTTGAGGTCAACTTCGGGTTTTCTACAACCGGACATTAACAAATTCCCATCTGCCTCATAACCACGGGCACGGCTTTCGAAAGATATTACCCTGCAGGGGTGTCCCAACTTAGCCCATTATAAGCTCTCACGGTCAACGAAGGATATTCCTTCTACCGGGAAGACCCGATCAATCTCGGAATCCCGGACTACAAGACATTTCGACAAAGAATAAAACAAGACCAGCAAAGCCGCCCGATTGTGCCGACAAATCCCGATAGGAGCTGCACATATCTCGCTCTCGTGGCACATCCGGATGAGACTAGCTACGAGTAAAACCAAGCCTCGAGTTTCCCGTGGTGGCCCAGTAGTTTCGATTCGGGCCAGCACTCGAAGGAGCACTGGTCCGGGGTCAAAATAAAGATGACCCTCGGGCTCGCGAAAACCCGGGGGAAAAAGGCTTAGGTGGCAACTGGTAAGACCAAAGTTGGGCCTTGCTGGACGAGTCTTATTCAAAGCGAACTGTCAAGGGGTCCCATAAATCACCCAACCGTAAGGAACGCAAAATCAAGGAACATAACACCGGTATGACGGAAACTAGGGTGGCAAGAGTGGAACAAAACACTGTGCATAAGGCCGAGCCTTCCACCCTTTACCAAGTATATAGATGTATTAATTATAGCATATATATATTGTGATATCCCCAACAAGTAAACATGTTCCAACAAGGAACAACATCTCCATGTTCCAACAAGGAACAAACTTCATCTTCACCGCAACTAGCAACGCTTATAAGAGGGCTGAGCAAAGCGGTAACATAGCCAATCAACGGTTTGCTAGGAAAGGATGGTTAGGGGCTGACATGGCAATATGGGTGGCATGATATAGCAAGTGGTAGGCATGGCAGCATAGGCATAGCAAAAGAGCGAGCATCTAGCATAGCAAAGATAGAAGTGATTTCGAGGGTATGGTCATCTTGCATGCAATGTTCTCAGAGTTGTCGAAAGCTAGAACCACGTAATCGATCTCAACAGGTTCCTCGTTCACGCACTCGCCTCCGGCTCTACCCAAAGCAACAACACAAACAAAGGAACCACAATAAATCACGGTGCAATGCACAATCAACATGATGCAAAACATGACATGATATGCATGATGGGATATGCAATGCTTATGTGCGCTCGGAAGGAAAATGATGAACCAGGCATCAACTTGGCAAACCAAGCATGCCACTGGAAAGATGAGATGATTTCGTTGAAATCTATATAAAGATCTCCGGAATCGGATGCACGGTTTAGAAATGGCAAGCAAAACAAGAATGGCACAAATCTGCCATTAACAGCATGATGCCACTTAGCAAGCAACAAATAATTAAGCTACTGCACCCAAACGTATCAACAAAGTACATGGCAGTGATCTACACAAGATGCTTGACAAAAGATGAGCACTGAGCTTCGCTAAAACACATCATAACAGGTTCAAACAAGCATGGCAAAAGTGCACAAAATATCAGGCTGGACATGGCAAAAACAGCATCAGGTTGCAATGTTCAGAGCAGCAAAACTACATGCTACAGGAACTTAAAATAGCAAAACAAGGCATGTCATGAATCTACTCAAAGCATAGCACAAAAAGCCCTTACTGACCAGAAGCCAAAAAGGACTCGAAAATATAGTAACACCCATGTCAATATTGAAAGTTTCGTTAACAGATTCAGCAACATGGCATGTCAAAAACTGATAACAAGTAGGCATGTTTAAGAGCTCGATGCACTCACTACAGAGCCTTATATGATAAACTAAGCATACATACATCAAGAAGACTTGGCATAGAAGACATACATGGCAAGAACAATAACATAGCATACATGTATCAACCACAACAACCTTGGCAAAATTGAATAACATGTAAACAATCTGCCAGGAAACATTTTATAGCAAAAGTAGAGCTCGACTGACTCAAGCTATGCTACTCCATAATTGCAAACAAGGACATGGATGGATAGAGCAAGACATGTTTAACAAAACATCCTTACTGAAGTATCTCAAAATATGCGTAGATCTCTCGGTATCATCAAGTTAACATGGCATCAAAATATCAGCTAAACAGGGCTGAAAACAGCAACATCAGGACACCTACTTTGCATGTTTGTGCTAATCACCACATAGATCACAAAAATACATGGCATACACCCCTGGAAAGATGGCATGGCATATTACAAAACACATGTAGGACTCCAATTCATAGGGTGCACACATCAATCATGGCAAAAATAACAAAAGTGCAAGTTCTGTTAACAAACAGAAACTAACATCACATAGCACACTTCCAACAGCATTTCGGGCATCAAGATGAGCTCAAATGAAAATGATGCAATGGAATGAATTGATCTACTCTTCGAGACGAACATTTAGACATATTATACGCGCAAAATGGATCTACGGATGCGAAGATATAACAAGTTGAAAATGCACAATATAACATTAGATGCAAAATACTTAGAGAAATAAGAGGAGGGAGAAGAGGTCAACGGCGGCGCGCGGACCGAGGCCGGATCGGATCGGGCCGGCTGCGGCGGAGGGAGGAGCTCGCTGGCGGGTCGGCCCGAGGGGCGGCGGTCGGGCGGGTTGCCGGGCGGCGAAGGGGTCGGCCGGGCGACGGGCCGGCCGGAGGGCGGCGGGGCCGGCAAGGCGGAGGAAGGCGGCGACGGAGGCCGGGCCCGAAGCGGCGGGCCGGTGGTGGCGCTGGCAAGGCCAAGGGCGGCGTAGGCGGCGCTGGGCGGCGGCGCTGGAGGCGGAGGGCGGCGGCGAGGCGCGCCAGCGAAGCGGCGGCGCGACGGGCCATGGGGCCGGGAGGGCTGGCTGCCAGGTCATGGGCGGCGCGGCGTGGCGCCCGGGACATGCTGGGCGGCGGCGCTGAGCGTCTGCTGGCGGCGGACACGTCCGGCGCGCGCGTGGACGTTTTTAGGGTTTCGGGGACGAGGATGATCCGGATTTCGGGGGAGGTGTTTAAATAGGCATAGAGGGAGCTAGGAGAGTCCAAATGAGGTGTAGTTTTACCACACGATCGTGATCGTACGACGGAGAGCATGGAGGTGACTTAGATGGGTTATTGGGCTGTTTTGAAAGGGGTGTTGGGCTGCAACTTAAAAGAGGCCTTGCGGGAGTGCGGTTAACCGTTGGAGTATCAAACGAGCTCCAAATGACCCGAAACTTGACCGGTGGTCTCCGGGTGGTATACCAAGGCCACTAGACAAACCTCGGTCCATTTCGAGAAGGTTTAATACCCGCACACGGAAAAACGTAAAAGGGACCGCCGGGGAGATAGGAGTGTCGGATTGCAAAACGGACAACGGAAAAATGCTCGGAATCATGAGACGAACACGTATGCAAATGTGATGCACATGATGACATGATATAAAATGCATGACATGGACAAAATGCAAAAAGAAGAAAACCCAACCACGGAGGGAATATCATATCACAATGCCGAAAATGGCAAGAGTTGGAGTTACAAATATGGAAAGTTACATCCGGGGTGTTACAATAGGATGCACACATCAAATGCAACAAAAATGACAAATCATCAAGTTATAACAGTTCCAGCAGATTAACATCATATAGCACTTATACAACGAAAATTAGGGACTGAAGATGAACTCAAATGAACATGGTGCAATGGAATGGATTGTATAGAATCTCACAGCGAACATTTTGACATATTACAAGCACGAAACAGAGCTAGGAGAGTCCAAATGGAGCGGTTTTCGCCCACACGATCGTGATCGAACGATCGAGAGCATGGAGGGGAGTTTGCTGGGTTTTGGGCCACTTTGGAGGGGTGTTGGGCTGCAAGACAAAAGGGGGCTTTTACGGTTACGCGGTTAACCGTTGGAGTATCAAATGGACTTCAAATGGCACGAAACTTGACAGGCGGTCTAACGGTGGTATACCAAGGCCGCTTGGCAAACCTCGGGATATTCCGAGAAAGTTTAACACCCGCTCACAACAGGAGACAAAAAGGGGGACGCCGGAGGACATAGGAGTGCCGGATTGCAAAACGGACAACGGGGAAAATGCTCGGATGCATGAAACGAACACGTATGCAAAATGAAACGTACATGATGACATGGCAATATGCAACACGCAAGCAAATGACATGGCAACTACGGCGAATAACTGGCAGACACCTGGCTCATCGGATCCGGGGCGTTACATGTCATTACTCCTGTCATTTTTGCAACCAAATCCTTTCTATAAGGTATTTCTTTAATAAGGTATTACTTACCTTCCCTGTCCTCGAGCTGCTTTTGGCAAGGCCGAGCTCGTTCTCGGATCGCTCGAGGCTCTGCTTCAATGCATTAACCTCTGCAGTCAGTGCGGCAGAGGTCAGCAGCGCAGCCTGCATTCCCATATTTACATACTTATGTTAGACTCCTGTGTATATCTTTTTAGATCCTTAGTCCGGCTTTTCTTTCCGAACACCGAACTAAGCATCAGGGGCTACTGTCTATGCGGTAATATTTTTACATATTCTAAACTTACCTCAAAGCGTGTTAGAAGGCTGGTATAGGCTTCAGTCAGCCCGCTCTTGGCAGACTGAACTTTTTGGATCACCACACTCATAACAGTGTGGTGCTCCTCGTCGATGGAGGCGCCTTTAAGCGCCTCCAGCAAGCTATCTGGTGCCTCCGGATGGACGGAGGTCACCGGCGTCGTAGTCTTACCCTTCTTATGAAGGGTCATTGCCGGACTTGAACCACTGAAGGTTCCGTGACGGAGTCCGCAAGACAGGCCAGACTTAGAGCCCTCTGGGGTCTCGCCCCCTTCGCGCCCGGAGTCCGGGAGGTTGCCTTCCGGCGCCTCCAGGACCACCTCCTCCTGGCTAGGCCCCTTTTGGGACTCCACCGTCGGCGACACGGGGAGAGGAGGCGGTCGGAAGTGAAGTGCTATTCACGTCCGACAAGCCCAGGGAGCTGCTCGACGAAGCGGCAAGCTCGTCCTTGGGCGGGCTACATGGTCATATTCGGCGTTAGAAGACACTATGCGGCAAATAAAAAGTCATGAACTATTCCGGAGTCCGGACACTTAGGATCTCGCCAGGGGCTTGGCCCTTGGTGGCCACTCCTCCTCGACGTTGTCGGCGTTGGTGGAGAAGTCCGAAGGAAGGGTCCTTCCTTTCTTGGACCCTCCGGCCTCCCCACTCGGGGCGGCCTTCCTTTTCTTCTCTCCCCCTGCTGGGGGAGAGGCTTCTTTTTCCTCCTCCTCGTCCTCAGAGGAGGATTCCGCCTCGGATTCGTCGGACGATGAGTCCGACAACACCTGGCATCGGGCACTCCTTCGAGTCCCCGTGGCCTTCTTTTTGGCCTTCTTCTCCGGCACCACGTGAGGTGCCGGAGCCAGCAGCCCCGTTAATTGGGGGTCCGCTGGATCTTCTGGCAAGGGGGCCGGACAGTTAATCTTTCCGGACGTCTTCAGCCAGTCCTGTCAAAGGTTAGGGAGTTTTAGATCCCGCATAGAGTCAAACTATGAAAAAAAGAGCCCCATAAAGGGTAAAATAACTTACCTCACTGGCTTGACGCTGCGAGTTGAATCCGCGATCTTCTGTAGCGGATTGGGAGCCTCGGCGCCCTTGAACAGCACCTTCCAGGCGTCTTCGTACGTAGTGTCGAAGAGCCTTTTCAGAGTTGGGTGCTGTGCCGGATCGAACTCCCACAATTTGAAGGCCCGTTGTTGGCATGGGAGAATCCGGCGGATGAGCATCACCTGGATTACATTGACAAGCCTGAGATTCTTGTCCACCAGGTTTCGGACGCAGGTTTGGAGTCCGGACAGCTCGTCCGAATCCCCCCATGTCACCCTTCCATGATGTGAGCCGTGTGGGGAAGCCAGATCGGAATTCGGGGGCCGCCGCCCATTGAGAGTCACGCGGCTCGGTGATGTAGAACCACCCCGATTGCCAACCCTTTATGGTCTCCACAAAAGAGCCCTCGAGCCATAGGACTTTGGCCATCTTGCCAACCATGGCGCCTCCGCACTCCGCTTGGCGGCTGCCCACTACCTTCGGCTTGACATTGAAGATCTTCAGCCATAAGTCAAGTGGGGCTGGATGCGAAGGAAGGCCTCGCACACGACGATAAACGCCGAGATGTTGAGGATGAAGTTCGGGGCCAGATCGTGGAAATCCAGGCCGTAGTAGAACATGAGCCCCCGGAGAAATGGGTGGAGTGGAAAACCTAGTCCGCGGAGGAAGTGGGTGAGGAACACCACCCTCTCATGGGGCCTGGGGGTGGGAATGAGCTGCCCCTCGTCGGGGAGCCGGTGCACGATGTCGCTGGACAAGTATCCGGCCTTCCGCAGCTTTTTGATGTGCCCCTCCGTGATGGAGGAGGCCATCCACTTGCCTCCCGCTCCGGACATAGTTGGAGAAGGTTGAGGTGGGATGTGCAGACTTGGGCGCTGGAGCTCGAGTGCGCGGAAATGGATGAGCAAAGGAGGAAGAAGGCGTAGGTGAAAAGGTGGATCCTTATCCCCTTATATGGACGGACGAAGCTACACGTCCCCCGCCAGCCTGGTAAAATTCGCTTATCCCCCAAGCGCCATAATCAATGGCGAGTTGGGTTACCGACGTCCGTATTGATGGGAATCCCGGAATAAGGGGGCATGATCTCCGCTTCGATAAGACGTGCCAAGGAAACCGCCTCGCTAAATGCGCTGAGGTGGAACAGTAAAAACGATTCGAATAAAGGCTTGGCTGTGGTGTGATGTCACGCCGCGGGATGCGTCAGTAGATCTGTGCAAAAGTTATTCTCTCTACGGTAGTATGTGGAACTTGTTTTGCAGAGCCGGACACTATCCTTGTGTTCAATATCTTCTATGAAGTATTCGGAGGAGGAACCCGCCTTGCAATGCCGAAGACAATATGCGCGCCGGACTCATCTTCATTGAAGCCTTGTTGAGGGGCTACTGAGGGAGTCCTAGATTAGGGGGTGTCCGGATAGCCGAACTATCACTGTTGGACGGACTCCTGGACTATGAAGATACAAGATTGAAGACTTCGTCCCGTGTCCGGATGGGACTTTCCTTGGCGTGGAAGGCAAGCTTGGCGATACAGATATGGAGATCTCCTACCATTGTAACTGACTCTGTGTAACCCTAACCCTATCCGGTGTCTATATAAACCGGAGGGTTCTAGTCCGTAGGACGAACAACAATCGTACCATAGACTAGCTTCTAGGGTTTAGCCTCTCTGATCTCGTGGTAGATCCACTCTTGTACTACCCATATCATCAATATTAATCAAGCAGGAGTAGGGTATTACCTCCATCGAGAGGGCCCGAACCTGGGTAAAAACATCGTGTCCCTTGTCTCCTGTTACCATCCGCATAGACGCACAGTTCGGGACCCCCTACCCGAGATCCGCCGGTTTTGACACCGACACCTGCCACTATTATACTACAAAACTGCTACTATTACTTTTGCTACTGTTACCGTTACTTCCATACTACTTTGCTACTAAATACTTTGCTGCAGATATTAAGTTATCCAGGTGTGGTTGAATTGACAACTCAACTGCTAATACTTGAGAATATTATTTGGCTCCCCTTGTGTCGAATCAATAAATTTGGGTTGAATACTCTACCCTCGAAAACTGTTGTGATCCCCTATACTTGTGGGTTATCAGGACTATTTTCCAAGGCCATATCGGGGAGCATAGCTCTATTCTTTGAGTCACTTGGGATTTATATCTGCTGATCACTATGAGGAACTTGAAAGACGAAAGAACTAAGATTTTTCCCTCAACTACGAGGGGAGGTAAGGAACTGCCATCTAGCTCTGCACTTGATTCTCCCTTTGTTTTGAGTAAACTAGCGACACCTAAACCTGCTTCTGCTATTAATTCTGATATGTCGCATGTTATTGATGATGCCACTTCTACTATGCGTGATACTTATGATGAAACTACTTGTATGCTTGATAATACTGTGCCATTAGGTGAATTTCTTGATGAACAACTTGCTAGGGCTAGAGAAATGAAATTACTGAAACCGATAATATTGATGAAAGTGATGTTGAAGATTCTCCCCCTAGATATGAATTTCTTGTTGTGCGTGAGGGTTATGTTATGGATGAAGAAACTACTAGAGATTTTCTTGCTTGCAATGATAGATCTAATCTTAAGAAATTATTAGCTAAGCTGGAAGAAAAGTCTCTGAATGCTAGAATGAAATATGACCCTACTTTTGCTACTTCACCTATTTGTGTTACTGATAAGGATTATGATTTCTCTGTCGATCCTGAGATAATTACTTTGGTTGAATCTGATCCTTTTTATGGTTATGAATCTGAAATTGTTGTGGCACAACTTACTAAGTTAAATGATATAGCCACCCTATTCACTAATGATGAGAAAACTCGTTACTACTATATCCTTAAATTATTTCCGTTCTCATTAAAGGGTGATGCTAAAACATGGTTTAATTCTCTTGATCCTGGTTGTGTGCGTAGTCCCCAGGATATGATTTATTACTTCTATGCTAAATATTTCCCCGCTTGTAAGAAACAAGCTGCTTTAAGGGAAATATATAATTTTGTGCAAATTTAAGAAGAGAGTTGTCGGCGTTCTGGGAACGGGGGTACCCAGCCTTGCCTGCCTGCGGCCTACGGCGTGGCTCAAGAGGTGGCCCAGCACGGCCCATCTTCATCAGCACGAGCTCAAGACCCTCGCGAGGGGCCAAGCCTCATGGGTGGACGATAGGAAGCTTCCTCGAGCACGGCCTCGCCGGGCCGCTCGTGAGGAGGCGGACAGATCAAGGCGGGGTACCTCACGAGGTGCCCATGACGCAAGCCATGACGACCAAGGGCGCCAGGCGGGCGCCAGCCCGCACAGTATCCTCATTTCCTCTTTGGTGCAAAGGGGGCAAGCGCAGGCAAGAGCATCGAGCAAAGGCATCCGTTTCGGTGCAACAAGACCAAGACCTTCGTAACGGCAGGAAGGAAGTCATCGTGGAGCCCAAGCCGGCGTCACCACCAGAGCCTTTGACAGGCGAGGACCAAGTTTAGTCAGGATAAGTGTACTAGATGTTCCCCTTCAAAATGGCCAATTGTTGGCGCCCTTCCCGCTCAATATTTGGGAAGAGGCCCAGGGCCTTTGCCTATAAATAGTACTAGCCACCCACAGGGTAGATATATATCGGAGACATCTTAGAGAGATCCAGACATCTCGCCTCATCTTAGCTTGATCCACTCCGATTAAGAGCCTAGCCACAAGAACACCTCACCCTCGCGAGGCTGTTCTTCCTTGTATTGTTCATCATCAGCCCAAGAGGCAATCCACCACACCACACACTGAAGTAGGGTGTTACACCACAATGGTGGCCCGAACCAGTATAAACTTTGTGTTTCTTGTGTTCTTCCTTTGGTAGTTTAGATCCTAGCGAGGCGACGAGGTGCAGGAAGGTAGGGGCGAGATCTCCGCACGCACCCCAGAGTTTGAACCTAGAGGGTCTGCCGGAACCCGAAATTCGACATTTGGCGCGCCAGGTAGGGGTGCGCCGGAATTCATCTTCCGCAGCCCTGTTCTTCGCCGACCATCGCATCCATGTCTGACGCTCGTCGGGCCCGCACCAAGCACCGAGCTGCTCTCGCTACCCGCGTCGCCGAGACGGCCCCCGTCGGCGGCCTCCCCCGCCGTTCCCTGTCGCCTGCCATCAACGCCACCACCGGCCCGGCGGGGAACGAGCAGCAAGCATCGTCCCAGCATCCGTCCATGAGGCGAGATGGCCGTACTGCTACTCCTTCACTCGCCCTAGCTGGTTCTTCGTATCGCGCGCTCCGCGCGCCCATTGAGGCTCGAGCTGCGCTCATCGCGGCAAACGAGCTCCTGCGCTACCCCCCTGTCGATGACGTCTACGAAGAGTGGCTCGACCGCGTCGCCGAGCTCGTCCGCGCCGTAGGGGGCTCTCATGACGTCCTTCTCGCTGCACTGCGCCCGCCTGCGCGGCGATGAAGCTCGAGGCGCCTCGGCCGCCTTCCCCTCAAGAAGGCGCCCTAGCCCCAAGGCGCGTGGCCCCTGGGCAGAACCCACTCCGTCCGGCGCCAGCACAACAAGAGCAGAGCTGTCAAGAGGTCCCTCGCCCCCAAGAAGCTGCCCGAGTGCTCCCTGCACCGGCTCGTCATGACCACGCTCCTGCTCCAGCACGCCAAGACCCCGCGCTGCTCCCAGCGGCAGCGCATGGGGACCCGCAAGACCAGGCTCTTCGTCACCAAAGGCCTCTCGTGGCCACAGCAGGCTGCCGCGCCTTCACCACCGAGCTGCGCAGCGTCGCGTGGCCCGACAAGGTCAAGCCAGACCTGCCTCCTCGCTACGACGGCACGGCCGACCCT
Organism: Aegilops bicornis; assembly: GCA_021605145.1. Classification (NCBI taxonomy): domain Eukaryota; kingdom Viridiplantae; phylum Streptophyta; class Magnoliopsida; order Poales; family Poaceae; genus Aegilops; species Aegilops bicornis. The sequence continues at coordinate 766,407,759 of CM038670.1, read as the reverse complement.
GCGGAGTTCCTCTAGCTCTACGAGCTGGGCATCGAAGCCGCCAACGGGGACGACAAGGTCATGGTGAACTGGTTTCCCATGGCACTCAAGGACGGAGCCCGCACTTTGGCTCTGAACACAGCTCTGCACGATCTCCTCACAGGACAAGGTACTCGCGACCGCCTCCTGTCGTGAGCGACATGTGCCGCATCAAGCGATAACTGGGAAACCCTGCAGAAGTACATCCAGCGCTTCAACAACGCACGCCTCAAGATTCCCAAGGTGACCGAGGAGGCCATCATCTCAGCCTTCTCCGACGGTGTGCGTGACGTCAAGATGAGGGAGGAGCTGGCTATGCATGAAGATCTGTGCACCTCCTTGGAGTTGTTCAACTTGGCGACCAAGTGCACCAGGGCTGAGGAAGGACGCCTTTCCCTCCTCGAGCTGCCAGCTGCAGAATCAGAAGAGAAGAAGCCCAAGGCCAAGGACGTGAAGCGCAAGGGGGCTGCCGTGCTCGCGGCAGAACCAGACACCAAGCGAGGCCGAGATCAACCCGAGTCTTCCAAGGGCAGCCGGTACTGTGTGTACCACGACCTCCACACCCACAATACCAACGAATGTCAAGAGCTCCGAGCCATGTGAGAAGGGAGGATCGGTCAACGCCCCGACCGCAACAATCGAGGCTACGGCCGAGGAGGAGGAAGAAACGCAGGACGCTGGGAAGACCGTGGCCCTCGCCAAGGGTCGCGTGACCGACCTCGTGAGGATCGCTGGCAGGATCAGCCTTCGCGAGGGAGGCTGGAGGGATCAGCCTCGCGAGGATCGCCCGCAAGGAAACGCATGCCTTCCTCCTCTGCCGCTGCAACCAAGGAGAAACGAGGACCATCATGAGGACGAGGGGGCTGGGGGCTTCCTGGAGCCGCGCGCGATTGCTTGCATCATGGGCGGAGCTCAAGCCCCAGCCTCTCAACGCGTCTTCAAGCAGTTCGCCCGCGAAGTGAATGCAGTCCTCCCCAAGCTCGAGGCCACGCGCCCTCTCAGGTGGTCAGCATGCGTCATCACATTCAGCTGAGCAGATCAGCTCAAGTCTTGTGACCACGGTGAGTCCTCCCGATGCTTTGTTCCCCAATCATCAGCAACGTGCAAGTCACCAGGACCCTCATCGACGGCGGAGCAGGGCTCAATGTCCTATCCGTAGAGACATTCAACAATCTCCAAGTGCCTTACAATTAGCTTCAGCCAACCAAGCCTTTCTCCGGAGTCACCGATGGCTCCACAGTCCCGATTGGGCAGGTCCGCCTCCCTGTCACCTTCGGGGCGCGCGACAACTACCGCACCGAGCTCATCGACTTTGATGTCGCCCACATTCGCCTGCCATACAATGCCATCCTCGGGTACCCAGCTCTGGCCAAGTTTATGGCCGTGACTCATCATAGCTACAACATCCTCAAGATGTCAGGAAGCGGCGGAGACATGACGGTGCCTTGTGAAGAAAGAGACGCAGTGTGCTCCCTGGAGCGAGCTTTTCAAGCCGCATCACTTGAAGACCCAGATCGCAGGAGCGTGAGGCTCCCGAGACCGCTCCCAAGAAGAAGAAGACATTGCCAGGCCCGACCCCTAAGGAGGCAGGCCCCTCAGGGTACGCGCCTGTTCAGGGGGCACCTCCTTCTGTCGCATAGGAAGGCGCGCCCGGCGCCCTCCTCAAGCAATGCTCGGGGGCTCTCTCCTGGAGGGCCACCGAGCTTGCTAAGGTCACGAGGGAGGCGCTTGGGCACCACTTGGAGGCGTGTTTCAAAGCACGTTTCCCTCAGGGAGGAGTGAGGCAAGGAGGGCCAAACCCTCAGGAGTTCGTCAGCCAGATCATTCAGGAGCTGCAGGAGTCAAGAGTCATGAGTGGCAGCCGCCGCTTACCCGTCGTAGCTCCCCATCCAGGCGAGGATGGTGGGCTGCGCGTCTGCATCGACATACCAGGGCTCAACCGAGCCGCCTCTCAGGAGCGCTTCTGGCCCTCACGTGCGGGGCGCTGTGAAGGTCCACCCCACAGCTCCGTTCGCATGCCCTACGGCGTGCCGAACGCGGCCGCCACGCACCAGCGCCTCATGAGGAGCATCTTGGAGGCTCAAGAGGCCAGGCGTTCCGCAGTCCTGGCGGAGATGGAAATGGTCCGCGAGGAGCCACCAGCGCCTACGGAGCCTCCCGAGGCTCCTGGGCCTGGGGGCTCGTGAAGATCGGCTTCCGCAGCCCACGTCGTCCGCTACTTCAGCATCCCTTCGTCTTCAACGTTATCAGGTGACATCCTTCAAGTTTCATTTCCAGCTGGGAGCGCCACCCAGGGCTGCATTATTCCCAGGTTGCGTGGGTCCGTCCCTGCGGCGTGTATCCCCTTTACTTCATGTTCCTAGCTTACTTTGTTGGGGGCGCCCCTCGGGCTGCATCATCCACAAGTCGCTCGGGCCAGACCCAGCGACGTCTGCCTTCCCTGCACCTATCTTAATGAACTTGCTCCTTCATGATTAACGTGCTTGACCTAGTTGCCCGCTCAACTGACACCAACTGATGAAGCTGCTCCCCAACGGCACGACGCTTGCGCATGGGTCCGTCCCTGCAACACCGACAAACCCGAATGGCTGAGCTCTGGTCGTGGCAGCCCCGCACAGCGTTACCTCGTCAGGCCTTCAGTGCCTCGTCACCCCTCCAAAGCAACCAACGGCTGACCATGGCTTGTCATAGCGGACTCTTGTTCTTCTTGTGGTGAGCCTACAAGATTCCTTCAAGAAGCAGCGCCAGGCGAGGCCCTCATGGCGTCTTCTTCACTCTCGTCCGCGTGAACCGCTTGCACGTTAAAGGGGGGTACCTGAGCATCGTGACTCATGGGCTCCTATTGGCTCTCCAGCCCTCACCCTCTGGCCTTGTCCACGGCATCGCGACCTAGCATACCAGCGACGGCTGAGACCCGCTCGAGGGCCAGGACCCGAGGACGTAGAGCAGAAAGGGGAGCAAAGGCGAGAGGGAAGAGGCACGCGGGGACCTCGCCAGGCAACCCCTCGCCTGCCGATGCGCGGACCTAACGTCACACCAGGAAGCAACTCCTGACTCCCAAGATAAGTCACCCTCCAGAAACACTGGCTGCCGCAGCACCGACCTCGCACCCAATGCAATCCCGTGTTAGCAACGTCGCGCTCCTTTCTCACCGAATGATGGCTGCTTGAGCGCTAAAGGGGACCTCCTGAGCATCGCGACTCAGGGGCTCTTACTGGACCCCGGGCCGCTCACCTCCTGGCTTTGACCACGGCATCGCGACCAGGCATACCAGCGACGGCTGAAGCCTGCCTTGGGACCGGGACCTGTCGACGCAGAGCACCAAGCCCTCGAGAGGGTCGAAAGGAAGAACTAAGCTAAGACAGAATGAGCATCTCGCACTACTTCATGGCAAGGATTATATTAACAAACAGAACCACAGACACCTTAGAAGTCCCCACGGGGCGCGCTTTTCGATTCCTCACAGGAAACAGAGGGAACAGATCCTAAAGAACACTAACTACATGCGCCTCCACGAGAGATGCCATCATCAACAGTGGGCCGTCAGGCACCGGCGCCAACCTCATCAAGATCAGAGGCGGCGGCGGCCAGACGAGCCCGCCCTGCTCCGAGAGCGGCACAGGCTCGGGGGCTCGTAGCTGTCGTCGCTCGTCTCCGGAGTCGCGAGAAGCTCGGCGGAGTCGCTGGATTCCCCACCGCCTCCGCCGCCCGAGGAGCTGCTGAGGGAGCGATCGGCGAGCCTGGTCCTTGCTGCGGCAGGGCCCCGACCGCCTCTCTCAGAGCAGCACTCCAGCCGGCGTCCTTCCGTGTCGAAGACCTTAGAGAGCATCATGGAAGCGCCATCGTACTCCAGGTGGATCGCGTGGGCGCCCCTCGTCCTGCAGACCCGGGCGATCTCGCCCCAGCCTCGAGTCATGAAGACCTTGCCCGGAGCGACGACCGCGACCTCCGCTTCGGTCGCGAGAGTGTCGCAGCCGGCGTACTGCAACCAGAGCTCCAAGTATCCCCCCTGCGGCATCACGAAGGCGAAGGAGGGAGGAAGGCGGATTCAAGACTGAGGAGGCATGGCGGCGTGGAGCACAAACTCTCGGGAGGAGCCCTCAGCATGAACTCCAGGAGGGACAACGCGCACCGCTGTGACCCGCCGACGCCGACGGCGGCGTCGTCCATGGCGTTCGACGTCAACTTCTTCAGGGCCCTCAAAGTGGGCGTACAAGGGCAGCGGGAACCCTGGCGGCGGCCGCTCGCACCAAGGCCTCGACACCTCCTGTCGGGCGCCCTCATCTCGATGACATAGGGCTAGCCGCTTCTTCGGCGGAAGCGGGTCGGGACCCTCTCGGGGAGGCTTTCCCTTCTCTTCCGCGGAGAACCGGCGGATCGGAGCCATTACCGCAAAGTGGAGCAAGGAAGGAGAATAAGGAGAAGCAAGAAGAGATGGACTAGAAGGGCACGCACCGTTCCGTACTTATAGCCGGGGAAGGCCAACCATCGACCTTCACGATCACAGGTAATCATGACCCGCTTTGCATGCAGGGACTTGTCAATTCGTGCAGTTGCCGAGGCGTCGTGGGGAAGCAGGACATCCCACGTCCAATCAACCGCCACGCGGCGCCCAAGGCCGCAGGCTGTTAGGGCCTGCGGCGCATCGCACTTGCCCCTTCGCTTTTCTGCTCGGCCAAGTACAGGCGCGCCTTGGGCCCGGGGGCTACTGTCGGCGTTCTGGTAACGGGGGTACCCAGACTTGCTCGCTGCGGCCCGCGGCGTGGCTCAAGGGGTGGCCCAAAGACGGCCCATCTTCATCAAGACGAGCTCAAGACCTCGCGAGGGGCCAGATTGCGGGGCGGACGAGAGGAAGCTTCCTCAGGCACGGCCTCGTTAGGCTGGCTCGCGAGGAGGCGGAGAGATCAAGGCGGGGTACCTCACGAGGTGCCCATGACGCAAGCCATGACGACCAAGGGCGCCAGGCAGGCGCCAGCCCACGCAGTGTCCTCATTTCCTCTTTGGTGCAAAGGGGGCAAGCGCAGGCGAGAGCATCAAGCAAAGGCATCCGTTTCGGTGCAACAAGACCAAGACCGTCGCAACGGCAGGAAGGAAGTCATCATGGAGCCCAAGCCAGCGTCACCACCAGAGCCTTTGACAAGCGAGGACCAACTTTAGTCAGGATAAGTGTACTAGATATTCCCCTTCAAAATGGCTAATTGTTGGCGCCCTTCCCGCTCAATATTTGGGAAGAGGCCCAGGGCCTTTGCCTATAAATAGGACTAGCCACCCATAGGGTAGATATATATCGGAGACATCTTAGAGAGATCCAGACATCTCGCCTCATCTTAGCTTGATCCACTCCGATCAAGAGCCTAGCCACAAGAACACCTCACCCTCGCGAGGCTAGTCTTCCTTGTATTGTTCATCATCAGCCCAAGAGGCAATCCACCACACCAAACACTGGAGTAGGGTGTTACACCACAATGGTGGCCCGAACCAGTATAAACTTTGTGTTTCTTGTGTTGTTCCTTTGGTAGTTTAGATCCTAGCGAGGCGACGAGGTGCAGTAAGGTAGGGGGCGAGATCTCCGCGCGCACCCCAGAGTTTGAACCTAGAGGGTCTGCCGGAACCCGAAATCCGACAAGAGTCTCCCACAAGCTTGGGGGAGGCTTCTCCAATTAGTTAATGCTTTGCCTGATCATCCTCTCAAGAAAAATGAAATACTTGATATCTTTTATAATGGACTAACCGATGCTTCCAGAGACCACCTGGATAGTTGTGCTGGTTGTGTTTTCAGGGAAAGAACAGTTGATCAAGCTGAATTGCTATTGCATAATATGTTGACTAATGGAAATAATTGGACACTTCCTGAACCAACTCCTAAGCCAACTCCAAAGAAAAGAGGTGTTCTATTTCTCAGTCCTGAAGATATGCAAGAGGCAAAGAAATATATGAAAGAAAAAGGTATTAAAGCTGAAGATGTTAAGAATTTACCTCCTGTTGAAGAAATACATGGTCTTGATAACCCGTCACAGGTAGTAAAGGTAAATTCTCTCTATAGATGTGATAAAGTTGAAATCTCGTCTACTAAGTTTGCTAGCCAATGCTTGGATGACTTTGATGACTTTATTGCTAAACAAGAAAATTTCAATGCTTATGTTGGTAGACAATTGAAAAGTAATGCTTATATGATTGGACACTTGAGTGATTATATGTCTAGAGTTAAGGGTGAACTTAAACTTATTAGTAAACATGCTTCTATGGTTACCACTCAAGTAGAACAAGTGCTTAAAGCTCAAAATGATTTGCTCAACGAATTAAATCATAAGAAAAATGATAATGTTGTTAGAGTTATGACTAGAGGGGGTAAAATGACTCAGGAACCTTTGTATCCTGAAGGCCACCCTAAGAGAATTGAGCAAGATTCTCAGAGAAATAATGTTGATGCACCTAGCCCTTCTAAGAAGAAGAAGAAAAATGATAGGACTTTGCATGCTTCTAGTGAACCTGTTGTAGACACACCTGAGAATCCCAATGATATTTCTATTTCTGATGCTGAAACACAATCTGGTGATGAACATGAACCTAGTGATAATGTTAATGATAGTTTTCATGTTGATGCTCAACCTAGCAATAACAATGATGTAGAGGTTGAACCTGCTGTTGATCTTGATAACCCACAATCAAAGAATCAACGTTATGATAAAAGAGACTTCGTTGCTAGGAAGCACGATAAAGAAAGAGAACCATGGGTTCAGAAACCCATGCCTTTTCCTCCTAAACCATCCAATAAAAAGGATGATGAGGATTTTGAGCATTTTACTGAAATGATTAGACCTATCTTTTTGCGCATGCGTTGACTAATATGCTTAAAATGAATCCTTATGCTAAGTACATGAAAGATATTGTTACTGAGAAAAGAAAGATACCGGAAGCTGAAATTTCCACCATGCTTGCTAATTATACTTTTAAGGGTGGAATACCTAAGAAACTAGGAGGTCCGGGAGTACCAACTATACAATGCTCCATTAAAAGAAACTATGTTAAAACCGCTTTATGTGATCTTGGAGCCGGTGTTAGTGTTATGCCTCTCTCTTTATATCGTAGACTTGAATTGAATAAGTTGACACCTACTGAAATATCTTTGCAAATGGCCGATAAATCAACCACTATTCATGTCGGTATTTGTGAGGATGTGCCTGTTGTGGTTGCAAACGTTACTATCTTACGGACTTTGTTATTCTTGATATTCCCGAGGACGATAATATGTCGATTATCCTTGGAAGACCCTTTTTGAATACTGCAGGGGCTGATTGTAACAAAGGCAATGTCACTTTTCATGTTAATGGTAACGAGCATATGGTACACTTTCTGAGGAAACAACCTCAAGTTCACAGTATCAATTTTATTGGAAAAATACCATTGATTATTACTGGAGGTTTTGAATTTCCTCTTCCTACTGTCAAGAAGAAATATTATATTCTTATTACTGGGGATGTGCATATCCCCGTTGAGGTAACCTAGTGTTATTCGAAATTTCTTTGGTTTCATGCGATTTGGAATGAGTTTGTTAACAAGACTTGATAAACTTTGTTAGTGGATTCCTTTTGATGAGCATGAGATGGATGAAGTTAGAAAGCACAACTTTCTATGCCCTCCTTTTACTTTATGTTGTTTAGATTAAATAAAGCAAAAATAGTATTTTCTGCATTATCCTTGCAATAAAAAATACCCCGAAAATAAAATTTCTCCAAATGCCCTGAAAATGAAATATGATTTTTTTTCTAGAATATTTGAGAATATCTGGCACTAAGAACACATCAGGGGGAGCCAGCACCTGGCCACGAGGGTCCAGGGCGCGCCCACCCCCCTAGGGCGCGCCCCCTGCCTCGTGGGCCCCTGGTGGGCCCCCTCCACTTATTCCTGCACCCACACACTTCTTCTTTCCTCCCAAAAAAATCACCAACCAGCTGAAGCATGAGTTCTAGCTCATCTTGCTGCCATTTTTCGATCTCCTTGCTCAAAGCTCCACTCACAAAACTGCTTCAGGGGATTGTTCTTTGGTATGTGACTCCTCCAATGGTCCAATTAGTTTTTGTTCTAGTGCTTTATTCATTGCAAATTTTTGCTTCTTAGGTGACCCTATTCTTGAGCTTGCATGTCAAATTTATATGGTCCCAAGTAGTTCTAATGCACTATATAGTCTCTAGGAACTTGTGGGAGTAGTTGCTATCAATCTTGTTGAGTTTGGTTCACTTTTATTTTGAGCACTAAAAATTTCAGAAATTTTTCAGAGAAAGAAAAATGCACAGGAAAATATACCAAGGTGGTTCCTCAAGGAAGCAAGGACCAAGGCTCACGATACCTGAGCCAGACGATGAACCACCGAGGGAAGTTCAAGTGCGGCCTTGTGAATGTCGTCAGAAGATTTTATGGTCCAAGCAGGCATCAAGGATGAATTTGACGCATATGTGCATAATGCTGAACTCGAGGGCTTCATGCTAGATAAGTGCCCTCAACATTACCACTTAACTGATTCCTTTGTGAGAAGGTTTAAATTTACATCTTCGTGCAATTCTCACAGTGTCCTATTTGATCTTTATGATAAATCTTATACTATGGACTTAGAAGATTTTAATACTGCTTGTAAACTCCCGCAATGGGGTAGTGCTAGTGAACCTCGCAAATCTGAATTTAAAGATTTTCTTTCTAGTATCACTGTGGGGGAACCTAGAGAAATAGCACAAGCTACCATAGGGAGCATTCTTTTTCCTGCTATACATTATTTTGCTCTCTTTATAGGTAGATGCATAAATAGCAAGGACGAGGCATGTCACATATGTGTTCCAGATCTTAGTGTTCTCAAGAGTGTTGTGCTAGGAGATAAACATTATAACTTGGGGGGCCATTGTTGCACGTAGGTTGCATAATAATAGTTTAAATGGAGATTTGTTTGGTGGGATTTATGCAACTCGTGTAGCTAATTATCTTGGTATAGCCATACATGGAAGTGACATGGAGTTGCCTCCTTCTTATCTAGATTATAATGCCATGGTTAGCCATCGGTTTCTTCAGAGGAATGAACAGTTCCTCCAGTACCGAGTAATTTTTGACAGACGTCGCACTGTCCATGTTGCTCTCCCTGCTCCTGGTTTCTTTGACTTTCAGGCAAAAATGAGATACTTTATAACCAGGGAGGAGGCGAACGAGTACGAGAGGAGGACGGAGGCAGCTCGCCTCCAAGCTGCAGCTCATGAGGCAATAGCGGCTGCATCTCGGTACAACCCCAACTACAACTTTGATCCATGGGCATAGACCAACTGAGGCCAAAAGCCTAAGCTTAGGGGAGTACGTATTTCTCACCGACATTACATTCATGTTCACACACTCATTCTAGTTGTCGGTGCTCATACTTTTTCATTGTACTATCCATGCTAGTTTATTTTCTTTTCTTGCTATCTTCTTGTGTGTTTGAATAAACTTAAGAAAAAAACCAAAAAAATTAGTAATAGCTTTTAGCTAGTTTACTTTCCATGCTTGTAGTAGTAGTAATTAAAAGAAAATCCAAAAAGATTTCTCGTTCTTCTTTTGCTTGTTAGGAGCTTTCCTGTGTAAATAGTTTCTTTTCTTTTCTTTTCTTTGGGGGTTGAGAGGAGAAGACCACGATGAAAATGTTGAGTGGCTATCATATGCATTATTGTTGATTTAACCAAGAGCCCATGTTACCTTGTCTTCTCCCTTGAATTGAATGCTTGCAGATTCCAGCTTAGTCCAATGCACATGCACTATTATTATTATTATCCACACCGTTCGGTCGTGCAAGTGAAAGGCAATAATGACGATATATGATGAAATGATTGAGATAAGAGAAGCTGGTATGAACTCGACCTATCTTGTTTTTGTAAATATGATTAGTTCATCATTCCTGATTCAGCCTATTATGAATAAACATGTTTGCAATGCCAATTTGAGATTATAGTTGCTTATGCCATGCTTAATTAGCTAGGAGTTTATAATGGTTTACGACATGCTGTTAAAATGGTTATGATGTGGTATGATACTGTGGTATCCTCCTTTGAATGATTCGAGTGGCTTGACTTGGCACATGTTCACGCATGTAGTTGAAACAAAATCAACATAGCCTTCACGATATTTATGTTCATGGTGGATTATATCCTACTCATGCTTGCACTTAGTGTTGATTAATTTTAATGCATGTTCATGACTGTTGTCGCTCTCTAGTTGGTCACTTCCCACTCTTTTTCTAGCCTTCACTTGTACTAAGCGGGAATACTGCTTGTGCATCCACTTCCATAAACCCCAAAGTTATTACATATGAGCCCACCATACCTTCCTATATGCGGTATCTACCTGCCGTTCCAAGTAAATTTGTATGTGCCAGACTCTAAACCTTCAAATGAAATTCTATTTTGCATGCCCGAATAGCTCATGTATCAACTAGGGTTGTCTGTATCTTCCATGTTAGGCGGGTTATTCTCAAGAGGAGTGGACTCCGCTACTCACTCACGAGAAAATGGCTGGTCACCGGGATGCCCAGTCCCATGCTCAAATCAAATCCAAATAATTGCAAACAAAACTCCCCCTGGATTGTTGTTAGTTGGAGGCACCCTTTGTTTAGGGCAAGCCATGGATTGATGATTGTTGGTGGAGGGGGAGTATAAACTTTACCATTTTGTTTGGGAACCGCCTATAATGTGTGTAGCATGGAAGATATCGAGATCTCTTGGTTGTTATGTTGACAATGAAAGTATGCCGCTCGAAATATTATTTATCTCTGTTTTAAAATCGAGCTCTGGCACCTCTACAGATCCCTGCTTCCCTCTGCGAAGGGCCTATCTATCTACTTTTATGTTGAGTCATCATCCTCTTATTAAAAAGCACCAGTTGGAGAGCAGGCTATCATTTGTATGCATTACTATTAATTTATATTTGAGTATGACTGGATCTCTTTTACCATGAATTACAATGTCTAGTCAGTCCTTGATCTTCAAGGGTGCTCTACATTTATGTTTTGCGGTCTCAGAAAGGGCTAGCGAGATACCATCTTGTTATATCATATTATGATTGTTTTGAGAAAGTGTTGTCATCCGAGATTTATTATTATTGCTCGCTAGTTGATTATTCCATTGATATGAGTAAACATTAGACCTAAGTGTTATTGTGAATATGGTTAGTTCATAATCTTTGCTGAAAACTTGAATGTTGGCTTTACATATTTACAACAACAAGAGCAAACAGAGTTTGTAAAAGTTTTTCTTTATCACTTTCAGTTTGTCAACTGAATTGCTTGAGGACAAGCAAAGGTTTAAGCTTGGGGGAGTTGATACGTCTCCGTCGTATCTACTTTTACAAACACTATTGCCCTTGTTTTTTACTCTAACTTGCATGATTTGAATGGAACTAACCCGGACTGACGCTGTTTTCAGCAGAACTGCCATGGTGTTATTTTTGTGCAGAAATAAAAGTTCTCGGAATGACCTGAAACTCCACGAAGCAACTTTTTGGAATTAATAAAAATATTGGCGAAAGAATCAATGTCAAGGGACCCACATCCTGTCCACGAGGGTGGGGGCGCCCTACCCCCTGGGTGCGCCCCCTGCCTCGTGGGCCCCCTGGAGCTCCACCGGCCTCAACTCCAACTCCATATATTCACGTTCGGGGAGAACAAATTCAGAGACAAGGATTCATCACGTTTTATGATACGGAGCCGCCGCCAAGCCCTATACTCTCTCGGGAGGGCTGATCTGGAGTCCGTTCGGGGCTCCGGAGAGGGGAATCTGTCATCGTCGTCATCATCAACCATCCTCCATCGCCAATTTCATGATGCTCATCGCCGTGCGTGAGTAGGTCCATCGTAGGCTTGCTGGATAGTGATGGGTTGGATGAGATTTACCATGTAATCAAGTTAGTTTTGTTAGGGTTTGATCCCTAGTATCCACTATGTTTTGAGATTGATGTTGCTCTGAATTTGCTATGCTTAATGCTTGTCACTAGGTCCCAAGTGCCCTGATTTCAGATCTGAACCTATTATGTTTTCATGAATATATGTGAGTTCTTGATCCTATCTTGCAAGTCTATAGTCACCTACTATGTGTTATGATCCAAAGAACCCAAGTGACAATAATGGGACCACTCCCGGTGATGACCGTAGTTTGAGGAGTTCATGTATTCACTATGTGCTAATGCTTTCGTCCGGTACTCTATTAAAAGGAGGCCTTAATATCCCTTAGTTTGCAATAGGACCCCGCTGCCACGGGAGGGTAGGACAAAAGATGTCATGCAAGTTCTTTTCCATAAGCACGCATGACTATATTCAGAATACATGCCTACATTACATTGATGAATTGGAGCTAGTTCTGTGGCACCCTATGTTATAACTATTACATGAGGAATCGCATCCGACATAATTATCCATCACTGATCCAATGCCTATGAGGTTTTCACATATTGATCTTTGCTTAGTTACTTTACCGTTGCCACTGTTACAATTACTACAAAACTGCTACTGTTACCGTTACTTCCATACTACTTTGCTACTAAATACTTTGCTGCAGATATTAAGTTATCCAGGTGTGGTTGAATTGAAAACTCAACTGCTAATACTTGAGAATATTCTTTGGCTCCCCTTGTGTCGAATCAATAAATTTGGGTTGAATACTCTACCCTCGAAAGCTCTTGCGATACCCTATACTTGTTTGTTATCAGTGACAGACCTATTGCAGGAGCAGATGCAGACGTTATGAACGTTTGGCTAGCTCAATATGATGACTACTTGATAGTTTAGTGCACCATGCTTAACGTCTTAGAATCGTGACTTCAAAGACGTTTTGAACGTCATGGACCATATGAGATGTTCCAAGAGATGAAGTTAATATTTCAAGCAAATACCCGAGTTGAGAGATATGAAGTCTCTAACAAGTTCTATAGCTAAAAGATGGAGGAGAATAGCTCAAGCAGTGAGCATGTGCTCAGATTGTCTGGGTACTACAATCGCTTGAATCAAGTGGGAGTTAATCTTCCAGATAAGATAGTGATTGATCAGAGTTCTCTACTCACCATCACCAAGTTACTGGAACTTCGTGATGAACTATAGTATGCAAGGGATGACGAAAACGATTCCCGAGCTCTTCGTGATGCTGAAATCGACGAAGGTAGAAATCAAGAAAGAGCATCAAGTGTTGATGATTGACAAGACCACTAGTTTCAAGAAAAGGGCAAAGGGAAAGAAAGGGAACTTCAAGAAGAATGGCAAGCAATTTGTCACTCCCGTGAAGAAGCCCAAAGCTGGACCAAAGACTGAAACTGAGTGCTTCTACTGCAAAGGAAATGGTCATTGGAAGTGGAACTGCCCCAAATATTTGGTGGATAAGAAGTATGGCAAAGTGAACAATGGTATATTTGATATACAGGTTATTGATGTGTACCTTACTAGTGTTTATAGTAGCCCCTAGGTATTTGATACTTGTTCGGTTGCTAAGATTAGTAACTCGAAACAGGAGTTACAGAATAAACAGAGGCTAGTTGAGGGTGAAGTGACGATGTGTGTTGGAAGTGGTTCCAAGATTGATATGATCATCATCGCACACTCCCTATACTTTCAAGAGTAGTGTTGAACGTAAATAAATGTTATTTGGTGTTTGCGTTGAGCAAAAAAATGATTAGATCACGTTTATTGCGATACGATTATTCATCTAAGACAGAGAATAAATTGTTATTATGTTTACATGAATAAAACCTTGTATGGTCATACACCCAATGTTGATGGTTTATTGAATTTTGATCGTAGTGATACACATATTCATAATATTGATGCCAAAAGATGCAAAGTTGATAATGTTAGTGCAACATATTTGTGGCACTGCCGTTTGGGTCATATCGGTGTAAAGCACACGAAGAAACTCCATAAAGATGGACTTTTGTAATCACTTGATTATGAATCATTTAATGCTTGCAAACCGTGCCATATGGGCAAGATGACTAAAACTCCATTCTCCGGAACAATCGAACGAGTTAGTGACTTATTGGAAATAATACATACCAATGTATGCAGTCCAATGAGTGTTGATGCTCGTGGCGGGTATCGTTATTTTCTGACCTTCACAGATGATTTGAGTAGACATGGGTATATCTACTTAATGGAACACAAGTCTGAAACATTTGAAAAGTTTAAAGAATTTCAGAGTGAAGTGGAAAATCATCATAACAAGAAAATAAAGTTTCTACGATCTGATCGTAGAGGAGAATATTTGAGTTACGAGTTTGGCCTTCATTTAAAGCAATGTGGAATAGTTTCACAGCTCACGCCACCTAAAACACCACATCATAATGGTATGTCCGAACATCATAACCGTACTTTATTAGATATGGTGCAATCTATGATGTCTCTTACCAATTACCACTATCGTTTTGGGGTTATGCATTAGAGACAGCTGCATTCACTTTAAATAGGGCCCTATCAAAATTCGTTGAGACGACGCCTTATGAACTGTGGTTTGGCAAGAAACCAAAGTTGTCGTTTCTTAAAGTTTGGGGCTACGATGCTGATGTGAAAAAGCTTCAACCTGATAAGCTCGAACCCAAATCGGAGAAGTGCGTCTTCATAGTATACCCAAAGGAAACGGTTGGGAACACCTTATATCACAGATCCGAAGGCAAGATATTCGTTGCTCAGAACGGATCCTTTCTAGAGAAGGAGTTTCTCTCGAAAGAAGTGAGTGGGAGGAAAGTAGAGCTTGATGAGGTAATTGTACCTTCTCCCGAATTGGAAAGTAGTTCATCACAGAAATTAGTTCTAGTGATTCCTACATGAATTAGTGAGGAAGCTAATGATGATGATCATGAAACTTCAAATCAAGTTACTACAGAACCTCGTAGGTCTTCCAGAGTACGGTCCGCACCAGATTGGTACGGTAATCCTATTATGAAAGTCATGTTACTAGACCATGATGAACCTACGAACTATGAGGAAGCGATGATGAGCCTAGATTCCGCGAAATGGCTTGAAGCCATGAAATCTGAGATGGGATCCATATATGAGAAAGAAAGTGTGGACTTTGGTGGACTTGCCCGATGGTCGGCAAGCCATATTAAATAAATAGATCTTCAAGAGGAAGACGGACACTGGTAGTAGTGTTACTATCTACAAAGCTTGACTTGTCGCAAAAGGTTTTCGACAAGTTCAAGGTGTTGACTACAATGTGATTTTCTCAACTGTAGCGATGTTTAAATCCGTCCGAATCATGTTAGCACTTGCCATATTTTATGAAATCTGGCAAATGGATGTCAAAACTACATTCCTTAAAAGGATATTCCTCAAAGAAGAGTTGTATATGATGCAACCAGAAGGTTTTGTCAATCAAGGTACTAACAAGGTGTGCAAGCTCCAGCGATCCATCTATGGACTGGTGCAAGCATCTTGGAGTTGGAATATATGTCTTGATGAGTTGATCATATAGTTTTATACAGACTTGCAGTGAAGCCTGTATTTACAAGAAAGTGAGTGGGAGCTCTGTAGCATTTCTAATATTATATGTGGATGACATATTGTTGATTGGAAATAATATAGAATTTATGGATAGCATAAAGGGATACTTGAATAAGAGTTTTTTAATGAAAGACCTCGGTGAAGCTGCTTACATATTGGGCATCAAGATCTATAGAGATAGATCAAGACGCTTAATTGGACTTTCACAAAACACATACCTTGATAAAGTTTTGAATAGGTTCAAAAATTGATCAGTAAAAGAAAGGGTTCTTGCTTGTATTACAAGGTGTAAAGTTGAGTAAGACTCAAAGCCCGATCACGGCAGAAAATAGAAAGAGAATGAAAGTCATTCCCTATGCCTCAGTCATAGGTTCTATAAAGTATGTTGTGCTGTGTACCAGACCTATTGTGTACCTTGCCACGAGTTTTGGCAAGGGGGTACAATAGTGATCTAAGAGTAGATCAATGGATAGCGGTCAAAATTATCCTTAGCGAGGATGAAGGAAATATTTCTCGATTATGGAGGTGATAAAAGAGAACGTCGTAAAGAGTTACGTCAATGCAAGCTTTTACACCGATCCAGATGACTCTAAGTCTCAATCTGGATACATATTGAAAGTGGGAGCAATTAGCTAGAGTAGCTCCGTGCAGAGCATTGTAGACTATAGAATATTTGCAAAATACATACGGCTCTGAATGTGACAGACCCGTTGACTAAACTTATCTCACAATCAAAACATGATCACACCTTAGTACTCTTTGGGTGTTAATCACATAGCGATGTGAAATAGATTATTCACTTTAGTAAACCCTTTGGGTGTTGGTCACATGATGATGTGAACTATGGGTGTTAATCACATACAGATGTGAATATTGGTGTTAAATCACATGGTGATGTGAACTAGATTATTGACTCTAGTGCAAGTGGGAGATCAAGGAAATATGCCCTAGAGGCAATAATAAAGTTATTATTTATTTCTTTAATTCATGATAAATATTTATTATTCATGCTAGAATTGTATTAACCAGAAACTTAGTACATGTGTGAATACATAGACAAAACATATAGTCCCTAGTATGCCTCTGCTTGACTAGCTCGTTAATCAAAGATGGTTATGTTCCCTAACCATAGACATGTGTTGTCATTTGATGAACGAGATCACATCATTCGGAGAATGATGTGATGGACACGACCCATCCGTTAGCTTAGCATTATGATCGTTACAGTTTCATTGGTACTACTTTCTTCATAACTTATACATGTTCCTCGGACTATGAGATTATGCAACTCCCAAATACCGAAGGAACACCTTGTGTGCTATCAAATGTCACAATGTAACTGGGTGATTATAAAGATGCTCTACAGGTGTCTCTGAAGGTGTTTGTTGTGTTGGCATAGATCGAGATTAGGATTTGTCACTCCGTGTTTCGGAGAGGTATCTCTGGGCCCTCTCGGTAATACTCATCACTATAAGCCTTTCAAGCATTGTGACTAATGAGTTAGTTGCAGGATGAAGTATTACAGAACGAGTAAAGAGACTTGCCAGTAATGAGATTGAACTAGTTATTGAGATACCGACGATCGAATCTCAGGCAAGTAACATACCGATGACAAAGGGAACAACGTATGTTGTTATGCGGTTTGACCGATAAAGATCTTCGAAGAATATGTAGGAACCAATATGAGCATCCAGGTTCCGCTATTGGTTATTGACCGGAGACGTGTCTCGGTCATGTCTACA
This sequence comes from Aegilops bicornis, assembly GCA_021605145.1. NCBI lineage: Eukaryota > Viridiplantae > Streptophyta > Magnoliopsida > Poales > Poaceae > Aegilops > Aegilops bicornis. The sequence continues at coordinate 766,390,512 of CM038670.1, read as the reverse complement.
TAGTTCTCGAACCCGTAGGGTCCGCACGCTTAACTTTGATGACGATTTGTATTATGAGTTATGTGATTTGATGACCGAAGTTTTTTTGGAGTCCCGAATGAGATCACGGACGTGACGAGGAGTCTCGAAATGGTCGAGCCATAAAGATCGATATATTGGAAGGATATATTCGGACACCGGAAAGGTTCCGAGTGATTCGGGTATTTTTCGGAGTACCGGAGAGTTACGAGAATTCGTCGGGGGAAGTAGTGGGCCTTAATGGGCCATACGGGAAAGGAGAGAAGGGCCTCAAGGGGTGGCCGCGCACCCCCCCATGGCAAGTCCGAATTGGACTAGAGAGGGGGCGGCGCCCCCCTCTCTTTCCTTCTCCCTCTCCTACTCCTTCCCTCTCTCCCCGCTTGGAAAAGGAAGGGGACGCCAACTAGGACTAGGAATCCTAGTTGGACTCCCCCTATAAGCGCGCCTCTCCTAGGCCGGCCTCCTCCTCCTCCCTCCTTTATGTACGTGGCCAAGGGGCACCCCATAGACACACAAGTTAATCAAGTTGATCTTTTAGCCGTGTGCGGTGCTCCCCTCCACAGTTACACACCTCGGTCATATCGTTGTAGTGCTTAGGCGAAGCCCTGCACCGGTAACTTCATCATCACCGTCACCATGCCGTCGTGCTGATGAAACTCTCCCTCGGCCTTAACTGGATCAAGAGTCTGAGGGACGTCATCGAGCTGAACGTGTGCTGAACGCGGAGGTGCCGTACGTTCGGTGCTTGGATTGATTAGATCGCGAAGACGTTTGACTACATCAACCACGTTACTAAACGCTTCCGCTTTCGGTCTACGAGGGTACATGGACACACTCTCCCCTCTCGTTGCTATGCATCACCTAGATAGATCTTGCGTGATCGTAGGATTTTTTTTGAAATCACTGCATTCCGCAACATCCGTTGCATGGCAATCCCCACTCACTCACATTGATATCTATTGATGGGCATCTCCATAGCCCTTTGATACGCCTAGTTGATGTGAGACTATCTTCCTCTTTTTGTCTTCTCCACAACCACCATATTCTATCCCACGTATAGTTCTATGTCCATGGCTCATGCTCATGTATTGCGTGCAAGTTGAAAAAGTTTGAGAACATTAAAACTATGAAACAATTGCTTGGCTTGTCATCGGGGTTGTGCATGATTTGAGTATTTTGTGTGATTAAGATGGAGCATAGCCAGACTATATGATTTTGTAGGGATAACTTTCTTTGGCCATGTTATTTTGAGGAGACATAATTGCCTTGTTAGTATAAGTATTGTTGTTTTTTTATGTCAATATTAAACTTTTATTTTGAATCTTATGGATCTGAATATTCTTGCCACAATAAAGAAGATTACATTGATAAATATGTTAGGTAGCATTCCACATCAAACATTCTGTTTTTATCATTTACCTACTCGAGGACGAGCAAGAATTAAGCTTGGGGATGCTTGATATGTCTGCAACGTATCTATAATTTTTTTTATTGTTCCATGCTATTATATTATGTATCTTGGATGTTTTATATGCATTTATATGCTATTTTATATGATTTTTGGGACTAACCTATTAGCCTAGAGCCCAGTGTCAATTTCTATTTTTTTCCTTGTTTTTGAGTTTTATAGAAAAGGAATACCAAACGAAGTCCAATTGACCTGAAAATTCACGGAGATTGTTTTTGGACCAGAAGAAGCCCACGGAGCATCGGAGATGGACCAGAAGAGTCCCCAGGCGACCACGAGGGTGGAAGGCGCTCCCTAGCCCCTGGGCGCCCCCTACCTCGTGCCTTCCTCGTGGACCCCCCTGACTTGTTCCCGATGCCAACACCTCTTATATATCCCCAAACTTCCAGAACAGAACCAAGACCGGGAGTTCCGCCGCCGCAAGCCTCTGTAGCCACCAAAAACCAATCGAGGCCCTGTACCGGCACCCTGCCGGAGGGGGGAGCCCTCACCGGTGGCCATCTTCATCATCCCGGCGCTCTCCATGACGAGGAGGGAGTAGTTCACCCTCGGGGCTGAGGGTATGTACCAGTAGCTATGTGTTTGATCTCTCTCTCTCTCTCTCTCTCTCTCTCTCTCTCTCGTGTTCTTGATATGGCACGATCTTGATGTACCGCGCTTTGCTATTATAGTTGGATCTTATGATGTTTCTCCCCCTCTACCTTCTTGTAATGTATTGAGTTTTGCCTTTGAAGTTGTCTTATTGGATTGAGTCTTTAAGGATTTGAGAACACTTGATGTATGTCTTGCATGTGCTTATCTGTGGTGACAATGGGATATTCACGTGATCCACTTGATGTATGTTTTGGTGATGAACTTGCGGGTTCAGTGATCTTGTGAACTTATGCATATGGGTTGGCACACGTTTTCGTCTTGACTCTCCGATAGAAACTTCGGGGCACTCTTTAAAGTTCTTTGGTTTGAATAGGTGAATCTGAGATTGTGTGATGCATATCGTATAATCAAACACGCGGATACTTGAGGTGACATTGGAGTATCTAGGTGACATTAGGGTTTTGGTTGATGTGTGTCTTAAGATGTTATTTCACTATGAACTCTAGGGCTGTTTGTGACACTTATAGGAATAGCCCAATGGATTGATCGAAAAGAATAACTTTGAGGTGGTTTTGTAACCTACAATAATCTCTACATTTGTTCTCCGCTATTAGTGACTTTGGAGTGATGCTTTGTTGCACGTTGAGGGATTGTTATATGCTCTAATTATGTTATCATTGTTGAGAGAACTTGCACTAGTGAAATTATGAACCCTAGGCCTTGTTTCCAAGCATTGCAATACCGTTTTCGCTCACTTTTGTTACATGCTACCTTGCTGTTTTTATATTTTCAGATTACAAAAACCTATATCTGCCATCCATATTGCACCTGTATCACCATCTCTTCGCTGAACTAGTGCACCTATACAATTTACCATTGTATTGGGTGTGTTGGGGACACAAGAGACTCTTTGTTATTTGGTTGCAGGGTTGTTTGAGAGAGACCATCTTCATCCTACGCCTCCCACTCATTTGATAGGAATTCAAGAACATGAGACGCATGTACTTTATCTAACTTATGTTACACTCTTGCACTGACAACATAGTACATTCATGAAACTAATCAAATAACGGAGTGTCAATAGCGGGAATTGAAATGGGATATAACAGAGGTCGCATTTTCTTGCTCCGGGAGGCACATGTTTCTTTAATATAGTCGAAAAGTCGTAAATTTCCAATGACGTACGATGTGTAAATATTAGAGTGAGTTGTGTGCTATAATTTTGTGTGGGTCGGATCATCAATTAGTTGTTTGGGTGAAAATCAAGGAATTATAATAATATTATCTCACGTGTAAAGGTGATTGGGTTTGTTATTCTATCACATACCCAAATGAATTCTGATATTCATGATACTCGAATTTTTAAAACGAATTTGAGTTTCGCTTGTGGTATTTTCCATTTGTTTTGGGTTGGTAGAGGTTTTTTTAATGAGCACATGTTTTCCGAGCACGCACCTCATAGTTTCCTAGGATAATGGTGTTATTGAGATTTAGGGTCCTTAGCAATGAAAACTAAAGCATTCTTTCTTTAATGTGCCATGGAGTTAGGATTGTACACGGGGATTTTGGAGACCATCTATTCCATCTTTCTCTAAATGCAAATACAAAGTATTTTTTCTCCATCTCTAATTTGTGGTCTCGTCTTGCATGTAGATCAAACTTGAAACTTGGAACGTATCAACTAAAATCATGAATGTATCAATAAAATCTATGAATATTCTCAATATTGAGTACGTTGTTTTGTGGACAGTTAAAATGTCTCGGAAAGTGGCTATTTGGTTTTAGGTGTGTTGTTTGATTTAAATTAATCTATTAAACCTTGATCGTGTTTAAGTTTTCGTAAATGTATTCGATTGAATCCCATTTCATAGCAAAACATAAGTGAAGAATTGGAACATAAAGACTTGTTGTTCTTTAGTACTTTCTTTTGCTCTTTTCGGTGAGAGGGGGTTCCAAGTGTTATTAAGGTATTTTGTCTTTGGTTTGCTCAATCGAACCTATCATATATATACTTAAGAAGTACATCACCATTATCTTGTTTATCTTAACATGCGGCTTGTCCACTGATACGTCTCCAACGTATCTGTAAGTGTGGAAACGACACCTATGGGATCACTGGAATACCTACTACGGTCGCGGGGCGCGGGGATCGTGAGAAGAGCGGGACTAGTAGACAGCACAAAGGGGATTTACCCAGGTTCGGGCCGCGAAGATGCGTAAAACCCTACGATCCTGCTTTGGTGGATGTATTTAGTGTTCTTGAGCTCTTGAACTAGCTCTGGGTGCTGCCAGGTTCGAAAGGGCCGAATCCTTCTCCAGTGCGCCATGGGCCTCCTTTTATAGGCGAAAGGGGCTGCCACAGTGGCGCACGGGAGGTGGAAAGTGCTACAGCGCTGTGAGCTTATCGCTGGTATTACAGGACAAAGTGCATTTAATGCGAGGCTTAGGTGTCCCTTCACTTTATCGGGGACGGGAGCGAGGCCCGTCCCGTCCGTCGCCGCTCCTCCTTGCTTTGACACGTGCCCTGGCCAGCGATGCATGCGGTGCCATGTAGGCAGGCAGGCAGCTGAGGTGGCGCGGTGGTGGAGCCTCCACGAAGGGCTGCATGTTGCCACACAGGTGCCTGCCCAGCTGGTTGGGTCGGCAGCTGCATGCGAACGGCGGCAGAGACTTGGCTAGCATGGGCCTGGCGGTGGCCCTGTTGGCGCTTGGCGAGGGCCTTGCCGGGTGGCCCGGCAAGGGTCTTGCCACGGCACGATGTCATCCCCGGCAAGGACCTTGACGGGGGTCTCGTGGGCTTCCTCGGTAAGAACCCTGCCGAGGATTGTTGCCTTCCTATCCTCATTTGATCTTGACTATTCTTTGTCTTCACAAAGATCTGCATGCTACCACGGAGGTGCCTCCCAAGCCCTGTCCCAATGCGTTTGTCTAGCACTGGTGGGCTCAAAGGTGGCTCACTCAGCTGGTGTGGACGAGCTGCCCCGGCAATGGTCTTGCCGGGGCCGCTGAGGCTGCCCCAGCAAGGGTCCTTGCCGGGGAAACCTGCTTCGTCCATCCGATCTTTGTCGCCTTGGTCCTTGTTGTTGCTTTGTTTGTCTTGTGCCTTCGGCTTCTCTCCGGCTTCCCTTTCCTGCCTCGTTATGCGTGGCCGTGGCGGGTGGCTCTGACTGCCCATGCACAAGTAAAGGGGTCAAAAGTAGAGCCCCAACTTTTGTACACCGACAGGAGCCCCTGGGCATGGACCATACATAAGCGCAGCACGTTGTTGGGCTAGGCCCAGAACGGTGCGCGGGTAGTTGGGGCAGATTTTACCGCGGTAACTTCTCCGTCCGCTGCGTTTCCCCATGACCCGCGTTGAACGCGCGACGTGGGGGTCGTGCGCGCGCATGACGGAAGTATGCTGGCGTCATCCCGTGGTGGACAGTAAAGAGGTGGCTTGCGTGTTTCTTTGAGACCGCAGGGCCGCTACTCATTTACTGCCCTCGCTCGGGAACCGTCGCTCCATGCGTCCCACTGCGCCTATCCCTCGCGCCACGTTCGCTGCATGCACGATGTAGGGCGAATGACAGGCGCGCGGGATGTGGGAAGTTGTGCGCGTGCGTGGGTTGATAACCCGCAAGTATACGGGATAGTTGTAGCCTCTATCGATAAGTAAGAGTGTCGAACCCAACGAGGAGCTAAAGGTAGAACAAATACTCTCTCAAGTCCTATCGGCCACTGATACGACTCTACGCACGCTTGACGTTCGCTTTACCTTGAACAAGTATGAAACTAGAGGTACTATGTAGGTGTTGTTGGATAGGTTTGCAAGATAATAAAGAACGCGTAAATAAAAACTAGGGGCTGTTTAGATAAAGAAGCAATAAAGTAAATATAGCGAGTGTGGAAAAGTGGTGGTAGGAGTTGTGAAATTGTCCCTAAGCAATTGACTACGTTACTAGACCGATAATCACTATCGCAATTTTATTTGAGGGAGAGGCATAAGCTAACATACTTTCTCTTCTTGGAGAATATGCACTTATGATTGGAACTCTAGCAAGCATCTGCAACTACTAAAGATTCATTAAGGTAAAACCCAACCATAGCATTAAAGTATCAAGTCCCCTTTATCCCATACGCAAACAACCTACTTACTCGGGTATGTGCTTCTGTCACTCACGCCACCCACCATAAGCAAATCTTAAACATATTGCAAACCCTACAGCGGGAATCCCTCACGCTTGCGTGACACGGAGGGCACAATAGGACAGCACCAATAATAAAACATGCAACTCAAACCAATCATAGCAATTCATCAACCACCGATAGGACAATGAAAATCTACTGAGACATCATAGGATGGCAACACATCATTGGAAAATAATATGAAGCATAAAGCACCATGTTCAAGTAGAGGGTACAGCGGGTTGCGGGAGAGTGGACCGCGGGATATAGATGGGGAAGGTGATGGAGATGTTGGTGAAGATGGCGGAGGTGTTGGTGAAGATCGCGGTGATCTTGATGGCACCCGGGCGGGCGTTCCGGGCGCCATCGAAAGCGAGGGGAGAGAGCCCCCCTTCTTCTTCTTCTTCCTTGACCTTCTCCCTAGATGGGAGAAGGGTTTCCCCTCTGGTTCTTGGCTCCCATGGCGTGGGAGGGGCGAGAGCCCCTCCAAGATTGGATCTATCTCTCTGTTTCTGCGTTCTGAAATTCTGCCTGGCACCGTTTCCTTTATATCTGGAGATCCGTAACTCCGATTGGATTGAAACATTTGCCCAGATCGTTTTCCAAAAATTAGCTTTCTTGCGCCCAAAGAAGGGCATCAACTGCCTTACGGGTGGCCCACGAGGGTGGGGGCGTGCCCACTTTAAGTGGGCGTGGGCCCCTATCTCGTGGCCACCTCGGGCATCGTCTCGCGTTGATTCTTCCTCTCAAAAATCACAAATATTCCAAAATAATTCTCCGTCTGTTTTTATCCCGTTTGGACTCCGTTTGACATGGGGTTTCTGTGAAACATAAAACATGCAACAGACATGAACTAGCACTGGGCAATGGATCAATATGTTAGTTCCAAAAAATAGTTTAAAAAGTTGCCAATAGTAGACGAAAGTTGAATAATATTGGCATGGTACAACAAAAAGTTATAGATACGACGGAGACGTATCAGCATCCCCAAGCTTAATTCCTGCTCGTCCTCAAGTAGGTAAATGATAAAAATGATAATTTTTGATGTGGAATGCTACTTAGCATAATCTTGATCATATGTCTAATCATGGCATGAATATTAATACAAGAGTGATTCAAAGAAATAGTCTATCATTTGACATAAATACAATAATACTTCAAGCGTACCAATAAAGCAATCATGTCTTTTCAAAACAACAAGGCCAAAGCAAGCTTATCCCTACAAAATCATATAGTTTGGCCATGCTTCATTTTGGTCACACAAAATGCCCCCATCATGCACAACACCGATGACAAGCCGAGCAATTGGTTCATACTTTTTAACGCGCTTCAGCTTTTTCAACCCTCACACAATACATGAGCGCAAGCCATGGATATAGCACTATATGTGGAATAGAATATAATGATGGAGGTTATGTGGAGAAGACAAAAAAGGAGAAAGTCTCACATCGACGTGGCTAATCAACGGGCTATGGAGATGCCCATCAATTGATGTCAATGTGAGGAGTAGGGATTGCCATTCAACGGATGCACTAAGAGCTATAAGTGTATGAAAGCTCAACAAAAGAAACTAAGTGGGTGTGCATCCAACTTGCTTGCTCATGAAGACCTAGGGCATTTGAGGAAGCCCGTCGTTGGAATATACAAGCCAAGTTCTATAATGAAAATTCCCACTAGTATATGAAAGTGATAACATAGTAGGCTCTCTATATGAAGAACATGGTGCTACTCTAAAGCACAAGTGTGGTAAAAGGATAGTAACATTGCAACCTTTTCTTTTTCTTTTTTTTCTTTTTTTCTTTTTTCTTTTCGGGTGGGCTTCTTTGGCCCCCTTTTTTATTTAGGCTTCTTTGGCCTTTCCTTTTTTTCTTTTTTTTCTTCTTTTTCATGGGGCAATGCTATATAATGATGATCATCACACTTTTATTTACTTACAACTCAACATTAAAACTCGATACTAGAACAAAGATATGACTCTATATGAATGCTTCCGGCGGTGTACCGGGATGTGCAATGATATAGCATAGCAATGACATTAAAAACGGACAATCCATGAAAACATCATGCTAGCTATCTTACGATCATGCAAAGCAATATGACAATGAATGCTCAAGTCATGTATATGATGATGATGGAAGTTGCATGGCAATATATCTCAGAATGGCTATGGAAATGCCATGATAGGTAGGTATGGTGGCTGTTTTGAGGAAGATATAAGGAGGCTTATGTGTGATAGAGAATATCGTATCACGGGGTTTGGATGCACCGGCGAAGTTTGCACCAACTCTCGAGGTGAGAAAGGGCAATGCACGGTACCAAAGAGGCTAGCAATGATGGAAAGGTAAAAGTGCGTATAATCCAAGGACTCACATTAGTCATAAAGAATTCATATACTTATTTAAAAAATTTATTAGCCCTCAAAGCAAAGTACTACTACGCATGCCCCTAGGGGGATAGATTGGTAGGAAAAGACCATCGCTCGTCCCCGACCGCCACTCATAAGGAAGACAATCAAAGAAACACCCCATGCTTCAAATTTGTCACTAGCAGTTTACCATACGTGCATGCTACGAGACTTGCAAACCTCAACACAAGTGTCTCTACAGTCTACAACCACCCACTAGCATGACTCTAATATCACCATATTTATATCGCAAAACTATTACAAGGAATCAAACATATCATATTCAGCGATCTACAAGTTTATGTAGGATTTTATGACTAACCATGTGATTGACCAATTCCTGTCATCTCTCTAAATAGATATAAGTGAAGCAAGAGAGACTAATTCTTTCTACAAAAGATATGCCCACGCTCTAACAATTATAAGTGAAGCAAAAGAGCATTCTACAAATGGCGGTTTTCTATGCGAAGAGAAACAAGCAATCCAAACTTCAAATGATATAAGTGAAGAACATGAAGCATTCTATAAAGCCATACTCAAAAGATTTAAGTGAAGTGCAATGAGCATTCTATAAATCAACCAAGGACTATCTCATACCAGCATGGTGAATAAAAGAAAATGAAAACTAAATGCAAAAGACACTCCAAGACTTGCACATAATGCATGAACGAAACGAATCCGAAAACATACCGATACTTGTTGAAGAAAGAGGGGATGCCTTCCGGGGCATCCCCAAGCTTAGACGCTTGAGTCTCCTTGAATATTTACTTGGGGTGCCTCGGGCATCCCCAAGCTTGAGCTCTTGCCTCTCTTCCTTTTCCTCATATCGAGACCTCCTCGTTTAGACACTTCATCCACACAAAACTTCAACAGAAACTCGGTAAGATCCGTTAGTATAATAAAGCAAATCACCACTCTAAGTACTGTAGCAAACCAATTCATATTTTGTTTCTGCATTGTGTCTACTGTAACATAACTTTTTCATGGCTTAATCCACTGATATAAATTGATAGTTTCATCAAAACAAGCAAACTATGCATCAAAAACAGAATCTGTCAAAAACAGAACAGTCTGTAGAAATTTGAACATTCACCATACTTATGGTACCCCACAAATTCTACCAAAATTAGGAAAAATGAAAACTTTGTACAGAAAGACAGTTCAAAAGGAATCAGAACAATTTGACGTCCCAGTTAAAAATGTAAAATCACGCACTACAGCCAAAGTTTCTGTCCTGCACCGTACAAACCAACAAGCATTGTAAACATCCTAAAGGCAAACCTTGGCACATTATTTTTATAATACAATGGAATTGTACAAGGGGATAATTATTTTTGATGAAAAGTTTCTGTAATCAAGATTCACAAAGTTTCCGTGAGCATAAACAAAGTTCAAGGAGCTCTCCCACTTCAACAATGCTTGTCTTTCTCACTTCCACTTTCCTTTTTTTTGAAAAGTTTTAGGTTCCCCTCTTTATTTTTTTGTTTTTAAACTATATGAAAGCACTCAACAGAAATAAATGACTCTCTAAAACTTCCGGGTTGTCTCCCTGGCAGCGCTTTCTTTAAAGCCATTAAGCTAGGCATTTAGTGCTCAAGTAATGAATCCACCCGGATCCCAAGGTATATCAAAGCCAATTTTAATTAACAATGATTTGTAATTTAGTAGTGAGCAAAAAGTAACATATATCCTGTAATGACGAAGTCTAACTCTCTTCCTATGCATCGGCATGTCATAAAAGAACAATTCATGCACACCAAGTAAAGGCCAATGCAAAGTATAAGCAGTTTCTTGCCATTCTATCGTGTTGGAAACATAGAAAGGTGGAGATATAGTTCCTCTCTCATAAAAATTGCAAGTAGGAGCAGCAAGCACATGCATATTATATCTATCAAAATCATCATGTGCAATGTTAAAAGGCAACCCATCAATATAATCCTTAATAAGGACAAACTTCTCCGATATAGTGTAGTCGGGAGAATTCAAAAAGATAATAGGACTATCATGCGTGGGTGCAATAGCAACAATTTCATGTTTAACATAAGGAAATATAGCAAGTTCATCTCCATAAGCATAATTCATATTGGCATCTTGGCCACAAGCATAGAAAGCATCATCAAAAAGGGATATGTCAAGAGAATCAATGGGATCATAGCAATCGTCATTCGGTAAGCACAAAGGGGAATTAAACAATGTACGAGTTGAAGAGTTACTCGCATTAGAATGGGGTCACGGGTGATCAATCCGCTCTTCCTCCTTTTGTTCTTCGCTCTCCTCGTCATCTTTTTCATCCAACAAGCTCACAGTTTCATCAATTTCTTCTTCCATAGCTTCCTGCAAAATATTAGTCTCTTCTTGGACAGCGGAGAATTCCTCAATATATAGTTTAACATAGGCATTAGAAGCATAATTATTATAACAATATTCAAGTATGGCAAAATTTTCAGATTTGTAGAGAGTAGCATCATACTTTTCGATCAAAGAAGCAATTTCATAAGCACCCTTAAAAGCAACAAATTCTTCAATTTGTTGAACATCATAGTAATTATAAACACCCTTAGCATACGAAGATACGATCCCATTATCAATAAACTCACATTGATAGGGAAGGTGTTTCTTAGGGTTTTCAGAACAACAAGTAACATCATATATTTCACATAAATTCCAAGCATAGCATTGCAAACGATGAATTTGATCCAGTAAAAGTTTCCCCTTTTTAGATATACGGTGTTGCACATAACAAGCATGCTCATCTAAAGGTTTGCCCTCAACTAAGCTAGTTGGGGTTTCAGCACAAGCACAAAGGGATCGAAGATGATCCAAGTAAAAAGCTTTAGGACTGCGATAGATTTTGAGTGGTTCTTCAACCATTGGTTCAATAGGTACAACTATTTTTTTTGTTATTTTGCGTTTCCTACCCATAACTAAAGATAGAGAACAACTTAGAACAGCAAATAAAAATTACTTAGTGATAAAGCAAACAAGCACCCACGAGAATATTCACCCCACGCTATGACTCCCCGGCAACGACGCCAGAAAAAGGTCTTGATAACCCGCAAGTATACGGGATAGTTGTAGCCTCTTTCGATAAGTAAGAGTGTCGAACCCAACGAGGAGCTAAAGGTAGAACAAATACTCTCTCAAGTCCTATCGGCCACTGATACGACTCTACGCACGCTTGACGTTCACTTTACCTAGAACAAGTATGAAACTAGAGGTACTATGTAGGTGTTGTTGGATAGGTTTGCAAGATAATAAAGAACGCGTAAATAAAAACTAGGGGCTGTTTAGATAAAGAAGTAATAAAGTAAATATAGCGAGTGTGGAAAAGTGGTGGTAGGAGTTGTGAAATTGTCCCTAAGCAATTGACTACGTTACTAGACCGAGAATCACTATTGCAATTTTATTTGAGGCAGAGGCATAAGCTAACATACTTTCTCTTCTTGGATCATATGCACTTATGATTGGAACTCTAGCAAGCATCCGCAACTACTAAAGATTCATTAAGGTAAAACCCAACCATAGCATTAAAGTATCAAGTCCCCTTTATCCCATATGCAAACAACCTACTTACTCGGGTTTGTGCTTCTGTCACTCACGCCACCCACCATAAGATAATCATAAACATATTGCAAACCCTACAGCAGGAATCCCTCATGCTTGCACGACACGGAGGGCACAATAGGACAACGCCAATAATAAAACATGCAACTCAAACCAATCATAGCAATTCATCAACCACCGATAGGACAACGAAAATTTACTCCGACATCATAGGATGGCAACACACCATTGGAAAATAATATGAAGCATAAAGCACCATGTTCAAGTAGAGGGTATAGCGGGTTGCGGGAGAGTGGACCGCTGGATATAGATGGGGGAAGGTGATGGAGATGTTGGTGAAGATGGCGGAGGTGTTGGTGAAGATCGCGGTGATGATGATGGCCACCGGCGGTGTTCCGGCGACACCGGAAGCAAGGGGGAGAGAGCCCCCCTTCTTCTTCTTCTTCCTTGACCTTCTCCCTAGATGGGAGAAGGGTTTCCCCTCTGGTCCTTGGATCCCATGGCGTGGGAGGGGCGAGAGCCCCTCCAAGATTGGATCTATCTCTCTGTTTCTGCATTATGGAATTCTGCCTGGCACCGTTTCCTTTATATCTGGAGATCCCTAAATCCAATTGGATTGGAACCTTCGCCCAGATCGTTTTCCAAAAATTAGCTTTCTTGCGGCCAAAGAAGGGCATCAACCGCCTTACGGGTGGCCCACGAGGGTGGGGGCGCGCCCACTTTAAGTGGGTGTGGGCCCCTATCTCGTGGCCACCTCGGGCATCGTCTCGCGTTGATTCTTCCTCCCCAAAATCACAAATATTCCAAAATATTTCTCCGTCCGTTTTTATACCGTTTGGACTCCGTTTGATATGGAGTTTCTGCGAAACATAAAACATGCAACAGAGAGGAACTGGCACTGGGCACTGGATCAATATGTTAAGCTGAAGCTTCGGTCACCCTTGCCCTCCAATACATAGTCCTATCAACATACAACTAACCCTATGGTGTGATCCACGCGCGTGCTCATATGATGTGCACCAAAGGACAGCAACATAACCACAAGCAAATTAAATCAATCATAGCAATTCATCAACGACCGATAGGACAACGAAAATCTACTCAGACATCATAGGATGGCAACACATCATTGGAAAATAATATGAAGCATAAAGCACCATGTTCAAGTAGAGGGTACAGCGGGTTGCGGGAGAGTGGACCGCTGTAGATAGAGGGGGGAAGGTGATGGAGATGTTGGTGAAGTTGGCGGAGGTGTTGGCGTAGACCGCGGTGATGATGATGGCCCCCGGCGGTGTTCCGGCGCCACCGAAAGAGAGGGGGAGAGAGCCCCCTCCTTCTTCTTATTCCTTGACCTTCTCCCTAGATGGGAGAAGGGTTTCCCCTCTAGTCCATGGTCTCCATGGCATGGGAGGGGCGAGAGCCCCTCCGAGATTGGATCTGTCTCTCTGTCTCTCTCTATTTCTGCGTTCTGGTCTGCTGCCCTTCACCGTTTCGTATATATATGGAGATCCGTCACTCCGATGGGACTGAAACCTTCGCCGTGATTTTTTACCAAAAATTAGCTTTCTTGCGGCCGAAGAAGGGCATCAACCGCCTTACGGGTGGCCCACGAGGGTCAGGGGCGCGCCCAGGGGGGCAGGGGCGCCCCCTGCCTCGTGGCCACCTCGGGCACCGTCTCGCGTGGATTTTTCTTCCGGAATTTTCCAAATATTCCAAAAATAAGCTCCGTCCGTTTTTATCCCGTTTGGATTCCGTTTGATATGGATATTCTGCGAAACAGAAAACATGCAACAAACAGGAACTGGCACTGGGCACTGGATCAATATGTTAGTCCCAAAAATAGTATAAGAAGTTGCCAAAAGTATATGAAAGTTGAATAATATTGGCATGGAACAATAAAAAATTATAGATACGACGGAGACGTATCATGGATCGATTCCCACGCGCCTTCAATGGAGCGGGGAGGGCGGTCGACGGCCCCGCTTGCCGTCACTTCAATGGGCCGGATTGGCCGAGAGGGGGCGGCCGAGCCTCGCCCCCGCCTCTTTATAAAGAGGGGAGCGGGAGGAACGGTGCCTCTCAACCCTTCGCCATCTGTCTCTCCCCATTCCTGCTTCCTCCTTTCTTCTGCCATAGTTAGGGGGTGTGGTGACGCTTCATCGGTGGCGGCGAGGGTCTCGGCTCGACAACGCATCGCTCCTCCCCCAGAGCTCGTGGCGGCGGAGCCGCCTGTTAGAGGGAGGGGGAGGGGGCGAGGTCGAGGCCGCCGTGGCTCTCGAGGGAGAGGAGGGCGGGGCGGCAGATCGGCTTCGCCTTCGCCAGCGGCCCCTCCTCCGGTGGAGGGCCACGTCAGGGACAACCCTTGCGAGTTCTTCATCAGGGTGCGCCAACCGCCGCGCCGTCGTCTTCGTCTCCCGACTCCGTTTGCGCGGGAGATGGAGCTGGATCCACCGCAGGCGTTGCGGCTGCATATGAGGGGTTGTGGGAACATCGGCATATGGGCCGATCTCGAGTTCCCCGCCCCTCACGTCATGTACCTCCGTCGAGGGTGGAAGACCTTCGCCCGCGCCCATAGCTTGACGGAGGGGCTCACTCTCCATTTCAAATTAATGGAGGGTGGCCTCCTCTCCGTCAAGATATTCGGGCACTTCGGGACTCGCATAAGGTGCTGCGTGGAGAGCTCCTCCGACGATGAAGATTCCTCCTCGAGCGAGGGTGACGAGGAGGACAGCGGCAGCAACGACGAGGGTAGTGGCGGGAGGATGACGGTTCCGACTAGGTGTCGAGCGCCGCTCCGGGTGGCACCGGCGACCCCATCATCCTTGTCGCCGGCTCCTTTAACTTCTCGGGGTCGCCTCCTTGGGCGGCTGGTGTGGGGAGACTGTGGAAGAGGAAGAGGGCGGGCGGCAAGGCCGTCAAGTCGGAGTATGCGGGCACCGACACCTTCGTAGCGTATTGACAGTCCCGCCGCCTCGTCTTCCAGCTCTTCTACCGTCATCATCATCACCAGCCTCCCTTTGGGGTGGCCACCGGGATGTTCTCCTGGTGCCTTCTGCTGCTCATGCTTCGCCTAGGCGCCCCTTTTTCCCTTTTGCCTTCTTTCTCCATTTCCTGAGGAGCGGGACAAGAAAGGGATTACGGGCACCTTATCTCTTTTTAGTACTATAAGCCTTTGGGCATTTGTTAGATTTAGAACATGTAATCCCCCTGTTCATGTTTTCATTCCGTATGAACTGTACCTGTACGGGATGTTTTTAATGAAAAAAGGGATGTTTGCCGGGCTTTTCGTTTGCGGGTGAAACCCACGGCAAGGATCGTATCCTTGTTGCCATCTAAAGTAAACGTTTTTCGCCTGGCAACAGGCCTTGCCGTTCCCCCATCTTGCTCGACCTTTCTCACGCTCTTGGCGGAGGCAAGGATGAGATGAGTTTGGGCTCCTCGTTCTATCCCCTTGCTGCCGCGACTACGACCAACTTCGGACCCAGGAGATAATCCTTGGGTTTGGAAAGAGGGGACCACGGTAGCTTGGATATAAAACGGGGTTCCACATACCCCAGTTCATAACGAAATGCATGATAGAGGATAAAAGACTTATCTGGATCTGCAGCTCTCGGCAACCTTGGCTTGCCGCGGACGGATCCTTGTATTTGCAGCCCCCGGCAACCTTGGCTTGCCGGGGTCGGGGCACCGGTCCGTTCCTCTCTTCCAAACAGCTCGGCAGAAATACTTACGTGTCCCGCGAACCAAAAAGGACAGGGAAGAAACAGAGAGATGCACACTCGACCTCTAAGCTAGGGGTTAGCCGCTGCCAAGCACTACCAACCCTAACCGAGGAGGAGACTCGACCTAGCTTGCATGCTATAACTTAGGGTGCCAGCGCTTCGTTTATTAGTGATCAGGGTCTGCGCCTGGCTTTGTGCAAAGGGTTACATGCCTTGCAAGCAAGGCTTGTACAAAAGGGTGGCTTGCTGGGAGGCCCGGTAGCCGCGCCTTATGGGTAAAACTTGCGAAGATGCTCGATGTTCCAGGAGTTACTTACTGGAACGGCGTCTTCGGTCTCCAGGCGGACTGCGCCGGGCCTGGTGACTCGTGTTACCCGATAAGGGCCTTCCCACTTTGGCGTCAACTTGTTGGAATTCTTGGCCAATTGAACGTGTCGAAGAACAAGGTCGCCTTCCTCAAGGCTCCGGGCACGGACCTTGCGGCTATGGTAGCGGCGCAAGGCTTGCTGGTAGCGTGCTGCTCTCACAGCCGCCCGGAGACGATCTTCCTCAAGGAGCGTTGCGTCATCTTGCCGCAATCGCTCTTGCTCAAGCTCATCATAAGCGAGCACTCGAGGTGACCCGTATATGAGTTCCGCGGGGAGAACTGCTTCTGCCCCGTAGACCAGGGCAAAGGGTGTCTGGCCGGTGGCTCGATTTGGCATCGTTTTGATCGACCAAAGAACCGCTGGCAACTCATCAATCCAGCGTCTTCCACTTTTGCGTAGCCTGTCAAAAGTCTTCGTTCTTAAGACTCGCAAGACTTCAGTATTTGCTCTCTCCGCTTGGCCATTGCTCCCTGGATGTGCCACAGAGGCAAAACAGACCGTGCTGCCGAGATCCTCAATGTATTGCATGAAGGTGTGGCTTGTGAACTGTGTGCCATTGTCGGTGATGACCCTGTTGGGTATCCCAAAACGGCACACTAGTCCCTTGAAGAACTTGATGGCTGACTGCGCCGTAACCTTCCTCACTGCTTCCACCTCTGGCCACTTTGTGAACTTGTCGATTGTGACGTACAAGTAATCAAAGCCCCCGATAGCACGGGGGAAAGGGCCCAATATGTCGAGCCCCCAGACCGAGAATGGCCAGGAGAGAGGCATAGTTTGAAGGGCTTTAGCTGGTTGACGAAGCTTCTTCGAATGGAACTGGCACGCTTCACACTTGGTTACTAGTGCCGTCGCATCCTGGAGGGCGGTGGGCCAGAAGAAACCTTGCCGGAAAGCCTTGCCGGCAAGGGCCCTCGACCCTATGTGGGAGCCACATATGCCTCCATGTATCTCTGCCAATAGCTTTAGTCCTTCCTCCCAGGGGATGCACTTCAATTTCACCCCATTCGGTATTTTACTGTACAATACATTATCAACGAATTGGTACAGAGCAGACCTGCGGGCTACTCTTTCTGCCTCTTCCTGCTCCTCAGGAAGCTCTCCTTTTTGGAGGAATCGGACGGTGTGCTGCACCCACGTCGGAGCCTGTGGCTCGATGACAAGGACCAAAGGCATCTCTTCTGCCACGGGAGCGGCCGTCTCTACGGCCATGACCTGAGGTCCTGCCGGAGTCGGTTGTCCCGCGGCAGGATCGGCATCCACAGCAACATCTTCGCCGGCGGCTCTGGGGAGCTCGGTGGGGAAGTACTTGCCGGAGCCTAGCTTCCTCCGCTTGTTCTTCCCGGTCAACGGCTCAACAGATGGTTGAGTTAACAGAAGCACAAAAGTACCTGGTTCCACAGGTAGCTTGAGGGCAGCGTGCTTTGATAGGTAGTCGGCGATGTCGTTCTCCGTCTGAGGGACATGCTCTGCTTGTATACCGTCAAAGCGCTCTTCCAGTTTCCTCACCTCGTATATGTAAGCTTCCATCAACGGGCTTTGATAATCTTTGTTGACTTGCCTGGCGACGAGTTGCGAGTCACCCCTGACGATGAGCTTTTTGACTCCAAGGTCCGCCGCGATCCTGAGACCGGCAAGCAAACCCTCGTACTCGGTGGTGTTGTTGGTTGACATCTCCCGGGGAAAGTGCATTTGGATGACGTACTTGAGGTGCTCTCCGGTGGGTGCGACAAGCAGCACACCAGCATCGGTGCCTTGCAGCGAAAAGGCCCCATCAAAGTACATGATCCAGTTGCCGCTTGTTTCCTCGCCAGGGAGAGTGGCCTCCTGTACCTCTTCGTCAGGTGTCGAGGTCCATTCTGCAACAAACTCCGCCAAGACTCTGCTTTGGATCGTCGAGGTACTTTCAAACTTTAGACCAAAACTTGACAGCTCCAGGGCCCATTCCACGATCCTTCCTGTTGCATATAGGTTATGTAGTATCCGTTGCAACGGAAGGCGGGTAACCACGGTGATCTCGTGCGCTTGGAAGTAGTGGCGCAGCTTCCTCGAGGCCATAAGGAGGCCGAAGAGAAATTTTTCCACACCTGAATACCTCGACCTGGCTCCCTGCAAGAGGGAGCTGACGAAGTAAACCGGGTGTTGCACCATCTTCTTCCTTTGCGCCACTTCACCTGGCCGTGCAGGTCCTGTCGTACTGGCGTCAGTCTCGCCGGGACCAAACCCTGCCGGGGACTCAGTCTTGCCGGGATCGAGCCCTGCTGGTTAGGGTTCGAGCCCGCCAACCGTTGACTCTGCCGTTGCCGCCGTCTCCTCGTCGACCTCTCTCTGCACCACCAATGCGGCGCTAACCACTTGATTTGTTGCTGCTAGATATAGCAGCAACAGTTCTTGTGGTTTGGGCGCAACCAGCACCAGGGCCGAGGAAAGGTACTTCTTCAAGTCTTGCGACGCCGCCTCGTCCTCTGGGGTCCACTCCACTGGGCCCGTCTTCTTTAAGATCTTGAAAAACGGGAGGGCACGCTCCACGGATTTGGAGATGAATCTGCTCATGACGGCAACGCAGCCAGTGAGCCGACGCACGTCCTTGATCCGTTTGGGTGCCTCAATCTGCTCGATGGCCCTAATCTTGTCTGGGTTTGCCTCAATCCCGCGCTGTGACACGAAGAACCCGAGAAGCTTGCCGGACGGGACACCGAAGACACACTTCTCAGGGTTCAATTTGTGGTTGATCTTGCGCAGGTTTCCGAATGTTTCCTCCAGATCTTGCACAAGTGTTGCTTTCTCCTTGGTTTTGACCACTATACCATCAATATAAGCTTCCATATTTCTATGTAACCGGGGTTCAAAACCAATTTGGACCGCTCTTGCAAAGGTTGAGTCAGCACTCTTCAACCCGAAAGTCATCCGTAAAAAGCAGTACGTACCACATGGGGTGATGAATGCTGTCTTTTCCTCGTCCTCTTTCGTCATGAAGATCTAGTGGTACCCTGAGTAGGCGTCGAGGAATGATAACAAGTCACACCCAGCCGTGGAATCAACAATCTGGTCGATGCGCGGTAACGGAAAGGGATCCTTTGGACAGGCCTTATTGATGTCTGTGTAATCAATACACAGCCTCCACTTCCCATTTGCCTTGCGCACTACTACCGGATTGGCCAACCACGTCGGATGGAGTACTCCTCTCACCAAGCCTGCCGCCTCTAGCTTTCTGATTTCTTCCATGATGAACTCCTGCCTCTCCAGAGCTTGCTTCCCGACCTTCTGCTTGACGGGCCGCGCATGAGGACAGACAGCAAGGTGGTGCTCAATCACCTCCCTGGGAACGTCGGGGATGTCGGAGGCTTGCCATGCAAACACATCGACATTCGCCCGCAAGAAGGTGGCGATCTCGCTTCCTATTTGCCGTCAAGGGTGGAGCTTATGGCAAAAACTCCCCCTGTGTCGTCCTCCTTGACGGGCACCTTCTTGGTCTCTGGTGGCGTGGCTCCGGACTTCTTGCTCTTGCCGGCGGAGCTCTCTGGCATGTTCTCAACGGGAGCGCAACACCCCGAAGAGGTGCGCTTGCCGGAGTGGGTGCGAGGGGTCTCACGGGTCTTCTTCCCGCTCGGGGCTCCGTCGGCAGGAGCAGGTGCCTTAGCGGCAGCTGCTGCAACTGCTTCCCGGTAGAGTTGGTCGGCGCAGATCAATGCATCTTTCTTGTCGGAGGGGACGGTGATGATGTTCATCGGCCCGGGCATCTTCAGCATGTTGTAGGCGTAGTGTGAAGCCGCCATGAACTTGGCTAGTGCCGGGCGGCCGAGGATCCCGTTGTAAGGCAAGGGGATCTCGACTACATCGAAAACAATCATTTTTGTCCTGTGGTTCAGCTCACCTCCGAATGTCACAGGCAGCGTGACCTTTCCCTTTGGCTGGCTCCTCCCCAGGTTAACCCCTTGGAACGTGTCAGTCTCCTCGAGGTCTCCATCGGGGATCTGCAGCCTTTTGACCACAACAGGCGAGATCAAGTTCAAGCCGGCCCTGCCATCAACCAACATCTTTGTCACCTTGAGGTTGCGGATTGTTGGTGAAACCAACAATGGCAAGCACCTGACCGCAATAGTGCGGTCAGGGTGGTCCTCGATGTCAAAGATGATGGGCGTGCTGGACCATTTCAGCGGCTTCCGTGCATCGAACGATGGCTCCACCGCCGTGATCTCACGCGCCCACTTCCTGAGTTAGCGGTGGGACGTATGCAGCGAGGCGCCACCATCGACTCACATGGCCTCTGTGGCTTTCTGAAACTCGTGGTTGCCGGAGTCATTGTCCTCGTCATGATCATCGTCTTCCTGCTTCTTGTCGCGGCCTCGGGGCGGGCCTCTCCTGCTGATTATCCTTACCGCGGCGGCCTCCTTGGCCGCCACGTTTCTTGCCGGATCCCTCGGCACCATCTGGGCCTTTCTCCTTGTCCCGCCGCTCATACTCGGCTTTCTGCTTCTCGGCGAGCAGCTCTACCTGCCGGCAGTTTTGGAGCTCATGGCTCTTGGTGCGATGGATCTTGCAGTACTGCTTGTCGGAGCCTCTTGGCTTGTCGGCGGCCGCCAAGCCCCGGCAAGCGACACACCTGGCAACCTCCTTGCCGGGGTCCCTCGCCTTGGTCTTCTTGGTGGCGCCGGTGTCGTCAGATCCCTCGACGGCAAGCACGGCTTCGCCCTTGCGCTTCCTGTTACGGCGCCGGCCCTTCTCCGCTGGGGTGGC
This sequence comes from Aegilops bicornis, assembly GCA_021605145.1. Classification (NCBI taxonomy): domain Eukaryota; kingdom Viridiplantae; phylum Streptophyta; class Magnoliopsida; order Poales; family Poaceae; genus Aegilops; species Aegilops bicornis. The sequence goes on along the minus strand of CM038670.1, from coordinate 766,369,473 downwards.
GGTGTTGCCAGTGGAGTCGGTTTCTGCGCTGGCATCTTCGTCGGGGTACTTCCTTCCCACTTCAGCGCGAGCGCATCGATCGGCCAGGACATAAAGCTCGGCCACATCCTTAACCTGTTTCATTGCTAGCTCTTCACGCATCTTGTGGTTGCGCACATTCTGATGGAACGCACAGATCACGGCAGCGGGATGAACATCGGGGATGTTGTACTGCACCAGGCTGAACCTTTGGATGTACTTGCGCAAGTTTTCTCCTTCCTTCTTGGGGATGATGTGTAAATCACTCGCCTGGCCATGAGCTTGGTGACCTCCGGTAAAGGCGCCAACAAACTCATAGCACAGATCCGCCTAAGAAGAGATGGAATCCACCGGCAAGTGCATCAACCATGACATAACATTAGGCTTGAGTGCCAACGGGAAGTAGTTGGCAAGCACCTTATCGTCGCGGGCCCCAGCAGCTTGCATCGCGATGGTGTAGATGCTGAGGAACTCTGACGAGTGAGTCTTGCCGTTGTACTTCTCGCCAACGTCGGGCTTCAATGTACGGTGGGAGGGCCACTGGAACTGCCGCAGCTCACGGGTGAAGGCCGGACAACCCACCTCGTAGGGTAGGCCACCGTAGCCTCCCGGCGCTGGGTGGTCCATAGCGGGCCCTGCCCACCTGTCCGACTGGTGGCGCGCGTCACGTTGGTGCTCGATTGTAGTTCGAGCGTCCTCATGAACCCACTCCCGAAGGACTTTACGCTGATCGCAGTTGGTTCGCGGGTCGGACGACATGATGGAGATATCATCACGAGCGTCGTCGCGACGAACTGACGCCCGGGGTGGCCGGGATGGAGGTGGCGAGTGCATCGTGGCTGCATCGGCTCTGGCACGGTGTCGGTGTCAAAACCGGCGGATCTCGGGTAGGGGGTCCCGAACTGTGCGTCTAGGCGGATGGAAATAGGAGACAAGGGACACGATGTTTTTACCCAGGTTCGGGCCCTCTCGATGGAGGTAATACCCTACTCCTGCTTGATTAATATTGATGATATGGGTAGTACAAGAGTAGATCTACCACGAGATCAAGGAGGCTAAACCCTAGAAGCTAGCCTATCGCCAAGCTTGCCTTCCACGCCAAGGAAAGTCCCCTCCGGACACGGGACGAAGTCTTCAATCTTGTATCTTCATAGTCTTGGAGTCCGGCCGTGTCGATAGTCCGGCTGCCCGGACACCCCCTAGTCTGGGACTCCCTCAGTAGCCCCTGAACCAGGCTTCAATGACGACGAGTCCGGCGCGTTGATTGTCTTCGGCATTGCGAGGCGGGTTCCTCCTCCGAATACTTCATAGAAGGTTTTGAACACAAGGATAGTGTCCGGCTCTGCAAAACAAGTTCCACATAACACCGTAGAGAGAATAATTTTTTCACAGATCCACTGACGTATTCCGCGGCATGACATCACACCACGGCCAGGCCTTCATACGAACCATTTTTACTGTTCCACCTCAGCGCGTTTAGCGAGGCGGTTTCCTTGGCACGTCTTATCAAAGCATAGATCGTGCCCCCTTATTCCGGGATTCTCATCAATACGGACGTGGGTAACCCATCCGCGCCATTGATTACGGCGCTTGGGAGATAAGCGAGTTTTACCAGGCTGGTGGGGGACGCATAGCTTCGTCCATCTATATAAGGGGATAAGGATCCACCTTCTCACCCACACCCTCTTCCTCCTTTGCTTATCCATTTCCGCGCACTCGAGCTCCAGCGCCCAAGTTCACACATCCCACCTCAACCTTCTCCAACCATGTCAGGAGCGGGAGGCAGGTGGATGGCCTCCTCCATCACGGAGGGGCACATCACAAGACTGCGGGAGGCCGGATATTTGTCCGGCGACATTGCGTCTGAGCTGCCCGATGCGGGCAGCTTATTCCAACCCCATGCCCCATGAGAGGGTAGTGTTTCTCCCCACTTCCTCCATGGACTAGGTTTTCCACTTCACCCATTTGTCCAGGGGCTCATGTTCTACTACGTCCTGGACTTCCATGACTGGCGCCAATTTCATCCTCAACATCTCGGCGTTTATCGTCAGGTGCGAGGCTTTCCTCTGCATCCAGCCCCACTTCGCTTATGGCTGAAGATCTTCAACGTCCGGCCGAAGGTAGTGAGCGGCCGTCAAGCGGAGTGCGGAGGCGCCATGGTTGGCAAGATGGCCAAAGTCCCATGGCTCGAAGGCGCCTTCGTGGAAACAATAAAGGGGTGGCAATCGGGGTGGTTCTACATCACCGAGCCCCGCAACACCAAATGGGTGGCGGCCCCCGAGTTCAGATCTGGCTTCCCCACACGGCTCTCGTCACGGAAAGAGACGGGACTGACGTGGGGGAATTCGGACGAGACATCCGGACTTCAAACATGTGTCCGAAACCTGGTGGCCAAGAATCTTAGGCTTGTCGACGTAATCCAGGTGATGCTCATCCGCCGGATTCTCCCATGCCAACAACGGGCCTTTAACTTGTGGGAGTTCGATCCGGCACAGCACCGAACCTTGAGTCGGCTCTTCGACACTACGTACGAAGACGCCTAGAAGGTGCTGTTCAAGGGTGCCGAAGCCCCAGCATCCGCTACAAAAGATCGCGGATACAGCTCGCAGCGTCAAGCCGGCGAGGTAAGTTATTTTACCCTTTACGGGACTCTTTTTCCATAGATTGACTCTACGTGGGATCTAAAACTCCCTAATCTCTGACACGACTGGCTGAAGACGTCCGGACAGATTAACTGTCCGGCTCCTTTGCCGGAAGATCCGGAGGACGCCCGATTGACGGGGCTGCTGGCTCCGGCGCCGTACGTGGTGCCGGAGAAGAAGGCCAAGAAGGAGGCCACGGGAACTCGAAGGAGCTCCCGACGCCGAGTCTTGTCGATTACAAGCAGAATCTTCTCCTGAAGACAAGGAGGAAGAAGAAGAAGCTCCTCCCCCAGCGGGGGACGAGAAGAAAAGGAAGGCCGCCCCAACTGGGGAGGCCGGAGGGTCCAAGAAGGGAAGAGCCCTTCCTCCGGACTTCTCCACCAACGTCGACGACGAGGAGGAGGATTGACCTACAAGGGCCAAGCCCCTGGCGAGATCGTAAGTGTCCGGATACCCATGGCTTTTTATTATTGCAGAGTGTTCTCTAATGCCGAACAACCGTGCAGCCCGCCCAAGGGCGAGTTCGCCGATTCATCGAGCGGGTCCCTGGGCTCGTCGGAAATGGATAGTACCTCGCTTCCGACCGCCTCCTCGCCAAGGCTGCTAACGACGCTGGCGGGGCCCCAAGAGGGGCTTGGTCAAGAGGAGGTAGCGCAGGAGGTGCCACAAGGCAACCTCCCGGACTCAGCCTTGAGGGCAAGAGCCCAGGGGCTCTAAGCCCGACCCTCGTCCGGACTCCATGCCGGAACCATCGGCGTTCCAAAATCCGGACAGCGGATCCTTCATAAGAAGGGTAAGACGCCGGTGTCCTCCGTCAACCGGAGGCACCGGATAGCTTCTTGAGGCGCTTAACGGCGCTTCCGTCGAGGAGGAGCACCACCTTGTTATGAGTGCGGTGATCCGGACGATTCGATCCGCCAAGAGCGGATCGACCAGCCTGTACCGACCTTCTAACGGGCTTTGAGGTAAGTTTTAGAATATGTAAAAATATAACCGCATAGACAGTAGCCCCTGATGCTTAGTTCGGTGTTCGGAAAGAAAAGCCGGACTAAGGATCTAAAAAGATATACGCAGGAGTCTAACATAAGTATGTCAATATGGGAATGCAGGCTGCGTTGCTGACCTCTGAAGCACTGACTGCGGAGGTCAATGTATTAAAGCAGAACCTCGAGCGGTCCGAGAACGAGCTCGGACAAGCCAAGAAGCAGCTCGAGAACAAGGAAGGTAAGTAATACCTTATTAAAGAAATACATTATAGAAAAGGTTTTGGTTGCAAAAAATAACAGGAATAACTTGGGTACTGCAGGGGCCACGAACGAGGTGGCGACCACGAAGGAAGCGTGTGTCCGTGGGTCGAAAACAAAGCGGGCTGCGAACGCACCGAGCGAGAGAAGGGGAGGCGCAGCTGGCCACAGATGCGGCAAGAGCTCCAAGCTCGTGGAAAAACACGAGTGTTTGGAGCGTGACTCGAAGACTCGAGAGTCCGAGCTCGCCTCGGCTCTTGAGAGTGCCAAAGCTGCTAAGGCCGAGGCCCAAAAAGCCCTGCAAGAAATTGAGTCTTTAAAGAAGATAGCGGCGGGTAAGGCATTCTTTATGCAAAGCAAGCATGTGAAAGTGAACTACCTATTACTTACCCGGATTCGGAGCTCTCCAGGAGCATTCGCAGATTTGCCCGTGGTGTATACGATCTTGCCGCATTCTACCACGCCAGCGGGGAGCTCGGCGGAAAAGGTGTTCTGGTCTCGGTATCTTTGAGGCCGACCATCCGGTGCCCCTGAGCGACCAGCTAAAGCAGCTGGTCGAGCTCCACAAGGTCGCCGAACAGGCCATGAAGGGCTTTATAGCGCGGCTGTGGCCATTGGAGGCCACGCCCGGGAGCTACTTCGGCTTGGTGCAGCGGCTGGTGGATGCCTGTGTGCGGCTTGAAGTCATCAAGTGCTCCGTCTGCATTGAAGGTGTCCGTCGGGCCCTTGCCCGTGCTAAAGTGCATTGGGGCAAGCTGGATGCGGAGAGGCTTGTGAAGGACGGGCCACCGAAGGGCCATGAGCATCCTCCTGAAGGGTGCCCGCCGAATAGCGGATGAGTGCTCCAAAGATGTAATTTTTTAATAATCTCGCATTTGTTATCCTGTACGCTGAAAACTTGTTCATATGCCCTAAGCAACGCTTATTAATTTAAAATATTACCTTCTGTGCGGCCGTTTATAAAATTTGAGAGATGGCAAGTCATTGGCTTCAGCCCCCATGCCACGAGTGCTGGGGTGTTCAGCATAAACTTGAGCACTCTTGTTCCCATTCTTGGGTCCGTCTAGGGAGGCGCTCAACACAACGAACAAGGCAACCGGACTTATAATGCTTGAACACTCTCACTTACCATAGAATTCTATAATTTTAAATTTCGGCGAAGCCCCTAGTATTCGGAAGACCGAGTTCGGGCGCTTATCCACGCCTTGGCCGGACAATTCCGGTTCCTCGCTCTAAGCGGCATAAGTCTTTAGGGACCCGAAAAAACCTCTCGAACAGCGACTGGCTCTCGCCTTATCATGACGGTCAGTTTTAGCTTTCTCCACTGAGGTGCTCGACCCAGCATAACTGGGGCACAATCGCAGTGGTTCTCTCGGTGCTACCTTAGCCGATATAGCGGGACGTAAGGTACCAAAACACGGGAGCCGGGCAAACCCAACTATTGACCCAAGACATGATTCGGAGCCAATTCATATAATGCTATAAGTTTGGGGTGCCGCACTTGTGAAAGTGTTCGGACTTATCACACCATAATTTTGGGATACTTAAGCCCCTGGTGTATTGGCCGTACCAAAGTGTACGGTTGCAACATCTCGTGAAATGAACATATGTATATATAAAGGAAGTAGAGCAATAATGAGCAAGAGCTACGTATTGTTTATTCGAAAAGGTACTGCAATGGAAGCAGAACGATACAAATAGTGCGATAAGCAAGGGATGGGACTATCTAACATGTCCCCCTCCAGGGGAAAGCTGATGGATGATATGTAAAAGCAGGTAAATGCTCGTAATAGAGACCACCTGAACACTCGGCGTGGCTTTCCGCTTCGGCTGTTGCATCGTGAGTTCAGCGATTCAAGTGCGGACGGGACTTCTCAAAGGCGGAGTCCCGAGAGTAAAAAAAGGAAGAAAAGGAAGAAAAATAAAAAGAAATGACACAAACGGAGCCCACAGTGCGGTCGAGCCGCATTCTTGGCGTGCCGTTGTCTTGCCCCTCCCCTATGCCCATGGTATCTCGGGCGTAATTATGTACGCGTAATACTAGCTTCGCAATTTCGCGAGGGCTGGGGATGGGGCGGATTGCTACTCGTGCTTGAATCGTGCCATGTGGTCTTGTTGCAGGGTTACTCGGCGGCGCTTGGCGGTGTCCGGACGCTTAGTGGCCGGACTCGACAATTGCCGTGAGAGGCTGCTTTGCACCTCCGCCGCGAGAGCCGCCGTATGCTCCTCCATTCGGAGAGAGCGTTCGGTGTTTCCATTAACCGTGATTACTCCTCGAGGGGCTGGCATCTTGAGCTTGAGTTATGCATAGTGCGGCACCGCATTGAACTTTGCAAATGCGGTTCGTCCGAGCAGTGCATGATAGCCGCTGCGGAATAGGACGATGTCGAAGATTAACTCTTCGCTTCGGAAGTTATTCGGAGATCCGAAGACCACTTCGAGTGTGACTAAGTCTGTACAATTGGCCTCTACACCCGGTATGACGCCTTTAAAGGTCGTCTTTGTAGGTTTAATCCTTGAGGGGTCTATACCCATTTTGCGCCTTTGTATCACGATAAAGCAGGTTCAGGCTGCTACCGCCAAATCCATCGGGACTACGGTGAGGTGAAATCCGTCAATAATTGGGTGAAGAACCAATGCGGTAAAGCCGCCGTGGCCAGATGCTAGTGGGGTGGTCCCTTCGATCGAAGGTGATCGGGCAGGAAGACCATGGGTTGAACTTTGGGGCGACTGGCTCCATCGCATATACGTCACGTAGTGCACGCTTCCGCTCCCTTTTCGGTATGTGGTTTGCGTATATCATATTCACCGTCCGCACTTGTGTTGGAAAACCTTTCTGTCCTCTATTGTTTGGCGGCCGGGGCTCTTCCTTGTCATCGCTATGCAGCCCCTTGTCATTGAGTTTGGCACTTAACTTGCCTGCTTGCTTGAACACCCAACAATCCCTGTTGGTGTGATTGGCTGGTTTTTCGGGGGTGCCATGTATTTGGCACAAGCGATCGAGTATGCGGTCCAAGTTGGACGGGCCCTGGGTATTTCTTTTGAATGGCTTCTTCCGCTGACCGGGTTTAGAGCCTCTGAATCCGGCATTGACGGCCGTATCTTCAGTATTATCGCCGTTAATGCGGCGCTTGTTCTTGTTGCGACGCGACCTGCCATTGTTGTCCTTGGTATCCGGACTATCAGGATGTTTGGCCAAGTTGTTGCTTCGAGCTAGCCAGTTGTCCTCTCCCGCAGAAAAGCGAGTCATGAGGGTTGTGAGGGCTGCCATAGATTTCGGCTTTTCTGTCCTAGGTGCCGGGCAAGCCACTCGTCATGGATGTTATGTTTGAAGGCTGCAAGGGCCTCTGCATCCGGACGATCAACGATTTGATTTTTCTTTGTTAGGAGCGAGTCCAGAATTGTCTGGCGATTCTTACGGCTGCTGAATTATGTGGCTAAGGTCATCGGCGTCTGGTGGTCGCACATATGTGCCCCGCAAGTTATCAAGGAATGCGGCTTCGAGGTCCTCCCAACAACCAATTGATTCTGGCAAGCTATTGAGCCAATGTCGAGCTGGTCCTTTAAGCTTGAGTGGGAGGTATTTGATGGCATGTAGATCATCACCGTGGGCCATGTGGATATGGAGGAGATAATCCTCGATCCAGACCGCAGGATCTGTGGTACCATCGTATGATTCGATGTTTACGGGCTTGAAGCCCTTGGGATTTGATGATCCATTACTTCATCTGTGAAGCATAGTGGGTGTCTTGGCGCCTCATGTATTGGGCTATGTCACGGCGTAGCTCGTATGAGCTTTGTCTCATCGTGTTCGGCCTGGCGGTTTCTTTGTATTCGGCGCGACGGTAAAAATCCCGCATTGCTGGGCGCCCACGCGATCCGTAGATCGATCTTGTATGTTTTGCCTTATCCTCCAATATATCTCGCAAGTCCGGCGCGTTTTCCCGTGCCTTGGCACTTTTTGAGCGGCGTCGGGGTGTGGCTTGAGCGGAGGGCCAAGAGGCTTCTCTGTCGCGGCCACGAGGTGGCCGGTCTGCCATGTCATGCGCTGGTGACTTGGGTGCTTCCTCCTCTAGTCGAGGCAATGGCCTGCGTTTGGGGTAGCTTTTGGAGGGGCGTTCGAGTTCATACTCTTCGGATGCAAGGACTTCAGTCCATCTGTCAGCTAGCAAGTCTTGATCAGCTCTAAGTTGTTGCTGCTTTTTCTTGAGGCTGCTTGCCGTGGCTATAAGCCTGCGTTTGAAACGCTCATGTTCGGCGGGATCCTCAGGCACGACAAATTCATCGTCGTCGAGGCTTGCCTCATCTTCGGAGGGAGGCGCGTAATTATCGTCTTCGACCTCTCTTTCTGCCGCACTGTCGTGCGGACTTGCTTCTCCCTCCTCCTGCGCTGAGTCCTTTGGAGGGTTCTCTTCAACCTTGTCCGGGGTGTTATTATCTCCGTGCGGAATCACCGTTTTATTGTGGCGGGATTTAGAGCGGCGCCACGGCGTCGGCGCTTCGGCTGTTTCTTGAGGGGTCATCCTCCGTTGTTCCATCGCCGTTCCCGTCTTTTGGGATATCCACCATGTATATGTCATATGACGAGGTGGCCTTCCAGTGCCCTGTAGGCGCTGGGTCCTGGTCGTCTCCGGCATCGTCGTCCATACCGTCGATGTCTTCGGAGTCGTAGTGTAGCATGTCGGTTAAATCATCGACAGTGGCTACCAAGTGGGTGGTGGGTGGGCGTTGAATTTCTTCGTCGTCCGCATCCCAACCTTCATGTCCGTAGTCCGGCCAGGGCTCTCCGGATAAAGAGAGAGAATTTAGTGAATTCAGGATGTCGCCAAAGGGCGAGTGCTGAAAGATGTCCGCGGCCGTGAACTCCATGACCGCCGCCCAATCGGATTCGATTGGCAGGGGCGCGGAGGGTTCGGAGTCCGGAGAGGAGTCCGGTACCCTGGAGTCGAGGTCTTCGTGAAGGACAGGGATGGAGTTCGGCTCGGTCGCCTTACAGATTGTAGCCCCCGAGGCGGTGTCCAACCACTCGTCCTCGATCGGGGAATCCGGCTCCGGATTAAGGGTCGGAGCGGATACTGGTGCGGCCTCCAGGGCACTGTTCGGCTGCAGAGCTAGATCATGCCCATCGAGACAGTGCGGCACGCTTGGCTGCGGCTCGAATCCGTCGAAGATCAAGTCTCCGCGGATATCGGCCGTATAGTTCAAACTTCCAAATCTGACCTGATGGCCAGGGGCGTAGCTTTCGATCTGCTCCAGATGGCCAGCGAATTGGCCCGCATTGCAAAAGCCGCCCGAACACGAAGATCATGCGGGGAGAAAAGTCTCACCCTGGACCGCGTTGTTGTTGATGATCGAAGGAGCCATCGGGCCTATCGGTGACGACACAGAGGAACTCTCAATGAAAGCACCAATGTCGGTGTCAAAACCGGCGGATCTCGGGTAGGGGGTCCCGAACTGTGCGTCTAGGCGGATGGTAACAGGAGACAAGGGACACGATGTTTTTACCCAGGTTCGGGCCCTCTCGATTGAGGTAATACCCTACTCCTTCTTGATTAATATTGATGATATGGGTAGTACAAGAGTAGATCTACCACGAGATCAAGGAGGCTAAACCCTAGAAGCTAGCCTATGGTATGATTGTTGTTAGATCCTACGGACTAAAACCCTCCGGTTTATATAGACACCGGATAGGTTAGGGTTACACAGAGTCGGTTACAATGGTAGGAGATCTACATATCCGTATTGCCAAGCTTGCCTTCCACGCCAAGGAAAGTCCCCTCCGGACACGGGACGAAGTCTTCAATCTTGTAGCTTCATAGTCTTGGAGTCCGGCCGTGACGATAGTCCGGCTGTCTGGACACCCCCTAGTCCGGGACTCCCTCACACGACCTCCGCTGGCCTGCGGTGGCCTGGCAGAGTGATGGCCTACGGGTCCCGCCGGCCGCAACTCATCGTTGTTGGCGATGCCGACGAGGCTCCGGACGGTGGCCCTCCATTCGTCAAGCTTCTCCGCGGCGGGAGGAAAATCAAGGAGCAGCTGCGCGCGTGCTAGGGCTTCCGCTGGCGTGGGTGGCGGCGAAAGCTGGGTGGACCGCGATACGCCTCGACTTGGAACCACGTTAGAAGGAGCTGCGTCAAGGCCCCGCAGCCGTTCGCCACCTCCGTCAGCACCTCGGCGCGCATGCTGGCCCTCCTCATCATGTGATGGGTGCACGGGACTCTTCCCTGGGCGGCGCGCAGGGGCACCGGCAGGGTGACGCTGCTCATCAAGCACAAGCTGAGAAGAGCATGGTGTGGGCACCGGTGTTGATGTCTTGGAGGTTGTCGTGCACCGTCTGGCGGGACGGCGGCGCCTCTGGAGGGCCCCGCGCCGTCTGCGGGGGCCCCGACTCCGTCTCTGGAGCCCGTGACTGGTGGCTCGTCGCCTGGCGCACGAACGATGCCACTCGCCAGGCCCGGACTGCCAGGGTGACGTGGATGTTCGCGAGCGGCGCCATGGTTCTCTCCAGTGGTCCGCACCGGTAATGGCAATCCGGTCCCGGACGAACCGATCGCCGTGGTCGTCTTCTTCTTAGGAGCCATGGCAATGAAGAACAGCTAGGTCAACTGCTAGACCAGATTCTCACAAACTGGGCGCCCCCTACCTAGCGCGCTAAAGATGTCGGTGTGGAAACGACACCTATGGGATCACTGGAATCCCTACTACGGTTGCGGGGCGCGGGGATCGTGAGAAGAGCGGGACTAGTAGATAGCACATAGGGGATTTACCCAGGTTTGGGCCGCAAAGATGTGTAAAACCCTACGATCCTGCTTTGGTGGATGTATTTAGTGTTCTTGAGCTCTTGAACTAGCTCTGGGTGCTTCCAGGTTCGAAAGAGACGAATCCTTCTCCAGTGCGCCATGGGCCTCCTTTTATAGGAGAAAGGGGTTGCCACAGTGGCACACAGGAGGTGGAAAGTGCTACAGCGCTGTGAGCTTATCGCTGGTATTACAGGACAAAGTGCATTTAATGCGAGGCTTAGGTGTCCCTTCACTTTATCAGGGACGGGAGCGAGGCACGTCCCGTCCGTCGCCGCTCCTCCTTCCTTTGACACGCGCCCTGGCCAGTGATGCATGCGGTGCCATGTAGGCAGGCAAGCAGCTGAGGTGGCGCGGTGGTGGAGCCTCCACGAAGGGCTGCATGTTGCCATGCAGTGCACCTTGTTGGTTGGGTTGGCATTTGCATCTGACAGCGGCGGAGACTTGGTGGCGTGGGCTGGCGGTGGCCTATTTGGCGGCGCTTGGCGAGGCCTTGCGGATGGCTGGCAAGGGTCTTGCCGCGGCACGATGTCATCCCCGGCAAGGACCTTGCCGGGGGTCTCGTGGGCTTCCTCGGTAAGAACCCTGCCGAGGATTGTTGCCTTCCTATCCTCATTTGATCTTGATTATTCTTTATCTTCACAAAGATCAGCATGCAACCACGGAGGTGCCTCCCGAGCCCTGTCCCAATGCGTTTGTCTAGCGTTGGTGGGCTCAAAGGTGGCTCGCTCAGTTGGTGTGGGCGAGCTGCCCCGGCAAGGGTCTTGCCGAGGCCGCTGAGGCTGCCCCGGCAAGGGTCCTTGCCCGGGAAACCTGCTTCGTCCATCCGATCTTTGTGGCCTTAGTCCTTGTCGTTGCTTTGTTTGTCTTGTGCCTTCGGCTTCTCTCCGGCTTCCCTTTCCTGCCCCGTTATGTGTGGTCGTGGCGGGTGGCTCTGACTGCCCATGCACAAGTAAAGGGGTCAAAAGCAAAGCCCCTACTTTTGTACACCGACAGTATCTATAATTTTTTATTGTTCCGTGTTGTTATATTTTGGATGTTTTACAACCTTTTATAGTCATTTTATTTCATTTTTTGGTACTAACCTATTGACATAGTGCCCAGTGCTAGTTGTTGTTTTCTACATGTTTTTTTTACATCACAGGAAATCAATATCAAACGGAGTCCAAACGCGGCGAAACTTTTTCAGAATTTTTTTGGGCCAGAAGACATCCAGTGGGCCAAGGAAGTACCTGGGGAGTGCCTCTAAGAGGGCAGAACCCACCAGGGCACGCCTGGGGCCCCAGGCACGCCCAGGTGGGTTGTGCCCAACTTGGGTGCCCCCTGAACCGCCTCTTTGCTCTATAAATACCCCAATATTCCAGAAACCCTAGAGGAGTCGATGAAAATCAATTCCAGCCGCTGCAGAGTCCAGAACCACCAGATCCAATCTAGACACCATCACGGAGGGGGGTTCACCACTTCCATTGGTGCCTCTTCGATGATGCGTGTGTAGTTCTTTGTAGACCTACGGGTCCGTAGTTAGTAGCTAGATGGCTTCCTCTCTCTCTCTCTCTTTCTTGATTATCAATACAATGGTCTCTTGGAGATCCATATGATGCAACCCTTTTTGTGGTGTGTTAGTTGGGATCAGATGAATTTTGAGTTTATGATCAGATCTATGTTTTTATCCATGAAAGGTATTTGAGTCTTCTTTGATCTCTTATATGCATGATTACTTATATCCTCATATTTCTTCTTTGATATTTGGGTTTTGTTTGGCCTACTTGATCTATTTATCTTGCGATGGGAAGAGGTGCTTTGTGATGGGTTCGATCTTACGGTGCTTGATCCAAGTGACAAAAGGGGAAACGACCCATATGTATCGTTGCTATTAAGGATAACAAGATGGGGTATATTTCTACATAAATAGATCTTGTCTACGTCATGTCATCGTTCTTACTGCATTACTCTGTTTCTCCATGAACTTAATACACTAGATGCATGCTGGATAGCGGTCGATGTGTGGAGTAATAGTAGTAGATGCAGGCAGGAGTCGGTCTACTAATCTTGGATGTGATGCCTTGCTACCTCTTGAGCCTGAGATGGTTTTCCCTTGAAGAGGAAAGGGTGAAGCATAAAAGTAGCTTAAGTATTTCCCTCAGTTTTGAGAACCAAGGTATCAATCCAGTAGGAGACGACGCACAAGTCACTGAATACCTGCACAAACAATCAAGAACTTGCAACAACACGATAAAGGGGTTGTCAATCCCTTCACGACCACTCACAAAAGTGAGATCTGATAGAGATAGATAAACGGTAAAGTAAATATTTTTGGTTGTATAGATTGGTAAGTAAAGATTGCAAAATAGTAGATCGAAAACTAGCAAGATGTAAACGAGATTCAATAATATAGAAAAGATACATGGTGGCCATAGGTTTCACTAGTGGCTTCTCTTGAGATAGCATAAATTATGATGGGTGAACAAATTACTGCCGAGCAATTGATAGAAAAGCGCATAATTATGATGACATCTAAGGCTATGATCATGAACATAGGCATCACGTCCGTGTCAAGTGGACCAACTCTTGCCTGCATCTACTACTATTACTCCACACGTCGACCACTATCCAGCATGCACCTAGAGTATTAAGTTCATAAAGAACGGTGTAACGCATTAAGCAAGATGACATGATGTAGAGGAATTAACTCAAGCAATATGATGAAAACCCCATCTTGTTATCCTCGATGGCAACAATACAATACGTGCCTTGCTGCCCCTACTGTCACTAGGAAAGGACACCACAAGATTGAACCCAAAGCTAAGCACTTATACCATTCCAAGAAAGATCAATCTAATAGGCCAAACTAAACCGATAATTCGAAGAGACTTCCAAAGATATCAACAATGCATATAAGAATTCATAGAAGAACCAAATAATATTCATAGATAATCTTGATCATAAATCCACAATTCATCGGATCTCGGCAAACACACCGCAATAGAGTATTACATCGAATAGATCTTCAAGAACATCAAGGAGAACTTGGTATTGAGAATCAAAGAGAGAGAAGAAGCCATCTAGCTAATAACTATGGACCCGGAAGGTGCATGGTAAACTCTTGGCGCTTCATCGGAGAGGTAATGGTGTTGATGTAGAAGCCCTCCATGATCGAATCCCCCTTCGGCAGATCACCGGAAAAGGCCCCAAGATGGGATCTCACGGGTACAGAAGGTTGCGGCGGTGGAGAAGTCGTTTCGTGGCTCCCACTGATGTTTTTAGGGTATAAGAGTATATATAGGCGAAGGAACTAGGTCAAAGGAGCTATGAGGGGCCCACAAGGGTGGGGGGCGCGCCTACCCCCCTGGGCGTGCGCTCCTGCCTCGTGGACGCTTCGTTGCCTCTCCGACTTCATCTCCAAGTCTTCTGGTTTGCTTTTGGTCCAAGAAAGATCACCGCGAAGGTTTCATTCCGTTTGGACTCCGTTTGGTATTCCTTTTCTATAAAACTCTAAAATAGGCAAAAAGACAGAAACTGGCACTGGGCCCTAGGTTAATAGGTTAGTCCCAAAAATATTATAAAATAGCTTATTAAAGCCCATTAAATATCCAAAACAGATAATATAATAGCATGGAACAATAAAAAATTATAGATACGTTGGAGACGTATCAAGCATCTAAGCTTAATTCCTGCTCGTCCTCGAGTAGGTAAATGATAAAAACAACATTTTTGATGTGGAATGCTACCTAACATATTTATTCATGTAATTTTCTTTATTGTGGCATGAATGTTCAGATTCGAAAGATTCAAGACAAAAGTTTAATATTGACATAAAAACAATAATACTTCAAGCATACTAACAAAGCAATCATGTCTTATTAAAATAACATGGCCAAAGAAAGCTATCCCTACAAAATCATATAGTCTGGCCATGCTCTATTTTTGTCACACAAAATATTTAATCATGCACAACCCCGATGACAAGCCAAGCAATTGTTTCATACTTTTGATGTTCTCAAACTTTTTCAATGTTCACGCAATACATGAGTGTGAGCCATGGACATAGCACTATTGGTGGAATAGAAGGGTGGTTGTGGAGAAGACAAAAAGGGAGGAAGATAGTCTCACATCAACTAGGCGTATCAACGGGCTATGGAGATGCCCATCAACAGATATCAATGTGAGTGAGTAGGGATTGCCATGCAATGGATGCACTAGAGCTATAAGTGTATGAAAGCTCAAAAAGAAACTAAGTGGGTGGGCATCCAACTTGCTTGCTCACGAAGACCTAGGGCACTTTGAGGAATCCCATCATTGGATACAAGCCAAGTTCTATAATGAAAAATTCCCACTAGTATATGAAAGTGCTAACATAGGAGACTCTCTATCATGAAGATCATGGTGCTACTTTGAAGCACAAGTGTGGAAAAAGGATAGTAGCATTGCCCCTTCTCTCTTTTTCTCTCATTTTTTTATTCGGGCCTTCTCTTTTTTTATGGCCTCTTTTTTTTCGTCCGGAGTCTCATCCCGACTTGTGGGGGAATCATAGTCTCCATCATCCTTTCCTCACATGGGACAATGCTCTAGTAATGAAGATCATCACACTTTATTTACTTACAACTCAAGAATTACAACTCGTTGCTTAGAACAAAATATGACTCTATATGAATGCCTCCGGCGGTGTACCGGGATGTGCAATGAATCAAGAGTGACATGTATGAAAAAATTATGAACGGTGGCTTTGCCACAAATTCGATGTCCACTACATGATCATGCAAAGCAATATGACAAAGATGGAGAAAGTTGCATGGCAATATATATCGGAATGGCCATGGAAATTCCATAATAGGTAGGTATGGTGTCTGTTTTGAGGAAGGTATATGGTGGGTGTATGGTACCTGCGGAAGTTGCGCGGTACTAAAGAGGCTAGAAATGGTGGAAGGGTGAGAGTGTGTATGATCCATGGACTCAACATTAGTCATAAAGTACTCATATACTTACTGCAAAAATCTATTAGTTATCGTAACGAAGTACTACGCGCATGCTCCTAGGGGGATAGATTGGTAGGAAAAGACCATCGCTCGTCCCCGACCGCCACCCATAAGGAAGACAATCAATAAATAAATCATGCTCCAACTTGATCGCATAACGGTTCACCATACATGCATGCTACGAGAATCACAAACTTTAGCACAAGTATCTATCAAATTAACAACTACTCTACTAGCATGACTCTAATATCACCATCTTCATATCTCAAAACAATCATAAAGAATCAAACTTCTCATAGTATTCAATGCACTTCATATGAAAGTTTTTATTATACCCGTCTTGGATGCCCAACATATTAGGACTAATTTTATAACCAAAACAAATTACCATCCTGTTCTAAAATACTCTCAAAATAATATAAGTGAATCATGAGAGTTCAACAATTTCTATAAAATAAAACCACCGCCGTGCTCTAAAAAGATATAAGTGAATTACTAGAGCAATATTGTCTAGTTCAAAAGATATAAGTAAAGCACATAGAGTATTCTAATAAATCCCGATTCATGTGTGTCTCTCCCAAAAGGTGTGTACAGCAAGGATGATTGTGGTAAACTAAAAAGCAAATACTCAAATCATACAATACGCTCCAAGAAAAACACGTATCATGTGGCGAATAAAAATATAGCCTCAAGTAAAGTTACCAATAGACGAAGACGAAAGAGGGGATGCCTTCCGGGGCATCCCCAAGCTTAGGCTTTTGGTTGTCCTTGAATTTTAGCTTGGGGTGCCTTGGGCATCCCCAAGTTTAGGCTCTTGCCACTCCTTATTCCAAAGTCCATCAAATCCTTACCCAAAACTTGAAAACTTCACAACACAAAACTTCAATAGAAAATCTCATGAGCTCCATTAGTACAACAAAATAAATCACCACTTCAAGGTACTGTAATGAACTCATTATTTATTTATATTGGTGTAAAACCTACTCTATTCCAACTTCTCTATGGTTCATACCCCCCCCCCCCTGATACTACTCATAGATTCATCAAAATAAGCAAACAACACGTGAAAAACAGAATCTGTCAAAAATAGAACAGTCTGTAGCAATCTGTAACTTTCGAATACTTATGTAACTCCAAAAATTCTGAAATAGATTGGTGGACGTGAGGAATTTTTCTATTAATCTTCTGCAAAAATAATCAACCTAAAAGCACTCTTCTGTAAAAAATGACAGCTATTCTCGTGAGCGCAAAAGTTTCTGTTTTTTACAGCAAGATCACATTGACTTCACCCAAGTCTTCCCAAAGGTTCTACGTGGCACAAACACTAAACATGAAACCACATATAACCAGAGGCTAGATTATTTATTACTAAACAGGAGCAAAAAGTGGAGAACAAAAATAAAATTGGGTTGCCTCCCTGGTCATCTTTGCTATATGCACTTTGCGTTTACCAACAAAAATTATTGAACTTTTGGACAAGATCCGAAGAAGGTGCCTTTGGACCAAAAAAACTGAGCAGGGTGACAAATGAAACTCTTTGGCATCCTGGGATATAGTGTAAACCAAAAGCAAGTGGAGGCCTAGGGGTCATTGATCTTAGAGTTCAAGGAGATGTACTTCTGCTCAAATATCTTCATAAGTTCTATAATGACTGGGATGTGCCTTGGGTACAACTTACTAAGGACACATATTACAATAAGCGCATCCCACATGCATCTCATCCTTGTGGCTCGTTTTGGTGGAGGGACGTAACAAAACTCATGCCAATTTTTCGTGGAATCACAAAAGTTCAAGTGGCGGCTGGCAACACGTTCCTCTTCTAGAAGGATGATTGGTGTGGCAACATTTTAGCAGAAACATACCCACATGCGTTCTCATACGCCATCGATGAAGATATTTCAGTTAGAGACTTCTCGGCCATCATGGCACTACGAGAGGCATTCCACCTTCCCCTCTCTCCACAAGCGCATGATGAAGTGAGACAGATACTGATGGACACCAGGGATATCAATTTATCAAATGCACTAACGCATAATGATGTCTGGACATATATCTGGGATGACAAAGAATATTCCACTCATAAATATTACACCTTCTGTTTTTGAGACATCCACAAACATCGAGCTTTTAATTGGATCTGGAAATCTAAATCAACAATGAAGATTAAAGTCTTTGGCTGGCTACTCTTGTCGGACCGTCTAAACACAAGAAATATGCTTAAATGGCGCCATTACAACATTGGGAACAATCATGATTGCATCCTCTGTGGACAAAGCATAGAAGAAACATTGGAACATCTATTATTTGAATGCAACATCAGCACACAATGTTGGTCCACACTGGGAATTGGATGGCCACAAGGGGGATCAAGATTGTCAAATGTCTCCCTGGCCATAGAAGCTTGGGGAGGCCACTCTTCATGGAAGTATTCCTTTTGGCAGCTTGGAGCATCTGGAAGGAATGCAATAACAAGCATTTTAGGGGGATTTCTCCTTCTCGCTTAGCATGGCCACTAGTAGAAAAAGGGCCTATAGTCCCGGTTGGTGAGGGCCTTTAGTCCCGGTTCATGAACCGGGACTAAAGGGTCGGTACTAATGCCCTGACCCTTTAGACCCGGGTCAATCCAGAACCGGGATGATCAAACCTCCACGTGGCCTGTCCGTGAGCCCAGGCGGGAGGCCTTTGGTCCCGGTTGGTGGCACCAACGGGACCAATAAACATCCACGTCGACATTTCTATGGCTGTGGTTTTGTTTTTTTTTGAAAGGGGGCGGTTTGGGGGTTTTGGGGGTTAATTTAGGTGTTTCATATATTGTGCTATAGCTAGCTAATTAATAGAGAAAAGTGTCCTCTCTTTTGTCCGTGGCTTGGTCGGCCTTCGTACTATACATACGTATAGAGAGGACTAGCTAGACACGCTAGCTAGCTAGTAATTAAGCAAACAGAAGATCGTCATGAACATATATGCATACAGAGAGAAGTGATATCGACCACCTCTCCTTCTCCAAGAGATTGGTCGAACAAGAAGTTCTCGTATATGTATCCGACACTACCGGCTACATATATACAATAATTATCTTTTACAAATATATAATCTCCTAACATACGGATGCGTGGTCCACATAGTATTCTCCGTCTTCAGCGATCACGTGGTCAAGAAAGAATGCCGCTAATTCCTCTTGAATTGCTCGCATGCGATCTGGTGCTAGGAGTTCATCCCGCATCCGAAACATCTAATTTTAAGAAGGGGATGAAGACATATATATATATGAATGAATGAAACTCAACACAAATGATGGTAATAAAATAAAACTGTGAATATTTTTATTTACGCACTTCATATTGTTTGTCGGAGTAGCCCCGCTCACAGCTCGTGTGGCAGATGGACTACATAAATGTAGTATCCACAGAAATCATTCCCTTGTTCCTGCCACAACCACTTTACAAGAAATAGAGGTCAATCAAACTGATAATTAGCAAGCATGCTAAATGGTATTGATGAAACTAGCGCTTGAATCACTAGGAGATGCGTGGAATATGCTACTATATAGTACTTACTTTCGGGTGTCTAAGTTGCAGCTTCTTCGGTAGTCTCGGAGCTTTTTTGGTGAATTTTCTCCAAGCCCTACCATACAAAGAAAACAATTACTTGATATCAGAAATGAACAAAGTTGCTGATATGGTGGATAATGATCGATTTAACTTACTTCTCGAGCATTTCGGTCATGTCCGCATACTCCTTGGGATCTTTTAAGCTTGGAGTCTAAGACGATTACTACTCCTTCTCAAGCTTAATCTCTAGGAGAATATAGTGGTAGCTGCGCACACATGCATAACTCATCAATATTACATTACTATAACCTGGACTAATAAGGAAAACCGAATATGCCACAAGACAGTAACACTCACTTGAAGTTGTAAGGAAAGAGTATTATATCTTTGTGTTCATTTATTACCAACGATTGTAGCAAGTTGGCCTCGGTATTTTCTTTATGAAATTCAACCTCAGTTTTATCTATGAGATATGTGTTAATGAACCCAATATCACCCACTTGTCTTTTCTTCAATTCGGCGATCTTCAATCTGCATAATATAGTGAGGATAATTATAAATACATGCAATGAAAGGGATGAGTTATATAGAGAGACTTAATGAAAGAAGTAGTACTACTTACAGACAGTAGCAGGTGACCGTTGCTTTATCGAGGTCCAATTGATTGAAAAACTGATAGAACTCCTCAAATGGAATAGGCAATAGTTCAATTCCAAGGAGGTCATGCTCCTTTTTAACTCTCACATACAAAGTACTCCTCCCTCGGACTCTTTGCAGGTTTTCATGTACCAATCATGCAATCTTCGCATCATCGTTGATAGAGAACTTTCATCTTTGACGAGAGGCTTCCCGTACTCGTATCTTTGTATCTGCACCTCCAAGAAATCATAATGTACATCGTCGGGTAGGTAATCTGCAAGATTGAAATAACCGGGCACCATCCTCGGATCGACGATGTCGCTAGCAGGCACCTTGAGTGGGGGGCACGATTGCTTCGCTTGTTCGCCGAGCTGGGCAATTTGTTTCCCAGCTCGTCGTTCTTTCATCCTTTGATCAGCGACAGTACTTCCCGAGCTCTCCGCTTCGCAAATGCCTTTCAATAATGCGCTCATAGTTGCCTTTGGCGGAGACTTGGGTGGTTTTGTCGAGGCAGCCAGAGTGCGCTTCGCTTTCACGGATCTACCTTCTCCACCGGAGGTGGATGTCTCTTCTTTCAACCCTTGAAACCGGTCATCCACTTGATGCATGCGATCTTCGCGTTTTCCTCCTCGCTCCTCTCGTGCAGTAACTTCTCCGAGTCTTGAGAGAAGGACCGAATCTATATCTCCTCCGCCTTTGGCTGTCTTGCTAGGCAGCCGGCAGCAGAGCGGGCGGATGTCTTCTTTCCTTGCTTACGAGGCGGAGGAGAAGGACTACGATGCGCCGGAGCAGCGGGCGGCGGGTCTCTTCCGCCCTTCTTGGCGAGGCGGAGAAGGAGGAGGCTGGCTGCTCGGGCGAGCCGGGCGCAGCGGAGAAGGAGGCGGAGTGCCGCCACATCCGGAGAAGGAGCCGGCCGAGTGCCTGATCGTCACTTTCGCCGGAGGAGGAGGCGGTGGAGGAGGCGGAGTGCCTGACTTCGCCGGAGGAGGAGGAGGCGGAGGCGTCCAGTTCGGAAGGTTGATGAGATCCTTCCGCCATAGGCATGGAGTCTTGAGGCGAGAACCCAGCCCGTCGCCCCTTCACGATGGGGTGGTCAAGCCGGAGGTCCTCAAATCCCTCCGTTATTTCATCGACCATCACCTTAGCATATCATACGGAATCGGCGGCGGTGAAAAGTTGAGTCGGTTTTAGTAGGATAAGCGAAACCAACAGCCGCCTTGACCTTCAAATTGCTCCATTGCGCCATAAGGTGGCAATTTTCAGCATCCGTGATAGCATCCACGGGATAGCTGGCGAGGAGCCGTCAAGGCATGCTACGGCTGAAGCAGCTCGGTGGAAGCCACGCTGCTTCTCGGCTGAGATGGCGGGGTTGCTTGAGGGGAAGCTTGGCGGGTCGTTCTTTGCGATCTGCGCTTCTCGTTCCTCTAGCCCCATTACCCTTTCGTGGCGCTGCATTTGGCTCTGCTCGGTTTCTTCCTCCTCTCATGGGTTTTGTAACCCCTGCATGCAAATCCAGCCTTCCATGAAAGCGGACTGGCGTGCCTGCGTGTGCGTCCGGTGCTCGAGATTCGAGGGCCATTGTGAGCTCGTCCTTCTCCCTGTTTGGAGCGAACTTCCCTTGCTTGCGCTACTTGATATATTGCTGAAGCCTCTTGGTGGTATGTCCAATTGTTCGTCCGTCCAAATGCACTTCCCTGTTATAGGGTCCAGGATCCGCCGCCACGAAGAACCAAGTCCGGCAACGGTCTGGCCAGTTCATTGTCTCTGGTTCGATCCCTTTATCAAGCAGATCATTCTCAGCCTTGGCCCACTTAGGCCGGGCTACGAGGTAGCCACCTGACCCCGTGCGATGGTGAAGCATTTATCTTGTTTGTCGCCGACATCTTTTTACTCTTTTCCGATGTCTTGTGGGCCACAAATGCGGGCCAGTCATCTCTGATCTTCTCATATTTGCCCTTGAATTCTGGTGTCTCATTTTTTTCGACATACGTATTGAGTTCTTTCTTCCAATTCCTGAATAGGTCTGCCATCTTCTTAAGAGCAAAAGACTTGATTAATGGCTCTATTACTGGCTTCTTCGGATCATCCTCTAGCGGTAGGGTAAAATTTGACTTCAGCTTCGGTCCAAAGATCATTTTACGCATATCATTGACATAAGACACCTCGGGGTCTTCGTTCTTAGGCTTATACCATTGGTGGATGCTGATCGGGATCTTGTCCCTAACGAGAACCCTCAAGACCGAGCAACAAATGCCTTCTTTGTCCGCTAGGGTTCAATCGGTTGGCCGTCGCGCGCGATTTGTATGATCTCAAACTTTTCATCCGAGCTCAACTTTTTCTTTGGGCCTCGTCTCTTTACCGAAGTTGTGCTCGATCCGGAGGGCTAGAAAAAAGAACAAAGTCGAGAGTTAATTAATATGTGTACATACCAAAACAATGAATGCATCAATTAGCTAGTCGACAGGGCTTAACTAATATATATACCTGGCGGACTCGGTTTGGTGATCACGGAGCCGTCCTCACGGTCTAGTTCTTCACCCTCTCCTTCTTGCACCGGCATTGGGTCGCCAGAGCCATGTAAATCATAGCCAGCTGCTTCTTCACCCTCTCCTTACAGACCATCGTTGTCGTTGAGAAACATCAACGGCAGAGCGACATCACTTCCTTGTGCGATTATGTCCCTCAACAACGCTTCTTGTGCTTCGTCTCGGGGGGTGTCCATAGTTTCTACAAATATTTACAACATGGCAATTATTATTCAAACATGACAGATATGGATATATTAGTGGCAAACGTAGAACTGGCTAGCTAATCACAATAAGGAATCATATTAGTGTCCTCGACGCTGCTTCTCTAGGGTTTGGGGTGGCCTCGACAACGCTTCAAGGGTTAGGGGGTGGCCTCGAGAACGCTTCAAGGAGGGGGTAATATCGACCCCCCCCCCCATGTGTTGAAGCTATCGGGAGGGGGTCGGCGTTGAACACTACATCTATGTCCCACAAGTGACGTGGGCATCGACGCCCGCGGTAGGGTAGAGGGTCGTGGATCGCTGAGCGGTCGAGGGTCAAGGGGTCGAGGATCGCCGAGGGTTCGGGAGGTTGCCTAGTGTCAAAGGATTCAACAAAACCATGTCTTCATCATTAGGCGAAAGTAACAGGTGCATGATGGTAAGAAGCTCTCCAAAGTTATTTTGGAATGAAGTCCCAGATAGGATAATTCGCTTTTTGGTACAAAGTTCAGCAAGAACCTTCCGAATATCGTTATTTGGAAGGCCTTTGCTGAAATTAGGTACAAAAGGCAAATTATCCTATCCGAACTCCATTCCGTATCAACTTTGGAGGACTTCGTACCATCATGCCATGGTTACTTCCAGATAATGATGAAGCCATGGATTTCTTCAATACTTTGACACTAGGAACCCTCTCGACCTCGGCGATCCTGACCCTTGAACCCTCGACGACCTCGAACCCTCGACCCTAGGCGACCTGGAACCCTCGATCCTCGACCCTAGAACCCTCGACCGGGATAATATCGACAACGCTTCAAGGGGGTAATATCGACAATGACGAGATACATACACGGGAAATTAATGTTATCGAGGAGGGGGTATATCGACCCCCCCCACGTATTGAAGTCATCGGGAGGGGGTATATGGACCCCCCCCCTCGTGTTGAAGTTATCGGGAGGGGTATATCGATGATGACAGAGGAGAAGATCGAAGAAAAAAAGAATAAAAAAAAGAGGAGAAGAAAGACTCGAGGAGCCGACCTCCTCTATTCTTTCTTCTCCTCTTTTTTTTCTTCTTCCTCTTCTTTTTTTATCCTCTTCTTCCTCTCATGTTCCACGACCCTCAACCCCGATAACATACATCCATCGATATCATTCCATACATACATATCCTCTTCTTTCTTCTTCTCCTCTTGTTTTTCTTCTTATCCCTCGAGAAAGGAAAATTAGGAAAAGGAAGAAAAGAGGAAGAAGGAAGAAGAAGAAGAAGAAGAAAAAAAAGAAGAAGAAAAAAGAGGAGAAGAAGAAAAAATAGATTTTTTTTCAATTTTTTCTTCTTCTCCTCTATTCCTTTCTTCTTCTCCTCTTCTTTTTCTTCTTTTTTCCTCTTCTTATTTATTTCTCATCTTCTTCCTCTCCTCTTCTTCTCCTTTCTTCCTCTTCTTATTTTCCTTTTCCTCTCATTCTTTTTCTTCTTCTTCTTCCTTCTTCCTTCTTCCTCTTTTCTTCCTTTTCCTTATTTTACTTTTTCCTCTACACTAACCTAATTAAAATGCACTAACCTAATTAAAATGCACTAACCTTTTTCCTTTAGAGCGGCCCCGCTGACGTCGGCGCTTCGGCTGTTTCTTGAGGGGTCATCCTCCGTTGTTCCATCGTCGTTCCCGTCTTTTGGGATATCCACCATGTATATGTCATATGACGAGGTGGCCTTCCAGTGCCCTGTAGGCGCTGGGTCCTGGTCGTCTCCGGCATCGTCGTCCATACCGTCTATGTCTTCGGAGTCGTAGTATAGCATGCCGGTTAAATCATCGACAGTGGCTACCAAGTGGGTGGTGGGTGGGCGTTGAATTTCTTCGTCGTCCGCATCCCAACCTTCCTGTCCCTAGTCCGGCCAGGGCTCTCCGGATAAAGAGAGAGACTTTAGTGAATTCAGGATGTCGCCAAAGGGCGATTGCTGAAAGATGTCATGACCGTGAACTCCATGACCGCCCAATCGGATTCGATTGGCGGTAGCGGAGGGTTGAGTCCGGAGAGGAGTCCGGTACCACAGAGTCGAGGTCTTCGCGAAGGGCAGGGGATGGAGTTCGGCTCGGTCGCCGTAGAGATTGTAGCCCCGGCGGTGTCCAAACACTCGTCCTCGATCGGGAATCCGGCTCCGGATTAAGGGTCGGAGCGGATCTTGGTGCGGCCTCCGAGCCTTTGTTCGGTTCGCGAGTTAGATCATGCCCATCGAGACAGTGCGGCACGCATGGCTGCGGCTCGAATCCGTCGAAGATCAATTCTCCGCGGGTATCGGCAATATAGTTCAAACTTCCAAATCTGACACGATGGCCAGGCGTAGCTTCGATCTGCTCGGATGGCCAGCGAATTGGCCCGCGATGCAAAGCCGCCCGAACACGAAGATACATGCGGGAGAAAAGTCTCACCGGACCGCGTTGTTGTTGATGATCGAAGGAGCCATCGGGCCCTATCGGTGGCGACACGGAAGGAACTCTCAATGAAAGCACCAATGTCGGTGTCAAAACCGGCGGATCTCGGGTAGGGGTCCCGAGGCGTGCGTCTAGGCGGATGGTAACAGGAGACAAGGGACACGATGTTTTACCAGGTTCGGGCCCTCTCGATGGAGGTAATACCCTACTCCTGCTTGATTAATATTGATGATATGGGTAGTACAAGAGTAGATCTACCATGAGATCAAGGAGGCTAAACCCTAGAAGCTAGCCTATGGTATGATTGTTGTTCGTCCTACGGACTAAAACCCTCCGGTTTATATAGACACCGGATAGGTTAGGGTTGCACAGCGTCGGTTACAATGGTAGGAGATCTACATATCTGTATCGCCAAGCTTGCCTTCCACGCCAAGGAAAGTCCCCTCCGGACACGGGACGAAGTCTTCAATCTTGTATCTTCATAGTCTTGGAGTCCGGCCGTGACGATAGTCCGGCTGTCCGGACACCCCCTAGTCCGGGACTCCCTCACACGGCCTCCGCTGGCCTGCGGTGGCCTTGCAGAGCAATAGCCTACGGGTCCCGCCGGCCGCAACTCATCGTTGTTGGCGATGCCGACGAGGCTCCGGACGGTGGCCCTCCATTCGTCAAGCTTCTCCGCGGCGGGAGGAAAATCGAGGAGCAGCTGCGCGCGTGCTAGGGCTTCCGCTGGCGTGGGTGGCGGCGAAAGCTGGGAGGACCGCGATACGCCTCGACTTCTAACCACGTTAGAAGGACCTGCGTCAAGGCCCCGCAGCCGTTCGCCACCTCCGTCAGCACCTCGGCGCGCATGCTGGCCCTCCTCATCATGTGATGGGCGCACGGGACTCTTCCCTGGGCGGCGCGCAGGGGCACCGGCAGGGTGACGCTGCTCATCAAGCACAGCCTGAGAAGAGCATGGTGTGGGCACCGGTGTTGACGTCTTGGAGGTCGTCGTGCGCCGTCTGGCGGGACGGCGGCGCCTCTGGAGGGCCCCGCGCCGCCTGCGGGGGCCCCGACTCCGTCTCTGGAGCCCGTGACTGGTGGCTCGTCGCCTGGCGCACGAACGATGCCACTCGCCAGGCCCGGACTGCCAGGGTGACGTGGATGTTCGCAGGCCGCGCCACGGGTTCTCTCCACGACTGGCCCGCTACTGGTCCGCACCGGTAATGGCAATCCGGTCCCGGACGAACCGATCGCCGTGGTCGTCTTCTTCTTAGGAGCCATGGCAATGAAGAATAGCTAGGTCAACTGATAGACCAGATTCTCACAAACTGGGCGCCCCCTACCTATGGCGCTAAAGATGTCGGTGTGGAAACGACACCTATGGGATCACTGGAATCCCTACTACAGTTGCGGGGCGCGGGGATCGTGAGAAGAGCGGGACTAGTAGATAGCACAAAGGGGATTTACCCAGGTTTGGGCCGCAAAGATGCGTAAAACCCTAGGATCCTGCTTTGGTGGATGTATTTAGTGTTCTTGAGCTCTTGAACTAGCTCTGGGTGCTTCCAGGTTCGAAAGAGACGAATCCTTCTACAGTGCGCCATGGGCCTCCTTTTATAGGAGAAAGGGGCTGCCACAGTGGCACACAGGAGGTGGAAAGTGCTACAGCGCTGTGAGCTTATCGCTGGTATTATAGGACAAAGTGCATTTAATGCGAGGCTTAGGTGTCCCTTCACTTTATCAGGGACGGGACCGAGGCCCGTCCCGTCCGTCGCCGCTCCTCCTTGCGTTGACACGCGCCCTGGCGAGCGATGCATGCGGTGCCATGTAGGCAGGCAAGCAGCTGAGGTGGCGCGGTGGTGGAGCCTCCACGAAGGGCTGCATGTTGCCACGCAGGTGCCTGCCCAGCTGGTTGGGTTGGCAGCTGCATGCGAACGGCGGCGGAGACTTGGCTGGCGTGGGCCTGGCGGTGGCCCTGCTGGCGCGCTTGGCGAGGGCCTTGCCGGATGGCCTGGCAAGGGTCTTGCCGCGGCACGATGTCATCCCCGGCAAGGACCTTGCCGGGGGTCTCGTGGGCTTCCTCGGTAAGAACCCTGCCGAGGATTGTTGCCTTCCTATCCTCATTTGATCTTGACTATTCTTTATCTTCACAAAGATCAGCATGCAACCACGGAGGTGCCTCCCAGCCCTGTCCCCAATGCGTTTGTCTAGCGTTGGTGGGCTCAAAGGTGGCTTCGCTCGGTTGGTGTGGGCGAGCTGCCCGACAAGGGTCTTGCCGAGGCGGTGAGGCTGCCCGCAAGGGTCCTTGCAGGAAACCTGCTTCGTCCATCCGATCTTTGTGGCCTTAGTCCTTGTCGTTGCTTTGTTTGTCTTGTGCCTTCGGCTTCTCTCCGGCTTCCCTTTCCTGCCCCGTTATGTGTGGCCGTGGCGGGTGGCTCTGACTGCCCGTGCACAAGTAAAGGGGTCAAAAGCAGAGCCCCTACTTTTGTACACCGAGAGTATCTATAATTTTTTATTGTTCCGTGTTGTTATATTTTGGATGTTTTACAACCTTTTATAGTCATTTTATTTCATTTTTTGGTACTAACCTATTGACATAGTGCCCAGTGCTAGTTGTTGTTTTCTACTTGTTTTTTTACATCACAGGAAACCAATATCAAACGGAGTCCAAATGCAGCGAAACTTTTTCAGAATTTTTTTTGGGCCAGAAGACATCCAGTGGGCCAAGGAAGCACCTGGGGAGTGCCTCTAAGAGGGCAGCACCCACCAGGGCACGCCTGGGGCCCCAGGTACGCCCAGGTGGGTTGTGCCCAACTTGGGTGCCCCCTGAACCGCCTCTTTGCTCTATAAATACCCCAATATTCCAGAAACCCTAGAGGAGTCGATGAAAATCAATTCCAGCCGCTGCAGAGTCCAGAACCACCAGATCCAATCTAGACACCATCACGGAGGGGGGTTCACCACTTCCATTGGTGCCTCTTCGATGATGCGTGTGTAGTTCTTTGTAGACCTACGGGTCCATAGTTAGTAGCTAGATGGCTTCCTCTCTTTCTCTCTCTCTCTCTGTTTCTTGAATATCAATGCAATGGTCTCTTGGAGATCCATATGATGCAACCCTTTTTGCCGTGTGTTAGTTGGGATCAGATGAATTTTGAGTTTAAGATCAGATCTATGTTTTTATCCATGAAAGGTATTTGAGTCTTCTTTGATCCCTTATATGCATGATTACTTATATCCTCATATTTCTTCTCCGATATTTGGGTTTTGTTTGGCCAACTTGATCTATTTATCTTGCGATGGGAAGAGGTGCTTTGTGATGGGTTCGATCTTACGGTGCTTGATCCCAGTGACAAAAGGGGAAACGACCCATATGTATCGTTGCTATTAAGGATAACAAGATGGGGTATATTTCTACATAAATAGATCTTGTCTACGTCATGTCATCGTTCTTACTGCATTACTCTGTTTCTCCACGAACTTAATTCACTAGATGCATGCTGGATAGCGGTCGATGTGAGGAGTAATAGTATTTGATGCAGGCAGGAGTCGGTCTACTAATCTTGGATGTGATGCCTTGCTACCTCTTGAGCCTGAGATGGTTTTCCCTTGAAGAGGAACGGGTGAAGCATAAAAGTAGCTTAAGTATTTCCCTCAGTTTTGAGAACCAAGGTATCAATCCAGTAGGAGACGACGCACAAGTCACTGAATACCTGCACAAACAATTAAGAACTTGCAACCAACACGATAAAGGGGTTGGAATCCCTTCACGACCACTCACAAAAGTGAGATCTGATAGAGATAGATAAACTGTAAAGTAAATATTTTTGGTTGTATAGATTGGAAAGTAAAGATTGCAAAATAGTAGATCGAAAACTAGCAAGATGTAAACGAGATTCAATAATATAGAAAAGAGACCCGGTGGCCATAGGTTTCACTAGTGGCTTCTCTTGAGATAGCATAAATTATGATGGGTGAACAAATTACTGCCGATCAATTGATAGAAAAGCGCATAATTATGAAGACATCTAAGGCTATGATCATGAACATAGGCATCACGTCCGTGTCAAGTAGACCAACTCTTGCCTGCATCTACTACTGTTACTCCACACGTCGACCGCTATCCAGCATGCATCTAGAGTATTAAGTTCATAGAGAACGGAGTAACGCGTTAAGCAAGATGACATGATGTAGAGGAATTAACTCAAGCAATATGATGAAAACCCCATCTTGTTATCCTCGATGGCAACAATACAATACGTGCCTTGCTGCCCCTACTGTCACTAGGAAAGGACACCACAAGATTAAACCCGAAGCTAAGCACTTATCCCATTCCAAGAAAGATCAATCTAGTAGGCCAAACTAAACCGATAATTCGAAGAGACTTGCAAAGATATCAAATCATGCATATAAGAATTCATAGAAGAACCAAATAATATTCATAGATAATCTTGATCATAAATCCACAATTCATCGGATCTCGGCAAACACACCGCAATAGAGTATTACATTGAATAGATCTTCAAGAACATCAAGGAGAACTTGGTATTGAGAATCAAAGAGAGAGAAGAAGCCATCTAGCTAATAACTATGGACCAGAAGGTCTGTGGTAAACTACTGACGCTTCATCGGAGAGGTAATGGTGTTGATGTAGAAGCCCTCCATGATCGAATCCCCCTTCGGCAGATCACCGGAAAAGGCCCCAAGATGGGATCTCACGGGTACAGAAGGTTGCTATGGTGGAGAAGTCGTTTCGTGACTCCCCCTGATGTTTTTAGGGTATAAGAGTATATATAGGCGAAGGAACTAGGTCAAAGGAGCTACGAGGGGCCCACAAGGGTGGGGGGCGTGCCTACCCCCTGGGCGCGCGCTCCTGCCTCGTGGACGCCTCGTTGCCTCTCCGACTTCATCTCCAAGTCATCTGGTTTGCTTTTGGTCCAAGAAAGATCACCGCGAAGGTTTCATTCCGTTCGGACTCCGTTTGGTATTCCTTTTCTGCAAAACTCTAAAATAGGCAAAAAAAGCGAAGCGGCACTTTGGGCCCTCGGTTAATAGGTTAGTCCCAAAAATATTATAAAATAGCTTATTAAAGCCCATTAAATATCCAAAACAGATAATATAATAGCATGGAACAATAAAAAATTATAGATACGTTGGAGACGTATCAAGCATCCCCAAGCTTAATTCCTGCTCGTCCTCGAGTAGGTAAATGATAAAAACAACATTTTTGATGTGGAATGCTACCTAACATATTTATTCATGTAATTTTCTTTATTGTGGCATGAATGTTCAGATTCGAAAGACTCAAGACAAAAGTTTAATATTGACATAAAAACAATAATACTTCAAGCATACTAACAAAGCAATCATGTCTTATTAAAATAACATGGCCAAAGAAAGCTATCCCTACAAAATCATATAGTCTGGCCATGCTCTATTTTTGTCACACAAAATATTTAATCATGCACAACCCCGATGACAAGCCAAGCAATTGTTTCATACTTTTGATGTTCTCAAACTTTTTCAATGTTCACGCAATACATGAGTGTGAGCCATGGACATAGCACTATTGGTGGAATAGAAGGGTGGTTGTGGAGAAGACAAAAAGGGAGGAAGATAGTCTCACATCAACTAGGCGTATCAACGGGCTATGGAGATGCCCATCAACAGATATCAATGTGAGTGAGTAGGTATTGCCATGCAATGGATGCACTAGAGCTATAAGTGTATGAAAGCTCAAAAAGAAACTAAGTGGGTGGGCATCCAACTTGCTTGCTCACGAAGACCTAGGGAACTTTGAGGAATCCCATCATTGGAATTTACAAGCCAAGTTCTATAATGAAAAATTCCCACTAGTATATGAAAGTGATAACATAGGAGACTCTCTATCATGAAGATCATGGTGCTACTTTGAAGCACAAGTGTGGAAAAAGGATAGTAGCATTGCCCCTTCTCTCTTTTTTCTCATTTTTTTATTCGGGCCTTCTCTTTTTTTATGGCCTCTTTTTTGTCCGGAGTCTCATCCCGACTTGTGGGGGAATCATAGTCTCCATCATCCTTTCCTCACATGGGACAATGCTCTAGTAATGAAGATCATCACACTTTTATTTACTTACAACTCAAGAATTACAACTCGTTGCTTAGAACAAAATATGACTCTATATGAATGCCTCCGGCGGTGTACCGGGATGTGCAAGGAATCAAGAGTGAGATGTATGAAAAAATTATGAACGGTGGCTTTGCCACAAATACGATGTCCACTACATGATCATGCAAAGCAATATGACAAAGAGGGAGAAAGTTGCATGGCAATATATATCGGAATGGCCATGGAAATTCCATAATAGGTAGGTATGGTGGCTGTTTTGAGGAAGGTATATGGTGGGTGTATGGTACCTGCGGAAGTTGCGCGGTACTAAAGAGGCTAGCAATGGTGGAAGGGTGAGAGTGTGTATGATCCATGGACTCAACATTAGTCATAAAGAACTCATATACTTACTGCAAAAAACTATTAGTTATCGTAACGAAGTACTACGCGCATGCTCCTAGGGGGATAGATTGGTAGGAAAAGACCATCGCTCATCCCCGACCGCCACCCATAAGGAAGACAATCAATAAATAAATCATGCTCCAACTTGATCGCATAACGGTTCACCATACGTGCATGCTACGAGAATCACAAACTTTAGCACAAGTATCTATCAAATTAACAACTACTCTACTAGCATGACTCTAATATCACCATCTTCATATCTCAAAACAATCATAAAGAATCAAACTTCTCATAGTATTCAATGCACTTCATATGAAAGTTTTTATTATACCCGTCTTGGATGCCCAACATATTAGGACTAATTTTATAACCAAAACAAATTACCATGCTGTTCTAAAATACTCTCAAAATAATATAAGTGAATCATGAGAGTTCAACAATTTCTATAAAATAAAACCACTGCCG
Organism: Aegilops bicornis; assembly: GCA_021605145.1. Classification (NCBI taxonomy): domain Eukaryota; kingdom Viridiplantae; phylum Streptophyta; class Magnoliopsida; order Poales; family Poaceae; genus Aegilops; species Aegilops bicornis. The sequence goes on along the minus strand of CM038670.1, from coordinate 766,337,515 downwards.
TGCTCTAAAAAGATATAAGTGAAGTACTAGAGCAATATTGTCTAATTCAAAAGATATAAGTAAAGCACATAGAGTATTCTAATAAATCCCGATTCATGTGTGTATCTCCCAAAAGGTGTGTACAGCAAGGATGATTGTGGTAAACTAAAAAGCAAATACTCAAATCATACAAGACGCTCCAAGAAAAACACATATCATGTGGCGAATAAAAATATAGCCTCAAGTAAAGTTACCGATAGACGAAGACGAAAGTGGGGATGCCTTCCGGGGCATCCCCAAGCTTAGGCTTTTGGTTGTCCTTGAATTTTAGCTTGGGCTGCCTTGGGCATCCCCAAGTTTAGGCTCTTGCCACTCCTTATTCCAAAGTCCATCAAATCCTTACCCAAAACTTGAAAACTTCACAACAGAAAACTTCAACAGAAAATCTCATGAGCTCCATTAGTACAACAAAATAAATCACCACTTCAAGGTACTGTAATGAACTCATTATTTATTTATATTGGTGTAAAACCTACTGTATTCCAACTTCTCTATGGTTCATACCCCCCCCCCCCGGATACTACTCATAGATTCATCAAAATAAGCAAACAACACGTGAAAAACAGAATCTGTCAAAAATAGAACAGTCTGTAGCAATCTGTAACTTTCGAATACTTCTGTAACTCCGAAAATTCTGAAATAGATTGGTGGACGTGAGGAATTTGTCTATTAATCTTCTGCAAAAATAATCAACCTAAAAGCACTCTTCTGTAAAAAATGACAGCTATTCTCATGAGCGCAAAAGTTTCTGCTTTTTACAGCAAGATCACATTGTCTTCAGCCAAGTCTTCCCAAAGGTTCTACGTGGCACAAACACTAAACATAAAACCACATATAACCAGAGGCTAGATTATTTATTACTAAACAGGAGCAAAAAGTGAACAACAAAAATAAAATTGGGTTGCCTCACTGGTCATCTTTGCTATATGCACTTTGCGTTTACCAACAAAAATTATTGAACTTTTGGACAAGATCCGAAGAAGGTGCCTTTGGACCAAAAAAACTGAGCAGGGTGACAAATGAAACTCTTTGGCATCCTGGGATATAGTGTGTAAACCAAAAGCAAGTGGAGGCCTAGGGGTCATTGATCTTAGAGTTCAAGGAGATGTACTTCTGCTCAAATATCTTCATAAGTTCTATAATGACTGGGATGTGCCTTGGGTACAACTTACTAAGGACACATATTACAATGAGCGCATCCCACATGCATCTCATCATTGTGGTTCGTTTTGGTGGAGGGACGTAACAAAACTCATGCCAATTTTTCGTGGAATCACAAAAGTTCAAGTGGCGGCTGGCAGCACGGTCCTCTTCTAGAAGGATGATTGGTGTGGCAACATTTTAGCAGAAACATACCCACATGCGTTCTCATACACCATCGATGAAGATATTTCAGTTAGAGACTTTTCGGCCATCATGGCACTACGAGAGGCATTCCACCTTCCCCTCTCTCCACAAGCGCATGATGAAGTGAGACAGACACTGATGGGCACCAGGGATATCAATTTATCAAATGCACTAACGCATAATGATGTCTGGACGTATATCTGGGATGACAAAGAATATTCCACTCATAAATATTACACCTTCTGTTTTTGAGACGTCCACAAACATCGAGCTTTTAATTGGATCTGGAAATCTAAATCAACAATGAAGATTAAAGTCTTTGGCTGGCTACTCTTGTCGGACCGTCTAAACACAAGAAATATGCTTAAATGGCGCCATTACAACATTGGGAACAATCATGATTGCATCCTCTGTGGACAAAGCATAGAAGAAACATTGGAACATCTATTATTTGAATGCAACATCAGCACACAATGTTGGTCCACACTGGGAATTGGATGGCCACAAGGGGGGTCAAGATTGTCTAATGTCTCCCTGGCCATAGAAGCTTGGGGAGGCCACTCTTCATGGAAGTATTCCTTTTGGCAGCTTGGAGCATCTGGAAGGAATGCAATAACAAGCATTCTAGGAGGATTTCTCCTTCTCGCTTAGCATGGCCACTAGTAGAAAAAGGGCCTATAGTCCCGGTTGGTGAGGGCCTTCAGTCCCGGTTCATGAACCGGGACTAAAGGGTTTAGTACCGACCCTTTAGTCCCGGTTCAATCCAGAACCGGGACAGATGGGCCTCCACGTGGCCTGTCCGAGCCCGAGCGGGGAGGGCCTTTGGTCCCGGTTGGTGGCACCAACCGGGACCAATAAACATCCACGTCGGCATTTCTATGGCTGTGGTTTTGTTTTTTTTAAAGGGGGGTTTGGGGGGTTTTGGGGGTTAATTTAGGTGTTTCATATATTGTGCTATAGCTAGCTAATTAATAGAGAAAAGTGTCCTCTCTTTTTATGCGTGGCAGTCGACGCTACGTACTATACATACGTATAGAGAGGACTAGCTAGACACGCTAGCTAGCTAGTATTTAAGCAAATAGAAGATCGTCATGAACATATATGCATACTGAGAAGTGATATCGACCACCTCTCCTTCTCAGAGATTGGTGAACAACAAGTTCTCGTATATCTATCCGACACTACTGGCTACATATATACAATAATTATCTTTTACAAATATATAATCTCCTAACATACGGACGCATGGTCCACATAGTATTCTCCGTCTTCAGCAATCACGTGGTCAAGAAAGAATGCCGCCAATTCCTCTTGAATTTCTCGCATGCGATCTGGTGCTAGGAGTTCATCCCGCATCCAAAACATCTAATTTTAATAAGGGGGTCAAGACATATATATATATATGAATGAATGAAACTCAACACAAATGATGGTAGTAAAATAAAATTGTGAATATTTTTATTTACGCACTTCATATTGTTTGTCGGAGTAGCCCCGCTCACAGGTCGTGTGGCGGATGGACTCGCAAATGTAGTATCCACAGAAATCATTCCCTCATTCCTGCCACAACCACTTTACAAGAAATAGAGGTCAATCAAACTGATAATTAGCAAGCATGCTAAATGGTATTGATGAAACTAGCGCTTGAATCACTAGGAGATGCGTGGAATATGCTACTATATAGTACTTACTTTCGGTGTCTAAATTGCAGCTTCTTGGTAGTCCGGAGATTTTTTGGTGAATTTTCTCCAAGCCCTGCCATACAAAGAAAACAATTACTTGATATCGAAATGAACAAAGTTGCTGATATGGTGGATAATGATCGATTTAACTTACTTCTCGAGCATTTCAGTCATGTCCGCATACTCCTTGGGATCTTTTCGCTTGGAGTCTAAGACAATTACTACTCCCTTCTCAAGCTTAATCTCTAGGAGAATATAGTGGTAACCGCACACATGCATAACTCATCAATATTACATTGCTATAACCTGGACTAATAAGGAAACCGAATATGCCACAAGACAGTAACACTCACTTGAAGTTGTAAGGAAAGAGTATTATATCTTTGTGTTCATTTATTACCAACGATTGTAGCAAGTTGGCCTCGGTATTTTCTTTCTGAAATTCAACCTCAGTTTTATCTATGAGATATGTGTTAATGAACCCAATATCACCCACTTGTCTTTTCTTCAATTCGGCGATCTTCAATCTGCATAATATAGTGAGGATAATTATAAATACATGCAATGAAAGGGCTGAGTTATATAGAGAGACTTAATGACGGAAGTAGTACTACTTACAGACGATGGCAGGTGACCGTTGCTTTATCGAGGGCCAATTGATTGAAAAACTGATAGAACTCCTCAAATGGAATAGGCAGCAGTTCAATTCCAAGGAGGTCATGCTCCTTTTAACTCTCACATACAAAGTACTCCTCCCCTCGGACTCTTTGCAGGTTTTCATGTACCAATCATGCAATCTTAGCATCATCGTTGATAGAGAACTTTCATCTTTGACGAGAGGCTTCCCGTACTCGTATCTTTGTATCTGCACCTCCAAGAAATCATAATGTACATCGTCGGGCAGGTAATCTGCAGGATTGCCATAACGGGCACCATCCTCGGATCGGCGATGTCGCTAGCGAGCACCTTGAGCGGGGGCACGATTTCTTCGCTTGTTCGCCGAGCTGGGCAATTTGTTTCCCAGCTTTCCGTTCTTTCATCCTTTGATCAGCAGCGGTACTTCCCGACCTCTCCGCTTGGCAAATGCCTTTCCAATAATGCGCTCATAGTTGCCTTTCGGCGGAGACTTGGGTGGTTTTGTCGGGGCAGCAGCAGAGTGCGCCGCTTTCACGGATCTACCTTCTCCTCCGGAGGTGGATGTCTCTTTGCTTTCAACCCTTGAAACCAGTCATCCACTTGATGCATGCGATCTTCGCATTTTCCTCCTCGCTCCTCTCGTCACGGTAACTTCTCTGGAGTCTTGAGAGAAGGACCGAATCTGTATCTCCTCCCGCCTTTGGCTGTCTTGCTAGACGCGGCAGAAGCGAGCGGACGGATCTCTTCTTTCCTTGCTTACGAGGCGGAGGAGAAGGACTACGACGCGCCGGAGCAGCCGGAGCGGCGGCGGGTCTCTTCCGCCCTTGCTGACGAGGCGGAGAAGGAGGAGGCTGGCTGCTCGGGCGCGTCGGCGCAGGCGGAGAAGGAGGCGGAGTGCCGCCACGCGCCGGAGAAGGAGTCGGCCGAGTGCCCTGATCGTCACTCGCCGAAGGAGGAGGCGGTGGAGGAGGCGGAGTGCCCTGACTCACGGAGGAGGAGGAGGAGGTGAGGCGTCCAGTTCGGAAGGTTGATGAGATCTTTCCGCCATAGGCATGGAGTCTTGAGCGAGAACCAGCCGATACTCCCTTCACCGTTAGGGTGGTCAAGCCGGAGGTCCTCAAATCCCTCCGTAATTTCATCGACCATGACCTTAGCATATCCTTCTGGAATCGGCCGGCAGTGAAAAGTTGAGTCGGGCTTAGTAGGATAAACAGAGCCAACAGCCGCCTTGACCTTCAAATTGCTGCGTTGCGCCATAAGGTGGCAATTTTCAGCATCCGTGATAGCATCCACGGGATAGCTGGCAGGAGCCGTCAAGGCATGCTCTGGCTGAAGCAGCTCAGTGGAAGCCACGCTGCTTCTCCGCTGAGATGGTGAGGTAACCGGGGAAGCTTGGCAGGTCGTTCTTTGCGATCTGCTGCTTCTCGTTCCTCTAGCCCCATGACCCTTTCGTGCGGCGCTTTGCATTTGGCTCTGCTCAGTTTCTTCCTCCTCTCATGGGTTTTGTAACCCCCTGCATCCGAAATCCAGCCTTCCACGAAAGCGAACTGGCGTGCCTCGTGTCCATATGAGGTGCTCGAGATTCCCGATTGCCATTGTGAGCTCGTCCTTCTCCTATGCGGAATGAACTTCCCTTGCTGCTGTTGCTTGATATATTGCTGAAGCCTCTTGTTGGTATGTCCAATTGTTCGTCCGTCCAAATGCACTTCCTGTTATAGGGTCCAAGGATCCTTGACCCGAAGAACCAAGTCCGGCAACGGTCTGGCCAGTTCATTGTCTCTGGTTCGATCCCTTTATCAAGCAGATCATTCTCAGCCTTGGCCCACTTAGGCCGGGCTACAAGGTAGCCACCTTTCTCCCGTGCGATGGTGAAGCTTCTTCTTTGCAGCATTTCTTCTTTGCAGCATTTCTCTTGTTTGCGGGCCAGTCATCTCTGATCTTCTCATATTTGCCCTTGAATTCTTGTGTCTCATTTTTTTCGACATACGTATTGAGTTCTTTCTTCCAATTCCTGAATAGGTCTGCCATCTTCTTAAGAGCAAAAGACTTGATTAATGGCTCTATTACTGGCTTCTCCGGATCATCCTCTAGCGGTAGGGTAAAATTTGACTTCAGCTCGGTCAAAGATCATTTTACGCATATCATTGACATAAGACACCTCGGGGTCTTCGTTCTTAGAAGCTTATACCATTGGTGGATGCTGATCGGGATCTTGTCCCTAACTAGAACCCATGACCGAGCAACAAATGCCTTCTTTGTCCGCTAGGGTTCAATCGGTTGGCCGTCGTCGCGCGATTTGTATGATCTCAAACTTTTCATCCGAGCTCAACTTTTTCTTGGGCCTCGTCTCTTTACCGAAGTTGTGCTCGATCCGGAGGGATAGAAAAAAGAACAAAGACGAGAGTTAATTAATATGTGTACATACCAAAACAATGAATGCATCAATTAGCTAGTCAGCACAGGCTTAACTAATATATATACATGGCCGGACTCGGTTTGGTGATCACCGGAGCCGTCCTCACGGTCTACTTCTTCACCCTCTGCTTCTTGCACCGGCATTGGGTCATCGGAGCCATGTAAATCATAGCCAGCTGCTTCTTCACCCTCTCCTTCTAGACCATCGTTGTCCTTGAGAAACATCAACGAGCAGACGGCATCACTGCCTTGTGCGATTATGTCCCTCAACAACGCTTCTTGTGCTTCGTCTCGGGGGTGTCCATAGTTTCTACAAATATTTACAACATGGAAATTATTAATCAAACATGACAGATATGGATATATTAGTGGCAAACGTAGAACTAGCTAGCTAATCACAATAAGGACTCAGATTAGTGGCCTCGTATTTGCTTCTCTAGGGTTTGGGGTGGCCTCGACAACGCTTCAAGGGTTAGGGGTGGCCTCGAGAATGCTTCAAGGAGGGGTAATATCGACCCCCCACGTGTTGAAGCTATCGGGAGGCGTTGAACACTACATCTATGTCCCACAAGTGACATGGGCATCGGCCTTGTGATGGGGTAGAGGGTCGTGGATCGCTGGCGGTCGAGGTCGAGGGTCGAGGATCGCCGAGGGTCGGGAGGTTGCCTAGTGTCAAAGGATTCAACAAAACCATGTCTTCATCATTAGTAGAAATGTGGTGCATGATGGTGCAGAAGCTCTCCAAAGTTATTTTGGAAGGAGTCCTAGATAGGATAATTCGCTTTTTGGTACAAAGTTTAGCAAGAACCTTCCGAATATCGTTATTTGGAAGGCCTTTGCTGAAATTAGTACAAAAGGCAAATTATCCTATCCGGGACTCCATTCCGTAATAACTTTGGAGGACTTCGTACCATCATGCCATGGTTACTTCCGGCTAATGATGAAGCCATGGATTTCTTCAATACTTTGACAGTAGGAACCCTCTCGACCCCTCGGCGATCCTCGACCCCTTAAACCCTCGATGACCATGGAACCCTCGACCCCTAGACGACCATGGAACCCTCGATCCCTCGACCCTAGAACCCTCGACCCGGGATAATATCAACAACGCTTCAAGGGGGTAATATCGACAACGCATTTAGATACATACACGGAAATTAATGTTATCGGGGAGGGTATATCGACCCCCACGTATTGAAGTTATCGGAGGGTATATGGACCCCTCGTGTTGAAGTTATCGGGAGGGGTATATCGACGATGACAGAGGAGAAGATCGAAGAAAAAAAGAAGAAAAAAAAGGGGAGAAGAAAGAATAGAGGAGAAGAACTCCTCTATTCTTTCTTCTCCTCTTTTTTTTTCTTCTTCCTCTTCTTTTCTTATCCTCTTCTTCCTCTCATGTTCCACGACCCTCGACCCCGATAACATAGATCCATCGATATCATTCCATACATACATATCCTCTTCTTTCTTCTTCTCCTCTTCTTTTTCATCTTATCCCTCGAGAAAGGAAAATAAGGAAAAGGAAGAAAAGAGGAAGAAGGAAGAAGAAGAAGAAGAAAAAGAAGAAGAAAAAAAAGAGGAGAAGAAGAAAAAATAGAATTTTTTTTCTATTTTTTCTTCTTCTCCTCTTCTTTTTCTTCTTTTTTCTTCTTCTTATTTATTTCTCATCTTCTTCCTCTCCTCTTCTTCTAATTTCTTCCTCTTCTTATTTTCCTTTTTCCTCTCATTCTTTTTCTTCTTCTTCTTCCTTCTTCCTTCTTCCTCTTTTCTTCCTTTTCCTTATTTTACTTTTCCTCTACACTAACCTAATTAAAATGAACTAACCTAAAATCGATATCTACTAACAACCTAAATAAAAATTAATACATATATGAAAAACATATATAAACAAAAATGCTATGAACATTATATTCATACATACATATATAGCCACATCCATTCATCATATAGCTATAAACAAAAAATTAATCATATATGAAAAACGTATATATAAAAAATGCTATGAACAGAGCCTCGGCGGGCTCGGCTGTGAGGCAGGCGGCAGGGGCGGGCTCGGGCGGCAACGAGACGGCGGGCTCGAGGCGGCGGCGGGCTCGAGGCGCTCGAGGCGCTTCGGCGCGGCGCTCCTAGGCGGCTAACGGGCGGCAGCGACAGCCAGGCTGGCGGCCTTGAGGCGAGGCGACGAGACGGCGGGCTCGGGCGGCGAGGGACAGCGGGCTCGGGCGGCCTTGAGGTAAGCGGCAATGAAGCAAGCGTCAGGCCAACCTGGCGGCAACGAACAGGGCAGCGGGCGATGTGAAGCGGCGGCAGCGTCTTGTGACGGCAACAGCGAGGAAGCAGTCGGGCGAAGGCGGCGTCTGCGGCGGGGATGAGGAACTGAATGAACTTTTTGCCAAGTGTTGTATATATATAGCAACACCATTGGTCCCGGTTCGTGAAACCAACCGGGACTAATACTGCTAGTCCTGGTTGGTGCCACGAACCGGGACCAAAACCTCTTTTAGCAGCCCAAAGGCGGGAAGCAGCGGCCTTTGGTCGGTTGGTGGCACCTGTCAGACTAAAAGTGCCATTAGTCCCGGGTCGTAGCACCAACCGGGACTAATGCCACCCTTTAGCCCGGTTGGTGCCACCAACCGGGACCAAAGGCCTGTGCTGCCCCGAACCGAAATATTTAGTCCCACCTCGCTAGTTGAGAGGGAGGCGCACTTTTGTTTATAAGGTGCGGTCGCCTTCCCTCTCGAACTCCTCTCTAAAAGCGAGCTTTGGGCCTAAACCTGCAATCTGTGCTGTGGGCCCTCTGGGCCTCCATGAGCACGAATCTGGCCTATGGTAGGGTTTCTAGTCGTATTCAGGACGTGGGGGCCCAGTAGGTGGCACTTTTTTTTGTTTTTTTGTTCTCTTTGTTGCTTTATTTATTTTATTTTGTTTCTACTTACAACAAAATACTTATTGTTGCTATTTTTTTCCAGTTTTTTTGTTTTGCTTTCTGCATTATTTATTTTTTGTTGTTTTTTTCTTTATTTTTTAATTCTTTTTGCTTTTAGTTTTAGAAAAATTATAAACTTTCTGTTAGTGCCATTAGTTTTCAAATTTGAAAACATTTTTTTGTTTTCTTTGTTGCTTTATTTATTTTATTTTGTTTCTACTTACAACAAAATACTTATTGTTGCTATTTTTATTTTTTTTTCAAGTTTTTTTGTTTTTTTTCTGCATTATTTATTTTATTTTGGTTTTTTGCTTTATTTTTTAATTCTTTTTGCTTTTAGGTTAGCAAAATTATAAACTTTCTGTTTGTGCCATTAGTTTTCAAATTTGAATTCTTTGAAATTTGTGTGAATCACAAGTTTGTGAGCTCAACAAGGCGTGTAGAGGGACGGGCTTATAAACCGGTGTGAGCGCCCTTTGGTTGGCGAGGTTTTCAAATTCATAGTTTTCAAATGAACTCTGAAAAAGTTGGCATAGCATGTGCATGTACAAATCGGACAATGGTATCATACTAAATGCATTTACAAAGTTGGCATGGTATCATCATAATAGTTGCGGGAGAAAGTCTTCACTTTTTCTTCGCTTGTGTCGTTTGCTTATTGCGCCGTAACCATGGATAATCTTCATCGTTTATCAGGATGCTTGGGTCAGCCTTGACTTTGAAGGGGGATTTCAAGAAACATTTCATACTCTTCAGACATATACATCTTGCCCTCCACTCCCGGGATGTCCCTTTTTCACAGAAAGAACTATGTGGCGCTTTGGCTCATTGTATGATGTATTCGCTTCCTTATCTTTTCTTTTCCTCGATGCGGTAGACATGTCCTTCATATAGATAACCTGTGCCACATCATTGGCTAGGGCGAACGGTTCATCGGTGTACCCAAGATTTTTCGGATCCACTGTTGTCATTCCGTCTTTGTGGGTCTACACATACCCACCTCTGACAGATTGACCCACTTGCACTTAAACAAAGGGACCTTAAAATCTACTCCGTAGTCAAGTTCCCATATGTCTACTATGTAACCATAATATGTGTCATTTCCCTTGTCGGTTCTGCTGCATCAAAGCGGACACCGCTGTTTTAGTTGGTGCTATTTTCATCTTGGTCAATCGTGTAAAATGTATTCCCATTTATCTCGTATCCTTTCCAAATCATTACAGTCGAAGATGGTCCCCTGGACAAAAGTACAGCTCATCACAAGCAGTCTTGTCACCTCTAAGGCGTGTTTCCAACCAAGCTGCTCAAAGTCTGATGTGTTCACATGTAATCCGATCGTCGCCTTTGCTCGGGTGTTTGGAGCACAGACTGTTCTTGTGTTCATTGACATACAGGGGTCACCAAGGTAGAGTTACGTAGAAGCGTGTAGTGTGCTTGAGACCAAGAATATCCGTCCTGCATATTATTGAGTCCCTTCAAGCGTGCCTTTTCGGTCAGTCTCCCCTCATACCGCGATTTAGGGAGACCTATCTTCTTAAGGCCAGGAATGAAGTCAACACAAAACCCGATGACATCCTCTCGTTTGATGGCCCATGGAGATGCTTCCTTACGGCCTAAGCGTGAATTACGAACATATTTCTTTAGGACTCCCATGAACCTCTCAAAGGGGTACATATTGTGTAGAAATACGGGCCCCAGAATGAAAATCTCGTCGACTAGATGAACTAGGACGTGCGTCATGATATTGAAGAAGGATGGTGGGAATACCAGCTCAAAACTGACAAGACATTGCGCCACATCACTCCTTAGCGTTGGTATGATTTCTGGATCGATCACCTTCTGACATATTGCATTGAGGAATGCACATAGCTTAAAAATGGCTAATCGGACGTTTTTCGGTGAAAGCCCCTCAATGCAACCGGAAGCGATTGCGTCATAATCACGTGGCGATCATGAGACTTTAGGTTACGGAACTTTTTCTCCGGCATATTTATTATTCCCTTTATATTGACGAGAAGCGGTCGGGACCTTCATCTTGAGCAGGCATTGAAAGAATATTTCTTTCTCTTCTTCGTAGAGCGTAGCTGGCAGGACCTTCATACTGCTTCGGAGGCATACCCTCTTTTTCTTGCAAGCGTTGTAGGTCCTCTCGTGCCTCAGGTGTATCTTTTGTCTTCCCATACACCCCCAAGAAGCCTAGCAGGTTCACGCAAAGGTTCTTCGTCACGTGCATCACGTCGATCGAAGAGCGGACCTCTAGGTCTTTCGATGAGGGTAGGTCCCAAAATATAGATTTCTTCTTCCACATGGGTGCGTGATTCTCGGCGTCATTCGGAACAGCTAGTCCGCCGGGACCCTTTCCAAAGATTACGTGTAAATCATTGACCATAGCAAATGCGTGATCACCGATGCGCATGGCGGGCTTCTTCCGGTGATCTGCCTGCTTTGAAATGCTTGCCTTTCTTTCGACATTGATGGTTGGTCGGAAAAAACCGGCGATGGCCAGTACACATTCTTCCTGCAGCTTCCCGGTATATACTATCGGTGTCAAGTAAGCGGTGTGTGCATGCGTGGTATCCCTTGTTTGTCCGTCACGAAAGGTTCTTGAGAGCGGGCCAATCGTTGATGGTGACGAACAACAACGCCTTTAGGTCAAATTCCTCCTTTTGTGCTCATCCCACGTCGTACACTTTGTTTCCATTCCACAGCTGTAAAAGTTCTTCAACTAATGGCCTTAGGTACACATCAATGTCGTTGCGGGTTGCTTAGGGCCTTGGATGAGAAGCGGCATCATAATGAACTTCCGCTTCATGCACATCCAAGGAGGAAGGTAATACATACATAGAGTCACGGGCGGTCTTTGTGATTGCTGCTCTGCTCCCCGAAAGGATTAATGCCATCCGCGCTTAAAGCAAACCATACGTTCCTTGGGTCCTTTGCAAACTCATCCCAGTACTTTCTCTCGATTTTACTCCACTGCGACCCGTCAGCGGGTGCTCTCAACTTCCCGTCTTTCTTACGGTCCTCACTGTGCCATCGCATCAACTTGGCATGCTCTCCGTTTACGAGCAGACGTTTCAACCGTGGTATTATAGGAGCATACCACATCACCTTTGCAGGAACCCTCTTCTGGGAGGCTCGCCGTCAACATCACCGAGGTCATCTCGTGCGATCTTATACCGCAATGCACCGCATACCGGGCATGCGTTCAGATCCTTGTAGGCACCACGGTAGAGGATGCAGTCATTAGGGCATGCATGTATCTTCTCCACCTCCAATTATAGTGTGGCATGAAACCCTTGTAAAGCAGGTGGGTGTGAAGGATTTTCCGGTCAGAGTAAGACTTCGTATTCCCACATATAGGGCATGGACAACACATAAAACCATTCTGCTTGTTTGCCTCAGCCACTTCGAGAAAAGCATGCACGCCCTTAATGTACTCGGAGGTGCGTACGTCACCGTACATCCATTGCCGGTTCATCTGCGTGCATTATATATAATTAAGTGTGTTAAAAAATCATTCTGAGAACATCACAAATAGATAATTAAGTGACCAAATTAATAGAAGTTCATCATCACATAAAAACCAAAGTACATACATAGTTCTCATCTAACAACATAAAGCTCTGCAGAGCATCTAAATTAATTAAACCATACATTGAAACTATGTAAAACATTTCAATGCGAAAACAAATGCGATCATAATCGCAACCAAGGTAACAACCGATCCAACGGCATAATGATACCAAGCCTCGGTATGAATGGCATATTTTCTAATCTTTCTCATCTTCAAGCGCATTGCATCCATCTTGATCTTGTGATCATCGGCGACATCCATAACATGCAACTCCAATATCATCTTCTCCTCCTCAAGTGTTTTTATTTTTTCCTTCAAGAAATTGTTTTCTTCTTCAACTAAATTTAACCTCTCGACAATAGGGTCGGTTGGAATTTCCGGTTCAACAACCTCCTAGATAAATAAAATCTATGTCACGTTGGTCGGCATAATTTTCATAAACAATAAATGAACCAATAGTTATGAAAAGATAATGTATACCACATCCGAATCATAGACAGGGCCGAGGGCCGACGGGGCGGATACCAAAACCATCGCACTATATAAGATGCAATAATAAAAGTAAGAAAATAATACAAGTAAGAATATTTTTCCTTTGGAAAGAAGATAAGAACAAGAGGCTCACCAGGGGTGGTGCTTTGGCGATGAGATCGGTAGCGGGTGATCGGCGGCGGTGAAGACGGGACGGGCCGTGACGGACCGCTAAACCTAGACAAATATTGAGGAAAATGGAGGTTGGTGGTCGAGCTTGGAGGAGAAAGCTTAAGTAGTGTGGCTCGGGCATTTCATCGAACACCTCATGTGCATAGGAGGTGAGCTAGAGCACCACAAAGCCCCCTCGCCCGGCAAGAGAAAAGCGAGCACTTTGGAGTGCTCTGCTTTCATGAGCGAGGGGTATATATAGGCAGCACTATTGGTCCCGGTTCGTGGCATGAACCGGGACTAAAGAAAACCTTTGGTCCCGGTTCATGCCACCAACCGGGACCAATAGTGGTGGGCCAGAGAGCAGGGCCCATTGGTCCCGGTTCGTCCCACCAACTGGGACCAAAAGGTCGGGCCTTTGGGACCAATGGCCCACGTGGCCCGGCCGGACCCCTGGGCTCACGAACCGGGGCAAATAGCTCCATTGGTCCCGGTTCTGGATTGAACCGGGACTAATGGGCTGAACTGGCCTGGGCCATTGCCCCCTTTTCTACTAGTGTTACATAGATTTAAATCTAACTTTTCACTCCTAGCCCATAGGGTCAAGGAGAAGCATAAAAATTTCATCCCCTTGCTTCTGTCTTCTCTTCACTAGAGTAGTTCCTTTACCTTCTCCCAAAGGGAGAATGGAGCTGTAACTAAACCATGTAACTTTATTACCGTTATTAATTTAATTCTTTCACAGTAGGGGGTTCCCCTACTGTTTATGGTCAAAAAAAAGTTGGGTTGCCTCCCAACAAGTGGTAGCGTTTAACGCCCCTAGCTAGGCATAAAAACACGAATAGATCTAGGTATTGCCATCTTTGGCATGCAATCCATAAGTGGCTCTCATAATAGATTCATAAGGCAATTTAATTTTCCTCCTAGGAAAGTGTTCCATGCCCTTCCTTAACGGAAATTGGAATCTAATGTTTCCTTCTTTCATATCAATAATTGCACCAATCGTTCTAAGGAAAGGTCTACCAAGAATAATAGGACATGTAGGATTGCAATCTATATCAAGAACAATGAAACCTACGGGCACATAATTCCTATTTGCAACAATAAGAACATCATTAATCCTTCCCATAGGTTTCTTAATGGTGGAATCCGCAAGATGCAAATTTAAAGAACAATCATCAAATTCACGGAAACCTAGCACATCACACAAAGTTTTTGGAATCGTGGAAATACTAGCACCCAAATCACACAAAGCATAACATTCATAATCTTTAGTCTTAATCTTAATAGTAGGTTCCAGCTCATCATAGAGTTTTCTAGGGATTGAAACTTCTAGTTCAAGCTTTTCTTCAAAAGATTGCATCATAACATCAACGATATGTTTAGTAAAAGCTTTATTTTGATTATAAGCATGAGGATAATTTAACACGGATTGCAAGAAGGAAATACAATATATCAAAGAGCAATTAGCATAATTAAAATCCTTGAAATCCAAAATAGTGGGTTCATTGGTACTTAAAGTCTTGACCTCTTCAATCCCACTTTTATCAATTTTTCATAAGATTGAATATTCTCCAAATATGTGGGATCTAAAGTTGACACTCTTCCAAACCCACTTTCAATGATATTGCAAACACTACTATCAATCTCATATTCACCATGGGGCTTAAATAAATTTTCAAGATCATAAAAAGAATCACCCCAATCATGATCATTGCAACAAATAGTAGACATAGCAAAACTAGCATCCCCAAGCTTAGGGTTTTGCATATTACTAGCACAACTGACATTAATAGAATTTATAATAACATCATTGCAATCATGTTTTTCATTGAAGGAATTATCAAGTATGGGTGCAATAGCAACAATCTCATGTTTAACATAAGGGACTATAGCAAATTCATCTCCATAAATATTCGCATCATGGCCACAAGAATAGCAAGCATCATGTTCATCAAGGGATATTTCAATCAAATCATCAGAATCATAATTATCTATAAATTCATGCATATCATTACTTTCTTCCAAAGCAATGGTCATTCTTTCAATAAATTCTTTGACATAGACATTATGAGCATAACTTTCATAGCAATATTTAAGTATGTCAAAATTTTCAGATTTGCAGAGAGTAATATCATATTTTTCAATCAAAGAAGCAACTTCATAAGCACCCTTAAAAGCAACAAATTCTTCAATTTTTTCGATATCATAGTAACTATAAACACCCTTTGCATAAGAAGATAAGATTTCATTATCATTAAACTCACATAGGTAGGGGAGGTGTTTTTTAGGGTTCTTAGAGCAACAAGTAAAATCATAAATTTCACAATGATTCCAAGCATAACATAGCAGCCTGTTTATTTGATCCCATAAGAGTCTCCCTTTTTCAGACAAACGGTGACGCACAAAATGAGCATGCTCATCTAAAGATTTCCCCTCAATTAAACTAGTTGGGGTTTCAGCACGAGCGCATATAGGTCGAAGATGATCCAAGTAGAACACTTTAAGTGGATCCATATCAATAGAATTTTAGCAAGCAAAGATGCAAGCAAATAGAAGGCACACGGAAACACAAACAAAGATACATACAGGAAGAAGGCGAAGAAAAGGCAAAGGTTTTCAAAAATCCTTCTAAAAGTGGGGGAGAGGAAAACGAGAGGCGAATGGCGAATAATGTAATGCAAGGGAGAAGAGTTCATGATGGGTACTTGGTATGGCTTGACTTGACATAGATCTTCCTAGCAATGGCACAAGAAATCCTTCTTGCTACCTCTTGAGCTTGCGTTGGTTTTCCCTTGAAGGGGAAAGGGTGATGCAGCAAAGTAGCATAAGTATTTACCTCTGTTTTGGGAACCAAGGTATCAATCCATTAGGAGACGACGCACAAGTCACCGAATACATGCACAAACAATCAAGAACTTGCAACCAACACGATAAAGGGGTTGTCAATCCCTTCACGCCCACTCGCAAAAGTGAGATCTGATAGAGATACATAAACGGTAAAGTACATATTTTTGGTTGTATAGATTAGAAAGTAAAGATTGCAAAATAGTAGATCAGAAACTAGCAAGATGTAAACGAGATTCAATAATATAGAAAAGGGACTCGGGGGCCATAGGTTTCACTAGTGGCTTCTCTCGAGATAGCATAAATTACGGTGGGTGAACAAACTACTGCCGAGCAATTGATAGAAAAGTGCATAATTATGGCAACATCTAAGGCAATGATCATGAACATAGGCATCACGTCCGTGTCAAGTAGACCGACTCCTACCTGAATCTACTACTAATACTCCACACATCGATCGCTATCTAGCATGCATCTAGAGTATTAAGTTCATAAAGAACGAAGTAACGCATTAAGCAAGATGACATGATGTAGAGGAATTAACTCAAGCAATATGATGAAAACCCCATCTTGTTATCCTCGATGGCAACAATACAATACGTGCCTTGCTGCCCCTGGGAAAGGACACTGCAAGATTGAACCCAAAGATAAGCACTTCTCCCATTGCAAGAAAGATCAATCTAGTAGGCCAAACTAAGCCGATAATTCAAAGAGACTTGCAAAGATATCAAATCATGCATATAAGAATTCAGAGAAGAACCAAATAATATTCATAGATAATCTTGATCATAAATCCACAATTCATCGGATCTCGGCAAACACACCACAAAAGAGTATTACATCGAATAGATCTCCAAGAACATCGAGGAGAACTTGGTAATGCGAATCAGAGAGAGAGAAGAAGCCATCTAGCTAATAACTATGGACCCGAAGGTCTGTGGTAAACTACTCACGCTTCATCGGAGAGGTAATGGTGTTGATGTAGAAGCCCTCCGTGATCGAATCCCCCTCCAGCAGATCACCAGAAAAGGCCCCAAGATGGGATCTCATGGGTATAGAAGGTTGTGGCTGTAGAAAAGTGGTTCTGTGGCTCCCCCTAATGTTTATAGGGTATAAGAGTATATATAGGCGAAGGAACTAGGTCAAGGGAGCTACGAGGGGCCCACGAGGGTGGGGGCGCGCCTACCCCCTGGGCGCACCCTCCTGCCTCATGGCCGCCTTGTAGCCTCTCCAACTTCATCTTCAAGTCTTCTCGTTTGCTTTCAGTCCAAGAAAGATCATCGCGAAGGTTTCATTTCGTTTGGACTCCATTTGGTATTCCTTTTCTGCAAAATTCTAAAATAGGAAAAAAACAGAAACTGGCATTGGGCCCTCGGTTAATAGGTTAGTCCCAAAAATAATATAAAATAGCTTATTAAAGCCCATTAAACATCCAAAACAGATAATATAATAGCATGGAACAATCAAAAATTACAGATATGTTGGAGACGTTTCATGCCTATATAATGATCATTGCCTGGATATCATCATGATTATTTGAAGTTCTATCAATTGCCCAACAGTAATTGTTTTCCCACCGTTTGCTATTTTTCTCGAGAGAAGCCACTAGTGAAACCTACGGCCCCTGGGTCCTTTTTCATCATATTTGCCTTTGCGCTCTATTTTCCTTTGCATTTATTTTCAGATCTATTAAACCAAAAATACAAAAATACCTTGCTGCAATTTATTTGTTCCGCGATCTATTAATCCTATCTACCACTTTTACCTCACGTTATTTGCCTATCTTGAGGCGCCGTACCCGAAAGGGATTGACAACCCCTTTAACACGTCGGGTTGCGAGTATTTGTTATTTGTGTGTAGGTGCTGTTTACGTGGTGTGAGGAGGTTCTCCTACTGGTTCAATAACCTTGGTCTCATCACTGAGGGAAATACCTACCGTTGCTATACTTCATCATCCCTCCCTCTTTGGGGAAATACCGACGTAGTTCTAGTAGACATCAAAAGGAATTTCTGGCGCCGTTGTCGGGGAGGATCTTCAACATCAACCAGGTTCCAAATCACAAATATCATCTCCTCACAATTTACATTATTTGCCATTTGCCTCTCGCTTTCCTCTCCCCCACTTCACAAAAAAATGTCGTTTTATTCATCCTCTTTTTCGTTCGCCGTTTTCTCGCCAGATCTGTTTTTGAGTGCAATCTTGTTGCGTAGTCACCATGACTCAAGAGAACACCAAGTTGTGTGATTTCTCAAATACCAACAAGATGATTTTATTAGCACTCCGATTGCTCCTCCCGCCACTAGTGCGGAGTCTTCTGATATTAATACTGCTTTGCTGAATCTTGTCATGAAGATCAATTTGCCGGTACTCCTAATCAGAATGTCGCGTCCCATCTTAAAACATCCATGGAATTATGCGATATGCAAAAGAAAAAAGATGTGGACAATGATGTTGTGAAGTTGAAATTATTTCCATTTTCCTTGCGATATCGTGCAAAAATTTGGTTCTCTTCTTTGCCTCGCAATAGTATCGATTCTTGGAACAAGTGCAAGGATGCTTTTATTACTAAGTATTTTACGCCCACAAAAATTATTTACCTTAAAACCAGATCATGAATTTCAAGCAACTTGAACATGAGCATGTTGCACAATCTTGGGAAAGGACAAAATTAATGCTAAGGAATTGCCCAACTCATGGGTTAAATCTTAGGATGATCATACAAAAATTTTATGCGGGATTGAATTTTGTTTCATCTAATCTTTTAGATTACGACGCGGGGGGTACTTTTATGGAAATTAATTTGGGGGAATCTATTAAATTGCTAGACAATATTATGGCAAATTACTCACAATGGCATACCAAAAGAGCTCCTACTAGTAAAAAAGTCAATTCGGTAGAAGAAATAAATTATTTGAGTGAAAAAGTTGATGCTCTTATGAAGTTGGTTGCTAATAAAAGTGCTCCTGTTGATTTTAATGATGTGCCTTTGTCTACTTTGATTGAGCAAAATAGTTATGCCATAGATGTGAATTTTGTCTCGCGAAACAATTTCAATAACAATGCTTATAGAGGTAATTTTAATCCTAGGCCTTTTCCTAGTAATTCCTCTAATAATTATGGTAATTCCTATGGTAATCCTACTTATAATAATAATAGAAACACCTCTTATCTTGAGAACAATATTAAAGAATTTATCAATACGCAAAAAGCTTTCAGCACTTCGATAGAAGAAAAGTTGAATAAAATGTCTACAAGTGTTGATAGAATTTCTCCTGATGTAGAAACTCTCAAGATGAAAAATTTTGCGCCTAAAGTTGAAGAATCAATTAAAGCTCTTTATGTTTCTATGGATGAAAGTAAGAAAAGAATCGCTCTGCTTAGAGCTAAAAGATAATTTTTAGAAAGAGCGCTTTCTAGTGATTACTATCATAAAAGTGATGAAGATCTTAAAACGATTGGTGTTTCTTCTATTGATTCTCTGTTTAGTAAAACTAAAACTGATGAAAAAGGGACTGGAGAAGAGTCAACTTTAGCTAGAAGGTGTCCCTATGATTCGGAGGGTGAAAATCTTGTTGAGAAAATTGATAAAAGTGGGTTTGAAGAGGTCTAGACTTTAACTAGTGATGTGCCCACTATTTTGGATTACAGGGACTTTAATTATGATAGTTGCTCTTTGGTCGATTGTATTTCTTTGTTGCGATCCATGATAAATTCACCCCATGCTTAGGAACAAAATAAAGCTTTTACTAAACATATTGTTGATGCCATGATGGAAGCTTTTGAAGAAAAGTTAGAATTGGAAGTTTCAATTCCTAGAAAATTGCATGATGAGTTGGAACCTACTATCAAAGTCAAGATTGAAAATTATGAGTGTTTTGCTTTGTGTGACTTGGGTGCTAGTGTTTCTACAATTCCGAAATCTTTATGTGATGTGCTTGGTCTTACCAATATTGAAGAATGCTCTTTAAATTTGCAATTAGCAGATTCTACTATTAAAAAGCCTATGGGAAGAATTAATGATGTTCTTATTCTTGCAAATAGGAATTACGTGCCCATAGATTTTATTGTTCTTGATATTGATGGCAATCCGTCTTGTCCAATTATTCTTGGTAGACCGTTTTTACGTACTATTGGTGTCATGATTGATATGAAAGAAGGCAATATTAAATTTGAATTTCGACCAAGCAAGGGAATGGAACACTTCCCTAGAATAATAATTAGGCCACCATATGAATAAATCATGAGGGCGTCTTATGGATCTAGAACCAAAGATGACAAAACTTAGATCCTACGCGTTATGCCTAGCTAGGGGCGTAAAACGATAGCGCTTGTTCGGAGGCAACCCAATGAATAAAATTTATTTTTGATTTTTACTTTCTGTTCTTGTGTGTTAGCACAATTATGCTACTATTGTGATTGTTTATTTTGTGTTTTAGTAAGTGTTTGTGCCGAGCAAGGCCTTTGGGAAGATTTGGGTGAAAGTTGATTTGATCTTGCTGAAAAACAGAAACTTTTGCACTCACGAGATTATTTGTATTTCATAATAGAAGAGTGCTTTCGAGTTGATTCTTTTTGCAGAAGATTAACAGACAAATTTCTCACGTCAACCAATTTATTTCAGAATTTTTGGATTACAGAAGTATTCGAAAAATTCAGATTGCTACAGACTGTTCTGTTTCTGACAGATTCTGTTTTCTTTGTTGTGTGCTTGTTTTGATGATTCTATGGTTTTCTTTGATGAGTTTTTGCCATAGAAAAGTTGGAATACAGTAGATATAATGCAAAAACAAAATAAGAATAGGTTTACAACAGTACTTATAGTAGTGGTTTGCTTTCTTATACTAACGGATCTCACGAAGGTTTTGTTGGAGTTTTGTGTGATTGAAGTTTTCAAGTTTTGGGTGATCTTACGATGGATGAAGGAATAAGGATTATAAAAAGGCTAAGCTTGGGGATGCCCGAGGCACCCCAAGATAATATTCAAAGAAGTATCAAGCAACTAAGCTTGGGGATGCCCCCGAGTGGCATCCCCGCTTTCTTCTAACAACCATCGGTATTTTACTTGAAACTATATTTCTATTCGTCACATATTATGAGTTTTGCTTGGAGCGTCTTGTATGATATGAGTCTTTGCTTTTTTTGCTTTGTGTTCTATGTCTTGAATCCTTGCTGAACACACCTTTTGGAGAGCCAAAAATTATGCTATGCTTGCTCCTATGCTTCACTTAAATTTTTAGAGCCATGGATTTGCTCTAGTGCTTCACTTATATCTTTTTTAGCACGGTGTGCTTTGTTATTTTTGAAGAAATGCTCTCATGCTTCACTTAGATTTATTTGGGAGTTAGTAATTTTTTTAGAAATTCTCTCTTGCTTCACTTAGATTATTTTTGAGAGAAAGAAAAAATTATGCTCATGATCTTCACTTATATTTGTTTGAGCTTACCAAAAGCAGCATATAAAAATAGTCCCAAAGTGATAGATATTCAAGGAGGATATAATAAAAACTTTCATGAAGATCATTGGAAAAAATAAACTTGATTCTTAGTAAGTTTTGAGATATGACAATATGATATGTGAGTCATGTTGATGAGTAATTGTGCTTTAGTAAGAATATTGATGTTAAGGTTTGTGATTCCCTATGCAAGCACGAAAGTCAATAGTTATGCAATGAAATTTATATCCTACTTATGGTGCATTATTCGGTGTTACTTATGCTTAATGCTTGGGTACGAGATTTTTGCTTTTTGGTTGGTCGCTTCTCAATCTTTTTGTAGCCTTCATTTTGCACTAAGTATGATCACTACTTGTGCATCCAAAACCCTTTAAACCAGTTTTGCCTTATGAGTCCAGTATACCTACCTATATGCGGTATTTCCATGCTGTTCTAAGCAAATTTGCATGTGCCATCTCTAATTTTCAAAATAAATTTCTCTTTTATGTGCTCTACCGCTCGCGAGGCGGGGAAGGGTGACCAATATTTTCCATGCTAGATGTGTTATTCTCACGATGAGTATTTATTCACTTGTCATTGCACGAGATTACGGCAAAGGTATTAGGGATGCCCAGTCCCGAAATGAATAATGAATTACTTTATGTTATCAAATAATAAATTCCTTGGAAAGTGTTGGTATGGAGGGCACCCGTGGATACAGTTAGCCATGGAAAGTGAAAGTAATGGTGGAAAAAGGAATGAACTTTATTTTCTGTTTGGGAACCGCCGATGATGTATCTAGCATGGAAACTGTTGGGATCTCTAAGTCGTTTTCGTTGGTGCGAAAAGTATGCCTCTCAAAAAAAAATCATCTCTCAATTTAAGCTCTAAGCTCTGGCACCTCTACAAATCCCTACTTCCCTCCGCGAAGGGCCTTTCTTTTACTTATGCAATTTTTATTTTGAATTTGAGTCTCCATCTTCTCTTATAAAGCACCAACTAAGGGGCACTATGATCGTATTTGAGCATTGGGTGTAGCTAATATTCGAGTGTGTTTCATGAGTGGATCAATGATTGAGCATGATGGGCTAGGGATAACTTGCTTTAGTGTTGATATTTTGAAAGACGTGGTTGCTTGTTGATATGCTTGAGTATTAAAGTCTTCATATCAAAACTAGACTATTGCTTTGAATCATATAAAAGTCCAAATGTCCATGCTATAAAGAAAAGAAATGTGATGAACATGTTAGGCAGCATTCCACATCAAAAATTATGTTTTTATCATTTACCTACTCGAGGACGAGCAAGAATTAAGCTTGGGGATGCTGATACGTCTCCAACGTATCTATAACTTTTTATTGTTCCATGCTGTTATATTATCATTCTTGGATGTTTTACAATCATTTTATAGTCATTTTATATCATTTTTTGGTACTAACCTATTGAGATAGTGCCCAGTGCCAGTTGTTGTTTTCCGAATGTTTTTTACATCACAGGAAATCAATATCAAACGGAGTCCAAACGCAGCGAAACTTTTTGAGGATTTTTTTGGGCCATAAGACATCCAGTGGGCCGAGGAAGCACCTGGGGTGTGCCTCCAGGAGGGCAGCACCCACCAGGGCGCGCCTGGGGGCCCAGGCATGCCCAGGTGGGTTGTGCCCACCTCGGGTGCCCCCTGAACCGCCTCTTTGCTCTATAAATACCCCAATATTCCAGAAACCCTAGGGGAGTTGGCGAAAATCAATTCCAGCCTCCGCGGAGTCGAGAACCATCATATCCAATCTAGACACCGTCATGGAGGGGTTCACCACTTCCATTGGTGCCTCTCCGATGATGCGTGAGTAGTTCTTTGTAGACCTACGGGTCCGTAGTTAGTAGCTAGATGGCTTCCTCTCTCTCTCTCTCTCTCTCTCTTGATTATCAACACAATGGTCCCTTGGAGATCCATATGATGTAAGCCTTTGCGGTGTGTTTGTTGGGGTCCGATGAACTTTGAGTTTATGATCAGATCTATGTTTTTATCCATGAAAGTTATTTGAGTCCTCTTTGATCTCTTATATGCATGATTACTTATAGCCTCGTATTTCTTCTTCGATATTTGGGTTTTGTTTGGCCAACTTGATCTATTTATCTTGCAATGGAAAGAGGTGCTTTGTGATGGGTTCAATCTTACGGTGATTGGTCCCGGTGACAGAAGGGGAAACGACACATATGTATCGTTGCTATTAAGGATAAAAAGATGGGGTCTATTTCTACATAAATAGATCTTGTCTACATCATGTCATCGTTCTTATTGCATTACTCTATTTCTCCATGAACTTAATACACTAGATGTATGTTGGATAGCGGTCGATGTGTGGAGTAATAGTAGTAGATGCAGGCAGGAGTCGGTCTAGTAATCTTGGACGTGATGCCTATATAATGATTATTGCCCGGATATCGTCATGATTATTTGAAGTTCTATCAATTTCCCAACAGTAATGGCTTTCCCACCGTTTGCTATTTTTCTCGAGAGAAGCCACTAGTGAAACCTACGGCCCCCGAGTCTCTTTTCATCATATTTGCCTTTGCGAACTACTTCCTTTGCATTTATTTTCAGATCTATTAAACCAAAAATACAAAAATACCTTGCTACAATTTATTTGTTCCGCGATCTATTTATCCTATCTACCACTTTTACCTCATGTTATTTGCCTATCTTGAGGCGTCGTACCCGAAAGGGATTGACAACCCCTTTAATACGTCGGGTTGCGAGTATTTGTTATTTGTGTGCATGTGTTGTTTACGTGGTGTGAGGAGGTTCTCCTAGTGGTTCGATAACCTTGATCTCATCACTGAGGGAAATACCTACCGTCGCTATACTGCATCATCCCTTCCTCTTTGGGGAAATACTGACGTAGTTCTAGCAGACATCATCCACCTCATCACATATGTCTCACACATGCCACCTCCCATCTAAATGCACATGCAAGCCATTCACATCATCAAGTGCATGCAATCAATCAACTTTTTACTTCCCACCACATGCACACCCTCCACATTATCGAGCACCCATGCAATGATTCAACTTTCCATTTTCACTTCCTACCACATGGAAGCCCTCCACATCAACAAAGAACTTGAAAACCCTCTACTTCATTAGTTTTATTTTTATGTTTCAACAATAAATAATTGAACTTGATTGTCATAATACAATATAACATGCATCCACCATCCATTAACTTCTAGGTTGAATGTGGTGGGGTATTATTCTTATATATATTCTAATTTTGTTTTTGACAAGTTCATTGCTAAACATTTCCGCAACAACACAAGGGCCATTATCTACTTTTTCAGAGTTGAAGACTTGGAAATCTCCTTATAGGCAAAGTCTTCAAGCTTGCATGTCAAAGGTGATTCTTCATAAGACGTGAGTTTGATTTCTTCGTTGAGGAGTCAGGAAACCTATCGTAAGGTTATCATATGTTCAGAATTTTTTGGGAGTTTAAATTCCGAACCGTTGCGATAGCCGACAACAACACGTTGGCGAGCGGGTCCTGTCCAACAGGCACATCGGTACCTTGGGTTGTGCCCCTGACTATAAATAGCCCCTACCTCCACCATAAGTTGGTTGGCTGCTCTGCATGATCCGACACAAGTGTTGTTTAACCAACCTATCCTCCCGAAGAATTTAAGTGAATCCTAATTTAGGGGAAAAAACTAGAGCCTAAACAACTAAGTGTGATTGAGCATAGCTGAAGAAAATTGATCGTTGTTCACTGAAGACTTGTTACTATACAAGATTGTGCATCTTCTGTATGGTTTAGGTGTACGTACAAAGCCTTATTGATAACACTCATGTGAATATTGAACTGAACTACGGGAATTGAAATCTGATGAAAAAAATTGGGTAAACAAGGAGCTTATTGATAACACTCATGTGAATGTCATGCTAAACCCACATGGTAATGAGCACCACCCCACGAGGAAAAATTTCACAGGCATCTGGCCGAAATTCTTGAAATGGACGCAAGCATGCGAAAGGCTATCCTGCAAAGTATTCAAAGGACAACCTTGCTAACCCTTCATCTTATTAGTATGAGCATTAATTTTCAGATTAGTATGTACAAAAAACCTTAAATAATTACTCTGCATATTTACCTAATTATTCTAACTCTGCTCCGAACAACAACAACAACAACAACAACAACAATAAAAGCCTTTAGTCCCAAACAAGTTGGGGTAGGTTAGAGGTGAAACCCATAAGATCTGGCGACCAACTCATGGCTCTAACACATGAATAGCAAGCTTCCACGCACCCCTATCCATAGCTAGTTCTTTGGTGATACTCCAATACTTCAGGTCTCTCTTAACGAACTCCTCCCATGTCAAATTCGGTCTACCCTGACCACTCTTGACACTCTCCGCACGCTTTAGCCACCCGCTATGCACTAGAGCTCATGGAGGCATGCGATGAATATGCCCAAACCATCTCCAACGATGTTGGACAAGCTTCTCTTCAAATGGTGCTACCCCAACTCTATCTCGTATATCATCATTCCGAACTAAATCCTTCCTCGTGTGGCCACACATCCATCTCAATATATGCATCTCCGCCACACCTAACTGTTGAACATGTCGCATTTTAGTCAGCCAACACTTTGCGCCATACAACATTGCGGGTCGAACCGTCGTCCTGTAGAACTAACTCTGCTCCAAGCATTACTTAAATAATTAGTCTGCATATTTACCTGATTATTCTAACTCTGCTCCAAGCATTACTCAAATGCTTCACTATTATTCCTCAAATGGTATGTATCATTCAAATGCTTCTAAGTTACTCAACAAAATGTGTGTAGTTAAGAAGAACTAATTCTTCTGCAGGGCTATGTCTCTGGAGGCACTAAATGGGTGATGGACAATAGATGTACTGATACGTCTCCAACGTATCTATAATTTTCAATTGTTCCATGCTATTATATTATCTGTTTTGGATGTTTTATATGCATTAATATGCTATTTTATATTTTTGGGACTAACTTATTAACCCAGAGCCCAGTGCCAGTTTCTGTTTTTTCCTTAGTTTTTGAGTTTTACAGAAAAGGAATATCAAACGGAGTCCAAAAGAGTTGAAAATTTACGGTGTTTTTTTATGGACCAGAAGAGACCCATGGAGCATCGGAGTTGGGCCAGAAGAGTCCCGAGGCGACCACAAGGGTAGCCCCCCTAGGGCGCGCCCCCTGGCTTGTTGGTCCCTCGGGAACCCCCTTGATGTGAAACCGACGCCAAATTTTTATATAAATAGAGAAACCTCCAGAAAGAAACCTAGATCAGAATTTCCACCGTCGTAAGCCTCTGTAGCCACAAAAAACCAAGCGGGAGCCCGTCCTGGCACCCTGCCGCAGTGGGAAACCATCATCGGAGGCCGTCTTCATAATCCCAACGCCCACCATGACGAGGAGGGAGTAGTTCACCCTCGGGACTGAGGGTATGTACTAGTATATACGTGTTTGATCTCTCTCTCTCTCTCTCTCTCTCTCTCTCTCTTGTATTCTTGATTTGGCACGATCTTGATGTACCACGAGCTTTGTTATTATAGTTGGATCATATGGTGTTTCTCCCCCTCTACCTTCTTATGATGAATTAAGACTTGTGTAGGGCCTTGAAGTATGTCTAGAGGGGGGGGTGATTAGACTACTTGACCAATAAAAACTTAACCTTTTCCCAATTTTAGAGATTGGCAGATTTTAGCTATTTTAGGACAAGTCAAGCAATCATCACACAATTCAAGCAAGCATGCAAAGAGTGTATAGGCAGCGGAAATTAAAGCATGCAACTTGCAAGAAAGTAAGGGAAGGGTTTGGAGGATTCAAACGCAATTGGAGACACGGATGTTTTTGGCGTGGTTCCGATAGGTGGTGCTATCGTACCTCCACGTTGATGGAGACTTCAACCCATGAAGGGTAACGGCTGCGCGAGTCCACGGAGGGCTCCACCCACGAATGGTCCACGAAGAAGCAACCTTGTCTATCCCACCATGGTCGTCGCCCACGAAGGACTTGCCTTACTAGCGGTAGATCTTCACGAAGTAGGCGATCTCCTTGCCCTTACAAACTCCTTGGTTCAACTCCACAATCTTGTCGGAGGCTCCCAAGTGACACCTAGCCAATCTAGGAGACACCACTCTCCAAGAAGTAACAACTGGTGTGTTGATGATGAACTCCTTGCTCTTGTGCTTCAAATGATAGTCTCCCCAACACTCAACTCTCTCTCATAGGTTTTGGATCTGGTGGAAAGAGGGTTTGAGTGGAAAGCAACTTGGGGAAGGCTAGAGATCAAGATTCATATGGTAGGAATGGAATATCTTGGCCTCAACACATGAGTAGGTGGTTCTCTCTCGAAATGGTAAGTTGGAAGTGTAGGTTCGTTTCGATGGCTCTCTCCACGAATGAAGAGGAGGTGGAGGGGTATATATAGCCTCCACACAAAATCTAACCGTTACACACAATTTACCAAACTCGGTGGGACCGAATTGTTAAACTTCGGTCGGACCGATTTAGTAAACCTAGTGACCGTTAGTAATTTTTGGTGGACTGACATGCATCTCGGTGAGGCCGATTCGGTTAGGGTTAGGGCATAACGTAATCTCGGTGAGACCGATTACACAAACTTCGGTGAGACCGATTTGGTAATAAGCTTTCGAGAGAGTTGGTCGGAGTAAACTCGGTGGGACCGATTTGCTATTTTCGGTGAGACCGAAATGTTACAAAAAGGAAACAGAGTTTACATTGCAATCTCGGTGGGACCGATCGCTCACTTCGGGGAGACCGAATCGGTACGACGGGAAACAGAGAGCTTGCAACCCCATCTCGTGAGACCGAGATCCCTATCGGTAAGACCGAGTTGCGGCGGGTTGGTGGCAGTGGCTATGACTTTTGGAATCGGTGGCGCAGGATAGAAAGAATCGGTGTGACCGATTTTGGCTTTAGGTTTAGGTCATTTGTGGATGTGGGAAAGTAGTTGAGGGTTTTGGAGCATATCACTAAGCACATGAAGCAAGAGGCTCATTAAGCAACACCTCATCCCTTGTTGATAGTATTGTCTTTTCCTATAGACTCAATGTGATCTTGGATCACTAAAATGTAAAATGAAGAGTCTTGAGCTTTTGAGCTTGAGCCAATCCTTTGTCCTTAGTATTTTGAGGGATCCACTTTCATCATCCATGCCATGCCATTCATTGAGCTTTCCTAAAACAATAGTCTTGGAATAGCATTAGCTCAATGAGCTATATGTTGTTATGAATTACCAAAACCACCTAGGGATAGTTGCACTTTCAATCTCCCCTTTTTGGTAATTGATGACAACATATAGATCAAAGCTTCGACAAATGATAATAAAATTTAAATAACATCATCGCTTTGAGAAGTATGTGATAAGCAAGAGCTCCCCCTAAATTTGTGCATAGTTTTAGATTTGCTTTGGACTGCAAATGCACAATGAATTAGGCTCATGGGTTACTATTCCATGTCACATACATCTTGGTGGAGCGCTCAAAATAGTAAACAATGAATACATGCACTCATCACCAAGCATAGTGAGTGATCACATAAGATAGATAGGATAATATCAAGCATGCATAAGTGTAGCTTATGATCAAACACATGATCATCAATGTCTCTCAAGCATAGTATCTCAACCAAAAGCAAACAAAGATTGAAAAACCACCAAATAAAGCAAGAGAGAACAAAAGCAACACTCTCTCTCTCTCTCTCGAAGCCTATGATCTATACATTTTTCTCCCCCTTTGGCAACAAGTTACCAAAACATTCATAGAAAATGCATAGTGCTAGATCGACTCTCAGGCTTGATCTTCAGGTGGTGGAGTCCGGATAACGCCGAGGACGAAAGCTTCAGTTGAAGTAGATGGAGCTGGAGCTGATGTAGGTGCTGGAGCTGGTGGCACTGAGGCTAAAGCTGGTGCAGATGAAGTTGCTCTTGTGTCGAACTGCATGCCAGATGACCTCTGGGCTCTAGGCACTCTGGCAAATGCATCAGTTGTTGTTTTGCCCTTCCTCTGTTGCATGTCATCTTGTAGTTCCTCCACTGCAGACTAAATCTCAGTTACTTTCACATCTAAGTTATAGAACTTTTGTTCTATGATTCTCTCCAAGCTCTCCTGATTTTGAGTGAGGGTGGCCAATCCCTTCTCTATCCTCAGGGTTGATGCTATCAAGTAACCAAGCTGCTCCTGCTTGTTCTTCAAGAAATACTTAGATGCCTCCTCTTGAGTTGGCATCCTGGCAGCCTTCTCCTTCCTTGCCTTCTCCTTCTTCTCTTGTGCTTGAACTGACGATGGATCATTCTCATGATTGTCCTCAAAGTCTGGATAAATTGGAAAATGTTCCTTATCCAACTGATATTTTCCTGTGCCCATCTTTGAGTTTATCAATTCTTGAATCTGAGGTGCATATCCGCAGCTCCTCTTCTGATCTGCTGCAGTCCTCTTGATTGTTTCAATGATCAGGCTCATGACTTTGAACTTCGTGGCACATCAAACACATGCAACATGTTGATGGCATGCCCTCTCGATCATGTTATGGTCACGGACTTGGGCAACAAAGTGTGCCTCAGAATCCAATTTATGGTTGGCAACCCTGACAGCAGAAAGTGAACTGATCCAAACTTGTAAGTCTCTAATGCCTTGTCTGGAATTTCCTTGTACATGTGAGCCATTGAATTGTGATCTATTTTGTTCTTTGCATAAATGTCAAGATCATCCTCATTCTCCTTGGGGGCATTGATCAGACTTGCCCATTCTTCAATAGTGGACTGGTACCTTGTACCTTCAGACATCCAAACAATTCTTCCATATGGGTAAAAATGTGCTGTGGAGTAGAACTGCATGATAAGCTCATCATTCCAGTTGGTGAGCTTTTGTCCAATGAAATCTGCAACTCCACAAGCAACAAAGCTATCTTGCACTCCAGGATAGTGTTGTTCATTCTCCTTCATGTAGGTCCAGTCGACCCACCTCATGTCACAAACTATGGGCTTCTTGTCCAGCAAAATGGTCTCATAAAAGTCCTGTTGTTCCTTGGTGTGGAACCTGTAATCAACAGCAGTTCTTCTCCTTGTGGCATATGGATCTTCCATTCTCCACAGTCTCAGCCCTGAATCCTTCCTGATTCTCATGTTCTCAGCCACAGGATGGGCATCATTGTGGTCTGGTATCTTGGGCTTGAGCTTTCTTAGAACTTGTCCTTCTTCATCTTCTTCCTCAGCATCCTCGTGCACTTTGGGGCCTTGTTCTTCTCAAATTTGGAATACTCCTGGTATTCCTCTTTGGTGCAGAACTTGGCCTTGGGGGCAGCTTTGGGTGCTTCCTTGGGCTTAGATGTGGCAGCCTCGATCTAATAGCATCACCCATAAGCTTTGGTGCCTTTGGAGCTGGTGCAGCAATTTCATCTTCCTCTTCCATCATGGAAGGCTTCCCAATAACTCTGGTTGTGGTCTTCTTGACCCTTTCCTTTCTTTTCTTCCCTTCTGCAGCAGCTGGTTCTTTGGGTTGGATTTCCAAAGAAGCTTGTGTAGACACTCTGGCTTTGGACATTGGTTGTCTTCCTACAGGCCTTTTGGTCTTCATGCCTGGCTTTATATCCTTTGCTGAGCCATATTCCTTCTTGAGCAAACCTTTCTTGGAAGTAGCCTCATCTTCCTCAGCTTTGTAATCTTCATCCTCTGAATCTGAAGTTCTTTTCCTCCTTTGCCTAGTTGCAGCCTTAGGCAAATTGCTAGGAGTACTTCTGCTCCCTTCATCTGAAGTTGAGGGACTAGTGCCCTCACTCAAGTCCATCTGCTCTTCTGACTTGTTCTGGCTGTCACTTTGATCAGACATACTGCAAAAGCTGACTGCTGACCCTGTGAAGAGTTATAGATGAGATAGAAAAGATGAGCATCACAAAATGCAGAGGTTTTTGCAAAAGAATGACTCAAAAGTTCAGTCTTAGTTTTCCACAGAAAGCATTTCGGATCCACCGATTTTCAAACTCGGTGATACCGAAGCAGTTTTGGAACCTAAACCGATGATCTCGGTTGGACCGAGTTTGATTCGGTGGTACCGAGACTGCTAGGGTTTCACAGAATCCTCAAATCGGTTGCACCGATTAGTAATTCTCGGTCGGACCGAGAGTCACTAGTGCAATGGCATAAGCCAAATCGGTGAGACCGAAGTTTTTCAACTCGGTGGGTCCGAGATGGTTTAGTGAAACCTAACCCTAAAAATTTGAATCACATCTAATCTATGAACTACTTTGGCTAGATAGAAGAGTTTCAATTGTGGCAAGAACCAATATGAAAACAATGTGCCAGGAATCAGACGTGGATAGCACAAAGATTAAGTCCATACCCTAACTTGGCGGTGGACTTGCTACGGCGGCAATGGCAGGGACGAAATCCGTTGACGGCGGAGACCAGCGACGAGGCTGCTTTGGCGGCGAGGAGACGATCCGGAGACCACGATGGCAGAAGCGAGCTGTTGCAGGCGAAGAGTTTCGGAGAAATTTCCAAAATTTTGCCCGTGGCTATATATAGCTCGACCCTGTCGGTGTGACCGAGTGGAACGACTCGGTGGCACCGAGATGCATAACTGTGTTCACTTACAGCAAATCGGTGAGACCGAAAAGTTCAAATCTGTTGCACCGAGATTGAAAACTCAGATCAACTTGATGATCTCGGTAGGACCGAAATGGAAGGATTAATCACTAAGAGGTTTTGGAAGTTTAAGTCTATGACGAATCAGGACTCCGAGTGCTCCTCACACAGAGTGGTTCAAATCTGACTTGATCAAATTTTGTGATGTAGCATGAATAGAGTTTGAGACGAGAAAAGCATAGATAGCTAAAGAAGGTTCTTAGGCATTCTTGTCCATCCACTTGGCACAAAGAAAAGAATCCAAACAAACAAAACCACAAGTGGATGTCCTTGAATGAGTAAAATATGCACCAACATGCTCACACAATAAGATGGCAATTGAAATATGTGTCAAAGCATGCACAATCAATTTTAGCATCTATCAAGCAATTGGCGATGACTAGGTCATCTATATATGAGTATATTGACTTAGGAGTCAAATGAGAACATTTGATCATAGGTCATACTCATCGTTTAAGCTCAAGTGGGGTTACCACTTTTACATAATGCATTAATGTGTTCACACCATTAGAGTTGCTTTGACTCAATTCTTAGAGTTAAGCTCCCCCTAGATGTGAGATCCCCCCTTAGAGGGATGAACTAACCTTGGGTTTTGTCGATGATGACTCCATGTAGGTGTTGAAGATGTAGATGCTCAATGTTGATGTAGCCCATTTGGAGCAATCCTTTGGAGTGAGTTGCACTTTCAACTTGCCTACATGGGTTAGTCCCACAAGGAACAAACAAGAATATCCATAGACATAGAGTGATGCACACACAAGATGATTTCCATGAAAACATTAGGTTACCTTGTCCCTTGCCTTACCAACATGAGGGTTTGTGACTCCTTGAACTAGTGCAAGATGTGAAAGTTGATTGCACTTGTTCTTGCCAAAATGATATGAGTGAAGAATGTTGGCGGAGTCACCCTCAAGAACTCTCTAGTTCTTCTTCGGGATCCACATCATCTTGATGGGAATCCTTGGAGTTGTAGTTGTACTTGATGAAGTAGAACTTGACGTAGTCTTGGGGACCCACTTGAACGAGGCTTTAGGTGCTTCTTCAAATGCATCAATCTCTTCTTGCAGCTTGTCCTTGCCTTTGTTCTTGTGGTCTTGTGGTGGAAGATCATCTTGAGCTTGTGTCCCCTTGAAGGAAGTAGGATCATACTTCTCTTGTTGAGGAACAAACTTTGTCTTGGGGTATTGATCTTCTTCCCACTCAACTCCATTGGCGTTGAACTTTCGTTCAAAACCAACACCTTGATTCTTCCGGTGCCTTCCTTGCTTGCGTACAATTTCCTCGAATTGCTTACTCCCGGCAAGGCTCTTGTAAACACCTTTCTATATAATTCCCTTCAATAAACTATTTTCTTGCTCAAGTGTAACTTGGCTAAGAGAATCATTAGTGGAATCAAGAAAACTACTAGAAGCAACAACATTGGATTTGACATTATTATTGTTACTACTAGAGGAAGTATCTTTCTTGTACTTGTTACTAGACTTGACTTGAGGCATGTAAGTAGATAAGAGTAAACGCTTGGCAATGTAAGAAGAACTTTTCTTGCGGAGATCATCATTGATTGCCTTTAAGAACGCATGCTCTTGCTCAAGGTTGAGCTTTTCAAAGCGTAACTTCTCATGAGCCCTTAAAAGTTCTCGATGATCTTGAAGATAGTTTCATGAGCCAACTTAAGAGTGTTTAGTTCTTTAGTTAGAAGCTCAATTTTCTCCTTATCATTGTCATTCGTTTGATTAGCATGATTAATTGACGTTTCATCATAGTATTCATCACTAGAGTTGTCAACAAGTAAATCATCATCCACAAGCAAGTCATCTTCATCACTATTAAAATCAACATACTCGGGATGTGTTACCTTTGGACCTTTGGCCATGAAGCATCTTCCAACACCTTCATTTGGTGAGTCAAATATGTCGTAGGAGTTGGTTGACACAAGTGCTAGACCGGCAACACCTTCATCTTGAGTATATTCGAGTCGAGTGATAGCTTCTCTCAGAGTGATTGTCGGAGTCGGAGCCGGAAACCCATTCACCAACATGAGCTTGATGTCTTTGTTTTGTGTAGCTCCTTGATGACTTATCCTTTCTTTCCGAATCCTTACTTCTTCGTGAGGGTCTTCGTTCATAACGATCATCTCTACTCCTCTCTCTCGGTGGTGATTCTTCTCTTTTGCTCCTTCTTCTTAGAGAATCTTCTCTTCTTTTGTAGGGTGCCGTACACTCATTGGAGTAGTGTCCGGGTCTCCCACAATTGTAGCAATTGCGCTCTCGACTAGAAGATCTCTTGTCATTGTAAGACCTTGACTTGGAGCTTCTTTCTTTACTTCTACTTTTGTAGAATTTTTTGAAGTTCTTCACCATTAAGCTCAATTCTTCATTGAAGGTTGGTTTCTCACTTGATGATGTGGGGGCTTCACTTGAGGCTTTGTAAGCACCACTTGACTTGTTGTGAAGTTCCTCCTTATCCTTGAGTGACATCTCATGAGCAACAATCCTTCCAATGACTTCCGTTGGCTTGAGATCTTTGTAGTTTGGCATCATTTGGATCAATGTGCACACGGTATCATACTTTCCATCCAATGCTCTTAGGATTTTCTTGATGATGAATTTGTCGGTCATCTCTTCACTCCCTAAGCCGGCAATCTCATTTGTGATAAGAGCAAGCCTAGAGTACATTTCAAATGACACCTTCACCATCCTTCATTTTGAACTTGTCAAGCTGACTTTGGAGCACATCCAACTTGGATTCCTTGACGGACTCGGTACCTTCATGCATGTTAATCAAAGTATCCCAAATTTCCTTTGCATTCTCAAGACGGCTGATTTTGTTGAATTCTTCGGGGCACAATCCGTTGAAGATGATGTCACATGCTTGAGCGTTGTATTGTAGCATCTTCAATTCTTCCGCATTAGCTTCACGGTTCGGTTCTCTCCCATCGAAGAATTCACCTTGCAAGCCAACACAAATAATTGCCCAAACGGCGGGGTTATGTCCAAGAATATGCATTTTCATCTTATGCTTCCAACTAGCAAAATTAGTACCATCAAAGTAAGGACCTCTACGGTGATAATTTCCCTCGCTAGACGCCATACTCTCATAGGTGGTGAAACCAAGGCTATGACCACCAAAAGCTATGGAAATCAAAGCAAATGGAGGCCAAAGCTCTGATACCACTTGTAGGACCTTGAAGTATGTCTAGAGGGGGTGATTAGACTACTTGACCAATAAAACTTAACCTTTTCCCAATTTTAGAGATTGGCAGATTTTAGCTATTTTAGGACAAGTCAAGCAATCATCACACAATTCAAGCAAGCATGCAAAGAGTGTATAGGCAGCGGAAATTAAAGCATGCAACTTGCAAGAAAGTAAGGGAAGGGTTTGGAGGATTCAAACGCAATTGGAGACACGGATATTTTTGGCGTGGTTCCGATAGGTGGTGCTATCGTACCTCCACGTTGATGGAGACTTCAACCCACGAAGGGTAACGGCTGCGCGAGTCCACGGAGGGCTCCACCCACGAAGGGTCCACGCAGAAGCAACCTTGTCTATCCCACCATGGTCATCGCCCATGAAGGACTTGCCTTACTAGCGGTAGATCTTCACGAAGTAGGCGATCTCCTTGCCCTTACAAACTCCTTGGTTCAACTCCACAATCTTGCCTGAGGCTCCCAAGTGACACCTAGCCAATCTAGGAGACACCACTCTCCAAGAAGTAACAAATGGTGTGTTGATGATGAACTCCTTGCTCTTATGCTACAAATGATAGTCTCCCCAACACTCAACTCTCTCTCATAGGTTTTGGATCTGGTGGAAAGAGGGTTTGAGTGGAAAGCAACTTGGGGAAGGCTAGAGATCAAGATTCATATGGTAGGAATGGAATATCTTGGCCTCAACACATGAGTAGGTGGTTCTCTCTCGAGAAATGGTAAGTTGGAAGTGTAGGTTCGTTTCGATGGCTCTCTCCACGAATGAAGAGGAGGTGGAGGGTATACATAGCCTCCACACAAAATCTAACCGTTACACACAATTTACCAAACTCGGTGGGACCGAATCGTTAAACTCGGTCGGACCGATTTAGTAAACCTAGTGACCGTTAGTAATTTTCGGTGGGGCTGACATGCATCTCGGTGAGGCAGATTTGGTTAGGGTTAGGGCATAACGTAATCTCGGTGAGACCGATTACACAAACTCGGTGAGACCGATTTGGTAATAAGCTTTCCAGAGAGTTGGTCAGGTAAACTCGGTGGGACCGACTTGCTCTTTTCGGTGAGACCGAAATGTTACAAAAAGGAAACAGAGAGTTTACATTGCAATCTCGGTGGGACCGATCGCTCACTTCGGTTAGACCGAAACGTTACGAAGGGAATCAGAGAGATTGCAACCCCATCTCGGTGAGACCGAGATCCCTATCGGTAAGACCGATTTGCTTAGGGTTTGTGGCAGTGGCTATGACTTTTGGAATCGGTGGCGCCGGATAGAAAGAATCGGTGTGACCGATTTTGGCTTTAGGTTTAGGTCATTTGTGGATGTGGGAAAGTAGTTGAGGGTTTTGGAGCATATCACTAAGCACATGAAGCAAGAGGCTCATTAAGCAACACCTCATCCCTTCTTGATAGTATTGTCTTTTCCTATAGACTCAATGTGATCTTGGATCACTAAAATGTAAAATGAAGAGTCTTGAGCTTTTGAGCTTGAGCCAATCCTTTGTCCTTAGTATTTTGAGGGATCCACTTTCATCATCCATGCCATGCCATTCATTGAGCTTTCCTGAAACAATAGTCTTGGAATAGCATTAGCTCAATGAGCTATATGTTGTTATGAATTACCAAAACCACCTAGGGATAGTTGCACTTTCAACTTGCTCTTTGAGGTTTCGTTATGTTGGATTGAGTATTGGATCTGAGAACACTTGATGTATGTCTTGAGATGGGATATCTGTGGTGATAATGGTGTATGTTTTTGCACTTAACTCGCGGATTCCCGAGGTGACATTGGGGTATTCTATGCATATGAGTTGATGCACGTTTTCATCCTACGTTCTCCGATAGAAACTTTGGAGTGATTCTTTGTTGCACGTTGAGGGATTGTTATATGATCCAATTATGTTATCATTGTTGAGAGACTTTGCACTAGTGAAAGTATGAACCCTACGCCTTGTTTTCAAGCATTGCAATACCGTTTTTGCTCACTTTTGTTACTTGCTACCTTGCTGTTTTTATACTTTTAGATTACAAAAACCTATATTTGTCATCCATATTACGCTTGTATCACCATATCTTCGCCGAATTAGTGCACCTACACAATTTATCATTGTATTGGGTGTGTTGGGGACACAAGACTCTTTGTTATTTGGTTGCAGGGTTGTTTGAGAGATACCATCTTCATCCTACGCCTCGCACGGATTGAATAGGTCATTCATTTGAGGGAAATTTGTTGTTGTCCTATAAAATTCTGCATTTGAAGGCCCAACAACGTCTACAAAAAAAAAGTTGCATAGTAGACATCATATACCGATCATATTACCCGAAACAAAAGCATGCTTGTTAATTCCACGCAAGATGCTTTAACTAAGCGAAGCATTACATTCGGTTTAGGTGTCTGTCGCATCTTTATCTACAAGCATCCATATGCACTTCGCCATGATATAGTCAACAAGAAAATGCCACCATGAATGAGCGAGATCACTAGTTAAAGGTTTCCTCTTACAAAGGTCACTTTTCACCTTCTCTAGCACACTGTATCTGCGTCACTTTGTCGCAACTTGATATTTTTTTCCTTTTTTTGCAATATTTTTAGGATGTTTTTCTTTTAAACTGTGCATCCAAATCACGAACTATTTTCACCGTTGGATTTCTCATATCCAGACCTTCAAAACTAAACCCTGCGTTAATAGGTGTGACGTCTTTTTTCATGGAAAAACACAAAAAAAGAATGAATAAGAATAAAGCCGAAAAAGTAAAACTTGAAAAAATAGAACCCCAAAAAAATATCTAGAAAAAAGTTTAAAAATCAAAGAAAAAGAACCTGAAACATCACTGTTGTGCTTTTTTCACTTTTTTGAAAGCATAGTTGTGCTTCTCCATTTTCGGGGAAGCACAATTGTGCTTCTCATGAAAGCACAACCTATGCTTTTTCCCTTTCTTAGGGAAGCCCATCCTGCACCTTTTCACTTTTTGGGAAAGCGTAACCTGTGCTTTTTGAAAAAAGCACAATTATGCTTCACGCGAAAGCACAGTTATGTTTTTCGCGCACAACTATGCTTCTCGTAGAACCATATGTTGTGCTTCTCACGAAAAGTACTGCTTCCCAAGAATTGTTTTTTCTTTAAAACCTAGGAAAAACATGGCAAGAACCAAAAAACTAAAAAAAACATCTAAAGCTCGAAAAAGGGTAAATAATAAAATTTAAATAAAAATGCAAAAGAAGCACCCCGCACGCCACAAGGGGCGGTGGGGAATGCACCACTTGACGGGCGTAATTGTAGCACGGTTTTTCTAAAATTGTGGTAATTCAAAACCTCAGTTTTTCAAGGCATGGCCAATCAATACTTTGGTTTCTTAAATCTGCAGTTTTCCTCTGTTTTGCCAAAAACAACGATTCATTTAGTAAATGTAGTTTTACTATAGTTTTGACCTGACTGCACCTAATCGAGCTACACTCAAGGAACTGATCTGCCTGCAAAAACGGACGCCCAATGCATGCAGCCATGCCTTGCACACAAGTCCTCTGGGCCTCTCCAGGATGCTAGGTGTTGTAGTAGTGTATAGAGTACAACTACCTCATGTATTGACAAGCAACCATGCCATACCGTACGATCATGCAACCTGAAATGCCTAGTAGTCAGTTTCTTTTTGCAAACCAGCGAAATGCAAGCTAATCACCTAACCTTAAATGCCTAGTAATCAGATTAATAATCAGGAGAGAGTTTGCACCTCGTTTAATAGTTACTTCCTCAGTTCCTTTATATAAGGTGTATTGATAAGATTCCACAATGTAAGGTGCATCCTAAATCCTCATAATTCCTTTTTATCCCTCTAAAAAGAGGAAACTATCCCTCTCCTGATTTCCTGTATCTCTTCTTGTATCAAAAGAAGAAAACTATCTCTCTCTCGATTGCATGTATCTCTTACTTTTCTGGACTCGCTGATTTACTTGCCACTAACCAACAGATTTGCCAAGGGTAATTTTGCCCTAACACCTCTATAATCATGTGCCTTGGTCACCGTGACAAAAATAATACACATTATATAAAGAAACGGAGGGAGTAATAAATAGAGGAGGAGTGGGAGGCCTTTGATTTCTCTCTGCTCAGTTTAGAAAAAAGTGGCTGGGACCTCTTTTTTAGATACTACAAAAATACCACATTATAAGAGATACCATGTTATCTTAAAGTGCAGTATTTCTTTCATCCAAACATCCGAAAGAATTTGATACCAAGCTTATTTTAGAAACCATAGTATTTTGTAAAAACTGCAAAAATACTTTGCATCCAAACGCACCTTGACCTTAGGGCTGGGCACACAAAGGGTAACCATTTAATTAATTGGTCCACACGAGTCAGACTCGCATTTGTTCGGCGTAACCGGAAAAGAGGCCCAAGCCCAAGGAGAAGGCGAGGCCCAGAAAGCATCATGTCGCATCTGCTGTGGTTTCCGGTTGGAAAAAGTCTAATATAAACCTTGAACTTGTAGACGAAAGCTAGATCAAACCCTAAATTTTAAATCCCTGAAATCAGCATATCGAATTCTTTAATCCGGGTCTATTTTAAACCTTGAGGACATTCCCAAACAAGGATTGTTGACATGGCAGCTTAAATCCGGGATCCTGACTGCATCCGTACGCTACTGGGCCGGCCCACTTAGCCTAAAGCGTGTTCTTTTTTGTAACGTGCCATTTAAAAATTCCAAAAAAAGGAGATACTGCTGGGAATCGAACTAGCGACCTGGCGTGGCTTAAGAAAAATGCTATTGGCCGCTCCACAGCTCTAACAGGTGACTATTGCTGTTAAAAATGAAGCGCCATAGTATTTAACCACAAAATTGAATGTCCAGATTTGAAAATTTTCTGAAAATTTTCGACACATTTTCTTTAAAATTATCAACAATTTTGAAATCCGAACATTTTATGATTTTTTAGGAATTATGAACCTTTTTGAAAACGTGAACCATCTTTTAAATCCTGAAAGATTTGTTTAAGTGCCCACACTTTTTGGGAAAACAAAAAAATTAAAAACATGAACAAGATTATAAAATGTGAACAAATTTTGAAAATTTTCATTTTCTAAAGATAGAAAATGTCTGCACTTTAATTGTTTTCAGGTGTCAAAAATTATTAGAGGAAAAATCCTTTGTATTCTTCAAAAAAAATTCACACTTTACAAAATGTTCTGGAATTTCAAAAAATGGTTCATGTTTGTCAAAAAACAATCATAATTCCAAAAATTATTCAGTTTTTAGCAAAAAACATGTTTGGAGTTCAAATATTGTTATTTGCTTTTAATAATATCTTAACATAGTCTATTGTTATGTAGTTTGGCGCTTCAATCTCATTGCTAAATGTTAATAGTTCGAGTGGCTGGCGCCATGAGCACAGAACCATCGGGTCCTGTGTTCGATTCGGCGCCCGTCTAATTTTTTCCGTATTTTTAATTCATGCATTAGGTATTTTTTTTTGACGGGATTAGGTATTTTTAATTCGCACATCTATATCTATCTACTCTTATAAAAAGTAGAGTTGGTGATAATGGTGTGCCTGCCATCCTGAAATATAGGCCGTCTGATCTATATCTAACGGATAGAAAGTAAACTATGAAAATTTACCCGCACTCCTCTCCACATTTGCAGATAAGGCCTTCCCTCGTCCATCCTTTTCTCTCATAAGATCTTGATGTTCCGTGCAACGCACATGCATCTTGCTAGTCTATATCTATACCAATATAAAAAGACCCAAAGGGGCAGATCCAATTAATCTCAGTCATCAAATCATGTCAATCAAACGACCTAGACTGCTTCAATATCGAGCGCTCAGCACATTTACTGTGCAGTTAATTTCATACCAAAAATAGTGCTAATCACATAGTAACACGCAAATAATATTCGCATGCACTTAATATATTTTTAAATTCTTCAATATCGAGCGCTCAGCACGTTTACTGTGCAGTTAATTTCATACCAAAAATAGTGCTAATCACATAGTAACACGCAAATAATATTCGCATGCATTTAATATATTTTTAAATTAACGTGCATTACACGTACATATTAACTAGTTATAATAAAGAGAAACATTGCTTCGCGCCTCATGGGCCGGCTTAGTCTTGTCTGGCCGCAGCCACATCGGCAATTCCCATCATAAAACGCTTAAGGTTTAAAATAGATCGAGATCGGATAATTTGGTTCAAGGATTATGAGTTTAGGGTTTGACTTAGCTTTCACCTACGAGTTTAAGGTTTATTTTGAACTTTTCCCTTTCCGGTTCCCCACTCCAATCGATACATGAGGATAGTGATAGGCAGATCGTGACGACGGCATGATCAGTGATCACTCCCACTGGCAAACGGCGTGTCCCGCATACGGTTGAAGCTAAACGAGAACGCGCACAAGTGTAGTTATTACTGCAGCCGTGCTACGAGAATCCAAGAAGGCCGCTTCTCTACAGAGTACAGACACAGTACACCGGGCGCTGCTCCGTCGACCAGCAGCTCAGGCGCTCAACCACCACACCACGCACCGTTTCACGGCCGATCTAACCACCATGCTTCTGACAAAATGTTCCAACAGGCAACAGCTCCAGCACGTCGATGAATCGCCGATCCGTCAGTCAGATAAACACGCATGGACGACGGCCGCCTGAAGCTTGACCCAGATCTATCTACAACTACGCCTATGATTACGGAGCCAGCAGACGCCGACCGAACACCAATGATGCGACGCCGACGGAAACCATTTCCTCGACAACGCACATGCAGAGGGCGCGAGAGTATCCATCCACAGTAATTAAATTACGGTCGACGGCGACCTTACCTCCTCCCTATCGCCTACACGTCAACCAACCCACATCGTATTCCCTTCGGCGGCGTACGTGCT
This sequence comes from Aegilops bicornis, assembly GCA_021605145.1. NCBI lineage: Eukaryota > Viridiplantae > Streptophyta > Magnoliopsida > Poales > Poaceae > Aegilops > Aegilops bicornis. The sequence goes on along the minus strand of CM038670.1, from coordinate 766,295,198 downwards.
ACTGCATCGTATTCCCTTGGTCTGTCCCCTGACCCCGTACACCGTATTCCATCGGGTCGTTCGCTCCGGCCTCGACATTGTTTACACCCAGCTGTCTCCCTCCTACCACACCTTGAACGATGCCATCCATCGGAAGGAGAAAAATATGCAATGCATGCCAGTGGCCGTGTGGCTTAGACGGCGGGGCACAGTGCAGTGCACAGACCACCGATCACCGTACCGCCGCTGCGTTCGTGGCGCCGGATTTTCACCGTCACCCCATCGACCGGTTTAAATTTCAAATCTTACCCTGTTGCATTGGCAGACAATCACAGCGCTCGGTGCCTGCCGCTGCCAAAGTTACAGCGCCCAGACGGAGAGAGAGAGCGACAGAGGCGCACGGGCCACGTACGGCGTCGTCTTCCCCATCCCCACGAGCCGCCGCTGACAGACGGGGCCCGTCCGGCGTGGCGCAGCTGCGTCGCCTTGCCTCGTGCTCCGCGCCTCGGATGCCTTCCCGCGGGTCCGCACGTGCGCGCGGCGGCCACGTTACGCGAGCTGCTGCTCGCTGCTGGACCTGGACAGACGACGTGGTGGGTGCGCCGCTCACTTGGATCTGGATGGTGACTGGATTGGGTGGACGGACCCGACGACATGGCGGCTGTTCCGTTGCTGCCCTCCGTTTTGGAGCTACGTGGAGCGGCGAGTCGGTCTCGGCGATCTGATCATGGTGCGCTCGGCTTCATAGATTCTAATCCTATGGACATCTGGTGTGGGATGCCTTTTGATGGTGTCTTTGCTGAGACAATGACGCTCATGTTTTTTATTAAAAAAATCCGATCTTCATCAAGAGAGAAAAGAACACTATAATTAAATTTAATGCAGGTCTGTAGACCACTCAGCGATGATTATAAGCATTGGTGCCAAGGCTACCGCCGTCGTCGCTCATTCCTCGTCGGGCAAGAAACATCACGGAAAGAGACAATGAGAATCGTTATGCTAAGGCCCCATAGGACCAGCGCATCATAACAACAATCGTCATCGATGAAGAAAAGTGTAAATCGAAAGAATCGACCCGTAGACACACGGACATAGACGAACGAAAAAGGGATCCAGTCGGATCCATCAAAGACAAACGCTGGACCGGATCCCGCGAGATCCATCGGAGACAAATCTACACACGTCTTTCAACGACACTTGAAACATCATCGGGACGGGGCTAGACGGGAAGGACCTTATTCCATATGTGAGAAGACGCCGCCGCCTCGTCTTCTTGAGCATGTCACAAACCTAATAAGATTCAAAAAATAACCTAAAAAGTGAAGCCCTTCCGCCGACAAAGGGCCAGGATCTACCGCGCCTCCATGGTACGAGGATCATAGGAGACGAGGCGAACTAGCGGCGGCGCCGGCGAGAGGCGAGAGGGAGGAAATTCCTAGATGAGTTAGCAGGAGGGCACGAGGACTAGTGCACCACTGGACCTGATGATGATGTTTTGTAAAATAATGACGTTCAGTGTTCATGTAGAAAATAATGACGCCTGTAGCTTGTTACTGCTCGCACTATTTTCGTCGTACAAGCATTTACATGCACATAAAACGGGCAATGTACCATGTACGAACTGGATCAGATCATCGGGTCAGTGGTGCTTCACACATCCCCACGGCACGACACAACGGGCCCCTTCAGATGATAAGCCTATCTCGGCGATCTTCGTGCAGATGTGCAGTACCCACACTGCGGCACACTGCGCAAGTCACGGCTCCTCACGAGCTGAGGCATCGTCAAAAGAGTCGAAAACGCCCACAAGAAGCCAACCAAACCCCGGCCCGCGCAGGCAGGCAGCCGAGCCGAGGAATCCATCAATCCCCTTCCCCGTCCCACCCCGCGCGGCCAGGCCCAGATCCGTCCTTCCACCCCACCCCACGCTCCCCCAGACCCAAACACCACGCCATTGCCGAATCCTGCCTAGTTTACTCCCCCCCACCTCCCCCTTTTCCCAACGCCTCCTCCCCACCCCCACACCCAACTTGTCACCCCAACCCAGCCCAACGTCTCTCTGACCTGACCTCACCCTCCCCGTCTCTCCCACTGTTCCACCCCCGCACGCCGCCGCGCTCCCCTCTCTCTCACTCTCCGATGTCGCGGGAGCTCCGCGCGCCAAGCCCTCCCCGCAGATGAGCTCCAGGAACCGCGCCGCGGCCGCGCCGCCTGCCGCGCCGTCGCTCCGGACGCCGCGGCGCCTGCGCCGGCGCCCGCTCAGGGCCCCGGGGTCGGGCGGCGGGCGGCGAAGCGGGCCCGCCACGCCTCTGCTCAGGTGGGACGCCGGGGTCGCCAATGGGGCGCCCGACAGGCGCGGCGAGAAGGCGGCGGCAGCGGGCGCCGGCCCTGGCCCTGGACCGCGGGAGAAGGCGCGGGATGTGTCGGTGAGGCGGCTCGCGGCCGGGGTGTGGCGGCTGCGGCCCCCGGAGGCGGTCGTCGGCGGCCACGGCGGCGGCGGCGAGGGCAGGGTTCACGTGGGGCTCGAGGTGCGTGCGCGCGCGCCTGGTTTTGTCATTTTTGGTTTCGTTTCCAGCTAGTAGTTGGAGACGGCGATGATGTGCTCATTCATTGGAGGCTCGTGCTTCGTGTGATTTGTCGAGCTGCTCTGCTTGCTCACCATCTGTTTCCCGCACTACTTTATTCAGTACCTAACCGCTGCGTGTTAGTGAATCTGCCTTAGTCAAATCAAGCTAAAAAGGCCTGCGCTGTTTCTTAGATTTTGTTCTGATTTGACGTGTTTTTAGCTTCATATAAAGCGTGCGAAGACAGGCATAGAGACCGAAGCTAAAATGGCGCTCATTCGTAGCTCCAAGCCACAGATCTCTGGCAAACATTTTGGGCATTCTCTGTGCCATTTCTCCACTCAACTACGTATTTTGGTTCCTCTATTTTTAGCTGCGTATTTTACCTTGAGTAGTCAAATCCATGAACCCATTTCCCATTTCTTACTGATGTAGTATCGGCGGCAGCACTACTACCCGTTGTAGCGTCGACGCATTTAGTGGCCGTCTTAACGCAGGACGCGTCGGCCTGAAGCACACCTCCCATTTAATGGAGCCAGCCGTGCTGTGCAGCCACGGGAAGGAGACGGCCGTGATCGCTGTCCCATAAATTTACTCATCCAAAAGGCACTTGCATTTTTTCTGCGCTCGGATCTCGTCATGTGATCCCGAATTGGGGCCCAGGCATACATAGGATCCTTCCCATGCCCGTGCAGCCACAAATGCATTGTCCGTATGTCTTCGCCACTTTGCCGGTGAACGGCCATTTATTTCCCTTTCGCGGAATGGTTTGTGGGAAGAGCACGGATCGGAATTTGGATCTTGCAGATAGGTTGGTGGGTGTAATTGGATAGCTGCGGTCCAAATCTTGTTTGTTTAGGCACTATAGGCACCCGATTAGCCGGAATGATTGGACTGAACTCGTGTGCCGTGCGGCAACAAACATGTGCATCCTGGGTTCAGCTATGTTGTCCCAGTGACCCAGTGCAAGCTACCACTAGCTGCTTAACTCATCCCATTGGAGACTATTCTTGCCCCATCACCATCAGATATATTTGATTGAATCTTAGGTAAAATGCGATAAATATTCGCGACACTGTATATGTAGCCTGGTAGGTTGGAATTTGGATTCACTGTGCATGCTCTCATTTGAGAGGGGTCTGCATCTGCATGTGATGATAGTTTTGGCCCCCTTCAGATTCTCTATGTCTTTTGATCATGTCCCTCGAGCAGTTCACCTTTTTGGTTGTACATGTTGTGTCCCTTTCAAATAGCCACACTGTGAGAAACAGTAACTTGAATGCATGCAGATCATCCTCGTTCTTGGGTGGATTGGGGGTTGGGGAGACTTTTCTGATTTGCTTAATCATGGAACAGGATGTGCACATGCAGCGACAGTTTTCGTGTACAAACTGATGAATTTATCTTCTCCTCGTGACTTATAAGTGCTGTATTTGCTATATGACAGCATATCCCGAGGCATCTACAAGTCCAGCTTCTTAAACAAGATACGTTGGGTCATCACCAGAGCCTTAAGAATGAGATTTCAAGCCCAATTTCTGTTTTGGAGCGAAAGAGCGAAGAGCTTCACAAGGTGATTCAGAAGTTAATTATAATCTCGACTATTTTGCATGTACTGGTATGTAAAATTATTTGTAAGATCTGATGTATTTAATTCTGCAGGTACAGTTTCATGGTTCTTCACCTATGATACCTGTTACCACTATGGAGAAAGCAACAAAATGGGAGCCTGATAACATGAAAGGAATGGAATCACATGATGCCTATCTGATAGCCAGCCAACTAAATCTTCTGGATGAGCAGCAAGATGCATCTTATGTTGCTAACCTCCAGTTGGAACTCCGGCAAGCACGTGATCGGGTGGGTGAGCTGGAAAGCGAGCGCCGGTCAACTAAGAAGAAACTTGACCACTTGTTCAAGAAGCTTGCCGAGGAGAAAGCAGCTTGGCGCAGTAGAGAGCATGAGAAGATGCGTGCTGTTCTTGAAGATATGAAGGCAAACCTTGATCATGAGAAGAAAAACAGGAGGCGGCTGGAGCTGATTAACATGAAGCTCGTCAATGAGCTGAAGGAGACCAAGATGTCAGCAAACCAGCTGGTGCAAGAGTATGATGAGGAGAGGAAGACTCGGGAGCTCACCGAGGAGGTGTGCAACGAGCTAGCAAGGGAGGTGGAGGAAGACAAAGCCGAGATCGAGGCCTTGAAACATGACATCCAGAAGCTGCGAGAGGAGGTGGATGAGGAGCGGAAGATGCTGCAGATGGCTGAGGTGTGGCGCGAAGAACGGGTGCAGATGAAGCTTGTCGATGCAAAACTCACCTTGGATGCCAAATACACAGAACTGAGCAGACTGCAGCAGGATGTTGAGGCCTTTGTTGCTGGATGCAGTTCTGCTCGAGGAGACATCACGGTAGTGGAACAAGCGGAGAACATTATACATGCAATCAAGTCAGTCAGAGCACAGGATGTTGAATTCAGGTATGAGCCACCAGCAGAATCAGAGGACATATTCTCAATTTTCGAAGAGCTACGTCCAAGCGAAGAGCCTGTCATTAAGGACATCGAGCAGTGCTACAAGAACAGCTCCACTGTATGTGAATCAGAGATCCAAGAGGCCAGCCCAATGACAGATATATTCCTGGAGAAGCCAGCCAAGACGGCGTACTCGAATAAGAACCCTCACAATGAGAGCGAAGCTGGAGATGCCAGCAGCTGGGAGACAATAAGCCATGAAGAGATGCAGGGTTCAAGTGGTTCACCCGACGGAAGCCAGTCGTCGATCAACAAGATCTTTGACGGGAGCATCTCCTGGACGAGCAGAAACGATTTCGAGTACGGGGAGATCGAGAAGCTGAAGGATGATCTGGCCGACGCATACCTGACGACCATGACCCAGCCCAAGAAGAAAGAGTCTGCCATATCAAAGCTCTGGAAGTCGTCTCGCCCAAAGAACAGCGATGTCTCCAAGAAGGATGCCACGGAGGCACTGAACGGCAGATCATCGAACGTGCGGCTGTCGGTCGGGACCCATTCCACCATCGAGAGCGGCGTTCAGGATATCGGGCTCAGCTCGCCGAGCGTGGGGCAGTGGAGCTCGCCGGACTCGATGAACATCCAATTCAACCGCGGCTTCAGGGGCTGCATGGAGTACCCGCGGGCGTCCCAGAAGCACAGCCTCAAGGAGAAGCTCATGGAGGCGCGGATGGTGAGCCAGAAGGTGCAGCTCCGCCAGGTGCTCAAGCAGAAGATCTAGGTGAAACGGCGCAAGCCTAGAAGAAATAATCTCAGAAATTCCTCGCCGCTTCGATTTTTTTTCCTGTTGTTGTCTTAGGGTCACTTGTAAGCTGTAATTGATGTACTAGTAAAGAACCGAAATAGATCAATCAAGTCAAGTCGGCCTTTGTGGGCCGTGCTGCTTCTGTATCTTACCGTGGCTCTGGGGATATGGTTGCATTTTGATAGGCTGCGGTGAGATCCGGGCATGATGTAATATAAACATAAACAGGCAGCAATGTTCAGACAAAGTTCACGTCCAGGAATCGATGTTTTTTAGGCTTTTTACTGTATCTATCTATCTCCCTTGTCCCTATATATGCTGCTCTGCCTCGGTGTTCCTGATTCGTTTCTTTTTTCAATGATTTTGGAGGTAGCACACGTTTTGGCGTGTGAAAAGACGCAAAATGCTGTGACCAAGGAACCTATCTTTGCCTTTGGAAAGCGTACATATGCGTCATTCTTCTCCCGAGAAGGTGTAGGCCTCGTTCATTCTGAAAGTGGCACCTTCCACACCCGACTGGTGTTCACCGGACGAGGATCCTCTACCGTACCGCTGGGCACGGTACTCTGCCGTGCCTTCAGCGTACGCATTGGTATTGGGCGTATCAGCCTATGGGTCAGAAATTAGAACTAACCAGCCCAGCCGTTCATGGTTCATCTATGCACAGTTTAACTAGAGTAATTACCTACTTATTATTGGGAATAAAAAGTTAAATTTTAATTAGCAATACACATGAGCAACATTCTTAAATGAAAATGAAATCGTATTAGAAAAATGGTTTTGCTAAATCTCAGTCATATTCTACGGGGAGCGATTTTTAATATTTTGTATTTTTCTTTCTCTTTTTTTGATTACTTATTGTTTAATCAGTTTGATTAGTATGTTTTTTTGTCTTTTTTGCGTGCCAATTGTGTAGTTGGAGTTGCATACTCGTCGACCACGTGACACTATAGTTGCACACCAGATGCATGCCCGTCACTGCCCTGATGAGCACCTATGAGAGACACGTGAACACATTTACGCCCGCCCAACTGACGTGCAACTGTAATTACGTGCGATCCATGAACATGTAACTGCGGCCGCATGAATCCCCCGGATATGGATTTCGGTCAACCGGATTTTCGACGGATATGGTAGCGGATACGGTATCGATAATTTCCGACGGATGTGGATTATCTGGGCTTTTTGCAAATTATCTGAGGTTATCAAATAGGATTATCCGATAAATTTAGCCCAAACAACAAGTAGCAGTCAATTTTTTGGTAGGCCGCTCCGCGAGCAAGGAGCACCGCGGGGAGAAACAAGAAGGCACAAAAAATAAAAATAAAATGACCGATCCAAATGATAAAACAATAATAAGTAATAAAAATTAGGAAAAGGAAATATATAAAATACAAAATTCGCTCCGCATAATATATGACTTTGATACAAGATTGGTGTTTTTAAGATAATAATATTTTTGGGGAAATAATAATACTTAATTACTTTTTTCAAAAAAGTAATAGTTAATTAGTTAATATGCAGGGTGTGATGCATTAGGTTTTTCTTTTGAGCGGTGTGTGATGTATCAGGTTTGCTAGGCTGGTTGGATTCTGGCCCATATCTTCTTTTTTTAGGGGATATTCTGGCCCATACCAGTGCGTACCCCCTAGGTAGGAAGAAGGCACGGCAGAGTACCGTGCCGTTGGGCACGGTAGAGGAGCCGGATCCTCATCTTGTTCACCGGTGGAGACTCGAAGTGTGGGGAGTGAAGAGCCAGGCGCACAGATTTTGTCTGCCTTGAGGCCAACTCCACCGCGCGACCTCATATTGTCCGGTGTGTCCGTTTGGGTAGAACGGACGAATAGCGCGGCCCAATGTGCGGCCTCAAACGGACAAATGTCTGGATTTCGTCCGTTTTCGATCCATCCTCGGCCCAAACTTGCGCCGAGTTTGGGGTCAAACGGACATCGCGCGGACGGGCTCGCCGCACGCCCTTGTCCTCCCATGGCCCGCTTGTTAGAGACACTGCCGGTCCATTCGCTTCCAACGCCTCCACCCCCTGCCCCCTGCTGGCGCCGCCGCTATTCTCCGGCCACCTCCCGCCACGGGCGTCCATACCAAACAACGTTTCGACATGGCCGCCAACACGCCCGAGCTTTCGCCGTAGTTTTGGCCATCTATCGGAGGAGGTTTGGCCGTCACCGTCTTTGCCGGTGGCAGAGGGGATACGACCGCCGGGAACGTACCACGGCGGCCGCGGCAGCTTCCGACGAGAGCTCCAGAGCGGCCAGTAGCCGGCCGGCAACCACCCCTGCTGCGTTGAGGTGATTATCGCGGCCTCTTTGCCACCACGACCGCAAGGTGTTCGACATTTTGCCCACAAAGGTATGGACAGTGGAGATGAGTTTTTCTTCCATCACTTCCTTTGTTCATCGGACGATTCGTTGTTGGATGATAAAGATCTTGTGGTGGCTGCACTGGTCGTCCACGACCACATTCATGGGCAGCTTCCTCGGTACAGGGGGTCAGTCACTGGCCGTGCTCCCAACCTGAACCGCAACAGGGAGAGAGGCCACGCCCTGCTCTATGCCGATTACTTTTCCAACACCCCGCTCTTCAAGCCGGATAAATTCCGTCACCGTTTTCGAATGACAAGGCATGTGTTCAATCGTATCCAAGAGGGAGTGGTTGCTCATGACCCATACTTCGAGTGCAAGACGGATGCCCTTGGCAAGCTTGGATTCTCCTCTTACCAGAAATGACCGTAGCCATCTGCATGCTTGCATATGGAATTCCAGGCGATCTGGTGGATGAGTATGTGCGTATGAGTGAGACAACATGTCTAATGTCAATGTACAAGTTCTGCCAGGCTGTGATCGAGGTGTTTGGCCCAGAGTACTTGAGGCGGCCAACTGCCGCTGATACAGAGAGATTGTTGGCGACCAACGCAGCTAGAGGCTTTCCAGGCATGTTTGTCAACATAGATTGTATGCGCTGGGAGTGGAAGAACTGTCCATTTGCTTGGCAGGGCCAGTACAAGGGGCATGTCAAGGCGTGCATTGTCATATTAGAAGCCGTGGCTTCGCATGATCTTTGGATATGGCATTCTTTCTTCGGCTTGGCAGGTTCTCACAATGATATCAACATGCTGCAGCGTTCTCCAGTCTTCGCAAGGCTTGCAGAAGGCCACTCCCCACTGAGGGAGTCCGGGATTAGGGGGTATCTGGACAGCCGGACTGTATACATCGTCTGGACTATTGAAGCGTGAAGATACAAGACTCAAGACTTCGACCCGTGTCCGGATGGGACTTTCCTTGGCGTGGAAGGCAAGCTTGGCGATCCGGATATTATATTTCCTTCCTTGTAACCGACTCCATGTAAACCCTAGCCCTCTCCGGTGTCTATATAAACCGGAGAGGTTGGTCCTTAGAAGGCCGATCACAATTACAATCATACCATCATAGGCTAGCATCTAGGGTTTAGCCTCTACGATCTCGTGGTAGATCTACTCTTGTACTACCCATATCTTCAATATTAATCAAGCAGGAAGTAGGGTTTTACCTCCATCGAGAGGGCCCGAACCTGGGTAAAAATCTGTGTCCCTTGCTTCCTGTTACCATCAGCCTAGACGCACAGATCGGGACCCCCTACCCGAGATCCACCGGTTTTGACACCGACACCCACCTGTCAACTTTGAGATCAACGGCCACCAGTACAACAAGGGATACTATCTAGCTGATGGTATATATCCTCAGTGGTCAACTTTTGTGAAGACAATCTCGAAACCCCAAGGTGAGAAGAGAAAGATATTTTCCCAAATGCAAGAGAGTGCTAGAAAGGATGTGGAACGTGCTTTTGGTGTGCTTCAATCCCGATGGGGTATCGTTCGAAACCCTGCACTGTCATGGGATGAAACAAAGCTTTGGGAGGTGATGACTGCTTGTGTGATCATGCACAATATGATCGTCGAGGATGAGCGTGATGAGAGTATCTTCCACCAAGGATTTGATTATCAAGGTGAAAATATTGAGCCCCTGCACCAAGACCCGGCCACATTTGAACAGTTTGTCCAATTCCACCATGAGCTGCGTGATTGGCACACTCATTTGAATCTTCAAAATGACTTGGTTGAGCACGCGTGGGATCTTATTGGCAACCAATAGATGTATTGGTTCATTTTATGTTCAGTCAAGACAATTTCGATTTGGTTGTAGAACTATTTTATTAGAGACAATTTCAATTGGGTTGTAAAACTATTTTAATTTTCAGACAAATATTTGGACGTGCAAACTAGTTTTGATGAAAATATGGGCATTTTTTGCCATGACGGACAGGATGGGGCAAACGGATGCCGCCGCGCGCTGGGCGCACGGCCACCGCATCCCAGGACACGCCCGGACATGACCCCATTGCCCTACCCAAACGGACAGAATCTAGACAAAACGGACGTCCGTTTGGGGTCGCGCGGTGGAGTTGGCCTGAGAGCAACTCCAACGCGCCGACGCCAGGCGCACAGATTGATAATCTTGGTTCTTAACCGAGGAAGATAGCATCATTCTCTTCTTCACAACATCGTTCACAAGTAGCAAGACCCTTTGCCCAACTCTTCGAGTTACCTGAAGGCTCAGAGGCTACATCCAGTGGGTGCGCTAGCGCGCCCCCATAGAAAAAACTGCACCGGCTAAGGCCGCAGCTGGCTGCCATCGGCAACCTGAAAGACAAAACAACGAAGACCCTCCGGCCGACTCTTCGAGTCACCCGGGGGAGTAATCCCTGGAATGCCAAACCCCATGAATCAACAAAACAACCGAAGAAGATAAGCCAGAAGATCGGCTGTCTGGCTGGTTGTAGCCTAGCCGGCTAGGGCCTGGCTGGCTGTCTGGCTGGTTGTAGCCTAGCAGGCTAGGGCCTGGCTGGCTGTCGCCTGACCGGCTGGTTGGGGCCTGGCCGGCTGCTCTTGGGCAACCATGGTGGCCGGCTCCCCTTTGCCATGATGGCCGACTGCCTCCTCTCTACTTGCATCGGCTGTGCAAAGTCAACATCAGGCGTTCTATTTGACACGAGCAGAAGGCACTGTAGCTGACAGACTGCAAAGACAGCCATACCGCTACAGTCAGGCACTATTAACAAATAGTGCCACCCAATAAGTGACCTCACGGGACAAGACAGAGCAACCAGCTGGATCCCATGAGACCCCTTTTTACTATCTCCCATACTCTCTTGTCCCCTGGGCACCGTACTTATAAGGTGGCCCAGGGAGCCCTTGTCAGGGGGGACACCCCGGTTGGTCCATTTTCATTCCACCACACACACACACACTGGAGGGAGAGAGTAGAGCTAGAGCCCTCCTTAGCAGCAACCATGTACACCTTGTGCTGATCATAGTGATCCTTGCAGGAATAGGGATGTTAACACCATGTGAGGGCCCTGAACCTGGGTACGTCTCTGTATCCATCAGTGCTCGTGCCTAATCCCGCATCCCGACGCCGTCGGCACTCATCGACTCCTATTCACACGAGATAAGCCACCTCATGATATCTGCCGTGTAAGAGCATCTCCAGCCGCGCCCCCAATAGGCCCTCCACAGGCGATTTGTTGCCGGCGCCCCAAAAATCGGCCTGGGCCATGGCTTCAAGAGTTCGCTGCTCGGGCGAAATCGGTGCCGGCGGACCTAGGCTGAACCCGGCGCGTAGGGGGGCGTTGGGGGCACCGGCACAAGCGAAAAGGGGCGTGGGGCCGCTCTGTCGGCGAGTCGATAGCCTCTTCCCGCCGTTTCTTCCTGCTTTTCCCCCACTTCCCTCCCATTATTTCCATTCCTCCAGCCAATCTACCTCCCGCTCGCCGTTCCTTCCCTCCCGCTCGCCGTCCGACTTGGCCGCCATGCCGCCGAAGATGTACGTGATCCCCTTTGGGGGAACGTAGCAGAAATTCAAAATTTTATACGCATCACCAAGATCAATCTATGGAGATTCTAGCAACAAGAGAGGGAGAGGATGAGCATCTTCATACCCTTGAAGATCGCTAAGCGGAAGCGTTACAAGAACGCGGATGAAGGAGTCGTACTCGCATCGATTCAGATCGCGGTTGATTCCGATCTAAGAACCGAACAACGGTGCCTCTGCGTTCAACACACGTACAGCCCGGGGACGTCTCCTCCTTCTTGATCCAGCAAGGGGAGAGGAGAAGTTGAGGGAGAACTCCGACAACACGACGGCATGGTGGTGATGAAGCTCGTGGTTCTCCGGCAGGGCTTCACCAAGCACTACGGAGGAGGAAGAGGTGTTGGAGGAGGGAGAGGGCTGCGCCAGGGGAAGGGTGCGGCTTCCCTCTCTCTCTCTCTCTCACTATATATAGGGGGAAGTGAGGAGGGGGAGGCGCCCTAGGGTTCCCTAGGGGAGGGGCGGCGGCCATAGGGGAAACCCTAGATGGGTTTTGGCGCCCACCCTTAGGAAACTTGCCCCAAGCCGGGAGGATGGCTGCCCTAGGAGTGGCGCCCCACCTCTCCGTGTTACGTGAGATGGGGTGGGAGGGACGCTCAGCCCCTTAGTGGGCTGATGTGCCCTCTCCCTTGGCCCATAAGGCCCCCAAAGCTTGCCGGGGCCTCAAAACCCCTTTCGGACATCGCTGGTCATCACCGGTACCCCGGAACAATTCCGGACTCCAATACCCTTCGTCCAATATACCGATCTTCACCTTGAGACCATTCCGGAGCTCCTCGTCATGTCCGGATCTCATCCGGACTCGATCAACCTTCGTAACCACATACTATTTCCCATAACAACTCTAGCGTCACCGAACCTTAAGTGTGTAGACCCTACGGGTTCGGGAACCATGCAGACATGACCGAGACGTTCTCCGGGCAATAACCAACAGCTGGATCTGGATACCCATGTTGGCTCCCACATGTTCCACGATGATCTCATCGGATGAACCACGATGTCAAGGATTCAAGCAATCCCGTATGCAATTCCCTTTGTCTAGCGGTATTGTACTTGCCCGAGATTCGATCGTCGGTATGCCGATCCCTTGTTCAATCTCGTTACCGGCAAGTCTCTTTACTCGTTCCGTAACACATCATCCCGTGATCAACCCCTTGGTCACATTGTGCACATTATGATGATGTCCTACCGAGTGGGCCCAGAGATACCTCTCCGTCACACGGAGTGACAAATCCAGTCTCGATTCGTGCCAACCCAATGCAGACACTTTCGGAGATACCCGTAGTGCACCTTTATAGCCACCCGATTCACGTTGTGGACGTTTGGTACACCCAAAGCATTCCTACGGTATCCGGAGTTGCACAATCTCATGGTCTAAGGAAATGATACTTGACATTAGAAAAGCTTTAGCATACTGAACTACACGATCTTTGTGCTAGGCTTAGGATTGTCTTCTCCATCACATCATTCTCCTAATGATGTGATCCGTTATCGCGACATCCAATGTCCATGGTCAGGAAACCGTAACCATCTATTGATCAACGAGCTAGTCAACTAGAGGCTTACTAGGGACATGGTGTTGTCTATGTACCCACATATGTATCTGAGTTTCCTATCAATACAATTATAGCATGGATAATAAACAATTATCATGAACAAGGAAATATAATAATAATAACTAATTTATTATTGCCTCTAGGGCATATTTCCAACAGTCTCCCACTTGCACTAGAGTCAATAATCTAGTTCACATCGCCATGTGATTAACGCTCAGAGGTCACATCGCCATGTGACCAACATCCAAAGAGTTTACTAGTGTCACTAAACTAGTTCACATCATCATGTGATTAACACTCAATGAGTTACGGGTTTGATCATGTTTTGCTTGTGAGAGAGGTTTTAGTCAACGGGTCTGCAACATTCAGATCCGTATGTACTTCGCGAATCTCTAGGTCATATTGTAAATGCTGCTTCCACGCTCCACTTGGAGCTATTCCAAATGGTTGCTCCACTATACATATTCGGTTTGCTACTCAGAGTCATTCGGATAGGTGTTAAAGCTTGCATCGACGTAACCCTTTACACCAAACTCTTTATCACCTCCATAATCGAGAAACATGTCCTTATTTACTCCAAGGACAATTTTGACCGCTGTCCAATGATCCATTCTTGGATCACTCTTGTACCCCCTTGCCAGACTTATGGCAAGGCACACTTCCGGTGCGGTACACAACATAGCATACTATAGAGCCTACGTCTGAAGCATAGGGGACGACCTTCGTCCTTTCTCTCTCTTCTTCCTTGGTCGAGCTTTAAGTCTTAACTTCATACCTTACAACTCAGGCAAGAACTCCTTCTTTGACTGATCCATCTTGAACACCTTCAAGATCATGTCAAGGTATGTGCTCATTCGAAAGTACCATTTAGAGTTTTTGATCTATCCTCATAGATCTTGATGCTCAATGTTCAAGCAGATTAATCCAGGTTTTCTATTGAAAAACACTTTTCAAATAACCCTATATGCTTTCCAGAAATTCTACATCATTTCTGATCAACAATATGTCAACAACATATACTCATCAGAAATTCTATAGTGCTCCCACTCACTTATTTGGAAATACAAGTTTCTCATAAACTTTGTATAAACGCAAAATCTTTGATCATCTCATAAAAGGGTATATTCCAACTCCGAGATGCTTACTCCAGTCCTTAGAAGGACTGCTGGAGCTTTGCACACTTGTTAGAATCTTTCAGGATTGACAAAACCTTCTGGTTGTATCACACACAACCTTTCCTCAAGAATATCGTCGAGGAAACAATGTTTTGACATCCTATCTGCAAGATTTCATAAATCATGCAGTAATTGCTATTATAATTCCAACAGACTCTTAGCATCGCTATGAATGAGAAAGTCTCATCGCAGTCAACTCCTTGAACTTGTTGGAAAACATCTTAACGACAAGTCGAGCATTCTTAATGGTGACACTTACCATCATTGCTCGTCTTCTCCTAAAATCCATCTGTACCCAACAGCCTTTACGACCATCAAGTAGTTCTTCCAAAGTCTACACTTTGTTTTCATACATGGATCCTCTCTCAGATTTTATGGCCTCAAGTCATTTTGTCGGAATCCGGGCCCACCATCGCTTCTCCATAGCTCGTAGGTTCATTGTTGTCTAGCAACATGACCTCCAAGACAGGATTACCGTACCACTCTGAAGTAGTACCTATCCTTGTCGTCCTACGAGGTTTGGCAGTGACTTGATCCGAAGCATTATGATCACTATCGTCAGCTTCCACTTCAATTGGTGTAGGTGCCACATGAACAACTTCCTGTGCCCTGCTACACTCTGGTTGAAGTGATGGTTCATTAACCTCATCAAGTCTCCACCATCCTCCCACTCAATTCTTTCGAGAGAAACTTTTCCTCGAGAAAGGACCCGTTTCTAGAAACAATCACTTTTGCTTCTGGATCTGAAATAGGAGGTATACCCAACTGTTTTGGGTGTCCTATGAAGATTATTTATCCGCTTTGGGTTCGAGCTCATCAGGATGAAACTTTTTCATATAAGCGTCGTAGCCCCAAACTTTCAAGAAGCGACAGCTTAGGTTTCTCTAAACTACGGTGTCATCTCAACGGAACTATGTGGTGCCCTATTAAAGTGAATGTGGTTGTCTCTAATGCCTAACCCATGAACGATAGTGGTAATTCGATAAGAGACATCATGGTATGCCCCATATCCAACAGTGGTGCATCTATGATGTTCGGACACACCATCACACTATGGTGTTCCAGCGGTGTTAGTTGTGAAACAATTTCCACAATGTCTCAATTGTGTACCAAACTCGCAACTCAGATATCCATCTCTATGATCACATCACAGATATTTTATACTCTTGTCACGAAGATCTTCAACTTCACTCTGAAATTACTTGAACCTTTCAGTAATTCAGTCTTGTGTTTCATCAAGTAAATATACTCAACATCTACTCAAATCATCTGTGAAGTAAGAACATAACGATATTCCTTGCATGCCTCAAAGACTCATTGGACTGCACACATCAAAATGTGTTACTTCCAACAAGTTGCTATCCTGTTCCATCTTACTGAAAACGAGGCTTTTTATTCATCTTGCCCATGTGGTATGATTTGCATATCTCAAGTGATTCAAAATCAAGTGAGTCCAGACGAGTGATTCAAAATCAAGTGATTCAAAATGTGTTACTTCCAACAAGTTGCTATCCTGTTCCATCTTACTGAAAACGAGGCTTTTTATTCATCTTTCCCATGTGGTATGATTTGCATATCTCAAGTGATTCAAAATCAAGTGAGTCCAGACGATCCATCTGCATGGAGTTTCTTCATGCGTATACACCAATAGACATGGTTCGCATGTCTCAAACTTTTCAAAACGAGTGAGTCCAAAGATCCATCAACATGGAGCTTCTTCATACGTTTTATACCAATATGACTTACATGGCAGTGCCACAAGTAGGTGGTACTATCATTACTATCTTATATCTTTTGGCATGAACATGTGTATCACTACGATCGAGATTCAATAAATCATTCCTTTTAGGTGCAAGACCATTGAAGGTATTATTCAAATAAACAGAGTAACCATTATTCTCCTTAAATGAATAACCGTATTGCGATAGACATAATCCAATCATGTATATGCTCAACGCAAACACCAAATAACCATTATTTAGTTTTCACACCAATCTTGATGGTAGAGGGATTGTGCGATGCTTGATCACATCAACCTTGGAAACACTTCCAACATATATCGTCAGCTCACCTTTAGCTAGTCTCCGTTTATTTCGTAGCTTTTATTTCAAGTTACTAACACTTAGCAACCGAACCGGTATCTAATACCCTGGTGCTACTAGGAGTACTAGTAAAGTACACATTAACATAATGTATATCCAATATACATCTATCGACCTTGCCAGCCTTCTCATCTACCAAGTATCTAGGGTAGTTCTCGCTCAAAGGTCCGTTCCTCATTACAGAAGCACTTAGTCTCGGGTTTGGGTTCAACCCTAGGTTTCTTCACCGGAGCAGCAACTGATTTGCCGTTTCATGAAGTAACCCTTCTTGCCCTTGCCCTTCTTGAAACTAGTGGTTTCATTAACCATCAACAATTGATGCTCCTTCTTTATTTCTAAATTCACGGTGTCGAACATTGTGAATAGCTCAAGGATCATCATATCTATCCCTGTTATGTTATAGTTCATCACGAAGCTCTAGTAGCTTGGTGGCAATGTCTTTGGAGAAACATCACTATCTCATCTGGAAGATTAACTCCCACTCGATTCAAGTGATTGTTGTACCCAGACATTCTGAGTATAAGCTCAACGATTGAGATCTTCTCCCTTAGTTTGTAGGCTAGAAAACTCGTCGAAGGTCTCATACCTCTTGACGTGGGCACGAGCCTGAAATCCCAATTTCAGCTCTTGTAACATCTCATATGTTCTGCGACATTTCAAAAATGTCCTTGGTGCCTCAATTCTAAACCATTTAACATTACCAAACTATCATGTAGTCATAAAAACATGTATGTCAGATGTTCGCAACATCCACAGACCACGTTCGAGGTCCAGCACACCGAGCGGTGCATCAAGTACATAAGCCTTCTACTGTCTGCATAATTGCTACTATCAACTTTCAACTATATTTTCTCTAGGAACATATCTAAAACAGTAGAACTAAAGCGCGAGCTATGACATAGTTTGCAAAGGGCTTTTGACTATGTTTAGGATAATTAAGTTCATCTAATGAACTCCCACTCAGATAGACATCCCTCTTAGTCATCTAAGTGATTACATGATCCGAGTCAACTAGGCCGTGTTCGATCATCACGTGAGACGAACTAGTCATCATCGGTGAACATCTTCATGCTGATCGTATCTACTATACGACTCATGCTCGACCTTTCAGTCTCTTGTGTTCCGAGGCCATGTCTGTACATGCTAGGCTTGTCAAGTCAACCTAAGTGTTTCGCGTGTGTAAATCTGGCTTACACCCATTGTATGTGAACGTTGGAATCTATCACACCCGATCATCACGTGGTGCTTCGAAACAACGAACTTTCGCAACGGTGCACAGTTAGGGGGAACACTTTCTTTAAATTTTAATGAGGGATCATCTTATTTACTACCGTCGTTCTAAGCAAAAAAGATGCATAAACATGATAAACATCACATTCAATCAAAAAGTGACATGATATGGCCAATATCATTTTGCTCCTTTTGATCTCCATCTTCAGGGCTCCATGATCATCATCGTCACCGGCATGACACCATGATCTCCATCATCGTGTCTCCATGAAGTTGTCTCGCCAACTATTACTTCTACTACTATGGCTAACGGTTTAGAAATGAAGTAAAGTAATTACATGGCGTTATTCAGTGACACACAGGTCATACAATAAATAAAGACAACTCCTATGGCTCCTGCCGGTTGTCATACTCATCGACATGCAAGTCGTGATTCCTATTACAAGAACATGATCAATCTCATATATCACATATCATTCATCACATTCTTTTTGGCCATATCACATCACATAGCATACCCTGCAAAAACAAGTTAGACGTCCTCTAATTGTTGTTTGCATGTTTTACGTGGCTGCTATGGGTTTCTAGCAAGAACGCTTTCTTACCTACGCAAAACCATAACGTGATATGTCAATTGCTATTTACCCTTCATAAGGACCCTTTTCATCGAATCCGATCCGACTAAAGTGGGAGAGGCGGCACCCGCTAGCCACCTTATGCAACAAGTGCATGTCAGTCGGTGGAACCTGTCTCACGTAAGTGTACGTGTAAGGTCGGTCCGGGCCGCTTCATCCCACAATACCGTCGAAACAAGATTGGACTAGTAACGGTAATCATATTGAACAAAATAAACGCCCACAACAACTTGTGTTCTACTCGTGCATAGAATCTACGCAATAGACCTAGCTCATGATGCCACTTTGTTAGAACGTAGCAGAAATTCAAAATTTTCTACGCATCACCAAGATCAATCTATGGAGATTCTAGCAACAAGAGAGGGAGAGGATGAGCATCTTCATACGCTTGAAGATCGCTAAGCAGAAGCGCTACAAGAACGCGGATGAAGGAGTCGTACTCGCAACGATTCAGATCGCGGTTGATTTCGATCTAAGCACCGAACAACGGTGCCTCCGCGTTCAACACACGTACAGCCCGGGGACGTCTCCTCCTTCTTGATCCAGCAAGGGGAGAGGAGAAGTTGAGGGAGAACTCCGACAAAGACGACGACATGGTGGTGATGGAGCTCGTGGTTCTCCGCAGAGCCGCCAAGCACTACGGAGGAGGAGGAGGTGTTGGAGGAGGGAGAGGGCTGCGCCAGGGGAAGGTGCGGCTGGCCTCTCTCTCACTATATATAGGGGAAGGGAGGAGGGGGCGCCTAGGGTTCCCTAGGGAGGCGGCGGCCATAGGGGAAACCCTAGATGGGTTTTGGCGCCCACCCCTTAGGAAACTTGCCCCAAGCCGGGAGGGGTGGCTGCCCTAGGGGTGGCGCCCCACCTCTCCGTGTTACGTGAGATGGGATGGGAGGGCGTTCAGCCCCTTAGTGGGCTGATGTGCCCTCTCCCTTGGCCCATAAGGCCCCCAAAGCTTCTTGGGGCCTCAAACCCCTTTCGGACACGCTGGTCATCACCTGGTACCCCCGGAACAATTCCGGACTCCAATACCCTTCGTCCAATATACCGATCTTCACCTTCGGACCATTCCGGAGCTCCTCGTCATGTCTGAGATCTCATCCGGGACTCCGAGCAACCTTCGGTAACCACATACTATTTCCCATAACAACTCTAGCGTCACCGAACCTTAAGTGTGTAGACCCTACGGGTTCAGGAACCATGCAGACATGACCGAGGCGTTCTCCGGTCAATAACCAACAGCGGGATCTGGATACCCATGTTGGCTCCCACATGTTCCACGATGATCTCATCGGATGAACCACGATGTCAAGGATTCAAGCAATCCCGTATGCAATTCCCTTTGTCTAGCGGTATTGTACTTGCCCAAGATTCGATCGTCGGTATGCCGATACCTTGTTCAATCTCGTTACCGGTAAGTCTCTTTACTCGTTCCGTAACACATCATCCCGTGATCAAACCCTTGGTCACATTGTGCACATTATGATGATGTCCTACCGAGTGGGCCCAGAGATACCTCTCCGTCACGGAGTGACAAATCGATCTCGATTCGTGCCAACCCAATGACACTTTCGGAGATACCCGTAGTGCACCTTTATAGCCACCCGATTCGTTGTGATGTTTGGTACACCCAAAGCATTCCTACGGTATCCGGAGTTGCACAATCTCATGGTCTAAGGAAATGATACTTGACATTAGAAAAGCTTTAGCATACGAACTACACGATCTTTGTGCTAGGCTTAGGATTGGGTCTTGTCCATCACATCATTCTCCTAATGATGTGATCCCGTTATCAACGACATCCAATGTCCATGGTCAGGAAACCGTAACCATCTATTGATCAACGAGCTAGTCAACTAGAGGCTTACTAGGGACATGGTGTTGTCTATGTACCCACACATGTATCTAAGTTTCCTATCAATACAATTATAGCATGGATAATAAACGATTATCTTGAACAAGCAAATATAATAATAATAACTAATTTATTATTGCCTCTAGGGCATATTTCCAACATCCCTCGCGCCGCGACAACCGCGACCGCCTCCGTCGCCCAACCAAAGCAAAGGAAGCCGAGGGCGCTACCGTCCAAGCCACCGGGCATGACGAATGCCGAGTGGAGAGCGGAAGTTCAGTGACGGGAGGCTGTCACTGCCGACCGACCGAACAGGGCGATCGCCCTGTATCGTCAGACCAACAACGACCAAGAATTCAAGTACCTCCACGTTTACAAGCGCATTGACAAGTGCGAGAAGTTGGCGGGAATCCGGCGCACCCTCGACATGGCCAAGGAGACCTACAAGACGGACGCGCCGACGCCGGGCACGTCAGAAGGGCGTCCCGACGGCAACAAAGGGGCCAAGAAGGGGAAACACGCCGACGCGGCCACCGCGCGAGTGCAGGAGTCCATCGAGCATTGCCTCGCTGACGCACAGGCCCGGGCCACCCTGCGTGAAGAGAAGACAGAGGCGCGGTGGCCGGCGTTGATGTCGAGCAGCGCCGTCAAGCTCGACCTACTCCGGACCAACGTCGCCGCGAAGAAGAGGAACACCGACCTGGCTTTCCTGCTGGGCGGGGCGGACATGCTCCAGAGCAACGACGAGGCGGTCAAGGCCTGATACTTGGCGGAGCGTGGCCTCATCCTGAACCAGCTGCCGTCGACTCCCAAGCCCACGCCGCCAAGCTCGAGCGATGATGCCAGCACAGAAGCAACGCCGACCCCGCCCAGCACAGAAGAAGCTCCCACCCCGCCAAGCCCGCGCACGCCGACTCCGCCGACGCCGGAGGCCGACCTCGCCGTCTGATGCGCTGCACGCCCGTCCTTTCTTTTTTGTACGCCGAACTTTTCATTCGATCGCCGAACTGTGGCCGCTTGATCGCCGGATTTGTGGCGTCTATTTGATGAGCGGGAATGTACGTTTGAATTTGCCGCGTCTTAGGGGGCGGCGCCTGGGGGCGTGACTGGGAGCTAGGTCACCCTCAGGGGCCGATCTAGCGCCGATTCGCCCCCAGCCCGCTCTTTTTCGGCGCCCTGGGGGCTGAACGGCTGGAGATGCTCTAAATACCACAACAACCTCCTTGGAGTAAATTGTCAAAAACAACCACAATTGCGAAGAATTTATCAGAAAACCACCATTTTCGTAATAGTTTGCAAAAAACACTGATTCGATAATTTGTTTGCCGAAAGCACTAATTGCTGCGTGTTTTGACACGAAATCTGACATACCGGGCCACTTAACGCCAATCTTCTCCGTCAGGTTTTGTGCGCAACGTCAGTACTGACCCTCAACCGAGCGATTAGTACTTTCGGCAAACAATTTACTGAAAATCAGTGGTTTTTGCAAGCTGTTATGAAAACGGTGTTTTTTTGATAAATTGTGCACAATTGTGGTGGTTTTTGGCAAGTACATATATCTGTGTTTTATTGAATACATTTTCTTAGAATCACAAAAAAAATGTTCTGAAGTAAGTAAACTACATTGCAACCGTGAAATAAATCACAACTGCAACAACAAATATATGTACCAACTAGAAGCACATATACGATTATTGCTACTTGACAAGATAGTGATACATCTATCAAACATATGTCTGCAAATGGTGCAAATGGTGATAAAGTAGAGAAACCTAGCAAAAGCAGTTCTTGTAACTTGGTATCATCGCTTCTTGGTACCACCACAGTGCAGCAGTCCTAGAGGCAACCAACAAAGCAGAAGTGCAGGCCTCGAGCCGCACAGATCGAAAGGACCAAACAGCAACTGCAGCACCCTGAACAATTACTGAACATATTGTTTCTTCAGATCAGGACCAGCACATCCACCATTGTATGATCAGGTCAGACACGCGGCGGCTGATTGGATATGGTGCAGGGATTCTATGTTTAGAGACTGGACCAGATCCGAAGATTTCAGTCGCTGGGTCCGCCCTCGTACGCCACGCGTGAGGCGCGCCAGCGCTCCCGCGCGCCCCCCGCGCGCCCCCCGCGGGCATCCTATACGCATCCGCACGTCCGCACGTCGCTGCTCTCCAGTTCTGCCGTGATCCAGGCACAGCCCAACTGCCCCAAGCCGATCGACGCCGGCATGCCCTAAACTGCACAGACGGCGTGCTGCTCACCTAGGAGGAGCTAAGTAGCTGGCCAAGTCGAGTCGACACAGGATCTCATTCTCCGCTAGCTAGCCGGGGTCGCGTGCCTTGCGGGTGAGGACTGAGGAGGCGAGGGAGCCGGCTAGCCAAGTCGATCATGGAGCCGCGGCCGCGCCCGGTGGCCGTCGCCGTCAACGCGCTGCTCTGCGTCCTCTCTCTCTGCGTGTCCGGGTCCGAGGCCGAGAACGTGACCACCTACGACGCCAAGAACTTCGGCGCTAAAGGCAACGGGGTCGACGACGATACCAAGGTACGTGCGTGCGTGTTCGTTTCCTCCATAGATTGATCGTCTAATTTGTTCCCTTCCTCGTTAAAGGCAACGGGGTCGACGACGATACCAAGGTACGTGCGTGCGTGTTCGTTTCCTCCATAGATTGATCGTCTAATTTGTTCCCTTCCTCGTTGGTATGATATGATCTACGTTGTGCTCGATCGATCGATATCCATACGTGCGTGCGATTCATGTTGGCGGTGCGGATGCAGGCGCTGGTGGCGGCATGGAAGAAAGCGTGCGGGACGCCTGGCACGGTGACGCTGGTGATCCCGCCGGGGACGTACTACATCGGGCCCGCGCACTTCCACGGCCCCTGCGAAGCCGTCGCCATCACCTTCTTCCTCCAGGCAAGCACTTGTGTCGTGGACTCACCGCCTCTGATCAACGTTGATTCAATAATTAACTTAATTAAGACACTCATTTATATAACCCGACATGGCATGACACGATAGCCATGATAGGGAACAAAAATGGGACTCATTATATATGGTTCTGCAGGGGGTGCTAATGGCGGCAACGGATCTGAAGCGTTTTGGCAATGACTGGATTGAGTTCGGGTGGGTGACAAACCTCACCGTGGTCGGCCAGAACGGCGGCGTCATCGACGGCCAGGGCGCCGCCTCCTGGCCGTTTAACAAGTGTCCCGTCCGAAAGGATTGCAGAGTCCTTCCCACCGTGAGTATCCTATCCACCCATGCATGTTACAATATGAAAACTAACTAAAACGAAACACACATGCAATTATAAAATACTTGTTGAGTATGATGAGAACAATGTAAGTAAAACATTTGACTTTTAATTTTGCATGCATGTTGCGTGTTGAGGTGAGCCATTTTTCATGGCATGATGAGATGACACAGTTGCATGTTGAGATAAATATGTTAGTGAGAATCAACTACTTAGTTATAATAACATAGGATCTGACGACTAAAATGTCTAAATGCATGGGGTGCAGAGTGTGATGTTCCTGAACAACCAGAACACGGTGGTGCGCGACATCACGTCGGTGAACAGCAAGTTCTTCCACATCGCGCTGCTGCACAACAACAACATGAGGATGAGCAACCTCCGGATCCACGCGCCCGAGAACAGCCCCAACACGGACGGCATCCACATCGAGCGGAACACGGGCGTGATCATCTCCGACTCCCGCATCGGCACCGGCGACGACTGCATCTCCATCGGCCAGGGGAACCATAATATATACATCGCCCGTGTCCACTGCGGCCCGGGCCACGGCATGAGCGTCGGTAGCCTCGGCCGCTATGTCGGTGAGGGCGACGTCACTAGCATCCACGTCACCGACATGACCTTCCAGGGCACCATGAACGGCGTCCGCATCAAGACGTGGGAGAACTCCCCTACCAAGAGCCTCGCCGCGCGCATGCTGTTCGAGAACATGGTGATGAAGGACGTGCAGACCCCCATCATCATCGACCAGAAGTACTGCCCTTACTACAACTGCGAGCACAGGTACGTCTCTGGGGTCACAATCGAGGACATCAAGTTCAAGAACATCAAGGGAACGTCGACGTTGCCCGTGGCCGTGCTGCTCCGGTGCGGCGTGCCGTGCCGCGGCGTCGTGCTGCAGAACGTCGACCTCATCTACAACGGACAGGCAGGCACCTTGTCACACTGCGAGAACGCCAATGCCACCTACGTTGGCTACCAGCACCCAACGCCATGCGTCTAGACGTACGGCCAATTGGGTTTCCTTTTTCTTCTTCTATCTATCTAACTAGTTAGCGTTTTCTAGACGATTTTGTTGTTTCTTGTTGCTTATATATAGGACCATGAAATAATTGTATTTAGTTCAGAATAAGTCAATTCTAATACACACGAGGCTACTGGAAGAGGATCTCTAACTTAATTACCAACTGTAATAATAGTGGATTAGTGGCTCGTCATATATAAGTTAAACAAACCTTCACCCGGCCATCAAATTCTCCATGAAGCTTACCAGCTAGGTTGGTCAAGTCACTTTCTATGTGTGGATCCGGAGTTGAGCCTGGCAAAACCACCTATTGAAGAAAGACGATGTAGTTTTACTATTGAAAAGTTGGCAAAGGATACATGCCAACGAAGAATGCATAAGAAGCTTGCAACTAAACGTGTTATCGATGAGCAAATGACAGGCCATGCCCACGGCCGTAGAATTTGATAAATTCATACTGTTTGACACGGTGAATTCCCTTCTAGGTTGTAAGCCTGCTGACGATTCAAACTATGGGGCTATTAGCTTGCAATTCTTTCATCTTAACTTTAAAACGATAACGTTGTTGCCAAAGAAAGAAGAAGCAGTTTGTATTGAGCAGTTTAGCCCAATATGTCTTTTGAATGTGAGCTTCAAAATATTCACGAAAGTTGGCACCAATAGATTGACACAGATTGTCCATTCAGTGGTGCAACCGAGTCAGACGACCTTCATGCGTGGGAGTCACATCTTGGAAGGGGTTGTTGTCTTACATAAAACTCTTCATGAAATCCACTCGAAGAAACTAGATGCGGTGATCTTCAAGGTGAATTTTAAGAAGGCATATGACAAGGTCAAATGACCATTCCTACAGCAGGCCATGCGCATGAAGGGGTTTGATGAAACCTGGAGGAAGTAGGCGGACTCCT
Source organism: Aegilops bicornis (assembly GCA_021605145.1). Lineage (NCBI taxonomy): Eukaryota > Viridiplantae > Streptophyta > Magnoliopsida > Poales > Poaceae > Aegilops > Aegilops bicornis. The sequence continues at coordinate 766,269,724 of CM038670.1, read as the reverse complement.
TTATCCAAAAGGGCATTGTCGGGATTAAGGTGAATGATGACATGGGTCATTATTTCCAAACTCACAAGGGCTTACGACAAGGAGACCCAATGTCCCCTATCCTATCCAATTGGAGAAGTATCCCCCAAGCTTGAGGGAGGTTCTCTTCTTTAATTTGCACAAAGTTAAATATTTCTTGTAAAGCAACTTGTTTCTTATGAGCAGAAAAATATTTTTCAGAGAAGTAGTAAATCATGTCCTGGGGACTACGCACACAACCAGGAGCAATAGAATTAAACCATATCTTAGCATCACCCTGTAATGAGAAAGGAAACAAATTAAGAATGTAGTAGTAGCGAAATTTTTCCTCATGAGCAAATAGGGTGACTATATCATTCAGTTTAGTAAGATGTGCTACAACAGTTTCAGATTTATAACCATGAAAATGATCGGATTCAACCAAAGTAATTAACTCAGGGCTGACAGAGAATTCATAATTCTTATCAGTAACAAAGATGGGAGACGTAGCAAACTCAGGGTCACATTTCATTCTAGCATTCAGAGATTTTTCTTTCAGCTTACAGAGTAGTTTCTTAGGATCATCTTTATCATTGCAAGCAAGAAATTCCCTAGCTATCTCTCCATCCATAACATAACTCTCATGTATCTTAGGCAATTCATATCTAGGAGAGCTAGGTCTAATAGGTGTTTCATCATTTTCAGTTTCAACAATTTCATCAGTTTCAGCACTCTCAATTTCTTTAGCACTAACAAGTTGTTCATCAAGAAATTCACCTAGTGACACAGTCTTTTCAAGCAAAGTACTAGCATCATCATATGCATCATTCATAGCAGAAGTAGCATCATCAATTTTTTGCGACATATCAGGATTAATAGCAGGTGGTGGTGTTGCAAGGTTACTCAAAATAGAAGATAAATCAAGTACAGAGCTAGATAACAGTTCCTTACCTCCCCCCGTCTTAGAGGGAACGATCTTGGTTCTATCATCCTTAAGATTTATCATAGTGATCAACGGATATAAATCCCAAGTGACTCAGCAAATAGAGCTATGCTCCCCAGCAACGGCGCCAAAAAAGGTCTTCATAACCCACAAGTATAGGGGATCGCAACAGTTTTCGAGGGTAGAATATTCAACCCAAATTTATTGATTCGACACAAGGGGAGCCAAAGAATATTCACAAGTATTAGCAGTTGCGTTGTCAATTCAACCACACCTAAAAAACTTAATATCTACAACAAGACGATCAGTAGCAAAGTAGTATGGTAGTTTAATAGTAACGACAACAGTAGCAATAGAAACAGTAGCAATTTTGTAGTGACCGTACAGCAAACAGCGAAAATAAATTAGCAAAGATCAATATATGAAAAGCGTAGGCATTGGATCAGCGATGGATAATTGTGTTGGATGATATTCATAACCTAGAGCAACACAAAACTAGCTCCAATTCATCAATGTAATGTAGGCATGTATTATGTATATAGTCATACATGCTTATGGAAAATAACTTGCATGACATTTTTTGTCCTACCCTCCCGTGGCAGTAGGGTCCATAAGGAAACTAAGGGATATTAAGGCCTCCTTTTAATAGAGAACTGGAATAAAGTGTTAGCATTTAGTGAATACATGAACTCCTCAAACTACGGTAATCACCGGAAAGAATCCCAATTATTGTCACCTTGGGGTATGCGGATCATAGCACATAATAGGTGCATATAACTTGCAAGATAGGATAAATTCATGAAAACATAATAGGTTCAGATCTTAAATCATGGCACTCGGGCCCTAGTGACAAGCATTAAGCATAGCAAAGTCATAGCAACATCAATCTCAGAACATAGCGGACACTTGGGATCAAGCCCTAACATAACTAACTCAATTACATGATAAATCTCATCCAACCCATCACCGTCCAGCAAGCCTACAAAGGAATTACTCACCGCCAACAATGAGCATCATGAAATTGGTGGTGAAAGAAGGTTGATGATGACGAGGCGACAGATTCCACCCTCCGGAGCCCCGAACGGACTCCCGACCAGCCCTCCCGATGAAGAACATGAGGTGGCGGCGACTCCGTATCTTAAAACGCGATGGATCCTTCTCTCTGATTTTTTTCTTGGCGAATAGGCATATATGTGTTGGGAAAGGTTGCATGGAAAACAAAAAAAATTCTACGCACACGCAAGATCTATCCATGGAGATGCATATCAACGAGATGAGAGAGTGTGTCTACGTACCCTCCTAGACCGTAAGCGGAAGCGTTTAGTAACGCGGTTGATGTAGTCGAACTTCTTCGCGATCCAACCGATCAAGTATCGAACGTACGGCTGATAACCCACAAGTATAGGGGATCGCAGCAGTTTTCGAGGGTAGAGTATTCAACCCAAATTTATTGATTCGACACAAGGGGAGCCAAAGAATATTTGCAAGTAGTACCAACTGAGTTGTCAATTTGACCACACCTGGAGATTAATTATCTGCAGCAAAGTGATCAGTAGCAAAGTAGTATGATAATTTTGATAGTAGGAGCAACAACAATAGTAGCGGTAACAGTGATATCAACGATTTTGTAGCAAGTGTGATGCGGAGCATCCCACGTTCATCCCCATGTACACTCCCACTACTCTCCAAGCCCCAAGTGGACATATGACGAGACCTCGAACAAACACCATTGGACACAAGGTGAACTCGCTCCTCTCTGAACCTTCACTTCCCACATGTGAGACATGGTTACTACCTCAAATATATGTGCTATGTATGACCAGGAACAAGGAGGAAGACCATGGACAAGACGGCGAGGACACCAAGTACAAGGACCAAGAGAAGAAGCTGCCTGGTTACGGCGGCCGGACGTCCGACCAGGACCGGACGTCCGACCAGGACCAGACGTCCGACGACTCCCAGGCTCCGGACGACCGGGCCCCTCCGGACGACCGCGCCAGCGACCACCGAACCGAATCGCCAGACGTCCGACAAGTACCGGACGACCGGACCCTCGCGAGCCACCGGACGTCCGGTACCTGTCGGACGACCGGCGCCTGTGTGCTGCCATGTGTTGGGCCGCAGCCCATGTCCCCCTTCACTTACCCCTTCGTGGCCCTAGACTATATATACTCCACCACCTCCTTCTAGTTAGGGTTAGCGTTGATTTAGCTCATTGTTAGATAGAGCTTCGCTCATCCATATCGGATCTACTCCACGAGAGAGACCGCGGCCCCTCTTCGGAGAAGATCCACCTTGGATTCAAGACCTCCTTTGCGGAGAAGACCATCATCAAGACCTCCTCATGGAGAAGAACAACTACCGTTTGTATCGTCCTTTGTTGACTTTGGATCATGTATCTCCCTTTGTGTTCATCGATCTAGCACATGTGTGATTGATCTTGTTGGTTTGAGTAATTCTCTTGTGTTTTCCCCGTGATTTCCCTCGTGCTCTTCCACTCATTCTTCGTGTTCCTCGTAGGGATCCTCTCCAAACGTGAAAGATCGTCCACATAGGGTTCCGCCCTACATCAAAGTGCAATTGTAACAATAGCAGCAGTAACTTAGCAAGAACAATATGAGAGAAATTCATAGGCATTAGATCAATGAATTCGTTGGATGATATTCATCATATAACAGTCATAACCTAGGGCGATACACCACTAGCTCCAGTTCATAAATATAATGTAGGCATGTATTCCGTAAATAGTCATACGTGCTTATGGAAAGAACTTGGATGACATCTTTTGTCCTACCCTCTCGTGTCAGCGGGGTCCTATTGGAAACTAAGGAATATTAAGGCCTCCTTTTAATAGAGAACCGGAACAAAGCATTAACACATAGTGAATACATGAGCTCCTCAAACTACGGTCATCACCGGGGAGTGTCCCGACTTCTGTCACTCCGGGTTTGTCGGATCATAACACGTAGTAGTGTCGGAGTAATGGACTACGAGTAGGCAGACCCGAGTCCCTGAACCTTTCAAAACATCGGGGCAGGCTGCGCCCCTCAAGATCCCAAGACGAAGAGCCGCCTTCAGATAGTCGGCAACAGCGCCGGCCGGTTGCCCCTCTGGGCCGAGTCCCAGGGGCCGCCTTCAGGACAAGCCGACTCCAAGCCAGCGACCTCCAGCGAGTCCGGCTACAAGGAGTCGGCCCGTGACCTCCACCGCCTTATGCCTGGGCGACCATGGGGTAAAGCCGCCTCGCGGCCCATCCCGCCAGTCCATAAAGGGCGGTATGGCTCTGTGGCCGTACAGCGGAGATCTCCGTGCGGCGCAAAGACTGACTGCCATGCCGCCCAACGTCATCGCCGTGGGCAGATTCACATACCAGCGTTGGCACTGTCATGACGACCGAAGACGGCGGGACCCGCCTGTCGACGGGAGGACCGAAGACGGCTGGAGCACCCCAAAGACGGACCCGATGGAGTCGGCCTCCGGAAGCCGGCCGCCGGCTCCTCCCCGGGTCCACGCGCCATTAACTGCAGACAAGACAGGAATGGCAGCGGTGATCGCCCGCGGCGGCAACATTGCCATAACCTCACGACCAAGCTCGCGTCATTAGAAGCAGCTACAGTGATCCGCAGCCGGCAAGACCCGCCATGGCGGACAAGGGCTGTCGGCCCCATCTTTGGGCCGTGGGCCCACTAGTCGGCGGCCCCCAGGAGTCGACGGAGAAGACGGTGACTTAGAGACTGACGGCTTGGGCCCACACCAGGCCGAATTACCGTTGTACCCCCGGGGGTAGGCCTATATAAACCCCCCGGGGCACCCATGCAAAGGGTTAGAGCCCAGTAGTTTTAGACACACACATAGAGGGAGAGAAGAGCAAGCCAAGCCCTTCTCCTTCCTCACCCCGAACAGCTCAAGGAGCCTCTTGTACCCATTTTGCCATAGTGATCATGCGGAGACCCGCAGAGCAGCAATAGGGTGTTATCTCCTCGGAGAGCCACTGAAGCTGGGTAAGATTCGCGGCGTGCATTCCTTCGCCTCATCCCATTTCGAGCACCAGCTGACGTTCTACTCGCCCCTCCATGATAAGCCATCCTTTGGCATATGTCGCACCCAACCCCGACATTTGGCGCCCACCGTGGGGCCTGGTGCACCGTTATGTCGGAGACACACTGCGGGCGGAACCCTCTTCCTCCTGGCGGCGCAGCCAGCCCGGCACGCCAGATGGAGTTTGCGCCGACGCCGCTGCTTGGCGCCGAGACTGCGCACGGCAAGTTGCCTCGCCGAACTTGTCGGGCGAGGTTCGCCTCCGACGAGCTCGCATACGACGCAGGCATCGGACGGCCCCGAAGCCTCTCGAGTAGCTCCACGCCGACGGGCGAGCCTGGCCACGACCGGAGTCCGTGAGGGCTCCACCGACCCGATGCTTGGTCGATTCGACACCGCTGCCGACGCGTTCCCCACCAACGTGGTGGTTCACGATGAGTCTCTCCTCGTGCGGAGAGCGGCGGGAGCACCGTCACGAAGTACTAAATCATCGATCATGGCGAGCCCTCCGTATGAGGCTCGTGACCCTCTCGACATCGCTTCGCAAGACTGACCGCCTCCATTCCGGAGGACGCCGATGTCGAAACATCGAGGCGCCCGCCAGCCTCGAGGGCGCTGCAGGCTGGCAAGCATGAGACGCTTGTCGAAGCCTATCGGCCTTGAGATGGATCGGCGTGGCGGCTCGCCAGCTCCGATCGGGCCTAGCCGCCTAAGCGGCGTCCGGCAGCGGTGTGGCCCTCGCCCGATCTGTTTGGGGCCGCCGCCTGTATACGCCACGCCCGGCGGAGAACATTCGCGCTGCCTGTGCAGCGCGACCAGCTGAATAACTTCGAGGGCGAGGCGCCGCTTGATGATGGAGCGAGTCCAGGCTCCTTGACACAGCCGCCAAGAAGACGAAGCCGGCTGCCGTGACGCGAGGTTAACGACAACGCGGCGACTTGCCTCCCCGCCGAGATCAAGGCGCGACATCTCGGACGCCGACTGGCGGCGTCCGCGGAAGAAAGAACCAGGATCCGGCTGTCAGCCATAGCCGGACTCACATTTCCATCGAACGCGACGAAGACGGCCACCCCAGGGCGGTGGAGCGGCGGGACGACTATCAGCCTCCTCTTCCCCGCAGAGAAAGGGGAGTCTCCCCGCCACCCGTCGAGCATCCGACTTTCGGCGACCGCCTTGGCCGTCGAGAGGGAGTCGGCGAGAACGACGCCCGCCACCGGATCGAGCGACTTCACCGATCTCTGGCGCTAGAAGAAGAAGATGAGTTGGGCCCACCTTGTTTCGGACCGCGCATCCGCGACGAGCCCTTCCCCCGAGGATTCACACTCCCCCGAGACACACCCAAATACACCGGCTCCGTGAAGCCAGAGGACTGGCTGGTGGACTACTCCACGACCGTCACAAGATAGCGAAGCGGCAACAAGCGTTGCTTAGTAAAGTATGTTCCCTCATGCTCCAAGGCACGGCCCGGACATGGTTGAACAACTTGAAGCCCCGCAGCATCAACGGCTGGGTCGACTTCACCGAGGCCTTCGTCCGCAACTTCACGAGCACATGGCGACCTCCCAAGCCTCGTCGGCTGTCCTTGTGCGTACATAAGGCCCCAATGAGTCCACTCGCGACTACCTCACCTTATTTGGGCGAGCTCCGGAACTCCTGCGAAGGAGTGCACGAGGTGCAGGCGATCGAGTACTTCACCGCCGGGTGCAGAGAAGGCACCCTTTCCTCAAGCACAAGCTCCTTTGCGACGAGCCGGAGACCCTCGACGAGCTGCTAGTCATAGAAGACAAATACGCCACTGCCGACTCCTCCAAGAAGGCGGAGATCAAAGTCAGTGCGACGGGCAAAGTAGCTCCTCATGCTCCCAGAACTCCAGCTGGCGATCCCAGCCGACGACAGCAGCAGAATGATCACAAGCGGAAGGCCCCGCGGCCGGCTGTGATCGGCAGGTGGCGGCATGATCGAAGACCGGCAGCGGAGGGCAGCCTCCGCCAAGCGGCGGAAAGGCGGCAAGTCCAACTGGTTGCCGGCCTTCTCCTACAAGCAGACTACTGGGCCGGACCTGCAAGTTCCACAGCCGCGCCTTGGCCGTCAAATCACACCACCGGAAGTGCCATCGCTCACCGGGATCGCCAAGGAGACGGCCTTGCCCCTCCTCCGCTTTGGGCCGCCGCCATCGCCACCTTCAAAGGCAGCTGTCCGCCGATCGGGCGCAAATACAAGACGACATTACCCGAAGAGCACGACGCCTATGTCGTGTTTACCAAAGATGGCAACATCGCCAAGAAGAAAGCGGCAAAGAAGAAGAAGAGGTGAATCACGGTAGCATCAGACGCCTGTAATTCATGCACTGGTCCGAGAAGCCCATCAGCTGGAGTCGTGCTGACCACCAGAAGTGATGCCGAATCCGGGCTCCTACGCCCTGGTCTTGGGAGCCACCCTTGCCACGGATAGGCGGGCCACTCGCTTCTCGCGAGTACTGATAAACGGAGGCAGCAACATCAATATCCTGTACAAGGATACGATGGAGAAGCTAGGAATCAAGCAAAGGCAGCTTCAGCATAGTCGGACTGTGTTCCACGGAATCGTACCTGGCCTTTCCTACTCACCGATTGGCAAGATTTTGATAGACGTCCTCTTTGGGGACAAGGATCACTTTCGCCGAGAGCCAGTCTGGTTCGAGGTGGTGGACCTCGAGAGCCCCTACCATGCCTTGCTTGGCCGACCTGCTTTGGCCAAGTTCATGGCGGTCCCCCACTACGCCTACCTCAAGATGAAGATGCCGAGTTCCAAGGGGATTCTGACCGTAGCCGGCGACTACAGAAAGTCGTCCGCCTGTGCAGCTGAAAGCAGCCGGCTAGCCGAGTCCCTTGTGATCGCAGCTGAGAAGCGGCTCCTGGATCGGGTCGTGACGATGGCCGGCAAGCAGCCAGAGATATCGCCCGACCCCAAGGAGTCGGGTCGAGGCTCGTTCAAGCCGCCAAAGAGACCAAGAAGATACCCTTGGACCCGGAGCACCCGTGAGAAATCTGTCATCATAGGTGCGAACCTCGACAGCAAATAGGAAGGAGAGCTCGTCGATTAGCTCCGTGAGAATCGGGACATCTTCGCATGGTCCCCCAAAGACATGCCAGGTGTACCGGCGGATTTCGCCGAGCACAAGTTACATGTCCGATCTGATGTGAAGCCCGTCAGGCAGCCCTTGCGCCGCGTGTCAGAAGAGAAAAGAAGAGTTGTTGGAGAAGAGATAGCCCGGCTCCTTGCAGCCGGTTTCATCACGGAAGTTTTCTTTCCAGAATGGTTGGCGAACCTGGTCCTGGTATTAAAGAAGAAAAAGCAGTGCCGGATGTGTATTGACTACACAAGCCTCAACAAAGCCTGCCCCAAGGACCCGTTCGCTCTACCCAGAATTGATCAGGTGATAGACTCCACGGCGGATCACGAGCTGTTGAGCTTCTTAGACGCATATTCAGGATATCATCAGATCAAGTTGAACCCGGCAGATTGAAGACCGCTTTCATCACGCCATTTGGAGCCTATACGCTGGACCATGACGTTCGGCTTGAGGAACGCCGACGCCACCTTTCAGCGTTGCATGAAGAAGTGCCTCCTCAAGCAGCTTGGCAGAAACGCCCACGTTTACGTGGACGACGTGGTGGTGAAGACGGAGAGGCGAGGACCGCTGTTAGAAGACCTCAAGGAGACCTTTGAAAACCTGCGCCGATTCGGATCAAGCTCAACCCAGAAATGCGTCTTGAGTACCTACCGGCCAGCTCCTCGGCTTCACGGTATCCGAACGCGGCATAGAGTGCAACCCCGTGAAGATCAAGGCAATTGAGAGAATGGAAGTGCCCCGCCGACTGCTGGATGTGCAGAAGTTCACCGGCTGCTTGGCGTCTATCAGTCGATTCATCAGTCGGCTGGGTGAGAAAGCCCTTCCTTTGTACCAACTTATGAAGAAGACCACCTTCTTCGAATGGAACTCCAAGGCGGACGAAGCTTTTCTTCAGTTGAAAACAATGCTGGCTACTCCCCGATCTTTGGCGGCTCCGACTCCAAAGGAGCCCATGCTCCTGTATATTGCCGCCACCACAGGGGTAGTCGGCAGAAGTTATTGTGGTTGAGCATGAGGAGGGCAAGGCGCTACCGGTCCAGAGACCAAGATATTACTGGCGAGGTACTGTCAACCTCCAAGCAGAACTACCCCCACTACCAGAAGATGTGTTACGGCGTGCACTTTGCCGCCAAGAAGTTGAAGCCTTACTTTCAAGAGCACTCAATCACCGTGGTTTGCATGGCCCCACTAGCAGAGATCATCGGAAGCCGAGATGCTTCGGGCCGAGTGGCCAAGTGGGCCATAGAGTTGGCGCCCTACACCATCTTTTACCAGCCCCGCACCGCCATCAAGTCACAAGCACTGGCCGACTTCCTCGTCGATTGGGCCGAGACCCAGTATCTGCCGCCAGCGCCCGACTCCACCCATTGGCGGATGCACTTTGATGGCTCCAAGATGCGCACCGCTTGGGAGCGGCGTGGTCCTCACTTCCCTAAAGGCGACAAGCTCAAGTACGCGCTGCAGATCCATTTCGCCGCCTCCAATAACGTCGCCCGAATCACGAGGCGCTCATCCACGGCTCCGGCTTGCCAAAGAACTCGGCATTCGCTGGATCCTGTGCTATGGCGACTCCGACTTGGTGGTCCAACAGTCATCCGGCGACTGGGACGCCAAAGATGCAAACATGGCGAGCTACCGCTTTCTGGTACAGCAACTGAGTGGATATTTTGAGGGATGCGAATTCCTCCATATACCAAGAAACGACAACGACCAAGCAGATGCCCTGGCAAGAATCGGTTCCACCCGACAGGCAATACCATCCGGCGTCGCCCTTCAGCGCCTTCTCAAGCCATCCGTCAAACCATCACCAAAATCAGACTCCATTTTTGTGCTGGCTCTCGAATAAAGCAGATCCGACCCCGAGCCTCGGCAGACGGCACAAGAATCCTTGAAGACGCCCCCAAGAACGCGGCAGTCGAAGCCGGCCCGGGGACTTCGGAACCCGGCCCGGGGACTGCAGCGACCTTTGCAAAGCCTCCAGTACTCGGCCCAGGGACTGTGCCAGTCGGCCCGGGGACTTCTCCAACGCAGCAAGCTGCTGCAGACTCCAACCCGCCGCCTCCCAGCCCAGCCGCCCTCGTCCAAGTAGCAGTACTGGCGGTCGAAGACATAGCAGCACCCTCATGGGCCCAGCCCATCTTGAAGTTTTTGGTAAGCGGAGAGCTACCAACTGATGAAACCTTGGCTCGGCAAGTGCAACGCCGAGCGGCAGCCTATACTATAATCAATAGGGAGCTGGTCAGGCGCAGTGTCACCGGTGTCTACCAGCGCTGCGTCGAATCAGAGCAAGGCCAAGCAATCCTCGAAGACATCCATCGTATGAGTCACGGCCATCATGCAGCCTCCAGAGCACTCTGCCGCCAAAGCCTTCCGACACGGTTTCTTGGCCGACCGCCCTAGAAGAGGCCAAGGAATTAGTTCAAAAATGCAAGGGGTGCAGGTGTTCCGCTCCAAGCCGCTTGATCGGCTTCAGCGCTAAAGACAATCCCCATCGCTTTGGCCCTTTGTCTGCAGGGGCCTGTTCATGGTGGGACCATTCAAGACGCACGCAGCGGCCTAACTCACCTACTTGTCGCGGTGGACAAGTTCACCAAGTGGATAGAAGCAAAACCCATCAAGAAGTTGAATGATCCGACTGCAGTAACCTTCATCGCCGACATTACGACTCGGTACGGCATACCACACAGCATCATCACCGACAACGGCACAAATTTCGCCAAGGGCATACAGCCCATTTCTGCGCTGACGCAGGCATCCAAGCCCCGGACTTAGCGTCCGTTGCCCATCCATGATCAAGCGGCCAGTGGAGCGAGCGAACGGCCTCATCTTGTCCGGCATCAAGCCTCATCTGGTCGAACCAACTGGGCGTTCGGCGGTTGTTGGCTTGAGGAGTTACCGACCGTCCTCTGGAAATCTCGCGTCACGACTCCAAACAAGTCAAACGGCTTCACACCCTTCTTCCTCGCTTCACGGTGCGGCCGTCATCCCAATGGATATAGAGTTCGACTCCGCGAGTCACCATGTACACCAAAGAGGAAAGGAAGAAGCACGTCAAGACGGCGTCGATCTGCTTGGAAGAGGGCAGCTCGGCACTCGGCCGGTCCGGCATCTACCAGCAGAGCTGCGCCGATACTACAACAAGAAGGTCGTGCCAAGATCATTCCTAGAGGGCGACCTTGTGCTCCGCTGATTCAGTGAGCGGCCGGCCAGCACAAGCTGTCGGCGCCTTGGGAAGGACCGTTCATCATCAGTAAGGTGCTGGGCAACGACTCCTACTACCTGATCGACGCTCAGAAGCCCCGAGCACGCAAGAGGGACGACTCCGGCAAAGAGACAGAGCGACCATGGAATGCAAATCTCCTCCGAAGATTTTACAGTTGATGCAGTATGTACCACGCTCCCCTTTTGTGTTTGAAATACCAAGACTCCGGGCCCCCCGAGACGAGCTCGGGGACTGCCCTCTTTTGTTGTCTGTATGATAAGAATTATGCCTTTGGGTATGTTACCCTTTTTATTATCTTTGTTCGGCACCGGCTCGACTAGTCGGCCCGGGACTCGCCGCTTTGAGCTATGAAGTGCTTCCTGAAGTCCGACAAGTAGCGTGCGGCGCCCAAGCAAATCTCTGTCAGAAGCCGCAGCTCGCAGAGCGACTGTTTACATGAGGCGAGGAGTGAGGTAAGCCAGCGCCCACACGAAAAAAGGGCTAAGGACCCAAAGCATACACATAGTTGAAACCGGCTCCCAGCCCATTTTATGAAACCGACTCATAAGAGGCCGGCTTGCCGTTTTCTACCCAACTTGCTTAAACAACTCTAAAATGGCCAAGTACTTGCCTTCTCAAAAGTAGCCGAGCACTTGACCTAGACGGCAGTCCGCAGAGCGGCTGCCTGACGGGCAAGGCGGCATCTAAGGGAAGGTGGCAAGAGGAAAGCCATAAGAGCACTGAGCAAGAAGACATGAAATTAGAACAATATTTACATGAACTTAGGCCCTTGGCCGGATCTTTGAACAGAGGTTCAGAATACACCTGGGTGGAATTGCGCGAATTAACAAAGTTCTTTCAAAAGACTAACAAGCAGATAAAATAAAGCCAACGCAGCGGCCTAAGAAGCAGCGGATGGGGCTGGAAGGCCGGAGGCGGTGGCGGCGTCAAGCGCCGGGGCGATTGGCTGGGCAGTCTCAGTTTGATCGTCTCTGGCAGCGGCTGGCTCAGAGGGGCGCGGCTCGTTGCTGGAGGCGCGGTCGAGCTGAGGCTGGCCGCCCGCTCCATCTTCTGACGCCTCCATGCCGTCTCCGTCCTCCGCCTCGTCCTCATCCTCGGTGCTGGAGTCGATCACCTCCGCTGAGTCCTCGCCGTAGTCCGGTTCAGCCCGAACCACTCCGGGTGCCTCCCCACCGTCTTTCAGCCTGCTCCGGACGAAGACGCTGGTGTCCGTGTAGTCGGCGATCGCCGCCGCCACGCCGACGAGCGCCCTCCGCGGCTGCAGCTCCTCTGGGCTTCGGCCGGAGCAGCGGCCAGCGGTCCAGTCAAGCCACAGATACCACGCCTTGACGAACTCCAGTGGCTCGGCGAGCTCCAGGCCGCCGCATGGAGCCTTCCAAGCCTCAAGGCGCCCGGCCGCGACCTCGGCCCGGTCGGCGGTCCGGTTGGGAGTCTGTGAGCAGCATGTCCGGCCACAGGGCAGCAATTGCCTGGGCCCCGACACGCTGAAGACGTCGCAGCATCCGATGTGCCGGCCGCAGACGAGCCTCAATGCTCAGGAGCTCCTCGTCAAGGGTCCGGGGCGCGTTGGCTGCGATCTCGGCGCCATCCGCCCTCCGCGCCTCGCGTTCGGCCTCAATGGCCTGATTGGCTGCCTGCGTATGACCAGGGAAGAAGTCTGCCAGGAAGAAGAAAAAGCAAATTAGAAAAGACAAGAGCCGGCTTAACCCATAGTCGGCAACCCAAAAGAGAAAGTAAAAGCAAACTTACCTTCAACGATATCTTCGATCTCATGGAAGCCGGAGGTCAGATGCGCCTCTCGGTCGGTCCAGCGTGAGCGTTCGCTCTCAAACTTCGCCAGAGGGCGGCCTCTTTCTTCTTTGCCTCGGCCCGCCGCCTTGAGCAACTCCCTCTGCTCCGCCAGCTGCGTGGCCAGCAGGTCGCGCTCTGCGGCGAGCTTGCCGCATTCCTCCTCTTTGGCGCGCAGGGCGGTCTCGGCCGTACCCAGCTGATCCCGCAGAGCGGCGTTGGACTCTGAAGAATAAAAGAAGAAGGACGCGAAGTCGTCAGATAAGAGGGTCGCCAGGAAGATCCGGCCCGACTACGCAGCAGTCGGCCCGAATCTCGGGGACTACAGCCCGCGGGTGCGCAAGCGCGCCCCCGCGAAGAAGGAAACTCACCTCGGCTCCTCGCCAGGTCAGCAGCCCGTTTTTTCAGCTCTTCAACGTTGCGGTTGAAGGCGGTAGCGCGGAGGTTGTGATACTCCTGTAACAAGGATTCCGCATACAGATAAAGACTTGAAGTAAGCAAATAAAGTTCCAGCCGCTTTCAGCAGCCGACCGAAACTTCGGGATTACACCCGATGGAGTGGCGCGCGCCTGAAGAGAAGATCAAGAGAAAATTTGGAAATGAAACTTACCATACGGCAGAGCGCTGGCGCCAGTGCGCCTTTGAGAGGTTACGGAGGGCGACGCCTTTGGCCCGCAACCGCTTGGGCGCCCAGAGCGCCCGTGTTCAGCAGAGCCCGTGCCGCCTCCTCGCACCCACCAGGCGCGGCGCTCGGCAACAGCGTCATGGATCGCCGAATTTGGCGGGGCCGGTTCTCAAGGGCGCGCGCGAGTCCGCTTTCTCAAGGCGGCGCCGCGCTGGCGAGGCGACTTGAAGAAGCAGCCGCGCCACGGCTTCATCGTCGGTCGGCGGCGCGGGTGGGTCCGCCGGCTGTTTTCCTCGCACGACTTCAGACTGCGACGGAGGCGGTGGAGGTGGCGCGGCCGCGCCCGGTGAAGAAGCCTCGCCGTCCCCCCTCCCTGCGACGGGAGCCTCACCACCAACTTCCTCCGATTTCCCCGTGAAGTCCGGCGGCGGTGGCGCCGACCTCAGAGGAATGACGAGCAGCGCCGACTGGAGACGCGCGGCCTCCTCGGCTTGCCTTTGAGCTGCGGCGGCGGCTTCGACCGCCCTCTCGGCCGCCGCTTTCTCTCGACGGGTGGCCGCCTCCTCGTCGCGCTTCTCCTGCGCATTCCGCTCTGTTGCCTCCCTGAGGGCGGCCGCAGGCCACCCGGCTGATCGCTGGCGGACGTCTCTGCCGACCCCATGACGGAGGCGGCGGCGACCCTCTCTAGAGTGAGGGAGCCTGATGAGAAAAAGACATAAGAAGACTTGGGCAAGACGGACCAGAACAAAACAAGACGGAATAAAAAGATACTTACGCGGAGACCAGCGGTGGCTTCTTCACCTCCTTGCGGAAGCGGTTGACCTTCGCGACCGCTTCTTCACGCTGAGTCGCGGCGGCTGCTCCCCTGATCCTCTTGGCCTGGCCGCCTGGCTGACTCGGCCCGGCCCGGCGCTTCTTCGCGCCGCCTCGGCCCCCCAAGGCGGCGGAGGAGCTCGCGCCTGGTTGGCCGGTTCTCTACTGGCGGCGGGGGGACTTTGTCATCGAGCCAGTCTGCAAAAGTGGCCGAGGGCTGAAGTCGTCGGCCTCTCCCCTCCTTGGCATCGGTCTCCACCGCCGCCACGCCCAAGTCGGGTCGTCGGCGTCACTCTCCGCCCGTCGGGGATGAACTTCATGAGCCGGCCCAGGTGCGGTGGCCGAGGCGGCATGAGAGGATTCTGAGTCGGAAAGAACCAAGAAAAGTAAGAGCCGGATCCGGCTAAGGAAGGAAACAAGGAAGCGAGAGGCGACTTACCGTCGGCGGGGGATTGGCGCGCGAGTATGGCTCCTTGCCGAAGCGCCATTCCTCCCTGAGGTCGCAGTTCGCCAAGAAGTTCACCGTGTCCACCACCTCCGTGTGGGCATGTCCTTGGAGCACATCCGGCTGGGGTCCCGGCCGCTCATCTGGCAGATCAGATGAGGGCGGCCCTGGAGAGGGAGGACTCGGCGCGCCACGAAGGCGGCCAGCAAGTCAGCCCCAGTCAGGCCCTCCGACTGTATCATTACGCAGAGCCGCGCAACGGCGGCGTTACCTGCGGGAGTCAGCGTCTGGGACCTGTAGGACCAGCTGGTGGGTCGGCCCGCCAGTTCGCCGCCCACGTAGGGCGGCAAGTTGACCCAGTCGCCGTCGGGGGCGACGTTCTTGACGTAGAAGTACGAGCGCTGCCACATCTTCACCGACTTGATGAGGGGGATGGCAGGGAAAGGATTATCGGACACCGGCCTCCTCTTGGCGATGAACGCGCCGCACAGAGCCGGCACGCGAGCGATGTGGGTCCCGAGCTTCGCTTGAAAGAACTCCCCCCATAGCTCGATGGTGGGGAGAACTCCGAGGAAACCTTCACATAAGGATGCGAAGGCGGCCAGCAGCACCACCGTGTTGGGGGTGAGGTGGTGCGGCTGGAGCCCGAAGAACTCCAAGAACGCACGGAAGTAGCCGCTCGCCGGCAGCCCCAACCCGCGCATGAGGTGCGAGCGGAAGACAACCCGCTCGCCCTCCTCCGACGCCGGCGTGATTTCGCCCTCCGGCGGGGCGCGGGCTCGCACGAGGTTGCTACCGGGAATGCGGCGCGTCTGACGAAGGAACTCGACCATGTCGTCGTCGATGATGGAGCCGTCCCACACGCCAGAGCGCGCGGTGGGAGGCGCGGCGGCTGATGAGGAGCTCATCTCCGCGGCGAGGAAGGCACGAGGCTCGGCGCGGAGGAGCAAGGAAGAAGATGGGGCAGGGAGCGGGGATGAGAGAGTGCGCGTGCGTCGCCGCCCCCTCCCTCCCCGCCTACTTATAGGCGCTGGCGCTGGCCGAGGGGCGGCGTGGGATTAACTACGCCCACGCGTCCTCAAGCCCCCACGATTTAACCCACGACGTATCTGCGCGATAACGGCGTGGGGAGCCCGCCGCAGCTGCCAAGATCCGGATTCCAGCGCTGCCGGGGGCACGGTAGTGGCGGGCCCGGCCTGGCGGACCTGTCTTGTCACACGCGTGGGCTGGCAGACCGGCCCTGCCGCGTGGCGTCATGTGGCGGGCCCGCGACAGGCGGCTGCCAGGAAGCTTATCAGGCACGCCGCCCGGATCCCGTTGCGACCTTCGAAACCTTTGAAGGGCAAGGCGCCCCCCCCCTTGCGAAGCTGACTCCAGATGGAGACGGCGGGCCGAGTCCAGATTGTTCCATCGAAGGGATGAAGCTGTAGAGGCTCCTCGACGGGCTGCCCTCGGCGCCTCCCCAGGTTCGGGGACTACTGTCGGAGTAATGGACTACGGGTAGGCAGACCCGAGTCCCTGAACCTTTCAAAACATCAGGGCAGGCTGCGCCCCTCAAGATCCCAAGACAAGGAGCCGCCTTCAGATAGTCGGCAACAGCGCCGGCCGGCTGCCCTTCTGGGCCGAGTCCCAGGGGCCGCCTTCAGGACAAGCCGACTCCAAGCCAGCGACCTCCAAATGAGGCCGAGGCGGCTACAAGGAGTCGGCCCGTGACCTCCACCGCCTTATGCCCGGGCGACCATGGGGTAAAGCCGCCTCGCCCATCCCCGCCCAGTCCATAAAGGGCGGGTATGGCTACAGGGCGCCGTACCAACGGAGATCTCCGTGCGGCGCAACACTGTTGCCATGCCGGCCCTGACGTCATCGCCGTGGGCAGATTCCTGTACCCGCGTTGGCCTGTCTGTACGACCCGAAGACGGCGGGACCCGCCTGTCGGCGGGAGTACCGAAGACGGCGAGAGCACACCAAAGACGGACCCGATGGAGTCGGCCTCCGAAAGCCGGCCGGCTCCTCCCCCGGTGTCCACGCGACATTAACCAGACAAGACAGGGAATGGCAACAGTGATCGCCCGCCAGGCGGCGGCCCTGTTGCCATAACCTCACGACCAAGCTCGCGTCATTAGAAGCACGGCTACAGTGATCCGCAGCCGGCAAGACCCGCCCGCGGCGGACAAGGGCTGTCGGCCCCATGCTGGGCCGTCAGCGGGGCCCACTAGTCGGCGGGCCCCAGGAGTCGGCGGAGAAGACGGCGACTTAGAGACTGACGGCTTGGGCCCACACCAGGCCGGATTACCGTTGTACCCCCGGGGGGTAGGCCTATATAAACCCCCCGGGGCACCCATGCAAAGGGTTAGAGGCCAGTAGTTTTAGACACACACATAGAGGGAGAGAAGAGCAAGCCAAGCCCTTCTCCTTCCTCACCCCGAACAGCTCAAGGAGCCTCTTGTACCCATTTTGCCATAGTGATCATGCGGAGACCCCGCAGAGCAGCAGTAGGGGTGTTATCTCCTCGGAGAGCCCTGAAGCTGGGTAAGATTCACCGGCGTGCATGCCTTCGCCTCATCCCGTTACCAGGCACCAACAACGTTCTAATCGCCCCCTCCATGATAAGCCATCCTTTGGCATATGTCGCACCCAACCCCCGACAAGTAGGATACTATAACTTGCAAGATCGGATCTAGAACATAGATATAAAGGTGATAACATAAACGGTTCAGATCTGAAATCATGGCACCCGAGCCCAAAGTGACAAGCATTAAGCATGGCAAAGTCATAGCAACATCAATCTCAGAACATGGTGGATACTAGGGATCGAGCCCTAACAAAACTAACTCGATTACATGATGAATCTCATCCAACTCCTCACTGACCAGCGGGCCTACGAAGGAATTACTCTCTCCCGGTGGGGAGCATCATGAAATTGGCAATGGGGAAGGGTTGGTGATGACGAAGATCGAAGATCCCCCTCTCTAGAGCCCTAAACGGACTCCAGATCTGGCCTCCCGATGAAGAACAAGAGGTGGCGGCAGCTCCATCTCGTGAAACGCGATAATTCTTTCTCCTTGATTTTTTCTCCGAAAATGTGAATTTATAGCGTCAGAGTTAGGGTGTGGGTCCACCAGGTGGGGACAACCCACCTGGGCGCGCGTGGAGGGGGGACGCGCCCTGGTGGGTTATGCCCACCCAGGTGCCCCTCTCCGGTGGTTCTTGGCTCAAAAAATTATCTTTATTTGTATAAAAATTCATCGCAAAGTTTTGTTCCAATCCGAGAACTTTTATATCTGCACAAAAAACAATGCCATGGTAGTTCTGCTGAAAACAGCGTTAGTCCGGGTTAGTTTCATTCAAATCATGCAAATTAGAGTCCAAAACAAGAGGAAAAGCGTTAGGAAAAGTAGATACGACGGAGACGTATCAACTCCCCCAAGCTTAAGCCTTTGCTTGTACTCAAGCAATTCAGTTGATAAACTGAAAGTGAAAAAGAAAAACATTTACAAACTCTTTTGCTCTTGTTTACCTAAATAAGCTTAAGTAGCACCCATGTTTTCAGCAAAGATTACAACTAACCATGTCGACAGTAACTCTTAAAAATTATAATAACTCATATCAATGGCATAATAAACTAGCTAGCAATAATAAGATATCTCAAACAACAACACTTTGGCAAAACAACCATGATATAATATGACAATAGTGGTATCTCGCTAGCCCTTTCTGAGACCGCAAAACGTAAATGCAGAGCACCTCCAAAGTTCAAGCATCGACTAAACATTGTAATTCATGGTAGAAAAGATCTATTCATAATGCACCCAACATTAGCTACACACAATGCATGAGGATGACAATAGTGCTCTCAGGTTCTGGCACTTATTTGAGAAGGTGATGATACAACATAAAAGTAAATAGACAGTTCCTTCACAGAGGGAAGTAGTGATTTGCAGAGGTGCCAGAGCTCAAGTTTTTAAAACAGAGGTAAATGAAATTTTGAGAAATGCACCTTCTTGTTTACCTCGCGACCATTAGCTATCGGTATCTTCCATGCTAAACACATTAGTGGCGGTTCCCAAGCGATAAAAGTAAAGGTTTACTCCCCATCCACCAACAATCACACTCCACGGCTTGTCCGAAACAACGGGTACCGTCCATACCAACAACAATCATGGGGGAGTTTTGTTTAATTATTTGCAATTTGAGTTCGGGACTGGGAATCCCTATTACCGCCCCCTCTCATGCAAGGACGAGTGAATAAACACTCATCATGAGAATAACCCGCTTAGCATGTGCTATCTCCTGAGCTTGCCTTGGTTTTTCCCTTGAATAGGAAAGGGTGATGCAGCAAAGTAGAGTAAGAGCATCTCCAGCTGCGCCCCCAGAAAGGCCTCCCCAGGCGATTTTTTCGCGCCGGCGCAGAAAAATCGGCCCAGTCGCGCCCCTAGGAGCCCGATTTTCACCGGCCTGGGCCGAAATTAGCGCCGGTGGACCCAGGCCGAACCCGACGCGCTGGGGGCGCTCGGGGGTGCCCGGGCGAGCGGTTTTGGCACGAAAGATCCACGGGCTTGCTGCGTCAGCGACACCGCGCGTCGTCTTCCCCCAACGCCTCAGTTTCCCGCGGGGAATCAATGGCAAGGCTAGCGCCGGTCAGCCTTACCATTGATTCCTCACGGGCGGCGCGCCGACGCCTCCCCTCCCTCGCACGCGTACACACGGGCGCGGCGCCGCTATATAAGCCGGTGGCCTCCCTCGCCTCTGGCCACACCAGCCCTAGCCCTAGCCATCGCGCTCTACCTCTCCCGAGAGCCGCCGCCGAGCCCTCACTCTCCCGAGCGCCGCCGTCGAGCCCTCCCTCTCCCGATGGCCGAGCGTTTCCCCGGAGATGAGGCGGCGGCCAACGGCTCCGGCCGCTGCTCGCTCCACGAACAGGAGTCTTGGCTCCTGTTCCAGGCAAACATCTCGGCGCCGCCGGACATGCGCGCCGGGCCGACGGGGTGGAGACTCAGCAACGGGGGAGTGCCCATTCCCTCGTTGCCCGACGCCGTGGCAAAACCCTCGTACTTCGCCAACGAGGTCGAGGTCGTGCGCGCCTCCCTCACCGACGACCTGCTCGCCCTCCCCGAGTACGCCGCCGACAATAAAGCGGCGTGGACGGCATACATCCAGCGCCGACAGCAGCAGAGGATGGAGTCCACCAACGGCGCGCCGGTGGTGGCCGGCCTGAAGAACAGCGAGGGACGCCACCTATGGTGGGGTGTCCTCGGCCGCACCCTCGAGGGCGTTCAGACGTACCTCGAGGGCGGCCACGACTCGCCGTTGGCATACCACCCGGCGAGGGCGGCCACCACGGCCACGGCTCACCGCTGACGCGATGGGCAATGGTTACCCAGGAGGTTCGGCGCCTCCTCTTCTTCCTCCTCGTCACGCTCTTCTTCGCACTCGTCCGGCTCTCGGCTGCTTTCGGCGTCAAGGCCGAGCCAGCGGAGACGCCGCCGCCGACGACTCGCAGTGCCGGCATCGTCATCAACGAGGGCGGCCGGCGCGCCCCCTCGTCGGCTCCTCCGCGCTTCGTCAAGCCCAAGACGGAGCCGGGGCTCGCGCCGGTGAAGACGGAGCCGGGCCTCCCCGCGGTGAAGACGGAGCACGGCAGCGACGTCGAGCTCGACGACGACGCGGCCCTAGAATGGGCGCGCGTGGACTCCCTGAAGATGGCGAGGGAGCCCCAGTGCGCCGCCCTGTGGCGATTCGCGCAGCGCTGCCGGGGCCGCGACTAAGGAGGAGTCGTCGTCATCGAGGATAGCGACGACGACGACGACGCGCTGCCACCAGTCCGCGTAGGCGACGCCGGTCAGGGGTCCACCAGGGACGGCCGCGTCAAGGAGGAGAAGCCCGACGACGACGGCGGCGGCAACGACGGCGACTACTCCGCATTCAGCCAGTTTCTTTTTTAATTAGATATATTATATAATAAAAATCCACGACTATTATGTAATATATGCCGAACTTCGTCGAACTTTGCTATATTTTTTTATTTTTGGAACGCGCCTGGGGGCGGCCCTGGGGCCGGCGGCTGGGGACCAACTCGCCCCCAGGCCGATTTTTTGCGCCGGCTCACCCCCAGGTGGCGATTTTAGGCGCCCCCTGGGGGGCCAACGGCTGGAGATTCTCTAAGTATTTCCCTCAATTTGAGAACCAAGGTATCAATCCAGTAGGAGACAACGAACAAGTCACCAAATACCTACACAAACAATCAACGACTTGCACCCAACGCGATAAAGGGGTTGTCAATCCCTTCACAGTTACTTGCAAAAGTGAGATCTGATAGAGATAGATAGACGGTAAAGTAAATATTTTTGGTATTTTTGGTTTATACATCAGAAAGTAAAAGATTGCAAAGGAAGTAAATCGGAAACTAAAATTGTAGATCAGAAACTTATATGATGGAAAATAGAAGATTATATGATGGAAAATAGACCCGGGGGGCATAGGTTTCACTAGAGGCTTCTCTCAAGATAGAAAATATTACGGTGGGTGAACAAATTACTGTCGAGCAATTGATAGAAAAGCGCAAAGTTATGACGATATCTAAGGACATGATCATGAATATAGGTATCACGTCCGTGTCAAGTAGACCGACTCCTGCCTGCATCTACTACTATTACTCAACACATCGACCGACTCCTGCCTGCATCTAGAGTATTAAGTTCATGAAGAACAGAGTAACACATTAAGTAAGATGACATGATGTAGAGGAATAGACTCAAGCAATATGATGTAAACACCATCTTTTTATCCTCGATGGCAATAATAAAATATGTGCATTGCTGCCCCTACTGTCACTGGGAAAGGACACCGCAAGATTGAACCCAAAGCTAAGCACTTCTCCCATTGCAAGAAAAACCAATCTAGTTGGCCAAACCAAATCGATAGTTCGAAGAGACTTGCAAAGACATCAAATCATGCGTATAAGAATTCAGAGAAGATTCAAATAATATTCATAGATAAGCTGATCATAAATCCACAATTCTTTGGATCGGCAAACACCGCGAAAAAGTATTACATCGAATAGATCTCCAAGAACATCGAGGAGAACATGGTATTGAGAATCAAAGTGAGAGAAGAAGCCATCTAGCTACTGGCTGTGGACCCGTAGGTCTGTGGTAAACTACTCACGCTTCATCGGAAGGGCAATCGTGTTGATGTAGAAGCGCTCTGTGATCGAGTCCCTGATACGTCTCCAACGTATCTATAATTTTTGATTGTTCCATGCTATTATATTATCTGTTTTGGGTGTTTTATATGCATTAATATGCTATTTTATAGGTTTTTGGGGACTAACCTATTAACCTAGAGCCCAGTGCCAGTTTCTGTTTTTTCCTTGTTTTAGAGTTTCGCAGAAAAGGAATACCAAACAGAATAAAACTTTCGCCATGATTTTTCTTGGACCAGAAGACACCCAGGAGACTTGGAGTACAAGTCAGGGAAGCTTCGAGGCGACCACCAGGGAGGAGGGCATGCCCAGGGGGTGGGGCGCGCCCCCCAACCTTGTGGGCCCCTCGAGCATATTCTGACCTAATTCCTTCGCCTATATATACTCTTATACCCCAAAAACATCCAGGGGAGCCACGAAACTACTTTTCCACTGCTGCAACCTTCTGCACCCGTGAGATCACATCTTGGGGCCTTTTCTGGCATCCCGCTGGAGTGGGAATGGATCAGGGAGGCTTCTACATCAACACTATTGCCTCTCCGATGAAGCGTGAGTAGTTTACCATAGACCTACGGGTCCATAGCTAGTAGCTAGATGGCTTCTTCTCTCCATTTGATTCTCAATACAAAGTTCTCCTCGATGTTCTTGGAGATCTATTCGATGTAATACTCTTTTGCGGTGTGTTTGCCGAGATCCAATGAATTGTGGATTTATGATCAAGTTTATCTATGAATCTCCTCTGAATTCTTATATGCATGATTTGATATCTTTGCAAGTCTCTTCGAACTATCGATTTGGTTTGGCCAACTAGATTGGTTTTTCTTGCAATGGGAGTGATAACCCACAAGTATAGGGGATCGCAACAGTTTTCGAGGGTAGAGTATTCAACCCAAATTTATTGATTCGACACAAGGGGAGCCAAAGAATATTCTCAAGTATTAGCAGTTGAGTTGTCAATTCAACCACACCTGGATAACTTAGTATCTGCAGCAAAGTATTTAGTAGCAAAGTAATATGGAAATAACGGTAACGGTAGCGAAAGTAATATTTGTGGGTTTTGTAGTGATTGTAACAGTAGCAACGGAAAAGTAAATAAGCAAAGAACAAGATGTGAAAAGCTCGTAGTCATTGGATCGGTGATGGTGAACTATGCCGGATGCGCTTCATCATGTAACCATCATAACATAGGGTGACACAGAACTAGCTCCAGTTCATCAATGTAATGTAGGCATGTATTCCGAATATAGTCATACGTGCTTATGGAAAAGAACTTGCATGACATCTTTTGTCCTACTCTCCCGTGGCAGCGGGGTCCTAACGGAAACTAAGGGATATTAAGGCCTCCTTTTAACAGAGTACCGGACCAAAGCATTAACACATAATGAATACATGAACTCCTCAAACTAAGGTCATCACCGGGAGTGGTCCCGATTATTGTCACTGGGGTTGCGGATCATAACACATAGTAGGTGACTATAGACTTGCAAGATAGGATCAAGAACTCACATATATACATGAAAACATAATAGGTTCGGATCTGAAATCATGGCACTCGGCCCTAGTGACAAGCATTAAGCATAGCAAAGTCATAGAAACATCAATCTCGTAACATAGTGGATACTAGGATCAAACCCTAACAAAACTAACTCGATTACATGATAAATCTCATCCAACCCATCACCTTCCAGCAAGCCTACGATGGAATTACTCACGCACGACGGTGAGCATCATGAAATTGGTGATGGAGGATGGTTGATGATGACGACGGCGATGGATTCCCCTCTTCGGAGCCCCGAACGGACTCCAGATCAGCCCTCCCGAGAGGTTTTAGGGCTTGGCGGCGGCTCCGTATCGTAAAACGCGACGAATCCTTCTCTCTGATTTTTTTCTCCCTGAAAGTGAATATATGGTGTTGGAGTTGAGGTCAGTGGAGCGTCAGGGGCCACGAGGCGGGCGCCCTAGGGGCGCGGCGCCCCACCTCGTGGACAGTGGTGTGGGCCACCGACATGGATTCTTCTTCCAGTATTTTTAATGTTTTCCAAAAATATGTTCCATGGAGTTTCAGGTCATTCCGAGAACTTTTGTTTCTGCACATAAATAACACCATGGCAATTCTGCTGAAAACAGCGTCAGTTCGGGTTAGTTCCATTCAAATCATGCAAGTTAGAGTCCAAAACAAGGGCAAAAGTGTTCGGAAAAGTAGACACGACGAAGACGTATCAACTCCCCCAAGCTTAAACCTTTGCTTGTCCTCAAGCAATTCTGTTGATAAACTGAAAGTGATAAAGAAAAAACATTTACAAACTTTGTTTGTTCTTGTTGTTGCAAATATGTAAAGCCAGCATTCAAGTTTCCAGCAAAGATTATGACTAACCACATTCACAATAACTCTTAGGTCTCATGTTTACTCATGTCAATGACATAATCAACTAGCGAGCAATAATAATAAATCTCGGATGACAACACTTTCTCAAAACAGTCATGATATGATATAACAAGATGATATCTCGCTAGCCCTTTCTGAGACTGCAAAACATAAATCCAGAGCGCCTTCAAAGATCAAGGACTGACTAGACATTGTAGTTCATGGTAAAAGAGATCCAATCATAGTCATACCCAATATAAATTAATAGTAATGGATGCAAATGACAGCAGTGCTCTCCAGCTGGTGCTTTTAATAAGAGGGTGATGACTCAACATGAAAGTAAATAGATAGACCCTTCGCAGAGGGAAGCAGGGATTTGTAGAGGTGCCAGAGCTCGATTTTAAAGCAGAGATAAATAATATTTTGAGAGGCATACTTTCATTGTCAACATAACAACCAAGAGATGGCGATATCTTCCATGCTACACACATTATAGGTGGTTCCCAAATAGAATGGTAAAGTTTATACTCCCCCTCCACCACAAGCATCCACCCATGGCTTGCTCGAAACAATGAGTGCCTCCAACTAACAACAGTCCCAGGGGGAGTTTTGTTTGCAATTATTTTGATTTGATTTGCATAAAGCATGGGACTGGGCATCCCGGCGACCAGCCATTTTCTCGTGAGTGAGGAGCGGAGTCCACTCCTCTTGAGAATAACCCGCCTAGCATGGAAGATACGGACAACCCTAGTTGATACATGGGCTATTCGAGCATACAAAACATAATTTCATTTGAAGGTTTAGAGTTTGGCACGTACAAATTTACTTGGAACGGCAGGTAGATACCGCATATAGGAAGGTATGGTGGACTCATATGGAATAACTTTGGGGTTTAAGGAATAGGATGCACAAGCAGTATTCCCGCTTAGTACAAGTGAAGGCTAGCAAAAGACTGGAAAGCGACCAACTAGAGAGCGACAACAGTCATGAACATGCATTAAAATTAATAAACATTGAGTACAAGCATGAGTAGGATATAATCCACCATGAACATAAATATCATGAAGGCTATATTGATTTGTTTCAACTACATGTGTGAACATGTGCCAAGTCGAGTCACTTAAATCATTCAAAGGAGGATACCACCCCATCATACCACATCACAACCATTTTAATAGCATGTTGGCACGCAAGGTAAACCATTATAACTCATAGCTAATCAAGCATGAATTAAGCAACTATGATATCTAATTGTCATTGCAAACATGTTTATTCATAATAGGCTGAATCAGGAACGATGAACTAATCATATTTACAAAAACAAGAGAGGTCGAGCTCATACCAGCTTCTCTCATCTTAGTCAGTCCATCATATATCATCATTATTGCCTTTCGCTTGCACGACCGAATGATGTGAAAATAAGAAGAGTGCACGTGCATTGGACTAAGCAGGAATCTGCGGGCATTCAATAAACAGGAGAAGACAAGGCAATATGGGCTCTTGGTTAAATCAACAACAATGCATATAAGAGCCACTTCAACAATTTAATTATGGTCTTCTCCTATCGACCCGCAAAGAAAAGAAATAAAACTATTTACACGGGAAAGCTCCCAACAGGCAAAAGAAGGACGGGAAATATTTTTGGGTTTTCTTCTTAATTATTACTACGACATGAAAAGTAAACTAGCTAAAAGCTATTACTATTTTTTTTGGTTTTACTTAAGGTTTATTAAACACACAAGAAGAAAGCAAGGAAAATAAACTAGCATGGATATTACAGTGGAAAAGTATGAGCACCGACATCTAGCAATGAGTGTGTGAACATAAATGTAATGTCGGTGAGAAATACGTACTCCCCCCAAGCTTAGGCTATTGGCCTAAGTTGGTTTATTGCCACAGATGGCCTGGCGGATATCCATAGTTGTAGCCGGGGTCGTACTGAGATGAAGAAGACTCTGATTGCCACTGGTTGGCAATCATCTCCGGATCCCACTGGTAATTAGACTGTCGTGGAGGTTCAAATTGTGGTTCCGGCTCCGGCTCTGTGGCTGATATTGTAGGGTTCCAATAGGCGTGAATGGCCGCCAGCGGAACGAGATACAGACCTGCAGATAAATCAAACAAGGAAGCAGCAGGCAAGGTAATAGTCTCAGGGTGATGTTTATCAAAGAAAAATTTGTATTTAAGCGCCCCTTCCCTATTCTTAACAATAAAGTCATGCGCTACCATACTCTTATAATCTAAATAAGAAGTGGGCAGCAATTTTTCTTCTTTTTCATAGTGCCTAATAGGTATATTATAGTGTGCAGCAAGGCGTGAAGCATAAATACCCCCAAAGATGGGGTCCTTTGTACGGTTCAGACTTAACCGTTTGGCAATAATACCGCCCATACTAACAGTATTATCACAGAATAAACCATGGAGCAAAATAATAGTATCAAGAACACTAAGGTTTCCACAGTTTTCGCGACCAATTAAGCAACGGCTAGCAAATATAGCAAAGTAGCGTAAAACAGGGAAATGTATGCTAGTGATTCTTGCATCAAAAACCTTCCTAGTTTCCCCTACAGTAATAGTGTCAATAAACCCATCCACATCTTTACGATGTGGTTCTTCTAAACTACCCACGAAAGGTATTTTGCAAACCTTGCAAAATTCATCTAGTGGTATCTTCTTAACCACATCATATAAATGAAACTCTACTGAAGGAGGTGATTCCTTAGGATAATAGTAGAAGTTTTGCACAAAAGTATTGGTGAGTAAGAGATACTGCTTATGCTGGTCATGAAGGAAGTCGGTGAGGCCTACATTCTCAGCCAATTCATAAAAATCATCATAAATCCGGCTGCTCTCAAGAAATCATTGGAAGGCCATTCACACGGCCGAACCTCCATGTGCGAGGCAAATTATATTTGGGCCTCTGTGCTTATTCACTTTGCTTTTCCTTCGAGCTTGACTCGATGAGCCCCTCAAAAATCTCTTCATTATTTTCTAAAAAATTCTGAAATTTTTAGTAACTTCAAATAAAAGTGAACCAAACTCAACAAAATTGATAGCAACTACTCCTACAAGTGCCTAGAGCCTATATCATGCATTAGAACTACTTGGAACCATATAAATTTGACATGCAAGCTCAAGAACATGGTCACCTAGGCAGCACAAATTTGCAATGAATAAAACACTAGAACAAAAACTAATTGGACCAATGGAGGAGTCACATACCAAGGAACAATCCCCCGAAGAAGTTTTGTGAGAGGTGCTTTGAGCAAGGAGATCGAAAATCGCAGCAAAATGAGCTAGAACTCGTGCTTGAGATGGATAGTGATTTTTTTGGGAGGAAGAAGAAGTGTGTGGGTGCAGGAATAAGTGGAGGGGAGCCACCATGGGCCCACGAGGCAGGGGCCGCCCAGTAGGGGTGGGCGCACCCTGGACCCTCGTGGCCAGGTGCTTGCTCCCCCTGCTGTGCTCTCAGTGCCAGATATTCTCAAATATTCCAGAAAAAATCATATTAAATTGGCAGGGCATTGGGAGAACTTTTATTTTGGGGTATTTTTATATTGCATGGATAATTCAGAAAACAGTCAGGAAAAATACTATTTTTGCTTTATTTCAACTAAATAACAGAAAGTAGAGAGAGGGTACAGAAGGTTGTGCCTTCTAGTTTAATCCATCTCATTCTCATCAAAAGGAATCCACTAACAAGGTTGATCAAGTCTTGTTAACAAACTCATTCCGAATAACATGGAACCGGAGAAATTTCGAATAACACTATGTTACCTCAACGGGGATATGCACATCCCCAATAATAAGAATATCATATCTCTTTTTGACAGTAGGGAGAGGAAACTCAAAACCTCCAAAAATAATCGATAGAATTTTTCCAATAGAATTTATACTGTGGACTTGAGGTTGTTTCCTCAGGAAGTGTACTGTATGCTCATTACCATTAACGTGAAAAGTGACATTGCCTTTGTTGCAATCAATAACAGCCCCTGAAGTATTCAAAAAAGGTCTTCCAAGAATAATAGACATACTATCGTCCTCGGGAATATCAAGAATAACAAAATTCGTTAAAATAGTAACGTTTGCAACTACAACAGGCATATCCTCACAAATACCAAAAGGTATAGCAGTTGATTTATCAGCCATTTGCAAAGATATTTCAGTAGGTGTCAACTTATTCAAATCAAGTCTACGATATAAAGAGAGAGAGACATAACACTAACACCGGCTCCAAGATCACATAAAGCAATTTTAACATAGTTTCTTTTAATGGAGCATGGTATAGTGGGTACTCCTGGATCTCCAAGTTTCTTAGGTATTCCACCCTTAAAAATATAATTAGCAAGCATGGTGGAAATCCCAGCTTCCGGTATCTTTCTTTTATTAGTGACAATTTCTTTCATGTACTTAGCGTAATGATTCATTTTGAGCATATCATTTAATCGCATACGCAAAAAATAGGTCTAATCATTTCAGCAAAGCGCTCAAAATCCTCATCATCCTTTTTCTTGGATGGTTTGGGAGGAAAAGGCATGGGTTTACAACCCATGGCTCCCTTTCTTTACCGTGCTTCCTAGCAACAAAGTCTCTCTTATCATAATGTTGATTCTTTGATTGTGGTTTATCAAGATCAACAACAGGTTCAATTTCTACATCATTGTCATTACTAGGTTGAGCATCAACATGAACATCATCATTAACGTTATCACTAGGTTCATGTTCATTACCAGATTGCGTTTCAGCATCAGAGATAGAAATATTGTTTCGATTCTCAGGTGTGTCTACAACAGGTTCACTAGAAGCATGCAAAGTCCTATCATTTTTCTTTTTCTTCTTCTTAGAAGGACTAGGTGCATCAATATTATTTCTCTGAGAATCTTGCTCAATTCTCTTAGGATGGCCTTCAGGATACAAAGGTTCCTGAGTCATTTTACCAGTTCTAATAGCCACTCTAACAACATAATCATTATTCTTATTATTTAATTCATTGAGCAAATCATTTTGAGCCTTAAGTACTTGTTCTACTTGAGTGGTAACCATAGAAGCATGTTTGCTAATGAGTTTAAGTTCACCTTTAACTCTAGACATATAATCACCCAAGTGTTCAAGCGTATCAAAATTGTATTTCAATTGTCTACCAAACTAAGCATTGAAGTTTTCTTGTTTGACAATAAAATTACAAACTCTTATAAGCATTGTCTAGCAGAATTATAGTGAGGAATATCACCTTCATCAAATCTATAGAGAGAATTTACCTTTACTACCTGTGTCGGGTTATCAAGACCATGAGTTTCTTCAATAGGTGATGGATTAAGATTATATGTTTCTTCAACAGGCGGTAAATTAAGACCATGTATTTCTTCAATAGGAGGTAAATTCTTAACATCTTTAGCTTTAATACCTTTTTCTTTCATAGATTTCTTTGCCTCTTGCATATCTTCGGGACTGAGAAATAGAACACCTCTCTTCTTCGGAGTTGGTTTAGGAACAAGCTCAGGAGTTGGCTCAGGAAGTGTCCAATTATTTTCATTGGTCAACATATTATTCAATAAAATTTCAGCTTCATCCGGTGTTCTTTCCCTGAAAATAGAACCAGCACAACTATCCAGGTAATCTCTGGAAGCATCGGTTAGTCCATTACAAAAGATATCAAGTATTTCATTTTTCTTAAGAGGATGATCAGGCAAAGCATTAATTAATTGGAGAAGCCTCCCCCAAGCTTGTGGGAGACTCTCTTCTTCAATTTGCACAAAATTATATATATCCCTTAAAGCAGCTTGTTTCTTATGAGCAGGGAAATATTTAGCAGAGAAGTAATAAATCATACCCTGTGGACTACGCACGCAACCAGGATCAAGAGAATTAAACCATATCTTAGCATCACCCTTTAATGAGAACAGAAATATTTTAAGGATATAAAGATAGCGAGATTTCTCATCATTAGTGAACAGGGTGGCTATATCATTTAATTTAGTAAGATGTGCCACAACGGTTTCAGCTTCATAATCATAGAAAGGATCAGATTCAACCAAAGTAATTATATGAGGATCAACAGAGAATTCATAGTCCTTATCAGTAACACAGATAGGTGAAGTAGCAAAAGCAGGGTCAGGTTTCATTCTAGCATTAAGAGATCGCTGCTTCCAATTAGCTAATAGCTTCTTAAGATCACTTCTATCATTGCAAGCAAGGATAGCTCTAGCAGATTCTTCATCCAGAACATAACCCTCGTGCACAACAGTAATTCATATTTATTAGGGGAGAGTCTTCATCATCACTATCTTCAATATTATCGGTTTCAATAATTTCATTCTCTCTAGCCCTAGCAAGTTGTTCATCAAGAAATTCACCAAGTGGCACAGTAGTATCAAGCATAGAAGTAGTTTCATCATAAGTATCATGCATAGCAGAAGTGGCATCATCAATAACATGCGAAATATCAGAATGAATAGCAGAAGCAGGTTTAGGTGTCTCAAGCTTACTCAAAACAGAGGGTGAATCAAGTGCAGAGCTAGATGGCAGTTCCTTACCTCCCCTCGTAGTTGAGGATAAAATTTTGTTTTCTCGTCCTTCAAGTTCTTCATAGTGACCAGCAGATATAAATCCCAAGTGACTCAAAGAATAGAGCTATGCTCCCCGGCAACGGCGCCAGAAAATAGTCTTGATAACCCACAAGTATAGGGGATCGCAATAGTTCTCGAGGGTAGATTCACTACAAGAAATATGTCACCTTGTGACCACCACTATTGGTCACTGAAAGGTCATGGTTTTTCATTTGCGAACTTTTTGTGACCAAAAACATAAGGTCAAAAGCTGGCGGTCATAAACTGACTATAGCGACCTTTCTTCTGGAATGGTCGAAGACGTTTATGACCAAAATACGTCTACTGTGGCATTTTGGTCACTAGCAACCTCCCCAGGCCACGTAGGCATCCAGCGTGGCAATCTGATGTGGCACAAGATTCAGCCCGGTCAAATTCGATTTTCTACATGGGCCTAGCCCAACAATTCGGCCTTGTAATGTATTTTTTCTTGTTAATTTTCGGTAGCTACATGGGCTTGGGCCATTAATTCGGCCTTTTTTTCTAAGATGCAGCCTTTTACAGTCTACTGATTTTTTATTTTCGTTCTTAATTTGCCATTGGTCCCACCAATCAGATTGGTCCCACTTGTCATGCTTATCACAAAATTGATCCCACACATCAAAAATTTCAAAATCTGTCAAACAACCATTGTAACTTGGACCCCCTTGTCAGGTTTCCATTTGACGGGTATTCAGATCACATACACAATCATTATTTCAAACAATGCAAATAGCAAATGAAATTCGTCCAAAACAACACGGCATTGGTCTATTACAAATGTTACAATATACTACAGCCCAGATAAGCCTACTCGCCTACATTTACAACACATAATATGCTAGTCTTTGTTGATATGCTTCACGACTTGAACTTGGATTCGCACTTCATCTGTGCAAAAAAAAAGAATGAACATATAAGAATAAGAATGTGTACAGAACATCAAACAGTAGCCAATGAGGGATCCAATAACTTATAAGCAAGAATTGACAGCAAATGAGATGTACATAAATAGTATGACTAACACTAACCAGTATGCAGTAGAAGCTCATATTACTTTACTGTTATAAGCAGTAAACACTAAACAACACTCGCTCGGAACAGGGGACGTGCAGAGTAATAAAAAACAGAGTTATCCATAAGAAGAAGATGCGAGTACATACTAAGTGGTACCAGCAGAAGATCAAAGGAAATGACACTCCAAAAGTGGAAAAAAAGAAGAGTATGTACATAACAAGGAACTGCCATCTGTGTTGACAACAAACAGTTATGGTCACGCATTTTCTATTGTTGCCACAGGAAGCATGCCGCACAGCATATAACCATAAGCACAAGATAGTGAGGTTACTAACAGACTTCCAAAGCTAATTTGCCACACTTTTACTACAGAAATCACCAAAGGTGAATGATTTCTCTATGCTGCCTTAAAATTCGCTTCAGATTTTGTATGCACAAGACAAAGCAGTAGGATTTCAGTTTGCGACACTAGAAATTTCTCAGAATTTGTATATAATAAGGAACATCTGACAAGCAAGTCACCAAAGCACAAGGCCTATTACAAAAAATTTAGGTCCACAAAGAACAGATGATAGCATTAGCAGCCTCTGAAATTGAAGTCTTAGCTGGACAAGCAGGCATGATCCCTTTTACACATTAATAGGCAAAAATACGACGCCCTCGGGTACCTTGGCAAAAATACGACGCCCTCAGGTACCAGCATTAGAAATGAATACTCTCTGAAATGCAAGTACAAATAACGGGGTGCAGCGGTAGGAGCCCCTCCCTCTCTTGTCTTATTTTGGTTCATTGTCATCAAATTAAAAAAGAACCAAAGGAACATACAAAGAGTACAAGAACAAACAAAGCTCATTGTCTAACCAAAAGATAGCAACAAGTCCTAACAGATGGTTACACTTAATTCACATTTTCTAACTCTCTTTTTACATGTATAAGATGCTAGAAATAAGATGTAGAGTTTTCAAAAAATAATCAGCATACTTGCATTTTGCAGTGCTACTATGTGCACTGGACAACAATCATTTATGGACTTAATTCAAAACACTTGTAACATAACAGAAGCAGGGTGAACAGGGTACCGCATTTGATACCAACTGAGAACACTTATTACATAACAAGACAAGAGCAAACTGAACTTAGTGTCGCAGTGTTGTTTAGGAGAGCAGCTCGTTCAATTTAAATTCACACTGAATGAGGCCAGAACCAACTTACATGATCTGGTATAAATCTACCAAATACCCTATTTCAGCAACATCACAGAACACACGAACTAAACCTAACATACAAGTGAGGTCAGGACCAATATACATGACCTAGTAAGGAACCAAGGACCTTCAGTAGAAACCACCAAAACCTCGGCACGATCCACAGAAACAATATTCTACCGTTGGGTTAAAGCTAGAACACTGCGACGCGGCATACATCTCCCTATGCAGCAACTAAAATCAAGCGTCTTTGCCATACACAAGACCAACACGGTACCAAAAATGATCTATTGCACAACCACGGCAGTTAGTACCAGCCAACACAGTTAAAGTTGCATCCACGGATCATGGCAACTAGAGAGAAGTGATATACCTCGTTGATGGCGAGCATCTGGCCGTTGGCCTTCTTCACCTTCTTGAGCTTCCTCAGGAAGTACCTGCGCGCAAACAACCAAACAATCAAACACATAAGCGCCGACGAAACCAGCGTGCGAGGAAGATCGAGGTCGGGGGAGGAGACTGACCAGAACTTGGACTTGGCGCGGACCTCGTTGGTGGCCCAAAGCTTCATGTGGTAGATCTTGGGCTGCTCATCGCCGGGGGTCGGCAGCGCGTGATCCACCACTGGCACTTGGTGGAACTGGCAAGAAACACAGAGAGAGGTCAGCCACGACAGGGGTAAGATCGACGGTGCGGCGGATCTAGAGGACTGGGGGAGGACGGCGGGACGGGGAAGGAAGAGAGAGAGAGAGAGAGAGAGAGAGAGAGAGAGAGAGAGAGAGAGAGAGAGAGAGAGAGAGGAGGAGCTTATCCTGTGGGCGACCATTCTGGCGAGCTCTCGAGACCAGAGTGCGGGGCGGCGAAGCGAGAGGCAAGGTTGGAGATGTAGTGCTGGAGGAAGGAGGAGGCGGCGGCAAGGGGGTTGGGAGACGAGGAGGGGGAGGGGCGCCGCTGAACTATATCGACGCCGCGGACGACGACGAGCACTCCCCTCCACCTCCGCCCCCGAAGCTCATGTCCATGCCTCCTCCCTGGTCACCGACGCCTTGCGCACCGGAGATGGCTGCCGGCCTAGATGGCGGCGACGGAGAGGGAGTTGGGTGAGTGGGTGGGGAGAGGGAATGGGTGGGTGGATCTGGCCGCCGGTTGAGGGGAGAGGAGGGGGAGCGGCAGTGGAGAAGGGGGGTCTGACGGGTTGCGGTGCAGGTTGAGGTACGGGTGTAGGGTTAGGGAAGGGAGGTGGCTTGGGGGTTGCGATGCGGTGGGGAAGGGAGGGGTCGGGGTGGCGATGCGGCGAGGATGGGCGCGGGGAGGCCATGGATGCGGGGAGGTCGCCGCCGGCTGGTGGGATCGGGGGAGGGGGATCTGAGGGGGACGAGGGGGATCTGCATCGGGGGAGAGGGGAGAGGAAGAAAGAAAGAAATAAAGAAAGAAAGGACGCGGGGGGTGGATGGAAGATGCCAGCTAGGGTTTCGCCTCAGGCGGGGAGGCGAGGAGCGACGGCTACCGTTGGATCCGGGAGGATCCAATGGTGTTTTGTGCATGATCCTTGTGCCTTGTCCACGGACCAATCAGAACGCAATACAATATTATGACCAATTGAATTGGTCGTGATATATTTAAAAATAATATGTTAGATCATCTTAGCTATTTACTTGACCAGATAAATTGGAAAAAATGAAACAAATGAAAAACCTTCTCATCATGTCATCAAATGTGACCTAGTTTTTAGAAGAAAAAAATAACAAAATAGTAATAAGGAACTTTTCATTTTCTTTGCACGAAAAATCATTTTTCATTTTTCGAGTGCTCAAAATGAGTTTTTTGTGAAGAACATACCAAATATTTATTGCAAAATTGTATCAAATCATTTTTATAAAATACTAGACCATATTTAATGTACAAATAACCAAATGGTTGGGTGTCGAAACTTTTAATCCACCTCTTGTGAAAAAGACAAATTTCTGCCGATTTAGCCGGAAGCGGGTCAAATTTGAACTACAGCTGCCTCATAGTTTGCTATTTATTTTTTCCAAAAATCATTTCTAGGTACATAAGTACCTATTTAATCAGATAAACACCAAAAAAATTCCAAGATTCAACCACTAGCTAGGAACGGTCAAGCCCGCCGTTTTGACCGTATTTTGAAACGGCATAAAAATTCAAAAAATCAAAAATTGGAAAACCTTCGCATTGTGTCATTATGTGTGACCAAGTTTCCAAGAAAAATAATAATCTTGTAATACGGAAATTATTTTAGAAAAGTGTTCTCAGAAATGAGCTATCATGTGTGAAGATTCATGGATTTCAACCCAAACGCTCAATCTCATGGCCACATTCATGGCATAGTTTGTTCAAATGATCTCATATTGTGCACAAGGGTGCATCTTGGAATTCCAAACAATGTTTCCAAAGGGAGTTTTCATTTTCTTTGCACGGAAAATTCGTTTTCCATTTTTCAAGTACCCGAAATGAGGTTTTTTTGTGAAGGACCTACCATATATTTGTTGCAAAATTGTACCATATCATTTTTATAAAATACTAGGCCATATTTAATGCACAATTGAAAAAATGGTTGGGTGTTAAAAGTTTTGATCCACCTCTGGTGAAAAAGACAAATTCCATGGATCTGTGGAAGCGGGTCAAATTTGAACTGCAGCTGCCTCATAGTTTGCTATTTATTTTTTCCAAAGATCATTTCTAGGTACATAAGTATCTAATTAATCATAGAAACATCAAAAGTTTTCTAAGATTCAACCACTATCTAGGAACGGTCAAGCCCGCCGTTTTGAACGCATTTTGAAACGGGCATAAAAAATTCAAAAAATTCAAAAAATTGGAAAACCTTCGCATTGTGTCATTATATGTGACCAAGTTTCCAGGAAAAATAATAAACTTGTAATACGGAAATTATTTTAGAAAAGTGTTCTTAGAAATGAGCTATCATGTGTGAAGATTCATGGATTTCAACCCAAACGCTCAATCTCATGGCCACATTCATGGCATAGTTTGTTCAAATGATCTCATATTGTGCACAAGGGTGCATCTTGGAATTCCAAAAATGTTGCCAAAGGGAGTTTTCATTTTCTTTGCGGAAAATTCATTTTCCATTTTTCGAGTGCTAGAAATGAGGTTTTTTGTGAAGGACCTACCATATATTTGTTGCAAAATTGTACCAAATCATTTTTATAAAATACTAGGCCATATTTAATGCACAATTGACAAAATGGTTGGGTGTCAAAGTTTTGATCCACCTCTGGTGAAAAATACAAATTCCCTTGATTCAAATTTGAAGCGGGTCAAATTTGAACTGCAGCTGCCTCATAGTTTACTATTTATTTCTTCCAAAAATAATTTCTAGTTACATAAGTACCTATGTAATCATAAATACATGGTTTGGTGGCGATACGTCGAGGTTTGAGCGGTGGCCGAGGCCCCCAACTCTAGAGCGCGTAAACTCGCATGCCCGCCGCGTGGTCACCGCGTGACCGTGGCGTTGCCATGTGTTCTGGGCAGCCTAGGCATGTCTAGTGGGTTGGGAACTCCCCAGGTAGGTGCCAGGAAGAAAATTACAACATAAGATTCTCACGAGGAGACCGATCGATGCTCAAACATGAATTAGTAGCCAAGTGTTTGATTAGCGGTACGGGAAATGTACATGGCTAATGGGCGTGAGTTTTGGCTGAGTATGATCAGTTACTAAGAAGACTGTCTTCACAAATTTTCAGCTGAAATGGAGGAGCCTCGGTGGTACTTGCTTTGCAAACTACCACACTGGACATAAATACGAATGTTGAAGCTCGACTCGAAATAATGAATGGATTGAGTTTGCATTTGGTGGAGGATGGTTATTTGGGCATAGTAAAGCACTGTAGAAAATGGATACCATTTGGACATGCCAAAGTGGTACTTCCTTCACAAACTGTTGTTCTGAACAGAATAGGAAAATGAATATTTTTTAATTATTTTTGAACTAGGCAAGGAAGGTTTTTACATATTTGACGAAGATATGACCCAAAGAATTTATGAGATTTTTTGGGAATTTTGGGAATGACAGAAATATAGGTTGCTTCACAACCTAGGGCAAAAACTGCCACATGGACATGACACATAGGCAGAACTGATGAGGTGGCGCCTAGTCATCACAACCCACCACAATCTACAAGGTTATGACCATCTATATTGGTCGTTAACTAGAAATAAGGCAGCAGATCAGCACTGTTTGCTTTATGACCATTTCGTGTAAGGAAATTACGACCTTTCTGACCAAAATGGTTGCAATGGTTTAGGATTTGGAGCCCCCCGAACAGCTTTTGACCAATTGGTCTCAAATGGTCATAAATCTATGAGCAATTCTTCCAGGGTCACTGACAGAAGGTCACTAGTTGACATATTTCTTGTAGTGAGTATTCAACCCAAATTTATTGATTCGACACAAGGGAAGCCAAAGAATATTCTCAAGTATTAGCAGTTGAGTTGTCAATTCAACCACACCTGGATAACTTAGTATCTGCAGCAAAGTATTTAGTAGCAATGTAATATGGAAATAACGATAACGGTAGTGAAGGTAATATTTTTGGGTTTTGTAGTGATTGTAACAGTAGCAACGGAAAACTAAATAAGCGAAGAACAATATGTGAAAAGCTCGTAGGCATTGGATCGGTGATGGAGAATTATGACGGATGCGGTTCATCATGTAACAATCATAACATAGGGTGACACAGAGCTAGCTCCAATTCATCAATGTAATGTAGGCATGTATTCCGAATATAGTCATACGTGCTTATGGAAAAGAACTTGCATGACATCTTTTGTCCTACCCTCCTGTGGCAGCGGGGTCCTAACGGAAACTAAGGGATATTAAGGCCTCCTTTTAATAGAGTACCGGACCAAAGCATTAACACATAGTGAATACATGAACTCCTAAAACTAAGGTCATCACCGGGAGTGGTCCCGATTATTATCACTTCGGGGTTGCTGGATCATAACACATAGTAGGTGACTATAGACTTGCAAGATAGGATCAAGAACTCACATATATTCATGAAAACATAATAGGTTCGGATCTGAAATCATGGCACTCGGGCCCTAGTGACAAGCATTAAGCATAGCAAAGTCATAGAAACATCAATCTCAGAACATAGTGGATACTAGGATCAAACCATAACAAAACTAACTCGATTACATGATAAATCTCATCCAACCCATCACCTTCCAGCAAGCCTACGATGGAATTACTCACGCACGGCGGTGAGCATCATGAAATTGGTGATGGACGATGGTTGATGATGACGACGTCGACGGATTCCCCTCTCCGGAGCCCCGAACGGACTCCAGATAAGCCCTCCCGAGAGGTTTTAGGGCTTGGCGGCGGCTCCGTATCGTAAAACGCGATGAATCCTTCTCTCTGATTTTTTTCTCCCCGAAAGTGAATATATGGAGTTGGAGTTGAGGTCGGTGGAGTGTCAGGGGGCCCACGAGGCAGGGGGGCGCGCCCCCACCCTCGTGGACAGGGTGTGGGCCCCTGACGTGGATTCTTCTTCCAGTATTTTTAATATTTTCCAAAAATATGTTCCGTGGAGTTTCAGGTCATTCCGAGAACTTTTATTTCTGCACATAAATAACATCATGGCAATTCTTCTGAAAACAGCGTCAGTCCGGGTTAGTTCCATTCAAATCATGCAAGTTAGAGTCGAAAACAAGGGCAAAAGTGTTTGGAAAGTAGATACGACGGAGACGTATCAGGGAGAAGTGCTTAGCTTTGGGTTCAATCTCACGGTGTCCTTTCCCAGTGATAGTAGGGGCAGCGAGGCACAGATTGTATTGTTGCCATCGAGGATAAAAAGATGGTTTTTTCATCATATTGCTTGAGTTAATCCCGCTACATCATGTCATCTTGCTTAATGCGTTA
Organism: Aegilops bicornis; assembly: GCA_021605145.1. NCBI lineage: Eukaryota > Viridiplantae > Streptophyta > Magnoliopsida > Poales > Poaceae > Aegilops > Aegilops bicornis. The sequence goes on along the minus strand of CM038670.1, from coordinate 766,230,457 downwards.
CTCTGTTCTTATGAACTTAATACTCTTGATGCAGGCAGGAGTCGATCGATGTGTGGAGTAATAGTAGTAGATGCAGGCAGGAGTCGGTCTACTTGACACGTACGTGATGCCTATATTAAGGATCATTGCCTTAGATATCGTCATAATTAAGCGCTTTTCCGTCAATTGCTCGACAGTAATTTGTTCACCCGCCGTAATAATTTCTATCTCGAGAGAAGCCTCTAGTGAAATCTATGGCCCCCGGGTCTATTTTCCATCATATAAGTTTCCGATCTACAATCCTAGTTTCCTATTTACTTTCTTTGCAATCTTTTACTTTCCGTTCCATATACCAAAAATATTAATTTACCGTTTATGATCTCTACCAGATCTCACATTGCAAATAACCGTGAAGGGATTGACAACACCTTATCGCGTTGGGTGCAAGTTGGTGTTTGTTTGTGCAGGTATCTGGTGACTTGAGTGTTGTATCCTACTGGATTGATACCTTAGTTCTCAAAAGCCGAGGGAAATACTTACTCTACTTTGCTGCTTCACCCTTTCGTCTTCAAGGGAAAAACCAACACAAGCTCAAGAGGTAGCAGGAAGAATTTCTGGCGCCATTGCCGGGGAGATCTACATCAAGTCAAGACATACCAAGTACCCATCATAAACTCTCATCTCTCGCATTACATTATTTGCCATTCGCCTCTCATTTTCCTCTCCCCCACTTCTAAAATGATTTTCGAAAAGATTTACCTTTTCTTCTCCCCTCTTCCATTCGTATTCTTCGCTTGCTTTTTTGTGTGCTCGTGTGTTGGATTGCTTGCTTTGTCACGACGGCTCAAGATAATACTATACTATGTGACTTTTCCAACACCTACAATAATGATTTTATTAGTACTCCGATTGCTCCTGATGCTAATGCTGAATCTTGTGAGATTAATACTGCTTTGTTGAATCTTGTTATGAAAAAATAATTTTCCGGCCTTCCTAGTGAAGATGTCGCGTCCCATCTTAATAATTCCGTTGATTTGTGCGATATGCAAAAGAAAAAAGATGTCGATAATGATATTGTTAAGTTGAAATTATTTTCGTTCTCGCTTAGAGATCGCGCTAAAACTTGGTTTTCATCTTTGCCTAAAAATAGTATTGATTCGTGGAATAAGTGTAAAGATGCTTTTATTTCCAAGTACTTTCCTCCCGCTAAGATTATCTCCCTTAGGAGCGATATTCTGAATTTTAAGCAACTTGATCATGAACATGTTGCACAATCTTGGGAGAGAATGAAATTGATGATTAGAAATTTCCCTACTCATGGTTTGAATTTGTGGACGATTATACAAAACAATTATGCCGGTTTGAATTTCGCTTCTAGAAATCTTTTAGATTCGGCCGCGGGAGGCACTTTTATGGAGATTACTTTAGGAGAAGCTACTAAACTCCTAGATAATATTATGGTTAATTATTCTCAATGCCATACCGAAAGATCTTCCACTAGTAAAAAAGTGCATGCAATTGAAGAAATCAATGTTTTGAGTGGAAAGATGGATGAGCTTATGAAATTGTTTGCTAATAAGAGTGCTCCTATTGATCCTAATGATATGCCTTTGTCTACTTTGATTGAAAACAATAATGAACATATGGATGTGAATTTTGTTGTTGGAACTATTTTGGTAATAACGTGTATAGAGGTAATTTTAATCCTAGGCCATTTCCTAGTAATTCCTCTAATAATTATGGTAATTTCTACAACAATTCTTCTGGAAATTATAATAAGATCCTCTCTGAATTTGAGAATAGTGTTAAAGAATTTATTAGTTTGCAAAAGAATTTCAATGCTTTGATTGAAGATAAATTGCTTAAAATTGATGATTTGGCTAGGAACATGGATATAATTTCTCTTGATGTTGATTCTTTGAAACTTAGATCAATTCCACCTAAGCATGATATCAATGAGTCTCTCAAAGCCATGAGAATTTCCATTAATGAGTGCAAAGAAAGAACCGCTAAGATGCGTGCTAAGAAAGATTGGTTTATAAAAACGTGTTCTTCTAGTTTCCGCAAAAATAAGGATGAAGATCTTAAAGTGATTGATGTGACTCCTATTGAATCTTTGTTTTCCAATGTAAATCTTGATAAAGATGGGACTGGTGGTGAGTCAACTTTAGTTAGAAGGCATCACAATGATTCAGCGTTTTTATATCTTGATACAAAAATTGATAATAGTGGGATTAGAGAGGTCAAAACTTTAGATAGCAATGAACCCACTGTTTTTGATTTCAAAGACTTTAATTATGATAATTTCTCTTTGATAGGTTGTATTTCCTTGTTTCAAACCATGTTGAATTCTCCTCATGCTTATAAACAAAACATATTGTTGATGCCAAGATACAATCATATGAAGAAAAGCTTAATTTGGAAGTTTATGATGAGTGAGAACCTACAATTAAGATCAAGATTAAATATTTTGAATGCTATGCTTTGTGTGATTTGGGTTCTAGTGTTTCCACAATTCCGAAAACTTTATGTGATGTGCTAGGATTCCGTGAATTTGATGATTGTTCCATAAATTTGCACCTTGCGGATTCCACTATTAAGAAACATACGGGAAGAATTAATATAGTTTTATTGTTGCAAATATGAATTGTGTGCCCGTAGATTTCATTGTTCTTGATATAGATTGCAATCCTACATGTCCTATTATTCTTGGTAGACCTTTCCTTAGAACGATTGGTGCAATCATTGATATGAAAGAAGGAAACATTAGATTCTAATTTCCGTTAAGGAAAGGCATGGAAGACTTTCCAGGAAAGAAAATTAAATTGCCCTATGAATCTATTGTGAGAGCCACTTATGGATTGAATGCCAAAGATGACAATACTTAGATCTATTCACGATTTATGCCTAGCTAGGGCGTTAAACGATAGCGCTTGTTGGGAGGCAACCCAATTTTATGTTATGTTTGTGCTCTTTAGGTCCTTCTTGGCTTTGAATAAATCATCTAGCCTCTGGTTATATGTGGTTTTGTGTTTTCATTAGTGTTTGTGCCAAGTAAGACCTATGGGATAGCCTATGGTGATAGTTAATTTGATCTTGCTGAAAACAGAAACTTTTGCGCTCACGGAAACAATTCTTATTCTTAGCAGGAGCGTGATCAAATACTGATTTTATTGCATAAGATTAATAAACAAATTATCTAGGATTTCCTATTTTCTCAGGATTTTTGGAGTTACATAAGTATTCGAAATATTCAGATTACTCCAGACTGTTCTGTTTTTTGACAGATTCTATTTTCGCGTGTTGTTTGCTTATTTTGATGAATCTATGGCTAGTATCGGGGGGGGGGGGGGTATGAACCATGCAAAAGTTGGAATACATTATATATTACACCAATATAAATAAAGAATGATTTCACAACAGTACCTAAGGTGGTGATTTATTTTCTTATACTAATGAAGCTTATGAGATTTTCTGTTGAAGTTTTGTGTTGTGAAGTTTTCAAGTTTTTGGGTAAGGATTTGATGGACTATGGAATAAGGAGTGGCAAGAGCCTAAGCTTGGGGATGCCCAAGGCACCCCAAGGTAATATTCAAGGATTTTAAAAATCCTAAGCTTGGGGATGCCCAAGGCACCCCAAGGTAATATTCAAGGATGTCAAAAATCCTAAGCTTGGGGATGCCCCGGGAAGGCATCCCCTCTTTCGTCTTTGTCTATCGGTAATTTTACTTGAGGCTATATTTTTATTCACCACATGATATGTGTTTTGCATGGAGCGTCTTGTATGATTTGAGTCTTTGCTTTTTAGTTTCCCACAATCCTCATTGTTGTACACACCTTTTGAGAGAGACACGCATGAATCGTGATTTATTAGAATTGCTCTATGTGCTTCACTTATATATTTTGAGCTAGGCAAATTTGCTCTAGTTCTTCACTTATATCTTTTTAGAGCACGGCGGTGGCTTTATTTTATAGAAATTGATGAACTCTCGCACTCCACTTATATTATTTTGAGAGTCTCTAAACAGCATGGTAATTTGCTTTGGTTATAAAAATTAGTCCTAATATGATAGGCATCCAAAAGTGATATAATTAAAACTTTCATATATAGTGCATTGAATACTATGAGAAGTTTGATTCCTTATGATTGTTTTGAGATATGAAGATGGTAATACTAGAGTCATGCTAGTGAGTAGTTGGGAATTTGAGAAATACTTGTGTTGAAGTTTGTGAGTCCCGTAGCATGCACGTATGGTGAACCGTTATGTAACGAAGTTGGAGCATTATATGTTCTTTCATTGTCTTCCTTATGAGTGGCGGTCGGGGACGAGCGATGGTCTTTTCCTACCAATCTACCCCCTTAGGAGCATGCGCGTAGTACTTTGTTTCGATGACTAATAGATTTTTGCAATAAGTATATGAGTTCTTTATGACTAATGTTGAGTCCATTGATTATACACACTCTCACCTCTCCGCCATTGCTAGCCTCTCTAGTGCCGCACAACTTTCGCCGGTACCATAAACCCACCACATATCCTTTCTCAAAACAGCCACCATACCTACCTATTATGGCATTTCCATAGCCATTCCGAGATATATTGCCATGTAACTTTCCATTGTTTCGTTATTATGACATGCATCAATATTGTCATATTGCTTTGCATGATCATGTAGTTGACATCGTATTTTTGGCAAAGCCACCGTTCTTCATATTCTTTTATACATGTCACTCTTGATTCATTGCACATCCCGGTACACCGCCGGAGGGATACACATAGAGTTATATTTTTGTTCTAGTATCGAGTTGTAATTCTTGAGTTATAAGTAAATAGAAGTGTGATGATTTTCATTATTAGAGCATTGTCCCATGTGAGGAAATAAAGAGAGAGAGAGAGAGAGAGAGAGAGAGAGAGAGAGAGAGAGAGATAGAAAGGCCAAATAAAAAAGGAAGGCCCAAAAAAATGAGAGAAAAGAGAGAAGGGACAATGTTACTATCCTTTTTGCCACACTTGTGCTTCAAAGTAGCACCGTGATCTTCATGATACAGAGTCTCTTATGTTGTCACTTTCATATGATAGTGGGAATTTTTCAACATAGAACCTGGCTTGTATATTCCAATGATGGGTTTCCTCAAACGCCTTAGGTCTTCAAGCAAGTTGGATGCACACCCACTTAGTTTTCTTTTTTTCAGCTTTCATAAACTTATAGCTCTAGTGCATCCGTTGCATGGCAATCCCTACCCACTCACATTGATATCTATTAATGGGCATCTCCATAGCCCGTTTATACGCCTAGTTGATGTGAGACTATCTCCTCTTTTTTGTCTTCTCCACAACCACCGTCTATTCCACCTATAGTGCTATGTCCATGGCTCACGCTCATGTATTGCGTGAAAGTTGAAAATGTTTGAGAACGTCAAAAGTATGAAACAATTGCTTGGCTTGTCATCGGGGTTGTGCATTATTTGAATATTTTGTGTGATGAAGATGGAGCATAGCCAGACTATATGATTCTGTACGGATAAGCTTTCTTTGGCCATGTTATTTTGAGAAGACATAATTATTTGTTAGTATTCTTTAAGTATTATTGTTTTTATGTCAATATTAGACTTTTATTTTGAATCTTACGGATCTGAACATTCATGCAACAATAAAGAGAATTACATGGATAAATATGTTAGATAGCATTCCACATCAATTTTTTTTGTTTTTATCATTTACCTACTCGAGGACGAACAGGAATGAAACTTGGGGATGCTTGATACGTCTCCAACGTATCTATAATTTTTTATTGTTCCATGCTATTATATTATCTGTTTTGGATGTTTTATATGCATTAATATGCTATTTTATATGATTTTTGGGACTAACCTATTAACCTAGAGCCCAGTGCCAGTTTCTGTTTTTTTCCTTGTTTTAGAGTTTTGCAGAAAAGGAATAACAAACGAAGTACAAAAAGAATAAAACTTTTCCATGATTTTTCTTGGACCAGAAGACACCCAGGAGACTTGGCGTACAAGTCAGGGAAGCTTCGAGGCGGCCACAAGGGTGGAGGGCGCGCCCCCCAACCTTGTGGGCCGCTCGAGTGTCTCCTGACCTAATTCTTTCGCCTATATATACTCTTATACCCAAAAAAATCCAGGGGAGCCACAAAACCACTTTTCCACCGCCGCAACCTTATGTACCCGTGAGATCCCATCTTGGGGCCTTTTCCGGCATCCTGCCGGAGGGGGAATCGTTCACAGGGGGCTTCTACATCAACACTATTGCCTCTCCGATGAAGCGTGAGTAGTTTACCACGGACCTACAGGTCCATAGCTAGTAGCTAGATGGCTTATTCTCTCTCTTTGATTCTCAATACAAAGTTCTCCTCGATGTTCTTGGAGATCTATTCGATGTAATACTCTTTTGCGGTGTGTTTGCCGAGATCCGATGAATTGTGGATTTATGATCAAGTTTATCTTTGAATATTATTTCAATCTCCTCTGAATTCTTATATGCATGATTTGATATCTTTGCAAGTCTCTTCGAACTATCGATTTGGTTTGACCAACTAGATTGGTTTTTCTTGCAACAGGAGAAGTGCTTTGGGTTCAATCTTGCAGTGTCCTTTCCGAGTGACAGTAGGGGGAGCAATGCATGTATTGTATTGTTGCCATCGAGGATAAAAAGATGAGATTTTCATCATATTGCTTGAGTTAATCCCGCTACATCATGTCATCTTGCTTAATGCGTTACTTTGTTCTTATGAACTTAATACTCTAGATGTAGGCATGAGTCGGTCGATGTGTGGAGTAATAGTAGTAGATGCAGAATCGTTTCGTTCTACTTGATGATGACCCACAAGTATAGGGGATCAATTGTATCTCTTTTTGATAAGTAAGAGTGTCGAACCCAACAAGGAGCAGAATGAAATGACAAGTGGTTTTCACCAAGGTAATGTCTGCAAGTGCTTAAATTGTAAGTAGCGGAGTAGTTTGATAGTAAGATAATTTGTAACGAGCAAGTAACGATAGTAGTAACCAAAGTGCAGCAAGGTAGCCCAGTCCTTTTGAGGCAAAGGATAGGCCAAAACAATCTCTTATTATAAGCAAAGAGTTCTTGAGGGTACACAGGCATTTCATCTAATCACTTTCATCATGTTGGTTTAATTCGTGTTCGGTACTTTGATAATTTGATATGTGGGTGGATTGGTGCTTAGGTGCTGTTCTTACTTGAACAAACCTCCTACTTACGATTAACCCTCCCGAAAGCATCGCAACTACGAGAAAAGTATTAAGAATAAATTCTAACCATATCATTAACTTTTGGGTCCAATCGGTCCCTTACGGAATAGTGCATAAACTAGGGTTTAAGCTTCTGTCACTCTCGCAACCCATCATCTAATTGCTACTCCACAATGCATTCCCTTAGGCCCGAATATAGTGAAGTGTCATGTAGTCGACGTTCACATGACACCACTAATGGAATCACAACATACATACTATCTAAATATCGAACACATATCAAATTCACATGATTACTTGCAACATGATTTCTCCCGTGACCTCAAGAAGAAAAGTTACTACTCACAAATGATAAACATGCTCATGATTAGAGGAGTATTAAATAGCGTATTGGATCTGAACATATAATCTTCCACCAAATAAACCATATAGTAATCAATTACAAGATGTAATCCACACTACTAGTCACCCACAAGCACCAATATATAGTTCCGGTAACAATTTTGAACACAAGAGATGAACTAGGGTTTGAGATGAGATGGTGCTATTGAAGATGTTGATGGAGATTGCCCTCCCCAAGATGGGAGAGTTGTTGGTGATGATGATGACGATGATTTCCCCCTCCGGGAGGGAAGTTCCTCCGGCGGAATCGCTCCACCGAAGGGAAAAAGTGCTCCTGCCCAAGTTCCGCCTCGAGGCAGCGGCGCTCTGTCCCTAAAGTCCTCTCCTTATTTTTTTAGGTCAAAATGACCTATATACCAGAAGATGGGCACCGGAGGTGGGCTTGGGTGAGCACAACCCACCAAGGCACGACCGGGCTCCCTGGCGCGCCCAAGTGGGTTGTGCAGAATATTCCATAAAAAATCCTCGTGAAGTTTCAGCTCATTTGGAGTTGTGCAGAATAGGTAGCCTGATGTAGCTTTTTCAGGTCCAGATTTCCAGCTGCCAGAATTCTCCCTCTTTGTGTATACCTTGCATATTATGAGAGAAAAGGCATGGGAATTACTCCAAAAAGCATTATTATGGATAAAAACATTATAAATGACAGTAAGAAAACATGATACAAAATGGACGAATCAACTCCCCCAAGCTTAGACCTCGCTTGTCTTCATGCGAAAACAAAAAACGAAAAACATGTCACATGTTTTTGAGAGAGAGGTGTCGATAAAAAATAATACGGACATAGAAGCATCATGTTGATTATTATAACATCAACAAAATTTAAACATAAGAGTTTTATCATAGAACTTCTATCATATACTTATCAATAGTAAGTAACAATTCATCACACAATCGAAGTATAAAGCAAAAACTCTATTAAAAAACAACAAACTATGTTCTCAGTCAACTTTGCAACTACAATTCATCATCTTTTCAGGAAGGGTCATGTATCGGAGCCTTTAGGCAAGTCCACATACTCAACCATCATAGTCTTTTATGATTGCTAATACTCAGCGCGTATACATGAGCAAAACATTTTAACTGGACACATAGAAAGATAGGGGCTTATTGTTTCGCCTCCCAACGTACTCACTTCAAGGGCGATGTCAACAATAATAACTCATGCTATCTTTATTCAACTGGACATATGTGCCTAGATCATTCCTCACCACATGATGCTTGCCAAAGGAGAAAAATAAAAAGGAATAGAAGGAAAACTTTGACTCTTTGCATAAAAGTAAATACATAAATGTAAAAGATAGGCCCTTCGCAGAGGGAAGCAGAGGTTGCCATGCGATTATTTGTTTGTATGCTCAACCCCTTAGTGCAAAAGAACATCACGTTACATTGCCCCTTGTGATAGCAACCTTTATTATGCAGTCTGTCGCTTTTATTCTTCACCATCACAAGTTTGTGCAACGATCAATTTTCTCTTACGCTAAATGATCTCACACATTTAGAAGCAATTTTTATTGCCTTTTTGCACCGATGACAACTTACTTGAGGGATCTTGCTCAATCCCTAGGTAGGTATGGTGGGCACTTGAAAATAAGATTCAGGTTTAAGGGTTTTCGGATGCACAAGTAGTATCTCTACTTAGTGCAGAATTTTTGGCTAGCAAATATAGGGGGCAAGCACCACATGTTGAAGGATCTATGACAATATGACTTCTATGTGAATATAAACAAACATAAACCATTAAGTTGTCTTCCTTGTCCGACGTCAACAATTTTGGCATATAATATTTTGATGAGGGCTCACAATCACAAAATATTTCTAGGATAGTATGTTTATATGTGAATCTTCTCTTCCCTATTAATTCTTTCATGAGTTGCATCATTGACTAATGCTATGTTTGTCAATCTCTAATAAAAGTTTCTACTTATACTTTTCCTTATGTGGTGTCATCACCTACCGTAAGATTAGTATATGATCTTCTTGATTTATTTCCTTTCTCTGTTTCTTCCTTATTTCTTTTCTTTTATTTGCAACATGAGAGTAAAGAAAGCAAAAACTCAAACTAAACTTTATTATATAACTTGCACACAATTACAAGGATAGGTCACTAAGCAAACTGTCAAAGAAGAAAGGATCAAACTAAACTTCTATTCATCTAAAGCAAAAGATCGAACTAAAATAAGTAAAAGCAAAAATATAGTGGGATGATACGATACCGGGGCACCTCCCCCAAGCTTGGCGGAAGCCAAGGGGAGTGCCCATACCTGATACTCAGTTCTCCTTTGGTGGTGAAGAAGATGGTAGTGGTGGTGGTGAAAAAGTAGAGGGTTTTCCCTTCGCCTCCTCCAGTTTTTGATGGAGAATAAAATTATCTATCCTCAACTCGTCGTTATATATCTCGAGTTTTATTATCTTCTTGCATAACGTCTCTATGCTTTCATTTTTGAACTGGGGAGGAACCGATTCATCTTCACCTTCTTCGGAGGTACAACTATAGTGCCTCTCATCCCCATAGGATTTGGGGTTTGTGACGAAATCAGCAACATAGCTCTCACCCTCAGAGTCTTGGGAAGACATATTTTCAGATCTAACAGGAAACAACAAGAAAATAGAACACATGATTTCTCCGTGATACGGTGGTTAAGAGGTTCGGGAAGTATATATATATTTTTTATCTTGGAGGACAGGCATACGGTAGAAATACGGAGCCCGGAAGGTGTCCCGGGTGGGCACAACCCACCTGGGCGCGCCAGGTGTCTTATTCCCACTAGGGTACGCTTCGTGGAAATTTCTTTATTTCCTAAATTTTTAAATATTCCATAACTGATAAAAAATTTGCGGATTTTTCGGAGTCCGTTTACTTACCTTATGATGTACCTCCTTATTTCAATTCTGGAGTGTTCCGGAAGGACTCTTTTATGTGTTCTTCTGGTGTCAAAGTTTGGATAATATTACTTTCAACATTAATGGGCGTACCTGAGATATAATGTTTTATTCGTTGCCCATTGACAACCTTCAGGTTAGTACCTTCGGAATTATTTATTTTGATGGCTCCAGACCAAAAAACCTCCTCGATGACATATGGGCCTTCCCATTTTGAGAGGAGTTTTCCTGCAAATCTGAAACGAGAGTTGTACAAAAGAACATATTCTCCGACTTTAAACTCACGCTTTTGGATTCTTTTGTCATGCCATCTTTTAACTTTTTCTTTGAATAATTTGCATTTTCATAAGCTTGGGTTCTCCATTCATCTAGTGAGCTTATATCAAATAACCTCTTTTCACCAGCAAGTTTGAAATCATAATTGATTTCTTTGATGGCCCAATATGCTTTATGTTCTAACTCAAGAGGCAAATGACAAGCTTTTCCATAAACCATTTTATAAGGAGACATACCCATAGGATTTTTATATGTTTTCCTATAAGCCCAAAGTGCATCATCTAATTTCTTAGACCAATTCTTCTTGGACCTATTGACAGTCTTTTGCAAAATTAATTTTATTTCTCTATTTCTAAGTTCAACTTGACCACTAGACTGAGGATGATAAGGTGATGCAATTCTATGATTATAACATCATACTTGGCGAGCATTTTACGGAAAGCACCATGAATAAAGTGTGAACCACCATCAGTCATTAAATATCTAGGGACTCCAAACCTTGGGAAAATAACTTCCTTAAGAATTTTAATAGAGGTGTTGTGATCAACACTACTGGTTGGAATAGCTTCTACCCATTTAGTAACATACAATAGCAACCAAAATATGTGTATACCCATTAGAGGAAGGAAAAGGTCCCATGTAATCAAATCCCCAAACATCAAATGGTTCAACAACAAGTGAATAATTCATAGGCATTTCTTGATTACCGATATTACCTATCCTTTGACATTCATCACAAGATAAGACGAACTTACGTGCATCCTTGAAGAGAGTAGGCTAATAAAAACCAGATTGCAATACCTTGTGGGCAGTACTATCTCCAGCATGATGTCCTCCATAAGCTTCAGAGTGACATTTCCGTAGGATTTGTCCCTGTTCATGCTCAGGTACACAACGTCTAATAATACGATCTACTCCTTCTTTATAAAGGGTCTTCCCAAAAGTAGTGTCTTAAATCATAGACGAATTTTTTTCTTTTGTTGGTATGTAAAGCTAGGTGGTAAATATCTAGCAACAATGTAATTAGCATAATAATCATACCAAGGAGTACTGTGAGCAACATTTATTGCAGCTAACTGCTCATCAGGAAAACTATCATCAATACATAGTGGGTCATCAAGCACATTTTGAAGCCTAGACAAATTATCAGCTACTGGGTTCTCAGCTCCTTTTCTATCAATGATATGTAAATCAGTAACAAGAGAACCCATCGAAAAATTCTAGGTTTAGCATCTTTCTTTTCCATAAGATATTTAATAGCAGCATGGTCTATGTGAACAGTTACTTTGGAATCCACAATATAAGGTCTAAATTTATCACAAGCAAACACCACTGCTAAGAATTCTTTTTCAGTAGTAGCATAATTTCTTTGAGCACTGTCTAAAGTTTTACTAGCATAATGAATTACATTAAGTTTCTTATCAACTCTTTGTCCTAGAACAGCACCAATAACATAATCACTAGCATCACACATAATTTCAAAAGGCAAGTTCCAATCAGGTGGTTGAACAATAGTGCAGAAATTAAGGTTTTCTTGAGTGTTTCGAAGGCTTCTAAACAATCATCATCAAAAACAAAAGGAATATCCTTTTGCAAGAGACTCGTAAGAGGCCTAGAAATTTTAGAAAAGTCTTTGATAAATCTCCTATAGAAACTAGCATGACCTAAGAAACTACGGATACCTTTTATGTCTTTTGGACATGGCATTTTCTCAATTGCATCAACCTTAGCTTTGTCCACTTCAATACCTCTTTCAGAAATTTATGACCCAAGACAATTCCTTCATTAACCATATAGTGGTACTTCTCCCAATTCAAGACAAGATTTGTTTGTTCACATCTCTATAAAACTCGATCAAGATTGCTTAAACAATCATCAAAAGACTTCCCATAAACAGAGAAGTCATCCATGAAAACCTCAACAATCTTTTCACGAAGGTCAGAGAATATAGCAGTCATACATATTTGAAAGGTAGCAGGTGCATTACATAAACTAAAAGGCATACGTCTATAAGCATAAGTTCCAAAGGGACAAGTAAAAGTGGTCTTTTCTTGATCAGTTTGAGAAACAGGTATTTGTGAAAAACCAGAATATCCATCAAGGAAGCAAAAGTGAGTGTTCTTAGATAATCTTTCAAGCATTTGATCAATGAAAGGCAGAGGGTAATGATCTTTTCTAGTTGCTTTGTTTAATTTTATAAAATCAATTACCATTCTATAGCCTGTAACAATTCTTTGTGGAATAAGTTCATTCTTATCATTAGGAACAATAGTTATACCTCCTTTCTTAGGGACACAATGAACATGGCTTACCCATCTACTACCAGATATAGGATAGATTATACCTGCTTCCAGAAGTTTTACTATTTCTGTTCTTACCACTTCTTTCAACTTCGGGTTTAACTGACATTAGTGATCAACAACGGGTTTAGCATCAGGTTCCATATTAATTTTGTGCGGACATAGAGTGGGACTAATGCCCTTTAAATCATCAAGAGTATATTCAATAGCAGCTTGGTGCTTCCTTAGAACTTTCAATAATCTTTCTTCTTCATGTTCTGAAAGGTTAGCACTTATAATAACATGATATATCTTCTTTTCATCAAGATAATCATATTTCAAAGTGTGTGGCAATTGTTTTAATTCAAACACAGGATCACCTTTAGGTGGAGGAGGACCTCCTAGAGTTTCAATAGGCAAATTGTGTTTAAGCAGAGGACGTTGTTCAAAGAAAATATTATCTATTTCATTTCTTTCATGCATATGTAAATCATTTTTCATGGTCTAGCAAATATTGTTCTAAAGGATCAGTAGGTGGTACAGCAATAGAAGCAAGACCAATTAATTCATCCTTACTAGGCAATTCTTTTTCATGAAGCTTTCTACTAAACTTGGAAAAATTAAATTCATGAGACTCATCACCAAAACTAACACCGACAGTTTGCTTCTCACAATCTATTCTAGCATTAACGGTGTTAAGGTCTACCAAAGATAATGGGACAAAATTCATCTTGTGGGGAACCAAGAACAAGAAAATCAGTAGGGTATTTTATTTTCCCACACAAGACTTCAACATCTCTAACAATCCCAATTGGTGATATAGTGTCTCTATTAGCAAGTTTAATAGTAACATCTATGTCTTCTATCTTTGTGAGTGCTATGTCATTCAAAATTTCTTGATATAAGGTGTAAGGAATAACACTCACACTAGCACCTATGTCACATAAACCATGATAACAGTGATCTCCTATTTTAACTGAGATGACGGGTGAGGGAGTCCCGGATTAGGGGGTGTCCGGATAGCCGGACTATAACCTTTGGCCGCACTCCTGGACTATGAAGATACAAGATTGAAGACTTCGTCCCGTTTCCGGATGGGACTTTCCTTGGCGTGGAAGGCAAGCTTGGCGATACGGATATGTAGATGTCCTACCATTCTAACCGACTCTGTGTAACCCTAACCCTCTTCGGTGCCTATATAAACCGAAGGGTTTTAGTCCGTAGGACGAACAACAATCATACCATAGGCTAGCTTCTAGGGTTTAGCCTCTATGATCTCGTGGTAGATCTACTCTTGTACGACCCATATCATCAACATTAATCAAGCAGGAGTAGGGTTTTACCTCCATCGAGAGGGCCCGAACCTGGGTAAAAACATCGTGTCCCTTGTCTCCTGTTACCATCCGCCTAGACGCACAGATTCGGGACCCCCTACCCGAGATCCGCCGGTTTTGACACCGACATTGGTGCTTTCATTGAGAGTTCCTCTGTGTCGTCATCTTTAGGCCCGATGGCTCCTCCGATCATCAACAACGATGCACTCCAGGGTGAGACTTTTCTCCCCGGACAGATCTTCGTATTCGGCGGCTTTGCACTGCGGGCCAATTCGCTTGGCCATCTGGAGCAGATTGAAAGCTACGCCCCTGGCCACCAGGTCAGATTTGGAAGTTTGAACTACACGGCTGACGTCCGCGGAGACTTGATCTTCGACGGGTTCGAGCCACAGCCAAGCGCGCCGCACTGTCACGAGGGGCATGATCTAGCTCTGCTGCTGAACAATGTCCTGGAGGCCGCACCGGTGTCCGCTCCGACCTTTAGCTCGGAGCCGACTGCGCCGATCGAGGACGGGTGGCTGGACACCGCCTCGGGGGCTGCGATCTCTACGACGATTGAGCCGTACACCTACCCCGTCCTTTGCAAAGCTCGTAACTCCAAGGTGCCGGACTCCTCTCCGGACTCCGAGCCTTCCGCGCCCCCGCCAATCGAATCCGATTGGGCGCCGATCATGGAATTCACCGCCGCGGACATCTTTCAGCACTCGCCCTTTGGCGACATCCTGAATTCACTGAAGTCTCTCTCTTTATCAGGAGAGCCCTGGCCGGATTATGGTCAGGAAGGTTGGGATGTGGACGACGAAGAAATTCAAAGCCCACCCACCACCCACTTTGTAGCCACTCTCGATGATTTAACCGACATGCTCGACTTCGACTCCGAAGACATCGACGGTATGGACGACGATGTAGGAGACGACCAAGAACCAGCACCCACAGGGCACTGGAAGGCCACCTCGTCATACGACATATACATGGTGGACATCCCAAAAGATGGGAATGGCGATGGAACAACGGAGGATGACCCCTCCAAGAAACAGCCTAAGCGCCGGCGTCAGCGGCGCCGCTCTAAATCCCGCCACAGCAAAAACAATTATTCCGGCACGAGAGACAATAACACCCCGGACAGTGCCGAAGACAACCCCCTCTAGCAGGATTCAGCGCAGGAGGATGGAGAAGCCAGCCCTCATGAGAGAGCGGCAGAAAGAGAGGTAGAGGACGATAATTACATGCCTCCCTCCGAAGATGAGGCAAGCCTCGACGACGACAAATTCATCATGCCCGAGGATCCCGTCGAACAAGAGCGTTTCAAACGCAGGCTGATGGCCACAGTAAGTAGCCTCAAGAAAAAGCAGCAACATCTTAGAGCTGACCAAGACTTGCTAGCTGACAGATGGACTGAAGTCCTTGTGGCCGAAGAGTATGAACTCGAGCGCCCCTCCAAGAGCTACCCAAAACACAGGCTGCTACCCCGATTATAGGAGGAAGCACCCAAACCTACATCACCTGCGCATGACACGGCTGACCGACCACCTCGTTGCCGCAACAGAGAGGCCTCTCGGCCCTCAACTCAAGCCGCACCCTGGCACCGCTCAAAAAATACCAAGGCGCGGGGAAATGCGCCAGACCTACAAGACATATTGGAGGACAAGTCAAGGCCAACAAGATCAATCTACAGATCGCGTGGGCAACCCGCGACACGTGACGATAACCGTCACGCTGGATATGGCAACTCTGGCCGGGCCGAACACATTAGACAAAGCTCATTTGAGCTGCGTCGTGATATAGCCCAATACAGAGGCGCCACACACTCACTATGCTTCACAGATGAAGTGATGGATCATCAAATCCCTGAGGGTTTCAAACCCGTAAACATTGAATCATATGATGTCACAACAGATCCTGCGGTTTGGATCGAGGACTATCTCCTCCACATCCACATGGCCTGCGGTGATGATCTACACGCCATCAAATACCTCCCACTCAAGCTTAAAGGACCAGCCCGGCATTGGCTTAACAGCTTGCAGCAGAGTCAATTGGTTGTTGGGAAGACACGGAAGCCGCATTCCTCGACAATTTCCAGGCACATATGTGCGACCACCAGACGCCGATGACCTAAGCCACATAATTCAGCAGCGGAGGAATCGGCCGGACAATTACGGACATGGTTCCTAACCAAGAAAAATCAAATCGTCGATTGTCCGGATGCAGAGGCCCTTACAGCCTTCAAACACAACATCCGCGACGAGTGGCTTGCCCGGCACCTAGGACAGGAAAAGCCAAAATCCATGGCATCCCTCACAACACTCATGACCCGCTTTTGTGCGGGAGAGGACAGCTGGCTAGCTCGTAGTAACAACATGACCAAGAGCCCTGGTAATTCGGATACCAAGGACAGCAATGGCAGGTCGCGTCGCAACAAGCAGAAGCGCCACATTAACGGCGATAATGCTGAGGATCTGACGGTCAATGCCGGATTCAGTAAGCTCTAAACCCGGTCAGCGGAAAAAGCCATTTAAAAGAAATACTTGCACGCCCAATTTGGACCAAATACTCGATCGCTCGTGCGGATACGGTACCCCGAAAAACCAGCCAATCACACCAACAGGATTGTTGGGTGTTCAAGTAGGCGAGCAAGTTAAATGCGAAAACAATGACAAGGGGCTGCATAGCGATGGCGAAGAGGAGCCCGGCCGCCTAACGATGAAGAGGAAGGGCTTCCCCATAAGTGCGGACGGTGAACATGATATACGTAACCCACATATCCAAAAGGGAGCGGAAGCGTGCACTAAGGGACGTATATGCGATGGAGCTAGTCGCCCCAAAGTTCAACCCGTGGTCTTCCTGCCCGATCACTTTTGATCGAAGGACCACCCACTAGCATCCGCCATGGCGGATTCGCGCGCATTGGTTCGAGACCCAATCATTGACGGATTTCATCTCACTAGAGTCCTAATGGACGGCGGCAGCAGCTGAACCTCCTTTATCGTGACACAAGTGCAAAATGGGCATAGACCCATCAAGGATTAAACCCACGAAGGCGACCTTTAAAGGCGTCATACCAGGTGTAGAGGCCAACTATGCGAGCTCAGTTATACTTGAAGTGGTCTTGGATCCCGGATAACTTCCCAAGCAAGGAGTTAATCTTCGACATAGTCCCGTTCCGCAGCGGCTATCACGCACTGCTCGGACGAACCGCATTTGCAAAGTTCAATGCGGTGCCGCACTACGCATATCTCAAGCTCAAGATGCCAGGTCCTCGAGGAGTCATTACGGTTAATGGAAACACCGAACGCTCTCTTTGGACGGAGGAGCATACGGCGGCCCTCGCGGCGGAAGTACAAAGCAACCTCTTAAGGCAACTCTCGAGTCCGGCTATTAAACGTCCGGACACCGTCAAGCGCGCCCGGAGTAACCTACAACAAGACCGCCTGGCACGTTCCGAGCACGCATAGCAATGCGGCCCAAGCCCCAGCCCTCGTGAAATTGCAAAACCAGTACTACGCATACATAATTACGCTCTGGAAATACCATGGGCATAGGGGGACGGGCACGACCACGGCATGCCCAGAATGCGGCTCAACCACACCAGGGGCTCCCGATTGTGTCATTCTTTTCTTCTTTCTTTTTTACTTTCAGGACTCCGTTCTCACGAAGCCCTGTCCGGCAGTAGAATCGCCGAACACACGATGCAACAGCCAGGGAAGCAGAAAGCTACGTCGAGTGTCCAGGTGGTCTCTATTACGAGCAGTATACCTGTTTTACACACCATCCCGCAGCTTACCCCTGGAGGGGGACATGTCAAAGAGTCCTGTCCCTTGCTTATCGCACTATTTGTATCGTTCTGCTCTTACTGCAGCCCTTTTGAATAAACGATACATAGCTTTTGCCTATTATTGAATTCCCTTTTTTCTATATATATATATGTTCATTTATGACATTGTGCAACCGTACACTTTGGTACGGGCAATACACCAGGAGCTTAAGTCCCCCACAACATGGTGTGATAAGTCCAAACACTTTCACAAGTGCGGCACCCCGAACTTATAGCATTATATGCATCGGCTCCGAATCATGTCTTGGGTCAATAGTTGGGTTTGCTCGGCTCCCATGTTTTGGTACCTTATGTTCCGTTATATCGGCTAAGGTAGCGCTGGGAGAACCACTGTGATTGTGCCCCGGTTGAGCTGGGTTAAGCACCTCAGTGGAGAAAGCTAAAACTGACCGTCATGATAGGGCGAGAGCCGGTCGCTGTTCGAGAGGTTTTCGAGTCCCTAAAGACTTATGCCGCTTAGAGCGAGGAGTTGGCATTGTCCGACCTAGGCATGGATAGCGCCCCGAGCTCGGTCTTCCAAATACCAGGGGCTTCGCCGAAATTTAAAATTATAGAATTCCATGGCTAAGTGAGAGTATTCAAGCATTATAGTCCGGTTTCCTTGTTCGTTGCGTTGAGCGCCTCCCTCGAAGGACCCAAGAATGGGAACAAGAGCGCTCAAGTTTATCCCGAACACCCCAAAACTCGTGGCATGGGGGCTGAAGCCGACGACTCGCCATCTCTCAAATTTAATACACGGCCGCACAGAAGGTAATATTTTAAATTCAAAAGTGTTGCTTAGTGCATATGAACAAGTTTTCAGCGTACATGATAAAAAATGCGAGTCTACTAAAAAATTACATCTTTGGAGCATTCATCCGCTATAAGGCGGGCACCCTTCAGGACGCCCTCATAATACATTTCAGGGTTGCGATGCTCCTTGCATGGTGGTGGCCCATCCGTCACAAGCTTCTCAGCGTCCATCTTGCCCCAGTGCACCTTAGCACAGGCAAGGGCCCTCTGAGCACCTTCGATGCTCGGAGCGCTTGATGACTTCAACCCATGGACAGGCGTCCACCAGCCGCCTCACCAGCCCGAAGTAGCTCCCAGGCATGGCTTCCTTAGGCCACAGCTGAACTATGAGGCCTTTCATGGCCTGTTCGGCCACCTTATGGAGCTCGACCAGCTGCTTCAACTGGTCGCTTAAAGGCACCGGGTGTCCGGCCTCAGCATACTGAGACCAGAACACCTTCTCCGTCGAGCTTCCCTCCTCGGCTCGGTAGAATGTGGCAGCATCAGACACACTGCGAGGCAGATCTACAAATGCTCCTGGAGAGCTCCGGATTCGGGTAAGTAACAGATAATTCACTTTCATATGCTTGCTTTGCATATAGAATGCCTTACCCGCCGCTATCTTCTTCATCGCCTCAATTTCCTGGAGGGCTTTTTGGGCTTCGGCCTTAGCGGCTTTGGTGCTCTCAAGGGCCGAGGCGAGCTCAGACTCTCGAGTCTTTCAGTCACGCTCCAAACTCTCGTGTTTTTCCACGAGAGCCTGGAGCTCTTTCCGCACCTCCGCCACCCGCGCCTCCTGCTTCTCTCGCTCGGTGCGCTCCGCGGCCGAATTGCTTTCGGCCTTGGACACCGCTTCCTTCAGGGTCGACACCTCGTTCGTGGCCCCTGCAGTATTCACGTTATTCCTGTCATCTTTTGCAACCACATCTTTTAAATACTCCCATAAGGTATTACTTACCTTCCTTGTCCTCGAGCTACTCTTTGGCAAGTCCGAGCTCGTTCTCGGACCACTCAAGGCTCTGCTTCAATGCATCAACCTCCGCAGTCAGTGCGACAGAGGTCAGCAACGCAGCCTGCATTCCCATATTGACATACTTATGTAAGACTCCTGCGTATATCTTTTAGATCCTCAGTTCAACTTTTTCTTTCCGAACACCAAACTGAGCATCAGGGGCTGCTGTCTATGCCGTAATATTTTTATATATCTTAAATACATACCTCAAAGCCAGTTAGAAGGCTGGCACAGGCTTCGGTCAGCCCGCTCTTGGCGGACTGAACTTTCTGGATCACCACACTCATAACAGTGCGGTGCTCCTCGTCGATGGAAGCGCCGTTAAGCGCCTCCATCAAATCATCCGTGCCTCCGGTTGGGCCGGAGGTCACCGGCGTTGCAATCTTGCCCTTCTTACGAAGGGGTCGCTGCCGGACTCCGGAACCAGAAGGTTCGATGCGAGTCCCGGCAGGGGACGGACTTGAAGCCCTTCGGGGTTTTATCCCCTTTGCGCCCGGAGTCCGGGAGGTCGCCTTGCGGCGCCTCCTGGGCCACCTCCTCCTGGCTGGGCCCCTTTTGGGACTCCACCCCGGCGACATCTACGGCGGGAGGAGACGAGGCGGTCGGAAGTGAGGTGCTATTCACATCCGACGAATCCAGGGAGCCGCTCGACGAAGCGTCGAGCCCGTCTTTGGGCGGGCTGCATGGTTATACTCGGCGTTAGAAGATGATGTGCGACAAATGGAACGCCATGAGTTATTCTGGTGCCCGGACACTTACGATTTTGCCAGGGGCTTGGTCCTTGGTGGCCACTCCTCTCCGCCGTCGTCGGCGTTGGTGGTGTAGTCCGGAGGGAGGGTCCTTCCCTTCTTGGACCCTCCGGCCTCCCCAGTTGGGGCGGCCTTCCTTTTCTTCTCTCCCCCGCTGGGGGAGAGGCCTCTTTTTCCTTCTCCTCGTATTTGCGGGAGGAGTCCGCCTCGGAGTCATCGGACGATGAGTCCGACAACACCTGGCGCCGGTGTCGGTGGGAACGACACCTATGGGATCACAAGAATCCCTACTACGGTCGCGGGGCACGGGGTCGTGAGAAGAGTGGATCAAACAGATAGCACACGGTTTCCTTATCCAGGTTCGGGCCGCGAGGATGCGTAAAACCCTACTCCTACATTGGTGGTTTGTGTATCTGTGTTCTTGAACTAGCAATGTGGCGTGAGGAGCTCAAAAGCGAATCCTCCTCCCGGTCGCCGTGGGCCTCCTTTTATAGGGAAAGGGGTTGCCACGGTGGCACACAGGAGGTGGAAAAATGCAGTGATGCGAGTTTATCCCTCGCATTACATGACAAGGCGCCTTTAATGCGTCTTGCTTAGGTGTCCTTGCTTTATCGGGGACGGGGGAGAGCCCTGTCTCGTCCGTCGCCGCTCCCTTTCGTGTCGACACGCGCCCTGGCCAGCGATGCCTGTGGTGCCATGTAGGCAGGCAGGCAGCTGAGGTGGCACAGTGGTGGGTCTCCACGAAGATCCGCTTGCCGCCACGCAGGTGCCTGCCCAACTGGTTGGGTCAGAAGCTTCATGCGAACGGTTAAGGAGGTTTGATTGGCATGGGCCCGATGGTGGCCCTACGGGTGTTCTTGGCAAGGGCCTCGCCGTAGCCCCGGCAAGGGTCTTGCCGTGGCGCCTGCTGTCATCCCCGACAAGGCTCTTGCCGGGGGCCTTGTGGTCCTCCTTGGCTGGGATCCCGCCAATGGTCGTCATCTTCTATAGTGTGTATCTGATCTTGAATGTCTTCACAAAGATCTGCATGCCACCACGGGGATGTCTCCGAATCCTTGCCCCATGGGGGCAGTGGACTCAAGGGTGATTCGCTCCGTAGGTGTGGGGCGAGCTGCCACGGCAAGGGTCTTGCCGGGTTCGCTAAAACCGCCTCCCGGCAAGGATCTTGTCGGGGGAGTCCGCTTTGTCCCCTTTGCTCTTTGTGGTCTTGGTCTTGGCGTCGTTCTGCTCCTTTCGAGCTTTGGCCTTACCTTGGCTCACCTCCCTTGCCTTGCTCAGTGCGGTGGTGCCCGCGGCTCAGACTACCCGTGCACAGTTATAGGGGTACAAAAAGTGTACCCCTCTTTTTGTACACCGACAGGAGCCCCCGGGCCTGGGCCACACGTAAGCGCAATCGCGTCGTTGGGCTAGGCCCAAAAACGGTGCGCGGGCAGGCGGGGTGGTTTTTACCGCGGTAAGTCTCTTCGCGCACTGCGCTTCCCATGCCTCCCGCGCGTGGCTCGGCGTGGGGAGGCGTGCGTGACGTGGGCGGCATGCGTGGGGCTGAGCTCTGCGCGCATGCGTCACGTCGTAGTAAAGGGGGCGGTTCGCGCCTTCCCCATAAACAGAGGGAGGCGTGGAGGCGCGGCCCATTTACTGAACGGGGCCGAGGCGTGGTCTTCAAGGCGTCCACTCCCCACGATCATGGGGTGGGGCAGAGGTCGCCTCACCCGTCGCCTTGGTCCCGCACGCCTGCCACGTGGTTCTCATGTGCTTGGGGTGGCGAACGGTGGAGGCGGGAAACTGGGCCGTCGCGGGCTGGGGCGTGGTTGGTCCCAGTTCCTGCGCCTTCAGCGTCTTGATTGGCTGGAGGGGTGGCGAGCCCCACCCGTTCCTTTATAAAGAGCGGGAGGGGGGGATGGCGTCCCGCATTCTTCCATCTCCTCCTTCCTTCAACTTCTGCTCCCCCTCCATCCGCCATGGAGAGAGGGAATCCTGGCCTTTCAACGGTGGCGGCGAGGGTCGCCGCTCGACAACGCGTCCTTCCTTCTCCTGCACCTGCGGTGGCAGAGCCAGCCGCGAGGGGAAGGGGGAGGGGGCGAGGCCGTGGGCAAGGCCGAGGCGCTCGGGGAAGAGGAGGACGGGGCGGCGCGCCGGTCTCGCCTCCGCCAGTAGTTCCTCCCCCCATGGAGGGCCATGTTGGGGATGACCCTTGCGAGTTCTTCGTCAGGCTGCGCCGGCCGCCTCGTCGTCGCCTTCGTCTCCCGACTCCATTCGCGCGAGAGATGGAGATGGATCGCCGGAGTCATTGTGGCTGCACATGAGGGGCTGTGGGATCAGCGGTACGCGAGTTCGCGTCGACTTCCCAGCCCCTCACGTGATGTATCTTCGTCGGGGATGGAAGACGTTCGCTCATATCCACCGCTTGACGGAGGGGCTCACTCTCCATTTCAAGCTGATGGAGGGCGGCCTCCTCTCCATCAAGGTCTTGGGGCTCTTCTAGACCCGGGCAAGGTGCTGCGTGGAGAGCTCTTCTGATAGCGAAGACCCCTCCTCGGGCGGGAGTGGCGAGGAGGACAGCGGCAGCGACGACGAGGGTAGCAGGCGGCAGGATGACGGGTCCGACTAGGTGTCGGGCACCGCTCCGTGCGGCACCGGCGACCCCATCATCCGTGTCGCCGGCTCCCTGAACTTCTCGGGGTCGTCTCCTTGGGCGGCTGGCGTTGGGAAGCTGTGGAAGAGGAAGAGGGCGGGCGGCAAGGCCGTCAAATCGGAGTACGCGGGCACCGACACCTTTGACGCGTGCTGACGTCCTGCCGCCTCGTCTTCGAGCTCTGCTTCCGGCGCCGCCATCACCATCCAGCCTTCGGACGGCCACCGAGATGTTCTCTTGGTGTCTCCTGCCACCCGTAGCTCGCCTAGGCGTCCCTATACGCCCTTTTCGCCTCCTTGACCTGCCTCTTGAGGAGAGGGACAAGAAAGGGGTTACGGGCACCTTATCTCTTTTTAGCTTGTAAGCCCTCGTGCCTTGACTGAATTTAAAACTCGTAATCCCATCATTCATGTTTTTCATTTCCCATGGGCTGTACCTGAGTGGAATGTTTTTAATGAAAAAGGGATGCTTGCCGGGTCATTTGTTTGCGGGTAGAACCCACGACAAGGAGTAAATCCTTGATATCTCTAAGATAAACATTTCCTTGCCCGGCAACTGGCCCTTCCGTCTTCCCACTTCGCTCGACCTTTCTCACGCTTTTGGCGGAGGCAGGGATGAGGTGGGTTCAGGCTCCTCGTTTCATCCTTTTGCTACCGTGACCACGACCAAACCTGGCCCCAGGAATGAGCCCTAGGGCCTAGAGTTTTAGGGGAGCACGATAGCTTTTAGGGAAAAAACGAGGTTTCACATACCTCAGTCCATAAGGGAATGCATGATAAGGGATGAAGAACTTATCTGAAGCTGTAGCCCCCGGCAACTCTGGTTTGTCGTGGGTGAATCTTTGCACTTGCAGCCCCCGGCAATACTGGCTTGCCGGGGTCTAGATGCCGGTCTGTCCCTCTTCTCTTTTTCGTCCTCAAGTGATCCGGCAAGGATATCTGTGAGCCCTGCGAACCAAAGAAGACAAAAGAACGGCAAAGGGACGCACACTCGACCTCTAAGCTAGGGGTTAGTCGTCGCTAAGCACTATCAACCCTAACCAAGGACGAGACTCGACCTAGCATGCATGCTATAACTTGGGGCGCCAGCGCTTCATTTTTTTATGCTCAGGGTCTGCGCCTGGCTTTGTATAAAGGGCTACATGCATCATCGGCAAAGCTTGTACAAAAGGTGGCTTGCCGGGGGGCCCGGCAAGCCGCACCTCACAGGTAAAACTTGCGAAGATGCTCAATGTTCCAGGAGTTACTCATCGGAACAACATCTTCGGTCTCCAGGCGGACTGCGCCAGGCCTGGTGACTCGTATTACCCGATAAGGGCCTTCCCACTTTGGCGCCAACTTGTTGGAATTCTTGGCCGATTGAACGCGCCGAAGGACAAGGTCGCCTTCCTCAAGGCTTCGGGCATGAACCTTGCGGCTATGGTAGCGGCGCAAGGCTTGCTGGTAGCATGCTGCTCTCACAGCCGCCCGAAGACGATCTTCCTCAAGGAGCATTGCGTCATCTTGGCGCAGTTGCTCTTGCTCAAGCTCGTCATAAGCGAGCGCTCGAGGTGACCCGTATATGAGTTCAGTGGGGAGAACTGCTTCTGCCCTATATACTAGGGCAAAACGTGTCTGGCCGGTGGCTCGATTTGGCGTCGTCCTGATCGACCAAAGAACCGCCGGCAACTCATCAATCTAGCGCCTTCCACTCTTGTGCAGCCTGTCAAAGGTCTTCGTCCTTAAGCATCGCAGTACTTCAGCATTTGTCCTCTTAGCTTGACCATTGCTTCGCGGGTGAGCAACGGAAGCGAAACAGACTTTGTTGCCGAGGTCTTGGGTATATTGCATGAAGGTGCGGCTTGTGAACTGTGTGCCGTTGTCGGTGATAACCCTGTTGGGTACGCCAAAACGGCACACTAGTCCCTTGAAGAACTTGACGGCTGACTGAGCTGTGACCTTCCTCACTGCCTCCACCTCCGGCCACTTTGTGAACTTGTCGATTGCAACATACAAGTACTCAAAGCCCCCGACAGTGCGGGGAAAGGGCCCAAGATGTCGAGCCCCTGCACCGAGAAGGGCCAGAGAGAGGAATGGTTTGAAGGGCTTGAGCTGGCTGATGAAGCTTCTTTGAATGAAACTAACACGCCGCACTGGTGACTAGTGTAAATGCATCCCGGAGGGCGGTGGGCCAGAAGAAGCCTTGCCGAAATGCCTTGCCGGCAAGGGCCCTTGACCCAATGTGGGATCCACATATGCCTCCGTGTATCTCCGCCAACAGCTACAGTCCTTCCTCCCGAGGGATACACTTCAATTTCACACCGTTCGGCCTCTTTCTGTATAGGACGTCATCGACGAACTCGTACATGGTAGAGCGATGGGCTACTTTTTCCGCTTCTTCCTGCTCCTCAGGAAGTTCCCCTGCTTGGAGGAATCGGACGGTATCTTTGTGCTTACGCTTTGGAGCACAGGGGCTCGACGGCAAGGACTAAAGGCATTTCCTCCGCTATAGGAGCGGTTGTCTCAACGGCAAGAGCTTGACACTCCGCCGGACCAGTCGTCCCGTGGCAGGCTCAGTATCCCCGGCAACATCCTTGCCGGCGGCTCCGGGGAGATCGGCGGGAAAGTACTTGACGGACCCTGATTTCCTCCTCTTATTCTGCTCTGTTGATGGATCAACGGATGGCTGAGTTAACTGAAGCACAAAGGTACCTGATTCCACAGGTAGCTTGAGGGCAACGCGTTTTGACAGGTAATCGGCGATATCGTTCTCCGCTCGGGGAACGTGTTCATCCTGTATACCGTCAAAACGCTCTTCCAGCTTTCTCACTTCATCGACGTAGGCCTTCATCAATGGGCTCTGGTAATCCTTGTTGATTTGCTTGACGACAAGCTGCGAGTCTCCCCTAACGATGAGTTTCTTGATTCCGAGGTCCACCGTGATCCTAAGACCGGCAAGCAGCCCTTCGTACTCTGCCGTATTGTTTGTTGACACCTCCCTGGGGAAGTGCATCTGGATCACGTACTTGAGGTGCTCTCCGGTGGGCGCGACAAGCAGTACGCCAGCCTCGGCGCCTTGCAAGGAGAAAGCTCCATCAAAGTACATGATCCAATCACAACTTGCCTCCTTGCCGGGGAGAGCAGTCTCTTGGGCTTCTTCGTCAGGCGTTGCGGTCCATTCTGCAATGAACTCCGCTAGGACTCGACTCTGAATCGTCGAAGTACTTTCAAACTTGAGGCCAAAGCTGGACAGCTCCAGTGCCCATTCCACAATTCTTCCCGTTGCATCCGGATTGTGCAGTATCCGTTGCAGAGGGAGGCGAGTGACGACAGTGATCTCGTGTGCACCTTATCGTCGCGGGCTCCGGCAGCTTGCATCGCGATGGTGTAGATGCTGAGGAACTCGGACGGGTGGGTCTTGCCGTTGTACTTTTCGCCCACGTCGGGTTTGAAGGTGCGGTGAGTGGGCCACTGGAACTGCCGCAGCTCATGGGTAAAAGCCGGACAGCCTACCTCGTAAGGTAGGCCTCCAGAACTCCTGCGGGTGGCTCTGGCGAGGCTCTGCTCGCTGTCACGATTGGTGGCGCGCATCGCGCCGGTGCTCGAGTAGTGGTTCGAGCGTCTTCATGTTCTCGTTCGAAGAACTTGGCGCTGGTCACAGCGGCCCTGGTCGGGCGACGCAGCGATATTTCGCCGCCCAAAGCGTGGGACGGGCTGGCGTCCCGCGCACCGGGCGAGGAGGAGGCAAGTGCACCGTGGTCGCGACGCCACCCGTAGCCCTGGCACCGTGGTCGTGGTGCGTGGGACTCCGTCGGAGCGTCGACCCGGGGGCTCCACCGGACTCGGTTCGTCTTTGTTGGCCACCGCAACAAGGCTTCGGATAGTGGCTCTCCATTCGTCGAGTTTCCCCGTAGTGGAAGGAAAATCGAGGAGCAACTGCGCGCGCGCCAGGGCTTCTGCTGGAGTTGGTGGCAGCGAAACCTGCACGGATCGCGACGTGCTTCCACTTCTGACCATGTCAGAAGAAGCTCTATCACGACCTTGCGGTCGCATGCCATCTTCACCAGCGCCTCGGCGAGCGGGCATGTCTTCTAAATCCCGGGAGTGACGCTCTTGGCTCTTTCCGCGGCGACGCTCGGGGTCCTCGGCATGATTACGCCGTTCGTCGCGTGCCGCTTGAGAGGAGCGCGCCGTCGGCGCTGGCGTGGGAGTCTTGGAAGCCCTCACGTCGCCTTCGGGTGGGGTGGCAGCGATCTTGGAAGTCCCTGCGCCACCCGCGGAGGGCCTGGCTCCGTCTTTGTATTTGGCGGCGTGCGGCCCGTTACCAGGCGCACGAACATCGCCGCCTCCCAAACTTCGGCTGCTGGGACGGTGTTGGTGTTCGCGAACGGCTCCCCCGGGTCCTTTGTGCGACCCGTCCGCTGCTCGCCCGCGTCGGGACGGGATGTCCGGCTTCCGACGGGCCAACCGCCACCGTCATCTTCTTCTTGGGCGCCATGACGATGAAGAAGCGCCGAACTAACTGCTAGAGCCGATTCTCACAACTGCGCCTCCTACCTGGCGCGCCAAAGATGTAGGTGGGAACGACACCTATGGGATCACAAGAATCCCTACTACGGTTGCGGGGCACCGGGTCGTGAGAAGAGCGGATCAAACAGATAGCACACGGTTTCCTTATCCAGGTTCGGGCCGCGAGGATGCGTCAAACCCTACTCCTGCTTTGGTGGTTTGTTTATCTGTGTTCTTGAAATAGCAATGGGGCGTGAGGAGCTCCAAAAAGCCGAATCCTCCTCCTGGTCGCCTTGGGCCTCCTTTTATAGGGAAAGGGGTCGCCACAGTGGCACACAGGAGGTGGAAAGAATCTGATGATGCGAGTTTATCCTCGCATTACATGACAAGGCGCCTTTAATGCGTCTTGCTTAGGTGTCCTTGCTTTATCGGGACGGGGAGAGCCTGTCTGTCGTCGTCGCCGCTCCCTTTCGTGTCGACACGCGCCTGGCCAGCGATGCCTGTGGTGCCATGTAGGCGGCAGCAGCTGAGGTGGCATGCAGCAGGTGGGTCTCCACGAAGATCCGCTTGCCGCCACGCAGGTGCCTGCCCAACTGGTTGGGTCGGCAGCTGCATGCGAACGGTGGTGGAGGTTTGATTAGCGTGGGCCTGATGGTGGCCCTATGGGTGTTCTTGGCAACGGCCTCGCCATAGCCCCGGCAAGGGTCTTGCTGTGGCGCCTGCTGTCATCCTCGGCAAGGCTCTTCCCGGGGGCCTTGTGGTCCTCGTTGTCTGGGATCCCGCCAAGGGTCGTCATCTTCTATAGTGTGTATCTGATCTTGAATGTCTTCACAAAGATCTGCATGCCACCACGGGGATGTCTCCTCAATCCTTGCCCCATGGGGGCAGTGGACTCAAGGGTGATTCGCTCCGTAGGTGTGGGGCGGGCTGCCACGGCAAGGGTCTTGCCGGGTTTGCTAAACTGCCTCCCGGCAAGGATCTTGCCGGGGAGTCCGCGTCCCCTTTGCTCTTTGTGGTCTTGGTCTTGGCGTCGTTCTGCTCCTTTCGAGCTTCGGCCTTACCTTGGCTCACCTCCCTTGCCTTGCTCAGTGCGGTGGTGCCCGCGGCTCAGACTGCTCGTGCACAGTTATAGGGGTACAAAAAGTGTACCCCTCTTTTTGTACAGCGACAGCCGGGAACTCCTTCGGGTCCTCGTGGCCTTCTTCTTGGCCTTCTTCTCCGGCACCACGTAAGGTGCCGGAACCAGCAGCCCCGTCAATCGGACGTCCGCTGGGTCTTCTGGCAAGGGAGCTGGACAGTTAACCTGTCCAGACGTCTTCTGCCAGTCCTGTCAATGGTGAGGGAGTTTTAGATCCCGTATAGAGTCAAACTATGAAAAAAGAGTCCCGTAAAGGGTAAAATAGCTTACCTCGCTGGCTTGATGCCGCGAGCTGAATCCGCGATCTTCGGTAGCGGATGCGGGAGCCTCGGCGCCCTTGAACAGCACCTTCCAGGCATCTTCGTACGTAGTGTCGAAGAGCCGGCTCAAGGTTCGGTGTTGTGCCGGATCAAACTCCCACAAGTTGAAGGCCCGTTGCTGGCATGGGAGGATCCGGCGGATGAGCATAACCTGGACTACGTTGACAAGCTTGAGCTTCTTGTCCACCAGGTTTCGGACGCAGGTTTGGAGTCCGGTCAGCTCTTCCGAATTACCCCACGTCAGGCTCGTATCTTTCCATGAGGTGAGCCATGTAGCGAAGCCAGATCGGAATTCGGGGGCCGCCGCCCATTTGGAGTCGCGCGGCTCGGTGATGTAGAACCACCCCGACTGCCACCCCTTTATGGTCTCCATGAAGGAGCCCTCGAGCCATAGGACGTTGGCCATCTTACCCACCATGGCACCTCCGCACTCTGCTTGGCGGCCGCCCACTACCTTCGGCTTGACATTGAAGGTCTTCAGCCATAAGCCGAAGTGGGGCTGGATGCAGAGGAAGGCCTCGCACATGACGATGAACGCCGATATGTTGAGGATGAAATTCGGGGCCAGATCGTGGAAATCTAGGCCATAGTAGAACATGAGCCCCCGGACAAATGGGTGAAGTGGAAATCCTAGACCATGGAGGAAGTGGGGGAGGAACACCACCCTCTCATGGGGCCTAGGGGTGGGGATGAGCTGCCCCTTGTCGGGGAGCCGATGCCCGATGTCGTCGGACAAGTATCCGGCGTTCCGCATCTTTTTGATGTGCCCCTCCGTGACGGAGGAGGCCATCCACTTGCCTCCCGCTCCGGACATAGTTGGAGAAGGTTGAGGTGGGATGTGCGGACTTGGGCGCTGCAGCTCGAGTGCGCGGAAATGGATAAGCAAATGAGGAAGAAGGCGTGTGTGAAAAAGTGGATCCTTATCCCCTTATATGGACGGACAAAGCTATGCGTCCCCACCGCCCGATAAAACTCGCTTATCTCCCAAGCGTCGTAATCAATGGCGCGGTTGGGTTACCCACGCCCGTATTGATGAGAATCCTGGAATAAGGGGACACGATCTCTGCTTTGACAAGACATGCCAAGGAAACCGCCTCGCTAAACGCGCTGAGGTGGGACAGTAAAAATGATTCGAATAAAGGCTTGGCCGTGGTGTGATGTCACGCTGCGGAATACGTCAGCAGATTGAACTTGTGTAAATATTATTCTCCCTATGGTGGTAGGTGGAACTTATTTTGCAAATCCGGACACTATCCTTGTGTTCAAAATCTTCTATGAAGTATTCAGAGGAGGAACCCGCCTTGCAATGCCGAAGACAATATGTGCGCCGGACTCGTCGGTATTGAAGCCTGGTTCAGGGGCTACTGAGGGAGTCCCGGATTAGGGGGTGTCCGGATAGCCGTACTATAACCTTTGGCCAGACTCCTGGACTACGAAGATACAAGATTGAAGACTTCGTCCCGTGTCCGGATGGGACTTTCCTTGGCGTGGAAGGCAAGCTTGGCGATACAGATATGTAGATCTCCTACCATTGTAACCGACTCAGGTAACCCTAACCCTCTTCGGTGCCTATATAAACCGGAGGGTTTTAGTCCGTAGGACGAACAACAATCATACCATAGGCTAGCTTCTATGGTTTAGCCTCTCTGATCTCGTGGTAGATCTACTGTTGCACTACCCATATCATCAATATTAATCAAGCAGGAGTAGGGTTTTACCTCCATCGAGAGGGCCCGAACCTGGGTAAAAACATCGTGTCCCTTGTCATCTGTTACCATCCGCCTAGACGCACAGTTCGGGACCCCCTACCCGAGATCCGCCGGTTTTGACACCGACAACGGGCATGCCAACAACAGGTCTATGTTTATCCTTTTTATCAGGTTTGGCAATTCTAGAAGTTTCTTCACAAAAGTAAATAACATGCCCATCCATATCTTCTTCCAAGAGATCTTTAACCATAGCTATAGTTGGTTCTATTTTAATTTGTTCATCAGGTTTAGGTGTTCTAATATAGCTTTTGTTAACCACTGTTGAAACTTTAGCATGTTCCTTTATCCTAACAGGGAAAGGTGGTTTCTCTATATAAGTAGAAGGAACAACTGGATCAACATTATAAAGTATAGTTTCTTCTTTAACTGGTACCGGTTCTTTGATTTCTTCTTTAATAGGTGGGTGATATTTAAACCACTTCGCTTTAGGGAGATCAACATGAGTAGCAAATGATTCACAAAAGGAGGCTACTATCTCAGAGTCAAGTCCATATTTAGTGTAAACTTTTGAAAAGCATCAGTATCCATAAAATATTTAACGCAATCATACTTAAGCTTAATACCTGACTCTTTACCTCCGTCGAGTTCCCAATCTTCAGAGTTGCGTTTAATTCTTTACAAAATATCCCACCGGAATTCAATAGTCTTCTTCATAAATGAACCATCACAAGAAGTATCAAGCATGGTTTGATCATTACGAGAAAGCCGAGCATAAAAATTCTGGATAATAATTTCTCTTGAGAGCTCATGATTGGGGCATGAATATAACATTGACTTAAGCCTCCCCCAAGCTAGAGCGATACTTTCTCCTTCACGAGGCCAAAAATTATATATATAATTCCGATCATGATGAACTAGATGCATAGGACAATTTTTTTGGTGGAACTCCAATTTCAATCGATTCCAATTCCAAGATCCAATATCATCGCATAGCCTATACCATGCCAATGCTTTCTCTTCAAAGATAAAGGGAAAACTTTTTTCATAACTTCATCCTTGGGTAAACCTGCAAGCTTGAACAATCCACAAATTTGTTCTACATATATCAAGTGCATATCAGGATGTTCGGTTCCATCTCCTGCATAAGGATTAGCTAGCAGTTGTGCTATCATACCCGAAGGAATTTCATATACAATATTTTCAGTGGGTGCATTAGGTTGAGGGGTACCTAATTGTGGCTCCGGTCGAAGTGAAGATACCACGAACAAACCCCTCAAAGGATTGTTTTCCATAGTAACAAGTGACAATAAATTTCAGCACACTATATAAATGTTTCCTTACAAAATTCCACTTACCAAAGGCGCTTCACTCCCCGGTGTTGACCCACAAGTATAGGGGATCAATTGTAGCTCTTTTCGATAAGTAAGAGTGTCGAACCCAACGAGGAGCAGAAGGAAATGACAAGTGTTTTCATCAAGGTAATGTCTGCAAGTGCTGAAATTGTAAGTAGCGGAGTAGTTTGATAGCAAGATAATTTGTAACGAGCAATTAATGATAGTAGTAACAAAAGTGCAGCAAGGTAGCCCAATCCTTTTGAGGCAAAGGACAGGCAAAAACGGTCTCTTATGATAAGCAAAGCGTTCTTGAGGCTACACGGGAATTTCATCTAGTCACTTTCGTCATGTTGGTTTAATTCGTGTTCGCTACTTTGATAGTTTGATATGTGGGTGGACCGGTGCTTAGGTGTTGTTCTTACTTGAACAAACCTCCTACTTATGATTAACCCTCCCACAAGCATCCAAAACTACGATAAAAGTATTAAGAATAAATTCTAACCATAGCATTAAACTTTTGGATCCAATCGGTCCCTTACGGAATAGTGCATAAACAAGGGTTTAAGCTTCTGTCACTCTCGCAACCCATCATCTAATTGCTACTCCACAATGCATTCCCTTAGGCCCAAATATGGTGAAGTGTCATGTAGTCGATGTTCACATGACACCACTAAGGGATTCACAACACACATACGATCAAAATATCGAACACATATCAAGTTCACATGATTACTTGCAACATGATTTCTCCCGTGACCTCAAGAACAAAAGTAACTACTCACAAATGATAAACATGCTCATGATCAGAGGAGCATTAAATAGCATATTGGATCTGAACATATAATCTTCCACCAAATAAACCATATAGTAATCAACTATAAGATGTAATCAACACTACTAGTCACCCACAAGCACCAATCTATAGTTCCGGTAAGAAGATTGACCACAAGAGATGAACTAGGGTTTGAGATGAGATGGTGATGTTGAAGATGTTGATGGAGATTGCCCTCCACAAGATGGGAGAGTTGTTGGTGATGATGATGACGATGATTTCCCCCTCCGGGAGGGGAGTTCCCCCGGCGGAATCGTTCCACCGGAGGGCAAAACTGCTCCTGCCCAAGTTCCGCCTCGAGACGGCGGCGCTCCATCCCGAAAGTCCTCTCTTTATTATTTTTCTAGGTCAAAATGACCTATATACCAGAAGATGGGTACCGGAGGTGGGCCTGGGTGAGCACAACCCACTGTGGTGTGCTGGGCTCTCGGCGCGCCAGGTGGGTTGTGCCCACCTGGTGGGCCCCCTCTGGTAGTTACTTGCTCCAATAATTCTCAAATATTCCATAAAAAATCTCCGTGAAGTTTCAGCTCATTTGGAGTTGTGCAGAATAGTTAGCCTGACGTAGCTTTTCCACGTCCAGATTTCTAGCTGCCGGAGTTCTCCCTCTTTGTGTATACCTTGCATATTATGAGAGAAAAAGGCATTAGAATTACTCCAAAAAGCATTATTATGGATAAAAACTGTATAAATAATAGTAATAAAACATGATGCAAAATGGACGTATCGCCCGACAATGGCGCCAGAAAATAGCCTTGATGACCCGCAAGTATAGGGGATCAATTGTAGCTCTTTTCGATAAGTAAGAGTGTCGAACCCAACGAGGAGTAGAAGGAAATGACAAGTGGTTTTCAGCAAGGTAATGTCTGCAAGTGCTGAAATTGTAAGTAGCGGGGTAGTTTGATAGCAAGATAATTTGTAACGAGCAAGTAACGATAGTAGTAACAAAAGTGCAGCAAGGTATCCTGATCCATTTGAGGCAAAGAACAGGCCAAAATGGTCTCTTATGACAAGCAGAGCGTTCTTGAGGGTACACGGGAATTTCATCGAGTCACTTTCATCATGTTGGTTTAGTTCGTGTTCGCTACTTTGATAATTTGATATGTGGGTGGACCGGTGCTTAGGTGTTGTTCTTACTTGAACAAACCTCCTACTTATGATTAACCCTCCCGCAAGCATCCAGAACTACGAGAAAAATATTAAGAATAAATTCTAACCATAGCATTAAACTTTTGGATCCAATCGGTCCCTTACGGAATAGCGCATAAACTGGGGTTCAAGCTTCTGTCACTCTCGCAACCCATCATCTAATTGCTACTCCACAATGCATTCCCTAAGGCCCAAATATTGTGAAATGTCATGTAGTCGACATTCACATGACACCACTAAGGGAATCAAAACACACATCCTATCAAAATATCGAACACATATCAAGTTCACATGATTACTTGCAACATGATTTCTCCCGTGACCTCAAGAACAAAAGTAACTACTCACAAATGATAAACATGCTCATTATCAGAGGAGTATTAAATAGCATATTGTATCTGAACATATAATCTTCCACCAAATAAACCATATAGTAATCAACTATAAGATGTAATCAACACTACTAGTCACCCACAAGCACCAATCTAAAGTTCCGATAACAAGATTGACCACAAGATATGAACTAGGGTTTGAGATGAGATGGTGTTGTTGAAGATGTTGACGGACATTGCCCTTCCCAAGATGGGAGAGTTGTTGGTGATGATGATGACAATGATTTCCCCCTCTGGGAGGGAAGTTCCCCCGGCAGAAGTGCTCCTGCCCCAGTTCCGCCTCGAGACAGCGGTTCTCCGTCCCGAAAGTCCTCTCCTTATTTTTTTCTAGGTCAAAATGACATATATACTAGAAGATGGGCACCGGAGGTGGGCATGAGTGAGGACAACCCACCAGGGCGCGCCTGGGCTCCCTGGCGCGCCCAGGTGGGTTGTGCCCACCTGGTGGGCCACCTCTGGTAGTTATTTGCTCCAATAATTCTCAAATATTCCATAAAAAAATCTCCGTGAAGTTTCAGCTCATTTGGAGTTGTCCAGGATAGGTAGACTGACGTAGCTTTTCCAGGTCAAGATTTCTAGCTATCAGAATTCTCCCTCTTTGTGTATACCTTGCATATTATGAGAGAAAAGGCATTAGAATTACTCCAAAAAGCATTATTATGGATAAAAACATTACAAATAACAGTAAGAAAACATGATGCAAAATGGACGTATCACCCGGCAACGGCGCCAGAAAATAGCCTTGATGACCCACAAGTATAGGGGATCAATTGTAGCTCTTTTCGATAAGTAAGAGTGTCGAACCCAACAAGGAGCAGAAGGAAATGACAAGTGGTTTTTAGCAAGGTAATGTCTGCAAGTGCTGAAATTGTAAGTAGCGGAGTAGTTTAATAGCAAGATAATTTCTAACGAGTAAGTAACGATAGTAGTAACCAAAGTGCAGCAAGGTAGTCCAATCCTTTTGAGGCAAAGGACAAGCCAAAACGGTCTCTTATGATAAGCAAAGCGTTCTTGAGGGTACACGGGAATTTCATCTAGTCACTATCATCATGTTGGTTTAATTCGTGTTTGGTACTTTGATAATTTGATATGTGGGTGGACCGATGCTTAGGTGTTGTTCTTACTTGAAAAAACCTCTTACTTATTATTAACCCTCCCGCAAGCATCCGCAACTACGAGAAATGTATTAAAAAGATTCTAACCATAGAATTAAACTTTTGGGTCCAATCGGTCCCTTACGGAATAGCGCAGAAACTAGGGCTTAAGCTTCTATCACTCTCGCTACCCATCATCTAATTGCTACTCCACAATGCATTCCCTTAGTCCCAAATATGGTGAAGTGTCATGTAGTCGACGTTCACATGACACCACTAAAGGAATCACAACATACATACTATCAAAATATCGAACACATATCAATTTCACATGATTACTTGCAACATGATTTCTCCCGTGACCTCAAGAACAAAAGTAACTACTCACAAATGATAAACATGCTCATGATGAGAGGAGTATTAAATAGCATATTGGATCTGAACATATAATCTTCCACCAAATAAACCATATAGTAATCAACTACAAGATGTAATGAACACTACTAGTCACCCACAAGCACCAATCTATAGTTCCAGTAACAAGATTGACCACAAGAGATGAACTAGGGTTTGAGATGAGATGGTGTTTTTGAAGATGTTGATGGAGATTGCCCTCCCCAAGATGGGAGAGTTGTTGGTGACAATGATGACGATGATTTCCCCCTCCGGGAGGGAAGTTCCCCCAACGAAATCGCTCTGTCGGAGGGCAAAAGTGCTCCTGCCCAAGTCTACCTCGAGGAGGCGGCGCTCCGTCCCGAAAGTCCTCTCCTTTTTTTTCTAGGTCAAAATGACCTATATACTAGAAGATGGGCACCGGAGGTGGGCCTGGGTGAGCACAACCCACCAGGGCGCGCCTGGGCTCCCTGTCGCGCCCAGGTGGGTTGTGCCCACCTGGTGGGCCCCCTCTGGTAGTTATTTGCTCCAATATTCCTCAAATATTGCATGAAAAATCCTCGTGAAGTTCCAGCTCATTTGGAATTGTGCAGAATAGGTAACATGACATAGTTTTTTTCAGGTCCAGATTTCCAGCTGCCAGAATTCTCCCACTTTGTGTATAGCTTGCATATTATGAGAGAAAATGCATTAGAATTACTCCAAAAAACATTATTATGGATAAAAGCATTATGAATAACAGTAAGAGAACATGATGCAAAATGGACGTATCACTTGGCATGGACGTGATGCCTATATTCATGATCATTGCCTTAGATATCGTCATAATTATGCGCTTTTCTGTCAATTGCTCGGCAGAAATTTGTTCACCACCCACCGTAATAATTTATATCTCGAGAGAATCCTCTAGTGAAACCTATGGCCCTCGGGTCTATTTTCCATCATATAACTTTCCGATCTACAATTCTAGTTTCCTATTTACTTTCTTTTCAATCTTTTACTTTCCGTTCCATATACCAAAAATATTACTTTATTGTTTATCATCTCTATCAAATCTCACTTTGCAAATAACCGTGAAGGGATTGACAATCCCTTATCGCGTTGGGTGCAAGTTGGTGTTTGTTTGTGCAGGTATTCGATGACTTGAGTGTTGTCTCCTACTGGATTGATACCTTGGTTCTCAAAAGCTGAGGGAAATACTTACTCTACTTTGTTGCTTCACCCTTTCCTCTTCAAGGGAAAAACCAACACAAGCTCAAGAGGTAGAAATCCCCCTCCGGCAGGACACCGAAAAAGGGCCCTAGATGAGATCTCACGGGCACAGAAGGTTGCGGCGGTGGAAAAGTGTTTTCGTGGTTCTCTCTGTTGGTTTTGGGATATATGAGAATATATAGGAGGAAGAAATAGGTCGGTGGAGTCATGAGGGGGCACAAGGGTGGGGGCGCGCCCTACCCCCTGGGCACGCCCTCCGTCCTTGTGGTCGCCTTGTGGCTTCTCTGACTTGCACTCCAAGTCCTCTGGATGTCTTCTGGTCCAAGAAAAATCATCGCGAAAGTTTTATTCTGTTTGGACTCCGTTTGGTATTTCTTTTCTACGAATCTCTAAAACATGGAAAAATAGAAACTGGGACTAGGCTCTAGGTTAATAGGTTAGTCCCAAAAATCATATAAAATAGCATATTAATGCATATAAAACAACCAAAACAGATAATATAACAGCATGAAACAATAAAAAATTATAGATACGTTGGAGACATATCAAGCATCCCCAGGCTTAATTCCTACTCGTCCTCGAGTATGTAAATGAGAAAACAAATTTTTTGATGTGGAATGCTACCTAACATATTTATCCATGTAATTTCTTTATTGTGGCATGAATGTTCAGATCCGTATGATTCAAAACAAAATTTTAATATTGACATAAAAACAATAATACTTCAAGCATACTAACAAGGCAATTATGTCTTCTCAAAATAACATGGCCAAAGAATGCTTATCCCTACAAAATCATATAGTCTGGCTATTCTCCATCTTCATCACACAAAATATTTAAATCATGCACAACCCCGATGACAAGCTAAGCAATACATGGGTGTGAACCATGGATATAGCACTATAGGTGGAATAGTGGGTGGTTGTGGAGAAGAAAAAAAGAGGGAGATAGTCTCACATCAACTAGGCCTATCAACAGGCTATGGAGCTGCCCATCAATAGATATCAATTTGAGTGAGTAGGGATTGCCATGCAACGGATGCACTAGAGCTATAAGTTTATGCAAGATCAAAAGGAAAACTAAGTGGGTGTTCATACAACTTGCTTGCTCATGAAGACCTAGGGTAATTTGAGAAATCCCATCGTTGGAATATACAAGCCAAGTTCTATAATGAAAAATTCCCACTAGTATATGAAAGTGACAGAAATAGGAGACTCTCTATCATGAAGATTAGGGTGCTACTTTGAAGCACAAGTGTGGAAAAAGGATAGTAACATTGCCCCTTCTCTCTTTTTCTCTCATTTTTTTTCATTTTCTTCCTTTTTTAATTTCCTCACATGGGATGATGCTCTAGTAATGAAGATCATCACACTTTTATTCACTTACAACTCAAGAATTACAACTCGATACTAGAATAAAATATGACTCTATATGAATGCCTCCGACGGTGTACCGGGATGTGCAATAAATCAAGAGTGACATGTATGAAAGAATTATAAATGGTGGCTTTGCCACAAATACGATGTCAACTACATGATCATGCAAAGCAATATGACAATGATGATGTGTGTCATAATAAACGGAACGGTGGAAAGTTGCATTGCAATATATCTCAGAATAGCTATGGAAATGCCATAATAGATAGGCACGGTCGATGTTTTGAGGAAGGTAAATGGTGGGTTTATGGTACCGGCGAAAGTTGCGCGGCACAAGAGATGGTAGCAATGGTGGAAGGCTGAGAGTGCGTATAATCCATGGACTCAACACTAGTCAAAATAACTCATATACTTATAGCAAAAATCTATTAGTCATCGAAATAAAGTACTACATGCATGCTCCTAGGGGCGTAGATTTGTAGGAAAAGACCATCGCTCGTCCCCGACCGCCACTCATAAGGAATACAATCAAGAACTATCTCATGCTCCAACTTCATTACATAACGGTTCACCATACGTGCATGCTACGGGTCTCACAAACCTCAACACAAGTATTTCTCAAATTCACAACTACCCACTAGCATGACTCTAATATCACCATCTTCATATCTCAAAACAATCATAAGGAATCAAACTTCTCATAGTATTCAATACACTTATGAATTTTTTTATTATATCCCTCTTGGATGCCTATCATGTTAGGACTAAATTTATAACCAAAGAAAATTACCATGTTGTTTAGAGACTCTCAAAATAATATAATTTAAGCATGAGAGTTAATCAACTTCTATAAAATAAAACCACCGCCGTGCTCTAAAAAGATATAAGTGGAGCACTAGAGCAAAATTTCCTAGCTCAAAAGATATAAGTGAAGCACATAGAGTATTCTAATAAATCACAATTCATGCGTGTCTCTCTCAAAAGGTGTGTACAACAAGGATGGTAGTGGCAAACTAGAAAGCAAATACTCAAATCATACAAGACTCTCCAAGCAAAACACATATCATGTGGTGAATAAAAATATAGCCTCAAGTAAAGTTACCGATAGACGAAGATGAAAGAGGGGATGCCTTCCGGGGCATCCCCAAGCTTAGGCTCTTGGTTGTCCTTGAATATTACCTTGGGGTGCATTGGGCATCCCCAAGCTTAGGCTCTTGCCACTCCTTATTCTATAGTCCATCAAATCCTTACCTAAAACTTGAAAACTTCACAACACAAACCTCAACAGAAAATCTCATAAGCTCCGTTAGTATAAGAAAATAAATCACCACTTTTGGTATTGTTGTGAACTCATTCTTTATTTATATAGGTGTAATATCTACTGTATTCCAACTTTTCCATGGTTTATACCCCCGATACTAGCCATACATTCATAAAAATAAGCAAACAACACATAGAAAACAGAATCTGTCAAAAACGGAATAGTCTGTAGCAATCTGGAGATTTCGAATACTTCTGTAACTCCAACAATTCTGAAAAATTAGGACGACCTAAGCAATTTGTTTATTAATCTTCTGCAAAAAGAATTAACTCAAAATCATGCTTCTGTAAAAAAACGAGAATTATTTTCCTGGGCACAAAAGTTTCTGTTTTTCAGCAAGATCAAATCAACTATCATCATAAGCTATCCCAAAGGTCTTATTTGGCTCAAACACTAATTAAAACACAAAACACATCTAACCAGAGGCTATATGAATTATTTAATGCAAAACAGAACCTAAAAGGCAAAAACAAGAAATAAAATTGGGTTGCCTCCCAACAAGCGCTATTGTTTAACGCCCTTAGCTAGGCATAAAACATGAATAGAGCTAGATATTGTCGTCTTTGGCATGCAATCAATAAGTGGCTCTCATAATAGAATCATAAGGCAATTTAATTTTCTTTCTTGTAAAGTGTTCTGTGCCTTTGCTTAACGGAAATTGAAATCTAATGTTTCCTTCTTTCATATCAATAATTGCACCAATCGTTCTAAGGGAAGGCATACCAAGAATAATAGAACATGTAGGATTGCAACCTATATCAAGAACAATGAAATCTACAGGCACATAATTACTATTTGCAACAATAAGAACATCATTAATCCTTCCCATAGGTTTCTTCATAGTGGAATCCGCAAGATGCAAATTTAAAGAACAATCATCAAATTCACGAAAACCTAACACATCACATAAAGTTTTTGGAATTGTGGAAACACTAGCACCCAAATCACACAAAGCATGGCACTCGTAATCTTTAATATTAATCTTAGTAGTAGGTTACCACTCATCATTAAGTTTTCTAGGGATAGAAACTTCCAATTCAAGCTTTTCTTCAAAAGATTGCATCATAGCATCAACGATATGTTTAGTAAAAGCTTTGTTTTGATTATAAACATGAGGAGAATTCAACATGGATTGCAACAAGGAAATACAATCTATTAAATAACAATTATCATAATTAAATTCCTCGAAATCCAAAAGAGTGGGTTCATTGCTACTTAAAGTTTTGACCTCACCAATCCCACTTTTATCAATTTTTGCATCAAGATCTAAAAACTCTGAATCATTGGGACGCATTTTAACTAAAGTTGACTCATCTCCAGTCCCATCTTTATCAAGATTTATATTCGAAAACAAAGATTCAATAGGAGTCACATCAATCACTTTAAGATCTTCATCATTATTTTCATGGAAACTAGAAGAACACGCTTTTATAAACCAATCCTTTTTTGCACGCATCCTAGCGGTTCTTAGTTTGCACTCATCAATGGAAATTCTCATAGATTTGAGAGACTCATTGATATCATGCTTGGGTGGAATAGATCTAAGTTTCAAAGAATCAACATCAAGAGAAGTACTATCCACGTTCCTAGCCAAATCATCAATCTTAAGCAATTTTTCTTCAATCAAGGGATTGAAATTCTTTTGCAAACTCATAAATTCTTTAACACTGATCTCAAGATAAGAGGACATCTTATTATAATTTCCATAAGAATTGTTGTAGGAATTACCATAATTATTAGAGGAATTACTAGGAAACGACCTATGATTAAAATTCCCTCTATACGCGTTATTACCTAAATTGTTACTACCAACAAAATTCACATCCATAGATTCGTTATTATTCTCAATCAAATTAGACAAAGGCATATCATTAGGATCAATAGGAGACTCTTGCTAGCAAATAATTTCATAAGCTCATCCATCTTTCCACTCAAAACATTAATCTCTTCTATAACATGCACTTTTTTTACTAGTGGAAGATCTTTAAGTATGCCATTGAGAATAATTAACCATAATATTATCTAGGAGTTTAGTAGATTCTCCTAAAGTAATTTCCATAAAAGTACCTCGCGCGGCCGGATCTAAAAGATTTCTAGAAGAAAAATTCAATCTGGCATGATTTTTTTGTATAATCATCCATAAATTCAAACCATGAGTAGGGAAATTTCGTAACATCAAAATTTCATCCTCTCCCAAGATTATGCAACATGTTCATGAACAAGTTGCTTAAAATTCATAATATCGTCCTAAGGGAGATGATCTAGCGGGAGGAAAATACTTGGAAATAAAAGCATCTTTACACTTATTCCATGAATCAATACTATTTTTAGGCAAAGATGAAAACCAAGTTTTAGCAAGATGTCGAAGAGAGAATGGGAATAACTTCAATTTAACAATATCATTATCCACATATTTTTTCTTTTGCATATCACACAAATCAATGAAATTTTTTAGATGGGATGCGGCATATTCATTGGGAAGGCGAAAAAATTAATCTTTCATAACAAGATTCCGCAAAGCAGTATTAATTTCACGAGATTCCACATTAGTAGCGGGAGCAATCGAAGTAATAATAAAATCATTATTATTGGTGTTGGAAAAGTCACACAGTTTGGTATTCTCTTGAGTCATCGTGACAAAGCAAGCAATCCAACACACGAGCACACAGAAAGCAAGCGAAGAAGACGAATGGAAGAAGGGCGAGGAAAAGGCAAATCTTTTTGAAAATCGTTTTAGAAGTGGGGGAGAGGAAAACGGCAGATGTCCTATTGTGAGGACTTAGTCGTGAGGCCAACGCATCTATATGGTAGCTTCAGAGGGATTGATCGGGACGAGAGACGCGAGGCGGATCAAGACACAAGACAAGGATTTAGACAGCTTCGGGCCCCGGGAAACATCATCCGTAATAACCCTACATGTTATTTGTGGCTAAGTCTCATTATACCCATGAGGGAGTCGCCGCATAAATCGGCTATCCTAATTGTGTCTAGCCTTAGCGATTATTTTTCCTGTCCCTCTTGGGGTGCCCTGCCCCACCTAAATAAGTTGAAGGGGCGGGTTACATGACTAGTCCTAATAGGATTACGATTACTCTATTACAAGTGGAGTCCTAGTCTTGCTTCCTTTGTAAGGGAATATTCTTTACGCTTTCCTCTTAAGACAGCCCACCATATCATGAGCTGGCCTTCTGGACCTTGGGCCTACTCCTCTATCTGACCCGCCGTCAGGGCCATCAGTGAGTCGCCAGGCTCGTGAGTCGTCAAACCAGTGAGCCGCCAGACTCGTGAATCGCCATTCCTCCAGCGGGTTACCAATGAAACGCCAAGTCCGAGCCGGGTCATATATCCGGCTAGGTCATACCACGGGGTATATCCCCGACATTAGCCCCTAGTTTAATTTGGATTTATCCTTGTTAAACTGATCCTGCAAAATAACTCAAGAACAAATTTGACTGGTTGTGCTCTGTGTTAAATATCCTTGTAAGCCAGCACGTGATCATCCTTAAGTCCTTGTCATTTCTTTCTTCTAGATTGATTTCTCACAGAAAAATATTACAAATGTCAATAGGCCAGCTTCATAATCAATTTGCTGACATTGATTTCTCACAGAAAAATATTACAAAGAATAATTCGCTTGATTCAGCTCCCAATCCTTAACAAAAATATTGGTCTTGAAATACTCGTCTGATTTTCAGCCATCTTGAAGATGTAAAACTTGCCGGTTTATCATTGCCAAAATATCCGGTTTGTAAATACTGATAGCACCGGATCATAATTGTTGCTAACCTCAAGCTTGAAACCGTACCTCCCTTATATGCATATCACCTGTAGCCCCCATGTCTTAAGAAGGAAGCATAGTAACAACTTAAGACTTGCTTCAATACAAATGTCACAACCTTGAAGAAATCCAGGTTGTTCCTCTCAGTCACTAGTCATAAACTGAATATTCCACATATGTAGCCCCCAAGTGCCGGGTTGTCATGCTTGCGGCAACCTGGGACTTGTAATTACCTTATGCTCATAAAAACTTCAACCAGTGTAGCCCCCAAGGGCCGGGTCATTATGCAATAATGAGCAGGGACTTCGCAGATATGATCATTGAAAATAACATCAAATGACGTAGCCTTCATCGCAGGGCTTGAACCCACGTCCACAAGGTTAAGAGCCTTCTGCTTTACCAACTGAGCAATGGACCCTTCAATATAATGGATTTAACTTGTGTACCTTGAATTTTTAACAAAAGAAATTGGTAGCCCCCAAGGGCCGACTCATTACAATGTGATGAGTCGGGTCTTCAATAAGGCAAGTAAAAAAAGGACCTTGCATTAGCCCCCAAGTGTCATGGTGCATGCTTGCAGCGAAATGGGACTTGCATATTTGATGTAGCCCCCAAGT
This sequence comes from Aegilops bicornis, assembly GCA_021605145.1. Taxonomy (NCBI): domain Eukaryota; kingdom Viridiplantae; phylum Streptophyta; class Magnoliopsida; order Poales; family Poaceae; genus Aegilops; species Aegilops bicornis. The sequence goes on along the minus strand of CM038670.1, from coordinate 766,185,934 downwards.
GCCAGGTCGTAAGCCTGCAGCTACTCGGGACTATTCCTTCCATTGTAGAATAAATGTCGGGGGTTGGGTGCGACATATGCCAAAGGATGGCTTATCATGGTGGGGGCGAGTAGAACGTCGCCGGTGCCTGAAAACGGGATGAGGTGAAGGCATGCACGCCGGTGGATCTTACCCAGCTTCAGGGCTCTCGGTGGAGATAATACCCTCATCTGCTGCTCAAGGGGTCTCCGCATGATCACTATGGCAAAGTGGGTACAAGGTTGCTCCTTGAGCGGTTCGGGGCGAGGAAGGAGAAGGGCACGGCTAGCTCTTCTCTTCCCTCTATGTGTGTCTAAAACTACTAGGGTCCAACCTCTTGCATGGGTGCCCCGGGGGGGTTTATATAGGCCTACCCCCTAGGGGTACAATGGTAATCCGGCTGGGCGCGGGTCCCAGCCGTCTGTCTCTCAGGTCGTCGTCTTCTTCGCCGACTACTGGGGCCCGCCGACTAGTGGGCTCCGCCGACGGGCCCGGCATGGAGCCGACAGGCCCTGTCCGCCACGGGCGGGTCTTGCCGGCTGCGGATTACTGTAGCCGCGCCTCTAATGACGCTGGCTTGGTCATGGGGTCATGGCAACAGTGCCGCCGCCTTACGGGCGATCACTATTGCCATTCCCTATCTTGTCTGGTTAATGGCGTGTGGGGCCCGTGGGAGGGGCCGGCCGACTCCTGGGGGCCGACTCCCAACGGGTCCGTCTTGTGGCGCTCTCGCCGTCTTCTGCACCCCCGCCGACAGGCGGGTCCCGCCGTCTCTGGGTCGTACAGACAGGCCGTCGTGGGCTCAGGGCGCCGCCCACGGGGCTGATGTCAGGGCCGGCATGGCAATCTTGCAGCCGGATGGAGATCTCCGTCGATGCGGTGCACTTGTGGTGTCGGTGTACTAAAGTAGGGGTACCTTAGTACCCCGAACTTGTGCACGGGCAATCGCGGCGTCCCGTGGCAAGCCTCGGGCCAAGGCCCGCCAAGACCCTCCGCAACCTTTCATAAGACAAGACCCGGCAAGAGGAGCTTGCGGGAAGGCCTCTAGGAACGAAGAAGGCCCCGGCAAGAGGAGCTTGTCGGGAAGGCCACCTGTGCACGCAGAAGACAAGGCCCGGCAAGAGGAGCTTGCCGGGAAGGCTCGGAGCGCGACAAGCCTCTGGGCGCGACAAAAAGGATTCGGCCGCGCAAGGAGCTTGCCGCTGCATGCAACTTCTCTCTGCTCCGCTCCAGCTCACCCAGCGACGTGTCGCCATGGGACCGTTCCATGCGGCAGCGTGTCGGCGGTACATGCAGCCTGCGTAGAGCAGCGATAAGCGGCGCTGACAGGCTCGCCATCGTGGCGAGCGGAGGCGCACCTGACGGTCTCTGTTACACTGTTTGGGAGACAACGACGGGCATTTATTTTGCTTTTGTCCCTTGCCGTCAGAGTTAGGTATTTGGCACTGTACACTGTTCAAGTAGGTGTACCAACTCCTGTTTTTACATTTGTACCCCCACCTATGTTGCCACCTGTCGGAGACCCCTTGAGCATATAAAAGGAGGCCCGAGTGCAACGTAGAAGGGGTTCGGTTAGTTCGTCTCACTCGACTCACTTGAGATCAGATACACTCATGCTAGGTTTTGTAGCTCTCATTGCTCCCTAGCAAGAACACAATAGATCAAACAAGCAGCAGTAGGAGTTTTATCTCTCCGGAGAGCTCCGAAGCTGGGTAAACTGCTCGTGTGCCTCGCTTCGATCCGCTCTTCGTGCGATCTCCGCCCCCCTCCGAACCACAAGGGGCCTGCTCCACCGACCCCATAGGTGTTCGCGGGTACGATTAGCCTCCCCGACATCTTTGGCGCGCCAGGTAGGGGGCGTCGAGGCCGTGTGAATCTGATCCGGCGTTCACACGAGTAGCGTCATCAACATCTTCCTCAACATGCCACCGAAGAAGAAGGCTTCGGCGGCAGCAGAGCCGTCCGCGTCGTACCCACCCTCACCGCAGCAAACGGGTGGTGGGGCAGACGCTGGCGGAGGAACGGGCGCCGACGAAGGTGCTCGCGACGTTGCCAAGTCCAAGGACAAGGCACCGCAAACCTCGGCGTCCGCGCATCCCCCGCACCCATCTCAGGAGACGCGGGACCAACAACGTCACGGCGTTCACAACGCCATACGTTCGTTGGATCGAGACCCTCAAGACCAGCATGCGCGCCAACATGCTGGCACGAGTGAGATACGGTCGCCCGGACGGGGCGCTGCTCCTTCTAACATAGTTAGAAGTCCGAGCTTGTCCCGCTCCTCGCACCGTTCTCCAATGCCACCTACTACTCCAGCAGAAGCTCTGGCGAGAGCTCAGATGCTCCTCGACTACCCTCCAACGGCCGACAAGGTAGACGAGTGGAGGGCCACTATCCAGAGCCTCATCGGCTTTGCCAACGGCGACGCTCCGCGGCAACCAACGCCGTCATTGCCGCGGCGAGACGACAAGGCACGAGCCGGTGGTGACGAGACTGTCGGAGGTGCAACCACCGTGCACTCTCCGCCAAGAAGGCCAAAATCGCCGACTCACCGGATCCACCTCGACAGCGACTCAACTGCGTCGTCGGATCCGCGAGCTCGCCGCGATCAGCGCCAAGTTCTTCATGAGCGACAACAAGAGGACGCTCGAACTCGCATCGAGCGCCGAAGAGAAGCGCGACGTTAGTCCGACAAGCATGCTGGGCCTTCTGTTGACATGCGCGCGCCGGAGGGGCCAGGCGACTTGCCGTACGCGGTAGGTTGCCCTGCATTCACTCGTGAGCTGCGGCAAGTCCAGTGGCCCAGTCAGAAAAACTTCAAACCAGACGTGCCGGAGAAGTATGATGGCCGGACGCATCCGTCGGAGTTCCTCAGCATCTACACCATCGCGGTGCAGGCTGCGGGGGGACGAGACGACACGATCCTCGCCAACTACTTCCCGCTCGTGCTCAAGCCCAACGCCGATCTTGGCTCATGCACTTGCCGGACAGCTCCATATCCTCTTGGCAGATCTGTGCCATCGGTTTGTTGGCGCTTTACAGGTGGCCACAAACCTCATGGCCAAGAGAGTGACCTTCACTTGCTCGCCCGAAGGAAGGAGAGTCCCTGCGCAAGTTCATTCAGAGATTCAGCCGTGTGCACTACAACATCCCGTGACGTCCACCTGGCCGCGGTGATCAGCGCATTTCATCGTAATGTGCGGAACCGCAGGATGAGGGAGGAGATGGCGATGTGCAAAGTCAAGGACGTCGGAGCTGTACGCCTTGGCCGACAAGTGTGCACGCTACCGAGGAAGGGAGGAGACTCGGAGAGAATGCGAAGCAGGATCTCGACGGTGAGGACACCGCCCGGCAAAGAAGGGCGGCGGCGAGGCAACAGGAAGAAGAAAGCGGAGAAGTGCTAGCAGTCCAGCAGTCCGGCAATGGAGGTGGCGACAAGAACGCCAAGGCTAGTGGCTCCGGCAAGGAGGTTGTCACGACGCCAACCACCAGTCGGTGGCGGCCGCCGACAAGCAGGACAGCTCCGGCAAGCAGTATTGCAAGATCCACCGCACCAAGGGCCACGATCTCCAGAGCTGCAAGAAGGTCGAGCAGCTCGTCAAACAGCAGAGAGCTGAGTACGAGCGGCGCGACAAGGATAAGGCCCAGGAAGGTGCTGGGGGAGCAAGCAAGAAACGTCCCGGCCGGGGAGGACGCCGCGGCAAGGCCAAGCAGCGACAAGGAGATCGACCTCCCCGCGGCCGCGACAAGGATGAAGATGATGATGACGACGATGAAGACATGGAAGACGACGACGCAGATGAGCAGGAGTTTCAGAAAGCCACAGAGGTTCTCTGCGTTGACGGAGGTGCTTCCCTGCATACCTCCCACCGCCAACTCAAGCAATGGATGCGGGAGGTCAATGCAGCGGAACCATCCGTAGAGTCACGCAAGCCTCTGAAGTGGTCCAGCACGCCTATCATTTTTGATATTGAGGACCACCATGATCGCATAACTGCGGTCGGGTGCTTGCCGATGTTGGTCTCTCCAACCATCCGCAACCTCAAGGTCACAAAATTGTTAGTTGACGGCGGGGCCGGCTTGAATCTGATCTCCTCCGCGGTGCTCCAGAAGCTTCAAATCCCTGACAGCGAGCTCGAAGACACTGGTACTTTCCAAGGGATCAATCCGGGAAGGAGCAAGCCGAAGGGGAAGATTACGTTGGGGTAACATTTGGCAGCGAGCTGAACTTCAGGACTGAGAGGGTTACATTCGACGTTGCCGATTTCCCATTGCCTTACAATGGGATACTTGGCAAAGACTCGCCAAGTTCATGGCAGCCTCTCACTACGCCTACAACCTACTCAAGATGCCAGGCCCGATAAGTGTCATCTCTGTCCATGGCGACAAGAAGGATGCCCTTATCTGTGCCGACAAGATCTACCGGGATGCAGCAGCCGCGATAGACTGCCCAACACTTGCCGCTGAAGCTCCCGGGGGGAAGAAGACCAAGTCCAAGTCCGGCAAGGGCTCTGATGCTCACTCCGGCAAGCGCACCTCTTCGGAGTGCTGCGCCATCACGAGGACGCACCATCGAGCTCCACCGGCAAGTGCAAGAAGATGGTGGCTCCGCCAAGACCAAGAAGGTGCCCGCCAAGGAGGACGGCACTGGTGGTACCTTCACCATCGGTGCCTCTCTTGACCCTAAATAGGAAGGCGCTCGTTGCTTTCCTGCTGGGCGAATGTCGACGTGTTTGCATGGCAACCGTCGATATCCCCGTGTTCCCAGGAAAATGATTGAGCACCGCTGGCCGTTTGTCCTCGCGCGGCCCGTCAAGCAAAAAGTCGGGAAGCAAGCGGTGGGCGCCAAGAATTCATAGCGAAGAGATCAAGAACCGGAAGCAGCAGGCCTTGTCGAGGAGTGCTCCATCCTACGTGGTTGGCCAATCCTGTAGTCGCAAAGAAGGCAAATGGAAAATGGAGACTTTGTATTGACTTCACGGATGTTAATAAAGCTTGTCCCAAAGATCCATTTCCCTTGCCGCGCATTGACCAGATTGTTGACTCCACGGCTGGATGTGATTTGCTTTCGCTTTCTTGATGCATACTCAGGATACCATCGGATCTTCATGGCTGAAGAAGATGAGGAGAAGACCGCATTCATCACACCATGTGGCACATACTGTTTCATACGGATGCCCTTCGGTTTGAAGAATGCTGGTTCAACATTTGCAAGGGTAGTCCATGACGCTTTTGAGCCGCAAATGCACAGAAATGTAGAAGCCTACATGGATGACATAGTGGTCAAAAGCAAGGACAAAGCAACTCTGGTTCAAGATTCTGACGAGACCTTTGCAAATCTGCGCAAGATCAACCTCAAGCTCAACCCCGAGAAGTGCGTGTTTGGAGTCCCTTCCGGCAAGCTTCTCGGGTTCTTTGTGTCTCAGCGAGGGATTGAAGCTAATCCCGACAAGATCAAGGCCATTGAGCAGATTGAAGCACCAAAGCGCGTCAAGGATGTACGAAGACTTGCCGGTTGCGTGGCTGCTCTCGGCAGGTTTATTTCTAGGTCTGCTGAGTGCGCCTGCCATTTTTCAAGATTTTGAAAAAGGCAGGTCCAATGAAATGGACTCCCGAAGCGGAGGCTGCGCTGCAGGACTTGAAAAGATACCTGTCCTCCACTCCAACACTTGTCGCACCTAAGCCACAAGAGAAGTTGCTGCTATATATAGCGGCAACCAATCAAGTGGTTAGTGCTGCGTTAGTAGCGGAGAGGGAGGCGGATGATGAGCCCGGCAACCACGGCAAGCACATCCAGCGACAAGCGGGGCTTCGCCGATAAGCTCTGGTCCCGACAAGGATGAATCCGCAGACATACACGAGCAGATGCGAGAAAAGGATGGTGCAGCGCCCAGTCTACTTTGTCAGTTCCCTTCTGCAGGGGGCTAGGTCAAGGTACTCTGGTGTGCAAAAATTGCTTTTCGGCCTCCTCATGGCCTCGAGAAAGCTGCACCATTACTTCCAGGCACATGAAATCACAGTTGTCACTCGCTTTCCGCTGAAGAGGATACTGCAGAATCCAGAAGCGACAGGCAGGATTGTCGAGTGGGCACTGGAATTGTCGAGCTTTGGTCTTAAGTTTGAAAGCACATCAACTATCCAAAGCAGAGCCTTGGCAGAATTCATAGCAGAATGGACGCCAACACCAGATGAAGAGATTCCGGAGACGAGCATTCCCGTCAAAGAAGCAAGCAAAGAGTGGTTGATGTACTTTGATGGTGCCTTCTCGCTGCAAGGCACCGGTCTTTGGCGTCTGCTTATCGCACCCACCGGAGAGCACGTCAAGGCACGTCGTCCGGATGCACTTTCCCAAGGAGCAAGCGACAAACAATACTGCAGAGTATGAAGGTTTGCTTGCCGGTCTCTGGATCGCCGTGGACCTTGGGATCAAGAAGCTTATTGTCAGGGGTGACTCGCAACTTGTCGTCCGACAAGTCAACAAAGATTACCAGAGTCCGTTGATGGAAGCCTACGTTGATGAAGTGAGGAAGCTGGAAGAACACTTTGACGTCCTGCAAATGGAACATGTTCCAAGAGCTCAAAATGATATTGCTGACGGCCTGTCAAAGTGTGCTGCGCTTAAGTTACCTGTGGAACCAGGGATTTTCGTGCTCAAGCTGACTCAACCAACCATAACACCATCAACTGGACAAAACAAGAAGAGGAAGTTGGCCTCTGGTGACTACTTTTCGACAGAGCTTCCCGAAGCCGTCGTTGCAAAGGTCCCCAAGATCAACACCATGATCTTTGAGGAGCAGTCTGCTCCGACAGACCCCAGGGTTTGTTTCGTTGAAGCAGACGCTCCCGACAAGTCTTGCTCCGGCAAGCTTGTCGGGGACCATCAAGCTCCGGCAGGACCTCAGGTCCTTGCCGTGGAAGCTGATGTTCCCGCAGCAGCAGATGTGCCTTTAGTCCTTGTTGTCGAGCCACAAGCTCCAGCATGGGCGCAGCCGATTGTCCATTTCCTTCAGACAAGAGAACTTCCCGAAGAGCAAGAAGAAGCGGAAAGAGTAGCCCGGCAGTCAAGTATGTACCAGTTTGTCGACAGCATATTGCATGTAAGAAGACTCAACGGTGTGAAATTGAAGTGTATTCCTGTGGAAGATGGATGTAAGCTGTTGGCAGAGATACATGGAGGCATATGTGGTCACCACATTGGCAAGAAGAGCACTTGCCGCAAGCAAAGCTTTCCGCAAGGTTTCTTCCGCCGACAGCCCTCCAGGATGCAACTGCACAAGTAACCAAGTGTGAAGCGTGCCAGTTCCATTCCAAACAGATACACCAGCCAGCTCAAGCTCTCCAGACGATCCCTTTATCCTGCCATTTTTGGTCTGGGGGCTCGACATCCTCGGCCCCTTCCCCGAGCTGTCGGGGGCTTTGAGTACTTGTACGTCGCCATCGACAAGTTCACAAAGTGGCCGGAAGTGGAAGCAGTGAGGAAGGTGACATGTGGCCATGCCTGCCCTTCGTGAACGGGGCAGGGATGGGCCGCGCGGCGGCCGCACCCCATCCCGTCCGTAGTTGCGTAGGCAGGAGGTGGTGGGAGTCGTGGGCCGACTCCCCATAGCCGGCTCCTCTGGAAGCCGCCAGTTGGGAGTCGGCTTACCTCGAAGCCGTCTCTGGGTCTCGACCGTGAGGGGCAGTCAGCGGCTCTGCCACCGACTCTCAGAAAGTGGTTCTTCGTCTTGAGGTCTTGAGGGGCGCAACCTGCCCCGATGTCTTGAAAGTTTCGGGGGCTCGGGTTTGCCTACCCGTGACCCATTACTCCGACAGTAGTACCCGAAGCTGGTGAGGCGCCGAGGGCGACAGGTCGAGGAGCCTCAACAGTTTCATCCTTCTGGTGGTGGAATCTGGGCCTTGCTCGTCGTCTCCCTCCAGGCCGACTAGCTGGAGCTGGACTCGCAGAATGCTGTCTTGCCCCTTGGAGAGTTTGAAAGTCGTAGCGGGAACCAGGCAGCGTGCCTGATAAGCTTCCTGGCGGCGGCCCGCTGCGGGCCAGTTGCGTGACGCCACGCGGCAGGATCAGTCTGCCCACCCACGCGCGTGACGAGACATGCCGTCAGGCGGGGCCCGCCACTACCGCGCCTCGGCACGCGAATGGATCCGTTGCGGCCGTGCAGGCGGTTGGGGTTCCCACGTCGTTACTGCGCGCAGTAACTTCGTGGGTTAAATCGTGGGGGGCGTGGGGTCCTGGGCGCAGTTAATCCCACGTCCGCCCCATCGGCTTCTCAGCCCGTGAGCCTATAAGTAGGCGGGAGGAGGGGGGCGGCAAAGCACGCGCACCCATCTCCCCGCTTCCCCCGCTTCCTCTTGCTTCTTCTTCCTCTTGCTGCCGCTGCGCCGAACCACGCCACACCGCGGCGATGAGCTCTTCCTCCGCCGCTGCACCTCCTGCCGCACGCTCCGGCGTGTGGGACGGCTCCGAGGTGGACGACGACCACATCGAATTCCTCCGCCAGACGCGCCGCCTCCCAAGCAAGAGCCTAGTGCGGACCCGCGCCGCGCCGGCGGGTGAAATAACGCCGGTGCCGGAGGAGGGCGAGCGGGTCGTATTCCGCTCGCACCTCATGCGCGGCCTAGGGCTGCCGGCGAGCGGCTTCTTCCGCGCCTTCTTGGAGTTCCACGGGCTCCAGCCGCACCACCTCACTCCAAATACGGTGGTGCTGCTGGCTGCCTTCGCCGCCTTGTGCGAAGGCTTCCTCGGCATTCTCCCCACCATCAAGTTGTGGGGGGAATTCTTCTAGTCCAAGCTTGGCAGGCACGCCGCCGACGTTCCGGCTCTGTGCGGCACCTTCATGGCGATGTGGAGACCTGTGGCTGACAACCCGTTTTCCACCATTCCGCTGATCAAGTCGGTGAAGATGTGGCAGCGATCCTACTTCTATGTGAAGAACGTCGCTCCAGAAGGCGACTGGGTCAATCTGCCGCCTTACGGCCGGGTCTTTGGCGGGAGGTTCCCTAGCTGGTCCCACCGGGCCAGGACGCTGACTCCTGCTGGCGCCGCCGCCATCGCGCGACTCCGAGTGCTAATGCAGTCGGAGGGCTTGACCGGGGCCGACCTGCTGGCCTCCTTTGTGGCGTGCCGAGTCCTTCCGCTCCAAGGCCGGCCTCATCTGATCTGTCAGATGAGCGGCCACCGGGACCCCAGTCGGCTGTGCTCCAAGGACATGCCCCACGCGAAGGTGGCGGACACGGTGAACTACATGGCGAACTGCAATCTCGCGGTGGATTGGCAGTTCGGCAAGGAGCCGTACTCGCGCGCCAACTTCCCGCCTGTGGTAAGTCGTCTCTCTTCCTCTTCTGTTTTCTTTTTCAGCCGAATCCGACCTCTCAACTTCTTTGTTTTTTTTTGAGTTAGAACCCCCTCATGCAGCCCTCAGCTGGCACCACGGGGCCGGCCCGTGAGTTCGTCCCCGACCGGGTGGAGAGCGACATCGACGACCCTGACTTGGGGGCGCCGGCGATGGAGGCCGACGCCGAAGGAGGAGGAGGAGGGGCTGACGACTTCAGGCCCTCGGCTACCTTCACTGACTGGCTTGAAGATGACGGCGAGGGGGTAGTCGTCCCATGCCGCCAACCGAAGGACAGCCAGCCGGGCGCGAGTTCCTCCGCCGGCTTGGGTGGTCGAGGCAGCGTGAAGAAGCGTCGGGCCCGGCCGAGCTTGCTTGGCGGCCGGTCGAAGAAGTTTAAGGGGACGGCCGCCGCGACCAAGCGGGAAGAGGCGGTCGCAAAGGCTAACCGCTTCCGCAAGGAAGTGAAAAAGCCGCCACTGATCTCCGCGCAAGTGCTTCTGCTTTTATCTTGTTTTCTTATGGTGAATATTGTCCAAATCTTTTACACGTCTTCTTCGCATCAGGGCTCCCCTTACTTTAGAGAGGGTCGCCGCTGCCTCCGTCATGGGGTCGGCAGAGGCGTCCGCCACTAATCGGCGGATTGACCCCGCCGCCGACCTCCGGGAGGCGACGGAGCGGAACCTGCAGGAGAAGCGCGACGAGGAGGAGGCCGCCCGTCTGGAAAAGGCGGAGGCCGAGAAGGCGGCGGCCTCTGCCCAGCGGAAGCTGGATGAGGCCGAAGCTGCCATCGCGACGAAGTAGCGAGCCGAGGAGGCTGCACGCCTCCAATCGGCGTTGCTCGTCACCCCGCTGAGCTCCGCGACGCCGCCTCCGGAGTTCAGGGGCAGACTGAGGGAGCCGGCGGCGAGCACCCCATCATGGAGAAGGAAGGCGGAGAGTCCTCCATGTCGGGCACGGCCGTGCCGCCACCGCCGCCTCCGCCGCCGTCTGGGAGCGCGCGAGGTAAACAGCAGGCGGACCCGCCGATGCCGCCGACTGAAGACGAGGCCGTGGCTGCTCCTTCAAGTCGCCTCGCCAGCGTACGCCCGTCTTGAGAAGGCGACTTGGCGCCACGCCTTGGAGACCGGCGCCGCCAGCTTCGGCCATCACGCCGAGGCGACAAGGGCCGCGCGGTTGGGTGGAGTGCGAGGCGGCACAGCCCGCTGAACCAGCGCTTACGGGCGTTCAGCGGCTGCGAGCCGAGGGCGACGCCATCCAGAATCGCACCAAGGCGCTGGCGTCGCGAACCGCCGTTCGGGTATGTTTTCTTCTTTGAGTGTTTTCTTGTTTTTTCTTCGTGAGGCGCCAAGCACTCCACTTGGTGTAGTCCCGAAGTTTCGGGCTGGTCTGAAAGCGGTGACTCGGAACTCCATCTGATGAATTCCACATATTTACCTTTGTCTGAAATGCTTATCACAGGAGTATCACAACCTCCGCGTCACTACCTTCAACCGCAATGTTGAAGAGCTAGGTAAGCGGACCGCCGACTTGTCGAGGAGCCGGGGTGAGTCTTATTTCTTCTTCGCGGGGGCGCGCTGGCGCACCGGTGGGCCGTAGTCCCCGAGTTTCGGGCCGACTGCTGAGCAGTCGGGCCGGATCTTCCTGGCGACCTTCTTAGTTGACGACTTAACGTCCTTTTTCTTTTTATTCTTCAAAGGCCAACGCCACTCTCCGACGGCAGCTGGGCGCAGCCGACACCGCCTTGCATGCCAAGGGGGAGGAGTGCAGCAAGCTCGCCGCAGAGCGTGACCTGCTGGCTACGCAGCTGGCGGAGCAAAGGAGCTGCTTAAGAAGGTGCAGGACGAGGCGGAGAGGAAAGAGGCTGCTCTCCTGGCCGAGTTCGAAAGCGAGCGCTCCTCCTGGACCGACAAGGAGGCACAGCTGACCTCCGGCTTCCATGAAATCGAGGACATCGTCGACGGTGACTTTCTTTACTTTCCTTCTTTGAGCCGCTGACTATAGGTCGGGTTGACTCCTGGTTTCTTGACTTGCTTCTTTTTCGTCTTGGCAGACTTCTTCCCCGGCCACACGCAGGTGGCCAATCAAGCCATCGAGGCTGATCGCGAGGCGCGGAGGGCAAATGGTGCGGAGATTGCTGCCAACGCCCCCCGGACCCTTGACGAGCAGCTTCTGAGCATCGAGGCTCGTCTGCGGCCGGCCATCGGATGCTGCGCCGGCTTCAACCACTACAAGAAATATGCTATCTTGTGACCTCCACTATTGGTCACTGAAAGGTCATAGTTTTTCATTTGCGACCTTTTTGTGACCAAAAACAGAAGGTCAAAAGCTGAGGGTCGTAAACTGACTATAGCGACCTTCTGTGTGATATGTAAAAGGTCATTGGTTCTTTGACCAAATTTTTGGTCACTAGCAACCTCCCCAGGCCACGTAGGCATCCAGCGTGGCAAGCTGATGTGGCACAAGATTCAGCCCGGTCCAATTCAGTTTTCTACATGGGCCAAGCCCATTAATTCAGCCCATTTATTATTTTTTTCCCTGCTAATTTTAGTGAACTACATGGGCAAAGCCCTACAACTCGGCCTTTTTATTTTCTGGGCAATGGCCTTTTTGCACCAACAGTTTTAGTTTTCTTTCTTTATAAAATGGGTCCATTAGTCAAACAGGTCCCACTTGTCAGGTTCTAATAAGTGGGTCCCAGCTATTAGGCTCAGATTCTTCATATTTCAATTAGACATCAAATTTGAATTTGAAAATAAAAAAATAACCAGATTTTAAATAGGCAAGCAGAAAACACATAATAATTTAACCACTATTTAAATAGGCCAGATTCAGAGCTCTACAAATGACACGTAATACAAGCTCTAACATATATAGTGCTTTACAAGCTCTACAAATGCAAAGCTCTACAGTACTTTACAAGCTCTACAATACTTAACAAGCTCTCCAAGTAATGTTACAAGCTCTACAAGTGTTTTCTTCTTCAGCATGGAGCTCCTTCAATAGAGATCAAATGCCGGACTCAGTTACATGATCACCCTGTTACATGAATCAGCTTAGAAGAATTAGAAAAACTGGAGCCAATATATTATGAACATTCCATTAAAAAAAAGGAGTAAAGGAGTAAAGGACAATTCTTTATAAAATGATAAACACATTTAAGCTAGTACCAAGCTTTTTTAGCCGAGCTAGTTAAAATGAGATATTCATACAAGACAATAGAGACAATATGAATATGCATGGCACAAGTGCAGGTCCTGGTTAGGTCATGGTGTGTGTATGCTTGATGGCAACACTAATGCAATGGCAACACTAATGTAAGAAGCGAGCAGTTCCAGCTTCAGCTTTCCCGTTATAAAATACTAGAGAGGGCTAAAACAGATCTTATTGTTGCATAGTGAAATGTTTGCTTTTACAGATTTTATATAATATTGTATTTATGCCAGGAATGCATCAGTTTGTACAAATACTAGAAAGGGAAAATAAAACACGTTAACCTGTTATTGTTCTACACTTCCACTACAACACTCAAGCTCATGTTAGGCACTAACAATACTAACCTACAGGCGCCAGCATGGTATATTGGTACAAGTGCAGGTCATGCAATGAATTTCACTGTAACAAATTCATCCAAAGAAAAGTACAATAGACCATCCATTCAAGACATCATCTAACAATACTAGTAAGCCCACAAAGTCGTGCCAGTTTATGCCACGATTACACAAGTCAACAACTGAATCCCCAACTGTATTTTCATATACTGTAGCAAACTAGATTGATAATATTTTTTTCTTTTTGGTTGAGGTTGTGATTCCGTTAGACATCCATGGGTGGCAGGAATGCGAAGTGCAGGTAGCAGCAATGTACAACTAGCTAGAGTAGGAGTAGGAGGAGCAAAACCAAACATTTTTCTGCTGGATTTTGAGGCATTCGAGGTGCATCTCAGATTCTCCTACAAAATAGCAGTGAGGACGCTTCACCAATAGAGCAAAACCAAGGACAGAACTTCCTTCTCCAGATTGCCATTGGCCTTCATCAAATGAATAAGCATCAGGATTTCTTAATCAAATTTGTTCATATCAAGTTCATGAAACTCAAGAACGACTCAATTAACAGTAAAGTTTCATATAAAACTCAAGAAGGTATTTCTTCACCATTACAGAAATATATCATTGTTAATGTAAATGATCTGGAATACATATACAGATATTACCACAAACACCTATCAGGCAAAATCACATCGCAAGGTAACTCTGATTTTAGTCAAATTTTACTGCAGCCCAGCTCAAAACGTGAGCACCTAATTATTCAGAAGTTGAGATGATGCTTTCACTAGTAGGAATGCTTTAAAAATTTACGGGATTACATGGTTACGCAAGTTGTACTAATTCTTTTGATGATCACACACCACACACGAGATATTCGAAGTAGAATAATCTGAATTTTGTAATCTTGCAAGGGCAAGTTTTTTCGTTAGTATGTGAGTTTGAATAGTAGTAATCTAGTGAAAGAACACTAACTAACACTACAACTTGTTTAGGGAGCAGTAGCAAATGCTCCAGAGGTTCCTAGCTAGACCTCATATATGGTGTACATGCATAATAGATTGGTACCTTCACTGGAAAGTGGAAAAGGAGGCTCTGAATCTTATAGCTACTTATCTAGTTGAGATGTTGAAATGTGGGGTGTGCATGTCAGGTTACTAATTACTTGAGAAACTGGGATCAGTTGGTCTTCTTGGTCTAGAGAGAGGCATAGAAGGCTAATAAGAGCATTTATAATGGGTGAAGTTTACAAGCACAATTAATTATTTGAACTGAAACAGAAAAGTTATACTAGTTACATTTAATAGATGAATAGAATTACTGTCACACAGGAAAGGTAAATCTAAACACAGGGAGCTTCTCCATTTACGCTATGTTTGTTTTCTGAAAAAAACAGGCAATTAAGCCAGAAAAGCACCACATTTACTACACAGGGGGTAGAGAAGATGGGGGTACAACCAGCGGGGCAGGGGGTGGCATGAGACGGGAGGCACCCGCGACGAAGGGGACGGGACGGTCAGATCGGCGCGGCGGACATCCCTCGGGCGGAAGAGCTGGGTGGCGTGGGCTGCGAAATCGCTGTACTCCCTGGCCTTGGCCTTGGCGGCTACCACCCAAGTAGTCCTCATCTCCGGTGAGGATCCATCTTCGCCTTCATGGGTGCCTGCAGAGAGAGAGATTTAGATATCAGTTTCAGCGATCTGTAATGTTAAAAAATTCTGGACAGTTCAAAGTTCTCTACATTCTAATGAAGTGCTATCAGTTCTCCACACAAACATTTCCTATGATTCAAACCAATTTTTAGGTGGAGCAGGACCTAGAAACAATGTCTGGCAGTACCTCAACCAAAAGTAGGTGTATGATCATAATCTCACTGGTTGCAACTTGCAAATTCAATAAGAAAATAGAGCTAGGGGGCAATGTGATCTCTTGCAAATGAACAATTTAAAAATGCCTCTTTGGATGCCAGTTTTCGCATTCAAGTATATATGTGGAAGACATCCTCTCGCTTAGCTTCATTAGGACTGGAGCGGCCCATGTGGGAATGGCCAAACCATCATTCTAATCTATTGTGAATTTGTGATGCTATCACACTACACCAGTAAGGACACATCTATTTGCATAGCACACGTTGGGCATAGACTGCTGCAGGTGATGGCATAAATAAAGAAATGCTACAGAACCCCACCTCTTCTTGTAGAGAGCGTCGATGTACTTGTCGAGAACTGGTTGCTCCAAAAAAAGCACCTCCACATCCAGCAGTAATCATATTTGATTTATACGACCGAATTGAGCACATGCAGTAGATCAGCCATTGCATAGCGATCGAATTCAAATCTAATCGACAAACTAGGTGGAGCACTAGCCAAACCGACACGTAAAACCAACACAGGGGCGATCACATTGTCATCACGACACCGAGCAAACACTAAAGACAGAAGGAAGTGAACGCACGAGGCCTGTCAGGTTCACATCAGCCGGTGCCACTGAAAGCACCAGGGCCTGTCTCCTCCAATAACCTACTACTCTATTAACAAACATGCGCAAGGATTAGTCTACGTTCGGTTAAAAAAAGTATGCAGGGGCTGTCGATTAAACTAATATTCTGATCCACATGCCCGGTAATACTTTTCCATCACAAGCATGTGGAGGAAAGAAAGTCCAACTATGCGCATGAGCAACTGGTAAGCATCACCAAACCCACTACAGGGCCTACACAAATGGATGCACTAGTTGGCGCAGATGTGAACCTTCCACTGGTGTGTCAACACTCGACGCAACAGGGTCCAGGAAAAATATGTAAGGTGTGTGTATGATTTGCATCAGCGTGCTCCCTGCGGCGCCTCTGAGCCTCTACGATTTACCACGGCGGGCCGACACCACCCTACACCGCCATATCTGCCGCTGGGAGGGTTCCAGCGATGTGGCGCCCGGCCGGATCTCGCCACGGCGCCGTGTCGGCGCGAGCCAGCCCTCGATTCACCCAAGCGCATGCGCCGACGAACAGGAGCGTGGGGCCTAGCTCCAACGGAGGCCCGTGCGGGCATCCCTGGGAGGCGGCAGGAGCGAGATCTGGCGGGGCGAGAGGGGGAAGAGGGGGGGTGCGCGTGCACGTACTCTTGGTAGGCGGAGAGGAGGAATACGGAGGCGAAGAGCACCCTCCCGACGAAGGAGACGAACCCCATCGCTGCTGGCCTTGCCCTGACTCGCCGTCGCCGCCGCTGCTGCTGCTCCTCCGCCTCGAGCTCCCCGCCCGCGTCTCTGGTCCTCGGTCGCGACGACGACTGGGCTGCCCGAGGAGGAGGGGAAGAGGAGTGGGGTGGGAGCGGTTGGAGGCGGCGGCGGATCGAAGTCGGAGAGAGAGGTCGGGGCGGCGGCTCCACCAGATCGGAGCGAGGGAGAGCAGAGGGGCTCGCTGGTGGAGGCGGGGTAGGGAGGGAGAGAAAGAATGGAGGCGAGGGGTGGGTGGAAAATGTCCATGAGGACTGACCTAGGGTTTTGGCTCGATGGGTTTGGGCCGTTGGATCCGGAAGCATCCGACGGTGGTTGATGCGTGATCCGTGTGATATGCTCATGGTCCAATCAGAACACAACAAATCATTTGATGACTTTATGACCATATAAATTGGTCATGATCGATTCAAGATAAAAAAAATTCATTCCATTTTTCAGTGCTCAAAATGAGTTTTCTTTGTGAAAGTCCTATCAATTATTTGTTCAAATGATATCATATTTTGCACAAATTTACATCGTGGATTTGCAAACAATATTGACAAAGGGAGTTTTTATTTTCTTTGCACGAAAAAACAATTTTCCATTTTTCGAGTGCCAAAATAAGTTTTTTTTGTGAAGGACCTATAATATATTTGTTGCAAAATTATACCAAATTAATTTTCTAAAATACTAGGACATATTTAATGCACAATTGACCAAATGGTAAGGTGTTAAAAGTTTTTATCCACCTCTGGTGAAAAAGACAAATTTACATGGAATTCGGATGGAAACGAGTCAAATTTGAACTGCAGCTGCCTTATAGTTTGCTCTTTATTTTTCCAGAAATCATTTCTAGGTACATAAGTATCCATTTAATCAGAGAAACACCAAAAAATTCCAAGATTCAACCACTAGCTAGGAATGGTCATTCCATACGTTTGACCATATTTTGAAACGGGCATAAAAAATTCAAAAAAATCAAAAAATTGGAAAACTTTCGCATTGTGTCATTATATGTGGCCAAATTCCCAGGAAAAATAACAAACTTGTAATACGGCAATTATTTTAAAAAAGTGTTCTCAGAAACGAGCTATCATGCGTGAAGATTCATGGCTTTCAAGCCAAATGATCAATCTTATGGCCACATTCATGGAATAGTTTGTTCAAATGATCTCATATAGTGCACAAGGGTGCATCTTGGAATTCCAAACAATGTTGCCTAAGGAAGTTTTCATTTTCTTTGCACGGAAAATTCATTTTTCATTTTCCGAGTGCCCAAAAGGAGGTTTTTTTGTGAAGGAACTACCAAATAATTGTTGCAAAAATGGACCAAATAAATTTTATAAAATACTAGGCCATATATAATGCACAATTGACAAAATTGTTGGGTGAAAAAAGTTTTGATCTACCTCTAGTGAAAAAGACAAATTGCCATCGATTCAGCTGGAAACGGGTCAAATTTGAACTGTAGCTTCCTCATAATTTGCCCTTTATTTTTTCCAAAAATAATTTCTAGGTACATAAGTATCTATTTAATCATAGAAACACCAAAAAAATTCCAAGATTCAACCACTAGCTAGGAACGGTCAAGCCCGCCGTTTTGACCGCATTTCGAAACGGGCATAAAAAATTCAAAAAAAGTCAAAAAATTGGAAAACCTCCGTATTGTGTCATTATATGTGACCAAGTTTCCAGGAAAAATAATAAACTTGTAATACGGTAATTATTTTAAAAAAGTGTTCTTAGAAATGAGCTATCATGCGTGAAGATTCATTGCTTTCAAGCCAAATGATCAATCTTATGGCCACATTCATGGCATAGTTTGTTCAAATGATCTCAGATTGTGCACAAGGGTGTATATTGGAAGTCCAAACAATGTTGCCTAAGGAAGTTTTCATTTTCTTTGCACGGGAAATTCATTTTTCATTTTCCGAGTGCCCAAAAGGAGGTTTTTTTGTGAAGGAACTACCAAATAATTGTTGCAAAATTGGACCAAATCATTTTTATAAAATACTAGGCCATATATAATGCATAATTGACAAAATGGTTGGGTCAAAAAGTTTTGATCTACCTCTGGTGAAAAAAGACAAATTGCCGTCGATCTGTGTGGAAACGGGTCAAATTTGAACTGTAGCTGCCTCATAGTTTGATCTTTATTTTTTCCAAAAATCATTTCTAGGTACATAAGTATCTATTTAATCATAGAAACACCAAAAAAATCCAAGATTCAACCACTAGCTAGGAACGGTCAAGCCCGCCGTTTTGACCGCATTTTGAAACGGGCATAAAAAAAATCAAAAAATCAAAAATTGGAAAACCTTCGCATTGTGTCATTAGATGTGACCAAGTTTCAAAAAAATAATAAACTTGTAATACAGTAATTGTTTTAAAAAGTGTTCTCGTAAATGAGCTATCATGCGTGAAGATTCATGGCTTTCAAGCCAAATGATCAATCTTATGGCACATTCATGGCATAGTTTGTTCAAATGATCTCATATTGTGCACGAGGGTGCATCTTGGAATTCCAAACAATGTTTCCTAAGGAAGTTTTCATTTTCTTTGCACGGAAAATTCATTTTTCATTTTCCGTGTGCCCAAAAGGAGGTTTTTTTTGAAGGAACTACCAAATAATTGTTGCAAAATTGGACCTAATCAATTTTATAAAATACTAGGCCATATATAATGCACAATTGAAAAAATGGTTGGGTGTCAAATTTTTTGATCCACCTCTGGTGAAAAAGACAAATTCCCGTCGATTCAGTTGGAAGCGGTTCAAATTTGAACTGCAGCTGCCTCATAGTTTGCTCTTTATTTTTTCCAAAAATCATTTCTAGTTAAATAAGTATCTATTTAATCAGAAATACATGGTTTGATGTCGAGACATCGAGGTTTGGACGGTGGCCGAGGGCCCCAACTCTAGAGCGCCAGAAGCTCGCATGCCCGCCGCGTGGTCACCGCGTGACTGTGGCGTTGCCATGTGTTCCGGGAGGCCTAGGCATGTCTAGTGGGTTGGGCACTCCCCAGGTAGGTGCTAGGAAGAAAATCACAACATAAGATTCTCACGAGGAGACCGATCGATGCTCAAACATGAATAAGCAGCCAAGTGTTTTATTTGCGATGCACGGAAATGCACATGGCTAATGGGCGTGAGTTTTGGCTGAGGATGATCAGTTACTAAGAAGACCGTCTTCACAAATTTTCACCTCAAAGGAGCCTAGGTGGTACTTGCTTTACAAACTACCACCTTTGGACATAAATCTGAATGTTGAAGCTGGGCTCAAAATAATGAATGGATTGAGTTGGCATTTGGTGGAGGATGGTTATTTGGGCATAGGAAAGCACTGTAGAAAATGGATACCATTTGGACATGCCAAAGTGGTACTTCCTTCACAAAGTGCTGCTCTGAACAAAATAGGAAAATGAATATTTTTTAATTATTTTTGAACTAGGCAAGGAATATTTTTACATATTTGACGAAGATATGACCCAAAGAATTTATGAGATTTTTTTGTGAATTTTGGGAATGACAGAAATATAGGTTGCTTCACAACCTGGGGCAAAAACTGCCAAGGACATGACACATAGGCAAAATTGATGAGGTGGCGCCTAGTCATAGCAATAAGTACTAATGCATCCACGTTCACAACCTCATGACCATTTGTATTGGTCGTAATCAGGTAGAAATAAGGTCATGGACCACTGTTGTCTGCTTTTATGACCATTGGGTCTAAGGCAATTCAGGGTTTGAGCCCTTCTAAGCGAAATGGCCGTGGATTTACGACCAATTCATTAGGGTCACTAAGAGAAGGTCACTAGTTGAAATATTTCTTGTAGTGAACGTGTCGATGCCCAGGCGATCGCTGCCTTATGGCCAGACATGCCGGTTCTGCGCACTCCCGGATCGCCGACCGGGTCGGAGGTCGCTGGCCGTCTTGAGGCTGGAAGGTTCCTCGCCCGGCCGGAGCGCTGCAGGGCCTTGGAATTTGTCAAGGCGTGGTATCCGAGGCTGGATCTAGACCGGTGGCTGCATTCGGCCGAGGCCTCAGGCGGAGCTTGGCTGCGGAAGACGCCTCGTCGGCGTCTGGCGGCGGCGATCGCCGACCACACCTGGACACCAACGTCTTCGCCCTCGAAGCGGCCGAGACGGCGGGAGGCGCCGCCGGAGTGGTTCGGGATGAACCCAGATTAGGACGAGGACTCGGCGGAGGTGATCGGCTCCAGCCCCGAGGAGGAAGGCGAGGCGAAGGACGGAGGTGAGACGGAGGCGCCAGAAGACGGAGGGGGCGACCAGCCTCAGCTCGACCGAGCCTCCAGCAACGAGCCGCGCCCGACTGGCCCGGCTGCAGCCGGAGATGGTCAAGCCGAGACTGCCCAGCCGGCTGCCCCGGCGCCTGACACCGCCGTCTCCTCCGGACCTCCAAACCCGTCTGCCGCTTCCTAGGCTGTCGTCTTGCCTTTATTTTATCTGCTTTGATAGTCTTTGAAAAACTTGTTAATTAAGACAATTCCACCCATGGGTGTATTTTGAACTTCTGCTCGAAGATTCGGCCAAGGGCCTATGCTGTGTAAATATTATCCTAATTATATCTTTCCTTGCTCATTGCTCCTATGGCTTTTTCCTTTGCCGCCTTCCCTTAGTCGCCACCTTGCCAGTCGGACAACCTCTCTGCGGACTGTCGTTTGGATCAAGTGCTTGGCTACTCTTGGGAAGGCAAGTACTTGGCCATTTTTTAGAGTCTTTTTAACAAGTTGGATAGAAAGCGGCAAGCCGACTACTCAAGAGTCGGCTTTGCGAAGAGAGGCTGGAAGCCGGCTTAAGCTATGTTTATGCTTTGGGTCCTTAGCCATTTTTCATGTGGGCGCCCATTCTTCCTTACTCCTGCCCACCAAACAGTCGCTCTGTGAGCTGTGGCTTCTGACAGGAGACGGCTTAGGCACCACACACTACTTGTCCGACTGCAGGAAGCATTCCATAGCGCGAGGCGGCGAGTCCCCGGGTCGACTAGTCGAAACCGGTGCCAAGCGGCATAACAAAGAGTAACATACTGCATAATTCTTATCATACAGATAACAAAAAAGGGCAGTCCCCGAGCTCGTCTCGGGGGGCCCGAAGTCTTGGTACTTTAACACAAAAGGTAGCGTGGTACATACTGCATCAATTGTAAATCTTCGGAGAAGATTCGCATTCCATGGCCGTTCCGTCTCTTTGCCGGAGTCGTTCCTCTTGCGTGCTTGGGGCTTCTGAGCGTCGATCAGGTAGTAGGAGTCGTTGCCCAGCACTTTGCTGATAATGAAGGGGCCTTCCCAAGGCGCCGACAGCTTGTGCTGGCCGGCTGTTCGCTGGATCAGCCGGAGCACAAGGTCGCCCTCTTGGAAAGATCTCGGCTTGACCTTCCTATTGTAGTAGCGGCGCAGGCTCTGCTGGTAGATGCTGGACCGGCCGAGTGCCAACAGTCGGCCCTCTTCCAGCAGATCGACGTCGTCTTGACGTGCTTCTTCTGCTTCCTCCTCGGTGTACATGATGACTCGCGGGGAGTCGAACTCTATGTCCGTTGGGATGACGGCTTCAGCACCGTAGACGAGGAAGAAGGGTGTGAAGCAGTTGACTTGTTTGGAGTCGGCGCCAAACTCCGGAGGACGTGGCAACTCCTCGAATAGCCAACCGGCCGAACGCTCCAGTGGTTCGACCAGTCGAGGCTTGATGCTGGACAGGATGAGGCCGTTTGCTTGCTCCACCTGGCCGTTTGACTGCGGATGGGCAACGGACGCTAAGTCCAGTCGGCGCAGGAAAGGCCAGGTACAATGCCGTGGAACACAGTCCGGCTGCTCTGAAGCTGTCTTTGCTTGATTCCTAACTTCTCCATTGTGTCCTTGTACATGATGTTGATGCTACTTCCTCCGTCTATCAGCACTCGCGAGAAGCGAGCGGCCCGCCTATCCGCGGCAAGGGTGGCTCCCAAGACCAGGGCGTAGGAGCCCGGATTCGGCATCACCTCTAGGTGATCACCTCTGCTCCAACTGATAGGCCTCTCGAACCAGTGCATGAACTCTGGAATATCTGATGCTACTGCATTCACCTCTTCTTCTGCACCCGCTTTGGCGTCGATCGTCGGCCACCTGGGTGAACACCACATAGGCTCCGTGCTCTTACGGGTACTCGTCTTACCTTTGCCGACCGGTGGCACGACTGGCCGGCTCTGGGCGGCGGTGGAGGCGGCAGCCAATGCAGCGGGGAGGCGGAGGCCGTCTCCCTTGGCGATCTGGTGAGCGGTGGCACTTCCGGGTGGTGTGGTTTGACGGCTTTGCACCGCTATGGAACTTGCAGGGACCATCTAGAGTCTGCCTTTCGTAGAGAAAAGCCGGCAACCAGTTGGACTTGCCGCCTTTTCGCTATTTGGAGGCTGCCCCTCCGGCTGCTGGTCTTCAAGCTGTCGCAACCTGCCCGACTCTTGGAAGCGGCTGTGGGGCCTTGCGCTTGTGATGGATTACATTCTTTGTCGCCGACCGGTGTCTCCACCGGAGTTACGGGAGCCTAAGGAGCCACTTTGCGGTCGACTGACTTCAATCTCCGCCTTCATGGAGGAGTCGGCTGTAAGCGTGCTTATGCGCTATGATCAGCAGCTCGTCGAGGGTCTCGGGCTCGTCGCAGAGGAGCTTGTGCTTGAGGAGGGTGCCTTCTCTGCACCCGGCGGTGAAGTACTCGATAGCTTGCACCTCGTGCATGCCCTCGCAGGAGTTCCGAAGCTCGGCCCAGCGCGTGAGGTAGTCGCGAGTCGACTCATTGGGGCCTTGCACGCACAAGGAAAGCTGGCGAGGCTTGGGAGGTCGCTTGTACGTGCTTGTGAAGTTGCGGACGAAGGCTTCGGTGAAGTCGACCCAGCTGTTGATGCTGCGGGGCTTCATGCTGTTCAACCATGTCCGGGCCGTGCCCTGGAGCATGAGCGGGACATAGTTTGCGGCAACACGCTTGTTGCCGTTCGCTATGTTGACGGCCGTGGAGTAGTCGACCAGCTAGTCTTCCGGCTTTACGGAGCCGGTGTACTTGGGCGTATCTCGGGGGAGTGTGAACCCTCGGGGAAAGGGCTCGTCTCGGATGCGAGGTCCGAAACAGGGCGGACCCAACTCGTCTTCTTCTTCCAGTGCCAGGGATCGGTGGAGTCGGTCAATCCGGTGGCGGGCGTCATTTTCTCCAACTCCCTCTCGGCGGCCTAGGCGGTCGCCGAGAGTCGGATGCTCGACGGGTGGAGGGGAGACTCGCCTTTCTTTGCGAGGAGGAGGAGGCAGATAGTCGTCCCGCTGTTCCACTGCTCTTGGGCGGCCGTCTTGGTCGCGCTCAATGGAGATGTGAGTCCGACTTGCTCACTGCTCTTGGACAGCCGGATCCTTGTTTTTTCTTCCGCGGACACCGCCAGTCGGTGTCCGAGACGTCGCGCCTTGATCTCGGCGGGGATGCAGGTCGTCGGTGCCTGGAAACAGGATGAGGCGAAGGCCTGCACGCCGGCGGATCTTACCCAGCTTCAGGGCTCTCCGTGGAGATAATACCCCTACTGCTGCACTGCGGGGTCTCCGCATGATCACTATGGCAAAGTGGATACAAGGTTGCTCCTTGAGCTGTTCGGGGCGAGGATGGAGAAGGGCACGGCTAGCTCTTCTCTTCCCTCTATGTGTGTCTAAAACTACTAGGGTCCAACCTCTTGCATGGGTGTCCCGGGGGGTTTATATAGGCCTACCCCCCGGGAGTACAATGGTAATCCGGCTGGGCGCGGGTCCAAGCCATCTGTCTCTCAGGTCGCCGTCTTCTCCGCCGACTGCTGGGGCCCGCCGACTAGTGGGCCCCATCCGCCGCGGGCGGGTCTTGCCGGCTGCGGATTACTGTAGCCGCGCCTCTAATGACGCTGGCTTGGTCATGGGGTCATGGCAACAGTGGCGCCGCCTGACGGGCGATCACTGTTGCCATTCCCTGTCTTGTCTGGTTAATGGCGTGCGGGGCTCGTGGGAGGGGCCGGCCGACTCCCAACGGGTCCGTCTTGTGGCGCTCTCGCCGTCCTCTGCACTCCCGCTGATAGGCGGGTCCCGCCGTCTCTAGATCGTACAGACAGGCCGTCGTGGGCTTAGGGCGCCGCCCACGGGGCTGATGTCAGAGCCGGCATGGTTGATGCTTGTGGGATGGAGATCTCCGTCCGCACGGGCGCTGTGGCCATGCCTGCCCTTCGTGAACGGGGCAGGGATGGGCCGCGCGGCGGCCGCACGCCATCCCATCCGTAGTTGCGTAGGCAGGAGGTGGTGGGAGTCGCGGGCCGACTCCCCATAGCCGGCTCCTCTGGAAGCCGCCAGTTGGGAGTCGGCTTATCTCGAAGCCATCTCTGGGTCTCGGCCGTGAGGGGCAGTCGGCGGCTCTGCCGCCGACTCTCAGAAAGTGGTTCTTCGTCTTGAGGTCTTGAGGGGCGCAGCCTGCCCCGATGTCTTGAAAGGTCCGTGGGCTCGGGTTTGCCTACCCGTGGCCCATTACTCCGACAATAAATCATATCCATTGATAAATAATAGCCATAGCGCTGAAGCGATTTTGAAAACCTTAATCATAATACTAGTTATTGATAACCATAATAAAAATCCAGCCATGTTGGCTATTAAAGATTTGAATAATATAACCCAGTTTGAAAACCGGTTCCTGCACACAAACAAATCTCGAGTGCCCTGGCGGTTTACCGCGGGGCTGGTCATGATGCCCAGTATAAATCCACTAGTGACCATAGAAGTCCAAGGCAGAGGGTAACATCCCAAATATGAGACATAGTTAGGGCTGCTTGGCCCGACCTGTGAAAATTATATGGTAAGAAAAAGAAGAAATGATATAAATCCTAATAAAATAAAATAAACTCAGCAAACACGAGGCCTTCATAGGCCGCCAAGCCAAAATATCGTCTTCAATGAAACTAGCATGATAGCCACTGGAGTGTCTGCGCTTTCTGTGAGTTGGCTCTCACATGACCCAATCGACATTTTAACCTGGATAAGTTCAGGGTCTTTAAAAGATTGACTTATCGAGAGTATGGAGGGGTCGGAGTAGCATCGTGCAAAACATGCTGGCTTAACCAAGTTTCAAGGAAGGCAGCTTATCAGCCTGAGCTTCTCCTTGCATTCTGTAAGCCGACTCTTTCATGACCCGATCAATGTTTTAACCTTGACAAGATCAGGGTCTCATTTAAGAGATTGACTTGTTAAGAACAGGGCGGTCATCCAGGATTACCTGGTTGAAGAGCATCTTGGATACAGGCCAGATAACCCGGATGTTTTGTGAATACACCTGGCATCCATGCCAATCAAGAGGGTAGATACAACTATGTTCATTGAACAGGAAGCCCCCAAGTGACATGTTTCTGAGCTGTGCTCAATGAGTACCTATGTTTGAGTTGTGCTATGCATCCAGCTCTCTTTGGTCCATGTAACTCAGGCATCAAGCCTCCAAGTGATTTGTAATAAGGTGTGTAAGCCGAAGCAAGAGGGTAAGCACAGCTATGCTTATTGAGCAGGAAGCCCCCAAGTGACCAATAAGATAAGCCAATAAAGCAGGATACCCATGTTTGAACAGCGCATCATGGCAGCAAATTCTCTTTGGCAACCTTTTAGTTTTTCCTAAGAACTCGAACTTGTGAGAGATGGATTCCTTTTGAACCGGACGTATGAGCCGGATATTGAGAGCTTCAAAGATTTATGGGAGAGAGATGTCTTTTGAGCCGGATTTAAACCGGAATCTTCATTTTGAGCCAGAAATTTACTGACGACCTTTAAATTTTCATCAATATGGCAGCAGCCTCCGGGACCGAGTTATCTTCCCCTTCAACGTCCTGGGGTTCTTTAATTTGCTGAAACTGGCAAGACTTGCTAAGTCATATCATTGTAGCCCCCGAGTCTAAGATGACTCGAGGAGTTGGCTTGAGATTCTCCATACTTGACCATGATGTAAACCGACATATAGTTGAACAGCGGAACGCTAGAATATCTTGAAGCTCGGCAGGTTATAAATGATCACGTATGAGTTGATGTAGACTCGACCATGAGAAACGGGTGATGAAAACAATCATAGCATCAGAGGCGGCACAGACAGATGAGTCGGCCGTGGCATTGTAAGCCGGCACGGGTGGGAGAGTCGGCCGCGGGGACGGATGGGTGAGTTGTCTGTGGTGTTGTAAACCGGCGCAGACGGGTGAGCCGGCAGCGGTGTTGTTGTTGTAGACTGACCCACAGAGGCAGCGGCTTGCACACACATTTGTTGCACAATGTGGTATGGTTGGATGCCGGTGCTTGATAATATTGGCACGAGCTTTATATCCGTGACATAATGATCATTCTTGCAGTGAATAATTGTCCTGCATAGAAAACATCGCAAGCCAGAGCAATTGTTCTTGGATAAATTAATATGTACTTAAAAATAGGTAGAAAAAATAGCACCTGGTATTTTATCGGATGAACCCGGATGCTGATAGTGGATAAACGACTTGGCGACCCAATACAGCCCCCAAGTAGGATAAGCTCAAAGCGACGCATCCGTGGCTGATACCTCCTTTTTGATGGCAGACTAGGTTCTAATTTGACTGAATTTTCATATGTGCAAACAGCACCCCAGCAGTATAAATATGGAAGTTTGTATTGTATGGTCACATCAGGTGAATCATGACCATGTAGAATTATATTCTGAAATTGGCTCGGCGTGATCTTCCTCAGAAAACGAGCATTGTATTTTTCCATCACAGTGAACTTCTTAGGCCATCCGTTGATCAGTGTACTTTGCTTCTGGTCTTTGGGATTTAATACAACACTTTGACTGCCATCGGCCTGCTGTAAACATAATAGTAGTACTTGCCAACTGGGAATCATCATGCATGCATGCACTGCTTCATTATCCTCTGGTTGAACCCCCAATTTTGTTTTGTACTGGCTAGACAAGACATCACCAATAGGGGCGCCTTGGAAAAGCGGAGACGAGTCTCGGCAGAAGAAAACAGCGGGAGCAGCCGTGCAGGGCATCTCAAGGCAGAAACGGAATCCGGCTCAGCGTGCTACAACAGAGAACGGCCTGGGCGGCAGTGGCTTGAAACTCGGGCAAGGCAGGAACAAGTCCCTGGCGGCTCAAGGAAAAAAGTACCCGATGGCAACCTGGCAGCGCGGCAGTGCGGCAAATTGGGGAGCGGCTCTAGCGGATGCCGGCGGACAAGGCCGGCTCAAGGCGCGGTGGCCACGATTGAGACCGCCGCGGTAGCGGCTGGGGGTAGAGGCGGAGATGAACCAGGATATCCAGAGCGGATTAGAAGCGAGGCGTGCGGCCGGATTGAAGCGTTGTTCATGGCAGGCCCTGGCAGTGGAACCAGACCACTCGAAGAGGGCGGCTCGCGGTGGGAACTTGGAGCAGAGGTGAGACCAAGGTGACGGTGAGAATGGCTCTGAACGGAGGCAAGCAGCAACTCGGTGGTGCAGGCGCGCGACAGAGGTGGATTCCCGGCGGCGGCTCGGCCACGGCGGCCGGCTGCTCGAAAACGAAAACCGAAGTGGAGATCAAATCCGTGGCCTGATCCACTTCCCGTCGTGGCCTTTTTTTAATAGCTGATGATGACTCGGTAGAAGCTCTTAATATAATAATCGATCTATCCGCCAAATCTCCGTGAACATGCACATACTAGTATTCTGGTCAGCCTGGAGTAGATCTCACGTAGAGCAGAAAAAGGTACGTAGTGTACAGGACCAGTACTCCAATCCTTAGCAAGAACCACGGGGCTTGAGCCTGTAACCCGGCAGCAGAAACTTTGCAGGACTCGGTGGATCAAACAACATAAATTTTTGTCAATCTCGAACTGGACTCGGCGGATCAGACATCAATTTGACAGCTTGCAGGACTCAACGTACAAACAAAGTCAATCTTCCGTTGGTTTCGACAGATCGCTTCGCGTCGCCGGCAGCGCACAAAATGTCAAACCCTAATTATTTTTCATCTCAATCTGGTATTTGGTATTCTGGCCACTCGTCGTGTAGATGACGCAGATCTTTTGCACTGGCTCTTTTTTATCCAGCACATCATGAGTTTCTCGATCCCTGGAGAGATCCCTCCAAGAACTCATCAACATCGTGCGTGAGCCCCATGGTGGGCGCCAACTGTCATGGATTTTTCACGGAAATGTCCTAGTGTGAGGACTTAGTCGTGAGGCCAACGCATCTATATGGTAACTTGAGAGGGGTTGATTCGGACAAGAGACGCGAGGCGGATCAACACACAAGACAAGGATTTAGATAGCTTCGAGCCCCGGGAAACATCATCCGGTAATAACCCCTACATGATGTTTGTGGCATCATTTAGAACAGAGTAACGCATTAAGTAAGATGACATGATGTAAAGGGATAAACTCAAGCAATATGATGTAAAACCCCATCTTTTTATCCTCGATGGCAACAATACAATACGTGCCTTGCTGCCCCTCATCCTTTGGGAAAGGACACCGCAAGATTAAAACCAAAGCTAAGCACTTCTCCCATTGCAAGAAAAACCAATCTAGTTGGCCAAACCAAATCGATAGTTCGAAGAGACTTGCAAATATATCAAATCATGCATATAAGAATTCAGAGAAGATTCAAATAAATTTGTAGATAAGCTAATCATAAATCCACAATTTATCGGATCTCGGCAAACACACCGCAAAAAAGTATTACATCGAATAGATCTCCAAGAACATCGAGGAGAACATGGTATTGCTAATCAAAGAGAGAGAACAAGCCATCTAGCTACTAGCTATGGACCCGTATGTCTGTTGTAAACTGCTTACGCTTCATCGGAAGGGCAATCGTGTTGATGTAGAAGCCCTCCATGATCGAATCCCCCTCCGGCAGGACGTCGGAAAAGGCCCCTAGATGGAATCACACGGGTATAGAAGGTTGCGGCGGTGGAAAAGTGTTTTCATCGCTCTCTCTGTTGGTTTTGGGATATATGAGAATATATAGGCAGAAGAAATAGGTCGGTGGAGTCACTAGGGTCCCACAAGGGTGGGGACGCGCCCTACCCCCCTGGGCGTTCCCTCCGTGCTTGTGGCCGCCTCGTGGCTTCTCTGACTTGCACTCCAAGTCCTCTGGATGTCTTTTGGTCCAAGAAAAATCATCGCGAAAGTTTTATTCCGTTTGGACTCCGTTTGGTATTCCTTTTCTGCGAAACTCTAAAAGAAGGAAAAAACAGAAACTGACACTGGGCTCTAGGTTAATAGGTTAGTCCCAAAAATCATATAAAATAGCATATAAATGCATATAAAACATCCAAAACATATAATATAATAGCATGGAACAATCAAATTATAGATACGTTAGAGACGTATCAGCATGGAAGATACTGACTACCTCATGTCGCTCTTTGAACAATCCAGGCACAGAAAAAGGATATTTATTTGAAGTTTTTAGAGGTGGCACATGCAAATTTACTTAGGACAACATGGTAATACCGCATATAGGTAGGTATGGTGGACTCATCTGGAATAATTTGGGTTTTAGGGCTTTTGATGCACAAGCAGAATTCCCGCTTAGTACAGGCGAAGGCTAGCAAATAGGTTGAGAAGCGGCCAGCTAGAGAGCGGAAACGGTCATGAACATGCATTATGCATAAGTAACATTGGATACTAGCATGAGTAGGATATGAACACCATGAACATAAATATCGTAGAGGCTATGTTGGTTTTGATTCAACTACATGCATGAACATGTGTCAAGTCAAGCCACTCGAACATTCAGAGGAGGATACCATATCATCATAGTACATCACAATCATTTTAACACAATGTTGTTATCCAAGATAAATCATTATCCACTCCTAGCTACTTAAGCATGGCATGAGAGACTATAATCTCTAATTGTCATTGCAAACATGTTTGATCAAAATAAGCTGAATCATGGATACTAGGTTAATCATATTTACAAAAACAGAACAAGTTGAGTTCATACCCATTTCTTTCTGCCACAGCCAGTTCATCAAATATCGTCATTATTGCCTTTCACTTGCATGACCGAACGATATGAAAATAAGAATAGTGCAAGAGTGTCATGGACTAAGCTGGAATCTGCAAACATTTTATTCAAAAGGAGAAGACAAAGTAATATGGGCTCTCTGTTAGATCAACAATAATGCATATCAGAGCCACTCAACATTTTCATCGTGGTCCTTGATGTATTCTAGACTACGTCCGTATTTCCCCAAAGAGGAAGGGATGATGTAGCAAAACGACGGTAGGTATTTCCCTCAGTGATGAGACCAAGGTTATCGAACCAGTAGGAGAACCAAGCAACACTATGTAAACAACACCTGCGCACAAATAACAAATACTCGCAACCCGATGTGTTAAAGGGGTTGTCAATCCATTTTGGGTAACGGTGCCAGAAATTGGAAAACGGACATGAGAAAGTTGTAATAATTTGATAGATAGATCTCGCGGGAACGCGAGATAAAATAAATTGCAGCAAGGTATTTTTGTATTGTTGGTTTAATAGATCTGAAAATAAAAGCAAATAAAATAGACCGCAAAGGCAAATATAATGAGAAAGAGACCCCGGGGCCGTAGATTTCACTAGTGGCTTCTCTCGAGAAAAATAGCAAACGGTGGGTAAACGAATTACTGTTGGGCAATTGATAGAACTTCAAATTATCATGACGATATCCAGGCAATGATCATTATATAGGCATCACATCCAAGATTAGTAGACCGACTCCTGCCTGCGTCTACTACTATTACTCCACACATCGACCACTATCCAGCATGCATCTAGTGTATTAAGTTCATGGAGAAATGGAGTAATGCAATAAGAACGATGACATGATGTAGATAAGATCTATTTATGTATAAATAGATCAAGTTGGCCAAACAAAACCCAAATGTCGGAGAAGAAATACGAGCCTATAAGCAATCGTGCATATAAGAGATCAGAGAAGACTCAAATAACTTTCATGGATAAAAACATAGATCTGATCAGAATCTCAAAGTTCATCCGATCCCAACAAACACACCACAAAAAGAGTTACATCATATGGATCTCCAACAGACCATTGTATTGAGAATCAAAAGAGAGAGAGGAAGCCATCTAGCTACTAACTACGGACCCGTAGGTCTACAAAAGACTACTCACGCGTCATCGGAGAGGCATGAATGGACATGATGAACCCCTCCATGATGGTGTCTAGATTGCATCTGGTGGTTCTGGAACTTGCTGCGGCTGGAATTGATTTTTGTCGACTCCCCCAGGGTTTCTGGAATTTCTGGGTATTTATAGAGTAAAGATGCGGTTCGGGAGGCACCCGAGGTGGGCACAACCCACCAGGGTGCGCCTGGGCCTCCAGGCGTTTTGGTGGGTTGTGCTCCCCTCGGAGCACCCCCCAGGTGCTTCTTTGGCCCACTGGATGTCTTCTTCGGCCCACTGGATGATTCTAATAAGTCATGGCATAATTTTGGCTCTCTCAAATAAGTGTGTCCAGAAAGGATTCATGACTTAAGACAAAAAGCAAAACTCATATTATACAAGACGCTCCAAGCAAAACTCATAGTATGTGACGAATAAAAATATAGCTTCGAGTAAAATACTGATGGTCGTTGGAAGAAAGATGGGATGCCACTCGGGGCATCCCCAAGCTTAGTTGCTTGCTTCTCTTTGGATAATAGCTTGGGATGCCATGGGCTTCCCCAAGCTTAGGCTCTTCTTACTCCTTATTCCTTCATCCATCGTAACATCACCCAAAACTTGAAAACTTCAATCACACAAAACTCAACAAAACCCTCGTGAGATCCGTTAGTATAAGAAAGCAAATCACTACTATAAGTACTGTTGCAACCCATTCATATTTTATTCTTACATTATATCTACTGTATTCCAACTTTTCTATGGCAAAAACTCTTCAAAGAAAACCATAGAATCATCAAAACAAGCACACAACGCAAAGAAAACAAAATCTGTCAAAAACTGAACAGTGTGTAGCAATCTGGATATTTCGAATACTTTTGTAACTCCAAAAATTCTGAAAAATTAGGACAACCTGAGCAATTTGTATATCAATCTAATGTAAAAAATCATAATTTTTCGTTTCTTCTGTGATTTTAAAAAATCATAACTCTGAACGCAAAATTTTCTGTTTTTCAGCAAGATCAAACAACTATCACCCAAGAAGATACTAAAGACTTTACTTGGCACAAACACTAATTAAAACACAAAAAACACAATCATAACAGTAGCATAATTGTGCAAACACTCAAGAATAGAAAGAAAAAAACAAAAATAAATTTTATTCATTGGGTTGCCTCCCAACAAGCGCTATTGTTTCACGCCCCTAGCTAGGCATAAAGCAAGGATCTAAGTGTTGCCATCTTTGTTTCTAGATCCATAAGATGCCCTCATGATTGATTCATATGGTGGCCTAATTCCTGTTCTAGGGAAGTGTTCCGTACCCTTCCTTAGTGGAAATTGGAACTTAATATTGCCTTCTTTCATATCAATCACGGCACCAATAGTGCGTAAAAACGGTGTACCAAGAACAATTGGACAAGACGGATTGCAATCAATATCAAGAACAATAAAATATATGGGCACATAACTACTATTTGCAATAATAAGAACATCATTAATTCTCCCATACGCTTTTTAATTGTAGAATCCGCCAAGTGCAAATTTAAAGAACATTCTTCAATATCGGTAAGACAAAGCACATCACATAAAGATTTCGGAATTGTAGAAACACGCACCCAAGTCACACAAAGCAAAACACTCATAATTTTTAGTCTTTACTTTGATAGTAGGTTCCCACTCATCATGTAATTTTCTAGGAATTGAAACTTCTAATTCCAACTTTTCTTCTAAAGCTTTCATCATAGCATCAACAATGTGTTTAATAAAAGCTCTATTTTGTTCATAGGCATGGGGTGAATTTATCATGGATTGCAACAAAGAAATAAATAAATCAAAGAGCAACTATCATAATTAAAGTCTTTGTAATCCAAAAGAGTGGGCACATCACTAGTTAAAGTTTTGACCTATTCAAAGCCACTTTTATCAATTTTCTCAACAAGATTTTCACCCTCCGAAATAACGAGACGCCTTCTAGCTAAAGTTGACTCTTCTTCAGCCCCTTTTTCATCAATATTAGTTTTACTAAACAAGGAATCAATAGAGAAACACCAATCATTTTATGATCTTCATCACTTTTATGAAAGCAATCACTAGAAAACACCTTTTCTAAAAATTCTCTTCTAGCTCTAAGCATGGCGGTTCTTTTCTTACCTTCATCCATAGAAACATAAAGAGCTTTAATTGATTCATCAATCTTAGGCACAAAAATT
The DNA here is from genome assembly GCA_021605145.1 of Aegilops bicornis. Classification (NCBI taxonomy): domain Eukaryota; kingdom Viridiplantae; phylum Streptophyta; class Magnoliopsida; order Poales; family Poaceae; genus Aegilops; species Aegilops bicornis. The sequence goes on along the minus strand of CM038670.1, from coordinate 766,152,487 downwards.
TTCATAGTGATTTTCTACATCATGAGAAATTCTATCAACACTTCTAAACAAATCAACAATCTTATTCAACTTTTCTTCCATTATAGTGTTGAAAACTTTTTGAGTGTTGATAAATTATTTAATATTATTCTCAAGATCAGAGGTGTTCCAATTATTATTACTAGCACACATGCTCGTGCGTTGCAACGGGGTGATAAAATTACATGCCTCTAGCTCAATATAAGAATGGATCAAGACCCTCACATGACCGTATTCTCTAGTTCAACATGGCACCCTTTAATTAGAGCCGAACCAGTATATTCGGTTGTATTGGCACGTGCCCATAATTTCTTTCAATTATAATTAACCTGCATATTCTTCTTTATTGGCACATGGAAGCTATCACCATTAATAAATTATGGTGTCCCTTATTCTAAACAAGCTGACTTAGCTCGATGTGCCAGATACGGAGTATGGGAGTGATCGAACTCACGACCTCAAAAACCCGACCACATGTTGCTAGCCACTCAAACAAACGCGTCCTGGTAACCAGTGGTCAGCGTGAACATTAAAGAACATAATGCAACGTCAACTTCAAAACGTTTTTTTGAACTTTTCAGAAACAAATAACTATGAACTGCCAAATATACTTGGCAACGTGAACAATTTTCCAAATTACGAACATGTTTTTTGAAAATTCCATACATTAAAAAAAACATGATTTTTTTGTAGCGGAACATTTGTTGAAATTCACAAACATTTTTTTAATTTGTTTACAATTTTAGGAAATGAGAACATATTTTGAACACATAGAAGAAATTTAGAAAATGTGTCTTTTAATGCAAACATTATTTTCAACTTTTTCAATATATCACAAAAACAAGAATATTTTTCAAATTTGTAATTTTTTTAAATCTTCAACAAATTTAAAAAAAATAAATATTCAAAAAAATTGGAATAATTTTTAAAATTTAGAAAAAAAATAGGAATAACAAAAAAATTAAATTGCAAACATTTTTTAGAATGAACACAATTTTTGAATTCATAACATGAACTAACGAATATACTTGGTAACGTGAACAATTTTTTGAAAATTCCATAGATTTTAAAAGAAAGCAAGAACAAAAAATTTGAACGGAACATTTCCTGAAATTCCCATAAATTTCTTAAAAACATGAACCTTTATAGAAAATATGAACAGTTTTAAAGTTGTGAACAATTTTTTAAAATTAGAATATGTTTTGAAAATTTAGAAGAATTTTAGAAAATGTGTTTCTTTAATGCCAACATTACTTTCAATTTTTTCACATATCGCTATAACAAAATATTTTTCGAATTTGGAACATTTGTCAAACCCTTTTTTTTAATCTTTATTTTTATGGAAAATAACAACATTTCTTTTCGGAAAAATGGGAATATTTTAAAAAAATTGAACAATTATTGGCATGAGAAAAAAATACACGCATTTTTTAGAATAGGAACACATTTTTTTTAATTCGTAACTTTTTACAAAATTTTAAATAAAAATTGAAATTGCAAACATTTTTTGAAAATTTCGAATTTCAGAAGAAAAGTAAAAAATAGACTTAGAATGTGAAAAATAAAAAAGAAGCAGGAACTACAAAGAGAAAGAAACAGAAAAAGAAAAATTGAAACAGACCACGAGCAAAAATGGGCCGCCATGTCTTGGGTGCCCTGTGCGTAGCTGAAACTATTTGTCGCATCGTGCGAGAAATATTTTCTTATTGTTGCATGGGCAGGGAAAACTGGGCTCACTTTACTGGGCCATAGTGCGTGCGACCCACGCACGTAATTCTGCAGAAATCATTTTTCCTTTGCTAACAGACGACGACAAAAGTTTAGTACCACCTCGGATAGAAAAAAAATCTTCTATTGGTGAACGGATGAAAAAATTGGAGAAACGCACCTTGTTTTATTAGTAGGTATAGAATAGATAAGAAGGATTTCTATAGGAATTACCATAATTATTAGGGAAATTACAAGGAAAAGGCCTAGGATTAAAATTACTTCTATAAGCATTGTTATTGAAATTGTTTCGCGAGATAAAATACACATCTACGGCAACATTATTTTGCTCAATCAAAGCAGACAAAGGCATATCATTGAAATCAATAGGAGCACTTTTACTAGCAACCAATTTCCTAAGAGCATCAACTTTTTCACTCAAATAAGAAATTTCTTCAACCGAATTAACTTTTTTAATAGTAGGAGCTCTTTCGGTATGCCATTATGAATAATTTGCCATGATATTATCAAGAAATTTGGTGGATTCACCCAAAGTAATTTCCATAAAAGTACCACCCACGACGGAATCTAAAAGATTATGAGGAGCAGAAGGAAATGATAAGTGGTTTTCAACAAGGTAATTTCCGCAAGCACTGAAATTATTTGTAACAGGTAGTTTGATAGCAAGATAATTTGTAACGATCAAGTAATGGTAAATAAAGTGCAGCAAGGTAGCCCAATCCTTTTGTGGCAAAGGACATGCTAAAACGGTCTCTTATAGTAAGCAAAGCGTTCTTGAGGGCACACGGGAATTTCATCTAGTCACTTTCATCATGTTGGTTTGATTCGCGTTCGCTAGTTTGATAATTTGATATGTGGGTGGACCAGTGCTTGGGTGTTGTTCTTACTTGAACAAACCTCCCACTTATGATTAACCCCCTCGCAAGCATCCGCAACTACGAGAAAAGTATTAAGATAAAATCTAACCATAGCATTAAACATATGGATCCAAATCAATCCCTTACGAAGTAGCGCATAAACTAGGGTTTAATTAAGCTTCTGTCACTCTAGCAACCCATCATCTAATAAATACTCCACAATGCGTTCCCTTAAACTCAAAGATGGTGCAGTGTCATGTAGTCAACGTTCACATAACACCACTAAGGGAATCTCAACATACATATTATCAAAATATCCAACACATATCAAATTCACATGATTACTTGCAACATGACTTCTCATGTGGCCCCAACAACAAAAGTAACTAATCACAAATGATATTCATGCTCAAGATCAGAGGGGTATTAAATCGCATAATGGATCTGAACATATAATCTTCCACCAAATAAACCACATAGTAATCAACTACAAGATGTAATCAACACTACTAGTCACCCACAGGTACCAATCTGAGGTTCCGGTATAAAGATTGAACACAATAGATGAACCAGGGTTTGAGACAAGAGGCTGCTGTTGAATATGTTTATGAAGATTGGCCTCCCAAAGATCAGAGGGTTGTTGGTGATGACGAGTGGCTTCGATTTCCCCCTCCGGGAGGGAAGCTCCCCCGGCAGAATCGCTCCCCCGGAGGGTAAAAGTGCTCCTTCCCAAGTTCCGCCTCGAGACGGCGGCGCTCCATCTCGAAAGTCCTCCCCTTAGTTTTTCTAGGTTAAAAGACATTTGAAAGAACGTGCGGTGCCCCCATAATTGGTTTTGGTAATTGCTGACAATCTCTATGGACTAATGGTTGCCTTGAGTTATATTTGAAGGTTTTGTCCATAGGCTTTTCTTGGAATACATGTGTTGGTTTCAAGGAGAGTTTGTGTCGACCAAGGTGCTATTCGAGGAATTACCTTAAGATTGGCCTTGTGAGAGGTTGATCAAGACTAAGTCAAAGAGTGAATCAAGTTGATCAACACACAAAGCGTAGAAGATGTACCGAGAGGGATCAAGCGATCCCATGGTATGGTAAGCATTGTCAATTACACTTTGTGTACTAACCCATGGTCTTCGTGAGAGTTCTTTGTGGGGTTAGGTTGCGGTGTGCAAGTTCAAGTGATGCATCACGAAGACATCAAGTGCTTGAAGCTTGCCATCCATTGTGGTGATAATGGATTTGTGAAGCCGTGCCGAAGAGTGGCTCACCCATAGTGGAGTATGGGGGAGCAACCTACTAGTCTTCACCGAGCCAACACAACCAAGAAAGGTGGTCCAACTTGAGGAAGTCAAGATCGTCCATCTAGCTCAAGTGGACTTTGTGCAAGACAAAGGTTTGCCCTTGATAGGTTTTATATTTTACCGGTCTCATGGTGGAAGTTGGGAGACCGGGTTATAGGATCGATTGTTGTATTATCAAGGGGGGCTCTTGATGAGTAGCTTGATCGTATCGTTCGCAGAGAGCTCAAACCATTGCATCCTTGCATCATCTTTCTTGGTTCTTGTTTGGTGTTTCTCTTTGTGAGTTTTGGAGCTTATGGTCATCTTGATGACAAGCTCGAGTTCATCAAAAATGGTGTTCACTCATGCATCTTCTATGATGTTTTCGATGTTGGAGGTTATGCCGGTTCTTCTCTAATGGAGGGTTCACTCCTCTATATCCTGGGCATACCTCCCCTGCCTCTTCTTACTATAATCATATGAAGAAGTTATGGCTGTTTTGATGCTACTCGTCTTCCTCTATCCAACAAGCTTGAGTTTTCTCAATTCGGAGCTCATATGAAGAAGTTATGGCAGTTATGGTTTTCTCCCTGCGGTAGTACTGCGTTCGGCAGTGGTAGTACCGCTTGTAGCGTCAAGCGGTAGTACCGCTCTACTACCGCCTCGATTTTGTCTTGCATTTCTCATGTCGGGTTTCGCAGTAGTTGAGCGGTAGTACAACTTATAAGCGGTACTACCTCTCCCCTCGAGCGGTAGTACCTCTTATAAGCGGTACTACCTCTCCCCTCGAGCGGTAGTACCTCTTATAAGCGGTAGTACCTCTTATAAGCGGTACTACCTCTCCCCATGAGCAGTAGTACCTCTTATAAGCGGTACTACCTCTACCCTCGAGCGGTAGTACCTCTTATAAGTGGTACTACCTCTTCCCGAGCGGTACTACCTCTCTGGCAGAACTTCAACTCGTGTTTTCTCTCTCTCGTTGGGATGTTTTGACCGTGCTAAGCGGTAGTACCACTCCTTCAGCGGTAGTACCGCTTGTGGAGCGGTAGTACCGCTCGTGTGCGGGCTGAGCACATAACGGTTTGATTCGCGAGGCCCTATAAAAGGGGGTCTTCTTCCCCAATGAACCTTATCTCTTGAGCTCGTGTTCTTCCCCCATTGTTGACCTTCTTCGAGCTTGCTAACTCTCAATCCCTCCATGGATTCTTGCTAGTTTTTGGGGGAAAAGAGAGAGGAGATCTAGATCCACATTTCCACCAATCACTTTCTCCTCTATGTGAGGGGAACCCTTTGGATCTAGATCTTGGAGTTCTTTGTGTTCTCTTCTTCGTTCTTCCTCTCATTTTCCTCCCTAGCATTAGTTGCTTCAGTGGGATTTGGGAGAGAAGGACTTGGGCACTCTGTGTGCCCTTGCCATTGCATTTGGTGCATCGGTTTGAGTTCTCCACGGTGGTACGTGGAACTTACAAGTTGAGAAGCTTATTACTCTTGGGTGCTTGGTACCCTTGAGCTTGTTCCTCTTGGGTGCTTGGGCGCCCTAGACGGTTGGTGGTGTTCGGAGCTCAATCATTATGGTGTAAAGCTCCGGGCAAGCATCGAGGTCTCCAATTAGGTTGTGGAGATCGCCCCGAGCAATTTGATGGGTACCGGTGACCGCCCCCAAGGGTTGCCAAAATGTACGGGTTCGGTGACCGCCCCCAAGGGTTGCCATTTGTACGGGTTCGGTGACCGCCCTCAAGGGTCCCTTAGTGGAATCACGGCAACTTGCGCTGTGCGAGGGCGTGAGGAGATTACGGTGGCCCTAGTGGCTTGTTGGGGAGCATTGTGCCTCCACACCACTCCAAACGGAGATTAGCAATCCGCAAGGGTGTGAACTTCGGGATACATCGTCGTCTCCGCGTGCCTCGGTTATCTCTTACCCGAGCCCTTTACTTATGCACTTTACTTTGTGATAGCCATATTGTTTCTTTTCATATATCTTGCTATCACCTAGTAGTTTATCTTGCTTAGCATAAGTTGTTGGTGCACATAGGTGAGCCTAGTTGTTGTAGGTTTTGTGCTTGACAAATTAACCGCTAGGTTTATTCCGCATTTGTTCAAGCCTAAACTGTAATTATTTAAAGCGCCTATTCACCCCCCTCTAGGCGACATCCTCGATCTTTCAACATTAAATACCAGAAGATGGGCACCGAAGGTGGGCTGGGCTGCCCACCACCCACCAGGGCGCGCTTGGGGGGCCTGGTGCGTCGTGGTGTCTTGTGGGCACCAGGTGGCCCTCCTCCGGTAGTTATGTTCTCCAATAATTATTAAATATTCCAAAATAATTCTCCGTAATATTTCAAGTCATTTGGGGATGTGTAGAATAGGTATCTCTCGCGTAGCTTTTTCAGGTCCAGAATTCCAGCTACCGGTATTCTTCCTCTTTGTGTAAACCTTGCATATTATGAGAGAAAAGGCATTAGAATTACTCCATAAAGCATTATTATGCATAAAAACATTATAAATAACAGTAGGAAAACATGATAAATGGACGTATCAGCGCGCCCCCTGAGCTTATGGCTCCTGGGTGGCCCCCCTGGTATATTTTCCGCCAATATTTTTTATATTTTTCATAAATATTTTCCGTAAATTTCCAGGTCAATCCGATAACTTTGATTTCTGCACAAAAACAACACCATAGCAATTCTGCTGAAACAGCGTCAGTCCAGGTTAGTTTCATTCAAATCATGCAAATTAGAGTCCAAAACAAGAGCAAAAGTGTTTGGAAAAGTAGATACCATGGAGACGTATCGGTATGCACTTTTAACTATGAACAAACCATTCTTCTCAAAGTGGCAGACAATAAAATCACCATCCCTTGAGTACTGAGTACGTAAATTTAAAATCTCCTCTGCACTATGGTGATAAAATAAGTGTCTAATCAAATTCTCATCCCATCTCCTTGGTTCACTCAAGATCATACCACACCCACTTGATCTTGGTCCTATTCTTTTAGCTGTAGTTTTAAGGCTATAGATTCTTGGAAGCTAATTATCTGTCCAAATATTATAATATTAGAACCATTACACACTCTTCAAATAACTCCGGATTTTAAGCAGCTTCAAATCATGCAAAACGCCTTGCCAAGTGAGCGGCGACGACCACGTAAAAACAATGCCAAAGATATGCCCCTAGAGATAATATTTTACCTTCATCACCTTGGCGCGTAACGACTCATTGTTAACCACTAACCTCCAAGTCTGCTTCACCAGAAGAGCTTGGCTAAATAATTTAATATCGCGACTATTCATTACCTCCCTCACCTTTAGGCCTTGTCAATTTGTCCCAACACTACTACAGGATGGTCCAAATGCGACACTACGATCAGAGGCCCTTCGAGGAAACTATGGGCGATGCCATAATCGCAAACGATGGTGTAAAAAACCGTCAAAAAGGTGCAAAACGTTTGCGATGACGGATGCATCAAACACGGTTCAGATTTTAGTTGCGTGCGTGATGCAGGGCATACGGTTCAGTTCAATTAACTGTTTGGGATGAGGAGGAACAAAAGAAACAGGCAGCCAGATGAAGGCGTGTGCGAAATACAGCATACGGTTGACTAGGATGAACTGTTTGTGATTAGGCAACACAATGGAAACGGTTCAACTGAACAAGATGTGTGTGATACGCGGCAAACATGTCCGTAATCAGAAATATGTGCGAAGAGCAATAATAACAGAGAAGATTGCTGCTAATAAGCCGTGTGAGTTGCTCTGTCTAAAGTAGTATAACATGTATATATATATATATATATATATATATATATATATATATATAACTGAAATAAACATCCAATTACATAAGTGACTATACAGATCATTCACACACACCTCAATAAACAATTGCATGCATTCTAAAGTAGGAGAAACGATCGTCTAGTCATCTACTTCTTGTGACGCTCCCGTCATTGCTATGTGGCTCGATCCCTCGTCTGGGGCAGGAAGAAGACACTTCCTCATGTCAACGATCCACCTGTACAACTCGTAGCTTGTCTACATGTCCATAGCCGCGTACTTGACATGTTGTTCATCTAGTCTCTCATGCCACACACTGTGCCAGGCGTTCTTGTCCTTATTGCTCTCATTCTTCATCTTCAGTTTGTTTTTGTCGCTGCCCCAGACCTTGTAGTGGTGCTGGATGTTGACAAGATTCGGGCATTTTAAGTCCGAAACCTTGAGCGCTTTTAGATCATTGGTGGTGTCCACCGTAGCGAAACTGTAGTCAGAGCTGTTGATAAACCTGGAGAAACGCTCGCAAGGCCTTGTGGCAAGGTGGTAGTGGTAGACGAGGACGTCATGTCACATGCACAACTGGGTGACGGCAACCGTCTGATCATGCCCGGCACGACCGATGGTGTACTCGAGGTCGAAGCCGACCACTCGGTACTTGTCCTCGGCAAGGAACTGCTCCATAGTTTGGATGGAGCTCTCCACCGAGACCGGATCGTTCGTGTACACCACCGAGAGGGCCTTCCCCCTCACGTGGGTGTCCACTACGTGATGCATGGTGAACTGCTCGCCGTTGTCGTCGTCGACCGCTGAGAGCGCCATTGGAGCCACGGGGAGCGCCATTGGAACCGCTGGATGTCCTGTCTGTATGTGTCATCGTGGGTCTGCTTATTGTGTCGTGTTAAGCGAGAGATATAAGGTAAATCGCCGCAGGAATAAATGGGGGCCGGGCGGCCTGGATTCTCTGCGCGTCCTCATGGCAGTTTTTGCAGCGGGTAACAGCATCGTCGCGCCGCGCCCGGCGCAACCGCATCCACACGAACGTGCGTGATCGTGCGCCGGCCCCAAACACTGGCTGCTCTGGCCCCAAGCACCCAGAGGGACACGAGATCAAAGCGCGCGCGACGGGACGCGAGCAGAGCGTGTCGCAGCGGCCTGAACCGCAAGCAAGCACACGCATAGAGCAATTGAACACGCAGGAAATGGTCGCCTACAAGCTGGCCGACAGTTGTGGCGATGCATAGAGAGCGGCCGTGTGCTACCACCTCCGTCTAGTCTATAGTCCCCTTTATATTCTGTGCCATACTTTGATCTCAAATTTAACCAACAAAATGTTAATGCATGTTATAAAAATTATATAATTGGAAACTATGTTCAAATACGGATCCAACTATATAATCTTTGGCGACATGCATTCGTATTTTATTAGTTAAATCATACTTATAAACTAGGATGGGGGTATAGTAGGTAATTAAATCGCAAACATTTTTTTATTAACCGTATGTGTACGTGGCCTTTCGTCCTCCTCTCGCACGTCTTGTCACCCCGCTGCCGCAGACGGCTTACAGCGCAAGCTTGCGCAGCGCGCGGGGGCGTTCTTTTGGCCAAACGGTGGCGCCAATGAATCGTCGGTGAGCCCGTTCCCACGCAACCTCGCAGGTTCCCGCGCAAGCTTCCCGCCCGACTCGGTGAAATCCCCAAAATACCAATGCTTACCGGCCTGCTATGAAAACCCTCACGGCCGGCGAGTCCTGCATCGCATTTTCCCCTCCCTCCCTGTAGCTTATCTCGTCTGCTTCTCCCACAATCGCCAATGGCACCGGTCCGTCATCGTCGCTCAGCCACTCCGCCGTCATCAGAGGACAGCTCCAGCTGGGAGGCTACACCGTGGCGGCGGCGCAGTCCCCGGCGTAGTGTAGTGCGCGTGGCGTCCCTGTTAGGTGTGCGCGGAACACCCACCACACGCTCCGCCGCCGGTGCCCGTTGGCAGCTGTTGCCGGCCGTCGTTGCCACCACACCACCGTCGAAAGCGAGGGCCATCGCTTGCTCTGCCGCCGCGGCTCAAAGGCGGGAGGTGGCTGTCGTGGCCGCCACCCCACTGCCGGCCACCGTGGCCATCACCCGCTCCGCCACCGCGGCCCGAAGGCGGGAGGTGGTGGTCGTGGACGCCACCCCATCGTCGACCGCCGTGGCCGCCAGCCCACCGTCGACCGCAGGGGTCATCACCCGCTCCACCACCGCTGCCCGAAGGCGGGAAGCGGAGGTGGATGCCCACACATGCGTCGGCGACCTTGTGCGCTACACCGAGTTCCTGCGGGAGGAGGAGGAGCGCCTCGTCGGGCACGCAAAGAGCCTTACTGCCGCCGTGCCCGCGGCACACGCCGCCTCAGAGGTGAGGAATCAGGAGATCTACAAGGAGAACCACCGCTTTGAGAGGGGTCATCTAGAGCGGCAGAGGGTGTTCAAGGTGAGCATCACTGAAGCTGCAACAGTAGCAAGCACCGTATTGCGGTTGCCCAGCTCATCGGAATGCTCCTTTGTGACAGCGTGATTTTGTCCCTCTCTCCTTTTCTGATTTTTATTTGGTTTTGGTTTGAATTTGGAGTTTTGAATTACTTCAGTTGGATTTAAACACTTGGGGTACCACCTTGATTTTCACACAGGTGAATCATTTCTCTCCCTAGCCATCATTTCTTCTCTGGCCAACCTCAAAATAATATTATGAATATTTTTATTAAATGGAATTATTTCATTTTCTCCTCAAAAACCCTAACCAGCCAACTATGCTCCAGAGCAACCCCAATTTTTCTTGCACACAAAAATCTGAGAAAATTCACAAATATTCTTTCAAACCTAGGGCACCTCCATGAGCAAAAATATTGCCCCACTTTTGGAATATTTTTGCTATAGAAAATATTTTCTGTTCTGGACAGAAATGGTAGTTTCTACAGCAACTACCATTTTACTTTCTCCAATGCTGCTGAAATTTCTTATGCATCACTACCTTCCTAGATGATTTCTAACCTCCAAAGCTCAGCTCCCAACTCCCAGTAGATTGGCCACAGTTAACTCTCAAAGTTACTGTCCAGAAAATTACCATGAAGTAACACTCAATCTTACAGTACCTGAGCTCGATGATAACCCACAAGTGTAGGGGATCGCAATAGCTTTCGAAGGTAGAGTATTCAACCCAAATTTATTGATTCTACACAAGGGGAGCCAAAGAATATTCTCAAGTATTAGCAACTGAGTTGTCAGTTCAGCCACACCTGGATAACTTAATATCTGCAGCAAGGTATTTAGTAGCAAAGTAGTATGATAGTAGTGGTAACGGTAAAAAAAGAGTAATGAAAGAAAAAGTAATATTATTGGTGTTTTATAATGATGGTAACAGTAACAACGGGAAACTAAATAAGCGTAAACCAGTATATGGAAAGCTCGTAGGCATTGGATCGGTGATGGATAATTATGCCGGATGCAGTTCATCATGTAACAGTCATAACATAGGGTGACACAGAACTAGCTCCAATTCATCAATGTAATGTAGGCATGTATTCTGAATATAGTCATACGTGCTTATGGAAAAGAACTTGCATGGCATCTTTTGTCCTACCCTCCCGTGGCAGCGGGGTCCTAATGGAAACTAAGGGATATTAAGGCCTCCTTTTAATAGAGAACCAGAACAAAGCATTAGCACATAGTGAATACATGAACTACTCAAACTATGGTCATCATCGAGAAGTATCCCGATTATTGTCACTTCGGGGTTGTCGGATCATAACACATAATAGGTGACTATAGACTTGCAAGATAGGATCAAGAACTCACATATATTCATGAAAACATAATAGGTTCAGATCTGAAATCATGGCACTCGGGCCCTAGTGACAAGCATTAAGCATAGCAAAGTCATAGCAACATCAATCTCAGAACATAGTGGATACTAGGGATCAAACTCTAACAAAACTAACTCGATTACATGATAGATCTCATCCAACCCATCACCGTCCAGCAAGCCTACGATGGAATTACTCACACGTGGTGGTGAGCATCATGAAATTGGTGATGGAGGATGGTTGATGATGACGATGGCGATAAATCCCCCTCCCCGGAGCCCTGAACGGACTCCAGATCAGCCCTCCCGAGAGATTTTAGGGCTTGGCAGCGGCTCCGTATCGTAAAACGTGATGATTTCTTCTCTCTGATTTTTTTCTCTCCGAAAGCAAATATATAGAGTTGGAGTTGCCGTCCGAGGAGCTCCAGGGGGCCCATGAGGTAGGGGGCGCGCCCTAGGGGGGGGGGGCGCCCCCACCCACATGGACAAGGTGTGGGCCCCTGGTCTTCATCTTTGGCAAGGATTTTTTTATTATTTTTGACTAGATGTTCCGTGAGTTTCAGATCATTCCGAGAACTTTTGTTTTCTGCACATAAAACAACATCATGGCAATTCTGCTGAAAACAGCGTCAGTCCGGGTTAGTTCCATTCAAATCATACAAGTTAGAGTCCAAAACAAGGGCGAAAGTGTTTGGAAAAGTAGATACGACGAAGACGTATCAACTCCCCCAAACTTAAACCTTGCTTGTCCTCAAGCAATTCAGTTGATAAACTGAAAGAGAAAAAGAAAAACTTTTACAAACTCTGTTTGCTCTTGTTGTTGTAAATATGTAAAGCCAGCATTCAGGTTTTCAGCAAAGATTATAACTAACCACATTTGCAATAATTCTCAGGTCTCATGTTTACTCATATTAATGGCATAATCAACTAGCGAGTCATAATAATAAATCTTGGATGACAACACTTTCTCAAAACAATCATAATATGATATAACAAGATGGTATCTCGCTATCCCTTTCTAAGACCGCAAAACATAAATGCAGAGCACCTTTAAAGATCAAGGACTGACTAGACATTGTAATTCATGGTAAAAGAGATCCAATCATAGTCATACCCAATATAGATTAACAGTAATGGATGCAAATAACAACTGTGCTCTCCAGCTAGTGTTTTTTAATAAGAGGGTGATGACTCAACATGAAAGTAAATAGATAGGCCCTTCGCAGAGGGAAGCGGGGATTTGTAGAGGTGACAGAGCTTGGTTTTGAAATAGAGATAAATAATATTTTGAGCGGCATACTTTCATTGTCAACATAACAACTAAGAGATGGCGATATCTTCCATGCTACACACATTATAGGCGGTTCCCAAACAGAATAGTAAAGTTTATACTCCCCCTCCACCAACAAGCATCAATCCATGGCTTGCTCGAAACAACGAGTGCCTCCAACTAACATCTGGTCCCAGGGGGAGTTTTGTTCGCAATTATTTTTGATTTAGCTTGCATAAAGCATGGGACTGGGCATCCCGGTGACCAGCCATTTTCTCGTGAGTGAGGAGCGGAGTCCACTCCTCTTGAGAATAACCCGCCTAACACAGAAGATAAGGGCAGCCTTAGTTGATACATGAGCTATTCGATCATACAAAAAAGAATGTTCGTTTGAAGGTTTAGAGTTTGGCATATACAAATTTACTTGGAACGGCAGGTAAATACCGCATATAGGAAGGTATAGTGGACTCATCCGGAATAACTTTGGGGTTTAAGGGATTGGATGCACAAGCAGTATTCCTGCTTAGTACAAGTGAAGGCTAGCAAAATACTGGGAAGCGACCAACTAGAGAGCGACAAGAGTCATGAACATGCATTAAAATTAATAAACATTGGATGCAAGCATGAGTAGGATATAATCCACCATGAACATATATAAATATCATGAAGGCTATGTTGATTTGTTTCAACTACATGTGTGAACATGTGCCAAGTCAAGTCACTTAAATCATTCAAAGGAGGATACCACCCCATCATACCACATGACAACCATTTCAATAGCATGTTGGCATGCAAGGTAAACCATTATAACTCATAGCTAATCAAGCATGTCATAAGAAACTATGATCTCTAATTGTCATTGCAAACATGTTTATTCATAATAAGCTGAATCAAGAACGATAAACTCATCATATTCACAAAAACAAGAGAGGTCGAGTTCATACCAGCTTCGCTTATCCCAATCAATTCATCATATATCATCATTATTGCCTTTCACTTGCACGACCGAACGATGTCGATAATAATAAGAGTGCACGTGCATTGGACTAAGCTGGAATCTGCGAGCATTCAATAAGTAGGAGAAGACAAGGAATATGGGCTCTTTGTTAATCAACAATAATGCATATAAGAGCCACTTCAACAATTTAATCATGGTCTTCTCCTATCGACCCCCAAAGAAAAGAAAGGAAATAAACCTATTTACACGGGAAAGCTCCCAACAAGCAAAAGAAGAACATGAAATATTTTTGGGTTTTCTTTTTAATTATTACTACTACAGCAGGAAAAGTAAACTAACTAGAAGCTACACTAATTTTTGTTGTTGTTTTCTTAAAGTTTAACAAACACACAAGAAGAAAGCGGGAAAAAGAAAATATACTAGCATGGATATTAAAGTGAAAGAGTATGAGCACCGACATTTAGTAATGAGTGTGTGTGAACATAAATGTAATGTCGGTGGGAAATACGTACTCCCCCAAGCTTAGGCTTTTGGCCTAAGTTGGTTCATTGCCAGGGATGGCCTGGCGGATACCCGTAGGTGTAGCTGGGGTCGTACTGTGATGCAGCGGCTATCGCCTCCTGAGCTGCAGCGTGGCGTCGAGCTGCCTCCGCTCTCCTCTCGTACTCATCTGCCTCCTTTCTGGTAATAACATGTCTTCCTTTTGTCTGAGAATCAAAGAAGGCACGAGCAGGAAGAGTAATACGGACAACACGCCGTTTATCAAAGATTAGTTGATATGAGAGAGGTGATTCAGGCCTCTCGACAAACTGGTGCGAAGCCATAGTGTTATAATCTAAATATGCGGGAGGTAACTCCATATCACCCTCACGAACGTCTACCTCAAGAAAATTTGCTAAGCGGGTTGCATAAATTCCTCCAAAGAAATCTCCATTATATCTATTATGATGCAACCTACGTAGTACAATGGCTCCCATATGATAAGATTGGTCTCCCAACACAGCACTCCTGAGAATGCTAAGGTCAGGGACACACATGTGACATGCTTCATCCTTACCAGTTATGCATCTACCTATGAAGAGAGCAAAATAATGTATAGCAGGCAAGTGAATGCTCCCTATGGTAGCTTGTGTTACATCTCTGGATTCTCCCATAGTTATACTAGCAAGAAAGTTTCTAAATTCAGATTTACGTGGATCAATAGTACTACCCCATTGTGGAAGTTTGCAGGCAAAAGTAAAATCCTCTAAGTCCATGGTATAAGATTTGTCATAAAGATCAAACATGGCTGAAGGAGAATTACGCGAAGATGAAAATTCAAACCTCCTCACAAATGAGCTAGTGAGATCATGATATCGTGGGCATTTGTGCGCCTCAAAGTCCACAAGATCGGCATTACACAAATATCGTTAAATTCTTCTTTGATTCTGCACGATCCATAAAATTTTACGAAGGCCACTCACAAGGCCGCACTGGAGCATCCCTTGGGGGTTCCTCATCAGCATCACGCATTGCAAGCCTGGGGCCTTGCTTCCTTGAAGAACCACCTTAGAACATCTTCCTAACACTAGTAGAAAAAGGGTCAAACGTGAAGCACATTAGTGCCGGTTTGTATTAGAGCCGGCACAAATGTATACATTAGTGCCGGTTCCAACGGCTAGCCGGGCCGCTCTCATTAGTACCGGTTCGTGGCTAACCTTTAGCACCGGTTCGTGCAACGAATCGGTACTAATGAGGGTGGTGGCAGGATGTTGTCAGTCTGGGCCCCCTCCAGCACCTTTAGTACCGGTTCGTGCCACGAACCGGTACTATAGGTCTTCCTGCATATAAACCCTTCGTCCAGCTCGCTATGTTCTTCCCCCTTTCCGCTCTCCTCTCCTCTCTGTTCTTCCTCTTCTCCCCTCGAGCTCATCACACATTTTGCCCAAAATTTGTCAAGATTTGAAGGCTCCCATCCATTCAAGTGATCACAAAGGTTAGCAACTTTGTCCTTTCATCTCTCATTGCTAGATTAGCTCTTGCAATGCTTTATATAGTTATTAATTTGTGAGTTTAGTAATTTGGGAGGAAATATATATATGTGCTAGTATTTGATTTATATGCAATCTGAGGTCAAAATAACACTTGGTTTGCATATGTAGGTGTGGTTTACTTAGTGCCTTGTAAATCTCTGTCCTAACCACCGTCGATCGCCCGCACCGTCCCATCGCCAGCACCACCTTGTGGTGAGCCTCTTGTTCATGAAATTTTATATAAAAAATTGATGTTTGTGTGATTTGGATATATAGTTACTCGTATAATAATTATCTTACCCGTCGTTGTTTGTTATACATAGTGCCATGGTTTTGATATCCGTCCCGTCGGCCCTCGTCCTTGTTATGATTCGGATGTGGTATATTCTCTTTTAAAACTATTTGTTGCATTTCGTGTTTATGACAAATTATGCCCATCAAGTTGACATAGATATTTTTATCTAGGAGGTATGTGAACCGGAAATTCCAACCGACACTATTGTCGAGAGGTTAAATTTAGTTGAAAGAGAAAACGAGTACTTGAAAGAAAAATTGAAAAGAATTGAGGGGAGAAGATGGAATTGGAGTTGCATGTTGCCGATGTCGCCGATGATCACAAGATCAAGATGGAGAAAATGCGCTTGAAGATTAGAAAGATTAGAAAATATGCCATCGATAGTGAGGCTTGGTATCATTATGCTGTTGGATCAATTGTTACCTTAGTTGCGATCTTGATCGCATTTGTTGTTGCATTTAAATGCTTTAGCTAGAGAGTTATTTGTTTGTTGCATTTAAGTGTTGTATGAACTTTTATGTATGAACTTGTATTAATTTGGTCTATTCGGTGTTGTGTAATGAAGATGAGCCGCAATGGATGTACGATGACCGATGCTCTCCCGATTCGTTGAGGGCGTGCATACTTTTCTCGCTTGCGGCTGAGGCAAACTAAGCGGGCGGATGGTTTTATGCCTTGTCCATGTGCTGGCTGTAAGAATGGTCGCAATTACTCTCGCCAAGAACCATTCACGCCCACTGTTTGAGTCCGGTTTCATGCCCCACTATAATGTTTGGACCAAGCACGGAGAAAGAGGGGTTATGATGGAAGACAATGAAGAAGAAGAGGACGGCGATAGCTATCTGGCCATGGGTTCCTGAATACGATGATACAACAATGGGGAAGAATCTGAGCCGGTAATGCGGGAAGAAGCTGGGCCGGCAATGCGGGAAGAAGTTGAAGAAGAGGCATCGGATGAGCCCGTTGATGATCTAGGTCGGGCCATTGCCGATGCAAAGAGAAACTAGCAAGTGATTTGGAGAAGAAGAAGTTGCAGCGCATGTTAGAGGATCACAAAAATTGTTGTACCCGAATTGCGTGAGGTGACAAGAAAAAGCTGGGCACCACACTGGAATTGCTGCAATGGAAGGCAGAGAATGGTGTATCGACAAGGGATTTGGAAAGTTGCTTGGTAATGATAAAGGATATGCTTCCAAAGGACAACGAATTGCCCGAGAGTACGTATGAAGCAAAGAAGGCTGTCGCCCTCTAGGGTTAGAGGTGCGGAAGATACATGCATGCCCTAATGATTGCATCCTCTACCGCGGTGAGTACGAGGATTTGAACGCTTGCCGGTATGTGGTGCATTGTGCTATAAGATCAGCCGCGATGAGCATGGTGATGTCGAGGCGGCGCCCGGAAGAAGATTCCTGCCAAGGTGATGTGGTATTCTCCTATAATACCACGGTTGAAACGCTTGTTCCAAAACAAAGAGCATGCCAAGGCGATGCGATGGCACGTAGAAGACCGTAAGACAGACGGAAAGTTGAGAGTACCGGTGACGGGTCGCAGTGGAGAAAAATCGAAAGAAAGTACGGGAAGGAGTTTGCAGATGACGCAAGGAGCGTATGGTTTGGCCTAAGCGCAGATGGCATTAATCCTTTTGGGGATCAGAGCAGCAACCATAGCACCTGGCCTGTGACTCTATGTTTGTATAACCTTCCTCCTTGGTTGTGCATGAAGCGGAAGTTCATTATGATGACACTGCTCATCCAAGGCACTAAGCAACCCGGCAACGACATTGATGTGTACATATGGCCATTAGTAGAAGAACTCTTACAACTGTGAAATGGAACAGTGTACGTGCGTGGGATGAGCACATGGGGAAGAATTTGACCTATAGGCGTTGCTGTTCGTGACCATCAATGATTGGCCTGCTCTCGGTAACCTTTCGGAGATGGACAAACAAGGGATACCGCGGATGCACGCACTGTTTGGATGATACCGACGATATATATTTGAATAGTTGTATGAAGAATGTTTACAGGACATCGCCGATTTCTTCCGAGCAGGCATCCCGTAAGAAAGAAAGGCAAGCATTTCAAAGGTGAGGCGGATCACCGGACGAAGCCTCGCCACCGCATCGGTTCTCGATGTACATGATATGGTCAAGGATTTGAAGGTGATATTTGGAAAGGGTCCCGGTGGACAACCTGTTCCAAAGGACGCCGACGGACGCGCACCCATGTGGAAGAAGAAATCTATATTTTGTGACCTGCCATATTGGAAAGACCTAGAGGTCCGCTCCAATCGACGTGATGCACGTGATTTAAGAATCTTTGCGTGACCCTACTTGGCTTCTTGGGCGTATGGGAAGACAAAAGATACACACGAGGCACGGGAGGACCAGCAACATATGCACGGAGAAGACGGCATATATCGTGGTCATGCAAGCTACGCTCTTACCAAAGAAGAGAAGGAAATCTTCTTTGAATGCCTGCTCAATATTAAGGTACCGTCGGCTTCTCGTCGAATATAAAGGGAATAATAAACATGGCAGAGAAAAAGTTCCGTAACCTAAAGTCTCATGACTGCCACGTGATTATGACGCAACCGCTTCCGGTTGCATTGAGGGGCTTTACTGGAAAAGCGTTCGATTAGCCATTGTGAAGCTATGTGCATTTCTCAATGCAATCTCTCGAAGATAATGGATCCAGAAATCATACCAAGGTTACAGAATGATTTGGTGCAATGTCTTGTCGATTTCGAGTTGGTGTTCCCACCATCCTTCTTCAACATCATGACGCACGCGTCCTAGTTCACCTATCTTGAAGAGATTAACGTTTTGGGACTTGTATTTCTACACAATATGTTCCCTTTGAGAGGTTCATGGGAGTCTTAAACAAATATGTTCATAACCGTGCTAGGCCGTAAGGAAGCATCTCCAAGGGCCATCAAAATGAGGAGGTCATTGAGTTTTGTATTGACTTTATTCTGACCTTAAGCCGATTGGTGTTCTGAATCGCGGCATAAGGGCGCATCGGATGGAAAAGGCACTCTAGGAGGAACAAATAATAAGTATGGATGGACATTCTCTCCTTTGAAGCACACTACACAGTTCTACAGAATTCCGCCTTGGTGGCTCCATATATGGATGAACACAAGAATTTGCTACGCTCCAAACACCGGGCGGTCGATGACCGGATTACAAGTGAACAAACCAGGAGTTTCGCCACTGGTTGCGAACACGCATACCATGCATGACACCTCTATTGAAGATGACCTGTACTTGCTGTCCCAGTTACCATCTTCAAATATAATGACTTTCAAAGGGTACGAGATAAATGGTAATACATTTTACACGATCGCCCAAGATAAGAAGAGCACCAACCAAAACAGTGGTGTCCGTTTTGATGCAGAAACCAAGACGAGAAAGGAAACATATTATGGTTATATACATGACATATGGGAACTTGACTATCGACGTGTTTTAAAGGTCCCTTTGTTTCGGTGCAAATGGGTCAATATGACACGAGGCGGGGTAACGGAAGACCCGCGATGCGGAATGACAACAGTGGATCTCAACAATCTTGCGTATGCAGACGAACCATTCGTCCTAGCCAATGATGTGGCACAGTTTTTCTATGTGAAGGACAAGTCTACCAAGCCAAGAAAAAGAAAAGATAAGGAAGCGAATGCATCGTACGATGAGCCAAAGCGGCACATAGTTCTTTCTGGGAAGAGAAACATCGTGGGACTGGATGACAAGACAGACAAGTCAGAAGATTATGAAAAGTTTGATAAAATTTCTCCATTCACAGTGAATATTGACCCGAGCATCCCGTTAAATGATGAAGATTTTCCATGGTTACGGCGCAAAAGGGACACACGCTTGAAGAAAAGTTTCACACCCAAATATCCGGGATGTGATCGGCTTCACTATCATCACTTTCTTACATGTTTCACACCCAGAGGGGAATCTCTGTAATAGTTAGGGTAGTTATGTGTTTTGGCATTTGAAACGCGAAGAAATTTTATGTGCAAACAAATTCTTTCATGCCTTTACTGATTTTTAAAGTTAAATTATTCACAAACTAGTGATTCACACTAATTTCAAATAATTCAAAATTTAAACTATTCAAATTTGAAAACTACGGGCACTAACAGAAAGTTTGTAATTTTTGATACCTAAGGCAAAAATATTCACAAAGAAACTCTAAATACACAAAAAACAACACAAAAATAAATAAAAGCGAAAAAGCCCGCCTACTAGGCCAGAGAGCGGCCTGCATATGACTAGAAACCCAACTTTGTTGTTGGGCGGGATGCTGAGCCCGCAAAGGCCAAGTGGGCCACAGACAACAAAGAACACGTAGGCCCAGAGGGCCTGCTTTGGAGAGGAGCTCGAGAGAGCGACCGCACGGGGTTTATAAACCCGGTCACGATCGCCCCTCGGCTAGCGAGGTGGGACTAAACTTGCCGCACTGCGCTAAGACTTTTTAGTACCGGGTCGTGGCACAAACCGTACTAAAGGGGGCCTTTAGTACCGGTTTGTGCCACGACCGGTACTAAAGGGGTCGCTTCCGCCGCTTGGCTGGCCAAAATAGACCTTTAGTACGGTTGGTGGCTCCAACCGGTACTAAAGGTGCCTTCTATATATACAACACTCGAAAAATTTCATTCTCCTCTGTTTCTTCCTCTGCTTCCCATTCAACCGCCGCCCGATCGATCGACGCCCGTCCCGACCCGTCGCCGTTGCCGCCCGTCCCGTCCCGTCGCCGCCCCGTTGCCGTCGCCGCCCGTCCCGTCGCCGCCCGTCCCGTCGCCGCCCTCGTCTCCGTCGCCGCCTGGCCCGTCCCGTCGCGCCGTCCCTGCGTCACCGCCCAGCGTCACGCCTGACCCGTCGCTGCCCCGGCCGTCGCCTCGCCGTCGCCGTCGCCCCGCTGTGAGCTCTCCCCCTCTAACCCCTCTCCCTCGCCCCCGGCGGCTACCATGGGCGCCGCCCCTCCCCGAGCCCATACACACACACACAAGCATGATGAACACACACACACATACACGTATATATGTATGAATGCATGTATATATTAGTATATACGTATTTTGTATGTTTAGTTAGTTTAGATTTTTAGATTATTGTTTTTCACTAGTATATATGTATGAATGCATGTTAGATGGATATAATTAGTGTTTAATTAGTATGGAATTTTTTATATAATGTTGTTTTTCTGTTTTTTAATGGATGTATAGAAATTGTTTTTCTGTTTTAGTGTTAGATGCTTAATTAGTATGAAATAGTATATAGATTCTTGAAATAATAGAAATTTTAGAAATTTTAGTTATCAAAATCCAATCATTAAAAAAATATTATTTTTTGCAGGCATATAGCTAGTATTTGTTCTCGACGATGCCAGGCCCGCATCCTCGCCGTCGACCCGTCATGACGACGCCCACCGCCCATGTCCGGACTGGCTCCGCCGGGTTGGCACCGGGAGGTGCTGCTCGAGGGCGCACCGCTTGATGAGGAACCCGGCCCCGGGTCCCGTCGTCGACCCCGATCTCGTTTGGTGGCGTTCGCGTGGGCCAGATTTCAGTCTTGCGAGGGACCCGGCCCACGGAGGAGGTACGTCGCCGTGTCGAGGAGGAGGACGAGCACGTCCATCGCTGCATGGTTGCGTTAGAGGGCGGCAGGTTCTCCAATACTGGCGATATCTTGAGGATCTCACTTCAGCTATGATCCCGTGAGGGTTCCTTCTCTTTGGGTGTCCACCGCCCGTGACGCAGGAACCGCGAGTGTCCTTGATTCTTCCGTAGTATTCGATCTTTAATTAGCTAGCCGGTGATGTACTATTCAATATTATATATTATTCGAGACGATGTATTCGAGATTGTATCTATTATTCTAGACGAAGTATTCGAGATTATATCTATTATTCGAGACGATGTAATTTGAATACTAAATTGTTTTATATTTCTTTTGATTAGTTAAATAAAAGCTATGGCAGACAATACCGACAGAGAGGGAGAACAGACCATGTTCGATATGATACGCGGGCCAGATGATAATCAGAATGAAGAAGATTATGACGGCTCAATTTCTAAACAACACGGAGAGGGTGATATGATATTCGATCGCGATGACCGAATTGATGAAGTCATGAACTACGATTATGACGATGACGAAGAACATGTTGATCCTGAAACAACAAAGACCGGCGAGGTATATATATTTATATAAGCAGTGTTTCGGTGATCATCACATGTTTTAAATGACTTGAAGATATATTAATGAATCGATCTTTGTTCTTTCAGCCATCCGGATCGAGCAAATCTTCGTGCAAAAGGATCTAAACGAGGCCCGAACAAAAAGTTGAAGGAGGGCGTAAAAGTACAATATCGAGATCCAGACCTAATGGCGAACCATTAGCGCCCTAAGAAGATTGCGGACAAGTTCATTCGTCGGCGGAGTTCTTGTGAAGGACCAACTCGATCTCCCTTCAAGAATGGAGAGAGCCAGCAAAAGACAAAGGACAAAAGGCAAATAGGACGCTGCTCCACGTCCGGATGTTACTTTTGTCGACAAGAATCAAAAAGATCTGCTTTGGGATACTCTCATGGAACATTTCACCCTACCAGATCATTTCACGTAAGCAGATGTGCGAGAAAGTCAAGGAAGCTGCTCTTAGGAAGATGGCGGTTGCATTCAAGAACCACAAGAATCGTGAATGGGACAAGTACGTCAAGGAGGAAGGAAGACTCCAAGATTCGAGGGAACACTAGAGAACCAACGTGCTCATTGGGACGATTTCGTGAAATTCAAGGATTCGGAATTAGCTAAGGAACGGTCGAGAATAAACAAGAAGAATGCCGAAAAAAGGATAAGTTCCATAAAATTTGGGGCGGTGGCTATGCGGTGGCAATGCCTAAGTGGGATAAGTCGAGAAAGAGATGGAGGATGCAGGTGCCACTCCGGTTACTAAGAGCTGCCTCTGTGGTCGTGGACTTGGTTCTATGCGCATGGGGGAGTTGGACCCAAGACAGGCAATGTTTCGACGAGGGCAAGTCTGAAGGGAGCCGACGATGCGATACTTGTTGCAATAGAAGAGGCACGATCGGGGTGTTCCAGCCCAATGAGAGAACGACGAGCTTACGCGTGCCACTGGAAATCCTGAACACCGGGAAGAACACGAGGCAAGGGCGCTTATTCCGTGGTATGAGGGGTTTTCGTTGGAACACCGACTATAGAACCCGTGCGAGAAAGAAGATTGCGGAGGAGAAGAAGAGGAAGATGGAGGAGTAGCAGAGGAAGCGGGACTATGAACGCCTTCAAGGCCTAGAAGCAAGTCAAGCGGAATTGGCAGTCAAATTCCAGCGGCAGCAGGAGCAGATCGACTCACTTAGCCAGCAAAGGGGGTCTCAGCAGCTGCAGCAGCTAGCGGATGATCCATCATTGGATAGCACCGCCCCATCCATGCAGAGAAGCAGCGTGGGTTCCGCCCCGGACGAGGCAATGCTGGGTAGATACCCCGTGGATGACATCACGGAGAACACTAGCAGCGAGCTACACGTCAAAATGAAGAACATAGCCATGAAGGTGGCGGACGGCGTTGCTTTTCCAGTTACCCCCAAAGCAACCTACCATTGCATCCCGATTCCAGAGGGCTATGCTCGTGTCATGGTTGACGAGGTGGTGCAGCCATATTCGGGGCTAGAGCTTGACATTCCCGGAGGTGAGGACGGCGCTTTCTGAGACGCCAACCATCGTATCATCCTATGGAAAAAGGATTGCATCATCTTTTGAAGGCCACCGACACGCGTCATCCGACTCCTCGTCAAGTCCGCCACCGAGTCAGCAGTCTCCCGCTCCTACAAGTCCACCAAGTCCGCAAAGTGTCAGCCACTCCTCCTCCAAGTCCGCAAAGTGTCGTGCCACTCCTCCTCCTCCTAGTCCGCCACAGCGTCAGACGTCCACTCCTCCTCCAAGTCCGGCACAACCTCAGGCCACTCCTCCTCCAAGTCCGGCACAGCTTCAGGCGGGCACTCCTCCTCGTCCAACTCAGCCCCGTCAGCCGGCGTCTCCGCCACCTCAGCAATCGCAGAAGATACACCCCGCAGCTATGGTGCGTAGCGGTACGAGTCGAGGTAGTACAGGAAGTACAGGCGGAGGCAAGCGATATAAATATGGTCCAAGCCTCACGCCTCTTCCGCAGAGGTCTTATGACAGGTCCAAGGAGGAAATCGCAGCCATATCGAAGTCCGAGGTGGAAGCCCATTTTGCACCAAAACCGCCACCGCCGCCAAGGGAGAAAGTGCACGAGGAAGCGATTGACCACTTCATTCGTATGGCTCAACCACCAGCTCCCAAGCCTGTTGACACAGACTATGAGCACCACATCAGGAAGTTAAATCGAGCACGTCTACGTAAGGAGGCGAGCTCGGGATCGATCCCCTCGCTTGTTGTGCCAACAACACGTGACAGTATGCGCGCCCAATATTATTGTGGGCAAACAGTTTACGTTCCTGAGGTGGGCAATGTGGTAATAACGGAGGACCATATAATGCAGGCTGAAGTTCTCAAAATCACTATAGGACAACTCCTCGAGATCGAGCCCATGCCTGTGCTTAGAGAGGATGAAATAAAACGGAAATATGTCCGGCCAACCTTTGGTCGAGCAGGACAAGGTCAAGAACCTCCCAACGAGAATGTATGAATTGCATCAATGGTACATGAACATTACCAAGATTTCCGATCGATTGTCTCTCATGGTGAATGTCAAGGAGGAGCATTACTTCCATGAGAAAGCTGTGTCCACGAGTATTACGAACTGTTTGAGTTATACAATCAAGACGCACTCGACAAATCTATCGTCAGTTGCTATTGTCTCGTAAGTGATTTCTTTACGTAATTTAAGTCTCAAGCTAGTTGTAATGATCCTTTTGATCAATCATTACCTGTAATTATCCTCACTATATTCTTTTCTGTGGTATTATACGCAGGATGAAGATATATGAAATGAGAAAAGGTGGACGCTTTGGCATTGGGTTCATTGACCCAAACACCATTAATGAATACACATGGAAACTAAATCCACGTTATCAAAAGGACGTAGAGCACAACATGCTAGAGTTCTTGAAGCGCCTCAAATACAATGAAGATATACTAGTTCCTTACAACTTCCAGTGAGTCACACTGTCTTGTACTACAAATTCTCTGTTTTTGCCTACTAGCTAGCTACATGTTTTTGCTTTACATATGCCCGCTTAATTAAGACATGCAAACGTGTGTGCATGCAGATTTCAATCGGTCTTGTGTATCATTAAAGTTGACGCCGGAACAGTTGAAATCTCGGACTCACTACTCAAAGAAAAAACTGACTATAACATCGTGTTTGGGATAGTCAAAAGGTAATTTCAATCATTATTAACTATATATCTCGGCCTATTTAGTTCGTCATTTTTCATGATATGAACTATTTAATAACCCCTTTATTCATTTTCTTTGTTGGCGGGCAGGGCTTGGGCAAGGTTCATCAGCGTGACCCCGTGGAGAATGGAAACAAAAGCTTAAATGGTTTCACCCAAGGTAAGTAATTATAGTACTAGCTAGCTAGCTAGCTGCCATCTCTTTAATTATCATGCTTGATTAATTATTATCTGATCAAATTCCATTCTCGTAAAGGCCTCAAGGCGGTAGGGACTGATCTGTGCATTCTCAAGGCTTTGCAGAACATTCGCATGATGGTGTCCGGAAGGAGCAGATCTCAAAGACAGGAATGGGTACGCTTGTCAAAACACTATTCACAATTTTTACACCATTTCGATATCTAGTCACACAACTAATACACATGCATATTGATCTCCTTCTTAACAGTTCATAGAGGTGCGGGAGAAGCTCCTAGAAACGGAGCGCGTAGAAGCACTTCAAGAGGAAATAGCGGGCTTTTTGCTCTACCAGGTCATAAATCCGAAGGGAGAATACTATTACCCTCTACCGCCCCCATAGTGCTCCTAAGGCACCAATTAGGCTATTGCCACTGGCTCCGAAGTCAACATGCATATGTAGGAGAAATTGTATATAGATATACATGTGTGTATGTGTGAATTAATTAATATGATGGTTTGTGAGACATTGATGATATATATATATATATATGCATGATTGTTCTACTAGAAATTCTATTTATATATATATATATATATATATATATATATATATATATATATATATATGCATAACGTGTACAATGTGCAAGATCGTAAAATACCAAAGAACGAAAAAGAATTAAATTGATAACACAAATTTAATTGAAAAATAAAAATAAAACAAAAACCCACAAACATTTAGTACCGGTTGGTGTTACCAACCGGTACTAAAGGGCTCCTGGTCCCCGGAGCTGCCTCGTGCCACGTGGTTGGCCTTTAGCACCGGTTCGTGCTGAACCGGTACTAACGGGGGGGGGGCTTTAGTGACCACACTTTAGTGCCGGTTGTGGAACCGGCACTAAAGGGCCTTAAGAACCGGTGCTATTGCCCGGTTCTGCACTAGTGTAAGCATATTGCTTCCTCTGAAAAATTTCTGAAATTTTTAGTAACTTAAAACAAAAGTGAACCAACTTCAATAAAATTGATAGCAACTACTCCTACAAGTGCCTAGAGCCTTAATCAAGCATTAGAACTACTTGGAACCATATAAATTTGACATGCAAGCTCAAGAACATGGTTACTTATGCAGCACAAATTTGCAAAGAATACAACACTAGAACAAAAACTAATTGGACCAATGGAGGAGTCACATACAACGGAACAATCTCCCCAAGCAGTTTGGTGAGAGGTGCTTTGAGCAAGGAGATCGAAAATCACAGCAAAGTGAGCTGGAACTCGTGCTTGAGCCAGATATTCATGTTTGTGGGAGCAAGAAGAAGAGGATGGGTGCAGGAATAAGTGGAGGAGGGCCACCGTGGGCCCACGAGGCAGGGGGGCGCGCCCAGGGGGGTAGGGTGCGCCCTCCACCCTCGTGGCCTGGTGGCAGCTCCCCCCGTGGTAATTATTGCACCATAAATCCTCAAATATTCCCGAAAAAATCATATTAAATTGGCATGGCATTTGGAGGACATTTATTTTCGGGGTATTTTTATATTGCACAGATAAATCAGGAAACAGACAGAAAAATAGTATTTTTACTTTATTTCAACTAAATAACAGAAAGTATAAAGACGGTATAGAAGGTTGTGCCTTCTAGTTTCATCTGTCTCATGATCATCAAAAGGAATCCACTAACAAGGTTGATCAAGTCTTGTTAACAAACTCATTCCGAATAACATGGAACCGGAGAAATTTCGAATAACACTATGTTACCTCAACGGGGATATGCACATCCCCTATAATAAGAATATCATATTTCTTCTTGACAGTAGGAAGAGGAAATTCAAAACCTCCAAATATAATCGATGGAATTTCCCAATAGAATTGATACTATGAACTTGAGGTTGTTTCCACGGAAAGTGTACCGTATGCTCCTTACCATTAACATGAAAGGTGACAATTCCCTTGTTGCAATCAATAACAACCCCTGCAGTATTCAGAAAAGGTCTTCCAAGAATAATAGACATACTATCATCCTCGGGAATATCAAGAATAACAAAGTACGTTAAAATAGTAACGTTCGCAACCACGACAGGCACATCCTCACAAATACCGACAGGTATAGCAGTTGATTTATCAGCCATTTGCAAAGATATTTCAGTAGGTGTCAACTTATTCAAATCAAGTCTACAATATAAAGAGAGAGGCATAACACTAACACTGGCTCCAAGATCACATAAAATAGTTTTAACATAATTTCTTTTAATGGAGCATGGTATAGTGGCTACTCCTGGATCTCCAAGTTTCTTTGGTATTCCACCCTTAAAACTATAATTAGCAAGCATGGTGGAAATTTCAGCTTTCGGTATCTTTCTCTTATTGGTAATGATATCCTTCATATACTTAGCATAAGGATTTGTTTTGAGCATATCAGTTAATCGCATACGCAAAAAGATAGGTCTAATCATTTCAGCAAAGCGCTCAAAATCCTCATCATCCTTTTTCTTGGATGGTTTGGGAGGAAAAGGCATGGGTTTCTGAACCCATGGTTGCCTTTCTTTACCATGTTTCCTAGGAACAAAGTCTCTCTTATCATAAAGTTGATTCTTTGATTGTGGGTTATCAAGATCTACAGCAGGTTCAACTTCTACATCATTATCATTACTAGGTTGAGCATCATCATGAGCAACATCATTAACATTTTTGCTAGGTTCATGTTCATTACCAGATTGTGTTTCAGCATCAGAAATAGATATATCATTTAGATTCTTAGGTGGTTCAGCAATAGGTTTACTAGAAGTTTGCAAAGTCCTATCATTTTTTTTCTTCCTTTTAGAAGAACTAGGCGCATCAGTATTATTTCTCTGGGAATCTTGCGCAATTCTCTTAGGGTGGCCTTTAGGATACAAAGGTTCCTGAGTCATTCTACCAGTTCTAGTAGCCACTCTAACAGCATAATCATTTTTCTTACTATTCATTTCATTGAGAAAATCATTTTGAGCCTTAAGTACTTGTTCTACTTGAGTGGTAACCATAGAAGCATGTTTGCTAATGAGTTTAAGTTCACATCTAACATTAGCCATATAATCACCCAAGTGTTTAATCATATAGGTATTTTGTTTAATTGTCTACCAAAATAAGCATTAAAATTTTCTTGTTTGAAAATAAAATTATCAAACTCATCCAAGCATTGTCTAGCAGACTTATAGTGAGGAATATCACCTTCATCAAATCTATAGAGAGAATTTACCTTTAGTACCTGTGTCGGGTTATCAAGACCATGCGTTTCTTCAATAGGTAATGGATTAAGATCATATGTTTCTTCAACAGGCGGTAAATAAGACCATGTATTTCTTCAATAGGAGGTAAATTCTTAACATCTTCAGCTTTAATACCTTTTTCTTTTATAGATTTCTTTGCCTCTTGCATATCTTCAGGACTCAGAAATAGAACACCGCTCTTCTTCAGAGTTGGTTTAGGAATAGGCTCAGTAGTTGGAGCAGGAGCTGGCTCAGGAAGTGCCCAATTATTTTCATTTGTCAACATATTATTCAATAGAATTTCAGTTTCATCCGTGTTCTTTCCTGAAAACAGAACCAGCACAACTATCCGTGTAATCTCCGGAAGCATCGGTTAGTCCATTATAAAAGATATCAAGTATTTCATTTTTCTTAAGAGGATGATCAGGCAAAGCATTAAGTAACTTGAGAAGCCTCCCCCAAGCTTGTGGGAGACTCTCTTCCTCAATTTGCACAAAGTTGTATATTTCCTTTAAAGCAGCTTGTTTCTTATGAGCAAGGGAAATATTTAGCAGAGAAGTAATAAGTCATATCCTGGGGACTACGCACACAACCAGGATCTAGAGAATTAAACCATATCTTAGCATCACCCTTTAATGAGAACGGAAATATTTTAAGGATATAAAAGTAGCGCGATCTCTCATCATTAGTGAACAGGGTGGCTATATCATTTAATTTAGTAAGATGTGCCACAACAGTTTCAGATTCATAGCCATGAAAAGGAGCAGATTCAACCAAACTAATTATATCAGGATCAACAGAGAATTAATAATCCTTGTCGGGAACACAAATAGGTGAAGTAGCAAAAGCAGGGTCAGGTTTCATTCTATCTCTAAGAGATTCTTTACTCCATTTAACTAATAGCCTCTTAAGTTCGTTTCTACCATTGCAGGCAACTGAAGAAGGTTCCATAGAAAAAACATAACCCTCAGGAATAACAGGCATATCTTCATCATCAATTTCATCAACATTATCAGTTTCAATAATTTCTTTCTCTCTAGCCCTAGCAATTTGTTCATCAAGAAATTCACTAAGGGGCACAGTAGTATCAAGCATAGAAGTAGTTTCATCATAAGTATCATGCATAGCAGAAGTGGCATCATCAATAACATGCGACATATCAGAACGAATAGCAGAAGTAGGTTTAGGTGTTGCAAGCTTACACATAACAGAAGGTGAGTCAAGTGCAGAGCTAGATGGCAGTTCCTTACCTCCCCTCGTAGTTGAGGGATACATTTTTGTCTTAGCGTCTTTCAAATTCTTCATAGTGTCCAGCAGATATAAATCCCAAGTGACTCAAAGAATAGAGCCATGCTCCCCGGCAACGGCGCCAGAAATTAGTCTTGATAAATCACAAGTGTAGGGGATCGCAACAGCTTTCGAGGGTAGAGTATTCAACCCAAATTTATTGATTCGACACAAGGGGAGCCAAAGAATATTCTCAAGTATTAGCAACTGAGTTGTCAGTTCAGCCACACCTGGATAACTTAATATACGCATAAGGTATTTAGTAGCAAAGTAGTGTGATAGTAGTGGTAACGGTAACAAAAGAGTAATGAAAGCAAAAGTAATATTTTTGGTGTTTTGTAATGATTGTAACAGTAACAACGGGAAATTAACTAAGCGTAAACCTGTATATGAAAAGCTCGTAGGCATTGGATCGGTGATGGATAATTATGCCGGATGCGGTTCATCATGTAACAGTCATAACATAGGGTGACACAGAACTAGCTCCAATTCATCAATGTAATGTAGGCATGTATTCGAATATAGTCATACGTGCTTATGGAAAAGAACTTGCATGACATCTTTTCTCCTACCCTCCCGTGGCAGCGGGTCCTAATGGAAACTAAGGGATATTAAGGCCTCCTTTTAATAGAGAACGGAACAAAGCATTAGCACATAGTGAATACATGAACTCCTCAAACTATGGTCATCACCGAGAAGTATCCCGATTATTGTCACTTGAGGTTGTCGGATCATAACACATAATAGGTGACTATAGACTTGCAAGATAGGATCAAGAACTCACATATATTCATGAAAACATAATAGGTTCAGATCTGAAATCATGGCACTTTCGGGCCCTAGTGACAAGCATTAAGCATAGCAAAGTCATAGCAACATCAATCTCAGAACATAGTGGATACTAGGGATCAAACCCTAACAAAACTAACTTGATTACATGATAGATCTCATCCAACCCATCACCGTCCAGCAAGCCTACGATTGAATTACTCACACGCGGCGGTAAGCATCATGAAATTGGTGATGAGGATGGTTGATGATGACGACGGCAACGAATCCCCCTCTCTGGAGCCCCGAACAGACTCCAGATCAGCCCTCCCGAGAGGTTTTAGGGCTTGGCGGCGGCTCCGTATCGTAAAACATGATGATTTCTTCTCTCTGATTTTTTTCTCTCCGAAAGCAAATATATAGAGTTAGAGTTGGCGTCGGAGGAGCTCCAGGGGGGCCCACGAGGTAAGGGGGCGCGCCCTAGGGGTTGGGCGCCCCCACCCTCATGGACAGGATGTGGGCCCCCTGGTCTTCATCTTTGGCAAGGATTTTTTTATTATTTTTGACTAGATATTCCGTGGAGTTTCAGGTCATTCCGAGAACTTTTGTTTTCTGCACATAAAAAAACATCATGGCAATTTTGCTGAAAACAGCGTCAGTCCGGGTTAGTTCCATTCAAATCATACAAGTTAGAGTCCAGAACAAGGGCAAAAGTTTTTGGAAAAGTAGATACGACGGAGACGTATCACTCGACTCAAAGCATTGGCTCAACTCTAAACACTAAGGACTACACGCCAGACATGAAATTGGCGCCAGCCGTGGCTCTATGCCGAAGTGCACGCAGTGACCACGCGTGTGCATGGTGCCAGCCTGCTAACCGATGCGCTCTGGGTGCCGCCGAGCGCTCTGCGTGTCGCGTGCTCGCTTCCGAGGCGGCCGCACCTCGCGAAACCTCGGCACCATCCCTGTCTCTACTCCCTTATCTCCTCCCTGGTGCTCGCCGACGTCGGAGCTCGCCGCAGCGAGCACGGGCGCGGTCCGGACAACAGCACAGTGTGCCGTGCACTATTTTCGTCGCCACCCCCTCATTCATGTGCTCGTCTCCACCCTCTCACAGTGCCCGCGTGAGCTGCGCCGCCTTCCCCCTCGCTCACTGACGCTGTTCGTCACCGGGCGCTGTGTCCAGGTGTCCTCCGGCAGAGCCCGATCCCCTCCTCTCGCTCGCCTATAAATGCAGCCCTCCCCAGCCCTCTCGAGCATCACCAACTCACCACACACACTCCACAAGAGCATAGGTAGCCGTAGCCCGGCCGGGCAGGCCTCGGGCCGCCATCCCCGAGCTCGAGCTCGCTGGCGATCCCCTCGGGTCGTCTCCATAGCTCCAGCACCTCCCAGGCTCGGGCCACTCTTCCAGAGCCTCCACCGTGCTTGAGTGGTGCCGTCCGACCCGGTTGCAGCCACTGGTGCAGCCTCTGGTCACCGTCATCCCCAACTCCGGCGATCTCCGCTCTCTGTCGCCGCTGGAGAAGCTCGTTCCGGCGCTGTCCAACCACCCCTAGATAATCTACGGTTACGGGCAGGTGCGCCTTGGTCTTCTCTCTCGATCTATCCCTCTAGCTCCGGCCAAGATGCCCTCCTCACCGGCGTGTGCTCCGGCGGAGCCCCGCCGTGCTTTGTTTCCTTCTCCCCCTCCCTCTCACCTGACAAGCGGGGCCCACTGTCAGCCACTCTGGCTGCGCCCGAAGCGGTATGAGTGGAGGCGCCCCGCGGGTTTACGTCTTCGACGTCACCCCCCAGGTCTGTTTTTTATTTAAATCAAATTTAAATTTAACCAGAGGGCTTTAAACAGCCACAACTCTTTAACCATAAGTCCAAATGAATTGATTCTTTTTTCATTGTGTTCTTTATGAAAATATCTAGCAGCACACCAAAAATGAGATTTTTCTCTGCAATCCAGATTTTCTTGTGAATTTCAGAGTGTTTCTTGATGTTTTCTTTTTATGTTTATAATTGTTTTCAGAAGGTGAAGCTTGTCTTGAGGATCACCAGGAGGAGTGTGAACCTCACCTGCACTAAGGCAAGCCGCAGCAACATTTTCATGGTGCCATTACAATATTTGTGATTTTTTCTACTTGAATGAATAATTTAGTTCATGCATTTAGATCACTAAAATAAATATACATTTATTCTGTTGGATGCTTGTTTGTTTTGATATGTTTGTTACAGAAGATTAAGGCTAACTAAGTTAGTTTAAGTCACTAGAAGTTATATTTGATTATGAAGAAGTAATTTGTTTATGAAAAGAATTAGTTTGGTTAATATTTTCTTGAGTAAGAAAAGAATTAAGCTAATTTATTGTCATGGTTAGTTTGCTGAATAAACATAACCAGAAAGGTGTTCTGAGTTTCTGATATGTATGGTTAGTGCTTGATATAGTTGACCCATTATTGTTCAAATGATAAGTGATGCATGTTACATGATTGCATTTGCATGGCATATCATGACACCGATTATTTTTACTTTAAGTTGAACCTAATAATAACTCAACTTGAACATATCATTGATCGGGTCATGGTGCCACTGAATCGAGGTTTTCAAGTGCAACCACATTTGCCTTTATGGGCAGGCCTTTATTCGGTCCCTTGTCATGCCTCTAGTCGGTGCCTCCAACGAGGGAAGGTTATGGGCGTGCGTTACCCTGGCCCGGTAAGCAGACATAACCTTGTGTGCCCGTTGTTGTTATGGTACCTTGTCCCCGTTTGGGACCATTTATGTTCTGCCACGATGGTGGATGTTTGCCACGAAGGTGGCTGTTAGTGTCTTTGGTAGACACGGGGCCACCCAGGACTTAGCCCAGTGGGGATTCGGAGTGGCCGAGAGAGTGTCATGGCCATGGAGGGGTTCTGTCGGAATGCCGTTGGTCCACCCGAATGGGAGTGCGAGGATGGGTTTCGTGGTGTGGGTACAGTGCGCTACCTCTGCAGAGTGTATTTAATCTATCGATAGCCGAGTCCACGGTTACGGACACGCTCGAAAGTAGGTCACACCATGGGTCAACATTTAAATAATTTTGCACACTAAGATAATAACTTTGCACTGTTGGAAAGAGGATGGTTGAGAAGCCAGTTTGATGATGGAGACCAAGTTGTTGGTCAGTTTTTGATCCGAGAAAGATCACCGTTTGGTTACGAGGTAACCCGATTAAAGACCAGGTTGTTGGTCAGTTTGTGATCCGAGAAAGATCGCCGTTTGGGTACGAGGTAACACGATTAAAGACCAAGATGTTGGTCCATTTGTAATCCGAGGGAGATCACCGTTTGGTAAGCAAGTCCGAGGGACTTGAGTCACAAGATCATGATCACTGCTTTTCTAGTATGATTTTGCATTAATGATTAGATGGGTTAACTATCATGATATTATTTGTCATTATGTTTATGCTTGTTGTGAGCTTGCAAGTACATTCAATGTACTGACCTGGCGTGTCATGCCAGCTTTCAGGAAAGTCTCGTTGGAACGGGGTGCTGTCTGAGTCTAGATCGTTTCCACATCGGTGTCCCTGTGCTATGGAGTTCCGCTACGCCATTGTTCCGCTGCCGAGTAGTTGTCGTGATCGAGGCCCCTTTGTGTTCGTTAAATGATGTACATATTTTTTAGCCGCACTGTGTGTGCTGCTTGGCCTCGCAACTTGTTGCAATATGAACTATGTTCCGCTAGCATCAATAAAGCGGTTGTTTTCTGTACCAAGATGTTGTGTACTGCCAGAAGACAAGATCTCTGGGCTGGCAATGCAAGGTAAATCGGTTGCTCTGAGTCGGGGTGCCACATCCTCCTCCTCCACCTCTTACTGAGCGTGCTCGGCAGAGGAGAGGCAGCCGGAAGTAGTACAAAGCCCCTCCACAGTAGTAGTAGTATTTAGGGGCTATTTTGTTCAGTTCATCTGACTATAGATGTGGTGGAACTGTACAACGTACTTAAAATTAGCTAGTATATATAGTTGAACTAGTTATTTCGTTACGTGGTTGGAAACAATTGGGGAAAAGTTTGGTCGGTTCAGCTGTCAAGTTGACCTGTTTGTATAAATTAAGAATGACTGCTTAATCTATGAATGAAATCTATGCTTAATTACTGAATTTTAGTTGCAAAAAATAGATACTGCTAGTGATTTTTAGCTTCATATTTTGACAAATCACAATGTTACAAGGTTGACAAATGGCAATGTTACTAGATCAACAAATATCAATCTTTCCAGTTTGACAAATGGCAACACACCCAATATGAGAGATGCAAACCTTACCAAATTGTTTGTAAGTGGTTGCACACGGTCATCCAAAAGAACCGTTTGCGTTGAAGAGATGCACAAATCCTGCTCTCCCTTTGCATCATGTCGTCCCGGGATCGACGGGCGGGGCCCGGGAGGACGGCAGCTGGCGGCGCTGAGAGGTAGCGTTCGACGGCGGCGTCCCATGCTGCTGAGGGGGGCGCGCACACGGAGAGGAAGGCGGGCGGCCATGGAAGTCAAAGGGCTCGCTTCCCAGTGAGCCTGCTCAGCGTACAGCTCGCACGCTTCCCGATGAGCCTACGCATTCAAGGACAGCTTGCACGCTTCTCGGTCAGCCTACGCACCGTACTGCGCTTGCATGCCTCCCGTTCAGTCAAAGGCAAACAGATGTCTGCATGGCACCTCCTACAGCCATTAAAACCAAGACATGTGGCGTCACGTGAATGGTTAACAGAACGCACATGGTTTGAATTATACAAATGTTTGAGATATTAAAGTGGTAGCTATTTTTTCAAAATGCCTTTGTTGGCTGTCATTATTCGAGTGTGCCTTCTCTCAAAATGGACATGAAAAATACCACAGCCTGTCGGGTACCATTCCATGATAGCATGCCGATTTTCATGAATTACAGACGAGTTTTGGATTTATTAGAATTTAAAAACCAGGTATCTCAATGTTTTGCCGGCAATCAATACTGCCCCGGTGTTCAAAATTCATTCCCATTTCTTGCATGGGTCCTAAGCATGCACCCAAGGACACAGATTTGATTTTTCAACCAATTTATATGCACTGGAGCATGTGCATGTAGTTAAAATTTGAATTATGCACATAAATGCATTGAAAACTCATTTAATGCATAAAAATGTCCAAACGAACCCCAAAAAACCACAAAAATTGACACAACACTCTTGTTGTTCTATGTTGACACGAGAATTTTTTGAAAGCAATAAGAGACAATGGATATCGTTTCGTCCCCAAAGGTGGGATGTTCCCTACCGAAACCATCATGCTTGTTGTGAGAAGCTCTGGTTTGTGAGAAGCATATACCCAAACCTGCCCCAAATGGGACAAAAAAATTACCACGGCATGTTGATGCCCCTCCATGATAGCATGCCAAGTTTCATGAATTTCAGATGAGTTTTGGATTTACTAGAATATAAAAACCAGGTATCTCAATGTTTTGCCGGCAATCAACGGTGCCCTGGTGTTTGAAATTCATTCCCATTTCTTGCATGGGACCTAAGCATGCACCCAAGGACACATATTTGATTTTTCAACCAATTTATATGTACTGGAGCATGTGCATGATAGTTCAAATTTGAATTATGCACGCAAATGCATTGAAAACGCAGTTAATGCATAAAAATGTCCAAACGAACCCCGAAAAATCACAAAAATTGTCACAACACTCCTTTTATTCTATGTTGACACGAGAAATATTTTGAAACCTATAAGAGGCAATGGATGTCGTTTCGTCCCCAAAGGTGGGACGTTCCCTACCAAAACAATCATGCTTGTTGTGAGAATCTATGGTTTGTGAGAAGCATATACCCAAACCTACCCTAATGGGACAAAAAATTTACCGCGACATGTTGATGCCGCTCCATGATAGCATGCCAAGTTTCATGAATTTAAGACGAGTTTTGGATTTACTAGAATTTAAAAACCAGGTATCTCAATGTTTTGCTGGCAATCAACGATGCCCTGGTGTTTGGAATTCATTCCCAATTCTTGCATGGGACCTAAGCATGCACCCAAGGACACATATTTGATTTTTCAACCAATTTATACGCACTGGAGCATGTGCATGTAGTTCAAATTTGAATTCTGCACATAAGTGCATTGAAAACTCAGTTAATGCATAAAAATGTCCAAACGAACCCCGAAAAATCACAAAAATTGACACAACACTCACTACAAAAAAATATACATCCATGACATTTTGGGCCGAACGAAATTTTTGTGTGTCATACATATGACACTTCTATGACGATAATTGTGATAAAACCCGGTATCATCATAGATGTGGTGGGCTCCTACTTCTATGACAAAAAATTATGACAGAAAATGGGCTTTTCGTCTTGGGCGGGCCGGAGACGCAGCTGCATGACATTCCTTGGGCCGTCCATGACGGAAAAAACTATGGTAGAAGCGAGGGGGAGGAAAATTTCGGGGAGTTGCCGGTTATGGTGGGAGGTCGTGGGCCGAGCGATGCGCTGCTTTCTCAGACACGCGAGGCGTTGGCTCTAACTGAACCCGAGCGAGGCGTTGGGCTCTAATTGAACCCGAGCGATTGCACTGCGGCTACGCGTTACTGAACCCGAACGATCGATCGATGGCTGTTAACTG